>JAQQTO010000056.1:48157500-50695000 GCA_029884595.1 Ormosia semicastrata | reverse complement strand
AATGGTGCCTGCCCTTCGGCTCCTATGTTATTAAAGAGAACAACTTTAATTTTTTACATTATTTTTTATATTACTTTTTATATTAATTATTGAAGTATAAATTTATAATTAATCATATATATATATAAGTTGGTTAATAAGTATCATATTAATTAATTAATATACATAATTTTTATTAGTTAATTAATATACGTAATTAACTACAAATTTATATTTTATTAACCAATATCAAAAGTAGTATAGAAAAAAATAATGAGATGATTATTTTGATAAAGAAAATTGAACATGAAGTCACATTCATTAGAAATTGTGCACCAGAAGTTAGGATTATTTATCTATATATATTTTGAAATATGGTGTAATTATTATATAATGTCATTTTTTGCAAGACACATGGGGGTGTTAATATTAATGTCCTTACTTCCCTGAGGTTGTTTCATATTTTGATAAGT
The DNA here is from genome assembly GCA_029884595.1 of Ormosia semicastrata. Taxonomy (NCBI): domain Eukaryota; kingdom Viridiplantae; phylum Streptophyta; class Magnoliopsida; order Fabales; family Fabaceae; genus Ormosia; species Ormosia semicastrata. The sequence continues at coordinate 50,694,548 of JAQQTO010000056.1, read as the reverse complement.
GCCTCTTTGCATCATATTACCAGAAATGGAAAGATAGCCATGGTCATTTAAAGCATATTGATAGAAGCAGAGGAACCCATAATAAAGTGTATATATAGTCATACTGCTTCCATGGAGAAGGATGGAGTTGTCTTGGTTCATTTTAACCATAGAAATTAAAGGCCTTTTGTTCCTATACATGCTGCCCTTTTTCATTGTGTGAGTTATGGTACTCCTGTTAATCTCTTACGTGAGCGTGAGTTGTACTTCTTCCTGTATGACCTATTTATATTTATTTTCACCACCCAATTACTTCCTTTTATTTATTGTATTCTTTTTCCTTTTTTAAGTTTGCATATCAATCCTGTGTGAATTGTTGTGAGAATTAATGTGTATGTAACATAGGTTTGTATCATGTGATTGTTTTCATTTGCATGTAGCTATCGTTTTTGAGAACTACAATGTGTTTGATAATATGGTACTTTCTCATTTTCCTCTGCAACTTCTTCCTCAATTAGATATAGAAAACATATGGATCTCACTAGCTTTTCTACTCCTTCCTAGCTAGAGCTTGATGATTTTGTTGGATCGAATTGGAACTGTTGATGTTGGAATTGTATGTCTTTTTTTGTTGTCCCTGAGCTACATTCTTTATATTATTTTATCATTTTATGGTATTTGTCTAATAGAACTTGGGTTAGAGAAACTGACGGCCAAAGAAGGCAGAGTTCACCAAGCTGTTATTGATAATTATCATAGAACTTCATGTTTCTGAACAGTGGAAGCATATTATCGCTCATTGAATTTTCTTGATTAATAAATGGTATTTTAGTTGTGTTTGGAGTATTTATCCTATGATTGCTAATTTCAAAAGAATCCACGTGTTCTTTTAGACCTATAAGATGAAACAACAATTATATTCTTACCACAAATAGTACATACACTTTTTTTCACACTCTTCCCAATACCATTCATTATACTTACTTTTTCCTATCATTTTCTCTCACTTAATCACATTCACTCATTTTAAGTGTAAAAAATGGTGTTGGATTAGAAATGATGTAAGAACATCATTTCTGAAGATGAAAATAGCTTTAAGTTTGGTTTGACCATAAATGAAGAGCTTAGTAAATAACCTTGCATTTATCAGTACTTGTTATAGTCTATCAATGCACCAAAGGTGCCGTTTTGGTGCTGTGAAGTCAGTTTGTAGCAAACTTGCCAAAAAGCGTGAGGAACCTATTTCTTTTGTTAGTAACATTGTATTCATGTGTTCACTCAGAATTTGGTAAATTCGTAATAACTTCTACAACTTTTGCATATAAGTCAACTCAAATTAATTATACTAAGGTTTTAAATTACGGTTGGAGTGGTTGCGACTATGATGCACATTGCAGCTGTTGAGGTGTGAATTTTTTTTTAAAAATTTGCACAAAATGTAAAAAAAATAATTTATAATTATTATAACTTTTTATATATCTTTATTTATAATATTGTATAGGTTTTTACTCATTTTGTAAGATTTTGTATTATCTTAAAGAATAATTGAAATTTTACTTATAACCAAAAGAACATAATTATTGTTACAATGATTATAAATAGGCATTTTAAAGTTTTATTTGAGCACATATAAGTATAAGGGAGTAAGAAATTTAATAGTATGTAAATTTAAACAAGTTTCAAATAAATTCCACAAAAATATGGTATATTTTTTTACATAAATAAAAAAGAATTGAACTCACTAAAAGGAATACAACCAGTGCTATTTTTATCGGGTCACCAATTATCCAAGGAGCAAAGCTACTATTTAGATATATAATTTCATTACAAAAGATAGCATGATATAAACTCACAATTAATATCTTAAAAATTTAAGAGCATCAAAAGAAGCTTTTTTTAACTGGCACTCCACAAATAATAAACTAAATCTTACTTTAAAAACCTTTAAAATAATAAAGTAAATTATTAAATTTAAAATAATAAAAACACAAGTAAATTACTTACAGATAATATAAATAGAAATTACTTGATAATTATTACTACATGGTAGAATGACGTGAAAGATCATAACCTCCACTTTTATTTAGGCTATCACCTTGCGTTACTCTTTGTCCAAAGACATAATAAAAAAACCTACCACTTGATTATTGATAATAATGATCTTGATAGTTTATTGAAGATTGGTGGTATGATGGAGCTTGACTACTAGCATATTGATCATATGTACTAAAATAAGGATACGGATAAGATGGTGGATAATACCCTTGACTACTTTGAGATGATTCATTAATACTAAAGTCACTAAAACTTTGTGCAATACTCAAAGAGAAGAAGAATATTCAAATGTAACATTTTGCTGCCTTCTTTTTCTCCTAGACTATGATTCACCTTTTTTGTTATCACCAAATGAACTATCAGAAGGAACCATATCTGGCCTAAATGTTGTCATATCAATCATTAGGCTTTTGTCATGCCGATTATATGAAATCTCTTAATATGGATCATTTTATCTATATTCATCATCACCATTATCACTTTTTTCAACTTCTACATCAACACCACCATTACCATTGTTGTTACTTGGAGGACATAAATCACCATTATTTTCATTAGAGCCTATATCATCATCACCAGCTTCTTATCTTCATCATCAGTATCAATTCTAGACAACCATTCTAAATTTTGTACTCCATCTAATAAATAGCCTTCTCTTTCTTTAATCCAAGGAGATAATGGATTATCTTCTTGAAATATATAGTCAAGATTGATTGGATTAAAATCAATTTCAATGTCTTCTTGATTTCTCTTCTCTTCATGTCTCATTTTTAGCTTTATGTTGTAAAATGTGAAGACAAGTTTTTGTAACTTTTTGTACTTGAGTCTATTCCTTGTCTTTATATGGATGTAGCTGAATGTGCTCCAATTTCTCTCACAATTCTCAAGTTGTTTGACTAAGAACCTTTATTGTCACACATTGAAGTTCAAGAGCACATAAACCAAATATTAGCTACCATTTAGCTATTTAAATGAACAAGCAAAATGAATAAATTATTTGTCATATAAAGTATAAATAATAAATTTAAAATAGATTTTCTTGTAAAAAAAATATTAGTTTACTTGGATTTATTTTAGCCCAAGTTCTTTGAGCTTGTAGTGTACCAAATGATTCACATTTTTCTCTAAAAATTATTAACTGTATAATATAAAATAATATGTCAATAAGTAAATATATAATATTTAACTATAAATTTATAAGATTTAAATATGTTCATTACTATCCTAATTAATTCAAAGTTTAATTTGATCATCTATGTTTCTTTCTAATTTTATAATGATATTACTGGTTTCATCAAAAGTTTCTTTATAAACATCAAACTCATATTCAACTCCATATTGAAATTGCAGGTTAAGAAAATAACCTAAAAAGAAAGTTAATCAATTATTGTGCATAAATTTGTGGCTTTAAAGCCATGAATGTAAAATTTTATAACAAAATATAAAATTATAAATTATATCGATTATCGATGTACCTGTAGAATGAAGATCTCAATGCATGAATCTCCAGCATTAGTTAATTATTTCATTGTATCTTGTATGATATCGAGAATTTTGCTGGATAGATTATTTGGCTTGATCTATGACTTTATAAATAAAACTCAATGTTGGCTTCACGTCACTGTCGACCAGCCAAACTTTTACAATGGGCTTAGATTCTTTCAGTATATAAATGACCGCACTCTAGAATTCATTACTCATAACAATTTTTCATGCTTCGAATGTTGGTTCTTTTTTTCTTTCCCAAACTTAGATCTTTTAAATTCTTCTGAGTTAAACAGGTTTCTTAAACCTTACTTTTGCTTCACAATAGTTTGAAACTACAAGAATTATGTTGCAAATTGAGTAACGCCAAGATAGGTAATTTCTCTACCTCCAATGTATTTCTTCATCAAATTTATTCTCCATATGTAGTTATAGATGAAAGTTGTCACTGTCTTTGCATCATCTAATAATTTTGTCACATTTTGCTTTTTTCCTATATCCTTCAAGCAAAGGTCCAAACAGTGAGCTGCATATGCAGACCAATATAGATGTGACCTCTTTTCCATCAATTTTTTACCAGCTACTTTCAGTGTTTTTTCATTGTCTATAACCACTTGAACTACATATTCTTCTACTTTATCTACAACTTTATCAAGCAACTGAAAGTAATAATCTGTATTTCTAAAATCAACACTCTAAGCATCAACAAACTTTAAGAAAATTGTCTCATTGCTGTAGTAAACAAGAAAGTTTATAATATGTGTGTGGTTTATACTATCAGTCCAACCATCACACATTATTGTGACTCTTCTTTCTTTCCATGTACCATTTAATGTAATTATTCATTCATGCATTTTTTGTATATTAAACTTCCAAATACACATATGAAACTTCATAAGGAGTTGGGTACTTAACTTCTTTGCCTACCTCAATTGATTTAACAATCAAATTATGCAGTCAAGGAGAATTAGGTAAATTCATAAGTAAACGCTCGTAAATTATAAACTTGCTTACTATTAGTCTAAGCTGATTTCTTAGTGTTTTCATCAATTACCACTAATTTTTGGTTGCTTCATGCTCTTACTTCTCACAAGGTCAACATCTATAAACCTCAAAGCAAAAGAAGTATCCTGTGGCCTTGTTGCTCCATTAACACTTGCATGGGAGCTTCCACCTTATTCATATATATTTCCGGATCCTCTTATTTGTTGTTTGAATCTTTGTCTATCTTTCTATTCACAGTGTGATATAAGGCTCTCTTGTGTTGTTAGCCTTATTTACTCATCAATAAGGTCTTCCACGTCTTCCTCTTCAACATCTCCCCTTAAGAAATCTTCGAAATCATCTTTTCTTTTTTTATAATCAATTTTTTTTTTGCTTTCAGTCCATGAGGAGTTTTATTATATTTTTCTTGACAAATGAATTGACTCTAGGACAACCTACTACTTGTCCTTTATAATGTGCTATGTGCTACTTTAATCTAGTAATACCACCTTTTATTACTTTATAACAAAGTTTACATGTGATATTATTTCGATTTCAAGATATAGGTATTTTAAAATGTCATCCAATATTATCACTTGGAATACTCTCCAACCTTCTTGTTAGAAATTCTTCTCTTGATGGCGTTGTTTAAATTTTATAATACTTGTTCACAAAAATTAATTATAACAATTATCAAATAATAATTAATTTTAGCGTTAAACTTTAATATAGGCTACTAATTATCTTTTTCAAAATTAACAATTAATTAATTAACATAATTATCATAAATTTTTATTATTATTCTTCTTCTTAATTAACAATTAATTTAATGTCCAATAATATATTTTACAAAAATAAATTATAACAATTAATTCAAACTTTAAACTTTAGTATAGGCTACTAATTATCTTTTTTAAATCAACAATTAATTAATTAAGTTAATTATCATAAATTTTAATTAACTATCATTATTCCTAATCTCCAATAACATATTTTCTTCTCCTAAAATCTTTCTGGCTCCCTCTTTCCCTATTTTTCACCATCAAAATTCAAAATTTTCAGGCTCTACACGATTTATCTCAAGTTCCTCTTATCTTAATTATTTTCACTTTCCCTCTTCCACCAAAAACTTCACATTTCTCACCAATTTTTCCTAGTCTTTCCCAATTTTCCCACGTCCCACTTCCCCCTTCCCCCAACTACCCATTCAGCCACCTATCTTCCCCCAAAGCCCAAATTGACTTCAGGGTAGAGAGCCAGAGACCAAAATCTCATTTCCCCCCTAAATCCCTTGGTCCCTCATACGCCCCATCTCTGCCTCCATTTTCTTCTTCCCTGTTCAAAATCAATCCCGCACCTTGCCCTCTCTACCTCCATTTCTTCCTGATTGCTTAGTCCTGCGGCCCGCATCCCCTTCTTTGCCTTCATGTTCTTCTTCCTTTGCCAGTCCTGCGGCCCACCTCCCTCTTTGCATCCATCTTCTTCTCCCTTTCTCAGTCCCTTTTGGTCTCCCTATTCCTCAGTCCCTCTGTGCCTCCCCCTCACAACACTCATCCTCAAATCTCATCAAAGAACCCCACAAGCCAAACCATAAATAGAAACAAAGGAGAGAACTGAGAGACCTCACCTGATATTTGATGAGTGGCAGGAGCCTGATCGAGTGATGGTTGCAGACTTCAGACTTGCAATCTGATGGAGGAATAGCTAATGGTTGCTGATCTGTAATATGGAGGTAAGTAGATGGGACTGTGGGAGTTTTCAAAGAGAATGAAAGACAGAGACTGAGCTCCAAGCATCTACAATGGTCATATTTCATAAATATACTTGAGTCCATTTTTATTGGTTCTTAGTGGATACAAAGAGCTAAATAGGTAGAAGAGAAGAAATAAATTGCTGAGAAGAGGACCCTATTCTGTTATGAGTATAAGTAACCAACATATAGATATGAATTCTTTCTTCAACTGCTGCAGTTGTTGCTTTGTACTCTTCCTTTACTAAAGTACATCTAAGATGATGTTTTTATTACTTCTTAGGTTGGGACACCTGCTACAACTTATCTAACCATGCTAATGCTTTAATCCAATGGTTTCATTTGAGTTCTTGATTCTACGTAAGTTAGACATGAAAAAAAAAATGCATGAAGGGTCTACTCAATATCTGCATTTGACTGTAGTTCTCTGTACTGTCACATGATAGGTCCTTTCCCTTTTTTTTTGCTGTGTGATGACTGACCTGTATGGATCACATAATTAATTAATTAATTATCCAAGTCATCGTCTCACATATTTGTGCAGATCAATGTAGGACATCGTAAACAATATAACAAAAAAATGTCACATAATTATTAATCATTGTATCGGTAAAAATTTAAAGGTGCATATTGTGTTACGGATTCTGTAAACAAGCCAAATTATTATTTAGGACTATAAATTTGAAACATGAAGATAACTGGTTTCTAATTTTTCCATGAAGGCTGTAAGATCTGGGGATCTGGTTTCTTATTGTGCTGAAGAATGGGTAAGGATTATAGAAGAAGGAAAGTTTTTGGTCTTGGATAGCTTTCCTGGAAATGAAAGGACGAAGTATTGCCTCACATCAAAGGTCTATTTTTAGCACTTCTTTACTAAATGCAACTTTACAAGTTACAATTCATATATTATAGGCTTGTCAATTTGTCTAATGCATTGCTATTCACTTTCTATTGTAACATGAATGGTAAATGAAAGTAAGGTTATCAAATTGGCCGAGCCGGATGCGTCAATCCGAATAAACCAAAGAAATGTGAGAGTCGAGTCAACAAAATTGTACCAAAAATACCATAATGGGTTGGCCCATGATGGGTTGGGCTTTTAAATGCATAATTTAATTTAATGATTTTATAAAAAAAAATATTTCAATAAGTCTAGTATATTGAAAATTGTATATAAATTAATTTGATTTATGTTCATGTAACTTAAAAAGAGTAAGTCAAGTGATAAAAGGTTTAGAGTTCAATTAAAAATGCACTTGTGGGGAAGGAAAGTTCTTGTATCCTAAGTAAGTATGGTTTTAAAATTAAAATATGTGATGAAATCTTATAAAACTAAAAAAAAATGTTTGTATAAATTTTCATTTTTTGTTAGTTTAATTTTTTATATTTTTTTATTTCATTTATATTTTTTGTTCTTTCTTTATTTATGTAATTTTTAGTATTATTTTTCTTTTTTTAAAGAGTTTACATCAACATTTTAGTTTATTGAATTTTTAGTGTTTGAATGTGTTATCCACGCGTGCATACATGTTAGCGCTATATTAAAAAAAATAGAAAACACATGGCATGTAAATAAGAGGACTATTTGACACATCGTAGAAAATTAGAGTATATTTTGCCAGCTAGGAATGACATATGATAGAATTCTAGACCATGTATCTTTTTTAGATATTACTAGATTTTGCATATATGCAATGCACAAATAAATTTAAGAATTAAATGATAAAAATAAATATAATTTAATTAAAAATAATTTTATAAAATGAAATATATATAATAATTCATAAAAAAATTATAAGTTTAATTTAAAAGTACATAATATTTTCATGAAAGGATTTCATTTTAATATAAATACTAAATATTTTAAATATATAATATTATAAAACAACTTATACGTTTAAAAAAAATTATAAAACTAAAATATTTTTAGTTTCAAAATACACTTGGAAGGGAAGTTTTTGTATTTTAAGCAAGTATAGTCTCAAAATTAAAATGTATGATAAAATTTTATAAAATCAAAAAAGAAAATATTCATGTAAACTATTAGTTTTTGTTAATTTAATTTTTATCTTTCTTTTTCTTTTTTCATTCCATTTTCATTTTTATTCTTTCTTTGCCTATGTAATTTAAATATTATTATTATTATTATTATTATTATTATTATTATTATTATTATTATTATTATTATTATTATTATTATTATTATTATTATTATTATTATTATTTTAAGGAGTTTATATCAATATTCTAACTTATTGAGTTTTAAGTATTTGAATATGGATCATCGGCATATACAAATATGTTAGTGTTGTATTAAAAAAATAACAAAATATTCTTCTTTTGGGGGATGGAAGAAGTTTTTTTAATTGTATAAAATATTTTGATTATTATTTTTACTTATTTGAGAAGATGTAATGTTTTTCTTGTACATTTTTATTTTTATTATTTGGTTATTGAATTTTATTAATTTTAACTATTATTTGATTTTGTACATGTGGCATTTTTTTTATCACATGTCTTATGTTGTCATATTAGATCATATATAGTAGAAAATGATCACATAAGATAACGTATAACAGAATATTAGTTACTATATTTGCCACATGTTAACAAATAATGTAATTACTTGTTGATTAGACGACACATGACAAAATTGGAGGCTATATGTTCTTGGCTAAGTCATGGTCCATATCTTTATTAATTTCATTATTTTTTTTATAAAGAGTTCACCCTTATTATGTAGATAATGATAATTAAGTAAATTATTAGGATTGTCAAAATATGTTATTAATTTTAAAATATTGACTACTTAATTTTAAAATTTATAATATTATTAATTATTAATTATAATATAGGTGATTATTAATTATTAAATACATTTAAATTAGTCATATTAATGTAATTAATATAATTATTACTTTGATATGAAATTGATTATGAATATATGAAATTTGTAAATTATGAAAGCATTAAATTTCCCTAATTTATGTTAAATAATTTTTTAATTTGAATTTACATTATATAGTTAATTCTAAAGGTATGAAACATGAATATTAATGTCAAAAAATTTCTTTTGTGATTTTTATTTTGTGCATATTTTTTCTAATATTTTTTAAGAGATTGTAATGATAACAATTAACTTGATACTTTAATTATTATCATATATATCATGTCATAATTTATATTTATTTATTCATATATTTTGGTTTCTAATTTCATTGTAGAGTATTCTTAGTTTACTAAATGAATTAATTTGGAATTGGAAATAATAATTAAAAATAATTGTATAATAAATTCAAAAATTTACCAATTATAGATACTAATAATTGGTGGTCTTTGACAAAAGTAATAAAACTACTTTGAAGAATGTCTGAACCTCTCAACTACTACTATTCCTAACCTAGAGGTTGTCGGAGGTCTTCCGCCACCAATCACCACTCGTCTGCTTTAGCAATTGCCTCTCCCAGGTACAATTTCTCCTATGTTCTTATTCTTCTTTCTCAACTCTTTTCTTTTATTTATTTTTACATAACTTTGATTTGTTCACAAAGTTATGAGCCTCTTAGATCGCTCATTGGTATGGTTCGTAAGACTCGTAATATTGTATCCATGAGAAGAAGATCAGGAAACCACGATAAAGAAAAAGATCGATATGTATTTTGGGGATTCAACATAGTTTTTTATTTTGTTAGAAATTCTAGGTTTCAAAATGTTCTTCTATTTCGTCCAAAGAATGAATTTTTCTAGGTTTCATCATATTTTTTTATTTTATTCAAAAAGATTGAATTTCTTTTTCTATTATCAAAAAATTGAAAAAGATGAAATCAGAAAGTTGAAATGTGATTTTGATTTAGAGTTATTTTATTTTTTTATTAATTTATTATATATATATATATATATATATATATATATATATATATATATATTTTTGTAGATATGGATTGACTACATCACTTTACACATAAAAAAAGACCACATCACTTTACACATGAAAAAAGACCACATTAGATTACACATTGACAAAAATTTAACTTTACTATTTGTCTATCAAATTAAACTATGTACTTACTCACAAAGAAGACACATGACAACTTTTCAAATCATGTATCTTCTCTTTATATATTATATAATTATTATATTATATTATTATATTATATTGATTGTTTGATTTCAAGTTACACTCATTTAAAAGTTTTAAATATATTTTTTATCTCAATTTTAATTATATTATTTTTATTTTTATTATTTAAATTACTTGAATGATAATATATATTATTCATAGAAGGTAATGAATAATTAATATATTAATTGGTTGAGATAATTAATTAAATATACATAAATGACATTCAATTAGGAGAACAATTCAAATTTTAAAATTTTTTATTATTTTATTATTTAAGTTATTTATTTGAATGTAAATATTAGTAGCGAAATATAGTAAAAAAATTAACAAATTAATTAGTTTAGGAAATGAATTATTTATATATAAATTATTTAATTATAAATAAATGGCACTAAGGGCGGGTTTCTAAATTTAGAAGTTTTAATTATATTATTATTTAAATTATTTGAATTTGAATAGTAATATTATTCATAGAAAATAATTTTGGTAAAGATTCATAGAATATAATGAATAATAATTAATATATTAATTAGTTCAGACAATTAATTAGTTAGTTGTAAATAAATGACATTTAATTAGGAGAAAAATTCAAATTTGAATTAGGCTCATTGATGTTGTTCTTCTTTTTCTTCTTTTTAGCGTTGATGTACGACAATTGTGGAATCTCCCTTAAGCTAAAAATTTGGTAACGATCATGGTGAAACCCCAATGGTAGCTTCACATCCTGCTCTGTCCAAGTTGTTGGATCTCGAGCTTATCATTATTGTCTTTTGTGTTAATTTAGAAAGTTACATGCAACCTCAACAGCCATCGTCGTTAAGCATAAATTCTCAACACAAAGGTTGTGCCTAAACCAAAAAAGTGTAATTGCATCGATTCTCTGCGCATCGATTCTCTAGACAAAAAAAAAGAAGTAATTATTCTATTTTCTTTTTCATTTTTTGTTTTGATGTATTATATTTCTTCTATTTATTTATTAAATAATTTTTATATATGTGATTCTTTTTTTTTCCACATGTTTCATGTTACCATATCAAATCATATGTAGACAAAAAAATACTACATAAGATTACATGTGACAGAGTATTAAGTACTCTAAATATCACATATCAATATCCACTAAGAACCAATAAAAATGGAATCTAAGTATATTTGTGAAATATGACCATTGTATATACAAAAGGATATTTAAAAAAAAGAGATTGAAAAAATAAATACATTTTGAAATAATTTATTGTAAGTACCATGCCAAACATTGGATCACCAATTTTCAAAATAGGATATAAGGATATATGTCAATTGCTAAGCAATGAGTATTCTGCCATACATTTAAGACTTATTGATGTAGATGACGCCTTCGTGAGAGGGTAAGTTAACCCCTCTTCTATATGAGGTATTCTAAAATTGGATCTTCCATAAGAGAATGAAAGAAAACAAATCATCACTGCAAACAAAAATTAGAGCCATGGACTTTGACAATTTTGATTGAAATGTTGTTATTATGCTTATAATACAAAGCATGCAAACTTAGCAAGATTGCAAACATTTTCGAGAATGAATAGTAGATCAAATTATAAAGCAAATGTCTGATAATTATAAATTGTAGTATTCATTTTGCCTATAAGATTAATTATTTAGTCTTTGAGATAAGTTTTTATTTGAAAATTAATGTTTATATTCTATATTTAGAGTTATGGGTGAGAAGTGCAAATTTGAAAATAATCTGCATTTTCCTCTCATTAATCGGGAAACAACATCAGACTTTGCAGCACATTATTACTTTGCCACATAGTATAAATTGGAATGAAATGTGAGTGATTCATAAAGCCTATGGAGCCACACATCATTAAGTTGTTGGGCCAAGTCGGTTTTTGAAATAAAAAGAAAGAAGTAAATCGAGGGAGACGAAGTCAAGCCTAAATTCCATGGTTTGATAGAATTTGTGGGCTGCCACGGTGAAGCTACTCTCAAAGCCCATCAAGCTAGTGGAATTGAATTGAATAAAAGATAAGATGGCAGCAACTTTAAAGAAAACGGTGCACTTATCAGGGAACCACTTAAGTGAGATGGTGAAGATTGGAAAGTGAAGACATAAGCTATAAATTGAATCAAAAAATGATGTTTCTACATCAGTTCTGGGTAAACACTACTTTTTACACCTACATTGAATGGTTGTGGTTAAGAAATTGAAAACATTGATCAAGAAAAAGTGTCGAATCAGACTTGAGACACAGTGCCACACAGTTCCGCATAAGAAGAAGGAGAACATATGTAACAATTATTTTATTTTTTATAATTTTTTTCTCTTTATATTTGATTCTCTTATTATTAGTTAATTTTATTTTTTAGAATTAATATGAAATTCTAAGTTTTGTTTTAGATGATTTAATTTTGTTTAAGATATTTTTCTTTATTCTATAATTGCACAATGTTAATAATTATTAATTTTTAATTATTTTTTAATTTATTTTTATTGATTGTCTTGTATTCATTTAGTAAACTTAAATTGGCATATTTTAATCACATGGCTAATTCTTATTGTTTTAGGTGTGAGTTGTACAATAATATTTATTACACTTGTAATATAATATTTGAGTAGTTCATACTATGTTAAAAAATTTATGTCTCAATTTGAATAAGTGATGTTATTTTAGATGAATTATATCATTAATTAAGTTACAAATATCTTCAATAGTTATCAAAGCTTATAATTATAAATACTTTATAGGACAAAAATATTTTCTATTCAAGTTAAATTCATCTTTGTATGATTAATGATGAATTCAAGTCCTGTTCTTTAATTGATATTACATTTTAATTTGAGTTGTTTAATTTATATTTATTATTTAATTTTCAGTTTAATACATAATTTAAATTCTTAGATTAATTAAATAAAATCAAATTATATTCTATTTCTTTAAATAAAGTTAGGTAATTATTAGATTTTAGTTAATCCTATCAATATACAACATCTTTATATTTGCCTAATATTACATTAGTCTTGTGTGCTTAGTAGTAATAGAGTAATTTTATTACTTAAAAATTTTATCAATGTATAATGAAACCTAATATGAAATAGCTTTATTCAAATTAATACAAAATTAAATCACATTGATTCTAACCATATATAGAGAAAAAAAAAGTGAAATTGAAATATGCTAATAGTTAGGTTAAATGATTTTGAGAGATAGAGATAAGTGGATCAAAATTTTGAAGCTCAATGATTGTAACTTTTGTTTGGATTGCTGATAATTAATTTTGCTAGCTCACCTATGTTCACTGTTGAGTTCACAAGTCCAGCTCTCTATAAGATATCTTCTATTAAGATAAGGACAAACACCAATGATGAAAAAGAAATGGACAGCCAAAAATTGTAGCATGTTACTACATTATAATTTATGAAGAACCACAACCAAAACCAACAAAAACAGAAAACACTACAACTGACAACACAATACCTAAATTTAGGAGCATTATTCCTGTGCTTAAAGTCATAAGCAAGACGGGAACATATAATTGAACTTTTGCATCTACCTGATGGGTGCATTGCGAGCATAGCTTGATATCACTAGTCTGCGACGGATACCGCCGAGTACTACAATGTTGTCACCTTTTACTTCTGAATCAAGAAATAGAGAAAAAGACGACCAAACATCTCTGACTTATATTAGTGCTTTGATTCTCCTGCTCCATCATTGCTCATAAGTGCTTCAAGATAAGACCTGCTCAAAGAATGTTTTGCTCTAGCATAATGTTACTGTAATAAGTCGAGAATTATATTCTATCTTTTCGAGTAGTATACTATAAAAGAGGAGTTGGGGCAGCACGGTGCAAGCTAACTGCGTCTCTTAGGGAGAAGACATGTGTTCAATCCCTTAGTAAACTCCATAAGGGAAGAGCTATATCATTTTGCTCTCGATCATATGTCCACTGCAATAAGCCGACGCAGTTAGCTTCCACCACACCGCCCCATAGGATCTAGCATAATATTCTATATCATGAAATTTCAACAGATAATTTCTTCATTTTTAAAGGATTAAATTCATTGAATAAAAGGAAGCATAAATATGGAGTCTATAAAAGGGGAATGGGTGAAGTTTCATACCGATGAAGCAGCCGCATGAATATTTTTCATTCAAGTCCACTATTTCATTCTGCATTTGGGTACCAGTTGTAATAGTTTGGTGCATAACTTCTTGCAATTTCTTAGTCTGATCATCTTCATTTTCATGATTAGAGCCTCCAACTTCAACTCCAATTGCTCTGGGTCGTAACTCATGTTCTTGCTTATGAGAGCTTTGAGCATTGGAAGAGCTTTGAGCTTTAATGTCCTTAGATCCAATTTTAGAATACCTCATATAGAAGAGGGGCTAACTTACCCTCTCACAGAGACATCATCTAAAAGTCTTAAATGTCCATGGCAGAATACTCATTGCTTAGCAATTGACATATGTCCTTATATCCTATTTTGAAAATTGATGATCCAATGTTTGGTATGATATTTACAATAAATTGTTATTTGAAAATGTATTTATTTTTTCAATCTCTTTTTTCAGATATCCTTTTGCATCTACAATGGTCATACTTCATAAATATGCTTGAGTCCATTTTTATTGGTTCTTAGTGGATACAAAGAGCTAAATAGGTAGAAGAGAAGAAATAAACTGCTGAAAAGAGGACCCTATTCTGTTATGAGTATAAGTAGCCAACATATGGATATGAATTCTTTCTTCAACTGCTGCAGTTGCTGCTTTGTACTCTTCCTTTACTAAAGTACATCTAAGATGATGTTTTTATTACTTCTTAGGTTGGGACACCTGCTACAACTTATCTAACCATGCTAATGCTTTAATCCAAAGGTTTCATTTGAGTTCTTGATTCTACGTAAGTTAGACATGAAAAAAAAATGAATGAAAGGTCTACTCAATATCTGCATTTGACTGTAGTTCTCTGTACTGTCACTTAATAGGTCCATTCCTTTTTGTTTTTTTTTGTTTTTGCTGTGTGATGACTGACCTGT
This sequence comes from Ormosia semicastrata, assembly GCA_029884595.1. Lineage (NCBI taxonomy): Eukaryota > Viridiplantae > Streptophyta > Magnoliopsida > Fabales > Fabaceae > Ormosia > Ormosia semicastrata. Next base: position 50,679,152 of record JAQQTO010000056.1, on the reverse strand, counting down.
ATGGATCACATAATTAATTAATTAATTATCCAAGTCATCGTCTCACATATTTGTGCAGATCAATGTAGGACATCGTAAACAATATAACAAAAGAATGTCACATAATTATTATTATTTAATCGGTAAAAATTTAAAGGTGCATATTGTGTTATGGAGTCTGTTAACAAGCCAAATTATTGTTTAGGACTATAAATTTGAATCATGAAGATAACTGGTTTCTAATTTTTCCATGAAGGCTGTAAGATCTGGGGATCTGGTTTGTTATTGTGCTGAAGAAGGGGTAAGGATTATAGAAGAAGAAAAGTTTTTGGTCTTGCATAGCTTTCCTGCAAATGAAAGGACGAAGTATTGCCTCACATCCAAGGTCTATTTTCAGCACTTTACTAAATGCAACTTTACAAGTTACAATTCATATATTATAGGCTAATCAATTTGTCTAATGCATTGCTATTCATTTTCTTTTGTAACATGAATGGTAAATGAAAGTTGGGTTCTCAGATTGGCTGAGCCGAATAAACCAAAGAAATGTGAGGGCCGAGTCAACAAAATAGTACCAAAAACACCGTAATGGGTTGGTCCATGATGGGTCAAGCTTTTAAGTGCATAATTTAATTCAATGATTTTATAAAAAAAAAAATATTTCAGTAAGTCTAGTATACTAAAAATTGTATATAAATTAATTTAATTTATATTCATATAATTTAAAAAGGATAAGTCAAGTGATGAATAATTTAGAGTTCAACTAAAAATGTATTTGTGAGAAAAGAAAGTTCTTATACCCTAAATAAGTATAGTCTTACTTAAAAAAAATGTTCATGTAAATTTTTATTTTTTGTTAGTTTAATTTTTTTATCTTTTTTTATTTCATTTGTATTTTTTTGCTCTTTCTTTACTTATGTAAATTTTAGTATTATTATTTTTTAAAATGTTTACATAATATTCTAGTTTATTGGATTTTTAATATTTGAATATGTGTTATCCACGTGGACAAACATCCTAGCGTTATATTGAAAAAAAATAGAAAACACATAGCATACAAATAAGAGAATTATTTGACACGTCACAGAAAATTAGAACATGTCTTGTTAGCTAAGAGTGACACATGCCAGAATTTTAGACTATGTATTTTTCTTTTAGATATTACTAGATTTTACACATGTACAATGCACAAATAAATTTAATAAATAAATATAATTTAATTAAAAATAATTTTATTAAATGAAATACATATAATAATTCATAAAAAAATATTTATAAGTTTAATTTAAAAATACATAATATTTTCATGAAAGGATTTCATTTTAATATAAATACTAAATATTTTAAACATATAATATTATAAAACAACTTATATGTTTAAAAAAATTATAAAACTAAAATATTTTTAGTTTCAAAATGCATTTGGGAAGGGAAGTTTATATACCTTAAGCAAGTATAATCTCAAAATTAAAATGTATAATGAAATTTTATAATAAAAAAATATTCATGTAAACTATTATTTTCTGTTAATTTAATTTTTATCTTTCTTTTTCTTTTTTTCATTTTATTTGCATTTTTTTATTCTTTCTTTGCCTATGTCATTTTAATATTATTATTCTTTTTTAAGGAATTTACATTAACATTCTAACTTATTGAGTTTTAAGTATTTGAATATGGATTATCTACAGTATACAAATATGTCGGTGTTGTATTAAAAAAATGACAAGATATTTCTTTTTTGGAAGATGGATGAAGTTTTTTAATTGTATAAAATATTTTGATTATTATTTTTACTTATTTGAGAAAATGTAAATTTTTTCTCTTATTCATTTGTATTTTTATTATTTGGTTATTGAATTTTATTATTTTTAATTATTATTTGATTTTTGTACATGTAGTATTTTCTTTATCACATATCTTATGTTGTCATATTAGATTATATATAACAGAAAATAATTATATAAGATGACATATAACGAATATTAATTATTCTATTTGTCACATATTAAAAAAGTAATGTAATTATTTGTTGATTGGATGACATATGACAAAACTGGAGGTCATATGTTTTTGGCTAAGTCATGACCCATATCTTTATTAATTTCATTATTTTCTTTATAAAGAGTCCACCCTCATTATGTAGATAATGATAATTAGGCAAATTATTAGGATTGCCAAGATATATTATTAATTTTAAAATATTTTTTGGTGCAAGAGAGAAAGAAACAAAAGCTCTAATGAGTAAACATTATTCCTAACTCGTCAGCCAACAACTTAGACCTCATATCAGATGGAGCTTCAGTCCAAGTTCTCCAGCCATTGAAAATTTATAATATTATTAATTATTAATGATAATGTAGGTGATTATTAATTATTAAATACATTTGAATTAGTCATATTAATGTAATTAATATAATTATTATTTTGATATAAAATTGATTACGAATATATGAAATGTGTAAATTATGAAAGCATTAAATTTCCCTAATTTATGTTAAATAATTTTTAATTTTGAATTTACATTATATAGTTAATTCTAAAAGTATGAAACATGGATATTAATGTCAAAAAATTTCTTTTGTGCATATTTTTCTAATATTTTTAAGAGATTGTAATAATAACAATTAACTTGATACTTTAATTATTATCATATATATTATGTCATAATTTATATTTATTTATTCATATATTTTGGTTTCTAATTTCATGGTAGAGTATTCTTAGGTTACTAAATGAATTAATTTGGAATTGGAAATAATAATTAGAAATAATTCTATAATAAATTCATAAATTTATCAATTATAGAGACTGATAATTAGTGGTCTTTAACAAAAGCAATAAAACTACTTTGAAAAATGTTTTAACCTATTAACTATTACTACTCCCAACTTAGAGGTTGTCGGAGGTTTGCCACCACCAATCACCACTCGTCCGCTTTAGCAGCTGTCATTCTCAAGTACAATTCTTCTTATATTTTTATTATTCTTTTTCAACTCCTCTCTTTATTTCTGTTTTTACATAACTTTGATTTGTTCACAAGGTCATGAACCTCTTACATCGTTCGCTGGTATAGTTCATAAGACTCGTAATATTGTACCCATGAGAGGAAGATTAGACAACCACAACAAAGAATAAGGCCGATATGTATTTTAGGGCTTCAACAGTCTTTTATTTTGTTATAAATTCTAGGTTTTAAAATATTCTTCTATTTTGTCCAAAGAATAAATTTTTAGATTTCATCATATTTTTTTTTATTTCATTCAAAAAGATTGAATTTCTTTTTCTATTACCAAAAAATTGAGAAAGATGAAACCAAAAAGTTAAAATGAGATTTTAATTTGGAGTTATTTGATTTTTTTATTAATTTATTTATCATATATATATATATATATATTGTAAATATGGATTGGTCACATCACTTTACATGTAAAAAAAGACCACATCATTTTACACATAAAAAAGATTACATCAGATTACACATGACAAAAATTTAACTTTATTATTTGTCACATGTCATCAAATTAAACTATGTACTTACTTGACAAGGAAGACACGTGACAATTTTTTAAATCATGTATCTTTTATTTATATATTATATGATTATATTATATTATTATATTATATTGATTGTTTGATTTAGAAGTTACACTCATTTAAATGTTTTAAATATATTTTATCTCAATTTTAATTATATTATTATTATTTAAATTACTTGAATGATAATACATATTATTCATAGAAGGTAATGAATATACATAAATGACATTTAATTAAGAGAAAAATTTGAATTTGAATTTTTTTATTTTATTATTTGGGTTATTTATTTGAATGTAAATCTTATTAGTGGAATATAGTGAAAAATTAACAAATTAATTAGTTTAGGCAACTAATTATTTATATATAAATTATTTAATTATAAACAAATGGCACTCATTAAGGGTGAGTTTCCAAATTTAAAAGTTTTAATTATATTATTATTTACATTTGAATAGTAATATTATTCATAGAAGATAATTTTGGTTAAAATTCATAAAATATAATGAATAATAATTAATATATTAATTGGTTAAGACAATTAATTGGTTAGCTGTAGATAAATGACATTCAATTAGGAGGAAAATTCAAATTTAAATTAGGCTCATTGATGTTGTTGTTTTTCTTTTCCTTCTTTTTAATGTTGATGTAGGTCAATGGTGGAATCTCTCTTGAGCACAAGAATTTAGTAACGATCATGGTGAAACTCTAATGGTAGCGTACATCCTCCTTTGTCCAAGTCGTTAGATCTCGAGCTTGCCATTATTGTCTTTTGTGTTAACCTAGAAAGTCATGAGCAACCTCAATGACCATCATCTTTAAGCATCAATTCTCAACGCATAGGTTGTGTCTAAACAAAAAAAAAGTGTAATTACATTTATTTTCAGCTCATTGATTAGCTAGACAAAAAAAAGTAATTATTTTATTTTCTTTTTCATTTGTTATTTTGATGTATTATATTTCTTTAATTTATTTATTAAATAATTTTTGTATATGTGATTCTTTTTTTTTTCACATGTCTCATATTGCCACATCAGATCATATGTAAAAAAAAATTTCACATAAGATAATACGTGACAGAGTATTAAGTACTCTAAATGTTACATATCAATATCTGCTAAGAACTAATAAAAATGGACTCAAGTATATTTGTGAAATATGGCCATTATATATGCAAAAGGATATTTGAAAAAAAAAATTAAAAAAATAAATACATTTTCAAATAACAATTTATTGTAAATACCATACCAAACATGGGATCATCAATTTTCAAAATAGGATATAAGGATATACGTCAATTGCTAAGCAATGAGTATTATGCCATACATTTAAGACTTTTATTGATGTAGATGACATCTTCCTGAGAGGGTAAGTTAGCCTCTCTTCTATATGAGGTATTCTAAAATTGGATCTTCCATAAGAGAAAGAAAGAAAACAAACCATCACTGCAAACAAAAATTAGAGCCATGGACTTTGAAAAATTTGATTGAAATGTTCTTATTATTCTTATAATACAAAGCATGAAAACTTAGCCAGATTGCAAACATTTTCAAGAATGAATAGTAGATTAAATTATAAAGCAAATGTCTGATAATTATAAATTGTTGTATTTATTTTGCCTATAAGATTAATTATTTAGTCTTTGAGATAAATTTTTATTTAAAATAATGCTTATATTCTATATTTACAGTTAATGGTGAGAAGTGTAAATTTGAAAATAATCTGCATTTTCCTCTCATTAATCGGGGAACAACATCAGACTTTGCAGCACATTATTACTTTGCCACATGGTATAAATTGGAATGAAATGTGAGTGATTCATAAAGCCAGAGCCACACATGATTAAGTTGTTGGGCCAAGTCAGTTTTGGAAATAAAAAGAAAGAAGTAAATAAGAGGGAAACGAAGTCAAGCCTAAACTCCATGGTTTGATAGAATTTGTGGGCTGCCACGGTGAAGCTACTGTCAAAGCCCATCAAGCTGGAATTGAATTGAATAAAAGATAAGATGGCAGCAACTTAAAAGAAAACGGTGCACTTATCAGGAACCACTGAAGTGAGGTGGTGAAGATTGGAAAGTGAAGACCTAACCTACAAATTGAAACAAAAATGATGTCCCTACATCATTTTTAGGTAAACATCACTTTTCACACCTACATTGAATGGTTGTAATTAAGAAATTGAAAACGTTGAACAAGAATAAGCTTCGGATCAGACTTGAGACACAGTATCACACAGTTCCGCATAGGACTTCGGAGAACATATGAAACAACTGTTTTATTTGTTATAATTTTTTTTCTCTTTATATTTGATTCTCTTATTATAAGTAGTTTAATTTTATTTTTTAGGATTAATATGAAATTCTAATTTTTGTTTTAAATGATTTAACTTTGTTTAAAATATTTTTCTTTGTTCTATAATTGTACAATGTTAATGATTATTGATTTTTAATTATTTTTTAATTTATTTTTATTAATTGTCTTGTATTCATTTAGTAAACTTAAATTGACATATTTTAATCACATAGTTAATTCTTATGAGTTGTGCAATAATATTTATTATACTTGTGATATAATATTTAAATAGTTCATATTATGTTAAATGATTTATGTCATAATTTAAATAAGTTATGTTATTTTAAATGAATTATATCATTAATTAAGTTATAAATATCTTCAATAGTGATCAAAACTTGTAGTCATAAAAATAGAATAAAAATAATTTTTATTCAAGTTAAATTCAACTTTGCATGGTTAGTGATAGATTCGAGATCTTGAAATTATTCTTTAATTAATATTATATTTTAATTTTAATTTATTATTTAATTTTAATTTAATACATAATTTAAATTTTTGGATTAATTAAATAAAATCAAAATATTTTCTATTTCTTTAAATTAATTTAGATAATTATTAGATTTTATTTAATCCTATCAACCTATGATCAGCATCCTTATATTTGCCTAGTATTACATTAGTCTTGTGCGCTTCTTAGTAAAAAATAATTTTATTATTTAAAAATTCACTATCAATGTATAATGAAACCTAATATGAAATAGTTTTATTCAAATAAATACAAAATTAAAGCATATTGATTCTAACCATATATAGAGGAAAATAAAGTGAATTTGAAATATGCTAATAGTTATGTTAAATGATTTTGAGAGATAGAGATAAGCGGATCAAAATTTTGAAGCTCAATGATTGTAACTTTTGTTTGGATTGCTGATAATTTTGCTAGCTCTCTCACTGTTGAGTCCACAAGTCCAGTTCCATAAGATATCTTCTATTAAGGACAAAAACCAATGATGAAAAAGAAATGAACAGCCAAAAATTGTAACATGTTACTACATTATAGTTTATGAAGATTTCACTATTCTAGCTCTATAAGATATCTTCTATTAAGATAAGATAAGAACAAACACCAATGATGAAGAAGAAATGGACAGCCAAAAATTGTAACATGCTACTACATTATAATTTATGAAGAACCACAACTAAAACCAACAAAAACAGAGAACACTACAACTGACAACACAATACCTAAAATTAGGAGCATTATTCCTGTGCTTAAAGTCATAAGCAAGACGGAAACATATAATTGAACTTTTGCATCTACCTGATGGGTGCATTGCGAGCAGAGCTTGATATCACTAGTCTGCGACGGATACCGCCGAGTACTACAATGTTGTCACCTTTTACTTCTGAATCAAGAAATAGAGAAAAAGACGACCAAACATCTCTGACTTATATTAGTGCTTTGATTCTCCTACTCCATCATTGCTCATCAATCCCCATAAGTGCTTCAACATAAGACTTGCTCAAAGAATGTTTTGTTCTAGCATAATGTTACTGTAATAAGTCGAGAATTATATTCTATCTTTTCGAGTAGTATACTATAAAAGAGGAGTTGGGGCAGCACGGTGCAAGCCAACTGCGTCTCTCAGGGAGAAGACGTGTTTAATCCCTTAGTAAACTCCATAAGGGAAGGGCTATATCATTTTGCTCTCGGTCATATGTCCACTGCAATAAGCCGACACAGTTAGCTTCCACCACACCGCCCCATAGGATCTAGCATAATATTCTATATCATGAAATTTCAACAGATAATTTCTTCATTTTTAAAGGATTAAATTCATTGAATAAAAGGAAGCATAAATATGGAGTCTATAAAACAAACAAGATGAAGTATTGACTCAAAACATAACCAAAACACCAAAACCCTTGGATTATATTCATCCAACTCAAACCACGGAGAAAACTCTAAAAACCCATTTCTAACAAACCACACATACCCCATGTATCAAGAGTTTGAAAAAAAAAGATGAAGTTAAATGAACAAACACCTCTACCTCAAGAAGTATGGATGATGAACTCAAGCCTTAGCCTTGCCTTTAGCCTTCCTTCTCTTCTCCTCCTCTTCCCTTTTCTCTTCTTCTTCCTCTTCCTCTTCCTCTTCTCTCTTCCTCTTTTCTCCCCTTGCTGCCTCTAATTGTAGTACGTGAGAGTAGGTGAGAAATGAGTGAAAAGTCAATGAAACAGGAAGTGGATGGCATGAAATTTCAACATATAATTTCTTCATTTTTAAAGAATTAAATTCATTGAACAAAAGGAAGCATAAATATGGAGTCTATAAAAGGGGAATGGGTGAAGTTTCATACCGATGAAGCAGCCGCATGAATATTTTTCATTCGAGTCCACTATTTCATTCACTTGGGTACCAGCTGAACTGGTTTGGTGCACAACTTCCTGCAATTTCTTAGTCTGATCATCTTCATTTTCATGATTAGAGCCTCCAACTTCAACTCCAATTGCTCTGGGTCGTAACTCATGTTCTTGCTTATGAGAGCTTTGAGCATTGGAAGAGCTTTGAGCTTTTGGTTCTAACTCAACAATATCCTTGGTAATACTATCCAATAACAACTCCAATTTTGAGGAATATATTGGTAAGACCCCACACCCTTTTATCCTCTCCGCTGACACATCGCAGCCAAATTTGAATTCAAATATGTTCTTGTAATGATCATCGCAGCTAATTTTGAATTCAAATGATATGTTGTAATGATTATTTGCTCTGCTTTGTTGTATATAGGGAAGATATTTGATGTCAGCATACCAAAGTACCACATGATCTGAAATCCAATTGTCAATAATCTGAACCCCTCTATCACCATGTTTGTTTATAAAACACCGAGCTGAAAGTGTTTCATCATTTCGGAATAACTCCAATGACTCAGAAAGAATGATGCAAAAAATGAAGCCGCATAAGTCAGATTGTGGAAGAACAGGAATAGTTATTGAAGTCCCTGCTGTACGGAAGCAAAACAGGTCCGGAACTTGGGCTCCTGGGAACAAAACATAGTTAGACAAGTCATTATATCGACAACGTTCATGACTATGTTTGAGTGAGTAGGATATCTTTTGTAACTCATGTTTTAGCACTAGCCGTTGAGTGATGTCTATGTCCAGGGATGTGCAGTTAACGGCAATTAACTTTTTCAGGGACGGTGGGAGCTCTGGTAAAGCCACAAGTTTCATGCAATTAACTAAGTAAAGGCTTTCTAGCATTGAAGACCGTAAACCATCAACAATTTCAACACTGTTAAGATTGAAGACTTTCTCCAGAGATGTGCAGTCACTAGCACTTAACAGTTCCAGGGATGGCGGAAGCTCTGGTACAAACACAAGTTTCTTACAACCATCTAATCGAAGTTGATATAGCATTGAAAGGTTCTTGATATTTGCAGGCAAGCTCTCAACATTGCTTCCTGCTAGGTTTAAGAACCGTAATGACGATAAAAGGCCAATGTTGTCAGGGAGTGCTTGTAAGTTGTAGCACGAATTCAGATCTAGATTTTTTAGAGATTGTACGCCATCAAGGATAAAAGAAAGATTTGATGCATCGAGTTGGTCGCACATGGAAAGGTTCAGTTGTCTAAGAGATCTCATTCCTGGATCATCAGATAACTTCTTTCCAACAATGTTAAGATTGCCACAGCCATATAGATCAAGACTACCAAGTTTCTTGTTACGCCAAATTGATGAGGGCAATTCATACATAGCGTTACAATCTAAGGTCAAGATCTCCATTTCCTCTGATGTCACTGAAAATTCCTTGAGAGATGAACAACAAACGAGCTTGAGTCTATTGAGAGATTTTAAATGAATGTCGGTTTTAAGGCTTTCAATCTTTTCGCAGAATTCTAGAGACAGATACGTAAGCTTGGGGAGAGAAAAAATGGATGGATGGACCTGACACAAGCTTTTGCAGCGATCCAGAAGTACTTCGTTAAGATTTGCAGCCATAGATAAGTCTGGGACCTCAACTAGGTTTTTGCAGCTACTAATGTTAATTGTCTTCAAATTCACCAAATCCTGTAACAACAAAGATACACCACATTTGCCAGAAATCATTAAATTCATAATAATGATTCTTAACTAAAAGAGAAATGGTGGCAATTGGATCCATTAATCAATCATCCATCCAGTCCACCCATACCTAGCTAAATCCATTCAATTCAATATCCAATTCTAAATAATAAATTTAATGGATTAGATGGATTGAGATAGTTTAGTTAATTGATAGTTAATGAACCAACCAAATATCAAATGGATATCCATAGAGTTTAGAGAATAAAATATATTTGGATATCATCTAGATGCATTTAATTAATAGAAATGCAAGAATGAAGAATGAACTTTATATAGAAAAAGAAAAGTCTAGATACATTTAATTTAGAAGTTAATTTATAAAAAGATTAATCTTTCAATTTTTTACTTAACTTATATATATATATATATATATATATATATATATATATATATATATATATCATTAAATGAAAATTTAATTTTTTTATAAGTTAACTAAGATTTCTAAAATAAATGTATCTAGACTTTCCTTTTTTGAGCTTTGCTATACATATCATGAAAGATTTTCGTGAAAATCACCCAAAAATGAGATGTGGCATAGAGTTATAGGGTGTTTTTTTTTTTTTTTATAGAAATGGCAGGGTTATAGTAACTTCATTCTTTTATTTCAGTTAACAAAAACTAAATGAAAAATGAAAAAGCATCTCTACGTTTGTAATTGTTTCACCAAAAAAACTTCCGTGACATCCACCATTTCCCTTCCTTTTTATAAATAATGGTTTAAGAATTAAATATACAACCATCCATCCATTAAAATGAATTATAAATAGATTTGGATTATTTTTATAAATTTTTAATAAATCTTAAATAGGTTAATTAAATATATAACCATCCACCATTTCACCAAAAATCTTTGCTGACAAGATCTAGATCCACGCCACAATGCTGGCCATATCATGAGCCTTTTGGAACGTTTCAAGCTATCTATGGTGTAAAGAGATTCAGCTAAAAACATCCCAGTCTAACGTGAACTACCCCCAAGGGGTGAATACCTAATCCAAAGTGCTAGCTCCAGCCTATAGCTGCATGATTCCTTTGATTTATAACGTTAATGTAAATGTGTAAAGCACATTTTATTTAGACAAAATTTAACTGGAGTCCGAGGTTCCGAAGAATCTGCTTTGAGGTTCCATAGTTGATAACAATGTTAATGATGTGAGTTGAAGGAGTCTGATTTGCATATCCTTCCAGTATGTTGGAAGTAATGCTGAGAAGCATCCCATTTTTTGTTTTTGTTTGAAACTTTGTTTTCCTCTTCAATGTGAGTAATGAAATTTATGTTCACTATTAAAAAATTAGCTTAATAGATTATAATTTATCTATCAACTATAATCCAATTCAAAATCAATCCAATCTATCCATTTGTCATCCTAAAAACCCTAAGCGTATATAAAGGCATATCACCCTAGTTGTGGCTCTGGTGAACGAGCTTAACTTGAGGCAGCACAAGGCTAGTTTCCCGCACATATACAAATCAAAAACAAAAAGTAGTATATATGACATATTCATACCTGTACTCCGTCCCAGAGCTTTTCAAGGTTGCTGTTGAAAATGCGAAGCTCTACAAGCATTTTACCACAAAAGTTTGATGGCAAAGGCCCAGTCCAAGAAAGGTACCTCAATTTATCAGACAACGACCCAATACCATTAGGAAAGTATACATTACATGCGTCTCTCCAGTCCCTGGAATAGAATTTAAGAAATCTCAAGTTAGTCATCTTTGCAAAGCAATCAGAGCTCAAATGTAGAACCTCAATTTCAGACATATCTAAAATTATGCCTTCAACAGCATCAGTTCCCTGACAAAAAAAAATTAGAGTAATAGTTAGTAAAACTTATCATTCTACAAAGGTACATGTGTTTTCAAATAGAAGTAATTGTATCTTCCACTTACTCTGTTATATTTCAATACATCACGTACTTCCTCAGGATTCCATAATCTACTTTTGATAGATTCTTGATTAACAATTTGCCGACCCATTTCTTGTATCAAGTCATGCATTTCTATTGTATTGTCACATGAAATAGTTATGAGAGCCATATCTAAAAGGACTTCTAACCCACTGATTGGAAAGAAATTGCAAGCTTCTAATAGACTTGTTACATGATCTCTGGATTCTCCTTTAAAGAAGCATGCAATGTCTAAAAATATGTCCTTCTGGGTACGATCTAAGTCATCGTAACTCAATTTTAACACTTTATGAATATTCACATCGGGAGTTTTTTCAAGCTTTCTCAATTCATCTTTCCATGCTTCTTTGCTTCTTGGACGAAGACGTGCACCCAAAACTTTTAAAGCCAAAGGATTGCCTTTGCAATAAGCAATTACACCTTGTGATAGCTCTTCATATCCATTTTTAGGATGCTTTTCAGTAAAGGTATTCACACAAAAAAGCTGAAGAGAGTCATTATCATTCAATTTCTTGACCTTATATATTTTATGAACCTGGCTCAACACCTGCTTATTTCTAGTTGTCACAATGATTCTACTTCCTGATCGCAAGCAATCGTAATATTTGATTAGATCTTCTAATTGCTTTGAAGTAGCCACATCATCCAACACTATGAAAACTTTTTTACGTCTTAGCATATCCAGGACAAATTCGGATTCAACACTGAGTGCATTAAGATCAAGATTTTTTAGGTTTAATAGGTCAGCAAAAAGTTTTTCACGTAAAGCATTTGGCCCTTTTTTATCTGATTCTTCCCTTACATTTTCGAGGAAGCAATGACCATCAAATGAAGAAGACAGCTTGGCATATAAAGCTTTAGCAAGGGTGGTCTTACCTAGGCCACCCATGCCCCATATTCCAATGATTCGTACTTCAGTAGGTGCAATTTCCAGTAATGATTTGACCTTTGCATAATTTTCCTCAATTCCAACCAATCCCTTCAACTCAATTGGGGATCTACGTATCAAATTTTTCAAAACATCTCCAACAATGTCCTTAATGAATTCAACTTCAGTCCTAGCATATAAAAACGGCAAAAAAAAAGGAGGAGAAAATGTATTACAAGTCTAACAAATCAAAAAGAAAAAGAATAGAAATACAGATAATTATATAGAATCTATGGACATTAACATGGTGGTGTAGCTGAGAAAGCAAGCAAGAAAGAAATAATAGAGTTGGGGAATGAAAAATCCAATGTCTTAGATAAGATAATTAATCCAGCCCACAAGCAGAGATATATAAGTATTATCTTCATACTCCAATCTTAAAAGACACAGCTGGTATTGGTATATTATTTATTTTTTTCACATAAATCCTTGGCTAATATATGTTATATTATTTCTTCTACTTTCCATTATTTTCACATACATAGAAGATGAAAATAAATTTATCTATATTTACTACCACGCATAATTTAATGTCTAGTGCAAATTTGCCTGAGACTCCTTTTACCCTAATTACTATCACCTAATAAATTGTATTAAAATTGAAAAAAAAAATGCGCATAATTCATTGATTTGAAGAATTTAAGTACTTATTTCACATAAATTTTGGGATTTTGCCTTTGACTCATTGTAAGAGAAAAAAAAAAGCAAAGAAGTCAAGACCAAAAGAAGGGTACAGTATCAGTTACCAATAATTTTTAAAATCAAACCCAGCTAAACTTGCTGCTTTCTTGAGATCAGCTTTCCATTTGAGCACCTTGTGTTTGTTGCGTCTCAGATCTCGCTCATGTTTTGCAAAGGCTTGCTTGTAACTCCCTGTCTGATTCCTCACATGTGATGGGTCTATTTTATAGAATACAGGTATCACAACCTGTCCCTGATCATTGCATTCCAAAATCTTGCTGAGTTCATCTAAGCACCATTTTGAGGAAGCATAGTTTTCTGAGAAGATGATTATAGATACATGTGACTCTTCAATGGCTTTCATGAGTGCTGGCGAAATCTCATCTCCTCTTTTAAGCTCGTAGTCTATATAGGTTTCAACTTTCTCTTGGGTCAGAGCATGATAAAGATGGCTTGTGATGTTGCTGCGTGTATCCTCACCTCGAAAGCTAAGAAAAACATCATATTTTTTCAGAGACTCAGCAGAAGATGAACGGGTAGAGGAAGATGCAGCAGCACTGATCATTTTCTGGTTAGCCATTGAAACTTTAGAGTGGAAGTCGGAAGGAGTGTTCTGGACAAACAAATGAAAGGTTGAGATAGATTCATGCACCACTTCTTTGGTACATTATTCTATTTCAGTACATGTGCACACATTTTATTATCGTTCACATGTGATGCCCCGACCAAATAATTAACCCCACCCCTACCATCAGTGATGCACCATTGTCCCCACATGCCATTTTCTCTTTCTAGTGGAAGTGGGAAGGAGTGTTCTGGACAAACAACTGAATGGTTGAGATGAGAAATTTTGAAGTATTACAGTTTATTATATTATTTTTTAAATATTTAAATTATTATTTAATATATATATAAAATATTATAAAAAATTAATATAATTAGTATATTATTTTTTATATATTAAATAATAATTTAAGTATCAATAATAATTTATATAATAATTTGTGTTTGCATAAAAATCCACAGATAGATTCAAGCACCACTTCCTCCATGATACATTATTATATTTCAGTATACGTGGACACATTTTATTGTCGTTCACATGTGAAGCCCCGACCAAATATTTAACCCCACCCCTACCGTCAGTGATGCCCCATTGTCCCCACACGCCATTGTCTCTCATTGAATATCTAATCTAGTCTTAAAAAAACTCTTTCTGATAAATAAAAAATTTTAGCTTGATTTTTGAGAATTTTAAAAATCAAATCAAATTAATTTCTGTTAAAAATTAAAATATCTAACAAAAAAAGGTCTTATTTGACCCAACAATTTTTAATATTCTAAAAAATTTAGTTGGGATTTTTTATTTTTTAAAGACTATTATGGAGGACGAAAGTTTTCTCCAAAGCAAAATTTAGTCTTTACTCATAGTAAAAAAAAAAAGCCTTAACCTGATTAATATATATAAGCACAAATTCATCAATTCATTTCATAATTTATCTCTAAATTCACAAAAATTGTAACAAGTTTTTTTATGAGATAAAAATTAATTAACTAAAAATATGAAAATTAAAAGATTGACTATATCTAACAAGTTGATTAATCAAAATACAAAAATTAATAAATAAAAAATATTGCAACATACTACTTAACTTAATTAATAACGTGTTCAAAAATTTGACTCGATCCAGGTCTTGAGAAAGATGACTCTCCAAGTTCATAGATAGATGTTTAAGAACTAAGACCATAAATACAACTCTTTTTTATCTCACCAACAGTTTTAATCCAAAGCTCTCGATTGATCATTTATGGACTAGATGCCCCTTCTTTATTTGAGCATTGTGTAGATTGTTCAAACTCCTTAACTTTGAATTCTTCCTAAAAACGGAAATAAAAAGTATGTTATAATATTGTTATAAAATGAGCTAATATTAAATTTTATAAATTCAAAAAAAATATATTAACATACATTCTTAACTTTTGTAGAAACTCATTCTTAACTTGTGTTACATTATAATTAGATTTGAGGCCTAACATTCGAACGGCTAGAAATAACTTAGAATGAGTTTCACAGCCAAGTTATAATGATTGTCTTGAAGCATTTAATAGACCATAAAACTTTTCAGGTCCAAAATTATATTTAAAACATTGGAGAAATTTTCAATATATATATATATATATATATATATATATATATATATAAAGTTATGAATAATTTTAGGAGAAAACTTAGGTAAAGTTCCTTAGGTCTTGTGGTCTTGTCTCCAATAAAACATGACATGTATTTTATTTTTTAGTTACTTAATTATTATTTTCAAAATTTTCATTAATGAGTTATAAAAAAATGTATACATGTCATGTTTCTATTGGAGATAAGCATCACTAACATATAAGGAACTTTACTTAAGTTTTGTCCATAATTTTAATGTAAGTCTACGATATCAACAAATTAAAACAATAAATTACTATCTAATGGTATTTTTTACATTTTAAATTTTAAATAAATATAAAAATATCATAGATGAAAATTATTAAATGAAACAAAGTTTTAAGGATAATTTATAATTTCTCAAGAATAAGAGACCTTACAAGATAAGGAATATGATCCATGTCCCCGTATTTGCTTTAAGGGAATTTTTATTCCTATTCTCATTCTTGCAGAAAAAATGTATCAAATTCAAGTCTCCAAATTAAACAATTTCCATAGATATTTCTAAAGAGATTTTGCCATCCCTACAGTTAGCAAGTGTTGAGAATAATGATAATGCACAACCGCAAAACTAAAAAAGAAAGTATCAATATTAAAGTAAAAGTGAATTGCAAACTTATAAAGTAAGGAAAAGCTGCTTTCATGCAACAGAGAATGGATCAAGACAAAAAAAATATAAAGCAAGGAAAAGAAACTCACATATGGACGAATAAATAAGCAAAATTAGAAAAATTACAGTTGTGGTTTTGAGGGGTATATGCCATGTATGCTTCTGGGAGTTTTCTTATGCTTTGACTGATGGATCAATTACGATATCGTGCTCTATGGGCTTGACTAAGCTGTTTTTAGACTCAATTTAAAAGTCACAATTTATTAAAAAAGAAAAAAATAGCAATGCAAGTTCCATGAATGTGCTTGAATTCTTCGTCAAAGTATTATAGTGCAATTCATGTTGAACAGAAGGGAATTTCCAAGTTTTGAGGCCTTTAATTTCAGTAAAGCCTTAAGGCCCTTAACTCAATAAAATAGTCACCTTAATATAGAGAATTTCTTATTTGGCCTGAAGTTCTTGAATCATTTTTAATACTATTATTGTTTCCTTATCTGTTATTGTGAGCTATGCAGTTGTTAACATATGAAGAACCAAATACAATAGATGTAACTTGCAAGAAATAGAATTAGAAAAAATGCTAATTACACATCTCTATAAAATACATTATTTTATATTTAGGAAATATGTGACAAAATTAAAATATAGATATATAAAAAATGAGATGATACTAATAATAATTAAATGATAAAAATTATGCATAGGTGAAGTGATGTATACATATAAGTGCAAATGGTTAGATGAAGTCTAGAATTAAAAGAATAATGATACTTTCTTATTATAGATTATAAAATTTTAATAATTTGATATTTTTCCGTCAAATTTGATCAAATTCGAGTAGGAATAAATAAACCAAAGACCAAAAAGGAATTAAATGACGCTAGTCAACAATAAGACTTAAATAGCGTAATAATTTCCACCGAGGTTACCTTACAAGTTTGATCTTTTGATAATGATAGTTGAATGACATGGATTGAAATATAAGAATTTTTATTTGTAGGTGATTTATAATCACTTATCGTTAAGGTTGATAGCATGTTCAGTGGAAGTGACAAAATGGGTCAATTCGTCTCGTCCATCCTGCTCTGCCTTCAACTCGCTAAAATATGGAGTGGGGTGAGTTGATCTGTTTTAAAAAATGAGTTGGAAGAGCTAACGTATCATGCTTTAGGATGGATTAGCAGGTTGATTCACTTAAAAGAGAAAATGATAAAAAGTTGGCGGGTTAGCGGGTCAACCCGCCTAACTCACCTAAAAAAAGAAGAAAAAATGTATAAAAAACAAAAAAATCCATCAAAATTTATAAATTTTTTTATAATTTATAGAGACTAAAAAAAATTAGTATCATACTCATAAAAATATCACAAATACAAATAAAAAAATTCATTTATAACACTTAAAAAAAAACTCAACCCAACTGGCCAACCCGCTCCAGTCCCGCTTAACTCGCGGGTTATGCGATTTAAAAATTGAGTTGAAATCTTGAACCCAACTTACCAAAAAATAACGGACTGGCGGGTTAACCTAACGAGTTGAACTCGTTTTGTTACCTCTAATACTCAGGCATTGAAATAGATAACCTCTGCTTACTCTAAACTTTTGTTGTATTAAAAATAGCTTAATCATATTACTTTCGTCAAATTTTGCTAATTTATTAATGATTTGATTTTGGATCTCAATTTGTAAAAGAGAATCACTTCCTTATATATATGTATTATGTTATAAAGCATCTAAGTGAAAGTGTGCATAGGAATGGCACCCATGCAGCTCAGGAAGTACCTCCCCGCTTCCCGTCTCCGCATCCCGAAGTTCCCCTTGATCCCTGCCTCGAAGGAAAAAAAAATTCCCCTTATCCATCTTCCCCGTAGCAAGAAGAGGACCTGCAAAGCCCCAAAATTATATTTAAAACATTAGAAAAAATTTGAAATATATATATAAAGTTATAAATAATTTTAATTTAAGTCTATAATATTAATAAATTAAAATAATAAATTACTACCAAATAGTATTTTTTACTTTTTTTAATTTTAAATAAATAAAAAAATATCATAAATGAAAATTATTAAAGGAAACAAAGTTTTAACACATATATATGATATAAATATTAAGAATAATTTAATAATTTTTCAGGAAAGAGAGACCTTACAGGACAAGAAATATGATCCCTCTCCCGTTCCTGCATATGCTTTGAGGAATTTTTATTCCCATCCTCATTTCTGCTTTAAAAAATTCTCAAATTCAAGTCTCCAAATTAAACAATCTCTGTAGATATTTCTAAAGAGAATTTGCCATCCCTAAGTTAGCAAGTGTTGAGAACAATGATAATGCGCAACGGCAAAATTAAAAAAGAAAAAGTATCAATATTAAAGTAAAAGTGAATTGCAAACTTATAAAGTACAAAAGAGGAAAAGAAAACAAAGGTTGAGATAGATTCATGCACCACCTCTTTTGTACATTATTATATTTCAGTACATGTGGACACATTTTATTATCGTTCACATGTGATGCCCCTACCAAGTAATTAACCCCACCGCTACCATTAGTGATGCCCCATTGTCCCCATACGCCATTGTCTCCCATTTATTAATCAGAGAAGTCCAAACCAAGTTGAAGAAATATAAAAAAATTAAACTCCTTAAAACAATGTACCGAAAAATATAAAATAAAACTCCTAGAAACCCATTCGCTGGTTTTCCCTTACGAATTCAACTATCAATGTAGCAGCTTGAACTCAATTAGGGAACGGTTGTCACCTTGACTAGTTTTAATGTGAGCTTGAAGAAAAAGTATTTAAGTAGAATTAATTTTACATACAGATATTTATGTTCAAGAGAGTTTGTATTTAATTCAATTAGCCGTAATTAATTTTCTTTAATTTGAAATTAAAAAACATGTTTAAATAACTGAAGTAAATTAGCCATATCTAGTTCAGACTTTTCCTCACCAGTCGAAGAGCTGCTTTCATGCAACAGAGAATGGATAAAGACAACAAAGAAAAAAAAAAGAGGCAAGGAAAAGAAACTCACATATGGACAAATAAATAACCAACATTAGAAAAATTACAATTGTGGTTTTGAGGGGTATATGCCATGTACGCTTCTGGGAAGGTTCTTATGCTTTGACTGATGGATCAATTACGATGTAAAAGTCACAATTTATTAAAAAAAAAAATAACAATGCAAGTTCCATGAATGTGCTTGAATTCTTCGTCGAAGTAATATAGTACAATTCATGTTGAACGGAAGGGCATTTCCAAGTTTTGAGGCAATTAATTTCAGCAAAGCCTTAAGGCCCTTAACTCAATTAACTCAATAAAATAGTTACCTTAATATCGAGAATTTCTTATTTGGCCTGAAGTTCTTGAATCATTTTTAATACTGTTATTGTTTCCTTATCTGTTATTGTGAGCTACGCGGTTATTAACATATGAAGGACCAAATACAATAGATGCAACTTGCAAGAAATAGAATTAGAAAAAAAAATGCTAATTACACATCATGAAACACGTTATTTTATATCTGGGATATATGATAAAATTGAAATATATATACATACTAATTAAATAAATAAAAATTATAAAATAAAAAAATAGATATTATAGCCCCTTTATTTTTTACTCCTTTACCATTTCTACTCAAGTCCTACGTTGAAGAACTAACAAAGCCCTTAGAATGTACAGCAGATATAAAAGTTAAAGACTAACACTTCTCAAGTTCCACATTAGAGAGCTGACAAAACATTATGACATGATGTATTTAAACCTATTTGCCATGCTGTATTAAACTTGATAGAATAAGTTAATACAATACATTATGACCTTATTAGTTGTTTGGTACAAATATTATATTTTATAAGCTTATCCATCAAATCCCTCTTATACATTAAAATGATGGATAACTTAATTAAGTCTTAGAAAGTGAGATTAAGCCAGATTAAGTTTTGATGTATAAGCTATTATAAAAACTTTTTCATTACAATTTTAAACACTCTGATATCTCCAACTATTATGTATTAGGCCTTATACTATTAGGTTTTATACTATCAGACCTTATACTATCATATTTAATACTATCAGGTCTTATTCTATTTTTCGTACCAAACGGACCCTAAGGATGACTAAACGTTGCATAGCCATAGCCTAGCCCACGCGGATCAAGACAAATTTCGGGTCAAGTCAAACTTGATACAGGATAATATTTTGTTAGCACAGCTCGGCCTTGTGTGAGTCCTAGGTTAGGCTCATTGCCCATTAACTCAAATTTTTTTTTAAAAAAAATTATCTTATATTTTTAATACTAAAAAATTTTATTCCTTTGGTTTATTATTATATATTTTTTTGTATACGTCAAATATCAAACAAAATTATTTCTAAGACTCAAATATTAATTTATATTAAAAATTATAAAAATTATTAATTAAATATCGAGCCAACCCAAAATTGAGCTGACTAAGCTGAGTTAAGTTTCATTTTTGTATTAAATCTTTTGACCTATCCTGCCCATTTTATTGGGTCATTGAGCTAATCCATTTTGACAATCCTATATAACACTCGAGATACAACACCTAAAAAAAGTAAAATCATGATGTCGTGCGCTGCAATGTGGGTCGTTTACGTGAGGCCCCTAGTAGACTTCTCTCTCTCTATACATATATATATATATATATATATATATATATATATATATATAGAGAGAGAGAGAGAGAGAGAGAGAGAGAGAGAGAGAGAGAGAGAGAGAGAGAGAGAGAGAGAAAGAGCATATCTGGTGTGAAGAGCGCTTATTATAAGAGATGAAAGAAATTAATCTTGATCATTAGATCTTACATGAATAGTCAATATCAGAACATAAATGCTTGTGACTTTTTTAAATGGTCACATGACATTTAAGTAGCTTTTGATCTTGATCATTCATATATGATTGTATGATCAATATTTACTCCCTTCATCTTCTCATAATAAAAACTTATCTCACTAGATATGTTTTTTATATATATATATGCAATCGTGGGCTATTTTAAATGTGGCTTGCTAGTAGTTCCTTTTATTTTTTATTTGTTAAAGGCTAAACAATGTCGTTTTGGTGAAGCGCTATTTTGAAAGTAAAAAAAAAACAAACTAGACTATCCAACCCTTTGAACTAGCTTCGGGTTGACCGATTCAGCTAGTTCACTAGGTTTTGATTGGTTTTTGACCTAGCTGATTTTTATGAGATGATTAGACCGATATACTGGTAGTTCTTGGTTCACACGATTTGACCCGCCAGTCCAATTTGATTTTCAGAATCATGGCTTAAGCAGGGGCTCAATGTTTATGATTAGTATCTAATAGTAAAATTCATACTTAAGTAATGGTCCAATATTTAAGATTAGTGTCTAATAGTATAGTCTTAGCTTAAGCAAGAATTCAATGTTCATGATTAGTGTCTACTAATATAATCTTAACTTAAGTAAGTGGCCCTATGTTCATGTTTAGTGCCTAATAGTTTAATTCATATTTAACTAAGGGTCCAATATTCATGATTAGTATCTAATAATATAATATTAGCTTAAGCAATGACTCAATGTTTATAATTAGTGTATAATAGTATAATTATAGCTTATGCTAAGGCGGTGAGGCCCAATGTTCATTATTAGTGTTTCATAGTATAATTCATGCTTAAGTAATGAGTCAATGTTCATTATTAGTGTTTAATATTATAATCTTCTTTAACATTTTAATTATTTAAAATCCTCTTATATGTTCATGTAATTTATCTGTATTGCTATTTTTTATTCTATTTCATTAATTTTTAATTATACTATAAGTATGAATGTAATTATAATAATTACTTTATTTCTTTTATTAATTTAAAATAAAAAATATGTGTGAGATTTTAGCTTGAGTTTACAATAATAGCTCCATTAAAATAATACAATCACAAGGCACCGCACAAGTTTAACAAAACTAAATAATTCAAAAATACAATTTATTATAAAAAAATAGGAACTTTGTTATTCAATGTAAACAGAATTAGGGAACATGAGTTCAATATTTAAGATATCTATTTAAATTATTATTTATATGTATTATATTTTATTTTCAATTAAAGAAAATGTAATTTTTTAATAAAATTACATATTTTTGTATTATTCGTAATTGCCTTCCTCTTTTTATATTTATGTCATTACATTTTGACTATAATCATGCAATTAAAAAAATTAAAGGTAAAATCGAAAAGTATCACATGTTTTTTGCCATTTTAAAATTTGAAAAAAATACAAATAAATATGTTTAGTATCTAAAATATTAATTAAAATTCACAAAAAATAATTTTACTGTGCATCAATAATAATGAAAATTTTATCACACTCATGTCCTTTTTGATTTTATTCCAAGAGAGAAATTTTATTTAAAATTTTAAATATATGATTTTAAATTAAATAATTTATTAAATATTATTTAAATTCAGTAATAAAATAATAATGAATTCAAAAATAAAGAATGATTACATAATAATAAAATAAATAAATAATAATAGAATAATAAATATTTAAATCAAATAATGAATTAAATAATTTATTATAGAAATATAATGAAAGGACAATACATGAGAGAAGTTTATATTATGGAATAAACCCTAACCCTGATCCTAAACAACTTATAGTTGGATAGTTTCATATAACATTTGAGGTTAATTTACTAATACAACTATTTTTAATATGTCAAAATTATGGGTTTAAATGAGTTGACCTATTTGTGAACTATTTGAGTTCGACTTGTTAATTGTTCAACCAGGTTAGTTTGTTTAACTAAAACAAGCTCAAGCATCAAGCTTAAACTTAGGCTTGATTTTATAAGAGTAAAGTTCAAGCTTTAGCTTTATAAGCTTGACATTAGAAACTCATGAATATCTCATATAGAACACAACTATTTTTAATATGTCAAAATTAGGGATTTAAATGAGCTGGCCTATTTGTGGACTATTCGAATTCAACTCATTAAATATTCGATCATACTCATTTGTTTAATTAAACAAACAAGTTCAAGTCTTAAGCTTAAACTTAGACTTGATTTTATAAATAAGTCAGTTCAAATTTTAGTTTTATAAGTTTGACATTAAAAATTTGTGAATAACTCATATATGTGTATATATATTATTCATTCATTCTGCATAGATTGTATAAAAAAATCACAAAATTATAATTTTAAATAAAAAGTATAGATGATAACAATTAATTTATTATTATTACTAACTAAAAGTTTCTATAAGAAGATTATGATTTTTTTATGCAATGTATTATGAATAAAAAAGCTTTTATTTAAATTAATTACTAATTATGATTTTTTTATGTAATGGATTATTCCAAATTAATATTTATTCAATTAATTAGTTTCAAATTTTATTGCGTAGATATAAAAAATAAGTAGTATAAATAATGTCATATATAAATTGCAAAAATATATATTTTCATTAAATTACAACAAAAAATATATAAATCTGTGTTTTTTTTTTTTACGAAATCTATGTGTAATTTGACAAGACAGCAAAGCCATCCATAAATATTTTTTTGCCAAAATAATATTACTTACATTTTTTATTTTTGGAACAATTTCAGCTATGTGCATACAGTTTCAACAATGCCTAATTGCCTACATAATATAGCTTTGGCCGGGTATATATGTACAGAGATATCAGATCTAACGGTTCGAACATTTCCTCACCAGCTGAAGAGCTGCTTTCATGCAACAGAGAATGGATCAAGAAAAAAGAAAAAAAAAGAAGAAAATTAAGTAAACAAAAGAAACTCACATATGGACAAAACCATTGTAAAAAAATATGGCTCAGGGATTTGTTTTCTCTGCGGGCTCTATGGGAGGTATTGGCTCAGAGAATGAACCACCGGATGGCGGTGGCGGCGACAACAAACATGGTATAGAGAAACAAGTAAAAGTTTCCTTTAAGGATATGGTTATGGGGAAAAAAGATGTACCAGTTTCTAGACCAAAGATTGATTTGCTCAAGGAGAACCTTGCGAGGATTGAATATAAGGATGACAACCCTCTCAAACCAATGGTTCACATTGCAGATTCGGTTTTTGAGGGTCTTTGCGCTCCATGGCAGGATGCACTAGTTGTTAAGCTGTTAGGAAAAAGTATTGGCTACAATACAATGAAAGATAGGCTTGTGAAAATATGGAAACTCATTGCTGGGTTTGAGATCATGGACATCGGAAACGAGTTCTTCATGGTGAAGTTTGATAATGAACATGATCGGATGAAGGTGATGGATGAAGGGCCGTGGATGATTTTTGATCATTACCTCACGGTGCAGACTTGGACGCCTGAGTTTATTTCTCCAACGGCAAAGATAGACAAAACAATGGTTTGGATTCGCTTTCTAGGCTTAAACCTTCTTTATTATGATGAAAGTATCCTACTTGCTTTAGCTTCAGCTGTCGAGAAGCCTATCAAAGTCGATAGTAACACTTTGGACGTTCGACGTGGTCGCTTTGCGAGGGTGTGCGTTGAGGTTGATCTCAGTAAACCTGTGGTGGGAAAAGTATGGTTGAAGGGGTTCTGGTACCGCGTTGAATATGAGGGACTGCACTGTATTTGTACTACCTGCAGCTGCTATGGACATCTCGCAAGAAATTGCACCATTAAAGAAGCGATGCCTCAGACGACCCCCCAACAGTTGCCTTGCAAAGATGTTGCTGCACCCCCAGCGGTGGTCTCTTCCTCCGGCAGGACTAGACCGATGGGAGCTGCTCAACCTGACGTTACGGAGCAGATGCAGGAGCCATCATTGGCCATTAATGACGGAGCGGTTATCACGCATAATCAAGAACCGCTGCATGGTGAATGGATGGTCGTGAGGCGTAAAAAGCGTAACAGTCATATGTCTAAGCAAGCCAAAGATGGTAACGTTTTGAAAGGCAAGGCTGACACGAGTTATAATGGCAGGAAAGATAAATCCCATGCAAATAAGGATTTACTCAGATTTCTTCTAAAAATTTTGCATCCCGTAAATAAGATGGGGGACCCAGCGACATCTAAAAAAGATTTAAAGCAAAGCCTTTCTTATGCCAAGAACAAAAGACCAAGGAATGACTTAGATTCTACAACGTGCCAGCCTATGCAAAAGGACTTAAACGTGGTGGGTCTGGGTGTAACGAAAGCAAATGGAAAAAACTCAAACTCTAAGGAGGAGGCAGATCGCGTGGATGGTAAACAACCCATAATATATGATGTATGCAACAGTGTTAAGTCTGCGGTCAAGATGAAGGCAGTCTCGAACTCAAGTTATATATTACTTCCTGATAATGAAGTGGAGACCCATGATAATGCTATGGAAATTACTAATCATGATAATCCTTCACAGTCGGGTGCAAGCCAAGCCATGGTGCCTGAGACCCAACTTAATAATTCTGAAGAACCTATGGCAACGTAACTCCTAGGTTTTGCCCTTTCTCTCTTTTATTTTGGTGTTTATGGATTTATTTCAGGAGTTATCTTTAATTTCTTGGAATATTCGTGGAGCCTTGGGTCGCAGCACAAGGCGACATGTTAGGGACATTGTGAAGTTGCACCATCCTTCTCTTTTCTTTGTCTATGAGACTCATGGTCCTTTTGCTAAAGTTGAACAGATGTGGTTATCTTTGGGATATAAACCAATTTTTATACAGGAAGCTCGTGGGCATTCTGAAGGTATATGGGTTTTATCTTGCAGAGATGATATTATGTTTTCTCTTGTTGATAGTATGTATCAAGCAATTACCTTTTCTATTACAAACAAGAATGTCACTTGGTATTGCTCTGCAGTATATGCATTTCCAGTCTTTTCAGTTCGTTGTGGTTTATGGGATCACTTACTAAATTTGAGAGGCAACATTACTAGCCCCTGGGTTTTAATTGGGGATCTCAATGAAGTTTTGTGTTCGTCAGAGATTTTAGGTGGTTCCTTTAGTCTATCTCATGCTAATCTCCTTGCTAATATGATGGCTGGTTGTAATTTCATTGATCTTGATACTGTTGGAGGTTGTTTTACTTGGAGGAAGAATATTCAGAATGGTGGTCATGTCAGGAAGAAGCTTGATAGGTGCATGGCGGATGTTGAGTGGTGCCTTCTTTTCCCTCATGCTCTAGTTGAAGTTTTGAATCCCTATAATTCTGATCATAACCCTCTCCTTATAAGTTGTAAGAAATCTCAAAGCACCAAGGCAAATTTTTTCCATTTTCAGGCTGCTTGGATGTCACATCCAGATTACGGGGAGTTGGTAAATAATACTTGGAGACATTCTGGAGGGAATGCTATTCTAAAGTTAGGGGAAATTCGGAATCAATCCATCATCTTCAACAAACAGGTCTTTGGTAATATTTTCAGAAGGAAGCATCAACTTGAGGCTTGTATTAAAGGTGTTCATCGTCAACTTGATCTTTTCCCTTATTCTGACTTAATACAACTAGAAAAGGATCTTCAGAGACAATATAATCAAGTTTTGGCACAAGAGGAGCTTCTTTGGTATCAAAAATCCAGGGAAAATTGGGTTAAATTTGGGAACAAAAATACCAAATTTTTTCATACCCAAACTGTCATTAGGAGAAGGAGAAATAAGGTGAGCGGGCTTAATATTGATGGCATTTGGTGCTCTGATGAAGAAACTTTGAAAAGGGAGGCTCATTCTTTTTTCAGGAATCTTTTTCAAGCAAGTGAACCTTGTTCTCCTCAAAGCTTGAAACTACGCTTTATACCTCAGGTTGACAATGATTTTTACCATCTTTTACTCAAACCTGTTTCTATGGAGGAGGTAAAGGAAGCCTTGTTTTCAATGAGTCCCTATAAGGCGCCAGGACCTGATGGTTTTCAGCCTATCTTCTTTAGATCCTATTGGCATGTTGTTGCTCAAGATGTTTGGGAGCTTGTTTCCATGACTTTTAATACAGGTTTCATTGATCAGAACTTAGCTGAGGCTCTTATTGTTCCAATTCCTAAAGTTGATGCCCCTTCAAGCTTCAAAGATTTTAGACCAATAAGTCTTTGTAATATGCTTTTGAAGCTTATTTCTAAAGTCTTAGTGAGCCGGATTAGACCTCATTTGGATAATCTGATTGGTCCTCTTTAAAGCAGTTTTATTCCTAACCGAGGAACAGCAGATAATGCCATTATTGCTTAAGAAATTGTGCATCACATGCATAAGAAGAAAGGTAACACAGGCTATCTTCTTTTTAAAATTGATTTTGAGAAGGCATATGATCGGGTGGATTGGAAGTTTCTTCGTCTTACTTTAACTGAGTTTGGCTTTCCTCATCAAATTGTTAATCTTATTATGAATTGCACTACATCTTCTACTTTGTCCTTAAAGTGGAATGGTGAGAAACTTGATAGCTTTGCTCCAAAGAGGGGTTTGAGACAAGGTGATCCAATATCCCCATATTTGTTTGTTCTCTGCATGGAAAAATTAGCTTTGCTTATTCAGGAGAAAGTTCATGATAAGAAGTGGCTTCCTGTAAGGGTTTCTAATCATGGTCCAGCTATATCTCATCTCTTCTTTGCTGATGATTGTCTTATGTTTGTTAAAGCTAAGACTTCTCAAGTTAGGTTGGTGAAGGATGTTCTTCAGGCTTTCTGTCTTGCTTCTGGTTTGAAGGTGAATGTCCATAAATCTCGCTTCCTGGCTTCCAAAAATGTTCATCAGACCAAGGTATCAAAATTTGCCTCTATTATTAATTTTCAACATACATATAATTTAGGCAAATACCTTGGTTTTCCTTTACTTACAGGAAGAGTAAGGAAAAATGATTTTACCTATATCCTTGATAAAATTAATGGGAGATTGGCTGGTTGGAAAGGGAAACTTTTGAATAGAGCTGGTAGAGTTACATTAGCAAACTCTGTTATTGCATCTATTCTTATTTATTCCATGCAGAATTTATGGCTACCAGAAGGTGTATGTGATAGTATTGATGCTTGTGTTAGAAGATTTATATGGGGAGGAAAATCTTGTCACTGGGTGAATTGGAATACTGTTATTCAGCCTAAAAGAGGAGGAGGTCTTGGGGTCCATACAGCTAGGGAATCAAATATAGCCTTGTTGGGTAAGCATGTTTGGGATATGATGCATAATCCTAACAAATTATGGGTGAAACTTATATCTGCTAAATATTTGGATGGTACTCATATACTGCATGTTAAACCAACTAATGGTGCCTCATACATATGGAACTCAACTCTTAAAGCTATTTCTCCTTTACAATCAGGCTTCAAAATAAGAATTGGGAAAGGGGCATATCATTATGGTATGATAAATGGCTAGATGATGATTACATCTGTAATTTGATTCCTTATGTTCACATACAATACACTCAGCTGCAGGTCAAGGATATTTTTTATGATGGTGATTGGCATTTCCAAAATATTGCTACTCCAATTCCTTTGGACATCCAAATGAAAATGAAGAGCACCTTCATTGATGAATTTTCATATGATGTGGTGATATGGGGTAACTCTTCTTCTGGTCTCTATTCAGCTAAGTCTGCTTATCAGTGGCTAATTCATGAGCCTACCTCTCACTTTGCCCGCTTAGAAAGCTGGACCTGGGTTTGGAACCTCAAACTTCCAGAAAATATCAAACACTTTTTATGGCTTATACTACATGAAAGCCTTCCTACTAACTTATTTCGTCTTCAATGTCATGTTTCTTTTGATGCTTCTTGTCACAAGTGTGGTGCAGATCAAGAGTCCCTTTGTCATACTCTTCGTGACTGTTATAGAGCAAAGTGGATTTGGGAAGTATTGCAGTTTGATCAGAGCCAGAATTTCTTTGCTCAAGGCATCAGTGAATGGCTTCAAGAAAATCTACGTGACACCAATGGAACTCTGTTTGCTGTTACTTGCTGGATTATTTGGAAATCAAGGAATGCCGAAGTTTTTGAGGACACCAGATGGGATGTGTGGTATATTTTGAATCATATTCATTCATTACATGGGTTAATAATTCAGACATTTGGTTCGTTGGAGAAGAAGTGCAAACAACAGGAGGTTGGCAGCTCTTTTGGAAATCCTGGTAGATTTGGCTTTGGGGGATTAATAAAGAATATACATGGGGAGTGGATCATTGGCTTCTTGGGATTTTGTGGTATAGCAACAAATTTGTATGCTGAGCTTTTAGCAATCTCCAATGGACTTAAAACAGCTTAGTCTGCAGGCAATAGGTCAGTTATTTGTGAATCAGATTCCAAGACAGCTATATCTTTGATCATACAAGGAGTCAATCACTTACATCCTTATGCTCCCTTAATCCATCACATTAGGAACTATATGTCCTTTCCATGGACTTTGAGCTTTCAACACATCTTACGTGAAGGGAATGCTTGTGCAGACTGGCTAGCAAAGCAAGGAGCTTCTTCAAACCAGCCTTTTGTTTTTATAGACATATGCCTTCCTCATCTAGCCTTTGCCTTGTTAGCAGATGCAATGGGTGTAGTCAGGCTTAGAATGTAGTTTCTTTCTTTTTGTTTATTTTCTATCTGATAAAAAAAAAACTCACATATGGACAAATAAATAAGCAACATTAGAAAAATTACAAGTGTGGTTTCGAGGGGTTTATGCCATGTACGCTTCTGGGAAGTTTATTACGCTTTGAATGATGGATTAATTAAGATATCGTGCTCTTTGGGCTTGACTAAACTGTATTTAAACTCAATTTTAAAGTCACAATTTTTATTTTAAAAAAAATTAGCAATGCAAGTTCCATCAATGTGCTTGAATTCTTCGTCGAAGTAATGTAGTGCAATTCTTCTTGACCTGAAGGGCATTTCTAAGTTATGAGGCCATTTAATTTCAATAAAGCCTTAACTCAATAAAATAATCAACTTAATATGGAGAATTTCTAATTTGGCTTGAAGTTCTTGAATCAATTTTAATAGATTAAAACCTTATATATGCCTCTCAAGTTTTACGAAAGTTTTGATTTAGGTTGAAAAGTTTTTTTTTTCTTATTTACATCCTAAACATTATTTCTTTTTGTTTCAATTTTGCCCTTCCGTCTAGTGCCATCTAAATTGTTAATGATGAAGGTTGATATAGATCCCACATGGTTGTTTTGCACATGACATGGATCACAATGGCACCTGACTAAATCAAAATTTTTGTAAAATATGAAAGAGGTAAATAGGATAAAATAAAACTTTTAAGACCAAATCGAAACTTCTGTGATATGTAAGGGACATAAAAAGGGTTTTAGCCTATTTAAAATGGTTGTAGAACCACCACCATCCACCCTTGCAATTTCACTCCCACCACAATCATTGAACAAAGCCACCACCATCGACAACCAAATTCCTCTCCTTGCCATCACAAAAAGGCACAACCTAATTACCATTCTTCCACCCAAGTTAGACGCCTCCTATTCCACATCCTTCAAGCCAAAATAGTGACTTTCACAGCACCTCAAAGAAAAACTGAGTTACCTCAATTACTATCCTCCATCATCCCTACCTCTCCTCTGACCATTGTAGCTTACTGTGCTACCTCAACTCCTATTTGGCACCAAACTCAATCAAAGCACCTATACGAAATACCTGCAATTCCAAATACGCCACAACCATCAAACTTCACCATGGTCAGACCCCCCGTAGTTCCTCCACCCAAACCCACAGCCATAACCACTGTTCAACAAAGAAGACCTAAATGCCTAGCCATCATCATTGTACCAAACCTCTAGCCTCTATAGTTAAGTAGAGCCCAAATCACCCATTGTAAGAAAGTTGGAAATTATCTTCGACTATATCCGCTGGAAATTTCTCGAAATCCTCAAATGGATTTTCAGGAAAAAAATGGTCCCCCAGAAAAGCACTAGCCGGAAACAAAAACCCACTGGAATCCATCGGTATTTCCAGCGGATAAGGCCATCAGATTAAAAAAAACCACAAGTTGTCAGAGCACAACATTTTTCGACAAAGATATTCGCTGGAAATTTCTAATGAAAATTTCACTGGAAAATACCTGTTACCATAACTTTTTTTCCAGTGGAAAATCCATCAAAATTTGTCGAAATCACTATATAAGTGACTCTAAGTAGCCCAAAATTTGGCTTATCTACTCATCTTTCATCTTCCACTGATAATGAGGATGATGATCCTAATAGTAACATTTTCAGGTGGTTGAAATGATTGAAAGTTTGCGTAGTAAAAACACTTTCACCTCTTATGATGATGAGAAAAAGACTAAGTAATGAGATGTTAAAAAGGAAAAAGAAAAGCTATGTGGTCTACTCATCTTTCATTTTCTACTAATAGTGAAGATGATGACCCCAATAGTAACATTTTCAGGTGGTTGAAATGATTGAAAGTTTACCTAGTGAAAACAGTTCCATCTCTTATGACGATGAGAAAAAGACTAAGTAATAAGATATTAAAAAGGAAAAAGAAAAGCATTGTAAATTATAATAATAAATTTATACAATTTTATGAAATACTGGCGAATAGAAGCCCTGTGGTGAAGAAGTTGGGGAATAAGAAAGAAACTAAAAGCAATTTTTTTTTATAAAGAATGATGAAACAAATGAAAATGGCATTGTACCAGAGTATCGTGGAGTTGAACATCCCGATAATATTGTGTACTCAACATTATTAGAGCTAAGATAGTTAAGAGGGCAGCGCCAAGACCATTATCCTTCCAGGTGGCATAAGAAGCATGTGTCTACTTGTAGTTGTGTAACGATTTTTAAAGAGTAGCAAAAAAAATCTATTCTCAAAGGAATTTGGACGAAAGTGAAATTAGGATTTAAAGAGTGATGATGATGACAAGTGAAGACATATATATTTCTCATATTACTTGTAATGCAATATGAACTAAAGGAAAGATTATCCAAATTTAACAAATCAGTCTAAAAACTAGGAGTTTAATATCAAAAAGAGTCATTTCTCTTTTG
Organism: Ormosia semicastrata; assembly: GCA_029884595.1. NCBI lineage: Eukaryota > Viridiplantae > Streptophyta > Magnoliopsida > Fabales > Fabaceae > Ormosia > Ormosia semicastrata. The sequence continues at coordinate 50,646,962 of JAQQTO010000056.1, read as the reverse complement.
AGCTCTTGAATCGATTGCTCATGTTTAAAATTTTTTTGTGTTGGTTACTCTCCTGATGAATTGGGATACTAATCTTGGTTGCTACAATTTGAGAAGCACAATATTTTCAAAAATAATGTTCGTTGTGAAATATTATCAATCATCATCATTGTTTTTAACTATTAAATATACGAATTTTATTAACATTATTACATATGCTCTTTAACAATCGATGATAGACAAATCTTATAGAAATCAACTCATATGACTTCTCCAATTCAGAGATCTGGACCATACAATTTCTCTAATTTAAAGAGGTCTATAGATTGGAGAATATATATGGGTTGCCTAATATTGATGTATTTTGCAAGGAACATTACATAGAAAAAATTGTACTTCTAGAATAGTCGCCAACATTTCTATCCTAGCTCACCAAAAGAGATCCAATACTAAAATATTTTAAGATGAGCAAGAAAAATCAAAAGAGGTTTTACTTTTCCTAATATTGATGCTCCCAGTTCCTAAACTCATTCATTAAATGTGGATAATCTTCCATTGAGTTCCAATTGTATTATAAGTAATAAGAAAAATACATATACTTAATTTGTTATCATAATCACTATCAAAACCCTAATCCCAACTTTAGCTAAATACTCCTAAAATTATTTTTTCTCAACTACTCTCCAAAACTTGATAGACAAGTGCAAGGAAACACATGCTTCCAATGTCACCAGCAAGGACAATAGTCTAGGCATTACCCACTCAACTTCCCCAATCCTAACGATGTTGAGCTCATAATTTTATCAAGCATTTCCTCTCCACGAGACTCTTATATAGCGTCATTTTCCTTGTTAAAATCATTTTTTATATAAATTTCATCTACTTTCGATTTCTATTTTATTGCCCAACTACTCCACTATGCAACATCTGTTAGTCAGAAAATCTATTTCACAAAAATATGCAATTTTTTTTTTCAATTCACAATGTTTTTCTTCTTCATTTTCTTACACCACCCTACCTTGTCTTCTCATCATCAAAGGAGGTGGACTCGAGTCTCTACTCAAACTTTCAATCATATTTATCACCTGATAATCTTATCACTAGAGTCATCATCTTCATAATCAGTGGATCACAAAAGATAAGTTACTTGAGCAGTCAAATCTCGGATTACTTAGAGCCACTTAACCTATCAATTCAAAACTAATAAAATCTAACTTAAGGTTTAGAGCTTCCTAATTAATTAGAGCATTAATTATTTCAACAATTCAAACGCAATAACATGCATGCAAATAAGTGTTAATAACAATAACATATTACTATATTACACAATTCGTAACTCCGTAACTAAGGCCTCTTAAATCCTCTTAGTTTAAAGTCATCGTTCATCTACAAGATCTGCCACACTATCTCATGTCCCCGACCCATATGTATATATGTTGTATGTTTAATAGTTGCTCGATTTTTTTTAATTAATCATTCTCATTTAATTAATTAATTTATGTTATTTAGTTTCATTATCTAATTAACAATTTTTTAATTAATTAATTATTAATATAGTTCAATTTTTTTACTTTCTTTAAGATCATATTATGTTTTTAAATATTTTATTAAATAAATCTTCAGTTTACATAATTCGTAACTCTGTAATCGATACCTCTTAAATTTTTGTCATTCCTTTTAGTTTTAAGTCATCGTTCATATGCAAGATCTGCCGCTTTGCCTTATGTCCCTGAACCATTCATATATGCATTATATGTTTGATAGTTGGACGCACATTTTTTGTAATTGATCATTGTCATTTAATTAATTATTTATTTAATTATTCATATAGTTCATATTTTTTCTTTCTTTAATTTCATATTATATTTTTTATATTTCATTAATATTATTAATTATCTTAGTTTACTATATAAGTTACTAAAACAAATAATTTATCAAATTCTTCACTTAAAATTTTAAAAATTTCATATTACTATTTTTGTCACCACTTTTTAAAATTAACACATAATACTATATTATTCTTATAATGAAGTAGTATTATTCTTATACAATATAATATTATTATTAAAATCCTATACCATCATAATATCTATCATCTATCATACCAAAGACACAAATACCAACAAAGAACAATATACCATGCATATAAACATACATTCAAATATTTACATAAACAAATATATTCAAAATATAAATACCATATGCATACATATTATAAACAAATAAACAAATATAACATTCAAATAAAAAATATATATAACATATGTTCCTCCGCGCCTCAGTCACCAATGTCTTCCATGCACCACGTCTATGCCTATCTATTGTTGCCATCCTCAAGCCCCAACATCCACATCCCATGCATCACATCTGCATGTATCCACTACTGCCAGAATCACCATCCTCAAGCCTTAACATCCATGGTTGAACCACATTAGTAGCAACTTTCACTCGCCAAACCCAGAACCTCAGCTACCACCCACTATGAACTTGGAGCCTCAACCCATGGCCATTAAAGCCCCATCTCACCTAAAACATGCTCCTTCATCCCTTGCCATGATCGTCTTAGCCACAACCACCCAAAACTAAGCTCGAGCCACCTGATGAAGAGTCATCGTTGGTGATGAAGAGCGCAGAGAAAGAGAGAAGAGAGGAGATGAATATGAAGAGAAAAACATAAAAATGGAAAGGAAGTGGTTGGTGTGAGTTATTAAAAAGTTTTCAACAAATTAATATCTGCTAAAAAAATTTATTGGCAAGGATATTTATCCACAGGAAACCTCAACATGTAACTAGTACATTTACCGGAGTGTTTTGACAGTTTAATTTATGGTGGAACAGCCGCCAAAAATTGTACGACCCTTATACCTCGAAAGTTGGAGAAATTTTTTGGCAGAAATAATCCACTAAAGACCTCAAAACACATAACTGGTAGATTAGTCACCAAAAATGAAAAAAAAAAGTCATTGGCATTTTTATTTTCCAATAGATTATTCCGCTAGAAATGTATTTTATTTTATTTTAATTGACATTTAGTTTTTTTGCAGATATATCCATTGAAAATTCCAATATTACATATCCATTGAAAAAATTCATCAGTAATACCCAAATTTCTTGTAGTGACAAGACACCAGCAAAACTCTTTGCTTCCAGATAGATGTCGTGATTGTTTTCTCATGATTCCCCAGAGAGCTTTGTGTTATTAATGGTTCTAAGTTTTGGTATTGGTTCAACTTAGGATTTATGAAGAAATGGGGTTTGTCACCTCTTGCTATTTGAGTTTGGGTTAAATTTAGTTTGGCATGTCATTGAAGCCATCAAATTGCTTGGAGAGTTCCATAGTAGAAAAATTTGGACTTGCAATGAATCATAAAGAAAAACAAATGGGAGAAAAATGTGTCTGACGTGATGGCTAAATTAGTAATGGTGAAAGAAAAAGAATAAAAAGGCTAAAACCTTATTTATGTCTCTTACATTTCATGAAAGTTTCGATTTGGTCTTAAAGTTTTTTTTTTGGTCATATTTGCATCCCTCATGTTAGCATATAAAGGGCCAAATATAATAATTACAATTTGCAAGAAATAGAATTAGGAAAAATGCTAATTGCAAATCTCTATGAAACACATTTCCTTATATCTAGGGGTATATGATAGAAGGAGAATGTATGTGATAGAAAATGATATGGGACTATTTATAATCAAATGGTAAAAGCCATGCATATTTGAAGTGATATGCGCATAAGTGTGTAGTTAGATTTACTTTAGAATTAGTAGAATAATGAGTTTTTATTATAGATTGTCAGATTTCAACAATTTGGCATTATTTCCCGTCAAATTTGAACGACTTCGAGTAAGGAGAAATAAACCAAAGATCAAAAGAAATTAACTTATGCTACTTAACAAGACCAAAAGGAATTAACTTATGTTAGTCCATAAGACTTAAATAGCTTAATAATTGCCAATTAGGTTGACTCACTAGTTTGATTTTCAATTATAATAATAGCATGACTTGGGTTTGAGTTTAGGAAGTTCCATTAGTAAGTGATTTAGTTTGCCCTAACGTTGAATGGGGATAGTCATTGCTCACTCTAAACTATAGTTGTATAAACCGGACCTGCATGGATGGTTAGATTGGAAAATCGGTGACTTGGTCATCTAGCCAGTTTGGTCAAAGACTCAAAAGGTTTTTCATAGGAAACTGCTCAAATCTGGTCAAAGCTAACAGAAACTCAAAAAAGATAACTCCAGGAAATGGAGTTATTAATATCCTCTTTGGTTGTTAATTGCTTTGCTTAGTCCTAGTTTTTCATTGCTAAGCAAGATGTTTGGCTCTTTAAGCATGATTTAGTTTTTTTCCCATCATGGTAATATTGGCAATAATTTGATAATAATGAGTTTTGTTTGAGATAACTTTAATCCTTCGATTCTAATAGGGTTGTTGTCTTTAGATTTACAGGAATTCTATTATAATGAAGAATGGAGGAAGCCAAGAAAGGAGGGAAATAACTCATTGAGAGGAAAAAGCAAAAAAATTAGGACTCATTAGAGGTGCCTAGGCACGAAAGCCTTAGCTACAACATTTATTGCACAAAGAGTAAGGCGCCTAGGCGCACGAGCGGCTTAGGCATAAGTTGGAATATTGAACAAGGAGCGTGGCGCCTAGGCGCAATGTTTTCAATGTCTAGGTGCTGTGATGAAAACTTAACAACCTGGTTGTACTTGAAGAAGGGTGCCTTGACTTGTAATGAGGGAGCACTGAGGCATGAGAAACATAACCCAGCCCTATTATTTGGTTTCTTTTCTTCTCATTTGGAAAGGAGGGAAGGCTTTTAGACACTAGAGAACCCTAGTCATGAGAGAAGGATTAAAAGAATGATTATTACTTGGAAGAGAGAGATTTAAAGTGAAAATCAAGACCCAAGGAGGAAGTTCAAGATTGGATTCTCCACATTTTATTCATTCTTTCCCCTTTTTCCTCTTGATTTGTATCTTGATGAATTCTGCTCCTCTTTGTGCTTTAATGTCTTTCAATATGAGTAGCTAATTCTATAACTAGGGGTTCCTTAAGATCTTTATATGCATATGGGTACCTTGTAATTTTCTCAAGTTTACATCAATGGATTTGGTTTATTCTTTCATACTCATGCTTAATGTTTGCTCTTGATTGGCCACCAATTGCATGATTTTAACATTTTCAAATGAACTAGACACAGAGATTTGAGAATATGGAAATTGTATATTGAATGTATGTTCAATTACATTTAAATTAGTTTGAATGTGTTGATTAGCCAATATGATGGAGACATACCTATTGGGTATGCATAGCATGTGTTTGAAACTTGGTCTCAATGAGTGACTCTTATGCTAACTCACAAGGACACATAGTCAATTAGGTAAAATTAATATGGGTAATTGACCTAGATATAAACAATTGACTATATTTGTGTTTCAGCTAACAAAATCAATTCATTAGTGAAAGCTTATTGACCTTGCAAAAACACATTGAAATAGGAAGTGAATAAAGATCCCCTAGGCCTTAACCATCGATACCTTTCTCTTGTGATTTTGGTTTATAGTGCTGCTTTATATTCCATTGTCTTTTTGTTAATAATCACGAGCCTCCTAGCCCAGAAACGTGGTTCCTCTATTCTCTTTGTTTCTACGACAGATTTGCACGGCTGCAAGGGGCGTAGTCCTTGGTTAGTTCTTTGCGCACAAGGTTATGCATTCTTGGTTAGTGATAGCCTCTGCTGTCACTCTTGCTCAACCACTTGCTCTTAGTCCTTGGTCGCGTCCTCTTCATCACTGTGTTCTTGCGTGCCACTCTTGGTTTTGGGTTCCTGGTTGCTGCCCTCATTTTGTTTTCCGTCACCATCTCTGTTCCCTCTTCATCACTGGTTTCTTGCGTGCCCTCTCCATTTTGGGTTCTTGGTTTCTGCCTTTTTTTGTTGTTTTTTTTTTTGGTCACCGACTTTGTTCACATGGCTACGGAGAATTTGTGTCTGCTTTACTGACAAAAACTATGTTGCTTATGAGTTTCAATTTAAGATGTTCATGAAAGGGAAATGGATGTGGGGTCATATCGATGGGTTCTCCTCCGCCCCGGAAGCCAAAGCTGCGTTGGATGCTTGGGAGACAAAATATGCTCAGATTATTTCTTGGATTCTAAGATCCATTAAGCCTCAGATGGTTAATAATTTGCGCTTTTTTTCAACTGCTAAAGAGATATGGGATTACCTGAAGCGTATTTACAACCAGGATAACGCTGCCAAGCGCTTTCAGTTGGAGCTTGATATCGCCAATTACAAACAGGGAAGTCTGTTTATTCAGGACTACTACTATGGATTCCTGAACTTGTGGACTGAGCACTCAGCTGTCTTACATGCTAATGTCCCTAAAGATTCGCTAGCTGCCATTCGAGAGGTCTACCAGATTAGTAAACGGGACCAATTTCTCATGAAACATTACCCGGAGTTTGAGGTCGCACGAGCTGCTTTGCTGAATTGGAGCCCTATTCCTTTTTTGGACGTATGCATTGGTGAACTACTCAGAGAAGAGCAGCGTTTACTTACCCAAGGAGCCATGTCCCGTGATGACTTGGTTTCGGAACTAGTTATGGTTGCCTATACTGCTCAAAGTAAAGGCACTTTCTGCCTTGGGCATTCAGGGTAAGTCTTCTGATGTTTCTCGACCATGATTTGTTGATTCTGGGGCCTCCAATCACATGACTGGTTCCTCTGAACACTTACGCAATGTTCACACGTACAATGGTGCCCAAAACATTCAGATTGCTGATGGTAATACCCTCTCTATTACTAATGTTGGAGACATTAATTCTTACTTTCGAAATGTGTTTGTGTCCCCTGGACTTGTTTCAAATCTAATTTCAGTTGGACAATTAGTGGTTAACAATTGTAATGTTAATTTCTCTTGTGCTGGTTGTCTTATGCAGGATCAGGTGTCGGGGAGGGTGATCGCGAAAGGGCCTAAAGTGGGCAAATTATTCCTACTCCAGTTCAATTCTAATCATTTGTCTTTTGCTTGTAATGATGTTCCAAATATGTATGAGGATTGACATAGAAAATTGGGTCATCCAAATTCTGTTATTTTATCTCATTTATTGAAAAATGGATTGTTAGGAAATAAAAATGTCATGTCTAATTCCTCTGTTCCTTGTTCTATTTGCAAACTTACTAAAAGCAAAACCCTTCCTTTTCCCCCTCATGCTCATCGTGCTGCCAAATGTTTTGATATTGTTCATAGTGATGTTTAGGGTATATCCCCTGTCTCATCTCATGCCCAATATAAATACTTTGTGAAATTTATTGATGACTACAACCGCTTTACTTGGATATATTTTCTCCTATCTAAAGCTGAGGTTTTCACAATGTTTAAGAAATTTTTGGCATATGTTGAGAATCAGTTTCACGCAAGCATTAAGATCTTGCGCTCTGACTCTAGAGGCGAGTATATCTCTCATGATTTTCAGGAGTACTTACAACAAAAAGGCATTATATCTCAACGTTCTTGTCCTTATGCGCCTCAACAAAATGGCATTGCAGAGCGAAAAAATCGACACTTACTTGATGTCACAAGAACATTAATTCTTCAAGCATCTGTTCCCTCTCATTTCTAGGTTGAAGCTTTGTCCACTATTGTTTTCTTGATCAATCGGCTTCCATCTCAGGTTCTAAACCTTGATTCCCCTTTCTTTCGCCTTTTTAAAACTCATCCTAATTATCATGATCTCCACACTTTTGGATGTGTATGTTTTGTCCACTTACCACCTGTTGAACGTCATAAGCTTGGGGCACAGTCTGTACAATGTGCATTTATGGGTTATAGTACTTCTCACAAAGGTTTTTTGTGTTATGATGCCACTAACCATTGCTGTCGCATTTCTCGGAATGTGACTTTCTTTGATCATCAATTTTTGTTTCTGTGTTTTTCACTTGCCTTTAATGGTTTTACTACACTTCTCAACTTTCCTACTGTGTTTCGTTCTATAGAACGCTTTCAACCAGGACATACATTTACCAGACACCGGCCTTCCACACCCTTTCCCGATGCTGATTCGCTGCCTGAGCCTGTGTCGGTGGCACCACGCAAATCAAATAGAGTGTCTCGTCCACCAGATAGGTATTCATCGGATAGGTATGATTTCCCGCATACTTCTCTTACTACCACTCTATCTGGCATATATGTTCCTACATGTTACTCACAGGCAGTTAAGGATGCGCATTGGGTGAAAGCAATGCAAGACGAACTACAGGCTTTTCAGGAGAATTTTACCTGGGATATTGTCTCTTGCCCACTTGGTGTCAAACCCATAGGCAGTAAATAGGTGTATTCTATGAAGCTGAATTCTGATAGTTCCCTCAATCGTTACAAGGCCCGACTTGTCACTTTGGGGAACAAACAAGAATATGGGATCGACTATGCTGAAACGTTTGCACCCGTGGCAAAGATGACCACCGTCAGAATAGTGCTTTCTATTGCTACCTCTAAAGGCTGGTCCCTCCATCAAATGGACGTGAAGAATGCCTTTCTTCACGATGACCTGGCAAAAGATATTTACATGATTCTTCCTCAAGGTCTATTTTCCTCCTCTAAGGGTGTGTGCAAGCTCAAACGTTTCTTATATGGCTTGCGACAGGATCCCCAGGCATGATATGAGAAATTTTGTTTTACTCTTCTTAGATTTTCTTTTACTCAAAGTCAATATGACTCGTCTTTGTTCATTCATCACACGACAGCTGGTATTGTTCTTCTTATTTATGTTGATGATATGGTTATTATTGGTTTTGATCATGTGTCCATACAGCGACTTAAACAGCAACTCCAAGCCTCATTTCATATGAAAGACCTTAATGGTCTTCACTATTTCTTAAGTCTTGAGGTTCATTTCAACTCCTAGGGTCTTTTTCTACATCAGCATAAGTATACTGAACATCTGATTTCTTTGGCTGGTCTCCATTCTGCTACCCTGGTGGATACTCCTCTAGAGGTTAATGTTAAATATCATCGTGATGAAGGTGATCTTCTGCCTGATCCTTTGCTGTATCGTCAACTTGTGGGTAGTCTTAATTATCTGACTATTACACGTCCTGACATTTCGTTTATAGTATAGCAGGTCAGTCAATTTATGCACACTCCTCACCATCTTCATTTGGCTACTGTTGGCCGCATCATTCGATACTTGAACGGCACCTCTCAACGGGGTCTATGCTTTCCCACTAGGATATCTCTTCATTTGCTTGGTTATAATGATGCGAATTGGGCCGATTGTCCTAATACTCAGAGATCAGTCACCGGTTGGTGCATGTTTCTCGGTCCTGTATTGATTTCTTGGAAGAGTAAAAAGCAAGTCTGAGTCTCTAAGTCCTCCACTGAATCTGAGTATCAAGCTATGCTTACTGCTTGTTATGAAATTATTTGGCTCTGTGGTCTTTTGATTGAGCTTGAATTCCCTTAGTCGACTGCAACACCTCTCTATGCCGACAATGCTAGTGCAATTCAGATAGTTGCCAATCCAGTTTTCCATGAGCGCACAAAACATATTAAAGTGGATAGTCATTCTATTCGAGAGGCCTATGACGATCATGTTATCTCTCTTCCTCGTAACACCTCCCAGCTTCAGCTTGCGTATATTTTCACCAAGGTTGTTCCTCATCCTCGTCATCAATTCCTTATTAGCAAATTGATGCTTCTTGACCAGCCGCATCAATTTGAGAGGGGATGTTAATAAGGGAATAATATGTTGTGATTTATTTCCTATTATATTATGTATAAATTAGGAATAGGATTCAACTCATTAATTGTATATATTTAGAATTCCTAATTTAGGTCGTACAAATCAGGAATTAAAATATTTGTCATTAATAGTTGTAAATGCCCTTTTACTATTTATGGTGGAAAATAGAATGGAAGAAGGCATCAAGCCAAATTTCTTGACACTTTTTATTGTTATTTTCATTATCTTTGATATTTAGAAAAATTTGATTGCTTGGATAAGAACTTGTGAGGATTGGTTGGTCGTTAACATTACTCTTTTTCTTCAATTCTTTGGAACACAATAATTATTCTCTCATTTTATTACTTGTTCAACTTGTACACTTGCGAACTAAACAAGTTTTTGGTGCTGTTGTCGGAAATTGAGTTTAGATATGGTGTTACTTCTGATATTGATTCATAACTCTTAATTCAAGTTTTCTTTGTTTTCTTTGTTTTGTAGGTACTTTACCTTGGTGCATGTGAAGGACTCATAGTATATCTCAGTTTTCCTACGACCCTAAAATTGAAAAGACCTTGTGGAGATTGCGAAGAGAACAATTGCAAGCTCAAGCACTTGATTTTGACCAAGTATATGATATGGCAGGTGAAGCGCATCCTAATATACTCCCCAGGGACTTTGCTACTCCTAATGTTCAAGACATTTGATTTAGCATCCACAAACCAACTATCCAAGCTCGTACCTTTGAGATAAAGCCAATTATTATCCAAAAGGTCCAGTCCACCTTACAGTTTTCGAACCTACCTCATGAAGATCCCAATGCTCATCTGACCAATATTTTGGAGATTTGTCACTTTTAAGGATAATGGGATGTCGAAAGATGCAGGTTGACTGAGGCTTTTTTCCTTCTCCTTGAGGGATAAGGCGAAGACTTGGCTTTAGCCCTTGGGATAGGTTGGTGAAGAAGTTCTTGGATTGATTCTTCCCTCTAATGAAGGCGATGAAATACAAAAATGACATTATGTCCTTTAGAAAATTTGAGGGTGAGACTCTATTTGAGGCTTAGGAGCGTTTTAAAGGGATATGCTAAGGAGGTGTCCCCACCATGGGTTAGCTAAATGGATGTTGGTCCATACTTTTTACAGTGGGTTGACTGCACCCATTTGATGTTGGAGTTGTTCTCATAAGCAAGACTTTTGATGTGGTATACAACCTTCTGGAAGAAATGACAGCAAATAATTATCGGAGGTTAGCAGAGAGGGTGACTCCAAGGAGAGTGGTTATAGGTATACATGAGGTAGATGCTCTTACATCACTTTCTGCTCAAATAGCTACACTCTCTAAGAAGTTAGACACTCTAGTAGTCAATTCAATGGCGAGTGGAGCCAATAACTCGATTAAAACTTGTCAGCATTGTGGGGACCTACATTCTACAACTAATTGCACTACTAGTTTGGAAAATGTGCAAAATGCTAGTTAGTTCCGTTAACCCAATCAAAACAATAATTTTGGCAACACCTTCAACCTAAGTTGGCAAAACTATCCTAATTTCTCTTGGGGTAGAAATTCTCAAGGTGCCTCATCTTCCTCTTAACCCAAAGAAACATCTTGTGTTCTTCTCAGACTTCAACCAAATGCCCATCAAGATCAAACTTCCAACTTAGAGAAGATGTTTGCACAATTCATGACTAGCCAACATGATTACATGACCGGAACCGATATAAGGCTTGCTCCCATGATGCTATGATGCAAAGCCAAGCGACCTCTATAAGGAACCTTGAGACTCAAATAAGCCAATTAGTTCAAGCTTTGAGTAATAGGCCTTAAGGAAGCTTCCCTAGTGACACCATCAACAATCCCAAGGGTGTCTCTAATGAGTAATGCATGGTCATAACCCTCCGAAGCGAAAAAGAGCTTGAAGGAAACCCGACTACACAAGAGCTTGAGAGCACAAATGGCATTCATAAGGAAGTGGTGCCTAAGCCAAATTTTGCAAAGAATGAGAAGGAGTATACGAAGAAAGATGATAAGATGTTTGACCTACCCCTTCCATTCCCTAATATACTCCCCAGGGACTTTGCTACTCCTAATGTTCAAGACATTTGATTTAGCATCCACAAACCAACTATCCAAGCTCGTACCTTTGAGATAAAGCCAATTATTATCCAAAAGGTCCAGTCCACCTTACAGTTTTTGAACCTACCTCATGAAGATCCCAATGCTCATCTGACCAATATTTTGGAGATTTGTCACTTTTAAGGATAATGGGATGTCGAAAGAGGCTTTTTTCCTTGTCCTTGAGGGATAAGGCGAAGACTTGGCTTTAGCCCTTGGGATAGGTTGGTGAAGAAGTTCTTGGATTGATTCTTCCCTCCAATGAAGGCGATGAAATACAAAAATGACATTATGTCCTTTAGAAAATTTGAGGCGAGACTCTATTTGAGGCTTAGGAGCGTTTTAAAGGGATATGCTAAGGAGGTGTCCCCACCATGGGTTAGCTAAATGGATGTTGGTCCATACTTTTTACAGTGGGTTGACTGCACCCATTTGATGTTGGAGTTGTTCTCATAAGCGAGACTTTTGATGTGGTATACAACCTTCTGGAAGAAATGACAGCAAATAATTATCGGAGGTTAGCAGAGAGGGTGACTCCAAGGAGAGTGGTTATAGGTATACATGAGGTAGATGCTCTTACATCACTTTCTGCTCAAATAGCTACACTCTCTAAGAAGTTAGACACTCTAGTAGTCAATTCAATGGCGAGTGGAACCAATAACTCGATTAAAACTTGTCAGCATTGTGGGGACCTACATTCTACAACTAATTGCACTACTAGTTTGGAAAATGTGCAAAATGCTAGTTAGTTCCGTTAACCCAATCAAAACAATAATTTTGGCAACACCTTCAACCTAAGTTGGCAAAACTATCCTAATTTCTCTTGGGGTAGAAATTCTCAAGGTGCCTCATCTTCCTCTTAACCCAAAGAAGCATCTTGTGTTCTTCTCAGACTTCAACCAAATGCCCATCAAGATCAAACTTCCAACTTAGAGAAGATGTTTGCACAATTCATGACTAGCCAACATGATTACATGACCGGACCGATATAAGGCTTGCTCCCATGATGCTATGATGCAAAGCCAAGCGACCTCTATAAGGAACCTTGAGACTCAAATAAGCCAATTAGTTCAAGCTTTGAGTAATAGGCCTTAAGGAAGCTTCCCTAGTGACACCATCAACAATCCCAAGGGTGTCTCTAATGAGTAATGCATGGTCATAACCCTCCGAAGCGAAAAAGAGCTTGAAGGAAACCCGACTACACAAGAGCTTGAGAGCACAAATGGCATTCATAAGGAAGTGGTGCCTAAGCCAAATTTTGCAAAGAATGAGAAGAGTATACGAAGAAAGATGATAAGATGTTTGACCTACCCCTTCCATTCCCTAATATACTCCCCAGGGACTTTGCTACTCCTAATGTTCAAGACATTTGATTTAGCATCCACAAACCAACTATCCAAGCTCGTACCTTTGAGATAAAGCCAATTATTATCCAAAAGGTCCAGTCCACCTTACAGTTTTCGAACCTACCTCATGAAGATCCCAATGCTCATCTGACCAATATTTTGGAGATTTGTCACTTTTAAGGATAATGGAATGTCGAAAGAGGCTTTTTTCCTTGTCCTTGAGGGATAAGGCGAAGACTTGGCTTTAGCCCTTGGGATAGGTTGGTGAAGAAGTTCTTGGATTGATTCTTCCCTCCAATGAAGGCGATGAAATACAAAAATGACATTATGTCCTTTAGAAAATTTGAGGGCGAGACTCTATTTGAGGCTTAGGAGCGTTTTAAAGGGATATGCTAAGGAGGTGTCCCCACCATGGGTTAGCTAAATGGATGTTGGTCCATACTTTTTACAGTGGGTTGACTGCACCCATTTGATGTTGGAGTTGTTCTCATAAGCGAGACTTTTGATGTGGTATACAACCTTCTGGAAGAAATGACAGCAAATAATTATCGGAGGTTAGCAGAGAGGGTGACTCCAAGGAGAGTGGTTATAGGTATACATGAGGTAGATGCTCTTACATCACTTTCTGCTCAAATAGCTACACTCTCTAAGAAGTTAGACACTCTAGTAGTCAATTCAATGGCGAGTGGAGCCAATAACTCGATTAAAACTTGTCAGCATTGTGGGGACCTACATTCTACAACTAATTGCACTACTAGTTTGGAAAATGTGCAAAATGCTAGTTAGTTCCGTTAACCCAATCAAAACAATAATTTTGGCAACGCCTTCAACCTAAGTTGGCAAAACTATCCTAATTTCTCTTGGGGTAGAAATTCTCAAGGTGCCTCATCTTCCTCTTAACCCAAAGAAGCATCTTGTGTTCTTCTCAGACTTCAACCAAATGCCCATCAAGATCAAACTTCCAACTTAGAGAAGATGTTTGCACAATTCATGACTAGCCAACATGATTACATGACCGGAACCGATATAAGGCTTGCTCCCATGATGCTATGATGCAAAGCCAAGCGACCTCTATAAGGAACCTTGAGACTCAAATAAGCCAATTAGTTCAAGCTTTGAGTAATAGGCCTTAAGGAAGCTTCCCTAGTGACACCATCAACAATCCCAAGGGTGTCTCTAATGAGTAATGCATGGTCATAACCCTCCGAAGCGAAAAAGAGCTTGAAGGAAACCCGACTACACAAGAGCTTGAGAGCACAAATGGCATTCATAAGGAAGTGGTGCCTAAGCCAAATTTTGCAAAGAATGAGAAGGAGTATACGAAGAAAGATGATAAGATGTTTGACCTACCCCTTCCATTCCCTAATATACTCCCCAGGGACTTTGCTACTCCTAATGTTCAAGACATTTGATTTAGCATCCACAAACCAACTATCCAAGCTCGTACCTTTGAGATAAAGCCAATTATTATCCAAAAGGTCCAGTCCACCTTACAGTTTTCGAACCTACCTCATGAAGATCCCAATGCTCATCTGACCAATATTTTGGAGATTTGTCACTTTTAAGGATAATGGGATGTCGAAAGAGGCTTTTTTCCTTGTCCTTGAGGGATAAGGCGAAGACTTGGCTTTAGCCCTTGGGATAGGTTGGTGAAGAAGTTCTTGGATTGATTCTTCCCTCCAATGAAGGCGATGAAATACAAAAATGACATTATGTCCTTTAGAAAATTTGAGGGCGAGACTCTATTTGAGGCTTAGGAGCGTTTTAAAGGGATATGCTAAGGAGGTGTCCCCACCATGGGTTAGCTAAATGGATGTTGGTCCATACTTTTTACAGTGGGTTGACTGCACCCATTTGATGTTGGAGTTATTCTCATAAGCAAGACTTTTGATGTGGTATACAACCTTCTGGAAGAAATGACAGCAAATAATTATCGGAGGTTAGCAGAGAGGGTGACTCCAAGGAGAGTGGTTATAGGTATACATGAGGTAGATGCTCTTACATCACTTTCTGCTCAAATAGCTACACTCTCTAAGAAGTTAGACACTCTAGTAGTCAATTCAATGGCGAGTGGAGCCAATAACTCGATTAAAACTTGTCAGCATTGTGGGGACCTACATTCTACAACTAATTGCACTACTAGTTTGGAAAATGTGCAAAATGCTAGTTAGTTCCGTTAACCCAATCAAAACAATAATTTTGGCAACACCTTCAACCTAAGTTGGCAAAACTATCCTAATTTCTCTTGGGGTAGAAATTCTCAAGGTGCCTCATCTTCCTCTTAACCCAAAGAAGCATCTTGTGTTCTTCTCAGACTTCAACCAAATGCCCATCAAGATCAAACTTCCAACTTAGAGAAGATGTTTGCACAATTCATGACTAGCCAACATGATTACATGACCGAACCGATATAAGGCTTGCTCCCATGATGCTATGATGCAAAGCCAAGCGACCTCTATAAGGAACCTTGAGACTCAAATAAGCCAATTAGTTCAAGCTTTGAGTAATAGGCCTTAAGGAAGCTTCCCTAGTGACACCATCAACAATCCCAAGGGTGTCTCTAATGAGTAATGCATGGTCATAACCCTCCGAAGCGAAAAAGAGCTTGAAGGAAACCCGACTACACAAGAGCTTGAGAGCACAAATGGCATTCACAAGGAAGTGGTGCCTAAGCCAAATTTTGCAAAGAATGAGAAGGAGTATACGAAGAAAGATGATAAGATGTTTGACCTACCCCTTCCATTCCCCAACCATCAAGTCAAGCATACAAGAAAATCACAAATTAGCGAGGGAAATTTCTCTCGCTAATCCCTCGATAATCTCTCGCAAAATAATTTTGTGAGGGTAATTTTGTAAGGGATTAGCGAGGGATAAGTCCGTCGATTTTTTTCGTTACTAAGTAGCGGTGGAATACATTTTGAAGCTAATACATGTAGCGACGGGAAATTTCCTTGCTAATCCCTCGTAAATTTTAAATAAAAAGGCTCCTATATTCCCTCGCAAATCAGCGAGGGAAATTTTGTCGCTATTTCGTCGCTATGGTTTGGAAATTCGTACTAAATTTGAATCTAGTACAACCAAAAATTCCTCGCTAATCCCTCGCTATGGTTTGGAAATCTGTACTAATTTTCTATCTAATACAACCAAAAATCACTTGCTAATCCTCTCACTAATTTCCCTTGCTATTCCCTCGCAAATCCCTCTCTAACTTCTTTACTATGAGAAAAAAATAACATATATCTTATTATAGGTAAATAACATAGTTTATTGCAAGGTCCCAGATGGCATCTTACTACAGCAATACAAAGAACCCATTAGGAGGACCTGATGGTGATCTATGTCAGTCAACAACAACAAACAAAAAAGATGTCTATTAACTATATTATTAAACATTCACGAAATAGATAGTGGTATAATCAGTGGGTGACTAAAAATAACGAAATAAATATCCATTGTTGCCAGAGAGACTAAATGAAAACAAATCAATTTGAATATTAAAGAGTTTATTTCTCATTGGATTACATAATTACGATTTAACTGCACCATTAATAAATGCATACCATCATTGGATGATATATTTCTTTTGCATATATTACAACCCTGGCAAGTTAGATAATAACTGAGGTTGATTAATTCCTCAGATAGACAAAATCTTATAGCCAGAGCATCCATGCAAAAATGACAGATTTGCTAAGGGCTATAATCAATTTATCCACTTTATAAGCATATTTTCCAGTAAAACAAATAAAGGCAGCAGCACAACTACTGTGGTTGAAGTAGTTTAGTTATTCCTTTTAAAAAGATTGAGGGCAAGTGACAAGTTAAAGTGGAAGAGATTTTGTAAATCATCAAATTTACGTCAGTTTACAAGTATTATTCAACTTGGATAGCCATACACCAAAAATGACAGAATATAGCAGAAGCAACACTGGACAATCAGAAAGATAGAAGAGCAGAAGGACCTTTATGTAAGAACAGGTATTTAAGCTGATTTAAGATCAGGGATGACACCATGAGCCTGGATGGGACTAGTGTGGCAGTTTAATTTAGACACACACACACACGGTGACAGAGAGAGAAAGAAAGACAGACACAATAATAAGCCAAATAGGGAGTATCATATACGCAAGCTAAGTTATTAAACATTAAATCTGAACACAACATTATGCAAAACCAGATAGAGTTGAGCTAGCAGATTAAAGTGACATACTCAATTGCTCCACCATGCACACCAACCGAATAAAGTTGTTCTGGCACTTGTCCTTCCAATATGTTATCATTCAATAGCCTACCATGATAAAAATGGATAAGAAAAACAAACTGAAGTACGCATAAGTGCATAACTTGTCTGGAGAATAAAAGGGACACCCATTTAAGACTGTATTAGAGGTCAAGTGTGATCTACCATTTCAATTCTAAACATATCCTAAACATCAAGGAAAATAAGGCTGCTGAAGTGAGCATTAAGATACCAAAATGACGAATGAGACAAGAACACCAGATACAGGAAAAATATAT
The DNA here is from genome assembly GCA_029884595.1 of Ormosia semicastrata. Taxonomy (NCBI): domain Eukaryota; kingdom Viridiplantae; phylum Streptophyta; class Magnoliopsida; order Fabales; family Fabaceae; genus Ormosia; species Ormosia semicastrata. Next base: position 50,629,275 of record JAQQTO010000056.1, on the reverse strand, counting down.
TGACAACAAGACGATTTTGGGAATTTAATCAACTAGACAAAATGACGAGGAAAGATGACTTGAAATCAAATTACAAAACTTGATGACAATAACGACAAATGTTTCATAAAAGCATAAAGTATTATAGCATCACCATTTTTGACAGAAAAGGATATTTTACATGAGGGAAATTAAGTGGTAAAACTAAGGGGAGGACTACACATCTTCCAAAACAGAAAAAGAAAAGTACAAGGATTATAGAACCAATTTTTTGTCATGATACTAACTATTAAATAAAAGACAGTCACATTAAATAATGCAGTAGATACTTACACAAGCTGCAAACTTGAAGATGCTAAACTATCAGGTATGGAGCCCATCAACTGATTGTTGGACAAATCCCTACAGCATACATTACAAAGAAAATAAATAGAATATCAAATAAATAACAAAGTTAAATTTTCTTTTTTGGTAAGACCAATAGGTGTCCCCACACCCAAAACTAATCCGCACTTAAGCTTCGGTCTGGCCCTGGCCACAAGGTGCTTAGTACTTACAATGGGTTTCAAACCCCTACACTGTAGGTAAAGTCTGCCCACATAGAGCTCAGTTTGCCAGCTGATCTACACCTCATGGTTAAGTTAGATTATTTTTAAATTTTAGTATAGATGAGATGGATGCATCATAATATTACAAATGACTTCAAAATTTAAATGGTATGCAATTTAAGCTAACAAAGAATTGTACGAGAAAAACATATACACTCTAAATATATTCCATATTCAGTATATGATGACAAAAGTAAATGCATGAAAACTCTTATAAAATATGACTTTTCAATGGGTTAAAAATATTAAAAACTGATGACCAAACTAATAAAAAAAAATAGGCGCAAGGAATTGAGGAAGAAAATGGGATTGTGCTAATATATTGCGTGAGAAAGATTTGTGTTTATGGACAGTTACTTACGCCATATCAATAACTAGTTCCTTCTCTTGAGGTGCAAAGGCCAACATAGGCAGAAAAGAACTTGCACTTTGAAGGTACAAACAATAAAGGAACTAAGTTCATCATGTAATATTAATATTAAACATCACGAGTAACCATGATATATAAAAACCACCTACCATGTAGAACCATACCCTGTTATAATACATAAAATAATATATTGTAAATGAAATTTATATAGTCCATAAATAAGAAAAATGATTATAACACAATAGTTAACACAATGGTTAAGTACATTTAAAGTCTGTCATAAAAAACTTTTTTATTTTTATATTCTTTTTTTAATTTTTACTTTGGTTTATAAAAAAAATGGAGAAATCAAACTAATAGGAACATGAGAGAAAGGAAGGAAAGCCACCCTTCTTATTAGTATGCAGAAAACAAGCATTTTGGACAAACTTAACCTCTTTAGCATACTTTTATCAAACAATTTGAATTCAAATTATCATGCACAAGTCATCCTTAAGAGGAACCAAATCCTTGAAACCCCTTCTTGGAAGGAAATCTAGATAACCAAAGATTCTGCACACTAAGGGCTTGTTTGGAAAAGCTGAAAATTATAGATTATGCTGATAATCGATTATTGTTATAATCGATTATAATCGATTCATTTTTATGTTTGGATGCATTAGCTGTAAAACGATTTTAAGCTAATATGATTCGTTTAGATGATATAAAAAAATTACTTTTATGCATTAAATTACTAAAATAGGTATAGAAATGATTAAAAAAATTATTTGATTGAGGGCAAAATAGTATTCACATATCAAAGTGTAAGAAATAATCTATAAGCTAAAATCATAAGCTCCAATCTTTAGCTTATGATTATTAGCTGAAAAAAGTTTTTATTTTGCATTGAATTTCGTGTAAAAGTTTTTTCAGAAAATAATCTTTTTACCCAAACATAATAATTATTTCACAAAACAGCTTAATCCTCCAAAAATAGCTGTTTGGGAAAGAATTAATCTTTCCCAAACATGCTTTGACACAGGAGGCTGTCTGCAACTAAATAAAACCAACAAGCATAAATGAATAAAGACCAGCAGCTCATTCTTAAAGACCAACTCCCCAAATATGAGACATGTCATATTACCAAAATTGTAGAAAAAGAAAAAAGGTGGGAATTAAACAGAAGAAACAGAAATATGGTATGGGAGAGGGGCTGAGAGTATTTTAATTAGATGCTTCAATTAACTAGCATGGTCATTGATAATCAATTTTGAGTCAGGAGATACTAACTGATAGAAGGGTTGTAATCGTTGGTGATTCAAATATGATTGAGAAATAATAATTGCAAATTTTCATGATTAAGTATAGCAAGCAATATATATATCTACAGCATACACACTATGATGAAGGTCAGAATCGAAGTATGATTCACTCATAATCAAGAGGGGAGGGAGAGAGGGATCTGTCAAATGAACAATTAAATACATAATCGATTGCAATGCTATGTGAATAAGTTGACCTGACCACAACGACAACAACTAAGAGCGTGAAGGGAGCAAATGATTAAAAGAGAGGATTGCAAAGCATATATCTTTTATAGTTTTTCATTTCAGTTTCTCTGCTACAACTTTGGGTGCTAATCTTTGGTATCTTAACAAGTGTCAAGAAATATTGATCTGGTTTATGGAGGAGGCAGCATTGGTTTGATGGGGTTGATTTCTCTGACCGTTTATGATGGTGGTCACCATGTAATTGGGTTTTAGAGACAGAGTGAGGCAATATCCATCTAAAAGAGAACAAATAAATAAAATAAAAGACATAAGCTAGTTTTTGTTCGTGTGGAGCTCAACAAAGTGTATGGATACTACCATTTGTCCTGTCCTTTTTAATTTCACAAAAGTTAGTACTTCTAATTATCCTATCTCCATAGGATACATCACCTTTATGTTGATGTGTGAGTGTGTGAGAGAGAGAAAGTATAGTTACTTTCACTAATTTTTGTAATTAAATCTTCAATAGTTGTAACAACTCCTCCTAGAGTGCCATTTGCCAGCTCCAAGTCAAGCTCAGGAACGTTTACACTTGCAGTATTAGACTAATCAAACCAAAAAAACTATTCAGCCAATGCTTTGAAATCTCAATAAAGAAATACATGTAACAAGTATAGAGAGATATAAATCATATTTCTAGGCCTCAAATCACAGAAAAATAGTGTTTAAATGGTCAGACAAACAGAAATTCAATAGTGGGCCTGTGAACAAAAAAGAATGGAGACACACTCCATGATTTCAAACCAAACAGAAAGCTTTATAGCTAAACCAACAATCAACCTCACTCATTTTCAACGACACAAAACAGAATATATATAACAATACCCTGACTTGGCCTTAGGCAAGTTCTGTGATTCAGGTTCTAAATAAATAGAAAAAAAAATAGAAGCGATAATTAGACTAACATCACAACAATAAGAAACAAAAAACGGGGATTATAACTTCCTTAGATCCACACTATGATGTCAATATAACCCAATACCTCAAATGGAATAACATGCAGAAGATTATTCCCACCATGCACATCAAAGAGTTAAGTTCAATTCATGTTAAAGTCTTCCATTTAAATACACCACAACACACTTTTCTATCTTGGAAACAAACAAGCTTCAAAACAAGATCAATTTTCAATAAACAAGTATGCACACCACTACTAAGCATTACAAGTACAACAAATGAATAATGGAACACCAAACTCAGATTGTTTTATTCAATCAGAAAATTCTCAGATAATTTGTATGTCAGTACTTTTCACAGCCCTAAACAAAAATACAAGAAAGACATTTGTAAGGTAATCCCATAAATGCATACATATTAATTGCTACTAGTTAGACTAGAGCACTATAACTTTAGATTAATTATGGCTGTTCCTATTCGTTAGAGACCTGGATTTCTTAGGATTTTGTGAAATATAGTGTTTGCTATATTAATTTATAAAAATAATTGGTATTTTGTCTTGTTTTACCTTTCTGTTTCAGGTACTGGCACTTCTAGCTAAAAAAAAAAGAATTGGAGAAAGAAGTGAAAAGATTAAATGATAAGCTTGCTTTCACACTTTCTGACTGTAATGCTAAAGATGAGCAAGTGAAGAAACAAACAAAAATTGTGCAAGAAGCAGTGGCAGGTAATATTCATGCATTTCTGTGTGTTCATTTATCCTTCCCCTTCCTTTTGTAACTTGGGATCTGATAAGTGTGTCCTATGAAGGATGGGAGAAGGCAGCTATCAGAGACCAGTAAAAGGCTTGCTAAATCTGGGATTGAAATTTCTCATCTTAATAAATCTATTCTTGCTAAAGAAAATTTGATTGAAGATCTGAAAAGACAATTGGCTTAAGTAGAGGCAAATCATGGTGCATTGATGATAAGATTAGAGTCCAATGAGAAAGATAATGCTTCTCTGAAGTATGAGGTTTGAGTGCTTGAAAAGGAACTTGATATACGAAATAAGGAGAGAGAATTTAATCATCGAATAGCTGATTCTTCTCATAAGAAGCACTTAGAGAGTGTAAAAAAAATTGCCAAGTTAGAATCAGAATGTCAGAGGCTGCGTCTTCTGGTTCGAAATCGATTACCAAGACCCGCTGCCTTGGCAAAAATGAAAAATGAAATCGAAATGTTGGGACGGGATTCAATTGAAATGAGGAAGAAAAAGTTGAACTCAACCAACCATAGAATATTGGATATTAGGGAGATTCCAACCATAGAATATTGGATATTTAACTTTTGAATTTAATTAAGCATAAGTGGAATAAGATTTGTAAAACATAAATTATGTTCTTTTTTAATGAGACTGGATGAAATTACACTAATCTACTTTTTAGTTTTAGAGATTATATTTACTAGTCTTATTTTTTTGGTACATGAATAATAGTAATATAGGCAACTAATTACATTGTACAAAAAAATAAAAATAAAAATAAAAATAGGCAACTAATTACAAACCTGGAAACAAATATCCATACACAACCTGTAAACAAGAACACACTAAACACAAATTGGCAAAACAAAAAAAATAAAATAAAAAGTAACAGAAAAATAAGCAGAGACACAAACAACTTGCCCTCAAGAATTTCCACTATGTGAACCAAGGTCATGTACACAAATATTAATCTCGTCATGGTAACCTCTGATTTCGAACAAAAAACTAAGAAGAAAATAAAAAAAGAAAATACAAGATAGCATTTGGGTGGGGGTTTTTCATTTCAGCTTTAGGAAAACATGCGTTTGGAAACCCTACAAATATTCAATTGGCTAGCATATGAAAAATGAAAACATGTTTAGTTTAAAAGAAACTAACAGAGAAAAAAGAGATAGCCTTCGAAGGAAACTTTTCTGCCCAAATCTCCTCATTGGCATTTCCTAGAACACATTGGGGGCATTCGAAATTTCACCAAGCAGTGAAAAAAAAATGGCATAGTTACCCAAAAATTTTTCACGTCCTAAATGGTGGGTAATTACGCAGAGAACCCCATTAAGCTCGGGTTCTCTTGTTAACCATATACGCAAACAGCAATATGGAACCAATAAAAAATGAAAGGAAAGTAAATAAATGGAAGGATGAAAATGAATGACCTTCTTCCTGATACAGGTGTGGCGAGCAGTCCTGTCTTCTCTTTAGGCTGTGGATTTGGCCCTAAAGTTGTACTGGTTCAGCTCTCTGAAGAAGCCACAATAGGGAAGAGGTACGCATGGCTGTGTGACTGTGTGAGTGAACGAGTGGGAAAAGAAAACTCAAATTGCAGGGCTGTGGCTGGATTGGCAGAGAACAGGAGGGAGAGAACGGTCGTCTTCAGAAGGATGTTGGGATATATTGAGTTAGGCTTTTTACCTAGCAAAACGTTTTCGTCCAACTAAATACTTCAACTTTTGTCCACCGTATACTTCCATATGTATGTTTGTTGACTTTTTTATATGCCAATATTTTTATTTCAAAATTTTCATTTCTCGCTTTTTAGATTCACCAGAAATTGATATAAATTAATCAGTTATTTCTAATATATTAACCAGTTAATTTCTCACTTTTCATTTTTCGCTTATTGAATTCACTAAAAACTAATATAGATTAACTACTTATTTCTAATTTATTAACCAGTTAATTTCCTGCTTCTCATTTCTCGGTTCTTGGATTCACCAGAAACTAATATAGATTAACTACTTATTTTTAATGTAATACCAATTAATTTAGATTCACCAATTAATGAGATTCACTAAAAACTTATAGTAATTAACTACTTTTATGCAATGTATTAACTAGATATTCATTATTAGGAACTCTTTCTTGGATTCAACAGAAACTGATATAGATTAACCACTTATTTTTAATGTATTAACCAGTTAATTTGGATTCGCCAATTAATGAGATTCACCAGAAACCTATAGTGATTAACCACTTTTACGTAATGTATTAATCAATTATTCATTATTGAGAACTCTTTCTTGGATTCACCAAAAACTAATATAGATTAACCACTTATTTCTAATGTATTAACCAATTAATTTAGATTCATCAATTAATGAGATTTACCAGAAACTTATAGTGATTAACCACTTTTACGTAATGTATTAACCAGTTATTCATTATTGGGAACTCTTTCTTGGATTCACCAGAAACTGATATAGATTAACCACTTATTTCTAATGTATTAACCAGTTAATTTGGATTTACCAATTAATGAGATTTACCAGAAACCTATAGTGATTAACCACTTTTACGTAATGTGTGATGAATCTCATTAATTGGTGAAAGCCAAATTAACTGGTTAATACATTAGAAATAAGTGGTTAATCTATATCAGTTTCTGATAAATCTAAGAAGCGAGAAATGAAAAATTTGAAATGAAAATATTGGCATATGGTGGATAATAGTTGGACGTATTTTTTATGGACAAATAGCGGGACCGTTTTACCCTTGTCTTTATTTACTAGTTTGTACGTTTAACTTTCGCTAAAAATAACTTAACTAATACTTCAATTAGCGAGGAAAAATTCCCTCGCTAACAAATTTAGCAACGAAATTTTTATTGTGAGAGAAATTTTTCTGGCAATTCCCTCGTTAATCGTTAATTGTTTTCATCTTGAATTTAATTTTAGAATTTAGTGAGGGATCAATTTTTCCTCATTAATCCCTCACTAAAATCTGTCACTAAATCGTGCTTTTTCTTGTGGTGATATAAGTTTGATTTAGAATTTTGCAAGTTTTTGGATGTGTTTAAAAAGTTGCATATTAACATTTCATTTGTGGAAGCCCTCACCCAAATGCCTGATACCTTAAGTTCATGATGGAGATCTTGTCCAAGAAGCAAAAGTTTGTGGATAGTGAGATTGTGGTGGCCCCAGAGGAATGTAATGCTATTTTATTAGGTAAACATCTTCCCAAACTTGTTAATCCATGACACTTCATACTCTCATGTGACATTGGTAACCAATTCTCTAGAAATGTCTTGTGTGACCTTGAGGCAAGTGTTAATCTTATGCATCTTTCCATATATAAGCAGCTAGGTTTGGAAGACCATAAGCCTACCTCAGTTGTTATTAAACTTACTGATGGGTCTTGCTCCTATCCTTGGGGTATGGTGGAGGATGTACTAGTCAAAGTAGATAGATTCATATTCCCTATTGATTTTATTATAATAAATATGGATGAGGATCTCACCATGCCACTGATATTTGGATGACCATTTTTAACCACTGCGAGTGCTTTCATTGATGTGCCAAAAGATGAGCTAATTCTAAGGGTGGATGGTGAACAAGTTACCAATTGATATTTTTAAAGGAAATAAATTATCCCAATCAAACCATACCTCCCCTCTTAAACAATGCAACTACAAGTCCATAATGGGTGAGAATGGTAAAGATCTTCTTGGGCAGCATAATGACATCCCAAGGTCTATTCCACATTCTAACTATCTCAAATCACCTTGGCTTAGTGGAGAAATCCATTCCAGGGAGCTCTCAAGTCAACAAGTCCTATTTGGTGTACCATATGGCCTTAGGGGTACTTCAAAGGATATTAATCATGGCCTGACTCCTTACTTTGACAAAGGAAAAGGGATTGCATTTCATTATCATTCAAGCCTCCTTGATCACTTCCACTGACAAAGTCTAGCAAGGAATATAAATAAGGTGCTTCTTGGGAGGTAACCTATGCTCTTCATTCCCTTTATCACTTGTACATAATTTTAGAGTGTGTTATTACATTGGTTCTAATGTGTTTTTAAGTGAATTGTTTGAATTTGGTTTGATTTTGATTGTTTTATGTTACATAATGCTAATATAGTTTTTGGTATATGTTATAGGTGTTTAAGACCTCAAGACAGCAAAGTCAGCTTGTAGACAACACTTTGTTGCATAATTTTGTAGAAAAAGTAGTTCCACCTAGGTGTAAATTTTGGGATGCTCAAGCGCCTAACTTGGGTGCAAATTTTGTCCATCAAGAGTTCAGCTAGAAGCTATTGTGCCTCGGTGCTAACACCCCAGGTGCCCAACTTTCTACCTGACAGTGATTTTGTTCGTCTGAGTAACGCACCTAGACACATCATTTCGAGCGCCTATGCTCTCCTCTTCAATTTGAAAAATAAAAAATAAAAAATGAATTGTGCGCCCAGGTGCAAAATTTTGAGCGCCTTGGTGCGTTGGGGGCTACTTCACAAAATGCAGTCGTTGTTACATTTGGACCATAATTTTCTCCCTCCCCTTTTCTTCTTCTCCCTTTTTTCCCTTCCTCCCATCTTACTCTGGCCACCACCACGCTACAACTCACCACCATAAACCATCACTATGCTTTACCACCCAACACCTCATCCCACCACACCATTGTGCCTTACCATAAACAACGACCCACAGTACACCCTTACCACACACCAAACCATGCTGACAACCACCACCATGTCGTTGCCAGTCACCACGATCCCTTCCCTTTGTATCATTTTGATATTCACACTTAGGGTTTGACATTTTGATTTTCTTTATTTTTTACTTCAATTAATTGTGCTTCATGAAATTTGTGGCTTGTTCATTATCATTGCTGATTTTGTGGTAACTAATTGAGCCATATTTGTATCTTAAGTTCTCAACTTCTGTTTTGGTTGTCCATTGTTAATGATGTTGATCTCCTTGTCTTAGTGTTTATTCTCTTAGGTTGATTGCTTTCCGATTTACTGTTGCTCTTACATTTGTATAATAATGTTTAATATCACTTTCTTGTGAGTCATGTTGATGCTTGAGTTCTAGTGTTTCTAGTTGTGCAGTGCCTTTTTCTTGATTTGTTTCATAGTTCATATTGTGGGACTTGTGTTTGTGTGTTGACAATTGTATGTTGGTGCTCATTGCTTTGGGATGAATGTATGCTTGGGTTAAAGGAGGATGTTTACAAATTACGTGGCATAATCATTTAGGTAAATGTATACTTAGTCATTGCTTATTCCCTTGGAAGGTTTGTTTCGGCAAGTTGCATTATGTTTCTTTGATAATTGCGCATGCTAATTTCTTGTAATGGTTGTTGCACTACTTTGTAAGTCTAAGAATAGATTGAGATTATGCTTATTCATTGTGTTCTTTGGCTAGAAATTATGTGTCTTGCATGATTTGGGGATTGGACATGTTATTTTTGTGTGATTGCTTTCCATTGCCTTATTCTTAGGTTCTTATTTGTTGTATTGTTATTGTGCAAATGGGTCTTAATGAGATCTTTAATTTGTAATAATTGCATTGGCTAATTGTTGGTGGGGGTGTACCTTACTTTTGGGTATTGGGTTGCTTGTTGAAAGCAGTTTTTCTACCTATGTTAAATAGAATTGGTTGGATGTTTTTATCTCCATTACTTATGGTATTTTTGTCTTTCTCGGCCTGACTATGCTTCCATTTCAAGCACCGCTCCTAGGAACCTAAGGCAAGATAATGCTGGACCAAGTCAATGCCGACGTTGGCCTTCACCTCCACCTTCGTATAACCTAGATTTTTGCTATTGAGGAAGCCTTTGACTTCTACATCAAGCACGTCCTCACTAAGTCCATCATCCTAGAGCGTGGTTTCCAAGATGTCACCCAGACCATGAACCCTGACATCTTTTATATTATCAAGCATCATATATGGGAAACTTTATGTGCACACTTTGAGACCAAGGCAGTTGTCCTTATTACCGCGAGTTCTATGCAAACGCGCGATTCTCTAGGGAGGTAGACACCGTTACTGTTAAAGGGTGCCAGGTGCGTTACTCCTTGCTTCACCAGTACAAAGCGAGTACTCTAGGTTTGCTATGTTAAACCCATCTGGCATATCTAAGAACATTATCTCTACTCGGATTTGAACCTCAGATATGTAATGGACATTCAACTAGAATGGTCAGCCCTGCTACTTCCCTCGGCGATATCTCCTTCCCGAGGCCAAGCCATGGTACCAATTTGTTTTTTCTAGTATTCTCAAATCTAGCCATTTGAATAAGGTGCTACGCTCATGTGCCAACATGATCTATACTATTATGGAGTAGTGTAACATTGATGTGGCTCATGTCATTCAATCCAACCTTCGTCAATGTATCATGAAGGGCACTGCCTTGCTTTACCCATTTCTTATCCATGATTTGTGTCTCCAAGCTAATATTCAAATGGACCCAATAGAAGAGCAGATTGGGCTGCGCAAGCTTATTACTAAGGTTACTATTCAACAGTTTCATGATGCCTAGCCTAGACCTCATTGTCCATAGCCACCTACTTATTCCATCGCTGCTGAGTGGAGATCGTAGGCAATGCAGCAAATCCATCATCAGGCATTCATGCTAGCATTTATGCAGTAATATTTGAGTTGGATGGTTACAACATGGCCACAACCCCCATTCCTACTCCCTCACTTGAGGTTGCTGCTAGCATGCCTACTTCAATAGATGCGAAGGACCTTTGCAGTGGCTGATGGTGTTGTAGATTATGCTAAGGGAGCATATTTCTCTAATGATGAGAATATTTTTTGAGTCATCAGGGCCTCTTTCTTAGTTCTCTTATCTCTTTTTACTTTGTTTGTTAGTTATTTTGTTGGCTTTACAAATAGTGGGGACATTGTTCCCTTTAAGTTTGGGGGGTGAATTATTTTGAGATGTATGATGATATTATGAATTGTTGTAATGTACTTTGATCATTTATCCTTTCCTAAGCACCTTAGATCTGTTTCTAGACTTCACATTTTGTTAAGAGTAGTTAATGAGCACTCGGTACTTTAATTAGCAGTTGTTGTCTTGATTAGCTTTTGTTGTTTTGTTTCTCTTATTATCAATTGTGAGGTTGAATGAACTGAATTCCACTTGCACCCTCAGCTTGAAAGTCTGAATTGCTTTTAAGAGCAAAATAAAAATAAAAATAAAAAGATTTTGTGATATAATGCTTGAATGTATGATTAAAGCTCGGTGTGTTGGTTGCTTGAATGGAATAGTCAATTATTGAATGGTGAACTAATTGACCACAATTTTTAGGAATTCACATAAATTCTCGAATTTGGATTGAACTTTCTTGCACTTTTGTGTATGATTGATCTTCCATCTTGTATGATTGTTAACCTTGGATTTTGAATGGAATGTATGCTTAGAGAAAGTTTATGAATTGCATTTGTGAGGATTACAAGTTCCCTATGAATTGTTTTGATTCTCTCTTAAGGCATAATCCAAGGCAAAGCATGATCAAGGAAGTGATTAGGGCATTGTTTAAACTGCTTGGGCCTTTCAAGCCTAACCTTACATGATTATATCCCTAGGTCTCATTTGAAGCCTTGTATGTACTTTGGTCTAAACTTCTTTCTTTTACCTTTATTTTCCCTACCCTTTAGCCCTTTATATGCATTTACATGCATTCTTTTCCTCACCTTTACTGTTTAGTTGAGTACATGGCATATAAGCTTTTGAGTTGAGCCATTATCAAAATTTTGATTATAAGTGCATGAAACTAATAAAAAGCGTTTAAAGGATGTCCAATAGGAAATACAAGATATATATATATATATATATATATATATATATGAAAAAATAAAATCAAGAGTAAAGTATACAAAAAACATGAATCAATTACCAAAAAGAAGCGATAAAAAAGGAAAAAAAAAAGGAATACACAATCAAAACAATAAGTGATTGGTTTTTGATGATCTTTTATGGCTTAAGTCATGAATTTAGATGTTGTGTTTCTCAACCTTGTGTTTATTTTCCTCTCCCTTCTTTCTTTACCCCCCATACATGGCCTTACATTATAAGCCTATAAAGACTCATTTGATCATTGATTATGCATTATCTACATTAGTGGAGAGAGGGATGAGAAGCAATCTTATAGGTTATGAGTTTGAGATGCATGTGCATGTTCATAAACCTATCCAAGTGTATATGACTTGATTTTGAATAGATTATACATTCATGTTTGTGGAAGTGTTTTATGCATTTGAGTTGTTTGGAAGTTTTGGTTTGAAATCAGGTTTCGCATTTGTAGGACTTGGCTTTGAGGTTAGGAAATAAGTCTTGAGGCTATATATGATATTTGAATATCGGCGTCTCTATGCTTTAAGCTTGTATACATTGAGTTTGTAGGTGACTACTCATTTGGTTTGATAGATATGGATTCCTTGCTTAGGGTTAGTTTAATCTAAGACTAGCAAAAGTTTAGATTCGGGAGTGTAATAACTTCAGGAAATGGAGTTATTACTATCCTTTTTGGTTGTTAAATGGTTTTCTAAGTCCTACTTTTTCATTGTTAAGCAAGATGTTTGAGCTCTTTTAGCATGATTTAGTTTTTTTTTTCTATCATGGTAATTTTGCAGGGTTATTGTCTCCGAATTTGTAGAAATCCTACTCTAATGAAGAATGGAGGAAGCCAAAAAAGGTGGAAAATTAACTCATTGAGAGAAAAAAGGAAAAAAATTAGGACTCACTAGAGATGCCTAGGCGCAAGAAATGGAGCGCCTGGGCACGCGGGCGGTATATGCATCAGTTGGAATATTAAACAAGGAGCGTGGAGCCTAGGGCGCAATATTTTTTGCACCTAGTTGTTGCGATGAAAAGTTAACTATCTGGCTGTACTGAAGAAGGCTGCCCTGGTATGTAACTAGGAAGCACCGAGATACAAGAAACACATGTCAGCCCCATTATTTGATCCCTTTTCTTTTCATTTGGAAAAGGAGGAGACTTTTAGACACTAGAGAACCCTAATCTTGAGAGATGAATTAGAAAACTGATTACTACTTGGAAGAGGAGGAGATTCAAAGTGGAAATCAATACTCAAGGAGGAAGATCAAGATTGGATTGTCCACATTTTGTTTAATTTCCTTTTTTTTTCCTTTTAATTTGTATCTTGATGAATTCTACTCTTCTTTGTGTTTCAATGTCTGCCAATACGAGTAGCTAATTTTGTAATTAGGGGTTCCTTAGGATCTTTCTATAGATATGGGTACCTTGTAATTTTCTCAAGTTTGCATCAATGGATTTGATTTGTTCTTTCATATCCATGCTTAATGTCTGCTCTTGATTAGCCACCAATTGCATAATTTTAATGTTTTCAAATGAACTAGACATAGAGATTTGAGAATATGAAAATGATATGTTAGATGTATGCTCAATTACATTTAATTGGTTTGAATATGTTGATTAGCCAATAGGATTGACACATACCCATTGGCTATACATAGCATGTATTTGAAACTTGGTCTCAATAAGTGACTCTTATGCTAACTCATATGAATACATAGTGAATTACGTAAAATTCATATAGGTAATTGACCTAGACATTAGACAATTAAATGTATTTATGTTTCAGCTAACAAAATCTATCCATTGGTGAAAGCTTGTTGACCTTGCAAAAACCCATTGAAATGAGAAGTGAATAGGGATCCCCTAGGCCTTAACCATCGATACCTTTCTCCTGTGATTTTGGTTTTTAGTATTGCTTTATATTGCATTGTCATTTTGTTGTTGTTTTCATTATCTTTGATATTCCAAAAAAAAATCGATTGCTTGGATAAGAACTTGTGAGGATTGGTTAGCCATTAACATCACTCTTTTTCTTCAATCCTTTGAGACACAATACTTATTTTCTCACTTTATTACTTGTTCGACATGTGTACTTGTGGACTAAACATATATTGGCCCAGAAAAATTGCCACTTTTGAAGGGAGTCACTGTAATATCCCCTTTTTACTTAAATTGATTGATTTTATTTCTTAGAAATATTTTTTAATATTTTATGAGAACTAGTGTTTGATAATTAGATTTGTCATAGTTTAAATTTCTAATGTGGTTCCTATTTGATTTATTTTATTAATTTTATATGTCAATTGGCAATGTTTAGGCCTACTATAAATTAGAAAAAAATTAGAAATTATTTGAGTTGCAAGCATGTCTTTAAAGAGTGTAGGAATGTACTTAGGTGAATGTAAATTTATAATGGATCTAGAAAATTAAGTATAGGGCTAAGAAAAATATTTAGAAGGCTTAAATGAGTTGTTTAGGTTACAAAATTAATGATTTTGAAGGGAATAAGTGTAACATCCCCTTTTTGCTTAAATTGTTTGATAATATTTCGTAGAAATATTTTCTAATATTTTATGGGAACTAATATTTGATAATTAAATTTGGCAAAGTTTAAATTTATAATATGGTTTTTATTTGATTTATTTCATCAATTTTATATGTCAATTAGTAATGTTTAAGCCTACTATAAATTAGGGGGAATTAGGAATTATTTGAGTTCCGAGCATGTGTTGAAAGAGTACAGGACTGTACTAAGGTGAATGTAAATTTATAATGGATCTAGAAGATTAAGGATAAGGGTAAGAAAAATATTTAGAAGGCCTAAAAAAGTTGTTTAGGTTACTAAATTAGTAATATACATGCCAAGATATACGAAGACAAGTAAGATAATTATGAAATTAGACTACCTCAAGTAATAAGTAGGTATTATAATTTATAGTTAGGATAATAAAATAAATTAGATAGTTAATAATTTAGCATGAGAGACCTAGTGCAACAATGAGCTAAGCATTTTCACTTAACTAAATTCCCATTGGTTAAGAAAATTAGGAAGCAATGATTATCCCTATCCTAATATTACTAGTTATACTCTCCATTTAAATTTATCTAATGTATGATTGGTTTATACTTATAAAAACAAAAATAAAACCACTATTACCCACTTTGAATCAATTTTACTGGGATAGTAAAGATAAAGAAAAAAAATCCACCAAGTCAAATGGGACAAGCATGAGCTAAAGGATTCTGGTGGCCTAGGTTTCAAAAACTTGAAGGCTTTTAATTTAGAAATCCTAGCAAAGTAGGGCTGGAGGCTGCTTACAAGGCCTGATTCCCTTATGTCTAGAACTATTCAGGCTAATTACTTCCACAGAATAAATTTTCTCAAAGTAGTTGTTGGATATCAACCAAGCTTTACTTGACGCAGTATATAGGTAGCTCGGTGGGTGCTAAATCTTGGAGGAATTTGGAGAGTTAGGGATAGTAGGATTAGGAGCATTAAAATATGGGAAGATCCTTGGCTACCTAATCAAGTTAGGTTTAAAGTGTGGAGCCTATGCATTACTAGCAATCCAAGGTCAATAGTGGCAGACTTGATTAATTTTGATCTTACCCACTAAAACAAGCCATTGATTGAGGTTCTATTTCTTCCTTTTAAAGCTCAACAAATCTTGGCCCTGCCTCTTTCACTTGTGAATAAACTTGATCAATTCTTTTGGTGACACATAAGGGATGAGGCTTACAAGTTAAAATCAACATATTACCTCATCAAAAATAATCCCCAAGGACATGAAGGTCCTAATGACCCCAGACCAGCTTCACGCATAAATTGGAAAGCACTTTGGAAGCTGAAGTTGCCACCGCAGACACTGAACTTTATCTGGAGGGCTTTGAATAATGTTGTCCCAATTCTAAAAAATCTGTGGCAAAGAAGTATAAATTGTTCTACTCTGTGTCCCAATTCCCAGGAACCGCGTCCTTTGTATATATTGAGTAGCATAAGCCTACAAGCCTAAATCCACTTGGTAATAGGTGAGTACCTTCCTTTCACAACCATAAAAGTACTACTACCATCCCCACACTGGTAACCCTGACCATACAAGTAAACTCGCAAGGAGAATTTGGATCCAACACCTCATTCCTAGGCCACATGATTGTGTACACCATCTAAGGTTACAAGATATAGGAAACAAGACATAGCAAGTTTGAAAGGAAGATATGCAATGTATTTCATAAATACATGTAATCATCATTAAGTCCTTACTAACCAAGTGACTAAGGAAAATTAGCAAATCTCATAACCAAGCTCACTTACCACTTACGGAGCAAGGTCATGTTTCTAGTATTTCCTATACCTCAACCTCGTCTCACAAGGGAGTAAAATGTCATTCATGCATCTCCGACTCTACTTTCCACAAAAAGAAGCAACCTATGCATGACAACGTAACCAATAAGCCAAGCACACTTAGCTTACAATACCTAACACCTCACTTCATTACTTCACAAGTGATTCACAAGGTAACCTCATGTTGCTCAAGGTTATAGGTATTGACCTATGACATTCTACTTCTCAAAGGATGCCTAAGGTTTCACAAATCCTATCACAAGGTTCACCCTAACTAAGTGAAAGAACTATCACTAGCAAACATGAACTATTGGCTCAACTCTATCACATAAAGGAACCAACTCATGTTTTTATCATATCCTCAAGTTCAACCTTTAAGAATAAGAGAACATATACCAACTATGCATCTTAAACTCAACTTTAACTCTAAAAGAGTAAACTATGCATATAGATAGGCATAACATACCAAACAAACCCAAGCTAGTTATTTCTAGTACACATTGTCTTAACTTCTCGGAGTCTTTGACATAAGGTAAGTGGTTATTCTTTCTAAAAACTACCACTAGTTGTGTCTCAACATGAATGATCTTGTATCTAGAACCCCATACCATCACTTCACAAGCGAATCCAAAGTCAACCTCATGTTGAACAAGGTTCTAAACACTTCCTTATTGCATTCCAACATACTTGGATGCTCAAGGTTTCCAAAATTATTCTATGGCATTCCATCACACAATGGAAGCCTAAGGTTTCCAAAGACACTACCTCTTGACACTTTACCTTATTATGGTTGTCTAGGGTCTCATGAGTCTATCATAAGGCATTTTCCACACTATGGATACCTAAAGGTTTTCTAATCGCATCCTAAGGCAAATCCCATCACCTTGGGTGCCTAAGGGTTTTCCAAACTTCTCATATATACTAGATGGTTATTCTCTCCAAGAATTACCCTCATTAGTGCCTCAACACACTTTAAAAGGTATACATGAGTGATCCCAACTAGCCAATAACTTGAAAACATCAAAAAATGATATTTTTAAAGGTTTTGGCCTCAGACATGGGTCATGTCTAATTACAGCCCTCTGGTGTCTTCGAACATGGGCCATGTCTGATTACAC
Source organism: Ormosia semicastrata (assembly GCA_029884595.1). Classification (NCBI taxonomy): domain Eukaryota; kingdom Viridiplantae; phylum Streptophyta; class Magnoliopsida; order Fabales; family Fabaceae; genus Ormosia; species Ormosia semicastrata. The sequence continues at coordinate 50,611,840 of JAQQTO010000056.1, read as the reverse complement.
GCCCCCCTGTGTCTTGCTCTGTGAGCACTATTCATGAATTTCAACTAGCAGAAAGGGACACTACCCTCCCGGTGTCTTCAGACACGGGCCATGTTTCTCAACCAGAAACTCTGCAGCTCACTCTGTAGAATTATGGCACTATTACATTGGCTAAATTCTTGGATTTTGGCCACTCTAATCCAATCTCTACGTGATTTCAAGTCTCAAATAAGTTCACAAACATGAAGAAAACTTAAAACACCAAATGATTTACGAAAAAAATAGATCAAAACACTAAATCCCCTAAAAATCAACACTTTGAACTTTAATGGTCCAAATGAAGAATTTTCAATTTCTAATCCAAACTCTTAGCAAGAACAATTCATAAACACCATTTAGAACTTATCCAAGCAAGAAAATCACTTAAAATACCACTAAATCTCATTTTGGCATATTAACCCTCAAATAAGCTAAACATGAAAAATGAGGAAGATCAAGTTTTAAGCTCAAGAACCCCTACCTCTTGTAGCTGAGATGAAGGTCTTGAAGCCTTGATCTTGCTCTTGGATCCTCCTTCAAGGTTGATCATTGGTCCTCTAGTTTTCCCCTTCCTTTCTCCTTCTCCCCCACGGTTCCCCTTTCTCCCTTTCTCTTTTCTATTTTTGTTCCTGGCTGCCGTGAGAGAAATGAAGAGAAGAAGTCAGAATTGGCTTCTTATAGCCAGTCACTAAAGGGTACCAAAAATCTCGATTTGCTAAGAACACTCAGATTTCATCGAATTCAGATTCCTAACTTCTAATAGACTTAAAATAAATCCTAAAATTCATTAAAAATCTTGCTGCACCAAAATCACATTTTTTCATATCTATGACTAGTCAATCCAATATTAAAATACACACCTGGTATGCTTAAAAATATCAAACTAACTATGATTATCCTCAAATTTTAACTGTGGCACAACTCACACATTTGTGACCTAGAAATAAAGTCTCCATATTTATTTTCACTAACTGAGCAGTTTAAGTCATCTTCAGGGCTAATAATAGCTATTTCTCACAAATAGTATTACAGTAAAGTGACTAAACATACTCAGAAAGTCACAAAATTAAACATACATGTTAAGCAGGTATTAGACTACCTCTGTATCTATATACAAGCCTAACATATTTTCCTGGGTGTTACAATTTGGCTATAATCTGAGTTTCAATTATCTGATTGATGTGATTCTAATCTTGTAAGAAAGTTAAGATAAATCGCTACAAGTTTCATAAAGACCTCAAGAGCTGGATCATACATTTAGATAATTTAAATTGAAGTTGAATAAGTGCTAGAATGCTAATCTTGATAGCTTGACCTTTGCGCACTCATTAGCCCATATCTTGAGTTATAGGAGTCTAACGAATGTCAAACTAATCCTAAATAGTAGCTAAGACACAAAACTACAACTCTTATGAAGACTCCTAGGTTGAACTATGTCATTTTGGGCACGCGATTGAAGATGAAAAGCATAGGTAAGTTGCTGAAGGCCACTTAATTGGGCATAACTTGAGTTTTAGACCACTAAATGACATGGGACTTAGGCCTAATGATTCCTAATTGACCCAGCTTTGTACCCATTACAATTCAAATCATGTAAGACCAAATTACGAGTTAGTTTAAGAAGAGAGAGCAGCAGAGCAAACCTTCATCTTCTCATTTAGCACTTTTTGTTCTCTCTCTAGATCTTTTTTCCTCTCCCTTCTCTCTAATTTTTTTCTCTTTTTCAGTAAGTTCTTCCCTCCCATTCATAGAGGGATAGAGCCTTTAATCAATATAAGGGATTGACATTTTTTCCACTTAATTCTAAGATTATGTTTTAATTGTTCTACATTCAATTATTAATCAAGTTTTTTTCCTTCCTTTGTTTAATTCTGATTGAGTTGCTTAATTTTATTAGGATTTTCATATGATAATTGCATAATTACCATGTGTTATAGAGGATTGTAGAGACTAAACAAGGCATCAAATGTGTTTAATGAAAATGTTTAGCTTGGTTGGATCCTATTTCTTAGATTAATTTGGGATTGAATGAATGCTTAATTTATCTAACCTTGATTGATTAAATTCTGGATGCTTATCTAGTAAAAAATTCATGGATCATCTTGAGGCTTCTTGATATGATCTAAAACTAAGAATTTGGTTAATGATTGAATGGATCCATAGCGATCAAGGTTGTATTAAAATCAAGATTTGTTAATTCCCTTTGATTGATTGTTTTCCTAATTTTGTTTACCGTTTTAATTGTTTTTTGTTTATTAATCTTGCAAACCATTCCTCCCTGTATATTAATCTCTTAATTTGATTCCATAATCAGAGTGATCCATGGGTTCAACCCGATGTTGTTTTATACTGCAAGTAGTTTTGATAAATTGATTATAAATTGATATAATTTGATAGTCTCAATAGTTATCAATACCTTAACACCTTTGTTATCAACGGGTCAACTAAGACAAGGTGTAATATTTTCATGAGAATGGGGTTAATTTTCATATTAGCAAAGTTTAAAAGGATAGGTGTAATTTACCTTACTTTAAAAAATGTAGGTACTAAAATGAAACATAGTAACCAATGTTTTAAAAATAGAATCAAAGATTAAATTGACATGACCTTAAGGTCATAATTTAATTTGTTTAATCAGTTAAATTTCTAATCGAAACATAATTAAACCGTAATTGAATTAGAGAATATTCAATGCAAAGACTTAACTTGTTCATAATTTAACCAATTCAACCAACGGATTTACTTAGATTCAATTTTTAAAACCTTGTAAATAACCACTGGTCCACATTTTTCAAATTATTTTTGTCAAAAAAAAGGTTTTAAGTATCTATCAAACATTTTCCTTTCATAATATCTCAAAGAACTGGCCAGACCCAGGTATTACCCATAACCCGGCATCTCTTTTATCCGGTTCATTTCAAACTTTGAAGTTTGAAGACAACAAAAAAAGGTGAGCTCAGCTGTGCTCTCTCCACTCTCCACTCTCCACTCTCAATTCCCTTTTCAGGTCTTCCTCTATGCCCCATTGGTTTGGACTTTGGATATTGAAGCATAAGCTTTGAGATTTCAGAGTTTTTTTTTTTTGAACGTTTATGTTTGTTAGTTCATTATATATATATATATATATATATATATATATATATATAAATCCTTATTTTCAAATATGTTTTTATTCCTTTTTGTTTTCGTTGTTGCAAAATTCTTGCTTTAGCGGAATTCTTATTTGAAATACTTGGATTTGTGTTTTGGAATCTCTTTGATTATGGAGTTGGCTACTTGGCTTCGAATGCTGAATCTTATCACTGCTTCCTGTTGGCGTGGATAGCTCAAGTTGTCTAGAGCTAATTCTGTGCTTCATTTGTAAAAGACTTTCTTCGATGCAATCTATTCTGTGATGGAATTATTACACATAACATAGCATAAACTTCTTTTATCTGAATGTCATTTTATACACGCAATTTTAATATTTGAAATAAAAGTTTGAGAATGAATACTATTAACTTAAACATTAAACTTCTGGGATATTTTGATGAAGAACAACATTACTGTAGCATAAACTTGAATTAATGTCTAGTATTCTATTGGTTGTAGATATTGACTGTTATTTGAGTTAGTCTTGAAATCAATACCATCTCTGTTGTGCCATTTCCACATAAGCGATTGTAGCATAATGGAACAAGTTATCTTCACTCTTAAATGATCCTCCCTAACAAATATATAGAGGAGTTGGTGATCTTTTTTGTATACAACTTTCTATGTCTTTTCTTTGTTTCTTTGCACCATACTTAGGAGGAAATCTTACACTCTTTTTTTTCTGTTTGGCAATCTGTCTTCTTATCTATAATTGTATTTCTTTCTATTATAAAAAAAAAGGACCCCCAAACTTCTTTTTTATAGGTTCCTAAAGGTTATGATATTTAAAATATGGCCTCCTATGCAGGAAGTACATAGTGGATATTGATAGAAAGTAATGGGATCTGAAGCCTTCCAAACAGCTAAGATCTATCGCCATCTTCTCAAGGCTGTCAAGAAACATATTGGCAAGGAATATAGCAAGAAGCATTTCTTAGAATTTGTGACCTCAGAGTTCCGTAAGAACCGTAACCTGTTTAATGGTGTGGCTTTCCAACAGAAAATACAGCTTGTCCGTGATTATACTTCTGCTTAACAGTGTGCACCATCACAAGGTATTACTTTCTTTTTGTTGCTTTTTCCCCTTCAAATAATCATTTGTATAATCCTTTAGGTCAGAAGTTTAATATAAAAAATCTTGATTGGTTAAGTGAGATTTACACCAAGTCATTCGGTTAAGAACTTTAGTTGTATTGCAAAATAAAGGTAAGAGGCATAGAAGAGGATGTGGCTTTTGACTAGTGATCAACATTGCCAAGGTGCACCCAATTCTGAGAAAATCCTCTGCAGATTTTGTCTTATCCTTGATATCATTTTGTTTTGGCTCATTTTATGTCTGTAAATAATTATATTTTAAGAAACACAATGTTTTTATTTGTCTGGCTTTCTGACCATGCATTGTTGACAATTTCGTAGGATTTGCTTTTCTCATACAATATCGCTGTCGATAGGTCAGATGAAGTGAAAAGGACACTTGGAAAATCTGCCGCAAGTGTTGGTCTTCAGTTTCCTGAAGTTTACCAGTCATAATGATTATTACTGTTAATATTTGCATGTGTGGAAAATAGGTGCTTTTGTAGTATTTACTGTAGAGAATGGGCAACTGAATTGAAGCGTAAATTAGTTTTCATGCATTCTTGTTGGTAACCAATCCAGTAGTTTTTGGTTGGCTATCGGTTTCTTCTGAATGAAAAAGGTTTCTTAGCTATTGATCCTGAATGAAAAATTAAGAAGAAAAAGAGGAATAAGGCTCAGAGCTGATGGAAAAATTATATCATTCACGCATTATTTTTTTTTCTCTCTAATAAAAACAATCAATTATCAGTGTGTAACAAATCTTTGTTTCAGGTTAAGTCTATGTCTTTCCTTGTTTTCTTCACTAAAACTAAGTGCTTGCTCTTTTTACCTAGTTATCTTCTTTAGGGCAGAAAGTGGCTATTAGGAGTAATTTGAGTTAATTTTTTTTACAGATGTTTGAAATGGAAGCTCAGTTCTTGGCTTAGGTTACTGCTTTCGAGATTATATGGAAAGTTTGGCTAACTCACTTTAATTAGTGCTTATATTATAGATACATTTTGGCTTAAAATATAAAATAGCTTATTTAGGATTCCAATAAAATCTCATTTTGAATTACAAGGTAAGTTATATTGAGCTCATGAGAGTAAATTGAAAATATTACACTTGGTTCTCAAGTTAATTTGAATTGAAAATAAAAATTTATATAGTTTGGTGTATGACATGAGGAGTTGGCATCAACTTCTCTAAAACAAGTCACTTTGAAAATTAATTATATAGACACACCTATTTTAGATTATGTTGCATAAGAAAAAAAAAAGGAATTGTATAGTAAAAAATTATAAATTTCTTTTACCATTTTATATTACTTTTATTGTTAAAGTCCTCATCAAGTTACTTAGCTAGGGCTTGGTTTTGTTCACTGGATGTACAAAAGATTCAGTTGATTGCAATTATGAATGGCAAATAAGGGTGGAAATGGGCAATATGACACATTATTTATCATAGGCTTTTCTTTGGACTTGACTTGGCTTGATTATGAAAATATGAAAGTTTGGTCTAAATTAAAAATCTATTTAAAGACTTATATATTACATGAAAATTTTTATATAAGTCAATAAACTTAAATTTTTGAATTTTTAAATAAGTATAACCTTTATTATTATATTTTATATATAATAAATATTAAAAATTAAATAAATTATATATAAATATTATATTCTATATAAAATTAAGTAAGTATTACAAATTCATAATTATATATATATTAATATTAAATAAATAGGTCAGTTTGACAGGTTAAATAAGTTTTTTCAAAGCCCAAATCTTAACTTGTATAATTAAATAAGCCTTTGAAAAAATTTAAGCCTGACTTATTTGCTGAATAGGTCAGACTTAGTAGGCTGAAAATAAGTTAGGTCATAGATTCTCGATGGGTTGCTTGACCTATTCCTACCCGTAATGGTATAGAGCAATGTAGCTGCCTTATTTTTGTCCATAAATCTTTCATGCAAATGAAATTGAAACATAAGTAGTCACAAAGACTTTTTAACTGCAGAAGTGTAAATAGAGATTTTATTTACTAATTTGGTATAACTTAAAAATTATTTACCATTTTAGTGTAACACAAATTGTAAAAGTAATAAGTTGTGACTCTTACCTATAACTTGAATTTTTCTTTTTTAACAAAACAATAAGTTGTGCTTGAAAACCACAAATTAGGTAAAAAGTAAGTAAGTTGTGGTTAGTTTCTACGACTTATGTGGAATATATATAGAAAGAGAGAGAAAAAAAGGTAGTATAAAAAGTCGGATCTCACATGCACTACACTGATTCAAATAGTTTCTTAGCACATTGGTGCTTCTCAAGCACTTTTTCCTCATTTTTGTGTTTTTATGTTTTCAATATTTTTTTAAACTTTAAAAAAGTAATAATTAAAGAACTAACAAGATTGAGATAAAAAAAATATTTTCATCAAAAAAATTAAGACTTTAATTTTAATTTACTTTGAATATAAAGGATGTTCATATTGTCATTTAGTCTTTCAACTATACAAAGGATAATCAATTTGGACATTTTAAAAAATTGACATCAATTTGGTTTCTCAATCATTAAGAAATATCAATTTAATCCATTGATTATACAAAACTGACATTAATAGTACTTCAAATATAAAAAATAATATTAATTTAGTTACTCAATCTTGTGGTTCACACACAAGAGGAGATTTTGATTTTACTTTTTATGATTGAAAGCCTAATTAAATTAATGACCAAACTCTTTTGGAGGACATTTACGTCTTTGAATGACTAAAATATGTGTTTACTCAAATTTTTAATTATTAATTTTTTTTCAAAGTTGTAAATGTCGCCACTTTGGTCTTTCAAAGATATACATGTCATCACTTTGGTCCTCTAAAGAATTTCATTATCAATTTAATTAATCTTTCAATCATAAAAGATATTATCAAAATGTCCTCTTGTGTGCGGACCACAAGATTGAGTAATTAAATTAATATCATTTTTTATGTTCGAGAAACTATTAAAGTTAATATTGTATAATCAAGGGACTAAATTAATATTTTTCTTTGAATGAGAAACTAAATTGATGTCAGATTTTTTTTATATTCCTTTTTATAATTGTGGAACTAAACGACAATATGAACATATTTTATACTCAAAGTAAATCAAAATTAAATTCTTAATTTTTTTATAAAAATATTATTTTATCTCAATCTTGTTAATTCTTTAGTTATTACTTTTTTAACGTTTAAAAGTTAAAAAGATGAAAACACCAAAATGAGAAAATGTGCTTGAGAAGCACAACGCGTTAAGAAATTCTATTAAATCAAGGTCGTGCATGTGAGATCCGACTCCTTCAGTCAACCATTTTTTTTTTCTATTTTGGATGTATATATTATATAAGTCGTGGAACGTAACCACAACTTACATATTTTTAACCTAATTCGTGATTTTGATGCGCATCTTATTGTCATGTTAAAAAGAAAATTTTCTAGTAGAAAAAATTACAACTTATTACTTTTACTGTTTATTTTACACTAAAATAATAAATAATTTTCAAGTTTTATTAAATTGGTAAATAAAATCTAGAAAAGTTTCCGGTGCTCATAAAAATTTATGGAGCACCATTGCTTTATGATCTTATACTGTAGATTTATTATTAAAATAAATAAACATTTGTGATTAATTACTTATAATAGGTATGGTCCATATTATATATATAAAAAATCTTATAAATTTTAACTATTAATATTTATACACACACAAACTCATACAAGGAACTTGGATCAACCTTTTTATATAGTAAATACATGTGTATACAATAAATTTTATATATTTTAACTAGTAATATTTACATACATAATAATAAAATTTAGAAAAACTAATTACTCAACTATAATGGATAAAATTAGTTGTAGCACCATGCTCCATAAATTTTTAGTAGCACCATAAATGTCACCATAAAATCTTTAGTTACACCTCAGTAGTAAAAAAGTTAGGACGATATTTGGAGTGCTGGTGCTCCAACAAAATGTACTTTTATAGTTAGTTAATTAATTTTTTTAAATTTTATTATTGTATTAGTAAATATTATTAGTTAAAATTTATATAATTTTTTTATATAAAAATATTTATAATAAAAAAGATCTAATCCAAGTCCTCCCTACGTATGAGCTTATATGTGTATAAATATTAATAATTAAAATCTATAATTTTTTTATATATACAATAAAGATCATACCTATTATATATTAATTAAATTATAAATAATAAATTAATTTATTACATCTAGTCATAAAATACCAGTATTCTCAAAAAAATTAGCAACGCTGTAAACGTTTCCAAAAGTTAGTCAGGAAACATCGAATTCATCCTACAGTGACTAAGCTAGCAGTTTTGGAGTAAGAGCCAACAAGACAACAAGACAATAGATGATGGGACTAAATATGTCACATGAGAAACATGTTTTGCTAAAATTTACGTCAACTTTCGAAAGATTTACATAAGAAATTAGGGCAATTTGTTTGTATAAGTATCCATGTCAACATTTGAGATTCTTTAAAAGATTTTTGCTTGAATGAGTCTACTTTAGTAATATGCAAAAGATTAGACAGTGACATTAGTTAATTTTTTATTTGTCTACTACTCCAATTTTTAACCAAGAAATTGAAAGTCGGTTTGAGGCCTAAATTAAATTGTTTTCAAATTAAATAAATTTATTATTAAATATATATATGGTATCCAATCCCTGTTGATGAATGAAAATGTTAAAAAAATAACATAAGTAAAATAAAATAAATAAATGGTGCCTGCCCTTCGGGTCCTATGTTATTGAAGAGAATTGAACATGCAGTCACAGTCATTAGAAATTGTGCACCAGAAGTAAGTATTGTTTATCTATATATATTTTGAAATATGATGTGATTATTATATAATGTCATTTTTGCAAGACTCATGGGTGTTAATATTGATGTCCTTACTTCCCTTGAGGTTGTTTCATATTTTGAGAAGTGCCTCTTTGCATCATATTGCCAGAAATGGAAAGATAGCCATGGTCATTTAAAGCATATTGATAGAAGCAGAGGAACTCATAGAAAAGTGTATATATAGTCATATTGCTTCCATGGAGAATGATGGAGTTGTCTTGGTTCATTTTAACCATAGAAATTAAAGGCCTTTTGTTCCTATACATGCTTCCCGTTTTCATTGTGTGAGTTATGGTACTCCTGTCAATCTCTTACGTGAGCGTGAGTCGTACTTCTTCCTGTATGACCTATTTATATTTATTTTCACCACTCAATTACTTCCTTTTATTTATTGTATTCTTTTCCCTTTTTAAGTTTGCATATCAATCCTGTGTGAATTGTTGTGAGAATTAATGTGTATGTAACAAAGTTTTGTATCATGTGATTGTTTTCATTTGCATGTAGCTATCGTTTTTTAGAACTACAATGTGTTCGATAATATGGTACTTTCTCATTTTCGTCTGCAACTTCTTCCTCAATTAGATATAGAAAACATATGGATCTCACTAGCTTTTCTACTTCTTCCTAGCTAGAGCTTGATGATTTTGTTGGATCGAATTGGAACTGTTGATGTTGGAATTGTATGTCTTTTTTTGTTGTCCCTGAGCTACATTCTTTATATTATTTTATCATTTTATGGTATTTGTCTAATAGAACTTGGGTTAGAGAAACTGACGGCCAAAGAAGGCAGAGTTCACCAAGCTGTTATTGATAATTATCACAGAACTTCATGTTTCTGAACAGTGGAAGCATATTATAGCTCATTGAATTTTCTTGATTAATAAATGGTATTTTAGTTGTGTTTGGAGTATTTATCCTATGATTGCTAATTTCAAAAGAATCCACGTGTTCTTTTAGACCTATAAGATGAAACAACAATTATATTTTTACCACAAATAGTACATACATTTTTTTTCACACTCTTCCCAATACTATTTATTATACTTACTTTTTTCTATCATTTTCTCTCACTTAATCACATTCACTCATTTTAAGTGTAAAAAATGGTGTTGGATTAGAAATGATGTAAGAACATCATTTTTGAAGATGAAAATAGCTTTAAGTTTGGTTTGACCATAAATGAAGAGCTTAGTGAATAACCTTGCATTTATCAGTACTTGTTGTAGTCTATCAATGCACTAAAGGTGCCGTTTTGGTGCTATGAAGTCAGTTTGTAGCAAACTTGCCAAAAAGCGTGAGGAACCTATTTCTTTCGTTAGTAACATTGTATTCATATGTTCACTCAGAATTTGGTAAATTCGTAATAACTTCTACAACTTTTGCATATAAGTCAACTCAAATTAATTATACTAAGGTTTTAAATTACGGTTGTGGTGGTTACGACTATGATGCACATTACAGTTGTTGAGGCGTGAATTTTTTTTTTTTTTAATTTGCACAAAATGTAAAAAAAAAAAAAAAAATTATAATTATTATAACTTTTTATATATCTTTATTTATAATATTGTATAGATTTTTACTCATTTTGTAAGATTTTGTATTATCTTAAAGAATAATTGAAATTTTACTTATAACCAAAAGAACATAATTATTGTTACAATGATTATAAATAGGCATTTTAAAGTTTTATTTGAGCACATATAAGTATAAGGGAGTAAGAAATTTAATAGTATGTAAATTTAAACAAGTTTCAAATAAATTCCACAAAAATATGGTATATTTTTTTACATAAATAAAAAAGAATTGAACTCACTTAAAGGAATACAACCAGTGCGATTTTTATCAGGTCACCAATTATCCAAGGAGCAAAGCTACTATTTAGATATATAATTTCATTACAAAAGATAGCATGATATAAACTCACAATTAATATCTTAAAAATTTAAGAGCATCAAAAGAAGCTTTTTTTAACTGGCACTCCACAAATAATAAACTAAATCTTACTTTAAAAACCTTTAAAATAATAAAGTAAATTATTAAATTTAAAATAATAAAAATACAAGTAAATTACTTAAAGATAATATAAATAGAACTTACTTGATAATTATTACTACATGGTAGAATGACGTGAAAGATCATAACCTCCACTTTTATTTAGGCTATCACCTTGCGTTACTCCTTGTCCAAAGACATAATAAAAAAACCTACCACTTGATTATTGATAATAAGGATCTTGATAGTTTATTGAAGATTGGTGGTATGATGGAGCTTGACTACTAGCATATTGATCATATGTACTAAAATAAGGATACGGATAAGATGGTGGATAATACCGTTGACTACTTTGAGATGATTCATTAATACTAAAGTCACTAAAACTTTGTGCAATACTCAAAGAGAAGAATAATATTCAAATGTAACATTTTGCTGCCTTCTTTTTCTCCTAGACTATGATTCACCTTTTTTGTTATCACCAAATGAACTATCAGAAGGAACCATATCTGGCCTAAATATTGTCATATCAATCATTAGGCTTTTGTCATGCCAATTATATGAAATCTCCTAATATTGATCATTTTATCTATATTCATCATCACCATTATCACTTTTTTCAACTTCTGCATCAACACCACCATTACCATTGTTGTTACTTGGAGGACATAAATCACCACTATTTTCATTAGAGCCTATATCATCATCACCAGCTTCTTATCTTCATCATCAGTATCAATTCTAGGCAACTATTCTGAATTTTGTACTCCATCTAATAAATAGCCTTCTCTTTCTTTAATCCAAGGAGATAATGGATTATTTTCTTGAATATATATAGTCAAGATTAATTAGATTAAAATCAGTTTCAATGTCTTCTTGATTTCTCTTCTCTTCATGTCTCATTTTTAGCTTTATGTTGTAAAATGTGAAGACAAGTTTTTGTAACTTTTTATACTTGAGTCTATTCCTTATCTTTATATGGAGTAGCTGAATGTGCTCCAATTTCTCTCACAATTTGTAGCTCAAGTTGTTTGACTAAGAACCTTTATTGTCACACATTAAAGTTCAAGAGCACATAAACCAAATATCAGCCACCATTTAGATATTTAAATGAACAAGCAAAATGAATAAATTATTTGTCATATAAAGTATAAATAATAAATTTAAAATAGATTTTCTTGTAAAAAAATATTATTTTACTTGGATTTATTTTAGCCCAAGTTCTTTGAGCTTGTAGTGTACCAAATGATTCACGTTTTTCTCTAAAAATTATTAACTCGTATAATACAAAATAATATGTCAATAAGTAAATATATAATATTTAACTATAAATTTATAAGATTTAAATATGTTCATTACTATCCTAATTAATTCAAAGCTTTAATTTGATCATCTACGTTTCTTTCTAATTTTATAATGATATTACTGGTTTCATCAAAAGTTTCTTTATAAACATCAAACTCATATTCAACTCCATATTGAAATTGCAGGTTAAGAAATAACCTAAAAAGAAAGTTAATCAATTATTGTGCATAAATTTGTGGCTTTAAAGCCATGAATGTAAAATTTTATAACAAAACATAAAATTATAAATTATATCGATTATCGATGTACCTGTAGAATGAAGATCACAATGCATGAATCTCCAGCATTAGTCAATTATTTCATTGTATCTTGTATGATATCGAGAATTTTCCTGGATAGATTATTTGGCTTGATCTATGACTTTATAAATAAAACTCATTGTTAGCTTCACGTCACTGTTGACCAGCCAAACTTTTACAATGGGCTTAGATACTTTCAGTATATCAATGACCGCACTCTAGAATTCATTACTCACAACAATTTTTCATGCTTCGAATGTTGGTTCTTTTTTTCTTTCCCAAACTTAGATCTTTTAAATTCTTCTGAGTTAAATAGGTTTCTTAAACCTTGCTTTTGTTTCACAATAGTTTGAAACTACAAGAATTATGTTGCAAATTGAGTAACGCCAGGATAGGTAATTTCTCTACCTCCAATGTATTTCTTCATCAAATTTATTCTCCATATGTGGTTATAGATGAAAGTTGTCACTGTCTTTGCATCATCTAATAATTTTGTCACATTTTGCTTTTTCCTATATCTTTCAAGCAAAGGTCCAAACAGTAAGCTGCATATGCAGACCAATATAGATGTGACCTCTTTTTCATCAATTTTTTACCAGCTACTTTTAGTGCTTTTTCATTGTCTATAACCACTTGAACTACATATTCTTCTACTTTATCTACAACTTTATCAAGCAACTGAAAGTAATAATCTGTATTTCTAAAATCAACACTCTAAGCATCAACAAACTTTAAGAAAATTGTCTCATTGCTGTAGTAAACAAGAAAGTTTATAATATGTGTGTGGTTTATACTATCAGTCCAACCATCACACATTATTGTGACTCTTCTTTCTTTCCATGTACCCTTTAATGTAATTATTCATTCATGCATTTTTTGTATATTAAACTTCCAAATACACATATGAAACTTCATAAGGAGTTGGGTACTTAACTTCTTTGCCTACCTCAGTTGATTTAACAATCAAATTATGCAGTCAAGGAGAATTAGGTAAATTCATAGGTAAACGCTCGTAAATTATAAACTTGCTTACTATTAGTCTAAGTTGATTTCTTAGTGTTTTCATCAATTACCACTAATTTTTGGTTGCTTCATGCTCTTACTTCTCACAAGGTCAACATCTGTAGACCTCAAAGCAAAAGAAGTATCTTGTGGCCTTGTTGCTCCATTAACACTTGCATGGGAGCTTCCACCTTATTCATATAAATTTTCAGATCCTCCTATTTGTTGTTTGAATCTGTCTATCTTTCTATTCACAGTGTGATATAAGGCTCTCTTGTGTTGCTAGCCTTATTTACTCATTAATAAGGTCTTCCACGTCTTCCTCTTCAACATCTCCCCTTAAGAATTCTTCGAAATCATCTTTTCTTTTTTTATAATCAATTTTTTTTTTGTTTTCATGTCCATGAGGAGTTTTATTATATTTTTCTTGACAAATGAATTGACTTTAGGACAACCTACTACTTGTCCTTTATAATGTGCTATGTGCTACTTTAATCTAGTAATGCCACCTTTTATTACTTTATAACAAAGTTTACATGTGATGTTATTTTGATTTCAAGATATAGGTATTTTAAAATGTCATCCAATATTATCACTTGGAATACTCTCCAACCTTCTTGTTAGAAATTCTTCTCTTGATGGCGTTGTTTAAATTTTATAATACTTGTTCACAAAAATAAATTATAACAATTATCAAATAACAATTAATTTTAACGTTAAACTTTAATATAGGCTACTAATTATCTTTTTCAAAATTAACAATTAATTAATTAACATAATTATCATAAATTTTTATTATTCTTCTTCTTAATTAACAATTAATTTAATGTCCAATAATATATTTTACAAAAATAAATTATAACAATTAATTCAAACTTTAAACTTTAGTATAGGCTACTAATTATCTTTTTTAAATCAACAATTAATTAATTAAGTTAATTATCATAAATTTTAATTAACTATCATTATTCCTAATCTCCAATAACATATTTTCTTCTCCTAAAATCTTTCTGGCTCCCTCTTTCCCTGTTTTTCACCATCAAAATTCAAAATTTTCAGGCTCTACACGATTTATCTCAAGTTCCTCTTATCTTAATTATTTTCACTTTCCCTCTTCCACCAAAAACTTCACAGTTCTCACCAATTTTTCCTAGTCTTTCCCAATTTTCCCACGTCCCACTTCCCACTTCCCACTTCCCACTTCCCCCAAGTACCCATTCAGCCACCTATCTTCCCCCCCCCCCCCCCCAAATTGACTTCAGGGTAGAGAGCCAGAGACCAAAATCTCATTTCCCCCCTAAATCCCTTGGTCCCTCATACGCCCCATCTCTGCCTCCATTTTCTTCTTCCCTGTTCAAAATCAATCCCGCACCTTGCCCTCTCTACCTCCATTTCTTCCTGCTTGCTTAGTCCTGCGGCCCGCATCCCCTTCTTTGCCTTCATGTTCTTCTTCCTTTGCCAGTCCTGCGGCCCACCTCCCCCTTTGCATCCATCTTCTTCTCCCTTTCTCAGTCCCTTTTGGTCTCCCTATTCCTCAGTCCCTCTGTGCCTCCCCCTCACAACGCTCATCCTCAAATCTCATCAAAGAACCCCACAAGCCACACCATAAATATATACAAAGGAGAGAACTGACAGACCTCACCTGATATTTGATGAGTGGCAGGAGCCTGATCGAGTGATGGTTGCAGACTTCAGACTTGCAATCTGATGGAGGACTAGCTAATGGTTGCTGATCTGTAATATGGAGGTAAGTAGATGGGACTGCGGCAGTTTTCAAAGAGAATGAAAGACAGAGACTGAGCTCCAAGCATCTACAATGGTCATATTTCATAAATATACTTGAGTCCATTTTTATTGGTTCTTAGTGCATACAAAGAGCTAAATAGGTAGAAGAGAAGAAATAAACTGCTGAAAAGAGGACCCTATATGTTATGAGTATAAGTAACCAACATATAGATATGAATTCTTTCTTTGCTTTGTACTCTTCCTTTACTAAAGTACGTCTAAGATGACGTTTTTATTACTTCTTAGGTTGGGACACCTGCTACAACTTATCTAACCATGCTAATGTTTTAATCCAAAGGTTTCATTTGATTTCTTGATTCTACGTAAGTTAGAAATGAAAAAAAAAAATGTATGAAGGGTCTACTCGATATCTGCATTTGACTGTAGTTCTCTGTACTGTCACATAATAGGTCCTTTACTTTTTTTTTCTTTTTTCTTTGCTGTGTGATGACTGGCCTGTATGGATCACATAATTAATTAATTAATTATCCAAGTCATCGTCTTACATATTTGTGCAGATCAATGTAGGACATCGTAAGCAATATAACAAAAAAATGTCACATAATTATTAATCATTGT
Source organism: Ormosia semicastrata (assembly GCA_029884595.1). NCBI lineage: Eukaryota > Viridiplantae > Streptophyta > Magnoliopsida > Fabales > Fabaceae > Ormosia > Ormosia semicastrata. The sequence goes on along the minus strand of JAQQTO010000056.1, from coordinate 50,595,766 downwards.
ATCGGTAAAAATTCAAAGGTGCATATGATCAAAGGTGCATATTCATGTAACTTAAAAAGAATAAGTCATATGATAAATAGTTTAGAACTCAACTAAAAATACACTTGTGAGAAAAGAAAGTTCCTGTACCTTAAGTAATTATAGTCTTAAAATTAAAATATGTGATCAAATCTTATAAAACTTAAAAAAATGTTCATGTAAATTTTCACTTTCTATTAGTTTAATTTGTTTTATCTTTTTTTATTCCATTTGTATTTTTTGTTCTTTCTTTATTTATGTAATTTTTAGTATTATTTTTCATTTTTTTAAGGAGTTTACATCAACAATCTAGTTTATTAGGTTTTTAGTGTTTGAATATGTGTCATCTACGTGTACAAACATGTTAGCACTATATTGAAAAAAATAGAAAACACATGGCATGCAAATTAGAGGACTATTTGACATATCGCAGAAAATTAGAGCATGTTTTGTCAACTATGAGTGACACATGACAAAATTTTAGACGATGTATCTTTCTTTTAGATATTATTAGATTTTGCACATGTGCGATGTACATAAATTTAAGAATTAAATGATAAAAATAAATATAATTAAATTAAAAATAATTTTATTAAATGAAATATATATAATAATTCATAAAAAAATTATAAGTTTAATTTTAAATACATAATATTTTCATGAAAAGATTTCATTTTAATATAAATACTAAAGATTTTAAATATATAATATTATAAAACAACTTATATTTTAAAAAAATTATAAAACTAAAATATTTTTAGTTTCAAAATACACTTGGGAAGGGAAGTTCAAGAATTCCTTAACCTCAATCTCAACTACTACTACTAACCTAGAGGTTGTCGGAAGCTGTCGCCACCAATCACCACTCGTCCGCTTTAACAGTTGTCACTCCTAGGTACAATTCCTCCTATATTTTTTATTTTTCTTTCTCAACTCTTCTCTTTGTCTTTATTTTTACATAACTTTGATTTGTTCACAAAGTCATGAGTCTCTTACATCGTTCGTTGGTACAGTTCGTAAGATTCGTAATATTGTACTCATGAGAGGAAGATCAGGCAACTACAACAAACAAGAAGACTGATATGTAATTTGGGGCTTCAACATAGTCTTTTATTTTGTTAGAAATTCTAGGTTTCAAAATATTCTTCTATTTTATCCAAAGAATGAATCTTTCTAGGTTTCATCATATTTTTGTATTTCATTTAAAAAGATTGAATTTCTTTTTCTATTACCAAAAAAATTGATAAAGATGAAACTAGAAAGCTGAAATGTGATTTTGATTTGAAGTTATTTGATTTTTTATTAATTTATTTATTATATATATAGTTTTTTGAAAATATGGATTGGCTACATCACTTTATATGTAAAAAAAGACCACATCACTTTACACATGACAAAAATTTAACATTACTATTTGCCACATGTTATCAAATTAAATTATGTACTTATTGACAAGTAAGACACATGATAACCTTTCAAACAATATATCTTCTCTTTATATATTATATGATTATATTATTATATTATATTATATGATTGTTTGATTTTGAAGTTACACTCATTTAGAAATTTTAAATATATTTTTTATCTCAGTTTTAATTATATTATTTTTATTTTTATTATTTAAATTACTTGAATGATAATATTTATTATTCATAGAAGGTAATGAATAATTAATATATTAATTGGTTGAGATAATTAATTAAATATACATAAATGATATTCAATTAGAAGAAAAATTCAAATTTTAATTTTTTATTATTTTATTATTTGCGTTATTTATTTGAATGTAAATCTTATTAGTGGAATATAGTGAAAATTTAATAAATTAATTAGTTTAGGCAACTAATTATTTATATATAAATTGTTTAATTATAAATAAATGGCACTCATTAAGGGTGAGTTTCCAAATTTAAAAGTTTTAATGATATTATTATTTAAATTATTTGAATTTGAATAGTAATATTATTCATAGAATATAATTTTGGTAAAGATTCATAGAATATAATGAATAATAATTAATATATTAATTGGTTGAGGCAATTAATTGGTTAGTTGTAAATAAATGACATTCAATTAGGAGAAAAATTCAAATTTGAATTAGACTCATTGATGTTGTTCTTCTTTTCCTTCTTTTTAGCGTTGATATACGTCAATGGCAGAATCTCCCTTGAGCACAGGAATTTGGTAACGATCATGATGAAACTCCAATGGTAGCTTCGCATCCTCCTCTGTCCAAGTTGTTGGATCTTGAGTTTGCCATTATTATCTTTTGTGTTGACCTAGACAGTCACATGCTACCTCAACGGCCATCGTCGTTAAGCATCAATTCTCAATGCATAGGTTGTGTCTAAACAAAAAAAAAGTGTAATTGCATCGATTCTCAGCACATTGATTCTCTAGAAAAAAAAAGTAATTATTTTATTTTCTTTATCATTTGTTGTTTTGATGTATTATATTTCTTTAATTTATTTATTAAATAAGTTTTGTACATGTGATTCTTTTTTTTTTCACATGTCTCATGTTGCCACATCAGATCATATCGAGAAAGAAATTGTCACATAAGATTATATGTGACAGAGTATTAGGTACTCTAGATGTCACATATCAATATTCACTAAGAACCAATAAAAATGAACTCAAGTATATTTTTGAAATATGACCATTGTATATGTAAAAGGATATTTGAAAAAAGAGATTGAAAAAATAAATACATTTTCAAATAACAATTTATTGTAATTACCATACCAAACATTGGATCATCAATTTTCAAAATAGGATATAAGGATATATGTCAATTGCTAAGCAATGAGTATTTGTGGATGACGTCTTCGTGAGAGGGTAAGTTAGCCCCTCTTCTATATGAGGTATTCTAAAATTGGATCTTCCATAAGAGAAAGAAAGAAAACAATCCATAAGTGCAAACAAAAATTAGAGCCATGGACTCTGAAAAATTTGATTGAAATGTTCTTATTATTCTTATAATACAAAGCATGCAAACTTAGCAAGATTGCAAACATTTTCGAGAATGAATAGTAGATCAAATTATAAAGCAAATGCCTGATAATTATAAATTGTTGTATTTATTTTGCCTATAAGATTAATTATTTAGTCTTTGAGATAATTTTTTATTTGAAAATTAATGCTTATATTCTATATTTACAGTTATTGGTGAGAAGTGCAAATTTGAAAATAATATGCATTTTCCCTCTCATTAATCGGGGAACAACATCAGACTTTGCAGCACATTATTACTTTGCCACGTAGTATAAATTGGAATGAAATGTGTGTGATTCATAAAGCCTATGGAGCCACACATCATTAAGTTGTTGGGCCAAGTCAGTTTTTGAAATAAAAAGAAAGAAGTAAATAGAGGGAGACGAAGTCAAGCCTAAATTCCATGGTTTGATAGAATTTGTGGACTACCACGGTGAAGCTACTCTCAAAGCCCATCAAGCTAGTGGAATTGAATTGAATAAAAGATAAGATGGCAGCAACTTTAAAGAAAACGGTGCACTTATCAGGGAACCACTTAAGTGAGGTGGTGAAGATTGGAAAGTGAAGACCTAGGCTATAAATTGAAACAAAAATGATGTTCTTACGTCATTTTAGCATAAACACAACTTTTCACACCTACATTGAATGGCTGTGATTAAGAAATTGAAAACACAAGAAGTGTCAGCTCATACTTGAGACACAATGTCACAGTTCCACGGAGGAAGAAAGAGAACATATGAAACAACTGTTTTATTTTTTATAATTTTTTTCTCTTTATATTTGATTATCGAGTAGTTAATTTTATTTTTTTAGGATTAATATAAAATTCTAATTTTTATTTTAGATAATTTAACGTTGTTTAAGATATTTTTTTGTTCTATAATTGTGCAATGTTAATAATTATTGATTTTCAATTATTTTTTAATTTATTTTTATTGATTACCTTGTATTCATTTAGTAAACTTAAATTGACATATTTTAATCACATAACTAATTTTTATTGTTTTAAGTGTAGTTGTGTAATAATATTTATTACACTTGTAATATAATATTTGAATAGTTCATGCTATATTAAATGATTTATGTCATAATTTGAATAAGTTATCTTATTTTAGATAAATTATGTCATTAATTAAGTTACAAATATCTTCAACAAGTAATCAAAGCTTGTAATCATCAACACTCTATAGGACAAAAATAATTTCTATTCAAGTTAAATTTATCTTTACATGATTAGTGATGGATTCAAGTCTTAAAATTATTCTTTAATTGATATTACATTTTAATTTGAGTTGTTTAATTTAAATTTATTATTTAATTTTAGTTTTAGTTTAATACATAATTTAAATTTTTAAATTAATTAAATAAAATCAAAATATTTTCTCTTTCTTTAAATTAATTTAAGTAATTATTAGATTTTAATTAATCCTATCAATTTTTATGGGTACAACATCCTTATATTTGCCTAGTATTACATTAATCTTGTGCACTTACTAGTAAAGAGTAGTTTTATTATTTAAAAATTCTCTATCAATGTATAATGAAACCTAATATGAAATAGCTTTATCCAAATAAATACAAAATTAAAGCATATTGATTCTAACCATATATAGAGAAAAAAAAGAGTAAAATTGAAATATGCTAATAGTTATGTTAAATGATTGAGAGAGAGATAAGCGGATCAAAATTTTGAAGCTCAATTATTGTAACTTTTGTCTGGATTGCTGATAATTTTGCTAGCTCTCCTATGTTCACTGTTGAGTTCACAAGTCCAGCCCTATAAGATATCTTCTATTAAGATAAGGACAAACACCAATGATGAAAAAGAAATGGACAACCAAAAATTGTAACATGTTACTACATTGTAGTTTATGAAGAATTCACTAGTCCAGCTCTATAAGATATCTTCTATTAAGATAAGGACAAACACTGAAAAAGAAATAGACAGCCAAAAATTGTAACATGCTACTACATTATAATTTATGAAGAACCACAACTAAAACCAACAAAAACACAAAAGACTACAGCTGACAACACAATACCTAGAACATATAATTGAACTTCTGCATCTACCTGATGGGCGCATTGCGAGCATAACTTGATATCACTAGTCTGCGACAAATACCGTCGAGTACTACAATGTTGTCACCTTTTACTTCTGAAACAAGAAATAGAGAAAAAGACGACCAAACATCTCTGACTTATATTAATGCTTTGATTCTCTTGGCTCATCATTGCTTATCAATCCCCATAAGTGCTTCAACATAAGACCTGCTGAAAGAATGTTTTGTTCTAGCATAATGTTACTTCAATAAATTGAGCATTATATTCTATTTTTTTGGGTGGTATACTATAAAAGAGGAGTTGGGGTGGTGCAGTAGAAGCTAACTGCGTTTCTCAGGCAGAAGACATATGTTCAATCCCTTGGTAAACTCCATAAGGGAAGGGCTACATCATTTTGCTCTCGGTCATATGTCCACTGCAATAAGCCGATGCAGTTAGCTTCCACCGCACCGCCCCATAGGATCTAGCATAATATTCCATATCATGAAATTTCAACAGATAATTTCTTCATTTTTAAAGGATTAAATTCATTGAACAAAAGGAAGCATAAAGATTGAGTCCATAAAAGGGGAATGGGTGAAGTTTCATACCGATGAAGCAGCCGCATGAATATTTTTCATTCAAGTCCACTATTTCATTCTGCATTTGGGTACCAGTTGTAATGGTTTGGTGCATAACTTCCTGCAATTTCTTAGTTTGATCATCTTCATTTTCATGATTAGAGCCTCCGACTTCAACTCCAATTGCTCTGGGTCGTAACTCATCAAAATCTGGTTGGAAGATGTAGTTTTCCAAATTATTTGTCCAACGGAGTGGTTCTTGCTTATGAGAGCTTTGAGCATTGGAAGAGCTTTGAGCTTTGGGTTCTAACTCAACAATATCCTTGGTACTATCACCCAATTCCAACTCCAATTCTGAGGGATATATTGGTAAGACCCCACACCCTTTTATCCCCTCCCCTGACATATCGCCACTATGATTGTAGCTAATTTTGAATTCAAATGATATGTTGTTGTAATGATCATTTGCTCCACTTTTTAGTATTTTGTGAAGATATTTGATGTCAGCATACCAAAGTAGCAAATGATCTGAAATCAAATTCTTATTACTCAGATACCTAACATAAGAGTCGACCTTACTTTCGTTTATAAAACACCAAGCTTGAAGTACTTCACCACATGAGATTGACTCAGAAAGAATGATGCAAAAAATGAAACCGCATAAGTCACATTGTCGAAGATAAGGAATAGTTATTGAAGTCTCTGCTGTACGGAAGCAAAACAGGTCCGGAACTTGGGCACCTGGGAGCCAAACACAGGCATTATGTCCATAATCTTCATCACCATGTTTGAGTGAGTAGGATATCATTTGTAACTCATGTTCTAGCACTAGCCGTTTAGTGATGGCTATGTCCAGGGATGTGCAGTTAACGGCTTGTAACCATTTCAGGGACGGTGGGAGCTCTGGTAGAGCCACAAGTTTCATGCAATTATCTAAGATAAGCATTTTCAACATTGAAAGGTTCTTGATGCTTGCAGGAAACCTCTCAACATTGTTTCCACTTAGGTTTAATCGCTCTAATGACGATAAGAGGCCAATTCTGTCAGGGAGTATTTGTAAGTTGCAACAATTTGAAAGATCTAACGATCTTAAAGATCGTAAACCATCAACAATTTCAATACTGTTAAGATTGAAGATTTTCTCCAGAGATGCGCAGTTAGTAGCACGTAACATTTGCAGGGATGGCGGAAGCTCTGGTACAAACACAAGTTTCTTACAATTATCTAAGCAAAGCATTCTTAACATTGAAAGGTTCTTGATATTTGCAGGCAAGCTCTCAACATTGCTTCTTGCTAGTTTTAAGGACCGTAATGACGATAAGAGGCCAATGTTGTCAGAAAGTGCTTGTAAGTTGCAGCAATCAGACAGATATAGTTCTTCTAAAGATCGTAGGCCATCAAGGATAAAACAAAGATTTGATGCATTGAGTTTTTGGCACAAAATAGATGATATCATTCCTGGATCATCAGATAACTTCTTCCCAGCAATGCTAAAATTGTAGCCGTGTAGAAGAAGAAGACGAGTTTCCTGTTACGCCAAATTGATGAGGGCAATTCATGTATATCGGTACCATCTAAGAACAAGAACTTCATTTTCTCTGATGTCACTGAAAATTCCTTGAGAGATGAACAACATTTGAGGTCGAGTGTAATCAGAGATTTTAAATGAATGTCGGTTTTAAGGCTTTCAATCTGTGTGCAGCGTACTAGAGACAGATACGCAAGCTTGGGGAGAGAGAAAATGGATGGATGGACCTGACACAAGCTTTTACAGTCTTCAAGAAATACTTCATTAAGATTTGCAGCCATAGATAAGTCTGGGACCTCAACTAGGTTTTTGCATCTTCTAAGGTTAATTGTCTTCAAATTCACAAAATCCTGTAACAACAAAGATACACCACATTTGTCAGAAATCATTAAATTCATAATCATGATTCTTAACTAAAAGAGAAATGGTGGCAATTGGATCCATTAATCAATCATCCATCCAGTCCATCCATACCTAGCTAAATCCATTCAATTCAATATCCAATTCTAAATAATAAATTTAATGGATTGGATGGACTGAGATAGTTTAGTTAATTGGTAGTTAATGAACCAACCAAATATCAAATGGATATCCGTAGAGTTTAGAGAATAAAATATATTTGGATATCATCTAGATGCATTTAATTAATAGAAATGCAAGAATGAAGAATGAATATTTTTATATAGATAAAGAAAAGTCTAGATACATTTAATTTAGAAGTTAATTTATAAAAAAATTAATCTTTCAATTTTTTACTTAACTTTTATATATATATCATTAAATGAAAAATTAATTTTTTTATAAGTTAACTAAGATTTCTAAAATAAATGTATCTAGACTTTCCTTTTTTTAGCTGCTATACTTATTTCATGAAAATCAACCAAAAATGAGATGTGGCATAGAGTTAAAGGGTGTTTTATTTTTTGGGGGGATAGAAATGGCAGAGTTATAGTAACTTCATTCTTTTATTTCAGTTAACAAAAACTAAAAATGAAAAAATGAAAAAGCATCTCTGCGTTTGTAATTGTTTCACCAAAAAATTTCCGTGACATCCACCATTTCCCTTCCTTTTTATAAATAATGGTTTAAGAATTAAATATATAACCATCCATCCATTAAAATGAATTATGAATAGATTTGGATTATTTTTATAAGTTTTTAATAGATCTTAAATAGGTTAATTAAATATATAACCATCCACCATTTCACCGAAAATCTTTGCTGGCAAGATCTAAATCCACACCACAATGCTAGCCATATCATCAGCCTTTTGGAACGTTTCAAGCGGTCTATGGTGTGAAGAGATTCGACTAAAAACATTCCAGTCTAACTTGAACTATCCCCAAGGGGTGAATACCTAATCCAAAGTGCTAGCTCCGGCCTCTAGCTGTATGATTCCTTTGATTGAATTAGAACGCTAATGTAAATGTGTAAAGCACATTTTATATAGACAAAATTTAACCGGAGTCTGAGGTTCCAAAGAATCTGCTTTGAGGTTCCATAGTTAATAACAATGTTAATGATGTGAGCTGAAGGAGTCTGATTTGCATATCCTTCCAGTATGTTGGAAGTGATGCTGAGAAGCATCCCATTTTTTGTTTTTGTTTGAAACTTTGTTTTCCTCTTCATTGTGAGTAATGAAATTCATGTTCCTCTATTAAAAAAATAGATTAATGGATTATAATTTATCCATCAATTATAATCCAATTCAAAATCAATCCAATCTATCCATTTGTCATCCTAAAAAACCTAAGCGTATATAAAGGCACATCACCCTAGCTGTGGCTCTGGTGAACGAGCTTAACTTGAGGCAGCACAAGGCTAGTTTCCCCACAGGACTCCTTCCCGCACATATACAAATCAAAAACAAAAAGTAGTATATATGACATATTCATACCTGTACTCCGTCCCAGAGCTTTTCACGGTTGCTGTCGAAAATGTGAAGCTCTACAAGCATTTTAACACAAAAGATTGACGGCAAAGACTCAGGACAATATCCAGGCCAAGAAAGGTACCTCAATTTATCAGACAACGACCCAAGACCATTAGGAAAGTATACATTACATCTGCCACTCGAGTCCCCAGAATAGAATTTAAGAAATCTCAAGTTAGTCATCTTTGCAAAGCAATCAGAGCTCAAATGCAGATCCTCAATTTTAGACACATCTAAAATTATGCCTTCAACAGCTTCAGTTCCCTAACAAACAAAAATTAGAGTAATAGTTAGTAAATGTTATCATTCTACGAAGGTACACGTGTTTTCAAATAGAAGTAATTGTATCTTCCACTTACTCTGTTATATTTCAATACATCACACACTTCCTTAGGATTCCATAATCGACTTCGTCTTCCAGGGTCTTTGTTAGATTCTTGATGAACAATTTCTCTACCCATTTCTTGTATCAAGTCATGCATTTCTATTGTATTTACATGTGACTTAGTTAAGAGAGCCATATCTGAAAGGACTTCTAACCCACCGGCCGGAAAGAAATCCCAAGCTTCTAATAGACTTGTTACATGATCTATGAATTCTCCTTTAAAGAAGCATGCGATGTCTAGAAATATGTCCTTCTGAGTACGATCTAAGTCATCATAACTCAATTTTAACACATTATGAATACCCACATCGGGAATTTTTTCAAGTTTTCTCAATTCACTTTCCCATGCTTCTATGCTTCTTCGACGAAGACGTGCACCCAAAACTTTTAAAGCCAAAGGAATGCCTTTGCAATAAGAAATTGCACCTTCTAATAGCTCTTCATATCCATTTTTAGGATGCTTTTCAGTAAAGGCATTCACACAAAAAAGCTGACGAGAGTCATTAACATTCAATTTCTTGACCTCATATATTTCATGATCCGGGCTAAACACCTGCTTATTTCTAGTTGTCACAATGATTCTACTTCCTAATCCGAAGCAATCGTAATCCATGATTAGATCTTCTAATTGCTTTGAAGTAGCCACATCATCCAACACTATGAAAACTTTTTTACGTCTTAGCCTATTCATGACAAATTTGGATTCAACACTGAGTGCATCAAGATTAAGATTTTCTTCGTTTAATAGGTCAGAAAAAAGTTTTTTACGTAAAGCATTTGGCCCTTTTTTATCTGATTCTTCCCTTACATTTTCGAGGAAGCAATGACCATCAAATGAAGAAGACAATTTGGCATATAAAGCTTTAGCAAGGGTGGTCTTACCTATGCCACCCATGCCCCATATTCCAATGATTCGTACTTCAGTAGGTGCAATTTCCAGTAATGATTTGATCTCTGCATAATTTTCCTCAATTCCAACCAATCCCTTCAACTCAATTGGGTATCCAAGATTCAATTTTTCCAAAACAACTCCAACAATGTCCTTAATGAATTCAACTTCAGTCCTAGCATATAAAAAGGGCAAAAAAAAGGGGGAGAGAATGTATTACAAGTCTAACAAATCAAAAAGAAAAAGAATAGAAATACAGATAATTATATAGAATACATGGACATTAACATGGTGGTGTAGCTGAGCAAGCAAGAAAGAAAGAAATAATAGAGTTGGGGAATGAAAAATCCAATGTCTTAGATAAGAAAATTAATCCAGCACACAAGCAGAGATATATAAGTATTATCATCATACTCCAATCTTAAAAGACACAGCTGGTATTGGTATATTATTTCTTTTCACATAAATCCTTGGCTAATATATGCTATATTATTTCTTCTACTTTCCATTATTTTCACATACACAGAAGATGAAAATAAATTTATCTATATTTACTACCACGCATAATTTAATGTCTTGTGCAAATTTGTCTGAGACTCCTTTTACCCTGGTTACTATCACGTAATAAATTGTATTAAAATTGAAAAAAAAATGCGCATGATTCATTGATTTGAAGAATTTAAGTACTTATTTCACATAAATTTTGGGATTTTGCCTTTGACTCATTGTAAGAGAAAAAAAATGCAAAGAAGTCAAGACCAAAAGAAGGGTACAGTTCAATTTATCAGTTACCCATAATTTTTAAAATCAAACCCAGCTAAATTTGCTGCTTCCTCGAGATCAGCTTTCCATTTGAGCACCTTGTCTTTGTTGCTCGGATCTTGCTCATGTTTTTCAAAGGCTTGCTTGTAAGTCCCTGTCTGCTTCCTCACATGTGATGGGTCTATTTTATAGAATACAGGTATCAGAACCTGTCCCTGATATTTCTTGCATTCCAAAATCTTGCAGAGTTCTTCTAAGCACCATTTTGAGGAAGCATAGTTTTCTGAGAAGATGATTATAGATGCATGTGACTCTTCAATGGCTTTCATGAGTGCTGGCGAAATCTTTTCTCCTCTTTCAAGCTCGTAGTCTATATAGGTTTCAACTTTCTCTCTCAGAGCATGATAAAGATGGCTTGTGAAGTTGCTGCGTGTATCCTCACCTCGAAAGCTAAGAAAAACATCATATTTTTTCCGAGACTCCGCAGAAGATGAAAGGGTAGAGGAAGATGCAGCAGCACTGATCATTTGCTGGTTAGCCATTGAAACTTTAAGAGTGGAAGTGGGAAGGAGTGTTCTGGACAAACAAATGAATGAACACAATTTATTGTCGCTCACCCCTACCATCAGTGATGCCCCATTGTCCCCACACGCCATTGTCTCTCATTGAACATCTAGTCTAGTCTTTAAAAAACACTTTTCTGATAAATAAAAAAATTTAACTTGAATTTTGAGAATTTTAAAAATTAGATCAAATTAATCTCTAATAAAAATTAAAATGTCTAAAAAAAAAAGTCTTATTTCAGCCAATCTTTAATATTCTCAAAAATTAAGTTGAGATTTTTTATTTTTTAAAGCCTGTTATGGAGGACGAAATTTTTCTCCAAAACAAAATTTAGTCTTTACTCATAATAAAAAAAGCACAAACCAATGGCTAAAAAATAAAACAACAAACCAAGTTGAAGAAATTAAAAAAAATAAAACTCTTTAAAACTATGTACCGAAAAATATAAAATAAAACTTCTACAAACCCATTTGCTAGTTTTCCCTTATGAATTCCTAGTCCTGTCCTGATCAAACAAAAGAATGATTAATTGAGACTCACTGGACAAGAAGAGGAGTGGAGGACAAAACTCAACTGTCACTGTAGTAGCTTGAACTCAATTATGGAACGGTTGTCACCTTGACTAGTTTTAATGTGAGCTTGAAGAAAAAATATTTAAGAAGAATTAGTTTTACATACAGATATTTCTGTTCAAGAGAGTTTGTATTTAATTCAATAGTCATATTTAATTTTATTTAATTTGAAATTAAATACATAGTTGAATAACTGAAGTAAATTATCCATATCTAGTTCAAACTTTTCCTCACTAGCCGAAGATCAGCTGCTTTCATGCATCAAAGAATAGATCAAACCCACAAAAAAAAAATTAAGGAAAAGAAACTCACATATGGACGAATAAATAAGCTGCATTAGAAAATTTATTGTTGTGGTTTTGAGGGGTTTGTGCCATGTATGCTTCTGGGAAGTTTCTTATGATTTGATTGATGGATCAATTACGATACCGTGCTCTTTGGGCTTGACTAAACTGTATTTAGACTCAATTTAAAAGTGACAAATTATTAAAAAAAAATTAGCAATGCAAGCTGCATGAATGTGCTTGAATTCTTCGTCGAAGTAATGTAGAGCAATTCACCTTGAACTGGAGGGCATTTCTATGTTTTGAGGCCTTTAATTTCGGTAAAGCCTTAACTAAATATTCAATAATATAATCAATTTAATATAGAGAACTTCTTATTTGGCCTTAAGTTCTTGAATTAATTTTACTACTATTATTTTTTCCTTATCTATTATTGTGAGCTAGGCACTTATTAACATGTGAAGGACCAAATACAATAGATGCAACTTGCAAGAAATAGAATTAGAAAAAATGTTAATTACACATCTCTATAAAATACATTACTTTATATTTAGGAAATATATGATAAAATTGAAATGTAAATATGTAAAAAATAACATGGTATTAATAATAATTAAATGATAAAAAATTTTACATATATAAAATAATGTATGCATATAAGTGTAAGTGGTTAGATGAAGTTTAGAATTAAAAGAATAATGATTTTTTTTATTATAGATTGTCAAATTTCAATAATTTGGCATTTTTCTTTAAATTTGAACAAATTCAAGTAGGGATAAATAAACCAAAGATCAAAAGGAATTAACTGACGCTAGTCAACAATAAGGCTTAAATAGTGTAATAACTTCCACATGCGTTAGCTTATAAGTTTGGTCTTTCGATTATGATAGTTGTATGACTTGGATTCAAATTTAAAAATTTTTATTTGTAAGTGATTTATAATCCCTTATTGTTGATGAAGTTGATAGCTTGCCTAGGCATTGAAATGGAGAACTTCTATTCACTTTGAACTTTCGTAATTAAAAATAGCTTCATCATATTACTTTTGTCAAATTTTGCTAATTCATCAATTATTTGATTTTGAATCTCAATTTAAGAAAGAAAATCACTTCTTTATGTAAATTCTTTGCTACAAAGTGCCAAAATGAAGATGTGCATAGGGATGACACCCACATGCGGGATGAGAAATACCTCCCTGCTCTTCATCCCCGCATCCCTAGGTCCCCCATGATCCCCACCAGGGAGAAAATTCCCCTTGTTCATCTTTCCCGTGACGATATATATATATATAATTATAAATAATTTTTATATAAGTCTAAAATATCAACAAATTAAAATAATAAATTATTGACAAGTGATATTTTTTACTTATTTAATTTTAAATAAATATAAAAATACCATTTAGGAAGATTATTAAAAGAAATAAAGTTTTAATACATATACATGATATAAATATTAAGGATAATTTAATAATTTTTCGTATATGAGAGACCTTGTAGTGTGAGGAATATAATTCCCATCTCTATTCTCGCATCTGCTTTGAGAAAATTTTTATTTCCATCCTCATTTTTACGAATTTTTTTTTCCAAATTCAAGTCTTCAAATTAGACAATTCTCATATATTTCCAAAATTCTTGTAGTGACCAAGACAACACTAGCAAAACTCTTTTACTTCTAAATAAATATCGTGTCTGCTTTCTCATGATTCCCTAAAGAGCTTTGTGTTATTAATGGTTCTAAGTTTTGGTATTGGTTCAACTTAGGATTTATGAAGAAATGGGGTTTGTCACCCCATGCTATTTGAGTTTGGGTTTGGCATGTCATTGAAGCCATCGAATTGTTTGGAAAGTTTCATATTAGAAAAATTTGGACTTGCAATGAATCATAAAGAAAAACAAATGGGAGAAAATATGTGTCTAACGTGATGGCTAAATTAGTACTGGTGAAAGAAAAAGAAAAAAAGGCTAAAACTTTATTTTTGTCTCTCACATTTCATGAAAATTCCGATTTGGTCTTAAAAGTTTTTCTTTTTGTCATATTTGCATCCCTCTTGTTAGCATATGAAGGACCAAATACAATAATTACAATTTGCAAGAAATAGAATTAGGAAAAATGCTAATTGCAAATCTCTATGAACCTCATATCTAGGGGTATATGATAGAATGAGAGTATATGTGTATAGAAAATGAGATGGGACTAAATATAATCAAATAGTAAAAGCTATACATATTTGAGGTGATATGTGTATAAGTGTGTAGTTAGATTTACTTTAGAATTAGTAGAACAACGAGTTTTTATTATAGATTGTCAGATTTCAACAATTTGGCATTATTTTCCATCAAATTTGAATGACTTCGAGTAGGGAGAAATAAACCAAAGATCAAAAGAAATTAACTTATGCTACTTAACAAGACCAAAAGGAATTAACTTATGTTAGTCCATAAGACTTAAATAGCTTAATAATTGCTAATTAGGTTGACTCACTAGTTTGATTTTTCGATTATAATAATAGCATGACTTGGGTTTGAGTTTAGGAAGTTCCATTAGTAGGTGATTTATAATCCTTCAGCGTTAAGGTTAGTAGTTTGCCCTAACATTGAATGGGGATAGCCATTGCTCACTCTAAACCATAGTTGTATAAACCGAAGCTGCATGGATGGTTAGACTGGAAAATCGACAACTTGGTCATCTAGCCAATTTGGTCAAAGATTCTAAAGGTTTTTCATAGGAAACTACTCAAATCCGATCAAAGCTAACAGAAACTCAGAAAAGATAACTCTAGGAAATGGAGTTATTACTATCCTTTTTAGTTGTTAATTGCTTTGCTTAGTCCTAGTTTTTCATTGTTAAGCAAGATGTTTGAGCTCTTTAAGCATGATTTAGTTTTTTTCCCATCATGGTAATCTTGGCAATAATTTGATAATAATGGGTTTTGTTTGATATAACTTTAATCCTTCGATTCTAATAGGGTTGTTGTCTTTAGATTTACAGGAATTCTATTATAATGAAGAATGGAGGAAGAAAAGAAAGGAGGGAAATAACTCATTGAGAGGAAAAAGTAAAAAATTTAGGACTCACTAGAGGTGCCTAGGCACGAAAGCCTTAGCTGCAACATTTATTGCACAGAGAGTAAGGCGCGCGAGCAGCTTAGGCATAAGTTGGAATATTGAACAAGGAGCATGGCACCTAGGCGCAACGTTTTCAGTGTCTAGGCGCTGTGATGAAAACTTAACAACCTGGTTGTACTTGAAGAAGGGTGCCTTGGCTTGTAACTAGGGAGCGCCGAGGCATGAGAAACATGACCCAACCCTATTATTTGATCTCTTTTCTTCTCATTTGGAAAGGAGGGAAGGCTTTTAGACACTAGAGAACCTTAGTCTTGAGAGAAGGATTGGAAGAGTGATTATTACTTGGAAGAGAAAGAGATTTAAAGTGAAAATCAAGACCCAAGGAGGAAGATCAAGATTGGATTCTCCACATTTTGTTCATTCTTCCCCTTTTTCTTCTTGATTTGTATCTTGATGAATTATGCTCCTTTGTGTTTTAATGTCTTTCAATATGAGTAACTAATTCTATAACTAGGGGTTCCTTAAGATCTTTCTATGGATATGGATACCTTGTAATTTTCTCAAGTTTACATCAATGGATTTGGTTTATCCTTTCATACCCATGCTTAATGCTTACTCTTAATTGGCCACCAATTGCATGATTTTAACATTTTCAAATGAACTAGACATAGAGATTTGAGAATATCGAAATTGTATGTTGGATGCATGTTCAATCACATTTAAATTGGTTTGAATGTGTTGATTAGCTAATGTGATGGACACATACCCATTGGGCATGCATAGCATGTGTTTGAAATTTGGTCTCAATGAGTGACTCTTATGCTAACTCACAAGGATACATATTGAATTAGGTAAAATTCATATGGGTAATTGACCTAGACATAAACAATTGACTATATTTGTGTTTCAACTAACAAAATCAATCCATTAGTGAAAGCTTATTGACCTTGCAAAAACACATTGAAATAGGAAGCAAATAAGGATCCTCTAGGCCTTAACCATCGATACCTTTCTCTTGTGATTTTGGTTTGTAGTGCTGCTTTATATTGCATTGTCTTTTTATTGTTATTTTCATTATCTTTGATATTTAGAAAAATTTGATTCCTTGGACAAGAACTTGTGAAGATTGGTTGGTCATTAACATCACTCTTTTTCTTCAATTCTTTGGGACACAATAATTATTCTCTCATTTTATTACTTGTTTGACCTGTACACTTGCAAACCAAACAAGTTTTTTGCGTTGTTGTTGGGGATTGAGTTTAGATTTGGTGTTACTTCTGATATCGATTCACAACTCTTAATTCAAGTTTTCTTTGTTTTCTTTGTTTTGTAGGTAATTTACCTTGGTGCATGCGAAGACTCATAGTATATTTCAGTTTCCCTACAACCCTAAAATTGAAAGGACCTTCTGGAGATTGCGAAAAGAACAATTGCAAGCTCAAGCACTTGATTTTGACCAAGTATCTGATATGGCGGGTGAAGCACATCCTGATATACTCCCCATGGACTTTGCTACTCCTAATGTTCAAGACATTCGATCTAGCATCCGCAGGCCAGCTATCCAAGCTTGTACCTTTGAGATATAGCAAGCTATTATCCAAATGGTCCAGTCCACCTCACAATTTTCGAACCTACCTCATGAAGATCTCAATGCCCATTTGGCCAACTTTTGGGAGATTTGTGACACTTTTAGGGATAATGGGATGTCAGAAGATGCAGCTTGACTGAGGCTCTTTTCCTTCTCCTTGAGGGATAAAGCGAAGATTTGGCTTTAGTCCTTGGGATGGGTTAGTGAAGAAGTTCTTGGATTGATTCTTCCCTCTAATGAAAGCGATGAAATACGAAAATGACATTATGTCCTTTAGGAGATTTGAGGGTGAGACTCTATTTGAGGCTTAGGAGCATTTTAAAAGGAGATGCTAAGGAGGTGTCCCCACCATGGGTTAGCTAAATGGATGTTGGTCCATACTTTTTACAATGGGTTGACTACACCCATTTGATGCTAGAGCTGTTACAGGAGCAAGACTTTTGATATGGTATACAACCTTCTGGAAGAAATGACAGCAAATAATTATCGGAGGCTAGCAGAGAGGATGACTCCTAGGAGAGTGGCTATAGGTATGCATGAGGTAGATGCTCTTACATCGCTTTCTGCTCAAATGGCTACACTCTCTAACAAGTTAGACACTCTGGTAGTCAAATCAGTGGCAAGCGGAGCCAATAACTCGATTAAAACTTGTCAGCATTATGGGGACCTACATTCTACAACTAATTGCACTGGTAGTTTGGAAAGTGTGCAATATGCTAGTCAGTTCCGTTAACCCATTCACACCAATGATTTTGGCAACACCTTCAACCTAAGTTGGCAGAACTATCCTAATTTCTCTTGGGGTAGAAATTCTCAAGGTGCCTCTTCCTCTTAACCCAAAGAAGCATCTTGTGTTCTTCTCAGGCTTCAACCAAATGCCCATCAAGATCAGACTTCCAACTTAGAGAAGATGTTTGCACAATTCATGATTAGCCAACATGATTACATGACCAGAATCAATATAAGGCTTGCTCCCATGATGCTATGATGCAAAGCCAAGTGGCGTCTATAAGGAACCTTGAGACTCAAATAGGCCAACAAGTTCAAGCTTTGAGCAATAGGCCTTAAGGAAGCTTCCTTAATGACACCATCAACAATCCCAAGGGTGTAATGCATGGTCATAACCCTCCAAAGCAAAAAAGAACTTGAAGGAAACCCGACTACACAAGAGCTTGAGAGCACAAATGGCGTTCACAAGGAAGTGGTGCCTAGGCCCAAATATGCAGCGAATGAGAAGGAGTGTAAGAAGAAAGATGATAAGATGTTTGACTCACCCCTTCCATTCCCCAACCGTCAAGCATACAAGAAAATTGCAAATTAGCGAGGGACCCTCGATAATCCCCCGCAAATTATTTTGCGAGGGATTAGCGAGGGATAAGTCCGTCAGTTTTTTTCGTTGCTAAGTAGCGATAGAATACATTCTGTCGCTAATCCGTCGCTAAATACATGTAGCGACGGGAATTTTCCTCGTTAATCCGTGGCTAATCCCTCACAAATTTTTTGAATCTAGTACAACCAACAATCTCTCACTAATCCCTCGCTATAGTTTTGGAAATCTGTACTAATTTTCTATCTAGTATAACCAAAAAACCCTCGCTAATCCCATCGCTAATTTTCTTCGCTATTCTCTCGCAAATCCCTCGCTAATTTCTTTATTATGAGAAAAAAATAACATATATCTTACTATAGGTAAATAACATAGTTTATTGCAAGGTTCCAGAGGGCACCTGATGGTGATCTATGTCAGTCAACAACAACAAACAAAAAAGATGTCAATTAACTATATTATTAAACAATCACGAAATAGATAGTGGTACAATCAGTGGGTGACTAAAACTAACGAAATAAATATCAATTGTTGCCAAAAAGACTGAATGAAAACAAATCAATTTGAATATTAAAAAGAGTTTATTTCTCATTGGATTATATAATTATGATTTAACTGCACCATTAATAAATGCATAGCATCATTGGATGATATATTTCTTTTACATCTATTACAGCACTAGCAAGTTAGATAATAACTGATGTTGATTAATTCCTTAGGTAGACAAAATCTTATAGCCAGAGCATCCATGCAAAAAGGACAGGTTTGCCAAGGGCTACAATCAATTTATGCCACTTTATAAGCATATTTTCCAGTAAAACAAATAAAGGCAGCAGCAGAACTACAGTTGTTGAAGTAGTTTAGTTATTCCTTTTAAAAAGATTGAGGGCAAGTGACAAGTCAAAGTGGAAGAGATTTTGTAAATCATCAAATTTACGTCAGTTTACAAGTATTATTCAACTTGGATAGCCACACACCAAAAATGGCAGAATATAGTAGAAGCAACAATGGACAATCAGAAAGATAGAAGAGCAGAAGGACCTTTATGTAAGAACAGGTATTTAAGCTGATTTAAGATCAGGGATGACAGCATGAGCCTGGATGGGACTAGTGTGGCAGTTTAATTTAGACACACACACACGGTGACAGAGTGAGAAAGAAAGACAGACACAATAATAAGCCAAATAGGGAGCATCATATACGCAAGCTAAGTTATTAAACATTAAATCTGAACACAACATTATGTAGAACCAGATAGAGTTAAGCTAGCAGATTGAAGTGACATACTCAATTGCTCCACCATGCACACCAACCGAATAAAGTTGCTCTGGCACTTGTCCTTTCAATATGTTATCATTCAATAGCCTACCATGATAAAAATGGATAAGAAAAACAAACTGAAGTACACATAACTTGTCTGGAGAATAAAAGGGACACCCATTTAAGACTGCACTAGAGGTCAAGTGTGATCTACCATTTCAATTCTAAACATATCCTAAACATCAAGGAAAATAAGGCTGCTGAAATGAGCATTAAGATACCAAAATGACTAACGAGACAAGAACACCAGATACGGAAAAATATATTGACAAGAAGACGATTTTGGGAATTTAATCAACTAAACAAAATGACAAGGAAAGATGACTTGAAATCAAATTACAAAACTTGATGACCATAACGACAAATGTTTCATAAAAGCAGAAAGCATTATAGCATCACCAATTTTGACAGAAAAGGATATTTTTACATGAGGGAAATTAAGTGGTATAACTAAGGGGAGGACTACACATCTTCCAAAACAGAAAAAGAAAAGTACAAGGATTATAGAACCAATTTTTTGTCATGACACTAACTATTAAGTAAAAGACAGTCACATTAAATAATGCAGTAGATACTTACACAAGCTGCAATCTTGAAGATGCTAAACTATCAGGTATGAAGCCCATTAATTGATTGTTGGATAAATCCCTACAGCATACATTACAAAGAAAATAAATAGAATATCAAATAAATAACAAAGTCAGATTTTCTTTTTTGTTAAGACCAATAGGTGTTCCCACACCCAAAACTAATCCCCACTTAAGCTTCAGTCTGGCCCTGGCCACAAGGTGTTTAGTGCTTACAGTGGGTTTTGAACCCCTGCACTGTAGGTAAAGTCTGCCCACATAGAGCTCAGTTTGCCAGCTGATCTACACCTCATGGTTAAGTTAGATTATTTTTAAATTTTAGTATAGATGAGATGGATGCATCATAATATTACAAATGACTTCAAAATTTAAATGGTATGCAATTTAAGCTAACAAAGAATTGTGCGAGAAAAACATATACACTCTAAAAATATTCCATATTCAGTATATGATGACACAAGTAAATGCATGAAAACTCTTATAAAATATGACTTTTCAATGGGTTAAAAATATTAAAAACTGATGACCAAACTAATAAAAAAAAATAGGAGCAAGGAACTCAGGAAGAAAATGGGATTATGCTAATATATTGCATGAGAAAGATTTGTGTTTATGGACAGTTACTTACGCCATATCAACAACTAGTTCCTTCTCTTGAGGTGCAAAGGCCAACATAGGCAGAAAAGAACTTGCACTTTGAAGTTACAAACAATAAAGGAACTAAGTGCATCATGTAATATTAATATTAAACATAACGAGTAACCATGATATATAAAAACCACCTACCATGTAGAATCATACCCTGTTATAATACATAAAATAATATATTGTAAATGAAATTTATATAGTCCATAAATAAGAAAAATGATTATAACACAATAAGTACATTTAAAGTCTGTCATAAATTTTTTTTTTTTTTTTATATTCTTTTTTTAATTTTTACTTTGGTTTATAAAAAAAATGGAGAAATCAAACTAATAGGAACATGAGAGAAAGGAAGGAAAGCCACCCTTCTTATTAGTATGCAGAAAACAAGCATTTTGGACAAACTTAACCTCTTTAGGATACTTTCATCAAACAATTTGAATTCAAAGTATCATGCACAGGTCATCCTTAAGAGGAACCAAATCCTTGAAACCCCTTTTTGGAAGGAAATCTAGATAACCAAAGATTCTGCACACTAACACAGGAGGCTGTCTGCAACTAAATTAAAACCAACAAGCATAAATGAATGAAGACCAGCAGCTCATTCTTAAAGACCAACTCCCCAAATATGAGACATGTCATATTACCAAAATTGTAGAAAAAGAAAAAAGGTGGGAATTAAACAGAAGAAAGAGAAATATGGTATGGGAGAGGGGCTGAGAGTATTTTAATTAGATGCTTCAATTAACAAGCATGGCCATTAATAATCAATTTTGAGTCAGGAGATAGTAACTGATAGAAGAGTTATAATCGTTGGTGATTCAAATATGATTGAGAAATAATAATTGTAAATTTTTATGATTAAGTATAGCAAGCAATATATATATCTACAGCATACACATTATGATGAAGGTCAAAATCGAAGTATGATTCACTCATAATCAAGAGGGGCGGGAGAGAGGGATCTGTCAAACGAACAATTAAATACATAATCGATTGCAATGCTATGTGAATAAGCTGACCTGACCACAACGACAGCAACTAAGAGCGTGAAGGGAGCAAATGATTAAAAGAGAGGATTGCAAAGCATATATCTTTTATAGTTTTTCATTTCAGTTTCTCTGCTACAACTTTGGGTGCTAATCTTTGGTATCTTAACAAGTGTCAAGAAATATTGATCTGGTTTATGGAGGAGGCAGCATTGGTTTGACGGGGTTGATTTCTTAGACCGTTTATGATGGTGGTCACCATGTAATTGGGTTTTAGAGATAGAGTGAGGCAATATCCATCTAAAAGAGAACAAATAAATAAAATAAAAGACAAAAGCCAGTTTTTGTTCATGTGGAGCTCAACAAAGTGTATGGATACTACCATTTGTCCTGTCCTTTTAATTTCACAAAAGTTAGTACTTCTAATTATCCTGTCTCCATAGGATACATCACCTTTATGTTGATGTGTGAGTGTGAGAGAGAGAGAAAGTATACTTACTTTCACTAATTTTTGTTATTAAATCTTCAATAGTTGTAACTCCTCCTCTTAGAGGGCCACTTGCCAGCTCCAAGTCAAAGCTTAGGAACGTTTACACTTGCAGTATCAGACTAATCAAACCAAAAAAACTATTCAGCCAATGCTTTGAAATCTCAATAAAGAAATACATGTAACAAGTATGGAGAGATATAAATCATATTTCTAGGTCTCAAATCACAGAAAAATAGTGTTTAAATGGTCAGACAAACAGAAATTCAACAGTGGGCCTGGGAACAAAAAAGAATGGAGACACACTCCATGATTTCAAACTAAACAGAAAGCTTTATAGCTAAACCAACAATCAACCTCACTCATTTTCAACGGCACAAAACAGAATATATATAACAATACCCTGACTTGGCCTTAGGCAAGTTCTGTGATTCAGGTTCTAAAAAAAAAAAAAACAGAAGGGGCAATTAGACTAACATCACAGCAATAAGAAACAAAAAGCAGAGATTATAACTTCCTTAGATCCACACTATGATGTCAATATAACCCAATACCTCAAATGGAATAGCATGCAGAAGATTATTCCCACCATGCACATCAAAGAGTTAAGTTCAATTCATGTTAAAGTCTTCCATTTAAATACACCACAACACACTTTTCTATCTTGGAAACAAACAAGCTTCAAAACAAGATCAATTTTCAATAAACAAGTATGCACACCACTACTAAGCATTACAAGTACAACAAATGAATAATGGAACACCAAACTCAGCTGTTTTATTCAATCAGAAAATTCTCAGATAATTTGTATGTCAGTACTTTTCACAGCCCTAAACAAAAATACAAGAAAGACATTTGTAAGGTAATCCCATAAATGCATACATATTAATTGCTACTAGTTAGACTAGAGCACTGCAACTTTAGATTAATTATGGCTGTTCCTATTCGTTAGAGACCTGGATTTCTTAGGATTTTGTGAAATATAGTGTTTGCTTTATTACTTTATAAAAATAATTGGTATTTTGTCTTGTTTTACCTTGCTGTTTTAGGTACTGGCACTTCTAGCTGAAAAAGAAGAATTGGAGAAAGAAGTGAAAAGATTAAATGATAAGCTTGCTTTCACACTTTCTGACTGTAATGCTAAAGATGAGCAAGTGAAGAAACAAACAAAAATTGTGCAAGAAGCAGTGGCAGGTAATATTCATGCATTTCTGTGTGTTCATTTATCCTTCCCCTTCCCCTTGTAACTTGGGATCTGATAAGTGTGTCCTGTGAAGGATGGGAGAAGGCAGCTATCAGAGACCAGTAAAAGGCTTGCTAAATCTGGGATTGAAATTTCTCATCTTAATAAATCTATTCTTGCTAAAGAAAATTTGATTGAAGATCTGAAAAGACAATTGGCTCAAGTAGAGGCAGATCATGGTGCATTGATGATAAGATTAGAGTCCAGTGAGAAAGATAATGCTTCTCTGAAGTATGAGGTTCGAGTGCTTGAAAAGGAACTTGATATACGAAATGAGGAGAGAGAATTTAATCGTCGAATAGCTGATTCTTCTCATAAGAAGCACTTAGAGAGTGCAAAAAAAATTGCCTAGTTAGAATCAGAATGTCAGAGGCTGCGTCTTCAGGTTCGAAAACGGTTACCAGGACCCGCTGCCTTGGCAAAAATGAAAAATGAAGTCGAAATGTTGGGACGGGATTCAATTGAAATGAGGAAGAAAAAGTTGAACTCAACCAACCATAGAATAATGGATATCAGGGAGATTCCAACCATAGAATATTGGATATTTAACTTTTGAATTTAATTAAGCATAAGTGGAATAAGATTTGTAAAACATAAATTATGTTCTTTTGTAATGAGACTGGATGAAATTACACTAATCTACTTTTTAGTTTTAGAGACCATATTTACTAGTCTTATTTTTCTGGTACATGAATAATACTAATATAGGCAACTAATTACATTGTACAAAAAAAATAAAAAATAAAAATAGGCAACTAATTACAAACCTGGAAACAAATATCCATACACAACCTGTAAACAAGAACACACTAAACACAAATTGGCCAAACAAAAAAATAAAATAAAAAGTAACAGAAAAATAAGCAGAGACACAAACAACTTGCCCTCGAGAATTTCCACTATGTGAACCAAGGTCATGTACACAAATATTAATCTTGTCATGGTAACCTCTGATTTCGAACAAAAAACTAAGAAGAAAATAAAAAAAAAATGGAAAATACAAGATAGCATTTGGGTGGGGGCTTTCATTTCAGCTTTAGGAAAACTTGCGTTTGGCAACCCTACAAATATTCAATTGGCTAGCATATGAAAAATGAAAACATGTTTAGTTTAAAAGAAACTGACAGAGAAAAAGCCTTTGAAGGAAACTTTTTTGCCCAAATATCCTCATTGGCATTTCCTAGAACACATTGGGGTCATTCGAAATTTCACCAAGTTTACAAACAACAAAGAAACAATTCAACACAACCCAGCAGTGAATAAAAAAAAATGGCATAGTTACCCAAAAAATTTGCACATCCTAAATGGTGGGTAATTACGCAGAGAACCCCATTAAGCTCGGGTTCTCTTGTTACCCATAAACGCAAACAGCAATATGGAACCAATAAAAAGTGAAAGGAAAGTAAATAAATGGAAGGATGAAAATGAATGACCTTCTTCCTGATACGGGTGTGGCGAGCAGTCCTGTCTTCTCTTCGGGCTGTGGAATTGGCTTCGGATTTGGCCCTGAAGTTGTACTGGTTCAGTTCTCTGAAGAAGCCACAATAGGGAAGAGGGACGCACGGCTGTGTGGCTGTGTTAGTGAACGGGTGGGAGAAGAAAACTTAAACTGTAGGGCTGTGGCTGGATTGGCAGAGAACGGGTGGGAGAGAATGGTCGTGTTCAGAAGGATGTTGCGATACATTGAGTTGGGGTTTTTACCCTTCACTTTATTTGCTATTTTGTAATAAAATTTTACTTTTAAAATTTTATTACGGTTTGCTTGGCTTGCTAAAAATGACTTAACTAATACTTAAATTAACGAGAAAAAATTTACTCCCTAATGAATTTAGCAACAAAATTTTATTAAATTCCCTCACTAATCGACATTTGTTTTCATCTTGAATTTATTTTTAAAATTTAGTGAGCGATTAATTTTCCTTCGCTATTTCCTCACAAAATTTCCTCGCTAATATATTTAGCAACAAAATTTTATTAAATTCCCTCACTAATCGTCAATTGTTTTCATCTTAAATTTGTTTTTAAAATTTAGCGAGAGATCAATTTTCCTTCGCTATTCCCTCACAAATCTTGCGAGGAAAAATTTTCTCGCTAAAATCTGCCACTAAATCGCACTTTTCTTGTAGTGATATAAGTTGGATTTAGAATTTTACAAGTTCTTGGATATGTTTAAAAAACTGCATATTAACATTCTATTTGCGAAAGCCCTTTGCCCAAATGCCCAATACCTTAAGTTCATGGTGGAGATCTTGTCCAAGAAGCAAAAGTTTGTGGATAGTGAGATTGTGGCGACCCTAGAGGAATGTAATGTCATCTTATTAGGTAAACATCTTCCCAAACTCCCTAATCCAATACACTTTATACTCTCATGTGACATTGGTAAGCAATTCTCTAGAAATGCCTTGTATGACCTTGGGGCAAGTGTCAATCTTATGCCTCTTTCCATATATGAGCAGCTAGGTTTGAAAGAACTTAAGCCTACCTCAGTTGTTATTCAACTTACTGATAAGTCTTACTTCTATCCTTGGGGTATGGTGGAGGATGTACTAGTCAAAGTAGATAGATTCATATTCCCATGGATTTTATTATAATAAATATGGATGAGGATCTCACCATGCCATTAATATTTGGATGACCATTTTTTACCATTGCAGACGTTTTCATCGATGTGCCAAAAGGTGAGCTAATTCTAAGGGTGGATGGTGAACAGGTTGCCAATTGATGTTTTTAAAGGAAATAAATCATCCCAAGCAAACCATACCTCCCCTCTTAAACAATGCAACTCCAATTCCATAACAGTGAGAATGGTAAAGACCTTCTTGGGCAACATAATGACATCCCAAGGTCTATTCCACATTCTAACTATCTCAAATCACCTTGGCTTAGTGGAGAAATCCATTACAGGGAGCTCTCAAGTCAACAAGTCCTATTTGGTGCACTATATGGCCTTAGAAGTACTTCAAAGGATATTAATCATGGTCAGACTCCTTACTTTGACAAAGGGAAAGGGATTGCATTTCATTATCATTCAATCCTCCTTGATCACTTCCACTGACAAAGTCTAGCAATGACTATAAATAAGGTACTTCTTGGGAAGTAACCTATGCTCTTCATTCCCTCTATCACTTTTGCATATTTTTAGAGTGTGTTATTACATTGGTTCTAATGTGTTTTTAAGTGAATTGTTTGAATTTGGTTTGATTTTGCTTGTTTTATGTTACATAGTGCTAATATAGTTTTTGGTATATGTTACAGGTGTTTAAGACCTCAAGAAAGCAAAGGCAGCTTTTAGACAACACTTTGTTGCATAATTTTGAAGAAAAAGTAGTTGCGCCTAGGCACAAATTTTGGGATGCCCAAGCGCTTAACTTGGGTGCAAATTTTGTCCATTAGAAGTTCAGACAGAAGCTATTGTGCCTGGGTGATAAAACCACAGGTGCCCAACTTTCTACTTGACAATGATTCGTGTGAGCAACGCACCTAGGCATAGCATTTTGAGTGCCTACGCTCTCCTCTTCAATTTGAAAAAATAATAAAAAATGAATTGAGCGCCCAGGTGCTAAATTTTGAGCACCTAGGCATGATGGGGCTACTTCACAAAAAGCAGCCCCTCTTACATTTTGACCAGAATTTTCCCCTTCCCTTTTTCTTCTTCTCCCTTTTCCCTATTTCCTCCCATCTTACTCTGGCAACCACCATGCTACAACTCACCACCACAAACCACCACTATGCTTTACCACGCAACACCTCATCCCGCCACACCACCATGCCTTACCACAAATAGCGACCCACACCACACCCCTACCACACAACAAACCACGCTGACAACCACCACCACGTCGTCGCCAGTCACCATCATCCCTTCCCTTTGTATCATTTTTATTATTCACACTTAGGGTTTGATATTTTGATTTTCTTTATTTTTTCTTCAATTAATTGTGCTTCATGAAATTTATGGCTTGTTCATTATTATTGCTGATTTTATGGTAGCTAATTGAGCCATATTTATGCCTTGAGTTCTCAACTTCTGTTTTTGTTGCCCATTGTTAATGATGTTGATCTCCTTGTCTTAGTGTTTATTCACTTAGGTTGATTGCTTTCCAATTTACTGTGGCTCTTACATTTGCATAATAATGTTTAATATCACTTTCTTGTGAGTCATGTTGATGCTTGGGTTCTAGTGTTCCTAGTTGTGCAGTGCCTTTTTCTTGATTTGTTTCATAGTTCATATTGTGGGACTTGTGTTTGTGTGCTGGCAATTGTGTGTTGGTGCTCATTGCTTTGGGATGAATGTATGCTTGGGTTAAAGGAGGATGTTGCCAGATTATGTGACATAATCATTTAGGTAAATGTACACTCAATCATTGCTTATTCCCTTGGAAGGTTTGTTTCGACAAATTGTATTATGTTTCTTTGATAATTGCTCATGCTAATTTCTTGTAATGGCTATTGCACTACTTTGTAAGTCTAAGAATAGATTGAGGTAGTGCTTATTCATTGTGTTCTTTGGCTAGAAATTATGTGGCTTGCATGATTTGGGGATTGGACATGTTGCTTTTGTGTGGTTGCTTTTTATTGCTTTTGTG
The DNA here is from genome assembly GCA_029884595.1 of Ormosia semicastrata. Classification (NCBI taxonomy): domain Eukaryota; kingdom Viridiplantae; phylum Streptophyta; class Magnoliopsida; order Fabales; family Fabaceae; genus Ormosia; species Ormosia semicastrata. The sequence continues at coordinate 50,567,370 of JAQQTO010000056.1, read as the reverse complement.
TGGTTGCTTTTTATTGCCTTATTCTTAGATTCTTATTTGTTGTATTGTTATTGTGCAAATATGTCTTAATGAGATCTTTAATTTGTAAGAATTGCATTGGCTAATTGTTAGTGGGGGTGTGCTTTACTTTTGGATATTGGGCTGCTTGTTGAAAGTGATTTTTCTACCTATGTTGAATAGAATTAGTTGGATATTTTTATCTCCATTACTTATGGTATTTTTGTCTTTCTTGGCCTGACTATGCTTCCATTTCAAGCACTACTTGTCATTCCTCGTGGCTCCTAAGCACCTAAGGCAAGATAATGTTGGACCAAGTTAACGCCGACGTTGGCCATCACCTCCACCTCCATATAACCCAGATTTTTGCCATTGAGGAAGCCTTTGACTTCTACATTAAGCACATCCTCACTAAGTCCATCATCCTAGAGCGTGGTTTCCAAGATGTCATCTAGACCATGAACCCTGACATCTTTTATACTATCAAGCATCATATGTGGGAAACTTTATGTGCACACTTTGAGACCAAGACAGTTGTCCCTATTAGCGTGAGTTCTATGCAAATGCGCGATTCTTTGGGGAGGTAGGCACTGTTACTGTTAAAGGGTTCCAGGTGCGTTACTCCTTGCTTCTACAATTCGAGTACTCTAGGTTCGCTATGTTAAACCCACCTGGCATATCTAAGAACACTATCTCTGCTAGGATCTGAACCTCAGATATATAATGGACATTCAACTAGAATGGTCAGCCCTGCTACTTCCTTCGGCGATATCTCCTTCCCGAGGCCAGGCCATGGTACCAATTTGTTTTTTTCTAGTATTCTCCCATCTAGCCATTTGAATAAGGTGCTATGCTCATATGCCAACATGATTTATACTATTATGGAGCGGCGTGACATTAATGTGGCTCGCATCATTCAGTCCATCCTTCGTCAATGTATCATGAAGGGCACTACCTTGCTTTATCCATCTCTCATCTGTGATTTGTGTCTCCAAGCTAATATTCAAATGGACCCGATAGAAGAGCAAATTGGGCAGCGCATGCTTATTACTAAGGTTATTATTTAGCAGTTTCGTGATGCCTAGCCTAGACCTCACTATCCACATCCACAACCACTTGCTTATTCCATCACTGCTGAGTGGAGATCGTAGGCAATGCAGCAGATCCATCATCAGGCATCCACGCTGGCATTTATGCAGTAATATTTGAGTTGGATGGCTGAGTAAGTTGGTTACAATATGGCCACAGCCCCCATTCCTACTCCCTCATTGGAGGTTGCTGTTAGCATGCCTGCTCCAATGGATGTGAAGGACCTTACAATGGTTGATGGTGCTATAGATGATGCTAAGGGAACAGACTTCTCTAATGATGAGAATATTTTATGAGTCACCAGGGCCTTTTTCTTAGTTCTCCTATCTATTTTTACTTTGTTTGTTCGTTATTTTGTTGGCTTTACAAGCAGTGGGGACATTGTTCCTCTTAGATTTGGGGGGCAAATTATTTTGAGGTGTATGATGATATTATGAATTGCTGTGATGTACTTTGATCACCTACACATTCCTAGGCACCTTAGATATATTTCTAGACTTTACATTTTGTTGAGAGTAGTTGATGAGCACTCGGTACTTTAATTAGTAGTTGCTGTTTTGATTAGCTTTTGTTGTTTTGTTTCTCTTATTATCAATTGTGGGGTTGAATGAACTGAATTGCACTTGCACCTCAGCTTGAAAGTTTGAATTGCATTTAAGAGCAAAATAAAAATAAAAATAAAAAGATTTTATGATAGAATGCTTGAATGTATGCTTAAAGCTCGGTGTGTTGGTTGCTTGAATGAAATAGCTGATTATTGAATAGTGAACTAATTGACCACAATTTTTAGGAATTCACATGAGTTCCCGAATTTGGATTAAACTTTCTTGCCCTTTTGTGTATGATTGATCTTCCCGCTTGTATAATTGTTAACCTTGGATTTTGAATGGAATACATGCTTAGATAAAGTTTTATGAATTGCATTTGTGAGGATTACAAGTTCCCTATGAATTGTTTTGATCCTCTTTTGGGGCAGAATCTTAGGAAAAGCATGATTAAGGAAGTGATTAGGGCATTGTTTGAACCATTTGAGCCTTTCAAGCTTAACCTTACATGATTATATCCCTAGGTCCCATTTGAAGCCTTGTATGTACTTTGGTCTTAACTTCTTTCTTTTACCTTTATTTTCCCTACCATTTAGCCCTTTATATGCATTTACATGTATTCTTTTCCTCACCTTTATTGTTTTGTTGAGTACATGACATGTAAGCTTTTGAGTTGAGCCATTATACAAAATTTTGATTATAAGTGCATGAAACTAATAAAAAGCATTTAAAGGAATCAATCCAATAGGAAATACAAGAAGAGTATATAAATAGAATATATATATATATATATATATATATGAAAAAATAAAATCAAGAGTAAAGTATACAAAATACATGAATCAATTACCAAAAAAGAAGTTATAAAAAAAAAAAGGGAAAAAGGAATACACAATCAAAACAATAAAATTGATTGGTTTTTGATGATCTCTTATGACTTAAGTCATGAATTTAGATGTTGTGTTTCTCAACCTTGTGTTTATTTTCCTTCCCCTTCTTTCTTTACCCCCACACATGGCCTTACGTTATAAGCCTATAAAGACTCATTTGATCCTTGATTGTGCATTGTCTACATCAGTGGAGAGAGGGATGAGAATCAATCTTATAGGTTGTGAGTTTAAGATGCATGTGCATGTTCATAAACCTATCCAAGTGTGTATGACTTGATTTTGAAGAGATTATACATTCATGTTTGTGGGAAGTCTTTTGTGCTTTTGAGTGGTTTGGAAGTTTTGGTTTGAAATCAGGTTTCATATTTGTAGGACTTGGCTTTGAGGTTATGAAATAAGTCTTGAGGCTATGTATGATATTTGAATACCGACGTCTCTATACTTTGAGCTTGTATACATTGAGTATGTAGGTGACTACTCATTTGATTTGATAGATATGGATTCCTTGCTTAGGGTTAGTTTAATCGAGGACTAACAAAAATTTAGATTCGAGAGTGTGATAACTCTAGGAAATGGAGTTATTACTATCCTTTTTGGTTATTAAATGCTTTGCTAAGTCATAGTTTTTCATTGTTAAGCAAGATGTTTGAGCTCTTTTAGCATGATTTAGTTTTTTTCCATCATGGTAATCTTGCAGGGTTGTTGTCTTCAAATTTATAGAAATCCTACTCTAATGAAGAATGGATGAAGCTAAGAAAGGTGGAAAATAGCTCATCAAGAGGAAACAAGGAAAAAATTTAGGACTCACTAGAGATGCCTAGGCGCAAGAAATGGAGCGCCTAGGCACGCAGGCGGCATACGCATAAGTTGGAATATTGAACAAGGAGCGTGGCGCCTAGGCACAACATTTTTAGCACCTAGGTGCTGCGACGAAAAGTTAACTATCTGGTTGTACTTGAAGAGGGGCGCCCTAGCATGTAACTAGGAAGCACCGAGACGCGAGAAACACTTGCCAACCCCTTTATTTGATCCATTTTCTTCTCATTTGGAAAGAGGGAAGACTTTTAGACACTAAAGAACCCTAATCTTGAGAGATGGATTAGAAAACTTATTACTACTTAGAAGAGGAGGAGATTCAAAATGGAAATCAATACTCAAGGAAGAAGATTAAGATTGGATTGTCCACATTTTGTTTATTTTTTCCCCTTTTTTTCCTTTTAATTTTTATCTTGATGAATTCTACTCTTCTTTGTGTTTTAATGTCTTCCAATACGAGTAATTGATTTTGTAATTAGGGGTTCCCATTTCAATGGGTACCTTGTAATTTTCTCAAGTTTGTATTAATGGATTTGATTTGTTCTTTCATACTCATGCTTAATGTCTGCTCTTGATTAGTCACTAATTACATGATTTTAATGTTTTCAAATGAATTCGACATAAAGATTTGAGAATATGGAAATGATATGTTAGATGTATGTTCAATTACATTTAATTAGTTTGAATATGTTGATTAGCTAATAGGATGGACACATACTTATTGGCTATGCATAACATGTATTTGAAACTTGGTTTCAATGAGTGACTCTTATGCTAACTCACATGGATACATAGTGAATTACGTAAGATTTATATGGGTAATTGACCTAAACATTAGACAATTAAATATATTTGTGTTTCAGCTAATAAAATATATCCATTGATGAAAGCTTGTTGACCTTGCAAAAACCCATTGAAATGGGAAGTGAATAGGGATCCCCTCGGCCTTAACAATCGATACCTTTCTCTTGTGATTTTGGATTTTAGTGTTGCTTTATATTGCATTATCTTTTTGTTGTTGTTTTCATTATATTTGATATTCAAAAAAAAATTGATTGCTTGGATAAGAACTTGTGAGGATTGGTTAGCCATTAACATCACTCTTTTTCTTCAATCCTTTGAGACACAATACTTATTTTCTCACTTTATTACTTGTTCGACCTGTGAACTTGCGAACCAAACATATATTGACTCGACAAAATTGCCACTTTTGAAAGGAGTCATTGTAATATCCCCTTTTTGCTTAAATTGATTGATTTTATTTCTTAGAAATATTTTTTAATATTTAATGGGAACTAGTGTTTGATAATTAGATTTGTCAAAGTTTAAATTTCTAATGTGGTTTCTATTTGATTTATTTTATTAATTTTATATGTCAATTGACAATGTTTATGCCTACTATAAATTAGACAAAAAAATAGAAATTATTTGAGTTCCGAGCACATCTTGAAAGAGTGTAGGAATATACTTAGGTGAATGTAAATTTATAATGGATCTATAAAATTAAGGATGGGGCTAAGAAAAATATTTAGAAGGCTTAAATGAGTTGTTTAGGTTACTAAATTAATGATTTTAAAGGGAATAAGTGTAACATCCCCTTTTTCGCTTAAATTGTTTGATAGTATTTCTTAGAAATATTTTCTACTATTTTATGAGAATTAATATTTGATAATTAAATTTGTCAAAGTTTAAATTTATAATATGGTTTTTATTTGATTTATTTCATTAATTTTATATGTCAATTGGTAATGTTTATGCCTGCTATAAATTAGGGGGGAAATTAGGAATTTTTTGAGTTCTGAGCATGTGTTGAAAGAGTGCAGGAATGTACTCAGGTGAATGTAAATTTATAATGGATCTAGAAGATTAAGGATAAGGGTAAGAAAAATATTTAGAAGGCTTAAAAGAGTTGTTTAGGTTACTATATTAGTAATATACATGCCAAGTTATTCGAAGACAAGTAAGTTAATTATGAAATTAGACTACCTCGAGTAATTAGTAGGTATTATAATTTATAGTTAGGATAATAAAATAAATTAGATGAGTAATAATTTAGCATGAGATACCTAGTGTAACAATGAGCTAAGCATTTTCACTTAACTAAATGCCCATTGGTTAAGAAAATTAGGAAGCAATGATTATCCCTATCCTAATATTACTAGCTATACTCTCCATTTAAATTTATCTAATGCATGATTGATTTATATTTATAAAAACAAAAAAACAAAACCACTATCACCCACTTTGAATCAATTTTACTGGGACAGTAAAGATAGAGAAAAAAAAATCCACCAGGTCAAATGGGACAATCTATGTGAGCCAAAGGATTCTGGTGGCCTAGGTTTCAGAAACTTGGAGGCAATCCTAGCAAAGTAGGGCTGGCGGCTGCTTACAGGGCTTGATTCCCTTATGTCTAGAACTATTCAGGCTAATTACTTTAGCAGAACAAATTTTCTCAAAGCAGGTGTTGGATATCAACCAAGCTTTACTTGACGCTGTATATAGGTAGCTCGGTGGGTGCTAAATCTTGGAGGATTGTGGAGAGTTGGGGATGGTAGGATTAGGAGGGTTAAAATATGGGAAGATCCTCGGCTACCTAATCAAGCTGGGTTTAAAGTTTGGAGCTTATGCATTACTAGCAATCCAATGTCAATAGTTTGATTAATTTTGATCTTACCCACTAGAACAAGCCATTAATTGAGGTTCTATTTCTTCCTTTTGAAGCTCAACAAATCTTGGCCCAACCTCTTTCACTTGTGAATAAACTTGATCAATTCTTTTAGCGACACACAAGGGATGGGGCTTACAAGGTGAAATCAGCATATTACCTCATAAAAAATAATCCCCAAGGACGTGGAGGTCCTAGTGACCCCATACTAGCTTCACGCATAAATTGGAAAGCACTTTGGAAGCTGAAGTTGCCACCGCAGACGCTGAACTTTATCTGGAGGACTTTGAATAATGTTGTTCCAATTCTAAAAAATCTACAGAAAAAGAAGTATAAATTGTTCTACTCTGAACTTTATTTGGAGGACTTTGAATATTGTTGTTCCAATTCTAAAAAATCTGCAAAAAAGAAGTATAAATTGTTCTACTCTGTGTCCAAGATGTTGGAGAAAAGAAGAGACAATAACACATTCTCAGAGATTGTGAATGGTCTTAACAATTTTGGTTCCTATCCCCCCATACCCTCAGAAATGAAGCTACTTTAGCCTTATCTTTTTAGTAATGGTTCAACCTTTTTCGGTCAGAAACTGAAGAGGAGCAATTCGCTACCGTGTGCATTTTCCTTCATGGTATTTGGCTGAATAGAATGGACAAAACTTAGCTCAAGTTTATTTTTTTTATCCTGTTCTTAAATCAAATAATGATATGTGAATTTTTGTCCTCCTTAAAAATACACACTTAACACTACTAAACAGTACTTAGCTATTCTCGAGGAAAACAAAAATTTATATGCCATTGTTTGAAACTAATTGGCTTCCTCCTGCATATAGCACCTTCAAACTAAATGTAGGTGGTGTCAGCTCTATCTAGAAGAAGTCATCCAAGAAATTACTTCGGAAATTACTTCTGATATTATGTGAGAATTCAACATGAAATCAATTGACATTAAGTGGAGTGACCAAGAGTTAAAAAAGAAGAGGGACCGAGAGTTAAAGTGCCTTTCATGGCGGTCTTAGAGGCCTCACTTGGAGTAGCACCAATTGAAGAAATTAAAGAGCATAACAAGCTCTTTCCATCAATCGTAGGATCCACCCTATCTATTCTTCATCTTCATCATCTGTCGTGTAGCTTGAAGGAAAGATAGAGGAAAAATTTTATCAAATTAATTTCTTACTCTAATCTCCTTTTAATCAGTTCCCAAGGGTTTGTTTACATTCTGTATGTGTGGGATTGAATTAAAATGAGGATTTGGTTGATTGGGTGTGCCGCCAAGAAGGTGGCTAAAGGTAGGGGAATTCTATTTCCAAACTTCCTTCTAATTTCATCTCTAAACGTGGCTATGAGATTTGCAATGAAGTCTTTGGCACAAAAACATAATTGCATGAATTAAAATGAGGATTTGGTTGATTGGGGTGTGCGGCCAAGAAGGTGGCTGAAGGTAGGGGAATTCTATTTCCAAACTTTCTTCTAATTTCATCTCTAAACATGGCTATGAGATTTGCAATGAAGTCTTTGGCACAAAAACATAATTGCATGTGGTTTTGGAGGGGGGAAAGGTCACGGGTTTGAAGCTAAAGAGGGTGTGGGGTGAGAGTTGAGTGGAAATTAAGAGTGAAAGGTAGGCTAGATTCTTGAACTTGGTCTTAATCCTTGACTAAAACTTGGAAAATGTAAGCTATAATTCATGAGCATGTTTCGGGTTATAGCCCTATTTTTCCAAGATTCAAGAATTTGATTGATTTTAATATGAATTTTGAGTCCCTAAACAAGTATGTAAAAACGGAACCAAGACTAGAGTTAGTGAAATAGTCCCTTGAGCCTAGATGGGGGTTTCAAGTTTATGGAATACAAGGGCAGTACCTTGATTGAATTAGCTTAATTATGAAAGTTTTAATTAGTTAATTAGATTAGGGAACAATTGATTAGTACAAACTAGAAGATTTAACAATGTTAATTTATTATTGAAACATTTCGATTCCAATGCCAAACTTAGAGCAGTTAAGTTCAAATTGTCCAACTATGTAAATGGATATGGCTAGGAGTTATTCCTTAAGGTGATTTTGAGTATGGTACGAAACTACTTGAATTCAATGTAGATTTGTGTTTATGATGCTAATTGTGACCGCATGGTTTTATAAGGCTTTGAAGTGTTGGCCAAATTCTAGATTCCTTTGCATTGCTATTGTTTGCTTATTCATGTGGCGATTCAACCAATTTGATAAAATTTGTAGTAATTGAATCACGAGTTCTCGAGTCATGATGCTATGTGGTTGTTAACCTTAAATTTATAAGGCCATTCTGCCAACTAATGGAAATGGGTGTTGCGTTATAAATTTTTGGAGTATATTACCATGGAAAATTTTGCCTTAATTGTGTAAGAGGCCATTCGGCCAAGGAAGAATGAAATTGATTCTTTTACCCTATAATGGCTTTAATTAGTATTATTGATGTTATCTTGTTGACCATTAATGGGTTATGTTTGTGTTACATGCTATATGAGATTATGTGCTTTGAGAAATATTATTAAGTAATGAAAAAGAATAAAGATGTAAATGTTGAATTAAATGTCTCATGTGATGGACATATGACTTATTTTATTAGTTTAATAAGTAATTAAATTAAGTTAATGAACTAAACTCTTATTGAGTAAAAAGAAAAGAGTAATTTTGTAATTATAATAATTGTCAACTTGATGGAAGTTAGCAGTATTTAAGAAACAATTTTGTATAAAATTAAAGGTCTTATTCCTTCATAAAAGATTTCTTCTTCCCTCAATATCACTAAAGTAGAATAAAAGAATAAAGAAAGACAAAAGAATAAAAAATAAATTTTAAAATCTCTTTAATACTCTTAGAATATAACTTACTCTTTATTCATCGATAAATATTAGTGTCTTTGTATTTTCTTATTTGTTGTAATCATGAATTATAAGATCCTTATATTTTAGTAGTAGTTTTTTATATTAAAATTCTTAGAAAAATTATAAATTTAACATATGATATCACAATAAGATTATGAAATTTATGATTCTTTATTTATAATGATTAATTTTTTCAAATTGTATAAACCCTAATTGAGAAAATTGAGAGTTTTTTATTATATTATTTCGGTGTACTGTATAAATTAATTTTATGGTATATTATTAATTTTATGGGATATTGTTAAATCGTAATTAACTATGTAAGTTAATGAACAATATATTATTGTTTTCGCACGTGACGTCAGTGCGATACATTGGCAATATGCGGAATTTAGGCTATGTTTAGTGCAATAGTATAGTATAAGATAAGATGATAGGATAGTATAAAGTATGATAGTATAATTAATAGGATAAGACATAATCTTATCTTTTGTTTGATAATAAAAGGATAAATTAGTGATTGTATAATATTTTCTTTTAAGACCAAAATATCCTTTAGCATAAAAGTTAAAATAATTAAAAAATAATATTAAAAAAGCTTTATGGTGTTGGTGGTGGTAGTGGTGGTGGTAGTGGTGATGGTGATGGTAGTGGTGGCGGTGGCGGTGGCGGCGGTGGGGGCGGTGATGGTGGTGGGGGTGGCGACGGTGGTTGTGAGGGTGGCGGCGGCGGTGGTGGTGGTGATAGTGATGGTGGTGGTAGTGGTGGTGGTGGTGGCGGCGGTGGTGGTGGTGGTGGTGGCGATGGCGATAGTGGTGGTGGCGGCGGCGGCGGCGGTGGTGGTGGTGGTGGTGATGGTGGTGGTGGCGGTGGCGGCGATAGTGGTGGTGGTGGCGACGCAGCGGTGGTGGTGCTTGGCAGCGGTGGTGGTGGTGGTGGTGATACGATGCCGATGGTGGCGGTGCGATGGTGGTTGTGATGGTGGCGGTGGTGGTGGCGGCATTGGTGGTGGCTACGGCGGTGCTTGATGGTGGTAGTGGTGGTGGTGGTGGTGGTGGTGATGGCGGTGGTGGAGGTGTTGGTGATGGTGGTGGTGGTGGTGGCGCAAGGGAGAGGAGTGATAAAAATAAAATTGAGGATAAGATTGGAATAGAAATCCTATCATGTCTTATCATGTATTAGGGAATGGGATAGAGTTATCACCTTAGAATAGGATAAAATGACTTGGCCTGATTTCATTATACTATCAGTTGAATGCACCAAACATTGAATAAGACCTGATAGTATTAACTTATACTATCATGTCTTCTTTATACGATGCACCAAACGTAGCCTTAGAGTATTGCTATGCAATACATTGGTGGGACTCCACCAATTTTCAGTTCGTAAATAATTATATATTGCAATACATGGGTAGGACTCCACCGGAACGACACACTGAAGGGTGTTCTAATAGCCAATATTAAAGGTTCTGTATTACAGGGTATCCCATGACGTAGGATATCAATTCTTATGTAGTATTTAATTTTTATGTATAATCCTATTAATTTAAAATGATATTATGTGATATTTATTAATTATCAAAATAGTCAAATTTTTTAGTTAATTTAATATCAAATTATATGAAAGTTATTTTTTTAATTATCCCAAAAATGGATATTGTGAATGATTGGATGACTATTTGTATATGGATAAATTAAAATTTATTATTATAAGACATTTATAAATTGCTCAAAGGTTGATTAATCTGCTCTTATAATAAATGAACATGATTGTTGATAATGTAAATGTACTATTAATTTTATTTATATATCCAAAGATAATAAACATTTATAGTTAGTGCATATATCATTACTAAATAATGTTAAATTTATTAGCATCATTATGTTTGTTGTTGTATGTTGATGTATCATTCATAGGAGAACATTGATATAAATTGAATGCTTAAGTGATTTGTTGTCTAAATTTGTATAGTATGTTAATTTATAACTCAAAGTATTAATGTCAAACATATGATCATTACAGTATTTGTCATTATTTCTTTAAATTAACTTGCTTTGTCTGTTCTAGTCTTTAATAGGATGAATTTCTCTGATTAGAGTGAACAAGTCTAATTTTACTTTGGTATAATTGATCTTGATTTGACATTTCAAGTAGAGAAACATACTACTATTATTGCTGCTAGTAGCAATGAAGAGAAGCTCATTATAAGGCTTAGGAAAGGTCAAACGGACTGAGCCTATTGTTTATGCGAATGAGTATAGCAAATAACATCAAGTTGGTTCTTACTAAAACTAAAAGTGCTAAAGAATTCATGAGTTTGTTGAAGAGCGCTCCCAAATTGCTGACAAATCTCTTGTTGGGGCATTAATGAGTACTTTAACCACTATGAAATTTGATGGTTCTCGTACTATGCATGAGTACGTCATTGAAATGACAAACATTACAGCAATACTTAAGTCATTGTGAATGGAAGTGAATGAGAATTTTTTTGTGCTATTCATTTTGAACTCATTATTGCTTGAATATGATCAATTCTAAATAAACTATAATACCATGAAAGATAAATGGAATGTGCATGAATTACATAGTATATTAGTTTAGGAGAAAACCAGACTTAAGAATCAATGAAATTATTCTATCCATTATGTGAACCCTCAAGGAGCTAGAAAGAAAGCTAAAAAGAAACATAGAAAGGGACCATTAAAGATTGATAGACTCACTGTCAAAATCCAGAAGAAAGAGTCAAACAATAATATATGTCATTTCTGTGGAAAATCTGGACACTTCTAGAAGGATTGCCTAAGGTGTAAGGCTTGGTTGGAAAAGAAAGGTAAGCTTAATGCTTATATATGTTTCAAATCAAATTTAACTGAAGTTTCTCATAATACTTGGTGAATTGATTCTGGATGTACAAATTATGTTTCTAATATGATGCAATGATTCCTTACAATCTAAACCATAAACTCAAATGAGAAGTTCGTCTTCATGGGGAATAAAGTGAAGGTTCCAGTAGAAGGTGAGACTAACCGTTTAATCCTAAACACTGGACATCATTTAGATTTATTTGAAACTTTTTATATACCTAGTATTTCTAGGAATTTAGTTTCTTTTGTTTAAACTTGATGTTGTTGGATACTCTTTTAAGTTAGGTAATTGATGTTTTAGTTTGTATAAGCATACCTATATGATTGGCTCTAGTATACTTTGTGATGGTTTATATAAATTAAATCTTGATAATTTATATGTTGAAACTCTTATGACCTTGCATCATAATGTTGGCACTAAACGTAGTTTAGTGAACGAACGTTCTGCTTATTTATAGCATAAATGTTTAGGTCACATTTCCAAAAAAAGAATGAAAAGGTTGGTAAAGAATGTCATCGTTCCAGATTTGGATTTCATTGACTTTAATTTTTGTATAAATTGCATTAAGGGAAAACAAACAAAACACACAAAGAAATGTGCCACGAAAGCACTCAATTTCTTGAAATTGTAAATATCGATATATATGGACCCTTTGACGTCAATTCTTTCAGCAAGTAAAATTACTTTATCACCTTTATTGATAATTATTCATGTTACAGATATGTTTATTTACTGCATGAGAAATCTCAAGCAGTGAATGCCTTAGAAATTTATGTAAATAAAGTTCAATTGGACATAAAGGTGAAAATCGTAAGGTCAGATAAATATGGTGACTATTATGGCAGATTTGATGAAACTAGACAACAATTAGGTCCATTTGCTAAGTTTTTAGAAAAGCGTGACATATTTACTCAATACACAATGTGAAGTACACTACAACAAAATGGTGTACTAGAAAAGTGTAACCGAACCTTAATGGATATAGTCAGGAGCATGTTAAGTAACACGTCTTTACCACTGTCATTGTGGATGTGTGCTTTAAAAATCGTCGTGTATTTGTTGAATAGGGTTCCTACTAAGACAGTTCCAAAGACACATTTTGAATTGTGGACAGGTAGGAAACCCAGTTTAAGTCACATGTATGTTTAGAGAAATCTATAATCCACATGAAAAGAAACTGGATGCAAGAACAATCAGTAGATATTTCATTGGTTATCCAAAAAAGTCTAAATGGTATAGATTTTATTATCCTACCCATAGTACAAGAATTATTGAAATTGAAAATGTCCGGTTCATTGAGAATGGTGAGACCAGTAGGAGTGAAGTTTTGCGAAATGTGGAGATTAAGGAAATTAGAGTATAAGTTCCTTTGACTTGTGCTCCTACTTATAAAATTATTGTTCCCCATGTTATTGAACTGCATAACACTCAAGAAGAATAACAAAATTAATGATATTGAAGTTAACAATGAACCTATAGTAGAACAACCACAAGAAATAGTATTAAGAAGATTCTAAAAAGAAAAAAGATATGCTATTCTGAACGGGCTTTTTGACCATTTTCCCCTTAGGGATAAAACTATTTACCAAATTGCTATCGTGTTGAAACATATTATCAGAATGCCACACTTTTGACCACGTTGGTATTTTTTTATTATTTTTGTTCCACGTAGATAGCGCCAGAGGAGATGACACTATCAATAGGGAAGCGCCAAAGTGCTTGACGCTATTCACTTGATAATGCCAATACATGTGGCGTTATCTATGTGGTAACGCCAAGCTTAATAGCGTTACCATGTGGATAATTCCACGCATGTTGGCGTTATCAAGTGAATAGCGTCAAGCGCTTTGGCGCTTCCCTATTGGACGCTCTATTTATGCAACTCTCCCCTCCTCCCACCGGCCAAATTTCTCATTTCTCAAATTTTCACCTTTTCTCTAGACTTTTTCTCTCACCAAACTCTCTCCAAAACCTCCCGTTGGCTGTAGCTTGTGGGTCAATTAGGGTTTAAGGTTTTCTAGAAGATGGAAGGAGATTTTGTGCATACGTCAGAGATAAGCTCTAGCATTAGTAGTCAGAAGAGGTGCACAAATTTCTTTTGAGAAATGTGGATGCAGACAATGGACTTTGATTTATACTACGAAGAAAACAAGGAGCTATGGCCGTCGATTTCTTATATGTCCTTTATAGAGAGATAAACAATAGACCAGTGTTATTTTTCAATGGTTGGATGATAAAACTGGAATAGTGGATGAAATGATTGACATGAATGAGAAAAAAATTAGAGAGCTTAGGAATAGAATTGTGTTGTATGAGGAAGAACTAAAAAAATGGAAACTAGTAAGCGTGGTTTTGTTTTTTTTCTTTTTCCAATAGGTTGTTTAGCATATAAATGAGATTAAGACTGATTCATTGTGTGAATCAACTGTCTCACAACCATGATGTAATTGTTCAGTTTTATTATAATGTGATTAATGGAATTCAACTGCTTTGTTGGAATACAATAAACAAAGTTATTTTATAATTTACTTGTGACCTATGATTAAGTTAAAAAAAGTGTAAACAATATAGGTATGTCACAATAACATATGATGAATTTGTGACCACTCAAAACCAGGGTCACGACCAGTTCGTGGGCTATAATACCAGGCTAGTAAGCCTATAAAAATCAATTAGCCTTAATAATTCAAACATTCTGATTCTATAAAAAATTTGACAGAATATCCCCTAATAATTGAACGTTCTCAAAAGTACTTTATCCTGTATAATGAAACATATTCATATATATTTTGATTTCCAAATCAACAGAGCACAAGATGCAAAACAGAAACATAAGTGCATACACATACAGTCATCCCAGATTAAGCAAATGTAATAAAAGGTAGATAAACTAATCTAAATATGATGACCATATCAATGAGAAGGGTCAGGGTTAGAATGTGGTGGTCTATGAGGGGGATCAAAGAAGGTCCTAACTGTGATGGGAGAGGATATGATGGGTAACTCATATATAGTGGGTATGAAAATGATGGTGTAAAGGTAAAGGTCATAGGATATGGTGGGTAATGGTAAGTAGGTGGTGAGTATCCTGTAGATGATGGGTAACCTGTAAGTGGTGGATAAGCTGGATATAGTGGGCAAGATAGAGGTGGTGGTTGAGATGGTGGGCAAGTAGCAGTAGCAGAGGTTGGGGGCTGAGTGATAGGCACACCTGAAGAATCAGAGGCCTCTGAACGTCGAAGTTGTGACTGAGTACTCACTAACTTTGTCCTTCTTCTAAGGTGCGTCCTCTATTCGTCAGACTGCTCAGGTGGTCCTAGAATGTCAACTACAGGAGAAGCTGGACGAAGTTGCTCTAATGTAATGTGATCATAATCCTTCACTGAAGATAAGATCTCCTCCATGGAATGTAGAAGGCTAGCTATACTAAATCCCGAATGTGGGTTCCTAACCAAAGCATGGACGTTCTCTGCAATGTCAGCCTAAGAGGCAGATATAACACATGTCATCATCAATGCAATATACATCTAGCAAAGAGCATAACAAGGTTGAATAGATAGCTTACCACAAACCCAAAGTGTGCACCAGTACGAGAAATCTAATGTTTGGTATTACTTTTGTATCAGCGCATGTACTCAGAATGCGCAGTTAGGGGAGCTTTCAATGGCCTCCCAGTAACACACTTTTCCCTTCGAATGTCCCATATGGCTATGTGTACAAGGTGCATGTTTCACCAACCTCATCATGTCTTTCCGCCAATATTATTGAGTCCAAATCGTTAGGTTAGTGTGGTCTCGTTGGCATTGGTTAGTCCAAACCAAACTGATGTGTCACCCTATCTGGATGGTACCACTCAATAATGTGAAAAAAATAGAGGAACTACTGCTAGTATTATATCTCTACCAGTAGCACAAAAAAGTTGGTAGGGATGCTATAATCTCATCTGTATAGGGCTGTCATATAATCTGTAAAATAATATGTACAAAGAATTAAAAAGCAAGACATGGTAACTTATTTAAATTAATGTAAGCAAATACTGACCTCACCACTCTTCAATTGATCAAAGAACTGATGATAATACAGAAACACCCCCATTGGGGTTTCATTTAACACCTTATGTTTATGCCACCTATTTAAATGTCAAAGTCATATATTGTCAACACAAGTAGTATGTATACTAAACTAAAATATAAACAAATGATATATTGAGAAACTTATTGAAATCCCAATGGATGTAGGTCACCACGATCAGTAGCACAGGCAGCCAAAAGGTTAGAATCAGTATCATCTACTAGTGTAGGGACAAGACAGAGAAATCTATGTCATGCCCAATACTGCAATAGTATGCAAGCATCCCCAATCTCATGCACGTAGTAGTCCGTGGCTTTGCAAAGCTCCCTATATAAGTACACTAAGACCGCAGATCCCCAACTATATGTCCCAACAATGATAAAGTATTCCAATAAGGGAATGAACATCATGTGCACATATCTAGTAGAATGATTAGAAAATAACAAACCCCTAATCAACTTAAGTATATATGCTCGTGCACACTGCATCACATAAATATCATTATCGTCTTGCGTAGTCATGTACGAAATCCGCTCCAAGGCCATGACATATCAACACGTGCATATCACACTGTAATATTTTTTTAGGGCCAGATTATGGAAGGCGCTGTTAAAATTACTGGCAATCTGTCGTATGCAAAAAAACATGATATGCATGCGGTAGTTGCCATCCCAAATGTGGATTCGCCACTGATTGCAGGATGCCTTGATGTTGGTCAGATATCAAGCACAAGCCCTGTTACTGTGTGACATGTCATCGAATCAAGGCTAAGAACCAAATCCAAGCATCCTTTGTTTCTCCTTCAACAATGGCAAATGCAATTGGCAGAGGTTTTCTATTGCTATATTGTGATGTTGTAATCAATAGTTTATGACAATATTTACCATACAAATGGGTGCCGTCAATTTGAATAATGGGTTTGCAGTATTGGAATCCAACAATACATGGTTTGAATGTCCAAAATAAGTGAAAAAATACTTGTTTTGAATGGTCAACTCTGTTGCGCTCAACATACTCAACAGTTTGTATTTCCACCACTGTGCTTGACATGTCTCTTCGCATGGCAAGTAACAATCAAGGCAACATAGCATAAGATTTATCTCAGTCTCCAAATACCTTCATAATGGCAATTTGTTTTGCCTTCCAAGCTTTTCGATAGGACACATCATATTCGAATTGACTTCAAACCCTTTCAATAATCAAGCATACAGGCACATTGAGTTTTTGCCTAACCATCTCCAAAATGCACGAACAAATCATAATAGAGTCTAACTTCTGATGATCTTGTGACATAGCTGGGTTGACACAACTGTGAGGTCCATTGTATTTTATAATTTGTCACATGTTTGATTTCTTGTTTTGAATGGCCTTGACCCTCCAATTACAACCATCAGCATATCTGGGACACCTAACAGTTAATCTCTGTGTATCTGAATCCTCAACCTTGTAGTTCTGATGTCTACTAATGGAATAATGCTTTAGGTCCAACTTGACAGCATCTTTAGAAGGAAATTGCAACTCAATATATAATTCTTCCTCTAGCCTCCAAATACCACGAGAATCTAATTCAAGCAAATTATCAGGTGTACTCAGCACATCCTAGTTGATTTCAGAAAACTAAGTGTATGGAGGTACAGACATAGTCCCAGGTGTACTCATTGTGCTCGCTCGTTTCTATCTTGACATACAACCATGCAAGTTAAGTTTGGATCAAAGTAATCTATCATGCAAGTAACGTATTCATCTTCTTCTAACGGAAGACATATCCATCTCAGTACATTGCTTCATTATGGGAATCTATACACAACACTAGACACAACTTGATTTTCTTGGAGACGTAATTTTAAATGAATTCTCCTTTTCAAAAGCTCAAAAGTCGTATCCCGTTAAATCATGATAGACTTAGGACAACCTTCATACATTAGATCCTCTTCACTTTCATACATTCTCCTATTGTAGTAAATGAGAACAACAAGGTGTTTTATCGCCTTAAACTTCTGAATAATAACAACACAATAAGTATGAAATCAATCAACATATGTGTCAACCGAAACAAAATTGCCACCTATAACAATGAATCCATACTATTAATTTTCATAAGAAATTTCTTTTGTACACTACTAAATTCAATTTCAATAAACCCACAATTTTAATCAATTGAAAACAACAACAAAATTACATAATCACCATCTGTGTATGTTTCAAAATTGAAAATAACAAATTTATACAAATTTTATAATATTCAAACTATTATTAATTTTTTGATTGAACAAATTTCAAAAACCTCCTAACTAACAAAACTATTGATCCATAAAAAATATACAATACACAGTTAATATAAAAACCCTAAAAATTAAGCAATAATTCTATCAATACAAATATTCAACAATAACAATAACAACGAAATTAATCTAACAATGAATAAAAATGCTTACATATATGATGATTCAATTGTGTGAACCCACAAGCAATAACTAATAGAGGGTTTTGGAGAGAGTTTAGTGAGAGAAAAAGTGTAAAGAGAAGGTGAAAATATGAGAAATAAGAAACTTGTCCAGTAGGAGAAGGGAAGAGTTGCTTAAATAGGACGTCCAATAGGGAAGCACCAAGCGCTTGACGTTATCCACTTGATAACGCCAACACGCTGGTGTTATCCACGTGGTAACGCCATTACGCTTGGCATTGCCACATGGATAACGCCACGTGTGTTAGCGTTATCACGTGGATAGAGTCAAGCTCTTTGGTGCTTTCCTATTGATAACGCTATCTACTCTGACGCTATCTACATGGAACAGAAATAATAAAAAGATACCAACGTGGCCAAAAGTGTGGCACTCTGATAATATATTTCAAAACGATGGCAATTCGATAAATAATTTTGCCCCTAAGGGTAAAATGGTCAAAAGCTCATTCTAAACAACTATGTGGTGTATTTACAAGAGTCAGAAAATGACTTGGGAATTAATGACAATGATCCAATTTCATTTTCACAAGTCATTAATAGTGATAATGTTGATCAATGATTTGATGCCATGAAAGATGAGCTTAAATTAATGGAACATAATGGTGTATAGGTGATAACTCCTTGAAATGTAGTTATTCCTGCCCCTGTATGTGTGTTTTATGATTGCTTAGTCCTTGTTTAGAGGCATGAATGGAAGACTTTGGCTTTATTTTCATTCAATTTCATGATTGATGTTTTTTGTTCTGCTTTTGAGAAAATCTTTCCAATTCATTGATGAATTAAGTAGATTGTGCACTTATGCTTAACTGGGTGAATTCTTAATTGTAGGTGGGCTCAAAATGGATAATTTGATGTAAGTAAAGACCTAGCATAGGGTGGAAAAGCTTATGGAGCATCCCAGCTTAGAGGGCCGCGGTGCTTGGTGCATCAGCAACATTCCAGTACTTCAACCCGAGGCTTCAGGGCCGCGGCGCACATGTAGTGAGGGCCGCAGTGTGCAAAGATGAGGACTGCGGTGCGCAGAAGTTAATTTCATCTATAAATACTGTTCTATTAGTTTTTCTTGGGAGATTAATCAGAAATAGATTATAGCTGCTAGGGTTACGATTTTTGGGTAGAAAAGAAGCAGAAATAGCCAAGATTGGAAGCCTTCTTCACCTTGGTAGAGGATTGAAGCTTGAAGGATCATCTCCCTAAGCTTTGTTCTTCTTTTTTCTTCTCCTTTCTTATCTCTATCTCCATGACTATGATCATCCTTGTTATATTTTCGTTTGTCATGGCTGGCTAGGTTGTTATAGGATTTTTCTTTGGATCTTCCTATAGATGTTGATTAAACTTGTAATCCTTTGAGTTATATACATGATTTGGCTTTTGTTCAGTTATATTGTGCTTAATGCTTTGTTAGTCTGATCAGCTTTCAATTGAATTATTTAAATCTAATGAACCTAGACATAGGAATTTGGATTTAAGATCATATGTATAATTGATACATGTTCTATTTCATTCAATTGGGTTGGATGCGATGATTCATTAATAGGATGGAAATATACCTATTGACCATGCATAGTAATTAGTTGGGAATAGATCTTAATAAGTGGATTTACTCTAGTTCTCATGGAAACATAGGGAATTAGGTAATGGAAGCGGGGTTAATTGACCTAGACATAGGCTTTTAACTAATTATGATTCCCAAGCTAACCTAGCCATTTCATTTATAATGCTCGTAAGGATTACTTGTTATCAATTGAAATAGGAAGTGAAAAAGGAATCCCTATTCTTGAAATATCAACTCTCACATCAATTTAATAGTTTTTAAGTTCTTATAATTAACAAATACATGAATACTCCAATTTATAAGTCCTTGAATAGACGTACTTGAATTATTGGTTTATACTTAGCACTTAATTTAACGTTTTTTCCTGGTGGGAACGATATCTGACTTCTAGTGATACTACAAGTGTGACCCGTGCACTTGCGGTAAGCAAAGAGCGAACAAGTTT
This sequence comes from Ormosia semicastrata, assembly GCA_029884595.1. Taxonomy (NCBI): domain Eukaryota; kingdom Viridiplantae; phylum Streptophyta; class Magnoliopsida; order Fabales; family Fabaceae; genus Ormosia; species Ormosia semicastrata. The sequence continues at coordinate 50,547,103 of JAQQTO010000056.1, read as the reverse complement.
TTGGCACCGTTGCCAAGGAAAGACGGTTTAAATTTTGATTAGCTAATATAAACAACGAATTTAAGTATCTCTAGTTCAAGTTTCTTTTGTCCATATTGATTTAATTTTTTTATTAATCTTAATTGTTTCAGGTAATTCATTATAAGATGGCAGAAGATAACGTCACGCTTCAGTTGGACGACGACAGTCGCTCCAGACCATTGAGGGAGTTTGCTACTCCTCAAATAGATAATCTACAATCCAACATCAGACGTCCTGCCATCCGGGCAAATACTTTTGAGATAAAGCTGACCATAATCCAAATGATTCAAACTTCTGTATAGTTTGGCAGCTTATCCAAAGAAGACCCAAATGCGCATCTCTCAAACTTTCTAGAGATTTGCGACACGTTCAAGCATAATGGCATTTCTGACGATGCCATTCGCTTAAGGCTCTTCCTATTCTCACTTAGAAATAGAGCCAAAAGTTGGTTACATTCTCTTCCAACATGATTTATTACAACTTGGGCGGAGGTTTGTACCAAGTTCTTAAACAAATATTTCCCCCTGCTAAGACTGCGGAAATGGTGACTGATATCACCTCATTCACCCAGACTGAATCCGAATCCCTGCATGAAGCTTGGGAGAAATATAAAGATCTTTTAAGAAGGTGCCCACATTATGAGATACCTCATTGGCACCAGATTTACTCTTTCCACAAGGGTTTGTTACATCATCACCGTCTAATAGTAGATGCTGCAGCCGGTGGTTCTTTGTTAAGTAAATCTTTTGATGATGCCTTCGAGCTTCTGGAGGAATTGGCGGTCGATAACTATCAATGACAGTCTCCAAGAAGTACCCCAAGAAGAGCAGCTGGAGTGCATGATGTTGATGCCATCACATCACTTTCCGCTCAAGTGGCATTAATTGCTAATAAATTGGATAGTTTGGGGGCAAGCCCACATCAAAGCCCTTTTGTTCTATGTGACTGATGTGGGGACAATCATGCAATCGATAGATACACTTTTGTTTCGGAATCTGCTCAATATGTTAGCAACTATCGGCCACCCTAGAACAACCCTTATGCAAATCAGTACAATCCTGGATGGAGGAACCATCCTAATTTCTCCTGGAGGGACAACCAAGGACCCTCTTCCTCCTCCAATACTTCTGGAAATGAACGTCAGTATAACCCTCCTGGGTTCCCAGCTCAACAGAGACAGCCAATGCAAGAAAGGAAGCTTGCTTTAGAGGATATGTTCATGTAGTTGATGGCCAAGAATGATGCTTTCATCACTAAGACCGACTCCCATATGGCATGGACAGATGCTCACTTAGCAAAGAATGATTCCATTATTCAAAGATAAACAGCTTCAATGCGAGCATTAGAAACTCAAGTGGGACAGTTGGCGAATGCGATCAACAACAGACCCCCAGGCACCTTCCCAAGCAATATAGTTAATAATCCAAAGGGTGCCTCGAATGAGGACTGTAAGGTCATATCACTGAGGAGTGGCAAAGACATAGAGGGTAATCCAAAGACTAGATTATTGGAAGATGAAGTAGCCGAAAGTAAGACCAAGGCGAAATAGACCACAAGGAGGTGGATGACAAGAAAGCGGAGGAAAGTGAAAAGGATAAAGGTATAGTCCAAAGGAAGCCCGAGGGCAAGAAAGTGAAGAATAGACCTTATGTACATCCTCTACCTTTTTCTACTAGGCAAATCAAGCATAAGATGGATGAGTAGTTTAAGAAATTCTTGGAAGTTTTTAAGAAATTACATATCAACATCCTTTTTGCTGAAGCCTTGGAACAGATGCCCAGCTACATTAAATTCATGAAGGATATATTGTCTAAGAAACGTAGACTAGGTGAGTTTGAAACGGTGGCACTATCTGAGGAATGCAGTGCCGTTTTGCAACAGAAGCTTCCACCAAATCTGAAAGATCCGGGAAGCTTTACTATCCTTTGTGCTATATGAGAGAATTTCCTAGGCCAAGCATTATGTGATATGGGGGCAAGCATTAATCTCATGCCCTTATCTATATTCCAGAGGTTAGGTTTGGGGGAATGCAAGCCCACATCCATAACCCTCCAGCTAGCCGATCGTTCTTATACGTATCCAAGGGGAATAGTGGAAGATGTCCTGGTTAAAGTGGACAAATTCATATTCCTTGCGGACTATGTGATTCTGGATATGGAAGAAGATCATAGGGTCCTATTGATCCTAGGTAGGCCGTTCCTAATTACAGGGAGAACGCTCATTGATGTACAAAAAGGTGAACTAACAATGAGAGTTCAAGATCAAGAGGTAACCTTCAATATATTCAAAGCAATTAAGTTTCCTCAAGATCAGGAAGAGTGTTCTTATGTCAGGATATTAGATAACATCATTAATGATTCATTCCAAGCCAATATCCAAGAAGACTCCCTTGTTGTGGCGTTGGCTTCATTAACTGGTAATGATGAAGAGCTTAGAGACGATGTGATAGATTTATTAAGCACCTAGAGGCAGTCCCTAGGCAATATCACCCACCCAAGTTTGAAACCTTGGAGTCCGAAGCAACAAAGGAGGCATCTAAGCCTTCCATTGAGGAACCTCCGAGGCTTGAATTAAAGCCTCTGCCCAATCATCTACAGTATGCATATTTAGGAGCAACTTCCACTCTCCCAGTATTTATATCATCATCCCTTTCAGATGATCAAACGGATAAACTTCTCTGTGTGCTGAGGCAATATAAACATGTTATTGGATGGACTATTACTGATATCCAAGGCATTAACCCTTCTATCTGTATGCACAAGATCCTGTTAGAGGATAATCAAAATAAAGTTGTGGAACATCAAAGGAGGCTCAACCCAATTATGAAAGAAGTGGTGAGGAAGGAAATGATCAAGTGGCTGAATGCAGGCATAATATATCCTATTTCTGACAGCCTTTGGGTCTCACCGATTCAATGCGTTCCCAAGAAAGGTGGCATGACGGTAGTCATTAATGAAAACAATGAGTTGATTCCCTCTTGTAAAGTCACAGGCTGGAGGGTATGCATGGACTATCGCAAGCTGAACAAGGCCACTCGAAAGGACCATTTTCCGCTTCTGTTCATAGACCAAATGTTGGATAGGCTAGCATGAAAGGCTTATTACTACTTTTTGTATGGTTATTCTGGATATAACCAAATTGCCATAGCGCCTGAAGACCAAAAGAAGATAACTTTTACTTGTCCCTATGGTATATTTGCGTTTTGTAGGATGCTGTTCGGGTTATACAATACTCCTGCAACCTTTCAACGTTGTATGATGGTCATTTTTGCAGACATGATAGAGCATGGTTTGGAAGTGTTTATGGATGACTTTTTAGTATTTGGGGATGATTACAATAGCTGTTTGCAAACTTTATCATCCGTGTTGAAGAGGTGTGAAGAAACCAACCTCATCCTGAACTGGGAAAAATGCCACTTTATGGTCCAAGAAGGAATAGTCCTTGGCTATAAGGTTTCTATTAGAGGGATAGAGGTGGATAAGGCAAAGATTGAGGTAATAGATAAGCTTCCTCCGCCTAACGCAGTAAAAGGAATCCGCAGTTTTCTTGGCCATGCGAGTTTCTATCGGAGGTTCATTAAGGATTTTTCAAAGATAGCCAAGCCTCTTTGCAACTTTCTGGAGAAAGACATCCAGTTTACTTTTGATGATTCATGCCAGGTTGCATTTGAGGAGAAGAGACTGGTCTCAGCACCAGTAATTATTACTCTAGATTGGCACTTACCATTCGAGCTTATGGACGACGCCAGCGATTATGCTGTGGGTGCAGTGTTGGGACAGAGAAGGGATAAGGTGTTCCGCTCCATATATTATGCGAGCAAGACACTTAACGATGCCCAACTGAACTACACAACAACGGAGAAAGAGCTGCTGGCAGTTGTGTTTGCGTTTGACAAGTTTAGAGCTTATTTGGTAGGGACCAAAGTGATAGTGTATACAGATCACTCTGCCATAAAGTATTTAGTGAGTAAGAAAGATGCAAAACCTCGATTGATTAGATAGGTTTTGCTTCTACAAGAGTTTGATCTGGAGATTAGGGATAAGAAAGGTGCGAAAAATCAAGTGGCAGACCACTTTTCAAGACTTGAGAATGAAAGAACCCAAGTTGAACCGATCATAATCAGGGAAACATTTCCGAATGAGTAGCTGTTTGTAACCACCACTAAATCCTGTCCATGGTATACAGACATGGTGAATTATATTGTAAGTGGTGTGCTGCCTCTTGATTTAACCTCTCATTAGAAGAAGAAATTCTTGTACGATGTCAGGCACTACATTTGGGATGAGCCATTTTTGTTTAAGCAGTGCTCTGACCAAATATTGAGGAGATGTGTACCCATGGAGGAAGTGGAGCAAATCCTGAACGAATGTCATGCTTCTCTATATAGTGGACATTACAGTTGTGCTAGGACTGCAGCGAAGGTGCTCCAATCTGGCTTTTATTGGCCAATGATATTTAAGGATGTAAATTTGCATGTGCAATGATGTGATCGGTGCCAGAAATCTAGAAACATTTCCAGAAGAAATGAGATGCCTCTTAACTTCATTTTTGAAGTTGAGATCTTTGATGTATGGGGCATTGACTTCATGGGCCCCTTTATTCCCTCATTTGGGAATCAATACATACTTGTGGTTGTGGACTACGTGTCCAAATGGGTGGAGGCATGCGCATTTCCTACCAATGATTCAAAGGTAGTAATTGGCTTTATGAAGAAGCAAATTTCACCAGGTTTGGAACACCTAGGGCCATCATCAGTGACGGAGGGTTACATTTTTGTAACAAGTACTTTGAAGCCCTCTTAGCCAAGTATGGCGTGAAGCATCGGGTCGCCACTCCCTATCACCCACAGACAAGTGGGCAAGCAGAAGTCTTTAACCGCGAAATAAAGCGGATCTTAGAGAAGACAATATGTCCAACTAGAAAGGATTAGTCAAGGAAGTTAGATGATGCACTGTGGGCTTATAGGACTGCTTATAAGGGCCCCATTGGGATGTCTCCGTATAAGATGGTATTTGGGAAAGCATGCCACTTACCGGTTGAGCTTGAGCATAGTGCTTATTGGGAAATAAAGCGACTCAACTTCAATTTACAAGCTGTCAGTGAGAATAGACTTTTGTAACTCAATGAGCTAGACGAATTTAGGCTACAAGCCTATGAGAATTCAAAAGTATACAATGAGAAGGTTAAATATTGGCATGACAAGAAAATAGTCCAGAAAGGATTTACTGAAGGCTAGCAAGTTCTCCTTTATAATTCCAGGCTTAAGCTCTTCCCTGGAAAGCTTAAATCAAGGTGGTCGAGACCCTTTGTGGTGATAAAGGTATTTCCCCATGGAGCAGTGGAAATAGCCCCACTGGATGTGTAACACCCTCCTTAGGGTATCACATGTCTGACTCCCGACTCATATTCTGAAAATAAGTTTGCAGAAAGTTTGAGTTATAAAAGGTGGTTTTAAAATTTCTTATTTACTGAAACGTAAATTTACTGAAAATATTAGGTAATATTAAAAATCATATTTCAACTATTCATTATGTAATATTGACACCAATTAATATCACAATTTAAAGAGAAATATAAAATTAACAGACTTATTTTTTTTTTTGACAGTAGCAAACCCAATGATGGTCCTACCTAATAGCACGGTACAACACTAACGAGAAAACTTAACCTACTTTTTTCTTTTTCTGTCCATCTTGATGCATCAGACATCTGTTCCTTTGTCAACACTGCACACCTTCGAGTCATGAATGTTCACTCTTTATTGTTGTCACCAATCTCAGTGTATCCATCGCCCGTTATGTCTAAGACAACTCATTCCTTCTACTGTATAATTTTAACAATACACACACAGCAAGACAACATAACAAAGAGGTGAGATCACCTACACCAATACCAATATGGCAGCACAGAGATAACACACAGCCAACAATAGATAGATCATACCATAATCATGCTATCAGCATTAATCAACTATCATCATCTAATTATTTATGTTCAATCATCATCCAAATACTCAAAACAATTGTCATAACTCATTACCAATATTCCTCAATTAATATATCACACGATATAAATGTTCGATTATGCATATGCACAAAGACTCGCTTTTTCAAAAACAACTCCATGGAGGTTTTCCAAATTTCGAGAAGAATGCTCAGTCAATTCACCTTATTCCAAAGACAATCTTCCAAGTAGTAGAAAAGAATCGTGTTCTTGTCGGGTATCGTCAATGCGTTGCAACGGATCGCATCGCCAAGTGGTACAGTGGTACTTGCTACCGGTAATCCACTGGTCGGCCGTCGCGCCTTGACGCCCCAAGATCCATCATAGACCTCACTATCAATTCTCATTCCCTCTTCAACCACAAGGGCCATAATAGCTATTAGCTATCTTTTATACAATGCACGAATTTATCAGTGCAAGTCCAACCCCAACGGGCCAAATCTTTTCAATGCACATATAATGCACCAAATTCAAATAAGACATCTCTTTCTAATGTATATAAAATACATCAAAAGCCAATCGTAGGCAAACTCATCATTTTCTCACAGTGTTCATACACTATGTTATCATGCTTTTATAGTCATAAAGCACTTCTGCCGTATTTTCACAAAATTGCGCAACATTTCCATTATGTTTTCACAATTCCAAAATATTTCTGTTACAATTTCAAAATATCGTAACACTTCTGTTACATTTTCAAAATTCTGAAACATTCTGTTATATTTTCACACTACCGTAACACTTCTGTTATGTTTTCAAAATGTCACAACTCTTCTGTTGCACTTTTAATTCACATACTAATTTTTTAATGTTTTTCTCAATCGCATAAAAATATACGTTTCTCAAATCGCATATTATTTTTCCATTGTTTCAAAATTGTGTATCTCAAAAATCATTCTTTTAAGTTACGTAAATCATTTTCTATCATTCTCAAAATATTTAAAACACTTTCCAAATCTTATAACAATTTTCCACCATTTTTCATAATCGCATAAAAATATTTTTTTCGTTGTTCAATCACGTAAAAATATTCTATTACTTTTAAATCACATAGTGATTTTTCAACAGTAGTTCAAATTACGTAAAATATTCCTCAATATTCCAAAATAATATTAATTTAGACTTTCAAATAATTCAATATCATTTTTAACATGTTTTTAAGATACGTAAATAATTTTTCACCACAATTCTATTACAAAAAATATTTCTCAACCTAAAAAATTCCATTTTATCTTTTATTAAAATATTATGACTTTGTATTTCATTTTTCACATTTTCTTACTCAAGAAAATCTTTTTCCATGTTTCTTTACTCAAGAAATCCTTTTCTAAAATATAATTCACAAATTCACTTTTTCATTGATATAAATCAACGTTTCAAAACTTAGATTTTTCTAAAGTACTTCAAAACTCAAAAATAAGTTATACGTTAGTAGATTTTCATAATACTACTATATTCTTCATTTTTCTCAAATCATTTCCAAACACAACCTTCTTCAAAATAAATTGAAGTTCAAAAATATTTTCGTTTACAAAAACTTAATTTCTCAAGTGATAAATGCTCTAATTCCATTTCCAAATTCCTCAATATTCCAAACATTATTTTGGACTTAAATAAATCAATCTTAATTTCAAGAAATCCTTTTTCATAGTATATTTCACAAATTCACAATTCCATTGAATTAAATCAATGTTTCTATCTTTAAAAATTACTAATGCTTTCCAAAATCTAACGGGATTTTAATAAATTCTTTTTAAAACAAATTGAGGCTCACTTGCAACCTCTCTTTTTCATTTACATAAAAATTCATTTCTCAAGTGCTAAAATACTCTGATTCCCTTTTCAATTTTCTTATATTAAATCAATTATATTTTCACTTGGAAAATTACTTTGTTTCATCAAAATCTAGGCATTATAAGCCTTAAAATAACTATTAAAAATTTTCAAAACATTTTTTCTTTTATATTGATATGGTTTTACACAAACAAAATCATTAAAGTTTTTATTTTCAATATCGAAGTACCGATGGTTATAAAAACCAAACTCATTTCTTCAAATTTATTTTTACTTTCTTTGCAATTCCTTTTTCACTTTCTTTGCAAATTCTTAAAATCAATGTTTGCCCATTTTATTCAAAACTCATATTTAGAAAAATACTTAGGATCTTTTTACAAAGAATAAATCAATAAAAATTCTTCAAAGACCGTATTCTTGTTTACAAAATCACTTTTTATTGATCAAGTCTTATAAAATCACATTTAGTTGATTTAATTATTGTTTCTAACTTTAAATTTTCTAACGTTTTCCAAAATCTACTAAATAAATTCTACGTTAGTAAATTTAAGTTACAAACATTTTCTTTTATATTTCTAAATCACTTCTAAAATTAATTCTCTTTAAAATAATTTGAAGTTCAAACACCTTCAATCTACCTTTTTCCTTTATTTATGAAAATTCCACTTGATAACACTTTAATTCCCTTTTCAAAAATCCTTATTGGAAAAATTCTTATATTTCATAGCATCAAAATATTTTTCTAAATTATCAAAACTTTATAGATGGTCATTGGAACCATGAAATATTTTTCTTCTAACTTAATTAAATTCCATTCTTGTTTCTCTTGAAAAACAAACCCTTTGTTTATTTTTCATACTCCTCAAATCAATCCAATTTTATTCTTCCATAAACATATTAATTTGTAAATACCTATTTTGAGGTGTCTTGGCCGAAATTCTCATTGTTCTAGGGATCAAAATTTAATTTCCTTGTTCTTGAAAAATTTCAACATGGAACCCTAACCTTGGGTGCCAAAACCGTAGCCATCTCTTTGGTCATTGGAACCAAAAATTGATTTTCTTTCCATCATCAAGTCATGACATACATATACATATAATCATATATATCACAAGCATGCCATAATTAAAAGCAATAAATCATATCAAAATCATAAACTCATGCAAAGCATACCAAGCATAGGCAAATAATTAAAACACATAAACAACCACAAATTAATTACAAGACCATGGATATGAATCCTCACATGGATTCAACATCCATCAAATATATAACCATCTCTCACCACCATACTTGGTTGGTGAGATGGATCTCCCTCTTACCTCTTGAAGATCCTCTAAGATTCTTGATTTTGCTTCTCTTTCCAAATCCTTCAACACCAAAGGCTTCTCAAATCCAAAACAAAATACATAAAAATTAGTATACTAAGCTTGATTAAGAGGAACCATGGATCAAACATGGTTTAAAACTTTGAAAATCAAAAGAAAAGTGAAGATTAGTAAACTTCACCATAAATACCCAAGAACTTTGACCTTGAAGAAAATCCATGAAGATGGATGATTTAGAGAAAATCTCCAACATGAAAGTTGCTTAGAATATCATGTAGATTCAAGATCTATGGTTGGATGAAATTAAAAGATATTGGAGAGTGGTTTTTGGTAGGTTGACCGAATGGTTTCTCTTGTAGCACAAAGGTTGAATTTTTGATTTTTGATAGAAACTTGAAGCTTGGATTTGAAGCTCAAGATGAATGATTTTGGAAAAACTCATAACTAGAGATGTTCTTAGAATGGTGTTTAGGTTTAGAAAATCAAGTTGGATGAAATTAAAAGTGATGGATGGTGTTTTTGGGCTGCTTGACTGAATCTATGGAGAGAAAAGGAAGAAAATGGTTATTTTGTGTTCTTGGCTTGGTTAAGTGATGAAGATGAATGATTTAGAGAAAATCTCCAACATGAAAGTGTTTTGGATTGATGAGAGGATTCAAGATATGTAGCTAGATAAAATTATGGTAGATTAGAAATGGTTCCATGGGTGGTGACCGAATGGTTCAAGGAAGGAAAGAAAATGGTGTTGTTCTTGGTGTTCTTGGTGTTCTCGACAAATTGGAAGAGAGAGAAGAGAGAAAATGAGTTAAGTGTGATAAAATGAAAAGAAGGATGCTGCATTTGGAGTGGAAACCGTAGCCTTGCATGGAGAGAAAGGAAGGAAATAATTTGGTTTTAGAAAAATGACTAATAATTGGTCAAGGCATCCAATTAAAGTCTTCAAACTTTTCTTTGGCCTAAAAAGGCTACTCCAACATGTCTTAAACATGTTTCCCCTCCTTTGTTTCTTGTCCAACCGTCCCCCCTTGCATTATGCATGCAATAATATGGTCATCTTTTTCCATGCAATTATGTGAAGCAATTCTAGCCATTGATTAATTCAATGGTTAGGATTTAGATAGATTTTTATTTTTAGAAGACCAAATCTAAGCCATTGGATCTTTTTCCTTTAAATTATAGCCATTAGATGTGTCTCCAAAATTAAGGGTCAAGATTGCTCCTTCAAACTTTAAATCCAATGGTTATAATTAGTCATAGCCTTTTTAGAAGACCAAATCTCCACCCTTGATTAATTCTTCATCCAATGGTCATAAATGGTCTCCTTCACTTTTTAAGACTAAATCTCCACCTTTGATTTAGTCTAAATCTAATGGTTGTAAATGGTCACCTTATATCATCAATTTTACACCATTGATTAAATCTACGATTGATATTGAAGCTTGCCTAATTTTATTCTAACACCATTAATTAAATTAATGATGATTATCTTATACTTCTTTATTAAATTTATTTCTTAACTATTAATTAAATTAATGGTGGATATCTAAACCACTAATGTTGACTTAACAATATAATTTCTATTGTTATCTACTAAAAATCCCACGAAAGAATATATTTACTGTATTTTTATCTTTCGATAAATAAATACAGTACAAAATAAATTTTCTAAAACTGTTTCCGGATTCAGGTTTAGTAAGATCCCCTGTCTCCGTCTAAACAATACAAATTTTTCTATACGTAGAAAAAATTTTCACTTTGCGGGACTCACCTGGGCCCACATACCCTCGTGGGGCCCACAAACAGAAAGAAATTTAAAATCACACATAAAATCACAAAAATTAGAAAACGTATGAAAATCAAGTCAGATTGTTAAAAATAATTAACAATCAAGAGAAATAAATACGAGAAAAATTTTCCTACCCCAAAATTATCATTTTCCGACACGGGTAAATCACTCAAAACGATTAAATACGATGGGATATTCAAAATAATTTTACAATTTCAATTTACTAAACAGTAAAATTTTGTTAACTGTAAAAATTACTGTTTACGAGATATAAAATTTGGGGTGTTACAATACTCCCCCTCTAAAAAGAAATTTCATCCTCGAAATTTGATGAACATGATTTCACACCCACGGAATAAATATGGATATCCTTCTCCTATTCTTTTATTCCAGCTTTCACGTAGTTTCACCTCTTACGTCATTCCAGATGATTTTATCCATTGAAAGTCATTTATTTCTTGTTCCCCTCTACTGATCAAACAGACATCTCAATACTCTTATAATTACGGAAGATATTGTATGTTACTCTAGAAAGAAAGTATCTCCATAGCTTTGCTACCAACAACTGTAACGTATCACGTAAAACTTCCTTATTCCTGTATCACTTCACTTTCTAATAAGCTAAGTGAGAAGTCTTATGATCCAAAATTTTTTTCCATTACCGTTTCAACTTTTCCCATTGACAAACTTCTCCACAAGATGAAGAACCCACCACGCTTCTGTTGCATCACTCCGATACTATGACATGGTTAGGAATATCCTTTCTTGCAACATATTTTTTCATGCAAATGCAATATATGAAAGAACATTTTGAAAAATAGTAAGACGATCAAATATGTTACCAAACATATTCAACAAGAATTTGATTTTGTCTGATTTTCAGGAATGAACTTTTCTGGGATACTAACACTTTATTGAGACAATCTCATAGGATATGGTTGGAAAATAACCAATCCATTTTTCAAAGATCGTATCTGTTTATGAAAGAAATAAACAGATTAAACTAATACAAAAATTTGATCCATAACAATAATTTGAATAATACAAGTAGTTTGATAGGCTACGAATAGGTATAGAAGTAAACAAGGTAAAGGATAACGAAAACACATGATACCAAATAATACAATTGATCTACACAATCATATGTCATAAAGAAATAGAAATAAATAGATCAGAGGATTACGAATAACTCTAAGATATAATTGATCTACTCAATCATATGCCACAAAGAATAGGTTACCCCTAGAAGTATACAGGATAGTTTATAGCATTAGCTCTAATGACACGATCTCCATTGTTTAAGTCTTCAGCTCGGAACACTCCCGTTCCATTCAGAGTAACAACTTTCCCCACTATCAGAGATTTTTATTAACAGAAAACTCTGTTTTCAAAGAAACACAATCTCTAAAAAAATGTGTCTAAACTTTTCATAAGTTGTTTTCCTGACATACTATACTTTATTAAACACTTTCTTTCGCATCTTTTACTTCCTTTGGTTTCCTCAATGGTCCTTTCCACATCACTTACTGCTTCTAGTTTCTCAATGGTCGAAAATACATTTTTCGTCAAAATCAATCACTTTCCCAATATTCCTAAGAAGAAATATCAGGTGCCAAAATTACAATTCTTCCAAGACTGATTCTCTTTCATCAGATTCTGAACTTCAACTTCCAATTCCCACCGTTCAGCGATCCTCTGTTCCTGTTGTACTGTCACGCCAATCATTCTTCCATAATGCTTTTGTAGCTGTAATTGCATTACTAGTAACATGTTCCACTTCCACACAGGTACAACTATCACGAGCCATTTTCCTTTTCTCAAGGCGTGCGGATCGAAATACAATGGATCTGATATCCATTATAAATAACATTGTTTCCTTTTGGAAAATAATATCACAGAAAATACAAGCAACATAGACCTAACCACAAACCCCAAAAGACTCTAACCGTGCTCTGATACCAACTAATATAACACCCTAGCTCTGATACCAACTAATGTAACACCCTCCTTAGGGTATCACATGTCTGACTCCCGACTCATATTCTGAAAATAAGTTTGCACAAAGTTTGAGTTATAAAAGGTGGTTTTAAAATTTCTTATTTACTGAAACGTAAATTTACTGAAAATATTAGGTAATATTAAAAATCATATTTCAACTATTCATTATGTAATATTGACACCAATTAATATCACAATTTAAAGAGAAATATAAAATTAACAGACTTATTTTTTTTTTGACAGTAGCAAACCCAATGATGGTCCTACCTAATAGCATGGTACAACACTAACGAGAAAACTTAACCTACTTCTTTTTTTTTCTATCCATCTTGATGTATCAGACATCTGTTCCTTTGTCAACACTACACATCTTCGAGTCATGAATGTTCACTCTTTATTGTTGTCACCAATCTCAGTGTATCCATCGCCCGTTATGTCTAAGACAACTCATTCCTTCTACTGTATAATTTTAACAATACATACACAGCAAGACAACATAACAAAGAGGTGAGATCACCTACACCAATACCAATATGGCAGCACAGAGATAACACACAGCCAACAATAGATAGATCATACCATAATCATGCTATCAGCATTAATCAACTATCATCATCTAATTATTTATCAGTTCAATCATCATCCAAATACTCAAAACAATTGTCATAACTCATTACCAATATTCCTCAATTAATATATCACACAGATATAAATGTTCAGATTATGCATATGCACAAAGACTCAGTTTTTCAAAAACAACTCCATGGAGGTTTTCCAAATTTCGAGAAGAATGCTCGGTTAATTCAGCCTTATTCCAAAGACAATCTTCCAGTAGTAGAAAAGAATCGTGTTCTTGTCGGGTATCGTCAATGCGTTGCAACGGATCGCATCGCCAAGTGGCACGGGGTACTCGCCCGGTGTCCACTGGTCGACCGCGCCTTGACGCCCCAAGATCCATCATAGACCTCACTATCAATTCTCATTCCCTCTTCAACCACAAGGGCCATAATAGCTATTAGCTATCTTTTATACAATGCACGAATTTATCAGTGCAAGTCCAACCCCAACGGACCAAATCTTTTCAATGCACATATAATGCACCAAATTCAAATAAGACATCTCTTTCTAATGTATATAAAATACATCAAAAGCCAATCGTAGGCAAACTCATCATTTTCTCACAGTGTTCATACACTATGTTATCATGCTTTTTTATAGTCATAAAGCACTTCTGCCATATTTTCACAAAATTGCGCAACATTTCCATTATGTTTTCACAATTCCAAAATATTTCTGTTACAGTTTCAAAATATCGTAACACTTCTGTTACATTTTCAAAATTCTGAAACATTCTGTTATATTTTCACACTACCGTAACACTTCTGTTACGTTTTCAAAATGTCACAACTCTTCTGTTGCACTTTTAATTCATATACTAATTTTTCAATGTTTTTCTCAATCGCGTAAAAATATACGTTTCTCAAATCGCATATTATTTTTCCATTGTTTCAAAATTGTGTATCTCAAAAATCATTCTTTTAAGTTACGTAAATCATTTTCTATCATTCTCAAAATATTTAAAACACTTTCCAAATCTTATAACAATTTTCCACCATTTTTCATAATCGCATAAAAATATTTTTTTCGTTGTTCAATCACGTAAAAATATTCTATTACTTTTAAATCACATAGTGATTTTTCAACAGTAGTTCAAATTACGTAAAATATTCCTCAATATTCCAAAATAATATTAATTTAGACTTTCAAATAATTCAATATCATTTTTAACATGTTTTTAAGATACGTAAATAATTTTTCACCACAATTCTATTACAAAAAAATATTTCTCAACCTAAAAAATTCCATTTTATCTTTTCTTAAAATATTATGACTTTGTATTTCATTTTTCACATTTTCTTACTCAAGAAAATCTTTTTCCATGTTTCTTTACTCAATAAATCCTTTTCTAAAATATAATTCACAAATTCACTTTTTCATTAATATAAATCAACGTTTCAAAACTTAGCATTTTCTAACGTACTTCAAAACTCAAAAATAAGTTATACGTTAGTAGATTTTCATAATACTACTATATTCTTCATTTTTCTCAAATCATTTCCAAACACAACCTTCTTCAAAATAAATTGAAGTTCAAAAATATTTTCGTTTACAAAAACTTAATTTCTCAAGTGATAAATGCTCTAATTCCATTTCCAAATTCCTCAATATTCCAAACATTATTTTGGACTTAAATAAATCAATCTTAATTTCAAGAAATCCTTTTTCATAGTATATTTCACAAATTCACAATTCCATTGAATTAAATCAATGTTTCTATCTTTAAAAATTACTAATGCTTTCCAAAATCTAACGGAATTTTAATAAATTCTTTTTAAAACAAATTGAGGCTCACTTGCAACCTCTCTTTTTCATTTACATAAAAATTCATTTCTCAAGTGCTAAAATACTCTGATTCCCTTTTTAATTTTCTTATATTAAATCAATTATATTTTCACTTGGAAAATTACTTTGTTTCATCAAAATCTAGGCATTATAAGCCTTAAAATAACTATTAAAAATTTTCAAAACATTTTTTCTTTTATATTGATATGGTTTTACACAAACAAAATCATTAAAGTTTTTATTTTCAATATCGAAGTACCGATGGTTATAAAAACCAAACTCATTTCTTCAAATTTATTTTTACTTTCTTTGCAATTCCTTTTTCACTTTCTTTGCAAATTCTTAAAATCAATGTTTGCCCATTTTATTCAAAACTCATATTTAGAAAAATACTTAGGATCTTTTTACACAGAATAAATCAATAAAAATTCTTCAAAGACCGTATTCTTGTTTACAAAATCACTTTTTATTGATCTAGTCTTATAAAATCACATTTAGTTGATTTAATTATTGTTTCTAACTTTAAATTTTCTAACATTTTCCAAAATCCACTAAATAAATTCTACGTTAGTAAATTTAAGTTACAAACATTTTCTTTTATATTTCTAAATCACTTCTAAAATTAATTCTCTTTAAAATAATTTGAAGTTCAAACACCTTCAATCTACCTTTTTCCTTTATTTATGAAAATTTCACTTGATAACACTTTAATTCCCTTTTCAAAAATCCTTATTGGAAAAATTCTTATATTTCATAGCATCAAAATATTTTTCTAAATTATCAAAACTTTATAGATGGTCATTGGAACCATGAAATATTTTTCTTCTAACTTAATTAAATTCCATTCTTGTTTCTCTTGAAAAACAAACCCTTTGTTTATTTTTCATACTCCTCAAATCAATCCAATTTTATTCTTCCATAAACATATTAATTTGTAAATACCTATTTTGAGGTGTCTTGGCGAAATTCTCATTGTTCTAGGGATCAAAATTTAATTTCCTTGTTCTTGAAAAATTTCAACATGGAACCCTAACCTTGGGTGCCAAAACCGTAGCCATCTCTTTGGTCATTGGAACCAAAAATTGATTTTCTTTCCATCATCAAGTCATGACATACATATACATATAATCATATATATCACAAGCATGCCATAATTAAAAGCAATAAATCATATCAAAATCATAAACTCATGCAAAGCATACCAAGCATAGGCAAATAATTAAAACACATAAACAACCACAAATTAATTACAAGACCATGGATATGAATCCTCACATGGATTCAACATCCATCAAATATATAACCATCTCTCACCACCATACTTGGTTGGTGAGATGGATCTCCCTCTTACCTCTTGAAGATCCTCTAAGATTCTTGATTTTGCTTCTCTTTCCAAATCCTTCAACACCAAAGACTTCTCAAATCCAAAACAAAATACATAAAAATTAGTATACTAAGCTTGATTAAGAGGAACCATGGATCAAACATGGTTTAAAACTTTGAAAATCAAAAGAAAAGTGAAGATTAGTAAACTTCACCATAAATACCCAAGAACTTTGACCTTGAAGAAAATCCATGAAGATGGATGATTTAGAGAAAATCTCCAACATGAAAGTTGCTTAGAATATCATGTAGATTCAAGATCTATGGTTGGATGAAATTAAAAGATATTGGAGAGTGGTTTTTGGTAGGTTGA
Source organism: Ormosia semicastrata (assembly GCA_029884595.1). Classification (NCBI taxonomy): domain Eukaryota; kingdom Viridiplantae; phylum Streptophyta; class Magnoliopsida; order Fabales; family Fabaceae; genus Ormosia; species Ormosia semicastrata. The sequence continues at coordinate 50,530,074 of JAQQTO010000056.1, read as the reverse complement.
CCGAATGGTTTCTCTTGTAGCACAAAGGTTGAATTTTTGATTTTTGATAGAAACTTGAAGCTTGGATTTGAAGCTCAAGATGAATGATTTTGGAAAAACTCATAACTAGAGATGTTCTTAGAATGGTGTTTAGGTTTAGAAAATCAAGTTGGATGAAATTAAAAGTGATAAATGGTGTTTTTGGGCTGCTTGACCGAATCTATGGAGAGAAAAGGAAGAAAATGGTTATTTTGTGTTCTTGGCTTGGTTAAGTGATGAAGATGAATGATTTAGAGAAAATCTCCAACATGAAAGTGTTTTGGATTGATGAGAGGATTCAAGATATGTAGCTAGATAAAATTATGGTAGATTAGAAATGGTTCCATGGGTGGTGACCGAATGGTTCAAGGAAGGAAAGAAAATGGTGTTGTTCTTGGTGTTCTTGGTGTTCTCGACAAATTGGAAGAGAGAGAAGAGAGAAAATGAGTTAAGTGTGATAAAATGAAAAGAAGGATGCTGCATTTGGAGTGGAAACCATAGCCTTGCATGGAGAGAAAGGAAGGAAATAATTTGGTTTTAGAAAAATGACTAATAATTGGTCAAGGCATCCAATTAAAGTCTTCAAACTTTTTCTTTGGCCTAAAAAGGCTACTCCAACATGTCTTAAACATGTTTCCCCTCCTTTGTTTCTTGTCCAACCGTCCCCCCCTTGCATTATGCATGCAATAATATGGTCATCTTTTTCCATGCAATTATGTGAAGCAATTCTAGCCATTGATTAATTCAATGGTTAGGATTTAGATAGATTTTTATTTTTAGAAGACCAAATCTAAGCCATTGGATCTTTTTCCTTTAAATTATAGCCATTAGATGTGTCTCCAAAATTAAGGGTCAAGATTGCTCCTTCAAACTTTAAATCCAAGGGTTATAATTAGTCATAGCCTTTTTAGAAGACCAAATCTCCACCCTTGATTAATTCTTCATCCAATGGTCATAAATGGTCTCCTTCACTTTTTAAGACTAAATCTCCACCTTTGATTTAATCTAAATCTAATGGTTGTAAATGGTCACCTTATATCATCAATTTTACACCATTGATTAAATCTACGATTGATATTGAAGCTTGCCTAATTTTATTCTAACACCATTAATTAAATTAATGATGATTATCTTATACTTCTTTATTAAATTTATTTCTTAACTATTAATTAAATTAATGGTGGATATCTAAACCACTAATGTTGACTTAACAATATAATTTCTATTGTTATCTACTAAAAATCCCACGAAAGAATATATTTATCTTGTATTTTTATCTTTCGATAAATAAATACAAGATAAAAATAAATTTTCTAAAACTGTTTCCTGGATTCGGGTTTAGTAAGATCCCCTGTCTCCGTCTAAACAAGTACAAATTTTTCTATACGTAGAAAAAATTTTCACTTTGGGACTCACCTAGGCCCACGTGTATGGCCACACAGGCCCACATACCCTCGTGGGGCCCACAAATGAAAAAAAATTTAAAATCACACATAAAATCACAAAAATTAGAAAACGTATGAAAATCAAGTCGATTGTTAAAAATAATTAACAATCAAGAGAAATAAATACAAAAAGATTTTCCCACCAAAAATTATCATTTTTCTGACACGGAGTAAATCACTCAAAATGATTAAATACGCTGATGGGATATTCAAAATAATTTTACAGCGCTCAGAATTTACTAAACAGTAAAATTTTGTTAACTGTAAAAATTACTGTTTACGAGATATAAAATTTGGGGTGTTACAGGATGGGTCAACAAGCTTTAAGGTTAACGACCAGTGCCTAAAACCTTATTTTGGAGGAGAAATTAACAGGGAGAAGTCCTCCCTCACACTATTAGCTCTAGCTTGAATTCACCAAAGTCCTACAGGGACTATAAATTAGGCCCTTCTTGGGAGGGAACCCAAGGGTTTGTTTCTTTACCTTTAAGTTTTTAAATAGCTTAATAAGTAGATTTAACATTTTCAGCATGTTTTTGTGGTCCAATTTATAAATAAATACTTTGGACAAGTTTTATAGGCGAAGAAGGCCTAAAAGAGGCAACAATTGGCCAGAAATAAAAGCTGCTGCAGAATTCTGCAGTCAGACTTCATACGTCGCGACCCTCACAAGGTTGCGCCGTGGCTCTCTGTGTATTCCAGGCCAAAAACTAGGGGCCTCAGGGCCGCAACCCTAATAACTTGGAGGTCGCGGCCCTACATGACGGTCGCGGCCCTTAATGATGACCGCCGCGGCCCTAAAAAAAAAAACCCTAGAGTGAAACGCACGTTTCACTCTGATGAGCGCCGCGGCCGTGACACTACAGGGGCCGCGGCGCTCAGCAACGAACCGTGTTAAATCACCCTCCTCTCCCATTTCTGTCACTTTCCCCTTCCCTCTCTCGGTTTCTCTATTCTCCCTTCCTATTTCTCTTCCTCTCCCGGTGGATTTTAGGCTCCATTTCATCCTCATTCTCATTTTCTCCACGAGGTAACACGAGCTTACCCTTTTTACCATTTGATTTTATGCATTTTCTTCCATTTCTGTATATTTCTTAGCAGTAGGAGATACATTTTAGTTATTTAGTAAGTAATCTTGTATGATGTAGGTTATTTGTTCATTATTATTTGTTGATTGTTGTTATTTAAACTGTTTGGAGAAGCTATGGAACAGGGCAGCCATTTCTGTAATTCTGAGCTTGCGCGTCGCGGCTGTGCCCTATGGGGGCCGCGACCCTCTCACTCAGAATTGTCAGAAATGGTTCTTTCCACTTTTGGTTGTTTTGGGTGACCCTTTTAGCTTCATTACTGCCTTATTTTTATGTTGTTACCCTATTCTATGTTCTACTTTTCTTTATCTTTTCTATTTTCTAATTTTAGGCATTCTTTTTGCAAGGTTAGGTATTCTGTAAGCTCCATTATGACTTCCAGACGCAGAGCTTCCAGCACTCGAGCACAAAGGGAATCTTCTCCTCCTGTGTTTGATAGGCGAAGGTTTATTTCAGTTGAGGCGGCTGAGCGGTATAGCATCTTAGTTAAAAAACCAGTTATTCTTGAGCGCGGCTTCGATTTTACTCAGGGTATCCACCGCGATATCCAGGACCTCATCACTCACCATCACTGGTAGAGGTTCACTGTTCACCTGGAGGCTGCTGTTCTGCCAGTTGTTCACGAATTTTATGCGAATGTGGCTTTCTCGGCTAGCCACACTACTGCGCGGGTGCGCACTCGCACTGTCTCTTACTCCCCTGATGATATCAGGCGCATTCTGGGGTTGCACCAGGTACCTGAGATTTGTGATTATGAGTAGTTTATGCGATGGGAGCCGGAGGAGGGGATTGACCTCACTGTTGTAACTGCTCACATTTATAGTCTTGAGTCTCTCCCGGTACCATGGACCTTGACTGTGGATACTCAGCGCCCTCGTTTCTTTCCTCAGCACTGCTTGACTCCTGAGGCCAAGGGGTGGTATCATTTTATCTCTCACCGCCTCACTTCATATGGGAACATGTTCCAGGTTACTCGGGACCGAGCGACCCTTCTTTATGCTATCCTCGAGCGCCACCACATTGATGTGGCTCAGGTCATCCATTCCTGGATTCAACGAGCGGTTGAGGAGTCCCGGACTTTGTACTTCCCTTCCCTCATTCAGGAGCTTTGCCGGGCGGCACATGTTACTTGGGAGACTCATGAGGAGCTATTTGAGGTGAAACAGCCCATCATTGACTCCATCATTGAGCGGTTGGGAGGACCTCCTGCTCCTGCGCCTCTGCGTCCTCGATGACAGCGACAGACTCATGAGGCGTCTAGTTCAGCTCCTGTCCCAGATGTTGCATGGCGCGCCTCTGTTAATGCCCAGCTTGCCTATATTATTCAGACCCAGAGGTGGATGGCTTAGCAGTCAGGCTCCCCATGGATCACTACCCTGTGCCCCAATTCCCACCTGTGGCAGTGGCTGGCCTATCTCGTCCGCCGCAGGATTCGGATCATGATGAGGATGCTGAGGAGGCGACTTCTTCTGATGAGGATATCATCTGATGCACACAGGGCATCTATCCTTTTATTTTTTGTTGAAACTTGCTCATACTATGTATAGTGAGGACACTGTTTCCCTCAGGTTTGGGGGGTGTCTATAACTGCTTTTAGTTTTTAATTATGTAATTGATTATAACTGCTTTGTTCATACATGCTAATCATAGTACAGATATTTTTTTTTTGGTATATATGAAGTGCACATGATAATTTTTTTGATACAATGTGCACAACATAGGCTTTGCTTGATTGTTTAGATGAAATTAATGGCTTGCGCGAATTGCTAGTGTGGTAATGATTGTCTGATGATATGAATGTTTGCAATTTGCCTCTTTTAGCGAAACTTTGCACGATTTTGAAGTATGAGAATCATTGTTTGTCTCTTCATATGCATGGTTTTATTTCCCACTTGTATGCTTGTGTAGCTTGAAAAGGAGTTATATGCATGTTTAGAAAATGTTTATGGGAAGTACTTGTATAGATTTTGTTTTTCTGTAATATTATTTTGAAGCGAAATCCTAGATTATAAATGATTGAGGAAATGATAAGGGCATTGTTTGGACCGATTGAGCCTTAAAAAGCTTATCTTGACATGATCATATCCTTAGGTTCCCCTTTGAAGCTATATATATGTTGGCCTTATTTCTTTTATCACCTACATATACCATACCATGTAACCATTCTTGATGCATGTGAAAACATTGCATTTATTATCTTACCATCATTGTTGGTTGAGTTCACACCATATGATTTCTTGTTGTAAGTTCGGTAATGAGGGGTATAGTGTAAATTAAGTTCAATAATGAACCTGGAAGAACCATTTGCAAAAAGAAAAACATTGCTTTGCTCATTTAAAAAAAAAGAAGAAAAAGAAGAGAGACAAGCAAAGCAAAAGAAAAGAAAAAGAAAAGTTAACTACAAAAAGCATTGAATGGTTCTAAGGAGTTCTGATTTTGAATACCCTGATAGTTTTAATTAAGCTCATGTCTTGAGATCATATGAGTATGATTCTCAATGTTTGTGTTAAATCCATTCCCCTTTGTTCTTCATCCTATAATTCCTGGCCTTACATTACAAGCTGTGAAAGACCCTTTTGATCTTCATTTGTGTATGATTTACATTAGTGGAGAGAGATTTTTATGGCAATCTTATGGATTTTGTGAATCATATGTCTGTATGCTTATAAACTTATCTGAATGTGTATGAACTGAAAAGTAGAAGTTTAGCTTGCATGCTTGTGGGAGATGTCATTTGTTGGATAAGAGACCTTGAATGTTATCATGCTAAAGATGTGCATGTGTGAAGCTGATTATGATGCATGAGCAATCTTTGAGGCCTATACAATCATTAAACACTAGATTAGGTTAAGTGAAAATGAAATTCATGATTAGATGCTGGATGAATGCTGATAATAATTTGTTTTGCTCGAGGACTAGCAAAAATCTAGGTTTGGGGGTGTGATAATTCCTGCCCCTGTATGTGTATTTTACGATTGCTTAGTCCTTGTTTAGAGGCATGAATGGAAGACTTTGGCTTTATTTTCATTCAATTTCATGATTAATGTTTTTCATTCTGCTTTTGAGAAAATCTTTCCAATTCATTGATGAATTAAGTAGATTGTGCACTTATGCTTAACTAGGTGAATTCTTAATTGTAGGTGGGCTCAAAATGGATAATTTGATGCAAGTAAAGACCCAGCATAGGGTGGAAAAGCTTATGAAGCATCCCAACTTAGAGGGCCATGGCGCACACACATGAGGGCCGCGGCGCTTGGTGCATCAGCAGCATTCCAGTACTTCAACCCGAGGCTTCAGGGCCGCGGCGCACATGTAGTGAGGGTCGCGGCCCCAGTGACCTAATTGAGGAGGGCCGCGGCGCGCAAAGATGAGGGTCGCAGTGCGCAGAGGTTAATTTCATCTATAAATACTGTTCTATTAGTTTTTCCTGGGAGATTAATTAGAAATAGATTACAGTTGCTAGGGTTACGATTTTTGGGTAGAAAAGAAGCAGAAATAGCCAAGATTGGAAGCTTTCTTCACATTGGTGGAGGATTGAAGCTTGAAGGATCATCTCCCTAAGCTTTGTTCTTCTTTTTTCTTCTCCTTTCTTATCTTTATCTTCATGACTATGATTATCTTTGTTATATTTTCGTTTATCATGGCTGGCTAGGTTGTTATAGGGTTTTTCTTTGGATCTTCTTATAGATGTTGATTAAACTTGTAATCCTTTGAGTTATATACATGATTTGACTTTTGTTCAGTTATATTATGCTTAATGCTTTATTAGTCTGATCAGCTTTCAATTGAATTATTTAAATCTAATGAACTTAGACATAGGAATTTGGATTTAAGATCATATGTATAATTAATACATGTTCTATTTCATTTAATTGGGTTGGATGCGATGATTCGTTAATAGGATGGAAATATACCTATTGACTATGCTTAGTAATTAGTTGGGAATAAATCTTAATGAGTATATTTACTCTAGTTCTCATGGAAACATAGGGAATTAGGTAATGGAAGCGGGGTTAATTGACCTAAACATAGGCTTTTAATTAATTGTGATTCCCAAGCTAACCTAGCCATTTCATTTATAATGCTCGTAAGGATTACTTGTTATCAATTGAAATAGGAAGTGAAAAAGGAATCCCTATTCTTGAAATATCAACTCTCACATCAGTTTAATAGTTTTTAAGTTCTTATAATTAACAAATAAATGAATACTCCAATTTATAAGTCCTTGAAAAGACGTACTTGAATTATTGATTTATACTTAGCACTTAATTTAATATTTTTTTCTCGTGGGAATGATATCTGACTCATAGTGATACTACAAGTGCGACCCGTGCACTTGCGGTAAGCAAAGAGCGAACAACGGGACCTTGTGGAATTACCTAAAGGTGCAAGAGAGTTAGGTGTAAATAAATCTTTAAGACTAAGTGTGACTCTTATGGCAACCTTGAATACTACAAAACTCGTCTGTTGCCAAATGTTTTACTCAAAAAAATGACATTGACTATAAGGAAACATTTTTGCTAGTTTCTAAGAAATATTCTTTCAGAATTATCATGGCAGTAGTAACTCATTATGATCTAGAGTTATATTAAATGGATGTGAAAATCGTCTTTCTAAATGAAAATTTAGAGGAAGATGTTTATATAGATCAACTAATAGGGTTTTTAGTTGAGAAGAAAGAACACATAGTGTTTAAACTTAAGAAATCAATATACGGACTTAAGCAAGCTTCTCGCCAATGGTACCTTAAGTTCAATGATATTATTGTATCCTTCAAATTCAAGAAAAATATTGTTGATCGATGTATATATCTAAAAGTCAATGGGAGTAAGTTTATCTTTCTGATTCTGTATATCGATGACATCTTGCTCGCAACTAATGATCTTGGTCTATTAAGTGAGACTAAGAAGTTTTTTTCTAATAACTTTGAAATGAAAAATATGGGAGAGACAAGTTATGTGATTGGAATAGAAATATTTCGTGACAGATCATAAGGATTGTTAGGCTTGTCTCAAAAAGCATATATCAATAAATTTTTAGCGAGATTTAGAATGGAAGCTAAATTTGTGGCATGCTTTGAGGTCATGGTTCAAGCTAAGTGGTTTTAGAACTTTATTTTAGGACTTGGAGTAGTTGATAGTATTGCTAGGTCGCTAAAAATTTATTGTGATACTTTTGTAATTGTCTTCTTTTCTAAAAACAAGTATTCTAAAGGTGTTAAACATATGGAATTGAAATACTTTGCCGTTAAAGAAGAAGTTCAAAAATATAGAGTGTCAATAGAGCATATTAACACCGACTTTATGATTGTTAACCCTTTAACAAAAAGGTTACCGCCCAAAACATTTAGTGGACATGTTGAAAATATGGGCATTGTTGCCAAGTAGGCATTATTGTATACTATTGTTAATGTTTATGTTTTATGTACTTTGATACTTTGAGCTCATGAATGTATATGTTTTTGTCTTACTTGTTTTTTTGAGTTTGTATACATAATTGAATAGGAATGATGATAATAGGTTCTGTCTTTAATAAAAACATTATTGTTGGACCAATTATGTGCTTTCAATTCATAGGACATGTCAAAGAGAAGACTAAATTTGTAGTACATAGAAGGGACTATGTCGATTAAATGATATACGACTATCATGACTCATGTTATTTTTTATTCTTAGTCATGATAAATATTAATCATCTTAATAAGAATTTTAATTAAAAGTTTTGAAACAAAATATTAATATAAATATAAAATAATAACTGTAAAAATAACTTTTCATGAATGATGTATCCAATGTAAAGAAGAGTTTGATTATATATATATGAATTCATATTATATTTTTGATAGACTTATCAAACTATAAAGAAGGTAATGTCACATGAGCCAAGTGAAAGAATATTAGATTAAATGTCTCATGTGATAGACATGTGACTTATCTTATTAGTTTAATAAATAATTAAATTAAGTTAATGAGCTAAACTCTTATTGGGTAAAAGAGAAATGATAGTTTTATAATTATAGTAACTGTCAACTTAATGGAAGTTAGTAGTATTTAAGAAACAGTTTCTGTGTAAAACTAAAGGTTATGTACCTGGTCATAAAATGTTTCTTCTTCCCTCACCATCACTAAAGTAGAAGAAGAGAGTAAAGAAAGGCAAAAGAATAGAAAATGAGTTTTGAGATATCTTTAACACTCTTAGAATACAGTTTGCTTTTTATTAATGGATAAAGGTTAATATCTTCATACTTTCTTATTTGTATGAATCATGAATTTTAAGATCCTTATGTTTTAATTGTAATTTTCTATATTAAGATTCTTAAAAAAAATACAAATTTAACAGTAAATGCTTATTCATGTGCAATGCAAGGGACGAAAAGGTGGGAGATAGTCTTGCATGGTAGCTCCATGCACGGCAAAAAGCAAAGAGTGAGCTTATATTTTATGCGTATGAGGGATGACATGTCCTCTATCCTAGTTCACATAAGGGGCAAAGAGGCCTTTAGGCTAGTCAAACAAAGAGGAAAGAGTAAGAGAAAGAGATAAGAATAAAGAAAAGTATCAATAAAGAAATATCATGGATTAACTGAGCATATGCATGCATTATTAAGCATCTCATCTGATTTTTTGTGTTGTTTCATGAGCATGATGTGCCTAGTGAATGTTCTAGAATTATTTGGCTATGATTGTTGTAAAATGATTTTTCGGTAGCTTATACCATTAGAAGCACCGTATTTTTCACTATTTTTCACTGAGTATTATCTATTGAGAATTTTCCAATTCTCACCTCATTTGCCATGGTGTTTTTAGATTCTTAGATTTAAGTGCTTGGTAGGATGCTTACTATTGTTGTTGACCCTGAACTGAAGACCGACTAAGTTTACTAATTGATGTGGAAGGACTCTTGAAATGTTGTAGTATGCTAGTACCAATTTTGTATAGTGAATCATGGAACTTGAGTAGCCCCTTGTGGTTGTGTTATAATTCTTAATGTTATCTTTCAAAAGTTATGTATTTATAACTTAGATGATTATGCATATAATCTAACAAAATGGAGAGTGGTGTCACAGTATGCAAGTTAAATGCTAACCGAGAGTGATTAAAAATAATAACTAATGGTATATTTAAGTGAATTCGAGAAAGATCTAAATACTAATAGCTTTGGGAAAGGGACTCTTGGTCAAGTCCTCAAGAAAGGACTAACATTTTACCCTAAAAGAATTTAGGTTTCCTATGATCAAGAGTTGGTCACTAAAGGAAGAAATAAAGTAAGCTAAGCTGGATAACCAAATTAACTTAGAATTCTTTAAAGCATGAAATGCCTCAATTAAGCTAAACGAAGGCTATGATCTTAGATTAGTATAAAACATTAATAAATCAATAGATAAGTAAGATAGTTAGTGCCTAACTCTAGCTAGGCCTCAACCTGGAGAAGGTCTTGGTCCATCCTTCCTAAATTAAGTTTAATGGAAGCCCCAGAAACTCCATCATTTAGAGAATAAGAGCTATAAAAGGAAAAATAAATGTGACAACTTACCCATATTACTTCGGTACCAAGTAGGATCTCATAGTCAGTAAGTGAACCTCGAGTTTCTTGCCTCCCCGTTGAGTATATCATGGACTATAGTAGCAGTGTAGTGATGGTAGCTGGATCTTCAAGATGTTAATGGTGGAAAAAAGAAAAACTTGGAAAGGAACGAAAAAATATATGGGATGTGCTCACAAGATTAGTAGTATCACTTTTGAGTCATAATATAAAAGAGTAAAAGATGAAGAGGAGACGCAAGGGATGAACTCGCTATAGCAAGAGAGTGATTACCATTTTTGAATCAAAACTAAGAAGATAAATGGAAAAATGAAGGACGTGCTCATGCAGAGAGAGCCTTGAGAACGAGAAGTGAAAAGTCTTTCTTCAAAAGTCTCAATAAATGTTTCTGGAGATTATTTTGAATTTGTTTGTATTGTCATAGATGTTGCTTTTGCCTTTCATTTGTTTCTTATCTCAACAAGTCATTGGGAAGTTTAAAGTCAATAAAGGAATGATGAGTGTTACAATATTGCTTGAAAACTGAAACAAACTGACAAATAGCTATTTCACTTTCTGACCTTTTGCTTTTTCCTGGTTGGACAGGTAAACTATCTGATTAAATAAGTGACCCATGACCTGGTTTTCGGAATAGTTTAATCTCTAGTCTAGTTATACAAATATGCTCTAAACTTTTGCAATTAAAAAAAAGCTTAATCACATTGTTTCCATTAAATTTTGCTAATTCATGGATGGTTTGATTACAAATCACAAATCGAGGAAGGGAATCACTTCATTATGTTGATTCTCTACTCTCATATAGCATCTAAGTGAAGGTGTGCGAGAATCATGATAATGCTCAAAGGCAATATTGTAAAAGAAAGTTGCTATGTTGAAGTAAAAGAGAAGTGCAAACTTACAAAGTACAAAAGGCGAATAGAAAAGAGAGAAATTCTTACCTAAACCTAGAGCATCACAGTTGGGTGCACCAGGTCAATAAGGACTTAGTATTTTCATGAATTTTTGTAAAATTAATTATGTGACACAAAGATCCATAAAAATATTAAGTCCTAATTGGCTTGGTGCACCTAACTGGGTGCTCTAGGTTTAGGCAAGAATTTTTTTGAAAAACAAAGGTTGAAACAAAAGGCTGAAAAATAGAAACACTGAGGGACTCATTTTCCTGTTGTATATGTGTAAGGAGTGTTGACTGTCAAGACTTGAATCAAGTCCCTTGTTATTGTATTTATAGACCATGAATGCTGACTCCCACCCATTCAATTGAATTTTAAAAAATACTTGCTATCCTCTTTTCTACTTTAACACTTATTGAGCATTTCTTCATGTGTCCATTCTTTGAGCATCTCTATTATGGGCATTTGGACAACTACCCATGTTCTTGTTACCATGGGGTAATGGCTTCACTTTGTTGTTTAGGGGTAGAGCTAGGCTAAATTTGAAATGATATGTTTGGGGGCCATCTTCAAGAAAATAATTTTTTTTCTTTTAAAAAAATGCAATCTTTGGAAATTTTGGGGGGAAGAAGGTGGCCAAAGCATCCTTACCCTTACATGACGCACTACCTCTATTGTTGTTAACTGCCTATCGATTCAACCACGCTGACATGCTGACTCCATTTTATAGCTAACCACCTGTGTCAACCTATTGTGCTTTATCTATCCTATTATTACACCATTTTTAGACTGCTTATACCGACATTGGAAAATCTTGACATATAATGGGACACTTAGTCTTCTTTTTTTCAAAGGCCCCTAACAGATGCCCCACAAGTGTCACTTTTGAGTGAACTAATGAAATGGTGACACTTGTACATGTGTTGGTGGCACCATCCATTCCTTTCCCCTATTTTAAGGCATTTTTGATAAGTTGCAAAAAGATTATATTTTTAGTGCTTAATTTGTCATATTTTAGTAGATAATCATGATAATTCAATGCCTTTTTGATTCATAATTAGGGAAAATGTATATTTTCATGAGATAACTAATTTCCATGTTATTTTAGGTCTTTTACACTATATTTCATTAATTATTGTACACTCGATGAGAGTCTTGAATAAAGTTGAATTCTAAAACAAATGGGTTGCAAATTTGTGTACTTTCTGACCTTGCTGGAGTAAATCAATCATAACTTGAGTTATAGATATCAAAACAAAGTGATTCTTGCATCATTGGAAAGTTAAGACAAAATTCTGCAAATTTAATGTTTAGCTTGAAAAATAATTCCATCATTTAGAGGTTGTGAATCAATGCTTATTGACACAGCCATGCTTTTTCACTTAGCATGGTCTGGCCATGCTATCCCATCGTCAATTGCACGACGATGAACTTAAGTCAAAAACCATGCAACTCGGTTATTCAATCAAGAGGTTTTCGGCCTTCTACACCTTTTTATATGGGTTTGAACTCTTGACACTCGCCTAAGACCTAAACCTAGAGACCTAACCTATCTATAATTACAACTTTAAAAGGCATAGAAAAAGATATTCCTAGATTTTTTGGGAGGAGAGCTCTTGTGGCTAGAGAAAAACACAATTAGAGAGAGTTTAATCGAAGATCATCAATAAAAAGGCATTGTAAGAAATTAAGATATTTACATGATTTTATAAAATAATTTTTCTAAAGAACAAAAGCCCCCTAGTGGAAAAGTCAGAGAAGATGAAAGAAGCCATAAAATAAATGAATTTTTTTATTAAGAATGATGATACCAATGAAAATGATATTGTGCTAGAGTATCATGGAGAGAAATATCTCGATAATATTGTGTGCTCAACATTATTCGAATTAGGATATTTCAGAGGGCATCCCTAAGACAATTACCCATCCTGGTGGCACAGAAAACATGTGTCTGCTTGCAGTTGTATAACGATTTTTAAAAGGTAGCAAAAAAATTTAATCTCAAGAAAATTTGGATGAGGGTGAAATTACAATTTAAAGAGAGATGATGATGACAAGTGAAAACATATATATTTCTCTTATTACTTGTAATACAATATAAACTTAAGGAATAACTATCTAAATTTAATAAATTAGTCTAGAAACTAGGAGTGTAAGTGATAATCACATATTTTATACATTAATAAACTCTCATTTTGAGTTATTTACACTCGCTATATACTTAATTGATTAAGCTTAATTATGTTTTGTAAGTTTGGACTCAAATTGGACTTAATTGATTTTTTCAGCATGATTTATGTCTTACACTGTTTCTGTATTTTGGTTATATCTTGAGTTCTAGATGTCTAACAATTATATATCTTACCTTGTAGGAAAGATAAGAGAGAGCTCTACAACTTTCATGAGAGCTCTAGGTCAAAGTCGGACATCTAGTGAAACTAATTGGGCTTAGAAGTCAGAATACGGGTTTTGTGATTAGAACCTGAACAGTGTACAGTAATCAGAGCATAACTCGGGCTGTAAGAACTTAATTTTACTGAAATTTTGGTATATACAAGTTAAGACCTATATCGACAACTTTCATGAAGAACACAAGACTCATTTCAGATTGTTTAGAGATCATATTGGGCTTCCAAGTCAGAACAGAGGAACTGTAGCTGGGATTGAGCAATGTACAGTAATCAGACTATATCTCGAGTTGTAGGAATACTTTTGGGCTCAAACTAATGGAATTTGAAAGCTAAGATCCAGACCTACAACTTTCATGAATATCATTTTTCAATTCTCTAACGCATTCAATGAGTTCAGTACTGAATGATTTTGAAGACAAAGAATCTCAATAATTTTGCACTCATCAAAAGTCATTTGGCATCTTCCACTTATTTTTCACTCATCCACTCACTCATGAATCAGCCTCCTTGTCATTTTGTATCTCTAATCCTCTATAAAAGGCACCATTGGCAGATCATTTAGGAGTCTTGGTCTTAGAGATCAAGATCATGCTATTGTGTTATTTGATTATTTTGTTGTAGTTTTCTTTTGTTCTAAATTGGAGTTATATTCTTCTTCTTCTTCTCTTTTTCTTTCTTCTTGCTTATGAGTAACTAATTTTTATTTTACTTAGGTGAAAGGGTGAAGCTTTTGGTAATAAGTTAAGGTTAGATTAATTTCTTTCTTGTGCTTAAATGATATATTTTCAAGTGGTCAGTATACGTGTTATATTTTGTTTTCAATTAATTTAGAAACCCTCCTTGTAAAGTGGAGATCTTGATTCATTGTAGACAAAAGGTTAGCACAATGAATGCTTGAGCTCATTTATAAGTAGTAGTGTTAATAGATGATTAAATGAATCACAATATAATTACATATATAATTTTTAATGAACTTTGAATGTTGTATTTTCTGATTGGAACCTCTATTATGTGTGGATTCTAATTGAGTTATAAAAAGAATTAATCTTGTCCTTAATTTATTTACCAAGAGTGAATCTCCTAGCCCAAGTAAGTTTTTTTTTTATTTGTGACTAAGTTTTATCACGTTTATTATTGTGACAAAATATTTACTTTACGTCAAAGAATTTTTCTTCATCAATTCCTTGTGGATCCACCTCGGACTCCCGAGAATTTATTACTTGAAATAATCTGCACTTGGATTTATAACTTTTAATCCGCATTTGTCAGTATCAAGAAAAGTCATTTTTCTTTTGAGCTATTAAATCAAACACGCTTGTGTTTTGAATATTTTTGTATTGGTTTTTCTCCTGATGAACTGAGATACCAATGTTGCTCACTATAATTTGAGAAGCATAATTTTTCCAAGAACAACACTCATGGTGAAATATATCAATCATCATCATTATTTTCATTTGTTACATATAGGAATTTTATTGATATTCTTATGTACGCCCTTCCATACAGCCGATGATAGTCAAATCTTATAGAAGTTAACTCATATGTTTTCTCTAATCTAGAGATCTGGACCATACAACTTCTCTAATCCAAAAAGGTCTCTAGATTAGAGAAGACATATAGGTTAAATTGTACGATGTGGTTATCATCAAGCGTAAGGAAAAGTACAAGAATATTAAGAAAAGTCGAGTATTTAACTGTTGAAGACAAGGATGATGATTGATGTTTTTTGTAAAGAACATTACTTAGAAAGAAAGAACGTATTTCTCGAATAATTGCTAGCATTTCTATCCTACCTCACCAGAAGAGATCCAATACAAAAATCTTTTAACACAAGTGAAAATAATTTATTAAAGATCAAAAGAAATTTTACTTTTCCTAATAGTGACGCTCTTAATTCCTAAACTCATTCATTAAATATGAATAGTCTTCCCTTGAGTTTCAACTATAATACACGTAATAAGAAAAGTACATTTACTCCACTTGTCATCACAATCACTATCAAAACTCTAATCTCAACTTCGGACAAATACCTCTAAAATTATTTTTCTCTCAACTACTCTCCAAAACTTGATAAACGAGTAGAAGAAGACATATGCTTCCAATGTCACCAACAAGGGCAGCAGTCTAGGCACTACCTACTCAACTTCTCCAATCCTAACGATGTCGAGCTCACGATTTTATCAGGCATTTCCTCTCCATATGACTCTTGTATAATGCCATTTTTGTTGTTGAAATCACTCTTTATATAAATCTAGTATGCTTTCAATTTTTGTCTTATTCCCCAACTGCTTTACCATGTGACTTATGTCTATCAGAAAATCTACTTCACAAAAACAAGCAAATTTATCTTTTTAATCTGCAATGTTTTTCTTCTTCCTTTTCTTACATAACCCTACCTAGTCTTCTCCTCATCACCATAGGAGGTGGACTCGTGCCACTACTCAAACTTCTTATCACATTTACCACCTAAGAATCTTATCGTTAGAGTTATCATCCTCACAATCAATGAATGACAAAAAATAAGTTACTTGAGTAGTCAAATCCTAGATTGCTTAATGCCACTTAACCTATTAATTCAAAACTAAAATTGTCTAACTTCAGGTTTAGAGTTTCCTAATTTAATAGAGCATTAATTATTTTAATAATTCAAACACAACAACATGCATGCAAATAAGTGTTAATAATAATAACAGATTATTATATTACGCAATTTGTATCTCTATAACTAAGGCATATATTCATCATTCCTCTTGTTAGTTTCAAGCCATTATTCGTCTATAAGATTTACCACACTGCCTCATGTTCTCGACCCTTGTGTATATATATCGTATGTTTGACAATTACTCGAATATTTTTGTAATTAATCATTCTCATTTAATTAATTATTTATTGAGTTTAATTAACTAATTATTTAATTAATTAATTATTTAATTATTGATATAGTTGAAATTTTTACCTTTTATAATTTCATGTTATGTTTTTTATATTTTAATAAATGTAAATCTTCAATTTACACAATTCGTAGCTCTGTAAATGATGTCTCTTATATATTTATCATTTCTCTTAGTTTGAAGCCATCATTCATTTGTAAGATTTGTCACATTGCCTCATGTTCCCAACCCATGTATATATACATCATCCATTTAACAGTTTGCACATATTTTTATAATTTATCATCCTCGTTTAACTAATTAGTTGATTATTTAATTATTATATAATGTATATTTTTGCTTTCTTTTATTTCATATTATATTTTTTATATTTTATTAATACTAATAATTATTTTAATTTAATACATGAATTATTTAATTAAATAATTTACCAAATTCTTCACTTAAATTTTAAAAATTTCATATTACTATTTTTGTCACCGTTTTTTAATTTTAAAATTAGCATATAATACTATATTATTCTTATAATAAAATAGTATTAGTCTTATATAATGTAATATTATTCAAATCTTGTACCATCATATTATCTATATCATCTATCATACTAGCACATAAATGCTAACAAATAACAATATACCATGCATATAAACATACAATCAAATATACACATGAACACATATTTCAAAATATAAGCACTATATGCATACATGCAGACATATTATAAACAAATAAAAAAATATAACATTCAAATAAAAATATAAACAAAATTAATATATCGATTTTGTGTCATGCACCCACGTCTCTCATGCACCACGCCCATATTATGAGGATGTGCTCCTCAATGTGTTGCCCATGTTCATAGATGTAACGACTTGGGGTGGTTGGATAATGGTTTTAAGGCGGCACCGGCGATGGATGACGATGTGGCAATGGTGTGGCAAAGTGGGTGGCGAGTAGTTTAAGGACTGTGATGGGCTCCGACTAGTTGAGCATGGAGGGTGCGAGGTTGTGGTTGCTGGTGTTGATGACTAAGAGTGGTACCTAGTTCTGAGCATCACTGGTGTGGCATCCATGGGAGTGCAAGTCGAAGAAGCCATAAAGGCTAGGCTTCCACACACCATAATTGAAGAGGGAGGCCTAACCGGCGGGGGGATGGAGTGCAGAGAAGAGAGAAGAGTGGAGATGAACAGGAAGAGAAAACGAAAAAATGGAAGGGAAGTGGACGAGCGCATAACTTATAAAAAAAGTTCCGGTGGATTAGCATCCACTGGAAACTTTTATTGGTACAATATTTGAATTTCCAGCAAATCAATTGCCAGAAATTGGTTAATGCTTATCCTTGGAACTTGGAGGAACACATAATCGATACATTTACCAAGTGTTCTACTGACCTGATGATCTGGTGAAAATTGGCCAACACTTATCCTCAAAACTTGGAGGAATTTTTCAAACCTTGAAACACATAATTGATACATTTACCGACTAGTTAGTAGCCATAAATAATAATAAAAAAATCAACGGCTCTTTTTTGGGCAGAATATTTTATTTTTAAAATTTTTTAATTGACGCTCAATTTTTCGGCAAAAATTACCTGTATTACTAGAAACCACAAATCCATCAAAAAAAGTTGTCGCTAAAACCCAAATTTCTTGTAGTGAGGAGTTTGAAAGCTTTGAAGGCAAGATCAAAATGGGAAGATCCAAGAGTTTCAAGATCAAAATAACTCGTTCTATCTTTCTATATCTTGATTCTCTTTAATAATATTTGAATTGGATGTATTTATGTTTATTATGACCATGTTAGGCTAGATCTCTCTTTTGTTTGAGGGATGAATTCAAAAACCAAGATATAACTTTGATTAGTTGATCAAGATGTTATTCTTTGAGATTTTTTTTTGTTTTTGTTTTTGGTTTGCGTTATTCTGAGTTTTATTTGAACTTATTTGTGTTCTTCTATTACAATTGTTCATGAATCATATATTGAATTGTTTAAGTACGCAACTAGATAGATATTGATAGGTGATGCAGATTAAAAGTTACAAATTCAAGTGCAGGTTGTTTCAAGTAATAAAATCTTGGGAGTCTGAGGTCTATCCACAGGGAATTGATGAAGAAAAATTCTTTGACGTAAAGTAAATATTTTGTCACAACAATAAAAGTAATAAAACTTAGTCACAAAAAAAAAACTTACTTGGGTTAGAAGATCCACTCTTGGTAAATAAAATAAGGACAAGATTAATTCTTTTTATAACTCAATTGGAATCCACACATAATGGAGGTTCCAATCGAAAAATACTATGTTCAAAGTTCATTAAAAATTATATACGTAATTATATTGTGATTCCTTTAATCATCTATTAACACCACCACTCATAAATGAGATCAAGCATTCATTGTGCTAAAATCTTGTCTACAACAAATCAAGATCTCCACTTTACAAGGAGGGTTTCTAAATTGATTGAAAACAAAATACAACACGTATAATGACCACTTGAAAATATATCATTTAAGCACAAGAAAGAAATAAATCTAACATTATTTCATTACCAAGAGCTTTACCCTTTCACCCAAGTAAAATGAAACTTAGTTACTCATAGACAAGAAGAAAAGAAAAGAGAAGAAAAAGAATAAGAACATAACTTCAATTTAGAACAAAATAAAATTACAATAAGATAAACAAACAACAAAATAGTATGATGTTGGCCTCTAGGACCAAGACTCTTTAAATAATCTGCTAACGGTGCCTTTTATAGAGGATTAGAGATACAAAATGACAATGGGGCTGATTCATGGTGAGTGGATGAGTGGAAAATGAGTGGAAAATGCCAAATGACTTTTGATGAGTAAAAAATTATGGAGATTCTTTATCTCCAAAATCATTCAGTTCTAAAGTCATTGAATACGTCATTTTTTGCACCAAGTGGTATTCATGAAAGTTGTAGATATGGATCTTAACTATCTTTTGATAAAATTTTAACTCCAAAGACCAACTATAACCCGAGATATGACACAATTACTGCACACTATTTAGGCTCAATTTCAGTTCCTCTATTCTGACTTCCAAGCCCAATATGACCTATTAGACCTCAGAATCTCGAAAAGTGTTCAACATGAAAGTTGTAGATTTGGGTCTTAACTATCAATGATTTAAATTTTAGTCCATTTGACATCCTATAACCCATGTCATGAACAGTATGCATAGGTCAAGCTGTCAGGATCAACATCCTAGTTCTTGCTTCATTTCCAATGAGTTATCCAAACGCGTGATTAGGCAGTTGAGGTCTTCATGAAAGTTGTAGGGAATTGTCTTAGATTTCCTACAAGACCAGAATCACATCAACCATATATTTGAAACTCAAATTATAGCCAGTTTACTGAACACTATCAAAGAGATAAATTAAGGCTAATTCATGCAATAATTCCTTCAATGATCCAATTAGGCTTAATATCATAGAATGTGACAAAACCAACATAATTAAACCTAATTGAACCTTAAGAAGTCCAATGAGAGGATTATAAAATGTATAAAATATATTGTTATCAAATTCTCCCACACTTAGCTTTTGCACTCCTGGGTAAAACATATAAAAAAACTAGGGAACAAAGAAAAAAATGACACCGACTCAAAAGCTAAAAACTCTAAAGGATTTAATGAATCAAGAAGAGCAAACAGACATTTAAGGGATCAAAACATTCATGAGGTAACATTTCTTCACATATCAAACCAACAAGCAAGGAAACTTCAGTTGAAAAGAATGAATCAAGAATGATAGATCCTCACAAGATTTACTCTCAGTCCCTCAAGTATTTAAAAGGTAGGTATTTCACTCAATTCAACCCATGAAAATTGCACTACCATAAGCTTGCTTATCTTCTATTTCTCCACTACTTAGAACACATGCACACACAAATCATGAGGATTTTATTCAAGGTTATAATGGGGTCAAGGTAAAGGAGAATGTAATATGGATATGACAAGTTAAATACCAAAGAGAATAAAAGAGCATGAAAACTGAGTTCAATTAACAAGCATGAAAGTTCATCCCAACTCCACCTAATTCCCTTTACATATTCTTTTCCTTTCCTTTATTACCTTGTTGACCTTTTTTTTACATTTTTTTATTTTTGAATTTTAATTTTTTTAATTTTTTTTAATTTTTTTTACAAGAAGAACATAATATATACATTTTTTAACTAAACATTTTTTAACCATTCTGCACACACACCCCCACACTTGTTAAAAAAAACTCAACTAATAACAAAGTCAATGCTCTCTTATTTCCTAAAGTTAGGTAAGAATATGATTTTTTTTAAGGCACATTATGAGCTAGAAACAAGGAATGATCAAATAAGCTCAAAAGGGGTACACAAGGGAAAATATACAAGGTTAGCTATTTGGTCAAAGTAACTATTTCAAGAAAAATGTCTCAATCATATTTATGTATGCATGTAAAAATATAGCCTAAAAAAGAATTAAAGCAAGTTCTAGAGTAACAATTCCATAAGTGAAAAAATCACACAAGAAATAAGAGAATGGTACAGATGCTCAATCTATTCATCAATAGACTCAAGATCTCACAAGACATAATTCTATCATTCTCAGTCTATCAATTTAACATCCATAACCAAGCATGTGAAATTTAAGAAAGAAGACAATTTATTCAACCATGCCACGATCCCTGAATTTGAATTGCTACTTCCACACAACAATAGTTATCTACCCCAACTAAAATGTGTCTCAAGAGTAAAATTACCTCCAGAGCAAAATTTACTCCTTACTATGCCATCCTTAATTAGTTTAGCTGTTAGTAAATTACTGATAAATACAATAAACATATTAATAAACACACTTTCTAATTTTTTTTATTTTTTTTACATAACTATTCACAAAATTATCCCTCCCCCTAACCAGATCACAACATTGTCCTCAATGTCAAAACATAGATAGGTAAAGGATAGATGATATTACATGTTGTTGTAATTACTGAAAAAAGAAAGCTCACACAAATTTAAACAGAAATAAAGTATGATAAATAAAATCAAAGCTTGTAATTATTTAAATAGTTGGAGTGCCTGGTCTGACTTGCTTTTCATAGTGCTTCTCTCACTACTTCCTTCTAACCAATCTATCTGAATTGTTACTGGATCAGGTTCATAAACAAAAACTTCTAATTTATCAATCAACTCATCAATAGTGGAAGTAGAGATAAGGAGCCGTCTTGCCAAAGGTGTAATAAATTTCTGTTCCACAGCATGGTCAAGAAAAAATAACAAAAGATTAAAGAAATTATTAATATTCAACAAACCTATGGGTTTATGGTGGATGTTCAGTTGGGCCCAAGAGACAATTTGTAAAACTTCTTCCAAAGTACCAAAATCATCTAGTAAGGCTATGAATGCATCAGAGTTTGCAAGCATTGTCGTCATTTGTTCATGCATAGATGATACTTGAAGCTCTTTCCCAATTGTCTTTCCAGTGATGTTCTTTCGAGTTAAAGGTCCAGGAATGATACCTAAAACCTGACTGTCTCCTATATGTGCTGAGAGTGATACAACCCCTATTAACCTAATACTACCTCCCCCATATACTACATGAATTTTCCTTGCAGCAAGTCTTCGACTAAGAGTGCTTGGTGCATTTACATACTCTAAACCCTTCCTATAACTTGACCCACAAAATACATAGATATTTATAAGTCTACGAATAGAAGAAGAAGATCCCTCTATTTCTACACTCACACTCCCTTTGAATGATTTTGAGTTAGAGGAAAGTGAAGAAAATGAAGTGTTTAAATAGAGAAGAGAATAGGAAAAGTAATAATAGCTCCTATATGGGTAGGTTGGCTGATGTTAGAAAAGTTTAAAATTAAGAAACATATTTTTTTATTTTTTTTTATATATTTTTTTAAACTTCAAGAAAACCATTAGGGTAAAGAAGTCTAGAAACCCCTGAAGGATCCCGCTCAAAGGATCATCTGTCCAAAACCAAAATATAACAAAATCATATAAAGATAAAATTATAATAATAAATGATGACATACCTTTATCTACAGTTTTCACAGTGTATCTTTATACAACGCGTCATGAGTCCAGTAATACCAAGACGACTCAGCCAATCTGGGAATTCTTCTTCCTCCCACTTGTGGGATATTTTGGATTGAGCTACGACGCCACTAATTAAAGTGCGTAAATCTGACAGTTACCACCAACGACCATAGCCAGTGAGAGGTCGCTGAAGAGCCTATGATATTAAATCAGAGGATCTAGCTCAGAGGCATTGTCACACGAGAATGCAAACATGAGACGCTTCTTTCTGTCCATCAGCAAGTAGAGCCTACGGTTAAATCCTATGAATGCTTGTGCGGTTCTCTACAGAGCATGACACACGAACCTTATTTACGGACTGGTGTGCAAAGGTCCACCCGAGTCAATGACGGGTCTGCCACTAGCAGAGGTTCCTAATCTAATTAAAGACCAAGTGCAATAGAAATTTCGCCCTCCTCTTTTTTTATTTTTTTCCTTTTTCTGCTTTTTTTTTTCTTTTTTTCTTTTCTCTTCTTTTTTTTTTTTGAAAATATACAAGATAATATATACATTGTGATTGTGGCTCACATCTTCATCTGGTTTTACGTTCAATAATGGCTTGAACTCCTTCTATGACTTGAGGATAAGCTTCCCATCCAATTTTCTTATAAATTGGCAAACAGGGTCTTTTTGAGTCAGATTCCCAAGACTGTAACGCTCTTACTTATCCTTGAAGAGATTTCACAAACTAAGAAGTTCACGCTGCATATATCCACAAGATTGCGTCTCAAGAGTCAATAAGATATTATCTAATGACTCCTTACTCAGTATATTCTTAATGAAATTTTTTTTATCTTCTCTGTTTACGGAAACCATTCCCAAAGAATGATATCGTGTGTTACAATTCCATCGCGTACACTTGTAACAAACTTTCATTTTTTTTACTTTTTTCTTTTTAGAATAAGAACTTTTACCGAGACCCGGCATGTATGAGACAAATGAATTGGAAGATTCACCAGCTAAATGAACCTTTGCTTCGATTAACCAGCGAATATCTTCTGGGATGTCCTGTGCATTAACAGTCTCAATCTTTCACGCCTAGCTTTATAGATTTTTGTTAGAATATTTTGAGGAAAAGAAAGGAAATGTTTTCTTAGATTTGAGCGAATGACATCCATTTTGAAGGAGAAGAAATCAGTTATTATGGGAAACTAAAAAATAAACCAACTTGAGAGTCACGGAGTACCGTTATCCGCCACTTAACCGGGAACACAAAGAATTGCAAAAAGAAAGAAATAAAATTAAAATAAATTCTACTCATAAAAAGGATTAGAAAGGGAGATGGATTCTACCTCAATAACTTGATGTTCCAGAAATAGTTTGAGTCTTTGTCCATTGACCTTAAATACATTACCATTCCTAGGGTTCTCAATGTCTATGGCTCCACGAGGACACACATGTTTGACAATAAAAGGACCAGTCCACCTAGATCTTAATTTTTCAGGGAATAGGTGAAGATGAGAATTACAAAGTAGAACTTTTTGACCAATTTCAAAAGGTTTTCTCAAAATTGATTTGTCATGAAAAGCTTTTGTTCCAACTTTATAAATCTTTGAGTTTTCATATGCATCATTTCTCAATTTCTCAACGATCAAAAATTTCAATGACAATGATAGGATTCAGAGGCATCCTATTTTGCTTAGAAATGGAACCCTATTTTTGACAGTTTTCACAATTTTTTCAAAATGTATAGCTGTCTTTAAATAAAGTGGCCCAATAAAATCAATATTGCAAGATTTTTGTAGCTATTTTCTTTGAAGAAAAGAAATCTCCACATGTTTCTAAGTAACAAAATTTAATGACATTACCTACCTCACTGTTGGGCACACATCTCCGAATGATTTGATTAGGATAATTGAGGCAAGATCTTTCATGTTGTAAGAAAATTGATTATGTTAGCAAATCAAGGCATAGAATTAACAAAAAATAAACATTCATCAGGAAAAGAATCCTTGATATGTGTGATATCAAAAGGTGAGCTGGTTGTAAGCATGGACAAATGATCTGCAATAACATTTTCAACTTCTTTTGAATTCTTGAAGCAACAAAATCTACTGTATCAGCCTATGTTTATAAAAACTTGTTGAGAAAATCGACAAGTGCACTAAATTGTCAAAGTAATAAAGTTAATGATTAAGTGAAAAAAAAATAAAACACACGAAATTAAGAGGGAAAAGAGAGAACAAAACATATGAATGGAAAACACATTAAGGATATAAACACATGAAATTAAAACATTAGGGATCTGACTTCACTTGATTCAATAATCTATCATAGACAATAAAGTAGTTTTGAGACTTTCATTCTAATTAATTTCTAATCATTCAATTGATGGGAAGAATCCAGTAATTAATTAAAACTCAATTCCTTGGTCTAAACCTTAACTCTTAAAGACATGACCTTTACTCCATGGATTCTCATAGAAAATACCACAGTTCTCCCACGCAACCTATAACCTCTATTCCTAGATGATTATAAATCATGACACTTATTATTTATGATCTAAGTCATATGCAAACCTTCCGATTTTACATATACCTCACTAGATCAATTTATGAGTGGCCAATTCATAAAAGCATTAAGAATCATAATAAGCACTCAAATTGAATAAAAAATTAATTAAAACTCCAATCTTAATACATGTCGATTGAATCAAGTTATGTCTTCACACTAGAAACACACGAATTTAACTATACATGACAAAAGAGAAGAAGAAATAGGAAGAATAAAATAAAAATATATACAGAGCTCAACCTTCCAAAAAAAAATTATTAACAAGTAGACGGTATAAACCTGCCATGGTAAAAAAAAATTATTAACAAGTAGGCGGTATAAACATGCCATTAAATATATTAATAAGGATGTGGTATAAACCAGCCACCAAATAAATATTAACAAGGGTGTGGTATAAACCGACCACCAAATAAATATTAACAAGGATAGTAAATAAATATTAACAAGGGTGTGGTATGAACTAACCACCAAATAAATATTAAGAAAGGTGTGGTAATAACCAACCACCAAATATATATTTACAAAGGTATGGTATAAACCAACCACCAAATATATATTAACAAAAGTGTTGTATAAACTAACCACCAAATAAGTTAATAAGTTGATAAATTAAAAAGTTAATAAGCAAGTAAATTAAAATGTTAGTAAGCAGATAAATTAAAATATTAGAAGCAGGTAAAGTAAAAAGTTAGATAGTGATAAAGTAAAAAGTTAGATAGTTAGTAAGTTAGTAAGCAAGAAAAATTAAAGGTTAATAGGTTAGTAAGTTAGAAAGTTAGAAATAAAATACAAAAAATAAAGTGCAAAAAATAAAGTGCAGAAAGTAAATTTAAAATATAAAAATTGGAGAATCGACAGAGTCAATTTTTTGCTCCAGCAAGAAAGAAGATAAGAAGAAAGATTATTTTATTAACGATTACAGATTATAGAGAGTTAAGGGAGAGTTGCACCCACTAAGTTAGTACGTTAGTATGTACAAAGAAAAAAAATAAAAGAATAATATATATATATATATATATATATATATATATACAAAATATTTTCACCATAAATATGTTCTTCAAATCAAGTCTCCGACAACGGCGCCAAAAACTTAATGCAGATTAAAAGTTACAAATCCAAGTGCAGGTTGTTTCAAGTAATAAAATCTTGGGAGTCCGAGGTTGATCCATAGGAAATTGATGAAGAAAAATTCTTTGACGTAAAGTAAATATTTTGTCACAACAATAAAAGTGATAAAACTTAGTCACAAATAAAAAAGACTTACTTGGGTTAGGAGATCCACTCTTGGTAAATAAAATAAGGATAAGATTAATTCTTTTTATAACTCAATTAGAATCCACACATAATGGAGGTTCCAATCGGAAAATACAACGTTCAAAGTTCATTAAAAATTATATACGTAATTATATTATGATTCATTTAATCATTTATTAATACCACCACTCATAAATGGGATTAAGCATTCATTGTGCTAAAATCTTGTCTACAACAAATCGAGATCTCCACTTTATAAGGAGGGTTTCTAAATTGATTGAAAACAAAATACAACACGTATAATGACCACTTAAAAATATATCATTTAAGCACAAGAAATAAATGAATCTAATCTTATTTCATTACTAAGAGCTTAATTACTCATAGACAATTACTCATAGACAAGAAAGAAAGGAAGAGAAGAAGAAGAAGAAGAAGAAGAAGAAGAAGAAGAAGAAGAAGAAGAAGAAGAAGAAGAAGAAGAAGAAGAAGAAGAAGAAGAAGAAGAAGAAGAATATAACTTCAATTTAGAACAAAAGAAAATTGCAACAAGATAAACAAACAACAAAATAGTATGACCTTGGCCTCTAAGACTAAGACTCTTTAAATGATATGCCAATGGTGCCTTTTATAAACAAAAGAAAATTACAACAAGATAAACAAACAACAAAATAATATGATCTTGGCCTCTAGGACCAAGACTCTTTAAATGATCTGCCAATGGTGCCTTTTATAGAGGATTAGAGATACAAAATGATAAGGGGGCTGATTCATGGTGAGTGGATGAGTGGAAAATGAGTGAAAAATGTCAAATGACTTTTGATGAGTGGAAAATTATGGAGATTCTTTGTCTCTGAAATCATTCAATTCTAAAGTCATTGAATATGTCATTTTTTGCATCTTCATGAAAGTTGTAGATATGGATCTTATCTGTCTTCTGGTAAAATTTCAGCTCCAAAGACCAACTATAGCCCGAGATATGGCCCAATTACTACACACTATTCAAGCTCAATTTCAGTTCCTCTGTTCTGACTTCCAAACCCAATATGATCCATTAGACATCAGAATCTGGAAAAGTGTTCAACATGAAAATTGTAGATTTGGGTTTTAACTATCAACTATCAAAATTTCAGACATTTAACATCCTATAACCCGAGCTATATCATGAATAGTACACATAGGTCAACATGTCAGGATCAGTACCCTAGTTCTTGCTTCAACTCCGATTTGAGTTATCCAAACGTGTGATTAGGCCTTAAGGTCTTAATGAAAGTTGTAGAAAATTGTCTTAGCTTTCCTACAAGACCAGAATCACATCAACCAGATATTTGAAACTCAAATTATAGCCAGTTTACTGAATACTGTCAAAGAGATATGTAACACCCTCCTTAGGGCATCACATTTCTGACTCCCGACTCATAATCTGAAAATAAGTTCGCACAAAGTTTGAGTTATAAAAGATGGGTTTCAAAATTTCTTCTTTACTGAAACGTAAATTTACTGAAGATATTAGGTAATATCAAAAATCATATTTCAATTATTCATTATGCAATATTGACACCAATTAATATCACAATTTAAAGAGAAATATAAAAATAATAGACTTGTTTTTTTTTAACAGTAGCAAACCCCATGACGGGTCTTACTTAATAGCACGGTACAACACTAACATTAAATCTTAACATACTCGTTCCTTCTCTTGTATCAACTTGATCCATCAGAACTTTACTCCTTGTCTACCCGGCACATCTGCCAGGGTATCATTGAAGCTAACCAAGGCTAGAAGCTTAAGCTTACCGTAAACAAAGAACTTGAGACAACCACTTTTCAATGTTTCCATCAATCTCTGAGTATCTACCACTCGTTATGTTTAAGACAACTCATTCCTTCTACTGTATAATTTTAACAATACAGACAAAGCAAAATAATATAACAAAAAGGTGAGATCACCTACACCAATACCAACATGGCAGCATAGAGATAACACAAACAACAATATTATACAGATAGATCATACCACAATTATGATCATGCCATCAACATTAATCAACTATCATCATCCAATCATTTATCAATTCAATCATCATTCAAGTATTCAAAACAATTGTCATAACCAATAACCAATATTCCTCAATTAATATATCACATAGATATAAATGCTCAGATTTATGCATATGCACAAAGACTCATTTTATCAAAAACAACTCCATGGAGGTTTTCACAATTTCGAGAAGAATGCTCACGGTTAATTGTCGACTTAGCCCAAAGACAATCTCCCGGTTGTTGAAAAGAATCGCGTTCTTGTCGGGTATCGTCAATGCGTTGCAACGGATCATCGACGCTGTGCAGCAGTGGTACTCGCTAACCTCGCTAATCGGTCGACCACGCGCTCGACGCCCAAGATCCATCATAGACCTACTATCAATTCTCATTCCCTCTTCAACCACAAGGGCCATAATAGCTATTAGTTATATTTTATACAATGCACGAATATATCAGTGCAAGTCAAACCCCAAAGGGCCAAATCTTTTCAATTTCATTTGTTCAATTTATATCATATGCTTCAACGCATACTTTTTCAATGCATGTATAATGCACCAAATCCATTCACATGCATCTCTTTCCAATGCATACAAAATGCACCAAATACCAGTCATAGGCAAAACACGTCATTTTCTCATACAGTGTCCATACACTGGTTCAACAGTAATTATACTATATTTTCAACACGAAATCATGTTATCATGTTTTCATAGTTATAAAACACTTTCGCCGTGTTTTGTTTTCACAAAATTTTGTAACATTTTCATTATGTTTTCACAATTCCAAAATGTTTCATTACATTTTCAAAATTAAATGTTTCTGTTATATTTTCACAATACTGTAACACTTTTGTTACGTTTTCAAAATGCCGCTCTTTCTCATTACACTTTTAAATCACGTGTATTAATTTTTCAATGTCTTTCTCAATCAGCGTAAAAATATACGTTTCTCAAATCGTATATTATTTTTTCACTGTTTCAAAATTGCGTATGTTTTTCAATAATATTTTCAATAGTGTAAAATATTTAAACACTTTCCAAATCTCATAACAATTTTTCACCAATTTTCTACCATTTTTCATAATCGCGTAAAAATGTTTTATCGTTTGTTCAATCACGTAGTGATTTTTCAACTATATTTCAAATCACGTAAAATATTTAAGCTTACATAAAATATTTAAACATAATTCAAATCACGTAGAAATATTTTAACATATTTCAAATTAGCGTAGAAATATTTTACTATATTTTAAATTATTTTTAAGATAAGTAAATCATTTTTCACCATTTTACAATCATATAAAATATTCCTCAATATTCCAAACATTATTTTGGACTTTCAAATAAGTCAATATCATTTTCAACACGTTTTTAAGATATGTAAATAATTTTTCACCATAATTCTATTACAAAAAAATATTTTCAACCTTCAAAAATTCCATTTTATCTTTTCTCAAAATATTATGACTTTGTATTTCATTTTTCACATTTTCTTACTCAAGAAAATCTTTTTCCACGCTTTCTTTACTCAAGAAATTCTTTTTCAAATATAATCCACAAAATTACTTTTCCATTGATATAAATCAATGTTTCAAATCTTAAAATTTTCACACGTATTTCAAAACTTGAAAATAAGTTATACTTTAGTAAATTCTTAAATCACCATTATATTCTCCATTTTTCTCAAAGCATTTCCAAACACAACCTTCTTCAAAATAAATTGAAGTTTGAAAATATTCTTGTTTACAAAAACTTAATTCTCAAGTGATAAATGCTCTAATTCCATTTCCAAATTCTTGTATTAACTTAAGTTACGTTTCCACTTTGAAAATCACTTTGTTCATAAAAATCAAAGCATTACAAGCCTTCAAAAATGTGGACATGACTATTGAAATCATCAAATATTTTTTCTTTTAAATTGATATGGTTTTACACAAACAAAATCATTAAAATTTTATTTTCAAAACCGAAGTACCGATGGTTATAAAAACCAAACCCATTTGTTCAAATTCATTTTTACTTTCTTTGCAATTCCTTTTTCACTTTCTTTGCAAATCCTTAAAATCAATGTTTGCCCATTTCATTCAAAACTCATATTTAGAAAAATACTTAGGATCTTTTTACACAAAATAAATCAATAAAAATTCCTCTAAAATCGTATTTTTGTTCTCTTAAAAAAAACAAACCCTTTGTTTATTTTCCATACTCTTCAAATCATTCATTATCATTTTTCATGAAAATATAAATTTGTGAACACCTATTTTGAGGTGTCTTGATCGAAATTCTCATTATTCTAGGGATAAAAATTTAATTTCCTTGTTCTTAAAAAAATTTCCACATTGACCCAAATCAAGGGCATCAAAACCGTAGCTCTTCCTTGGCCATTGGGACCAAGATTAGTTTTCTTTCCATCCACACATCATAGCTTACATATATATATTTCATCATAAATATCACAAACATGCCATATACTCATCATGCATATTATAAGTATACTATCAAAGTCATAAAATCATGCAAAGCATATTAAGCATAGACAAAAATAATCAAAGCATAAGAAAATAAATCAAAGCTTATAAACATACAATTAATTATTACATGACCATGGATTGGAATCCTCATATGGATTCACCATCCATCAAATATAAGACCATCTCTCACCACTATACTTGGTTGGTGAGATGGATCTCCCTCTTACCTCTTGAAGATCCTCAAAAACTTTGTTTTGCTTCTCTTTCCAAGTCCTTCACCACCAAGGGCTTCTCAAATACAAAATAAAACACATAGAAATTAGTATACTAAGCTTGATTAAGAGGAACCATGGATCAAATATGATTTAGAACATGAAAAAAAAAGAAGCGAAGAAATGAAGTCTTCTTATACTTCACCTCAAAAACCCAGTAATTTTGATCTTGAAGAAAGTTCATGAAGATGAATGATTTAGAGAAAATCTCCAACATGAAAGTTACTTAGAATATCATGTGGATTCAAGATCTATGGTTGGATTAAATTAAACAAACCATGGAACAATCATGGCTTAGAAAATCATAAACATGAATTTAAACCATAAAAACCAAAGTTTATCTCTAGGAAAGTAAGGTAAAAGTGGGATTTTGAAGCACTTAGAGTGGGATTTTGAGAAAACTTTCTAAATGAAAAGTGTTTAGAATGGTGTTTAGCTTTAGGAAATGATGAGAGTGAAAATTATAGGTGATGGATAGTGTATTTGGGTGTAGAGACCGAACCAATGGAGAGAAAATGAAAGGAAAAATGGTTGCTTGGTTCTTGGGATTTTGAGAGAATAAGATGAGGGCTTTTTGGTGAAGTAGAAAAATGAATATGGAGAGTGTGACCAAAGGTGCCGCTGCCGTGGGAGTGAAAGAATGGAGAGATATGAATTCATTTGGCATAATTGAAGGCTATCACATGATGCACAAAGTCTTCCACTTTGTCATCTTTTTCTTTGGCCTAAAAAGGCTATACAAGCATGTCTAAACATGTCTTCTCATTCCTAACACTCCAAAACCGTCCCCCCCTTCATCATTATGCATGCAAAGTTGTCATAATTATTAGTTACTATCTAGAACATTTCTAGTCATTGATTAATTCAATGGTTAGGATTTAGGTAGACTTTTGTTTTTAGAAGACTAAATCTAAGCCATTGGATCATTCTCCTTTAAATTCTAGCCATTAGATGTGTTTCCAAAATAAAGGGTCAAGATTACTTTTTCAAACTTTAAATCCAAGGGTTATAATTAGTCATAACTTTTTTAGAAGACCAAATCTCTTCCTTTGATTAATTCTTCATCCAATGGTCATAAATGGTCCTTGTTACTTTACAAGACCAAATCTCCACCCTTGATTAATTCTAAATCCAATGGTTGTAAATGGTCACTTTATATAATTAAATTTACACTGTTGATTAAATCTACGGTTGATATTAAAACTTGCCTAACTAAGTTTATTCTCACACCATTGATTAAATCAATGGTGATTATCCAATACTTCTTTATTAAACTTATTTCTTAACCGTTAATTAAATCAATGGTAGATATCCAAACCACCAGTGTTGACTTAAGCAATATAATTTTTTATTTTTATCAACTAAAAACCCCACGAAAGAATATATTTACTGTATTTTTATCACCCGATAAATTAAATACAATGCAAAACTCAGTACAAGAAAATTTTTAAAACTATTTCCGGATTTAGGTTTAGTAAGATCCCTTGTCTTTGTCTAAACAGTACAAATTTTTCTATGCTTAGAAAAATTTTCACTTTGCGGGACCCACCTAGGCCCACGTAAGGTCACCTGGACCCACATACACCCCCTTGGGCCCACAAACAGTAAAAAAATTTCATAATCATCCATAAAATCACAAAAATTAGAAAACGCACAAATATCAAATCATATTACGTAAAATAATTACCTAACGGTAAAAATTGAATTACGTAAAGTTTTTCCCGGCCCGAAAATTTTTATTTTCCTGACACGGATAAATCACTCAAAAGCGATCAAATACGCTGACGGAATAATCAAAATAATTTTACAGCATCCAGAAATTACTAAACAGTAAAATTTTGTTAACTGTCAAAATTACTATTTAAGAGATACAAAATTTGGGGTGTTACAAGATAAATTAAGACCAATTCATGCAATCATTCCTTCAATGATCCAATTAGGTTCAATATCATAGAATATGACAAAACTAACATAATTAAGCCTAATTGAACCTTAAGAAACCTAATAAGAGGATTATAAAATGTATAAAATATATTGTTATCAATAGGTTTTTAACATTGAAGAACAAATCATACCAAACCAGCCAATTAAACCAAAAAATTAATGAACCAACTATTGCGATCGGAACCAACTATTGCGATCGGAATTGCGACGGAAATAATGACTAAATTTGAAAATTAATGAAGAAAAAATGAAAAAACCTAAGAGAAGTTGTCTACGTTCAAAAATTGGATTTGAGAGTCTAATTATGCACAGGAAAGGATAGAGACTTAACTCCTTAACACTCCTAATACACCAGTCTTAAAATGGTTACCTTAAGTTAATTGTGTAATTTATTAATAATGCTCATATATTTATTTTACTCTCTTTTAAAAAAAATAGAAAAATTAATTTTAGCTTGACTTTCCCTTCTATTTATCTTCGAATATAATAGAGAACTCAAAGCCACGTGATTCTTTAAAAAATAACTTATAGGTTGGTTGATTTAATTATAGAAAAAATGGTTTATTATATTTAAAAAACACAATTCAATTGAAAAATTTGAACCAACAAATCATCACGGCTCAGGTGATCCATAAAAAAGTGTCAAGGATTAACAAGCTTTCACCTAACCCTTTACCAATTTTTAAATTAATATAACAAGGAAATTATAAGAAAAAGTTGCCAAAAAAACGCAGAAGATGACGAGTTCCGAATATTTAAGGTGACAACATTGAAAGATTATAAAGCAAGAAGCATGTTCCAAGTGAAATACCAAAACTCCTAATGACCTTCCTGTGTCTTTTTTACTTTATTTATAGAACAACTTGAAAAAGTTCAGTCTCGTAAGATAGGAAAAAAAAACAAAAACAAAACAAAGCTATGCACTATCATCAAACCTATTATTAAACACGGGTTAATAATCCAAAAGGCAACTTTGATTCGTTCTTTCTAAACTTCAAAATAGGAACTGCAACCAATGAACGAATTAGTATGCAAACCAATATATAACTAAGCAAGCAAAAACAGTGACAAAGCACACTAACATACCCGACAACACAAACAAATAAACAAGAAAATTTCATATTGAGATATTTAGGAACTTTACCTGATCATATTCAGAAAGAGAAAGATGAATAAGTACTTCCAAGGAAAGCTCTCCCTTTTTCCTTTGCTACATTGATCCTTAGCTCTCTTCGTTTTTTAAATCTCATCTCTTTGTAAACTCTATTCTCTCTTTTTCACCCAAGTTTTGCCGTTGTCACTATAGCTCCCGCAAACTCTCTATTGCGTACTCTTGTCTCTCTCAAAAAAAATTGGTCTCTGTATCCTTGTGTCTCTCTTGTGTTATTGTGTATAATTGTGTGTCCTTGTCTCCTCTTTTAAATGGATAAGAGTTATATTTATAGGTAATTGTTAAAAAATTTAATTCTCATATAAAGATTAGCCCATTAAATAATAATTGATCACAAAAATTCTAACAAAATCAATCTCTTAAATTATTCTATGGTTTATTTATTTTAAGAAAATTGAATCATGATCTCTCATTTAAAACATATTTTTCTTTTTTTTTTTATTAAATCATCACAATCTCTTATTTCAATTTTTTATTTTTAAATCTTGAATTTATTTTTTAAGAGTATCAAATTATGATTCATCATTAAAAACACATCCTTCAATTATTTTTTAAGAAAATTAAATCATAATTTATTATTAAAAACATATACCTTAATTATTTTTTTAAGAATATCAAATTATAATTTCTCTTTAAAAGTATATCCTTATTTTTTTTCCTTTTTTTAAATTTAATTAATTTTCATTTGCCATTGAGGCTCTTATTGTGTCAAGGCATGAACTTGGAAGTTGGTCATGAAAGTTGAGAATTTGACTACTTATTTCCCACCTAACCTTTTCCAATTTTTTTTTCAAAAAAACATTAAAATGACCTGCCCAAAATAGGGTGTTCACACAAACAAGATGTCCAGTCCAATCAACCCAGAAAGTTAGGGATGTAAAGAAACGAATGAACGGGTCAAAAACTAGTAAAACCAATTAAAACAATAGTAAATCATTTTGAACCGATTTTTTAATAAATTTTAAACTCATTCAAAACAATTTTGAGTCAAATAGATCCTTAATGTCAAGTTACAAATGTCTACATATAAGGTTCAAGAAACATATAAGGTTCAAGAAAGGCATAGAGAGATTTGTTCCCTCTTAATTTTTATATAAGTGATATATTTAGATATTTTATTCACTATTCTATCTGAGACTTATAAGTGTGACATTTTTTTAACTTTTATATATGTTATATACTTAGATATTTCAATTATTATATAATGAGAGACTTTGAAGCACTAAGAAACTAATGTGGGATATTAATATATTATTTTAGTACTTAATATATTATATAATATTAATAATATATATTTAATTATTACTAGTTCTACCATAATCGAATTATTGAACTGTAAAACAGTATCTTTACCGATTGAATGATGGTCTAGTTTTTAAAAGATTAGTATTTAATACTAGCTTAGGAAGGAGCGGAAACATATTACTAGTTTGCTTGGTTTTCCTAGTCTCCATTAGCAATTTGTAATTGATGATTAGGAGAACTTTTCCTTTATTAGGATGGAGAATACATCATAGGTTCAACAATTCTATTGTGATTGCGGCTTAGGCTTTGGCATCTTTGTCATTAGGCCTAGTAATACAATACATTATGATTTTAATGTCAAGACTTTATCGGGTTGTTTGGTGTAACTATTTACCGTATTTATAAGCTTATCCATTAAACCTCTCTTATATATTAAAATAATGGATAACTTAATCAAGCTTTGGGGGGTAGGATTAGGCCTAATTGGATTTTGATGGATAAACTATTATAAAGATTTTTTCATTATAATTTCAAGCCCTCCGATATTCTCAACCATTACGTATTAGGTCTTATACTATCAGGTCTTATACTATAAAAGATTAGTATTTAATACTTAGGAAGGAGCAAGTCTTATACTTATTATATTTAATACTATTAGGAGAACTTTTCCTTTATCTTATCTTATCCTTCTATTGTGATTGCGGCTTAGATCAACATATTTTAATGCATCTATTGGGTAGTAACTAGGGCAGAAAGGCAATGTATCTCCTAGTGACTACTTACATAGATAGAGATTTAGGTAGGAAGACCTTGTACTTCCTAATCAATAAACTAAGGAAAGAATGGGGTAGTCTAGAGTGTCTCTTGGCTATCTACGGTTGGTAAGTTAAACTTAAATCCAATAAATAACATTAAAATTAAGTGGTATGTTATATCCTATGGAAGTCTAGTGGTGAAGAACGCATTTCTTGATATCAGTTTGAATCTTAATAAGAATTTTAATTAAAAGTTTTGAAACAAAATATTAATAGAAATATAAAATAATGACTGTAAAAATAACTTTTCATGGATAATTCTTATGTCATATTGCAAGGTTTTAAGGATGGTGCTCAGAATAAGGTTTAAGTAGTGACACTTCATATAATTTTTCGTCAATTCAACTGTTCCCTAAAATGTAATATCATGTGTATTAATTACAAAAGTTTTCACATCTCAAATAATTTTAATAACGTCAGAATTATTATTTCTTTTAAATATTTATTCATATAATAGTATTCTAATACGAATTTTATTATTTTTATGAATAAATTATTATCCTCCTTTTTTTATCCGTTTTCCCATTCCACTAGTCAATGGAGATAGCTATAAAATCGTATCAAGTGTCATATCTATAATACACGTGGCATTCAAAGTGCCTATAATTTGCCACGTGTAGTCTTCACTATAACCGATTTCTGTTCTTCCAAAAACACTATAACGCTTCCATTTTCTTTCGCCTGCGGTGAGTGATTAATTTCACTGCTTATCATAGTACATAGACACTACTACTCTACTCATTCAATTCAAAAGAAAGAAGAAAAAAAAAAATCATGGGTGCAGAAACTTTCCTGGAAGTGATATTAGCAATACTGCTACCTCCCGTTGGTGTTTTCCTTCGTTATGGCTGTGGAGTATTACTTTCTCTCTCTCTTTTTTTTTTTTTTCTCTTGTTTTTTTACTAACCATTCATTTTTTATAGTATATTTTTTTGATAAACTTTTTCATATTTTTTTGGGTTTGATAATGATTCATTGTTGTTGTGACTTATTTCATTTTGAAATAATTCCATTAGTTTTTATTATTTTTCTAAAATTTTATTTTTGTATGCTTTGGAAAAATGCAGGTGGAGTTCTGGATAGATCTGGTGCTGACCATACTGGGATACATACCGGGGATTATATATGCTATTTATGTATTGGTTGGATGACACTAATATACCACTTGATATGTAGGTTTCTTTTTCCTTTATAATATATTTATAATATATGCATTAATTTTTTCTATTATATGTTTCTCCCTTTTGTTTTCTGTTCTCTCCAATGATGGGAAGAGTGAGATAGAAACTTTTTGTGTGCTTAATATAACTCTCGCATGATGTGTTATTTTTCTATGTTAGATAGCAAAATTAGTGATTTATTGGTTTATGATCTTAAAGTTATTCAATATTTCAATCCAATTTCATCGTGGTTTAGATGGAATAATGCAATCAATTATTGTAGCTTTTCGAAACTGAAATGTAAAAATGAGGTGCAGTTTATTTTTGGTTCATTATCACATTTTGTTTACCTCTTTCTAAAATAGAATATAATAATCTATATATGCACGGATGCTAATAAGCTGAGCCGAGTCCAATTTGACCTCTTTCAAGATCAGTTCATTAAGAAATTAAGCTTATTTTTTGACTTAAGTTTAGCTAACTTTAAAGCTCGCGAATTTTTTGAGCTCAATAAGTCAATATTATATTAATTGAATTTTTTAGACTCAAAATGAGTTAGATTTAAATTTATAACTCAATAAAATATATATATTCTTATATATTTTGTTACAACATAATTTGTTCACAAAATCAAATCAAATATTAATATATATTAAATTAAAGATTATTATTGTTTTTATTATTCTTTAAAAAATGACTATATATAAGTATTGAGCTAGATAATAAGTCAAATATATAAAAATTTAAGTTTGGTTCATTTAATAAATAAGTAAAATTTTTAGTTTATTAAGCAATTAACAATTGTGAGCTAAGTCATAAGTTAGCTTAATTGTCCGTCTTAATAATATTATTATTATGTGCCAAGAGGAATATTAGAGTTAAAAAATATTTTTTTATTCATTTTTCAACTTATCAAGTAAATCAATATTTTTGGGCTAGAAAAATCAATATTTTTCTTCTTTTGGAAAAGAGTCTCTTATTCCGTTTTATTTTTCCTCCCTTCGTTATTTCTTTTTATTTTTCTGATTAATATACAGTTTGGTCTACAACATGCTTCTACGTTTCTCTTACACCAAACAAAATTTAGCCCATATTTGAATTGCCAGAGAATATTTTCAAGATTTGCAACGTCACAATAATGGAGCAAAATGGATGGTGGTCTTTATTTTTGTCCAAACTTGATGGTCTCAAGATGGTGAATCTTAGAAGCATGTGTAATTCAACACCTAAATTATAATGCAAACTGTTCCTGATGATATTGTCACATGAATTAACCTCTCCCTCTTCATCGTATATACTATGAAGAACAAAATCAATGGTTGTTTAGTCCAACAAAAAATAATCAATGGTTTTTAGTTCTAGAAGAGAAAGTTATGTATGCAAAATTGCAAATAGGCCTTTTGTTGGGAGGGTCTTTTGGTTTGTAACCAGTTGCGACCGTGCCCACAAGATTAATCTTACCTTAATGCCAGTACCTATGGAGTACCAGATCAAAGACCAGAAAGAAAATTGCAAATAGCCATGATTTTGGCATAACATTTAAAAAATAATGACCGATCAACTTACATACATGATTCTCATCCATTAAGGAAGTAGTATAAGCAGTACAAAGGTACAAAAACATTACAAACCCAACTATTGTTTCAAAGTTGAGAAAACAGACTATAGCTTTATCTCTTTTGTGCTTTCTTCCTTCTAGACTGTGCCTTTTGCCATTTCTTTCTGGAAACCAGTTTACTCTTTGGTTTCAATTTTAACTCAGGTGTGAATTTGTAATTTGGATCTCTCATACGTGCCTGTATGTCCTTGAAAAACTGAATATTTAGCTGTTTAGGCCCTCCTTGTCTAAGCTCTTCATACTCTGGTCCTGATACAACATTTTCAAATGCTCCAATTAGAATGTCTAAATCACTCATGACCTCCCATGCATTGGTGTACCTCCCATCTGGACCTTTCTTTAATTTCTTTAAAGCATTCTCAACTGCAATCTTCCTAGCTTGCTTTCCTGGTGACAATTCCTCAGGTTCTTGTTCAGCTTTCAACATTTCTGAGATGGTTCTGTATTTAGGCATTTCATCAAACTCAAACAATTTATCTATGTATTTATCACTACTTTCATTTGGGTAAGCTTCCGTAGGAATATCATCATCACTATCCATTTCATCGCCAGTCCACAATGTCTTCTCTTCATCACTGCCAGACCAAACACTTCCTAACTCATCACTGTCATCAGCATCAATCAGATCAGAATGATCTTTAGCTTGTTGTCTTACTTTCTTAATCTCTTTATCAAGATGACTCTTTGAACCCTTTTCTTCATCACTTTCATCCTCACTTCCTGTCCATAGAGTGTTATCTTCACCCATCTCCTTTGCCCAGGCTTTCCTGAATTCTTCATCCCCTGGTCTTCCACTGCCAAAGAGATCATAGCCTTTGTGTCCACCACGAGCATATGATCTCAATGCTGCAAATCCAGTTCATTAGTTCAAAGGGACCGACACTTGATAATCCACGTTAATTGCGAGTATGAAGACTACAAAAATAATTTTGCATGACATACAATACAATTATGGAGATCAGAATTCACTTTTTCTTTCTCTAAAAACTCTTCAAATCACAACTTCACAACAATGCATCTAGTATTATGGACCCTTGCATAGGAATTGATTGTCTTTCTTTCTCAGAACCTAAAGAAAAGAAGTAAATATTAATATTTACATCTTCTTTTCTTTAGGGACATGACACTGTCATGTTCTGAGAAAGAAAAACAATTCCCATGCAAGGGTCCATAAGTCCTTCAGGATTTTTTTTGCCTCTCTCTCAAAACAAGACAGTCATGTTCCTGAAGAAAAGAACAGAATCTAAATCCAGAAAAGGCTTATCTCTCTGCCACTCTCAGACAGTTGAACAACGACTAACACTTAATTTTTTTTCAATAAAATCAATTTCCATAAGGTAAAAGCAATACAAAAAAAAAGGGATCTTGAACTCTCTCATTAAATCACATCATTGGATAAAGAAATGAAAATGAATGCCCCTTCCCTTATTATTTGCTACGTTCGCAGAAGGCATGAATTTGGTTCATAATTTTCTACAAAAGCCTCACCAATGAAAAACATTATAAATGATAATGCAACCAAATCTCACATGGAAACCAATAAGGAGATACCTTCCTAACTCCTAAGTAAGTCCTAACCTAGAGGAAATAATATATACACATGTATTTTACTTAGTAAGGCTCCACATAAAAATCATGAAATGGGTTCTGTTATTACATTAAACCACGAATTTTGTCAGAAATTCAGTCATGAATACACCAGATGGGTACTTTTAAGAATTACACTGTCACTACCATAACCAGTTCAAGTCAATAGGAGTTCTTCTAACTAAAAGCTAACCTTGAAAATTCACCAGAGAGCCATTATTACAACAATTTCGTAATACAGCTGGAGCTGAACCATAAAATGCTTCTGACCTGAAAGAACGACAGAGATGAGACATTTCAGCTATTGCCATGCAAATTTGGCAAAATGCAAGAACCCACTCCAAATATGGGTCAGGTGCAAAAAAAAATCCCTATGCTTTAAAACTCACCAACATGACTCTTTGAATTTACCAAACCGTGCATATTGACTCCCTATAGAAAGTTTTCTGCACATTTATGAGAGGGCTAATATACATTAGTATGCACTGTCTGATTAGTTCAAGGAATTGTGTCGGTAAGTTTCAAAACACATTAGGTTTTCTGCGCATGATCCATAGTTGGAGGGGTTCCTAACATTTTGCCCATGAAAAATTACCTAAACCAATAGTTCAACCAAGAAAATCAAAATCTTCAAACAAGTATACATGTGAGAAAGTGACAAAAACCTAACCTTTGAGAGAGTGGTAGCCAATGTGACTTTGCAACCCTTAGAAGAGATGAAAAGAGGGTAGTAGTGCAGGAGCATGACCTCCAGGCCATTACAACCATTATTTGTTTATTTACCCTTGTCAATTGAGATGTAAAACTAAAAAGTAATAAAACAACGAAATAAATTCCTAAAAGAGCATATCAAAATGTTTATGAAACTGTAACTAATATCTAAGAGTCATTTTATTAAGCAAAGAATAGGCAAATGGTTCGTTATCAGACATACCTTATTGAGTCATTTTATCGAACATATTGTGAACCATAAGATGGTGTCTTAGCTCTAGAACTCTCCTCGGCTGTGATTCAGTGCGCACAGCTGCACTGAACGTTAGAGAGGGCAACCGCTTCCGAAAAATCTCGAATCCTCTCCTGAGTCCTGCCCCCCTCCCCCAATTCCTCTGCTTCAGCCTTCCGGTGTAGTAGCCAATGGGTGACCACGCACTTTGCTCCCTTTGATCTTGGCCCGGGCACAGCACAATGGGTGTTAGGCGTTAATTCAATTTCAAATAGATTTTTTTTTTTAGTTTATTTTTTGTATTGTCTCCTCAATGCTTTCAATCACTAATTTTAACTAAAACAAATATTTTAATATATATTTATATTTTCTTATAATTTTTAATGCGGATCCATTTTTTTTGTTTTATAGTTAATGCAGATCCTTTTGCACGGATAGTGTTTGGTTAATATAAATTAAGAATGTTAGATTTAATTTTAATATATTATTAGTGTAAAAAAATTTATAATAACATTCAATCATGTATTATTTTTTTTTACTGCAATACATGTTTAAATGTCAGTATAGATTTGTTTTACACTAATAATATATTAAAATTAAATCTAACATTGTTAATTTATATCAAACAAACATTATCGGTAAAAATATGTATAAAAAATTATGTATTGTTATGTTATTAAAAATATTTGATTTTCACATAATTATCTAAAAAATTATATATATAATAATATATGATTAATTAATAATGTAAATTTTTTTACACTAATAATATATTAAAATTAAACTAAAAAATATGTGTAAAAATTTAATGAATACATGTTTCACATGAGAAGTCCCAAAGCGTATATAAGAATTATTTCAATGTCAATTTCTTTAGATGTAACCTTGTTTATGAAATTAAATATTTATAATTTCTTTTAATATATTTTTACTTTTCAAATAAAATAAAGATAAATTGCGCTTCACTCTCCTTTCTTTTATTTTGGTAGAAGAAAGTTTGGGGGAGAAGAATCTCTGTTGTAATGTTAGGGCATATGACACAAGCCTTAGAAAAAGTATATAATGATACTTATAAACTATGAAGCACAGATACGTCGTTGTTGAGACGTGTTCGTGTTAGATATATAGAGACACTCGTATGACACATATGTCTTATGTGTCAGAATGTGTTTGATTAAAAAAATTATTATTTTTTAATTTAGACACGTTTCGGACACGCTTAGACACATTTCAGACACGCTTAGATACGTCTCAGACACGTTTAGACATGTCTAGGACACGATCCGTTAATATTTTTTTAAATAATTTCTATGATTAACGTTCGATTAGCAAGCCCGTAACCCACTCAAGTCCAAATTACATAACTAATGTCTTAAGTCACTATTTTTACACATCAATATTTTAAGTTTTATCTGCTCTTTCTAACTTTGCTCATACTAAATCGCCCATTTCGTCGTTACTAAAGCTTGCTTCATACCAATATTCCTTCTTATTAATTTTTTTATGCACATATACTCATTCATGATTAGTTCTATTAGGAAAAGTTAGTTTAAGATATTTTTTAGAATATATCAATAGAAATTATACTTTATATTTTTTAAGAGAAACTTATTAAGTAGCAAATATTAGACATATAATATATATTAAGATATTATAAATTTTTAAGTTTATAAAAATAATATTAATAAATTTTGAATTTTTTTACTTAAATTTTGTAATTATATATATATGTCGTGTCTTTGTCTTATAATTTTTGAATTTAGTGTGTGTCTGTATCTATGTCGTGTCCCGTGTCTGTGTCTGTAATTCATAACTTATAAACGTAACATATGCTAATGAAACATCATTATTAGAAGTAGAAACCTAAATACTCTTACATGACACTAAACTCAATTTTCACATAAAATTTACATTCCGATATCCCGTTTGACCAAATTAACTAAGGCTATGTTTAGGATAAAGAGGTTAAGTTAAATAAGTATATATTTCCAATTTCCAATTTCTCAAGTAATCCTTGCTTTTCTCTGCACAAGGTAATTCACTTGGAGCTTTGGAAACCGGGGCAAGGCCGAAGATACTCTTCATGGTCCTTGAGATGAGGGACCTTCTAGTTTGCTGAGAAAAAATATTTGTACTCCTAATATCTTTCAATGCTTGTGCAGTTTGAATCTTCCCTGGTCGTGATCTATTAGCATACCCATTGAGGTTTCTGCTGCAAGCTCCCACCTTAGAGACAGCATTTTGTACACCAGAATGTGAATTACCACCTCCATTTGCTATTGGCACCATGGAATCATCCTGCAATTAAAACTTCATCTACTTAAATAATTGCGCCAGAAGAGCATACTACCTTCAACCAGATAACATGAGAAACTCATAACACCTAAAGAGTTATGTTATGTGCAATTCTTACACCATCTTTTACACTTCTCTTGTTTGGGAAAAAGATAGAGAAAGAATTTGTTGGAATGTGTATTTCTTGTTTTATTATCCAAAAAAGAAATGGTGTAATGAAAATGGTGTGCAAATATTATTATTGATAATTAAATTATCAGCTAAAAAAGATTCAACAGCAACTAACCATATCAAAAAAACCAATCTTGGGTGATGGCATTCTGAGGCCAGAAGGTTTTATA
The DNA here is from genome assembly GCA_029884595.1 of Ormosia semicastrata. Taxonomy (NCBI): domain Eukaryota; kingdom Viridiplantae; phylum Streptophyta; class Magnoliopsida; order Fabales; family Fabaceae; genus Ormosia; species Ormosia semicastrata. Next base: position 50,486,028 of record JAQQTO010000056.1, on the reverse strand, counting down.
ATTCTTGAGGCATTAGAAGAAACGGATTTTCTTCCTTTTACCTCAGTGCATGGATTTGGGCACATGCTTCCCTTATAATCATGGGTAACACTGCTTTGACCATGTGACTGTACTTCAAAATCAGATTGTGCTGAGGCATCACTGTCAACACAAGACTTTCTGCAAGATTCATTTGCACTTGTCATAGAATCATGACATCTATGATCCGTAGAGGTTGGTGACATTGGAGAGCAACTATCAGTGGAGACTGAAGGTGATATGCAAGGATAGTTCATTTTCACAGAAGAATAAGCAGGGTGACCACAATTTTCAGGTGTGATTTGGTTGGTTATTCTGCATTCAGATGGAGGGGTAAGGGTGGAAATGCAAGCAGGAGAGATGACATTAGGGGTATCATCTTTAATTGCTGAGGACCTCAAAGATGATCTGCAAGTAGAGAATTGGCTGTAGAGTGAACAAAAAACTTTGGACTCATTCATAGAAGACTGAGGGCTCAATGATGAAATTTCTGAAGAGGGTGTAGAACTAGGATTATTACTGCAAGTCTTCCCTGGATTAGGTTTCACTATCAAACATTTTCCTGAAATAATCACCATTTAAATTCCATATAATTGTTTACCAAAAAAACATCCATAGAATCAAGGCCAACAGAAAGAAAGTTATGTTTGTATGCCGTTATTCATACTCTTCAAAACCTTACCATTTCTAGCTTGGACAATTTTGCTTTCCCCATTGACATCATTTGAAACCAAAGAAACTCTTTCGGTGGGAGCCATTGTAATATTTCTACCTCGTCCTAATATCTTTGGTGCCTTTGGAAGCATTGAGGGATCAGATACTCCGCTTCCAGCAGAAAACTTACATCAGTAGAAATGTGTCAGTTTTGTGACCAATAGAAGTGATCTTAAGCTTTCATAAGATAACATATTTAACTAGGCATACTTGACAATGCATTTATGTATAGTCTAGTGGTTCTTGATTTTCAATATATACTGTTTGTTAATGCAGAGTTTAATAGTGTAAGAAACGATATCAAATAAACAATCAACTCATTTTACTCCAATAAGACATGCCTTCCCTAATGAGGGAGTAGAAGATCCCTTAGCAATCCTCTCTGGTTGATTGCCATTTATAGTTTGCCTTCTGGAAGTTGGCCTGAATTTCACCTGAAATTTTAAGTAAAGGTGGCATTATTCTGAATGAAAAGCCCAAGGCCACACAAATAGTCAATCATGACAAGAACTTACCTTCAGTTTAGGGACGCCATCCCCATCCACCTTTTTTGTTGCTGAAAGTAACTCGCAGAAAAGGAATATTCAATGAAAATTGAATGCAGAAAACCAACATTAGAATATTTGTTTTTCATAATAAAGTAGACTTTCTATTAAATGTGATGATTAAAAAGTGATGTCAGGGGATAGAGGAATACCTACTAAAACTTTAAGAGCAACCATTAAAAAAGATCTTAATCTAAATAGCTTTATTGAAAATTTGGTTTTTGATAGAATATGTCCATTAATTGATATCTTGAGGAAGGCCAAGGTTTACTCCACTTACCTCTACTAGATATGCAGGATATAGATACCTTTAGTAATCAAGAGGAATCAAATAAAAATCTTATACTTACAATTGAATTTTTGCATGTTTCCGTATCTTTCTTTTCTTGAGCTTGAAGCTACTTTGCTTGATGCTTCACTTAACTGATGCATAGAAGCTCTGATATCTTCAAAAAGTTCTACCTCAAGGCTTGCTAATGAGGATCCATCACTATCAATAGTACAATTTGACTCAGATGACATCCATAGTTCTTCTATTCGAGGAAGTATATGAATTTCAGATTTCTTAAACCCTTTGTTTACAAGAGACAATTCCTCAGGATTCAAAACTCCTGAGAAAGCAAAAGATATAAAAACAATGTAAACATCAAACAATGGAAAAAAAAAAAAAAAAGGAAACGCGCATACACACCCACACGCGCACACAATTGATTAGTAAAGTTGTAGAAGGTTTCTAAACCACATTAAGCACACCTTCACTTGTGAAAAAGGCACCATCCCAAGCTAAACTTTTTCTTAAACTGAATTCATCAGTTACACTTTTGATCTTAGGCTCTAGATACTTGGCAGACAAAAGTTGACGCTCCTCATGCCCCAGTATGTCACAAACATTCTTACCATGCCCAGAATTTAAAGTATTGAACAACTCCTCAGGTTCTAGAAATCCTGAAAATGCAGGTGGTCAAGACTACTAAAATTAAATGAAAAGCATTTGAATAAATTCCAGGGGAATTAATGAACTATACCAGGACTTGTGGAAAAGGCACTATCCCATGCCAAACTCTTTCTCAAATCAAACTTGGGCTTAGATTCTAAGGATTCCAGTTCCAGGTCCCTTTTACCTATGTTTGCATCCATCATATCCTTAGCTCCCCAAATGCAAAACAGTGTAAAGCCATCAAGGTTCTCTCTCTTATCTGAATCTGCAGCCAAATCGAGTTTCAATTACCTCAGTTAAGACAGCAAGAAATATGCTAATACTGGGTAAGGAAAAGAGTTTCAAGGTTAATTCTACACTGAAATCTTATGTCTTCAACTAAGGTTGCTATGTTGTCTCCAAGTTCTTTCTTAAGCAAAAATTTATTTATTTTTATATAGGATGTTCTTGCATGAAATGATAGGAAGATAGAGTAAATCAGGAAAGACCATTTTCAGTTCAAAATATTTTAATATTTAGTTCTATATATATTCTTGAGGACTATAGTTATTTTTTTTTGTGAGATCTTAAGGACTATAGTTAAAAGACGATTATAGATTAAAAAAGAAACCAGAAAAAAGAAGAAAGAAGGTAAAAATTAACTACTCCAGAGAAAGCAGGCTTTCATGGTTACTTACCTCCATTGTTTACTTCCTTAACTCAACCACATGCATTGTACATTTTTTATTTTCATTTTCTTTGTTAACAAGAACTCACACTCACAGACTTACAGAAAAATACCTCAAACATCGTTTGGTTCCCAAGGGAAGAAAAAAGAGAGAGAGAGAGAGAAATCCAAGTAAGAAAGTTTCCATATCTAAGGCGCATAGCACTCTCTGGAGAGAGAAAGAAAGCTTGATACACTCACAAGAGTATGGAAATTCTTGAAGAACCTTTTCTGGTTGCATAGCCATTGATCATGACATAAACCTCCTTCCTCAAGATTCTTCTGCTCTTTGGGTTCTCTACAACAGACAGAAAGAAAAGAAAGTGGGCAGAGGGAAATTCAAAAACTTCATATGGGGTGAAAGATTTTGAAAGTTGTAATAGAGGATAAATGGTCATATTTTATGCAATGAAAGTGCATTAATTAAAACTAACTTGTACGGTAATGATTTTGTTACCAGTTATATGGTGATCATTTTGTCATAATGAATTATTGATTATAGATGATTCTTCCAAAACCATAGTCCCAAATAATTTCAAATATTATTATAACCAAAGAATTTAGATAAACACCACAAAGTCAATAGAGTAGAACTAGTCCTAGAGGAGTTGACATTTCCAAACAGCAACATAAGAAGGAGCAGCATCAGCATCCATTTACACAAAGGCCCCAGAAAATTATTTATACCTGCGGAGCCAAAGATGCGTAACCCATATATGACAATTTCCATAGTTGGATGAGAGTATTGAGTAGCAGTATTATTGATGATCAAAAACTTTTGTGGTACACTTTTGCTATTTCATCTTTAGACACCAAAGTATGTTTTATTAGCGTGATTAATTATAATTGATTTTTTTTAAAAAATATTATAATCAATTATAATTAATTACGCTCTATTGTTTTTGGCTTGCAGTTTATCTTGGAACAGCCTTTTTATGTTTCTTTGAAGCTAAAGACCACCAAAAATAGTCGACAGTAGCAAATGGCCTTGTAGTTTAATGGCAACTCCTCTCATCTCATCCCCAATTCCGCCAATTCTCTACCTGGATCTCAATAGTCAATAAGGGTCACCTACCGTTAAAAAAATAAACAAATAAAATTTAACGTGTTCTTTTAAATAAAAGCCTTGGCCTAAGAGCACACATTAAAAAAAAAAAGTAATTTAACTTTTTTTTAAAAAAAGGAAAAGATAAGTGTAAAGCCCACTGCACTTGCAGGATAATTTTTGTATGGGGGGAGAACTTTTATGTTTTTTATTTTTGATAGATCCACAACGTTATTTGTCCAACCAAATTATTTTAACTTTTATTCAACTCTCTCACAAATTCATTCTGTATCTCGCAGAAAAGTTACAGTAACATATAATCTGATTTGACATCTCTCTCACATAAATTTATGGTATAAATACGGTAACATTATCCATGATAAATTTGGGGTAAGAACTTATACTTAGGACTTTTTGCTGTGCGTGATACTGCGGGCAAATTAAATAAACACTAGCTTCTAACTCGTGCGAGAAGTATATTTTAATTTTTAACGGTTCTTCAATTTTTTATATGTATATTCTGATAAGAATTATTTAATCATTTAGAATGAAAATTATAAAAAAATTTCACCATAAAATCATAATTTTATGATGATGTAAAAACATTTAAATTAATAATTTAAGAGTTATAGATAGAAAGGAAATTGAGGGTTTATTTTTTATTTATAAATTGAGAGAGTTGTAAAATATTTATAAAAATAAATAATGGATAATTGAAAGGTTACATGATAATTTTTTATTTTATTCATTTATTTTAAAAAATTTAAATATAGAAAATGTTGATTTAAAATAAAGAATAAATCCTCATTTTCTTTTCCTTTTCCCTTCAATTATTGGAAGGATCATAATTAACTATTTCGTTTGAGAAGGATTAAGATGGAATAATCATGCATGCTTGTGTTATTATCACTAATGTAAATAAAAATATTAGCAATTTTTTTTTTGCGCAATAAGTATTTTATAAATCCTTATTGAACTGAAGCTTGTTATTATATCAGGCATATGTACCTCTTATAAAATTCAAAACTAATTAATAATTATTTTGTAAGAGACTACTCTAATAATAGAAATTTTGTGGAGTCGAGTTTTTGGTGCTGACCTACATTCTTCCTTCTTCCAACTAGACTTGAATGATTGGTTGAATACAAACCTTCGGGACAGCACTATTATATCGGAACAACAACGGGTGCTCTTTGTTTGGCATGGCTGTCCACTTTCTCTAGAAGATTAGCAATGAATTCATTTTTGAGCACCAAGGCAGTGACCAGAGGTACCTAGTTACAAGGTTCTCCACCGAAGTTTAGAATGTCAATAACTACTGCCTCGGGTATCCTAAATAGTTGTTATTTTAGAAGTTACAAATCCTAAATAGTTACAAACTTATTTTAATTTATTTGTCACTTTATGATATCAAGAAAACTTTAATTATTATTTTTAATTAATATATGCAACCGTACGATGCATGGATATATAAAAAGAAAAAATAATATAAATAATATAAAATAAATTAAATTTATTCTGAATAATTGTTTCAATATTTTCATATTAAAAGATGCTGAACATGACTTGAAGTTTGGAAATTGATAATCTCATTGGAATTACCCTTACTACCATGTTAAAATCTCTGCTTTATTTGTCATTGTTATTTACAAATTACTTATAAACTTGGCAATCAAGAAACTGGGGAAGTGTAAAGAGAATGTAACGTTTCAATAAGCATATGTACTTGTGTAATATTTCCTATGTGTGCTTTTCCTAAAATTTTGCAAATTTGCTATTGGACGTATTTTTTTTTATCAATTTATTAGTCTTCTAATCATATTTTTTAAGTGTAATTCATTGCCTTCAATGTATATAAATGAAGATGATTTATTTATCCTTGGATCTAAGTTTTGCCATATATTATAATCATATTTTATCAATGAAGATAATTCACTACCTTCTTATCAATTTTTTTTTCTTGGAACTAATACTCATAATTAGGAGTAGAAATAAGTCAGATTGTCCAACAGGAACCTATGATCTGACTTGTCTGAAGTCTGACCTAACCTGCTTACTAAATAAGATATGCCAAGATTTTTTTAAAAGTCCGTTTAACTAAAATGACTAAACTTCAGGCTATCTAATAAACCTTTTAAGTTTGGCAAGGCGACCTGACCTATTTAACTATATATAATATAATATATATTATTATAATATATTAATATATTTTAAATTAAATTTTAATAAAAGTAGTAACTAAAATCTAAGTTAATAAGTTAGAATAGAATTAACATATTTATTAATATATTTAATATAATATATTTATTAGAATAAAAATAATAAGTTAACACTCACCTCCTAATTTTATAGATGCATACTACTTTCTTGTTATGGTCTTTAGTCGATGTGAGATTTAGAGATATATGCTTCTAATAATTTTACAACTTGATATATCTCCAAATTTCACATCGACCAAAAATTAGAGTAAGAAAGTGGTAAATATTTATAAAATTAAAATGTAAGTGTTAAGTTATAACAAATGCGTATTAGCCTTAAGTAGGTCTGTCGACCTATTTCAAGGCTTAAGTATGTTAATTTATGTAAAAACATGTTAGCCTATTTAAAAGTAAGTATGTTAGCTTATATAAAAATATGTTAGCCTATGTAAAGGTAGATTAGTTTATTTAAAGACCTCATTGTAAAGTAGACCTTTACATAGACTTTCAAGTTTGGTCAGACTTTAAAAATTGACCTATTACAAACACACAAATCAGACTCAGCCCTTATAATTAAGATACAGGTTAGGCCCTGTTTCCACTCATACTTATAATCAAGGCGGATTCTCTTCATTTCATATGGGCTTTTGTTATTTTCTGAGATTGCTTATCGATCTAGATTGATAAACATACAATAATTAGCCTTATGCCCGCCTTATCTAATATTCAAAATGATATCTCTCTTCTTGACGAGTTTGACTAGCATAGAACTCGCATAGACAGAAAGGATTGAGTTTGTTAATTTGTTTTGCACTTTTATTTGATGAAGAGAAACACCACTCTGGATTTCACCAAGATATTGAAATAGTATGTTTGAATCAGACTAGGAGAATTTGGCTTTTGATTCAAACTTTTTGTTAGCTTAGACATATTGCTACTTTGTGCTTCACTTTATTATATTTATATCTGTTGAGTTTTAAGTTTTGATGATGCATTTAAGTTCTTTTGAGCATGTGAATCTTTTATATGATTTGATTTACTCCTCTATTTATTTGTTGATATTTGTTTGATTATGAGTAGAAACTTTTCATTTAAAGAGCAAATATCTCTTTTAAAATATGTATAATGATTTGATTGGTCTTTATTAGGATTAAATGGTGTTACATAATCATCTCCAACAGTCAAGCACGTTTTTAGGAGAGCTCTTTGGCTCCAACGGCTAAAAGATTGCAAAATGCTAGTCATACTAAAACCAGAGAAGAATAGCAACTAAAACAGCACGTACTGGGCGAACTAACAACTATTGGGAGCTAAAACAGCAACTACTTAAAAACGTACGAGCTGCATATCTCATGGGTTTTAAAGCCTCTTAACTGATTTTTTGCAACCTCCAACGATTAGCAAATGTTAAGGGAAGCCCTCCACTATATATAGAAGGCCTTAGAAAGGATCAAAGATATACTTGCTCAAAGAAAAAGAGGTCCAACTGTGTTTCTGTGTATTTCTCTGTTTCTTTACTTTCTGAATGTTCTGAAAAATTACTTATCCACTCTTGAGAGAGTCTCGAAACCCATTGTATCTCATTGATAATAGCAAACCATTTCTTGTTGATAAGATCATTATTTTAGAGAGAAGGACGAGAGTGTGGGTAGCTTTCTTTCAATCTAAGTACTCTATTTTGAATTAAGGTAGAGGGAGGTTTGGTGGTATCCTTGAGTGTTAGAAACCATTGTAATTCTACTTTAGAGCTAAGGTAGAGGAAGGTTTGTCGGAATCCTTATAAAACAAAATTTGACAAGTGAAGAAATACTCAGGCAATTGCTTGAGGACTAGACATAGGTCACGCATTGTAGCTGAACCAATATAAATTTGTTTGTGCACTCTTCTCAATCTTTTCCTCTTTATCTTCATGTTTTTAATTGTGTTTCTATTGCAATTATTTTTTAATCTTTTCATTTTTCTGTTATTGAACCTCTTAGAACCAATTCACCCCCTCTTGGTTCTGTCAATTGGTACCAGAGCTTAATTCTTTGGAAGGCTTAACCGCTTGAGAAGTCGATCCTTGAAGGTTCAATGACAGGAAACTTGATGAACTCAAATGTCATTGAAGGACAATCCATCTCAAGGCCGCCATACTTTGATGGGTCAAATTACACCTATTGGAAGGAGCGCATGAAAATATTCATTCAATCTGTTGACTACAAGTTGTGGCTCGTGATCAAGAATGGACCATCCCTTCCAAAGAAAGAGGTAGATGGCAAATAGGTGGAGAAGACCAAAGAGGAATTTGATGATGAAGACATGAAAAAGATGGAACAAAATACAAAAACCAAAAATATCTTCTACTGTGCTGTGAATCCAGATGACTTTAGAAAAATCTCAAGCTGTAAAACAACTAAGCAAATGTGGGATAAGTTAGAGGTGACACACGAATGAACAAGCCAAGTAAAAGAAGCAAAGATTGACATGGTTGTTCATGAGTACGAATTATTCAACATGAAGGACGAAGAAAAGATTGATGAGATGTTCAAAAGGTTCTCAAACATAGTCAACACCCTTGATGCTCTTGGAAAGGTCTACACAGATAGAGAATTAGTAAGGAAGATACTAAGAAGCCTCACCAAAGAATAACAATCAAATGTGGCTGCAATTTAAGAAGGATGAGACCTCAATAATATCTCCTATGATGAATTAAGAGGTAACCTCATAACTTATGAGTCAACTTTTCTAAATAAAATGCATGATGAAAACAGGAAAAAGAAAGGGGTTGCTTTGAAAGCCACTTCAAGCTCCCATTAAAAGGAAGAATATGAAGATGGAGGACAAATGAACGAAGATGAAGAAATTGCTTTCATCACAAGAAGGCTATACTCTCTTCACAAGAAGAAGTTCAAAGCAAAAAGAAGCAACATTTCAAAAAGGATCCATTAAATGAAGAATTCAACAAAGATCAAGTAACGTGCCATAGGTGTAAGAAAATCGGTCATTACAAATCCGAGTGTCTCCACATCAAGAAGAAATTTCTAAAAAAGCCTAACAAGAAGAAAGCTATGGTGGCAAACTTCACTTGGAGTGATAGTGATGATTCCTCATCGAAAAGCGAACTTGAAGATGTAGGAGAAACTGACATGTGTTTTATGGCTAGAAGTCATGATGAGATAAATGATCAAGATTTTATTTACTCTTGTCATGATGAAGTAAATGATGAAGTCGCTACTTATTCATATGATGAACTAAATGAAATGCTTGAGCAAGTTCTTGAGGATTCTTAAAAATTGTCTTCTAAATATTTTTTCTTAAAATCAAAATATGATAATGCTTTAGTAGAAATAGATAATTTGAGAAAAGAAGTGGAGCTTTTGAAATTAGAAAATATTTCAAATGAACAAAAATTAATTGATGAAAATGCTTTATTGAATAAAAAGGTCGATGAGATTACCAAAGATCTTGCCAACTTTGTAAAAGAAAAGAAAAATTTGGATATTCTCTTGAGAAAACAAAAATGTTGTTTTGATAAAGCCAAAATAAAATTTGATCAATGCAAAAGTGAAAAATATTACAAGAATTTTTTTGTGAAAGAAAGTGCCTCTACATCTCCTTATGTAACTTGCAATTATTGTGGAAAAAAAGGCCACATCTCTCTTACATGTGCTATTAAGAAAATTAGTTCTAACAAGATGTGGATCCCCAAGGTTACTAAGGATGTTTCTTCAAGCTCTAACTCCCAAGGACCCAAGAAAATTCAGGTACCTAAAACAAGGTGAATTTGTTTTATAGTTGTGCTTGAAGACAAACTCTAAAGACATATGGTTTCTTGATAGAGGGTGCTCTAGGCACATGACTGGAGACCGTAGCAAGTTATCCTCTCTCAAACATAAAGAAGGAGGAGACGTCACTTTTGGAGATAACGGCAAAAGAAAAATAGTTGGTATTGGTAAAATTCCTATTAACTCTACCTCTTGCATTGACGATGTTCTCTTAGTTGAAGGTCTCGTGCATAATCTTCTTAGTATTTGCCAATTATGTGACAAAGGACATAAAGTAGTTTTTAATTCATCTTATTACATTATTCATGGCATTAATAATGACAAAGTTTTATTTGTTGGCCATAGATATGACAATCTCTATATTGTGTGCTTGGAAGCCATTAAATCCAATAATATAAACTGCTTTGTTTCAAAAGATGATCAAGATTGGTTATGGCATAGGAGATTAGGACATGCAAGTATGCATCTTATCTCTAAACTTTCAAAAAAGGATTTAGTAGTTGGTTTACCAAAAATGAGTTTTGAAAAAGATCACATTTGTGAAGCTTGTCAACCAGGAAAACAATCTAGATCATCTTTTAAACTTATAAAGGAAGTGCTAACTTCAAGGCCTTTGCAACTTCTTCATATGGATTTATTTGGTCCCACCAAGACTGTTAGTCTAGGTGGTAAAAAATATGTCTTTGTTATTGTTGATGATTTTTTTAGGTTTACTTGGGTTTTCTTCCTATCTCATAAGGATGAAACTTTTAAGGTCTTTAAAGGTTTTTGTAAAATGATTCAAAATGAAAAATGAATTGTCATTTCTAGCATAAGAAGTAATCACGGAAAAGAATTTGAAAATAAATCTTTTGAAATTTTTTGTAATGAAAATGAAATTAAACATAACTTTTCTTACCCAAGAACACCACAACAAAATGGTGTTGTTGAAAGGAAAAAATAGAACTTTACAAGAAATGGCAAGAACCTTGATTTGTGAAAATGATCTTCCAAATTATTTTTGGGCCGAAGCCGTGAACACTTCTTGCTATATTTTGAATAGATGCTTAACAAGACCTCTTTTAAAGAAGACTCCCTATGAGCTTTGAAAGGGTAGGAAACTTAATATTAGTCATTTTCATGTATTTGGTTGTAAATGTTACATTCTCAACACAAAGGATCACCTTGGTAAGTTCGATGCCAAGTCCGACAAAGGTATTTTTCTTGGCTATTCTACTTCAAGTAAGGCATATAGAGTTTATAATAAAAGAAGCATGATAGTTGAAGAATCTATGTATGTTGTATTTGATGAATTTAACAACTCCTCTTTGAGTAAGCATGTTGAAAGGAAAGATGATGAAGATGGTGATGGGTTGTTCAACAAGGAAAATGAAGAAACTCAAAAGGAAGTAGAAGGAAGAAAAGTATCATTAAAGCAAATTCCACAGGTTGAATTTCAAGAACAGCAACCAAAAGACACTAATCCAAAATTACCAAGGGAACGGAGACACTTATCAAGCTATTCTATGGATTTCATCATTGGAGATCCCTCAAGTGGAATGAGAACAAGATCCTCTTTTAAAAACATGAACAACTTTGCTCTCTCGTCACAAATTGAGTCAAAGAACATAGAAGAAGCCTTGAAAGATGATGATTGGATTATGGCCATGCAAAAAGAGCTCAATTAATTTGAAAGGAGTAAGGTTTGGACTCTTGTTCCTCCACCAAAGAACCACACCATCATTGGCACCAAATGGGTGTTTCATAATAAGCTAGATGAAGAAGGTAATGTCGTAAGAAACAAGGCTAGGTTGGTTGCTCAAGGGTACAACCAACAAGAAGGTATAGATTTTGATGAGACTTATGCACCCGTAGCTAGACTAGAATCTATTAGAATGCTTCTTGCATGTGCATGTTTTAAAAATTTCAAGCTTTACCAAATGGATGTTAAAAGTGTCTTTTTGAATGATTTTTTACATGAGGAAGTTTATGTAAGGTAACCTCCCGGTTTTGAAGATGACAATTTGCCTAATCATGTTTATAAACTTACTAAAGCACTTTATGTTACCAAGTGGCCTCAATACTCAAGAGGGGGGGTGAATTGAGTAAGTAAAACAAGTTCGCAAATCTTTCACAAATCGATTGATAACTAATTTTCGTTGAAGCTATTGAATGATTAGAGATGATTGGATAAATGAGATGAATTCACTTACTTATAAATATGATAGCCTACGAAGACAATATCCAAGAAAATTAATGAAACAGTGCACAAAATAAACAGAGGAGGATTTTGAGAAAAACAAACACGGTCGTCTATCCTGGTTCGATCACCAATCCACTTGTGATTTACGTCCAGTCCCCAAGTAACAACTTGAGATTTTCCACTATATCTTCAAGCTTCAATGGGTGCTTGAAAACCACTATAACCTTAATCACTCAACACTATGGGATACCTCACCCTAAAGCTTGAGCCTCTATTTTCCAATGGATACCTCACCCTTTACAGTTTGGAGGGATGCCTCACCCTCTCTACAGAAATTACAAAGATTGAATGGATAGAAACTCTCTTGAAAGAGCAGATATTACAACTGGAAATTCAACCGGTATAAGATTTACGGTTTACGCTCAGAAACAGAGTATTAATGGAGAAATAGATGAAAACTCGTTTTTAATGCTCAACCCAGATTTTTCAGATTGATTGTCTAACCCCCATAAATGCCCAACAACTTCTATTTATAAGTCATTGAAGATTAGAGCCGTTGGGAGGTGGTTGGAGCATTAAATGTTATGCTACTATCCGTTAATTTACGCTTTACGGAAATCTTCATTATTCGAATAAGACATTTCTTATTCGAATAACGCTTGAAATAGCTTTCACCATGTTTTCCTCTGTAATATGTTATTCAAATAACATTCTGGTTATTCGAATAACCAGATAAATATTTGTTTTCTGGAAAACACGTTATTCGAATAACATTCATGTTATTCGAATAACTCATTCGAATTAAATGAGCTTCGAGTTCTGCTATTCGAATAACAACATCGTTATTCGAATAACCAATTCAAAGATGGTTTTATTTGAAAGCCCTGTTATTCGAATAACACTTTTCTTATTCGAATAACTAGTAAAGTATGGCTTTTTCTGAAATACTTGTTATTCGAATAACAACTTTATTATTCGAATAACCAATTCATGAACTGACTTCCTGAAATGTGTTATTCGAATAACACTTCTGTTATTCGAATAACCTCTTCGTGCCAAAATACTTTTGAAACACTTATTCGAATAATGCATGGCTTTATTCAAATAAATCCTTTCCTGAGTGATTAATTTGGAATCTCTGACTTGTGTTATTCGAATAAGGAACCCCTTATTCGAATAATACATGTGAAAACATGTTTTGAACCTTTTTAAATGTTGCTCTTGATTCCATATGATCTTGTAGGTTTATGGACACGAGGTGGTTTAATTCTTTGGAAGTTAAAAACCATATTGAAGCCTTGAAAACTTGTGTGCTATTATGAAATGCAAGATTAACCTTATTTGTGAATCTTTATATACCTCTACAAAAAGATTAAAGTCCTAAAAGCTATACTTGATGGTCTTGATAATCTTGGACTTGATCTTGCAACATCTTTGAGTTTGTTATCATCAAAACATATTCTTCATCAGATACATGCCAGTCACATTCTCCCCCATTTTTGATGATGACAAACAGCCATTGAGAAAAAGTTAGTTCATTTGTAGATAGGAAAGCACACTATTAATCATGGAGACTTACTCTCCCTCTGGTTTGTAAGAGGAGCATAATTTATCAGAGACAAGCGCAGCTCCCCCTTTCTTTTGGAGTCTCTTGATCCTTTTCAAAAGAGTCTTTCTGATCTGTCTTTTCTCAACACAATCTCCAAAACCAAAAAAATGTCAGAAATGATTATTTTTATCTTTAAGTGCAAATGAACAGAGTTAACTTAACTTTTAGCTTATTCTTGTTCTTCTCCCCCTTTGTCATGATCAAAAAGATGGGGCAAGATATGCATAAACCCGGAATCCATAAATATGCCTTTTTACTTTTTAACAAAGAATTTAAACAAACATATTGGAAGGCAAGATCAGCCTCAGAGATTGCAAAGTCGGGAAGAAAAACAAATTATTCTTTATTGAATGTTGGCAATCATAGTCAAGATGTACAATTTCGGATATAGATTATGCCGAGATACATTAAAAACATAAAGAAAATAAAACTAAAGTCCTATAATCAAAAGTAGGTGTACGGTGGAGGAGGAGGGAGTCCGTGCGGGGGCAAGAGGTCCGGTTCGCGGGCGCGGCTCAAGCTCGCGTTCAACACCTTCTATTCATCGAAGAGAATAGAAAAGGTGTGTTCCATGTAAGCACGGTTGTCGAGCAGAGTTGTCATGATGCTTTCCAGAGTTACTGGAGCAGGAGCAGGGGCTTCAGCTGGCTGTTCAGCAGGAGCAGGGTCATCAGCAGGAACAGGGGCATCTGCAATGTCTTCGTCTACTGCAGCTTCTTCCAGCTCATCAGGGTATACCCATCCTCCAACGTCGTCCGGAACCATCTTCATCTTCTTCAGAGTAAATTCACCGAAGATGTTGAAGTGGTTCATAGGCACTGTCCTTTCAGTCTCTCTGAGCAAGGAATACTTCTTGAAAAAGGCTGAGATAATCAGAGCGTATGGTAGGTCACAATTCTTGGTGGTCTTGACCTTCATCATGTATTTTCCAATGAAATTTGGCCAGTTGATTTTCCAGTTTTTCTTCAGCACCCAGAGAAGAAAGATGTCATCCTCAGTGAGATAGGCGTAGTTGCCTCCACGAGGAGCGAGAATATGAGCGTATGAGTAGTGAAGCAGCCTTTCTTGGCTTTTCAACATCCCACATTTCAGACCAACCTTGGACCAGGCTTTTCCAGGTTTCACCAGTAGGGACATAGCTTCCTCTCTTCTATATGCCTTCACGTAGGGCCTGCTGTCTGGCTCCACTGCAGCACTTGTGGCGTCTAAGTTGAAGAATGTTATCCAGTCAGCAGGAGTGATGACAATTTCTTGGTCCTTGACTTCAGAGATAAGATTTGGACCGTCCAGCTTCAGGTTACAGTAGAACATTTTCACCAAGTCTGGGAAAATGGAGTCCTTGTAGCTGCAGAGTGCCAGTACGCCCTGATGGGAGAGATCATCGAGGAAGTTAAATCCTCCATCGTCCTCGAAGAATTGATGATCCATGTATTTGGGTGGGATGATGTCTCTGGTCCAGAATTCCTCCCTGAAGCGCTTGAGATCATCGTTGTTTGATGAAAGTCTACGAAGGTCAATGGGGTTGTTGGTGGGAGCGGTCTTGCTACGTGGTCGTTTGGAAGAGGAAGCCATGGTTGTATTTTGGTGGGTGATGGAGAGAAGGAAGAGATGGTCAGGATGAGGAGGAGAGAACAGAGAAAGATGGGAAAAGAGAACGTATGAAATGACAGAGGAGCCTCGGAACTCCTTTTATAAACCGCGTGTTATTCGAATAACAGTGGTGTTATTCGAATAACAGAGTGGTACCTGAAGCGTCTTGGCTCCCTGCCAAGCGTTATTTGAATAACAAGGCATTGTTATTCGAATAACAACGTAATAAATGCGATTTTGGTGAAATTAAATGTCTTTTGTTATTCGAATAGCATATGTTGTTATTCGAATAACATGAAAATGACTTTTGCCACTGACATGCTTTATTCGAATAACCAATTGGTTATTCGAATAACCAGTTAAAAACTACAGCGTGATAGCACATTCTGTGATGTGTTATTCGAATAAGGGAATCCTTATTCGAATAATGTAACCGTGTTAGAACAAGAACTGGGTTTTGCTGACATGTTTTATTCGAATAACAGACTTCTTATTCGAATAAGAGGCTTCTCATTCGAATAAGGCATACGATAAAAGATAGTTTCATGCAGCAAATTATAGAGGATTAATCCTTCTATCATTTATGTGATTCAGAGACATGCCAGTTTAATTCCAAACAACATAGAATCAACTTCAAATCATTCAAATCAATTCCAGAACATGTTAAATCAATTCAACTTATCATACAATCATATAATCTTATCATATTATGTTTCAAATCACTCAATTTTGCAAGAGTGCTATTTTTACCAAGGATTTCAAATCTGAGATTGTTGAGTTGTTTGGGAATCTTGAATCATGAGGAGCGCCTGCAAAACAACTTAGGGGAAAACTCCGACGCTCAAGTCAGTTTTGGATTTAAATATAATTGATAGCTCAGAAATTATGTAGCAAGATGACATGATTATGCAATAAACAATAAGATGTGATGCAATAAAATGTCAATATATGCATGATTGTTCCAAAATGCCAAGTTCATTTCTAATGTGGAAAAATGCTTCTTTTGCTAGGGATTTAGTGAAAATGTCAGCTAGTTGCTTAGTTGTTTCAGCAAATTCAAGTGTGCAATCACCCTTTTGAACATGATCTCTAATGAAATGATGTCTTATTTCAATATGTTTAGTTCTAGAATGCAAAATGGGATTTTTCGACAAGTTAATTGCACTAGTATTATCACACCTTATGGGTATGTGATCAAGTTCAAGACCATAGTCCAAGAGTTGCTGTTTCATCCAAAGGACTTGAGCACAGCAACTCCCTGCTGCAACATATTCAGCTTCAGCTGTGGACAATGCCACACTATTTTGTTTCTTGTTATGCCAAGAAACTAGTGAGCTTCCAAGCAAGTGACATGTCCCACTAGTGCCTTTTCGATCCATTTTGCACCCAGCAAAATCAGAATCGGAATATCCAATAAGACTACATGAGGCACCTTTAGGGTACCATAAACCCATTTGTGATGTACCCATTAGATATTTCATTATTCTTTTAACAGCACTTAGGTGTGATTCTTTAGGATTAACTTGATATCTAGCACACATGCATACACTAAACATTATATCAGGCCTACTTGCAGTGAGATAAAGGAGTGAGCCAATCATACCTCTATATTTTGTAATTTCTACCGATTTACCTCCTTCGTCTTTGTCCAAATAGCAAGAGGTGCCCATAGGAGTAGCCATATGCTTGGCATTGTCCATTCTAAACTTCTTGAGCAGCTCCTTGCAATACTTGGATTGGCTTATGAACGTTCCTTCCCTTGTTTGCTTGATTTGGAGACCAAGGAAGAAGTTGAGCTCCCCCATCATAGACATCTCAAACTCACTTTGCATAATATTTGAAAATTCTTTACAAAGAGAGTTGTTAGTAGCTCCAAATATAATGTCATCAACATAGATTTGAACTAAAAGTATGTCATGCATTTTGTGTTTTATGAATAGGGTAGTGTCAACCTTACCTCTAGAAAAATCCTTTTCTAAAAGAAATTTACTCAACCTTTCATACCAAGCTCTAGGAGCTTGTTTCAAGCCATACAATGCCCTTTTCAGTTTAAAAACATGGTTGAGCAATTCAAAATCTTCAAAACCAGGAGGTTGTTCTACATACACCTCTTCTTCTATAAAACCATTTAAAAAGGCACTTTTAACATCCATTTGATAGAGTTTGAAATCCATGATGCAAGCATATGTGAGTAACATTCTAATGGCCTCTAATCTAGCTACGGGAGCATAAGTTTCTTCATAGTCTATGTCTTCTTCTTGATTGTAACCCTTAGCTACAAGCCTAACTTTATTTCTTATTATTAAGCCCGTTTCATCAAGTTTGTTTCTAAAGACCCACTTGGTGCCAATTATTGGATGATCATTGGGCCTTGGAACTAATTCCCAAACTTGATTTCTCTCAAATTGGTTTAGTTCTTCTTGCATTACCAAGATCCAATGTTCATCATTAATGACCTCACTTATATCTTTAGGTTCAATTTGAGAAACAAAGGCTAGGTGATTACATGCATCTCTAAGTGAGTTTCGAGTGATTACCCCTTTTGATACATCACCTATCACCTTGTCAAGAGGATGATATCTTGAAGTCCTCCATTCCTTGGGTAGATCTAAGATTTCTGAATCTTTTTGCCATGTGTGATCAAGGTGTCTCTCTTCTTCCTTCTTGGACTCTTTCTCTTGATTTTCCAAGTGCGTCTTTGCCAAGATTTCTGCAACATCATCAACAAGCTCCTTTCTCGGCTCATTTGGGTTAGTTTCATCAAATGCAACATGTATGAACTTTTCTATAGTCATAGTTCGTTTATTATAAACTCTAAAGGTCTTACTATGAATAGAATAACAAATGAATATTTCCTCATCAGATTTTGCATCAAACTTCCCCAAGTTATCTTTTCCATTATTCAAAACAAAGCACTTACATCCAAAGACATGAAAATGTGACACATTAGGTTTCCTTCCTTTGTACAATTCATATGGGGTTTTCTTTAAAATTGGCCTTATTAGAGCTCTATTCATAACATAACAAGCGGTGTTAACCGCATCAGCCCAAAAGTACTTAGGAAGGTTTGCCTCATTGAGCAAAGTTCTTGCCATTTCCTCTAAAGATCGATTTTTCCTTTCTACAACACCATTTTGTTGTGGTGTCCTAGGGGCAGAAAAATTATGCTCAATGTCGTGTTCATCACAAAAAGTTTCAAATTCATGATTTTTAAATTCACCACCATGATCACTTCTTATGGATGCAATACAAACACCTTTTTCATTTTGGACAACTTTGGCAAGTTTTCTAAATGATTGAAAAACATCATTTTTGTGGGCCAAGAATAACGTCCATGTAAACCTAGAAAAATCATCCACAATCACTAATGCATAGTAATTCCCACCAAAGCTCATAGTTCTAGAGGGCCCAAAAAGATCCATGTGCAAAAGTTGTAAAGGTCTAGAGGTTGAGACTATGTTCTTAGCTTTAAAAGAGACCTTTACTTGTTTTCCCTTTTGACATGCATCACAAAGTTTGTCTTTTTCAAATTTGAGTTTTGGAAGACCAATTACTAGTTCTTTAGAAACCAATTTGTTTAAGTGATCCATGTGAATGTGAGCAATTCTTCTATGCCATAACCATGAATCATTTTCTTTACTCATAAAGCATTTAGCATCATTTAAGGAAATATCATCAAGACTAATCATATATATGTTATTGACCCTATGACCAACAAACTTAACTTGCTTATCGTCCTTTCCCTCAATTATGCAACAAGAGGAATCAAATATAACTCTATTACCTTTATCACACAATTGACTAATGCTAAGCAAATTATGTTTAAGTCCTTCAACAAGCAAAACATTATCAATAGATGATGAAAGGATCTTACTAACTTTGCCAATTCCAAGAATCTTCCTTTGTTATTATCACCGTAGGTGACATGACCATGTTTCTTGTGGGTAAGGGAGGAGAACTTGGAGCCATCACCGGTCATGTGCTTGGAGCAACCACTATCAAGATACCTACTTGAGCTCTTGGTCTTCAAGCACACCTACAACACACATTCATGTTTTAACCTTTTGTACCCAAATTGTCTTGGGTCCTTGTGTGTTAGAGTTAGACATGGTACCTTTAGGAACCCAAACTCTTTTTATTCCAACTTTATTGTTTATGTTCTTTCTAACATTGCAAGTTGATGCACTATGCCCTTTCCTACCACAATGAAAACATTTGACAAAGGGACTACTTGAAGTTTTTGAGGAAACAAAGAAGTTCTTATAAGACTTTTGATGGTTGTCTGGATTAAAACCCAAACCGGCCTTTTGAAAAACACATTTTTGTCTCCCTAATAACACATTCAAGTTGTTTCTTCCAAAGGTGAATTTTGCAAGAGTGTTGTTCAAGTCTTCAATTTCTTTTTCAAAAGCTTTACATGATAAACAAGGTAATGATATGGATGCATTATCATATGAGGAGCAAGTCATACATAATGAATTAGCATCTATGAGTCCTAAGGTCTCATTTTCAACTTTAAGTTCATTTAACTCCTTAGTTAAGGTAGAAACTTTGTTTGTCAATAGAGAGATTGTTTTATTGGAAGTCAAAATCATTTTTGTGAGCCTCAAGGATTCATCATGCAATTCTTGAAAGGCATCTTGCAATTCATCATAAGAGGGTGGAGGTTCTAGGCTAGAAGAAGTTACCTCGGTATCGCTTTCTCCACTTTCTTCTCCTTGAGCCATGAGGCAAAGATGGGCTTCTTCATTCTCCGAATCGTCGGAAGAGCTTAAATCATTGTCCTCCCAAGCTATGTATGCTCTTCTTCCTTTCTTTTCCTTGGAGGGCCTTTTCTCAAACTTCTCCGTCTTCTTGAGATATATAGGACACTCCATTTTCATGTGCCCCGGTTTTCCGCATTCATAGCATTTCGGAGGAGTAGAGGATCCTTCTCCTTTGTGATATGCTTTCTTTTGAGGAAATGGTGGTCTTCTTTGAAATCCCTTTTTCTTTAAGAATCTTCCGAACTTTCTTACAAGGAGACTAAGATTCTCTTCATTTAACTCAATGTTTTCAGCATCCTCTTCACCATCTTCATCATCATCTTCAAGTATGGAAGAGGTGGCTTTGAGTGCAATTCCCTTCTTCTTTTTGTCATGCTCTTCATTTTGATTGAGCCTATTTAGTTCCAGCTCATGTTCTTGAAGTTTTCCGAATAGGGTGGCTAGAGACATGGTTGATAAATCTCTTAATTCCGCAATCGCCGTTATCTTGGGTTGCCAATTCCTGCTTAGACATCTCAAGACTTTGTTAATAAGATCTTCATTAGGAAATGTCTTTCCCAATGAGATGAGATGGTTAACAATGTGAGTAAATCTCTTTTGCATATCTTGAATACTCTCACCTTGGTTCATTCTAAACAATTCATATTCATGAGTAAGAGTATTCATTCGAGATCGTTTTACCTCACTAGTACCTTCATGAGTTACTTGTAGGGTATCCCACATTTCTTTTGCGGTCTTACAATTTGACACCCTAAAGAATTCATCATACCCCAAGGATGTGGTGATGATGTTCTTGGCTCTCAAATTGTATTGAACCTTCTTTTTATCATCATCGGTCCAATCACTTCTAGGTGTATTAATTGTCACACCATCTTTAGTTTGTGTTGGGATAAAAGTACCATTTTCAACGGCGTCCCACACATCTAAGTCAATAGCTTCAATAAAAATTTTCATCTCTAATAGGCATAACCATCCCCATTGAAATAAGGAGGTCTATTTATAGAAGAACCTTCATTTGAAAAACCATTTGAAGCCATCACTTCTCTTGAAACTGCTAAGCTCTTTATACAAGAGTCTAGCTCTGATACCACTTGTTACCAAGTGGCCTCAATACTCAAGAGGGGGGGTGAATTGAGTAAGTAAAACAAGTTTGCAAATCTTTCACAAATCGATTGATAACTAATTTTCGTTGAAGCTATTGAATGATTAGAGATGATTGGATAAATGAGATGAATTCACTTACTTATAAATATGATAGCCTACGGAGACAATATCCAAGAAAATTAATGAAACAGTACACAAAATAAATAGAGGAGGGTTTTGAGAAAAACAAACACGGTCGTTTATCCTGGTTCGATCACCAATCCACTTGTGATTTACGTCCAGTCCCCAAGTAACAACTTGAGATTTTTCACTATATCTTCAAGTTTCAATGGGTGCTTGAAAACCACTACAACGTTGAGCACTCAACACTATGGGATACCTCACCCTAAAGCTTGAGCCTCTATTTTCCAAGGGATACCTCACCCTTTACAGTTTGGAAGGATGCCTCACCCTCTCTACAGAAATTACAAAGATTGAATGGATAGAAACTCTCTTGAAAGAGCAGATATTACAACTGGAAATTCAACCGGTATAAGATTTACGGTTTACGCTCAGAAACAGAGTATTAATGGAGAAATAGATGAAAACTCGTTTTTAATGCTCAACCCAGATTTTTCAGATTGATTGTCTAACCCCCATAAATGCCCAACAACTTCTATTTATAAGTCATTGAAGATTAGAGCCGTTGGGAGGTGGTTGGAGCATTAAATGTTATGCTACTATCCGTTAATTTCTGTTTCTGGAAATCTTCATTATTCGAATAAGACATTTCTTATTCGAATAACGCTTGAAATAGCTTTCACCATGTTTTCCTCTGTAATATGTTATTCGAATAACATTCTGGTTATTCGAATAACCAGATAAATATTTGTTTTATGGAAAACACGTTATTCGAATTAAATGAGCTTCTGAGTTCCTGTTATTCGAATAACAACATCGTTATTCGAATAACCAATTTAGCATGGTTTTATTTGAAAGCCCTGTTATTCGAATAACACTTTTCTTATTCGAATAACTAGTAAAGTATGGCTTTTTCTGAAATACTTGTTATTCGAATAACAACTTTGTTATTCGAATAACCAATTCATGAACTGACTTCCTGAAATGTGTTATTCGAATAACACTTCTGTTATTCGAATAACCTCTTCGTGCCAAAATACTTTTGAAACACTTATTCGAATAATGCATGGCTTTATTCGAATAAATCCTTTCCTGAGTGATTAATTTGGAATCTCTGACTTGTGTTATTCGAATAAGGAACCCCTTATTCGAATAATACATGTGAAAACATGTTTTGAGCCTTTTTAAATGTTGCTCTTGATTCCATATGATCTTGTAGGTTTATGGACACGAGGTGGTTTAATTCTTTGGAAGTTAAAAACCATATTGAAGCCTTGAAAACTTGTGTGCTATTATGAAACGCAAGATTAACCTTATTTGTGAATCTTTATATACCTTTACAAAAAGATTAAAGTCCTAAAAGCTATACTTGATGGTCTTGATAATCTTGGACTTAATCTTGCAACATATTTGAGTTTGTTATCATCAAAACATATTCTTCATCAGATACATGCCAGTCACACTTTATGACTTAAAACAAACTACTAGAGCTTGGTATGAAAGATTAAGTAAGTTTTTACTTGAAAATAATTTTTCAAGGGGTAAAGTTGATACTACGTTATTTACAAAGTCATTTAAGCATGATATATTAATTGTACAAATTTATGTTGATGACATCATTTTTGGTTCAATTAATGAAAGCTTGTGCAAGGACTTTTCAAAGCTTATGTAGGGTGAATTTGAAATGAGCATGATGGGGGAGAGATGACTTTCTACCTTGGTCTTCAAGTGAAGCAAACAAAATATGGAATCTTCATTAGCCAAGCAAAATATACTAAGGAACTCATCGAAAAGTTTGGAATGGACTTGGCTAACCTCCTAGCTACACCTATGAATCCTACCACCAAGTTGGACAAAGATGAAAATGGTAAGATGATAAGTGAAAAGATATATAGAGGTATGATAGGCTCTTTGTTATATTTGATAGCAAGTAGACCCAATATTTTGTTTAGTGTATGTCTTTGTGCAAGATTTCAAGCAAGCCCTAAAGAATCTCATCTTATGGCTATAAAAAGAATCTTTAGGTACTTACTTGGAACTCAAAACTATGGTTTATGGTACCCTAAGCATGTGTTATTTGATTTACTTGGTTTTTCGGATGGTGACTATGCTGGCTACAAAATTGAAAGAAAAAGTACAAGTGGAGATTATCAATTTTTAGGCCTTTGTCTAGTATCTTGGCATACAAAGAAACAAACCTCAGTGACTTTATCCACTGTAGAGGCTGAATATATGGCCATCACTAATTGTTGCACTCAAGTGCTATGGATGAAATATCAACTACTAGACTATGACATAAAGCTTGACAAAATTCTCATTAAGTGTGATAACACAAATGCCATCAACTTGTCAAAGAATCTCATTCAGCATTCTAAAACAAAACACATTGAGATTAGACATCACTTTCTTAGAGACAATGTTCAAAAGGGTCTTGTTGAACTTGATTTTATAAGTACTGATTTGTAACTTGTTGATATTTTTACAAAACCCTCAATGAGGAGAGATTTTACTTTATAAGAAATAAAATTGGTTTAACTAGCCTTGAATGACTTCTTTGTGGTGTTTTGGTTACAATAGTATCACTTATTTATAAAATAAAAAAATTGAATAATTTTAGATCATGTGATTCATAATAATCTTTAATGTGCTTTATGATAATTCTATGTATATTGTGTTTTATGTGTCAGAGTGCATGAGATGATGACTTTTATATGATAATAATGTCAGTTTTAAGTAATTGGAATCATATTCAAGTCTTTCATAAGTTTTTTTTTTTAATTTTACTGCTATTGTCAAAAGTAGCAATTACTGACAAAATAGAAACTACAGGTAACTGTTATTTGTAGTTGCTACTCTTTTCGATTTTCTGTATAGAATTGAATTTGTGTCATCAAACACACAAAGGCACGTTGGTCTTTTAATTTTTTTTAAGGATACTTTTGCCTTTTTGTCTCTGCCTTTTCTTTTTATAAAAAAAAAAACTTTATCTCCTGACATTTTTTCTCTCTCTCGTACTCTCTTCTTCTTCTCCCTTCTTACCATCTCAAATCCTTAAAATCCCATCTTCTAAAATTTCTTGCTCCAATCCATGCTTTAATCATGTTTTTTCACTCACAAATCTCTCACCCACACACAAAACCTGCATAAACTCCTAATGTTCTTGGTTTGAAGCCCCATATTCGGTCCTGTTTACGTGCTTCCAGCCGGCGTCGCCCTCCATTGCTACCGGCAACGCAAGCAACGGCGCCATTTGCCAACTCCGAGTTACTCACCGGCGCTGTCTTCGTGTTCTTCTTGTTACGGGTGCGTTGAAGCCATACCGTGGCTTGTTGCTCGGTCATAGCTACACCGCCGGCGGTGCTTCATTTATTCGGCGACAACAGCTTCATCCTCTTCGGCGAGGACTTCACCTGCCTTAACTGTGCTTCTTCTGTACCCTCTTCTCTTTCTATTTTTTGCCCTGCTCTGGTGGTTTTTTTTTTTTTGTGTGCTGTGGGATGTTGTGTTAGAGAATGTCTTTGATGTGGCATGGCTCTTTGATAGTCTAAAATGGGTTGCATTCTATATTTTAATGGCATCAAACATTAGCTTCTGCACAAACAGAATCATCAACTCTCAAGAATGTAAAAATTTCAGCACAAACAACACATATCATGTCACCATCACAATCAGTACATGAGTTGCAATGAGTATAATTATTGAAACCAATAAAATCAGGAAATTCATCACACAACTCATCATACTGTCTCTCCACTACTTTAGGAAGGGGTTCAAGAATACTTACCTTGGGGGACTTAGAGTTTCCCCCCTCCTCACTTACCTCTTCAGGCTCTGTTTCTTTCTTTTCAATGGTTTGTGAAGGAGAGGTGGGTTCATCTAGCATCTTCCCACTTCGTAGTGTGACAGCACAAACATCTTCCTTCACATTCTCTTCTGATTGTGAGGGAAGTTCTTCAGAAATTTGGCTCTGGATCTTGCTGAGATCTGTGGCTAACTGATCCAGAGAGTTTTGCAGGTCATTACACATGGCCTGTGTTTCTTATTGAAACTGAATGTTATTAGTGGCCATTTGTCTTATTAGCTCCTCCAGTGAAGGTTCAGGTTGCCTAGGAGGTTGAACTTGTTGCTGCCCATGACTCAAGTTAGGAGGATCCCACCACCCTGGATAATATGTATTGGAGTAGGGGTTGTAGTTGTCGAAAGGTTCAGAATATCCCCATACTGCCTCTACCACCTCATTTGTGTCTACTAGGAAAGTGGGACACAAATCAGTGAGATGTCCAGATGATAAGCAAATCTCACAAGCTTCCATGATCAATGGACATCAACACCTACAAACACTCAGAAAGAAAGAATCAAAAATTAAAATAAAAAAAACAAAAACAGAGTAAAAATAGGAAACAAATTAATAGCGCAATTGGAAAATTGGTTCCCCGGCAACGGCGCCAAAATTTGATGTGGTGTGGAATGTGATTAAAAATAAATATTAAAAATAGTTGCCAAGTTCCACAAAAAATATAAAAACATTGCAACCAGTTGTAGTAAGCAATGGTCGATCCACAGAGAACCAATTCAATTAACACTATCAATCCAATTCCTAAATTAAACTCTGATGAAAAATAAACAGTAAAAGTAAAAGGGGGTTTTGTTGATTAAAACTAAAAAGAGAAATTAAACTTAAACCAAAACAGTAAACACAAATTGAATTACGAAGTTAAAGATATTGGTTAAGAGATGGAATCCACCACTAGATTTATATGATTATGCTAACTTACATACTCTTTATACCAACGTGATCAATTATGTTCTTATGTAATTGTGAGATAAATCCCTTGTTTTCCTTAAGTTTCGCTTAATTCAGCAACCGCTCAAATCAAACCCTAACCATTAGTTATTTGTAAAGCAACCGCTCTTACACCTACCTAATGATTGCATTAAGAATTAGAAAACCAATCACACTAAGATCTAATCACACACCGGGATTAAATTACTTAGAACATATATTTCACTAGATCTATTACCGCAACCGCGCATAATATATCCAGATCTACCACTTTTATAACTGGTAAATAGCATAAAGATAAATATACCCACATGAACATCATATATTCTATTAGATTTACTACCGCAACCGCACATAATAAACCCAGATCTACCACTTTGAAAGCGGGAACAAGTATAAAAACCTTCATACCAACAATAGATTCAGAAATATATGAATAAAAACATAACTGTATTGATATAAAGAAATATGCAAGATTCACATAATCAAAACTAGGGTTTCATCTTCCCTTAACCAAATAAGAAAACTAGCCACACATGGCAAATTCAAAAACAGAAGAAAAACATAGTTCAGAATGAAAGTGCAAAAGAAAACTGAAGATCAAACTAGTTTCCAAAAGTTGGGGATGATCGATCTCCGATTGCTCGAACCCGAGACTCCAATCTTCGATCCAATCTCCCTTCCCTTAGTCTTTGTGTTTCCCTCAATTCCCTTCATGGCTCTCTCTGTCCAGACCTCCTTTAGGGACTCTAAGCAACCCTATTTATAGGTTTGGGAACCTAATTTAGCATTAAAACACGAAATTAAACTTCTGATGCGACGACACGGGCCGTGTCATATTACACGGCCCAACCCGTGTTCAATTCTGATGACAGATTCTCAGTTATTCCAAAGTCAGAGAAGAACATGGCCCACCCCGTGTCACTTGACACGGGCCGTGTTCTCGGTCAAGGCTTGAAATTGACTCTTCCTCGTGAAGTCAGAGAAGTACACGGCCTACCCCGTGTCATTGGACACGAGTCGTGTTCTTCAAAACCTTCCAGTCTTCAAAGTCAGAATAATACATGGCCTACCCCGTGTCATTTGACACGGGCCGTGTTGATCATTTTCTTCTAATCCAGCCTTGATTCTTCATGAATGCCCTTCTTCTTTTGCTTCTGAGGGTAAAACTGATCTTCTTAAGTATTCATTTCTCTCCTCAAATGGCCATCAAGCTTGGTTTGATGCTAATGGACTCAAACACCCAAAGATATCCTGAAAAACATAATTCATTTATGAGTGTTTATAACCGCATTTAGCATAGTTTCACAATAAACATCCAAAGACAACTCTAAATCAGAAACTTAACTAAATGTCAACAATTGAGCACATATGGAGTCCAATTAAATCAATCATAAGGCATTTAAAGTATAGAAATAATCGACAGATCAGTAGGAAACTTAATATTAGTCATTTTTATGTGTTTGGTTATAAATGTTACATTCTCAACACAAAGGATCACCTTGGTAAGTTCGACGCCAAGTCCGACAAAGGTATTTTTCTTGGCTATTCTACTTCAAGTAAGGCATATAGAGTTTATAATAAAAGAAGCATGATAGTTGAAGAATCTATGTATGTTGTATTTGATGAATTTAACAACTCCTCTTTGAGTAAGCATGTTGAAAGGAAAGATGATGAAGATGGTGATGGGCTGTTCAACAAGGAAAATAAAGAAACTCAAAAGGAAGTAGAAGGAAGAAAAGTATCATTAAAGCAAATTCCACAGGTTGAATTTCAAGAACAGCAACCAAAAGACACTAATCCAAAATTACCAAGGGAATGGAGACACTTATCAAGCTATTCTATGGATTTCATCATTGGAGATCCCTCAAGTGGAATGAGAACACGATCCTCTTTTAAAAACATGAACAACTTTGCTCTCTTATCACAAATTGAGTCAAAGAACATAGAAGAAGCCTTGAAAGATGATGATTAGATTATGGCCATGCAAAAAGAGCTCAATTAATTTGAAAGGAGTAAGGTTTGGACTCTTGTTCCTCCACCAAAGAACCACACCATCATTGGCACCAAATGGGTGTTTCATAATAAGCTAGATGAAGAAGGTAATGTGGTAAGAAACAAGGCTAGGTTGGTTGCTCAAGGGTACAACCAACAAGAAGGTATAGATTTTGATAAGACTTATGCACCCGTAGCTAGATTAGAATCTATTAGAATGCTTCTTGCATGTGCATGTTTTGAAAATTTCAAGCTTTACCAAATGGATGTCAAATGTGTCTTTTTGAATGATTTTTTACATGAGGAAGTTTATGTAAGATAACCTCCCGGTTTTGAAGATGACAATTTGCTTAATCATGTTTATAAACTTACTAAAGCACTTTATCACTTAAAACAAACTATTAGAGCTTGGTATGAAAGATTAAGTAAGTTTTTACTTGAAAATAATTTTTCAAGGGGTAAAGTTGATACTACGTTATTTACAAAGTCATTTAAGCATGATATATTAATTGTACAAATTTATGTTGATGACATCATTTTTGGTTCAACTAATGAAAGCTTGTGCAAGAACTTTTCAAAGCTTATGCAGGGTGAATTTGAAATAAGCATGATGGGGGAGAGATGACTTTCTACCTTGGTCTTCAAGTGAAGCAAACAAAATATGGAATCTTCATTAGCCAAGCAAAATATTCTAAGGAACTCATCAAAAAGTTTGGAATGGACTTGGCTAACCCCCTAGCTACACCTATGAATCCTACCACCAAGTTGGACAAAGATGAAAATGGTAAGATGATAAGTGAAAAGATATATAGAGGTATGATAGGCTCTTTGTTATATTTGATAGCAAGTAGACCCAATATCTTGTTTAGTGTATGTCTTTGTGCAAGATTTCAAGCAAGCCCTAAAGAATCTCATCTTATGGCTATAAAAAGAATCTTTAGGTACTTACTTGGAACTCAAAACTATGGTTTATGGTACCCTAAGCATGTGTTATTTGATTTACTTGGTTTTTCGGATGTTGACTATGCTGGCTACAAAATTGAAAGAAAAAGTACAAGTGGAGATTATCAATTTTTAGGCCTTTGTCTAGTATCTTGGCATACAAAGAAACAAACCTCAGTGGCTTTATCCACTGCAGAGGCTGAATATATGGTCATCACTAATTGTTGCACTCAAGTGCTATGGATGAAATATCAACTACTAGACTATGACATAAAGCTTGACAAAATTCCCATTAAGTGTGATAACACAAATGCCATCAACTCGTCAAAGAATCCCATTCAGCATTCTAGAATAAAACACATTGAGATTAGACATCACTTTCTTAGAGACAATGTTCAAAAGGGTCTTGTTGAACTTGATTTTATAAGTACTGATTTATAACTTACTGATATTTTTACAAAACCCTCAATGCGGAGAGATTTTGCTTTATAAGGAATGAAATTGGTTTAACTAGCCTTGAATGACTTCTTTCTGGTGTTTTGGTTACAATAGTATCACTTATTTATAAAATAAAAAAAATTGAATAGTTTTAGATCCTGTGACTCATAATAATCTTTAATGTGCTTTATGTTAATATCATATGTACTTCATGATAATTTTGTGCATATTATGCTTTATATGTCGGAGTACATGAGATGATGACTTTATATGATAATAATGTCAATTTTAAGTAATTGGAATTATGTCCAAGTCTTTCATAAGTTTTTTTATAAAATTTTGCTGCTATTGTCAAAAGTAGTAATTACTTGACAAAATAAAAACTATAGGGTTACAGCTATTTGTAGTTGTTACTCTTCTCGATTTTCTGTATAGAATTGAATTTGTGTCATCAAACACACAAAAGGCACGTTGGTCTTTTAATTTTTGTTAAGGATACTTTTGCCTTTTTATCTCTGCTTTTTCTTTTTATAAAAAAAAACTTTATCTCCTGACATTTTTTCTCTCTCTCGTACTCTCTTCTTCTTCTCCTCTCTTACCATTTCAAATCCTTAAAATCCCATCTTCTAAAATTTCTTGCTCCAATCCATGCTTTAATCATGTTTTTTCACTCACAAATCTCTCACCCACACACAAAACCTGCATAAACTCCTAATGTTCTTGGTTTGAAGCCCCATATTCGGTCCTGTTTACGTGCTTCCAGCCGGCGTCGTCCTCCATTGCTACCGGCAACGCAAGCAACGGCGCCATTTGCCAACTCCGAGTTACTCACCGGCGCTGCCTTCGTGTTCTTCTTGTTACGGGTGCGTTGAAGCCATACCGTGGCTTGTTGCTCGGTCATAGCTACACCGCCGGCGGTGCTTCATTTATTCCGGCGACGACAGCTTCATCCTCTTCGGCGAGGACTTCACCTGCCTTAGCTGTGCTTCTTCTGTACCCTCTTCTCTTTCTATTTTTTGCCCTGCTCTGGTGGTTTTTTTTTTTGTGTGCTGTGGGATGTTGTGTTAGAGAATGTCTTTGATGTGGCATGGCTCTTTGATAGTCTAAAATGGGTTGCATTCTATATTTTATATGTTGATTGGTTCGATGGGTTCATTCTCTGCTATTTCTGCATTTGTTAGTTTGCTTTGAGGCTCTGTGTTCTTGCTACAAATTAGTGTGATCTGCCTCTGTGCTGTTAATCTTGTCTTGGCTTCTGGAAAAGATGGAAAATTTTCTAAGAAAGTGCAGACATCCACAATGCTACCTCAGAATAAATTTTCTAAAAAGGCTACTGGTTCTAAAAATGGTCATCTCACTTCAGCTGAATCAATTCTGTTTCGAAACAAGGAGGCCAAGATGCAGTTCAAAAAGGTTTTTGAAAAGTGGGATTTGTTCTTCCGAAGAACTGTGAACCTAGAGTACTTTGACACCGAAAAAATTCAAGCTTTTGAAAGATTGAAGGATATGGGGTGGACTTCATTTCTAAAATTAAACGAATAGGTATATCATAGGCTTGTTAAACTTTTCTATAGCAACATGTCCATTGCTGCCTCTGGTCATGAATTAAAGTCTTTTGTTCTTGGAACTGAAATCTCTTTATCTACCTAAAGAATTAATGAGGTTTTGGGTTGTGATGCTTCTGGTACATAATCACTCTTCTTCTCTAACTCAACCCCTAAGTATGCTGGTTTTGTATATAGGGTTGAACTTAGAAACTTTACTGGTTGCAGTCCTACTTTGGAGCCTGATGCTCGGGATCTCAAAACTGTTGAGTTTAGAATCTTGTTCCACTTTTTCACTCAGGTTGTTTTGCGTAGGCATGGTAGTCAAAATGCTCTCACTTTATTATCTATATTCTTTATTTGGTGTGCCATGAATGGTAAAAGGCTAAATTTGGGTTACATCATCTTTAATGGCATGAAAAGATTGCTTAGGAAATCTAAGGGACATCTCCCTTATGGTATGGTTGTGACCAAGATCCTCTGTTATTTTCATATTGAGGTTCCTTCAAATGAAGCCCTTCAAGAAACCCACTCCCGGAGCAACTATGATGCTGAATGGATGAAATACATGAACTTTAAGAAGTTGGCTAATGGTCATTGGGTCCGATTTGGATCTCAAGAAGAAGAAAAAGAACTTAATGCTGAGTTTGTAGAGCCTCTTCAGCAGCTTCCTCCTATAAATACCACTGCTGCTCCAAACAATCGATCTACACCGAGGACTTTGGAGACTCACGTGATAATTTTGCGTTAACGATGACCAACACTGCAATACCGAGTTTGCTGCGCCTCATGCTGCCTTGTCTCACAAACTTGACTTGCTTCTGCTCGAAAGGATATCAGGATTCTCTTGGCAAATCAGTAGCTGATGCAAGCAAACCAAGCACAGATGCAAGCAAACCAAGTCCACATGTAGGAGCTCTTAGAAAATCTTAGTTGCTGCCAACTCTGATAAAATAGATACTTGTTATCATACTCAAATTCATTTCTTGTTTCATCATCAAAAAGGGAGAGAATGTTGAGTTTTAAGTTTTGATGATGCATTTAAGTTCTTTTGAGCATGTGAGTCTTTTATATGATTTGATTTACTCCTCTATTTATTTGTTGATATTTATTTGATTATGAGTAGAAACTTTCCATTTAAAGAGCAAATATCTCTTTTAAAATATGTATAATGATTTGATTAGTCTTTATTAGGATTAAATGGTGTTACATAATCATCTCCAACAGTCAAGCACGCTTTTAGGAGAGCTCTTTGGCTCCAACGGCTAAAAGATTGCAAAATGCTAGTCATACTCAAATCAGAGAAGAATAGCAACTAAAACAATACGTACTGGGTGAACTAGCAACTACTGGGAGCTAAAACAGCAACTACTTAAAAACGTACGAGCTGTATATCCCATGGGTTTTAAAGCCTCTTAGCTGATTTTTTACAACCTCCAACGGCTAGCAAATGTTAAGAGAAGTCACCCACTATATATAGAAGGCCTTGGAAAGGATCAAAGATATACTTGCTCAAAGAAAAAGAGCTCCAACTGTGTTTTTGTGTATTTCTCTGTTTCTTTACTTTCTGAATGTTCTGAAAAATTGCTTATCCACTCTTGAGAGAGTCTCAAAACCCATTGTAGCTCACTGATAATAGCAAACCATTTCTTGTTGATAAGATCATTGTTTTAGAGAGAAGGGAGAGAGTGTGGGTAGCTTTCTTTCAATCTAAGTACTCATATTTTGAATTAAGGTAGAGGGAGGTTTGGTGGTATCATTGAGTGTTAGAAACCATTGTAACTCTACTTTAGAGTTAAGGTAGAGGAAAGTTTGTCGGAGTCCTTGTAAGAGAAAATTCGACAAGTGAAGAAATACTCAGGCAATTGCTTGAAGACTGGACGTAGGTCACGCATTGTGGCTGAACCAGTATAAATTTGTATGTGCACTCTTCTCAGTCTTTTCATCTGTATCTTCACGTTTTTAATTGTGTTTCTATTGCAATTGTTTTTTAATCTTTTCATTTTTCTGTTATTGAAACTCTTAGAACCAATTCACCCCCCTCTTGGTTCTGTCAATATCTATGTGTTTCAATTATTATATTTGTATATCTATTTTACTTAAATATTACTGATGTGGTTCTCTTTTGGTAACTAAATATATTGTAGGTTGACTTCTTAGTGACCAATATATTATTTCTGATGTGGCTTCCAAACTATTAATATCCATCTGTTGTTAATGAAGAACAAGCGCTTCCATCACGTCTTATGGATGATGGGGTTTTCTTTGCAGCTCAAATTGGTTCAGTGGAACTCTCACAGGTACTTACCTATCCTTTTCCCCCTTTCTCCTTATTCCAATGTAGCTTAATCCATACCAGGGGTCAGGTTGCATGACCTCATATTTAGTGTTTAATTGAATTTGTTCATATTAGTGTTTGCAACCAATAATTATGTTTGCAGGTTGCATGGGACTTTCTAAGGCTGAATGGATAGTTCTTTTAAATCTCACCAAGTTTGTAAATGCTACCGTGTTTACTAGATGGCTAATTATAATGCAGTGAATTAAGTTTTGATTGTGTATATAAAAAAGTACTAATATGTACTATTTTGGTTTTAGGCTGATATGCATGTTGGAAACATAATAAAATTTATTTGGCACATGTAGAAAATACACCAAACATATGAATATGTGACACATGGTAGTATTGAGGCTGCTAAGAAAATGTCAAATTGATAAGGAAGCCATTGGTCAGCAGTACTGATGCTATTGAGATAGGCAATACTAATGTTGCCTAAATATTGAGAAAATTTCTTAACTGTTGTCATGAACAATCAAAAGTGGAAGCAATTTTGGTAGTACTAAAGCTACCCTATTCAAGATAGTACTGATGCTATCTTAGGAAATTGGCAATATTGATGCTGTCAAACATTAAGATGAGTGGTAATACTGAAGTTACCGTAAGATTGACAAGCCACTAATCATGGTCAACACTTATATACTGGAGTCAGAATTTAAATGGTGCATAGCAACAATATTGACAATGTTAAAGACCAAAACAGAATGTCATTGGGAACTAGCTTTACAATGTTGCATAGCAACAATATTAATACTATTGATGAGAAGTTCTCATAAAACTTAAGTTTAAGAGGCACAATACAGTCATGGGACAAAACCCACATTGGGAGGTTAATCTCACTACTCCCCATTCAAACACATGAAGCTCTCCATGAAGACATACGAAATGGTTGCACGTTGGTGGAGGTAGAGCAATAACCCTGAAGACAAGTGGTGTAATCTTAACAGGTATCAAATTACAGTATAATTGTTAGATGCAGTAGCTATTACATGATTCATCTATAAATAAGGGGTTTTGGTAATATTGTAAAAGGTCATGAAAACTCTAAACTCCTCACCCACAACAAGAAAACGAGTTACCAATGATCAACCTTTTCATGTTCCTTTTTAGATTAGACTACTTTTTCTAGAATTTTAGCTTCAACCTTAGGAGTAGTTTATAGCTCGTAGCTTGTACTCAACTTGTATTGGGATAATTGGCTGTATATTAGCAAGTGATTAGTTGCAATCCTTCTAGAATAGCATTTTAGCTCCTAGAATATCTCTTGTACATAATTAGCTCCTAAACTTTAGGAGAGTAGCTCTGTGAATATGTTGTATATAATCTCCTTAGTGGCAATGAGAAGGAGACACGATTGCATCTTATTCATTTCTTTAACTTGTGCTTAGAATTATGTTGTAAGTGTACTTCTTAAGTTCAGTTTCAATATCATTTCCATATGTTCAATGACACATTTATTCTGCATTTGTTAATATTTAATGTTTACATGAACATAATCACACAGTTTATTAATTGAATATCATAAATGTCAACTTCAGTTCAAAACTAATTAGTAGTTCGGAAGAGTTCATTAATTTTGCGAGAGTTTAATCATTCTCTTCTCAAATGTCAAAGGCTCAGAGTTTTAGGTTTTAAGCTACATGTCAATCTTGTACGTCAAATAAAACCCTGAATATTTTCCACAGAAACAATGTGTCTTCTTTGTCTCATGGTCATAGCCATCGATTTAGGAGAAGCTGCTTTACTTACTCCGAAGCTACACCTAAACTGATAAAGTTCATTATTCACTTTAAAAGTCCACACTATAGATTCATAAATCAATGATATTTTATTATTTTTTGAAGGGTGGTCTTTGGGGTTTGGTTGGGTGGTTTCTGTGATATGTGGGCTTTGGTTAGGTGTTAAAATGCTCTTTTGCTAATGTGTTTCGCTTAAATATTGCTGATGTGGTGCTCTATAATATTTAAAATTCTTAATATTTGCTTCTGATAAGGAAGAAAATTTTACATTAAAACATAATAAAATTGATTGAATGTACATTATTAACCGGAAACTAAATTAATTAATTATATTGTTGTTAGAAAATTATTAGAGTACATATTATAGTACTACGTGGTTATTATAGACAAATGTTGCTCTCACCTTGACTAAAAATATACAGCTTCTTCTATATTTATCTAACCAAGATTTAAATGATATTAAGAAAATTGTACTCATATATTCCATAAGTGACAAAGTAAATGTTAATTTTTATTTATTTATGTGCATTCAATAACAAAAATCATGTAATCAAGAAAAATAAACATGCGATGTACAGAAGTAATTTGAGCATAAACTATTAATACTTCTGATTTTAGATCATTTTATTATATATATTATTTAATAAAACGACTTTTATTTATAATTATATCTATATATATAATTAAAATCTTAGCACGGGTACAAAATCTAGTGTTATTAAAAATACTATAATTGAAACATTTATCTTCTTAGAGTTATTGTTCATTATAATAAGTAAATAAGTATAATTAGTATTTGAATTTATTTTATAGTTATTCAATACCTTGATCATTTGTGTCAAATCTTAAAAAAATTAAACATCAATAAGAATGTAATCAAGTAGTTTTTATTTTCATATATTTTAAAAGTATATATTATGTTAATCTTGACATATGTCAATGAAGTATTAAGTGATTTTGGATTAATGTAAAATTTTATAAATATGATCTATATGATAAGAATTTTCAATCTAACGGTAAATTTTGTGAAAAAATTATTTAATATAAAATTATTCAATGGTGTAAGAGTAGTTTTAATTTACACCGGTGTAATTAAATTGATCCCTCTTATATATGGGGAGATTAAGTTACACTGGTGTAAATTATGATATTCTTACACCACTTAATAACTATCTATATAATGAGATTTTTATTAATCTAACTGTTGCATTATAACTTTTTATTATCTTGATTATTTATATCAAATTTTATAAAAATTGAACATAAATAAGAATACAATCAAATGGTTCTTATTTTTATACATTTCAAAAGTATATATTATGATAATTATGATATATATCAAATGAAGATCTTAAATAATTTTAGATTAATGTAAAATTTCATAGATATAATCTATATGATAAAATTTTTTAATTCAACGGTAGATTTAGAAATAAAATTATTCAAAAAAAGTAATTTAATAGTATAAAAGTGACTTTGACTTATACTACTGTAGCTATATATATAATTCAGCTTTATTAGCCATAAGCATCAGCCAATTACAAAGAGGAAATGCTATATATATGAAATTCAACTTTATTATAAGCCATCAGCATCAGCCAATAACAAAGAGGAAATGATGGATGGGGATCCTCAAGCCATATACTAGTATCTCCTAGCTTGGCAGCATGAGTAAGAAAATCTGCCACCCTATTACAATCACGTGATACAGCATCAAAATAAAATTTGTAAAATCAGAAAGCATAAAGAAAAAT
Source organism: Ormosia semicastrata (assembly GCA_029884595.1). Lineage (NCBI taxonomy): Eukaryota > Viridiplantae > Streptophyta > Magnoliopsida > Fabales > Fabaceae > Ormosia > Ormosia semicastrata. The sequence continues at coordinate 50,449,194 of JAQQTO010000056.1, read as the reverse complement.
ATCCCTCAAGATGGATGAAAATTCTACAAAAAAAAAAAAAAAAAATCCATTTCCTAAGCAAAGAAGAGCCCTTCCCTAACAGCCAACAATTCACCTCGATAAGGATCAACGCATCCTTGCATAATCTGTGCTCTACCCGCCATGAATATTGCTCATAACAGTCCCTGATAACAATCCCTATGCCCAGCTTGCTTTTCTCCGGTGAAATTGCAGCATCGACGTTCATTTTATACAGATTTGAGATGGTTTCGTCCAAGCTTTCTGAGGTGGTCTCGTCCTCTCACTATGCTGCTGCGTGGTTAGTGCATCTCTGAATGCCTGCAAGCCTATGGGCAGCCTCATGCAAGGGTGTGATGTTTTCACATTTATTATGATCTGCATATAATTATAATTGGTATTTGAGTTAATTTAGAATTTAAAATGTAGGAATAATTAATATACTATTGTTAAAAAAGATACAAGATATTTTATTACTAAAATTAAATCAAATTAGTTATGAATAAATTTTGAATTGGATTTGAACTTTTCAAAATTAAAAATAGTAAATATGAATTTGGAGAGAAAATAACTCTAACATGAGTAACACGTGCTATCAACCCCATTTGCATGAACTATATTTTATATAATAATATATAGACTATGTAGATTATATTTGTATCCAAATTCATTTTTTTTAATACAATGTATCAAAATTCATTTAATAGCCATCTAACAACTAATAAAGCAATTATAGGAACAAATGTGTGTTTGGATAAGATATTGAGGTAATGTATTTTTTTGGAAGAATTTAAAATCTCTTATGATAAAATGTTCTATTTAGATGCCTGACAAAGTCATTTTAAAAATTCTTAAGCATTTCAATAGGATATTGTCATTACTCAAAATGAAGTATTTACAATTCTACATGATTAAGTGGAATTTTGGAAATTCCTCACTCCGTCACTTCTCGAGAGACATCTCTCACTCTAATATTCTTTCAATCACAACTTTGTTGCAAGCAATCATGCAGTGACCAGTGCCACCATGGCAGGTGGTGAAGAAGACATGCTTGATGTTCAAGAAAGAACATTCTTGAATGATGTAGCTTATGACAGGAGCCTCTTTAAGTAGACCATCCATCTTGATCTCAATGACATGCAAAGGCTTCAAAGCCATTTTCTCAATGTGATTGAAGCCCAATGATCTTACAATTGCATCTTATATCGCAACTCCATTTTCAAGTTGCACTACTAAAAATTACTTAAATAGCGATGGAATTTAACGATGAAAAGAATCCGTCGTTGATAAAGATGGAAATTGCCACGGATTTCATTAGTTGGATTTAGCTATGAAATTTAGCGATGAAATAACTCCGTTGTTAAGTGACAAATTCTACCGCTAAATCACTTTATTTGTTGAAAAATAAATGTTTTATTTAATGAAATATATAGCGACGAAAAATAGGTGGTGAAGAAGACATGCTTGATGTTCAAGAAAGAACATTCTTGAATGATGTAGCTTATGACAGGAGCCTCTTTACGTAGACCATCCATCTTGATCTCAATGACATGCAAAGGCTTCAAAGCCATTTTCTCAACGTGATTGAAGCCCAACGATCTTACAATTGTATCTTATATTGCAACTCCATTTTTGAGTTGCACTACTAAAAATTACTTAAATAGCGATGGAATTTAACGACGAAAAAAATCCGTCGTTGATAAAGATGGAAATTGCCACAGATTTCATTAGTTGGATTTAGCTATGAAATTTAGCGATGAAATAATTCCGTCGTTAAGTGACAAATTCTGTTGCTAAATCACTTTATTTGTTGAAAAATAAATGTTTTATTTAATGAAATATATAGCGACAAAAAACTTTTATTATTAAAATTCCCAAGGCAAGAATTGAACTTGGTACTTATGGTAAAACAAACACTTCACTTACCACTGAGCCATGTTTGGTTGTGATGCTTATGCTTGCATGTTTTATGATTTTATAATTAAAATAATACTTTGATATATTTTCCTCTCTCTTTTTCCATTCCCTCTCATTCTCGGTCTACCCTAAATTAAACACTTTGCTTCCATTCCCTATTCTTTCAAATCAAACCACCCTACGACAACACTTTGCTTCCTTTGAGCCACCACGGAACCTCCATTACTGGACCTTGGTGCTACCGCTTCTCCCCACTGCGAGATCACTCCTCCCCACAGCTTCAAGATCTGTGTTTCGTTTGTTTCGCTTCCTTCTTTAGCAGAGCTTTATCAATTGCAAATGAGTTTCCATTTTGCTACTTTTGCTTGTAGTCTTTCGTACTTTGCTTTTGTGGTATTTTTCCCCAGCTAGTCCCTCTCTCTCCCCTCCCAAAATAAAAAAAAATAAAAAAATAAAAATGGTTAGCTTTAAAAAAATGCAGGTAACTCTTGATATGACCTAAAATGGTCAGCAACGAAATTTAATGAATCAGCAACAGAATGTTTTCATCGCTGATTAAGAAATTTTAAGTAGTGTTGAATTTACCTTTATTGTTATTATAAGCTCATGATGATGAATGATGCAGGAAGAAAACATGAATATCTTTTTTTAATTCTTATTTTCTTTTTTTTGTACATAATTCTTATTTTCTTTTATTTTGATATATTTTGCTTCAGTAATAGATAGTAGCTATAATATAGCCCTCATCCCTTGAAATGAAGGGAATTGAAATTCTAATTTAATAAATAATTATCCAAACAAGAAATTTTAGAAATGAATGAAATTGAATTGCGTCAATTAATTTAATTCCTAAGCATTTAATTTTAGAATGATCTGCCTTGTTGATAGTGACAATGTTATTAGTGATTGAATTATTGTGAAAACAAAATTGGGGCACCAAACTTAAAGATGAAAATGAAAGATAACTAAATTGATACATATTCTCTTACATAATTGTCTCTTAATAATAATAAGAACATGGGAGTTATTATGATACACTAATAGGTATAGTGTCTATAGTAAGTTATTATACATTTATAAAATGTTAACTGTTTTATAAATTTCTAAAATTCTATTAAATATAACTATTAACTACTTAAATGTTTGACAACTTATCATGGATACCATACCAAAAAAAAAAAAGATAGATACCAAAATAACATCCTAAGAAAAATGACAAAACTATAATGAGAGCTACTTCAAAAATTATTGGACACATTCATTCATTTAAGGCTCAAACTTACTATGTCCAACACATTCCAATATGATCACTTCAAGAGCAGACACACCACTGGCTATGATAGGTCACTAAGATTATTATTAGTCATCATAGATGAGAGAAATTCTTATGTAGGAGCTTCTTATCTTAGACACTCAAGTCAATATTAATATGTATAAATTTGTTTGGTCCTTATTATAAATACACACATCTCTATAAAAATATAACTTTATATATGTTAAATGTTATTTTCAATGCCTAATTAGGTAGGAAGTTCCTACCTAAGAGTTTTTGTCATTTCAGCATACCGTGGCTACTAATATCTGATTTCTATTGGAGCCTCCACCCACCATGTAAAGGATTTAGACTCTCTTTCAAAATATGATTGTAACTTGGGCATTGGAATAAACCTCGTCCAACCCCTAGCACTTCTCTTGCAAGCTCCTGACTTATAGATACCTTATCTACTCTACTTTGGAACTCACACCTTCATTAATTTGAGTTACACTATTCTGTATATTATATCAACTCCCTTACAATTAAAGTTCTGAAAACTAAACTAGTTATTGAATCGATAAAGGAACTTATTCATAGTTCAATGTTTCAACCATAATTGAATCAGAACATAATTTTATATATAAATATTAGATATTTTTTACATTATACAAATATTATATGTTTTGCATTATATAAATATAAGTATTTTCATATTAAAATATTAGAGAGGTAAGGTTATATATGATGGGCAGTACCTATATTATCTTACTTGTTGGGTAGAGCTGCATTTTATAATCCACTTTATGAATTGAAAACCCGTAAGAATTCTCCAAAGAGGACTCATGAGCATTTGAAATGGATTAATAAATGCATTGATAATTCTTAATAAACTAGAGTTGTAATTTGAAAGGCAATTAGCCTTGTTTACTCCAAGATAAGCAAAACAATTCCTCTTAAGGCTTATTAGTAATTAGAGTCACAATTTATGTGTAAAAAACAAAGAGTTCATGTCTGGTTTAGTTTAGAGGTAATATGTGAGGTGTCTGGGGTTGATAACTTTAATATAGGTCTCGGGAAAGTGCAGTAATTATACTTAGAGTGTTATATTGATAATATTAATTGATGTCATATATGAGCCTAGTAATGATCCTCCTTAAAAGACATGAAATCATTTTGCTAAATTAACACAAGACTAGATGGATGTGGTAGATATAGCAAAATAAAAACAATTATCTTTAGAGAATTGAATAAATCAAATGCTGCAACCCGTGATGCTTATACGACCTTAAAGATTAATCCAAATTCAAAACAAGGATACCAAGTATGAGGAATAAGAAAGGCTTTGTTGGGATTCTAGCCAGAAGCAACCAGTGATCTTCATCTAGCTTCAAAGTTAGATCATGTTAAAGAGACAAGTAAGGCTTGTGCACCTAAAAAGGTAAAACCTATTGCCAACAAAATTGAGGAGCATACAAAAAAAAATTATGTTATTTGCACACCTTATTTTGAACATCATTTACACACCTGGTGATTCGTGTGCAAATATCTGGTCATTGGTGTGTTTTATGTGATGTCTAGGGACTTTAATTGACATGCAAATAACTGGTGATTGGTGTGTATTATGTAGTGACTAGAGACATTAATCTAGCATAACTGTTATATGAAAAAGTCATTACATAAGTCACTACATAACACACATCAATTATTAAATATTTGCACGTGAATAATCGGTGTGTGAATGGTGTGTACAAAAAAAGTTATTTGAGTAGACTTTTCCAAAAAAAATATATGACTACTTACACAAGCTAAAGGATCACAACATAGTTGAACTTAAGAAGCAACAAGAAGTTATTGTAGGTGCTGCAACCCATAAAATTACCCAAAAAAATATTCAAACCCCATAAGCTCTATTTCATTGGTGGCTTAGACATCAACAAGTTCTCTTAAGAAGTGAGGCGTACCTCACTCTAGGCTCAAGATCCATTCTGATTCAATAGCCTGCCTAGATGCAGATTGGAAACTTCATTTAAAGACACACGGAAGTTTCTCTTATGGTTTGTTTAGTATCACGGACGGAAAAAGAAAGCAAAGGAATATGATGGAAAAGAAAAGAAAAGAAAAGAAAAGAAGAGAGAGTGGAAGAGTAATCACTCCTCTTGTTTGGTATCACTCAATGGAAAAAAAAGGATGCTTTCCTTCCTTTGTTTGGTTTCATCAAGGAAAAGAATGGAAATGTATTTAAATAAACGTGAAATTACTTTGTTACCCTTCAAAACTTAAAAATTATGAAATCATTACAAAAATATATGGGTAAAATGAGAATGTTAAATTTGATCTTTTCCTTTCCATCCTAATCCATCCCATAAGGGAGGGATGAAAATATTGTGAGCCCTATGGAAACACCATCCATCAAAATCATTTCTTTTCCATTAATAAACTAATACCAAACAAGGGAAAGGGTTAAACCTCACCCTATTTCTTTTCTTTTCTACCCTATTAATGCATAACATTAAATATTGTAACATTTGAATAGTAAGCCAACTGGATCTTAATTATCCCTAACAATTACCCATTGAGACACTTAGCCACTTATATAACTCACAAAATTCTTTATTGCATGTAGTCCACACCCCTATAAGAAGATATAGCCATTCTCCGACTAGGAATGTTCAACTAAAGCCTAAACATTTGTTCCATACCTTATTTTTGACTTGGGTGTTGAAGTGTTATTGCAGGTACACTCCACCCACTCTCTAAACGTTTAGGGAGCTCAAATTGCTTCCGGTTAGATCCACCCAAAGAAAGGAACATGAAGATTTTAGGTTTCTTGAAATAAGACTACCTTGAATTTGACCTTAAGGGTAAGGGATAAATTCTTAGGTAAGAACTTTCTGCTATAGGCACTCAAATCAACATTTGACATATATAAAGATATTTTTTAAATGATAGGTATATTTTTTTAGTTTTGTTATACCCTCTTAAAATATCTTCCTAATACTTAATAGAGAAAATATTAAATGAAAAAGTAAATGCATTCAATGTTTTGAAAACATAAAAAGTATTCAATGCTTTCTTTATTTAATAAGTAAGAGAATTATTAGGAAGATTGTTTAGGAGGATTTAGAATTATTCATAATTTTAAAATGACCCACACAACCTAACAAGTTCCTACCTAAGAAATTTTCAAGAACAAGGTTGATGATAGAGGTAATGTTATAAAGGAGGGTGAGATAGCTATTGACATGAACAATTAGTTATAATTAATGGACACATAGCAACTCAACTTAAAACAGAAGTAGAGTACAACAATAAAGGAAGGGAATAATAAGAGTATATTATTTATTATTTATTATTTATTTTTTTGGTATACTACGAGGCTAAATAGCCTAAAAGACACAAAAACTAACGAACCATCCTGCTAAAAGCAACACGAGTTGAATCCTCCCCCAAGAGCTGCGCATTGTAGGAAGGAAGGCTAACAAAGTGGTGAAAACCAAAATCTTAAGCATGGCCCAGCCGTGCCAAACCATCAACCACTTTATTAGCTTCACAATAAACATGCAGAAGTTGAACATGCTAAGGCCTCCTCAACAAAGAACGAGTGTTGTTTATGATAGCAAACATAGGGTGGTGATTGTCAATACAATTATTAATGAGGTTCAAAGCAATGCTTGAGTCAAGTTCTATCCTAACTAAAGAGCATCCCAAATTCCAAGCCAACGTGAGGGAGTACAAGGCCCCTCATATTTTAGCAATAGTAATGGATGTAACACCCTCACATGAAGCTACATTATTGGAAAAGATCGAACCATCACTATTGGCTGTCACCCAGCCACGAGGAGAGAATTTATAGGAGATAAGAGTAGGGATTTTAATCCAATGTAACCCATTATAGATCAAAATAGGATCAAAAGAGGTGTAGTTTTTCACCCTTGCCTAGAATCGAAAGATAATGTGAGGAAAAGCCATGGGTTGTTGTCTAAAAACAGATTCATTATGTAACTTCCAGAGAAAATGGGATGCTATGGCAAAATAGAAGACCAAGGAGGAACCTTTTTCCCATGCCTATGTGATGTATTTTTTAGGTTCTCAAAAAGCTAAGAATGCAGTCCTATCTAAAAAAGCCTTTGCTAGGAAGAAAAATCAACAATTTTTGACCACAAAGTTTTGGCAATAGGACACTCTTTTATAGCGTGGATGTTGGTTTTCGAAACAAATGACCCACATCTTTGGCAAAATGGGTCGTGTGAGATATGTCTAGCCACACGAAGATTGTTTGTATGCAAACTAATATGTGCCATCAACCTTAGAAAAGTCTTAACCTTCTCAGGGCCCTTCCATCTCTAGATAAGCTAAAATAGTTGGTCATTAGAACAAGGATCCAACTCAACAATGTTATAATACACAAACTTGGTCAAAAACATGCCATCTTGGGTCAGACTCCAAGCAGCTACATCAGAACCTGCAGTAAGGATGGGTGGTTTAACACTGGAAATCCTTGCATATACACCATAGGACAAAAGATAGGCTAGCAAGTCCTAGTTTAGTCACCCTTATTCGTAACAAATTGAATAACTTTGACATTTAAGTTCGAAACATTTAAAAGGATCAAAGCATGGTCAACCAAACAACATAATCCAGGAACCTATTTATTTGTCCAAAAACCTATAGTTAACTCATTACCTACTCACCAAATGATATTTTGATCAACCATTTCCCATACATGACAAACACCTTTCCATAAATTAAAGTTATCCACATGGAGATGAACTTTGGGAATAAGCTTATTACCGCAACAATATTTACTCTTCAAAACCTTAACCTAGAGATCGTTCTTGTTATGTATAAGTCCCTATCCCTCATGTGCTTTGAGTGACGGAGACCCAAACCACCACTAACCTTAGGAGCATAAACCTGCTTCCAGTGAATCAAATGCATCTTCCTCTTCTCCTCATTCAAACCCCAGAGGAAGTTTTAGCATTGTTTATCAACTTCTTCACAGATACAAGAAGGTAAGGAGACCGTTTGCATAACATAAGATGGCATGGATGAAACAACTGATGAACAAAAAGTTAACCTACCTACCTTAGACAAAGAAGAGGATTTCCATTTGGACAAGCGCTACATAAGTTTTTGCATGGTATAACTAAAAGTTGTAACAAAGTCCTCTTATGGAACATTGGAATTCCCAAGTATTCTTAAGTCATCAGTCAATCAAAAACCAAAAGCTTCTAAGGTCTCCCCAGTTCTAATGTGATTAACATTTTTAGAAAAGAAGATTTTGTTTTTCCCTGACTCATCTTCTAACCAGAATTAGCACAAAACTAATCCAAACAAAATTTGATCACTTCCACCTGATCTATAGAAGGCTCCGTAAACAAAAATAAATAATTTGCAGAGCAAAGATGAGAGAAGGGAGGGCCATCTTGACAAATGCCCTTTCTAGGATTAAGCTCTCCAATACGGTCCTATTTCAGTCAGATTTCAATAATCTAATTAACAATGTGATTCCAAAATCTCAATTTGGGGAAGGGAATCGCTTCCTCCTATAGGCTCTCTGTTTTCACATAGTGTCTAAACTCACACATGCAAATGTCTATACAACAAAATTCAAAATGCCATTAACATGCATAAGAAATAGTAATTGGATTTAACTGAAAGTAAAGAGTACATCTTATAGAGTTGTAAAAGTTACAGCAACAACAAAACAACAAAGGATAGAAACGAACTAAAGAACTAAACAAAAGAAAGAAAAATTCTGGAAATGTAAAGGTGCTTGAGGGATTGTTTTCATGCTATGTGTGTAACGTCCAAATTTTTATGTTCTATTTTAATTTTTTTTATATTAAAAATAATGTGTAACCAGATATCACAAAAGTACTACAGAGGTTATCATTCGATACTATGAACAAATTTTACATAGTTTACATGTTAGTTTATACAAATAAACTATCACTAAGTTTAGGCACTTATATCCCAAAAAGTGAGGTTTACAAAACCTTCTTATGGTGCCACTATGCCTCTATTTACATATTTACAAGTATTATTATTTTTATAACTACTCATCAAATAGTGAAATTATGAGAATCAAATCTCCAAAAGTGACTGAAAACATGTAGTCCCCGAGCTCTAGCCTATAAACTTGTTCGATATGAAAATCTACTATCACTCTAACGGTTAACATTGTTTGAAATGTTAAACCATAAAAGGAGTGAGATAAAATCTCAGTAGGAAAAAATAAAAATAGTTATATAATTACCACTCTTTGCAATTGTTTATTTCTAGTACCATATCTAAGAGTCCAACAAAAATTAAATAGATAAATCAACAATAAATAAATAAATTAGAAAAAGAATTAATAACATAATTAGAATGAGTAAATAATTCAAAGTAAAGATAAGTAACTTTAATAATGACTGAGTAAGTAATTCAATGAAAGAGTGAGTATCACAACATTTTCCTTTCAACAACCTTTTCAATATCATCATAAACATTTTGTTCTTTATCGTCATCTCATTTCCATACTTTTTACCAAACATGCATCTTTCTCATTATTAGGACATCTCTCAATACTCTCGTCATGACTACAATAATTTAATTAAGACGTCTCCTAATCCTTTCATCATGACCACAATCATTATTAATGATTAAGTCTCATAATCCTCTCATCATGGTCACAATATAATTTGACCAAGGCATCCTTTGTTCCTCTCATATCATGGTCACAATATTAAATTTGATTAAGGCGTCCCTTAATTCTCTCATCATGGCCACAACAAATCTCTTTACATATTAATTCATTTCTATCCATGGGATGATATTACAAAATATTTGCTCCATAAAAATGACTTATATCAAAGTAGATATCAAAATAGTATAAATAATGATAAAAATTATTCTAGAACAAAAGTTTATAAGACTTTAAAATAATAAAGAATTTAAAAGAGTAGAGTATGTCAAAAGTATGATAAAGAAAATGTTAAGTGTTCAAAATTTTGGTTTGAAGGAAGTTTAGTTGAATAATATAAAGTTTAATTGGATAAATCTCTTAAAAAAAACTCATTTTTTAGCATTCTGTCAAATTTTATCAAAATAACAAAAAATTTATTAGAATAAGTATGTTATTCAAATAACGAGAATTTTATCAGAATAAATCTTTTAGAAACAACACTGGAAGTATTTTTGGCAAGGTTTATTAGAATAAAGGATGAGTTATTCAAATAAATCATTTGAGAATGCAACTTAGTGAGACATTTAACATGTTTTATTTGAATAAGGCCAAGCTTATTCGAACAAAACTATCAAAAATCCCATTTGCAGAACCATAATGTCATTATTGCATAATTATAAAAATAGAGCAAGTGGAAATGAGAGTGGAGTGATGGACTAGGAGGTATGAGTGGAAGAAATAAAGAAGAAAGAATGGTGCTTTCGTTGTTTTCTACCTCTATTACGGGATTCAAATAAGAAAGAAAGTAGTTGAGGCAAGGAGGAGTTGGTTGCTAAAAAATAGAGCTGCTGATTTTGTGAGTTTGGTGGCTGTTTTGTGACGTGAAAGAAAGAATGATGAGGTATTTATAGAGTTAGAATTGGGCTACCTTACGTAAGAAGATGATGTAGAGGATGACATGAGGCTGTTGTGCTATCAAAACGAGAAAACATTCTCAAGAAAAATCACTTCCTGTAATCATGCCTTTATCAGATTTTTATCTAGTTTTATCAGAGTTTTTATCAAGTTTTGGGCACGTTTCTGCTTGCTTTTCAAAGTCTTCAGAATTTTTCCTTCATTTACATGCCTTCATATTAATATCATAATAATTAATATTTGTACACTTGGTCGTGCTTCAACTTGCATGATTCCAGAATTTCATGCTTAACTTATTAGGCTTTCCTGGTGTCATGATTTCATAAACTTCCCCGTAAAGACACTTGTCTCAGCTAATATGTTAAGTTCATCTTCATTTAATGTTTGATCACTTGTCATTCCTCTTGGTCGTACTTAATTCCATATTTTTCTATGCTTTGTTCACCCAAAATTAACGTATGTCTGCTGTAATCATTATTTTTCAACATTCCAAGTCTTCCTTCTTGTCACATGTTCTTTCCATGCTTCTTCATTAAGTCTTCCTTCATCATTTAGTTCCAACGTAACTAGATGAACCAAAAAGAACTGAATGAAACTAGCTTTTCATTTTGTTGTCATGCAACGTATTTTCCATGTCTTTTTTGATGTGGGTCACTTTATTCGAATAAATTCGAATAACAAAAGCTTTATTCGAATAAAGTAACATATTTTTGCCTTTATATATGTACAATAGCTCTTTTATTTGAATAACAAATGTGTTATTCAAATAAGGTGATTATTTTCCTTTTATATGTTTACACTGGAAGAATTTTATTCGAATAATCATATGGTTATTCGAATAAAGGGTTTGAAAATTTACGTTATTATTATTTTTTAAAGATGTTACAATGTGTGTGTGAGGAGTTACTAGTGTCAAGCCTATTTTTCTTCTTCAAATATGCTATTTATACTTTTTTAGCTATCAACACTCATTCCTTTTGAATTTGAAAACTTCATGATTTGGGCGCCTTCAAGTAATTGATCTTCCTTTTTAAAGTTAACTTCCATATTTTCTCTCTTATAATTGTGTCTTAGGCGGTTACATGCAGTTTCAAGTAGTTCCTTGAAGTTCCTAGTGGTTAATGACTTTTGCTCTGATCAACATGGACCCAATCTTACGTCGACTTCTTACTTGGTATCGACTCCATTTTCCTACATCAATTTCCTTCTTGATGTTGACACCTTGTTTTCTTGTCCCTTTTGTCATGTGTTGCTTCTGCTTATCATTCCCTTTTGCAAGTTCTTGCTCACTTTTCTATGCTACTAATTTTATACATAAAAATTTCAAAATACCCCTAATAGGTCCCCATTCCAAATAATATTTAAAGAAGTGGAGGAGATACAGTACCAATTAAGATTAATCAACGAAGCATGGAGACCTAAGTCTTCCAAGGAATCGACCACAAAATCCTAACTCAACGTGTAATATGCTTTTCCATATCAATCTTAATGGCCTTGAAGCCATTATTAACTCTTTTATTTCTCATAGAATGGATAACTTCCTAAGCGATCATAATACTGTCATTAACATGATGGCTAGGAACAAAGCTACATTGATGCGGGGAGATAATAGTAGGCTTGATGTTCTTAAGTCTATTAGCAACAACCTTAGTTACCACCTTATACGCCACATTACAAAGGCTGATAAGCCTAAACTGCTTAATACTCTAAGGATTATCAACTTTAGGAATAAGAGAACTAACCTTCTTAGATTTCTCAAATATAGACTACACTAAAGAAAAAATAGATTGTCCCACCATAGACCATTGACTCTGAAAGAACAAAGCATGCAGACCATCCAGACCTTTCAAGCCACCCATGCTAAATGAGCATCATTTTTCTCATCAACCAGGATGGGTTTATGTATATCCATTAGCTCAGTTTCCTGTAAACTAGGATAACAACTAGAAAGAATAAAAAAGCCTCATAGGATCATCCTGAATGTATAGGTCCATAAAAAAACTTCCTAACCATCTCCTTAAGCTCTTCATTATCATGAACCTAGACTTCATCTGCGTCTTGTAATGTCAAAATTCTATTAATGTGTCTTCTGGATATAGTAGAGATATGACAGTATCTATTATTTCTATCACCAAGTATCACCCATTTATATTTAGACTTCTGGGCCTAGAGTTTCCTCCTTAATCAAAACTTTTTCATTATTCCACAAAGAGACAAATAAAATGTCCAAAAAAAAGGACTAGGACCATCCTTTAATGTCAGATGAATCCTATACGTCTAATTTAATGTCAGAAATTGAGGAAATTAGACAGTTAGGAAAAGATGTTATTGGTGATTCGGAAATTAAGGGAGTGAGAAAGAGCCAAAGGGTGAGAGTAACTAACTCTAGGTAGAAGGATTTTATGTGAGGTGAAGGATATAAGAGAGAGAAGAGTGAATGGGGGAAGTGTGGAATGTGTGATATTATTTTCCCTCTCTAGATTCTAATTCCTTCTCTCGAATTTCCTTTCTCCCTACTTAGATTCTATTCTTCCTCTTCTATGGAGTTTATCACATTGTAAGGTTACTATTCCTCCTAAGTATACACATTGGGAGTTAATTTTTTTTGTTCATAGAAGGCAATAAAACAGTAACCATTTTCAGTCTCATATTTAGTATCATTACATCCATCTGCGTCTTGTAATGTCAAAATTCTATTCCATTTATATTAAAACTTCTGGGCCCAGAGTTTCCTCCTTAATCAAAACTTTTTCATCATTCCACAAAGAAACAAATAAGATGCCCAAAAAAAGGATTAGGACCATCCTTTAATGTCAGATGAATCCTATACGTCTAATTTAAGATCCTATTTTTGCACCTTGAATGTGACCAAACACTTGTCAATTCTACTGACGAGCAACATTAGCAAAATGATCGATGTTAACGCTCCAATCCTGGTTGTAGTCCCAATTATCTCTAACCATGCCATGAAAAGAGTCATGTGCTAGTCATGCATCTAGAAACTACATCCTGATTAACCAACGTCATATCTAGCCTTTCTTTGATCCTTCCATTCTTCTATGTGAAAGGAAGCCCCTGAAAACCCACCTCCTCAAGCTTACAAAATTCCACACAATCATTAAAAGCATTACACACTCCTCTATTACTTAAACCACCTTGTTTCTCATTGGAAAAACGAAGAGCATTAAAATCACCTGCAATGCACTAAGATTCCTTGGTTATTCTACTGATATTTTTTAAATCCCTTCATAGTTCTGACCTAAGTTGAGGTCTCGCATAACAAACGGTTAAGAACTAGGGTCTCTCATTAAGAAAACTAACTTCCATATGCATTGGTTGTTTGGTTGACAAAGCCACATTCACTTTCCAAAACGAAGAGTTCGAAGCACACCAAATACGCCCAGCAAAACCATCAACATCCACTTTAAACCATATATCAAAACCCATTTTAGATATAACCCTGTCTGCACACCCACCACTATACGGGTTTCTAGTAGAGCTATAAAAGAAACTTTATATTGTTTAGTAAGATCCCTCACAAAAGAAATGATAGCCTTCTTCCCCACACCTCTACAATCCGACACAAAACAATTCAGTTGTATATCCATAGTAATGATATAACAAGAAGAAGAGCCAACCACCACATGTTCAATTGTTTCTAGAACCGGAAGATATGTCCTCAATCACTCCATTCATCATGTTCAACTTAGGAACATCACTCCTAGACACATGGACTTCACCCTCTGGCTCATAACAGTCATCCTGGCCGCTAACGACTTGCTCACCATATAGTGGGCCATGTTTCACCTCAAGTGATCATTGGCTAATAGCTATTGGAAGTCATTGCGAATTTTTGAAGTTGCTCAATGCGGCTGGAGATATCTCTAATAGGTTCAAGGCTTCCATTGTTTGAATCACCTTCTCAAACCCCATATTAGTTTTTTTTTACACGAGCATGCATCCCCTTCACCTTCTTTTTGTTTTTCGAGTAAATCTTCATTTTAGTCTCTGAAATTGAATGCACTGGTCACATTAGTTTCTGAATTTTTAAAACTGACAACTTAGTTTTTGAAACCTCAAAACGTCAGTCACGTTAGTCCCTGCATCTTTTCCCGTCAGTTAAGCTTAACGAGCACGCACGCGTGGCATGTTAAGTGCCAAGTTGGACACTAATATGGCCTCCTACGTCCCTCAAAACGACGCAGTTTCACTTGTATCCTAAAAAATAAAGGTCTCAAGAATGAAATGACACCATATTGGAGGTGGAGGGAAATTTTTCAGATCCCCCCCAATTGCAACACTGAAATTTATGATGATGATCAGCATTCATCAGCTCTCAATCTCTGAGAAAATACCATTGCCCCTGTTACTCTTTTTTGTTGTTACAGCACACCGTATCCAAACTAGAGTTTGATGAAGGGTTTTGATGGATCAACAACTTGGTTTGTTGGAGTTGTGCTCTGGTGGCACAAGGGTGTTTTCCGAGGAGGAGTTGTTCTTTGAGGGTTTGTTGTTGTTGGAGCATTTTGATGGATTGCTGAGTGAGGAGTTTGAAGGAGTTTTGTTAGTTTTGTGTTGTGTGATGAGTAATCATATGGGAAGATAAAATATCATTGCAATTAGGAGGGAATCTGGAAAATTTTGAGAAAACATTCACTTTAGTCCCTGAAATTTCATTCACCGGTCACATTAGCCCTGAATTTTAAAATCTGAAAAATCAACCACAAGTTTCTGGGTTTGTTCAAATCAACCACAAGTTTCTAGATTTATTCAAATCAAAGACAACTTAGCGTGCATATGAATCTAGTACCTTTTTTTAGATCCAAAGCCAGTACCTTTTTTAGATCCAAAGCTAGTACCTTTTTTTAATTGGGTTTAGCAATCTCATAGGTGATGGAGAAGTAAGGGAAGGGAAGTAGTAGAAGAAGAACAATGCAGTAAAGGGAAGGAACCGTAGAGTACTTGGTGAAAGTCATGGTATGGAACCTAGATTTTGCAGAGGTCAACTAAAATAGTCATAGGGGTCTATGATTTTGATGATCAAACATGGCCTTGAGATTGTATTGTTGGCCTGAAAGCATTTAGATCCATTCAAATTTTTGAGTGGGCACTTGTGGTTGAACTCAAGTCTCAAGTCTTGATCTGAAAGCAAGAATTGGGGGACGACAGTGTAGGGAAAGAGAGAACGGAGGAAGTATTTTTTTTTTCAAGGACTTTGAGACAATTTCTTTTTTCATACTATAGCTGACTTTTTTCAACGAGAATCCCTTTCTGGGATTAGCACTTACACATTTTGGTTCCTTAATTTCACCCCCTCCAACAATTCCACGCCTATCATGTTGACAGTTTTCATGAACTTGGTCCTCCTCATTAAAAGAGCAATCAAACTTGTTTTTTTTTTCTACCCACCAGAACCTTTTGAATTTAAATCCTTACCCCCACGAGGAGGTTGCTATTTTTTCCGTGAAACCACTAGCCACTCACCATGCACACTGTCATTCACATTCAATTCTTCAATTGCTAATTAGATTCCATCTGCAGATCTCTCTCCTAATGATTGATTGCCAATCATAGATTTCCCCCACATTAATTGCTAATGCATTACTTTGTTGTCCTAGATCCCTAGCTCACCCACCACCAAAGCCTTGTCACTGCCACCACCCATAACCGTATTGGTCTCATGATCATCAAGATATTTGTTACAGTCACGAGCATGGTGATCATAGCACCACACTTTGCACAAATAATATGCAGTCCTTCATATTCAATGGGATGCTAAGGGTTTTGAATCCACACTTTTCGCACCATAGGCTGATAAAGCTCAATCTCAACACACACTTTGGGAAATTCCCCTCTTATGACTTTAGAAGTATTCATATATACTTTGATCGGTTTATCAATAGTATTAGCCAAAGTTATGAGAACACTTTCATCATCATACACAAGATTCAAAGTTCCAGACCAATGTTTTCTCAATTTGTGTTATGGAAGATACAAAATCCGGAGTCCATGTCCTTACAGATAAGTAATGATCAAACATCATCCATGGCTCTCCACTGATAGCCTTGTTCCTATCTTCAACCAGTTCAAACTTCACCATATAGAAGCCATGCTCGACATCCTTAATGTCAAAACCTCTTGTTGGCTTCCAAGTAGACTTGAGTCTGTCTCACATAGCCAAAAAACCCACCTTTCTCCCCCAACAACTTAACTACTAATGCGCCTTGCCATGGCACACAAAGCTCCTGAAACACCTTGTCATTAAGGAAGAATTTTGGCTTTAGTCCATTACCTTCCTCTAGTTCAACCCTAGCAAGGTTATTGGCAATTAGGTCCATTTTCTATCTAAGTTGAATTGGGATCTTATTCCATATGACTTTATTCCAGAAAGAAACTTCAAAAATACCATCACCATGCACCATTACTTCTTTTTGCTACAGCCAGATTGCATTTAACCTTGACTGGAACACTACCCCACCTCTATCCGGTGGTTCAATCGGTGAGAGTGAGCTAGAATTCTTTTGACCACCTTCGCTTTCTCTCTCCGTCTCCTTTTCCTCACCTTAGACTTCTTTTGATTTAGTTTCCCTTCTCTGAGTCTTGGAGTATTTTTCTTCTCTAATCCTTGAATTTGCATCTGTATCCCTATCTCTATAGTTCTTCCAATTTAATTAGTAGCCATGTCACTCTTCTGTATCAAAGGCTACGATTTATGAAGTTATCATGAGTTAATTCGTTTTCAATACATGCGATTCTACATCATTGAGTTACTTTTACTGCACAATTGCATAAAATATTCTATTATTGTAAATTATTCCAATGGCTTTTAAAATAGATATTTATTTAGATTTAAATAAGCATATTATATATATATATATATATATATATATATATATATATATGTATATGTACATATCTAGTGATAGAAATTTTTATTATGAGATGAGTAAATCTTAACCATACAACTATACATAGATGATCAAAATTAAAAGTTACTTAAAGGTCATGTGATTATTTAAAAAAGTTACATGCATTTATATTCTAATCTTGATCATTTATGTAAGATCTAATGATCAAGATTTACTCATCTCACTTATTACAATAAATATTCATATCATTATATACATTTTATATATATATATTAACGAATGATGCCTTTTTTTTCCAAATGATAAAATCATTATCATTATTGAAATAAAAAGAATACACATACTGAAGAGATACTAAACGGGATTCGGGGATTCACTTAAAGATTTCATTAGGAAAAGATAAAAGACTAGATAATATGTTATGCACATATACAATTTAATTTAATTCCAAAAGACAGTAACCACAAGGGGCTAATGATAAAGACTGAAACTTTACGATCCGAACGGCATAACCAATCCTATCATCGCTTGTGTTGCTTCTCTTTATCTTCATTTTCATTTTCATGTTCATCTTCATCTTTATGTTCATTTTCATCTTCATCTTCATCTTTATGTTCATCAGATGTCATGATTAATTGCTGGTTGGTTTAATGAATGATTTAGAATTTAAAACATTGTGTAAATTATATCAAAAGTCAAACTCGTGTTAACGTATAATTAGATTATATTAAAAGATAACTATAATGCGTGACTCAGTTGCCAACTTAGGCTTTATGTGGGCATATTGAAAAAGTGTATGAACACAATGTGGAAGGAAAAAAAAATGATAGTAGAAGTAATAAAAATTTCAACTCAGAATACAAACAATAACATTCGATTTTACTTTCTGAAAATGACAATTCATGCTCGTGTGCATTTGCTTAACATTAATGCAACACACTAAAGCAAACCGTGTGCTGCAAGTTGGTTCCTTCGCCCACACCAGTACCGTCGGTTACCGTGTTATCACATTCATTCCCTACCTAATCTACCGTTCTTTCTGAAGAGAAAAAAAAAAGAAGGAATAAGTAATATCCAATGCATGAGAACACTAAAGAACCACTTAACACCTTCCAGTGTCTAAACGATCCGTTTGAATAAACTTAAAAAAAGTATAATTTTAAAATAAAAAAATATTTTTTCTTTCTCATATTTTTTTTTATTTTTCTTTTAGAAATAGCTCATCTAATCTTCTCAGAAAAAAGTAGAAAACTTGATTATCTTTAGATTTTATTTATTTTAAGAATCTTATTCAAATAATTAAAATTATTTGAGAAGTAATTTTTTTTATTAAAAATTACTTTTTTTTTTGTAAAAAAAAGTATAAACAAATGCACCCAAAATCAGACCTGACCTAAACCAAATTGAAAATTCCATCTACCCCAACTGAATATTATAACTTCTCTTGGGTTGGGGCCCTGTGTATGGTAGGAGGATGCATAATGTTTCACACGCAGCACGGAAGCAAAAGGACTAGTTGTTGCTCTAGGAGAATAAAAGCACAATGTAAGCAATAAGTAAGAGGTCAACTTTGTTGAACCACTCGATGGGGTAGCCAGCATGATAAAGGATTTTTTAAAATAAAGATGTTTGTAAAATGAATAAGTAAGTATATATATTAATTATTAATAATTGATATAAATTTATTTATTAATAATTAATATAAATTTAATTATTTATTTTAAAATAATTCTCGCTTTAAATTTTTTTTGTCTAATTAGTCTAATCTTCATCTAACAAAATGTTCAAATTTCTGTATAATATTTTAGTTTGCGAAGTCCAACACTATCAATTTTTGTATAGACATAATTTAATTAAATTGTGTGGATCAAATTAATAAATAATTTACACATTATTATTTTTTATAAAAATAATTATTTAAGAATTAGACAATTATCTAATATAAAATAATAATGTATCATATGTTTATTGATTTAGTCTAAACTCTAAACTAACCCTTTGTTTGGATGAGGAAAGAAAATAGAAGGAAAGAAAATGAAAAGAAGAGAAAATGAATAGAAAAATAGATTTTCTCTTGATGTGTTTAGATGTAAAGAAAATGAAGAGAAAGAAAATGAAAGTTTAGTTTAAAAAATGAGATTATTATATAAAATTACATATATGTCCTTATTATATTAAGATACAAACATATATTATTTTTATTTTATTTCTTTAATTAAATTTTTATAAATTATATAAAATAATTTTACAATAAAAATTAATTATAAAATCTTTGGTTATTAACATTTAAATTATAAAATTTGATTTGAAATTTTGTTTAATGAAAAACTGAATTTAGTTATTTATAATTATATAACATTTTTATATAAATTTAATTAAATATATTTTAATAGATAAAACAAATTTTAATTTGTCATATATTTTTTCCCTCATTTCCAGAAACAAAAGTTTCCCTCCCCATTTTTTTTTTTGTTATTTTTTTCTTCTCCATCTCTCCTCCCCCCATGGCCCCATTCCACTCTTTTTGCCGTACCAATGCCCCTCCCTCACCAACCCCTTGTTGACCTTGCCCATTCACTCGCCGCCTACCACCTCTTCTCCTGTCCACTTTTGATGTTGTGGAGTAATCATTTGATATGGGTGTATAGTTTTCCTTTGTATAAATTCATCAATCACATTCATGAGAGTGAGGATGATTCTAAAGCCACCGTTCACCACTGCTGTTTCTGCAACTACACAAAGTTTTTTTAACTATTTAGTTTTGATTTCTTTGGTCTCAGTCATTCATGGTAGAGAAAAATGTCATGGGTTTGAGATGTAATTTAATGGTGTCAGCTTTCATCTCTTCATTTTCTTCGCTCATCTGCGAAGAAAAGTTTTGTATGAGACCCACCGTTAATTTTTTCTCTCTTCCTTATTTTCTCTTTTCGTCCAAACGAGAGAAGTTATCAAAATCAACCCTTTTTCTCTTTTCTTATTTTCTTTCTTCTCATTTTCTTTTCAACCAAACAAAGGGTAAATGTTCAGAAGAATTTCTCTTTTCTTAAGGGTAAAGACTCTTTCCCAAGATTTGATTTTTCCCTTTCTTGAACGCTTCCTTTTTTTTTTTTTTTCTGTGTAAAAGAATGCCGGGGCATGCGCTTGCCTTGGTAAGAGGAAATTGGCTTCAGATGGATAAGATCTCCAGCTCATCGCTGACTAAATATTTAATTTTTGTACATTAAATATATCATATTATGTTCAATTCTTCATTGAATTTTTGTTTTCTTGTTTAATTCGTCGTTGAAAATAGTTTCATGTTAAGAAAAGTGGAAATGTGGAACATAATAATAATATGATTCTCCTTGACTTTACTATATCAAGTAATGCATGCGTGTTTACGGAAATATTTGAGGATATATGTTTATAGAAAAAACTAAATTCTCCTATAACATCAACTTAATATATAATTTTCTTAATTTTTTAAAAGAGAAAAAATATATATATAATATTTTTGAAAATTCTATAAATTTCATTTTGGTGACAATACTTGATTGCATGAGTTTTAAAAAATTTTAAACGATAATTAATTAATAAGAAATTATTATGCACATTAGGTGTAAGATACTATTTCTATCCACTTAATTTTATCAATTCATTTAAGCAAGTTTTTCGTCCAATTTTATTTATCTTTTAAAAAATCAATGTGTTATTAATTTTTTTTTTGAGAAATAAGATTAATAAAGTGATAAATAAGATTTTAAATATTTTAATAAAAGTTTATTCAATAAACCATAATTATTATTATTTTTTACAATTGAGGCTATTTATTAACATTCTTAATTCTTATACAATAATCTTAATGTATAAATAAAAGTGTAGACTAAGGGAGTAATTCTTTTACATTGTACAACATAACGTCAATGATACATTGTAGGAGGATTGGGTGACCCATAATGTACAAAATAATCTTCATGCTAGGTGAGAAGTTTGAGTAGTTTATAGGAAGTCATAAGTTTAAGTTTTTGTGCTACCATTATTAAAAAATATCTAGTTACCTATTCTACAATTTATGTTAGATTATGTTGTCTTTTAAATTATATTTCCTTGAGTCATTTTAGGTTATGTTGGGCAACATGGTAATGAGGAGAGTAAATTGAGAGAAATTAAAGTAATAAGAGAAAAAATCGAAATTTACTGAATGAAAAAAGATTTATTACACATTAGTCATATGTAGCTCATATACTAGTAGAGAAGTAACAAATCATTTAACTAATTAATTACAATCATCTAACAAATTAGTAACTAATTAACTAATCACCAACTAACTAAACTCAACCAACTTACCACATGTGGTAATACCCACCCGTAAATTGGAGGATACATACTCAGCATCATCAACTTAAGATGAACAATACAATCTATCTCAATCAACAAATGCAAAATACAAGAAGTCATGCCATAATTATATCGGCCAACAAAAAGGAAAATTTGAAAATGAATGGTGAATGGTGAATAAGTACGTACCAACAACAATCGAGGTGGATAGCTCCTAAAAGAAGTCTTTGACCTTTTTTTTATGACTCTTCGATCTTCTTCCAATGTCTCCACATTACTCGTCCAAAGCAAATTAAATCTGAAATGAGTCAAATTATCAGAACTATTGCCAATCACTAGTCACTTGCAAGTCAAGACTCCATAGGCCACAAAATAGTACCATAATATGATGCCAAACAATCCCAAATATTTATGGGAATAATGATCATCAAATGGATCAAATCAGAGAAGAAATTTGAATCAAAGCTTAATCACCTATGGAAGGGGTAAAAAATTAAAATCAAAGCCAAATCAAAGCTAAACCAAGCTAAACCAAGAATTTGAAAGAGGCGAAAAATTAAACCATTGAGATAATAAAAGATAACTCCATAATGAATAAACGTCTATATTTATTAAAACAAGTCGAATCTAACAAGTCAACTTGTTAAACCTACCAAAAAAGGCAGATTGAGTAGCATGGCATAACCCATTTTCAAGATTCTGTTTATTTAACTCATTCCGCTTAACCTATTGGTTGTGGATAGATGACATAATATATTAAATCTCAGACATTGTCATACTTAAATTTTATTGTGATTGTATCAATTAAGTTTGTTGACAGAATGAGACTTCACAAATTACACTTATTACAATGAATTATAAGAAGATTAGTATTATGATCAACAATTAGTGAAAATAAGTGTGGATGCATGAGGGATTTTTTTTTGTCAGTGTACTATTTTTAAAATTAAACTCCCTATAAAAACTAAATTTTCACATATTTTTAAAATTCTATGTTGTATTTCTTTGCCTAAAATTTCTTAATTTCACTACTAGGAGTTTTTTCACTCAAATTTATGTACTTTTGATGGTCTGTTTATCTTTTGTTGAACTTATCTATTTTGTTTATATCATCATACAAATTTTAGTGTGAAAATACTAGGAAAAAAGATATTCCTACATTATTTTTGGTGATATACTTTTTTTCATATCTTTTTTGAAGGGTTGTGATTAAGTGAGAGAAAATAATAGAAAAAAGTGATATAATTGATGATACGGGAAGAGGTGTAAAGAGTAAATAAAAAATAAAAAAATCATAGTTAAAATACTAGGGTTGAATCCAAAAAGAATCCATTGTTGGAATAAAGAATTGTTGACATGATAAAAGCACGAACAAGATATATCGCCCACGGAACTCATAATTTAATTATTGTAGGGTTTTTTTTTTCCTTTTATTTTTTTGTGCTGTGAATTAATTTAATTGTAGGTCAAGGATTTTTAGGATTTACATTCAATGCTGTTGTGTTTGAAAGATTTTGATTAAGTAAAAAAAAGTGATAGAAAAAAGTGATATGATTGATAATACATAAAAATGTGTAAAAAGTGATGTGAGAGAAAAAATTAATAAAAAAATCATAATTAAAATACCAGGATTGAATCCAAAAAGAATCTGTTGTTGGAATAAAGAATTGTTGACATGATAAAAGCATGAACAAGATATATCGCCCATGGAACTCATAATTTAATTATTGTAGGGTTTTTTTTTTCCTTTTAATTTTTTGCACTGTGAATTAATTTAATTGTAGGTCAAGGGTTTTCAGGATTTACATTCAATGCTGCTGTGTTTTTTTTTTTTCAGAATATATTCCACCTAGTAGGTGAGAGACTAGTGATTTCTTAAGATACGGTTAAGAGCCTAAACAGGGACTTTTTTCAATAATATTATTTCTATATATATGAATTTCGAGATTGAATCTAAAAACACATACTTAAAGAATCCGAATCTCTCTCACTCAGACTAACACATGTTGGTATGCTACTAATTTTGTTTTTTTTTTTTTGTAAAATAAAATAAAATCTATCGTGCTCCCAATTCTCCCTCCAAGACTTTTGGATGTGCACGTGGGTATGTGGTGCCATAGCATATAACAAACGCTAGTTTCAAATTGATAAAATTGGTTTTAGAAAATTTAAAATGGTCCATTAGTACATTTCTAAGTATTATTGTAAACCTTTGATAAGATTTGTGCCATTCCTTTATTTTGGAAAGGTTCAACCTCCTCTTCTCAAAACTTTCTTCCATAAAAGAAAACAAACTTGTAATAAATATTTAAGAGAAAATAATAATACTTATGCAGACTTATATTCACCTACTCGTATATATTATTGGGAAGGATCTTCAATAGACGCTTTATTATATCTTAAAAAAATAATCTCTCACCTATCAAGTTGAAAAATATTCTAAAAAATTAAAAAAACTATTCATATACTAATAATTAGTAAGAGTGAAGTTATTGTCAATTGAGAGAGAATATATTTTATTTTTGCTATATATGTTATACATATTTAATTAGAAAGACAATGAAAGAGACAAAAATTTTAAATCTAACTGTTGAATGATGCCTTGGATTTATGTAATTGTGTATTTGAATTAATTTATTTTGTATTCTAAGCAGCTTATAATTCTTAATATAGAGTTTTAAAATAATAATTATTTTTTCAAGAACAATTTTTACTAAACGTGTACTAACTTTTTTAAAGAGTTTAATTGATATGTATTACCAATGTAAAAGAGTTTTATATTAATATTTACTGATATTTTGACAAATTAGTATTTATTGTTATATCCTTATCTTAATAATTGAAATAAAAATATGTGTCAAAATATTAGTAAATATTAATATAAAATTCTTTACATTGATAATACATGTCACTTAATTCTTTTATAAATAATGAAAATCTTGGCATACCTTATATAAGTTATACAAATATTCAATCTTTTAAAAACTAACAAAAAAATTAAATTGATGAAACTTTCAAATCATGATTTGAGTAATTTAACTAGATAATATAATTGTGAGATTCCGTAGTGGGTCATTCTACTTAATGCTAATTAGTTTTAAGTTCAAATCTCACGTAGTATCAACATTAAGATTTCATTTTCATCGCCTATTTCATTTGGTTTCTTCCGCCTACTTGACTAGGTTCGCCTATTTCGTCTAGGCATTTATAGAGCAAGATGTTAAGAATCTCACATTATTTTTTTTAATATTTTAAATGTAATTTATATATATATATATATATTGGATCACTCTACTAATGTCAATTGATTTTAAATTAAAATTTCACAATAATAAAGAATAACCAAATTTAGATCTAGTATGATTGTCTTTTTTTTTGTTATTATTATCTTTCTGAGACCAATCTCTGCATGAAAAAAGCCTTTATTTAAAAAATAATTTCAATACTTAAACCCCTGTAATTCATTGAAAATTACAATCTATTTGCATATGACCGATCACTATTTAGCATGTGATTTCAAAACATTGCACATATAATTTCTCATTTAAGAAAGGTCGTTTCTCTAGTGCTCAAGAAGTGGAGAGGGTAATAATTTTTTTTTAATTGTCTTAATTAAATTTGAACAGTTGAACACTTGATAAATTAGAGTGTCCACATCTGACTTTTATTAATGAAATGCCTTTTAATTTTTATTATTTGCTGAATGCCCCATCTTGAATTTCTCTCAATAAATTTTCAAATATTAACTCAAACTCTGATTTAACCTATATCTATGTTATTACTCAATAAACTGTAGATAATGAACTTCTTCAATTCTATTAGGATCAGGTTTGGAACAAACCTAAGTAACAACAGAATAAAAACGAAAATTTCTTAGTATTTTGTTTTAAAACAATTATTATGTAGACAAAATTGTAAAAGTATTTCAGTAGACAGTGTGCATTTTTACGTATATAGACTGGGCTTAGTTCTAAATCTTACAAGCAGAGGAACCAGTGTTAACAAGAGAAGGTTTAGCCATAAAAGATGCAACTATGTTGTATGTTGATACACTTATTAAATTAGATTTATAAACAAAATACTAATATGTGACTTGTATTAAAATCTTAATTTATGGTTGAGATATTTTGTACTATTTCTTCTGTTTCAAAATATTTATTGCTTTAGTCCAATATATATATATATATATATATATATATATATATATATATATATATATATATATATATATATATATTTATTTATTTATTTATTGCTTTAGTCGTATAAAAGATTAAAAATATTTATTGCTTAAAAAAATTTGTTTTGTATCAATTTTTTTGCTGTTTTATAAAATTAAAATATCAATTTTTTTAGGAAATAGATTTTTTTCTTTTGTTACTGACATAGGTTAAATCTGGGATTGAATTAATTTTTAAAAATTTACGAGAGAAACTCATGATAGGACATTTAATAAATAATAAAAATTAAGAGATTCTTTATTAATAAAAATTAGATATGAGCATTCTAACTTATCAAACATCCAACTATCCAAATTTAATTAGGACAGTTAACAAAGACTATACAAATATTAATTCTTTACATTGATAATTGATGTAAATATTAATGTAAAATTCTTTACATTGATAATACATATCACTTTAATTCTTTTATGAATAATGGAAATCTTGGCATACCTTACATAAGTTATACAAATATTCAATCTTTTAAAAACTAATAAAAAATTAAACTGATGAAACTTTCAAATTATGATTTGAGTAGTTTAACTAGATAATATAATTGTGAGATTATCTGGTGGGTCACTCCACTTAATGTTAATTAGTTTTAAGTTGAAATATCACATAATATCAAAGTTAAGATTTCATTTTCGTAAGCTACTTCGCTAATTACCTCATCTTCACTAGGTTACTTTTGTCTAAGTCTCATAGAGTGAGATGTTAAGAATCTCACATCGCCTGTTTCAATCTTTCAAATACGATTTATATATATGTTAGACTACTCTACTTAATGTCAATTGATTTCAAGTTAGAATCTCACAATAATAAAGAATAATCAAATTTAGATCTAACATGAGAGATATTCTTGGGTGAGCACAAATGTAACACATCACATTTAGGCACACTCACAAAAAGTTGGAGAGAGATGATGGTTTGGTGTGATGAGTGGGTTTAATGGGACCAAACCATCATCTCTCTCCAACTTTTTGTGAAGATCTTTAATGCGACAATGTTATTTTCTTCACACCAAGAAATGTCTCCTAATATGATTGTCTTTTGGTAGTTGCTCTAGTGCAATAAAAAAGTGCGTGTCACCAGTGACATCTCACTTTCTCACAATGTTATTTTAACACATAAGTAAATAAGTCTAAACCATCAATTTATGTAATAAAGGTATTTTGTAAATTTTTATTTATTGGATTACTCTTAAAGGTTGTTTTGCAAATTTATAAAAGCAAAACATAAGAAAATTTGCAAACCACCTTGTCTTTTTTTGTTATTATTATCTTTGGGAGACCAATCTCTACATGAAAAAGCCTTTATTTAAAAAATAATTTCAATACTTAAACCTCTATAATTCATTGAAAATTACAATCTATTTCCGTATGACCGATCACTATTTAGCATGTGGCATGATTTCAAAACATTGCAAATATAATTTCTCGTTTAAGAAAGGTGGTTTCTCTAGTACTTAAGAAGTGGAGAGGGTAATAAATCTTTTTTTAATTGTCTTAATTAAATTTGAACAGTTAAACACCTGATAAATTAGAGTGTCCATATCTAACTTTTATTAATGAAATGTCTCTTAATTTTTATTATTTGTTGAATGCCCCATCATGAATTTCTCTCATAAATTTTCAAAAATTAACTCAAACTCAGATTTAACCTATATCTATGTTATTACTCAATAAAATGTAGATAATGAACTTTTTCAATTCTGTTAGGATGAGGCTTGGAACATACGTAAGTAACAAAAGAATAAAAACGAAACTTTCTTAGTATTTTGTTTTAAAACAATTATTATGTAGACAAAATTGTGAAAGTATTTCAGTAGATAGGATGCATATTTACGTATATAGACGGGGCTTAGTTCTAAATCTTACAAGCAGAGGAACCAGTGTTAACAAGAAATGGTTTAGCCATAAAAGATGCAACTATGTTGTTTGTTGATACAATTATTAAATCAGATTTATAAACAAAATACTAATATGTGACTTGTATTGAAATTTTAATTTATGGTTGAGATATTTTGTACTATTCCTTCTGTTTCAAAATATTTATTGCTTTAGTCCAATATATATTTATTTATTTATTGCTTTAGTCGTATAAAAAATTAAAATATTTATTGCTTAAAAAAATTGTTTTGTATCAATTTTTTTGTTGTTTTATAAAATTAAAATATCAATTTTTTAGGAAATTTTTTTTTCTTTTGTTACTGACATAGGTTAAATCTGGGATTGAATTAATTTTTAAAAATTTATGAGAAAAACTCATGATAGGACATTTAATAAATAATAAAAAATTAAGAGACTCTATTAATAAACATTAGATATGAACATTTTAACTTATCAAACATCTAACTATCCAAATTTAATTAGGTCAATTAACAAAGAGTTTATTGCTCTATCAACTTCTTGGATATAAGAGAACCACCTTTAAGAAATTCCCATTTTCCCGTAAATAAAGAGCTTAATAACAGCATAAAACATGCTGCCACTAGGAATCCAATATTACAGGTCAGACACAGATAGGAGAGAGAGAGAGAAAGAGAATTACCTGTCAAACCATGCCCGTAATAATCCCGTCGTGCTCTAACCTGTCAAACATTATCCAAATAAATACAAATAAATAAATAAAAACAAATTAATTTGGGAAAATGATCCGTTGCAGTTTCTCTCTCTTCACTCTCTCTCTCTACAGACTCTCTTCTTTCATTCTTCTTTCTGCTATAAATATCAGCTGCTGCACTCATGTTCATCTTTTCCATTCTCCTTCTCCCTTCTTCACCTACCTCTCCGGCCACCATTTTCCGGCGTCATCGCCGGCGACACACCCTCCATTCCGCCGGGATATTCTCCCACGCCGCCGCCAGGTCCTCTCTCTCTCTCAATGATGCTTCAGATCTGTCTCTTTTTCTGTTCTTGGATGAATTGTAACCGTTCCTCCGTTACGACACGCCAATTTCATTTTTATATGAAATATATATATTGTTTTATTATTTGAGTTGCAGCACTGTTAATGCTTTAACTGAAAATTCGTTCTTCTTGTTGTTGTTGTTTGAGTTGTTGTATGGTAATGGCGATTTTTTATGGATCTTGATCTGTTGCTTGTTTTAGTATTTCTGTGAGTAGTTTTTCTGTGTGGTCTGGATAATGCAATATTGATTTTCATGGAAACTTTTCCATTTTAGCATTTTTAAACATTTTTTTTCCATAAACCAGAATATGATGTTCCTTTAATGTGTCATTTGTTGTTTTTTCATTATTCTGTGAAGTCTTTCTAGTCTGATGACACAGTTGACAAAAGTTGAAGGTGATAGTGTTGTCTATTTTTGCCAAAAATATATTGACATGCTGTTTGGATTTTATTAACACTTTGCTTCCCCATATTGTGGAGCTTAATTATTGAAAAGTGTTATATATAGAGTACTTTTAATGAAGTGGGTCATTTTACTTGAGACTTGTGAGTATGCTTTACGTTTCTGATGCCATCATTGGTTTTATACTTTTTATATTTGGTTTTTATTAATTTTGTTTATTATTAGGAAATAGGAATGTATTTGTTTCAGATTTATATTTGACCTTGGAGCATATTGTTTTCTGGGTTTAGATCTATATTTCTGATATAATCATTTGGGTATTGGAGAAGTGTAGAAAATGGACGGGCCTCTGGGACTTCGAAATGTCAGCTCGAACTGCTCTATCTCTGATGCGGATGATTATGATCTCTCTCGTCTCCTTGACAAGCCAAGGTTGAACATAGAGAGGCAGAGATCATTTGATGAGAGGTCCCTTAGTGAACTGTCAATTGGTCTCACAAGAGCAGGCTTGGATAACTATGACTCATTCTCTCCTGGAGGAAGATCTGGTTTTAATACTCCTGCTTCATCGACACCGAACTCATTTGAGCCTCACCCAATGGTTGCTGATGCCTGGGAAGCCCTCCGAAAATCTTTAGTTTATTTCAGAGGCCAACCGGTTGGCACAATTGCAGCTGTTGATCATCAATCAGAGGAAGTTCTAAACTATGATCAGGTGAATTCCTCAATTAATACTGAAATCTCATACTCCACTTTTGGGGTTGACTACAAAAATTTTGGAACATGTGAATGTGAGCTTTGGCAACTTAATTGTGCTTTGATGAATTAAGTTGTCCGTATGATTATTTATAACTGTAGTTTGAATCTAATTGTACTAGAAATGTAGGCTCTAGTATATGTTTTATGGACGTTTAATTTGAAACTACTAAAATCTCTTTGATTGTTGACAAGTAATCAGTAGCCATTTAAACCTGAAACATACAAAATTTGAGGGTGACAGGTGACTACAAAATTTACAAGACATACGATCGTTGATAGCTTAATTAATATATGATAACCTAATAGTCTTTACAAAAGAAGTTTGGATGTAATGATACTACCACATACATCAGATGGAGGCTCTAATAAATTATTTGACTGACTTTTTGTCATTGAGATTTAACAGAACTGAATATTGTAGTTGTTGGATGTTTGATTAAGTCTGACGACATTATTTTAACATGCAACCTACCTCCCTTCACATTTTTTCTAAGATATAACGATGTTAGATGGAAGTGCCTATTGAGGTATGGAACTGCATAGGAGATAAAGGTATAAGCTGACTCACAAAACTGTTTAACGAGATAATGAGGTCCAAGAAAATGCCAAATGAATGGAGGAGAAGCACTTTAATCCCTATTTATAAGAATAAGGGTGATATACAAAACTGTGCAAATTACAAAGGGATTAAGCTCATGAGTCATACCATGAAGTTATGGGAAAGAGTAATTGAACGAAGATTAAGACAAGAAACTCATATTTCAGAGAATCAATTTGGTTTTATACTTGGGAGATCAACCATGGAAGCAATCTATCTTCTACGAAGATTGATGGAGAGGTATCGAAGGAAGCAAAATGACCTACACATGGTTTTTATTTATCTTAAAAAAGCCTACGATAGGGTATCGAGAGAGATATTGTGGAAGGCTCTGGAGAATAAAGGAGTTCGTATCGCTTATATTCGAGCAATCTAAGATATGTATGATGGGGTTAAAACTAGTGTGAAAACACAAGGCGGGGTCACAGAAGATTTTCTTATAACTATAGGACTACACCAAGGGTCAACTTTAAGTCCATATCTTTTTACCTTGGTCTTGGATGTGCTTACGGTGTATATCCATGAGCTGGTGCCACAATGCATGCTTTTTGCATATGATATAGTCTTAATTGGATAGTCAATAGAGAAAATAAATGGGAAGTTAGAGTTATGAAGACGAACTTTCGAAGAAAATGACTTTCGCCTAAGCAGGAGTAAGACGAAGTTTATGGAATGTAAGTTCAGTAAGAAAAGTGCTAATACCAGTTTAGCGGTGAAAATCGGAGACCATACCATATCACAAGTCACACGGTTTAAGTATTTTGGATTTATCATACAAAATGACGGAGAGATAGAGGGAGATGTAAGCCATATGATTCAAGCTGGATAGATGAAATGAATGAGAGTTTTAGGAGTTATTTGTGATAGAAAAGTGCCTCTCAAGTTTAAGGGTAAATTTTATTGCATAACTATAAAGCCTGCGATGTTATATGGTACTGAATGTTGGGCGGTAAAAAACCAGCAAAAACGTAAGATCAATGTCCCTGAGATGAGGATGTTGCGTTGGATGTATGGACATACAAGATAAGATAGGATTAGGAATGAATGCATTAAAGAGAAAGCAGGGGTAGCACCTATTCTGAAAAAGATGGTAGAATCTCACCTTAGGTGGTTTGGACATGTAAGGAGGAGACCCTTAGAAACTCCTGTAAGAAAAGTAGATCAGGTGGAGGATAGCCCAATAGCTAGAGGTAGAGGGAGACCAAGAAAGACTATAAGTGAAATGATTAAAAAATATTTAGATTTAAATGACTTTTCTAAAGACTTTGTTTGTGATAAGACACAATGAAGTCGTTTGATCTATGTAACTGACCCCACCTAGTGAGAAAAGATTTGGTTGTTGTTGTTGTATAACGATGTCAGATGAATTTTAGTGAAAAAGCTTGCTAAGCAAAGAACAAAACTCTGAAGAGATGATTCATATAGGATAAATAAGCACAACAATAATTATAATTTTTTTAAAATATAGTATTAAACTGCCAACAGTTTTTGCTGTCTTTAGTTCTTATAAGTCACTTTTGATATGTACTTGCATATCTTGCTATTCTTTTTTTAGCAATTGAAATTGTTTCTGCCCATGAATAATTGTTTAGAGAAGAAACTCTTGGCTTTGGTACTGGTGGCTCCCACAAACCTCAAAGCACTAGAACTAAATCTTTCTGTTGCCACACACCAACATAGGACATCTAAGACTGAGTATAATATTTATTGATCAAATTTTCTTTTCTAGGTTTTTGTTCGAGATTTTGTGCCAAGTGCTCTAGCCTTTTTGATGAATGGTGAACCAGATATAGTTAAGAACTTCTTATTGAAGACACTTTATCTTCAAGGGTGGGAAAAAAGAATAGATAGATTTAAGCTTGGTGAAGGTGCAATGCCAGCTAGTTTCAAAGTCCTTCATGATCCTGTTCGGAAAACAGATACTCTTATTGCAGATTTCGGCGAAAGTGCTATTGGAAGAGTTGCTCCTGTTGACTCTGGATTCTGGTGGATCATTTTGCTTCGAGCATACACAAAGTCTACAGGGGATTTAACCCTGGCTGAAACACCAGAATGTCAAAAGGGAATGAGACTTATATTGGCTCTATGCTTGTCTGAGGGGTTTGATACATTCCCAACTCTCCTTTGTGCTGATGGATGCTCCATGATTGATAGAAGAATGGTAAGGACAAATTATCAATTGTTTCTTAGTATGTTGATAAAATTAATATTGCTTGTTTTGTTGGTTTTCTGTTGCTATATTCTTAAATATATGACAACTAATAAACTGCTTGATCTGTTTTTGGAGCTTTATCAATGTTAAGATGATTTATTTAACAGTTAATCATAAATTACTCAGATTTTCTCAGTTAATCAGCTAGCTCTTGCCTGCTGATGTTTATTTGAAGTTTCTATCATAAATTATTCAGATTTGCTCTATTAATCAGCTATATCTATTTTTGCTTGCTAATGTTTATGTGAACTTGGTGTTGGCATAAGTTTTATGCTTTTGTGTTAAATAAGAAGCATAGGGAATTAGGGATTTTATAAGGATGCAAAGAATTGCATGCTTGGGACAGTTTATGCTTGTTGGAATTGGTGTTGGTATCAGTTTTATGCTTTATGGCCCATTGGCATTAATAGTTTTCTACTTACTTAGACTGGCTTTGGTAGATATGTGTTTGAGTCATTTCTTGTTCTGTATTCTACTAAGGAACTCAATTATCTTCTATAATTTTTTGTAATTTACTATTATCTTCTTGAACCAATACTTCTAGAAGTGCCTCCTCCTTTTCCTCCCCCGCCCCCTCTCTCTCTCTCTCTCTCTCCCCCAACCCCCGCCCCCATTTTCATTATTTTTTTTTCATTTACTTTTGTTGATCTTCATGTCCTCAAACCAGTTGATCAGTTGACACTATTCATCTCAGTACGTGTATATTAAATACAGTTGTTTCTTTTACATTGTTTGAAAGTGATGATATATTACTTATTACTTACTGTCTGCACTGGCTGTGATATTCAAACTTATTTACTGCAGTATGTGAGTACTCCTCCACGCCATGTCTTTTTTGAGTAGAAAGGCTATGTCAGTACTCGATGGTTTTTAACATCCGATATAGCAATAACATATCATGATTTTGTGCGTTGGACAAATCTCTTGCCCTTGAAACTTGGCTTGCCTCCTTTTCTTTTCATTTTTTCTTTTTCCTTTTCTGTCTTATTTGTTTGTTTGTTTGTGTGTGTGTGTGCATGTGTTTTGCAACCGACTATCTAGCATCATCTGCCTCTGTAATCTATGCCACTTCTTTAGAGGGATGTGAATAGTTGTCCAGTACTGCTTTTTCGCATGCCTAAAGAAGGGTTAGGTGTATTTAGTTATAAACTGGGTTATAAATGACAATTGAGAAACATTTTCGTAATATTCTTTAGCTGTATAATTTTTTTCTATTTTCAAGGTTTCACTACTATATGTTGATCTGGATTGCAATTATTTCCTTTATGCATAAGATGTAAAATACACCGGAATACAGTAAACTTCCTTTCTCAATATATCTCATAGTGACGGTTCTCACCATAATATTGGTTTTTGTTACATTCTATTGTTTATAACTTGGTTGGTCTTTTTAATTGCAAGACTGCAAGGTGATGCACATACGATTAGATTTGTTGTTACTGTTGGTTATCATGTATAGTTTCCAAATGCTTCTGGATAAGCTTTCACTCATGAACTTAGGAGATTTCAAAGCACTTGTAGATTTTATTATATTATTATTTTTCCGCAGGGAATTTATGGCTATCCGATAGAGATTCAAGCACTTTTCTTCATGGCGTTAAGATGTGCTTTGGCAATGCTGAAACATGATGCAGAAGGAAAAGAATTTGTAGAGCGTATTGTGAAGCGTTTGCATGCACTAAGTTATCACATGCGGAGTTACTTTTGGCTTGACTTCCAACAATTAAATGTCATTTACCGATACAAGACTGAGGAGTACTCACATACTGCAGTAAATAAGTTTAATGTAATCCCTGATTCAATCCCAGAATGGGTATTTGATTTTATGCCAACGCGTGGGGGCTACTTTATCGGAAATGTTAGTCCTGCCCTGATGGATTTTCGATGGTTTGCTTTAGGAAATTGTGTTGCAATTCTATCTTCTCTAGCAACTCCAGAGCAATCAATGGCTATCATGGATCTTATTGAAGCTCGCTGGGATGAGTTGGTTGGAGAAATGCCCCTAAAAATAAGTTATCCTGCGATAGAGAGCCATGAGTGGAGAATTGTTACTGGCTGTGATCCCAAAAATACCAGATGGAGTTACCATAATGGAGGATCTTGGCCAGGTTCTTCCTTCCTCTCATCATGTTTAATCATTGAAAGTGCATTTAACATGGGGAGTATCAGAATAACTTCTTCATAATTTTTATTTCTTCATTAGGGAATATGTATCTAGTTTACTGTAGATGGTACTAAAACTAAATTGAACTATAGTGCTCATTGATGAAATGCATGCTATACCTTTAATGTTGACCTGGATGCAGGTCTTAATTGTTTGTTGGATTTTTCTATGGAATATGGATGGCTTGATTAACAATCTAGGATGAGGTTATGGTTCAGGTTTGGTTTAATAAAATTATTTTGCAGCAAGCATTCAACTAATTTAGTCTTATATTTTACCCTACAATACTCTTACACATAATTAACCTGATCGTGAAGAAAATCCTGTCAGACTTAATAACATTTATGGCATAATTTATTGATGTACAGGTTGAAATGATGTCTTTATATAAAGTGCTTCTTACGGTGTTTGGATTTGATTAATTTTTACTCAAACATTATTTGAGTCTTCTATTTATTGGAATTTTCTGTAAAGAAAAAGTCAAATAAAAACTATATCTTTAACATTTTTATTATAAGGCTTTCCGAACTGAAAATAAGTTAATCCAATCACGCACTATCAGTATTTCATAAACTTTTATTCTTTTTTATTTTTTTATTTATTTACCTAGGTATTTCTGTTTGACATTGTAATGAAGTTTTCTGCTAGTATTCTCTTAGATGTATCATATTTCCTATAGCCAGTCAGATAACTGGGTTCGCCTAATCTCTACTAGTGTGCTGACATAGTGACATGGATAATGCTTATATATTGTTCCCCTGTAACCCCTTCCTACGGGGCTAGTAAGCAGGCAGCTCCATTTGCTCAAACAAAAGAAGATAAGGAATATAATCTTCAATGTTTAAAGCATCATATTTGCGCATTAATCATCTCCACATGATTTCTTAGCTTTTCAGACAATAACAACCCATGTATCAGTGTATCACCATAATTTAATTATACTGACAATATGTTTAATTGTGTTTAATGCACATACGCAAAAGAAAGCCATGTCAATAGCCTGTGTCATGAACTAAACAGCAAGGGGGAAGGTGTGGAATGCACAATGTTTGAATATTAGTAAAGTTGCAAATGGCTTTGCTTTTATGTGAAAACACAGGGAAATTGGGGACAAACTTTTGTTATCAGTAGTATAGTTAGTTACTGAAAGCTAGCATGGCTGTCAATGGTGTATTAGAAGCACCATTCGCAATTCTTACAATATTTTTATGCAATAAATTTATAGATGTACTTGGTTTAGATGGGTTTTCTATTTGATTTTTTCATTTCTTGAATCTTGTGCTTCTTTCTCTCGAATGCAGTGCTCTTGTGGCTACTAACAGCTGCTTGCATCAAAACGGGGCGACCACAAATAGCAAGACGTGCAATTGAGCTTGCTGAGAATCGTTTATTGAAGGATAGCTGGCCTGAGTATTATGATGGTAAGCTTGGGAGATATATTGGCAAGCAAGCAAGAAAATACCAAACATGGTCTATTGCTGGTTATCTGGTGGCAAAGATGATGCTGGAGGACCCCTCGCACTTGGGGATGATTTCCCTCGAAGAGGACAGGCAGATGAAGCCTGTGATTAAAAGATCATATTCTTGGACTTGCTAAAGATCATCTTCAGGCGATAGAGATAAATAGTAAAAAGTAAAAAAGAGTAGATAAACACTTAAAAAGGTCAGATTTCTTGTTATTTCAATACGGTACTAACATTTATCAAAAGTTTGGCAATTTCCTTCAATGTAGGCTTGATCGAAAGTTTGGCTTGTGTAAAATAACTGACGCTACATGCTTTTCTCAAATAAGAAAAGACACTTCAGCTCATTTTGCTAAGTTTCATGCTATTGTCCCCCTTGTTGCCTGCGATTGTTACTAAGAAAAGATCAAGTATCATAAAATATTCTTCATTAAAATAACGTGTTCCACTCATTGCCAGCAAGTTATCGATTAAGCTTGGTTATATAGAAAGGCATTAGCATCGTTTTTATGTAGGACTTAGGTTTACTGTTCACATCGCAAAAAATCTCTTTAAACTGCTTAAATTTTACACTTTTTTTCCCCATAAATTTCTCTGCCTATGTTTTTTTTTTCTCCCTCATTTTCCATGAATGCAAATTTGGACCATAGCCGTCAAACTCTATAGCCTATGTCCTATGTTGTTATAACATTACTCAATTATAGAAATGTTTTATCCTCTTACCAAATTTTTTATTAATCTTTTTAATTATTAAATGAAAAAAATATTAAATATTTTTTTATATTCTCAAAATATTAGATGTATTTAATTTTTTATTTAATATTTTTTTATTTAATATTAAAAGAATTATTAGAAATAATTTGGAAGAAGATATAACACTAACGGTACCTTATTGAATCATCAACGTTTTGAAGACCAAACTGGTCATTGAATTAGTCGAAGGACCGAATCGCCCAGCCCAGCAAAAATAATGGGTTAGGACATTTAATTTTCGGTTTTTGTTTGACAAGGAAGGTAGGAAGGGGGTTATAGGAGGTGCTATAACCCCATTCCCCAAGAATTTTCTAGCCTCACTGTGAAGGCTCGTCTTTAATGGTCACAAATAAGATTGAACCATCAATGATCCACTAGAATGAAATCGTTGATTTAATCCATGTCATAAATATTTAATAAAATGAGTAAATTACACTCACTTTTCTTCAAATTTAATGATATGATACCCAGCCTTATTCTTTTTAAAAAATAACACTCTACCCTCTTAATTGATTAAATTGACTAATACTTATTAGAATAAGTTATAAAAATATTTATCAGTCTTTATACTTTTCATAAATAATAATAATTTTATAAATTAAAAATCTTATAGATTTTAACTAGTAATATTTATATATAATATTTTTTTTTAAAAAAATTCTTACAATTTTCTCTGTGTGAGTGTGTAAAAAATTTTTTTTTAAAAATTATTTTTAAGTGACAATGTTATTAGATTTGAATTGATAAAAAAATATTACTAAATTTTAATTAGTAATATTTATACACAATAATATTTTTTTGAATATATATTTTTTATAAATAATTATGAATCCTGAAAACCCTATAGATTTTAATTAATAATATTTACACAATTATGCAACTTGATCAATTGGAGGGGGGAGTGTCATTTTTAAAAAAGAATGGAGTTAAGTGTCATATCATCAAACCTAGAGGGAGGTGATTATAATTTACTCTAACAAAATTTTACTTTGACTGTCAATTGCTTGATATAACCTTCTTCGTAAGAATATTTATAACAAATCATTGATTTAATAAAAAAAAAGAAAATGAAGGGATATGATGAATTATGGGCAACTCATTAAAAAGGTAATGAGAAGTTAAGATCTTGGAGAAGCTAACAGGTTCAAAATGCATTTGGAATGAAATCATTTGCATATGAGAAAATCTACAATGGAAATGGAGTCTGAAACGAAATTTTGTCATCAGAATAAAATCTGGAATCTAAGATGAAGTTTAAAATGGAGTCTGGTAACAAAACGAAGTATGGAACTTAGGACGGAGTCTAAAATGGAGTTATGTCATCAAAACAAAGTTTGAAATTTAGGATGAAGTCTAAAATGGACTTTGGAATTTGGAATATGAAATATGGAGTCTGAAGTCTAAACGGAGCGGACAACAAAAAAAGTTTGAGTTTGATGGTGATTAGCAACGATTATAACGAGTTCTACGAACTCTACCTAGCAAAAATAAAAAATTCTCCTCAAGGTTTTTGTTGTAATTTATATATATTTATATATATTTCGATACCATGTTAGAAACATAAATAGAGAGACAAATATTAATAATTTATATATATTTCTCGAATGAATATATATAAGAAGATTAATTTCTATTTATAGAAGAATATTGTTGTACGTAAAAAGAAAATAATAAAATATAATTATATACTAAATCAATCTAATTTTGTACTAAATTAATTTAATTTTATACTAAATTAATTATAATTATCTTTAAAATTAATCATGATTAATTATAATCTCAATTATAATTAATCACGCTAATAAAAGAAAAATGATATTTACACATAATTTTTTCATACTTTTTGTTTACACTTGCTAATTTGAGAAAAAGAAAAGAAAAAATGTGTATTAAAAAGTATATTTCACTTATTTTATTATCTAAAATAAAAAAAATGTTAGAATAATATAAAAAAATGGTGTAAATAAACTTTTGAACCTAATCTTTCTGATAAATATTGAGGCAATATTGATGTTCAATATTAATCTGATGGTTTGGCTGAATAAATTAGTGAGAATAAAAAAAATTATTAGTAAAAATATATCCAATTCAGAAACAATGATCGTGATTAATAATCAACCACTAATTAAATGTATTAATTAATCTAAAAATGTTCTGAATAATTAAATGTTCTTACTCTAAAAATGTTTTTAGTAACATTTTTTTAAAATTTTATGAATAATTTATTTGATATGATAATTGATGCTGAAAAACTGTACTTTACTCTTCTATTGGCATGAGAGATACATAGCTAGACTCCGTAGACATTTGATGTGAATTAACTGAAGTAATTAAGATATGTCGACCTTTATCAATTGGTACTGTAAAGTTGTACTCTACTCTTTTATTGATGCTGTAAAACTGTACCTATTCTTGTTGAATTCAACAGGTGAATTTCGTGGCTAGGAAGTTACCAATAAAGAAAATTCTTAAATATTTTTAGTATAATTTTTTATACCATTAATTAAATATATACATATCAGTTTGTATATTATCATTATTTTTACTTTAATTATATTTTTAATAATATAATTAATTTGTCACATATTTAATATTATAAAATAAAAAAATTATATAAAAATATGTAAAATAAAGGTTTTTGATAAGTCGGATTAACCCGCAAATTTGTGAGTTTTGACCACCTAACCTGTAAAATACGGGTCAAGTTAGTTTTACAGGTTGGATTAGATTAAAAAATGATTCAACTTGCAACGTGGAGTTAAGTAATGAGTTGGAACATGTCTAAACTGCACAAACTCGATCCACTCACACTGTTTTTTAGTAAAAAGTTGTTTAAATAATAAAGAGTATATGTAAAAATTAAATAGAGAGTGAAGTCAATGATTATGTCAATATATATGATATGTGTGATGACACTGATTTTGATTGGTTAGGTTAATTTGATGTTTAAGTTATGATTAATTTTATTTAATTTATTTCAGACTTAATAAGATTTATTAGTTGTTAATTTGATATGCATTTATTGATTTATGATGTTTAATTTAGTTGTGATTGATACTTATTATGTTTGAATAACGTCAATTAAGATTTATGATGTTAATTTGTTAGAATTAAGACCTATTATATTTAAAATTGAGACTTATAATAATAATTTATTAAATTTTAAATTTTAAACCTTTTTTGGGCATTTTTTTTAGAAAGAATATGTCAAACCACAGGTTCGACCTAATTTAATCTACTCTTAAACGGATTAGATTAGATCGAATTAAACAAAAATTTCTCTTTAATCCAATCTAACATAACTCATTATTCTGATAAACAGGTTGAGTCTAAAAATACTGTTAAACTTATTTAACTCATTTAGGACACCCCTACATAAAAATCTCTCTATCAATAAATTTCAGATCATAATTTAAAAAGAGACTTGCTACGGAAAGTTTGGCGTTTAAATGATCAAGCCAATTCAACACAGCTTTTTTTTAGTTTATAACCATACATAAATCACGAGGTAATATTTTTGTGGTTTAAAAGGTCGAGATGCGGTAAGTCTATTTGGTATCAAAAGGAGGAAAAGAAAATAAGGATAATATTGAAAAGAAAGAAAAGAAAAGAAAAAGTTGAAGAGTTATTCTTTCTTTGTTTGGTATTATTTAATAAAATAAAAGATTTTTTTTCTTTTGTTTGATTTTATTAAGAAAAAAAATAATAATGTATGTAAATATATGTATATTTTGGTAGGACTCATAAAAAATTCTTCTCCTCTCTTCTTTTCCATTCAAGAAGAGAAAGAGGAAAAAATTATGAGACTTATAGAAAATTCATCCTTCTAAATTCTCTCTTTTTCATTCACAAATACATATCAAACAGAAAAAGGTGTTATCCTTCCCCCTTTTCCTTTCCTTTCTTTTTCCTCCCTTATAAAGCCATACCAAACAAACCATGAGTGTTAGCATAGAATAGCATTCTCCATTTAAAAATTTACAAACTTAAATCATCGCCTCTGTTATGTTCCTCCGATAAAATATTGCAACTAAGAAAATAAAATTTATCAATTATGAAAGAGGTGTAAGTTAAAAAGAGAAAGGTGTGATTTGTATTTTATAAGAAAGACATGGTTGTGAGGGAGTAGGATTTGAATTCAGAAACTCACATCATATTCCACACTACATATTACTTTGGTAGCCAGTTGAAGAGTGATTGAGGGAGAGGAAAGAGAATGAATAGGGCTGCAAACGCTCATAGTTTAGTTCATTAAAGCTAAGAAGTGTAGTACATAATTCTCCTCAAATTAATAGCAAAACACACATCTAAACCTAATTTTACAAGGACATAAGCCCTAACATAACATTCCAGTAATCAAATTTTACAAAGTAATAATCCTAATCCATATCACAATAGTTCTGATAAATTCCAAACCACAATTCTTATATGTTACTTAATTCCAAAACCCTAATAACTATTTGTTACTCTGCACGGGTCGAGCAACTTTAACTGGGAAATCATCAATCTCATCCCTCCATGGACTCTTCTTGGATGCTGGTTCAATGGTGTTCAAAGCAAGCCACACAGCAGTGTTACACTTGAATCCAGATCCAAATGCCATTTGCCATATCCTATCACCCTCTTTGATTCTGCCCTTGGCCTCACAGTAAGCCAACTC
The DNA here is from genome assembly GCA_029884595.1 of Ormosia semicastrata. Lineage (NCBI taxonomy): Eukaryota > Viridiplantae > Streptophyta > Magnoliopsida > Fabales > Fabaceae > Ormosia > Ormosia semicastrata. The sequence goes on along the minus strand of JAQQTO010000056.1, from coordinate 50,407,109 downwards.
ATACCACACAGAACTAGATGATGTGTTCCCAAACCTGTAGAGTGTCATTCTTGAAGGCTCCATGTGCCAATCATCAAGCTCAAGACTCTTCTGCATCCTATCTAGAACTGCCCTGCCACCTGTTGGAAAACATGGTAGAGAGAAGAAAAAATTGGGAGAGTTGAGTGAGAATAAGAAATCTGATTTTACTAAATGTTAAAAAGTGTATACAATAAGTTATTAGTATAATTAGTGTTAGTTAGAAGTTAGATTGATTTGATGAATCAACAAGTTGGTTATGAATTAAGAAAAATTCTTATATACATTTAGAGCACCATAATTTAATGTATCATGTTAATTAAAATTTAATATTTTTATAAATTTTTATAAAATTAATTATGTAACATTAAGATTTATGAAAATATTAAGTTTTAATTGATCTAATATATTCAATTAAATGTTTTAAATTTAAGCAAATTTTTTTCATAAATTAATTACACTCTATTATTTTATACAATAAGTTAAAAAGTGTATACAATAAATTAATAGTGTGACTTATATATAATAGAGTGTAATTAATTTATAACCCACTTGCTGACTCATCAAATCAATCTACCTTCTAACTAACACTAATCACACATTAGCCATACTCTAACTATGATAATAACCTGTGTGAATGCAAAAGTGCTTGAATGCTAGCTTGAAATTTGGCATGTAGGCTTCAATCTTCATCTTGAAGAGCTTCCTCTCCACAAGGTTTGCCAAAAACTTGAGTTTCTCTGAAATGGGGAGGACTAATGGCCCAAGTGATGTGATGTGTACCTTGAGTGCATCCCTTGCAACATTCATGAGATCTTTGGAGAGTGAAACACCAACTTTCTGGTCATCATCTTCTTCCTGAAGGACACATTTGTAGCTGTTGTCATCAGCACCAACATGGGTACGCAGTGTGTGGATGAGCTGATATTTTGAGCGGTAGCGGTCAGAAGGATGGCTGGAGAGCAGGGCTGCTGATCCACCCATGCGAAAGAGGCAATTGACAAGCAGCATTGAGGGATTGTTGCCCCAGTACATGCTTGAGATTTCATTTTCTGTGCTTAGTACCAAGGCATAAGAGTTTGGATGTGCCTGTTGCACGAATAATCAAGTGTGAGGAAGTAGTACCAGAATATTAATGATTGTTTGCATTGCCTCTCGGACACATACACAAAAAGAAAAATATTAAATCTCCAAAATTAATTTGACGGAATATGAGTCAAAATGATATGATACTATCATTTGATTCTTGATGGACGCGCAGACTTTACTGTTGTATCTTATCCAATAATCACCTTTAAATCTGGCCAAATACTATTAATTTTTTAATCATCGAATCTGGCTAAATACTATTAAATTTTGTTTTTGGAGGATGATTTATTTGCACATTAAAAAAAATTATATCATATTTACACCTCACTAAAATTATCATATTTACACCTCACTTATTTAAAAACTAAAAAATAGAGAGAGTATAAGATGAAATATGTGTTTTTTTATTTTATTATCTAAAAATAAAAAGTGTAAGAATAATGTAAAAAAAATGATATGTAAATATTTTTAATTGTTTAACACTGTATTGATATGCTACAGATGTTAGATACAAAATGAGGAATGAATGTTGCGTACTATTTTTTTACAGTTACACTTTTACTTGTTTTGATAAAATAAAAGAGAGGGTACATATGGGAAATTATGTTTGTCTTGTTTTATTATTAAAAAAATAATATAAAAAAAGTAATAAAAATGATATGTGAATATCATTATTGATATAAAACTTTGTAAAGTAGTACGGCAAATATACTTTTCATTCAAGTTGTGAAGGAAGAGTAATGACACACGCAATTGAAAAAAAAAAATTGTACGAGAACTTCTAATCTTAAACTTGCATTTCAATTCTTGACATATATAAAATTATATTAATAAACATATTTATATTTTTATTATGACCCATATAACTTAACACATAAAAAATTGATATATATGCACAAAACCAGAAGTCCTCATCCAAAAATTTCTCCACACAACCGAACTATTTAGGCATGGAAAATGATTCTTGTAAATTACTTTGTTTGCACAATTTTTGTACATTAAAATCCTGTTCGTGGTTTGGTTCATATGTGTACCAGCAACGACGTACACTTAAAAAGTTTGTTGTCAAGGAATTGGACGAATCGTTGTACTAGAGTGGGAGTTGGAGGAAGATCATATATTCTCATTCTTTATTCCTTTATTTAAATTTTATTAAGTATTTTAAATTTAATTATATATATATAATTCATTTTTTTTTATTTAACAAAATTTAAATAAAAGACAAGAAAAGAGACAAAACAAAAACAAATTATCTTCATTCACTAAGTCATGTGAAAAGATATGACATGAAAGTATCTAATTTTCAATAATAATATTCATATACTATTTTTATTACATAATTTTTATATTTTTATATTTTAAATTATAAAATTAAAAAAACAGATTTCTTAATATATAATTTAAAAAATATATATATAAGATATTTTTGTGTGTACACATATATAACATATCATCTTTAAAGAGACAAAATTAAAAAAAAAAAAACAGATTTTACTAAACTTATTCATCACAAAAAATTATCATTTTTCTCTAATTTTTTATAAGTATATGTAAAGATAATATATTAAACTTCTCCAAAAATATAACATATAGTATACAAAAATAGTGTATAATATTCATTTTCCAACAGTAAAGTAAAATACATATATCGAAAGGCAAGAAAGTAAGGTGAGAGAAAACCTGCAGGAGCTGTTTGGCCAAGTCTACAGCTAGAACACCAGCACTGCACCCCATACCACTAAGATTATAGGTCAATATGTTCCCTCTAAGCTTGTAGTGATTCACAATGGTGTCAGAAAGAGATGGTGTAGGGTTGAACAAACAACAGTTCACCACAAGAATCCCTATGTCCTTAGCTTGAACACCAGTTTTCTCCAAGAGCTCATCAACAGCTCCAAAAAGCACCGTGTCTGTTTCCTTCCTTGCCTCATCCAGAGTGAGCTTTGGTGGGATCGCCAACAATGCCTCTGGAACATAGGTCTTTGGTCCCAATCCAGACCTATCTATAATCTTTGTCACCAGCTTGAAGTTCTCTTCTGATAGAAATCCAACACGCTTAGCTCTGTCTAATACCATTTCATTGGTGCAAAGACATGAAAGGTTTGGTTTGTAGCAAGCAAAGTCCACCAAGTAAACTCTGCTGGGTCTACATATGAGGAAGTAGTTGACTAGGGATGCAACAAAGCAAGAAGCTATGATCACTGAAGCACGAGGATTGAACTCAGGAGTGTAAACACATGCTGCAGCTACCACTAGAAACGAGGTGAACAAAATGTTCATTTTGTTAGAGACCAAGTAGTGGTACACATGCCGCACATGCGTCAGCATTGTAGAGAGGGGGAAGGTGATGTGATGCTATTGTTATCTCTGAAACTATAGGATACTTGAACCCTCAATGCAGAAGGCTGTGGTTTTGTCTGAAATATCATATGGTGAGCTTATATAGGAATTGAAAGGAGCAAAGCATGGCCATAGACTGATAAAGAATAATAATTGGGGATAGGCAGTGATATTTTGGGCACTGTTCATGTTGGTTGAGAAAGTTAAAAGGTGGATTGAAGAGTTAGAAAGTCATAACTATTAGTAATTGTTTTTGTCAGGTGTTAGCTTTGATTTAAGTTTACCGTCAAAATCTGCCTTTTGAAGAAATAAATAATAATAGTTATAATGGTGATTTACAGATTTTTTTTTTCAATAAAACTTACATTGACCATTAAAGTTTCAACAATACTATATAGATATACTTATATACACATTAATTCACATTAGTATAATTTATCTCATTTTTTGCATACATATATTTTGGTAGTCTAATTTTGTTATCTAAATAAATGAGAGATATGAGTAGGAAAGTGATGTGCAATTAGCATATTTTTTAGATTTTACAATGAGTCAGATTCAATTGTTTGCACATATGTGTAGGGTTCACATACTTCATGTTTTAGCTGGGAAAATATTTTTTTAACACTCGGAATATGACATCTGTGTGGGACGTTATGTCACATGTAAGTGTGGCTTATTGTTCTTGTATACCATATAAATAACTTTCTGCTGTATATCGTATTCACATGTGAGGGAAGTGTAGTGTCATACAATTATCATATTTCAAGTGTTCAAATAATGGAACTCTTTTAGCTACTAGATGAATTATACTACCTCAGATCTATTTTAAATGTCATTTTGATGCAAGATACAATAATTAAGAAACACAAAACTAGGCCTTAAATATGAAAATATTTTATTAAACTACCCTTATTCAATTTCCAGCAATTAATTATCTACTTTATCATGTCTATCCAATCTCAATTAATAGTTGAGACTTTGAGAAATTTTAAAGTATAAGAGCAAAGTTGAAAAAATAATAATTAATGCTTTAGTGATATGTGAAAATTTTCATTTTATATTGGACCAAAATATGTTCACTAAAATAACATTTAAAATGAGTCGAGCGAGCATGCAGCTAAGTTTTTATCGGTGAAATGTAGCTGCATGCTTGTGTCCTACATGTAGTGTTTAGTTAGTTAGTTTGTTCCTTTTAACGCACGTTGTATTAAAGAAAAATTGTATTGAAATAATTTTTATATTTAAAATTAATTATTATAATTGTTAATAAAAAATTTAAATAAATACAGAGATGGTAATAGACTAGTAATTTTACTCAATTATACTAGTTATTATTATTTAATGTGATTTACAAAATACTTTCTTTTTGTTCTATAATTAAAACTTACACTGGCCATTAGATTTACATTTTTACTCATTCAATTGTCTGAACAGGTACGTGTAGGGTTCACATGGTTCAAGTTTAGCTGCAAGATGAATTTTATATAACTAAGTTGTGGTCAGTAAAATGTAGCGGCATGCCCACATAGACCACAAAGTGACCCTTTGGGGTCCTTTTATTACATGACTCAACCTCTACCTTCTTTGCCATCACTAAAAAATTTAGTGGAATGATAGTGAGCAAAGAAAACCACAGCCAGATAAAGAATGAAAGAAATGTGTATATGAGAAGTGTGTTTCATGGGGTCGAAAGGGATATCACTAGCTAAAAATATATATAGGGCTTGAAAAGTGTGCCATTTCATGGTAAGGTATGTAGAGGACTGAGCTTTGAGAATGGCAGCAAATAGACCTTTAATAATGTGGACGTTTCAACTCCATACACTGCAGTAGATGCATGCAAGTGATATTTGGAACGCAGGCATGCGCAGGCAAAGAGAGGTGGTTGGGTCTAAATTCTAGGTTGAGCTTTGTAGGCCATCAATGAAGCTAGTCTAGCAACAGTAGTGAAACTGGTTTTGGGCTACAGTTCGAGATTTTGTGCCAAGTGCTCTAGCCTTTTTTATGAATGGTGAACCAGATATAGTTAAGAACTTCTTATTGAAGACACTTTATCTTCAAGGGTGGGAAAAAAGAATAGATAGATTTAAGCTTGGTGAAGGTGCAATGCCAGCTAGTTTCAAAGTCCTTCATGATCCTGTTGGAAAACAGAGACTCTTATTGCAGATTTTGGCGGAAGTGCTATTGGAAGAGTTGCTCCTGTTGACTCTGGATTCTGGTGGATCATTTTGCTTCGAGCATACACAAAGTCTACTGGGGATTTAACCCTGGCTGAAACACTAGAATGTCAAAAGGGAATGAAACTTATATTGACTTTATGCTTGTCTGAGTGGTTTGATACATTCCTAACTCTCCTTTGTGCTGATGGATGCTACGTGATTGATAGAAGAATGGTAAGGACGAATTATCAATTGTTTCTCAGTATGTTGATAAAATTAATATTGCTTGTTTTGTTGGTTTTCTGCTGCTATATTCTTAAATATATGACAATTAATAAACTGCTTGACCTGTTTTTTTCGCTTTACCAATGTTAAGGGATGGAGATCACCTATCCTTATTTTCTGTCATCTTTCCTGTTTCTTCAATTAAATTCTGATAAGTGTAAAATAAATTAAGTGAGAAAGAGACATGTAATTAAGTTTAAAACTCTTATTAGAATTTAAGTAGAGAGACCAAAAAAAAGATAAGAAATGGAGATAGGTGATCCTCATCTAATGTTAAGATGATTTATTTAACAGTTAATCATAAATTACTCAGATTTTATCAGTTAATCAGCTAGCTCTTGCCCACTGATGTTTATTTGAAGTTTCTATCATAAATTATTCAGATTTGCCCTATTAATGAGCTATATCTATTTTTGCTTGCCAATGTTTATGTGAACTTGGTGTTGGCATAAGTTTTATGCTTTTTTGTTAAATAAGAAGCATAGGGAATTAGAGATGTTATAAGGATTAGAGGTGGCAAAGTGGGCTAACCCGCCCCGACCCGCACCGACCCGCTTCAACCCTCTAAAATGTGGGGCTTGGCCGCTTTAGAAAATGGGTTGGAAGAGTTAACCTCACTCGCTTTAAAGGCTCTTGCCAACTAAAATGAGAAAAAATAGATGAGTTATTTGAAAGCTACTTCGCCTAAAAAAATAAAAAAAAGTTATATAAAAAATCAATAAATACTATAAAAAATAAAAAATAATAATGATAAAAAATTACAAACCACATATCTAAAATATAATTTTTAAAATAGTCTAATTAAATATTCAAACATAAATTATATAACATCAAATAGTTTTTTATTTATAGTATTACTTATTTATTTTTTTTTAAAAGAGCTAACATTGGTGTTGGCATAAGTTTTATGCTTTTTGTTGAAAAAATATAGGTTCAATCCTTGAACCTAACCAGCAAAAAAATGACGAGTTGACGGGTTAATCCGACGGGTTGAACCCGTTTTGCCAGCTCTAATAAGGATGCAAAAATCAATTGCATGCTTGGGACAGTTTATGCTTGTTGGAATTGGGGTTGGTATCAGTTTTATGTTTTATGGACCATTGGCATTAATAGTTTTCTACTTAGACTGGCTTTGGTAGATGCGTGTTTGAGTCATTTCTTGTTCTGTATTCTACTAAGGAACCCAATAATCTTCTATAATTTTTTTTAATTTACTATTATTTTTCTTGAACCAATACTTCTAGAAGTGCCTCCTCCTCTTCCTCCCCCTCTCTCTCTTTCCCTCTCACTCTCTACCCCTCTCTCTCCCCCTCCCCAACACCCCCTCAATTTTCATTATTATTATTACTATTTACTTTTGTTGATCTTCATGTCCTCGAACCAGTTGATCAGTGACACTATTCATCTCAGTATGTGCATATTAAAAACAGTTGTTTCTTCTACATTGTTTGAAAGTGATGATATATTACTTGTCACTTACTGTCTGCGTTGGCTGTGAATGATATTCAAACTTATTTACTGCAGTATCTGAGTAATCCTCCATGCCATGTCTTTTTTGAGTAGAAAGGCTATGTAACTCAGTGGTTTTTAACATCCAATATAGCAATAACATATATTGATTTTGTGCGTTGGACAAATCACTTGCCCTTGAAACTTGGCTTGCCTCCTTTTCTTTTCATTTTTTATTTTTCCTTTTCTGTCTCATTTGTTTGTGTGTGTGTGCATGTGTTTTGCAACCGACTATCTAGCATCATCTGCCTCGCGAGGGATATGAATACTTGCCCAGTAACTGCTTTTTCGCAGGCCTAAAGAAGGGTGAGGTGTATTTAGTTATAAACTGGGTTATAAATGACAATTGAGAAACATTTTCGTAATAATCTTTAGCTGTATAATTTTTTCAATTTTCAAGGTTTCACTACTATATGTTGATCTGGATTGCAACTATTACCTTTATATGTTAACATGATTAATTATGATTGAGATTATGATTGATTACGATTGATTTTAAGAATGATTGTAATTGATTTAGTATATAATTATACTTTATTATTTTTCTTTTTTTTTTTACAACAGCCTTCTTGTATAAATAGTAGTTAATTCTCCTATATACATTCATTCAGAAATATATATAAGTTTATCAGTATTTGTTTCCTTGTTTCTGTTTTTAACTTGGTATCAGAGACAAGATCCTATCTCTGTTGCCTATTCTGCTAGGCTCATCTCTGTCACCTATTCCGCTAGACTCGCTTGTTCCGGCTAGACATCTGTGGAGGGGAAGTATTAGAGTCTCACATTACCTGCTTCAATCTTTCGGGTGCAGTTTATATACTTGTTAAGTCACTCTACTTGATGCCGATTGGTTTTAAGTTAGAATCTCACATGGTATTAGAGTGTCTAGGCTCTCGGTCCAATCCTTCCGCTCAGACCTTCGTTCAAACACTGCTCCAGACTACCACTGTTGGCAGTTCTGGCACCGCTCCAGACCTTCGTTCAGACATCACTCCAGACCTTCATTCACCATTGTCGTTTCTGGTTCGCCGCCACACCGCCAGCACTGTTGGAACCACCATATGCCAATCTATTGACCAGCAAAATTTCATTGCCTTCCATTGTTGGACGCGCTATCACGTGCCATCAACTCCCTCTGAGTGTGTGATTCACGCGCTTGATACCAGATCCGTGACCCATGACCCAGATCCACAACCTGTGACCCACGTCCCTCAAACTAGATTTGCTGACATGAACAATGATGCCACCTAAGCTGCCTATGTGTCCTCTGTGTTGATGTGGCACTAATATGACACTGTTGACGTGGCACCAGTGTAACATCCCAATTCTGATATCCCGTTAGATTTTGATCTATACAAGAATATTCAATATTGACAGTGTTACCACTAATAATCAAACCCATAATATTCACATAAATAAATAATTATGGAGAGCCACGTTCCAACAGTTATATATATACATCGATCATAGTCTCAAAAGGACATATTGTCATACATAACTCAAAACAAACTAAGCAAATATAAATTATATATAAGTTCAGTCTAAAACAGCATCTATGCTATACTAGTCCTCATGCATCTTCTTCTTCCACTACAAGAAAAATCGTGATTTGCGAAAGATACATCCACCGCAAATCACATCAAATCCGCCGCAAATAATTTTTTTGCTGCAGATTTGGGCGGATTTGACCACTGCAAAAACTGTCATTGCAATTTTGTTTGCGGCGGATTTTAATTTCCACCGCAAATTTATGGTGGATTATGCCCCACAAATCCGCCACAAAATTGCTCTGGCAAGATGCTGGAAACGTTACTAGAATGCCGCTAATTTGCAGCGGATATGTCCGCCGCTAATTTGTGGCTGATTTATCCGCCGCTAATTTGAGGCGGATTTGTCCACCGCTAATTTGCGGTGGATTTCTCCACCGCTAATTTGCGGTGAATTTTGAGGCGAAATTGTCTTCGTCTAGTGATTTTGTGGCGGATTTTTCGCCGCAAATTTTTGAAAATTTTTAATATTTAAAATGAATTGTTCAAAATCCATAATTATATTATTATCAATACATACAACACTCAGACTTTAATTTCAACCTGCCAATGCATTCAAAACAACACTCAAACATCAATTTCAACTTATTAATGCATTTAAGCAATCCATAAAACAAACATAATCCATACAAAGTTTCTTCAAATACAAAGTTTAGCAAGAACTATCAGAATCCTCAAACATCAATTTCAATCCATATGATCATTATCATTGTCATCTTCATGATCATTTTTAGTGTCCTCATTGTCTTCTTTTATTGGTGGTTGTTGTTGGCTTGGCTGAGTGCCAGCGGCTTGTAAATATGATTTCATCATATTACCAATCATTTGTTGTTGTTGACGTTGGTATTGTTCAAATCGCATTCTCCACTCCGCTTCACGTTGTTGGTCACGTTGTTGGCTCCGCTGCTCCATTTATTGTTGAATCTCTTGAACCCGATCCAACATCTCCTGCTGCAACTGCTCCTTCACCTGATTAACATATGTAAATACAAATTCATTAATCATTTCACAAATAAATTATTTAACCTAAAATATGAAAAATGGAATGATTGAGTACATCCATCAATATTCTAAAAACCAATTAATAAAAAAATGTTGCAACTATTACTTAACTTGATTAATAACGTGTTCAGGAACTTGACTCGATCCAGGCCTTGAGGAGGATGATTCTTCATGGTCATAGATAGATGCTTAAGAACCAAGACCATAAACACGCCCCTTCTTTATCCCGCCAACAGTCTGAATCCAAAGCTCACGACTAGTCAATTGTGTACCAAATGCCCCTTCTTCATTGGAGCACTGAGAAGATTGTTCAGATTCTTTTGCTTTGAATTCCTCCTAAAGATGGAAATGAAAAAAACTGTTATGACTATTATTATAAGATAAGTTAATATTAAAATAAAAAATTTTAAGTTAAGAAATACTAACATATACATCCTTAGCTTTTGTAGAAACCCATGCAGTACGGTCTTTTTTCCTCAAATGTACGTGACGAAAGGTCTCATCAACTGTAGGCTCTCTACCCCAAGCTTTAGCCTGTAATAATGAGAAAATAAGTTAATAACAAAATAATAAAATATATTACTAAACAACTGACGATAATAGTTACCAATTTTGCGCATGGGTGCCGATAGAAATGCAACCACTTGTGTGCAAGCATCCACTAGTGTCAGAAGCACGATTCATCTTTGCTTGCTGACATTTCTCCTTATACACGCTACTAGCCCAGTGCCTGCATAAGTCTTCCCATATGCCTTCTCTAATCCAAAAAGGCCTTTCATTTAAGTTACGTGCCTGCCCTAGTAAACCTGATAGTCTTTTCGAACTACGACTATTATATGCCTTTCGCATATGGTTATGATGCTGAGGCATCCACCAAACACAACCCTTCAAAAATATGTTGTAAATATCATGAAAGTTAAAAAAATTTGCATTATTACAAGATAAACAAACATAATTAAATAGATAAAAAATGATACATACTTGAAACTCTCGAAACCACATTTCTCTAGTATCCTTGGGTATTTCTCCCTAAGATGTCCAAGGTTGATTATACCTAGATCTTATAATCTTTGTTATGGCATCAGCAGCAGGTTTAGATGGCAGAAACCTACTATACAATTTAAAAAAGGAAATGTAAATATTCTCAATAAAAAAATTTGAATGCACATAACTATAAATGAATAACAAGTAGTTGTACACATACCCAAAATCACCATCGGGCTCAACTAATGTCTTGTTGCTTTGATTTGTTGCAGAAATGGGAATATTAGAATCACGGGTAGCTGGCAACTCACGGGTACTCGGTGACGGGCCAATAGTAGGTGACCCAGAATCATACGATGTACCATGTAGTGAATGTGAAGTATGTGACGGACGCTGTGATCCAGGTGTGGGTATCATAATGTACTCAGAAGATGGTGGCTGAAGTAAACCTGTAGTGGATAATATTGCATCTGGGGGTGGAGATGATCCTGATGTTTGCCCCCTAGGTGGCCTCCCTATATTAATCCTAAGACGTCGAGATTGTTCTTTCTCCTTCCCTTTCCCCTTATCACCTCGTGATGATGACATCTACACAAATAATAAAAATATAATGTAAATAAATTCCAAACACAACACAATAATTAATGTATAACTAGTAACTACAACATATTAATATAATTCTATACTCACAGTTATGAGAAAACATTGTCCTCATCACTATTTGTTTCATATTCATGATTGGAAGATGTTTCATCATCACCGTCATTAAAACTTTGCTCATCTTCATCATTTTCATCCTGTCTACTAGAACCAACATCTTGAACTATATCAAAAACAATATTAGTGTCTTGCAAATGGTCAATGAGATTCACATTAATAATTGGATCCACAAGAGTCATAGTATCATCTTGAAATGCAATTTCTTGGGCACTTTCAATTTCAACTCGACCTATTGCCTTAGTCTTTATTACCACCCACCATTGGACCTTATCCTTTTTCTTTCCAGGGAAAGGAACGTAATACACTTGTCTCGCAGAGGAAGCAAGGATAAAAGGATCAAACCTCTCGTATCGTCTAGTGTGTCGAACCTCGACAATCTTATAATCTTTGTGAACTCTTGTACCTCTATTAATCATAGGATCAAACCATTCACATTTAAAAAGAACAACTTTTTTTTTGGTTCCCTAGGATATTCTAACTCAACCACATCTTTTAGTATTCCATAATAATCATTTTCATTTTCACCATTAGTTGAGCCTTTAACACACACGCCACTATTGATTGTTTTCTTCCCATCTGACTAAGCATCTGTGTGAAATTTATATCCATTGACAAAATACATTGGCCAAGATGTCACACATCTACTAGGCCCCCATGCCAAATCATGCAAGTAAGAATTATTCACCATATTTTGTGGATTGTGAACCTAGAAAAAAATATAGTTAATGTTAATGATCTAAATCATATATAATGATTAGGATCAACAATTTAGTAATGTTTAAATACTTACATAACTTTTGAACCACTCTATAAAATCTGCATTTATTCTTTCATTTGAATGTTCCTCAGGAATGTTGAAATGTTGTAAAAAAAATACTAAAACATTAAAAGTTTATGATTTCATTGTTAGTTAGCAATACATTTGAAATTTAAATTAAATTATTAGTACCACTTACTTGAGGTATGGTTTAACTTCTTCACAGTTTAGCAAGATGTGTAATGTCGCAGATTTCATCTCAGCATCATTTAGCCATTGTATTTTTGATGTTCCATAACCTCGGCCGGGTTGATTAAAAATTGACAAAGTCGATTCCATTGACATATTTTCATTAGTATCATCATTTCGTCCAACTCTAGTTCTCATTGACTTAACATGAGGCTCAAAGTAAAATGAACAGAAATGAGATATCTCTTGAATCAAATAAGCTTCACAAATAGAACCTTCAACTCGAGCTTTGTTCTTAACTGTTTTCTTTATCTTGTTTAAGTACCTCTCGAATGGATACATCCATCTGTATTGAACTGGCCCACCTACTCTTGCTTCATAAGGTAAATGGACTGGTAAATGTTCCATGGAATCAAAGAAACCCGGTGGAAATATCCTTTCCAATTTACACAAAATCACCAGAATATTCTATTCCATTTGAAGCATGTCTTTTTCCGTCAAAGTCGTTGAGCACAAGTCTCTAAAAAATTGACTCAATTCAGTCAATGGCTTCCAAATTTGATCTGGCAACAAAGAAAAAGCAATTGGAAGCAAACTCTCCATAAACACGTGACAATCATGACTCTTCATCCTAGACAATCGTAATTGATTCATGTCCACACATCTGACTAAGTTCGAAGCATAACCATCTGACATTTTTAAATGTTGCACCCATTCACAAACAATTTTCTTTTGCTCTTTTGTAAAAGTATAATTAGCCTTTGGTTTCATGATCTTACCATTTGGAAAATCAATAAGCTCTAATTCTGGTCGTTGACAATATTCTTTTAAGTCCATTCTTGCCTTAATATTATCCTTTGTTTTGCCCTTAACATCCATAACAGTGTTGAATATGTTATCAAAGACATTTTTCTCAATATGCATGACATCTAAATTATGCCTAATTAAATTATCCTTCCAATATGGTAACTCCCAAAATATGCTCTGCTTAGTCCAATTATGATAAACACCATACCCATGGTGTTTGCACGGCTGCATTTCAGTTATTTTACTAAAGACACTAACAATCTCACTTAATTCATGTCCAGATAATCTTAGTAGAGGCAAATCAGTCACCACCGTTTTCTTCTTAAATGCATTTTTGTTTCTTCTAAACTTGTGATCAACATGCAAGAATTGACGGTGGCAGTCAAACCACGAATTTTTTTCCTCATGCTTCAAAGTGAATGCCTTTGTTTGATCCATGTAATATGGACATGCTAATTTACCAGCAGTCATCCATCCAGACAACATTCTATACGCTGGAAAGTCATTTATTGTCCACATCAATGCCGCCCTCATCATAAAATTTTGTTTGCTTGACACGTCATAAGTTAAAACACCCGCCCATAAAATTTTCAGTTCATCTATTAATAGTTGTAAATAAACATCAATCTTGCTCTTGGGATTGTTAGGGCCGGGAATAATGCATGTTAGGAACATGTATGGGGCAGTCATACACATTTCTGGAGGCAGATTATATGGAGTGACTATCACAGGCCAACAAGAATAAAGAGAAGCAGATTGATTGTATGGAGTGAAACCATCAGCACACAAACCAAGCCTAACATTTCTAGGATCAATTGCAAATTCAGGATATGTCCTATCAAAATGCTTCCATGCTTCACCATCGGATGGGTGAGACATCTCCCCCAACTTCCTATTATTTTCAGCATGCCATCCCATGTGTGCAGATGAGCTCATAGAGGAATATAACCTCTTGAGCCTAGGAATAAGAGGTAAATAATGCATTCTTTTCACTGGAATTTCATTGTTATTTCCATTACTGGTTTTACGAAATTCGTATCTTTCAGCACCACAAAACCTACATTGTTTGGCATTGTCATAGTATAACATACAACAATTTACACAACAATCTATTTTTCTTGAAGCAAGCCCGAGTTTAGAAACCAATTTTTTTGTTCTATAGTAATTCAGAAGAATTCATGATCCTGGAGGAGCAACCTCTCTTAATATCTCCATAAATGAATCAAAGCACGCATGCGTTACATTATAATCAGATTTGAGGCTTAACATTCGAATTGCCAAGGATAACTCAGAATGAGTTTCGCAGCCAGGTCATAATGGTTGACTTGAAGCATTCAATAGATCATAAAACTCTTCGGCCTCTGGATGTGGAGGCTCCTCAACACTCCGTTGAAAACGACTCCTAAAATCCCCAAATTATGTTCCAGCCGCATCACAAACCATATTTTGATATCTATCAACCACGTCTTCCTCTTCTAATATAGGACTACTAGCAGTGTTCACATCAAAGTTTATATCTACACTAATTGGATCAGGCTCTTCCTTTCCATGATCTGTCCAATACCAATACCTAAGTTTGAATCCTTTTTTATACAAATGAACTTTCACAATCTCAGGTTTCAACAATTTCCCACTGTAACACATCAAACATGGACACCTAATTGTTCCTTCACTTAAGTAATGAGAAGATCGACATACATAATTCACAAATTCTTCAACTCTACATACAAAATCTTGTGTAAGTCCTCTACGACCCGAATGAGTCCTATTATACATCCATCTACGATTTTTTGGAACTATCATTTTCTGCAATTATAATTTTACACTTAAATCAAAATACAAAAATGTAAAATGCATAACATATGTTGCATAATTAATACATTTTAAAATTATACTTGTATAAATATTTCAATCCAAACAACTATTATCTCCAAAATCTTAAAATCTCTTGACATGGTATGACCCTATCCCATTCAAGAAGAAACCTTTTCAGCACTTGATTGATAGTACTCTTAAAAATCACACTTCATATACTTGACAAAATTTTGACATCATTTTCCATTGGTCTCCAAGTGCACGACTAGAAAGTGGTGACATCTACCACGATCAAGTGTGCACCCAGAGAACAAAAGGAAATGTTGCACAATAAAATTTCATCAAGTATACGATATGAAATTTAATAAGTAACTATAATCAAGTGAAGTAAAAGTTTCTTCCTAAACTGTCCAAATTGGACAATTCAAGATTCAATACAATGAGCACTTCCTTCAAAGAGTACGTGTGCTCACTAATATTGAATCTCAAACGGGAAACTAAGGCTTCACTCGGTAATATGATTTACCACATGCATCAAATATATTACAAAGATAAGAATACCAGGCAGAGTTACAGTACATTACAATAATGAAATTCAAATTGATCATAGAGATAAATTTTTGAAATCCAGCCGTGACAATGTGATCAAATTCTAAATCTCCAATTCATAATCTACAAATCACTCATCTTCTCAGCAAACAAATCATTGGTTCAAACACTAAACCAATCAACAGAACAAGCAATTAACAATGGGGTACCTACTTGGTAGGTGGGCGGATTTGTGGAGGCGTGGAGCAGTGGTGGCCGGCCAGATCGCAGGTACAGCGGGGTCGGGCGATCGCAGGCGGTGGTGCAGCGCGGTGGGTAGGTCGCGGGTGGCGGTGCGCGAGTCGGTGGGTCGGTGGGAGCTGGTACCGCCGGACGCGGGTGGCGCTGTGGGGTCGCGGGTGCCGGACGCTGGTGCCGGTCACGGGGAGGTGATGCGGGTGCGGGTGTCGATCGCGGGTGGCGTTGCGGGGTCGCGGGTGCCGGACGCGGGCCCTGGTCGCGGGTCGGGGGTGAGGCGCGGGTCAGGGTGGCTCGTGGGTCGCCAGTTGCGGTGGCTCACGTGAGTCGCGGGCCGGCGGTCGATGGCGGTGGGCAGTGGAGGTCACCGGTCGGTTGAGGGAGAGGAGGAGCTGAAGGAAACTTAGATGGATTCGGAAAAATGAAAATGGAAGAAGAACAAGGGAGGTAGATCTAGTTTTTGTGGCGGATTTTTTCGTTGCATAATTGATTTTTAAATTGTGATGAAATTTTGCAGCGAATTTATTCGCCGCAAATTTAATTTTTAAATTGCAGCAGACTTTTGCGGTGGATTTATCCGCCGCAACTTATTTTCACGATTTTTTTATTAGTTTTATATTTTGCGGCAAAAAAATCTGTCGCAAAATTTATTTTAAATTGCCGCTTATTTTTTGCCACAATTTTTTTCACTGCAAATATTTTTTATAAATTTTTTACTAAGTTTTTTACGTAATATCTTTTGCAATAGATTTTTTTACTGCAAAATTTCTTAAACGTTGACTTTTTTGAGGCAGATTATTTCCCCGCAAGGAATTTAAAAATTTTTATGATTTTTTTATTAGTTTATCAATTTTATGGCGGAATTCATCCATCGCAATTTATTATTTTATAATTTACGACTGATATTTGCGGTGAATTTATCAGCCGCAAATTGTTAAAATTTTTTTTTAAAATTTTATTAAGTTTACGGCGGATATTTCTGCCGCAAAACTTTTTTTACGAACTGCTACAGTATTTCACGATGGAAATTATCGCTAAAAAAATTTGCGGCGGCCAATTCGACGCAAAAATTATCTGTCACAAAATCCTCCTCTAATTGAGACGGATCATAATCCGCCGCAACGCCTTTTGCAATTGCGAAGGATGCGAATCCGCCGCAAAAAATTTATCACAAATTTACTATTTTCTTGCAGTGTTCCATTTTGAAGAACTTACACCTAAATTTACATGGCAACACAAACGGAGTGAGAAATCGCAATTCTCAGTATAAGTATTCCAATACCATCATTTTATACAATCTTACATATTACACAACTATTAAATTAATACTTCAATCACAGAAGTACACAATTACCTATACAATTGCAATGTCACGAGTTCATGTCATGGCGGCAACCGCCCATACAATTGTCATACTATACCTAATTATGTCTAATATTTATGTCTATGCAAGTCCTAAGAGTGAATACAATTTAAGATGCCATGAGTCCTCAGACGTAGTGAGGATATTATCCATCTCAACTACTCTAGGATATGTTATGATATGTCATGGATTGT
Source organism: Ormosia semicastrata (assembly GCA_029884595.1). Lineage (NCBI taxonomy): Eukaryota > Viridiplantae > Streptophyta > Magnoliopsida > Fabales > Fabaceae > Ormosia > Ormosia semicastrata. The sequence continues at coordinate 50,389,542 of JAQQTO010000056.1, read as the reverse complement.
CAGGCGTAGTGAGGATATGACTGACCTCCACTACTCATCAACATATACAGAGGATATTACTCACCTCACTGTTCAACAATTCTTGGAGAGGATATTACTCACCTCACTAATCAACAATCATGATGAGGAATTACTTACCTCACTGTTTAATCAACAAAAAGATGATATTATTCACATCTTTACTCAACAACATAGAGAAGATATTACTCACCTTAACTATTCATCAAACATAGAGAGAATATTACTCACCTAAATATGGTTCACAAACTCATCATGCAAAACAATTACTAATTACCTACAATAATTAGCACCACAATTGATTTACATGCATCTCAAAATTTACTTCATCCAATACTTCCAAAAAAGTGTCATTACTTATTAAGAAACATAAAAGAAAGCATCACACAAGTGAGTCCCTTCATTTTCTTCAAATGAAGGCTCTATTCTGTTCTGCCCAGCGAAGGATGCTCAGACGTTAACACAAGAGCGATTAGGCGCTCGACGCACGCTCAAGCGCTCCCACATGGGCGTTTAGGCGCTCGTCGCACAGTAACATGCATAAGCTTGTTGGACACTGGGCGCTCAGATGGCCATTACCCCGGCCAGTGCCTAGGCTCTCATTACCTGATGCAGAAACTGCAGAATTCTACAAATTTCTATACTATTCTATTAAGGAACAAAGGTGCTCCACACCTTCAAATCTCAAATCCATTTGGTTTCTCACCTCAAGTAAGATCCATTAACGCACTACAACTCTTAAACCACTTTAATTTCACTCAATTATACCACTTTGTGAATCAAAATTCACACTTAACCTAAATCCCCAAATTTAACCTAAATGAGAATTAAGGCATCTAAGAGATGAAAATTTTATCATAACACATCCATAAATCAGTTTCTTACTCAATCAAACTATCATCATCAAGATTTAACTCAAGAATCACAAAATCACTCTTCAAACCTCCATTTCCTCATCATTTGCCTCAAGAACCAAAATGAAAGAAATGAATACAAGCAGTCGAAACAAGGTTTCCCCCCACCTCAATGGCCAGAAATGAAGTCTGAGAGCAGCTCCTCTCTACCACTAAGCTCTTCCTCCTCTTTGGTTGAAGATGAACCTCCTATGGCTCCATTGTTGATACTCCATTGGTGGTTCCCTACTACAGCCATGAGAGAGATGTGAGAAATGAGAAAATATATCACTTTAGTGACTTATCAAAGCCAAGGCAGAAACAAGCCCAGCCATGTAACCACATAATCACTTAAGTGACTACACTGTTATACCCCGATCTGTTAAGAACACTTGGATTTCACCAAATCCAATTTTCTAGCCTCCAACAAGTTTTAAATAAATCCTAAGATTTATCAAAAATATTGTTCACTATTTTCATAATTTTTCATATCTGCTGGGGGTCAATCCAGCATTAAAACACACAACTAATATGCTTAAAAATGTCAAACTAACTCCGATTAACCTCAAACTTTAACCACATATTCTTCCACACATTCTTGACCTAGAAACAAGTTCTCCACACTTATTCCGATTAAATAAGTAGTTTAAGTCAAATATGAGGTTAAAACCAATTATATTCCACATATAGTGTTACAACAAAGTGACTAACCGTGCTCAGACACACTACAATAGTTTTTCCTTTAGGCAACGCTATTTTTAGCAACGCTTCATAAGCATTGTCTAAAGTTGTATAGGCAACGCTTTTTGAAAGTTGCTGTTAATTCTTAGTATAGGCAACATCTTTTACGCAACGTTTCAAAAACGTTGCCATAGAATGTACAGGCAACGCTTTTTGAGTGTTCTCTGAATTTAATCATGTTTAGAAAATGATTGTTTAACAACCTTTAATAAAATGTTGCCAGAAACATAATAGGCAACGTTTTAAAGCTGCTCCCAATTATATTTCTTTTTAAGACATTTTTAAAATATTGCTTAAGATTTTTTTTTAATTCTTATTAGTTTCTTTCAAATAGTTTGGCCAAAAAAGGCGCAAATAACTAAAGCCATTCTGCGGGAGTGACAAAATTTTTCTAACCCACTCTCATTTCTCTGAAACATTGGAGACTTATTGAAAAAAAATAACAACCCACTTTCTCTCAATGCCCTAGACTGAAAGTGTCTTAGTGTGAAGAAAATATCACGTGATTCCCACTTTTTCGTTCGATTAGCATCTTCTTCTCTTTGTCTAGCTTAGAGATTGCCCTGGTCTCTTGGCTCGTGACTCCCTGGCCATCGTTTGGCTAGCTCTTGGTTCGTCATTTATAAGAAACAAGTTGGTTGAAGCCGAGAAGAAGAAGATCAGGCAAGAATACAAGCGCTAAGAGAAACAAGTTGAAGTTCGCAAGAAGATTAACTTATATATACCTTCTATTATTTCATTTTTCTTTTATTTATTTTGTTTTTGTATCTCTGAGTTCAAAATTCCCATGGCTTTTTCGTCCGTTGACATTTATGTATGGAAATGGTTGAAATCGAATTTTGGAGATGAATTCCCACTCTAAATCGAAATGGCTTTTTCGTATAGATCTTGATCCTTGTGTGTGATAATGACACAAAGCTTAATGATTGTGATTACTGCCAAAGCTTGATTTCTAGTCGAAGTATAGCAGATCCTTGTCACACTGTTCAGTGAAATCAATTATTAATTTTAGCTCCATTTTGAACTTGCACAAAATAGAGCTAGAGGTTTAATTTATTAATTTTTTAAAGGTTTTGAATGAGCTCGGTTTTGATGTTCAATTACTTTCAAACTATTGGTATTTGGCATCTATGGCTAATTACTTGAATTTTGGGTAGAGGCATGGGGTTGGGTTGGTTTAGGTATGAATTTTGATACAATTGGATTTTTCATTGGTAAATTTGACTCAAAGATCTTTCTAATAAGTGATCATTTGCTTTAAACGGATAATAAATGAAGAAGTTAAGACCATTTAAAGTTAGTTTTCGAAACCAGAGTGTAATAACCGATTATCGAATATCTATAATTGGTTATTCACTAAGTCAGGAGCCAATTTCTAAAGCTCCTAACCGATTAGGTCATTCCCCTAATTGGTTATTGTGTAAGTCAGGAGTTAATTTCTAAAGCTCCTAACCGATTAGGTCATTCCCTTAATTAGTTATTTGATAAGTCAGAAGCCAATTTCTAAGGCTCCTAACCGATTAAGACAATCCCCTAATTGGTTATTTGGACAACTAGAAAACACGACCAACGACTCTATTAAGAGCATTTAGTGCTCTCAACTACCACCAACAACTCTAAAATGCTTTGGGCTATCAAAGAAAGTGTTTGGGCATTAAAAAAAAGTTGAGAATCAATCTGGACAAGTTTCTTGATCATTAAATATGAGTTTTAACTCTCTTTTTTCAAAAACCTCTGTTTTGAGCTTTAGTGCGTGATTCATTGATACTCATTGAGCTTCAATTTGTAATATCCACTCTTTTGAGAGTTTATCATTCAATCTTTCTTTGATTTCCTATAAAAGAGGGTGAGGTATCCCTTAAGAGATAAAAGGTTGGGTATCCCTTGTTTGTAAAGAGGATGATGTATCCCTCTAAAGTTGTAAAAAATGAGGTATTCTTGTTTTGACGCTCAAGCACAAGGGTAAGGCATCCCAATGTGTATTGAGTGCTCTTGGTTGTAAAGGTTTTCCAAGTACCTGTGAAATTTGAAGAGTTGGAGGCTCTAGCACAAATGTGAGGTATCCCAAGGTGTGAGGAGTGCTCTTATTTGTACAAAGGCTTTCCTAGCACCCATGAAATCGAGGAGATAGTGAAGAAAATTTTAAGTTAAGCTTGGAGATTGGATATAGGCCACAAGTGGTTGGTGACTGAACCATGATAAATATTGTGTTTGCTTCTCTCAACTCTATCTCCTTTACATTTGTGCCTTAATTATATTTGCTTGAGATGAATTTGATATTTAGCTTATTTGCTTGATTTATCCTATAGCCCAAGTGGTATTTGAGAAATCTCTAATGGTTGTACCTTTGTTAAACTTATTTCGCTGCATGTATTGATTAAAAATATTAAAATATATAATTTCTCAAATGTGTTTTAAAAATTTGTAATCACTCAATTCAACCTCCCTCTTGGGTGATGGTTGTCATGACTAACAGGATCCTCTGTAATTATTAAGAGAACATATCTCTCTATCCAACATCTATAAATATCAAGCTCAATCACTTTCTACAAGTATTTATTATTCTTTAGCTAAAATTTTAATTGTGCAAAACTTGACTTGAGCGTTATAGTACCTTTGTCAATACCAACCCCCCTTGTTTTAACATGTTCTGCTTCTGTGCAAGAAGAAAAACACCAATACATATCTATCCAAGTATATCTCAACATCCACTACTCAGCAGTAATATTTATGGCATAATTTATCGATGTACAGGTTGAAATGATGTCTTTATAGGAACTGCTTCTTACGGTGTTTGGATTTGATTAATTTTACACAAAAACAGTATTTGAGTCTTCTTCTATTTAATGGAATTTTCTATAAAGAAAAAGTCAAATAAAAACTATCTCTTTAACATTTTTATTATAAGCTTTTCCGAACTAAAAATAAGTTAATCCAATCACGCACTATCAGTATTTTATAAACTTTTATTCTTTTTTTATTTTTTAATTTATTTACCTAGTTATTTCTGTATGACATTGTAATGAAGTTTTCTGCTAGTATTCACCATTGTTCCTGTAGCCAGGCAGATAACCGGGTTCGTCTAATCTTTACAAGTGTGCTGACATAGTGACATGGATAATGCTTACATATTGTTCCTCTGTAGCCCCTTCCTACGGGGCTAGTAAGCAGGCAGCTCCATTTGCTCAAACAAAAGAAGATAAGGAATATAATAATCTTCAATGTTTAAGGCATCATATTTGCGCATGAATCATCTCCTCCACATGATTTCTTAGCTATTCAGACAATAACAACCCATGTATCAGTGTGTCACCATAATTTAATTATACTGACAATATGTTTAATTTTGTTTAATGCACATACGCAAAAGAAAGCCATGTCAATAGCCTCTGTCATGAACTAAACAGCAAGGGGAAAGGTGTGGAATGCACAATGTTTGAATATTAGTAAAGTTGCAAATGGCTTTGCTTTTATGTGAAAACACAGGGAAAATGGGGACAAACTTTTGTTATCAATAGCATAGTTAGTTACTGAAAGCTAGCATGACGGCTGTCAATGGTGTATTAGAAGCACCATTCGCAATTCTTACAATATTTTTATGCAATAAATCTATTGATGTACTTGGTTTAGATGGGGTTTTCGATTTGGTTTTTTCATTTCTTGAGTCTTGTGCTTATTTCTCTCGAATGCAGTGTTCTTGTGGCTACTCACAGCTGCTTGCATCATGATAATACCTTGATTTTTATATTTTTTAAATAAAAAATTAGGTATTATTATATTTTAATATATTTAATTTTATTAATTTTATAACATTCATAGAATTTTTTTTTGAATATTTAATAATTTATTTTTAATTAAATTTTCATTTTATTTTAAATAGAATTATGATTTATTTTTTATTTTTTATTTTTACTTTTCTTTAGTTTTAAATTATTATTTAGTTTAATTATCTTTTTGTTATACATTAAATGAAGGATTACATTTATCAATTCCATGTTCTGACGTTGCAAATTTTAATATTAAAATTTAAGATATATTTCATTTCATATTTTGATTTGCAAGAACATTTGCGTGGTTCTCATTGTAATTATGTTGAATAAAAAGATTGAAGAAGCAAGTTGGATTTTTGTCAAACCAATCCCTGAAGTCCATACCATGAGATGGTCTCTAAATAAAGAGAAAACAGATCAAAGATATTGAAAAAGCGGAGCCCCACAGTTACGAAAAGAATAATAACCTAATTTAAGTGGACATATACAAGCTATATAAATAGAGAAGAGAAACGCACCAGAAAGACACACTACTCTGCACAGTGCCGCGTGAAGAAAAAAACAGATTGGAAAAGGACGTTGCAACACACCGTTCGAGATTGAATCAGAGCCACATGGATCGCATGTGCAGCAACGTAGCTCGAGAGAGAAGGACGTGACGCAGGTTACGGTGCAGTTAACTTTTATGCAATGAAGAATTTTAATAAGATAATTTTATTATATTTTAATTTTTTTATTTTTGTTAAATGTTTTGTATTAAGGGGTAATAAAATTTTGATTATTTTGATATTATTATATTGAATTATTTTATCTAATTTTATATTTTAATTTTTATTAATTCTATTTTTTATGAGATTATATGAATAAATTTTTATATGAGATCACTCATATTTTTCTTTTCTTTTATAATTTATTTGTATTATCTAAATTTTAATGATAATTATTAGATATCAATTTTGGTTACTTTTTAGATATATATTTGATTATTTGATAATTTATTATTAATTAAAACTTTTTTATCATACACTTGATTATTATTTTTAATATTTCATTGATAGATTTTTATGATCACATGTTTTATCGTTAGATATTTATGAGATAAATAATTTGAGCATAATAATTTAACATACTTAATGTTAAAAGAAGAATACTAGGAACACAATCTCTATCATACTCCTTTTAACTCACTCTCTTTTATTGAGTTACGTCACACACTAAAATAATAGTTAAACCTGATTATATGTCACTCAAAGTTAATTACACGTTAATCAAATTAATTACACACTAATTGAGGTTGAATGTTATTTTAGTGTATGACACGACCTAATAGAAGAGACTGTATTCAAAGGAGTGTGATAGAGAGTGTATCCCTAACATTATCTATGTTAAAATTAATCTTGGTAAATTTTGACTCTTAATCCTTTTGCATTTGGTAAAAATATCATCAACATACTTGCTTACTTTTAATTTATTCTTTTATTTTAGTTATTTATTTTATTTTATTTTATTTTTGCATCTTTGGTTTGTCAATTTGTGCAATTAGATTAGGAAGAATTTTTTAATACTTAAAATTAACTTTAAATCTCTGTGAGATCGATCTCGTACTTGCTCAACTACTTTAAATCTATGTGAGATCGATCTCGTACTTGCTCAACTATACTTCAGTACGGCTCGTGCATTTGCGAGTATTTAAAGGCTTTTAAAAAAGGTCACAACAAATTTTTTGAGCAGTTGTCAGGGACTTAGTTAGTTAAAAGTTAAGTATATGTTAATTTTTTTTCTTCTACTAGTTTTATTTATTTATCTATTTATTTTTCTTATTTGTCTTCTCTTATTTTTATTTTATTTTATTTTATTTTTAATTTAATTGCTCTATTTTCTTTATTTTTTGTTGTTGTTGTTTGAGCATTACATGATAGCTTGATTTTGTGATCATACACATAGATTAATGAGAGTTTATATAGAACTCATAATATATATGAATGTGACTATGCAAGGAATTGGTATAGAAATCATAGTAGAGACGGATGTGGTTGTGTAATCAGATGATGTTAGACCACTTAGGGAATTATTTTGCGCAATATCTATAAATCTACCCTTATGCATTGTTTTGCCTACTATTACTGCTACCTATGTTGATATCAAACCTCAAGTTATCAATCTGCTTCCAATTTTTCATGGCTTAGATAGAAAAGACTCATACTTGCATATCAAGAATTTTTTTAGAAATTTATGAAATATTTAAATTTTAAAATATTTTTGCAGAATTTGTGTGTTTGCATCTCTTTCCTTTTTCATTAAAAGATAAAACAAAAACTTGGCTGAATTCTTTGCCTTTTAACTCTACTACGTCATGGGAAATGTTGAGCCAAAAGTTTTTATCCAAATTTTTTCCGATGTCTAAAACAAATTCTTTGAGAATGAAAATTTCATATTTTTGTCAAGAAGACCATGAAAAATTCTTTGAAAATTGGAAGAGGTTTAAAGATTTACTTATGAGGTACCTTCTCCGTAGTTTTGAAAATGGTGCCTTGTTCAGTATTTTTATAATGGGTTGACATAATCTAATAGGAGCTTGGTTGAATCTATGAATGGTGACACATTTTTTAATTTGAATGCATAGGAGGATTATCATTTTTTTGTAGATTTGTCTGAAAATTCTCAACAATGAGACTTTGCTAATCGTAGTGATAGATCAACTTAACCTAAAAAGGGGAGGTTTATATGAGGTGAGTGCGGATACAGATATCAAAGCTAGACTAGATGTTATTGCACGTGAAGTTAAATCTCTATCACTCAATAAAGGAGTTGGTCAGCTAATAGTATCCAACAAGAAAATTGTGCATTTTGTGAGAGTAATATCCATGCTTCTTCTATGTGCTCTTATTCTGCACTTAATAATGATTGTCTTGTTGAGTAGGAAAACGCAATAGAAAGATCTTTTGCTAATACTTTTTCAAATACTTATAATCCTAATTGTCAGAATCACCCTAATTTTTCTTGGAAGCAAAGTAACTTTTTTGGTAACTTAGGTGATCAACCTATGGAGAATCAGACTCAGTTGCCGCAGCCTAACCAAGGTTACCAACAATCATTATATTTCCCAAATCGTGAAGCAAATTAGTCTAGGCAACAATCATCACTAGAGGAGACTCTTGGTCAATTTATGCAAGAAATGAGAAATACCAACCAAGTGACTACCAAGGTCATTCAAGAGATAAAGAATGTTACCTAACTACACACTAATGCTACAGCAAAGTTAGAAATTCAGATGAGTCAATTGGCTAGTCAAATGGCAGAAAGAGAGAGAGAGAGAGAAAGAGAGAAAGAGAGAGAAAAGTTTCCTAGTCAGCTTATCCCTAATCCCAAAGGACAATATGCAGTTCAAGAAACATCTAACTCTAATAAGAGAAAAGAGTAGGTTCAGTCTATCACCACTCTTAGGTCTGGAAAGCAAATAGATAATCATGTTGTAGAGCCAGTGACGGATAATATGAAGTTAGAAGTCAGTAGTTCTAGGAATAAGGATAACTCATATGAATATAATGTGCCCTTAAAGCTTAATGTGTCTACTCCTAAAGTTGTAGAGCCTGAAGTTAAGGAGTATGTGCCTAGGGCCCTTTTTCCTCACAGATTAGTAAACTTGAATAACACTGTGCAGTCAGGTGATATTTTAGAGATTTTTAAATAGGTTCAAATTAACTTGCCTTCTCTTGATACTATTAGACAAGTGCCCATGTATGCTAAATTCTTGAAGGATCTTCTCATTATGAAGAGGAAGTCTAATGTTCCCGAGAAAGCCTTTTTGGCAGAGTAAGTAAGTTCTGTGATTCTTAATAAATATCCTATCAAGTATAAAGACCCTGAATAACCCAATATTTCTTGTAAAATTGGGGATCATCATGTTGAGAGAGCTTTACTAGATCTAGGTGCAAGTGTTAATTTGTTGCCTTATTTCGTTTACTTGCAGTTGAGTTTAAGGGAGTTGAAACTAACTAAGATGACTCTTCAATTAGTTAATAGAATCTGTTAAATATCTTAAGGGCATTGTTGAGGATGTGTTAATAAAAATTAAGAATTTCTACTTTCCTATTGATTTTGTTGTGCTTGATACTGAGTCTATTTGTGGTCCCTATCCCCCAATTCATGTTATTTTGGGTTGTTCATTCCTTGTTACATCTAATGCATTGATTAATTGTAGGAGTTGTATGATGAAACTATCATTTGAGAACATAACTGTTGAGTTTAATGGTTTTCATATCAGTAAACTGATTTCTGATGATAATAATAATGAGGTGCATGCATTGAATTTGATTAATAGTTTGACTCATGACTCATTTATGCATTCTAGTTATGATGATCCATTATTAGCATGCTTGAATCATGTTAATGCTGATGATGGTCACGTCATATCTAAAAATGACATTAAGATTGATAATGCTAAAGTTGACTTGATTTCTAACTTCCTTCCCCTTAAATCTGTGAAAGAAATTATATCTTTTCTAGGGCATGTAAGTTCTTACAAGAGGTTCATCAAGGATTTCAACATGATAGCAAGACCTTTAAACAACCTTTTTGGTAAATAGTTAGCGGTTGAAGTTATATCTTGAGTTGAAGGATCCAAATATAGAAGAGACTTTGGTAGACGATATTGTCTACCAAAACTAAGGTAAGTTTTTAGTTTGAATTTTGTTTTTATTGAGTCAACTTTAGTGCCTCTTAGATTTCGAAACCTTTGTATTGAGATATAAATAGTGTCAGCCAACAATTTTTTTTTAAAAAATTCAAAACCAAAAAAATATATATTTTAGTTTGCATGTTTGTTTATTTCATTTTACTTTATTTTCGTTACTTTTTGTCATTGCTAGTCATTGTCAGTATGTGGTTATCATCTTCTCATCTTCTTTTTTTAATTGTTAAACATTTCAAGTATATGACTCATCTCCATTACTCTGTTTATTATTGTCCCTATAATTTCTTTGATACATATTGGTGATTATTTTTTACATCTGGATTTAATTTGAAACATTGAGGATAATGTTTGGTTTTGATTAAGAGTGTGAGTTATTTGAATTTCAGTCATGTTATCGTTATGTCACTTTTGTGAGGAAAATATTTTTTTTATCATCTTGCTCAACTTGTTTCACATTATTCATAGTTATTTCTGCATGTCTCTTTGTTGAAAAATTGAAATAATTAGAAGACTTGATGAGGACATGTGGATACTATTTTTACCTTTTGAGTCATTCATTTTTATTATGAGAGTGTTTTCTTGGTTATCCAATGTTTATTGTGGTGCTCATAATTTTCTTATTTCACTAGATCGTTTGATTATTGTTTTGGCTGAAGAGAAGTTTTATATTATAGTTGCATTTAATCAAATGTCATAGAAGTTGGTAGAATTGTGTGTTTTCTTGAGAGGTGATATAAGGTCATGTTTCTTATTTTGAGGTTTTGAATAATGTTTTGTTCTTTTACACATTGCCGCTAGTCACCTCTTTGAGCTTATTTATTGAACATTTCTTTCTTAATCTTCTCCTAAAGTGTTTCAGAAAAGAAACAATATTATTGTAATATGGGAAGGTATATAGGAAGCAAAAAGAGAAAAATATTTTAAAAAAAATCCAAATGTAAGTGCAAGAAAAAAAAAGGAATTTTTTTGTTGAAAAGCTACAAAGTTAGAAAAAAAAAGAGAAAAGAAGTGAAAAAAAAGTCTGATTTGGGAGTTTAAAAAAAGTGATTTAAAGAAAGTAAAAAAAATTATGTTGAAAGTGTAGCAATCATGCTTCTAAATATTCTTAAAACACTTTTGATTTTTCCTTAGCCTTCATATTTTTTCTTTATCCACATTACAAGCTTAATAATGTCCTATTTGATCTTAAGAGATTGCATGGTTCTTCTAATATACATGACTAATCTTAAAGTGTGATATAAAAATTTTTCTTAACATCTTTTCATAAAACGATATTTGTTTTATTTTCTTAGCATTCTTTCTATCATTTTATATATGAGATATTTGTTTTAATTTGTACCTATTACTCTACTCACATATTTCTGAGTGATTTTCATTAGTAAGTATAACTCTTGTGAAGATTGTATATGATTGAAAGATATTTTTTTGATGAGGATTCTAGTAGTGATATATGGAGACAATGAATGTATGTCATAGTAATTATATTATTCACATATTTTGAGTTTGATGATGATAGCATTTTTGTGACAATTATGACATTATGATATGTGATTGATATTCTTAAGTATGATGATTTTTATTGTGAACTTTGTTTAATGTCACTTCCATTGTTAAGGACTAGCAATAAGTTAATTGAGAAATGTGATAATAACTTAATTTTCATATTTTTCTTATAAAAAATTAGATATTATTATATCTTAATATATTTAATTTTATTAATTTTATAACATTAGTAAAACTTTCTCTGAATATTTAATAATTTTATTTTTAACTAAATTTTTATATTATTTTAAATAGAATTATAATTTATTTATATTTGATATTTTTTAGTTTTACTTTTCTTTAGTTTTAAATTATTATTTAATTGAATTGTCTTTTTGTTATACATTAAATGAAGGATTACATTCATCAACTCTAAGTTCTAACTTGGCAAATTTTAATATTCAAATTTAAGGTATATTTCATTTCATACTTTGATTTGAAAGAACATTTATGTGGGTCCTGTGATAACAGTGTTGAATATGTTATCAAAGACATTTTTCTTAATATGCATGACATCTAAATTATGCCTAATTAAATTATCCTTCCAATATGGTAACTCCCAAAATATGCTCTGCTTAGTCCAATTATGATAAACACCATACCCATGGTGTTTGCACGACTGCATTTCAGTTATTTTACTAAAGACACTAACAATCTCACTTAATTCATGTCTAGATAATCTTGGTGGAGGCAAATCAGTCACCACAGTTTTCTTCTTAAATGCATTTTTGTTTCTTCTAAATATGTGATCAACATGCAAGAATTGACGATGGCAGTCAAACCACGAATTTTTTCTCCCATGCTTCAAAGTGAATGCCTTTGTTTGATCCATGCAATATGGACATGCTAATTTACCAGCAGTCATCCATCCAGACAACATTCCATATGCTGGAAAGTCATTTATTGTCAACATCAATGCCGCCCTCATCATAAAATTTTGTTTGCTTGACACGTCATAAGTTAAAACACCCGCCCATAAAATTTTCAGTTCATCTATTAATGGTTGTAAATAAACATCAATCTTGCTCTTGGGATTGTTAGGGCCGGGAATAATGCATGTTAGGAACATGTATGGGGCAGTCATACACATTTCTGGAGGCAGATTATATGGAGTGACTATCACAGGCCAACAAAAATAAGGCGAAGCAGATTGATTGTATGGAGTGAAACCATCAGCACACAAACCAAGCCTAACATTTTTAGGATCAATTGCAAATTCAGGATATGTCCTATTAAAATGCTTCCATGCTTCACCATCGGATGGGTGAGACATCTCCCCCAACTTCCTATTATTTTCAACATGCCATCTCATGTGTGCAGATGAGCTCATAGAGGAATACAACCTCTTGAGCCTAGGAATAAGAGATAAATAATGCATTCTTTTCACTGGAATTTCATTGTTATTTCCATTACTGGTTTTACGAAATTCGTATCTTTCAACATCACAAAACCTACATTATCTGGCATTGTCATAGTATAACATACAACCATTTACACAACAATCTATTTTTCTTGAAGCAAGCCCGAGTTTAGAAACCAATTTTTTTGTTCTATAGTAATTCAGAGGAATTCGTGATCCTGGAGGAGCAACCTCTCTTAATATCTCCATAAATGAATCAAAGCACGCATGCGTTACATTATAATCAGATTTGAGGCTTAACATTCGAATTGCCAAGGATAACTTAGAATGAGTTTCGCAGCCAGGCCATAATGGTTGACTTGAAGCATTTAATAGATCATAAAACTCTTCGGCCTCTGGATATGGAGGCTCCTCTACACTCCGTTGAAAACGACTCCTAAAATCCCCAAATTCTGTTCCAGCCGCATCACAAATCATATTTTGATATCTATCAACCACGTCTTCCTCCTTTAATATAGGACTACTAGCAGTGTTCACATCAAAGTTTATATCTACACTAATTGGATCAGGCTCTTCCTCTCCATGATCTGTTCAATACCAATACCTAGGTTTGAATCCTTTTTTATACAAATGAACTTTCACAATCTCAGGTTTCAACAATTTCCCACTATAACACATCAAACATGGACACTTAATTGTTCCTTCACTAAAGTAATGAGAAGATCGACATGCATAATTCACAAACTCTTCAACTCCACGTACAAAATCTTGTGTAAGTCCTCTACGACCCGAATGAGTCCTATTATACATCCATATACGATTTTCTGGAACTACCATTTTCCGTAATTATAATTTTACACTTAAATCAAAATACAAAAATGTAAAATGCATAACATATGTTGCATAATTAATACATTTTAAAATTATACTTGTATAAATATTTCAATCCAAACAACTATTATCTCCAAAATCTTAAAATCTCTTGACATGGTATGACCTTATCCCATTCAAGAAGAAACCTTTTCAGCACTTGATTGATAGTACTCTTAAAAATCACACATCATATACTTGACAAAATTTCGACAGCATTTTCCATTGGTCTCCAAGTGCATGACTAGAAAGTGGTGACATCTACCACGATCAAGTGTGCACCCAAAGAACAAAAGGAAATGTTGCACAATAAAATTTCATCAAGTATACGATATGAAATTTAATGAGTAACTATAATCAAGTGAAGTAAAAGTTTCTTCATAAACTGTCTAAATTGGACAATTCAAGATTTAATACAATGAGCATTTCCTTCAAAGAGTACGTGTGCTCACTAATATTGAATCTCAAACGGGAAACTAAGGCTTCGCTCGGTAATACGATTTACCACATGCATCAAATATATTACAAAGATAAGAATACCAGGCAGAGTTACAGTACATTGCAATAATGAAATTCAAATTGATCATAGAGATAAATTTTTGAAATCCAGTCGTGACCATGTCATCAAATTCTAAATCTCCAATTCATAATCTACAAATCACTCATCTTCTCAGCAAACAAATCATTGGTTCAAACACTAAACCAATCAACAGAGCAAGCAATTAACAGTGGGGTACCTACTTGGTAGGTGGGCGGATTGGTGGAGGCGTGGAGCAGTGGTGGCCGGCCGGGTCGCAGGTGCAGTGGGGTCGGGGGGTCGCAGGCAGCGGTGCGGCGCGGTGGGTGGGTCGCGGGTGGCGGTGCATGGGTGGCGGTGCGCGGGTCGGTGGGTCGCTGTAGCGGGTCGGTGGGAGCTGGTACCGCTGGACGCGAGTGGCGGTGCGGGGTCGGGGGTGTCGGACGCGGGTGCCAGACGCGGGCACTGGTCGCGGGTCGGGGGTGAGGCGCGGGTCACGGTGGCTCGCTGGTCGCCGGTTGCGGTTGCTCACGCGGGTCGCGGGTCTGCGATTGGTGGTGGCTGGCAGTGGAGGTCACCGGTCGGTTGAGGGAGAGGAGGAGCTGAAGGAAACTTAGATGGATTCGAAAAAATGAAAATGGAAGAAGAACAGGGAAGGTAGATCTAGTTTTTGCGGTGGATTTTTTCGCCGCATAATTGATTTTTAAATTGCGGCAAAATTTTGAGGCGGATTTATCCGCCACAAATTTGATTTTTAAATTGAGGTAGACTTTTGAGGTGAATTTATCTCATAAATTATTTTCACAATTTTTTATTAGTTTTATATTTTGCGGCAAAAAAATTTGTCGCAAAATTTATTTTAAATTGCGGCTTATTTTTTGCCACGATTTTTTTTCTGCTGCAAATATTTTTTATAAATTTTTTACTAATTTTTTTACGTAATATCTTTTGCAACGAATTTTTCTGCAGCAAAATTTCTTAAGCGTTGACTTTTTTGCTGCAGATTATTTCGCCGCAAGGAATTTAAAAATTTTTATGATTTTTTTATTAGTTTATCAATTTTGTGGTGGAATTCATCCATCGCAATTTATTATTTTATAATTTACGACTGATATTTGAGGCAAATTTATCCGCCATAAATTGTTAATTTTTTTTAAGTTTTATTAAGTTTGCGGCTGATATTTTTGTCGCAAAACTTTTTTTACGAACTGCTACAGTATTTCATGATGAAAATTATCGTCGGAAAAATTTGCGGCGGTCAATTCGATGCAAAAATTATCTGTCACAAAATTTGCCTCTAATTGAGGCGGATCATAATCTGCCGCAACGCCTTTCGCAATTGCGAAGGATGCGAATCTGCCGCAAAAAATTCACCTCAAATTTACTATTTTCTTGTAGTGTTCCCTTTTGAAGAACTTACACCTGGATTTACATGGCAACACAAACGGGATGAGAAATC
The DNA here is from genome assembly GCA_029884595.1 of Ormosia semicastrata. Classification (NCBI taxonomy): domain Eukaryota; kingdom Viridiplantae; phylum Streptophyta; class Magnoliopsida; order Fabales; family Fabaceae; genus Ormosia; species Ormosia semicastrata. The sequence continues at coordinate 50,373,679 of JAQQTO010000056.1, read as the reverse complement.
ACAATTCTCAGTATAAGTATTCCAATACCAGCATTTTATACAATCTTACAGATTACACAACCATTAAGTTAACACTTCAATCACAGAAGTACACAATTGCCCATACAATTGCAATGTCATGAGTTCATGTCATGGCAGAAATCACCCATACAATTGCCATATTATACCTAATTATGTCTAATGTTTATGTTTATGCAAGTCCTAAGAGTGAATGCAATTTAAGATGCCATGAGTCCTCAGACGTATTGAGGATATTATCCATCTCAACTACCCTAGGATATGTTATTCATAGTTATTTTTGCATGTCTCTTTGTTGAAAAATTGAAATAATTAGAAGACTTGATGAGGACATGTGGATACTATTTTTACCTTTTGAGTCATTCATTTTTATTATGAGAGTGTTTTCTTGGTCATCCAATGTTTATTGTGGTGCTCATAATTTTCTTATTTCACTAGATCGTTTGATTATTGTTTTGGCTGAAAAGAAGTTTTATATTATAGTTGCATTTAATCAAATGTCATAGAAGTTGGTAGAATTGTGTGTTTTCTTGAGAGGTGATATAAGGTCATGTTTCTTATTTTGAGTTTTTGAATAATGTTTTTGTTCTTTTACACATTGCCGCTAGTCACCTCTTTGAGCTTATTTATTGAACATTTCTTTCTTAATCTTCTCCTAAAGTGTTTCAGAAAAGAAGCAATATTATTGTAATATTGGAAGGTATATAGGAAGCAAAAAGAGAAAAATATTTTTAAAAAAATCCAAATGTAAGTGCAAGAAAAAAAAAGGAATTTTTTTGTTGAAAAGCTACAAAGTTAGAAAAAAAAAGAGAAAAGAAGTGAAAAAAAGTCTGATTTGGGAGTTTAAAAAAAAGTGATTTAAAGAAAGTAAAAAAAATTATGTTGAAAGTGTCGCAATCATGCTTCTAAATATTCTTAAAACACTTTTGATTTTTTCTTAACCTTCATATTTTTTCTTTATCCACATTACAAACTTAATAATGTCGTATTTGATCTTAAGAGATTGCATGGTTCTTCTAATATACATGACTAATCTTAAAGTGTGATATAAATTTTTTTCTTAACATCTTTTCATAAAATGATATTTGTTTTATTTTCTTAGCATTCTTTCTATCATTTTATATATGAGATATTTATTTTAATTTGTACCTATTACTCTACTCACATATTTCTGAGTGATTTTCATTAGTAAGTATAACTCTTGTGAAGATTGTATATGATTGAAAGATATTTTTTTGATGAGGATTCTAATAGTGATATATGGAGACAATGAATATATGTCATAGTAATTATATTATTCACATATTTTGAGTTTGATGATGATAGAATTTTTGTGACAATTATGACATTATGATATGTGATTGATATTCTTAAGTATGATGATTTTTATTGTGAACTTTATTTAATGTCACTTCCATTGTTAAGGACTAGCAATAAGTTAATTGAGAATTGTGATAATAACTTAAGTTTTATATTTTTCTTATAAAAAATTAGATATTATTATATCTTAATATATTTAATTTTATTAATTTTATAACATTAGTAAAATTTTCTCTGAATATTTAATGATTTTATTTTTAACTAAATTTTTATATTATTTTAAATAGAATTATAATTTATTTATATTTTATATTTTTTAGTTTTACTTTTCTTTAGTTTTAAATTATTATTTAATTGAATTGTCTTTTTGTTATACATTAAATGAAGGATTACATTCATCAACTCTAAGTTCTAACTTTGCAAATTTTAATATTCAAATTTAAGGTATATTTCATTTCATACTTTGATTTGAAAGAACATTTATGTGGGTCCTGTGATAATTATGTTGAATAGAAAGATTGAAGAAGCAAGGTGGATCATTGTCAAACCAATCCTAAAGCCCGTGTCACGAGGTAGTCTCTAAATAAAGAGAAAATAAATCAAAGATATTAAAGAAGCCAGGCCGTACGGTTACCAAAAGAAAAAGAAAAATAACCTAATTTAAGTGTACATGTACAAGCTATAAATAGAGAATAGCAATGCAGCAGAAAAACATTAAAAACCATATCATATCATCATTCTCTCAATTTTTTTTTATATGATCAATTATAAAAAAAATATAAAAAATTATTAATAAAATTTAATTAAAATTTATAGATTGTTTTATAATCTTATATCTTTCTTTATTTTATAATTAATTACTTAAAAAAAATTAAGAAGATGTTCCTTGAAAACAGATTCCAAGAGGACGTTGCAACACGCCGTTTGAGATTGAAGAAGAAGAGCCGCACGGACTGCACGTGCAGCAACGCAGCTCGAGAGAGAAGGACTTGACGCAAGTTGGAGCAAAAATAATGTTCTTAAATTATTTTTAATCCAACATTATTTTTTACATTCACTTTGAGTGAATGTGATTAAATAAAAAAAGATAAAAAAATAAATATAATAAATAGTATAAAAAATATAAAAAGAGATATATATATTATTTGTGATAAAAATATTATTATTAAAGTTGAAGTCTAGTTAACTTTTGTATAATTAAAAAATTTAGTGAAATAATTTTATTATATTTTAATTTTTTTATATTTTATTAAATTTTTATATTAAGAAGAGGAAGAAATTTTGATTATTTTGATATTGTTATATTAAATTATTTTACTTAATTTTAAAATTTAAAATTTATTTATTTTATTTTTTTATTAAATTATAGGAATAAACTTTTAAATGAGTTGAATTTTTTTTATACGTCATAATTTATTTGTGTTATTTAAATTTTGATAACAAAGATGATGCTGGAGGACTCCTCGCACTTGGGGATGATTTCCCTCGAAGAAGACAGGCAGATGAAGCCTGTGATTAAAAGGTCATCTTCTTGGACTTGTTAAAGATCATCTTCAGGCGATAGATAAATAGTAAAAAGTAAAAAAGAGTAGACAAGCACTTAAAAAGGTCAGATTTCTTGTTATTTCAATACTGCACTAACAATTATCAAAACTTTGGCAATTTCCTTCAATGTAGGGCTGGATCGAAAGTTTGGCTTGTTTAAAATAACTGCCACTAATACTAGCTAGCACCATGCTTTTCTCAAATAAGAAAGACACTTCAGCTCATTTTGCTAAGTTTCATGCTATTGTTCCCTTGTTGCCTGTGATTATTACTAAGAAAAGATCAAGTATCATAAATTATTCTTCATTAAAATAACGTGTTCCTCCCATTGCCAGCAAGTTATCGATTAAGCTTCGTTATATAGAAAGACATTAGGATCTTCTTTATGTAGGACATAGGTTTACTATTCCCATCGCAAAAAATGGAACGGATGGTTGATTTGTGCAAATCATAAAAACGCTGCAAATCACAACCAATGGCTTCTTCAAATCACAACTAACAAATCAACTAATTTTATGTTCTGGCTTCTCGCCCCTGTTCTCACAACCGACCTCCACCATCACCCTCCGCATCATTATCACGTCTCTGGAGTTCACGGTGTCGGTTCTCACCATCGCCGTCAAAAGTGGGAAGGACTATATTGTAATTTTTAAAAGACTAGAAATGTTGGAGGACTAAAATGCAATATGTTTAAAAAATCGGGTTACCTCTTATCAAAGGTCATTTTGCATGGACGATCCATGGTTCAAAAGTTTTTATGACCTTTGTAGAATCTGCCCACTCTAAAACTGTTTAAACTTATTAACTTCAATAGAAAGTGAGAAAAAAACCACAGTTAATTAATTATTGAGACTAAAACCTCATTACACGTTGACCTCAACCTCATTTTCTAGCCCCATTCCTCATTATCTCATTTTCTCTCATTTAAAAGTTAGAATTTTCCCTTGACGCTGAAAGAAAACTCCCACAAGAAGTTGAATAAATACCTGTTTCACCCTCTTTGCGCATGCGGTATTAAACAATGTCACTTGTTCAGTCCCATAAGCTGAGTGTTACGGGGAATGTGTAGTTAACGAGTAGAAATACAAAAGAAGATAAAGATTAGGATTGAATGTTGGAAATTATGAAGATTTCAACTAGTAATTCACCAACACACAGATTTTAATTGGTAATTAGCTCACACACACCAATGCACACTAAACTTGGGGAGGACAGGGGTGACGGCAGGATTTGATTCTAGATCTTGGCATACACTTACAAAATATTTTATCAGTTGAACTAATTGATATCTTCAATTGACTCATAGTCAATATCTTTTGTATAATCTGAACAATATAAACAAAAAAGTTTTAAGGCATGTTAAGATTATATTCCATTTAATTCTAGCTATGTCAATTACTCGTAATTAAATAATAATAAATATTCTTATAAATATTTTAATTTTATTATAAATGTCTTGTCTTTAATTAGATTAAAAAGATAAATTAATTTATGTATATTAAAATTGACCTCAGACACCACATAATTTCAATACCAAAAAGGACCTTGTTATTTGCTCACAATTATTACACCATTATTTTTTACATCATTTTCTCTTTATTGAAACAAGATAAGTGCATTTCCTAATCACTAATGTTATTTCTATACTAAAAAACATACATCTCCTCTACACTTATATATTTTGAGCAAAAAAGAGAGAAAAAGTGGTGGGAAAGAAGGTTGATTTGAATTTCTTTTAAGTGTAAGAAGTAGGTGTATGAGTTCAGGTGTTGGAATAACATGATTATTTTTTAATACACGTTCTCTCTCTTTATTTTTTTTTCAAACTAATAAAAGTATAAGAAAATGTGTGAAAAAAATGTGAAAAATTATTTTTCTTTTAAAAAAATAGTGATTAAAAATAAAAGACAAATGATGCTTGCACATATTTTTTCACACTTTTTGTTCACAAATGCTAATTTGAAAAAAAAATGTGTATTAAAAAGTATATTTCACTTATTTTATTATCTAAAATAAAAAAGCTTTAAAATAATATAAAAAATAGTATAAAAATAGTACCACCCAAAGTAAAATATTGATAGCATTAAAGTGGACGTACAAATTGCAATGAAATGATATCTGAGTATAAATAAACTTTTGAACGTAATCTTTCTAAAAATTATTGAGGCAATATTGATGTTCAATATTAATCTGATGATTTGGCTGAATAAATTACCGAAAATAACAAAAAAAAAGTATTAATAAAAATATATCCAATTCAGAAACAATGAACGTGATTAATAATCAACCATTAATTAAATTTATTAACCACTTGAGCAATTAAATATTCTTATTATAAATATGTTTTTAGCAACAATTTTTTAAAATTTTCAGAATAAATTATTTGATATGACAATTGATGCTGTAAAAGTGTACTTTACGCTTCTATTGGCGTGAGAGATACATAGCTGGACTCAATAGATACGATGTGAATTAACTGAAGTAATAAAGAGATGATGACCGGAGCTTTTTGATGTGGGTTCATTTTATTTGGGTATACAAATAAATTATTATTATTTTATTTGATAATATTTATATATAAATTTAAGTATATATAAAAATATTAATTAAAATTTATAATATTTTTATATATATAATATTTATATAAAATAATTTACTTAAATTTATATACAAATTTAAATATTATTAATTAAAATATATATAAATTTAATTTTTTAATCTTAACTATTAATTTATTAATAACTAAAAATTAATTGTACAATTTATTAACTATTTTGAAGTGTTCCATATATTAGTCATTCTCACAATAACTTCTATCAATTGGTACTATAAAAAGTGCTCCATATATTAGACATTCCCACGATGACCTCTATCAATTGCTATTGTCAAAGTGTACCCTACTCTTTTATTAATGCCATAAAACTGTACCCTAGTATTGTTGAATTCAACACCTGAATTTCGTGGCTAAGAAGTTACCTATAAAGAAAAGAGAAATGTTTTACGTAATTTATAATATGTATATATATTTAGTTAATGTAAAAAATATATCAAATTATTTTATATATAATTATAATATTTTTATATTATACAGAATAGTTTTATGAAGAAATTAAATAAAATTAAATATATTTTAATTAAACAAATAATGTTACTATAAAAAAAATCTTTTTGTATTTTCAAAATAAATTTTTTTATTTTATACTATTAAATATATAAATATCAGTTTGTATATTATCATTATTTTTTACCTTAATTATATTTTTAATAATATAATTAATTTATCATGTATTCAATAATATGAAATAAGAAATTTCTTACATTAAAATACATATTATTCTATATATCAATAAATTTTGGATCATAATTTTAAAAAAGACTTGCTACGGAAAGTTTGAACATTTAAAAGATCAGGCCAATTCAACACAACACCTTTTTTTTTTTAAATTTATAACCATACATAAATCATGAGGTAGTATTTTTGTGGCTGAAAGTCTATTTGGTATCAAAATGAGAAAAAAAAAAAAAAAAGAAGAAGGGATATCACATAAAAGAAAAGAAAGAAAAGAGTTATTTTCTTTATGTTTGATATTATCAAATGAAAAAGAAACATATTTTCCTTTTTTTATTTAATTTTATAAAAAATTATTATATAAATGTTTGTATATTTTGATGAAACTCACAAAAGAATTCTTCTCTTTCCTTCCTTTCCATTCAAGAAGGGAAGGATGCAAAAATTACGAGACTCATCAAAAGTTCATCACCTAAATTTTTTCTTTTCCGTTCACAAATACATACTATGAGAGAGGTGTTATCCTTTCCCGTTTTCCTTTCTTTTCCCTTCCCCAAAAGCCATTCGAAACAAACCATGAGTGATAGCAGAGAATAACATTCTCCATTTAAAAATTTACCAACTTAAATCATCGCCTCTGTTATGTTCCTCTGATAAAATATTGCAACTAAGAAAATAAAATTTATCAATTATGAAAGAGGTGTAAGTTAAAAAGAGAAAGGTGTGATTTGTATTTTATTAGAAAGACATGGTTGTGAGGGAGTAGGATTTGAATTCAAAAACTCACATCATATTCCTCACTACATATTACTTTGGTAGCTAGTTGAAGAGTGATTGAGGGAGACGAAAGAGAATGAATAGGGCTGCAAACGCTCATAGTTTAGTTCATTAAAGCTAAGAAGTGTAGTACATAATTCTCCTCAAATTAATAGCAAAACACACATCTAAAACTAATTTTACTAAGACCAGGGTTTCAAATCTCGATTGCGGTCGCGTTGCGGTCGCGGCACATCTAAACCTAATTTTACTAGGACATAAAGCCCTAACATAACATTCGAGTAATCAAATTTTAGAAAGTAATAATCCTAATCCATATCACAATAGTTCTGATAAATTCCAAACTACAATTTATTACATGTTACATAATTCCAAAACCCTAATAACTATTTGTTACTCTGCACGGGTCGAGCAACTTTAACTGGGAAATCATCAATCTCATCCTTCCATGGACTCTTCTTGGATGCTGGTTCAATGGTGTTCAAAGCAAGCCACACAGCAGTGTTACACTTGAATCCAGATCCAAATGCCATTTGCCATATCCTATCACCCTTTTTTATTCTGCCCTTGGCCTCACAGTAAGCCAACTCATACCACACAGAACTAGATGATGTGTTCCCAAACCTGTAAAGTGTCATTCTCGAAGGCTCCATGTGCCAATCATCAAGCTCAAGACTCTTCTGCATCCTATCTAGAACTGCCCTGCCGCCTGTGTTGGAAAACATGGTAGAGACAAGAAAAAATTGGGAGTTGAGAGTGAGAATAAGAAATCTGATTTTACTAAATGTTAAAAAGTGTATACAATATGTTTATATAGAACAATAGAATGTAATTAATTTATAACCAACTTGCTGACTCATCAAATCAATCTAACTTCCAACTAACATTAATCATACAATAACTATACTCTAACTATGATAATTAATAACCTGTGTGAATGCAAAAGTGCTTGAATGCTAGCTTGAAATTTGGCATGTAGGCTTCAATCTTCATCTTGAAGAGCTTCCTCTCCACAAGGTTTGCCAAAAACTTGAGTTTCTCTGAAATGGGGAGGACTAATGGCCCAAGTGATGTGATGTGTACCTTGAGTGCATCCCTTGCAACATTCATGAGATCTTTGGAGAGTGAAACACCAACTTTCTGGTCATCATCTTCTTCCTGAAGGACACATTTGTAGCTGTTGTCATCAGCACCAACATGGGTACGCAGTGTGTGGATGAGCTGATATTTTGAGCGGTAGCGGTCAGAAGGATGGCTAGAGAGCAGGGCTGCTGATCCTCCCATGCGAAAGAGGCAATTGACAAGCAGCATTGAGGGATTGTTGCCCCAGTACATGCTTGAGATTTCATTTTCTGTGCTTAGTACCAAGGCGTAAGAGTTTGGATGTGCCTGTTGCACGAATAATCATGTGTGAGGAAGTAGTACCAGAATATTAATGATTGTTTACATTGCCTCTCGTACACAAATACACAAAATATATATATATATTATAGAGGATTAACACATTAAATTTTTTTTTATATTTATTTTTAATTATTAATTTTATTTTCATCTAATAGTTATTTTTAATGAAATAATCTTAACCATTAAATGAAAGTGAAATTAATAATTAAAAATAAGTATAAAAAAATTTATACTAATATAAGTTGATCCATAATATATATTTCTTCATAATTAATTTGACGGAATATGAGTCAAAATGGACGCGTAGTCATTACTGTTGTATCTTATCATGACCTATTTGTATAACAATGAGGACATATACTCCACTTATTTTAGAATTTTTTTATTTATAAATAATTATTTGATATTTTATTTTTTTATATTTTTAATTTTATCTTTATAACTAAATAAATAACTAAATAAATTTATTATAAAAAAATTAAAATTTTTATAACATTTTTTTTAAGTTGATCTTATGTAATTAAATATCAAGATCATTTATATATACATAAATAAAAAAATATTTGATAATATTAATAGTAAAAAAATTATTTATACTATGAAGAGAATAATTATAAATTACTCTTTCATCATCGTGTATTAATATTTTTTTAATTTAATTTTTTTTTATATATTACCTTTGCTTGCATTGCCTAAATTTTTTAGGTTGGTCACTGTATCTTATCCAATAATCACCTCTAAATCTGGCCAAATACTATTATTTTTTAATCCTTGAATCTGGCTAAATACTATTAAATTTTGTTTTTGGAGGAATAATTTATTTGCACATTAAAAAAATCATATCATATTTACACCTCACTTGTTTAGAAAATAAAAGGTAGAGAGTGTAAATATGTGTTTATTTTATTTTATTATCTAAAAACAAAAATAGTGTAAGAATAATATAAAAAAATATGTATAAATATCATTATTATTTTTAATTGTTTAACACTGTATTAATATGCTGTTGATGTTAGATACAAAACGAGGAATGAATGTTGCATATTATTTTTTTACACTTGGTGTTACACTTTTACTTGTTTTGATAAAAAGAAAGAGAGGATGCATATTGAAAAATATGTTTATTTTATTTTATTATTAAAAAGAAAGTATAAAAAAATATAATAAAAGTGATATGTGAATATCATCATTGATATAAAACTTTGTAAAGTACTGCAAATATACTTTTCATTCAAGTTGTGAAGGAAGAGTAATGGCACACGCAATTGAAAAAAAATTTGTGAGAACTTCTAATCTTAAGCCTGTATATCAATTTTTGACATATATAAATTATATTAATAAATATATTTATATTTTTAATATGACCTATATAACTTAATACATATAAAATATTGATATATATGCACATGACTAAAAGTTTTCATCCTAAATTTTCTCGACACAACCGAACTATTTTAGGCATGGAGAATGATTCTTGTAAATTACTTTGTTTACACAATTTTTGTACATTAAAATCCTGTTCGTGATTTCGTTCATGTGTGTACCAGCAACGACGTACACAAGGAATTTGACGAATCGTTGTACTAGAGTCATGTGAAAAGATATGATATGAAAGTATCTAATTGTCAATAATAATATTCATATATAATTTTTATTATATTATTTTTTTAAAATTATAAAATAAAAAAATTTCTTAATATATAATTTTTTTAAATAAAAAATGTAACATATATTATAAAAAAATAATGTATAATATTCATTTTCCAACATTAAAGTAAAATACATATATCGAAAGGCAGGGAAGTAAGATGAGAGAAAACCTGCAGGAGCTGTTTGGCCAAGTCTACAGCTAGAACACCAGCACTGCACCCCATACCACTAAGATTATAGGTCAATATGTTCCCTCTAAGCTTGTAGTGATTCACAATGGTGTCAGAAAGAGCTGGTGTAGGGTTGAACAAACAACAGTTCACCACAAGAATCCCTATGTCCTTAGCTTGAACACCAGTTTTCTCCAAGAGCTCATCAACAGCTCCAAAAAGCACCGTGTCTGTTTCCTTCCTTGCCTCATCCAGAGTGAGCCTTGGTGGGATCGCCAACAGTGCCTCTGGAACATAGGTCTTTGGTCCCAATCCAGACCTATCTATAATCTTTGTCACCAGCTTGAAGTTCTCTTCTGATAGAAATCCAACACGCTTAGCTCTGTCTAATACCATTTCATTGGTGCAAAGACATGAAAGGTTTGGTTTGTAGCAAGCAAAGTCCACCAAATAAACTCTGCTGGGTCTACATATGAGGAAGTAGTTGACTAGAGATGCAACAAAGCAAGAAGCTATGATTACTGAAGCACGAGGATTGAACTCAGGAGTGTAAACACATGCTGCAGCTACCACTAGAAACGAGGTGAACAAAATGTTCATTTTGTTAGAGACCAAGTAGTGGTACACATGCCGCACATGCTTCAGCATTGTAGAGGGGGGGAAGGTGATGTGATGCTATTGTTATTTCTGAAACTATAGGACACTTGAACCCTCAATGCAGAAGGCTATGGTTTTGTCTGAAATACCATATGGTGAGCTTATATAGGAATTGAAAGGAGCAAAGCATGGCCATAGACTGATAGAGAATAATAACTGGGGATGGGCAGTGATATTTTGGGCACTGTTCATGTTGGTGGAGAAAGTTAAAAGGTGGATCGGAGTTAGAATGTCATAACTATTAGTAATTGTTTTTGTCAGGGGTTAGCTTCAATTTAAGTTTACCGACAATATCTGACTTTTGAAGAAATAAATAATAATAGTTATAAAGATAAAACGTAGACGAAGTTATTTATATTTTTTTATTCATTTCTTAAATCAAATAATAATATATATTTTTAACTTAGTAATACATACTTAACACTATTAAATAGTAGTTAATTAAAAATATATATATATATATCATTGTTTAATTTGAGAACTGAATAAAAAGAATATAAAAATATTTAAATTAAGTTTTATCCAAAAATTATGATTTACAGATTTTTTTTTCAAAAAAACTTATATTGGCCATTAAAGTTTTAACAATATTATATAGACATACTTATACACATATTAATTTACATTAATATAATTTTTATTTTCTAATTATAATTATATCCACCTCATTTTTTTGCATACATATACTTTAATAATCTAATTTTGCCACCCAAATAAATACGAGAGATAAGAGCATACATATACTTTGATAATCTAATTTTGCCACCCAAATAAATACGAGAGATAAGAGTAGGAAATGGATCGTGATGTGTAATCAGCACGTTATTTGGATTTTACGATGAGTCACATTCAATAGTTTGCACATATATGTGTAGGGTTCACATTCTTCATGTTTTAGCTGGGAAAATATTTGTTGAACATCCAGAAAATAACTTCCGTGTAGAATACTGTGTTACATATTCAACCATATAAGTAACTTTTTGCTGTATTACTGTATACTATATCCACATGTGAGAAAAATGTCATATTAGGTGTCATACTTCAAGTCTTTAAATAATAGAATTCTTTTAACTACAAGATGAGTTATACTACTTTTGATCTATTTTAAGTGCCATTTTAATGCAAGACATAATAATTAAGAAACATCTCCTTTAATATGTTAAACTTATAAATAGTTATAGAAGTAGCTTAATACTTGTTTAACATATTTATTTTATTTTGTAATAATTTGAGTTAGTTTAAGCACTTTATTGTAACTCGAAAGGTAAAAAATAGCTTAAAATGACTCATACATTAGCATAAATGACTTAACTAATGGAAATAAATGTAAATGATTTATTTTTAAGTCATAAATGTGTATTTTATGATGGGGTTAAAGTTTGAGAATAATCGAAGTCACTTTAATATTTTTAGGCAAACTGATTATGTGTTTTAATGTCAGAATGACTAGTCATAGATATGAAAAAATGATGATTTTTGTGCAACAAGATTTTTTATGAATCCTGTTATGTATTTTAGAAATCTAAGTATTCTTAATAGATCGAGAGTATCACTTGGTCACTAAAGTGACCAAACTTGTTACTTTTCAATCACCTTCTTTGACCTCCTTTTCTGTGATATTTCTTTGAGTTTTCTCTCTTATTTCTCATTCTTTCTCTCGACTGAAAACCAGAATAGCAGTAAGAAAGGAGAAAAGTGAAGAAGAGGAAGATAAGAGGAAAGAAAGAAGAGGAAATCCAAGGGGGAAGATAAGCTAGTGATTTTGTGATCATCATCTTCATCTTTGTTTCAAAGGTAGGGGTTCTTTTTATCCATTTATCATCTTTTGTTCATCTTGTATGATATTAGGGTTGTTGGATGAATTTTTTGTTTGGTGAGTCAAATCCTTACTCTTAACTTGGTTCTTGATCCCAAGAGTTGAATTTGAATGTTTTCAACTCATTGGAAACCATGGTAACTTATTTTGCTTGATGAATGTTCATATGCTTATTTGAGCAGCTTTTAGGTTTTGGATAATTCTATGACTTGATTTAGTTTAAATCCATGTTTGATGAGTTGAGTGTTTGATTTATGATTCCAATAAGTTAGAGAGCATGATAGGGATTAGAAATCATCTAGAATTTGGTCACGAGTGGCTGAATCTCGTTTTGTTCCTTAATGAAACAATAACAACTTCTACAGAATTCTGCAGATTCTGTTCTAGGCGACGAGCATCTAGGCGCCTTGTGGGGAGCGCCTGAGCGTCCTCAGCCCAGAATGGTTATACTTGCTGCTGGACGATCAGCGTATGAGCGCCCAATGTCTAGAGAGTCTCGCGTGATGATGTTGTTTGCACGCCTAAGCACCAGGTTGGAAGTGCTTGAGCGCTGAAGCAGAGCAAAGAATGCAATTTAGCATGTGTTACTAAATAAATTCCCTACTTGTTGGGATCATTTGTGCAAGTCTTTTAGGATGTAATGAGGCACTTTTGGGAATATTTTTTTGGAGAGAATTATTAACTTGTATATATGAAAAATTTAGGAATTCTTAGACACTCAAAGTATGATAGAATACTTATGTTAGTGTTTAGAACTTTAGTCAACATGAGGTTGATTTCTAAAACACTTGTGAGTGATTGTGTGACATTCTAAATACTGTTTAGTTAGAGATATGAATCTTGCTATCTTGTTGGATAGGTGAAGCTAAGATTCTTATGTTCTAGTATTTAAAATGTCGCTTGGATGTTTAGTTTTCAAACTTGGTATTTATTAATTTCTTATGTATTGTAACCTTAGAAGGTGTGCACAACCATTGGCTTGGGAATGAGGTGTTGGATCCGAATTCTCCTTGCATTTATGCTTGTGTGGTCAGGGTTATCGGTATGGGGGTAACAATAATACTCTTACATTGGTAAAGGAAAAGTGTTTACCTATTACCAAGTAGGATATAAGCTTTTAGGCCTAACCTGCTAGTATATACAAGGAACGGAGGTTCTTGGGAAATAAGTAAGTATCTTGTGTTTTCAAAAACTAAAACCTTCATAAGCATTGCATAATCATTCTATTAGGATTTTGTGTGAGCATAATCATACTTTATAACATAAAGCATTGTATGGTTGACAATTGTATGAGCAGTTGTGTTGCTTGATTGGTTGCTTGTCGATGGTATCTTAGGATTGTATGAGCGATTCTTAAATGTTATTGATTTTTAGATATTCTATTACATAGAGTGTTTATATATGTTCAGTTGATTTATTTGTTGTAAATGATTAACTACTGGTCTTTGTATGTTTATATTGAGAAATTGTGATTTCTTACCCCTATGTGTTCCATGTAATTCCAGGTGAAGACCCTCCAAAAGAGAAAAAGGGCAAGAAAAAGAAGAAGCATAAGACTTAGTTTAGTTGCTTTATTTCTTTTTGCATTAGCTTGTATTTATTTACTTTGCTGGTTGATTGTAAAAGTTTATGTATATAGTATGACTTGTTAGCAAGTGATGTATGTATATATGATCTTTTTATCATCCGTGGCTCTTTATAATGACTGCACAAGTTATTATAAATTTATGTTTTATGCATTTTAGAAAGTGACATGCTTAATATACCTTATCTTGAATTATACTGCTTATTTTACGATAATTTGTATTAGGGTGTTAAATGTGTAATTTCCTATTAATTATTTCCTAACATTTAGCATTTTACTTAACTAAATTATGTATAAATAATCAAATTTAAATAAGTTTTTATTACTTAATACAAGTGGTTATATTATTGAATAAAAATAGCTATTTAATTAATAAATTATTTGTTTTAATAGTTATTAAAAAATTGTTAATCTCTTATCAGTTAAATTGATTATTTATTTTAACATTGACTAAAAATTATACTTTAATTGAAATAATAATTGATTATATTTGTTAGACTCTGCTAGAATAGGAACTTGACTTATTTGGTAGAGATACTGGGTGCAACTCTTTAAATACCATCACTCTCCTCCTGACACAAAACCTTCAACGACAATATGTTAATGTCTGATGCAAACGTCGATAAAATGGATTGCTGGCTGTCTGATTGTATATTTAAGAGATGTGATTGCTTTTTTAGAAAAAGAAAAACAGAAAAAAAAAGAATTTCCTTCTCAGAAGTTTCAATTGAAGCATTTATGCATCTTGATATAGACAATGTAAGTTACAACCAATAAAATAGATGTATTCATTTTCACACAAAAAAAAAAAGTCGATGTATTCATTAGAAAAACAAAAAAAATGACTATTTTGGTTTTAAATAATTATATATATATATATATATATATATATATATATATATATATATATATATATATATATATATATATAAAGAATTATAAAGCTTGTTAAACTTTCAAGCTTGTTAAACTTTCAAATGAAATATAAACTTCACAACAACTTTATTTATTAGGTAGATACACTCTGAGCAACTCTTTTTATTATGATTATGGACTTATACTAATATGGCTATATATATAACTTTAAAAAACAAACATCTTTTCGACTAGCATAGAGGCAACACATTGGATTCTTGAGAGAAAAGTTCATTGATTTGTTTGAGGCCAATTAGTTGTGGTATACACAAGTTGTATTGTAGAAGAGAAAAGTGCAAATATTGCCATTAGAGGTAGGAATAAAGGTGGGTATACGGGTTGCGGTCTACGGACTAGTTTGTTTAACTTGTGGCTCGCAGGTTAGGACCAAACTAAATGTAGGCTCGTTTAAATGTGGCCCTATATTGTTAGAATTTTTTTTATGATTTTGGACTTTTATTAATTTATCCATTTGTCAAAATTAGTTAAATGATAACTTGATATTTCCTGAAATCCATTTATATTGTGATTAAATGGATTATTGGAAATCACATGTTGGACATTGAGTTTAAATAGTATGTGTGCTTGAAAAGGTGTGAGGTCCGGTCGTTTGATTCCATGATGGGTGAAATAAGACAACCCTTCAACGAGGGGCAAGTCTCCTCTCCACTCCTTTCATATATATGTGTGTCTTTTCAAGATAAATACATGATTTTTTGACTCATAAACCATTATTGCACAATCCAAAAGAGAGAGGAAAAGGAGAGGAAAATCTTGATTCCTATAGTTTACAAGTGTGTATAATTCTTGTTCCTTCTTGATCGTAAATTTGACAAACAATAAGATGTCTACACGAGACACGTCTTGATTATTAATATGATGTTCCAAATTCATGAATCTATGATCTAAGGAAAAACTTGGTATGATTTATAATGTCTACATGTGGTATTAGAGTCTTAGATACATAATTTAGAATCCATTCAAATATGTACATGTATGATAATATGAGAACCAATGATTTTATGGTTTATAACTTGTATTCTTTATGCATGGTTATGTAGATATAGGATAAGAATTATTTAAGTATGTTTTTGTAAGATTTTTAAATGTAGTAAGTCATTTTAAGTCACTGTAAATGACTCGAAAACTTAGAACCCACATTAACCTCCATGGATGAAAACCTCAAGAACACTTGATGATTTTAAACCATTATTGTTTGGTTTTATATATGATAATTATCTAAATCCATCCTAGAACATGTTTAGGCATGAATCCAAGCCTTAGAGGCGATCAAAACATGTTTAAAATTGGAGAGGGATGTGATTTTTCAAACCGGGTTTGAGCAAACCCGTTTTGGCATTTTTTGAATCCTAAACGATCCATTCTTGCATGGTTTTCTTCACGAAAATCATTTAAAATGATGATAAATCATATGTGGAGAAAGACTTAATCGTTTGGGGATCAAAATTGTGTCAAACACATTCGAAAATGGTGATGGATCGCGAAATGAGTCATTAGAACCCATTTACTAGCAAAACGGGTCGTAACGATCTGGTTGGATGTTGAAGATGAATAGTGCATGTGGGACAAATCCCATGCGCATGGCCAGGCGCGTGTGGCCTCTTGGCTACATCGTTTTGCATACTATTTTTTTCTGTGTACTCGTATTGATGACTAAAATTTATCTATATATGTTTTATAATTTTTTGGATTTTAAAGATATTTAATATTAATTTATTTCTTCTTTATTTAGATTAGGCATTTGCGAAAATCAATTTTTAGTGATTCTGAACATGAAAAATATTTTAATATTATGATAAACCTATCTATGATAGCCACTCTCCTTAGTTATTAAGTTTAGGTAGTGTACTGTTTAGGTACATTAAGAAAATTAAAGATAGGTTGAAAAATGATTATTTGGGCTATTACTGATTTATCCCTGTTTAGGGCTCAATTAATTGAAATGAATATATGTCACCATTTACTTGTGAATAATTTTTTGAGATATTGTGTTACTTAATTAATTTGTGAATTAAACTTACCCACAGGTAGTAGATTCATAAATTATTTTGTGGTAATATGTTATTATTATTTAGGATGATCTTTACAATTAAATTCTTTCTACCCACAGGTGTTAGAATTTTTGTAACTGTTGTTATTATATGATATATACTCTATCCATAGGAGAGTTTATATTATATGTATTAAACCCCTGTTTCAGTAATTATCATTACTATCATTATCCATGTTATTAATCATTTATTTATTTATTATTTTTAAGCTCTAGTAATTTTTTCCTTGAATAATACTGCAAACCAAATTGAGGTTTTGACTGGAAATAATTATAAGAAGTGGAAGGATTATGTTGAATTAGCCCTTAGCTTGTTGGACATTGATATAACTATTAGAGAATATGAACCCGCTATATTGACTGCCTAAAGCACTAATGACCAGAAAGCTTATCACAATGAGTGGACAATGGCTAATCGCAAGACTTTAATGTTTATTAAGCGCTCTATTGATGAGACACTTGTGAAAACAGTTTCACATTCCGA
This sequence comes from Ormosia semicastrata, assembly GCA_029884595.1. Classification (NCBI taxonomy): domain Eukaryota; kingdom Viridiplantae; phylum Streptophyta; class Magnoliopsida; order Fabales; family Fabaceae; genus Ormosia; species Ormosia semicastrata. The sequence continues at coordinate 50,355,978 of JAQQTO010000056.1, read as the reverse complement.
CAATATCAAAACTTTTCTTGCTTCCATTAAGAAAAAGTACGCAGTATCTGGAAAAGTCGAAGTAGGTCAATTGATGGAAACCTTTATTAACGTGAAATATGATGGAATTGGTGGTGTTAGGCAACACATTATGAAGATGGTAACCATTACCAATAAACTTAGTGACCTTAAGTGTCATGTAATTGATATTTTTCTTGTTTATTATGGTTTAAATTCCCTACCTACTAAGTTTGATGCCTTAAAAATATCTTATAATACCCAAAAGGAAAAATGAGATATTAATACCTTAATATCTATTTGCATACAAGAAGAGGATAGGATTAATAGGTAGATAAAGGATAATATCCCACCTTCACTTGATTCTATAGATTTTAGGGATTGTGTAAACTGTATAAGAGGAAAGATGACCAAGACAAGTAGAAAGGGTTCTACATGAAGTAAAAAACTTTTAGAAATAATTCATACAAATATTACTGGTCCTTTGAAACAAACCTTGTGTGGGAATAAATATTTTATTACTTTCATTGATGACTTTTATTGTTTGGGTTATGTTTATCTGATAAATGATAAGTCATTGTCTTTAGAAAGGTTTAAAATTTTTAAAAACGAGGTTGAGAATTAATGTGGTAAAAGAATAAAAATAGTAAAGTCAGACTGAGGTGGCGAATATTATGGTAGACATGGTGAGACTGGACAATTTAAAGGACCTTTTGCTAAATATATACCTTAAGGACTATGGAATAGTTTCCTAATTTACTATACCAGGAACTCCTGAACAAAATGGAGTAGCTAAGATACAAAATCGCACTTTAATGGATATATGGTGAGATCTATGATGAGTTAATTCAAATTACTTGATTTCCTTTTGGGAGAATCCCTTAAAATAGCCATCTATATACTAAATAGAGTGCCTTCTAAGTCTATTTCCTAAACTTCATTTGAATTGTTTAAGGGGTGAAAACCTAGCCTTAACCATCTTCGTATATGGGGTTGTGCCCCTGAGGTGAAAATCTATGACCCTACTACATCAAAATTAAGTTTTAAGACTACCATGTGTTACTTTATTGGTTATCTTATCAATTCTAAAGGCTACAAATTCTACTGCCTACTCGTGAAACAAAAATAGTTGAAGCAATCACTGCCAAATTCCTTGAGAATGATGTGAAAAGTTCTGATATTACTATGGATGAGGGCACAAGTTCTAGTGGAGAAAAGGCTATAGTACCAGTTCCTATTATATAAGAAAGAAATGTGAGTGAGCCATTCGAAAAGGTTGATGAGGAACCACAACAAGAAGTTATAGAAGAACCACCGTCGTTGGCTTTTGAACATCCTGTTGAAGTTCTTCCTCTTAGAAGATCTCAAAGAGAAAGAAGACCAGTCAACCTTAATAATTACTATACTTTTCTAGGGTAGATAGATATTAATGTTAGGTGCAAGCCAGATCCAAAAAATTATAAGAAAACAGTTTCTAATGCTTTATCTGATAAGTGGATTGAAGTAATGAATGATGAAATACTCTCTATGAATCATAATGATGTGTGGGAGCTTGTGGAACCTCCTGAAGGTGTTAAGCCTATTGGGTGCAAATGAGTGTCTAAGACAAAGAAAGATTCTAAGGAAAATATGGAGCATTTTACACTACAAGAAAATTCGTGATTTGCGAAGGATAAATCCGCCGCAAATCACATAAAATCCGCCATAAATTATCGATTTGCGGCGGATTCGTGCCCATCGCAAAAACTGTCGTTGCAAATTTATTTGCGGCAGATTTTAGTTTTTGCCACAAATTTGAGACGGATTATGCCGCCTCAAATCCGCCGCAAAATTTCTCCGGCAGGGAGCCGAAAACGGTACTAGAAGCCGGTAATTTGCGGCGGATTTTGGCTGCCGCAAATTTGCGACGGATTTTGGCCGCCGCAAAGTTGCGGCGGATTTTAGCCGCCGCAAATTTGTGACGGATTTTGCGACAGATTTTGAATCAGAATTGCATTCGTCATGCGTCATTTGTAGCGAATTTTGCGGCGGATTTTTCCGCCGCAAAGTGTTGAACATTTTAATATTAAAAAGGAATTGTTCAAAATCCATAATTATATTATTAATACATACAGCACTCAGATTTTAATTTCAACCTGCCAATGCATTCAAAACAACACTGAAACATCAATTTTAACTTGTTAAAGTATTTAAGCAATCCATAAAACAAACATAATTCATACAAAGTTTCGTCAAATACAAAGTTTAGCAAGAACTATCATAATCCTAAAACATCAATTTCAATCCATATGATCATTATCATTGTCATCTTCATGATCATCTTCAGTATCTTCATTGTGTTCTTCTATTGGTGGTTGTTGCTGGCTTGGCTGAGTGCCAGCGGCTTGCAAATATGATTTCATCATATTACCAAACATTTGTTGTTGTTGAAGTTGGTATTGTTCAAATCGCATTCTCCACTCCGCCTCACGTTGTTGGTCACGTTGTTGGCTTCGTTGCTCCATTTGTTGTTGAATCTCCTGAACCCGATCCAACATCTCCTGCTGCAACTGCTCCTTCACCTGATTAACATATATAAATACAAATTCATTAATCATTCCACAAATAAATTATTTAACCTAAAATACGAAAAATGAAATGATTGAGTACATCCATCAATATTCTAAAAACCAATTAATAAAAAAATATTGCAACTATTACTTAACTTGATTAATAACGTGTTCAGGAACTTGACTCGATCTAGGCCTTGAAGATGATGATTCTTCATGGTCATAGATAGACGCTTGAGAACCAAGACCATAAACACGCCCCTTTTTTACCCCGCCAACAAATCCAATCCAAAGGTCACGACCGTCGGGTTGTGTACCGATGCCCCTTCTTCATTGGAGCACTGAGAAGATTGTTCAGATTCCTTTGCTTTGAATTCCTCCTTAAGATGAAATAAAAAAACTGTTATGATTATTATTATAAGATGAGTTAATATTAAAATAAAAAATTCTAAGTTAAGAAATACTAACATATATATCATGAGCTTTTGTAGAAACCCATGCAGTACGGTCTTCTTTTCTCAAATGTATGTGACGAAATGTCTCATCAACTGTAGGCTCTCTACCCCAAGCCTTAGCCTGTAATAATGAGAAAATAAGTTAATAACAAAATAATAAAAAATATTACTAAACAACTAACGATAATAGTTACCAATTTTTGTGCATGGGTGCCTGGTAGAAATGCAACCACTGTGTGCAAGCATCCACCAAGTGTCGAAGCACGATTCATCTTTGCTTGTCGACATTTCTCCTTATACACGCTACTAGCCCAAGTGCACGCATAAGTCTTCCCATATGCCTTCTCCAATCCAAAAAGGCCTTTCATTTAAGTTGCGTGCACATACTAGTAAACCCGATAGTCTCTTCGAACTACGACTATTATATGCCTTTCGCATATGGTTATGATGCTTTGAGGCATCCACCAAACATAACCCTTCAAAAATATGTCGTAAATATCATGACGGTTAGAAAAATTTTGCACTATTATAAGACAAACAAACATAATTAAATAGATAAAAAATGATACATACTTGAAACTCTCGAAACCACATTTCTCTAGTATCCTTGGGTATTTCTCCCCAAGATGTCCAAGGTTGATTATACCTAGATCGTATAATCTTTGTTATGGCATCGGCAGCAAGTTTAGATGGTAGAAACCTACGATACAATTTAAAAAAGGAAATGTAAATATTCTCAATAAAAAAAAATTTAAATGCGCATAACTATAAATAAATAACAAGTACTTGTACACATACCCAAAATCACCATCGGGCTCAACAAATGTCTTGTTGCTTTGATTTGTTGCAGAAATGGGAATATTAGAATCACGGGTAGTTGGCGATTGATGTGTACGCAGGTGACTCACGGGTACCCGGTGACGGACCAATAGTAGGTGACCCAGAATCATAAGATGTACTATATAGTGAATGTGAAGTATGTGATAGGCGCTGTGATCCAAGTGTGGGTATCATAATGTACTCAGAAGATGGTGGCTGAAGCAAACCTGTAGTGGGCAATATTGGATCTGGGGGTGGAGATGATCCTGATGTTTGCCCCCTAGGTGGCCTCCCTATATTGATCCTAAGACGTCGAGGTTGCTCCTTCTTCTTCTCCTTCCCTTTTCCCTTATCACCTCGTGATGATGACATCTACACAAATAAAAAAAATATAATGTAAATAAATTTCAAACACAACACAATAATTAATGTATAACTAGTAACTACAACATATTAATATAAGTCTATACTCACAATTATGAGGAAACATTGTCCTCATCACTATTTGTTTCATATTCATGATTGGAAGATGTTTCATCATCGTCGTCACTAAAACTTTGCTCATCTTCATCATTTTCTTCCTGTCTACTAGAACCAACATCTTGAACTATATCAAAAACCACATTAGTGTCTTGCAAATGGTCAATGAGATCCATATCAACAATTGGATCCACAGGAGTCATAGTATCATCTTGAAATGCAATTTCTTGAGCACTTTCAATTTCAACTCGACCTCTTGCCTTAGTCTTTATTACCACCCACCATTGGACCTTATCCTTTTTCTTTCCAGGGAAAGGAACGTAATACACTTGTCTCACGAGAGAAGCAAGGATAAAAGGATCAAACCTCTCGTATCGTCTAGTGTGTCGAACCTCGACAATCTTATAATCTTTGTGAACTCTTGTACCTCTATTAATCATAGGATCAAACCATTCACATTTAAAAAGAACAACTTTTTTTTTTTGGTTCCTCAGGATATTCTAACTCAACCACATCTTTTAGTATTCCATAATAATCATTTTCATTTTCACCATTAGTTGAGCCTTTAACACACACGCCACTATTGATTGTTTTCTTTTCATCTGACCAAGCATCTGTGTGAAATTTATATCCATTGACAAAATATATTGGCCAAGATGTCACACATCTACTAGGCCCCCATGCCAAATCATGCAAGTAAGAATTATTCACCATATTTTGTGGATTGTGAACCTAGAAAAAAATATAGTTAATGTTAATGATCTAAATCATATATAATGATTGGGATCAACAATTTAGTAATGTTTAAATACTTACATAACTTTTGAACCACTCTATAAAATTTGCATTTATTCTTTCATTTGAATGTTCCTCAGGAATGTTGAAATGTTGTAAAAAAACACTGAAAAATTAAAAGTTTATGATTTGATTGTTAGTTAGCAATACATTTGAAATTTAAACTTAACTTAGTAGTACCACTTACTTGAGGTATGGTTCAACTTCTTCACAATTTAGTAAGATGTGCAATGTCGCAGATTTCATCTCAGCATCATTTAGCCATTGTATTTTTGATGTTCCATAACCTCGGCTAGGTTGATTAAAAATTGACAAAGTCGATTCCATTGACATATTTTCATCTGTATCATCATTTCGTCCAACTCTAGTTCTCATTGACTTAACATGAGGCTCAAAGTAAAATGAACAGAAATGAGATATCTCTTGAATCAAATAAGCTTCACAAATAGAACCTTCAACCCGAGCTTTGTTCTTAACTCATTTTCTTTATCTTGTTTAAGTACCTCTCGAATGGATACATCCATCTGTATTGAATCTGGGCCACCTACTCTTGCTTCATAAGATAAATGGACTGGTAAATGTTCCATGGAATCAAAGAAACCCTGGGAAATATCCTTTCCAATTTACACAAAATCACCGGAATGTTCTGTTCCATTTGAAGCATGTCTTTTTCCGTCAAAGTCGTTGAGCACAAGTCTCTAAAAAATTGACTCAATTCAGTCAAGGGCTTCCAAATTTGATCTGGCAACAAAGAAAAGGCAATTGGAAGCAAACTCTCCATAAACACATGACAATCATGACTCTTCATCCCAGACAATCGTAATTGATTCATGTCCACACATCTGGCTAAGTTTGAAGCATAACCATCTGGCATTTTTAAATGTTGCACCCATTCACAAACAATTTTCTTTTGCTCTTTTTTATAAAAGTATAATTAGCCTTTGGTTTCATGATCTTACCATTTGGAAAATCAATAAGCTCCAATTCTGATCGTTGACAATATTCTTTTAAGTCCATTCTTGCCTTGATATTATCCTTTGTTTTGCCCTTAACATCCATAACAGTGTTGAATATGTTATCAAAGACATTTTTCTCAATATGCATGACATCTAAATTATGCCTAATTAAATTATCCTTCCAATATGGTAACTCCCAAAATATGCTTTGCTTAGTCCAATTATGATAAACACCATACCCATGGTGTTTACACGACTGCATTTCAGTTATTTTACTAAAGACACTAACAATCTCACTTAATTCATGTCCAGATAATCTTGGTGGAGGCAAATCAGTCACCACAGTTTTCTTCTTAAATGCATTTTTGTTTCTTCTAAACATGTGATCAACATGCAAGAATTGACGATGACAGTCAAACCATGAATTTTTTCCCCCATGTTTCAAAGTGAATGCCTTTGTTTGATCCATGCAATATGGACATGCTAATTTACCAGCAGTCATCCATCCAGACAACATTCCATATGCTGGAAAGTCATTTATTGTCCACATCAATGCCGCCCTCATCATAAAATTTTGTTTGCTTGACACGTCATAAGTTAAAACACCCGCCCATAAAATTTTCAGTTCATCGATTAATGGTTGTAAATAAACATCAATCTTGCTCTTGGGATTGTTAGGGCCGGGAATAATGCATGTTAGGAACATGTATGGGGCAGTCATACACATTTCTGGAGGCAGATTATACGGAGTGACTATCACAGGCCAACAAGAATAAAGAGAAGCAGATTGATTGTATGGAGTGAAACCATCAGCACACAAACCAAGCCTAACATTTCTAGGATCAATTGCAAATTCAGGATATGTCCTATTAAAATGCTTCTATGCTTCACCATCGGATGGGTGAGACATCTCCCCCAACTTCCTATTATTTTCAGCATGCCATCCCATGTGTGCAGATGAGCTCATAGAGGAATACAATCTCTTGAGCCTAGGAATAAGAGGTAAATAATGCATTCTTTTCATCGGAATGTCATTGTTATTTCCATTACTGGTTTTACGAAGTTCATATCTTTCAGCACCACAAAACCTACATTGTCTGGCATTATCATAGTATAACATACAACTATTTACACAACAATCTATTTTTCTTGAAGCAAGCCCGAGTTTAGAAACCAATTTTTTTGTTCTATAGTAATTCAGAGGAATTCGTGATCCTGGAGGAGCAACCTCTCTTAATATCTCCATAATTGAATCAAAACACGCATGTGTTACATTATAATCAGATTTGAGGCTTAACATTCGAACTGCCAAGGATAACTCAGAATGAGTTTCGCAGCCAGGCCATAATGGTTGACTTGAAGCATTTAATAGATCATAAAACTCTTCGGCCTCTGGATGTGGAGGCTCCTCAACACTCTGTTGAAAACAACTCCTAAAATTCCCAAATTCTGTTCCAGCCGCATCACAAACCATATTTTGATATCTATCAACCACGTCTTCCTCCTCTAATATAGGACTACTAGCAGTGTTTACATCAAAGTTTATATCTACACTAATTGGATCTGGCTCTTCCTCTCCATGATCTGTCCAATACCAATACCTAGGTTTGAATCCTTTTTTATACAAATGAACTTTCACAATCTCAGGTTTCAACAATTTCCCACTAAAACACATCAAACATGGACACCGAATTGTTCCTTCACTTAAGTAATGAGAAGATCGACATGCATAATTCACAAACTCTTCAACTCCACGTACAAAATCTTGTGTAAGTCCTCTACGACCGAATGAGTCCTATTATACATCCATCTACGATTTTTTGGAACTACCATTTTCTGCAATTATAATTTTACACTTAAATCAAAATACAAAAATGTAAAATGCATAACACATGTTGCATAATTAATACATTTTAAGATTATATTTGTATAAATATTTCAATTCAAACAACTATTATCTCTAAAATCTTAAAATCTCTTGACATGGTATGACCCTATCCCATTCAAGAAGAAACCTTTACAGCACTTGATTGATAGTACTCTTAAAAATTATACATCATATACTTGATGAAATTTGGACAGCATTTCCCATTGGTCTCCAAGTACACGACTAGAAAGTGGTGACATCTACTACAATCAAGTGTGCACCCAGAGAACAAAAGGAAATGTTGCACAATAAAATTTCATCAAGTATATGGTATGAAATTTAATGAGTAACTATAATCAAGTGAAGTAAAAGTTTATTCCTAAACTGTCTAAATTGGACAATTCAAGATTCAATACAATGAACATTTCCTTCAAAGAGTACGTGTGCTCACTAATATTGAATCTCAAACGGGAAACTAAGGCTTCGCACAGTATTACGATTTATCACATGCATCAAATATATTACAAAGATAATAATATCATGCGAGTTACAGTACATTGCAATAATGAAATTCAAATTGATTATAGAGATATATTTTTGAAATTCAGTCCTGACCATGTGATCAAATTCTAAATCTTCAAGTCATAATCTACAAATCATTCATATTTTCAGCAAACAAATCATTGGTTCAAACACTAAACCAATGAACAGAGCAAGTAATCAACAATAGGGTACCTACTTGGTAGGTGGGCAGACTGGTGGAGGTGTGGAGCAGTGGTGGCCGGCCGGGTCACAGGTGCAGCGGGGTCGGGGGGGTCGCAGAAGCTGGTACCGGGCTCGCGGTCGCGGTCGCCTGAGCAGCGGGTCGGGGTCGCGGGTTGCGGTCGGGGTCGGGGCACGGTGCGATCGCGGGGGCGGGTCGCGGCGGGGTGCGGTCAGCGCTGCGGGGTGCGGTCGGCGGACGCGGCGCGGTGTGGTCGGTGCGGCGCGGGCGGCACGGGTGCGGATGCGGGATGGCGGTCGCGGCATGAGTAGGGGTCGGCGGTCGCAGCCACGGCGGTGCTTGGTCAGCGGTGAGGCGCGGTTCACTGGCAAGCAATCCGAGATCACCTGACGGTTGAGGAGAGGAAGAGATGAAGGAAGAAGAAATAGATTCGAGAAATGAAAATGGAAGAGGAGCAGAGGAAGTAGATCTGTTTTTTGCGGAGGATTTATCCGCCGCAAAATTGATTTTAAATTGCGGTGGATATCCGCAAATTATTTTTGACATTTTTTTTATTAATTGTCTATTTTGCGGCGAAAACATCCGCCGCAAAATTTATTTCAAATTGCAGTTTATTTTTTGTGGCGATTTTTTCCGCTGCAAATATTTTTTATAAATTTTTTTATTAATTTTTTTACGTAATATTTTTGCAGCGAATTTTTCTGCAGCAAAATTTTTTGAACGCAGCTTTTTTGCGGCGGATTATTCCGCCGCAAATAAATTTCAAAAATTTTACGATTTTTTTATTAGTATACAATTTTGTGGCAGAATTTATCCGTCGCAATTTATTATATTATAATTTGCAGCGGATATTTGCGGCGAATTTATCCACCGCAATATTTTAAATTTTTTTTATAAAATTTTATTCATTTTGCGGCGGATATTTTCGCCGCAAAACTAATTTTACCAAAAATTTTACGCCAAAAATTTTTTGCAGCGGCCAATTCGTCGCAAAAATCAGTCGCAAATTTATCCGTCACAAAATCCGCCTCTAATTGAGACGGATCAAAATCCGCCGCAACGCCTTTCGCAATTGCGAAGGATGCGAATCCGCCGCAAAAAATTTGCCGCAAATTTGCTATTTTCTTGTAGTGTTAAAACAAGATTAGTGGCAAAAGAATTCACTCAAAAGGAATGAATTGACTATAAAGAGGCTTTATGTCCTGTTTCTTCTAATGATTTTTTCCAAATTATTATGGCTCTAGTTGTTCATTATAAGTTGGAGTTGCACCAAATGGATGTAAAAACAGTCTTCTTAATGGAGATTTTTATGAAGAGGTCTACATGCAACAACTAGAGGGTTTTATAGAAAATGAAGAGAAGCATATAGTATGCACATTAAAGAAGTCTATTTATGGTTAGAAGCAAGCTTCTAGACAATAATATATTAAATTTAGTGAAGTTGTTTCTTTTATGGGTTTTGAGTAGAATAAGGTAGATCAATGCATATATCTTAAGGTGCGTGGGAGTAAATTCATTTTCATTGTTCTCTATGTGGATGATATTTTACTTGCCAATAATAGATATGATCTACTTGATGAGACCAAAGATATGTTGTCAGCTATTTTTGATATGAAAGATCTTGGAGAAGCTTCTTTTGTTTTGGGCATTGAAATTCATAGAGACAAGAGTCATGGGCTTTTGTGTTTATCTCAAAGAGTCTATATTGATCGTGTTCTTAAAAGGTATAATATGAAAAATTGTAAGCCCGGTAATGTTCCAGTTACCAAAAGAGACAAGTTGAGTAATGAGCAGTGCCCTAAGAATGATATAAAGAGGAGTTCCATGATAAATGTGTCTTATGCTAGTGCGGTTAGTAGTCTATGTATGCTCAGGTATGCACTATAGACCCGATTTGTCATTCACTGTTAATGCATTAGCAGGTTATTTTAGTGGCGACAATTGTTCAACCATAAATTCTTTTCTTTCAAAATGAATTTTGAAAAATACCTATTTATTTATTTATTTTAAAAAAATCTTTTGAGTTAAATTAAACTGAATTAATGTTGTTTAAGTAGGAGAATGTTAAAAAATTTTCTATGATTTTGAACTTTTATTGATTTATCTATTTGCTAAAACTAGTTGAATGGTAACCTGATGTTTCCTGGAATTCATTTATATTGTGATCAAATAGTTTTTTGGAAATTACATGTTTGACTTTGAGTTCAAATAGTATGTGTGCTTGAAAAGGTGTGAGGCCCGGTTGTTTATTCCATGATAGGTGGGACAAGACAATCCTTCAATAAAAAGGGGCAGGTCCCTCTCCACTCCCTCTATATATATATATATATATGTCATTTCAAGATCATAAAGACATGATCTTTTGACTCAAACCATTATTGTCCTATCATAAAGATAGAGGAGAAGGAGAGGAAGATTTTAATTCTTTTAGTCCACAAGTGTGTACAATTCTTGATCCTCTTCTTGATCGTAAATTTGACAAACAACAAGATGTCTATAAGAGATACACATTGATTATTAATTTGATGTTCTAAATTCATGAATCTATGATATAGGGACATACTTGGTATGATTTAATTATAATGTCTACACCTACAAGCCTGGTCCATTTAACCCACAGATTAAATGGATTTTGGCGTGTGGTATTGCAGACCAACTTTCAAGTCCGCTTATTTTTTTAATAGTTATTTTGGATTTGGGCCAACAATCCCAACACTTCTTTACATAATTACCTAGCCCCAAAAAATTTAAATTTAAAATAATATAATAACAAAACATAAAATAAATCAATTAAAACTAAAAAAAAAATCCTACCTTTTTCTGATTTGTAAATCTCATTCTCACTTCTCATTTTCAACTTTCATCCCTCGTTCCTGCCCCTCTTTGTTGCCGCCCCCTTCTTATTTTCAAAATTGTGGACTACGAACCAGCACGTAAACCAACGATCGAATGTGGTGCGAATGCGGGTTAGCAAAATGCTAACCTATTTAAGTTGCAAGTTAATCCACACTAGTTCATTTAATCACAATTCATTACGAATTAGGATAACTCGCTTAGCCACCTCTTGATAGGAGTAGCTTAGATGGCTCGTCAAAGACCTATGGCGAGACTTGCTTTTGGCTTGACATTTTTAATAAATAAGTTAAGATTTTTCAAAAGGCCTAAACAATTATTTTAAAACATTGAGATTTATTAGTCTATTTAAAGATAAACAATTGTATTAACTTGTTTAAAGATCTTAATACTAAGTAAGTCTTTAAATAGACATTTAAATTAGAGTAGATAAAAAAAATAAAAAAGCCTATATTAAATAATAGATAAGGATCAGGTTTTATAATTAAAAATAAGTCTAACATGTTTAAGGTAAAACTTGACATGGAGTCATCCATTTCCATGCTTAATTGCCATTTGTGAAACTATAAGATACTAAAACCCTTAATGCAAAAGTCTTGGTCATTCTTGTCATGTGAATGAATTGAGCTTACATAGGAAGTACATCGGGGTTTGTACAAGTGTTATTTTGGGCACTTATTATGTCGGTATAAATATGATGGTTATTAGGAGTTAGATGTAATTGCTTTCATGAGGAGTTAGCTTTCCTTTACTGTGCATTGAAAGGAAAAAATAATTGAGCAAGTGATCTACAGAATAATTTTACATATAGAAGAAAGTTACATTGCCCGTTAGATTTTTATTACGAGTCAGTATTAAATGTTTGCACCGATATGCGTGCCAAATGGAAGGATATATGAATTCAACAATGTTATTTTTACTCGTTAACCTATATTCCTAGCTATCCTTTACATTATCGTAAAAGAAAAAGCTATCCTTTACATCTTTTGAAACAAAATTTCAAACCAACTTCACTTCATGTCCCCAAAAGTGATAGTGTAACTGTGTAAGAAAAGTGCTCCGTTCTTTCTTTCGGTAGGTGGTTTGAGCGCTGGCGTAACCTCTTTCTTTCATTAGGTGGTCTGAACGGTAGTTGGTCACGGCAAGTAACCTCTAGCTAGGTCGGATTCGATGGATAGAGAATATCTATAAACATTTCGGTTTTCAAGTCACTATGTGGGTAAGGAATATAAAGTGAGGTACGAAGAGAGTAAAGAAAGTGAAGAAACCCGTAATGTGTGAACGGATTTGAATCTTTTTATATTATTTTTTTTTCATGTGATTAAGTAGAAAAGAGAGATAGAACAAAAAATTATAATTTTTTTTTTATAAATTATAACTGAGTCATATTAATAAATATATTTATGTTTATTTCTCTTCTCTACTTGATTACATAAGATAAAAATGACATGAAAAGATCTAACTACTGTGTAAACATTGACTATTTATTTATGGGTCGGGTTAATGCTGAAAGGTTGGATATGGGTAAACGAATAATAACCAGTGAATTTTGTTAGGTTGAGTATGTAAGGGATTCGGTCAGGTTAAGTCTTGGAAACCAGGTTTGAAAGGTGGTGTTGGACTTGGACTTGGCCCAAATATTCTAGTGGTGTCCAACAAGATATACAAGTTTAAGTATAAAAATAACATTATCGTATGAGATTTTGTTTGGTCACTATCAATAAAAATAGAGTTTTGCTAAAGAGTGCTCTAAGGGCACTTTTGTTATGGATACAAAATTAGAATTTTTGTTATAAAAGATAGATTATTCAAAGTATTTGAAATTAAAAAAACTCTATTCTTCATACAAATTTTTTTTTATTTTGAATTCTTTAATAAGTGCCTTAAATTGCCCTTATGACACTTGTTAGAAAAACCCATAAAAATAATATTAATTAGAATAGGTATGGTTAAAGTTTTTGAATGAAGCAATGTTTGTTATGTCATGAACTTTAAAAAAAGCTCCTTAAAAGTGAACAAGGATATTTTTATCCTTAATTTAATCTAAAGTCTATGATAATTTTAATTTATTAAAATTTAATAATAAATATACATTTATTTATTCACTTTAAAGATAAATTTACTTTAGGTAAACCTTATCCATTAACTTGGAGTCCTTACTAGTTGCTATTCTAAAGTGTACGCATGGCAATTCCACCTTGACTTATGGGTAGTATAACCCACCCTACCAGTACATAAAGCGGCAGGGTGAGGCAAGTGTAGGTTTGGAGTTAATTGCTCTAACTAGTCTGCACCTCTCATCTATGTAAGTATCATAACTTTGTTGGTAATAAACTCACTGTTTATTTATATTAAGTAATATCTTTTCACAAAACATAACTGTTTTTCATTGATCTAACAATTATCATTAACATGTCTTAATTTATATGAAATGATAAATTTTGATTGATTATGTAATTTCAAATTAAAATAATCATATGTTTGGGGAAAAGCAGGTAAAATATGGGTTTTAATATTTTATTGTGAGGCGAGTTTTGAATTTTATTCTTAAATATGGGGAATGGATAGGGATATGTCGAGTATTATTTTTAGGGGTATGGGACGAAGTCGGGTTGACCAAAATCTAGCCCTACTCACACCATTGCTTGGGCATTAATTTGACTAGTCATAAGCTATTTTTAATGAATTTTGAACCCTTGCCCTTCATATAAAATTTGCCTCCATGAAGCTTAAATTTTTCCAACTGAGCCGGGCAGAACTACATGTAATTTGAGGAGGGCTGTGCCCCTAAATTTGTTTTTGAACTTTCTTCATTTAACATGCAATTAAGAAAAAATAAATTCTTGATCTTAAAGCCCCTTATCAATGATGTTCTTTCTCTTTACCGGAGACGATCTAGCTCCTCCCCTGCAACGTACTGAGCCACAACTCGTGCTTATTAGAGCTTTGTTGGCTTCAGTTGTGTCTTGAATTTATTCTATTCATATTGTATATAGTTGGGTTTCTAAGCCGTTTCGCCTAGCTTGTGAACTCAATTTTCTCGAGTTTTGAGTGAAAACAATGGGAAATTTTGAAGGGAACAAAAACTGCCTCGCTTGCATGACCTGAATTCCATTTCCATAGAAACTTCCAAAATAAATTAATTAATCAAGTGAGTGAATGGTTAATAAGACGCAAGAAAATACTACTTCCTATAAAACAACCCTATAAATTGAAAAGTTAATAGGATCTAGGTTTTAAACCAAGCAACAGTGGATTAAAATTTTCCTCATCTTCTTCTCAAGCTTCATTAATTTAATCCTTATAAAAAGGAAATATGCAAATGTTGATCACCACAAAACGTGAAATTTCCTCTCTTACCTGTCTTCACATATGTATAATTAGTTTAAGTAAATATTGGGATAGATGAGAATGTAAATAAGCATATAGATTGAAGTTACACTAGCAATTAGCTTCCTGCATGTATATACTAGCTTAAAGCAAAACAAATAAAATATAGTTTTATTGAACATTAACTCCGGATTCTTATTACGTAATGAAACCTCTTCGTGATTTCATCTATCAAAACTTGGCACATGAGCAACTTGGCATAGCACTTAAACCTGCACTAACAAGGGTAATATAATACAAGCATATACATATGCTAAAGATGTCTAAAGACAACTACTTGTCCGAAAGAGCAATGATTTTCCTGAATGCAGATGCATCACATGGTAGAACAATCCCTTCAGGGCTATCAAAGCCATACTCATCAGCAGCTCTCTGTAGCAATCTCTGGAAGATGGGGTTCTTCAGGTACGTCATAGGAACCACATACCTTGTCATTTCAGTGCAGACCACAAAGAGAACCTTTGGGGTCCTTTTATTACATGACTCAACCTCTACCTTCTTTGCCATCACTAAAAAATTTAGTGGAATGATCTAGTGAGCAAAGAAAACCACAGCCACGTAAAGAATGAAAGAAATGTGCGTATGAGAAGTGTATTTCATGAGGTTGAAAGGGATATCACTATCTAAGAATATATATAGGGCTTGCAAAGTGTGCCATTTCATGATAAGGTATGCAGAGGACGGAGATTTGAGAGTGGCAGCAAATAGACTCTTAATAACGTGGACTTTTCAAATCCATACACTGCAGTATATGCATGCAAGGGATATTTGGAACACATGCATGCACAGACAAAGGGAGGTGGGAGGGTCTAAATCCTAGATTGAGCTTTGTAGGCCATTAATGAAGCTAGTCTAGCAACAGTAGCGAAACTGGTTTTGGGCTACAGTCGCACATGGTGTCTGCGATGCAGAAACAAAAATCTTCCATACCCCACGAGATGCCGAGATTGAACCAACCAAAAAAAGATGTGACAGAAAAAGACATGATGCTGAGTTATTCTATATAGCTTCTCAGCTTGTTGACAAAGTTATCCAAAAAGATGAACTAATAAAAGAGTAGCATCTACAAAGAAGAATTACGGAGCAACATAAAAGTGCAACCATGAGAAGTGGCCCTTCTTAGTAATTATAATTATAAGTAGGAAAGAAACAATTTAATTACTATCCATACATCAATTAGATCCATACATAAGAGCTAATATTGGCAACTTAATTAGAGCCATTTAGCATTATCCATTCTTCCTCCCTGCTCTCTTAATTAATGGGACAAGTTGTACAAATTTTGACAGTATATGTCTTAGAATAGAATTTACGAATTAGTCTATAACCTGAATTTATAGCATGTATATAAATAAATTTAGAATAAATTATCATTTTGATCATGAAAGATATGATTGACATTAATTAGTTTGGTTCCTCAAATATAGTTGACATTAATTTAGTCACTTGATAATATAATATGACAGTAATTTAGTTTTCTAAAAAAATTGACATCAAATTAATCTTTCAATTTCAATAATAAAAAAATAACATTAATTTAGTCTCTCAATTATAACAAGTTGATATCATTTTAGTTCGTTAATAATAAAAAATGATATTAATTTAGTTACTCAATCTCATGATTTATGCAGATTTTGATGTCACTTGAGGGAGTAAATTGATGTTAACTATCTTTTAGAGATTGAACTAATGTTAGTCCCATCTTTCAGAGATCAAAATAATATTTTACTCATAAATTTATTTATTGATTTTTGGTTTAGGATAGAAAACTTTACGAACCTTATTTGTTGTGTGTAGGAGAGAAATTACTCTTCCGTATATGCATTCGTGCTTTGGCTTTTAATGGGACAACAATAATACGTATAAGGATTTATAATATATTTGAGAAGGGGTCTCTTCTTGTATTATAGGAGTCAACATATCCATTATAAAAGAAAATCTAGACAAAAGACCCATATATTACCACACATTATAATATGTTTAAGTGAAAAAATCACAAATGAGCTAAACGAAAATATGCTCCATGATAGTTAACATTAAATTAACACTACAACAATTTTGACTTCTGGCAACGAAGTTTTTGGCAAGAGTTCAAGAGCGTTGCCTAAACTTGTATAGGCAACGTTTTTTGTAAGTTACTTTTAATTATAGTTTTAGGCCACATATTTTAGGCAACGTTTAATAAACGTTGTGATAACTAGTATAGGCAACGCTTTACGACGGTTCTGAAAATTTGAACATGCAACACTTTTAACACAACGTCTAATAAACGTTGTTTTAAAGGGAATAAGCAACGATTTATAACAGTTCCCATTATATTTCTTTTTAAAACCAATTAAAAACGTTGCTTATTGGTTTTTATGTTCTGAAATTCTTACTCAGAAAGGCGCGCATATACAGCGGGAGTCTGAAAATTTTTAGCACTTCACTTACCTTCAAACCCCAATCACACGTTCCTTTACCCTTTTCTCAGCCATACCACTTCAATCACTCCGAGCAAGAGGCCACGGAAGCAACACTCTGCATCCATTGTGAGATCGCTCCTCCCTAACCGCGTCTTCATTTATTTGGTGAGAACCCCTTATATTAGAACCCTTATTCTGCATCTTCATCTATTCCCTTCTTCAACTTGAACCCTTGATTTTGGGGTTTTTTTTTTCTTTTTTTCTTTTTTTGATTCATGCGGCGTTGATTGTTTGATTCTTCTCTTAGGATTGATTGCTAGGTTGATTGAGTGAAAACATAATAAAAATAAAAGGGGAAAGAAAATTTGAAGAGAATGAGTGAGGCAAACTCTGATTCAGAACCACACCCTCACACTCACACTCTCATTTGTTTCTTTCAAGCGAGCAAGTTTGAGTGTTCTGAAAGAGCCATCTTCGTCGAATCTGAGTGTTTTTCCTCTAGTGGTCACTGGTCAGGTTAGTCGCGACTCATGAGTTCTGGACCTCTAGTGGGTGGCGAGTTCTGGTGGGTGGACAGGGTAGTGGCCGCGAGTTTGGTCTTGTGGGTGGACAGGGTGGTGGTCGCGAGTTACAACGGAGACTTGAAACCCGTCCTATACTAAAATTAGCCATGATGCGATTCAGTTTGTTTCATTGCAAATTTGTTTTATAGATTGAGAATTTGAAAATTTAGATAGTATCTTATAAGTCCATGAGGTCTTCAGTCATATACTTCATGTGTTTTATAGTCATTATTATTCCACAGAAAATATCATCTATATTGATCTATCTTTATTCTCCATCTATATTGATCTATCCTTATTCTCCATCTGGGGGAAAGTGAAAAGTGTTTGAGTTAAGAAATCCCCTCCTAGCAACCAAGTCCTTGAAATATTGGTTATCAAACACCAGAGGTGTGGCATGAAGGTTCCCTGTCACATTCTGGTCAACATCTAGTGGGCACAGCTTGTCAAGCTCTTCTCTAAACTTTGGCTCGATGGCAGGGTCAGGCCTTCCAGTTCCAGTTGATTGTATAGCCTAAACATGATGGAAAAACAACGAGCTTGGCCAATAGAGTGAGATCCTGAGAGTGCTACAAGGTCTTTGACAGTAAGGTTAAATATTTGGAAGAGGTCAATAAGAGTGTTTGCATTGGCTCTTGGGCTGTGCATTATATTGTTTGAGTGTTCTTGATTAGCAGTCAAGCTGTCTAACCTTCCCAACCTCACCTCCTAATTGTTTGGTTTCTGGTCTTTATGGGGATAAGAGTCATATTTCAGAAGCAAGCCTCACTTAATCTTTCTTTCAAATAGTTGCAAGTATATTCTTCCTCTGATTTATCTGACTTGGCAAGAGCAATCCTCTGGAGCCTCTCAACCTCTCGTTTAGCCTCATTAGCCTTCATTTGGAATTTATCAACCTCTGCATTTTAAGCTGCACACCTCTCCAGTTCTTTAATCTTTGCCTTATTTTTTTGCTTGTCCATCTTGGGTTCTGTTGCTATTTCACGGTCACCAGCCTCAAGAGCCAAGTGAGCCTGCTTGAACGTTGTCATCTTCTCATCAGTGGTCATTTAGACACACACCACAAATGTAGTTTTATAATTTTCATCTTTTCCTTATGAACATCATTTCATTTTCTCTGCTAATTGGAAGATATAAGTTGCTTTGGCTTTTAGAAGTAGAAAAGTATGCCATAGTCCTTAATCTTGATGCTACATTGGTAGGAGTAGCACTTTTTTAGTATTGATATAATTCTGGTTCATGTCACGACTCATGGCCATATTTATGATGGAACAGTATGGATTTTCTACATTTGTATGCGAAGCTGTATGCACATTGGACTCTATGTTACCCCCCCCTTCTTCTCAAATATCTTTTTCTGTATCTTAGCTATCAAATAGTGTAGTTCATATGTTTACATGTGCCTTCCAAGATGTAGGCAGACTTTATATGACTTAAATTGGATCTAAATGGGCCTGTGCTGGAATTAACTGTTACTTTTATTCATTGTGCCCTCAGAGCAAGGGCACTCTATCCGGTTGACAAACATGATAGCAGCTAAAAATGTACATTAGCCAAATGGGGTTGAACTATTATGGTATAGTGTATTTATTTTATAGGGTTCTCATTCTTTTAATGTGGGATTCATCAATATATTCTGAAGGTGTTACAAATTGTGCGGTATGATATGATTCATCTCATATTTTTATTGGATAATTGTGGGTTTTTCTTTGTTCAAACTGCACAAGTAATTGTGCTTGAATGATTTTTAGGTCTATGGAAAACTGGTTATTTTACACCTTTAAGATCCTCTCAAATTTTGAACATAATTATATAATTTTGTTAATATTAAATGTCTGGGATGAAACCTTTAACTTTCACCCATTTACTACTAGTAATAAGTTGGTAAGATTGGAATTTTGTTTCTTTACCATTGTCAGCTTATTAATGAGAACCCTTTTTCTACCTGTCAGGAAAGAAATGAAACCACACAACAACAACAGGAACAACGACAGAAGTTTCCAAAGACTAGTGACTCAGAAAGTAGGTGTTTCTACTAACTGACTGCAAAACTCTCCAGGTGTGTTATGTATTCTGTCATTCTGAAAAGTAGGTCTTTTTGATGGCCTGCTGATAAAGTAGTTCAGAAGTTGTTACCTGGGTTGAAGTATGTCTTCCTTACTCCATGTTCCCGAGCTTCCCTGTTATTATTCTGTGTTTGCTTTTTATTAGCAACCTAGCAAAGATGAGTGAATGTGTCAGTTCATAATGTCAGCTTGTGAATTTGTTTTCTAACCTTAAAGGGGAAATATGATGAGTTAGGCAAAATGTTGAGGAGAAAGCAGCTCTCCAATGCAAATCATTTGGGACACTAAACCCTGCTTCTTACCTATCATTGTGACACTGCAGGTGCAAAAGAAGCTCATGAGCTGTGGACCAGTTTCAATTGTTTTGGAAATGTAGGCATTTATTGTTGGCTTTCTCTCATTACACTTTTTTGGCCTAGCCCTCTCTCAACTCGAGTCTTAAGTTCAGCGGCTTTCATTGTTGACGAACACCTGCTTTCGGTCATGTCATATCACTGATTGGAATAGCAAGCAGAATCAGTGTTTTGATTGTCAACAACTAAATGCATGCATAACTCAGCTTTTATTACTTCTGATGGTTTGTAAGAGTTTACTCAGTTTTTTCCTCACTCTATCAATTTTTACAACCTGTGTGAGCTTAATTGCCTTTTTCAATTTTTACAATCTTGTCATTTTCTTTAACAGGCTGAGGAACTTCAGAATCAGATGGATAAAACTACGATATATTTTCATTGATGGTGATGCCAATTGTATCACATGAAACCAATCTTATCTAACTATTTTCATATATAACTCTTATCTTTTAGATTTTGATTATGGCACTTTGTAAGTGTGAGTTTTATTTTTCTTTGCATAGGAATCAAACCTATGATCTCCACCTTAACCCCAACCTATCCTTGCCATTTGAGCTATGCCCAAGTGGCTAGTTGAGTGTTTCTTTATTATTGGAAGATAATCCTTGTGAATGATCTTTTTTATTTGCCTTGCCAAAATTGATTGATGGGTAGGATCGAAGGAATAAATTCTTTTTCATTTTAACTCGCAATTTTTGTATTTGTCAATTTGTTTTATTTCTCGAAGGAAAACTTGTATTAGAAGCCTTCAGTTAGTTGGTAAATGACTGATATCTCGGTGCCTGACATACTTAATTTGCAATTCAAATTATGTTCATCGTGGTTCTTGTTCACCACTATGCCTGGCTGGCCTTTCCTCACTTCATTATGAACATAGATGAACTCGTAAATGTGCCAGGATAATCCAAACGGTGTTATTGTTGTCCACCATCATATCTTTTGAATATGCAGGCAAGCTAGAGATGTTGTTAAAGCTATAAAAAAGAGGCTGGGTAGCAAACACCCCAATACTCAAGTTCATGCTGTCATGGTGAGTATAATGACTTTATCATGAATTTGCTTGTTCATAATTTTATGTAATACAAGTGGTTGTATGGGAAATTGGGATTACTTTTTTGGTCAATACTAGTTTGTTATATGTCCTCTGAATGCCAATACTAAAGCCAAAGCCAATTATGACATCGTTTTGTGCTTTTTTAGAGTTTTGGAGTGCAGTTTCCTCAAAGGGCTCAAGTGGTCCAATCAAATCATCTTAGTTCACAACCTAGTATGACCAGTAATGTACCAAACAGGGAATAGGCCTCACCTAGACATGAAGCGGTTGCTCAGCAAGAAGAGTCTTAGACTGTCCCTGAATCTAGGTGATTTTTGTGCTTTTCAGTTTTAGTGTACTTGTGATTGACAAAAAAAATACATTTTCAGATAGTATTTGAAAAATCAGAATTATTAGTTTGGTTGTAAATTTTATGACTGACTTTCATTTGTTTTATTTGAAAAACCAAATTAATGCACCTTCATGGGCTGTAAAAGATAAATTAATTTGTTGAAATATATGGTATATTGCATGATCATTAAGTGAAGTAGGAGAGATAGTTGTTGGTACAGTACTGGCACCAGGATCAAAAAGAACAATTGAGTGCAGAATGGCAGCCTTCTATGCTGGTTTCCCAGGTAAATTTCCTAGTCTTTGTTGTGCATGTGCACCTTAAGTGAACATCCACTTAATTGAATGCTTTGGCTTTTATTTTGGTAATTAATGGTTACCCAAATGTAGGGTCCTTTGCTGGATCTTCTTTTCTCTCTCCTTCTCTGTGTGGATGTTTTTTTCTTTCCCTCCTTTCGTTCTTCTCCCTTTTGGCTTCCACCATAGGTCATATATATTGCATGACGTCAAGACGACCTCTAGTGGCTTCCACATCAACCCTTTGCCTAATACTCTCCCATTGCCTTCTCATGTTGTTAAGGGATTCTTTAGCTTACTTTCATTTCTCTATCACCATAAATAGACTCAGCCTCATTTCACGCAATTCAGCTTCAACAATCGTATCTAGAAATTTGAGCCCCACCATCAGAAGATAGTGCTACAGGAAGAAAATAGCCAAGTAAGCTGATCTATAACATTAAATATTTCCAAGATACTTCATTACAGAATCCTCTCTTCCTCCCCTATCTGTTCAGTATATTAAAATATGGAATAAGATTGATATATCCATGGAAAAATCAGGATATTCCTTTGATCACTGCAGTAAATCCCATAAGTAATGACATTGAGGAACAAAATAAAAAAAGTGGGAAAAATAAACATGCCTATGATTGGCTATGTGCACACATGCCCCATTGCAACAGAAATAACAGGCAGTAAAGCTAACCCAATGTGTAAAAACTAAACGCATGCGCCAACTTTCTTTACATCAGTAGACTTGGCTTTTATGGTAAATAACTTGTTTCCTTTCGATATGTTTGTCATCTTAAGTTTGAATCTTTGTCTCTCTCTAATCTCTAATTCAGTAGGTTTTACTTTTTGTGAGTATTTTGATCCTTTTAATAAAAGCAAACTCCTGTTTGCATGGGTAAAAGCTCGTTCCTGTAAACTAAAAGCTAGCATTCTTTTTGTAATTTTGTCATCTAATGGATTTCTCTCTCTCTCTCTCTCTCACACACACACACACACACACACACACACACAAAAATTAGTTTTTCTCATTAGTTGAAACTTGGGAGGAAAATTGCAAGGTTGGAAATTGTATAAATAATTGAAAATTTTGAATTATTTACTTGTTTCTCTTCTGCCATGAATGGGTATATTTTGTCTAGTTCTCGTTGCCCCATAAAGCAACAATGGTGCTACATAGAAGAGACACAAGGCTTCTGGTTCTCTTTCACCTCTAAGTATAGATTATTTATTCTTGTGTGAATTCTCTTAATTATAGTTGATGATGCACAGTTTTTGTCCCTCAAAACAAGCTTCAATTTTTATTTTTAATTTTTTCAAAAAAAGGAATAACATCGAAGTAAGAACACTTTGATGGGGCTATGGGAGTTGGTTCTGAATTCTGATGGGTGCAAGCTGATGTTCCAGTAACCTATCATTTTGGAGATGCCAAATGGCCAAATGCTTAGATGAATTTTGCTTTTGAGTTGTGGCTGTAGCCTGTAGGCTTGTTAGTCCATAACCATTATACAGAATAACAAAGAAAGCGTTATTATAAATAGCTTTTATTTTTGTGGTTGGCGCACTAGTACTCCTCTCCAGCTCCTGTGAGTTGTGGACCGGCATTGAAGCTGGAGTGGATTTTTCAGCTGGCTTGGAAGCTCCAGGCTCTAACAGCCTATCCAATGCTATGGCAGTATAGGTTGGCATGGCTATAAAAATCATAAAGTGATATAGAGATTGTGTCATACTATTGTCTTTTCTATTTGAACTGTGAGAACTAAGAACAAAAACTTATAAACTTAAAAAGTCATATTAGTCACCAATATTGGAGCTGTCTTTATTTTTTTTTTCTCCTCTAGCTGACATGAAAATTTTGCTATGAGAATTCTTATTTTGTTGTTTCTGCTTTCAATGTCTCTTTGTCTATCATAGTTCCTTAAAATCTCAACCTGTGATTTTGCAGGGTGCAACGAATTCTGTTGAGGTGGTTGCCTTCAGTTTTTTAACTCATGAAGAGTTACGGAGGAGTAGTTGTGTGAAGATAACAAATCCCATTTTGCTTGATAGTCTGGAGAGGCCTGCACCTGGTGGATTGTATGATCCTGCTTTGTGCCCACTGGATGAGAAGTCTCTGTATGTTTCATTGATTTTCAGTATATGAAAATTTGTTTTTAATTGTTATTATGATATTTGAGTATGAGAATCTGCTTTTAGCTGGTGAAAGTTAGCAATTTTGAAGAAGATCATTTTTTATCTTCTGGTTGCATGACTTCTTGAAACGCTTGCTTGCATATAATAGTTTATGGTCATTTCTTTAGGGCACTATTGAGAAGTCTTAATTACAATCTAATACTCTAGTTTCCTGTCTTAATAATTTCCTATTTAATATTAGGTAGATGGGATTTTTTAACTTTATAGCTATTATGGGAGAGGGCTTCCTTCTTCAAATTGTTGAGGGATTTGAAAACTCTTTTTAGCTAAGTAATTTTGCTCTTCTTTCAGTCTGTTTTTTCTTATTTTTTGCTTTTAATAAGGAGGATGTCTTGACTTCTGGATTTGTAATTATTTTCTCTACACACTATTTATTTTATTCTTGAAAAATTATATTATTGTAGCTAATGTCTAACACTTTTATGTTTGGATTGAAATTTTATATCTTACTGACCTCCTACCCCAGAAGTACTCAGTTCTTGAACTTGTGGATGCATCAATAAATTTATGTGATTTTTTCCTTTTTATAAATTAAAACAGGGATAACTATTTCATTTATCAAGTTCCAAGTTTCTCTTCTTGCCTTTCTGCCCTGACCTCTCTAAAAATGACAATAATCATATGGTGTAGCTACTTGTTCTTTTTGAATTTGATGCATCTAGCAGTAGAGCAAGACTTGTTTACATTATCTCATGTGATACACATAACAACTATAGCTTATAGTCTGAAATTACTGAATGATCTCATTGTCTGAAAGCTATTTGGTTCAAATTATCCTCTCATTGTCTGAAAGCTATGTCTGCAAATTACTGAATGATGATGGCAGTTGCACATTATAGCTTATAGTAATTCCTTCTGAGTTTGATATTATATATTGTTACATAATGGTGGTCTGGTCTCTCTTAATCTGATTTCTTGGATTGTCTTAGTTTTTGTGTAATGTTTGGGACTGTTTTCTTTTTGGATTGTCGGGACTGTTTTACTGATTTTTGTTTGAAATCCCAAGTATGATTTTCTGGGTATGCTAAGTATTGGGTTGTTCATTCAAACTTAGATTCATCATGATGCCAAAAGCTAAATATACAAAGGAGAGAAATAGAGTGTGTAACTCACGACGAATGGGAGGAATCCTATGTTGCTTATGGTTGTCTACAGGCTCAAATGCCGCTAATTTGTTGCATTTTGAAGATGATCCCAGTTCCTTGCTGCTTGGTTTTTGAAAGCTTAGATTTTGTTTCTGTGACTTAGTAACACAATAGAAGAATTGATTAGAGAAACACACACACACACACACAGATACACACATATATGTAGTCCAGCTACCCAACAAAGGAAGTGCAAATTGGAAAAAAAGAAGATGAAAACAATGAAAAAGAATATATATCATCCAGTTGTCCATAAGGTTATATACAAACATGTCAAGATAGAGGGAGCCAAAAGTGTGTGAAATACTTGAGGGTCTTGAGGAGGACATGTTTGAAGTGATGCTCCCATGTTAACTAATAGAAAATTTTCTTTTTGGACTGCTGAGACTATTTTACTGATTTTTGCTTGTTTGGATAGATTCTAATCTCTCATGGACCGTTGATAAATTTTGTTGGGACTGTTCTTGGTCTTTCTGAGGGTTTGCTTTTGTTTTATTCTTTAGTTAACTTGTTGTTTTAAAAGTTTAACCAAGTAGAGGTATGCTTTCATAGAATGCTTGTTTATAGCCTTGGGAAGCCTAAATCTGAGGCTACTGATTGCATGTATACAAACCTTGATGAATGATTAATGATGCATGTTTTAGTTTTGGAAAAAATTGATGAGTTTTTAATTAAGTACGATTTTCTATTTTTGAAGATTAAGTTTGAAATCCCAAGTATGATGGACTATGTTGATAAGGTTCTGTTTTTAAATAAATCACCTTATCTATCTTTGTTTAGAACTTTGGATAAGTTTCACGAAAGTAAATCATTTTTCTATTTATTATGATTCTTCCCAAGATTTGAAAACGCTATGGTTCATGGGTCATGATACACATGTTGAAATATGTTGCATGTATTGGCTTCTCTATGCTTTGTCTGATTCCATGGAACTTATTTGATGAAATGAGAAAAAAAAATTTAATTTTTTGTTCTGGGGTTCTTTCTCTTTATTATCCAAGTGGGATTTAGACACTGGAAGATCTTTTTGAGATTAGAATTAATCAGTAACTTTATTTGTCACCAGATATTCTAGCTTTAACTAAGGATATTGTGACCGGTTTTGATGTTAAATATGTTTGGAATATGGACTCATGATGTTGTGGGTTCATTTATTTGGATGAACGTTTTTGCTCTTGAATTTAGTATGGGCATGACTTGAGTTTATCATTTTATTTCCGGTTGGTTCTTGAGTAGTTGCAGAGTTGGGAATGTTATTGTGCATCTCATGTATGTGTTGACTGTTGAGGATTGGGAGAAGCCATGTCGAAATTGTACTCTTTATTATTATTGATTTTTGTCATCAATTTCTTCTTGATCTGTGTGTATTCTTTATTTTAAATTATTTTGTATGCTGCCATCTTTCAATTTGTACCAACTACTAACTAAGCATTATTTATTCATAAGTTCAATTTCTTAGTTAATTAGTAGTTACAATTATATGTAACTAATTACTTTAATATTTTATTTTGTTACTGACTTCAATATGTATCGAGGAGGAATACTTTGTTTCAGAATATGTATTTACATATATTTATTATTTTTCTTTTGCAGTGAGAATATACCAGATAAAGCAAAACATGTAGATACAATTATGGAGATTTGCGAAGGATATTCAGCTTTAGTTTTTTTGGTTCTTTCATTTGTGTTATATATGATCAATAACAATCGCACTACTTTTGTACAATAGTATGTAAATGACTTTTTTCTTTAGTTTTGGTGTATATATATAGTAAATACATTACACAATTTAGTATATTTTATTTGAGAAGAATTAGTTTTTTAATGTATTATTAGTTTTTAATAAGTGAGTAAAAAATGTTGCCTAAAAGTAGCATATAAGTAAATTTTCAAAAAAATGGCTTATAGGCAACGTTTCATACAAGTTGCTTTATAGCATATTTAAAAGTAATAAAACTTACTAAAACCGTTGCTTAAAGTAGAAAAATGTTGGCAAAATCTAATACTATATAGGCAACATTTTTTACAAGTTGCCTTATGGTAAACTTAAAAGCAATAGCAATAAACGTTGTCTAAAGAAGCACCTATAACTAACGTGTGAAAAACGTTGCCAAAATCTAATACTATAGGCAACGTTTTTTACAAGTTGCCTTACGTCAAACTTAAAAGCAACTGTTAGAAAACGTTGCCTAAAGCGGTATATATATCCAACGTGTGGAAAACGTTGTCAAAACATTAACCAATAGGCAACAGTTTTCAAACGTTGTCTTATGGCATAGTTAACAGCAACGATAGAAAAGCGTTGCCTAAAGTAGCACCTATACCAACATGTCAAAAGCGTTGTCAGAACTATCCATAGACAACGTTGCAAAAGCGTTGCCAGAAGATAAGAATAGGCAACGTTTTTTCTAAAGTGTTGCCAAAAGTTTAAAAAAACGTTGCCTATTATAATAGGCCACGATGGAAAAGGCAACGGCTGAAAAGCGTTGCCATAGACTTTAGGCAACGATTTTCAGCTAAAGGCAACGCTTTTCAGCCCTTGCCAAAGGACAAAGTTGTTGTAGTGTAATTTGAATTTGAAGAAATATATGATTGTGCTAGTTCACATAAAATATCCAACATTATAAATGAGTTTAAAATAGACACTCCTTGTCATCTTTTTTTTTTTTTTTTGCGAATTCAAGTGCATGCGAGCCAGATGTGGGTAAAGAAGTACATTGAAAAGAAATGGATTAGTTGAATGTTTTATAAGTAAAAAATATTCATAGATTTAATACCTTAAAGTTTTTTGTCATGATATGATGTTAAGTCCACTTATCTAGTTCTTTGATTGGCCCATTAGATACAGATTTTCTTGGTATTTTGGACTTTACTCTTTCTAACAAATGATATCAGAACTGATGGTTTGGCGACGTAGATGATGGATGACGACGATATAATTATGAAGAAGATAGTGTGTATGTGGCGGCTTGATTTGAGTGACTGTATGTGAATGACTAACTTGAGAAGGAAATTATTCGTCAATCAAGTGTGAGCCAGATGTGGTTAAAGAAATCTTTCATTGGAAAGGAATGAACAAATTGAAGGATATATAAGTAGAATGACTAATTTGGTCATTTTTATATTTTGTTAATAAAAAAATATATTAGACGTAATTTGCTTTGCTTTTAAGTATTAGTGAAAGATCTGAGTCGAATATAACATTTAGTAAAAAAGTTAATTCATTTGTTCATGATCAAGGAAGAAAAAGAGCATAATGCTCTCTGAGTAAATTAGTTTAAATCCTTTTATTTATTAAAATTCTTCATTTTTTAATTTGTTAAAATAAATACACTTTCAAACTTTTAAATGGTATCCAGATAATTATAAACCGTACATTATTTACCCTATTTAATCCTACTCTTTCAAATCATTTTGATAATTTCCATTTAAACATGTCGTATGTAGTATTTACTAAATATTTTTATTTATTATAAAAGTTGATAGTTAATTTTTTAATTAAAATATAATAAATTAATACATTGTATAAAAATAAAAATATTATAAATTATATTCAATATTATATCATTGTTTAAGTTAATAAATAGACTTAATAACTAAAATTTATTTTTTCATCTCACATTTATTAATTCTCTATCCTTTTTAATGTGAGTATTTATTATTCTCTCTCATCATTTAATTAAATGATTTAGAATCATTAGATTAAAATAAATTTAATGGTAAGAAATTGGGGTGTAAGTCTTTTTACTTACACTAGGTGTACATTGATCTTCTCCCTATATATATATATATATATATAAAGGAAGGATCAGCTTACACCAGTGTAAGTCTTTTTTTCTCTTACACTCATTTTTAACCGTTGGTTCTACTTTCATGTAATGGTTGAGATTATTTCATTAAAGACAACCATTAGATAAAAGTGAAACTAATGGTTAAAAATGAGTGTAAGAAAAAAAACACTTATACTGGTGTAAGTTGATCCTCCCTCATATATATATGAGGAGGATCAACTTACACCAGTATAAGTGTTTTTTTTTTTACACTCATTTTTAACCATTAGTTTCACTTTTATCTAATGGTTGTCTTTAATGAAATAATCTCAATCATTAGATGAAATTGAAATTAATGGTTGAAAATAAGTATAAAAAAAAAACTTATACTAGTTTAAACTGATCCCTCCTATATATATATATAAACGACATATCTAGTGAGAGGAACTTTTATTGTGAGAGGGTGAGAAGAGTAAATCTTGACCATACAATCATATATGAATGATCAAGATTAAAAGTTACTTGAAGGTCATGTGACTACTTAAAAAAATTACATGCATTTATGTTCTAATCTTAACCATTCATGAAAGATCCAATGGTCAAGATTCACTCTTCTCACCTCTCACAATAAACACTCTCTCACCTGAGTAAGATCCTATATATATGTGTGTGTGTGTGGGGGGGGGATATATTTAGTGAAAAAAAAATTATTGTGAAAAATTACATATAAAAACTACATATGCACTAGCACTACCAACAAATGTGTGTTGGTCCAAGTGAAAATGACTCTGGTCTTTTAAGTATGTGTTCTTAAGTTCGATTCTTAGATTTATGTGTATAAAAATAATATCATAGAAAAGAATTTTCACTTAAATACTTGATTGTATCTCAAAAAATTAATTTTTCATTTATTGAATGAGAAGATAATATGAGAAACCAAAATAGGGACCCAATACTTAAGGGGTAGAGTATCTTACATTATTAGTCAATTATCAAACTACAATTAACCATTTATTTATATATGATGAATAAAAAACTCATTAATCAATTATCTAACTGAATTGATCACTGTTTCACCTGGGAATATCAAACCCCTTAAAAATAGCATAAAATCCCCATAAATTGATGATTGTTGGACATTTTCTTTTAAGGAAAAGCTACTGTTCGTTCAAGCGTTAAAACCCTTGAACATCTTCACCGTTAAAATAACAAAAACAGTGCCTCATGATTCGTATAAGGTCATAAATTTAAAAATAAAAAAAGGGACCTGATACTGAACACTCGAGCACTACTGCGCTTTATTGTATTCATTATCTTTATTGTATTCATCATCTTATTTAATTTTATTATTTTAAAAACGTTATTTTTAAGAAAAAAACTTAGGTAAAGTTCTTTAAATGTTTGTAGTGTTTATCTCTAATAGAAATATGACATGTGTTTTATTTTTTAGTTACTTAATTATTATTTTTAAAATTTTTATTAATGAGTTATAAAAAAATATACACATATCATATTTCTATTGAGACAAGCACCAAAAAATATTTAAAGAATTTTATCTAAATTTTATCTTATTTTTAATTAGTAGATAGATGGCATCAATAAATTATGAAATATATTATAATATTCATAAAAATGGTTCTTTTATTAATATTTTAGTTATTAATATCTTTTTAAAAGTTCTTGTAATTTTTTATTAAATTTATGTATTAAAAATATTTTTTTCAAAACTTCTTGAATATATATTGTATTAAATGGCTTTACGTACATTTATATAGTTTTATATTAAATAATATCAAGTCGGATTAAATGATATTAAAATATAGATTTTTCTCAAAAAATGTCACATCATGATAATTTAGTGTTGAATGACTTATAATGAATAAGATTATTCAAAGTAAAAATTTTTATAAAGTAAATAAATAAATTTATATTAATTATTAATAATTAATGTGAGTTCATTTATTAATAATTAATATAAATTTATTTATTTATTTTAAAAAATCTCCACTTTTAAATATCTTTGTCCGACTTAGAATATCGTACTTAATAGATAGTAGAATATATAGATTACACAATGGGGTCATTCTTGTCAGTTTGGGATGACCCATTTTATTGATCCTTGGGTGCTGTTCTTGGTCACGATGCAGCTGGAGTTGCTTTCCATCGAAGCTGTCGTTAGTTTTCTTCTGTTTTTGTTCTTGGTTTTCAGTTTCCACCCTCCAGTCTTACCAAAAAAAAAGCTTTTCTAATTAAATAGACTTAAAAAAAAAAAAACAAACATGAGCAGCAAAGCCTCAACCGCTCGTACAGTCAAGCGTTTCGTAGCATTCTCCAATAAAAAAATTGTGTTGCATTTTGCCCGAACACACAACGCTTTGGCTTTACGTAGTAACTAGTAAAACCCTTCCATTTATTTGAAAAAGTTCAAAATTGAATTTATGAGAAGTTTTATGAACATGATGTGTATACTACAAACTTTCAAAACTGTAACGTGTGTGTGTATATATATATATATTAAAAGAGAGAGGATTAACTTATATTAATATAAGTTTTTTTTTTATATTCATTTTTAACTGTTAGTTTCACTTTTATCTAATGGTTACTTTTAATGAAATAATTTTAATTATTAGATGAAAATAGAATTAATGGTTGAAAATATGTGTAAAAAAAAAATTTATACTTGATATAAGTTGATCTCTCCTCATATTAAAATATCACATTTATAAAAAAAAAACTAAAATATATGATGTATCTAAAGTGTAACGGTATCTAAAAATTATTAAAATGAGCAAACACTTAAATATTATAAATTATCAATATATATTAAAATATAACGTATCTACTTTTTGTTTGTTGCAATCAAATGGTGTTTGGACTAGCTTGCATGCAAACTCGACTAATCTATCTTTTGATTTAGTCAAATATAAGCTATTCACGTCGATATTAAAAGATTTACAAGGACGTATTTTTTATAACTTGATCTTAAAAAATTAGCATAACTATTATTTGAACATGTGACCGTATGCAGCTTCTTCATCTATTGCTGGGGGCCTAGGCCAATTTCTTGGGATTTAAATGCTTAATAAATATTACAAATTATATATTTATATACATTATTTTTTATTTAATAAAAAGAATCTTGAATTGAATTCCCTATCTTCATTAATTAAGTCAAATTATCATTCTCTATCTCTAATAATATGAGATTTCATTAGTCTCTCTTCATTATATATATCTTCAACTATCCAATCAGAATAAAATCAATAGTCTAAGATTATGTGTAAGCAGATACCCTCCATACGTATATATCTTCACATGAAGGTGAGAATGTTAACAATATATATATATATATATATATATATATATACCATTCGGGGCAGGATCGACGGGCATGGCAACGGCTCATCAAAGTGTTCATTATATACATTTTTAAAATAGTAGCAAATTAGACAAAGTGTATGATAAAGCTTCAAATAACAGAGTAGAAAACAATAAACGAATTTGGAAACTTACGTATACTGAAAATACTTCTTCTTTATTTCTGAAACTTCTTTACAAGATACTCCTTACAGATACTTTAGAGAAAAGATACATAAGTAGAAATATACAAGAAGAATATTTAGGGCAAAGAGGAGGGGAAATACACATATAGACATGGTTTGTGTTTATGCTTTCTCAAGGGTTTTCTCAATCTGGATCTGAATGCGAATGCCTTTGCAAATTTCTTCTTACTTCTTAAATAGACCTCGGACTTCAGAGAGGTTGGAATCCGAAGTTACTTTTCGGATTTCAGAGGGATTGAAATCCGGGGTTGCTTTTTAGACTTCAAAAATTTTGAATCCGAGCTTCCTTATCAAAACGCCTTTCTTTTCAGGAGTCGGCAGAAACCGCCAAAGTACTTTTCTTTACTTTATGTCATGTGTTCTTTGTTTGTTGTGTCGGCAGGTGGACAACTTACCGACAAGGAGGCTCCACAAGTCAAAGTGGAGGAAAGATTCCATAACAATCATCTTCATTCAAAAGATCGTCATCTTCAAGTTCTTTTTCGGATGACGGATTAGAGCCAGAGGTGGACATGGTAGTCTTCATTTTCTCTAACAGTTCTTGCTCAGAGGAGGTAGAAGCCAAGTCTTGAAGAAGTTTGGCTTTTAATTCTTCAAACTGAGAAGGATGCTTATGATTTTTCTTAAGTAGAGAGGGGTTGGTAGAACACCATTTCTTAAGAGCAGTTGGGCTGATAAGGTTCATATTAAACTGTGCCCACCACTTTACACTAAATTCTCTAGCTACCCATTCAGGTTGAGGGACCTGATCCTTACAATAAAATACATAATCCCATACATTTATCCATGCAATTCCAAATGCAATATAAAAATGAAGTAACCGAGTTCCAGGAGGAAAGTCAGTCTGTTCTTTAAAATGTTCATAAGCCTTCTTAGCATCAGTAGGGAGGATATCCAGACAAGGGCCGGTGGTGTACATCCAATCGGCAAACCATGAGGGCAGATTAGAAATTCCTTTGTTAAACCAGAAAAACCAAGAATGGTTATAAGGACGAAGAAAAAGAAATTTATACCAGTTATCTTTATAATCCCAGTATGTAAAATTTTGGGGATCGTACTTAATTGAAAAGGATTTCGGGGTGTGGAGAGCCTGATTCCAGTCTTTGGGACTCAAAACTTTGAGGATTTTTGCTTTAGAGAAATCAATATAGTCAGGGTTAGAAACACTATAATAGTGATCTAACGAAATAGACTTAGTGTCAATTAAAATTAATTCATAAAAAGTTCTTGTCTTTTTCAAGTCCTGGGGAATATAATGGAAATTCTTAGGCAACATACTTTGAATGACATCTCGGGCAGAGGAATTTGGAGAGTAAAATCCTAATTCCACAGTTATTAGAGGCTCAAAAATATTCTTTTTAAAATATTTGCAATTTTCTGTAGTTGGATTATTGTCAGGAAAAGGAGAAGATTTCTTTTGAGAGGAAGAGCTAGCAGCTTGAGAATATGATAAAGGAGAAAATCTATTTGAGGAAGGAGAAGGAGGTCGGACAGTTTTTATTGGAGAAGGAGAAGAGAGTAAGGCCGAAGGCCTTGCAGATACTAGAGCCGAAGGCCCTGGGGAGGTCGAAGACCTAATACTTAATGCTTTACTTAACGGGGTACTGTGCTCAATACTTATCTCATGCTTAGCAACTTGGCATTCTGCCAAATACTTATCAAGAGTAACCTTCTTTGCTTTGGATTTGGGTTCCATAACCCTGCAAAAACTCTCGAGTTAAAAAGTCTGGTAAATAATTAGTAGTTCCTTTAATATGTTGTATGTCAAAATCAAAACAAGATAAAATTGCTTGCCATCTGGCAAAAATTTGTTTTGAAACCAAATTCTTAACATCTTTTTGAATAATAGAGGGTGCTGCTTTACAATCAGTTTTTAAAAGAAATTTCTTATTAAATAAATCACTTTGAAATTTTTGGATACATAGAACAATAGCAAGAACTTCTTTCTTCACTGTACTATACCTTTGCTGAGCTGGTTGCCATGAGCCAGAATAATACCTAACAACTTGTTCTTTTGATGACTCGGGTAAGACTTGCTTAAGAATTCCACCATAGCCTATTTCTGAGGCATCGGTTTCTACTATTAAGGTTGCCTGAGGATCTGGAAGTCCTAGACACGGAATATTCTTGACTAGAGCTTTAATATTCTTAACAGTGGTTGTCATTTTTTCATCCCATGGAGGAGGATTTTTTCTTAATCTTTGAAATAATGGTTTGCAAACTATTCTTATATTAGGAATAAAGTCTGCAACATAATTAACACACCCTAGAAATCTTTGCAAAGTGGTCTTATCTTTAATTTCGTCTTGAAACTTATTAGCAAAATCTATTGATCTTTCTATTGGAATGATAGTTCCTTGATTAATCTCAAATCCTAAAAATCTAACTTTTGTTTGAAAAAGTTTCATTTTCTTAGCAGAAATTACTAAACCATTTTCTTTGATAAGATTTAAGAATATTCTTAGGTGCTCAAAATGCTGGTTTATGGTATTACTGAAAACTAGTACATCATCGAGATATACTATGGTAAATTCTGAATAAGGATTTAGTATAGAGTTCATAATATTCTGAAATTCGGAGGGGGCATTCTTAAGTCCTTGAGGCATAACATTCCATTCATAGTGGCCAAAAGGGACTACAAAAGCAGTTTTATACCTGTCTTGTTCTATAATTTCAATCTGATAATATCCTGATTTCATATCAAATTTTGAGAATACTTTAGCTTGATAAACCCGATCTACTAGATCTTTTTTATTAGGAATGGGATATCTAATCCATTTTAATATTTTGTTTAATGGTTTATAATTAATTACTAATCTTGGGGCTCCTCTTTCTAATTCTGAGGCATTCATAACATAGAACCCAGCACAACTCCAAGGAGATTTGCTTGGTCGAATTAACTTCTTATCTAAATATTCTTGTATTTCTTTTTTACAATATTCTAAATATTCTGAATTCATTTGTATGGGTCTTGCTTTAGTGGGAATATTTTCTTCTCTAAAATCATCCTCATAAGGTAAAGATATTTCAAATTTTTTTCTATCCTTAAAGTCTGTGGGATATTCACTACAAATTTCATTTTCAAACTGTTCTTTTAGATTCTTAATTTTTTCTTGAAAGAGATTGTTTTTAAGTTGTTCTTCAATTCTTTTATATTGAATTTCTTTATTTAAGGAATTAATTTGTTTAGTTTTATTTTCTATTAGAGTTTCTTTTATCAAATTTATTTCTTTAATACAGGGGGTTTTATAAATTCAAAGCAGATGTCTTTTCCTAAGGTGTTTGTAATTAGGCCTTGTTCAGTTACTGAGAAAGGATAAAGTAAAGATAAAAAGGGGGTTCCTAAAATCATTTGTTCTTTAAGATTTCTTACTAATAAAAACGAAGTTTTATAACACATTTTATTTTTACAAATTTTTGCATTAGTTAGTTTGTATTTTATTTGCATTTTATTTCCTGAAGCGCTACTTAATGATTCTGTAGTTTTTATATAATACTTAGTAGGTATTAGTCCTTCTTGAATACAATTTAAATCTGCTCCGGAATCTATTAAGGCTATTAATTTGAATTCTTCTTCCTTAATTATTAGATTAATTGGACAATGCCATTTATGTACAATTACTTGATTAAGTAGATGAATGTAAGGATTTTCTTCTGAGTCCTTTATCTGATTACTTTCTTTCTGAACAATTATTTGTGCTTGTAAATCTAATAATTTGAATTCTAATTCAGTATCTTTTTCTTTTAATAAACTTACTTCTTGTTTTAATTCTTTAATTTCATTTTGTATATCTTTTATAGTTACTTCCTGTATAGGCTCTTTTTTAAATTTTTTAGGATATCTTTCATATCAATTCTTTCGATTTCTTTTACATCTTTCTTTTGATCTAAAAATTCTTTTATCTGGGAAATAAATTATTGTTTAACGGATGATTCTTCCATTTTTTCTACTAAATTGATTAAAGATGAGGCTTGATCTTTTGTTATAACATTCAAAGTTTTAGAACATGAGGAACAATGACATAGATGAGGTCCTTCTTCTTCTTCAGAACTATTACTTAATTCTTCTGAGGAAGAGTGTTCTATTTGGTTTATTATATTCTCTTCTTCATTTTCTGAGAATTCATAATTACTTTCATTTTCTGATTCTGATTCATTTGTAAGTATAGCTATTAAAGATTGCTTAAGTTTTTCGTCGATTTGTAAGTTATTTATTTTTTGCTTTACTTTACAATCTTTTTTATAATGACCATATCGCCCACATTTATAACAAATTATGTTTTTCTTATCATATCTTACTTTTGATGAGGGTTTTTGTTTCTTTCTTACTTTTGACGAACTGGCTTCTATTTTATCATGTTTTTTATAGTATCTACTTGATTTTCTTGATTTATGTGGAACATACTTAGATATCTTTTTATAAGTTTTATGTTGTTTGCTTGGAGCTTTAACTCCTTCTACTCCCCATTGAGAGCAGAATGTTCCCAAATCTTTCCTACAAGTTTTAGCTTCATGTTTTACTTTATGCTGTATTTTTAAGTCTAAACATATTTGTAGTCATGTTTCTATAACATAATTAGATAATTGTCCATATGTTAGTTCATTATAAGGGATTTGTCCATTATTATGAGTTTGAATTCTTACTTTTACTTTTTCTGCAAATAGCCTAGGTAATCCTGCAATAAATCGTTCTTTCCAATAATCTACAGCAGCATCAGTTCTTAAATATAATTTACTGAGAAACGTATCCTTATACCATCTGTAATATGACATAGTTGGACAATAAAGATTTACTATCTGGGTAGCAATTCTGTTTTGAAATTGTAAAGGGTCTCCTACAAAATGTTTAACTATAGCATATAACAAAGTAGTTACTGCATCTTCTTTAGGTTCAGTTCCTTCTAATTTTATGGCAGTTATTATAGAATCTCGTTCACTTTGGGTGAGGCAATTGTCCCACCATCCTTTGAGTTGTCCTGTGAATCCTACTACTAAGATTATGGCTGTATTCTTATTAGAGTTATTCTTACTTTTATATGCCGTAGCAGCCATAGTCATTTGCTGTACTACATCAAGGATTTGTTGTTCTCCTAACCCATCTATATTCCATTCTATAACTGATTCTCCTGAAAAAGATGCTCCATCTTGGGCTGGCCTTTCTTCAAATTGAATATCAGGATAAGTAGGTCTAGGGTAATAATTTCGGGTTGTAGATACTGGCATAGGAGTCTTTAATTTATTTAGTTTCTTTTCTTCAAAATTCATATTTAACAATTCATTTTCTAATTCTTCTATTTTTTCTAAAGTTAATATTTTTGGTTCGGAAGAACTAGATGATAAGGATAGGGTTAATAAATCTAATTTCTTTTTGATTTCATCTAATGATTTTTCTGATTTACTTAACTTTATATTTTTTAATCCTTCTTCCGGTACATTCACTAATTTATAAATAGGTCTACTTGGATCTACGTCTTTTTCTTTTCCTGCAGAATAATCTCTACAGATCTGAGTATCTATTCTTTCAAGAGTTTTAGTAATAGTACTTAATGTTTGATTTGAATAATTAAGTTGTTGATGTACCTTATTAATATCATGCTTATCAATGGGTAGTCCTAAATTTTTAGGAGCTATTGCTTTGAACGGGGTTGCCTCTACCTCTATTCCCTCCTTAGTTTGCACCTTGATGGATTCTAAAGGGGGAAACTCAGAGATGACAGGATCATGAGTAGTTTTCCAAACAGTATGTATTTTAGTATGTGTACTTAATTGCTTAGGATTAACAAAAGGGTTAAAAATATTTTCTATATGGCAATAATTTTCAAACCAATCAAAAAAATATAAGTTGATTTTATTCTCTGTTAAATACTTATAAAAATAAGTTCTGTATTGGGAAGTTTGTTCTTTAGTA
Source organism: Ormosia semicastrata (assembly GCA_029884595.1). Classification (NCBI taxonomy): domain Eukaryota; kingdom Viridiplantae; phylum Streptophyta; class Magnoliopsida; order Fabales; family Fabaceae; genus Ormosia; species Ormosia semicastrata. The sequence goes on along the minus strand of JAQQTO010000056.1, from coordinate 50,317,455 downwards.
AAAGTATCAAAATACCAATCTCTTTTATTTTTATTATACTCTGCTTCAAAATCAGTCCTTATCCAAGGTTTATCGATTTCAAAAGGTTCTTCTTTTGTTAATGTACTTATTACTTGGGACCTTGTGGGTGAGTATTCTGGTGAATCTGATTTATAGGTGTTTTGGTAAATCGGTTGAGGGATATTTGGATTAAAATTTACTCCTGCTAAATTGTTGGTTGAACCATCTACTGAATGTCTTGAAGGAGGTATATTTATTATAGGTGTGTTAGATCTTAGCATTCCTATACGTATACTAGAACCATCTTGTATAATAGATTTAATTCTAGTGTTTCTTATTGGTTCAGGTGGTATTACTTCTGGAAATACCCAATCTTCAGGTATTCGACTTATAATTTCTTCATGTGTCAACCTTTTAGGGGTTAATATAGAAGATTTCTTAAGATTTGCTTCCATAATTATGGTTTCATTCTTAGGAGATTGTCTTAATGCTTTAAAATTCTGATCTTCATAAGAGATTTTATAATGAATTCTAAATAAGACAGACATATGCTTAGCACCTTCTTGAAAAACGTCTTCTAAAATTTTTACATTTAGTTCTAAGGCTTGCTTAGTCATAGGATCATCTAGAGGCATAGTATAATTTGGATAACAATTAAAGAATACTGGTCCATCATGAAGGTTGGATTCTAAGATGGCTGTTATTTGGTCATGTAATTTTTTAAGTCTTTTATCTCGTAATAAGATTAAAACTGGATTATCAATTCCTAATCTGTGCTGTCCTTTAGCTGCTACTTGAATTAATCCTATATGAATAAACTTATAATTTTCTTTAATGTGTTGATCTGTTAATTCTTTGCTTAACAAGGTTATTGATTCTCATGGTTTTTCTAAAACATGAGTTGCTTCATAAGTATGTATTTGATCCTTAGGTTTAAATAATGTATTACTAGTTTTATAAATTTCTTTCGGAGGTACATAAGGTATAGACCAATTTTGTAAATTGTTTTCTATATTTTCTATTTGTAGTTCATTATCTTGAACTAAGTCTTGATCTACTGCTAATTTAGAAGATGTAGAATGGTATCAGAGCCTCGTTAAGAGGTTCTGAGTAGTCAAGTACATAAGGAGGGAAGAAGGACTTAGCGTTGGTCAGCCCTGGTCGATACGTTGGTCAGCCCGTGTGAGTGCCGGAGATAGGCAGAATTGGGTGGTCCCGTATATGCAGTGGTGGTCCCGGTAAGAGAATTCTCTCAATATGTCTAGGTTATTCAGAACTCTTTTAACAATATATATATATATATATATATATATATATATATATATATATTGTTAACCTTCACTCCTTCATGCATAATTTGTTTATGACAAAAACCTCCTGCAAGTTTCTATTCAAAGCAATTTTAACTTATCAACATTTTAGTCTTTTACATGATTACACATTTAATGAAGAAAAAGAAAAGAAGAATATGATTTCTATGAAGAAAAAGTATAGTTGTATTTTATATATATATATATATATATATATATATATATATATATATATATATATATATATATATATTCATACATCAATTTATTTATGACAAAAACCTCCTGCAAGTTTCTTTTCAAAGCAATTTTAACTTATTAACATTTTAGTCTTTTACATGATTACACATTTAATGAAGAAAAAGAAAATAAGAATATGAATTCTATGAAGAAAAGTATAGTTGTATTCTATTTTAGAGATTTTTTATATCCTCCTACTAATCCTTCAAATATTTAATAAAAAATATTAAGTAAAAAAATAAATGCATTCAATATCTTGAGAATACAAAAAATATTTAATAATTTCTTTAATTAATAATTAAGAGGATTAGTAGGAGAAATGATTCGAAGAATTTAGAATTATTCTCTATTTTAATGAAGGAAGAGAATATGATTTTATCTTTTAGGAGGATATTGTAAAACTCTTACTCATTATTAATTTATAATTTTGAATTTTTATAATTAAATATGTAATAATATTTAATATATATGATTTATTCATTACATAAAAAATAAAAACAATTAAAAATATAACATATAAAATAAAAAACATAATTATGGATTAAAAATATTAATACGTGATTTATAAATTTATAAGTTACTTATAAAATGTTATATTTTTTTATTACATACTGTTTTGAATGAGTTTAAGAGAATCACCTAAATAAGGTTGATGTAGATGGTTTCCTCCGATGAATGGTGGTGTGAGGGGCAGGTACTTGCAAAAGACATTCTAATATTCAAGTTAGATTGTGCACAATGTGAGTAGTATTTGGAAATAGATGCATATCTTTGCTACCTTGTGTGGTATTTATAGTAGAGTTTTGGTAGATAAGAATCATGTTTAAATCTACATTACATGTTGTTAAGTAGGATAAGAATCCAATAAGATTGTTATCTCTTATAATTGATTCATCTATTTATAATGAATATAATTGATTTCATATTTATGAGGGATTCTATTAGAGATTTACTCTTCATAAATAGGAATATTTACGTATCTAATAGCACTCATAAATATATGAGATCTAAATCTAGTGGGCCGAGTTGTTTCTAAACCCCTAACTCGGAACCCGATCCAGAACAGTTACCCTCAACTTAGTGCTTAGATGTAATAACTGAGTATCAAGATATCCGAGATTATCAGGAACAAACGACATGTGTGGGACAAAGGGATCTAAGTCATTATTTTGATGTCGGATCTCACGATGTCTTTAATGAAAGGCTGAAATTCGTGATAAAAAGTAAAAATTAAGATGCCCCCAATATTGACTAATTAGGTCGGGATCCGATATAGATCACCTTGCCTTAAGTCGATATGTCGTTGTCCATGATTTGTATTGAATTGCCCCCATACCAATTCTAGTCGTGGGACCCATTTAATTCTGAAAAATTTAAACATAAAGCCGTAATCTATATTATGATTTTATCATAATATCATGGTAATAGTCTGTGATTTGGCTTAATATCATCCTGCCCTGTCATGCGTCGTTTAAATTGTAAGTGCAGTCCTTTCAACTGCTATGTCAAGTATGTTCTGCCACATGGTTAAAAGGTATTAGAAATCGCCATTTGAGTTTCGTACTGCCATGATTGTTATTTCAAATTTAATGCAAATTTTTCATTTTACCCCTTCTAATAGAAACAATTAGGGAACATTTCTTGTGGCTTTAAGTAGGAGTGGGGGAAAACCCCTCACTTTTCACCCTTTTCTCCATTTCTACTCTCTTCTCTGGCAAGTTCAAGTGATTTTCGCAGAGCATAAGCAACAGTTCTTGGCAGTTTTTGACTCCTTTCAGACTTTTCCTTCACTCCTTCTCAAGGCACTTTCCTTTTCCACTCTTTTTTTCCTTCTAAAAAACATCATGGTGAGGGTGAGAAAGCCACACAATAGTGATGAGTAAAGTACTTCCTTAGAAAATCTAAGTGCTCTGTCGTCTCCGCTGCCTCAGGCGCGACGGAGACATTTGTTTCATTATAGTGGTTCTGATAGAGGTTTGAGGCCGATATCTGAGATGGACATCCTGGAGGCTCTACGGAGGGCAGATCATGCAAGAGAACTTGCAAGGCAAAGACCAACACGTCCACTCTCCGTGCTCATGATAGAGTTAGAGAGTATTAGTGAGTCCTCTTCTGATTCTGACGTGACTGCAACCTTTATTGGTGAAGCTAGTAATATGGACATAGGATGTCAGAGAGCATCCACTTCAAAAACAATAGAATATATCTTCCCAAGAAATGTCGGTCTATACCAATGGGTTGACTAAGAAGTCTTGGGTATTCCTTCAAGCGTTGAGACATCGGAGGATGCCAACGCTAAGCAAGAATATTTGTACCTCACCGAAGACCGAGTTTGTGATAGTGAATATATAATTTGGGCTCCATCTGACCAAGAATGGGTTTGCTCAACAAGAATAGAAGACAATCACTTCATATATATGTATGACACATTGTTCACCCGAATTGGAGTTCGGCTTCCATTTTTCAAGTTTGACATCAGGGTCCTTAATCACTTGCGAGTAGCTTTAACTCAGCTACACTCAAACGCATGGGGTTTCATTAGGACCTTTGAACATATCTGCAAAACCTTTAGATGGCCATACTCCGTGAGGTCTTTCTTTTTCTTCTTCACTTAGTTTTCACCCTTCGGGAAATATTTCCAAAAGGGGTGGGTTGCCTTACGCGTGCAAGTAGGGTGTAAGGTATTCAAATCATATCAGGAATCCTTCAAGAAAGATTTCTTCATAATAGAAGGAGCTCCAGGATCAATGTCTTTTTTTTGTTACCCCGAAAAGCGAACCAAATTTTTTTCTATACTGGACAAAAACAACATGGGATCAAAACTTAGAAGAAATAGAGACTCCGTCTTCACTAACAGAAAGTGAGGTCGATGTCCTCAACTTCTTAGTTGAGTGAGCCCACAAAAATGGGGCCATCTACTGTAAAGATGTCCTAGATGAGCCATCTGACTCAATAAGGTCATTCTTCGGTATCCTATCTGAAATATATTTAATTGACTTGTATTTCATAATTTCTTCTAAGTATTGTAACATATTTGTTTCCTATATGCAGAAAGCATGTCACCTCCTGGTGGGCTTGAAGCTATTACCTTACGTTTGGCACAAAGAAAAGTTAGGGCCTCCGGGTCCGGATCCTAACTTTCGTTCGGTATTCCTCCTCCTCAACTCGCTGCATAGGAGGGAGATTCTGGATCACTTACTCAACCTCTTCGGCCTTAGGGGGACAGTCGATGGGAGCAAAGAGGAAAATGATTGATGACCGAGGCTGCTCCCCTCAATCTCTCAGCTGGCTAAGAGACTGAAATCCTAGAGGGCGCCCTTCTGCAATTTACTGGAAGGTTAGTTTGGGGTAGGGGTTAATCCTGGGCGGATCATTGACAATGCCCTTTTGTCCAAAGCTGACCAGGATATCTTGATTAAGTAGGACTTGATCGAGCTCATCTAGGATACTAGGTGCGGGTTTTGTGCAACGCTTCCATTCTATGCTCTTTGGAGTTAGTATTTGAGTCTATTCGTCAGACTCAAGAGTTAAAAAATAAGCTAGATGCCTTCCTGGGTGAAAGGAAGGAGCTCAAGTTAGCTGTGGCTCAAAAAGACAGTTAGATTACTCAGTTCAATGAAGAGTTCGATTTGCGCAAAGCTGAGGTAACCGGGCTCCAAGCCAAAGTCACTAATGGGGTTGCTCGAGAAAATAATTTAAAAGATCATACGTCTTCTGCCGAGTCCACCCTAACCGCACTCCGAGCTGAGAATGAGATTCTCAGGAAATCCCAGGCTAAGCTGAAAGGTGATATTTTATATCTCGAAGATGAAAGAGCCAATTCAGTGGATGAATCCTTTTTCAATGCTCTCACTTAACTGTTCCTACTGAATCTAGACCTTATTGTGGAAGGAATTGGTTTGAGGAAGGTGGTCCGTGATGGTTGCATTATGGACGCCATCCTCGATGTCACTTCAATGAATCAAGTTCTCGCAGTGGATGGCTGCAAAGAAGAAGGGGAGGAAAGCTCAGAGGGCAGCCCAGTGAAGGAGGTCGAGGTGGAAGTCATTGACCAAGAGGAGTTCACCCCAGATTCTTGATCTTCTTTCTGTCTCTTTGTTTTGCCCCCTGCATGGGGTTAATTTTATTTGTAAATGGACAAGTCCCATGCTTCGAGCATTATTTTTATTTATATACTTAGAATATTTTCCTACATATTCCTGTTGCCTTTTCTTTTATGTAACCAAGATGAGTCCAACGCTCGATCTCAGTGGTTTAATTGATACTTAGTGAATGTTCTCACTTTTTCCAAACCGAGATGAGTTCAATGCTCGATCTCGGTGGATTTCTTATTTGACACTTAGCGAATTTTTCCTTTTTGGTTGTACTGTAGCCTGTCTTTTGGGTTTTACTCAAGTTGTTCAACAATTTTCTTTCTTATTATTGTCAGAGTTCTTGACACTTGGTCAATTTTCTAAGTGTGAAACATTAGAATATGATTTTGACATAGAAACCTCTTGGAGTGGCATCCTTTATAGACCACGACAAATGTTATTGCCTTATCCTGGGCAACAGTCTGCTACTCTTAACCTCTTTAAACCTTTTTTAGGCTTATGGGTTAAGGTCAAACTCTTTAGTGTATGAGTCAAAACTCTTGAATTTATTCCTTGAACTCGGAGACCAGTTAAGTGAATTCCCTTTTTTGACCTTCATTTACGCATTGAAATATCTGATCTGAATTGGACCTTGTATTCTTCAAACCTCTCCAAGGTGCGATAACCTTGTGGGTTGCAATAATTGTAAATGTATAAAATAACCAAGACTAGAAATATAATTATCGATTTATTCATGTTGGAATTCATCACTTACATGATAAAAATAAGAATTAAAGACATTTAACTATAGTATTTCCTGAGTTTATAAACATTCCAAAAATTCTTGATGGTTTTGCTAAAGAGGGTTTCTAGAGTATAGGTTCTTGTGTCTGTCTTGGATGTGATTTTGCATGGTCCTTCCCAATTAGGAGCTGATTTTTCACCTTTCACATTTTTCCTCCGATATCCACTCTTCGTAGAACGAGGTCGCCAAGAACAAATCTTCGTGGTATCACTTTAGAATTGTACTATGTTGCAATCTTTTGTTTAATGATGACTTCATGGATATAGGCAATGCGATGTTATTCTTCCAACAAGTCTAAGTTATGACAGATGAGGTCCGGGTTAATCTCTTCTAAAAAATTCTGCCTTCTCTAACTTGGTTCTCTTATCTTCACTGGAATCATAGCCTTGCAACCGTAGGTTAGTTTGAAGGGAGTCTCTCTTTGGAGGAATGGGGTGTGTGGTCCGATATGCCTATAAGACACGATCAAACTGCTCCACCTAATTCCCTTTAGCTTTATCGAGCCTCTTTTTAATTCCACGAAGAGTTACCCGGTTGGCGTCTTCGGCTTACCCGATAGTTTTTAAGTGCTCTACTGAGGTGAAATATTGTTTGATCTTGAGTCCGAATAAGAGATCCTTGAATTTTTGGTTAGTAAACTAGGTTCTTTTATCAATGACTATGGACTCTAGGACACCAAATATACTGAGAATATTCTCATAAGTGAATTTCTGAACTTGTATAGATATGATGGTGGAATAATCCACAGCTACCACTAAGTATTTGATCTATCCTGATACTTAGGGGAAAGGACCTAGAATATCCATCTCCCATTGATAAAAGGGCCAAGGGATGGACATCGTAGATAATTCTTCTAGTGGTGCTGCATAGATGTCTAAGAATTGTTGACACTAATTGCATTTCTGGACATGTTCTATTTTATCTACTTCTATTCTAAGGCAGTAGTATCTTACCCTCAGTGCTTTAGGGACTTTCCACCGAGGTGATGGTCACAACTCCCTTCATGGATTTCGGTTAGGACATACTCTGCCTCTTTTGGACCGAGACACCTAAGAAGGGGAGAAGAAAACCTGTGATGGTATAGCTAATTATCAAAGATGGTATACCAGGCCGCTGTCCATACTATTTTCTAAGCTTCCTTTTGATTTTCAGGTAATATGCCATTACGACGGTAGGAAACTATAGGTTTCATATAGGTTTTACCATCTTTAAGTAGGAGGACTTTGGTGTTCATAATGCTGGGACTGAGTAGGGTATCCTAGATTACGGACTTATTATTACTAGGGCTCTTAGTGCTGGCAAGTTTTGACAAGACATCGGCTTTGAAATTTTGTTCTCTCGGGATATGTTCCACCTTGACACTATCAAAGCACTCCATTAATTTCTTTACTTTGGTTAGATATTTCTGCAATAGGGGCTTCTTAGCTTAATACTCACCTTAGATTTAGGATGTCGCTAGCTGTGAATCATTACATAAAACTATATTTGTGGCTCCCATTTCTCTTGCCATAGTGATGCCTACAATACAAGCTTCATATTCTGCTTGGTTATTTGAAGTAGGGAATTTGAAACTTAAAGAATGTTCTATCATGAGCCCAACTTCATTTTCCAATATGACTCTGGCGCCACTCCTCTTAGGATTCAAGGATCCATAAACATAAATAGTCCAGGAATTCACTCTAGGATGGTCGGAATTTGGTGTAAACTTAACCAAAAAATTAGATAAGACTTGAGCCTTTATGGCTTGTCTTAGCTTATAAGTGATACCGAATTCGAAGAGCTCCACTGACCAAGTGATCATTCCTCTAGCGAGATCCAGCTTAGGTAGCACTTGCTGAATCAATTGATTCGTCTTTACTATCACGGGGTGACACTGAAAGTATTGTCGTAACCTTCTTTTAGTAATTAGCAATATTAGGGCCAATTTCTCAATCTTCTGATAACGGAGTTTGGGGCCTTATAGGACCTTATTAACAAAATAAACTGGACTTTGTCCTTCCTTGGTTTCTCTTATCAAAACTAAACTGATTGCTTTATTATGACTAGGAGGTAGGCGTATAACGTTTCACCATAATCCAATTTTGTTATGATTGATGGTGTAGCTAGCATCTTCTTCAATTCCAGAAAGGTAGTCTTGCACTCTGAGGTCCATTCAAAATCTCTTCCCTTTTTAAGAGTTTTGAAGAAGGGAAGGGATTTTTGAGTGGCTTTAGCCAGGAAATAAGTTAGGGCCGCTATATGACTTGCCAATTTTTGAACCTCTTTAACGAAATGTGGGCTGCACATATTGAGAACGACCTGGCATTTCTTTGGTTTGGCTTCAATGCCTCGATTCGACAATAAAAATTCTAGAAATTTACTAGCATGTACTCCGAAAACATATTTCTCCGGGTTCAGCCTCATGTTATAGTTCCGTATTTCGGTGAACAGCTATTCTAATTCCTTCATATGGTTACCGATATCCGTTGTCTTGACTATCATGTTGTCTATATAGACTTGTAGCATCTTGCCAATTTGTTTTTTGAGGACCTTATTCATTATCTGCTGGTACTTTGCACCTATATTCTTTAATCCAAATGGCATGACATGATAGCAATAAAATCTCATCTCGGTTGTAAACACAATTTTATTTTCGTCTTTTAGGTTCATGGGAATTTGATTATATCCGGAATAGGCATTCATGAACATCAGTAGGCAGAATCCAGATGAAATGTCCACCAATTTATCTATACTGGGAAGTGGATAAGGGTCTTTAGGATAAGTATTATTCAGGTCAGTGTAATCGACACACATACACTACTTCCCATTAGCCTTTTTTTATTAGGACTACGTTAGAAAGCTAAGTGGTATAAGAGACTTCTCTAATGAATCCAGTGTCCAAGAGTTCTTTCACTTGCTTTTGAATTACCTATTACCTCTCAGGTCCTACTTTCCTCTTACACTGGGCCACTGACTTCACATTTTTCATGATAGAAAGTTAGTGGCAAATGAATTCGAGGTCTAACCCTGACATATCTACACACATCCAAGTGAAGAGATCCTTATTTTTTACAAGAAACTCAACTAGTTGGGATCATTCTTCCTGGCTCAGATGTCCTCCAATTTTGATTACTTGATCTGGCTTAGCACCAAGTTAAAGGAGTTGAAGTTGTCCATCAGGTTGAGGGAACACACCATGGATCTCTTCATGAACATATAGTTCAGTCAAGAGGACGTTGACGGGGTCCGTAATGACTAAAGCTAAATTGTTGCATTGGTCCGCGGTTTGGGGCTTCTTAGCAATCTTCAAACTCTTATTATAACAATTTCTAGCTATAGCCTGATCTCCTTTAACCGTAACGACCCTGTCATGTGGGTCGAGAAACTTCATGGCCAAATGAGGTGTAGAAATCACAGCCCCAAAAGAGTTGAGTGAAGGGTAACCCGGTATGACATTATAGGCCAAGGGACAATCTACCACTAGGAACTTGACCTTGTGTGTCTTGAAAATAGAATCCTTCCCCATGGTCAAATAGGTCTCAATATAACCCATCGAAGTAATCTTATCTCTAGTGAAACTGATCAACACAATGGTATACATGATCATTTCCTTCTTTAGTAGTCCTAGTTTCTCAAATAGATCTAGGAATATAATGTCAGTTGAGCTTCCTTGATCAACAAATATACGACGGACCTCGACATTGGTTATTATTCTTGAGATCACCATGGGGCCGTTGTGGTCTGGGATAGTGCAACCATAATCTTCATTATAAATGAAATTAGCGAGGTCTTCCTCACTCTGTCGTTTGACTTATATTCCGAATGTGATACTATGCTCAACACGACCCGAAGTACTTTTTTCCTTGCATTCCTAGATTCACCGCCACTCGCAAAGCTCTCCGAGATGGTGTTAATTATCCGAGTTACTTTGGAGTGATGACAATCATTGTCCATATTGGTGTAATCTCAGGGTTATACTCTTTCTTGATTCTGAGCATTATCTTTGGATGGACTTGCTCCAGGATTTTCATTCCTGGCAGGTGAGCATCTTCTCTGGTATGGTAGAAATGGGCTTCTCCGAGGACTGTAACTCCACTTTCTATAATTTTGTCCCATTCTCTGATTGTTGTTCTAGGATTAATGCACTTATTGGCCTAGATGGCCATCCTAGATCAAAGATTCGATAACATCTTGAAGGTTAATGCAGTCTTCAATATTATGCCCATGACCTTTATGAAATGTACAATGCTTGGACTTATCTTTCTGCTTATGTTTTCTCAAGAAGGAGGTTTTTGCATATCTTTGAACTTTGTATTCATCATTTCTTGGTAAATTTGAGTCCAAGGTGTGTTAAGGAGGTGTAACTTTCATGCTTCCCTTTTAACAGTGGTCTCGAATTCTGGTTTAGCTGTGGAGCTTATCTAGATTTAGGCTTGACACTTTCTCCTTTTCTCTAGATGCTTCTTAGCCTAGAAAACATCCTCCGCATTGATATATTTATCTTGGGCTCTTTTTTGGCCAAAGGAAAGGAAAACGACCTAGGGTGGAGTCCTTCCCTTATATAATGTAACCCAAGTCTTTCATCCCAGTTGCGAATATTTACCATTTCTTTGTTAAACTGGGATATAAAGTCTCGAAGAGATTTTTCTTTTCCTTGCTTTATTTGGGAAAGACATGAAATGAATTTCAGCTACACCTTACTAGTGGTGAAGTGCAACAAAAATATCGAGAACAAGCATTCCCAATCAACAACGGGTTTAGGAGTTAAGGTAGTAAACTATCTTGGGGCAGCTTTTTTAAAAGAAAGAACCTCTAGTAAATAGTAAAGCAGAGACATAGGCGTCTAGGTGTTCTTGAGAATCTATGGTCTCATCATAGGCGTCAATATTAGCTGGATACTTGAAACACCTAAAGATCTCGCAGGCCATCAATTCATAAGAGAAAGGCCAGTTTTGTTTAATTGACTTTCTTCATCCTAGATCTTGCTCTTTATTTACACAAGCCGGATTCTCAAATCTCTGACTAAGCTCCGTGATTCGTGAGTATTTTGGATTACGTACCTCGTTGTGGGCTGGTTCCCTCTTGTTTTCTCGATTTCGGTAGGGAACCCAGTTTTCGTCCTCTTTCTCCTAGTTAGTAGCTCTTTCTAGGTTATAGATCCGTTTGTCCTGGAATCTAACTAGAGAAATAAGCTCCTCCCTAGATAGCTTTGGGAGATCGGATTCGCCTTGGTGGGATCGAACTTCATCGTTATTCACCCGTGCCCCCAAGTATTGTAAAGCTGATACCCGTTGTCTAGTATCTCCTGAAGGAGCCCCTTGTGAGCCAAGTCGCTACATCGTTGGAACACGTCACGGTTGAGGGGAGATCTTTTTGATAGTGTGCGAAGTCTCTGCTCTGTCTTGCCTAGGTTCCGGTTAGGCAGTAACTGGCTCTTAGACGAGAGCGGAGGGCAGACGACAGCCAGAAGAAGGTTAATTATGAGTGGTTGAAACATGATTTCACTTTTTAGTGACAATGATGATGGTAATTGGAATCAAACTTTATCGTTTACTATAGACGACACCAATATTCTGAATAGGTTTTAGAGAATCACCGCATTAGGTTGATGTAGATGGTTTCCTCTGATGCACGGTGGTTGTGACAGTGGTGCGAGGAGTGGGTACCTGCAAAAGGTACTTTGATGCTCAAGGTAGACGGTGTATAAGGTGAGTAGTGTTTAGAATTAGATGCATACCTTTGCTACCTTGTGTGGTATTTATAAGAACATCTTGGTTAAATCTGTATTAAATGATGTTAAGTAGGATAAGAATCTAATAAGATTGTTATATCTTATAACTAATTCTTTTATTTATGAGGGATTTAATTGATTTTCCTATTTATGAAGGATTCTATTAGAGACTTACTCCTCATAGATAAGAATATTTAGTTATCTAATAGCAGTTATAAATATTTGAGATCCAATTCTAACGGATCAAGTTGCTTCTAAACTGTTAACCTGAAACCCGATCTAAAACACTTACCAATTTGTTAATATGTATATATGGATTATACACTTCATGGCAGTTAATGACTTATATTTCTCATTGAAAAAAAAGAAGAAGACCATATTTCGTATTTGATAATCTATTATAGTGGTGTAGACGATCCAAATCGTAACAAATATTTACGTACTTTTAATCTATTATTTTTGCACTTTACACAATTGACCTTTGTTCATCAAATTGCATAATTTACGTAAATTTAATGTCGTTGACGTTGATTATATTAGTTTTATTCTATTAGTGTTTTTTTTAATATATATTGCACTTGTTACGTACTTTTAAAATTGTGTAAGAATGAAATATTTTTCAGGAAATTTTATACAAGTGATTAATCTTATATCCATAATCAACATATATATGTATGTCAATCTATTTATCCTTTCTCTCTCTTTATTAAAACATAGCACAATTATTATATTTCTTTATTAAGGGAATTTCTATGATACCTGATAAGTTTGGTATCCAAGATGAGTTGTCAAGTATCCATTGAATATTGAACTCATAATAAATGTTTAAAAATAATTAATAACCAATAAAATACTTAACAACTCATCATAAGTACCAAACCTTAAAAAAATAGGTATCATAATAATCCCCATTCATTAAATGTACGCATGTAAAAGACTAAAATGTCAATAAATTAAGGTTGTTTTTAAAAGAAACTTGGTGTTTTATACGATACCCACGTATTTGGAAAGGTTTTGAAACTCTTCCTAATTCGCCCAACTATTTCCAACCAAGTGTTCAACTTACTATCCTGTCAATAGTCTTATGTGTCAAAAGATTTATTTATCTTATTATGGGTCTGTCATATTTTTCTTTTGTTCATTGAACTTAATAGACTATTTGATAATTATCAAAAACTTAAACTTATTCCCTTCTTGAAACAAAATAGAATTGAAATCCTTAATTCCCTTTTCATTGAATGAATCCTAACTTGTCCCCAATTCCGTCTCATCCAACCCACGCTTCCTGGTGAAAACGTATTGTAGAACATTTCCTTCCATGTCTAGGATCATAGCTGCAAGTGCTATTAGCTCCACAAATTCTATGAATGGCACAAGGATCATATATGGCTTGCCATGAAACATACCATTTCTTAGACATATCTTTTCGACTGTACACTTGAATGTTGCCATCGCAATCAATTGTCAATCTTTTTTTGCAAAACCATGCCATAATCTGATGTTCCAACTATAAAATTATCTGATGAAATGAAATATCCAAAAGAATTTGGCACTACAATTCTACTGCTATTATAAGTAGACCTTGTAGCTTCCTAGCTTACTAGCCAAGAACTTGGCCAATAAGTGCTTGAAACATCAGGGCCATCATAAAGAAGATGAATAACATTTTCATCATCAAAGGACATTTTATAGAAACCAGATGAATGTTTACTCTCGCTTCTCGAAGACACAAGTTGTGTATATATGGTAAGATGCTGTAGGGTTGGGCGAGATGAAATCGGGGACAAGTTAGGATTCATTTGATGAAAGGAGATTAATGATTTCAATTCTATTTTGTTTCAGGAAGGGGATGAGTTTAAGTTTTTTATAATTATCAAATAGTCCCTTAGGTTCAATGAACAAAAGAAAAATATAACAAATTCTTAATGAGATAAATAAAACTTTTGACACATAAGACTGTTAACAGGGCAGTAAGGTAGACAAGTTGTTAGGCAAATTAGGAAGAGTTTCAAAACCCTTCTAAATACGTGAATACCATAGAACGCACCAAGAAACTTATGGGAAGTTTTTGTCCAAAACAAAATATGAAGGTTAACAATCTCTTATATATATATATATATATATATATATATATATATATATATATATATATATATATATATATATATATATATAAATATATATATATATATTAATATATTTTTAAAATTAATAATTAGAGTTAATAAATAAAATTCTCTCTTCAATGAATTTACATCAATTATCAAAGATTGAGTGTAAGTTGATTGCAACGTTTAATAACTCTTTATGGACGTTGCATTTCATCAATCCAACTGTTGAGTTGAAAGTTCTCGTGAAGTAGATGAAGTCTAAATTTTTTTTATAGAATTTATAAATTAGTTGATACTACATCGAACACTTTATTTTAATGTATAATGTTTTTTTTTCAATATATATATAACAAAATGTCGTCTATTAGATTACAAATGTTCAATCTTTTTTTTTTAAAAAAAAATTGATATGCATGATCATTAAAATAATATAATATGATTCAACGATTTAATTGGTTAACCTAATATGGAGGACACTGAGGTGGCAATCGGCATGGACAAATATGTTAAAGATGGCAAGTCTTATGGATATATCTGATACTAAAAGGATGGAATATTTGAATATTCCATTTAATATCATGCCGTTATAACGAAAGGATGGGCTTAGGAACTCAATTACAATTTTTTTTAAACAGGAACCAATTACAAAGTTTTTAACTTATGAAGGCGTGTCCGCATGTTGAACATGTATCTGTATTAGACACATAAAGATATTTATATGACACACGTGTCCTACGTGTCAGAATGTGTCTGATTAAAATAATTTTTTTTAAAATTTAGATACGTCTCATATACGCTTGGACACTTCTTGAACACGCTTGGATACGTCTCGGACACGTTTGGACACGTCTATGACACGATTTGGACATGACCTATTAATATGTATTTTTAAAAAAATTAGTTTTTATAATTAACTTTCAATTAGTAAGCTCGTAACTCACCCAAGTTCAATCACATAACTGACGTCTCAAGCCACTATTTTCACATACTAGTATTTTAAATTTTATCTTTTCACACATCACTATTAGACTTTTAAGTTTTATCTTTTTACACACTACTATTTTCATCTGCTCCTTCTACCTTTACTCATATCAAAGCGTTCACTTCGTCGTCACCAAAGTTTGCTTCACACTAATATTCCTTCTAGTTAATTTTTTTTATGCACATGTACTCGTATATGATTAGTTATATTAGGAGAAGTTAGTTTAAGAGATTTTTTTAGAATATATCAATAAAAATTATGCTTCATATTTTTTAGGAGGCACTTACTAGGTAGCAAATATTAACACATACGACATATATTAAGATATTGTAAATCTTTAAGCTTATAGAAATGATATTAATGAATTATGAATATTTTTACTTAAATTTTGTGATTATATATATATATGCTGTGTTTGTGTCCTACAATTTTTGATTTAGTGTGTCTTCGTATCCGTGTCTGTGTCGTGTCCTGTGTCCGTGTCTGTGTCCGTGCTTCATAGTTTTTAACTATAGGGACTTATTTAAATTCTCTCAAGCTATATGGATCTACAAAATAATTTAACATCTATTTTTTTCCTACAACCCAACATCAACAAGCTAGGTCTAAAATGCCACCACCACCACCACTTTCTCTTACCCCTTTACAACATAGTAGTCAAATTCAACCACATCACAACCATAACCATAAGGGTAAAAAGGTGGGCGCATGCAATACAAAGGAAGATCTAGAGAAGAATAGGAGAATAGCTTGATCCATTTGATACAAATTTTCATGGAACATGTAGAGGATGTGGAATAAATATAAGGTAGAGTGGTGAAGGCACAAAAATTTTAGGGCAATATGCAAGAAATCCCCTCTACTTATGGATCATATGCAAAAAAACTTTGAAACTTTTCAACACGACTCAACTCATCAAACCTTGCATATTGACTTCCTATAAGGGAGTTTTCTGCAAATGCACAAGAGGGTCAATATATTCTAATATACACTATTTGAATAGTTTAAGAGATCGTATTGGTGATTTTTAAAGTACAAGGAGGTTTTCTGCACATAACCTATAGTTAGTAGGGGCTTCTAGCATTTTGCCCAAAATTTTATGCTCCCTTAGTTGGGAAATTTTTTGAAGTTGTTCTTTAGGAATAGATATATATAGGAGCTTGCAACAGGGGTAAAGGTCTACAGTGGAGGCTGACATGGTGGAGAAAGGTGGAGCATAAGTGATATGATGCGACATAATAGTGCTTCTGAGTGAGTGCAAAGGATTAGTTATGGGTGCTATTGGCGTGAGGTCAATATGGCAATGTGACTGAAGTTTGGGCATTGCATGGGGCTGAGTCAAATGGGGTTTGGACTCTGGCTGCGATGCTAGGGAATGGTGGCAGAGGTTTATTCTTGATTTTGTTTCTAGTGTGGGTTTTGGGTGTATGGTTGAGGATAGGATGTAATGGGTCGATTTGGTTCAATTTTAGGTGAGAAAAAAAATTCAAACTGATCAAAATCAATTGGCTCGATTTGGTTTGATTTTTATATTTTTTTCATAGCCAAACCCGAACCAAACCAAACCGAACCTCAATGGGTTGGTTCGGTTTGGATGGTTGGCTTGTACTCTCTTTTTTAAATGCCCTGCTACAGTTGTTCAAAATCAGCTTTCCAAAGCCAAAAAATGCATAATAAACATGTGAATAAAAATAAAATAAATGCTATGCTATAAAAGGAATCAAACTCAATACATTCGACCATTGGTAAACACAAGTAAAAGGAAATAGAATTACAATAGCTAAAGGAAACACAGTCCAATTCCAATAAAAAGGAAGCATATCTTTCTATAAAAAAAAAAGCAAATCCAAACATCAGAAATAGAAATGGCAGATGAAGTAACTTATTGCAAGAACAAGTTGTAGCGCCAGAGTGAGGGTATGTCGTGTTAGGTTTGACCTAATTTTCAATGAAGACCATTATCACTAGTTTCTTATTTTGTGAAGATATGGAAGATTTGTAAAGATATGTTAAAGATTTGTTAAAAGAATTTAAAAATATGTTAGAGATTTATGAGATATGTATAAGATTTGTAAGAGATTTGTTTACAATAAGAAACTAGGAAGAATGAGTTATAAATACTTGTATTTGAGAATTGGTAGGATTATGAAAGTGAGAATGAGAGTCTAAGAGAGATTGTCTTATAAGTTCTGTAAGCTAGATTTGTTTTGATAATAGATTTAACTCTTTTCATCTGTAGATGTAGGTATATTGGTCAAACCACATTAAACCTTGTGTGACATGTGTGATGCATTTCCAAATTACTAGTATTTATGTATGTTTGTGATGAAGGAGATGTGGTATTCCCCAGATAAGATTGAAGAGGATGTGGTATTCCTAAAAAAAGATTGAAGGGAGGATACAGTATTCTCCTCAACAAGTGTTATCAGAGCCGATGGTTCGAGGATCTAGACATGGTATGGTTCCTTTGGGTCCTTGTGTTGAAAGTTTGCTTGGCAATAGAGGTCAAGTGGAATGTCTCGTTATGATGGCGACAAGTTTGTTGAAGGTATTATTGACATTGAGGTCAAGCGACTTGTTTTATATAACGACAGTGTAAGAACGAAGATTTGATTTGAAGATTTGGATGATTGGGAATTATGAATGGCGGCAGGTGTTGTCAAAAGTCTTCTTGGCATGGAGATCAAGCATCGTGTTCCATTGATAACGATAGATTTGAAGGTTTGAAGGTTGTTTTGTTAGAGATGATGATGAAATTTGGATCAAGGTGGAGATTGTTGGGTTTGATCCAAATTCCATTAAAGATTGTTATCGCTAGTTTCCTATTTTGTGAAGATATAGAAGATTTGTGAAGATATGAAACATATGAAGAGATATGTGAGGATATGTTAAATATTTTTCAAAAGATTTGAAAAATATGTTAAAGATTTATGAGATATGTATAAGATTTATGAGAGATTTATTTTCAATAGGAAACTTGGAAGGATGGGTAATAAAAAATACTTGTATTTGGAAATTGGTAGAGTTATTAAAGTGAGAATGAGAGTACGAGAGAGATTGTTTTGTAAGGCCTGCAGGCTATATTTATTTTTATAATAGATTTGACTATTCTCATCTGTGGATATAGACTGTTGGCCAAACCACGTTAATCCTAGCGTGACTTGTGTGATACTTTTTCAAATTATTAATATTTATGCATGTTTATGATGAAAGGGATGTGGTACTCCCCAGATAGATCTAATGGGATGTGGTATTCCCCCCAGATAAGATTGAAGGCAGAATGAGGAATTCTCCCCAACACGTCATAGGACTTTGCGAGACTACGAGTCGCAAATGCTTTATAGATGCATGGTGAATGGGCTGCAGCATCGTGCATCATCGGAGGAGTGTGCATCACAGCATCACCAGAGGAGGCTGGAGCTAGATTTGTGGTGAGTTGGTGAGTGGCGAGGTGGGTTGATACGACTAGGGTTGTACAAAGGTGGTGGGTTTGGAGGAAAGGGGGAAATTTGGGAAAATGATTAAATGAAGTGTAGATAGAAAGTTTATGAAAAAATACTAGGCTGGACACTGAATGAGGCATAATATATATATATATATATATAGACACACACACACACACACCTTGGGTCGGGTCTCGGGTTCTAAACATGGAACCCGAGAGCCAAACCAACCATCTCCATATTTGATTAGGTTTTACCCGAACAAACCGATTAACCAAACCGAATCGAATGATTTTTGAGGTTCGTCGAGTTGAACTAAACCATTATACACGCCTAGTTGAGGATTTTGAATGATGGGTTATGTTTTCTAATTAACTTGTTTATGGTTTGATAGGTATAAGGTGCGGTGATGACCATGGTTGTTGGATTTGAAGTGGTTGTAGGGAATGATGGTGCATTTACCTTGGTGATTCACACAAGGAATTGCATTGGAATAGGGCATTGGCTATGGTAAGGGCAAAAAAATGGTGTGGCTTGTTACTAGGCGATGGCTCAGGTGGTAGCGCGATGGTGTTGCTTGTCTTGGATGGAGTTGTGGGTGTTTTGTATACCTGATAAAGTTGACAGACTTAGAGAAAATTAGAGAAAAAGTTTCTATGAATTTACTTGAGTGATTTAGGCACTTGGCAGCTTGGTATTTATACATATAAAAGAATGAATACATCTTATATTTACAAGAAAAATAATTACTAGCCGAACTATTTCCTTTGATCCTATTATTTCCAATGCTTTAACTTTTGTTTCCAATTCTAAATAAATATGCTATTTTCAACACTTCCCCTTAAGGTGGAGCATAAAGATCATATGCTCCAAGCTTGTTGCAAATATAATTACTTTGTGGTCCTCTAAGAGACTTTGTAAAGATAGCTTCCAATTGTTCATTTGAGCTAACAAATTTAGTAACAATCTCCTTAGAAAGAATTTTCTCCTGAACAAAATGGTAGTCTATTTCTATGTGCTTAGTTCTTTCATGAAAAACTAGATTAGAGGTTATGTATAGAATTGTTTGATTATTGCAACGTAACTTCATTTGTTTAATATCTCAAAACTTCAACTCTTGAAGTAATTGTTTCACCTATATGAGCTCATAAATAGCTATATCCATGTCTCAATATTTGGCTTCTACACTAGATCGAGCAACAACATTTTACTTTTTACTATTCCATGATATAAGATTACATCCAACAAAGATACAGTATCTGGATGTAGATCGTCGATCAATAGGAGAACTATCCTAATCTACATTGGAGTAACCTATAGCTTGAGTGTTTCCTTTGTCTTTATATAACAACCTTTGACTTGGTGCTTTCTTAATGTATTTGAGGATTCGTACAACATCACCCCAACGAATGGTGTGCGGGGACTGCATGAATTAAATTACTACACCCACAATAAAAGACATATTTGGCCCTGCAATAGTAAGGTAATTTAGTTTCCCAACCACTCTTTGATAACCAAATACAACTCCCCCTGATCTGGTAACAGTTTACTATTTGGATCCATGAGACTATCAACAGGTCTGCAGTTCATCATACCAGTTTCTTTGTGGAGACTGTTTTAATCCATAAAGAGAATGTCGCAGTTTGCAAACTAGTCCAAACTCTCCCTAAGCAATAATGTTAAGTGGTTGCTCCATAGATATTTCTTCTTCAAGTTCAACATAGAGAAATGCATTTTTAATATTCAGTTGATATAATGGCCAATGACCAATGGTTGCCATGATAAGAAGAATACAGACTGAAACAATTCTTACATAGGAGAAAATGTATCACCATAATCAAGCCTATAGATATGAGTATATCCTTTATTAACAAGACAAGCTTTGAGATAATCAATTTGCCCATATAGTCCCATTTTAATAGTATATACCCATCGATAACCAATGGTTGTTTTTCTTAGAGGAAAGAGAACTAACTCTCAAGTGTTACTATTTTCAAGGGCAAGCATCTCATCAATCATGACTTGTCTCCATCTTGGTTGTGAAAATGCCTCCTTAATACTTTTAGGAATTGAAACATAAGACAAGGAAGAGATAAATCCAAAATATGATGGAGATAAACAATAAAAACTAAAGAAATTATATATTGGATTAGGGTTTCTAGTAGACCTAATACCTTTTTTGAGTAGCAATAAGCAAATCATTATTGGTTTCAAGTAGTTCCATGGTCGGAGAAGCTGATGAAGTAGGATATGATTCACTAGGATTGTCAATTATCTCTAATGTAGGAATAAGAACCCGTGATTGGCACTCATATATGATGAGAGGTATTTGAGATGATTCAAGTGAAAGTGCTTTAGAAGCAACTTCAGGAGATGATTCAGGAGAAACTTCTAGAGAATTTGGTGAGGGTAACTACACTAAAGAAATAGGTGGACCAAAATATGGAATAGGTAAAACCTCAGAAACAAACTTAGACTTTACTGAAAAAGGAGAAAAATATGGAGTTTCTTCAAAAAATGTAACATCTATAGATATATAATGCCGATTAGTGACAAAAAAGTAACAACAATATCCTTTTTGCAACCTAGAATATCCAAGAAAAACACACTTGATAGCATGAGCTAAAAAGCTTATCCAATGCTGGATAATGATCATGAACAAAGTAAGTATAACCAAAGACACGAGGAGAAACAAGAAACAATGGATCTTTAGGAAACAAAATGGAATATGGAACCTTATTATTAAGAGAAGAGGAAGGCATGTGATTTATTAAATAACGAGCAGCTAAAACAACATCACCCCAATAAGGAACAAACATATTGTGAACACTCAATTTTGACCGGGCTAAAAAAAAAGTCTATATTCTCATTTTTTTTGTTAGCCCAAATATGAGCCCGTTTGTTTTTTTTTTAAAAAAAAGGAAAAGGAGAGAACACTGATCTCGTTTTTTTAAAAAAAAAGGGGGAATTTGGAAATGCATTTAATGCCTGATGCCTGCACACGTAAAAGGAAAATGATAAAATAATAATACATTAAATGCATTAAGTCAGCAGGTAAGGAAAAAAGGGGCCGAGGGGATTGAAAAAAAGAAAGGGGCCCCGATAGATGAAGAATGGGGGGCTCAATGTAGGGGGGGGTGGTTGACGCAAAGAAAAAGGAGAAGAAACTGTCAGCTGAAAAAATGGAAAAAAGGGGGGAACTTGGATACGGGAATGATACAAAAGGGGGGGAGCTAAGTATTTGAAAGGGTTGGAAAGTTTTTTTGAGGGGATTGCTGGAGAAACGAGAAGAAAAAAATTGAAAAGGCCACCTGAGAGCTGAGATTTTGGGGGGAGAAAAGAGCCTCTCTGAAGCTCAACGTAACACCTTGATCAAAAACCGTGAACCACCTCTCATCAGCTTCATATACACCACCACCTTCATCTCCACCATCAACCTCCAAACTGTGAACCATCACTTCTTCCACCATTCAACCCATCGCTACCTACCATCAACCTCCACAACCAACCCTCGCCATTTCCCCTCCACCACATCATAAAAACCAACCTCACCCTCTTCACTCAAGAACCCCTATAAACCTTTTCTATTCCGATTCATCTTCCATAACCACCCACAAACTCACACCACTATCTTCATTTTTTTAACCACCAACTTCATCATCGTGGTCATCTCCAGGTCCTCACCATTCCAACACTCCATCACCCACCGAAACCACCATCACACAGCTAGACCTTCCCAACCGATCGTCGAACCACACCACCGTGACCTTCACCGACCAACTTCACCAACACCAGTCACCATCCCCTCACCGATCGTCGGATCTCATAGCTAGACCTTCCTAACCGACCGTCGAACCACACCACCATGACCTTCACCGATCTTCAACCTTTCAAACCCAACCAGATCCCTTCAACTGATAGTCAAACCCAAACAGATCCCTTTTCAACCGATCGTCGGATCTCACAACACCAGATCCTCTTCAACCGACAGTTGAACCCAACCAGATTCTCCTCACCGACCGTTGGATCTCACAACGCCAGGTCTCTCTTCTCCTCATCGACCGTCGGACCGCACAGAAGCCAGATTCCTCATCTCACCGACTGTCGGACCTCAGGAGTTAGACCTCTCTCTTCAACCGACCGTTGGACCTCAGGAGTTAGATCTCTCCCTTCAACTGACCGTCGGACCTCAGGAACTAAATCCCCTTTGCATCGACCGTCGGATCTAGAAACCGGTCGACACCCCCTCTCCTTCGAGTCACCCCTGCACTACCAGAGGTTTGAGCCCTATTTTTATCCCTCTCGTCATTTCCTGCGTCTCATGTAGTGGGGCTGCTGTTAGTGGGTCTGTAAAAAAGTTTGTGGGGCTGCTATTTTTTTTCTTATCTTGGGCTTTGTTGTGTCGTTGTGCTTAATGTGATTTTTATTGTATTTACTTAGCTCATGGTATGACAATGTGATTATTTGTTTGTCTTTGTATATATTTTTTTTAAAAATAAAAATAAAATAAAAAAAGAAAAAAAAGAAAAAAAATCTTTAATCAATGCGATGACCAATGATATTGATTGAATAACGAATGTTATCTTCAATGTCGTTTGGATCATAAGGGTTTATTGAGTAGCCTTGTACTAACTTGAACCTTGTGCAAATAATGAATTTGTTTTCAAATAAACTCTCTTTTTAATAAAAAATAATTAACTCACATTTATTTTCTAAAGAACCACGTAACTTTGAGTTTCCCATTGCACCAGGGGATACGTAGGAGCAGAATTTCATTTCTGTCAAGCCAAAATTAAATTTTCATAATTTTGTGGTTTTCTTTTTTTTATAAGTAAGTTACAATGTTTTTGCAAAAAAAGGGGTAAAATAAATATTTCCAAGGATTGTTAATAATTTGCACAATTAACTTAAGGTACCGTTTTAGAACGAGTGTGTTAGGGGTGCTGTGGGATTAAGTTTCCGCCCTTCCCTATCCATAACCGACTCCCGAATCCAATCTGGTTCCAAAGACCATTTTCAAAGAAATGTTTTTCCAATTTTTCCTAAGTTAAAATAAAGTTGGCGGCGACTCCATTTTCCATTTTTATTTTCTAAAATCCTACGAGTTGCTATTTTTCGTCACGATCCCAGTCGCGACACATATTTGCATGTAATAAAAGAGTGCAAGCTAATTCAATTAAGTGTCAATTTTTTCGTTCAACCATGCTATTTTGTTAGGGGTGTGTGAGGTCAAGTGGATTGATGTAAAATACTATAAGAAGACATAAAGGATAGGAAAGCAACATAAAATATTCTTTTGTATTATCACTGCAAAGTACCTTAACTGTCTTTCCAAATTGAGTTTGAATTTTTGTACATAAAGATGTGAATATGAAAAATAACTCAGAACATTCTTTCATTAAAAAATACTCAGGTGCTTTGAGAAAACTCATCAATAAATGTGACAAAATAGTTATAATCTGAAGGAGTAATAACACGACTTGGACCCCATATATCCGACTGGATAACAAAAAAATGAGACTCAACTCGATTTTTTACCTTACTTGGAAATAAGGCTCGAACATACTTCCCAAGTTGATATGACTCACAATCCAAGATCTTTAACTTCATAAGACTTTGAACCATTTGCTGAAGTTTTGACAGACTTGGATGACCTAAACATTCATGAAGAATATTGGGAAATGAAGATAGTAGAGTCCTTATGATTCATGTCCTACACCTCTCGTCTGACCCATACACATTCTTATAAAACAAAGGAATCAACATTGAAAGTTACAAAATAATTAAAGATGTGGATAAATTGGCTAGAAGAAATCAAATTGAAAGAGCAACCACTACGAACAAAATAGATTCTAAGGAAATGGAAGGAGTGAGCGAGACATGACCAATACCTTTGGAAACAACCTTAGAATCATCTGCTAGAGTAATGAAGTGAGGAAATTTAGGTAAGGACATAGAAGTGAATAAAGAATTATTACCAAAAATTTGATTAGAGGCATTCGAGTCAATTATCCATGGACTTTGATTTTTACCAGAGTGAGAGATGCAAACTGTAGAATTATTATTATGAATTGTAGTGGCAGTAGAAGATTGAGCTTGTTTTGTTGCCTTCAATTGAAGATATTCTTGATAATCAATCGAAGAGACATTAACAAATTTCTGACCTACTCTTCCACTTTTAATTCCTCTACCTCCATGGCCTCGATAAGCACCATAATTTTCAAAATTAGAGACCATTGTAGATGAGTTTCCAACTTGTTTGTAAAAAAAATAGTGTTAAACACAATTTTCATACATTATTTAACCCTTATATTTAGTCTTTTATACCTTTTATATATTTAATTGATTGAGTTTAGCCAAATTTTACGAGTTTGGGTTCCAAATTAGGTTTAATGATATTTTTCAGCATTGTGATAATTTTACATTGTTTCTGTATTTTCAAGCATAAATTGAGTTATAGATATTTAGAAATTATAAACTTTACTTTATAGGAAATCTGAGATGAAGCTCTACAACTTTGATGAAGAGCTCCAGAGCTGAATCAGATGTCTAGTACGTGGGTCATATTGGGTCTGGAAGTCAGAACAGAGGTGTTGTAGTTGGAACCTGAGTAGTTTGCATATATTGGGCCATATCTTAGGATGTAGGAGTCACAATAGGCTAAAACTGATGGCATTCAAAAGCTAAGACAAAATCCTTCAACTTTCATGAAAACTACATTTCCAAACAGTGATGTTTTGATGGAGTTATAGTCATATCAATACAGCTGGGAGTTAGGCATCGAATTGGTTGGTGCAAGTGGGGAGACAAGTATGACACTCATTAAACAACTCCCTTGTCAAGTGGTGAGACAAGAATAGCACTCATTCACACTTATCAAACAACTCCCTTGTCATTTTGTATCCTTCATGATCTATAAAAAGCACCATTGGTTGCTCATTGGGATCATCTTGGTTGAGAGAATAAGATCATGTCCTTGTATCATTTATTGTAGTTTTCTTTTGTTCTAAATAGAAGTTATGTTCATCTTCTTCTTCTTCTCTTTTTCTTTCTTCTTGTTTATGAGTAACTAATTCTCATTTTGCTTTGGTGAAAGGGTGAAGCTCTTGGTAATGAAATAAGGTTAGATTAATCTCTCTCTTGTGCTTGAATGTTTTCTATTATCAAGTAGTCATTATATGTGTTGAATTTTATTTCCAATCAATTTAGAAACCCTCCTTGTAAAGTGGAGATTTTGATTTGTTGTAGACAAAAGATTGACACAATGAATGCTTGAACTCATTTACAAGTGTTGGCATTAGAAACCCTCCTTGTAAAGTGGAGATCTTGATTTGTTGTAGACAAAAGATTGACACAATGAATGCTTGAACACATTTACAAGTATTGGCATTAGTGGATAATTAAAGGAACTATAATATAACTACATATATATATATATATATATATATATATATATCCTTAAATGAACTTTGAATGTGTATTATCCGATTGGAACCTTCGTTATGCGTGAATTATAATTGAGTTATAAAAGAAAATAATCTTGTCCTTAATTTATATACCAAGAGTGGATCTTCTAGCCCAAACAAATCCTTTTCATTTGTGAATAATTTTTATCACCTTTATGTTTGTGACAAATCTTTTCCTTACCTCAAAGAATTTTCTTCATCAATTCCTTATGGATCGACCTCGGATTTCTGAGAATTTATTACTTGAGACAACCTGCACTTGAGTTTGCAACATATCATTCGTATTAAGTTTTTGGCACCGTTTCTGAGGACTTGATTTAAAGAACAAATTTATTGTCGTTCTCTTTCTATAAGTAAAGTTCACCATCTAGTTTATTCTTTCCCTACTTTTTAAATTTTCTAGTTGCATCATATTTAATGGTAGGTTTACCATACCGCCTACTTGTTAATAATTTTTTTCCTATTTTAAGTCACTTATTTATGCTTAGTTAGTATCATGATTCAAATTCTGGTTGTTTGGTTAAAACTAATCCTGGTACTTTATATATTGATCTGTTTGAATCACAATCACACACAATAGACACGATGGCTGAAAATGAAAGTGTACATGATGAACATGAAAATCAATCGTTGCAAACCATGCGTGAATATTTACAACCATCTCAAAATTCTAGTCCATCATGTTTTATCTTTCCACTCAATGCTAACGATTTTAGATTTAAGTCGAGTATGATTTCATTACTTCTTAATTTCTATGGTTTAGAATCTGAAAGCTCATATTTACATCTAAAAGAATTTGAGAAAGTATGTATCACTTTCATCGATCAAAATCGCACTGAAGAAATCGTTAAACTTAAATTTTCTCCTTTTTCTTTGAAAGATAAAGCAAAAACTTGGTTTAACACTTTGAAACCAAGATCAATTGGTACATGACAAGAAATGCAAAGTGAGTTTTTAAAGAAATGTTTTCCAACATATAAAACCAATACTTTGAAAAGGCAAATCTAAATTTTTTTCCAAAATTCAAATAAGCATATTTTCAATGTTGGGAACGTTTTAAAGATTTGTTAAATTCTTGCCCACATTATGGTTTTGAAAAATGGTGCACTATAAGTTTTTTTTATGAAGGATTAACACCTAAAACCAAACAATTTGTGAAAACAATATGCAATGACAAGTTTCTTGATAAAGAACCTGAAGAAGCTTTAGAATATTTAGACCATTTGGCCGAGAATTCTCAATCTTGGCATGATACTAATCTTTCTAAAAATTCAATTAGATCTAATCTTATAAGTGCTAGTAAAAGAAAATATCACCTTAGTCAAGAAGAAGATCTAAATGCTAAGTTCACCAGTTTGGTTAGAAAGACTGAAGCAATGAAATTAGGGAAAGTAACAGAATCAAATATATGCAAAATGAAAAAATTTGTGACATTTGTGATAACTTAGGACACTCAACAAATGAATGTCCAAAGATTCCTATTTTTAAAGAAGTTGTGCATGAGCAAGTAAATGCAATGAACAATTTTAAAAAGTCATTCACATCTTCTTTTTCAAATTCATACAATTCGGGATGGAGAAATTACCCAAACTTCAGTTGGAGGACTAATAATCAAGCACAATTTATGCAACCACCACCTCCTTAGGAACAATTGGACTCTCAAAATTCTTGAAAATATGCACCTTATGTCCCATAACATAGGAAAAACCTTAAAGGAACATTCCATGCATTCATGAAAAAGCAAGAGACCATTAATAACTAAAACACTCAAGCTATGATTGACATAAAAGACACTCTTGCTAAATTTGCTTCTGCACTCACCATTCACGAGAAAGGAAAATTTCTTTATCAACCTCAACCAAATCACAAAGGTCAGTACAGTCTAAATGATGGTAGTTCAGAAAACTAATAAATAGATTAAGTCAAGTCAGTGATAACTCTTAAGAATAGAAAGGTTATTGAAAAACAAATTCCTGAACCTTGTGAGAGAGATGATGAATCAATCCCCCAAGATAAGGAATAGATCGATAAGCCACCTGACCAAAAGGAGACCAAACTCTCACCTTCACTCCCATTTCCTCAAGCATTAAACAATACAAGGAAATTTAACCACAACACTGAAATTTTTGAAAATTTTTAATAGGTGAAGGTCAATATTCCTCTGTTAGATACTATCAAACAGGTTCCCTCTTATGCCAAATTTTTGAAGGACTAATGCACTGTGAAAAGGAAACTAAATGTGAAAAAGAAAGCCTTTTTGGCTGAACAGGTAAGCTCCATTATTTAGAATAATAATGCCTTGAAATATAAAGACCCTGGTTGTCCTACAGTTTCATGCATTAGTGGAGAACATAAAATTGAACAAGCTTTACTTGATCTTGGGGCTAGTGTTAACTTGCTTCCATATTCAACTTATCAACAACTCAACCTAGGTAAGTTAAAACCAACTTTTGTAACTCTTTTACTTGCCAATAGATCAGTTAAAACTCAAAAAAGAATAGTAGAAGATGTGTTGGTACAAGTTGATAAATTCATATATCCTGTGGATTTTATTATTTTAGAAACTGAACCTATGGTTAATAATTACAAGTCAATTCCTGTTATTTTAGGTTGCCCATTTTTAGCAACATCTAATGCTTTGATAAATTGAAGAAATGAAGTGATGAAACTAACATTTGGAAATATGACACTAGAGTTTAATGTTTTCAACATGTGTAAGCAATCACAGGAAGTCCATGACGAAAAGCAGGAAGTTGACGGGATTGAGGCCATTATAGATGATCATCTTCAAACAAGGAGTTCTTCCGACCCATTAGAAATTTGTTTAATTAATTCATTTGACTCAAGTATGCAATTAGATGATGATATTTATAAAATATGTTCTTTGCTTGATTGTACATAGGTAATGAAAAACAAAGAATAATACCCATAAATGATAATACCCATGAAGAATTATCCACACTAGAACTAAAGTCATTACCTGCTAGGATGAAGTACATATTTTTAGGAGAACTAGAGAACAAGAAGGTATGTTGATAAAAGTACTTAAAATGCATAAAAGTGCAATTGGATGGACATTAAAGGACATAAAATGTATTAATCCATTAATTTGTACACATAGAATATATTTAGAAGATAATGCTAAAATATCATAATAACCTCAAAGAGGATTAAATTCACACATGAAAGAGGTAGTTAGAGTTGAAGTTCTCAAATTACTTGATGTTGGAATTATCTACCCTATCTCTGATAGCCAATGGGTAAGCCCTACACACGTTGTGCCTAAGAAATCTAGAATAACAGTAGTTGAAAATGAAAAAGGTGAATTAATACCTATGCGAGCCTCATCCAATTGGCGTGTGTGTATTGATTTTAGAAAATTAAATGTTGCCACTAGGAAAGATCATTTCCCTTTGCTATTTCTTGATCAAATTCTGGAAAGGGTAGTAGGACATCCATACTACTATTTTCTTGACGGTTATTTGGTTATTATCAAATATCCATTGCATTAGAAGATCAAGAAAAGACCATTTTTACATGCCCCTTTGGCACTTTTGCATTTAGAAGAATGCCTTTTGGCCTTTGTAATTCTCCGACAACATTCCAAATATGCATGTTAAGTATTTTTAGTGACATGATTGAATATTATTTAGAGGTTTTCATGAATGACTTGACAGTTTTTGGAAATTCATTTGAAATTGTTCTTAACAATTTAGAAAAAGTTCTTAAAAGATGTGAAGAAAGGACTTGTGTTAAACTGAGAAAAATGTCATTACATGGTTATCTTAGGAATAGTATTAGGTCATGTGATATCTTCTAAAGGAATTGAAGTTGATAAGACCAAAGTTAAATTAATTGCCTATTTGCCTTCATAAAAAATAGTCAAGGAAGTTCGTTCATTTTTAGGACATACAGGATTCTACAGAAGATTCATTAAGGACTTTAGTGTCATATCTAGATCATTATGTAATCTTCTAATAAAAGATGCACCTTTTGATTAGACTCAAGAATGTCAAAATTTTTTTGAAAAATTAATTGGTCTTCTGACATCTGCTCCTATCATGCAAACCCCTAACTGGTCTTTGCCTTGTGAGTTGATATGTGATGCTAGTGATTTTACTGTTGACACTATTTTAGGCCAAAGAAAGGAAGGTAAGTCTTATATAATTTATTACGCAAATCAAACTTTAAATAATGCATAAATAAATTACACCACTAGTGAAAAAGAATTACTTGCTGTAATTTTTGCATTAGACAAATTTTGAGCTTATTTAATTAGTTCTTCTACTATTATTTTCACCGATTATGCTGCTATTAGATATTTAATATCTAAGCAGGACGCCAAACCTAGGTTGATATGGTGAATTTTGTTGCTTCAAGAATTCGACATCACAATAAAAGATAAGAAAGGGGCCGAAAATGTTGTTGTAGATTATTTGTCTAGACTTATGACAGACTCACCTGTTGATATCACACCTATCAATTATTCTTTTCCCGATAAATTTTTATTTTCTGTCAATTTTATGCCTTGATTTGTTAACATAGTCAAATTTCTTGCAACAGGAAAGATGTCGTCTCAATGGACACACCAAGACAAAAGGACATTTTTTACTGAGGTGAAAAATTTTTATTGGGACGACTCATATTTGTTCAAATATTGTCCTGATCAAATCATTCAGAGATGTGTACCTGACAGTGAGGTAGGTAGTGTCATTAAATTTTGTCATTCAGAAGCATGTGGAGGTCACTTTTCTTCAAAGAAAATAGTTACGAAAATCTTACAGTGTGAATTTTATTGGCCCACTTTATTTAAGTACACATTTTGTAAAAGTTGTGAAAACTGTCAAAAATTAGGTTTTATTTCTAAACGAAACATGATGCCTCTGAACCCTATCCTTGTGATTGAAATTTTTGATTGTTAGGAAATTGGTTTCATGGGTCTATTTCCATCATCATTTGAATTTGTGTGTATTTTCTTTGCAGTTGGTTATTTCTGAAAATGGATTAAAGCGATTTTATGTCGACACAATGATCATAAAATTATTCTTAAATTTTAAAAAGAAAATGTCTTGAGTCGATTTGGAATCCTTCGAGCTATCATCAGTATTAGGAGAACACATTTTTGTAATAAACCTTTTGAATCCTTAATGAAGAAATATGACATTACACACAAAATTGTCACCCCTTATCACCTTCAAACAAGTGGACAAGTAGAATTAGCAAATAGGAAGATTAAACAAATTTTGAAAAAAATGGTTAACCCAAATAGTAAAGATTGGTCTTTAAGACTAAACGATGAACTTTGGGCTTACCTTACTACTTTCAAAACATCTTTAGGTATGTCACCCTGTCGGTTAGTCTATGGAAAACCATATCACTTTCTTGTAGAACTCGAGCATAAAGTATTTTGGGTCATTAAAGCTTTCAACCTAAACCTTGATGATGCTTGCAAGTTACGCAAATTACAATTAAATGAACTCGAGGAATTAAGAAATTATGCATATGAAAACTCAAAAATTTATAAAGTTAGAGTAAAAGCTTTTCATGATAAATCAATTTTGAGAAAATCTTTTGAAATTAGTCAAAAAGTTCTACTTTATGAGTCTTCACATATTCCTTGGAAAATTGAGATTTAGGTGGAGCAGCCCTTTTGTTGTCAAACATGTGTATCCTCATGGGGCCATAGACATTGAGAACCCTATGAATGATAATGTGCTTAAAGTCAATGAACAACGACTCGAACCATTTCTGAAAAACTAAGTTATTGAGGTATAATCCATTTTCCTTTCTAATCATTGTTATGAGAAGAATTTATTTAATTTTGTGGCTTTTTTTTGCAGTTCTTTGTGGCACTGGTTAAGTGGCAGATAACGGTACTCTGTGACTCTCAAGTTAATTTTTTTTTAGTTTCCTATAATAATTGATTCATTCTCGTTTAAAATGGATGTCATTCTCTCAAATTAAAAAAAATATATATATTTTCCTTCTCTTCCTCAAAATGCTCTAACAAAAGTCTACAAAGTTAAGTGTGAAAGATTGAGACTGTTAATACATAGTATCCCAGAAGATATATGCTGGATAATCAAAGCAAATGTTCATTTGGCAGGTGAATCTTCAAATTCATTTTCCTTATACATGCTAGGTCTCGAAAAAAGTTCGTATTCTAAAAGAAGAAGAGCAAAAAGGTTACAAGTTTATCACAAATGTGCACGCTGGACTTGTAATAAGTGATGTCATTCTTTAGGGATGGTTTCCACAAATCGAGAAGATAAAATAAACTTTATTAAGAATGGACCGAGTAAAGAGTCATTAGATAATATCTTATTGACTCTTGAGATGCATTCTTGTGGAGTTATGCATCATGAACTTCTTAATTTATGGAATCTCTTTAGGGACGAACATAAACGTTACAGTTTTGGGAATCTGACTCAAAAAGATATTGTTTGCCAATTTATAAGAAAATTAGATGGGAAGTTTATCATCCACTCATACAAGGCGTTTAAGTAGATACTGAAAAGGAAAACTTTTGTGTACTCTGTCCTTAATTGGATGGAGAGCCCTTAACCCTAGGGTTAGACCCATCATTGATTTAGGTTGGACCTTCTCACGCTAGTATTTAAATAAGGTTCATGTGTTATCCCCTGTAGAGGGGCATTATGTTATTCCTAAGTTTTAGACCATAAGCACTAGCATAATGATGGACAGATAGAAGCGGCCAGTGATGACCAACTGCGTTAAGAGGCATCTGAGCTCATAACCTCTCTTTGGTTAGAGGGGCTCTAGATGCACCAACCCATACTTGGATCTGATCCTTTGAGTTGGACATTCCAAGTTTAGGTATCTTAATTGATATCTCAGAACTCTGGTTCAGGCTCTCAGACAGGTAGAGGGTTGAAGATTCTTTTACGAGTTTTGTTGCACTGGTGACACGCAACGCAAAGATATGCCACCATATTGCACTAATGACGCACAATGAAAAGATACTCTGTCCTGTATATATCTTTAAAGAATGCGCTCCCATGAAGGGGAGCCTTTTGGGGTTTTTAGACTTCTTTACCTAGATAGTTTTCTTGAAGTCATATAAAAAAATGTTAAAAAAATATGTGTTTCTTAATTTCAAACTTTTCTGACAACAGCCAGCCTACCTATATAGGTGCTATCATTACATTTTTCATTATTTTTCCTATTTAAACACTTCATTTTTTTTTATTTTTGTCCAACTCATAATCATTCAAAGAGAAGGTGAGTATAGAAATGGAGGGAGCTTCTATTCGTCGATT
This sequence comes from Ormosia semicastrata, assembly GCA_029884595.1. Classification (NCBI taxonomy): domain Eukaryota; kingdom Viridiplantae; phylum Streptophyta; class Magnoliopsida; order Fabales; family Fabaceae; genus Ormosia; species Ormosia semicastrata. The sequence continues at coordinate 50,284,035 of JAQQTO010000056.1, read as the reverse complement.
TACAAATATCTGTATATTTTGTGGATCAAGTTTTAGGAAGAGTACAAATTTTGTAAATGTAGCAAGCACTATTGATCGAGCGCTAGCTGCGAGGAAAGTTCATGTAGTATATGGGGGAAGTAACATTGGCTTAATGGGGGTTGTGTCAATCACTGCATATCTAGGAGGTAGTCAAGTTTTAGGTATCATTCGTAGAGCTTTAACTCAAATGAACATCACTGGAAATATAATTGGGGAGGAAGTACGAGTATCAACTATGCATGAACGAATGGCTAAAATGCTTGACAATTCCAATGCATTCATTGCCTTATCAGGTGGCTATGGTACTTTGGCAGAAGTTTTTCAAATTGTCTCTTAGGCCCAACTGAATAACCACCATAAACCCATAGGTTTGTTGAATGTTAATAATTTTTTTAATGATTTGATATCTTTTCTTGACCATGTTGTGGAACAGAACTTTATCACATAATCGCCAAGATGGATCCTTATCTCTGGTTCCACTCCTGATGAGTTAATTGATAAATTAAAAGCTCTTGTCTATGAATCTGATCCAATAATGGCTCAGATAGATTGGTCAGAGGGAAGTAACAAGGAACACAGGTTTGATATAACACTCCATCTATAACTTCTGTTTACCTTTGATTTTATTCATCGTACTTTATTTCTATTTAAATTAGTGTCCAATTTCTCTTTTTTAATAATTATCACAATAGGTAATATCTTCTACCATTTACCCATCTATATTTAGACATTGAGGTTAATGTTGTGATCTGGTTGGGGGAAGGATAGTTGACATAAAAAAAAATTGTCAGTAACTTACTAATAGTAAAACCAATTAAGTATGATAGAGTAAGAAGTAATTTTACTCTTGAGACGCATCTAAATTAGGGAAGTAACTATTTTGTGTTGATTTGTGAAAGTAATGAAGTTTTATCATTTGATTTCCTTTGAAAAATTCAAGTGAATGAACTCTCACATCCTTTGAAACAATTGAAATTCAGGGTTCATAGTATGATTAAATAAATTATCTTCTTTCTTAAATTTCACATGCTTAATTTTAGTTGTTGAATTGGTGGATTGAGAATGATAGATGTATGCCTTGTGAGATTTTGAGCCTATTGTTGAATGGATTGAACATTTGTACCATTCTCTTCTTTCTTGTGTGATTTTCACTCATGGAATTGTTATTCTATAACTTGTTTTGATTCTTTTTGAGGCTACATTTTCACATGCATACATAAACATGATTGAGACATTTTTCTTGAAATAACTACTTTAACCAAATAACCAACCTTGCATATTTTTCCTTACTTTAACCTATTTGAGCTTATTTGACCATTCCTTATTTTTAGCAAATTACATACCTTAAAAAAAACATATTCTTACCCAACCTTAAGAAATAAGAGAGCATTGACATTATTATTGGATGAGTTCTTGAACAAGTGTGGGGGTGTGTGTGCAAAATAGTTGATGAAAAAGGAAAGAATAGCCATCTAAAAAAAAACACAAAGTGTAAAGAAACCTTAATAAAACAAAAAGGGGAAGCGAAAAGAATATGTAAAGGAAATTTGCATTAAGTAGAGTTGGGATAAACTTTCATGCTTATTATTTGAACTCAACCCTAATGTTCTTTTATTCTCTTTAGTATTTAACCTGTCATATCTATATTACTCCCCTCCTTTGCCTTGACCCCATTACAACCTTGAATAAAGTTCTCTTGATTTGTGTGTGCGTGTATTTTACGTAGTGGAGAAGTAGAAGATAAGCAAGCTTATGGTAGTGCAGTTTTTCATAGGTTTAATTGAGTGAAATACCTATCTTTTAAACACGTGAGGGATTAAGAGTGAATCTTATAAGAATCTATCATTCTTGATTCATGCTTTTCAATTGAAGTTTCCTTACTTGTTGGTTTGAGATGTGAAGAAATGTTACCTCATAAATGTTTTGATCCCTTGAATCTTTGGTTGCTCTTCTTATGGACTTTTGCATTCATGAATATCATTGGAAAGTAAGCTTTTTTTTTTTAGCTTTTGAGTTTGTTTGTTATTCCTTGTTCCATAGTGCTAAAGTTTTAATTTGCCCGAGACGTGCAAAAGCTATGTGTGAGAGAATTTGATAAACACAATTTTTATACATTATTTAACTCTCATATTTAGTCTTTTAAACCTCTTATGTACTTGATTAAGTTTAACCACATTTTACAAGTTTGGGTTCCAAATTAGGCTTAATGGTATTTTTCAACATTGTAAAAATTTTACACTGTTTCTGCATTTCGGGTATAACTTGAGTTATAAACATCTAAAAATTATGAACTTCACCTTGTAGGAAAGATGAGAAAAAGCTCTACAACTTTGATGAAGAGCTCCATAGCTGAATCAGATATCTAGTGGATCATATTGGGTCTGGAAATCAGAACAGAGGTGCTGTAGCTGAAATCTGAGTAGTTTGCAAATAATGGGTCATATCTTGGGTTGTATGAGTCACAATGGGTTGAAACTGGTGGCATTGGAAAATTGAGACAAAATCCTTCAACTTTCATAAAGACCACATTTCCAAATGGTAACGTTTTGATAGAGTTATAGTCATATCAATACAGTTGGGAGCTAGGCACTGAATTGGTTGGTGCAAGTGGGGAGACAAGCATGACACTCATTCACACTCATTTAACAACTCCTTTGTCATTTTATACCCTTCATGCTCTATAAAAAGCACCATTGGTTGCTCATTGGGATCATCTTGGTTGAGAGAATAAGATCATGTTCTTGTATCATTTGTTGTGGTTTTCTTTTATTCTAGATAGAAGTGATGTTCATCTCCTTCTTCTTCTCTTTTTCTTTCTTCTTGTTTATGAGTAACTAATTCTCATTTTGCTTTGGTGAAAGGGTGAAGTTCTTGTTAATAAAATAAGGTTAGATTAATCTCTCTCTTGTACTTGAATGTTATATTATCAAGTAGTTATTATATGTGTTGAATTTTGTTTCCAATCAATTTTGAAACCCTCCTTGTAAAGTGGAGATTTTGATTCATTGTAGACAAGAGATTGACATAATGAATGCTTGAACTCATTTACAAGTGTTGGCGTTAGAAACTCTCCTTATAAAGTGGAGATCTTGATTTGTTGTAGACAAAAGATTGACACAATAAATGCTTGAATTCATTTACAAGTATTGACGTTAGTGGATAATTAAAGGAACCATAATATAACTACATATATAACCTTAAATGAATTTTGAATGTGTATTATCCGATTGGAACTTTCGTTATGCGTGAATTTTAATTGAATTATAAAATAAAATAATATTGTCCTTAATTTATATACCAAGAGTGGATTCCCTAGTCTAAGCAAATTCTTTTCATTTGTGAACAATTTTCACCACATTTATTTTTGTGATCAATTTTTTTCTTACCTCAAAGAATTTTCTTCATTAATTTCCTGTGGATTGATCTCGGACTTCTGAGAATTTATTATCTGAGATAACTTGCACTTATGTTTCTAACATATCATTCGTATCAATTAGCACAAACAGTGTTGTACTGAAATGATATGAAGGTGAGCTCAAATGGGGCAGATAATCACTAGAATGAAATGAGGAGATGCCAACAGTTCAGACGACATCAATTTTACAATAATCAAGAAGCTTCATATGTGACGACACTTCATGGGTGAGTCAATTGATGGACTCTTAAATGGTCAATATGATCATTTTGTTGATCAGAGACCTAGAAATTAATATAGGAAGATTTTGCAGTGACGACTGAAGTTTTTTTTTTTATGAATTAAGACCATAGATGAGATTTCTGAGTTAACTACTTGACAAAGAGGGATGAAATAACTGTCAAGGATCTGTTGGACTAGATGGTAGACCTTCAAGACTAAATGTAGAAGTGGGATTGAACCTGCTTTGATGCCAACTTGAGAAAATTGATAGACTTAAAGAAAATTAGATAAATGATTTTTGTGAATTTGCTTGAGTGGTTTAGGCATTAAGGTGCTTGATATTTATACACATAAAAGAATGAATATATCTTATGTTTACAAGAATAATAATTACTAATTGAATTATTTTCTATCATCCTATTATTTTCAATGCTACATTAACTCTTGTTGTTTCCAATGTTATAATAAATACTGTTGTCATTTTCAACATGTTTCTTGGGATTTATGAGATCAAAATGCAGGTGGTATGTCTTTGTTTCAACCAGGAAATGGTGTTGGGCTCTATTTTGTTCAAAACGCAAGTGGTAGGTTTATGTTTTATAAAAAAATGTTAATTGGATATATTTTTTCTTACACTAAAGTATTACACTTTCTTTTTTTGGGAAAAGAAAAAGAGAGAGAATAAATATTGAAAAATGTGTTTCTTTCTTCTGTTTAAAAAAAAAGAAAGATAAAATTTTAGTGTAAAAATAAATATGTGAAAATATCAATGTCCTTGTTTTATAATGAAAATGATGGGGGGGGGAGGGAGGCGGATGATATGAATGTGGGGAAGAGGAAATGAATGTGATATTACAATACAAATCATTAAATGGCCAAGTTGAATATGTCACATCGGTAAATCATAATGGTGTGCTTGGAATTAGAGACCTAATTTCAATTTTTTTAATTTAAGGTATTTAATTATAAATTTTTAAATTACATAAACCTATTTGAATCCTTCTCCCCAAAAAAAGAAGTTACAGGGACCTTTGGAGTTATTTGAATTTAAAAATAAAAATAAAAAGTGAGGTGTTTAACTTAATGTGATAGACGTTGAGTTGGCAACTAACATTGACTAATATGATTATATGAAAAGCCTAATGGACATGTATATATGATACAAGTAGAATGAAGTATTGAAATATTTCGTTTAGTATCTCAGTGTTAAACAGAGGGATGGGATCAGCACCCAATTATAAATTTTTTAAACTCTAAAAACTTAATTACAAACTTTTAAACTGTATATACCTATTTGAATTCATCCAATACCTATAGAGACCTACAGAATAATTTAATCTAAAATCAACTAGACCTATTTTTACCAAGATACTAAAGCTGCAGAAGAGAACATTTATTTGGGAAATAACATTAGGCTTCTGGGACTGAAACTAGTTTGAGGGGGCCAAACCCCCGAAATCCAAATGAATATTGGATTTATGAGATCTTAGCTACATTGATAGCCATGAAAACATAAAGTCAAACACAAACTTAATTTTTATATAATCAATCCCATTCCACAAGCATACCACAAAGGAATCATGTAATTTGGACTTTCGATCAAGCTGATTATGAGCGAATGACTAAGCATCAAGGAATCAAATTACAAGAATAATTCATAACACATCATAGAATCAAGTTGAGTTGCATCAAAGATGCAGGCCAATTAGCCAACATAATGTAATCAAATATTTAGTTCAATAACTTAATCGCCAAACATCTCTTCTGACCCATTAACCTCAATCCAGAAGGATGAAATGGCTTTACAAGGAGAGATGGACTAGGTAATAAACATGAGAGCTTGCTTGACCATGAGCATGTCTGTCAAACACCTAATTTTCCATTTCTTTTATACATAAAAGTCTCATATTACTTAAACTACTCATTTTACTAAAGTTCCACATCAGAGATATCAAGCTCTTTCTCCCTCCTCATTTCTTATATAAAGAGTTGACCTTTAAGTGTTTGGCCCATTCAAAAAATTACACACTTAAACTTAATATTCAGTATAGAGTCCGAGGATTTTAGTAAATTATGATCTTTTAAATTTAATTCAATAATAAAGAGGAATTAGTTGAGTTGTGACAACTTATCGTGATCTTTTGAAAGGTCAGCTTAGTTGCGTTGATCTTAAAGTTAATTAAAACTAATTAACTCACACTTATTTTATAAAAAATTACGTTGACTTTGAATTCTTTATTATACTTAGGAGATACATAGGCCGAAAGTCAAGTCAAAAATTAATTTTTCATAATTTAATTCCTTTTTTTTTTTTTTTTATTTGTAAATATTTTAATTTTGATTTTGATTTATTTGATTTATATGTAAATACCTTTTTTCTGTAAATTAATTTTTTATGCTTATTTTATTTTTAATTTGTTCTTTGACCATGAATGTTTTAATTCTTGATTTTTATATTGCTTGTAACAAATTTAATTGCCATTGATTTTTTTTAGTTGTAATTCCTTTTTATGTTAATTTTTTTAATTTTCTTCTGCAAATATTTTTTGTTGATTATTTATTATTTTTTGGAAAAATTAAATATTTTTAAGTTATTTAATTGCACAATTGATTTTAAGATAACGGTTTTAGGTTTTTATCATTCTCTGTACATAATTGATTCTCAAACTTAATATGATTTGCTCAGACTAATTTTTCAATGTTTTTAGAGTTTTTTAACTTTTTCTTAACTCAATAAAGTTAGCGATGACTCTCTTAATTTTTATTTTTATTTTAAATTTTTAGTTGACTCCTGTGACGATCCGGTCGTGAAAATGTGCATATGTACGTAGGAGGTTAGAACTGATGACCCAAATGGTACAAACAGAGGCATACAGCATAACCAAAAATATACCGACCATGGAATTAACTAAACAACACACTGGAATGAAGGAAAAAATGTTTGACAGAAAAAACTTGAAAATGTTAGTAGATTCCAGAGATGGCTAAAAATCAAGAGGGCTCTGCCACTAGATGCAAAAAATGTGCATGGAGAAGGTGTGGCGCACAGAATAACTATGGAAACACCCGAGCAGCGAACCTCGACACATTACCGTGCCAGTTATGTGAGGCTGTTAGCAGAAAAGGTAGAAGAAATGCATGAAGCAAGGTTGAGTATTTTGCTAAATTTGTAGGACTACTTATAGTGATATACAGTTTGAATTGATCAAATGAGCCTTGTTTTACAGAGCAAAGTAACATTTGACCATAATCATATGAAAGTAACACATAGATCATAATATATATATATATATATATATATATATATATATATATATATATATATATATATATGTATGTTGAATTGATCAGATGTGCCTTGTGACATGTATAGAGGCAAATTCCTTGTTTTACAGAGCAAAGTAACATTTGACCAAAACCATATCAAATTAACACATAGATCATATATAGCAGGCTCAACTCACATAAAAGGAAAATAATAAGAATGATTATTCATGGATAAAGTTCAGCATTTTATCACTAAGCTGGAATTGATTGTTATATATGTAGCTTAAATTAGTAAATATATTCTATATTGTTGTCATATTCCTACATTTCAGTAAGTGGTCCTGTAGATACTATTTCTTCTAATTAAATGTTTATTTGTTAAATAAGTAATCTTTTAAATGTTATTTTAATTTCTATAAAATATTTAATAATAACTAAATTGATGATGTTATAACATAAATTGATGATAAGAATTATTTTAAAAATATTTATAAATATAAAAATTAATTTATAAAATTTATAAAAATTAAATTAAAAATAAGCAAAAATTATGTGGACTTAAATTTTAATTTAATCTTTATTTTTTGTGTATTTTAGAGTAAAACTCTTACATCATTGTTATTGGCCTGTGTATTGAAGACTAGGATGCGGTGATAATGTCGGATATTTTACACTCCATCACACGCCAATTATTCCCTTTATCCATATATCAAGGTGCTTATACTCCAATATAACAACAAAAAACTAAATATTTTACGTCAATTTTTTGACCCTTGATTAAATATTATTTTAATGGTTTAAAACCATTCAATTTAATAGAAGAAAGAGAATAGCAGAATTTTTCTTTTAATTTTTTATTTTTGACAAAAGAAAAAAAATCGCAAATTCTTTTCGTTTAAAACGATATATTTTCAAATATTTAATAATGTTTTAAGTGCTCCTACACGTCCTACGAGAAAGCATTATGCAATATATTATGGAAAGCGTTTTTCATCAAACGTTTTTAGTCTAACTTTTCTTGATTCGTATTTTTGTATAAGAAGGGTATTAAATTAAATCATATACGATTATAATATTTTTATGACATATAATATAAATTTATGGGTAAATTAAAAAAATTAAAATATAAAAATTAAACAAATAATAAAATCGAAATATTATTAGGAAAACGGTGATGGTAACCATTGCCACACCTCCCCATCTCCTGGTTCAACAAAGTACACGGCACTTATGGAAGGGCAAAATTTGAAAATGTAGGATGATAGATATGCACATGAAAGGAATATATATATATATATATATATATATATATATATATATTTAATGAGAAGAATTTTTATTATGAGATAGTAAAAGAAATAAATTTTAATCATATAATTATATATAAATTATTAAGATTAAAAGTTATTTAAATGTCATGTGATCACTTAAAAAAATTACATATATTTATGTTGTAATATTATTATTTATGTCGATTTAATGGTCGAAGATTCACTCTTCTCACCTCTTATAAAAAATATTTCTCTTCAAAAACGCTATATATATATACAACATATTTAGTGAGATAAATTTTTATTATGAGAAAATGAGAATAATAAATCTTGATTATGTAACCATATATAGATGGTTAAGATTAAAAATTACTTAAAAATTATGTAATTATTTAAAAAAATTACATACATTTATATTTTAATCTTAACAATTCATATAAAATCTAATAATCAAAATTTATTTATCTCACTTCTTATAATAAATATTTCTCTCATTTTTTACCTCATATATATATATGCTCCACATTTTTATTTAAACAAAAACTCCATTATCTCTCTTCAAAGTTAAAACAACCTAAAGAGGATGATAATATCATTTTGTTCTGTCCAATTTAATTGCATGCTTGACTTTTTCTCTCAACTCAACCGTGTTCTCTCTCTTCCATTTCTCACTCACGCGCCATGTGATTTTCTTTTGTAGCTGTTTCACACGCGTTGCTACTGAGGAATGCCAACCCATATAGGAGATGGTCAGATGGATTAAACTCAAATAATACAAAATCCAAATTGGGCATAACAACATATAGCTAAGCACCCAACGATCAACAGTTTGTGAGGCTATATAAGAAATAGGAAAAAACAATTTGTAACCAAAATTAAGAATGTGGTTGAGGTGAGAGAAAAAGTCAAGTGTGCAATTAAATTATATAGAACAAAATGACATTATCACCCATGTCTTTGGGTTGTTTGAAGAGGGAGTAAAGTAGATTTTTTATCCAAATGAAAATGTGAAAGATGCTAACCTACGTGAAAGTATGGAGGTTATGAGTCACATATATATATAGTGTAGAACTTATATATGTGTATCCGTTTTTTTTTTCTAGCATTTGATCAATTAATTCTATGTAAGAGAGTTCAGGTAATCTTATAGTGATGTAAAAAACGTAATGTGTAAAACTAAGATTCCATAAAAATCCATCCAAAGTGCAAATTCATAAGCCCATTTGTGATGCTTTGAAAATGAAACCAATATTACCAGCAACCTTTACCTACTCGTCCTCTCAATTTATGCTTATGACATAGGAAGGAAAACATAGTCCAAACTTCATGCTAAAATGGTAAATTTCAGAGAAATCAAACACAAGCCATTTTGATACTATTTCTTGTGGAACTTCCAAACTGAAGCCATTATCCCACTGGTTGAAGATTTGGATTTGCCAGCACCTTGAACCTGCATTAGTGTTACCATAACCTTACTTTAAATCCCAACTATGTTGTTGATTCCTATCAAAAAATAAAGCATGCATATACCTTGCACAGCTTGAAAATTTATACCCTAGAACAGTAGTGGAACTTGACTAATAAACTTATGTCAAGTTCCTATACTAAAAATTTAGAACATTATAACATGGATTAGTATGGTCAAACTCCCCGCCACTTGTGTTGTAATGTGCCATCTTCTGACATGTATATATAATTTGATGATTTTTTAAAACTCAAATGAAAATACCAGATGATCTAATCATTTGGAGCCGTCCCTTCCCTTCCTACTCTTAACCATCACTCTTTAGTCTTTAGGGCCTATATAATTAATTACATCTCTTAATCAACATATTTTTAAGCTACATATTCTTAAAATGCCTTTCTTAATTATGGAATAAGCTAGAGTAATCAATATCTTTTCCTTTGCTCTTTCTTGGATTGCTTTTTGTAACCCCAATCAAATTTTCATTCCTACTCCAAAGAAAAAAAAAAGTCCTTCCTTTCCTTTCATAGCTTACCATCTCAAAAGTAGCTCACTTTCGTGATTACAGATTCAATTGAGTTTTTATTATAGTGGAGGTGAGGAATACTCTATTTGACAAATATGAAATGGGTAGGTTTATGGAAAAAGGAGATTTTGCCAACGTATATCACCAAACCAATACTTACTAGCGAGTCTGCGAGAGCGCTATTCCTTTTGGTTCATAAGAAAAATTGAAGCTTTTTCAACCCACAACCTTTGAAGATTTATATAAACTATAAAACAACAATTTTTTTGCTTTTCTTTATCAACATGCCCATGGTTGCAAGCAATGCTGTCCGTGGCACTTCTACTATAAAGGGAAGGTGAGCGACTTTAGAGATGGTAAGCTATAGAAGGAAGAAAGAACATTTTCCCCCCTTTGGAGTAGACATTGACCTCATGCCATCATCTTGTCATTGTTTTTATGATCACATGAAATGCGTAATAAAAAAAAAAAAAAGAGTTCCACGCTATCAAAACAATATTAGATTGATAAATAATTTGAAAATAAAAACATCAAAGCAGTAATTTGTTTTAAAAATGACCCCAAAGGAGTCAAAAACTCAAATTAGAGATTAAAAGATTAATTTTTTCGTATATTTTTTTTTATATATATAAAACTTGTTTCTAAATTTTTTGCTTCTATTTTTAAAAGAATATCAAACTGACTCTTACCTTGCTCTTGATCTTTTGACCATTTGTCGTTTTTGAATCACCAGGATGATTCTCGAGATATTCCTTTAGCTGCTGGTCGTTCAGGGTCTCTATCATATCAACCTATAAAATAATCAACTAATTGTGAAAAGAAAAAAAGAAGAGTTTTTTGTTTGAGATATATTAAAAGTATATACGACTATTTTGTTAATTAAAGAGCAAGAAGTATCTATTAACTCAAATTAACAGTTCACAAATTAACCGCGATGTATGGCTCAGTTGATAGCCTAAGCTGAACTATCATATAGGTAGTTTTACCTGTAATCCCAGAGGACACCTCGTGAGAGAAGGGGAAAAAAAATACTACAAATTAAAAGAAAAGTTATGGTGAAGGAGTTAAAAAGAAGATATATGTATACCCATGTCTTAAGGTCTTCTATATCCTTTCTTAAGTCCTCTTCTTCCTTCTGTGCAAGTTCTTTTTTCTCCTGCCACGGCATTGATACCACCTTTGCCTCTGCTTCTGCTTTCTTGTTCTTTCTTCCTCCAACCGAATTCATTATTTTATTTTATGGGGCCACAAAATGACTATATACCAGTAACTTAATGAAATAAATGGTTCAACCAATTGGATCAACTGAAAAGGGAAAATGTCAACATAAAAGTCTTTGAAGAATAAACTTACAAGTATATGTGTCAATACATATTTATGGAGGAAAGAACATAGCATGTGAATGTGATGGAAGAATGCAACAAATTCTTGGCTTTATGCCAACTATAACTATTGACTAATATTGAAAAATGCAGTAGCTATTAATGGCTTAACTAGTCTAATTCGTCTATCCATTTGAGTGGGAATAAAATGACTCCTTTGATTATTACTACATTTAAAGTGGAGGATCCAACAACTTCCTATATTATTATCATACTCAAGTTTTCATTTATTTGGACCAGTTTTGAACTACAAGATATTGACTGCTTTAATTATCATTATTATTTATTAGAGTAAATTATACTAACGTCCTTCATGTTTTTCTAAAAAACAATTCATCTACCAACTACGGATAAATGCAGAAGTAAATGAGCTGCAAGGTAAATGATCAAAGTTCGAGAAGACAATTCTTTAGAGAATCTCTTAATCGTTATAGTATTCAAAGATTAGTTTTAAAACAATACTTATAAAAATACTTTGTCAAAGACAAAAAAAAATTAAAAAGACAATTCACCCCCAAACTTTATCAAAAATACATTCCACCCCAATTGACTCATTGACCGTTAACTAGGTTAACGGCATCCTCTCTCAACATCACCCAGAAGCAACTTCTCCCTATTTTCTCTTTTCCCCTTCTCTTTCATTCACACCGTCTGCACACCATAAGTTTCCTCTTAGTCTTACACTCAAATCCACATGGACATAGCCAAACTTCTGATGATTAAAAGTTACAATATGGAGCCAAAAAAACAAAAGGTCACAGTAAATCAACAGCTAGGATTTTCAACTCCATCATAAGCAAATGTCATGAATTATTCATTATAAACCACTTTCAATACCATCTTAATAGCCTCAATTAATCAAGACCTTCAATTTCAAATTGGGAAAAACCGAAGACACCCGATTTTTGATCGAGGGCATAAGTGTGATGCTATAAGCTCCCACATCGAACCGTTGCTCACAGAGCTCCGGACCCATCTCTTTGATAGAGAACCGTTTGGAGATTGAGTCAAGTAGGGAGGGTGAAGTAGGGCAAAAGGGAGCACTTTGGGTTTGGGGGTGGTGAGGTTTTGACAGGCAATGAGGTTTTTTTACTAAACTGCCACTGTTAGTAAAACTATTTATCAAATTGTCATTTTTTTTAACTATTTACCAAATTGTCATTTTTTTAACTATTTACCAAAATGCCACTCTTTTGAAACTATATACCAAACTGCCACCCTTTTAGCTGACGTGACATTTTTTATTATTTTTTGGCCAACCAGGATGCGCCACGTTAGGGCAGCATCCATCGTGGTTGCGCCAACACGCTGGCGCGCGTAACCTACGTGGATGCGCCACCACGTGGCGCATCCTGGTTGGCCTGGACACTAAAAGCGCCACCCTTGTTGGCGCAAGCAAGCAGAATAAGCCAACAAGGGTGGAGTAACCTTAGTATATATTCCCACACCCTCCCCGTTCGTGCCATCCTAAGCATTTCCTAAATTCTCACTATCTCTCTACAAATTTCTTCTCTCTAAACACTCAACTCGTCGATTCTTACGAGTAGTGGTCGGATCCTTATTTGTAATCAAATTTAGATTATATTCCTTCACACTTTGTAAGTATCTCTTTGAATAGTTAAATAGTTTATTTATTATTTGTTGATTATTTTTTAGTAGGTTAGTGTTAATTGTAATTTAATATTATTATACTTTAATAATTTTATTGACTAATGAATAATGAAGTTGTATGATATGTAATCTAAATTATATGGATAATTATTTTATAGGTAATCGAGTAGGATATATATCTTTGACATGACTTACATTAGTAAATGTAGCTTAATTCAAAATATTTGACTTTGGAAATTTTTTTTTACATAAATAACGTATTGAATATTATAGTTGATTGTTAATATATTGAATAAATATATGTAATACATTATTATACATCGTTATAAATATTTTTACCCTAGTATATATGTCTGATTAATATTGTAATTGATGTTTAATATATTAAATAAATGTGTTGAATTATTATTGTTCAATTGGAGTTAACATGACAAAAATCGCTAAATGTGCACATTTACTTCAATGGGACAATGTATGATGGTGAAGAGGGTGTCATGTATCGAGGTCCTCCTCCTAGGCCTATTGTGATCACAGCCGACATGACTTTGGATGGGTTGAAAACTAAGATCCATTCAAAGTTGAGGCTTCAAGCAAACCAACATGTGTCCAAAGTTGTCTATCGGTGTCCGCAATGCTTCAATCCGTGGAGATGGGTAAGGCTTCCAATAGAAGATGATGATGATGTAAAGTACATGATAGATTCTTTCTGTCAAACTCCGAACATGGCGTCTATGGAGTTGTATGTGGAGGTAGAAACAAGTGGGCAAGAAGAGCATGCTGAAGCTCCTGGTGAAATTGAAGGTCAAGTTGGTCGGTCTAATCAAGTTGAGTCATGCAATATGATCGTTATTAGTGGTGCAATGGTTGAACCGATAACCCACTTGTCGAGATGCAGTATGGGAGTCAAGTGAAGACGAAGAACAAGTAGCCGAGGCGACGATTCGGACATCGACATAGAGGCGTAAAAACTTTGATGCCGAAGAAAATTTACAGGTTCCATTGGCGATTGCTCCTCAATCCATATTTATGCCTCGGGGACCTGAATCCGTGTTTGTGTCACCATGCCCTCAGTTTTCTCAAATTAACTGGGATGCATTGAATAATCCTGATAACTTACCTGAGTTAGACACTCGTGGGACTTGGAGCATGGGTGATGAATTCTATGTTGGCTTGCAATTTCCATCAAAAGATTCAGTGAAGTTAGCTCTCAAACAATATTCCATTCACAGGCATCAAGAGTACAAGATTGAAGACTCTGATTCACGAAGACTGACTGCCAAATGCCCTAATTTTAACGAAGGTTGTAGTTGGAGACTTAGAGCCATACAAAGCAGGAGGTCGAATACGTGGCATATTACAAAATATAATGGACCTCATAGTTGCGTAAACCCATCTATGTCATTAGATCACCAGAAGTTGGACTCTCGTTTGATCTGCTCTTGCATTTTGGAGTTAGTCAGAACAAAACCCGATGCACCCGTATATTTAATTATTGAACGGATTCGAAGCCAATTTGGTTACTAAGTTTCATATCGAAAGGCTTGGAAGGCAAAACAAATGGCTATTGTGAATGTGTTTGGAGATTGGGACAAATCTTATGAGGTGTTACCCAGATGGCTAGCAGCTACGAAGAGAGACATGGAAGGCACAGTGGTGGAGTTGCAAGATGAGGAATGTTTTGTGAATAACCGACTCGATCGTTCAAAAAGAGTATTTTGTCATTTATTCTGGACATTTAGACCATGTGTGGCTGGCTTCCAATATTGTAAGCCCATCATTCAGATTGATGCCACTCATTTGTATGGCAAGTATTGTCATAAGTTGTTGATTGCAACAACTCAAGATGGAGACAGAAAACCTCTACCTATTGCATTTGCTATTGTGGAGGGGGAGACCAAGGATGCTTGGAGTTGGTTCTTAGCCCACCTGAGATTGCATGTAACCCAACAAGAGGGCTTATGTTTGATCTCTGATCGACATCGAGGCATCTTACAATCAGTGGCAAATGAAAATCTTGGATGGCAGCCTCCGAATGCATATCATGTCTTCTGCATACGGCATATTGGTTCCAATTTTAACTCCAAATTTCAGAACAAGGAGTTGAAAAGATTTTTGATTAACACATGTACTTTACATTTTCTATTTGTATTCTAATTTTGTCACTAATAATAGTTAGGTTGTAATACTAACCCAAGTTATTCGATGTATCGTATCGGTATGAACCAATCGCAATAAAGTTTGATGCTAGGCTAGAGAAGCTTAAAGTTACAACGGAGATGGCAAATTGGATTAATGGAATTCCAAAAGAAAAATGGAGCTTGGCGTATGATGGTGGTCGCAGATTCGGTCATATGACTACCAATTTGTCAGAGTGCATTAACGGAGTGTTGAAGGGTAGCATAAATCTACCTATAACTGCATTGGTTCAATTGACATATACGAAGTTAGTAGAATACTTCGTCAACCGAAAGGATGAGGCAAATTCGAAATTGATGACATTTAACCAGGTTTGATATTGTTTTACAATATTAAGTACTATCCGTTAATTAAATGCACACGTGCATCTATTTATGGTTTGATATTGTTGTTCCTATTAATTTAACCAGATCTGGAGTGATGACTTATTGAAGCACTGGAGAGTAAACCTGGCAAAGGCCGTTCACACACCAAGTTCGTCGGTACAATGAGAGAACACAAGGTTCATGGTTGAAGAGGCTTTTAATCCTGTAACACAACAGGGTGGACTTTCTTATACTTTGAACCTGGAAGAAAGGCAGTGTGACTGTGGGGTGTTTCAAGCATTGCATTATCCTTGCTCGCATGCGCTTGCTGCGTGTGCTTCAGTGGCAGTTGACCCATTCCAACTTGTTCATACGGTTTACAGGATGGAAAGCATTTATAGGGCCTATGAGGTTGACTTTGAACCGGTCCGGTCTGAACCATGGTGGCCTGCAGGTCCCGACGCCACTTTGGTGCCACCACGTGCATTGCTTAGATCCAAAGGTCGACCAAAATCAACCCGACTCAGGAATGAGATGGATTGGCGCGAAGCAGGGCCAGGACAGACGTGTACAAGATGCCATCAACGTGGACATAATTCTCGTACTTGCCGTGTCAGTGGATCGAGTTCATTAGGGGATGATGGAGCGAGGCCATCGACTGCGCCCATCTAGTTGATCCCGGACCTATTTTCATTTTTCAGAATCTTGTATTAGGAATGATGTGTATTTACGAGTTGTATTGTTTTGTATCACTAATCTATGCAGTTGTATTCTAATACTATTCTCCTATATATATATGTTAGTTGATTCTCAGTGTTATCTTCATTTCTTCCATATTGCATTGCTTGTATAGTTATCATATGGTTATGTCATATTGTATTATAATAATAATAGAATCATACTAATTGTTGTTATTGTTTGGCATACAGCTGACAGATGGCATTCCGTGTAAACCCTGGACCAGAGGACGGCTCGATTTTGGAGTTGCAGGAGTACTATGTTTCCCAGCATATATGGCAGGGACATGAGAACCGACACCTGCGTGTTAGACATGCTCAGAAGACGAAACATATGGACCCCCCTGCTCTGATTATTCCTTATCTTCAGCAGGCTGGTTTCTTGTGAGTTGCCCACATGGGTTATTGCAGTATTGATCACTCCCTGATCTCTGCGTTAGTTGAGAGATAGCGCCCAGAGACGCATACAATTCACATGCCTACCGGGGAGTGCACCATTACGTTGGAGGATATCGGAATCATATCGGGTCTTCCCATTGATGGCGCTGCAGTCACTGGCGTTACGCATAGGGATGATTGGCTCAGTTTGTGTGCTCAGTTGTTAGGGATTGATGACACTCCCTCGCTCGTAGCTGGGGCACGCATTGACATGACATACCTGTGGCAGCCGAGTGTTACTGCAGTCCTTGAGGACGATGATGATGAGTACGTGCAACAGCGTGCACGACATTACATACTTCGCTTGCTTGGGGGTTTCTTATGCCCCGATCATTCGGGTAAGCTCGTGCACTTGATGTTCCTCCCATTATTGGAGGACTTTGCTGTTGCCGGGACGTATAGCTGGGGGTCTGCAGTTTTGGCGTACCTGTATAGAGAGCTGTGTAAAGCTACGGACTATGACGCACGCGAGATCGGAGGTGCATGCATCTTATTGCAATCGGGCATGGTACAATTCCCCGCTTGCCCTTCACTAGCTGACCATGATGAGCCTGATGTGTTTTACGATGCTGGTCATGGTCAATTACGTCCCTTAGGATGGGAGTAAGTTTCTATTTCATTTCATATTTTTACATTACTTCCATGACATACTTTGTTAATATTTTTACTTACGTTTGCAATACTTTCATTTATCAAATAGGTGGCGCAAACATAAAGTATTGAGTGATACTGTAATTGGCGTCCTTACATATTATCGTCAGTTCTTCGATCAGTTGAAGAACGATGAGGTATGTCTTCGTTTACATTCCTTTAAGATATTTACTTATGCATATGTTGTCTTAATGTTTTGTGCCTCTCATTTTTTCAGTTTATATGGCAACCATACACGGATGAGCATGTGGCAACATTGCCACCTTTTTGTGTGGCTGGTAGGGACATTGCACTGGCAGTGGTCCCTCTCATATGTTTCCACATTGTTGAGTGGCACTAGCCAGACCGCGTCATGCACCAGTTTGGTCTTGACCAGCCCATTCCACGGAGACCGCTCCAGCCAGACAGATTGCACTCGGTTACATTGGCAGGTAGGCATGATGAGGATTGGCCAGCTACACATGCTGTTTATATAGCCACCTGGGATAGTCGTAGGGAGAAGGTTGTTAGGGGAGTCCCATTGGTCGCACCCCTCGCTCGCGTTCGAGTACATGCGTTGGTATAAAAGAATTACCAGACGTTGGATTGCTCCCACAAGCGCATCTATTGGGAATGCGGTAAGTCGTTTACTAATTCGTTAGTGACTATATGTATTTTGTATTCAAGATAATGACATAAATTATATATGTTTATTAGGCGGACATTGCAGAGTATTTGCTCGGTTCAACTACTGACACTGTCGCTCGAGAGGCTGCTACACAAATCCTACACTCATTGCGGGAGCATGACCGCATTACGATGGAACAGCTGCGTCCAGCTCCACAAGCAGATGACATTTCAGGGCCGCCCGAGGAGTCGAGCTAACAAGGAACGCGGCGTAGACGGAGGAGAGGATTGGCGAGCACTCGGACACGACTTCGACATCCCGAGGAGTCCAGCTCTACTACCCAGCATACGACTCAGCCGCCTACCACGCTACCGCTACTACATACCCCCCACTCAGCCTCCTACTACTGCTACGTACCCCCCTACTCAGCCACCACCTGCATATTACCCACCATACCCTTACTCACCGTATCCATACCCGCCACCGAGTTACCCCTCATATCCTTACCCACCACAGGGTTACCCACCACCAGGTTACCCACCATACCCATCACAGCCAAGTCCCTCTTCCGAACCATCTCACAGGCCACCGCATTTTGATGCGGGCCCATTTCATTGACATTCAGTGATTATATTTAGTGATTTTGTATAAAATACTATTGAGAATATCTTATTGTGAGTTTGGTACCCTAATTAGATTACACTATATATACTTTTTGCACTGTTATAGATTTTATTAAAGATTGTGATAACTGGTTGCATTAAACAGGATCATTGGCTTTTGGGGAGATCCAACATTTAGGGGAAACTCTGTCGAAATTTTTACTAATTCGAATTACTAAAAATTTGGGAGGGGAATTATTGGGCACGGAATCCTACTCACTATCATCTGAATCCTACTCATAAAAATTCATTTAAAAACTTTTTTAGGACTAATAAGCTTTTTTATGAAGTATTTAATGCCCATATCATCAATACAAATTTTTCTTATGATTTGACTAATAATAAAAGGAAAGTCATCGAAGATTGTTTTAAGGATTATATTAACCAAGTATAAGTATAACCTATAACTGATACGTCTCTTCTACAGGATATACCATTTAATTTTTATGATATGTTGTTTGAAATATTTGTGTAAAAATAAATAAATATATTCAATAACTTCAATAATAAGATATGTACGTACATTTGATTAGATTATTTTTACATTTATTAAAAATCATACATAAAGACAAAATTAAAAACAAATAATTAATACCTCAATCATTTTTTAAATTGAACAATAAATTGAAACAATAAATTGAAACAATAAATTTTTAAAAATTAACAAAAAAAGAAACATATGTGTTATGTAATTAATAATTCTTCATAATAACTAAAACAATATTAAATATTACCAACATATTAAATTTGTCACTTTTTTAATTTTATATTATATATTTTATTTCTCAGTAATTAGTATGGATTTATTAATAAACGTTTACAAAATTTTATTAAGTAATTTAAATAATTTATATAAATTTAAAGGCTTACATACAAAGCAATGGCGTGCTTTCATGTCTCAAGTCAATCGGATGCGCTTAACGTAAAATTGGCAAGATCCACGTAAATTACGCCAGCGTGTTAAGCGCAACCTGCGTGGATGCTTACCACCACTTCACGCTGATCCCTATTGCCAAAAAATAATAAAAAATGTCACGTCAGTCAAAAGGGTGGCAGTTTGGTATATAATTTCAAAAGAGTAGTATTTTGATAAATAGTTAAAAAAATGATAATTTGATAAATAATAAAAAAAATGACAATTTGATAAATAATTTTACAAACAGTGACAGTTTAGTAAAAAAGCCCAGGCAATGATGAGGAAAGTGTGCAAAGCAAAATTCTCTTCCTCTACCCCACAGCCTCTCCGGCCTTACAGGGACCACTCATTAATGAGAAGTTTTTATATATTCTCAGAGTATTATATTAGTCAAATAAAAATATATTATATGTCATTAATAATCATATATGTTATTGGATTGAAAAATAAAATATTATTATATTAAATATTAACAATTATAAAACTACTTAAAATTATATTCTGAAAGTAGGTTAGAATATTTTTTCATTAAGATTCCTTCCGTCAAGTCCATTGAATGATTCCTAGAACTTACCAAAAAAGAAAAACAACTAAAATAGATATATATTAACGCTAAAAATTTGACTATATATATATATATATGTATATGTATATTTGGGTAAAACGACTATATTTCTTTTTCATTTCTCGGCAGTTTTTTACTTATATGGTCTGGAGCTCTCAGATGTTGCAAGGAAGCAGTAGTTTTTTTTTTTAATATTTCTCCTTTATTAAAATATTTTAATATATAATTTATTTTACATTATTATTTAATCATATATTGTTATATGTAATTTTTGGATAAGAGAATACTTTTTCTTCTCAGATAATCTTATTGAATTAACAACGTAATATTTATAGACAGAATTTGTTGAGAAAAGATAATCAATATGCTATAGTTTAGAAAGATATAGAGATAAAACAAAACAGAAAAGATTTCTTGTCTAAATCTAAATAAATCAGATTTTATTCTAACTTCCTATTTGAATCAGATTCAGATTTATTCTAACAGATTATTCTAACAAACATATCTGAATCAGATTATTTAGATCTTAACAAATTTCTTAACAAACTTCGACATCTCCCTCAAATTGGTGCATAGATATTTATCATGCCCAACTTGCTTATAAGATGTTCAAAGTTAGTTTAGAACAATCCTTTGGTGAGGATATCTGCTAGTTGTTGTATAGTTGGAACAAATGACATACAGATAGCTCCATCATCAATCTTTTTTTTAATGAAGTGACTGTCAATTTCGACATGTTTAATATGATCATGCTGCACTGGATTTTGAGCAATACGTATGGCAACCTTGTTGTCATAGTATAACCTCATTGGTAGGTTAACAGACATTGCCAACTCTTCAAGAATCTTTTTCAGCCATAGCATTTCACAGACTCCCTGAGCTATAGCTCTACATTCTACTTCAACACTACTCCTTACAACCACATTCTGTTTTTTACTTCACCATGTGACTAAGTTTCCCAATACAAAAGTGCATTATCCTAATGTAGATCTCTTATCTGTGATTGATCCAGCCCAATCAGCATCTGTGTATGTCTCAATGGTCTACTTATAGTTTTTTTTTAAAAAAAATAGACCTTTACCTGGTGTACTTTTCAAATATCTTAGGATTCAATAAATTGCCTCAAGATGTTCCTCATAAGGTGAATACATAAACTAACTTACTAAGCTTACTGCAAAAGAAATATCTGGTTGAGTGTGTGATAAGTAGATTAACTTTCCAACAAGCATTTGATAACGAGAAGTATCCACAGGTTCACCTTTCTTGTCATCTCCAAGCTCTGGTTAGGATCAATTGGGGTATCTGCTAGTCTACAACCATTCATTCCAGTTTCTATAAGAAGGTCAAGGACGTACTTTCTTTGAGAGACAATAATTCCCAGTTTTTTTAATCGGTTCATCACTGACAAATAATCTCCAATGAAAATTATGTCATCCACATATACAATTAGTACAACAATTTTTCCTTCAAATGAGCACCTTACAAACATAGTATGATTTGCTTGTCCCTGTGTATAACCTTGATTCTTGATAAACTGAGTGAATTTCTCGAACCAAGCTCTTGGTGATTGCTTTAGTCCGTACAGAGATTTCTGCAGCTTACATACCTTCTGATTGAACTTCTCTTCAAAACCAAAGGGTACATCCATATACACTTCTTCCTCCAAATCCCCATTTAAAAGGACTCTAATAGTGTTAAACTTCACAGCAGGTGCAAATGTCTCTAAGTAATCAATACCATAGGTTTGAGAAAAATCTTTGGCAACTAATCGAGCTTTGTATCTTCCAAGTGATCCATCTAACCTGTATTTAATTGTAAACACCCATTTGCATCCCACAGTTATCTTTCCTCTTGGAAGATCCACCAACTCCCATGTCTGATTCTTTTCAAGAGCTTTCATCGATATCTTCCAAGACAGCTTCCTTCCACTCGGGAACCTTTAGAGCATCTTGTACATTTTTGGAATCTCCACACATAACAATTGTGAGGTAAATGCACAAAAAATAGGTGAAAGATTTTTATATGACACAAAGTTGGACAACAGATGTTTGGTGCATGACCTTACACCTTTTCAAATAGCAATGGGACGATTAGATTCATTTGACTCAATGGATTTAGACTTATGACTCAAAGGATCTGAAATAGGTTGAATAATTTTTGCAGGTTCAAGAAAAGTATTACTTGGTGGCTTCACAAACTCATAGCAGTGCATGGGATCATTGAGCTCATTTTTTTGAGTAGTTTTCCTCCTTGAGTAGACAATGTCAAAAGGTCTTAAGCCTCTGCTTATGGTACCTGTCTCATTTATATTCATTACATAGGAATCATGATTTTCATGTCTTGGCACTAGAGGTAAACATGTGTCTTCATCATTTAAAAAACTCGACTCATTTATATTAAGGGGTGTGGAATATTTAAGTTGAAAATATTGTATCGAATCTTCATATATTCTCCCCCCTGAAGATGAGTAGTAAAAAGAGGTGTTGACTCAAAAAAGGTGACTTCTATAGTGACAAATGTTTTTTTGGAGATGGGATCAAAACATTTGTATCCTTTTACCCAATAAACACACATTTCTTTGCTCAAGGGTCAAGTTTACTTTGGTTTTGGTCATGTATATGGACAAATACCATGTACACAAATATTTTTAGAGGTAAAAATGTTGACAGCCTATTTGTTGGAAAAACACAGAGAAACACATCAAAAGGGGTTTTAAAATTCAAAACCTTACTAGGCATTCGATTAATCAAATAGGTTGCAATCAAAACAGCTTCTCCCCAAACATATTTAGGTACCATGTTTTGAAAGAGTAATGCTCAAGCTACCTCTAACAAGTGTTTATATTTCCACTCAGCCACCCCATTTTATTGAGGAGTATTAATACAAGAACTCTAATAAACAATTCCTGTTTCCATGAAAAAATGGCTCAGATATTTGTTGAAGTATTTTTTACCATTATCACTCTTGAGAATCTTAATTTTTTCCTAAAATTGTGTTTCCACCATCTTAAATTTTTTTTTGAAAATTAGGGTTTAGGGTGCAAAGGTCTCATTATAATCAATGTCATAGTCTTCAATGAAACCTTGGCAACTAAACGAACCTTATAGTGGTCAATGGAGCCATCAGAATGAGTATTGATCTTGAACACTCATTTACATCCCAGAAGTGTCTTACCAGAAAGAGAATCAACAAGGTCCCAAGTATTATCTTAGGGCCAAAAAAACTTGTTTGTCCATTTGCTAATCGCAAGTGCACGGGTCGCACAAGTAATACAGAAACAGAGTAAGAGATTGCTCCCATGAGGATAAGTTTATTTCCAATACTAAGTATTAACTGATAGCTTACCTAATTCTATTCAAGAACATAAAAATAGGGGAAAGCAATTAAAGAAACTAAAGGCTAAAAAGCGGTAAAGATAATGGTTAGAGATTAGGGAAATCCTTCTTCACCTTTTACTTCAACCAACAACATGCAATCATCTTCAAAAATACGAATACAATGATTAGGTTAGCTTGAGAATCTACATTAGCAAAATGCCTATGTCTAGGTCATCTAACCATGGTTTCAATTACCCAACTCACTAAGTGTCCTTGAGAGCTAACACAAAATCCACTCTTTAAGGTCTATTCTCAAACACGTGCTATGCATGGTTAAGAGGTATATTTCTATCCCATTAGCGAAACAACTCATCCCACCATTGGAATAGAATCGAACATGCATCAATCATACATACGATCTCAAACCCAAATCCCTATGTCTAGGTTCATTAGACTTTATCAAATCAACTTATATGTTGGCCAAACACTCAAGAGCATTAAGAACAATATGATTGAACAAAATTAAAGATTCACACAAACTCAGAGAAGAACAAATCATTAATATTCATAAAAAAGAATTCAAAGTCATCCCTAAATACAACTGCTACATCATTGAACACGAAAATACAAATCAAAATACATGTTCAAGAAATAAGGAAGAGAAAAGAGCAAAAGGGAAAAGAGAAAGCTTATGGATTTCACCATTGAAGCTTAGATCCTCCTCCAATGGAAAGAGGGCTTCCATCCTTAGCTCCCCAAGCTCCATCTCCACCTCCAATGGAGGACCGAACCGCAGCCTCTAATCCTAAAATCTAAAAACCTAAAAACCTAAGAGAGAAAACTGAGAGAGAGAAAGAAACAGCGTGAAAAATAGAATAAATAGACTCAGTTCACTAATGCGTGCTGTGACGTGAACAAGCCCACGCCGCGGCGTGGAGCTCTCTGTCTTGTCAGTATGCGCTGGCTGAGACCATCACGTCGCGGCGTGCACATGTTTTGTGTCGTAGCGTGGAGCTCTGGAATGCCTGTAACACCCACCATAGGGTATTACATTTATGTTACTTAATTACCAAATTATCCATTCACTTTAAAATATGCTTTGTAATGTAAATACGAGTTGTAAAATTTCTTAATATCAATAAGATAAACTTAGAGGAAAATAAAAACATTACAATATTATCACAAATAATTTACATCATATATATACAATCTTAGCACTGTTATACTTAAATATTTACATACTAGACTCTCAAAGTATTTAAACATTAATTGAAACTAACATACTGCCCAAGTATTTCTAAATAGCAGAACCCTCAGACGAGTCCTATTCAGATTCCTCAGCAGGTAGAAATCCAAACTGACGCGAAGTCCTACGGACAGGTGTCTGCGCAGACGACATGATACTAATCGCACTAGGAGTACGGTAGTAAGCTCCCCAGTACTGCCTAATGGACAACGGAAACTCTAAGTGTACATTAATATTTACACTAAAATAAGGGTTCCCTTGATAAAGCCTACTTAGGGTAATATTCAAGTCTCCTATATAGAAAATACACTCTCTATCTAGGTCAACGTGCCACGCTTCTAGTCCTCCACGAAATTGCAACCTCATATATCTTAGGAAACTGGGCATCGCCATCTTCTCATAATTCAGCTTCCTCCACAGGAATCTGCTCCTCTTCACCTTCTTGTTCAGTTCTTTGCTCAACGTCTTTACAAATATAAATATAATACAAAATAGGCATACAAAGAGGTGAGATCACCTATGCCAATACCAGCATAGTAGTATGGAGATAAACACATACAATATATCATACAGATACATCCTACCATAATTACAATCATGCCATCAACATTATTTATCATCACAATATATGTAATAAATAATAATTACGATCATGCCCTCAATATTTCCAAATATTCAATAATTCAAATATCACATCGGTATCAATATTCAATAATTATGCATGTGCATATAGACTCAATTTCCTACTCCATGAAGCTAAAACTCAGGTCGGAGAGAGTGATCGAAAAGATATGTTTATACTAACATGCCTCAGACCACGTGCTACAATTCTTATATGTATTTGCACATCTAGCATATACACTACAGTCTTTATCAGATCTTGATTAAGAATAGTGTGTCGGTCAGGATCATCAGTGTGTTGCATCGGTCAAACCCACGGTACAAAAGAGCTACCAACTGCCCATTGTAGGTAACCCGCACCCCAATACCCCCAAAGTCAACTAGTGACTTACACTACGCATATCACACCCACTCAAGAGGTGTGTTCTCTCCTAGGCAATTAGCCTCATACAGTCCATCGGACCTCTCCAATGCATGGATAATGCACCATTCACAGTTCAAATTCATTATCTCATATTCAGGGTTCACACATTGACCTAACAATATCTTTACTGTATTTTCATTGCGTAATCATATTTTCACATTTTTCCTATCGCGCAACATTTCTGTCACATTTTCAAATCGCGTATTGATTTTTCAACGTACTCTCAATCGCGTAAAATATTTCTAACATGTTTTAAATCAAAAATACGATTTTTCTTATTTAATACCAAAATTGACTTTATTTTCGATATTTGCATAATTGTCCCTCTGTAACATAATATTTACGTTATAGTCCCTGTTTAAATAATATTTTCATAATAGTCCCTCTTAAAATAATATTTATAACATAGTCCTTCTTTTAGAAAATATTTACAACATAGTCCATCTTTTAGAAAATATTTGCAATATAGTCACTCTTTTAGAAAATATTTATAATATAGTCACTCTTTTAGAAAATATTTACAATATAGCCCCTCTAAAAATTAGTATTTCTACTGTTTCTCAGAAAATGGTAATTCTTTGTTTTACTTAAGATATTACAGTTCAAATTTTTCTAACGCGCATCCAAACTCATAAAGTGAGCTATACGTTAGAAAACTTCTAGTATTGACATCTATTTTAATTTCATTACATCATTTTGTTTTCTAAAAAGTATTTTGCTTGCTACTAAATCCAAACTTTTTCAAAATACTTTCCTTCTCAATTAAACCTTTAAATCTACACTTAATAAAATAATTTAGTTCTACATTATGAAAAATGGCATGTTGGCCAAATTTTCATTCTTGCTTTAAAATTCATTGTAATTTATTTTCTAACACTCTAAATCCTTGTAAAATCTCTTAATTAATTTTATTGCCATAGAATCTTTAATCCTCAATTTAAAATCATAATTTTAGGACTCTTGATCCTTTTGAAAGTAATGAGGCCGTGTGCCTCTAAGCTCTTTGGAGCTCTCATGTAATCTTTTCAACATGTTGTTCACATCCTAAATTACACATACATTTGCATGCTTCTAAAATTATACATACAAGTATATTATTAAAGCTATAGTCATACCATCACACATGCAACCATAAATACCAAATCAGAAACACCACAATCACAAACAAAGAAACATCTAACAACAAGTGAATAAACCCTTATGGATTTTTCACCATACAAAACCATCTCCTCACCACCAACACTTGGTTGGTGAGGTAAATCTCCCTCTTACCTCAAGGAAGACAAGATCTTCAAGTTCCTCCTCTTTCTTGATTTCGTGTGAACCAAACAATAACCCTAAAAATTCTTAAACAATTACTAAAGTCATAAACAAGGCTTAATAACAAAGAACCATGGAACAATCATGGTCTAAAAAATTAAAAACTCAACTTAAAACCATAGAATCAAAAGTTTACCTTTAGGGAAGTAACCCAAAGCTTGAATTTTGAGATACTTGGAGTAGGATTTTGACAAAACTTTCTAAATGAAAAATGTTTAGAATATGGTTTAGGTTTAGAAAATGTAGAGAAGTAAAATTATAGAAGATGGGAACTAGGTTCTTGGGTGGTTGGCCGAACCTCCAAGGAGAAAAAGAAAGGGAAAAGTTCTTGTGTTCTTGAGTGTTTGGAGAGAAAAAGATGAAGGCTTAGCTTTTAGGTGAGAGAAAATGAATATTGAGAGTGAATAGAAAGGGTTCAGCCGTGTCGTAGTGTATAGACTTGACAATAAAATATCACACTTTGTGTTCACATGTGAAAGCACATGGCTTGGTCATCACTTGGTCATCTAATGGTCACAAAAGACCATTCAAGAAGGCTTGAGAAGCCCACTTGGCCATGTGGCTCTATAGGAAAAGCTAACCAAGTTTGTTTTCAATTTTGTCCTAGTTACTCTTTAACCAAATAACAACTAACTAGATTAGGTTTTCTAGTTATTTGATTAACTATCTAGTTACATAGCTAACTAGTTAAATAGGTCATTGCATATGTCATGCCTAGTCATGGCTTCTAGATGAAATTAAGATATTTAGTTAGTAATTAGATCCTAACTAATTAATAAATAGGTTAGTTCATTTAGTTCCTTAATTAGGCAATTTAGGTAACTATATTTTTTTATTTAGTTACTTTGTAACTAGTCAAATATTTTAACTTAGACCATTTTTTATTGGTTAGAAAAGTCCAACCATCATTTTTGACTTGTTTCTATTGGTTCATAAATAATTAGGTTACAGAAAATATTCTAAGTACATTTTCTATCAATTAAAATATATCGGGTCTAATAATTTATAGCAGAAGCTGCTATAAATAAAACAACAGATTATTTTCTTTGAAATATTTTTATTTCACAGATAAATTCTAAAAATTAAAAGATTCATTTCTGTGTCTCTCAGATTCGGGTTTAGTAAGATCCCCCGTCTCCGAATAAATCAAATAAGATTTTTCCCAACCCAAAAATTATTATTTTCCTGACACTGAGTAAATCACACAAAACGATCAAATATATCCAAGTGAAATGAGAAAAATCATCAATAAATTTTACAAAATATCAATTACCTCCCATAGTTTGTGTGGGGGCAGGCCCTCAGACATTAGAATGCACAAGGTCAAAAGGAGATTTAGAAATAGAAATATTTTTACTGAATGAAAGTGCATGTTGTTTAGCAGTTTGATAAGAAGTGCAATAAAAAGACTCATTATTAATCGAACCTAGAGACTCTAAGATATAAGGGGATGCAACTTTCCTAAAGAATTATGAGCGAAACATTGGTGATACAGTTAAATGGAGGACGAGGTGGATGTTGCACAAAGATTTGAGGTAGATGGAACATAAAGGTTGGTGAGCTCAAACAGCCTTCCGACTTTACATTTAGTCCCTATGACTTGTCCTGTCCGTGGATCCTGCACACCACATCCAGAAGAAGAAAAGGTGACTTCATAACCAAGGCCACATAATTGGCAAACATAGATGATATTGAAGTTTAATTTGGGAATGCAATATGCATCATGTAAGCTACGAGTGGACAAAAAGACAGAATCATTATAACTAACATTCATAAGAGATCCATCGGCTA
The DNA here is from genome assembly GCA_029884595.1 of Ormosia semicastrata. Taxonomy (NCBI): domain Eukaryota; kingdom Viridiplantae; phylum Streptophyta; class Magnoliopsida; order Fabales; family Fabaceae; genus Ormosia; species Ormosia semicastrata. The sequence continues at coordinate 50,255,059 of JAQQTO010000056.1, read as the reverse complement.
TATGTATGGAATATTGATGAGTGTTAAATACACTCATCTTTTGGGTTTATTTATTAGGATTTTTAATTAGTTTTTGTTATTTTTATTTTTTAATTTATTTTTAAATAATTATCTCTTCACCTAGTTATATTTGAATTTTCAGAATAAGTCATCATATTTTGTGCAAAAATAGGAAATTTCTGAAGATAAATATTTGAAGGATTCTTATTCTATACGTAAATGCTAATTAGAGTTCTAATTGGATGCAAAATAAAAAAATAAGGATTAGATTGAAGATTAGATAAGGATTCTCAAAGAGATAAAGTTTGTTGCAAATTTGGATTCTCATACTCTCCTTACCATGTTTCAGTAATTAAATCATATCTTGGGCTTCAAGGGTCATATTAAGGCTTCGTTCATGACATTAAAAAGATAATAGAAAATCCTATAGCTTCTCTATTGAGATCAAGGGCAAATTTGGTCATCTGAATGGTGAGAAAAATTGTGTAAGTCAGATATGAAAAGCTGTCAGCTTTTCTATAGAATGGGGAAAACGAGTTTAGCAAAGGAGCTCTCTTTGGTTCAGATTATCCATTAGAATTTTAGATAGAGAGATGACAGACTTTAGAGAGATAGATCAGAAGAGAGAATTTCTAGGAATCTTGGAGGACAGCTACGAAGAGAGGAAGAAATTCTTGAAGGCTTGAATATCATAACTATCATAAAAAGGGTTTTGATTTCTCTTTCCTTCTAGTTTTTCCCCTTTCTTTAGGTTTTTTTATGGATTTTTATTCTGATATGGGTTTGCTGTTGAACATGAATAACTAATTGTTGTGATTATTGGCAAGTGCACTAAATCACAAAAGTAATAAATGATGAGTAAGATATTGTTCCCACGAGGAATTAGTTTAACAAATACCACTTCTCTAATATTAATACTATCTAGGCAACCAATAATTAAGAGTGATTCAAAATAATTAAAGACACAAAATTATAAAAGATAAAAACACATAAGAAAGCATGAAATTAAAATACTAGGGATCTGACTTTACTTAATTCAACAATCTATCATAGACAATAGAGTAGCTTTGGGATCTTCATTCAAATTAATTTCTAATTATTCAATTGACGTGGAGAATCCTTTAATTAATTAAAACCCAATTCATTAGCGAGTTAATTCTCTTTAATTATTAAAGCCTAGTCAATTCCTTGATCTAAACCCCAACTCTTAAAGGCATGACATTCACTCTATGGATTCTCAAGGAAAATACTACAATTCTCCCACACAACTTATAACTTCTATTCCTAGATGATGATAAATTATGACACTTATTATTTATGGTCTAAGTCATATACAAACCTTCCGATTCTACACATATCTCATTAGATCAATTTATGAGTGGCTAATTCATAAAAGCATTAAGAACCATAATAAGCACTCGAATTGAATAGAAAAGAAATTAATTAAAAATTCAATTTTAATACATGTCAATTGAATCAAGTTACATATTCACTTTAGAAATACAAGAATTTAGCTACACATGACAAAAGAGAAGAAGAGATAGAAAGAGGAAAGAGAATTCATCATGATAGAACCATAGAGAAGAAACCAAAGCGTCTTTAATGGTGATTTGATCTCCAATTCCATGATAGTTCCATAACGGCTCTTCCTCCTCTCCTAGAGCTCGTCCCCTTTTTCGCCTTTGAGCCTCTCAAAACTCTATATTTTTTCATATATTTTCTGAATTAAGAGAAAGCTACTTTGCTAAACTTGTTTTTCTCCTTTTTATAGAAAAATTGATAGCTTTTTGTATCTTTTTGCACGATTTTTCTCACCCACCAAATAGCAGAATCTGACCTTGATCTCAATAGATAATTTGTAGGATTTTTTGTTAATTTTTTAATGTCGCAAATAGCGCATCGATTTGATCTGTTAATTAATCTTTGACAAAATCTCTTATTTCCTATTCCTTTTTGTTGAATCCATATAAATTAGGAAACAAATATTCCACTCAAATTAAGAAACTCCTTGAGATCCTTGCATTAAACGCAGAGATACTTGATCATCAAGTAGAGATTATTTGCGCTCTAATTAAGAATCTAATTTAATCCTTTCTTAAATTCCTACAAAACGCAATAAAAATACATTTAGTTTAGTGGGCTCAGAATTTACTTAATATCATAAATAAATATTATAATTCTTATATCAAAATATTCAAATCCTTCAAATATTTATCTTTAAGAATTTCTTATTTTTGCATAAAATCTGATGATTTATCCTAAAAATTCAAATAATCCTAGGTGGAGAGATAATTATTTAAAAAATAAAAATAAAAATAAAAATAAACAAAAACTAAATAAATATAAATTAAAATCCTAATAAATAAACCCAAAAGATAGGTATATTTTACACTCATCAAATACCTCCAAACTTAAATATTGTTTGTCCTCAAGAAATAAAGAAAACAAAGAATTAAAAACAAGAAAAGAAAAGAAAACAACTAAAACTCAAAGCATGTAGACTCAAAAATGACAATACTGGTTATTGAAAATCATTAATATCCTCAGAAATTGCTTCACAATCTAATTTCAAAGTGTTACACATGTATAATCCAATTGTCACATTGTCTCTCACATGCAACTCTCATTCATAAATGACTTCTCATAGACATAAATGTAAAACTAATTCCTACTAATAAAGTACAAGCCCAGATAAGTTTATAAAAATACAAATGCACATTAGACCTGCATCCATAGGGTTGTTTTTCATCTTTCTCTCCACTAATGTAAACAACACATAACCAAGGATAAAAAAGGACTTTATAAAGCTTGTAATGTAAGACCAATGATATGAGTTAAGAAAGAAAGAGTAGAATAATGAAAATAAAAGTTGAGATACAAAATCATGCAAATTTTAAAATTTAAGTCACAAAATGTAGGGCAAGTACAAAACTGAGTATAAGAATTAACACTTCACTATTTTTTTCTTTTTTTTTATAACCTCCACCCCCAAACTTATTTCTTTGCAACACATTGGGTAGACATTTTTTTTTTGAAATTTTTTTCAGCTCCATAAATACTCTATGCACAAAAATAACTAAAGCTTGAATAATAAAATAATACAAGATATGCACTCAACAAAGATTATATAAGAGAGAATTTTTTTTATGTGGGTATGGGAAAAGGAAAATGTGGGTAAAGAAAAGAAATAAAAGTCAAATAATAACAAGGCTGCAAAAGGGACTTAAGGATATACTATGTTCACAGGTTGGCTTTAAAGGCTCAAACGGTCCAAAGAAGACCCTTATCATTTCCTTAATCATGAACTGCCTAGGATTTCGCCTCAAGAGAGAATTAAACAACTTCTAGATGCAAATCATCCTCACACATGCATTCCTATAAACTTTCTCTAAGCTTGACATGCAATCATATCTCATGGTCTACCAAACATAAAGATGAGAAATATATTCATGCATAATTAAAATAATAGAGATAAACGTAACACTCAAATTCTCATGTGATTTCCCAAGAAAAAAGATTAAGCCATAATTCAAACAATCATTAGATATTCAATTCAACAAATCAGCATGCATAGAATGACTCAAAATACAATAAGGGTGATGATGACAAAATAAAATCAATAAAAATAAATAAATGTGAAAATAAAATATTAAAAAAAGGAAAAAAACTTTTTTTTTGCGTCCAACAACTATATACATCCCCCTATAAAGGCTCTGAACTCGAGGAGGCACCTAAGCCGACTTAACATTAGCAAACTTCAAAACAAAAATAGAAAAATGTCAGTCAATAAAATAAGAAATAACAAAATAATAGCAAAAACAAATAACTAGGCAAAGAAAAATAAATAACAAATTTGAAAACAAATTAAAAAGGAAAAAGAAAGAAAAATTGGGTTGCCTCCCAAAAAGTGCTTGTTTAACGTTATCAGCTTGATGTTGTCTTTTGTTTTCTCTTATTGTCCTTTCAATCTCTAGATCAAATAGTAGTGAACTAGGGTTACTTGTACCTCACATAAAATGAAACACTAGTAATGATTAAAAATAGAAATTAACAATTAAAGCAAAAGTAACAAAATGAAAAATAAAAAAAAAATCCTAGAGCAGTACTCTTCTTAGATACTAATGATATTGATAAAATCCTAATTATCCGGCAACATCACCAAAAACTTATTGTGATTATTGGCAAGTGCATCAAATCACAAAAGTAATAAATGATAAGTAAGATATCATTCCCGTGAGGAATTAGTTTACCAAGTACCACTTCTCTAATATTGATACTATCTAGGCAACCGATAATTAAAAGTGATTCAAAATAATTAAAGACACAAAATTATAAAAGATTAAAACACATAAGAAAGCACGAAATTAAAACACTAAGGATCTGACTTTACTTAATTCAACAATCTATCATAGACAATATAGTAACTTTGTAATTTTCATTCTAATTAATTTCTAGTCATTCAATTGATGGGGAGAATCCCTTAATTAATTAAAACCCAGTTTATTGGCGAGTTAATTCTCTTTAATTATCAAAGCATAGTTAATTCCTTGATCTAAACCCCAACTCTTAAAGGCATGACATTCACTCTATGGATTCTCATGGGAAATACCACAATTCTCCCACACAACCTATAACCTCTATTCCTAGATGATTATAAATTATGACACTTATTATTTATAGTCTAAGTCATATGCAAACCTTCCGATTCTACATATATCTCACTAGATCAATTTATGAGTGACCAATTCATAAAAGTATTAAGAATCATAATAAACGCTTGAATTGAATAGAAAAGAAATTAATTAAAAATTCAATCTTAATACATATCGATTGAATCAAGTTACATCTTCACCCTAGTAACACACGAATTTAGCTACACATGACAAAAGAGAAGAAGAGATAGGAAGAGGAAAGAGAATTCATTATGATAGAACCATAGAGAAGAAACCAAAGCGTCTTCAATGGTGATACGATTTCCAATTCCATGAGAGCTCTATAACGGCTCCTTCTCCTCTCCTAGAGCTCGTCCCCTTTTCTACCTTTGAGCCTCTAAAAAATCTATATTTTTTCGTGTATTTTCTGAACCAAGAGAGAGCTACTTTGCTAAACTTGTTTTTCCCTTTTTATAGAAAAATTGATGGCTTTTCGTATCTTTTTTGCACAATTTTTCTCACCCACTAGATAGCAGAATCTACCCTTGATCTCAACAGATAATTTGTAAGATTTTCTGTTAGCTTTTCAATGTCGCAAACAGTGCATCAATTTGATCTGTTAATTAATCTTTGACCAAATCTCTTGTTTTCTATTCTTTTTTGTTGAATTCATATAAATTAGGAAACAAATATCTCACTCAAATTAAGAAACTCCTTGAGATTCTTGCATTAAATGCAGAGATACTTGATCATCAAGTAGAGATTATTTACACTCTAATTAAGAATCTAAGTTGATCATTTCTTAAATTCCTACAAAACACAATAAAAATACTTTTAATTCAGTGGGCACAAAATTCACTCAATATCATAAATAAATATTATAATTCTTATATTAAAATATTCAAATCCTTCAAATATTTATCTTTAGAAATTTCTTATTTTTGCACAAAATCTGATGATTTATCCTAAAAATTCAAATAATCCTAAGTGAAGAAATAATTATTTAAAAAATAAAAATAAAATTAAACAAAAACTAAATAAATATAAATTAAAATCCTAATAAATAAACTCAAAAGATGAGTGTATTTTACACTCATCACTAATCACATAACTAGGGCTATGCGGGATCTTATGTTCCTAATTAATTGATTTTGAATTCAACTTTGATTAAGGTAATTTCTTTTGGATCTATTATATTGCTTGTATTCTTGTCAGAACTTGATCACTTTTGGTATATTTTAATTCATTGTTTGACCGGTGACCATCCACATCCAATGAGTGAACCTATTTAATAAACATAAGATTAGATTGGTGAATGACCAAACATCAATTTATTCTATCAATCGAATTGATGATATGTTAGTTCATCTCTTGAATTAAGGCTTAATGTGTTCCTAATTAATTCAACTAAATGACCAAATAGGTGAATAATTTAGGAATAGAATATTGTTTATCCATAACCATTGGGATTCAATAACAATTAAGAGAATATTGGTGAGAGAATTACCTTATATCATAAATAAATGAAAATCTGATTAATTGAATTTAAGTGAACCTTGCGCCCTAGTCTCTCTCTAATTGATTATCTCTACATTGTTTAATTGTTCATTATTCTTCTTTATTTGTTTAAGTGATTTCTCTTCTTACACTTACAATTTTCTAAATAACCAAGGGTTTAACGAATTTAATAATTATCTCTTATTCCTCGTGGAATCGATAACTGAGACTCAAATCCTATATTACTTTGTGATATAGTGCACTTGCTCTTAGTGTATTTTACGCATATCAAATATGTAATGTTATTAATAGATAAGGATGAAAAAGACTGAGATTTGGACGCCATATGGTTATAGCAAGCAGAATCAAAGTACCATATAGTATTATCTGGTATGGTTGATAAAACAGAAGATGTATTATCAGAAATAGATAGTAGATACTTAAGGAGGAACACAAGATCATTGGTAGAAAAGGCAACATGGGGTGTTACTGAAGAAATTGGGGACCCATTAGCAATAGTCGCAACAAGCACAAGCTTAGAAAAATTGGGATGAGTTTGAAACATATGATCAAACCTTGGAGGGCGTGTGGGAATCAAGTGTCCTAGTTTCTTGCAATATCGATAACAATTGGAGGCAATGTGACCCTTTCTCAAGTAGTTATGACATTCTATGGTTGGACAATTACGAAATAAATGCCTAGACTAACGACAGTGACGAAAAAATAATGAATCCTGATGTGTGATGGATAACATCTGAGCCATGGTACCATGAGTACAGCGAGTATGACGATGTCGACAAAAGTACAACAACAGGGAATAAGAGGACATCAACTATGAGCATATGCCAACTAGAGTACGTCGATGTAAAATAGGAGTACAGCGATTGCGGCAAGTGGGAGTACAATAAAGAAGCATGACGGTAGAGTACAGGAGCACAACAACGGAGTACGGTAACAGAGTATAGGAGCACAATGGTGGAGTATGGCAACGAAGTATTGCAGTAGCGGAGCACAGGAGCAAAGTAGTGGAGTACGGCAGCGGGAGTACAGTGACAGAGTATGAGAAGGAGAAAGGTAGAAAATAACAGGAGCAATAAGAGGATTTTTGATAAGGACCAAGAACCTAAACTCTTGATACCATGTTATAGACGAAGACGGGGAACACAAAGACATTAAATGGTCTGTATATTTTTTAATGTATTTGAAGTACAAGGGTTCCCTATTTATACAAAAATGGGCTATACAAGAAAGAAAATAAAATAAATACAATTAAAATAATATCGCACTAACTATATACAAATCAAATCAATTAGATATACTAACAGATACTAACATACTAACACCACACTAACATAATCTAATGGTACACACTCAGTTATTGTGTCTTATCGACGTATAATAGCTTTCCCCTTGATTGGGGTCCATGCTAGAATATCTCTTTCTAATTGTTGTATAAGGTTTAATCTACCCACACATTGAGAAGACTAAGTGTGTATTTGGTAGAGATTGAATTTTGGTTAAAAAATATATTTTTTAAGCTTTTTCCATGATTTTAGTATTATTTGGATAAAATTGATTATAGTAAAAGAATGTTTTTTTCACCGTAGAAAAGCTTTTTCATCTAAAACTTGATTTTGAACATTATTTCAAATAGTTTTTAAATTATTTTCAAGTCAATATATATTGCTCATTTTTACCCATCACTACAAGAAAATTGCATTTTTGCGACAGATAGTTTGCAATGGATTCGAATCCTTCGCAAATTGCGATGGATTTTGTGCCGGATCCATTGCGGTGAATATTTGTGACATATTTTTTGTTATAAAATTTTTTCGTAGACACATTCACCGTGTTAATTTTTTTTGGTTTATAAAAAAGAGAGTTTTATAGTGGATATACCTGCCACAAAGTTATAAAATTAATAAAAAAATATTCTAAGTAAAAATAAAACTTAAAATAATTTTTTTTTTAAAAGTGACAAATCTTTTGCCCCAATATTGATCTTTTATCCGTTGCACATCAACCACTTTTTAAATCTAAGATTATCTTCTTCCACCACCATGCATCCACCGCACCACCACACATTAAATCTGGCTGCAAGGACTCATCCTTCTCCCTTTTCTTTTTTTCTTCCCCAAACTTTCAAAGACACCATCATCTTTCCCAAAAATTTCTAACCCTTCATCCATCTTTCTCTCTCTCTTGCAACAGCAGCAACAGATTTAGGTACGACTCACTAACTTTCTTAATTGCATGTTATATTCTTTTCCATTCTTTTTCTTATGCTTTTTTTTTTCTTGAAATTGAGGTAAAATATTTTCAATTTTAGAGGAGAAAGAGTAATGGCAAGTTTTCTTGCACAATCACACACTAAATACCATATCAATTTTTTTAAATCACAAATTCCAGCTCAACCCTCACCCACGTCCTCTTTACTTTAATCACAAATTTTGTGCCCCTTCCTTGTATCTTTGTGAACGTGGAAGTGTATATCTAAATACTTTACCCAAGTTAAGCATGTATACTCTTAATCTTAGATGCTTATCTAAAACTCACTTTAGAAATAATCGTGTACCATAATATATCCTGTATATAAAATTAGAGTTATGTAATTCACATGTATATACTTAAAGAGTTAAGACCACTGTAAGTATTGTAATTTTGAAGATGACACTGAGACGTAGAAAATTTTATTGGAGATTGTTAAATCTTAAGGAATGCTTGCCATGTTTGTACATGTGTTTTCTCTAATTAGCTAGTTATTTTTTTTACAAGTTAAAAAAAGAAAACACCGAATTTGAGTTTTGCTTTGAATGTGAACTTTAGTACATTATTATTATCTTGTGGGGTTTTTTGGCCTTAGCCTACGTGAGCTAGGGCTTGATAGGGTAGGTTGAGCCATTTTGACAGCTTTACCAGCAAACTGTGTAGGCAGACCAAGATTGTCTTATCCCTCATTTCATGCTACACTTTTCTTCTTAGATTGACCTTGATCTTTCTTTATCAATTGTATTTTTTAGTAGGTAATGCAAAATATAGCACCAGTGTTTGATAAACATATTTTTTGGGTTGACACAGATTGGAGGTGTGCCTAGTCTATTCCATTTGAGTTAAATTTTGGGAGCAATCAAGGGGAAAACTTAATAGGTAAGGTATATTCAGTGTTTGGCTTGTTATATAAAGTTATGGTTTTGCTGGATATGTGGTTTTAATTATTGTTTTCTGTTCTTGAATTTTTTTAACCTACTTTATTTGGGAACAACATGAGAATTTGTATTCTTTATTATGTAGCATATGTTTTGCATTATGCATTTTGTATTTTGAATGTGGAGAGTCATCCTCCTCATGGCCTGGATCGAGTCAACTTTGTGGACACATTATTAATCAAGATAAGTAGTAGCTGCAACATTTTTAGTTAATTAATTTTCATATTTTGATTAATCAACTTATTGGATGTAGTCAATTTTTTAATTTTTGTATTTTTGGTTAATTAATTTTTATCCCATAAAAGAAAAACTTGTTATCCCATAAAAGAAAAATTTGTTACAAGTTTTGTGGGTTTGGAGATGAGTTGTGGAATGAATTGATAGATTTGTTTATATATATATATATATATATACAAACACACACACACTAATCAAGTTAAGGAGCAGTTGCAACAGGAGATGGAGGATCAAATTCAAGATCAAGTTCAATAAGAGATACAAGATCAGGTTCAACAAGATATTCAACAGCAAATGGTGCAAGAGAGACAACAGATTGACTCTGAGTGGGAAATGTGATTTCAACGATACCAAAGTCAGTAGGAAAACAAATTGGTAATTTGTTGCAAACATATTTAAGATTCGCTAGCACTCAGCTAGGCAAGCAACAACCACTATTTGAAGACAATGAGGATATTGAAGATAGTGTGTATGAAGATGACAGTGATGGTGAGTATGTGGATTGAAATTGATGTTTGAGTATTGTTTGGATTGTTACATTTCTTTTGAACTTTTCTATGAACCAAGTTGTGGATATCTCTTAACTTTGTTGTAGACTTAATTTTAGTTTTAACTTTCTATAGATCAAGTTGTATTTAGACAAGCTTTGTTTAAGTAATATAATTTGTTATGTTTGTTTTATGAATTGATTAGATGCATTGACAGGAAGATTTGGATATGTAAAAACTATTTTTTACTGTAATTGAAGATTTTTCAGACATTAAAATAGTAATCAATGCATCTTTTTTCTTCCTAAAATTTGCGGCAAATTTTTTCACCTCAAAATCTGTCACAAATTATCGATGGAAAAATCCATCACAAAATTAGGGAAAATTAGTGGCAGATTTATCCGCTACAACATTAGTGGCGGATTTACTACAACTCTAGCAACATAAGCCGGCGTATTGCTAGAGAGATTTGTTGTGGCTTTGTTGTGGATATAGTCGCCGCAAATTTGTGGTAGAAATGAAATCCCTACAAATTACTTTGCGACCAAGGTTTTTGTGTTAGTCACGAATCTGTCGTAAATTGTGAATTTGCGGTATATTTTAACTTATTTGCGGTAGATTCATCCTTTGAAAATGCTAAGTTTTCTTGTAGTGCGTGGACCGTTGAGCAAACCCACCCAATAATAATGGCATCTTTAATGGCTTTGTACTTTCTTTAGTAATTTATTATATAAAAGTGATTTTTTTGGACATCCAAATAAAATTAATTATCTTAAAATCACTTTTCAACTAATATATCTAAATATAAAATTAATTTCATCATAATCGATTATAAATAAAATCGATTGCACAACTAATCGATTATTGAAATGTTTTTTTTTTACTAACTAATTGAAACTCACCCTGAGTACATATTGTAAAGTGTAACCTATTATAGAATAATAACTATCTGCTCGTATCATAGCAACCCAAAATGCAAAGGTATCTAATAGGCCTAATGTTTTTGAATGATATCAAACATATGACTAGCATATCACAAATCACATTACTTCTAGATAATAGGCATTCTATTAAACTGGAGTTTACCAAAATCTGATTATGCAAGTTTATACATGGATAAATAATGTATTAATATAATATATTTTTAAATCAAATATTGGATTTTAAATAAAAGTTTACATCAATATATAAAAAATATTATGCCACAGAACTTGTAGCTGAATTAGCATACCACCTTCAGTATTTGAGACTGACATATATGGTAGGTTCAACTGCACTAGAAGACACCAAAACTCCTCTCTTGTTCCGGTTTTTGTACTTCGATTGTACAAAAGAGAAAAAAAAAATTTATATTCATATAACGTGAAAAAACAAAAGTATCTCATTTTTTTACAAGGTAACACTGTATTTTTGGGTGTAAAACTAATCCTTAATTAAGATACTAAGGCATATACGTCTCTCAATCACTTAACTCAAGCTTACTTACTATTTGAGCCAACCTTTATGGTGTTAAAAAATAACTACATAATAATGCATCATTTACATTAGGTAAAAAGAATTATTTGTCCCTTATCTTTTTTTTTTTTTCAATTTAGTTTCCTACATTTTTTTTATTAATTTGAGCCATTATCTTACAAATCGTCATTTAACGGGGTTCTTCGTCATGATTCTGTCACCTCCTAATAGAAGTGATGATGTATTACTGATTGATGATGACCACATCAACTCCATGTCATCAGCGTTAGAGACACATCATCACTTCAATTAGCGTTTATAATAGAATCATGACGGAAGACCATTTTGAATAACGATTTGCAAGATAACAGACCAAATTAATAAAAATAAAATATAAGGAATCAAATTAAAAAAAAATAAAAATAAGAGACCGAAGTACTTATTTTACCTTTACATTAAGTACCTGCTTCTAATGACCCATATGTCATGACTCCTTCCTTTCCAATAGGGTCTTTTTTTTTTTTTTTGGTATTGCGGTCAGGTAGTGTTTGAACCACCTTATGCACACATCAACTAATTCACCTCTCCGATTCGGTTGAAGATAGGTCATCTACACTGAGACTAGAAAATTCACAAGGATATTTCTTAGCTATTAGACATAGCAATATACTAATGAAAGTTGTTTCTAACAAACATAAATTAATACCAAGCATAAGAATTTAAAAAAGAAAAAAGTTATCTTGCAAAATCATTTTAATACTATTAATTGACTTCGGATTGTTATATTACAAAATAGTCCACAATACTACAAGAATTAAAGTGATATACACTCTCAATGTAAAAAATTTTACACTGATATTTACTAATATTTTAATACATTTTCTTTCATTTTAATTACTAAGAGAAAGATATAACAATAGGTATTGATTTGTTAAAATATCATTGAACGTCAGTATAAAACTTCTTTACACTAATAACACATATCAATTAAACTCGTAATACAATTTGAATCTTGATTCTACAATCAACTTTTCCAAGATATAGTCAAGTCTTCGTGGAGTATTCAACAACAGACACTCCTAGAACTTAACATAGGCATAATCACACCCAGTGACAAATTTAGGGGCTTTTGTAGGAGCCTTGTACCCCATTGAGCTAAAATTTTAATACATATATATGTAATAGTTTTGTTTTTTAAAAGAAGTCGTATGCACTATTAATTTTTTGTTTTACCACTCATTCACTAATATATAATTAAATTATTAACATTTGATTTTACTTGTATGTGTTTTACATTGGTTATATGTATACTTGATTAATTTTAAAAATTAAGTTCTAGGGCTGTTCATTGGGTCGGATTAATCCAACGAATCAAAAATACAATTCAAACCAATTATGATTTGGATAAGAGTTAAATTGGGTAAAATCCAACCAAACCTGATCAACATCAGTTTGGTTCACGAGTTAATATACCCGTAGACCCGATGTAATGTTGTGCGTTTCAATCACTTAGTTGGGTTAAGGTTTTCATTCCTTTCTCATCTCTCAGTCTCACTTCTCCTTCATGTGAGACCACCGTTCTCACCCATCCACCAACAACATGTCCAAGCTGCGAGGCTGCCACCTACGACAGTCGTCTGGTGACTCATGACGGCGACCGGTGACTCACACATCCACCGACACCATCATCAAGCCTACCTGCAAGATGGAACAAGTGGCAACTTGAGGAGTCCAGATTCCTGATCTCCTCTACTAACCTAGAGATATTTAAGCTTGATCTCCTCTGTGAACCAGAGAAGTAAAGTGCTGCGAGATCTGTGTTGCTTGTTGCTGCAACCTCGACTTGGACCTGTGAGCGCTGTGAGATCTGCATCGGCAAGACCTTTTGTGAGCCTTTCGCCGTTGTTTCTCTAGCATTGTGCCCCTTCATGTGTCGTCCTTCTTATCTTATTCCTTTTTATGGTTATTGATTTTTTGAGTCTTGGTTTTAATTTTTTTGAGTTATGTGAAATCAATCTATTGAGACTTGTATTTGGTTTTTACTTTTGTTTACTTTATCTCTCTTTTGTTCTTTTTGGTGTGTACTAGAATTGGTGTGTCTATTGGAGTTTCTTATTCAATTTTAGAATGCATACTGAGGTGCCTTCACTAGCTTGTGCCTTTTTTTTTTTTTCTAATTTCAAGCTAAAAAATTATATGAGCCTGATGAATCAAACCGAATAAACCTAATCAAGCTCAAGTTGGTTTGGTTCGAATTACTGACAAAAAAAAAAAATTAAACGTGATCCATAAACCAACTCGACTAAGTTTGATGGGTTTGAACACTATTTTCCCATAAACCACAACCAACCCAACTCCGAAACACTCCTATTAAGTTCAATTACTACAATTGTTTTTTAAATATTTAACTAGAATTTACTAACATATTTAATATATTTAATTTGTTGATTATTTTTTAAAAGTCACCCTACTTTGTTTATTTGATACCATTATTGCATTTCTTTAATTTTTTTTTTTTATTTTTGTTCACATATTATTTTGTACATGGCGTTATAACAGTAGATAATTTGAAAATATTTAATATGAAAAATCTTAAAACTCTTGAAAATATTTAATATTAAAAATGAGAGTATATATGTTCATTAATTAACAACATAACAATATTTATAGAGTACATATGTTGCATGTAGTTGCATGCACATGGGTCTGTTATCACAGTTGTAATGAGCAACTACTGGAACTAACAAAACAAACAGAAACTAACTCAAATTGAGTTTGTTAAAGTAAACTATAACAAACTAAAATAGAAAGTTAATTAGTTAGGGTTTAACATATGTATTATCTGGTAATACTCCCATAAGTTGGAGAATGTATGTCAAGCATTCCTAGCTTGGACAAGAGGGCATGAAATTAAAGACTAATTGAGGGGCTTAGTAAATATTTCAGTGAGCTGTGCTTGGGAAGAGATGGGCAATAGCCGAAGCAACCCAGCTAGTGTTTTCACACAAACAATATGATAATCAAGTTCTATGTGTTCCATTTTCTCATGGAAGATTGGGTTTGCTGCAATATAGAGTGTGGACCAGTTGTCACAATACAAAAGAATAGAGCTTTTGAATGTGACCTGAAGATCTTGCAGGAGATAAGTAAGTCATTGATGCTCACTAGTGGTGGAAGCTAGGGCATGGTATTCATCTTTAGAAGATGACTTAGATATGGTGCTCTCATTCTTAAATCACCATGAATCATAAAGTGATCAAAGAAGACTTATGAAACACGGACATACCATTTTGGTGTCGTGTCTGTGTGTCGGATATATGTTCATGTTGGACACACAGTGACACACGTACGATACGTATGTCTTATATATGTGTCCAAAAGTATCAGATTAAAAAAATATTTTTTTGGTTTGGACACATTGAGAACACTGCAAGATATGGTTAATTTAAAATTAAAAAAAAGCTTAATTACCAATAACAACAACAACAACCAAGTCTTTTTCTACTAGGTAGGGTCGGTTACATGGATCAAACGATATCATTGTGCCCTATCATAAATCAAGTCTTCAGAAAAATCATTCAAATCTAATTTTTTTTAATCATTTCACCTGTAATCCTTCTTGGTCTTCCTCTATCTCTAGCTATTGGGCTATCCTCTACCTGATCTACTTTTATTACAGGAGCTTCTAATGATTTTTTCTTTACATGTCCAAACCACCTAAGACGAGATTCTTTCATCTTTTCCACAATAGGTGCTACCCCTACTTTCTCTCTAATGCATTCATTCCTAATCTTATATTTTCTTGTATGACCACACATCCAGCACAATATCCTCATCTCAGTGACACTGATCTTATGTTCTTGCTAGCTTTTTACAACCCAACATTCAATACAATACAATATTGTGGGCCTTATAGTTGTGCGAAAAAATTTACCCTTAAGCTTGAGAGACATTTTTCTATCACAAATAACTCCTGAAGCACTCTTCCATTTCATCTATCTAGCTTGAATTCTATGGATTACTTCTCCCTCTATCTCTCTGTCATTTTTTATAATAGATCTAAGATATCTAAATTGTGTGACTTGTGGTATGCTGAGCTTTGTTGTAAATCACTACATAGTTGGTCCCAAGCCCGGATAAAAGAGGAGGGTTGTGTTAGGTAATCGGCAGCCAACGTAAAACATTGTAGAATCTTTATGACAAGAAAAAAAAACTTAATTATCATTTAAAAAAAGTAAAAAAATAGTGATATATCCAATTATCAATTACTCATTATCCAAGCTCAATTACTCAGTTACTAATACCACTTATAACTAAATCACAATGTTTTTCACTGTGAAGCCACCCTTCTCATCTAGCTATTTACCTCCATCTGCAACTAAGTCATCGTGTCATCATCGTGCCAATGGTGGAGAGCAAAATGAAGTTAATCTTTAGATACTTTTTTTAGTTAATTTTTTGTTATTGTACATGTACTTGTATATGACTAATTCTATTAGGACAAGTTAGTTTCAAAGAATTTTTGAAAAATATCAATAAAAATGATGTTCCATATTTTTTGTCAGCGACTTACCAAGTAACAAATAATGACACATGATATATCCCAAGATGTTATAAATCTTGAAAATTATATATATTATATTATAAATTATGAATATTTTCTTTAAATTTTTAATTATGTATATATATGATGTGTCAGTGTCTTATAATTTTTTAATTTTAGTGTGTCTCCATGTCCGTGTCAGTATCTATACTTCGTAAAAGAAGACACAGTAGCCCATGATTGAGTGTCTAGTGTCCACAAAACCAATTAACCTAATCTAAATCATTAAAGCCTTTAAGTTCAAAACCGGAGGCATAAGGGAAAATAAGCCATGGCTAGAGGAAGTCTTGAGATGATGTAGAACACAAGTTGCAGCATGGTAATGGCTGCGCATTGGGTTTACCATGAACTAGCTAAGTTACTTTGTTGGTTGACAACGCAGGAGATGTCTAGTCTCGTGGTGGTGTGAAATAGAAGATACCCAAGCGCTATCCTATATGATGGAAACATCATGATAAGGAGTGTAATGCTCTTATTGAAGCTTAGTGGTGCAATCCATGGGGGTAGCAACTAGTTTGGAGGCCAAAAGACTTGCATTAGACAAGAGTTCCAAGTAGTTTTTCTGTTGGTGAACCAAGATACCCTTTTGCAGAACGAGCTACTTCCATCCCAAGAAAATATTTTGAAGTGCTGAGATCCTTGATCTTAAATGAAGCAGATTGAAGGGATTGTTTAACCCTTTGAATCTTAGACATGTCCTTCCCAACCAATATAATATCATCGACAACCAGACAACATCAAGACCACCGTGGGTTGATCTTTGACTCTCCTTTGAAATCCCAAAACCCGTAAATGCCAAACAGTAAAGCTAAAATTCTAATCGGCTAGCTATTAAAAGCTGGGTCCATTATTTAAGCAGTTCACTGGTTTGATCCAGTTTTGGGTGGTTTTGTCAGTTCCATGATAATTTAACTTTGTAATGGCTTTTAGAGGGTAACCGGGCTAGTGACACAGCCAGTTCACGACCCAATCAGATGAACTAACCAATTTAGCCAGATTTTAAAACAATGCTTGTAGTAAATATCTACCTTATGTGATTGTTCAATAATTTTAAAAAAAATATTTTTATACTAATTTTTTTATTAAAAAAGTTACTTTATGAGTGGGGATAACAAGGTGGGGGAAGAGGAGTGTGACCCAAATTAAATATCATCTATAAACCCTAAAGTCATGTTTTATATTTACTTTTAGGTAGTTTTTATTGTCACTTGAACTAACTTTTATTCATTTTTTTAAAAATACCCTTCTTCCTTTTTCTAACCAAACTAGCGTTCTATTGACACTCTTAATTTTATTTAATAATGATCACATTATATGATTTTCCTATGTGACCACCGAATATCACATGCATTTGTGATTCACTTATTTAATATATTTATTTGGCCAGTAAGTATTAAATTATTTTCATTAAAGTTTTCTTGACACAATAATGAAGATGAACTTACAAACCATAATATAGAATTCACATACCCAGTTTTTCACCATTTAGTATTTGTATAACTTCAAGAAAAAGCATTAATTAAGCCCATAGTTTTAAATTCAAGTTGCGGCTGTGGTTGCCCTTGCATTGAGGTTATTGCGATTGCAACATACTATGGGTTGCAGCTCATGTAGCCGTGATTTTTTTTTTTTTCAAGTTTACGTCCATCAAATTTAAAATTTTCAAGCCACACTGTTGTGGCTTGCAGTTGAGATTCACATTATATGATTTTCCTATGTGACCACCGAATATCACATGCATTTGTGACTCACTTATTTAATATATTTATTTAGCCAGTAAGTATTAAATTATTTTCATTAAAGTTTTCTTGACACAATAATGAAGATGAGCTAACAAACCATAATATAGAATTCACATACCCAGTTTTTCACCATTTAGTATTTGTATAACTTCAAGAAAAAGCATTAATTAAGCCCATAGTTTTAAATTCAAGTTGCAGCTGTGGTTGCCCTTTTTTTTTTTTTACAGAAAAAAGATCATGTTATTAAAAGAAAAAGAAAAAGAGCATGGGGGGCCAAACCAAAACCCATGAAGAGAAAAAGGCAATCAAGAAAACCTAAAATTTGAGAGACCAGACCTGTTACGGTTAGAATCCTCCAAAATAAAACTAGGTGCAGTATTCCACCAAGTAAAACAATGACTAGAAATGCCATGAGAAGCTAGTTTGTCTGCACAAGAATTACCCTCCCTAAAAATGTGAGAAACTCTAAAATTCATCAACTGAGTTAAATAAAGACAATTTTTCCATCTATTCTTCAACTTCCAAGGCACTAAGTTAAGATTAGAAAAGGCATCCACTACCAATTTGGAGTCACATTCCAACCATAAATTATGCCATCTTCTTTTAAAAGCAATTTCAAGAGCAATTATGGTCTTTGTTTCAAAGATTAAGAGAGGTAGAGATGCCTAAATAATCGAGAAGCAACCGAAGATCTCACCCCTGCTGCCCCTGAAAATACCACCACAAGAGGCATGACCTGGGTTACCTCTAGAAGCTCCATCAGAGTTACATTTGGTCCACCCACAAAGAGGAGGATGCCAGCAAACTTCAAAGATTTTGGGAGATTTAGTAATATGACCCTCCACTGCAAACAACTTCTGGATTTTAAAATCATCAATAGAGTTTGAGATATAACCAGCTGAAAGGTTGCCCGACAGAGAAGAGGCAGCTGAAATCAAGTTAATAACATAATTGGAAGAGATAACCTTGTTGTGAAACCTTGCATTGAGGTTATTGCGATTGCAACATACTATGGTTGCAGCTCATGTAGCTGTGATTTTTTTTTTCAAGTTTACATCCGTAAAATTTAAAATTTTCAAGCCACACTGTTGTGGCTTGCAGTTGAGATTCAATTGCAATGTAATTATGGTACAGCTTTTGTTATTGTGAGATTCCAACTTAAAACTAATTAGTTTTAAGTTGGAATTTCACATAGTATCAGTTTTAAGTTAGAATTTCACATAATATCAAATTCAAGATTCTATTTTTGTAGTCTATTTTGTTAAGTTTTTTCTGTCACTTATTTTGCTAAACTCACCTATCTGGCTAGGCATTTGTGAAGGGAGGGGTGTTAGAGTCCCACACTGTCTGTTTCAATCTTTCGAATGCGATTTATATACATGTTGAGTCACTTCACTTGGTACCAATTGATTTTAAGTTAGAATCTCACTATTGTGAATCACTCCGCAATTGTGGGGTGATAAGGTTATAAACATTGCCACAACTGCAATATAATGGTTACATTAGGTGATGTAGTATAATATCAAGAACTATTTGTATCGAACCCTCAATATTTATTATAACCCTTGTTTTCATTATCTTTATTTTTTAAAAATAGTGTTAATGATATGAAAAGTATATATAACAATATAGTGTTAACGTAATTTCAAGCCTTATTTTTAGAAGATCCTTAAAAATGTATGATAACTTCATGCGTTAAATTTATCAAGTTATTCTTTTGAATTTAAAATTTATGTGTTTATGAAAATTAACCTACAATAATATTAAAACAGAAAAGTATAGAAGAATATCATACTTTGAAGAAATCATGTGAAGTAAAGAATTCAATTCAACATCTAAACTATCTTCACAATCATGAGAATGAATTTGAGCCGCATCTATATCTTTTTGTTCGCTTTAGTTTTTCATTATTAGATAAAAAGCTAAATCTAATGTGGTTTAAAGAAAAGAAAATAAGTGAAAAATGAAATGCTTTTCATAAAGAAAAGATAGACAGCAAAGGTAAGAGTAATAGAATAATTAGTAGTTTATAATTACTAAAAGATTTTTAAAAAAATTATTAAATTAATAATGAGCTTAAATAAAATTAAAAGCGTATGACAATAGACCATTAATTTAATTAGGAAAAAGAAATGTTCTTAGAAAAATTAAATAAAAAATTAAATAAATAAAAGTGACGCATAAAAGTGCTAGTGGAGACTCTCTTACTTTTACATATTAATCTTGTGTGTGTTTTTATAAAATTTAAAACCATCCCATTGTTAACCATTACATCAACAACTCAAACAAAAAAGGAATCAAGACATAGCAAAAGTGTATCGATTTCCCCTGTGGATCGCTTGTTTGGTAGTGTCTATAGATTTTTTTTGATACATGTCTGTTCATAAAGCTGCCAACTAGCCAATTGTCCATCTCAAGCATGCATGCAAGGAAGGTGCCTCATTTTGAAGTTGACGCGTGTGTCAATTTCTCAAAGCCATGCATCTGCAAATTGACACGCACTACTTCACTCAAGGTAAAGGAATATTGGATCAATAGTCACAAAAGCAAAACTGCTGCTGGTTTTGGAATATTGGATCATAGTCACAATTAATAATAAGACTACGTACGTGTCTTTGTTATTATGTAGCATTGAACTCTCGCTATCTCCCATTTCTCTCTTCTCGCTCTATGTGCTTTTACTCCAAAGAGGAAGAGAGAATCATAAGAATACTCAATTGTCCTTCATTCTCCACTATGCCACCACTTCTTGGTAATTTCATTACCTTCGTAAACATGTTATGTTTCATTCTCTTGATCCTCTTCATATCTGGGATCATGGAGTTCCCATCTTTATCTTTATTGTTACCATCCTCAGTTCAAACCATTAGTGATCCTGCAAAGTCATCAAAGGCCTTCACCGATGTGGTTGGTGCATTCAAAAAATGGGACTCTGAAGTGGGATGTGCCCGATTCAAGACCTACCAAAGTCATAGTTCATCAAAGAATTCTTCAACTCCTTATTTGCAAGAGATTGGTGGTGAATCGAAATGTGGAGGGCTGAAAATGAACCATGTCAGCATCTTGGTGAAAGGGTGGAACTGGCTTCCTGATAATTTGGACAACCTGTACTCTTGCCCATGTGGTTTGAGCTGCTTGTGGACCAAATCGCCAGTTCTTGCTGACAACCCTGATGCCGTGTTGTTTGAAACGACTAAACCTCCACTTCGGGTATTAATTTTCTTGGGTTTTAAAGTTTACATTTATTAGATTAGATTTGGGTAGGATAGATCTTAGATCTAGTGTTAATTACATGGGTCGTTCTTTAAATTTCTCTTAGCAAATCTACCAAAAATCAAATTTCTCTTAGCAAAGCACAAGTCAATATATTCCTATTTGTCACTAATCATGTATTTTTATATATTTAGTGACCCGTGAAAAGTTAGAAAACAAAATGAGAGCATAGGATGAATTGCAGTAATTCGGATTACTTTAGTACCTTTTTTTTCTTTTAATGGGTTAGGACATGTTATTAGATCTTCCAAAAACGGGTTGGCTAACTGGCCGGGCTAAATTGGATTTTGTTCCATTGAACTATCATTTTTTTAGTTCACTCTAACCCCTTGTTGTGAATTGAGCAAGCTAGTTCAACAACTCTTTTAAAAAAAATGTAATTAATTTAATCTTTAAAATTTGGAATAAATGAAAATTAAAAGATTTGAGGAACTTGATTTTGGACCAATAGTAAATAAATTAGGAAGTTAACCTAATTTTTAATTGAATTTAAATTTTTTAAATAAAAAATGGTTATATATATGCTCTTAGGTGATAGCATGTTGGATTAAAAAATAAGTTAGATTTCGGGCCAATGGATCGATCTAACGTAGGCGAAATAGCCTAATGTTGGGCCAAGCTAAGTGGGACTAAAATAAATTCAGGTTGAGACATTGGAATCGATCTATTTTAACAATTCTACATGTTAGGGTCCAACACTGTAACTTTCTCTCCTTTCTCTAATAACTGACATTGACATTGGATCCTGTCTCTTTTCGGCAGCAAGCAATGTTATTCTTCTGCTTGGAATTTTTACACTTTTTTATATTTATTTCTTATAGAAACAAAGTAGAGACAAATCGAAATTTTGTTTTTTTTCCTCTTACTTTTTACCCTAAAAGATAGGTATAAAAAAAATATAAAAATCTGTTTAAAAGTAACACTTCTATTTTTAGAGTAATAACTGTAACATTAGAGAAATATATTTCATGCCCTAAAATGTAATTTAGGGCATTATTCTTGTACTCATTCTTTTGTTTTTGTTTTTTTTTATATAGTACTAAGAAAGAGTTATCAAATAATTCAAGAGAGAAGAATGCTAGCAACATACTCTATTAGACACTTTTTTTAACATTTGTTTTGTTATTAGTTTACCTACACTTGAAAGAATTATTAGGAGAAAGATATTAACAACAAGTACTTTTAGATTAATAGTAAAACAAGTCTTAAAAAGAGTGTTTAAAAGAATGTGTTGCTAACATTTTTCTTGGTTATATTTAAGAGGAATGCTAATAACACACTCTTTTGGATACTTCTTTTAATATTTATTTTATTATTGATTTACCTCATACACTAGAAAGAATTATTATTAGATAGATATTAACAAAACTTGCTTTTAGACTAATAGTAAAATAAGTGTTAAAAGAAGTATTTAAAAAGTATATTACTAACATTTCTCTATATTTAATAAATTTTTAAATTTTTATTACATTTAATAAAATTTTAAATTTTTATTATGAAATTAGAATTCAATAAATATTTAATAACTTATCTAACTAACATAAGTACCATACTTATGAGGCTACATAGCAGTGGAAAGTAATCATCATAAATCGAATTTCGTTTCCTATGAACATTTATTTGTTTCTTAATCTTTTGATTTCAGAGATGCATTGGGCAACCACTTCGTGTATATATGGATCTAGAACCTGACAAAAGGCGATCAGGTCGTGAGGATATATTTATTAGTTATCATGCTGAAGATGATTTGCAGTCAACCTATGCCGGAGCCCTATTCCATAATGGTCGAAATTACTACGTTTCCCCCGATAAGAACAATGTAAGTGATTTTTCATATGTATCATCAATAGCTTGTTATAGCACATATCGAACTGAATCTTGAAGAAAAGAACGAAATTGCACAAAGGATAAAGAATATAGCTTTAATTAACATCTTGCATAAGCAATAGATTTTTTATACACTATTATGAAGGAATAGTTGATTCATTCTTAAGTGTAGTTTTTTTTTTCTTTTTCTTACTCTTTCAATATTTTCCTTCTTATTTATTTTTTCCTTTTTAAGTGAACAGTTCATTGATTAATTAAAAAAATTTATTCAAAATTATTCTATGCATTAGTATTTTTAATTTCTAATTTTAAAGATACCAAACTTACCATAAAAGTGAAACTTGTGGTTTTACAGTAGTTCTCAAATAGATAGTGAAACCTGTGGTTTGGCAGTAGTTTTAAAGCAATTGATGGATTATATATTGAATTGAGTGGGTCGAGATGATAAATAATTTTAACTTCTGAGATAAGAACGTGAGTTTAAATATTAGGAAAGTAATTCTTGTAAAAAGATTATATAATTCTCGTGCTTTTACGGCTGAATGAAAATTAGTTTCATGCGAGATTCAAATGGGTTAAATTTGCAAGGATATATTGTGATTTAAAAAAAATTATATATTGAATGGTGCCAACACAATTAGTTGTATAAATATAAAAATAATTATATTATATATGTTATCATAATTAATAAAAAAATTGATTTGGTACATGATTATTTTTGGTATCAAATTTAGATTTGAGGTTTAAATTGAATATTAATGATTTTAGAAAATTAATATCATAGGATCTGAGTTGTGTGTGTGTATTGTATAATTCGTATATGAATTAACATTTCAAAAGGAATGGCACGCAAGGTCGCACTTGTTTATTGGTCATCATCCCATTGTGTGACTCAAAGGAACAAAATTGCTTACAAACTCCTCCGCTTGCTGCCTCACCATTCATTTGGCAAGTGCCTGAATAATGTTGGTGGTAGGAACAAGGCTCTATCTCTATACCCTGAGTGTGCAAATAAAGCTGCAAAATTTACCAAATGGTGGGATCATATACATTGCGCTATGTCTCACTACAAGTTTGTCCTAGCAATTGAGAACACTTGGACAGAGAGTTATGTGACAGAAAAGTTATTTTATGCTTTGGATTCCGGCGCAGTTCCAATCTATTTTGGTGCTCCAAATGTCATGGATTTTGTTCCTCCGCATTCAATAATAGATGGCACAAAATTCAGGTCAATGGAAGAATTGGCTTCATATGTGAAGGCCCTAGCAAATGACTCAGTAGCCTATGGAGAATATCATGCATGGAGAAGATGTGGCGTGTTGGGTAATTACGGAAAAACTAGAGCATTGAGCCTTGACACCTTGCCATGCCGGTTATGTCAGGCTATTAGCAAAAAGGGGGGAAGAAATGCGGATGCCTAGTTTAGCTTTTTTGAGTTTATGCAGAGGGTGGGAGGAATTACTTGATAAGATCTGTATATTAATTAACTATAGAAAATTTGTATAAATATGTTTCGACATGTTTGTTTTTTACTTCATATAAGCTCTTCTTTATTTTCATAATCTACATTTTTTGGTAAAATTCATAATTAACCTATATATATATATCACTTAAAAAGGCTTATAATTTAATGTTGCCATTTTCAATTACTTCTTATTCTTATTAAAGGAAATCTCAGAATTAACCTTAAAAAGAGAGAGAGAATATATTGGAATGATAGAGCCTTTTTAGTAAGCTTGTCAAATGAGTTGAGCCGGTTTGTTTAAGTTTCGTTGTTAGTGATGGCAATGGATTGAGAATCCAATCCGAACCAGCTCGTTGTAATACAATGGATTGAATTATTTTAAATCTAAATATTACTTTAGATTAGATCAAGTTAGGTTGTTAAAAATGGGTCGGGTGGATCATCGTCCAATCCAAAGCTTTTGAAACAAGTCAGAATCGAGCATCCACATTCACAGTTTAAAGTGGGATCAGTTTGGGTTGAGTCTAATTGACATTCCCATTGGTTTGGAGATGGAATTTTTTTTGGAGGCGGCTGTTTTTTGTTTGGGAGCTACAACAACATAATGGACTGAACAAACTATTATTTGAGGCTTCTTTTAATAGTGAGGTAGATGGTAAGCTTTTTTGGAAATTCGATTCTAAAGGATTTTTTTTTAGTCAAGTATTTCATGTTTGCTGAAACTAATATGTCAGACTCATTGTGTCTTTCTAATAATAGTACAAAAGTCGTCTGACAAAGCCTTGCTCCTCCAAGAGTTGAATTACTTATGTAGTTTGTATTGTTGAGAAGATTAAATACTAAAAGTCATTTTAAGAAGTTTAATTTGGTTCAGGAAGGTGATGATGAATGTCTTTTTTGCAATTTAGACATTGAAAGTATTGAACATCTTTTTTTCATCTATCTTTTCTTTTGGAAATTATGGTGTTCTTGTTTAGATTGGTGGGATTTTAGTTGCTCTATCCCTTTGGAGTCACACACTTTTTTTAATTCGTGGGTGGATATCGGGTTAGTTGGATTTCAAAAAAAGATATGAGTATCCTTATTTTTTGTTATTGTATGGAATATTTGACAATCTAAAAATAGGTTTGTGTTTGAGAAAGTGGAGCCAAATTGAGTACATATCTGCACCCTAGTTAAAATGAGAGTTGGGTATTGAACTAAGGTAATGTTCTATTTTTCCTTTCTCTCCAAATTTGTTGATATCTAATCTGCAGGAAGTAAGGTGTTGACAACCTACTAGTTTAACAAGATAGAAAACTTTTTGTTGGTCTACTCTATGTATGGGTGTCGACAAGTGGACCTTACAAGACTCCTTAAGAAGTAATATGGAAAAGTTCGTCATTATTGGTGTTCTTTAGGACTTGTGTGAAAAATCTTTGTGTATATGTGCTAAATCTGTGGACTTTTGTGATGATATTGAAGTGTTTTCTAGGCCTTCATTTTTGTTCTTGAAGTTTCTCTTCAAAAAACTTGATTATTACACAGTCCAATTTTAATTGTGTTTAACTCCTTGATTGCTTTATTTTGGGTGAATGATGAGAAGAATGTTTCCTGACATTTGCGTTTTATATGGAACAAGTTTCAATCTATTAAGAGGAGTTTCAAGGACTTACGTTTTGCTCACCAAAAAAGAAACTTTAAGCATAAAGTAGCTTCTTGAGCTAATTTACAGGATCAACAACTTTCTTGGTTTTGTTCTTAAGTTTTGTTTTGTTGTTTTCAATGTTCCTATTGTTCTCTGTTCTCTTTTCTCTCTTGTTTGCATTTTGTTCTTACTTCTCTCTGGTTTGTAGAGTTTTAGAGCATAACTCTGGTATTTATAATAAAAAAAGGGTTAGTTAAAAAATATTTAAATTTAAATAGGTTAGTATTGCCGCATTTAATAATTTAATGTGGGCTTAGGCGGGTAGCTTTTTTTCAAAAAAAAAATGAAAAAGAAAAAAAAAAATCAACTCTATGTTAAGATATCAAAACAAATAGAGTTTAAGAGTTTAACCAGAAATTAATATTAAAATTTGATTGAATAATGAATCAGTGAGACTTTTGGTTTAGATTTAACTGGTCATCTATTTAAATCGATTGGTCAAATTATATAACATAATGAGAATATTTTACATTCAACAAAATGAAATACATACAAATATTTATAAAACGTGAAAAATGTGGAGTTTTATTTAAGTACAATAATTAATGGTTGATTAATTCAACAAGATGAACTAGTCGGTAGGGAGGTTTATTGGGTAAGTTGGGTGGATTTTGAGATATTTTTGGACTCGATCAGCTCATTAAATTAATGAGTTTGGTTTAGTCAAACTCGTGGATCTGACATACATTAAAAAAAATTCTTGCTATAATAAATGTCAATATAGAAAATCAAAAATTCGTTACACACATATTTTAATTAAAAACAATATATGTTACAAATAAATTAAAAATTCATACAACTAATTTTAAGTAAACAAAATAACTATAAACAAAATTAATTAAACTTAACAATTCTTGCTAAATTAACATAAGTCTGAAATAAACTAAAGCAATCTAACACGTCATAAAAGTCATAGACAACAAACTACATTAGCTAATTAAAGTCAATATCATCACACATAACATATGAATTGATATAATCATTTACTTTATTCTCAATTTTTTCAAGATACTTGTTGTCATCCAAATGATTAATTGAACTTTAATTGCAATGGTCTATTAGATACTTTATCAGTTTCTAATCTTTATTTTCTTAGTTACATTCTCAATATGATCACAATACCTACACGTAAGCTTAATTGACATTACAAAAAAGTCATGAGAAAAGTAACATAAAATGTCATCATAGCTAAATGACTTTTATTTTAAAAAAAAAAAACTACTTAGATGGGTTGAGTTTGTGTGGGTCGTCACTTTTCAAACTCACTACCTGACTCGTACATTGCGGATTGAAGTGATTTCTAATCCAATCCAACCTGTATTTTGTAAGTTAGACTTGGTCAAAACTCGTGAATTCGTGGATTTACCCAATCTACTGGACATCCTTACTAGCAATCAAGTTTTGACTAAGTTTAATCAATTTTAATTGGTTCAAAGTGGTCTGACCATGAATTCAGATATAAGACCAAACTATAACTAATTAAGTGTCCAATTTACAATTAGTTAAATTGATTAAAACACCCAATTTGGTTCGAATTTAACATTAATCTTTGCTATTTACCTAAAAATAATAATAAGGCTATGGAAGAAGTATATAATTATTCATTTGATATTAATTTGTGTTGATCCAAATGAAAGCAGCTTGGATTTCTTAAGTATGTGATCTTATATTCGATTTTGGGATTTATGTATATAAAAATAATATTATTGGGAAATATCTTCTCTTATGCGCTTGAGTGTATTTTGATATATTAGTCTCTTACTTATCAAATTTAAGATACTTTAAAAAAAAAAAACTCATTTGATTGCTTAAATGTCATCTAAATTCTTTAACAATCTTTATTTTTTTTAAGTAAATGCACTTGTTAATCCTTCGTAGATATAGTTGCTAGGTTGATTCTCTCTCTCTCTCTCTCTCTCTTTTTCTCTCTATATAGATATATTGACATGCTATATATATTAGTCCTATAATATCAATTTATGTCATCAAATTAATCCATAAAGTATATAAATAAAAAATAAGTGATGCAAGTATACTTTTAGAGCACCAAAATAAAACTTTCCCCATTGTTATTGATCTTTCTTTCATGATCTTACTTGAGAGTTAAGATTGAATTGTTTAAATTTTTTTTAAAAAAAGGAAAAAAAATATTTGTCCATTCATCTCTTAATGCAAATAGAAAAACGCATGAAGCCGCACTTGCACGGGAAGAAACAAACAACGTAGAGAAACCTCGTACTCTGCTATTGTATTCGGATCCAAAAGATGAGGCATGTGATGACATCTTTTGCTGTTCTCGTGATCCACGTTTCTTTCTTCAATCCCTTCTCTTCTGTACCCTTCTCTTGTGCTCAGCCATTCTCTGTGGATGGCAAGGTGTTGGAACTCCACGAATCCAACTTCGACTCTGCCATTTCCTCCTTCGATCATATCTTGGTTGATTTCTACGCACCCTGGTGTGGTCACTGCAAGCGTCTTTCTCCCGAGGTACCTACCCTTCTTTGGTCCATTTTCTGTCAAGGGTTGCCTTTGGTTTTTGTGAATAGTGATAGACTTTCACTTTTTCTTTTTAGAATTTAATTTTGATATAATGTAAGTATAAAAAAGTTTTAAAGTTTCACACTGTAATCAAATGATACATGTTGCCATATTATTTAATAAATTAAAACTTATATAAAATATTAAACTCATTAAATGATTGAACAACACAATTAAATGAGACTGTAAAACTGTGTTACACTCACACTGCATCATCAAAATTAATTTTTATTATTATTTTATTATTTTGATTTGAAACCCATTTGAAAAGTCAATTTATATTTGCTTTTGTTTGGTTCCAACATGTGGGATTTGTGTTTTTGATTTTGTTTTTTCTTTTATTGTTACTTGTTAGTTTCTTCAATGTGATTATCATATATGAAAACATGTCTTGATAACGGTGGATGATGCATGTCATGAGTTTGATATTTTTCTTTGATTCTATAGTTTCTTTTGATTGATGTCATTGATGCACTTTAGGAGTTTTAGTGTGTATGGTCCTCAAGCAAGCATATGCTGATATGCTCATCCTTAATGGCTTGGATTATCAGAGTACCCAGAGAAGGACAAAAGGAGATGATTAGAGTTTATCTGTAGAGGTTAGTGAAAAAGAAAATGAATCAGTCCCAAGCTGATGTTCAACTTGGTCTTATATATTGATCACATCAGGATTCGATGACTAGGGAATTTGAGGACCTTCTGTAAAACACATTATCATAATATGATGTCATGATCCCTTAAAATGCCTGGCATTATGAGGAGCATATATGAGTTAGGACCCAGCGTCCATAAAGAGATTGTTGTTGCTTCATAAACTGTGGAGCTTAGTAGACAAGGATGGAGATGATATAAGGACCTTCACCTCATGTTGCATATGCTTAGATGTTCTCTTATATGCAGAGCCTGGATATTCATGAACATAAACCATTGCACGTTCAGTGATATATATATACAGATAACCAACTTTGGATTGTTTTTAAGTTAGACTTAGGTCAACATCTTGAAACCAGTGCTTTGGGTGCAAAAGCATAGTAAGCTGGACTTGTACATTTCTTTTCTTAATTTCTGACTTTAATTAAAAGAAAAGAAGAAGAACAAAACAATGTGATCAGTTCAACTTTACATAACAGTCTCAAATCTGAAAAGTGTCCTCCTCCTTAATACAACAACAACAAAAGTCTTCTCCTACTAGATGGGGTCGGGTACATGGATCAAACGACGTCATTGTGTTCTTCATAAACCATTTCTTTAGAAAGGCTATTTAGATCTAAGTTTTTTTTTCTAATAGTTTTACCTATAGTTTATCTTGGTCTCCCTTTACCTCTAATTATTGGACTATCTTTCATCTAATCTCCTCTTCTTAATTGGGCTTCTAATGGCTTTTCCTCACATGGCCAAACTACCTAAAACGAGATTCTAACATCTTTTTCTCAATAGGTACTACTCCTATTTTCTATCTAATGCATTCATTCTTGATCTTATCTAATCTTGTATGTCCACTCATCCACTGCAACAATCTCATCTCTGCAACACTGAGCTTATGCTCTTGTTAACTTTTTACCGTTTAACATCCAATACTATAAAACATCGTGGGTCTTATAGTTGTACTGTAAAATATTTCTTTAAGCTTGAGCGGTACCTTTCAATCACAAATAACCCTTGCAGTGCTTCCCCATTTTATCCACCCAGCTTGTATTATATGGTTCACGTCTCCTTCTATTTTTTCATCATTTTGTATGGTAGATCCAAGATACCTAAACCATGTGACTTGCGGTATGGTATGATCTCCAATTTCACCTCTAAGTAGTGCACTTCTTGCTAAACTTACATTCTATATACTTCGTCTTACTTCTACTTAATTGGAAGTCATGCACTTTCAAAGCTTGTCTCCACATCTCTAGCTTCCCATTTATTCCTTTTTTATACTCTCCCATTAGGACTATATCATTTACAAAAAGTATGTATTGTGATATTGACTCTTGGATATGTTTAATAACTACGTCTAAAACTAAGGTAAAAAGATAATGGGAAGACTCTTGATGTAATCCTATAGTTATAAGAAAATATTCTATGATTCTACCATGTGTTCGCACACTAGTTTTATCCCCATCATACATATATTTGATCTCTTAAATATAATCGAATATAAGCGATATGAACTCCTTTTTTCTGTAGAGCCTTCTACAAGATCTCTCTCAGCACCTTATCTTAGGTCTTTTCCAAATCAATAAAAATCACGTGTAGATCTTTTTGCTTTCTCCGATACCTTTTAATCAATCTTCATAAGAGGTATATTACTTTCATGGTTGATTTGCCTGACATAAAACCGAATTGGTTCTCTGAAATATAAGTCTCTTATCTTAATATCCGTTCAATTACCCTTTACCATAATTCATAGTATAGTTCATAAGCTTAATTCCTTTGTAGTTAGACCATTCCTGTATATCCCCCTTAATATCCTACTAAATTAAGAATAGAACAAAAACGCACATCTATAAATACTATTAATTATAAAGGCTAGATATAAGTTGTTAAACTGTAAATTCTGTCTATGGCTTGATCAGCACAGAATAATTGCATGGAACTCTGGCCAAAGTTCAAATTCATTGTAAAGAGGCAGATAGCTGCCACCCGTGTTCTGTTTGTGGCGTACTTGTGTGCATAAGAGAGAGACTATATTTTCATTTTAGATTTTAAATTTGATCCACTGTTAACATAAAGCACTTTATACTATCAGTAAACAAGAAAGTGTGGCATCATTTTAGCAATTAAGGTAGTCACTTGCCGTAAAAGCTTTAAACAGTTTGTTGAAAAGATGATACTGTATGGTTCAATGCAGGAAAATTTTTCAGTCTAACATTATTGTTCTTTATAACTAGTATAGGTGCTATATGTAATATTGGTTCTTGCTCCTATTAAGTTTGAATTTTATTAAAGGTTACTTCAGATGAAAACAGTTTTGTAGTACTTAGCCATCCATGTTTGGTTGTACTTGATTAGATATTCCTGAGTGTCATTTATGTTTCATTTCATGTAAGGACAAAGCTCTGAATTGTTGCCTTGCAGTTAGATACGGCCGCACCTATACTTGCAGCCCTGAAGGAACCTATTGTCATAGCAAAAGTAGATGCAGACAAGTTTACCCGCCTTGCGAAAAAATATGATCTTGAGTATGTTTCTGTGGCCCTGTATATTGCTTGTTGAAATAATATTTATTTCCTACTAACTTCGATATGAAGTGTTGCTTTCTGTGGTTCTTGAACTTATGAGTACATTGCTCTAGTTTAGAAGAATTTGAGTATGATAGTAGTCAGAATTGCCAAACATATTACTCTCTGTCTCCTCCCCCCATACAAAAAAAAAAAGCAAAATGGGTCCCATTTCGTTTCTCTCCTTGTAAATGAAAATGCATCTTCAGAAAGGAAGCAATTAAGAATATAAATGATTTTATTACTGGAAATGAGCTTATGCAAAAGTTTATTCTGTGGTGTAGTGGATATCCAACCATTATGCTGTTTAATCATGGTATCCCAACAGAATATCGTGGACCAAGGAAAGCAGATTTACTAGTGCGTTATCTAAGGAAATATGCTGCTTCTGATGTTACCATTCTTGATTCAGATTCTGCTGTCAGCAACTTTGTTGAAGAAGCTGGCACTTTTTTTCCCATATATATAGGTTTTGGGTTGAACTATTCGATGATAGAAAACATAGCCATAAAGTATAAGAAAAATGCATGGTTTTCTATGGCAAAGGATTTTTCAGAGGATGCCATGGTATCATACGATTTTGATAAGGTTCCTGCATTGGTTTCCCTTAATCCAAGTTACAATGAGAGAAGCACATTCTATGGCCCCTTTGAAGGTAAGTTTCTACTTTGATAATCAAGCATAATACTTAACAGTTATATTTGCATCCTAGTTAGTGCATATTCACTTCCTTGAGTTTCATTCCTCTAGCAGATATTTCTAATTTCTTCATGCCATTTTAACTGTTTGTTTGTTGTCTGTATCATTATCTATGAATGAATTGTCTTAGACTCTTAGTGGTCAATATCCCTTTCATGGCTCAAATAGTCAATACCATTATTGTTAAAATAAATAGCATAAAAAATATTTCCTCCTATCAATCCGACGCTAATAAGCATCCTTTAGCTTCCCTGAAAGGTATAAGTTGCTTTTATACATTCTAGAATTACATCACATCTTAAAAGCTAAAGCTATATTCATTTCATGGGGGATGACTTTTACGGGGTACATGTAATGGACTGTGAAAGGCAATCTTTGGGTTTGGGGTTTCACCACTGTCAATCACCTTGCAAGGAGGGTGTTGAACTTTAGAACTTGTAGGACCTGTCAATCACCTTCAGGGTAGGAACTTAAGTAGGCTTAAGAACTCCAATACTACTGTATTGCACTTTTTACTTTAAAATAAAATATGAGCTTGAATGCCTATTATTATTCTCAGATGTCTGTCTTGCTTCAGTAGAAATTAATATGACTTCGTGAGCTTATCAGTACTTGTTTAATAATTTGCTTTCTCTGCTGCCACATTGCTTATATTGGAACATACTTGCTTTGTTCATCATTCTTAATATTTTAAATGTTTTAACTTTGATATATCATCACAGGAATCTTCTTATGAGTTATGTTATTGTTTTCATAAGCAGAGGAATTTTTGGAAGAGTTTGTAAAACAAAACCTGATTCCTTTAGCTGTGCCTGTATCCCGTGACACACTTAAGTTGATGAAAGCTGATGGGAGGAAAATAGTTTTGGCAATTGTGGAGGATCAAGATGAAGAAAGATCAAGGGAACTGATTAAGTTATTGAAGGCTGCTGCATCTGCAAATCGTGACTTAATATTTGGTTATGTTGGCATTAAACAGATGGAAGAGTTTGCAGAAAAATTTGACATCAGTACTAAACTACCAAAAATGGTCATTTGGGATAAGAGTGATGAGTACCTTTCAGTAAGTCAATAATTTTGTCATAAATAGTTATTTTAGTTTATCCTAATTGTAGCTCTCTAAATGATGTTTGGTCTAATGGTCTCCATTTGTCTTATTTACATGCATAATCTCAAGTGTAAATTTTTATCTTATTCTGATACTCCCCTCTTGCATGTCTTATTCTTATCAACTTGAATCTCTATGTATATGCTTGCTTGCCTATGTTTGAGATGGAGTCATGGAGAAGAAAAACCTCATATTCTGTCATTCATGTCATGTTAACAGGTATCTTTAATTATATACATAGGGTAAACCAGCAATTTCAGAGTGGATGTGAGAACTGAGAAACCCTGGTATTAAAGTATCTGGAATTTAAGATCCCTGTGTTTGGAATGTGATATATGTCCTATTACTAGAGGTATGAGAGGTCTGTCAATCTTGTTAAATGTATTTAATTGTCAAAACCAATGGGGGATAAGTGGTTGGTAAAAAATTTGTTCAAACATTTGACATTGAACCTCTGCTCCTCGTCTTATCTTTCTGCTCTCATGGTTTTTGTTTGTATCTCAATGGAACATATGATTACAAATTTACAAGGTCATCATTGTATATTTCCTCAGTCGTTATTTTGTGTTTCTATCAAAATATCATTGTACTCTTCATTGTTGTATCGTAGTCACTTCTAATATTGATGCAGTGGTGTCAGAAAATTCTTCCATATACTATCTGTTGCTATTCTTATTAGTTGTCCAGGATTAAATTGCATTTTATCCATCCTATAGTGTGATCTCATTCTTTCATGTGAAACTTTCAGATATCTCCTTTGAATTGTTTATCAAGTACTACTAACTTGAAATTGTTGTTTACATTTGTTATTAAATTTCCACAATATGGGAAGCCAATAAAATTTTTCTTATAAATTTCAGGTTGTTGGTTCAGAATGCATTGATGGGGAGGATCAGGCAACTCTAATCACTAAATTTCTTGAAGGATACAGGGAAGGAAGAACCACAAAGAAAAGAACTAGAGGCCCTTCACTTCTGCGAGCTATCAATAGAACTTTTGACATTAGAATGGTGTACATCTTTGTTTTTGTGATGGCAGTAATGATGATTATTCAGTGGTTCAGTAAAGGAAGCAGTGAATACCAGAGAATACCAACTCAAGATCAGGTTGGTCATAAAAGCAGCTCAGTTTCAGAAGTTGAAAGCAAGGAGTATAAACCTGGAGACAAGGAGGACTAAACTAACACATTTAATGATATCATCAGTAAATGTGACCAGGGATATTCTAGAAAATAGCTGGCTTTAGAATTAACATACCTATTGGTATGCGTAAATATTATGGAGAGTTTGTGTATTTCCATAATTTTGAGCAATGTCCAATCTTTTGAATTCTGATTTACACACTTCCACTTGTTATTTCCTAACATCCACAAGGCTTATTTTGTTTAAAGATAACAATGATGATGAATACTGAGGTTACTCTTAATTGTATCCTTCCAAGATATAATTATTCATTTATTTGTTTATAATTGTGAAGCAATTGATTATATTTTTAAAACCCACCACCAATTTTCATAGAAAATGTAGTTAAGATAATACTCAACACACTAAAGTTAGAGGTTTCCACTATCAATGCTAGAAGATATTATGTTATTAGTCTTAGAGTTTGTGGATTTGAGCTAACTATTAGTATAAATAGGAGTACCATGTTATGAAATTATATCACATCTCATTTCTATTAATAATATTCTTAGTTTACTTTTATTTAGCCGTCTTTCTCTCTTTCCTTTCTCTAACTTTAAACTCATAATTCTTCAACATGGTATCAGAGCAGTACCATCTGCCGTGACCTAATCTATGATTACTTCTACTATTTGAGTTCCCAAAATATGGAACTCATGTATATCCCCCTTTCTGTTTTTCTCAATTAATTTTTGAATAATTTTTTGTTTTGAAAAAAAGAGACAAATTAGTGTTTTGAAGGAAAAAAAAAAAGGAGGTAGAACACTAACGTGACCTAGGTCATGTCTGAAGGCTTGCACAACTCACTACTGCTGCTTTAGGTGATCGATGCTTGATCAACAGTGAGTGGGCCGGTCGCGGTCAGCTGGTGCCGAGAGAAGGTCTAGCAAGTGGGGCGACGGTACTGGGTCTGCATTTCGATGTTGCTATGGAGTGGAGTAAGGCTATGGCTTTCGAGTTCTGGCCTAAGTGCACGCGGGGTTCCTGGTGGCGGAAAGTAGTTTAATTATCTACAGAATCAATAATACAACTTGTTTCTTATGTTATGGCAGTTAGCATCATGGATTATACCATCTTTACTTTTTTCTTTGTTCATCTTTGCTGTCTTACCTTACTAATGTCTCATTTTGGCATTAGCATAGGATCCTCTGAGATTCTCTGCAATCCAAGTGAGCGTGAAGCTCTTCTTAGGTTCAAGCATCATCTCAATGACTTTTTTAATAGAATCACTATAACAAAAATCGCGATTTGCGAAGGATAAATCCGCCATAAAATCAACTAAAATCTGTCGCAAATAGGCAATTTTGTGGTGGATTTGCAACAGATTCATCACCACCACAAAAATGATCGTTGCAATATAGTTTGCAGCAGATTTTAGTTTTCGCCGCAAATTCGTCGCAAAACTCTTTGGAGATAAGTCAGAATCGTTGCCAGAATGGGGTGTTTGCGGCGGATTTTTTCGCCACTAATTTGTGGTGAATTTTTCTGCCACTAATTTGCCGCGGAGTTTAGCGGTGGAAAAAATCTGCTGCAAATTGCGATGGATTTAGCCGCGGATTAGCAAAACAAATTTATTTAGCAGAGCGATTTTGCAGCGGATTGTGCCAATTTTGCAGCGGATATTGTGGATTAAAAAAAATAAAATTAACTATTGAAAAACCATAATTACATAACAAATCTTGTCAATGCAATTCCTGTCAATGATTACAACCTGATCCATAAAACATAACCATAATTTTTGTCAATGCATCTAACCAATTCATCAAACAAACATAATAAATTACAAAGTTTGTTCTAATACAACCTAATCCATAGAAAAGTTTAAAAGAAATATAAGAGAATCCATGCAACACTCAAACATCAATTTCAATCCATATTCTCATCATCATTTTCATCTTCATGATCATCTTTAGTATCCTCATTGTCTTCTTCTAATGTTGGCTGTTGCTGGCTTGGCTGAGTGCCAGTGGCTTGTAAATATGATTTCAACAAATTGCCAATTTGTTTACTCTGTTGACACCAGTATTGTTCAAATCACATTTTTCACTCTGCATCACATTGTTGGTCACGTTGTTGGCTCTGCTGCTTCATTCACTGTTGAATCTCCTGAACCCGATCCTCCATCTCCTTCTACAACTGCTCCTTATCCTGATTAATATATGTAAACACAAATTCATCAATTCATAACACAATTCATCTCCAAACCCACATGCATAAGTTTTTCTTTTATGGGATAACCAAAAGACAAAAATTAATTAATAAAAAATGTTGCAGCTATTACTTAACTTGATTAATAACGTGCTTAGGAACTTGACTTGATCTAGGCCTTGGGGAGAATGACTCTCCATGGTCATAGATAGATGCTTAAGAACCAAAGCCATAAACACGACCCTTCTTTATCCCACCAACAGTTTTAATCCAAAGGTCTCGACTGGTCATTTGTGTACTAGATGTCCCTTCTTCATTTGAGCACTGAGAAGATTATTCAGATTCCTTTGCTTTGAATTTATCCTAAAGATGGAAATAAAAAACCTATTATAGCTGTTGTTATAAGATGAGTTAATATTAAATTTTATAATTTCAAAAGAAATAGTAACATATAAATTCTTAGCTTTTGTAGAAACCTATTTAGTACGGTCTGCTTTCTTCAAATGTACTTGATGAAAGGTCTCATCAACTATGGGCTCTCTACCCCAAGCCTTAGCCTGTAATAATGAGAAAATAAGTTAATAACAAAATAATAAAACATATTACTAAACAATTGACAATGATAGTTACCAATTTCTACGCATGGGTACCTATAGAAATGCAACCACTAGTGTGCAAGCATCCACTAGTGTCAGAAGCACGATTCATCTTTACTTGTTGACATTTCTCTTTATACACGCTACTAGCCTAGTGCCTGCATAAGTCATCCCATATGCCTTCTCCAATCCAAAAAGGTCTTTCATTTAAGTTGATGCCTACCCTAGCAAACCTGATAGTCTCTTCGAACTACAACTATTATATGCCTTCCGCATATAGTTATGATGCTGAGGTATCCACCAAATATAACCCTTCAAAAATATTATGTAAATAACGTTAAAGTTAAAAAAAAATTACACTATTACAAGACAAACAAACATAATTAAACAAATAAAAAATGATACATACTTGAAACTCTTGAAACTACATTTCTCTCGTATCCTTCGGTATTTCTCCCCAAGATGTCAAAGGTTGATTATACCTAGATCGTATAATCTTGGTTATGGCATTAGCAGCAGGTTTAGATGGTAGAAACCTATAATACAATTAAAAAAAGGAAATGTAAATATTCTCAACAAAAAAATTGAATGTGCATAATTATAAATGAATAAGAAATAGTTGTACATATACCCAAAATCACCATCTGACTCAACAAACGTCTTGTTGCTTTGATTTGTTGCTTCCCTATTGGTAACAAATGGTGTAAAAGAAATGAGAATATTAGAATCACCGGTAGTCGGTGACTCACGGGTACTCGGTGACGGGCCAATAGTGGGGGACCCAGAATCATATGTTGTACCATGCGGTGTGAAGGAAGTATGTGATGGGCACTAGGATCCAGGTGTGGGTATCATAACGTACTCAGAAGATGGTGGCTGATACAAACCTGTAGTAAGTGATATTGTAACTGGGGATGGAGATGATCCTAATGACTGCCTCCTAGGTGGCCTCCTTAAATTGATTCTAAGATGTCGAGGTTTTTGCTTCTCCTTCTCTTGCCCTTTCCCCTTATCTTTGCGTGATGATGACATCTACACAAATAATAAATATATAATGTAAATATAATTCCAAACACAACACAATAATGTATAATTAGTAACTACAACATATTAATATAATTCTATACTCACAGTTACGAGGAAACATTGTCTTCATCACTATTTGTTTCATATTCATTATTAGAAGATGTTTCATCATCATCATCATTAAAACTTTTTTTTTCTTCATCATTTTCATCCTGTCTACTACAACCAAAATCTTGAACTACATCAAAAATCTCATTAGTTTCTTGTAAGTGGTTAATGAGATCCACATCAACAATTGGATTCACAGGAGTCATAGTATCATCTTGGAATACAATTTCTTGAGCACTTTCAATTTCAACTCAACCTCTTGCCTTGGTCTTTATTATCACCCACCATTGGACCTTATCCTTTTTTTTCCAGGATAAGGAACGTAATTCACTTGTCTCGTAGAGGAAGCAAGGATAAAAGGATCAAACCTCTCATATTGTCTATTATGTCAAACCTCGACAATCTTATAATCTTTATGAACTCTTGTACCTCTATTAATCATAGGATCAAACTATTCACATTTAAAAAGAACAACTTTTTTTTGGTTCCCCAGGATATTCTAACTCAACCACATCTTTTAGTATTCCATAATAATCATTTTTATCTTCACCATTAGTTGAGCCTTTAACACACAAGCCACTATTGATTGTTTTCTTCCTATCTGACTAAGCATCTATGTGAAATTTATATCTATTGACAAAATACATTGGCCAAGATGTCACATATCTACTAGGCCTCTATGCCAAATCATGCAAGTAAGAATTATTCACCATATTTTATGGATTGTGAACCTAGAAAAAAATATAGTTAATGTTATTGATCTAAATCATATATAATGATTGGGAAAGCCAATTTAGTAATGTTTAAATACTTACATAACTTCTCAACCACTCTATAAAATCTGCATTAATTCTTTTATTTGAATGTTCCTTAGGAATGTTGAAATATTGTAAAAAAACACTGAAAAATTAAAAGTTTATGATTTGATTGTTAGTGAGCAATACATTTGAAATTTAAATTAAATTAATAGTACTACTTACTTGAGGTATGATTCAACTTTTTCATAATTTAGCAAGATGTGCAATGTCGCAGATTTCATCTCAGCATCATTTAGTCACTATTTTTTTTTATGTTCCATAACCTCAACCGGGTTAATTAAAAATTGACAAAGTCGATTCTATTGACATATATTTATTTGTATCGTCATTTCGTCCAACTCT
Organism: Ormosia semicastrata; assembly: GCA_029884595.1. Classification (NCBI taxonomy): domain Eukaryota; kingdom Viridiplantae; phylum Streptophyta; class Magnoliopsida; order Fabales; family Fabaceae; genus Ormosia; species Ormosia semicastrata. The sequence continues at coordinate 50,215,154 of JAQQTO010000056.1, read as the reverse complement.
AGTTCTCATTGACTTAACATGAGACTCAAAGTAAAATGAACAGAAATGAGATATCTCTTGAATTAAATAAACTTCACAAATAGAACCTTCAACCCGAACTTTATTCTTGACTATTTTGTTTATCTTGTTTAAGTACCTCTCGAATGGATACATCTATCTATACTGAGTTGGTCCCCCTACTCTTGCATCATAAGGTAAATGAACTAGTAAATGTTTCATGGAATCAGAGAAACCTGGTGGAAATGTCCTTTCCAATTTACACAAAATCATCGGAATGTCCTGTTCCATTTGGAGCATGTCTTTTTCCGTCAAAGTTGTTGAGCACAAATCTCTAAAAAATTGACTCAATTCAGTCAATGGCTTCCAAATTTGATCTGGCAACAAAGAAAAAGCAACTGGAAGCAAACTCTCTATAAACACGTGATAATCATGACTCTTCATCCTAAACAATTGTAATTGATTCATGTCCACACATCTGGCGAAGTTCAAACCATAACCATCTGGAATTTTTAAATCCTACACACATTCACAAAGATTCTTCTTTTGCTCTTTTGTAAAAGTATAATTAGCCTTTGGTTTCATGATCTTACCATTTGGCAAATCAATAAGCTCCAATTCTTGTCATTGACAATATTCTTTTAAGTCCATTCATGCCTTCACATTATCCTTTGTTTTGCCCTTAACATCCATAATAATGTTGAATATGTTATCAAAGACATTTTTCTCAATATACATGACATCTAAATTATGCCTAATTAAATTGTCCTTCTAATATGGTAACTCCCAAAATATGCTCTACTTAGTCCAATTATGATAAACACCATACCCATGGTGTTTGCACAACTGCATTTAAGTTATTTTACTAAAGGCATTAACAATCTCACTTAATTCATGTCCAGATAATCTTGGTGGAGGCAAATCAGCCACCACACTTTTCTTCTTAAATGCATTTTTATTTCTTCTAAACATGTGATCAACATGTAAGAATTGACGATGACAGTCAAACCACAATTTTTTTTCCCCATGCTTCAAAGTGAATGCCTTTGTTTGATCCATGCAATATGGACATGCTAATTTACTAGCAGTCATCCATCCAGACAGCATTCCATATGCAAGAAAGTCATTTATTATCCACATCAATACAGCCCTCATAAAATTTTGTTTGATTGGCACGTCATAAGTTAAAACACCTGCCCCTAAAATTTTTAGTTCATCGATTAATGATTGTAAATAAACATCAATCTTGCTCTTGGGATTGTCAGGACCAGGAATAATGCATGTTAAAAACATGTATGGGGCAGTCATACACATTTCTGAAGGCAAATTATATGGAGTGTCGATCACAGGCCAATAAGAATAAGGAGAAGTAGATTGATTGTAGGGAGTGAAACTATCGGCACTCAAACCAAGCCTAACATTTCTAGGGTCAATTACAAATTTAGGATATGTCCTATTTAAATGCTTTCATGCTTCACCATCGGATGGATGAGACATCTCCCCTTCTTTCCTATTATTTTCAGCATGCTATCTCATGTGTGCAGATGAGCTCATAGAGGAATACAACCTCTTGAGCCTAGGAATAAGAGGTAAATAATGCATTCTTCTCACCAGAACTTCATTGTTATTTCCATTACTGGTTTTACGAAGTTCGTATCTTTCAACATCACAAAACCTACACTGTCTAGCATTATCATAATATAACATACAACTATTTACACAACAATCTATTTTTCTTGAAGCAAGCCCGAGTTTAGCAACCAATTTTTTTGTTCTATAGTAATTCAGAAGAATTCGTGATCCTGGTGGAGCATCCTCTCTTAATATCTCCATAAATGAATCAAAGCATGCATGTTTTACATTATAATCAGATTTGAGGCTTAATATTCGAACTGCCAAGGATAACTCAGAATGAGTTTCGCAACTAGGCCATAATGGCTGACTTGAAGATTTAGTAGATTATAAAACTCTTCAACCTCTAGATGTGGAGGCTCCTCAACACTCTGTTCAAAATGACCTCTAAAATCCCTAAAGTCTGTTCCAGTCGCATCACAAATCATATTTTGATATCTATCAACCACGTCTTTATCCTCTAATATAGGACTATTAGCAGTGTTCACATCAAAGTTTATATCTACACTAATTGGATCAGGCTCATCCTTTCCATGATCTGTCCAATACCAATACCTAGGTTTAAATCCTTTTTTATACAAGTGAACTTTCACAATCTCATGTTTCAACAATTTTCCACTATAACACATCAAACAGGGACACCTAATTATTCCTTCACTTAAGTAATGGGAAGATCGACATGCATAATTCACAAACTATTCAACTCCATATACAAATTCTTGTGTAAGTCCTCTATACCCGAATGAGTCCTATTATACATCCACTTACGATTTTCTAGAACAATCATTTTCTGCAATGATAAATTTATAGTAAAATCAAAATACAAAATGCAAAATGCACAACATATGCTGCATAATAGATAATACAAATTTTCATGTTACTCCCAAATAAGCAGGCTAAAAAAATTCAAAAACTAACTTAATTTTATAATAATAATTAATATATTTTAAAATTATACCTTTATAAATATTTCAATCCAAATAACTATTATTTCTAAAATCCTCATTTCTCTTAACATGGTATGACCCTATCCCATTCAAGAAGACACTTTTTCAACACTTGATCGATAGTACTCACAAAAATTACACATCGTATAATTGATGAGATTTTGGCAGCATTTCCCATTGGTCTCCAAGTGCATGACTAGAAAGTGGTGACATCTATCGCGATCAAGTGTGCACCCAGAGAATAAAAGGAAATATTGCACAATAAAATTTTATCAAGTATATGATATGAGATTTAAGGAGTAACTATAATCAAGTGAAGGAAAGGTTTCTTCCCAAACTGTCCAACTTGACAATTAAAGATTCAATACAATGAGCATTACCTTCAAAAAGATCTTGTGCTCACTAATATTGAATCTCAAATGGGAAACTAAGGCTTCGCTTACCAATACGATTTACCCTATGCATCAAATATATGACAAAGATAACAAGACCAGGTAGAGTTACAGTACAGAGCAGTAATCAAATGAAAATTGATGATGGACAGATGATCTGTTGATTATTTCTATATCTTGAATGCCTTGTCTTTGATCTGATTGGACTCTATACATATATATGCTTAATTGTCAACTTTTAGCTAAGTTTCTAGATATGAAGATTAATTGGATCCTTATTGTGAAACTATGCTTAAGTGTGTTTATAAGCACTCATAATTGCATTGTGTTTTTTAGGAGATTTTTGAGTGACGAATTCCATTAGCATCAAACATTACCCTTAGAAGCAAAGGGAGAATCAATGAGTGAAGAATCAGGGCAGAATATGAAGAAATTAAGTGACATGGCCCATGTCCCCAGACACAAGGGGGTCGTGTCCTTCTCTGGCATCACAAATTAGATCCAGTTCTGAGTTACTCGAAGACACGACCTGTGTCTTAAGACACGAGATAGGCCGTATTTCTATCTGAGTTCCACTCCAGTGGAACTTACGCTGACAGACTTAAACACAGGGGGGGTGTAATTAGACACAGCCCATGTCTACGTATCAGGAAATTAGTTTTGAGCTTGGACAAGAGCTAGGTATTAAAAAGGCTATAAATAGGATTGCTTAGGGTTTAAAGGGAGAGAGTCTAAGATAGAATACGAAGAACAAGAGAAAGGGGGATTCGATCAAAGATTGGAGATTTGGGTTCGAACCATCGACGATCAATTAACCTCAATCATTGGGAAAAAAAGAAAATTACAATGCCACACAAGATACAGCACAAACTGACTAAACATCATATTACATTATCAAGATTCAGGAAGAATAGTATGAAAGAACTCAAAAATATAAAAAATAAAAAATAAAAACTTTTTCAAATTGAAAGGCCAAGAAACCATACCCAAGATCAATAACTGAGAACAATGAGATAAAATGGTACAAATGGAGATTGAGCATTACCACCAAAGAAACCTATAAACTTAGAAACAATGGCATACTCAATTGCTCAAAAGATGTATAGAAACTAAAAATATCAAAGAAAAAGTAAAAAGAAGCAAAAAGTTCCAACCTTGTTGGTGCGTTTGAGTACGTCAGTTTTGGCCTTGGAGCGCCAAGACCTAAACCACCGAACCAGCTTCTCCCATGCGAGCCTAACGGCTCTGCAGCGGTCTCGGTCGGAATTTGAATCCGGGTCGGGTTACTGAGGGGGAAAAGGAGAAAAGGTATTTGCGGCACAAGGAGGAGGATGGGTATTGGGCTGGTAGGGTGAAAGAGGGGAGAAGACTTCAGCAGAGAGAGAAAGGAGAAAATGATAAATGAGGTTGGTAGAAGGGAGAGCACGTTTTAGATCTGTAAGTCTATTTTTAAAATTGCTGCGGATTTGCAAATTTATTTTTTAAATGGCGGCGGATTTTTCCACTGCCATTTTTTTAAATTTTTTTTTGCCGAATTTTTATATTTATCAATTTTGCGACAAATTTTTCCATAGCAAATTTTTTTTAAAATTGTGGCGGATTTTTTCCACCGCAAATTTTTTAATTTTAATTTTTTTTTATTTTTTTATTTTTATTTTTTATCTAAATTTTTTTATTATATTTATTAATTTTGCGCAGAAATTTATTTTTTAAATTGTTGCTCATTATTTGCACCAGATTTTTACGCCGTAAATTATTTTAAAATTATTTTCTATTTTTTTATTTTTCTCATAAATTTTTAATTATATTTATTAATTTTGCGGCCGAACTACCTCTTTTTACAAAAAAAAATAATTTCATGAAGGAAGTGTCACCGGAAAAACTTTGAGGGGGATAATCAGCTGCAAAAAATCCATCGCAAAATAGCTCTTTTCTTGTAGTGACTCTCATCTTAGAATGCTACCAATCCCAATTGCTACGAGTGGGCTGGAGTTGTTTGCAGTAATGTAACATCCCACATTCTTCAGCTTCACCTTAACAATACTCCACCTACTCTTGATGACTATTCCAATCATTATTTTTATGACTATTACGATTACGATTACAGAGTTTATGAATATCAAAATGCTTATGAAGCTTATAAGAGTTAGAGGTTTGATGGTGGGATAAATCCATCTTTGGTTGATTTGAAGCATTTGAATTACTTGGACTTGAGTGACAATGATTTTAGAGGTATGCAAATTCTTAGTTTCCTTTGTGCAATCACCATCTTAACTTACCTAAACCTCTCTGATGCCGGATTTTATGGGAAGATTCCTCATTAGATTGAAAATCTCTCTAATTTGCGCTATCTTGACCTGTGCTTTAATTATGTCAAAGGAACAATTCCATATCAAATTGGGAACCTCATGAATTTGCTCCATCTTCGCATTGGAAGTAATTATGGTGAACTATTTGCTGAAAATCTTCATTAGCTTTTAGGTCTTTCCTCCCTCTAATATTTTGAATTGATTTATACAAACCTATCCAAATCATTTGATTGGCTACAGACTATGCACGCCCTTCTTTCTTTGTTGGAGTTACACTTGTCAGGATGTACGCTCCATCATTATAATCAATCATTCATAGCTAACTTTTCATCTCTAGTCACTCTTCATCTTTCTGATATTTATTCTCCTAGGATTTCTTTTGTGCCAAAGTGGATATTTGGACTGACGAAACTTATTTCTCTTTAATTAAGTTATGTTGACTTCCAAGGTCAAATTCCCAATGGTATTCGAAACCTTGCTCTGCTTGAAAATCTTGATTTGTCTTACAATTCATTCTTATCTTCTATACTTGACTGGGGTCTTCATCACATCAAGTTTTTGAACATTAAATTCAACTTCTTGAATGGGACTATTTCTAGTGTCCTTTAGAATTTGACTTCTCTGGTTAGTCTTGATTTGTCATATAATCAACTTGAAGGAATGATTCCAACCTCTTTGAAAAATCTATGCAACTTAAGGGAGATCTATTTCTTAAATCTCAAACTCAATCGACAAGTTTATGAAATTTTAGAAATTCTCACTCCATGTGTTTCGCATGGACTCATAATACTCAAAGTTCATGGTTCTCAACTTTCAGGCCAACTAATAGATCAAATTGGGATGTTTAAAAATCTTGTCTCACTTGATTTTTCCTACAACTCAATTGAAGGTGCACTTCCTAGATCATTTGGAAAACTTTGATCACTAAGAGCTCTTTCTTTGTCCCAAAACAAATTCAATGGAAATCCATTTAGAATTCTTTGACCACTCTCTAAACTATCAGTCCTTATGATTGGTGATAATTTGTTTCAAGACGTTGTTAAGGAAGCTGACCTTGTCAATTTTACATGTTTACGAAGGCTTTATGCATCAGGGAATGATCTCACTTTGAAAGTGAGTACCAATTGGAATCCTAGTTTTCAAGCTTCATCTTTGGACATGGCCTCATGGCATTTAGGTCCCAACTTTCCATCATAGATTCAATCACAAAAGAATCTTGTTTATTTGGACATGTCTAACACTGGGATTTCGAATTCTATTCCCACTTGGTTTTAGGAAACATTTTCTCAGGCATCTTATGTCAACCTCTCTCATAATCATATCCATGGAGAGCTCAAAAATACATTAAAGAATGTGATATCTTTCATATTGTTTGATCTAAGCTCAAACCACTTAAGTGGCCAATTACCCTATCTTGCTGTTGATATGTATTGTTTAGACCTTTCAAGCAATTGATTCTTTGGATCCATGACTGATTTTCTATGTAAAAAACAATACAGGCCAAAGAACTTAGAATTTATGAATCTTACATCAAAATAATTTATCATGGAAAATACTTCATTATTGGATAATATGGCCACATATGGTGGATTTGAAGTTACAAAGCAACTATTTGATAGGGGACTTGCCACTATCCATAGGGTCTTATCTCTGCTAAAGTATTTGCAGATCTATAACAATGCACTCTCTGGGGAATTCTTTGTTTTTCTAAAGAACACTAGCAAGTTGATCTCCTTCGACCTTGGGGAAAATAAACTTACAAGAATTATTCTAGCATGGGTTGGAGAAAGGCTTTTAAATTTGAGAATTCTTCCCGTTCGATCAAATAGATTTTTGGGTTGTATTCCTAATCAAATATGTGCCTTAAAATTCCTTCAAGTTTTGGACCTTCTGCAAAACAGTTTGTCTGGCAATATACCAAATTGTTTCAACGACTTGAATGCCATGATGCTAAAGAACAAAAGTTCATATTCATTTATCTATAGCAAGGCAATGAATAGCTTAGAATTCAGTATAATCACTATGCTCCTATGGCTGAAAGGAAGAGGTTATGAGTATAGAATATGGTGACAAGCATTGATCTTTCAGATAATAAATTATCTGGAGAAATACCTAGAGAAATCACAAATCTGGACAGATTGATTTTTTTAAATTTGTCCAAGAACCAGTTGATTGGGCAAATTCCTCAAAGTATTGGCAATATGGGATCATTAGAATCCATTGATTTCTCGGGGAATCAACTTTTAGGAGAAATCCCTCCATCCATATCAAACTTAAGCTTTCTTAGCATGTTGGACTTGTCTTATAATAATTTGAAGGGGAAATTCCAACAGGCACTCAATTGCAAAGCTTTAAAGCATCAATATTTATTGGCAATAATCTATGCAGTCCACCAATACCAATCAACTGTAGTTCCTCTGCAAAAATTCCTAATGCTGATCAAAATGACAATGAGAGTGATGGGCATAGAGTGAATTAGTTTTTTGTGAGTATGGCATTTGGATTTGTTATGGGATTTTGGGGAGTGGTTGCTTCCTTGTTCATTTATAAATTATGGAGGTATGCCTATTTTCGTTTTCTTGATAACACGTGGTACAAATTGCAATCTTCTTGGTGATAGTAGATTTGTAGCACAGTATTATTATTGTATGGTGTGGGAAATAAAATTATCATGTAACATTGAATTCCATTTTTTTACGTGAAAATTGAAGTTCTTGATTCACTCTATATTAATTGCAGGATTGTTCAATCTTATTCATCTTTCGTACCTTCATCTTGGTAAAATAGTTTACAAGGCTTACTTCCTTACCTTTACACTTTGTTTGACTCTTTCAAACTTGAGAGCATTATGATAGTATCACAACTTAGTGCTTAAATCCCAGATTGGTTAGGTCAACTTGAACATCTCCAACATGTCAATCTTTGTGAGGATTTGTTTTCTGCTCCAATTTTAACAAGTTCAGGAAATCTGTCAACCTTTAATGTGTTGGTTGTCAGAAAAATTCTATTAAATAGGGAAGCCTTCTAGATAGTGTTGGGCATCTCTCCAACTTAAAGCCAAGGTTTTATATGTTTGAAAAAATTCTCTACCAGGTTTTTGTCTGAAATGAATTTTTTCTAACTTTCAGGCTCAGCAACCTTCATATGGGATATCTATTCCCACTGGGTTCCTTCTTTTATACTCGAGGAATTTCTTTTGGAATATGTGGGTTCTAGACTTCCTCCATGAAAAACTACAAGACGCTAAATTCTCCACTATCACTAAATAATCCCACTTTGTGACAATACATATTGTAAGTTTAAGTATTTCTTTATTAAGTTAAACCATAGCACAGAGTTATATTTCCTCTATAACATGTGCGTCTTGTGATAAGTATGTATTATTTTGTTACACTAGATGACAAAAAAATAAAATTGAAGATGATTATATACTAGATATAATTATAGAAAATGTGAATACCTATCGTGCTTGGGCTTATAAAATAAAAATTAAAAAGGTAAAAAATTATAGAAGATAAAACAAAAATAAAATAAATTTAAATCATAAACTGAGAAAAAGTGTAATAATGTTAAGGGCCTAAAACCTAATTTTTAAGTTAGCCTAATGTCCAAATTAATTTTCTATAGCTGAATTGGTTGAACCAATTTTTTAGGCTTAATTAGAGGAGAAAAGAATTCTAGATCCAAAGCCCAATCACCATCACATACCAAATGTCGGTACACAAAGTCAATAACAATAGGGCTTCATGGGAATGTTTTCCATTTATCGATTTTTCTGCTTCCTGAGTTTTTTTACATCTAACTCACATAGTCATACGTTGTAACATTTTAATATTTACTATCTAGATATATCGTCATATAAAAAATAATCAATACTAATTGTGCTACTACTAACACGCAACAAATAAACTCATAACAATTATACAAATAATTATGGAGAGCCACGATAATAAAAGTTATATATATACATCATAGCCTCAAAGGGCATTTTGTTATATATAACTCAAAACAACTAAGCAAATATAAAATATATACAAGCTCAGTCAAAACAACATTTATACTATGCTAGTCCTTATACATCTTCTTCTTCCCTTTCGAAGAACTCGTACCTGGATTTACATGACAATACAATCGAGGTGAGAAATAACATATCTTAATAGAAGTATTCCAATACTAGTACTTTATACAATCATATAGATTACACAACCATAAAGTTAACACTTCAATCACAGAAGTACACAATTGCCCATACAATTGTAATGTCATGAGTTTATGTCATGGTAACAACCGCCCATATAATTATCATGCTATGCCTAATTATGTCTAATGTTTATGTCTATGCAAGTCCTAAAAGTGAATGCAATTAAAGGATGTCATGAGCCCTCAGACGTATTGAGGATATTATCCACCTTAACTACTCTAGGATATGTTATGATATGTCATAGATTATCAAGCATAGTGAGGATATGACTCACCTACACTACCCATCAATACAAACAGAGGATATTACTCACCTCACTGTTCTACAATTTATAGGGAGGATATTACTCATCTCCACTAACCAACATTCACGATGAGGAATTACTTACCTCAACATAACGAGGAATTACTTATCTCACTGTTCAATCAATTTAAAGAGGATATTACTCAACTCCTTACTCAACAACATAAAGAGGATATTACGCACCTCAATATGCTTCACAAATGATAGAGATGATATTACTCACCTCACTATTCAACAAACACATAGAGAGGATATTATTCACCTCACTATGTTCCACAAACATTTCATGCAAAATAATTACTAATTACTTCCCATAATTAGCTCCAAAATTGATTTATATGCATTTCTAAACTTTATCTATTACTCCTAAAAGAGTCTCATTAAAAAGCATAAAAGAATGCATAACACAAGTGAACCCTTTCATTTTTCTCAAATAAATGCTCTTTTCTGTTCTTCCCAGCGAAAGGCGCTCAGGCGCTCACACAAGAGCGTTTAGGCACTCGACGCGCACTCAGGCGCTCCCACATGGGTGTTTAGGCGCTCGTCGCACAGTAAAACGCATAAACTTACTGGACATTAGGTGCTTAGATGCCTATCACCTCAGCGCCGAGGTGCTCGTTGCCTGATGCAGAATCTGCAGAATTCTATACTGCTCCATTAAGGAACAAAGGTGCTCCACACCTTTAAACCTCAAATCCACTTGGTTTTTCACCTTATGTAAGATCCATTAACACATTACAACTCTTAAACCACTTTAATTTCATTCAATCATACCACTTTGTGAATCAAAATCCACACTTAACCTAAACCCCCAAATATGACCTAAAAGGGAATCAAGGCATCCAATTGATGAAAAATTCATCCTAACACATCCACAAATCAGTTTCTTAATCAACCAACTATCATCATCAAGATTCAATTCAAGAATCACAAAACCACTCATCAAACCTTCATCTCCTCATCAAGCCTCTCATGAACCAAATGAAGAAAATGAATACAAACTATCCAAACAAAGTTTCCTCTACCTCAGTGGCCAAAAATGAAGTCTGAAAGCAGCTCCTCTCCACCACTAAACTCTTCCTCCTCTTTGCTTGAAGATGGACCTCCTATAGCTCCTTTGTTGGTTCTCCCTTGGTGCCTTCCTGTTGCAGCCGTGAAGAGAAGAGAGAAATGAGACAATTATCTCACTTTGGTGACTTACAAAGGCTAAGGCATAAACTAGCCTAGTCGTGCAATCATTTAGTCACTTAAGTGACTACAAAGATAAACCTCGATCTGCTAAGGAGCTTGAATTTCACCAAATTAAGTTTCCTAACTTCCAACAAGATTTAAAATAAATCCTAACATTCATTAAAAATCTTGTTTCACCATTTCCATAATTTTTCATATCTGCTGGGGTCAATTCGACACTAAAACACACAACTAATATGCTTAAAAATGTCAAATTAATTCCGATTAACCTCAAATTTTAACCACATTTACTTTTACATATTTGTGACCTAGAAATAAGTTCTCCACACTTACTTTCATTAACTAAGTAATTTAAGTCAAAACTGAGGCTAAAAACAATTATATTCCACATAAAGTGTTACAACAAAATGACTAAACGTGCTCAGACAATCACAAAATTTTACTAACATGACAAATTAATATTATGCTATTTTTGTAACTATATACAAATCTATCATAATTATCTAGGGTATTACAGTAGAAAAAAGACATGTTATTGCAATATTTCTCTTATATGTGGACATTTAAATTGGGTAGATCTTTACTCTAAGTAAAAACAGAAAACCGCAATCTAAAAAATCAAAATTGTGAAGAGAATTAAATGGAATAAAATTACAAATACAGAAAACTAAGGGAGAATGGAAAAAAAGTGTTAAAAAAACATTAGAGATTTGATTTTTTTAATTTTCAATTAATATATTTTTATTTAAATTATAAAAGTGTTATCTTATTTTTATTTTGTTTCACTTAAATGTTGAAAATAACGTTTTTTGATTTTTGTCATTTCTTTTAAAAAATTAAAAAATAAGAACTAAAATAAAAATAAATTAATATTTTTATAATTATGAATAAAAATATATTAATTAAAAATAAAAAAATTAAGTAAATATCAAATAAATCTTGTTTTGAATAGTCCCATATAATGAGGCAAAGTGGGATTCATCATTTTTTTTTTTGCACCTTACACGTGTTCTTCCGATCTCAAAATTTCGAGCCGCGTACTAATATCCTTGCATTAAATAACCTTGCAAATCCGTCACTCAAACAACTTATTCATATACTTTCTTTGATAAACACTTATTCTATGCATTCTAGAAACCCCTGCTCTATAGTTCAACGAGATAGCACTAAATTAAACACGCCCCTGACCCCTGTAATTTTTATACCCTCATCCATGACTCAGGCAATTTCCTTTCAAATTCTTCCCATCTAATCTAACATAGCAATATAATAATACCAAATACAGGCACCGATCATAATAATAATATTAATAATAACAAATACATAGAATTTGAAAAAATCTCTCCCTCTAGAATAAACACTAGTTACACAGCGCATTCATTGTTGTTCTTCTAGAAGAAACATAACACCAATAGTCTAATACACCGTTATGCACAGTATGTATATATTACTCCCATTGCTTAACCTTTTCTCCACAACTTAATACATTACCCTCAAAATCTGTCTTGCTTTAAAAAAAAAAATGAAACAAAAACCGAAATTACTTGAATCCAAAGTTCGACCCGATTTCCCAAAGGGCACGGGTCATTTCGACTTTGAATTCCCTACGCCCATTTCCAACCCCAGCGCGAACCCCACACTTCAAAACGACATCGTCTTCTGCGGCAAAGTCATGATCCGACAAACAGAACCCGGTCTCGTCACTGAAATAACAAAAAACCCGTTCCTGGTAAGATCCGAGTCTTTCAGGAAACCGAACCCGGTTCGATCCAATAGCGGGTTCTTTGCAGGTCGAGATCAGCGTTCGGGCTCGCTCCGGTTACCCGCGACGGGGGATAGCCGGTTGCTTATGAGGAGAAGCAGTAGCCGTAGACACTTTAACGGTTTGTTTGGGGTGGTGAAGTTCCCGGTGCAGATGGAGCTGAGTGATATGAAGAAGAGGCAGGAGCGGAGGGAGCCGACGTCGCTGCCGGAGATTCCGGCGGCAAGAGACGGCGAATTGGTGGTGGCCGGTGCCGGAAAATGTTTTTGGCAGCTGATCCGGCCGTCGAGGCGTAGGGGTCACCTGTTGAGTTCGAGTGCCTTGGCTACGATGTGCCTTGGTTGTGTTCCGCTGGTTTGATACAACTTAGACAAAAATGGCTATACGTTTGGTTTATAGCCTTGGCAATTTTATTCTGGCTTTTTAGTTATAGAATTTAATTTTTAGAGAACCTTACTGAGTGATATTTTTGTCTAAATAATTAGATTTTTTTTATTTATTATTTGGTATATCATATATGTAATTAATATTTTTAATTATTAAGCATTTTAATTATTTAATTTGAAGGTTTCTCCATTATTATTCCTTTTTGTGAGGATATTGATACCCCTGAATTATTGGTTTATAGCCTTGGCTGGCAATTTTATTTTGGGTTTGTGGTTAAAGAATTTAAAATTTTGGTAGACAAGGTGGGAACTCCCCTCCCATAGACCTCTTCATGTTTTTGTTAGCAGATGTTTGAGTGACCTCTTTGCCTTGATTAGTGTCTTTTCCTGTTTAGGTTTTTATTTTGGGCTACTAGCCCTTCTTTGTACCCCCAAACAAAAAAATAAAATTGCCTCAATTTTTTTATTCTTTAGTATATCATGTGTAATTAATATTTTTAACTATTAAATATTTTATTTGTTTATTTATGTTCCTATATAGTTAATGATAATTTTAAGCTCCTTCCAAAAAAATTGATCTCCACTTAGGTGTAATTGGACCATAAACTGAGCTACAATTGTCATACCATTGATAACATACAAAAATAGGGTAGAATAAATCCTAAGAAACGAGTCTAATTTTGTAGCCACCATAGTTTCTCATTTTTTTTTTATCTTTTGATTTCTTAGTCGTCTAACATTTTAACTTAAGGTTTTCTGTAGCACCGTTGTTGCAAGTCTACGACGTTTTTTTGTTAACGTTCATTAATTTCAAGTTGAGCTGCATAACATTAACAGCTGTCAACTAGAGTAAACAAAGGGATGAGATTAAGATCCTCTTAATTTTTTTTTCTCTATTAATTATAGGAGAGAAAAAAACATAAAAAAATTATTAATAGAACTCAATTGAAATTTGTGAAATTTTTTTTATAACTTTATATATTTTTCTTTCTTACAATTGACTACTTAAAAAAAATTGAAAGAATTTCGATACAAAAGGGATGTGAGTCTTGGATAATAAGTTAAATTAAGTCATTTACATAATTTAAATCATTTACAACAAGTTAAATTAACGTATACAAATAACCAAGAATTACAATTAGAATTGTGCTATCATGTGATGACTAGAGAATTTGAGGACCTTTTGTAAAATAATTTTATGTAGGTTATTAACTTTTACATTTTGTTTTAGACAAAAAAAATTATAAATATTTTTAAGAATAACTTAAATTTGTTGACATTTTAAAACAAAAAAAATTATAATTTTGTTTTACATAATGTCCTTCTCAATAAATGTCAATCTTCATATTCCATATTCTTCCAACAACATAATGATCTGAACCTCATATATTAATAATTCTGCAACTTGAATATGGTGGTTGCAAAGTAACTATTCCTATGACATAACATAATGAGTATATTTGGAATGTAAAAAAATAAGAAATGATTTGATTTATAAATTAAATTAAATTAAATCTTATATTTAGAATGTTAAAAAATAAAAAATAATTTAATTTTTAAAATTTCATAGATTTCATTCTTTTTGTTTGAGAAATTCTATCAAATTTGATAGAATTTGTTATGATTAATTTGATTTGAAATAAATAAACTATTTTACTCTTAGTAACTGCTCTAACAATTTCTCATAAGGATTAAAATGTAAAATAATGAAATCAAATTAAATCAATTCTCATTTTAATGTATTTCAAACACAAAATTTGATTTCTAAATCAATTCAAATCCTATTTTTTTAAAAAAATTCTAAACACAAAATTTGAATTTCTAAATCAAATCAAATTAATTCAAATCAAATTAAATCAAATTATTTCTCATTTTTATTTATTCTAAACACACTCAATAAGTATATTTACTTTTATTGTAACTATAAGTCTATGACTACAATTTAAAGTTTTAGTCCTCTATAATAATGTAAAAAGTGGAGAATAAGAAAACACGTTATGATGTATTAGAGTGTAGTATAAAATATAGTTAGTTAAAGTTAGTTTTGCAATGTTAGCTGTCAAGTTAGTTACAGTTGTCAAGTTAGTTACTATTTATAAATAGATGTGATCAATTGTATATAAGTTGAGATTATTGCACTGAGTTGTAATGGTTAATAATTCATTCAATCAAATTTCTCTCTCTTTGATTTCTCTCCAGTCTTTCTCAGTTTCTCTGTTTTTCTGTTCTTGTAAGTTCTTGTTCAGTTCCAAATTATTTTTATGATGTAAAAACAAACATTAGCATTTGATAACTTATATAGGGTAATTAATTTATTTTTTTTTGTTTCATTAGTGTTGAACAAAAAGTCATTAACGTAAATGTTAATTAAAACTATATTTTTAACTATAAATATGGTATTATTAATCACCTACTACTACCAGCAAAGCATTTTAATACCTAACAATTAGATTTCATCTCAAAAAGTCATGGCAACATTCAACAACTTTTGTCTAATGGTTGTCTTCATGGCAAGTGCTGCTTTGCTTGTCAAAACAAGAGTTTCATATGAAATTCTTGAGCCATATGAAGGTCTTGCTATTGAAAGTAATTATGCACCAAGGCCGTTATCAATTTATGCAAAATATTTGAGAGAATGTGTAGCTAAGTTACATTCACATTTTGGCACTCAGATCTTCTTTGAGACATTTTTTGGTAATGAAACAATTAGTACAAATTGTTGCCTCAACCTTGTGCATGACTTGGATAAACCTTGCCATGATAGCTTGACAAAATACATTTTAATAACATCAACAAAGTTCAAGCAAAAAGAAACCCAAATTTTACAGAGGAATAACCAAACTTGGAATAATTGTAACCACCCTTCATCTCACCTTGATGAAGGTTAAGTTTAATAATTTGCATGCTTATCATATGATATTATTTATAATAAGAACTTAATGCACTTCATTTCTACTTATGTAACAGATTTTTTATAAATTAATCTATTGTTGCGTCAGATTTCAACTATTCGCTTATTGATTTATATGATACCCGTTACTCCAAGTAGAGACGCGCCTGCATTGTAGGTCAATGTAAGTCATGGGAATATATGCTCCCACAATCCTATACTAATTTTTTTTAAACATGTTATATATAATTTTGTTATTATATATTCCAAAAATTATAAAGACTTGGTTCCACTGCCAATTTAATACAATTATCTTATGGATAAAATTCTTTTATGTTATAAAAACATATGATTAAATGATAATACAAAAATAGTTTAAGTTAATAATGAATCAAAATTAAATTTTATAATATCATACTTTTATAGGTAGATATAAATATTTAACAAATATTTATTTTTCTATTTATATGATTCTTAGTCAACCTTGGTCCCTATTGTCTAAATTTTTTGGGTCCATCCTTGAGTCCAATATTTGATCACAAAATTATCTAGAAAATAAGGATGAGAGTAAACATATTTACTATAAACAACTTACGTGTGTGTATCTGTCTATAAATATATGATGATTAGAGTTTACTTATAGAGGTTAGTATAAAAGAAAACGTATCAGTCCCAAGCTGATGTTCAACTTGATCTTATATATGATCACATCTGGATTCCGAAGTACTTTTTTGAGCTTTCATAGTGATGACTAGGGAATTTGAGGACCTTCTGTAAAACAATTTTATGTTGGGTAATAACTTTCACATTTGGTTTTAGACAAAAAAAAAATCATTAGTAATTTTTAAGAACAACTTAAATTTGTGGTCATTTTAGATATCTACACTTTTACTCATTTAATGATTAAAGAGAATAGAAGAATCTGTTATTAATGAAAAAAATAGACTACTTGTATTTTGTTTTAATGAAAAGAGAGAATATGACATTATTACTAACTCTACTCATTATTATTTAATCTCCAATTATTACATTTATATTAAAATCATGTAATATTATCACACACACACACACATATATATATATATATATATATTTATTCAACAGTTTATTCAAAGTTAAAAAGTAAAATAGTATTAAAATATACAATATAAAATAATAAAATTATAGTTTTCAATTAACATACTGATACGTAGTTTATAACATATTAAGTAACAAATTGATATATAACAAAAAAAATATAACATTTTCATATATTATACATAATTTATAAATTACGTATTAATTATTTTTTTCTAGAATTATTTTTATTTTATATCTTGTATTTTCTAATAAATCTTATTTTTTAATTAATGAATATATCACATATATTAAATATTATACATATATTAATATAAAATTTTAAAACAAAAAATTAATAATAATAAGTATAGTTAGTAATAAATCATATTCTTTCTTCATTAAAACAAAACATAAGTACTCTCAGTCTTTATTAAATGTGTAAAATCTGAAATTCACTAAAATGCCAACAAATTTAAGTTGTTCTTAAAAGATACTTATAGGGTTTTTTAATTCAAAATAAAATATGGAGGTTCCTAACATTTACATGGAGTTTAGGAATTCTCCCTTACACACACACACACACACACACACACACACACACACACATATATAGTGAGAGAAGTAAATATTAATCTCACAATCATACATGAATGATCAAAATTAAAAGTTGTTTGAATGTCATGTGACCACTTAAAAAATTCACATGCATTTATGTTCTAATCTTGACCATCTATGTAAGATCCAATGGTCAAAATTCACTCATCTCACCTCTTACAATAAATTCTCTTCTCACCAGATATGCTCCCATATATATATATATGGCAAATTTAGTGAAAATGAGTTTTTATTGTGGGAGGGTAATAAGAGTAAACTTTGATCATACAATCATACATGAATAGTCAAGATTAAAAGTTACTTAAAGGTCATGTGATTACTTTAAAAAGTTATATGCATTTATGTTCTAATCTTGACCATTTATGTAAGATCTAATGATCAAGATTCATATATATATATATATATATATATATATGAGGAGGATCAACTTACACCAAGTTGTCTTTTTCTCTTACACTCTTTTCAACCATTAAATCACTTTCATCTAATTTACCTTTAATGAAATAATCTCAACCATTAGATGATGTAGAACTATATATATATATATCCCTCCTATATATATATATATATATATTTCACGGGCATATTGAGTGAGATGAGTGGTTTATTATGAGAGATGGGAATGACAAATTTTGACCATTAAACCTTACATGAGTAGTTTACATGAATGCTTTCTAAATATATAAAATTATTCACATGCATGTTGTAACACCCTAGAAAACATGTTAGATTTGTATATAATTATAGAGGTAACCTAATGTCTGCTTAATATGTTTGTTTAATTTTGTGACTTTCTGAACATATTTAGTCACTTTGTTATAACACTATTTGTGAGAAATAGCTATTATCAGCCTTGGAAATGGCTTAAACTGCTCAGTTAGTGGAAATAAATGTGAAGACTTTATTTCTAGGTCACAAATGTGTGACATGTGCTACAATTAAAATTTGAGGATAATTAGAATTAGTTTGGTATTTTTAAGCAAATTGAATTTGTATTTTAATACTGGATTTACTAGTCACATATATGAAAAAATGTGATAATGGTGCAACAAGATTTTTAATGAATCTCAAGATTTATTTTAAGTTTGTTAGGAGTTAGGAATCTGGATTTGGTGGAATCTGAGTGTTTTTAGCAGATCAGAATTTTTGGTACCCTTTAGTGATTGGCTATAAGAAGCCAATTCTGACTTTTTCTCTTCATTTCTCTCACGGCAGCCAGGAACAAAAACAGAAAAGAGAAAGGGAGAAAGGGAAACCATGGGGGAGAAGGAGAAAGGAGGAGGAAAAATTAGAAGACCAAGGATCAAGCTTGAAGGAGGATCCAATAGCAGGATCAAGGCTTCAAGATCTTCATCTCAGCTACAAGAGGTAGAGGTTTTTGATACTTTAAACTTCATTTCTACTCATTTTCCATGTTAGGCTAAATTGAGGTTTAATATGTCAAATTGAGTTCTAGTAGTGTTTTAAGTGATTTTCTTGCTTGGATAAGTTTTAAGTAGTGTTTATGACTTGTTCATGCCAATGGTTTGGATTTGAAACTGAAAATTCTTCGTCTGGACCATTAAAGCTCAAAATGTTGATTTTAGGGATTTAGATGAAGGATTTAGTATTTTGATCCGTTATTGATGAAATTAATTAGTGTTTTAAGTTTCTTTCATGATTGTGAACGTATTTGAGACTTGAAATTACCTAGAAATTGGATTGGAATGGTCAAAATCCAAGAAAAGAACTAATAGAACAGTGTCACGGTTCTACAGAATTGAGTCTGGTTAAGAGACACGGCCTGTGTCTGAAGACACGGGAGAGAGGGGGGTCGTGTCCCTCTCTGTCTGTTCTAATTCGTGAAATAGTGCTCATAGAGTAAAACACCGGGAGGGGGGGACGTGTTACCAGACATGGCCTGTGTTTGAGGCCAGAATCTTCAAAATCGTCATTTTTTTATGTTTTCAAGTTTTTGGCTAGATGGGATCATTTGTGCAAATCTTTTAAGGTGTATTGAGGTTCTTTTTGGGATATTTCTTGGAGAGAATTATCAACTTGCATATATGGAAAGTTTGGAAAATCTTAGACATTCAAGTGTCATAGAATGCCTAGGATAGTGTTTAGAACTTTGTTCAACTTGAGGTTGATTTGTAAGTCACTTGTGAGTGATTTTGGAATGTTCTAGATACTGTTTAGCTAGAGATATGAATCAGGATACCTTTGTTGGATAAGTGAGGCAAATATTCTTATGTTCTAGTGTTCGATATGTGGCCAGAATATTCTTTTACATTGAATGTATTTGTGGTGTGAGGTTTTTGATACAAAACTATTAGTGTTGAGATACAATCGGTGGTAGTTCTTGGAGAGAATAACCATTTACCTTAGGTAAAGGGCTTTGAGTACTAGAAACATGAATAGGTTCCTTTATGTGATGAAGTTGAGCCAGGGGATCAAGTATTCTAGTTAGAGCATTTCACTTAGTTAAGGTGAATCTTGTGAAAGGATTTGTGAAACCTTAGGCATCCTTTGAGATATAGAATATCATAGGTCAATACCAATAACCTTGAGCAACATGAAGTTGCCTTGTGAATCATTTGTGAAGTGATGAAGTGAGGTACTAGGATTTGTAAGCTAAGTGTGCTTGGCTTACTGGTTATGTTGTCATGCATAGGTTACTTCTTTGTGTGGAAAGTAGAGTCAGAGATGCATGAATGATATTTTACTCCCTTGTGAGATGAGGTTGAGTTATGGGAAGTACTGGAAACGTCATTTTGCTGCTTATGTGATAAGTGAGCTTCTTTGTGAAGTTTGCTAGTTTTCCTTAGTCACTTAGTTAGGAAGGACCTAGTGATGATTATATGTATTTGTGAAATACAATGCATATCTTTTTTACAAACTTGCTATGTCTTGTTTTCTTAAGTATTGTAATCTCATGTGGTGTGCACAACCATGTAGCTTGGGAATGAGGTGTTGGATCCAAATTCTTCTTGCATTTATGCTTGTATGGTCAGGGTTACAGTATGGGGGTGATAATGGTACTCTTACGTTGGTGAGAGGAAAGTACTCAACTATTACTAAGTGGGTTTAGGCTTGTAGGGTTATCTTACTCAGTATATATGAGGGAACGCGGTTCCTGTGCAGGCTAAATCTTATGTTTGTTGTGTGGTTTGTTCATTGTGATGAACGAACACTGGTTTTGGAATGCTTACACTGAGAAATTATGATTTTTCACCCCGTTATGTTTCCATGTAAATCCAGGTACAGGTAAATGGAAGCAGAAGAGGTAGAAGAACTAGCGTAGTTTTATTTTGTTTCTTGCAATGAATATGTTGTATATTTATTTCCTACTACCTTAAGTCTATAAAAGTTATGTATTATAATTTTCCTTGAGAGGCTGATGATGTATATATATGATTTTTTGTTGTTCAGGCTCTCCATATTTATTTATGCGAATGAATGATATGGGTTTAGTTTATTATTTAGGTTATAAGTAGTGTTACTAATATTGCTTATCCATGTATATGTGCGGTATACTAGGTTATCCATATTAGGATGTTACATTATGGTATCAGAGCAGTTCATCCTGTTAAGTCGGGGTATGGACTGATCATGCTAAGGCATGTTTAGGAGTTCCTATGAGGGTTGTTGTGCATTTCTTAGTCTCTTGTGGGAGATGTGTGATAGAACTACATGACTTGCCTTTGGTATGACTATTTTAGCTACTGTTACACGGTTACTTGATATTGGGATTAGCTACCTCAATATGTATTATTCTGTGTGTACAGGAAACTATGGCGTCTCCAAGGCAAACCCGTGGAAATAGGAATTTAGCTTATGAACCCAGACTTGGTTGGAGCCTTTATAGCTATTGTTGATGTGATGCGGGAGCATACAACTGCTACTATTGAGGCTACTTAAGAGCAAACAATTGTGACTATAAGGAGGTTTGAGATGATGGGTGCGACCCAGTGTCAACAGCTTATACAACTAGCACATCAATCAAGGCAACCAAACCAAGAGGTGCTAGTGGGGAGAATCAGAACTTCCAAGACTTCTCAAAGTTCAAGGAAACTAATCCATCGTCCTTTAAGGGGAAGTATGCCCGGTGAGAGTTGAGTGTTGGCCAAAGGAGATGGATGAGGTCTTCACTGTTGTAGTCTGCTCGGATGGACAATGAGTGCTCTTTGTTTCTTATTTGCTGGAGGGAGAAGTAGGGGATTGGTGGATGGACATCAAGAGATCTTTAAAAATTCATTTATAGGAAAGTGTTTTCCACAAAATTTGCGGAATGCAAAGGAAATGAAATTTCTGAGGATGGACCAAGGCGAAATGCCTATTGGTTAGTGTGCGACCAAGGTTAGTGAATAGTCGAGATTCTTATCCTGTATCAGAGTGACGTAGCGGAAGTGTGTTATTTTTTAGAAAGGATTGAGAGAGGACATTTGGAGAGTGATCAACCCTTGAAATTTGGGATTTTGCAGCCTTGGTGAAGGAGTGCAGAATCGTTAAGGGTCGTGATAGTAAGTCTCAAGAGGAGCGAAGATCACAAGACCTTCAAAAGAGGAAGTGAAACTGCCACCGAGCGAGAAATAGAGTTTGTATAGACTTGATGCATGGAATTGGACCTATTTCTATAGCACCCGAATGGATGGCACCACTAGAGTTAGCGTAACTCAAAAAATAAATCGAGGATTTGTTGGATAAACGATTCATTAGGCCGAGTGTTTTGCGTGGGGAACACCTGTGTTCTAATGAAGAAAAGGATGGAACCATTAGGCTTTCTGTGGACTACAAATAGCTGTTTATGGTGACTATAAAAAATAAATATCTGTTACCTAGGATAGATGATCTAATGGATTAACTTCGAGGAGTTGAGATTTTCTCAAAGATTGATCTTAGGTCTGGGTATCATCAGATAAGGGTTAAGGAAGATGATATCCCTAAAATCGCTTTCAGAACTGGGGATGGACATTATGAGTGTCTTATGATGTCCTTTGGGTTGACAGATACACCGGCAACGTTCATGTGATACATGAATAAGATCTTTGGACCCTACCTGGATTAGTTTGCTATGGTGCTTATCGATGATATTTTAAATATATTCTTAGTTAATGAAGGAGTATGGACCACATCTGAGGATAGTGTTGGAGACCTTTAAGGAGAATGAATGAGTTGTTTGTCAAGCTATCTAAATGTGAGTTCTAGCTTTCTCAAGTATGATATTTAGGACATGTGATATTTCAGTGTGGGATTTTTGTGGACCCAAGCAAGGTTGATGCAGTATTGCAGTGGTAGAGACCCATCACTGTGACTGAGATCAGAAGATTCATAGGCCTAGAGGGGTACTATAGAAGGTTCATAAATGATTTTTCTCAGTTAGCGCTACCCTTGCCTAGTTTGACTAGGAAAGGTAGTACTTTTGAGTGAACTCTGGTTTGTAATAGTTTCCAAGTGCTGAATTGAGGTTAACTATTGCATTAGTATTAGTAATTCTGGATCTTTTGGAGAACTTTGAGGTATGTTGTGATACTTCAAGGATTGGTCTAGGGTGTGTTTTGATGCAACATAGGAGAATTGTTGCCTATGCATCAAGGTAGTGAAGCCTCTTGGGGAGAACGACCCTACTCATGATCTGGAGTTAGCTGCAGTAGTGTTTGCCTTAAAAGTTTGGAGACATTTCATATATGGAGTTAAAGTATCATTTGAGTAAGGCCAATGTGATGGCTGATGCACTAGTAGGAAATACCTACATGTGTCCCAACTGATGATCTAGGAGAGTGAACTTCTTGAGAGTTTTAGAGACATGAGCCTTTTAGTAACTGTGTTACCACATAGTCTTAGTGTGAGTCAAGTAGACATGGTGAGTGACTTGAAGAGTCAGATCTTAGAAGCTCGAAAGGAAGATGAGACTCTTAGTGATTTAAGTGATTAGGTCTTTTTAGGGGATCCTAAAGTGTTTGATACAGATAGATGATAGGAATGAGGAATGTGTTTCTACACTCAGTTATCCACAAGATGAAGACAAAGATAGGGAAATTGTTTCTACATCTAGTTCTTCAGAAGACAATGAAAATGAGCATATTCAAGTGGAAACCTAAGAGCCTGAGTGCTCGGTATATGGAAGGCCACGTGGCGTTAGACCTTGTGTGGTTTGCTTTGTGAGTGGTAGACCGAAGCATTATGCTAGGAGGTATTTACAGAGGTAGGGAGTTATGCCCAACCCAAGGCCGCAAGCTTCAGGAAGGGTGTAAACTCTGGTCAGAACAATGAAGGCTTTATCTTTCGACCGTATGTAAGGTATTCTTTTTGTGTTTGCCATTTGTTGGAAACCCATCAGGATAATCTTGTAGGTGTTATGCAAACTGAGTTATTAGTTTGTGTTTAAGTTCAGTAAGTATCACTAAGAAAAGATGTGATCATTTCGAGTATGATATCATTTCTGATATGTAGTAATATGAATTTTGGGGACAAAATTCTTAAAAAGGAGGGGAGTAATGTAACACCCAGGAAAACATATTAGGTTTGTATATGGATACAAAGGTAGTCTAATACTTGCTTAACATGTCTGTTTAATTTTGTGAATTTCTGAGCATGTTTAGTCACTTTGCTATAACACTATTTGTGAGAAATAATTGTTATTAGCCCCGAAAAGGGCTTAAACTGCTCAATTAATGGAAATAAATGTGGAGACTTTATTTTTAGGTTAAAAATGTGTGAATTGTGTTACAGTTAAAATCTAAGGATAATTGGAGTCAGTTTGGTATTTTTAAGCATACTAGGTGTGTGTTTTAATATTGGATTGACTAGTCACAGATAAGGAAAAATGTGATAATGGTGCAACAAGATTTTTAATAAATCTTAAGATTTATTTTAAGTTTGTTGGGAGTTAGGAATCTAGATTCGGTGGAATTTGAGTGTTCTTAGCACATTACGATTTTTGGTACCCTTTAATGATTGGCTATAAGAAGCTAATTTTGACTTCTTCTCTTCATTTCTCTCACGGCAACAACAACAACAACAATAACCAAGCCTTTTCCCACTAGGTGGGGTCGGTTACATGGATCAAACGACGCCATTGTGCCCTCTCTCACGGCAACCAAGAACAAAAATAGAAAAGAGAAAGGGAGAAAGGAAAACCATAGGGGAGAAGGAGAAAGGAGGAGGAAAAATTAGAGGACCAAGGATCAAGCTTGGAGGAGGATCCAAGAGCAGGATCAAGGCTTTAAGAGGTAGAGGTTTTTGATACTTTAAACTTCATTTCTACTTATTTTTCATGTTAGGCTAAATTGAGGTTTAATATGTCAAATTGAGTTCTAGTAATATTTTAAGTGATTTTCTTGCTTGGATAAGTTTTAAATGGTGCTTATGACTTGTTCATGCCAATGGTTTGGATTTGAAACTGAAAATTCTTCATCTGGGCCATTAAAGCTCAAAGTGTTGATTTTAGGGGTTTAGATGAGGGATTTAGTGTTTTGATCCATTATTGATGAAATCAATTCATGTTTTAAGTTTCCTTCATGATTGTGAACTTATTTAGGACTTGAAATTACTTAGAAATTGGATTAGAATGATCAAAATCCAAGAAAAGAACCAATGGAACAGTACCACAGTTCTACAGAATTGAGTTTGGTTAATAGACATCGGGGGGTCGTGTCCCTTTCTGTTTGTTCTAATTCATCAAGCAGTGCTCACAGAGCAGAACATGGGGGGAAGGAGAACATGTTATCAAACATGGCCCGTGTTTGAGGCTAGAATCTTCAAAATTGTCATTTTTGATATTTTCAAGTTCTTGGCTAGATGGGATCATTTGTACAAGTATTTTAGGGTGTATTGAGCTACTTTTTGGGATATTTCTTGGAGATAATTATCAACTTGCATATATGGAAAGTTTGAGAAATCGTAGACATACAAGTGTTATAGAATACCTAGGTTAGTGTTTAAAACTTTGTTCAAGTTGAGGTTGATTTATAAGTCACTTGTGAGTGATTTTAGGATGTTCTAGATATTGTTTATCTAGAGATATGAATCAGGATACCTTTGTTGGATAAGTGAGGCTAAGATTATTATGTTCTAGTATTTGATATGTGGCTCGGATATTCTTTTACGTCGAATGTATTTATGGTGTAAGGTTCTGGATACAAAACTATTAGTGTTGAGACATAACTAGTAGTAATTCTTGGAGAGAATAATCACTTACCTTAGGTGAAGGGCTTTGAGTACTAGAGACATGAATAGGTTCCTTTATGTGATGGAGTTGAGACAAGGGATCATGTATTCTAGTTAGAGCATTTCACTTGGTTAAGGTGAATCTTGTGATAGGATTTGTGAAACCTTAGGCATCCTTTGAGAAGTTGAATGCCATAGGTCAATACCAATAACCTTGAGCATCATGAAGTTGCCTTGTGAATCATTTGTAAAGTGATGAAGTGAGGTATTAGGTGTTGTAAGCTAAGTGTGCTTGGCTTATTGGTTATGTTGTCATGCATAGGTTGCTTCTTTGTGTGGAAAGTAGAGCCGGAGATGCATGAATGACATTTTACTCCCTTGTGAAACGAGGTTGAGTTATGGGAAGTACTTAAAGCGTTACTTTGCTGCTTATGTGATAAGTGAGCTTGTTTGTGAAGTTTGCTAGTTTTCCTTAGTCACTTGATTAGGAAGGACTTAGTGATAATTATATGTATTTGTGAAATACATTACATATCTTCTTTGTAAACTGGCTATGTCTTGTTTTCCTATGTATTGTATCCTCATGTGGTGTGCACATATGACCTAGGAATGATGTGTTGGATCCAAATTCTCCTTGCATTTATGCTTATATGGTCAGGGTTACCAGTATGAGGGTGGTAATAGTACTCTTACATTGGTGAGAGGAAAGTACTCACCTATTACCAAGTGGGTTTAGACTTGTAGGCTTATCCTACTTAGTATATACGAGGGAACAAAGTTCCTGAGAAATAAGTAAGTGGCACGTGTTTTCAAAAACAAAAATCTGCACTTACACTGCATCATCATATTATTAGGGCTTTGTTTGAGCATAATCATACTTCATAACATAAAGCATTGCATGGTTGAGACTTGTATGAGCTTTCGTCATGGTTTAATTGATAGTTTATTGGTTGCTTGCTCGATGTTATCTTACGACTGTATAGGAAGTTGTTTGATATCATTGATTATTCGGTATTAGTGCAAGATAGGATTTTAGCTTGCCTTGTGAATGTTACATAGCGTATGTATACGTTCTGATAGTATTGAGCAATGCCTCATTTATCTGTTGCAGGCTTAATCTTATGTTTGTTGCGTGGTTTGTTCATTGTGATGAACGAACACTGGTTTTGGAATGCTTATATTGAGAAATTGTGATTTCTCACCCCATTGTGTTTCCATGTAAATCCTGGTACAGGTAAATAGAAGCAGAAGAGGCAGAAGAACTAGCATAGTTTTATTTTGTTTCTTGCAATGAATATGTTGTATATTTATTTCCTGCTACCTTGAGTCTGTAAAAGTTATGTATTACAATTTTCCTTGAGAGGCTGATGATGTATATATATGACTTTTTGTTGTTCAGGCTCTCTATATTTATTTATGTGAATGAATGATATGTGTTTAGTTTGTTATTTAGGTTAGAAATAACGTTACTAATACTACTTATACAGGTATATGTGCGATATATTAAGTTACCGGTATTAGGATGTTACACATGTTTAATATTTTTTAACATTTTATATTTTCTTTTTTAATAATTCCATCAAATGAACGTTATTCTAGTCTAACTTATATTTCTTTTATTAACTAGTCCAATTTATATTAGTACTATAATTAATTCGTATAAATTATTTTTTAATTTTGTGCAATAATCCAAAGTCACAAGTAGTGGTAGAAATAGGTCAAGCTGCTTACGAGGGGCAAGTAAAAATAATAACATAGATTTTGATCCTAAATCATATGACAACTTAAAAAAATGACATATAACTTGATGTTTTGATCCTAAAAATATATGTATAATCAAATATGAGCCGAAACCTCCATAACTCCATAAAACATAGTGCCATATAGCCCAACTTGATTTAATAAAACCTTTATATACCTTTGCATGAGCATCTCAACGTAGATTTTTGGAAGTTTTCTTTTCAAACATTATAAATTTTGTCAATGAAAATAATGTCCTTCTAAAAAAATGTCAATCTTCATATTCTTCCTACAACATAATGATCAAAACCTCGTATATTAATTCTGCAACTTCAATGTGGTGGTTGCGAAGTAACTATTTCTAACTATAAGTCTATGACTACAATTTAAAGTTTTAGTCTTCTATAATAATGTAAAAAATGAAGAATACAAAAAAAAACGTTATAATGTAAATGCATACAGTAGCGTTTGATAACTTATATAGGGTAATTAATTTATTTTGTTTGTTTCATTAGTGTTGAACAAAAAGTCAATAACGTAAATGTTAATTACGACTATATTTTTAACTATAAATATGGTCTTATTAATCACCTACTACTACCAGCAAAGGATTTTAATACCCAACATTTAGATTTCATCTCGAAAAGTTATGGCAGCATTCAACAACTTTTGTCTAATGGTTATCTTCATGGCAAGTGCTACTTTGCTCGTCAAAACAAGAGTTTCATCTGAAATTCTTGAGCCATTTCAAGGGTTTGCTATTGAAAGTAATTATGCACCAAGGCCATTATCAATGTATACAAAATATTTGAGAGAATGTGCAGCTAAGTTACATTCACATTGTGGCAGACAGATCTTCTTTGGGACATTTTTTGGAAATGAAACAGTTAATACAGATTGTTGCATCAACCTTGTGCATGACTTAGGTAAACCTTGTCATGATAGCTTGACAAAATATATTTTAATAACATCACCAGAGTTCAAGCAAAACGAAACCCAAATTTTACAGAGGAATAATCAAATTTGGAATAATTGTAGCCACCCTTCATTCCACCTTGATGAAGCTTAAGTTTAACAATTTGTATGCTTATCATATTATATTATTTGTAATAAGAACTGAATGCACTTCATTTCTACTTATGTAACAAATTTTTTATAAATTAATCTATTGTTGCGTCAGATTTCAACTATTCACTTATTGATCTATATAATATTTGTTAGTCCAAGTAAAGACGGGCATGCATTGTAGGTCAATGTAAGTCATGGGAATATATGCTCCCACAATCCTATACTAATTTTTTTAAACATGTTATATATAATTTTGTTATTCTTATATATTCCATAAATTATAAAGACTTGTTTCTACTGCCTATTTAATATTATTATCTTATAAATTAAATTCTTTTATGTTATAAAAACAAATGATTAAATGATAATACAAAAATAGTTTACGTTAATAATGAATCAAAATTAAATTTTATAATATTGTACTTTTATATGTAGATATAAATATTTAGCAAATATTTATTTTTCTATTTATATGATTCTTAGTCATCCTTGTCCCTATTGTCTAAATTTTTTGGGTCCATCCCTGAGTCCAAGATTTGGTCACAAAATTATCTAGAAAATAAGGATGAGAGTAAACATATTTACTTAAACAACTTAAATGTGTGTATATATATATATATATGATGATGATGATAGAGTTTACTAGTGGAGGTTAGTGTAAAAGAAAATGAATCATTCCCAAGCTGATGTTCAACTTGATCTTATATATGAGCACATCTGGATTCCGGAGTATTTTTTTGAGCTTTTATAGTGATGACTAGGGAATTTGAGGACCTTCTGTATAACAAATTTGTGTCGGTTAATAATTTTCACATTTTGTTTCAGACAAAAATATTCAATACATAATTTTCAAGAACAACTCAAATTTGTGGGCATTTTAGATATCTACACTTTTACTCATTTAGGTTACATTTGGTGCATCGTATAAAGAAGACATGATAGTATAAATTAATACTATTAGGTCTTATTCAATGTTTGGTGCATTCAACTGATAGTATAATGAAATCATGTCAAGTCAATTTATCCTATTCTAAACTGATAACTCTATCATCTCCCATAGTACATGATAAGACCTGATAGGATTTCTATTCCAATCTTATCATTAACTTCATTTTTATCACTCATCTCCCTTAATCCACCACCACTACCATCACCACCACCACTCACCATCGCCGCCGTCGTCGCCTCCCCCACCGCCACCACCATCGCCACCACCACTACCACTACCACCGCCACCACCACGCCACCACCACCTTCCACCACCACTATCACACTGCCACCACCACCACCACCGCCGTTACCACCACCACCACCCCCACCATCACCACCACCGTCGCCGCCGCCGTCGCCACCACCATCACCACCATTACCACCACCAGTTCTGCCGCCGTAGTAGCCACCACCACCACTGCTGTGTGTTTCAGTTGCAGAGTTGCATAAGACTTTTTTATTATTATTTTCTAATTATTTTAACTTTTATGCTAAAGGATATTTTGGTCTTAAAAAAATGTTATACAATCAGTTAATTTATCATTTTGTTATCAAACAAAAGATAAGATTATATCTTATCCTATTAATTATATTATTATACTTTATACTATCCTATCATCTTATCTTATACTATATTATTATATGCATCAAATGTAGCCTTAATGAATAAAGAGAGTCAAAGAATCTATTTTTAATGAAA
Source organism: Ormosia semicastrata (assembly GCA_029884595.1). Lineage (NCBI taxonomy): Eukaryota > Viridiplantae > Streptophyta > Magnoliopsida > Fabales > Fabaceae > Ormosia > Ormosia semicastrata. The sequence continues at coordinate 50,184,824 of JAQQTO010000056.1, read as the reverse complement.
AAATAGAATATTTGTATTTTATTTTAATGAAAAGAGAGAATATATGACATTATTACTAACTCTACTCATTATTATTTAATCTCCAATTATTACATTTATATTAAAATCATGTAATATTATTATTATTATATATATATATATATATATATATATATATATATATGATTTATTCAACAGCTAAAAAATAAAATAGTATTAAAATATAAATATAAAATAATAAAATTATAGTTTTCAATTAACATACTGATACGTAGTTTAAAACATATTAAGTAACAAATTGATACATAGCAAAAAAAAATAACATTATCATATTATACATAATTTATAAATTACGTATTAATTATTTTTTTCTAGAATTATTTTTATTTTATATCTTGTATTTTATAATCATTCATATTTTTTAAATAATGAATATATCATATATATTAAATATTATTACATATATTAATATAAAATTTTAAAAAAAAAATTAATAATAATAAGTATAGTTAGTAATAATGTCATATTCACTCTTCATTAAATCAAAACACAAGTATTCTCTTTCTCTATTAAATGTGCAAAATGTGTAATTCACTAAAATGCCAACAAATTTAAGTTGTTATTAAGAGGGTTATGGGGTTTTTTGTCCAAAATAAAATATGGTGGTTGCTAACATTTACATGAAGGTGTAGAGGTTAGGAATTCTCTTTTATATATATATATATATATATATATATATATATAAAGGTATACCTAATGAAAAGAGTAAATCTTGATCATATAACTATACATGAATGGCCAAGATTAAAAGTTACTTAAAGTTCATATGACCACTTAAAAAAGGTCACTTGCATTTATATTCTAATCTTAATCATTCATGTAAGATCCAATGGTCAAGATTCACACATTTCACCTCTTACAATAAATATTTCTCTCACTGTAACACCCTGGATAGTCATGATAAACTTGTATATGGTTACAGAGGTAGCACAACACTAGTTTGTCATGCCTGTAAAGTTTTGTGACCATTTGAGTATGTTTAGTCATTTTGCTGCAACTCTATGTGTAAAATATAGTTATTTTCAGCCTCGTTTTTGGCTTAAACTACTCAGTTAATGGAGATAAGTGTGGAGAACTTGTTTCTAGGTCCAAAATGTGTGGACGTAGTTGGGGTCAAAATTTGAAAATTTTCTGAGTTAGTTTGACATTTTTAAGCATAGTGGTTGTGTGTTTTAGTGCCGGTTTGACCCTCAGCAGATATGGAAAAATATGAAAATAATGAAACAAGTTTTTTTAATGAATATTAGAATTTATTTTAAGTTTGTTGAAAGTTTGAAAACTTCGTTTGGTAATAACTAAGCGTTCTTAACTGTTCGGGTGAATTTTGGTCACCTAAGTTACCAAAATAGAGGGGCACAATTTTGCTTCTGTTTTGGGGCCTATTTAAGGCCAAAATGTGAGTCTTAACTCACTTTTCTTTTCTCTCTCACGACTTCCTTAGGGAAAACAAGGGAGAAGGGAACTCAAGGCTTTAAGGAAGGAGGATCTTCATCAAAGCAAGGGAAGGAGCACAACTTTTCGGAGGAACAGCTAATTGATTTCGTTTCTGGAAATTGAGGTAGGGGCAAATCTATTTTACTTGATTGTTTTCATTCTTTTCTTTTAGTTCAAGAGAAGCTTGAAGAGGAAATGATGGTTTGAGAGATGATTTGATGATTTATAAGTTGAATCTTAATGTGGTTAGTATGGTTGAGTTAGAAACTGAATTGTGGATGTATTTAGATGAATTTTTCATCTTTTGGAGCCTTAATTCTCACTTTAGGTTATTTTGGGGGTTTAGGTCATGATTGGTTTTTAATTCACAAAAGTGTTGAATTAAATGAAATTGAAGTGGATTAAAGGTTGCTATGTGTAGTTGAACCTTGTTTGAGGTTAGAAAATCACTTGGAAGTTATTTTGAGAGATTGTAAGATCACTTGTAACTATTTCTAATAATTTTGCAAAGTAACTATTTCTAACTATAAGTCTATGACTACAATTTAAAGTTTTAGTCTTCTATAATAATATAAAAAATGAAGAATAAAAAAAAAAATGTTATAATGTAATTGCAAACATTAGTGTTTCATAACTTATATAGGGTAATTAATTTATTTTGTTTGTTTCATTAGTGTTGAACAAAAATCATTAACGTAAATGTTAATTAAGACTATATTTTTAACTATAAATATGGTCTTATTAATCACCTACTACTACCAGCAAAGCATTTTAATACCCAACACTTAGGTTTTATCTCGAAAAGTTATGGCAACATTCAACAACTTTTGTCTAATGGTTTTCTTCATGGCAAGTGCGGCTTTGCTCGTCAAAACAAGAGTTTCATCTGAAATTCTTGAGGCATCTAAAGGTCCTACTATTGAAAGTAATTATGCACCAAGGCCATTATCAACATATGCAAAATATTTGAGAGAATGTGCAGCTAAGTTACATTCACATTGTGGTAGTCAGATCTTCTTTGGGACATTTTTTGGTAATGAAACAATTAGTACAGATTGTTGCCTCAACCTTGTGCATGACTTGGATAAACCTTGCCATGATAGCTTGACAAAATATATTTTAATAACATCACCAGAGTTCAAGCAAAAAGAAACCCAAATTTTACAGAGGAATAACCAAATTTGGAATAATTGTAACAGCCCTTCATCCGACCTTGATGAAGCTTAAGTTTAATAATTTGTATGCTTATCATATTATATTATTTATAATAAGAACTTAATGCACTTCATTTCTACTTATGTAACAGATTTTTTATAAATTAATGTATTGTTGCGTCAGATTTCAACAATTCACTTATTGATTTATATAATATCCGTTAGTCCAAGTAAAGACGGGCATGCATTGTAGGCCAATGTAAGTCATGGGAATATATGCTCCCACAATCCTACACTAATTTTTTTTAACATGTTATATATAATTTTGTTATTCTTATATATTTCATAAATTATAAAGACTTGTTTCCACTGCCTATTTAATATAATTATCTTATAAATTAAATTCTTTTATGTTATAAAAACAAATGATTAAATGATAATATAGAAATAGTTTACGTTAATAATGAAGCAAAATTAAATTTTATAATATCGTACTTTTATATGTAGATATAAATATTTAACAAATATTTATTTTTCTATTTATATGATTCTTAGTCATCCTTGTCCCTATTGTCTAAATTTTTTGGGTCCATCCTTGAGTCCAAGATTTGGTCACAAATTATCTAGTAAATGAGGATGAAAGTAAACATATTTACTTTAAACAACTTACGTGTGTGTAAAAGAAAATGAATCAGTCTCAAGCAGATGTTGTAACATCCTCTTCAACATGTTAGACTTATTATTAATTACAGATGTAACTTAATACTTGCTTAATATGACTGTTTAATTTTGTGATAATCTGAGTTAGTTTAGATACTTTGTTACAAGCTGAAAGGTGAAAAGTAACTTAAAATGACCCAGATATTAACATAAATGACTTAGCTAATGGAAATAGATGTAGATAATTTATTTCTAAGTCAAAAAAATGTATTATGTGATGTGGTTAAAGTTTGAGAATAATCGGAGTCCGTTTGATATTTTTAGGTATACTGGTTGTGTATTTTAATGTCGGATTGACTAGTCACAGATATGAAAATTTATGATACTAATGAAATGACTTTTTTAATGAATTTTTGTATTTATTTAAATTTGTTGGAACTTAAAAAATTTGATTTAACTAAAGTTGAGTGTTTTTAGCAGATCGGGAAGTACCAGTGTTATAACATAAAACCCTTAACACTCCACCGTTATGCCTTCATTTTGGACTTCTTTTATATGACTATGATGCTTAATGAACCGTTAACATGTCATATTTTTACGGTTTAATTCCTTGATTTTTTCATATTCTTTTTATTTATTTTTAATGAATTTTATTCGTAAATTTTGTTATATTTTTAGTATTGTTTGATTGTATTTTTATTAAGTGTTTTGTGTGTTTTTGTCAGGTAATTATTCATGGAGAAGACTGGATATTCAAAAAAAGAAAAGAAAAGAAAAGAAGAATTTTGTATCAGCGCTCAGTTGAGCGCCTGAGCGCCCAAGAGGTAGCAGCGCGCATCTGGACTTAAGTGGCTGAGTGCTTGAGCGCTCAGAATTGAGCTCCTAGGCGCTAGTTGCATAACAGAACACGTGATTTTCAATAAAATGAAAAAGTTACGCCAAATTCAATACATTGAGCACGTTGCACAAAAAATCCCTAATTTTGAGAGAGTTGTTTTGCGGTAACAGAACTTGGAGGACGGCTTTGAAGGAGGATTTAATTCTTGAAGGCTTAGATATCATAATCTCCATTAAAGGGGTTTTGATTTCTCTTTCTTTCTAGTTTTCTCCTTTCTTTGGGTTTTCTTTCCATGAGTTTGTATCTTGATATGAGTTTGTTTGTATTGAACATGAGTAGCTAAACCCATAGCTAGGGTTATGGGAGATCTTGTTTTCCTAATTATTTAGGTTTGATTTCTAATTTGATTAAGATAATTTCTTTAGGGTTTATCTTATTGCTTGCATTTTTGTCGTAACTTGATCAATTTTAGCATGTGTTAATTCATTGTTTGACCGGTGGTCATCCTCATTCAATGAGTAGATCTATATGGTAAGCCTAGGATTAGATTGGTAAATGACTAAACATCAATTTTTTCTACCAATGGAATTGACAAGTATGTTAATTCATCTCTTGAATTGAAGCTTAATGCATTCCTAATTAATTTAACTAAATGACCAAATAAGTGATTTAATTTAGGAATAGAATATTGTTTCATCCATGACCATTGGGATTCAATAGCAGGTAAGAAAATATTGGCAAAAGAATTACCTTATATCATAAATGAAAGAAAATATGAATAATTAGATTTAAGTGAACATTGCGCCTTAATCTCTCTCTCATTGATTATCTATTCTTTGTTTGATTGTTCATTATTTTTCTTTATTTGTTTTCTGCTTTTAATTTGAATTTCTTCATACACTGTTGATTGTCTGGATAACAAAGGGTTTTGCGAATTTAGTAATTACTACTTATTTTTCATGGGATCGATAACTTAGACTCAAGTCCTATATTACTTGACGATAGAGTACACTTGCTCTTAGTGTATTTTATGCGTACCAAATTTTTGGCGCCGTTGCTGGGGAATAAGTTTGATAATATTAGAAGCGAAAAACTCTAATTAATTTAGACACCCTTTTATTTTATTCCTTATTTTATTTTTATTTTTTATTTTTTTTTTCTTTTTTTTATTTTATTTATTTTTATTTTTAATTAGTTTGTCACTTCATATTTCTTGTTTATGCTTACTCGATCTCAGTTTCTTGATTTGACTTTTGATCTAGAAATTGAGAAAACAGCTCACAGGTTAAAGAAACAATCTTTTATTGCAGCTGTGACAAGACATAAACAGGATGGAAATACAACCAGTTGTTGAGGCAAACCATGAAGAAAGAGCTACTCTAGTAGAGCGAGCCATGCTTGAGTACTCTATGCCCACTGTTGAAGGGTATGGAGGGAGTATTATAAGACCAACTGTGGCGCCTAATAATTTTGAGATCAAACCAGCATTGATCTCCATGATTCAAAATTCAGTTCAATTTGGTGGATTGCCTTCAGATGATCCTAATCAGCATTTGGCCAGGTTCTTGCAGTTGTGTGATACTATCAAATACAATGGAGTGAAGATGATGCAATCCGATTGCGACTCTTTCCTTTTTCTCTTAGGGACAGAGCAAGCCAATGGTTAATGTCACTACCGAGGAGTTCTATTACTACATGGGATCAACTAACACAACAATTTTTGGCTAAGTATTTTCCTCCTTCTAAATCTGCTAAGTTAAGGAATGATATATCTTCTTTTTGTGCAGTTTGAAATGGACACTCTTTATGAAGCTTGGGAGCACTTTCAGGAGTTGTTGAGGAGATGTCCACATCATAGATTTCCCGTAGGGCAGCAGGTTCAGACTTTTTATAATGGTTTATCGCCTGCAAACCGTTCACACATTGATGCTACTGCGAGACGTACAATATGGAGGAAAACACCTACTGAGAGCCAAGCTTTGATTGAAGAAATGGTGCTGAATAGTTATCAATGGCAGAATGAGCACCAGGCTCCTAAGAAACAAGTAGGTGTACATGCTGTTGATTCTTCTACTACTATTTTGAGTCAATTGGAAGCATTGACGAAGATGGTGGAGACTTTGATGATGACAAATAGTGCAGTCCCACTAATCATTTGTGAGGTATGTGGAGGACAAGGTCATACAAGTTCAAATTGCCAAGTTGGTAGTCCATTTGCCCCCGAGCTTGAAGGAGTAAATTTTGTTGGTAATTCTAACCAGTAGCAGTACAATCCGTATTCAAATACATACAATCCTGGTTGGATGTACCACCTGAATTTCAAATGGGGAAATCCATAAGGCTATTAGCAGAATCAGTAGAAAGCTCCACCACTACCTCCAGGTTTCCAAGCACATTTAGAGAAGCCAGGCTTTGAAGATTTGGTCATAAAATACATGTAGAATTTTGATGCTAGAATGAAGAACATAGAGACTCAGATTAGTCAGTTGACTACATTGATGATAGTAAGGGCACCAGGGACATTGCCTAGCACTACTGAGACTAATCCAAAGGAATAGGTCCTTACAATTACCCTGAGAAGTGGTAAGGAACTTGGGGAGTTCTCCTTGAAGAAGGAAATGTCAGAGCTTAAAGATACTTTTGTTAAGTCAGTGCATGAAGATAAGAAGGTAACTGCAACACCTAGTCCATCAGGAATTAAGACAAAGAAAAATGATGTCCTTACTGAAGATGTCTCAATTCAAGATGTCAATAAAGGAGAGGTTGAGAAGAAAGAACCCAAGTGGTAGAGAGCGAAGAAGGATCATGAGCAGAGCACAGTTTATGTACCATCACCATATGCTAAGATCCCATGCCCTCAAAGGCTCAAGAACAATAAGTTAGATCAGTAATTTGCCAAATTCTTGGAGATATTCAAGAAATTGTAAATTAACATTCAGTTTGTTGAAGCCATCTCTCAAATGCCCAAGTATGCAAAGTTTTTGAAGGAAATACTTACAAAGAAATGCAAGCTTGAGGAGTTTGAGATGGTATGCCTTAATGAGGAGTATTCTGCTATTCTTTTGAAGAAGTTACCCCCAAAATTAAAAGATCCATGAAGTTTTACTATTCCTTACACTATTGGTAACTCTTATTTTGAGAAGGCATTATGTGATTTGGGTGCTAATATTAATTTGATGTCTTTTTTCTGTGTTTAAGAAATTGGAAATGTAGGAATCGAAGCCCACCAACATTTCACTATAGTTGGCTGATAGATCCATCACTTACCTGCACAATATGGTGGAGGAGGTTCTAGTGAAGGTGGACAAATTCATTTTCCTAGTTGATTTTGTGGTGCTAGATATGGAAGGGGATACTGATATTCCTCTAATTCTTGGAAGACTATTTTTGGCCACTTCAGGAGCTGTGATTGATGTACCACAGAGTGAGCTCATTTTGAGAGTGGATGGAGGTTATGTGATTATCAATGTCTTTAAGGAGGCTAAATCTTCCCCAATGTCAAATCTCCATGCCCCTATCAATTTTGTTCAAGCTAAGAAGCAGGAAACCTTATCTATCAAAGACCCCCCGCCATTATACAATATTGATGTTGATCTCCTGGAAACTCAAGCTGTTGAAACAGATAAAGGTCCTCCTATGCTTCTTGCTCCTTCACAAATTGGTCCTTCATCTGTTGATCGAGTGCGATCACCTTGGCCTAACAGAGTTAAGGCACAATTGCAACAACCAAGCTCTTGTCAAGTTCAGAATGCTGATGGAAGCAATCCTAAGGGCATGGATGAAGGAATGAGGCACTGCTTTGAAAAGAAGAAGGCGTCCTCTTATTTCTCTTACTTTAAGCCACCTTTATTTATTTGAAAAAAAGGCAACGTCGAGCTAATGACGTTAAACAAGTGCTTCACAGGAGGTAACCTGTGTTTTTTCTTTCTTTATTTTATTTTAATTATTTTTGTTATTTTTGTTTTTCTTTTAGATGCTACTCATGTGTTTTGGGATTTTATTTTTCAGATTCTATTGTTGCGCTGACTCTTATGCTTCTCCTTTACTTGACATTGTTTCATTACTCATCAGGTTGTATTGTTCTTTTCTTTACCCTATTTATTTCTTTTTCTTCCACATTGAGGACAATGTTTATCTTAAGTGTGTGTGTGGGGGTACTTTTATAATTTTTGTGCAAAAAAAAATTTGATGAGTACTTGAGTATTACTGGTAATTAAGCTGGAATTGTGTGTTGATTTCTTGATTTATTCTGAGCTGATAGAGATATGTTTTAAAGGAGATTCCATTACTCATGAGCTAATAATGTGTGAAGTAATCTTTTTTGATGAAGTAAAGTGAAATTTAGCATCTTAGTTAAAAATTAGCCATGTCTTCTTGCTTTTGTTCTCTTTATTCATTCTAGCCAGAAAGTGAATTTTGAGCTTTAATGATAGGATTTTTCATAAATGAAATCCTATTTTTCTTCTAGAGTAATTTTTCTCTTGATTGATGTGCGCTATAACTTGCTTTGATATCTTGTTGAGGCTTTAATGATTCACATGCATACTTGAATATGATTAAGGCAGTTAGGCTTAATTATTTCTTAACTTTCAAAGTTGCATTGATTAAATAACCCCTTAGTTACCTCATTCAAGCCTGAAATTAATTTCTTTGAATACCCAATTGAATAATCAGGTTGAATTCTTTGGAGCAATTGATGTGTTAATTGAGAAGTCATAAAATGTTATTTTTGTCTTCAAGTGTTAAAAAAAAAAGAAAAAAAAGAAAAGAAAAAGAAGAAAACAAAAAAGAAGAAGAAGAAAGAAAAGAATTATTGGTAAAGAATAATGAAAATATTGGGTTGAAAGTGAGAATTTGTTATATCTTTGTGCATTATATTCTATCTGTCATCTTTTTAGCCTGATTTTGCTTTGTATTGATTTATCCATGAGCATTCTTTACCACTATTTTATCCTTTCTTCTTACCTTTATTTATACCCTTGGCTCCGTTACAACCAAAGAAAAGTCCTTTTGATTCTTGTGCTGTATGTGAACTTGGAAGTGGAGATGAGATTGATAAGCAAGCCTATGGTATTGCATTCTTCATGAGAAATTTTAATGATCTCTTTGTCCTTAAACACTTGAGTGATGGAAAGATGAGTGATCTCATATGTTTGGTGAAGAGAACAGTTGCAAGCTAGACTCAAGCCTCTAATTGTTTAAGTGTTAAATGATCTTACTTGATTGAATTTGATTGCTGAACTTGAATTTTTAAATTGTGGAGTTTTCCTTTGATTCATATTTCTTGATGTTGAGTTTGATCTTGTTTTTGATTCCTATTCTTTGCTTGAGAACAAACAAAGCTCAAGTGTCGGGGAGTTGATAAACCGTTAACATGTCTTATTTTTACGGTTCAATTCCTTGATTTTTTCATATTCTTTTTTTTTATTTTTAATGAATTTTGTTCATAAGTTTTGTTATAGTTTTAGTAATATTTGATTGTGATTTTATTAAGTATTTTGTGTATTTTTTGTCAGGTAATTATTCATGGAGAAGACTGGATGTTCAAAAAAAAGAAAAGAAAAGAAAACAAGAATTTTGTATCAGCACCCATAGCGCCTGAGCGCTGGGAGTTAAGCGCCTGAGTGCCCAGGAGGTAGCAGTGCGCATCTGAACTTAAGTGGCTGAGCGCTTGAGCACTCAGAAGTGAGCGCTTAGGCATAAGTTGCGTAACAGAATACATGATTTTCAATAAAATGGAAAAGTTACGCTAAATTCAACACATTGAGCTCATTACACAGAAAATTCCTAATTCTGAGAGAGTTGTTTTGCGGCAACAGACCTTGGAGGATGACTTTGAAGGAAGATTCGATTCTTGAAGGCTTAGAGATCATAATCTCCATTAAAGGGGTTTTGATTTTTCTTTCTTTCTAGTTTTTCCCTTTTTTTGGGTTTTCTTTCTATGAGTTTGTATCTTGATATGAGTTTATTTGTATTGAACATGAGTAGCTAAACCCATAGCTAGGGCTATGGGAGATCTTGTTTTCCTAATTATTTGAGTTTGATTTCTAATTTGATTAAGGTAATTTCTTTAGGGTTTATCATATTGCTTGCATTCTTATCGTAACTTGATCACTTTTGGCATGTGTTAATTCATTGTTTGACCGGTGACCATCCGTATTCAATGAGTGGATCTATATGGTAAGCCTAGGATTAGATTGGTGAATGACCAAACATCAATTTTTCCTACCAATTTAATTGACAAGTATGCTGATTCATCTCTTGAATTAAAACTTAATACATTCCTAATTAATTCAATTAAATGACCAAATATGTGATTTAATTTACGAATAGAATATTGTTTCATTCATGACCATTGGGATTCAATAGCAGGTAAGAGAATATTGACAAAAGAATTACCTTACATCATAAATGAAAGAAAATCTGAATAATTAAATTCAAGTGAACCTTGCGCCTTAGTCTCTCTCTCATTGATTATCTATTCTTTGTTTGATTGTTCATTATTTTTCTTTATTTGTTTTCTACTTTTAATTTGAATTTCTTCATACATTGTTGATTGTTTGGATAACAAAGGGTTTTGCGAATCTAGTAATTACCACTTATTCCTCGTGGGATTGATAACTGGGACTCAAGTCCTATATTACTTGGCAATAGAGTGCACTTGCTCATAGTGTATTTTACGCATACCAATGCTCATAATATTCACTTTCTCTCTTCTCTTCATAGCTTGACAGAAACAGCTCCAAGGAAGGAAATTTCAAGTGGCGAAAAGGAGAGCAAGAAGGATAAGAAGAAGGGAAAATCCAAGGCTAGAGATTGAGACTCAATTTAGTAACATCAAGGCAGCATCAAGGCAGCTTGAAGGTAGGGGTTTTTGAGCTTGAACTTTAACTTTTCTCATTTTTTCATGTTTAGGCTATTTGAGATCTAATTGTCAAAATGAGTTTTTGTGGTGCTTTAAGTGATTTTCATGCTTGGATAAATTTTAAATGATGTTTATGACTTGTTCATGCTAAGAGTTTGGATTAGAAATTGAAAATTCTCCCTTTGGAACTAAAATGCTCTGAGTGTTGATTTGAGGGGTTTGGGTGAGTGATTTAGTGTTTTGATCCATTTTTGATGAAATCAATTAGTGTTTTATATTTCCCTCATGTTTGTAAACTTATTTGGGACTTAAAATCACCAAGAAATGAATTTGAAGTAATCAAATATCATATTTGTGCCAATGGAACATTGTTCCTTGCTGCAAAATTATGCAACAAATGCTGCTGGTCAAGCATGTGCTGCACAGAAGAACAAGCTATGGTGCTTGCGTGCCCAAGCGTGGAGACAGGATAGATTTTGATTTTAGCATTGTAATGCTAATTTAATTTCTTACTTATTGGGATCATTTGTGCAAGCCTTTTAGAGTATAAAGATGCACTTTTGGAGATAATTCTTGGAGAGAATTATTAACTTGCATATATAATTAGCGAGAGAATTGCGAGGGATAAGTTCTCTCGCTAAAATTAGCAAGGGAATTGTGAGGGAAAGTTCATCACCTTATATCTTCCTATTCTGATCATTCTCCTATCCTTGTTAATTTGGAGGAAGTCACTTCGGCTAAAGAGGGGAGAAATCAGAAACCATTGCGCTATGAGAAGATGTGGATGAGAGTTAAGTACTGTGAGAGAATCATAGAGCTTAGTTGGAAGAATGCCACGTGGGAGTCTCAACAGATTAATATAGCTTCAAGAATCAGCAGGTTTAGTAAAGAATTGTTGATTTAGAACTTCACCTCTTTTGGACATGTGGAGAAAAATATTAAAAATATTCAAGAAGCAATTCGAAAGACTATGAAAAAATCTCCTTCAACCGAGAACTGCAATAAACTTAGAGAGTTGAAAGATGCTCTTAAGTCTTAATGAAATGCTCAAGAGAGAGGAAATCCATTGGCGACATAGATCTAGAGTGAGTTGGCTTAAGGAAGGGAATATGAAATCCAAGTTTTTTCATGGAAGGGCAATAACAAGGAAAAAAAAGAACAATATCTCAAAATTAAAGATAAGCTAGAGATTTGGCAACCTGATCCTGAGGCCATATAACAGGTAATAGACAATTATTTTATGAATCTGTTTTCCACTGAGTCCAGACCAAATTCAGGAGGCTCTTTCTGGATATTTTAATTCTGTCAGTGATGAGATGAATGATTTCCTTTCCATGTCTTTCACTAAACAATAAGTAAAAGATGCTTTATTTCAGATGGGTGCTACGAAATCCTCAAAGCCTGATGGTGTTCCGACTCTTTTCTTCCAAAAGTATTGGCATATTGTGGGGAATGATGTCACGAATACAGTTTTGGGAATCCTTAACAAAGGCGAGTTTGATGTGGATCTGAACCAGATTTTCATTGTCTTAATTCTCAAAATTCAAAACCCGGAGACTATGGCTAATTTTAGACCAATTTCCCCTTGCAATGTCATTTATAAAATTATTAGCAAGAATTTTGCTAACAGGTTGAAAGTCATTTTGCCCTCATTGATTTCAGATACTCATAGTGCTTTTGTTTGGAATCGTTCTATCTCGGATAATGTCTTTATAGTGTACAAGTTAATTCATGCTCTAAAGAACAAGAAATCTGGTCAAGAAGGTTTTTTAGCTTTGAAATTGGATATGAGTAAAGCTCATGACCGAGTAGAGTGGTGTTTTATGGAGGCTTTGATGAGGAGAATGGGGTTTTATGAAAGGTGGACAGCTTTTATTATGAAGTGTATTTCTTTGGTTTCATATTCGATTTTGTTGAATGGGATTCCATAGGAAAGTTTTCTTCTATAGAGAGGGATTAAACATGGAGATCCTTTGCCACCATATCTGTTTGTTCTATGTGTTGAAGCCTATCATCCCTTATTTCACAAGTAGAGTCCAACCAAACTTTCATTGGATTGACGATATTTGCAAATCAGCCCCAATGATTACACATTTGCTTTTTTTGCTGATGATAGCTTAATTTTTTCTAGAACATCCAAGGAGGATTTTACTACTATTGTTGATATTCTAGATTGCTATGGTAGAGCCTTTGCCCAAAAAATTTCGATAAATCCTCCACTCATGTTTAGCCATAATGTTCATGTAGTTAATAAAGATGCTATTCTTGAGATCACCGATGTTAATCGGGTTGCCCTTTCAAAAAAATATTGGGCCTCTCAACTATGGTTCGAAGATCAAAAAATATTTCTTTCCAATCTTTGGAGGATCAGGTGTGGAAACGTATTGTTGGTTGGAAAGAGAAATTGTTATCTGCAGTTGGTAAAGAAGTGCTTATGAAAGCAGTTGCTCAAGCAATCCCCACATATTCCATGACCTGTTTCAAAATTCCAATTACTTTATGTAGCGAGTTGGGCCATATGATGCCTAGATTTTGGTGAGGTGAAAATGTTGATCATTGGATGGCTTGGGATAAAATGTGTAGGCCTTGAAAAAATGAGAGTTTGGGTTTTAAAGACCTTCATTCTTTTAATTTGGTAAAACTAGCCAAACTAGCATGGATACTCCTCAGTAATCTAGACTCCTTGGTGGCTCGGGTTCTAAAGGTAAAATATTTTCCCACGAGTTCTTTTCTTACAGCAATCCAGCTTCTAATCCTTCTTTCACATGGAAGAGCATTCTTGAGGGATAGAAAATTCTCGAAAAAGGCTTTATTTGGAGGATAGGTGATCGCATTAACATTAGGATCTAGAATGAGCCATGGATTACCAATTGTGATGGTTTTAGACTCCAAAATCAACTTGTTGAAGGCTTGGGTGTGAAATATGTGTCTCAACTAATTCTTGATAGTCCTAGGTGGTGGAATGCATCTCTCATCAACAGCATTTGTAGTCCTGAGGAATCTAAGGCCATCATGTCTATTACTTTAAGTACTTTATCAAGACTAGACTCCCCTTGTTGGCTTCTGGATGCTAAAGGTAAATTTTCAGTCAAGAGAGTGCTTATAAGGAAGAATGGAATAGAAGTCTTGAGTCCAGAATCCAAAATAACTCAGGTGGCAACCATATGGTTCCCATCCTCAAGGAGAAGGTAGCTTTATGGAAATCCATATGGAAGTTGCATTTACCTCCCAAACTTCGCATTTTCGCATGGAGATTATGCAGAAATGTTCTGTCTATGCTAATGAGGTTTCAGGATCGCAACATAGATGCTGGGTCATTGTCCTATCTTTGTAGTAATGTTGCTGAGTCAACTCAGAATCTATTCTTTGAGTGCCCTTTTAAGCTGATCTCGAGCCTAGTTCTGGCTAACTCAGAATCTATTCTTTGTAGTCCTCATTTCGTTTCAGGAAGCTCGTGGTTGCTGTCCTTCTGATATGGGTCAAGTCTCGAGACCAACTCATTGGTTGAAGCCAGATTGAGGTATGCATAAACTGAATGTTGATTTTGCTGCTAAAGAAGGAAGTCATCTATATTGGATTGGCATGGTTATTACAGATGAGGATGAGGCTTTTATTGCTGGAAGAGCTCAACAATTTAGTGGTAGTGTGTAACCTCATAGGGGGGAGCTCATTGCTGCTAGAGAAGGTCTTCTTTTTGCTTAGGGATATTGGAGTCAGAATATATCTGTTGAGCTACTCTCAAAGCCAATTGGTTTTAAGTTGGAATCTAACATGGATGCCCGTGTCGCTTATTCTTAGGCTTCGCCCTGTTCAGGGGATATTAAGAACCCCACATTGTCTGCCTCAATCTTCCAAATGCGGTTTATATATCTGTTGGGCTATTCCCCTTAAAGTCAATTGGTTTTAAGTCAATCTAGCATCCATCCGGGTGATGCCAAGAGTGTATCAAAGCATAAATGGAGATTCTGTTGATCTTTCATATGATGATGCTATCCTTAAAGCCAATTGGTTTTAAGTTGGAATCTAACATTCAAGAAGATCCCATCTTTATATCGCTTTTTTCATTAGGCTCTTTCATCTGGGAGGGGGATGTTAAGAGTCCCACATCGCCTGCCTCAATCTTCCGGGTGCGGTTTATATATCTGTTGGGCTACTTCCCTTAAAGCCAATTAGTTTTAAGTTGGAATCTAACAGGGATATTGGAGTCAGAAAAATCCAGCCAGAAGGTGATGCCAAGAGTGTATCAAAGCATAAATGGAGATTCTGTTGATCTTTCATATGATGATGCTATCCTTCAAGATATTTTTGCTTTTGCTTCATGGTTTCAATGGTCTGATTGTTCTTATATTCCTAGATAATGTAATTAGGCTGCTGATGTTCTAGCTTCTTTTGTTCGTTCTTATGAAATTGTTGTACCTGCATTGAGGACCCTCCTGACTTATTGGTCCCAATCCTAGCTTCTGACTTGAGTATTAAATAAATGAATCATTCAGATAAAAAAAAAATTTGCAACCGCGGTATTGAAGTTGTAGAATTTTTAAAATATGAGGTTCAAATCATTATGTTGTTAAAAGAATATGAAGATTGACATTTATTGAGAAGCACATTATTCCCGTTGACATAATTCATAATGTTTGAAAAGAAATCTTCAAAAAACTTGCGTTGAGATGCTCAAGCAAAATGTAAAGGTTTTATTGAATCGAGTTGGGCTATCTGGCCCTATGTTTGTATGGAGTTATGGAGATTTTGGCTCATATTTAATTATACATATATTTTTAGGATCAAAACATAAAGT
Source organism: Ormosia semicastrata (assembly GCA_029884595.1). Taxonomy (NCBI): domain Eukaryota; kingdom Viridiplantae; phylum Streptophyta; class Magnoliopsida; order Fabales; family Fabaceae; genus Ormosia; species Ormosia semicastrata. The sequence continues at coordinate 50,169,039 of JAQQTO010000056.1, read as the reverse complement.
TATATGTCATTTATTTTAAGTGATCATATGTCTTTTAAATAATTAATCTTTTGTTAACAATGAAAATACAACATCTATAATAGCACTTTAGACTTGCATAATGGTCTTCAATTTGAGTTGAATATGTCTTGATTACATCCACTTAGCGTGTAAAATAGTCCTAAAAATTGCATTTTAAATTTTCACATGACAGCTTTCTTGCTAGTATCTTCTTGTTAAACTCTCTTTTTATATATTACTATTATATTGATTGGCACTACGTGCCTAAAAAAAATTATTTTTTATTTAAGATAATAAAATAAATGATGATAAAAAGTGTTTAAAGTAAATTAAGTATATAGTAAGAAGCTAGCCAGTGTTTAAAGACAATTAATGTCAGATAGTAATAAGCATTTACAATTTTATCTTTTTATATTTATCTTTTAAGTATATAGTAAGAAGTTAGTGAGTGTTTAAAGACAATTATTGTTAGATATTAATAAGTATTTACAATTTTATCTTTTAGATTGGAATAAGTATATAAATAATGATGAGTCCTACTATGTTTAAATTTGTATTTTTCTCTCTTATAACATGATCATCTCATGTTAGTGAAAAAAACTCCTCTAAAGTGAGCTTGTGTATAAAATGAGTAAGTAAGGATGTATTTATACTTAATTTAATCTAAAGTACATTAAAATCTTAACACATTAATATTCAAGGATAGATACACCCTTACTTGCTCAATTTACAATCAAACTCACTTCAGCATGTTATTGATAAGTTACACGAGAGGATCCTTGATCCTTAATAATGATAATTTGAAAAAATAGAAAATTAAAACCAAAATAGAAAACTCTCTATAGTCTTTATACATATAGTATAAAAAAAATGGTATAAATCCCCTAATATCCAGAAGTCGCATTGAGTCCCGACTAATCTGAAGTCTAGTCAAGTCGAATCACAAAAGTGTAAAGCTCTCCCAACGTTACTTTTTTTTATTCACAAGACTCGAACTCAAAACCTTACTTAAAAGAAACAAATGTTGAGTCACTTGAACTAACAAAGCATTAGTCATATAGTATAAATAATTTAAATTTAGATAGATTATATAAAATACAAATTAATTTTACTTATTTATTTTTATATTTAGAGCAATTTCATTACACTAATTATATTTAATACATATTGATCGCATTCAATTTTTTTCTCATATATATCAACAAGTCTTACTTACGTCAATAATAGTAAGTGCAATGTAACATCCTCTTCAATATGTTAGACTTGTAAATAGTTACAGAGGTAGCTTAATGCTTGCTTCACATGCTTGTTTAATTTTGTGACAATCTGAGTTAGTATAGGCATTTTGCTGCAAGCTGAAAGGTGAAAAGTAGCTTAAATGACCCAAATATTAGCTTAAATTGCTTAACTAATGGAAATAAATGTGGATAATTTGTTTCTAAGCCACAAATGTGTATTCTGTGATGTGGTAAAGTTTGGGAGTAATTGTAGTCTGTTTGGTATTTTTAGGCATACTAGTTGTGTGTTTTAATACCGGATTGACTAGTCACAGATATGAAAAATTATAATACTGGTGAAATGACTTTTTTTAATGAATTTTAGTATTTATTTTAAAGTTGTTACGACTTGAAAAACTTAATTTAGCTAAAGTTGAGTGTTTTTAACAGATCGTAAAATATCAGTGTTATAATGCTTGATCCTTAACTATCCATGGTTTTAGCCTTTTTACTTGGCTCTTAGTCTCTTGTTTCTCACTTCATTCTTTTCTCTTCACGGCTAGGGAAAAAAGAAGCAAAAGCAGCAAGAGAGAAAAGAGAAAATGATGGAAAACAAGAGAAAGAAAAGGAAAGGAAAAAAAGGAGATCAAAGGGGAAAGGCAAGCTTGAGGATTTGTGATCATCTTCATCATCACCACCATATTTGCTACTCAAGGTAGGGGTTCTTGAGCCTTTAAACTTCTTTCCTTCCATTTTCACCATTGTTGCACAAGTGGTGCATAATATGCTAATTTGGTTGTTAGAGGTGTGTGAAGTGTATTTCTTACTTGAATGAGTTTCTTTAGTTGTTTATGACTTGTTCATGGATTGAGTTTGAGTTAGAAACTTAAAACTTGTCATTTGAATCTTTGAATCCCAAAAGAGAGAGAGTTAGGTCATGGATGAGAGATTTGGTCTTTGGGTCCAAATTAGATGTCTTTGATGGTGATTATTGATTCCTAGGTGTTAGTGAACTTGTTAGGGACCTTAAATCACCTAGAAACTGGTTTGGAGTGACCAAAATTCATGATTTGTTCCAATGGAACAGTACCACGTGCTGCAAAATTATGCAGAATCAAGTTCTTGCTTGATGTAATCAATTACAAGGTCAATGTAGTTGATTACAAAGCCTCTGGAAGTGAAATAATCGATTACATGACCAATGTAATCAATTACTAGAGTTCTGAATTTTATGTAATCTATTACAAGGGAAATGTAATCGATTACTAGGCTCCTGACTTTGTTGTAATCTATTACAACAAGGGTGTAATCGATTACAAGTACCCTGTTTGTGAATAAAACCAAGTATTACTTGATGGGATCATTTGTGCAAGTCTGTTAGGGTGTATTGAGACACTTTTTGAGATATTTCTTAGATGAAATTATTAACTTGCATATATGAAAAGTGTGGGAAATTATTAGATATTCAAAGGGTGATAGAATGTCTAGGTTAGTGTTTAGAACTTTGTTCAACATGAGATTGATTTCTAAGTCACTTGTGAGTGATTTTGGGATGTTTTTAAATACTGTTTAACTAGATATATGAATTTAGCTACCTTTGTTCGATAAGTGAGGTTAAGATTCTTATGTTCTAGTATTTGATATGTGGCTCGGATATTTAGTTTTCAAACTTGGTATTTGCTTATCTTCCTATGTATTGTAGCCTTAGATGGTGTGCACAACCATATGACCTGACAATGAGGTGTTGGATCCGAATTCTCCTTACTGGTTTGCTTGTATGGTCAAGGTTACTGATGTATAGAGTTAGTGTTGTTACTCTTACTTTTGTAAGGGAAACCAATCTATACATCACCAAGTAGTGTCAGGTCGGAATGCCTCTCTTACTTAGTATATACAAGGAACGCGGTTCCTAGGGGAAAATAAGTAAATAGCTTGTGTTTTCAACTTAAAAATCTGCATTGGCATTACACATCCATAACACGTGGACTTTGTTTGAGCATAATCACACTTCATAACATAAGTCATCGCATAGTTGACACTTGTATGAGCAATTGTCATGGCTTAATTGATTAATTGTTTGGTAGCTTATTTGATAATACCTTAGGATTGTATGAGCGATTCTTTGATATTATTGATTGCTAGTTATTCTTTTACTTAGAATACATTTATGGTGTTCAGTTGAATTATTTATATTAAATGATTAACTAATGGTATTGGTATACTTATACTGAGAAATTGTAATTTCTCACGCCTGAATGTTCTATGTAAATCCAGGTAAAGTCCCTAAAAAGGATCAGGGCAAGGAAAAGAAGAAGCAGAAGACTTAGATTAGTGTTTTGTTTCTTTGTTGAACAATATGGTTATGTGTATATTTCTAGTTGTAGAAAGCTTATGTGTACTGTATGGCATATTAGCCAGTGATAGTTATATATATAACTTTTTAATCATTTGTGGCTCTCTATAATGACTGTGTAAGTTGTTATGGAATTTTATTTTTTGCATTTCTAGAAATGACATATCTAATGTGATTTATTTTGGAATATTCTGTTTATTTTACTATAAATCGTATTAGAGTGTTACATTATAGTATTAGAGTAGTTCATCTTGTTGAGCCAGGGTGTGGACTGACTGTGCTTAGGCATGTTTAGGAGTTCCTTCTTGTGTTATGCATTTCTTTTATCTATTGTGTGAGATATATAGTTGAATTATATGACTGCCTTGTTTTGACTATTTTAGCTACTGTGGCACGTTACATGATATTGAGATTAGCTACCTTAATATGTATTGTTCTGTGTTTACAGGAAACTATGGTAGTAAGAGGGCGAGGGTGATTGCGTGGAAGCAGTAATAGGAACTCTAGAAATGCATGCATTGATGTGGCAGCCGCCAAGATGGCAATGGCCAATGCCATGACCCAACAAACAGAGAAGGCAACTATAACTGCTAATGCAATGAGAGAGCAGGCAGCAGTAATTGCTAGAGTACTTGAGAGGTTGTGAACTCAGCAACCTGTACCACCTACACCTCCACCATACTATCAGGGGCAACCATACCAAAAGGCAGTTGGTAGAAACCAGACCTTCCAAGACCTCTCGAAATCCAGGAAATCAAATCTGTCTTCCTTTATCGGAGAGTATGACCTGGTCAGAGCTGAGGGTTAGCTCAAGGAGATCGAGAAGATCTTTACTGTTATGGCTTGCTCAAACGAGCAAAAGGTGCTTTTTGCCTCTTATATGTTGGAAGGTAAGGCAGAGGAATGGTAGGTCGATACTAAGAGGGCTCTTGAGACATCAAGGACTTTTGTGACGTGAGGGATCTTTAGAAACTCATTTTTGAGAAAGTTCTTTTCACATACTATTCAAAATGCTAAAGAAATGGAATTTCTAAAGGTGGAATAGGGGGACATGCTAATTGGCCAGTACGTGGTCAAATTCATTAAAATGTCTAAATTCTCTTCTTGTATTAGATTTAACCAAGATGAATCTTGGAAATGTGTTAAATTTGAGGAAGGATTGAGGATTGACATTCAAAATGTTGTTCGGCTGATTGAAATTCGGGACTTTGAAACTCTGGTTAATAAGTGTTGAATAGTTGAAAAACAATTTCAGAATCTTTTTTTGGAACCTAAATCACAAGATCTTCAGAAGAGGAAGAGAGGTGATGATAAGTTCAAGAAAGGGTCTTCTAAATCTAGCTTTACTCAAGGTAAGGATAAGCAGGTTTAGAAGGCATTTTTGGGACCAAAGTGTTCCAAGTATAGAAAACAACATGGAGACCGGCCCTGCCCAGTATGCTTTGTGTGTGGACAAATTGGTCATTTTGCGAATAAGTGTCCATCAAAGAAGGAAACTATGCCTACTTGAAAGCCACAAGCCCGAGGAAGAGTTTACACTCTAGGTGGTGAGGAGGTGACTCAGTCTTTTGACCTTATTGAAGGTAAATGCATTATTCACAATCACCTTTTAACTATATTGTAAGATTTGGGAGCATTCCACTCCTTTGTTTCGAATGATGGTATGAATGAGCTAAATTTACCTGTGTCTGAACTTTCATATGACTTATCTGTATCTACACCTACTGGTAAGCTAGTTATGACATCTAAAGTATGTCTTGATTGTTGTATAAAGGTAAGATTTTTAGTGTAAACCTTATCTATTTGCCTCTTATAGATATTGATGTGATTCTTGACATGGATTGGTTGTTCACCAACCATGTAGTTTTGAACTGTTTAGAAAAATTCCTAGTTTTCTTATCAGATATACCTACTAGAGTCATTCTATCTGAGTTTGTATATCTCAATGCGAATCAAGTTAATCTCTATTTAGAGGAGGGATCTCAAGGATATGTACCCTTATTTTCACTAAGCGCTGAGGTTGAGCAAAGCCTAGGTGAGATACTTATGGTGATTGAATATCCTGAAGTCTTTCCTAGTGACATAGTGGAACTACCACCCAAGCGAGAAATAAAGTTTTCTATAGACCTAGTTCTTGGGACGAGACCTATCTCCATAGCACCCTATCGAATGGCGCCACTGGAGTTAGCAGAACTCAAAAAGCAAATCGAGGATTTGTTGGATAAATAATTCAAAAGGCTGAGTGTTTCTCCATGGGGAGCACCTATGCTATTAGTGAAGAAAAAAGATGGTACCATGAGGCTCTGTGTAGATTACAGACAGTTGAACAAGGTGACCATTAAAAATAAATATTTGTTGCCTAGGATAGATGATCTAATGGATCAGTTGAGAGGAGTTGTGGTTTTCTCAAAGATTAATCTTAGGTCTGGATATCATCAGATAAAGGTTAAGGAAAAGGATATCCCTAAGATAGCTTTTAGAACTAGGTATGGGCATTATGAGTACCTCGTGATGTCTTTTGGGTTGACAAATGCACCGGCAGTGTTTATGGATTACATGAATCGAATTTTTAGACCCTACCTAGATCAGTTTATTATGGTGTTTATCAATGATATTTTAATCTATTCTAAGACGATGGAGGAGCATGAACAACATTTAAGGATAGTGTTGGAGACTCTTTAGGAGAATAAGTTGTTTACCAAACTTTCTAAGTGTGAGTTTTGGCTTTCATAAGTAAAGTTTTCGAGACATGTGATATCTCAGGGCAAGATTTTTGTGGACCCAAGTAAGGTTGATGTAGTGTTGCAGTGGGAGAGACCCACCATTGTGACCAAAATCATAAGCTTCATAGGCCTAGCAGGGTACTATAGAAGGTTCATAAAGGGGTGTCCTCAGTTAGCTCTACCCTTGACTAAATTAACTAGGAAATGTAGTTCTTTCGAATGGAGTCATGCTTGCGAGGATAGTTTCGAAGAGCTTAAAGTAAGGTTAACTGCTACACCAGTGTTGATGATTCCATATCCTTTGAAAACCTTTGAGGTGTATTGTGATGCTTCGAAGATGGGTTTGGGTTGTGTTTTGATGCAACATAAGAGAGTTATTGCTTATGCATCAAGGTAGTTGAAACCTCATGAGGAGAACTATCCTACTCATGATTTGGAGTTAGTCGCAGTAGTATTTGTCTTAAAGATTTGGAGACATTACTTGTATGGAGTTCAGTTTGAAGTGTTTGTGAAAATAAGTTTGCCCCAAATGGTTTTATATGTTAAGTTTTGATGATGACAAATACAAAACAAAAAGAATATCTTGCTTATACTCTTTGTTGCATTCTATATAGAGCATATCCATTAATATTTAATAAATATCTTATTTGGATGTGTCTATGAATGTCTTATATGCATGTTAAACTAACTAAAACTATATATTTATGATTTATGCATATGAAGATATTAAATTATGTTTTTGGACTAACTATGCTTGTTTAAGTGAGTGATACTTTGTAGGATAGTCCAAGTACCAATAGTGAGCTTGCAACAAGAAAGCAAAAGATCTCAATTAAGCTCAACACAAAGGAAAATGTGAATGCCTATTTCATGAAGGTATTGATAAACATCAAAGTCATGTCAAAGACCAAGTCCAAAGGAAGATTAAATGGTATAGCTTATAGAACTTAGGGTCTTTATATAAGAAGTCTTATGGATATCTCAAATATGTTTTTACAAATGATTTTTCTATGCTAAAATACCCAACAAATAAGTTTTGAAAAGTTATTTATGGTGGTAGTTCAAATTTATGAAAAATAGCCAAGTTTGAGTTTTACAAAAATGACCTTTGGTCACTCTTTTAATCATAACTTTCAAAATACTTTGAGTTTTGTTTTGAAACTTGTTTCATTTGAAAATAAACTCAAAGATCTTTCCAATGATTGGTCATTTGCTTAAAACGGATAAGAAATGAAGAAGTTATGATCATTTAAAGTCAGTTTTCAAAAGCTGAGTGGTTTATTCGAATAAACCAAATGTTATTCGAATAACACACCTTAAAAATCATACCAAAACGAGTTTTTAGTGGTTTATTCGAATAACCAAAAGGCTATTCGAATAACATGACCCATAAAACGTTCCAGAACTTGTTTTTGAAGGTTTATTCGAATAGTAAACCTATTATTCGAATAAAGACATTTAGGAACGTATTGTTTGAAGGTTTTATTCGAATAGGACTTCGTTTTATTCGAATAAACTCGATCCTGTTCTACGCAACGGCTATTTTCAGAGGCTTTAAATGTGATATCAAATTATACCCAGCGGCTCTTTTTCTTATACCACTATAAATACATGTTTTTGGGACATCTTTTAAACACACCCATTTATTTGAAATGATTCCTTCTTGCTTTATTTTGTGATACATATTTTACCAAATTTCTGTGCTTTTTTTAGCCAAAATTTGAGATATCCTTAGAGAGCTTCATAGAGCTTCAAATTATATTATTTACTCTGAGTGAGAGTTTCTCTTCATCTATATTTCTGTTTTTCTATATTGAGGGTGAGGTATCCTTCAAGATTTGTATAAGGGTGAGGTATCCCTTCAAGGTTTGTATAAGGGTGAGGTATCCTCGTGGTTGAGACTTTAGCACAAGGGTAGAGTTTCCCCGTGTGTGAAAAGTGCTCTTTTATGTAACGGTAGCAAGCACCTATTGAAGCTTGTACATATAGTGAAAAATCTCGAACCGTGTTTCGGGGATCGACGTAGACCACAAGTGGTTGGTGGTCGAACCAGGATAAATATCGTGCTGCTCTTTCTTCTTCTCTTTATCTCTTTATTTTATGTTATTTTATTTTATTGCACATTTACTTTCCGCTATTCTTAAAGTTTCTTTTCTTCATCACGCTCCTTTTGTGCTTTTATTTAAATAGCTTAAATATTTATATTTATTTTAAGAGCATTTGTGAAAAAGTTTTTATACCCAATTCACCCCCCCTCTTGGGTAATGGTTGCCATGACTAACAAGTGGTATCAGAGCTTCGTGCTCTGGTGAAAGCTTAACCGCTTAGAGTTAAAGATCCTTGTTTATTAGTAACCTTGAAAGTTTTTCAAAATGAAAGGTTTTGAAATTGATAAACCACCATTCTTTGATAGTGTGAATTTTGTTTATTGGAAAGCTAGACTAGAGTTTTATATACAGTCTATTAATTTGGATTTGTGGGATGTTGTGCTAAATGGATTTATTTATAAATCAAAACAAACTTGGAATAGTTTTGATAAAAAATGTTTTTCTTTGAATATTAGAGCTAAAATTTTGAGAAGTAGTTTGAATGATTATGCTTATGCTGAAATTAAAAATTGTTCTAGTGCTAAAGATATATGGGATGCTCTTAATGCTATTTATCTTGCTAACGATGATTTTGTGCATAAAGTTGCATATAGAAAGCAAGAAGAGCAAAAGTCATTGAAGGAAGTCTGTCATGAAACGCATGCTAAAAGAGATGTTCAAATTACTGAAGCAAGCCAAATGTCTCTTGGTGACGATGGTGCTCAATTCGAAGAAGAGGCAAAGCAAAATAAAATTGATGAGGAAGAAGGTGATTCCCTTAAAGAGCCAAGTATGCTAGAAATTGAGACTACTTCCTATATGGCTAAAAAGGATTTTGAGGTAAATAATTCTAAACTATATTATAGTCCTTCTTATGATGAGTTGCAAAGTGCATATAATGAATTGTATGATGGTTTGTTAAATTTAGAAAAGAAAAACTTATCGTATTTGAAAAATATTTCTTCTATTGAAAATGAAATTGAGACTTTAAAAAATGAATATGTTTTTCTTAATGAGGAAATGCCTTTGAAATATGAAACCTCATCTTCTGGTGAAAAATGTATTAATTTAGAAAGTCAAGTTGAGGACTTATATTCTGAATTTACCAAAGCTAATAATTGTAATTGCTTGAATTCTATGCTTATTAATGAGAATAAAATTAGTGTTATTCCATGTGAAAATTCAAGCAAGACTTATGGCAAAAATAATTTAGAATACAAAAATAACAAAAGGCTTAAGTTTTTCAAAAATGATATTCAAATGATTAAGCCATCATTAAATTCAATTATTTGTAATTTTTGTGGTCATCTAGGACATATGTCTCATTATTGCAATTATAGAAGAAATCATTATATGAGAAATTGTATGGTATGGGTTCCTAAAAATCCTAAAGGCCCTAATACTAACATTCAAGGACCCAAAATGAAGTGGGTACCAAAGTGTCTTCCTAGTATTTCAACTGTGCAGAAAATTTCTCAAAATGATGGACTTATTGGTCAAAGGAAAGAGGAATCATCACGAAGAGTGCTTCCAAAGCCCAATGAAAGAGATTTTAGTCAAAGAAGGAAGATGATTTCAATCAAAGCTTCTCAAGTACAAAATGTAGAACTTGCAAAGTTCAAAACACCAAAAGAGAAGCAATGGGTAAGGAAAAGAGTTCCCTTATTTACCAAGGCCAAGGTATCAACAGTTTTTACCTCTCATGAGCATTTACATGCAAAGTCAATAAATTTGAGGTATATTCCTTGTAGGCCTTAGGTAGAGGATAGAATCATGTGTATTTGATAAAATTTGAATATTATATTTAACACATGATTATGTTCATTCTTATTACATTAAAATTCATTAATTTGTTATATCTTGGTACATAAAGTTCTATAATACTTATGTATGCTTTATATGCTTTAAAACTGTCTATGTATCATGAAAGCAAGCATGTTATCGGTTATATGCTTAATAGAAAATGATTATTTAATTTATGGTGCTCAATTTACATATTATAAAAAAATTGATCTTTATGAGAGCATGATAGATTAATAGCCAAAAACTAACACACAAGGACCCAAGAAAATTTGGGTACCAAAAGTCAAAAATTAAAGTGTGTTGTAGGTGTGCTTGAAGGCCAAGAGCTAACTTTGACATCTTGAAAGTGGTTGCTGCAAGTACAAAGAGCAGAAATAATTGCAAGCTCTCTTCCTTGTCTCCGTGAAGTTTAGACTTACAATTTTTGGATAAGTGAAACCTTTTATTATGCTTTTCTTTTTAAAAATATTTCTACATATTAATATGCTAGATAAAGTATAATTCTGGTTTGAAATGACATGTCTAAATGATAATATCATTGAGCATGAGTTTTTGTTTAATCTTAAGTTTTTGATCAATCATATATATAATTAAATATTTGAATTTATATGATTATTATCTCTTTTTAAATCACATCTATGTATATATGCTTTGATTTCTTGAACGTATGCATCTCTGTGGTTCTTTGTCAGCTTATAAGGTTTTTATTCGAATAAAACTCATTACTGCTTGTCAAATAATGTGCTGCATATCAGCTTTATTCGAATAAAACATAGTTTATTCGAATAAACTGATTCCTGTGTTAAAACCTGCTTGAATATCATCTCTGTTTATTCGAATAAATATCTGTCTATTCGAATAACCAGAAGCCTTCGTCTATCAGTTTTAATATCTGCCCTCTGCTTATTCGAATAGATCTCAGGCTATTCGAATAGCCAGAACCTGTTCTTTATCAGTCTTGACTGATGACTTTCAGTCTATTCGAATAACTTCCACAGTTATTCGAATAAACCCTGTTATCTTGCCAAAACACTTGCCTTCCCAGTTCTCCTATTCGAATAAAACGCAGAGCTTCTGCTATTAGAATAAAACCCTTTTCATTCGAATAAACTTGGGTGTTTCAAAACAAAAGGTTCTGATATATATGCTTAATCAAATTGACTATTCTTTTGATGCTTATATATAATTGGCTTGATTAATCATGAAATATCTTTTGCCATTGTGAACTTATTTATTGTTTTGAATGCTTATTTGTTTGGCATAATAACTAACCTCTATGGATCCAAAATTGATGGATACCAAAGAAAATTCTTTGAATTGTGTTGTAGGGTGATAACTACCTCAAGCAAGCATTTAAATGGAATAAGCTTATTCAAGTTAAGGATAGTAAAAGAATTCAACTTTTGAAAGGGGTGCAAAGAATCTCTATTCCCTCGTGAAAACTTGAAGCTTGGAAGTGAGAGTCATCTACAAAAATTCAAAGACTACACTTTTGGTGATATCAAACTATTATTGAATATCATGTGATATTTGGATAAGTAGAAATTTGTTTTTTTTTTATGCCTTAACATGTTTTAAGTTGTGTTTTTCTAGCATTATATCTTGAAAGCATCTCTACATATGCTAACATGCTAGATATGTATATATTTTTACTTGGAATGACATGCTATGGTAATATCTTTGTTATTAAGCTTGTGATCAATTCTCTTTGTTTAAATATGAAAATTCATATTCTCAAAAGTCATTCTAATCCCTTCTCTTTGATGCTTAATTGTCTTATATACTTACTTGGAGATTGAAAAGTAAAATATTACATGTCTTCTTGCTTGATATGTTAAATTTTGAAAACAAGAAGTAAATAATTTCAAAAGTTACAGCTCTATGGCTTTTCAATTCTTTCATTACAATAAGGGACTTTTTGTTCTTGGTATGTGTAAGTACTAAAATTCCTTACTTAATATTACATGCCTAACATGATCACTGTTTGCCCCAAAATGCTTATATAAGTTTTGATGTTGATCATGTATTTCTTAATAAACTTTTATCATGCCTTAAAATGCTTAAACATTTTTTTTTGGATTCAAGTGCATATGTACTTCATACATTCTTGTTAGAACTAATATTGCATGGTTGATTATGTGATACATGCTTTAAATTATATATCAACCTAATTTATGCTTGTAAATGAGATTAAATGATATTTGATGCTAACCTATGTTTTAGAGGACTTTTAAAGTTAGCTTTGCAAGTCTCTCTATGTGTTTCAAATATAGCTATCAGATTTTTTTTATACAAGCATATGTGGATAAACGAGAAAAGTTGAATGGAATTCAAATGAAGAGGAAGATAAAGAAGACTTTCTTCTAGTGCAATGAAATGTAGAATTCAAAGGAAGAAAGCTCAAAGTTAAAGGACCAATAAAGAAGGAGCATCACTCTTTATATGACTCAATAAGTATCTCTATCCCTTAACTTTTATGGTATTCTATATGTTATGAATTGTATGATACTTATTGATAAATTAATGTTAAATTACTAGATGCTTCCAAGGAATATATGGCTTTTTATATAAAATATCTCTACCTTTCTAAAATGCTTTTGAAAATATAATGTGCTCTTGTAAAATTCTTTTTGAAAGGGGGAGAAGTTTTTAAAGTGGCTTTTTTTTATTGAAGGATTAAGAAGATGTATTTTTGATAATATGCATATTTTGAGGGGGAGCCTAGCTCTGAAGTTGTTTATATCTCTTGCCTTACATCTTTATTTGGTTACATAAAGTGTTTTATTACTATCATATGCTAAATGTTGACATACAAAAATATGACAAGCATTGCATGAATAAACTTCTATATCTTGAAAGCATGTTTATTTCATCTCTCTTTGAATCATGAGTTTTATCTATAAGGGGAGAACAAATTTTTATCTTTCCTTCCTAAGCCTTTTTGTTGATGTCAAATAGGGGGAGAGAAAATTAGAAAGAAAAATATGTTCTTGTGCTCAATTGCTTGATATGCTTACATAAATATCAATTCTTGTATATTACTCAACATATTTTTCTTTGGTGATTTGTCATCATCAAAAAGGGGGAGATTGTGAAAATAAGTTTGCCCCAAATGGTTTTATATGTTAAGTTTTGATGATGACAAATACAAAACAAAAAGAATATCTTGCTTATACTCTTTGTTGCATTCTATATAGAGCATATCCATTAATATTTAATAAATATCTTATTTGGATGTGTCTATGAATGTCTTATATGCATGTTAAACTAACTAAAACTATATATTTATGATTTATGCATATGAAGATATTAAATTATGTTTTTGGACTAACTATGCTTGTTTAAGTAAGTGATACTTTGTAGGATAGTCCAAGTACCAATAGTGAGCTTGCAACAAGAAAGCAAAAGATCTCAATTAAGCTCAACACAAAGAAAAATGTGAATGCCTATTTCATGAAAGTATTGATAAACATCGAAGTCATGTCAAAGACCAAGTCCAAAGGAAGATTAAATGGTATAGCTTATAGGACTTAGGGTCTTTATGTAAGAAGTCTTATAGATATCTCAAATATATTTTTACAAATGATTTTTCTATGCTAAAATACCCAACAAATAAGTTTTGAAAAGTTATTTATGGTGGTAGTTCAAATTTATGAAAAATAGCCAAGTTTGAGTTTTACAAAACTGACCTTTGGTCACTCTTTTAATCATAACTTTCAAAATACTTTGAGTTTTGTTTTGAAACTTATTTCAATTGAAAATAGACTCAAAGATCTTTCCAATGACTGGTCATTTGCTTAAAACGGATAAGAAATGAAGAAGTTATGATCATTTAAAGTCAGTTTTCAAAAGCTGAGTGGTTTATTCGAATAAACCAAATGTTATTCGAATAACACACCTTAAAAATCATACCAGAACGAGTTTTTAGTGGTTTATTCGAATAACCAAAAGGCTATTCGAATAACATGACCCATAAAACATTCCAGAACTTGTTTTTGAAGGTTTATTCGAATAGTAAACCTATTATTCAAATAAAGACATTTAGGAACGTATTGTTTGAAGGTTTTATTCGAATAGGACTTCGTTTTATTCGAATAAACTCGATCCTGTTCTACGCAACGGCTATTTTCAGAGGCTTTAAATGTGATATTAAATTATACCCAACAGCTCTTTTTCTTATACCACTATAAATACATGTTTTTGGGACATCTTTTAAACATACCCATTTATCTGAAATGATTCCTTCTTGCTTTATTTTGTGATACATATTTTACCAAATTTATGTGCTTTTTTTAGCCAAAATTTGAGATATCCTTAGAGAGCTTCATAGAGCTTCAAATTGTATTATTTACTCTGAGTGAGAGTTTCTCTTCATCTATATTTCTGTTTTTCTATATTGAGGGTGAGGTATCCTTCAAGATTTGTATAAGGGTGAGGTATCCCTTCAAGGTTTGTATAAGGGTGAGGTATCCTCATAGTGGAGACTTTAGCACAAGGGTAGAGTTTCCCGTGTGTGAAAAGTGCTCTTTTATGTAACGGTAGCAAGCACCTATTGAAGCTTGTACATATAGTGAAAAATCTCGAACCGTGTTTCGGGATCGGACGTAGACCACAATTGGTTGGTGGTCGAACCAGGATAAATATCGTGCCTACTCTTCTTCTCTTTATCTCTTTATTTTATGTAATTTTATTTTATTGCACATTTACTTTCCGCTATTCTTAAAGTTTCTTTTCTTCATCACGCTCCTTTTGTGCTTTCATTTAAATAGCTTAAATATTTATATTTATTTTAAGAGCATTTGTAAAAAAGTTTTTATACCCAATTCACCCCCCCTCTTGGGTAATGGTTGCCATGACTAACAGTGTTCAGTGATCATAAGAGTTTGAAGTACTTATTTGATCAGAAAGAGATGAACATGAGGCAACGAAGATGGATGGAGTTTCTGAAAGACTACGACTTTGAATTAAAGTACCATTCGGGTAAAGCCAATGTGGTGGCTTATGCACTAAGTAGGAAATCCCTACATGTGTCTCGTATAATGATCCAAGAGAGTGAACTTTTTGAGAGTTTTAGATATATGAGTCTTTCAGTAGATGTGTTACCACATAGTCTTAGTGTGAGTCGAGTGGACATAGTAAGTGACTTTAGGACTCGGATATTGGAAGCTCAGAAGGAAGATAAGACTCTTAGGGATGTGAGTGAACAGATCTTTTTAGGTAATCCTAGTGAGTTTGATATGTCTGATGAAGGGATGATTAAGTTTAAAGGTAGACTTTGTATTCCTCGTGAATCTGAAATCAAAGATAGGATCCTTGAATAAGCTCATTGTAGTCAGTACACTATCCATCCTAGGGCCACTAAGATCTATTAAGACTTGAGGAAGTTGTTTTGGTGGTCTGGTATGAAGAGGGACATAGCCGAGTTTGTGTCTAGGTGTCTAACTTGTCAGAAAGTCAAGATAGAACACTAGAAGCTCTCGGACCTCTTCAATCTTTAGGAATCCCTGAGTGGAAATGGGATTGCATCACAATGAATTTTATGATGGGTAGTACGCGTAAAATACACTAAGAGTAAGTGCACTCTATCGTCAAGTAATATAGGACTTGAGTCCTAGTTATTGATCCCATGAGGAATAAGTAGTAATTACTAGATTCGCAAAACCCTTTGTTATCCAGACAATAAAAAATATATGAATAAATTCAAAATAAAATCAAAATAAAAAAATAAAGAAAAGCAATGAGCAATCAAACAAAGAATATGTAATCAATGAGAAAAAGATTAGGGTGCAAGATTCACTTGAATCCAATTATTTAGATTTTCTTTCATTTATGATGTAAGATAATTCTTTTGTCAATATTCTCTTATTTACTATTAAATCCCAATGGTCATGGATGAAACAATATTCTATTCCTAAATTAAATCACCTATTTAGTCATTTAGTTTAATTAATTAGGAATGCATTAAGTTTCAATTCAAGATATGAATTAACATACCTTTCAATTCCATTGGTAGGAAAAATTGATGTTTGATCATTCACCAATCTAATCCTAGGCTTACCATATAGATCCACTCATTGAATGCGGATGGTCACCGGTCAAACAATGAATTAACACATGCCAAAAGTAATTAGGTTATGACAACATTGCAAGCAATATGATAAACCCTAAAGAAATTACCTTAATTAAATTAGAAATCAAATCCAAATAATTAGGAAAACAAGATTCCCCATAGCCCTAGTTATGGGTTTAGCTACTCATGTTCAATACAAACAAACTCATATCAAAATATAAACCCATGAAAAGAAAACCCAAAGAAAGGGAAAAACTAGAAAGAAAGAGAAATCAAAACCCCTTTAATAGAGATTAAGATATTCAAGCCTTTAAGAATTAAATCCTCCCTTTGAAATCATCCTCCAAGGTCTGCTACCACAAAACAACACTCTCAAGATTAGGGATTTTTAGTGTAATGTGCTCAATCTGTTGTTTGTGTTGAATTTAGCATAATTTTTTCTATTTTATTGAAAATCACGTGTTCTGTTATGCATCCAGTGCTTAAGCGCTCAGTTCTGAGCGCTTAAGCACTCAGCGACTTACTCCTGGGTGATCAGGTGCCCAACTCTCACCACTCAGGTGCTCTAGGCGCTCAAGCTATCAGATCTGAGCGCTCAAACGCTGGCGACTGATGCAAAATTCTTCTTTTCTTTTGCTTCTTTGAACATCCAGTCTTCTCCTTGATTAATTACTTGACAAAAACACATAAAACACTTAATAAAAATATAATCAAATAATACTAAAAATATAATAAAACTTACGAATAAAATTCATTAAAAATAAATAAAAGGAATATGAAAAACTAAGGAATTGAACCCTAAAAATATGACATGTTGACGGTTCATCAATGGGTTTGCCTAGAATTCAGTTAGGATTAAATGCAATATGGGTTGTAGTGGATAGACTAACCAAGTCTGCCCATTTCACACCTATTAGAGCTAACTACTCCGTGGATAAACTTGCCCAGTTATATCTTCAGGAGATAGTTAAGATGCACGGTGTACCCCTTAGTATAATTTCTGATAGAGATCCTAGATTTACATCTAAATTTTGGGGAGCCATGCAGAAAGCTTTCGGAACAAAGCTTATTTTGCATATAGCATACCATCCACAGACTGACAGTTAATCGAAAAGGACTATTCAAACCTTTGAGGATATGCTGAGAGCATGTGTGCTAGAGCAAAAAGGGAGTTGGGACACGTTTTTACCCTTAGTGGAGTTTGCCTACAATAACAATTTTCATACTAGCATAGGTATGGCATCGTACGAAGCACTTTATGGTAGAAAGTGTAGGTCACCTTTATGTTGGTATGAGGTTGGAGAGAAAACCATTCTAGCTCCTGAATTTGTACAGTAGATCATAGATCTAATCAAAATGATCCAGGATAGATTGGTTACGGCTCAAAATAGGCAAAAAAGTTATGCTAATAAGAGGAGAAGACATCTAGAGTTCAGTGAGGGAGATCATGTATTCTTGAGAGTCACTCCGACCCAATTTGCTAAATCAAATTGCACTTCCACCCAGTTTGCCAAACCTTCACGATGTATTCCATGTGTCACAGCTTAGGAAGTACAATCTAGATCCTTCACATGTCATAAGAAATGAATCTGTGCAGTTAAGAGAGGATTTGTCTTATGTTATGCGACAAATGAGGATCATGGACAGAGGGGTCAAAGAGCTTAGAGGTAAGGGGATTCCTTTAGTGAAGGTTCTTTGGGATAATGTTAGTTTTGAGGAGGCGACTTGGGAGTTGGAGTCCCACATGCAGCAAGACTACCTGCAATTGTTTATATGAGGTAAGTAATTTTTAGGACAAAATTTTAAAAAGTGGGGGGGGGAGAAATGTAACATCCTCTTCAACATGTCAGACTTATAAATAGTTATAGAGGTAGCTTAATGCTTGCTTAACATGCCTGTTTAATTTTTTGACAATATGAGTTAGTTTAGACACTTTGTTACAAGCCGAAAGGTAAAAAGTAGCTTAAATGACCCAAATATTAGCTTAAATGGCTTAGTTAATGGAAATAAATGTGGATAATTTGTTTCTAAATCACAAATGTGTATTTTGTGATGTGGTTAAAGTTTGGAAATAATTGAAGTCTGTTTGGTATTTTTAGGCATACTGGTTGTATATTTTAATACCAGATTGACTAGTCACAGATATGGAAAATTATAATACTGGTTAAATGACTTTTTAGCAGATCAGGAAATATTAGTGTTATAATGCTTGGTCCTTAGCTATCCACGGTTTTAGCCTTTTTACTTGGCCCTTAGTCTCTTATTTCTCACTTCATTATTTTCTCTTCACGGTTGGGGAAAACAAAAGCAAAAGCAGTAAGAGAGAAAAGAGAAAAAAAGGGGAAAACAAGAGAAAAAAGAGGAAAGGAAAAAGAGGAGATCAAAGGGGAAAGGCAAGCTTGAGGATTTGTGATCATCTTCATCATCACCACCATCTTTGCTACTCAAGGTAGGGGTTCTTGAGTCTTTAAACTTCTTTCCTTCTATTTTCACCATTATTGCAGAAGTGTTGCATAATATGCTAATTTGGTTGTTAGAGGTGTTTGAAGTGTATTTCTTACTTGAATGAGTTTCTTTAATTGTTTATGACTTGTTCATGGATTGAGTTTGAGTTAGAAACTTAGAACTTGTCATTTGAATCTTTGAATCCCAAAAGAGAGAGAGTTAGGTCCTAGATGAGAGATTTGGTCTTTAGGTCCAAATTAGATGTCTTTGATGGTGATTATTGATTCCTAGGTGTTAGTGAACTTGTTAGGAACCTTAAATCACCTAGAAACTGGTTTGGAGTGGCCAAAATTCGTGATTTGTTCCAATGGAACAGTACCACGTGCTGCAAAATTATGCAGAATCAAGTTCTTGCTTGATGTAATTGATTACAAGGTCAATGTAATCGATTACAAAGCCTCTAGAAGTGAAGTAATCGATTACAAGACCAATGTAAATGATTACCAAAGTTCTGGATTTTATGTAATCGATTCCATGGGAAATGTAATCGATTACCAGGCTCCTAACTTTGTTGTAATCGATTACAAAAAGGGTGTAATCGATTACAAGTCCCCTGTTTGTAGAGAAAACCAAGTATTACTTGATGGAATCATTTGTGCAAGTCTTTTAAGGTGTATTTAGGCACTTTTTGGGATATTTCTTGGATGAAATTATCAACTTACATATATGAAAAGTTTGGGAAATTATTAGATATTCAAAGGGTGATAGAATGTCTAGGTCAGTGTTTAGAACTTTGTTCAACATGAGGTTGATTTCTAAGTCACTTGTGAGTGATTTTGGGATGTTATAAATACTATTTAACTGGATATATGAATTTAGCTACCTTTGTTGGATAAGTGAGGCTAAGATTCTTATGTTCTAGTGTTTGATATATGGCTTGAATATTTGGTTTTCAAACCTAGTATTTGCTTGTCTTCCTATGTATTATAACCTTAGATGGTGTGCACAACCATATGACCTGAGAATGAGGTGTTGGATCCGAATTCTCCTTACGGGTTTGCTTGTATAGTCAGGGTTATCGGTGTATGGAGTTGGTGTCGTTACTCTTACTTTTGTAAGGGAAACTAGTCCACACATCACCAAGTAGTGTCAGGGCAGAATGCCTATTCTACTTAGTATATATAAGGAACGCGATTCCTGGGGGAAAGTAAGTAAATAGCTTGTGTTTTCAACTTAAAAATCTGCATTGACGTTGCACATCCATAACACGTGGACTTTGTTCGAGCATAATCATACTTTATAACATAAGTCATCGTACAGTTGATATTTGTATGGGCAATTGTCATGGCTTAATCAATTAATTTTTTAGTAGCTTGTTCGATAATACCTTAGGATTGTATAAGCGATTCTTTGATATTATTGATTGCTGATTATTCTTTTACTTAGAATGCGTTTATAGTGTTCAGTTGAATTATTTATATTAAATTATTAACTACTGGTATTGATATGCTTATACTAAGAAATTATAATTTCTCACCCCTGAATTTTTTATGTAAATCCAGGTAAAGTCCCAAAAAAGGATCAGGGCAAGGAAAAGAAGAAGCAGAAGACTTAGATTAGTGTTTTGTTTCTTTGTTGACCAATATGGTTGTGTGTATTTTTGGTTGTAGAAGCTTATGTATACTGTATGGCGTGTTAGCTAGTGATAGTTGTATATATAACTTTTTAATCATTCGTGACTCTCTATAATAACTGTGTAAGTTGTTATGGAATTATATTTTTTGCATTTCTAGAAATGACTTATCTAATGTGATTTATTTTGGAATATTCTGTTTATTTATTATAAATTGTATTAGGGTGTTACATGCACAATATGTTTGCATATTCTCCTTCCACTATATTTTATAAAGATTATATGATGGTATAGATAAATCATTTAAAGTGTACCTATTAATGCGTGAATTTTAATTAAAAAATTAAAGGTAAAAGAAATATCATTACAAGAAATTCATGTATTGCTGGTGGATGATATGTTTGGAAATTTAAATTTTTGACAAATTTTGAGTAATTGGAAAAATACTTGGTAAAAACTAAACACTATTGGAAAATTTGCCGTAAATTATTTCCAGTTGAAAAGATCCACTAGAAATTTGTCAGAAATTTACCAGCGTATTATAAGTTTGCTGGAAATTTTTTAGGCTGATATGCCGGTGGAAAATAATGATGTCATTTTTGTCACGTAGAAATATTTTTGGCGACCAATCTGCTGGAAATGTTGTTATTTTTGAAAAAAAAAATTACTTAAGCTATGAACTTGTATCGTAAATGAAAATGAATAAATAAATGCATTTTGACATTACAATGAAGCAAAAGAAAAAATAATTGAAAGTGTGATTTTTACACAGGATGATTTTGACTACTACTAACAAAATGTAGAATAATTCAAAAAGTAAATACATCAAGAGAACAAACTTATAAAAGAGATTCCATGTCATTAACATCATTCTTCTACTTATCGCCCAACAACCTCAAAAAGAAACAAACACACTTTTCCCCCAACAATCAAACAAACCAATACCACATTACAAAGTACAAAGAAGAACACAATCAAAATAATAACACATCAAATCCAAGAAAAAACTTAAGAAAAAATATACAATATAAACTTTGACTGCCATTGATGAAGTCTTCCATAGTCTCTATGCTTCATTTTGTTAGATGAACAAAGCACTGAAGCTGATGGTAGCAAAATGGTGGGTAGCTCAAACCATATATACTTAAGCTATATACTTGTTGCTTTTGCAAACACCACCTTCGTAGGTTGAGAGTGATTGAAGATGCAAAGAAAGTGATTTGAGAGGAAGAGAGTGATCAGAGAAGGAGAGGGAAAAGGGAAAAGAGAAAAGAAATGGATAAGAAGACTTTGTAGGTGTAGTTATAACTTAATTTTTGGTGGATTTTTTTGGGGCTCGATCTGTCGTAAACTAACAAAAACTGCTTCATTGATTTCCATTCCTTTTTCAACAAATTTTCTGACGGCTCAATCCACCACAAACTATTTCTGGTGGATTTTCCTATGGATTTTATCCTCCCAAAAAATTAAAAAACTACCGTATTGATTTCTATTCCTTTTCTGTCATATTTACCCACGACTCAATCCACCACAAAATTGTTTCTAGAGGATTTCCTAGGGAAATTTATATGCCAAAAAAATTTGAAAAACTACCGCATTAATTTTAGTTCCTTTTCTAACAAATTTTTCAGCAGCTCAATCCTCCACAAAACTATTTTTGGCAGACTTTCCAGAGGAATTCATTTGGAAAAAAATTGAAAAACTACCACATCGATTTACATTCCTTTTCTAGTAGATTTTTGGCAACTCTATTTGCTATAAACTGATTCCTATTAATTTTCCTGTAGGATTTATCTGCTACAAAGTAATTATTTATTGGCAAATATAATTCTATTAGAAAATGCCAATGATAATACGCGAATTTGTTGTAGTGTATATTTTTAACAGAATAATTAATTAGTAGACATGATAAATATTTTTTTGTTTTTGCTTTTAATAAAAATTATGACGCAAACTAGTTATTTTGGTTTCTAAATTCTAGATTATTTTTTAACCAAATAAGTCACTTTATTTGTTATAGCCTTTTTTTCTATTGGTTTGGCAACAAAAAAGAAGAAAAAAGTATTTTATGATTAAATATAAAGTTAAAAAAGAAAAGAAAATAAAACTAGTTAGGTATGGTGGCTGTAATGCAAGTTGTGTTGGGTTGGGTAGTGAAAACAAGGATAAAGAGAAATATGGATTGTGTGCAGTTCATATTTGAACTACAGCTGGTGCAGTTAACATCCAACGGCTAACACCATACACTTAATCTTTTCTCTAACATTTTGTCCTAAAAAAAGTTATTTTCAAAGGTTAAGATTCTTTGCAGTTTTTTTAAACTATAGAGAATCTTGACTTGAAGAGATTAGACAAAGGTTAAGCTAAATAAAGCATCACGGTGTCCGTTGGAATAGAGAGTGCTTGTGGAGAAATTCTAATATGCTACAATAACAGCAATAAAAAGAACACTTCTTGAAGATATTTACCAATAAAATTTAAGTGAATATGCTTGAAATCAATAATGAAAATATTTTTGGAGTATACCATTATTACTGCTCTAAGAGCATGCATTAATTTCTTTCTTTTTAAGAACATGAAAGTGCACCCTGCATAAAGCCACATTTTGAATTACTACAAACACCCCTACCCTAGTCTTTACGGGCCATTCCATCTTTCCCCATAGCCTAGCCAACAAGAGCCATCACCCACCTCATCAATACTCAACACTCAACCCATCATTGCCATAAATGAATTATCTCCCATTCAGTCATTCATTCTTTCTTTCTATCATCAAAACTCCAAAAATCATGTCCCCATTCGCACTATTGTCAAATAATCCATTTCATAACACTACAAACTATTAAAGACCATGCTTTGCATTTATTTTCCTTTGGACTTGTTTGCTTTTGTTATTGATCAGTACTGAATTCTAGGCCCAATAAGGTAGGCCCAAAAGTCATAAGTGATGTGACCTATTCCCCTTGTGGAAGGGATTATCTCAAAAGGGCTAATCACAAGCCAACAAGCAAGGCTATGATACTTCTAGGAAATCTCCCCTATAGCACTTATAATGACCAAAATATCTTTGCTAAATACTTAGTCCCCAAGACACTCCTCCCTATAAATAGCTATAACATCATGAGGGTAAGGATCTTTTCTCGCTCATTACACTTGTAACACCCTAGAAGATCATGATAGACTTGTAAATGGTTTTGTTGGTAGCCTAACACTAGTTTGTCTTGCTTGTGAATTTTTGTGACCGTTTAAGTACGTTTAGTCATTTTGCTATAGCACTATATATGGAATATAACTATTTTTAGCCCTGGCTTTGACTTAAACTACTTAGTCAGTGAAAATAAGTGTGAAAAAATTATTTCTAGGTCACAAATATGTGTAAGTAGATGTGATTAAAGTTTGAGAATTTTTAGAGTTAGTTTGACATTTTTAAGCATATTGGTTGTGTGTTTTAGTATTGAATTGACCCTCAACAGATATAGAAAATGTGACAATGGTGAAACAAGTTTTTTTAATGAATCTTAGGATTTATTTTAAGTTTGTTGGAAGTTAAGAATCTTGGTTTGGTGAAATCCAAGCATTCTTAGCAGATCGGGGTAAAGTAGTGTAGTCACTTAAGTTACTAAGTGACCACACGATTGTTAGGGTAGCCTTTATAAGTGACCAAAAGTGATACTTTTGTGTCATTTTTCTTTGCTCCTTCTTGACTGCAACAAAGAGAATCAAAGAGAAAGGCAAGAAGTAAGGCAAAGGTGGTGAATCAACCAACAAAGAGGAGGAAGAGTTTAGTAGAGGAGAGGAGCTCTTTTCAAACTTCTTTTCTGGTCTTTGAGGTAGGGGGAAGCTTAGTTTGATTGCTTGTATTCATTTCTTTCATGTTTAGTTCTTGAGGGACTTAATGAAGATATGGAAGTTTGAGAGTGATTTTGTGATTCTTGAGTTGAATCTTGATGTGATTAGTATGGTTGAGTTAGAACTGATTTGTGGATGCATTAGGATGGATTTTTCATCATTTGAATGCCTAAATTCCCTTTTGGTTATTTTTGGGGGTTTAGGTTAGATGTTGAATTTTAATTCATAAAGTGATTGAATTAAATGAAATTGAAGTGGATTAAGAGTTGATTTGTGTAGTTGAACCTTGTTTGAGGTTAGAAAATCACTTGGAAGTGAATTTGAGTGATTATAAGATCACTTGTTCCCAATGGAACAGTGATCGTTTCTGTAAAATTATGTAAAAACTGAATCTATGCCTTTAACACTTAAGCGTTGAAGACAGGGCGCTCAAGTGCCCAATGCCCAAGAAGAACTTGTGATGCACGTGGCACGCTTGAGCGCGCAGAACTTGAGTGCCTGAGTGCCCTCAGCCCAGAAGATGGTTGTGTGTTGCTGCATGATTAGCGCCTAAGCGCTGGTTTGGAAGCCCCTAAGTGCCCAACGTTGGACAGAGTAGAGCCCTTATTTGGGGAAATTAAAGGGGGTTACTTGTGTGATGCTTTCTTTTATACTTCTTAATGAGCAGTGAGACTCTTTTAGGAGTATTTGATGAAGTGTGTGAGTGAAATAAGTTTGATATGCATATAAATCAATTGTGATACTAATTATAGAAGATAATTAGTGATTGTTTTGCATGAGATGTTTGTGAAACACATTGAGGTGCGTAATATCCTCTTTGTGTTGTTTGAGAAGCATAGATTGGTGAGTAATATCCTCTCTATTATTTGTGAAACACATCGAAGTGTGTAATATCCTCTTTGTGTTGTTTAAAGCATATTGGGATGCGTAATATGCTCTCTATATTGTGTGTAATAAG
This sequence comes from Ormosia semicastrata, assembly GCA_029884595.1. NCBI lineage: Eukaryota > Viridiplantae > Streptophyta > Magnoliopsida > Fabales > Fabaceae > Ormosia > Ormosia semicastrata. The sequence goes on along the minus strand of JAQQTO010000056.1, from coordinate 50,143,901 downwards.
GTGAGTAATATCCTTATTACGTTGTGAGTGAGGAGATAAGTAATATCTTCTTTGCTTTGTTTGAACAGTGGAGGTGAGTAATATCCTCTGTTTATTTTGATGGATAGTATTGGTGAGTCATATCCTCACTATGCTTGATAAACTATTACATATCATAACATATCCTAGAGTATTTAAGGTGGGTAATATCCTTAATACATCTGAAGGCTCATGACATCTTGAAACTGCATTCATTCTTAGGACTTGCATAGACATATACATTAGACATAATTAAGCATAGCAGGACAATTATATGGGTAATTGCGTACTTCTATGATTGAAAAGTTAGCTGAATAACCTATATGATTGAATAACTTATTAGTATTAGAATACTTCTACTGAGATATGTTTTTTTTACCCCGATTGTGTTGCCATGTAAATCCAGGTGCTAGTGCTTCGAAAAAGAAGAAGAAGATGTATGAGGACTAGCATAGTACAGATGCTGTTTTGAGCTGAGCATATATAAGTTTTATATTTGCTTAGTTGTTTAGAGTTATGTATAACAGTATGCCATTTTGAGGCTATGATGTATATATATAACTTTTGTTATCATGGCTCTCCATATTTATTCATTGCGTATGAACGATATGGGTTTAGTTTGTTATTATATGCTAGAAGTAGCATGGTCAATATTGATTATTCTCTTATATGACGATATATTAGGATAGTAAATATTAGGATATTACAACACTCACCTTGCACCCTCACTGACTTAAGTGTTGGAGTGTCTTGCAAGTACTCGACCCCCTATTCCAACACTCCAAGCTAGAAGAAGTTTGCTGTAGTGAGTTGGCTCTGGCCTAAGGAGCCCACTCATCTAGGACAAAACAACGGCACTGTTTGTGGGGATCTAGTAAATTGATACTCCCACACCTTTACCACGCCCAACACACAAAAAGGAATGGCCACAAACCAGGAACTAAGAGATGGAGTGCAAGCCTCAATGATGGCTAGCCAGCCTTATTACAGGCCTACCTCTTCATAACGACTCTGCTTTGCTATTCAACGAGCAGAACCACACACATAGGAGCAACGCCCCTTTTCCCCAATTCTACAAGAAGTGAGAGCACCAAACCCACCAACCAAGAACTACTAACTATGTTCAATGAGCAACAAAAACATTAAACAAAGATACTCTACATTCTAAACCGAAATAAAAAATGAGTGGCTAAAAATGATGCTAAAGATGGCATGGATCACGAAGCATGGAATGCTTAACAGCCCCGCACTGGGAAGCAGGCTCACGTTGATCGAGAACAACAAAGAAGGCAGGATCCTTCTACCACTTCTGACCCCTCACACCAACAAGGGGCCCATTATAGTTTCAACTACCTATTCTCTAAGTTTATTATAGGAGCATAGCTTCCCAAAGGCTTTAAAGCACTTGCCATTGAGGCATATGACAGGTCTACAGACCCCCAAGAGTACCCGAACGCCTTTATGGCCTCCATGCTACCTTTATACTTCAGAATTCCTAACCTCCACACCTTCATATAAATGTTAGCAACCTCTATATTTTATTTTAGACAAAAAAAACCCATAAGTATCTTTTAAGAACAACTTAAATTTGTTGGCATTTTAGTGGATTACACATTTAACAGAAAAAGAAAATACTTGTGTTTTGTTTTAATGAAGAGAGAATATGACTTTATTACTAACTATACTTTTTTTTGTTTTAAAATTTTATATTAATATATGTAATAATTTTTAATATATATGATATATTCATTAATTAAAAAATAAGAATGATTAGAAAATACAAGATATAAAATAAAAATAGTTCTAGAACAAAAATAATTAATACGTAATTTATAAATTATGTATAATATGAAAATGTTATATTTTTTGTTATGTATCAATTTGTTACTTAATATGTTATAAACTACGTATCAGTATGTTAATTGAAAACTATAATTTTATTATTTTATATTGTATATTTTAATACTATTTTATTTTTTAACTGTTGAATAAATCATGTTTAATAAATCATTTAATAATAATAATAATAATAATAATTATTATTATTATTATTATTATTACATGATTTTAATATAAATGTAATAATGGGAGATTAAATAATAATGAGTACAGTTAGTAATAATGTTATATTCTCTCTTTTCATTAAAACAAAATACAAGTATTCTATTTTTTCATTAAAAACTGATTCTTCTATTCTCTTTATTCATTAAATGAGTAAAAGTGTATATATCTAAAATGCCCACAAATTTAAGTTGTTCTTAAAAAATATTTGTGAAGTTTTTTTTGTCTAAAACAAAATGTGAAAGTTACTAACCAACATAAAAGTGTCCTCAAATTCCCTAGTCATCACTACAAAAGCTCAAAAAAATACTCCTGAATCCTGATGTGATCATATATAAGACCAAGTTGAACATCAACTTGGGACTGATTCATTTTACTCTAATCATCATACACACATACACACACACACACACACACACACACACATATAATATATATATATATAGAGAGAGAGAGAGATAAGTTGTTTATAGTAAATATGTTTACTCTCATCCTTATTTTCTAGATAATTTTGTGACCAAATCTTGGGCACAAGGATGGACTCAAAAACTTTAGGCAATAGGGACAAGGATCACTAAGAATCATATAAATAGAAAAATAAGTATTTGTTAAATATTTATATCTACATATAAAAGTACAATATTATAAAATTTAATTTTGATTCATTATTAACATCAACTATTTTTTGTATTATCATTTAATCATATGTTTTTATAGCATAAAAGAATTTAACCTATAAGATAATTATATTAAACAGACAGTGGAAACAAGTCTTTAAAATTTATGGAATATATAAGAATAACAAAATCATATATAACATGTTATAAAAAATTAATATGGGATTGTGGGAGCATATATTCCCATGACTTATATTGACCTACAATGCATGCCCTTCGTGTAACACCCTGGTGTAATACTCGTGAAAATGTGATAGACTTGTATAAAGTTACAGAGGTAGCCTAATACCTAATTATCATGTCTATGAAGTTTTGTGACCATTTGAGCACATTTAGTCACTTTGCTACAACTATATGTGTTAAATATAACTATTTTCAGCCCCATTTTTGACTTAGACAGCTTAGTTGGTGGAAATAAGTGTGGAGAACTTATTTCTAGGTCACAAATATGTGGAAGTAGTTGCGGTTAAAGTTTGAGAATTATCGAAGTTAGTTTGATATTTTTAAGCATACTTGTTGTGTATTTTGATGTTGAATTGACCCCCAACAGATATGGAAAAATGTGAAAATGGTGTAACGAGATTTTTAATGAACCTTAGGATTTATTCTAAATCTGTTGGAAGTTGGGAAACTTGGTTTGGTTATAACTAAGTGTTTTTAACTGTTCGAGTGAATTTTGGTCACTTAAGTGACCAAAATAAGAGGGCATGACCCTGTTGCTATTTAAGGCCTATTTAAGGCCAAAATGAGAAGTAATTCTCATTTCTTTTCCTTTTCTCATGGCTGTCACAGGGAAAACAAAAGAGAAGGAAACTCAAGGTGTTAAGGGAGGAGGATCTTCATCCAAACAAGAGAAGAAGCTTAGCTTTGCGGAGGAATAGTTAACCAACTTCATTTCTAGGAATTGTGGTAGGGGGAACCTTGTTCTTAAACTCATTTTCCTACTTTCTCCATCTTGCTCTTGAGTTATGCCTTGATGTGTGATTTTAGGTTTTGAGTTATTTTTAGTTGTTTGGGCTTAAATCTTATTATAGAACTTGATGATGGCTTGTTTATGAGTTGTTAGGTGTATGAAAATGGATTTCTAACCCTTGTATGCCTCAAATTCCATTTGAGTGGAGAATTGGGGTTTTAGGTTTTGAAAAGGATGATAATCCATGATCTTTGATTTTGAGTGAAATCAAAGTGGTTTAAGAGGTTTAAGTTTGTGATTAATGATTTACTAAATCTTTATGAACTGATTGGAGTCTTAGAATTACTGAAAAATTAGATTAGAATGGCCAAAATTCAAGAAAAGAACCAATGGAACAATATCATGTTCTGCAGGGTTGAAGTAGGGCTTCTGGTTAGGCGACACGGCCCGTGTCTGAAGACACGGGGTGAGCCATGTCTCTCTCTGCCAGAGGAATTCTGTGAATAGTGTTCACAGAGTAGGACACGAGGTAGACTATGTAGCATGACACAGGCCGTGTCTGAGGCCAGAACCTTTCAAAATGTCATTTTTGATGTTTTCTAAGTTCTTGGCTTGTTCCTAAAGTGTGATCATTGGTGGATATATTCCCTAAAGTGTGTTAAGACTCTTGTTTTTCAATAGGAGTATTAAATGAAGTGGATATATGGTGAATGGTTCAATTCCCTCTTTTGACCTATCCTTCCTATTAAAGATTGAAGACTACGTTGATGAGGATGGTTCAATTCTAGGTTTCCAATGCTTGTTCAAAGCTTATGGAACCGGGTTCCTTTGTTTTGATCAAGGCTCATGCATTTCATGACATTACCACAAAATTGGGTTCTTGTAAATGGTATCATACATTATGCATTTCATATTTAGATTATTGCATAGGCATAAGCATTAGTCATAAAATTAGCATAGCATGGCGATTGTATGGGCGGTTGCTATCATGACATATTCATGCATTGTAGTTGTATGGGCAATTGCATGTCTCTAAGATGGAGATGTTGTTTGCTTCTATGATTGAAGTGTTTATTTGATAATTGAGTATATTATTTGTTCGTATATGTTTGTGTTACCATGTAAATCCAGGTAATAGTTCCTCAAAAGGGAAGGAGAAGATGAATGAAGATTAGTGTAGTTATATACTTTTTGACGAAAAAATTTGTATACTATGCTAGTTTTTGTTATTGAAAAAGTTATGTATTTGTGCCTTGAGGGCAGTGATGTATATATATATCTTTTGGTTATAGTGACTCTCCATATTTACTTATTATTTATGAATGATATGGATTAGTGGTTGGATGTTAGAAGTGACATGGTCAATATTAATTTTTCTTTTATATGACGATATATTTGGATAGTAAATATTGGGATGTTACACTTGAAAAATATGATAGACTTGTATATGGTTACGGAGGTAGCTCAATACCTGTTTATCATGCTTGTTAAGTTTTGTGACTGTCAAAGCACGTTTAGGTACTTGGTTGTAACACTATGTGTGAAATATAACTGTTATTTGCTTCGAAAGTGACTTAAACTACTTAATTAGTGGAAATAAATTTGGAGATTTTGTTTCTAGGTTACAAATGTGTGAGCTGTGCTACAGTTAAAGTTTGAGATTAATCAGAGTTAGTTTGACATTTTTAAGCATATTGGTTGTGTGTTTTAATGCCAGTTTGACTAGAAGCTGATATGAAAAAAATAGAGAAATGATGAAACATAATTTTTAATGAATCTTAGGATTTAATTTAAACTTGTTGGAAACTAGAAATCTAGATTTGGTGAAATCTAGGTGTTCTTACCAGATCGAAGTTTTGGTACCTATCCAAGAGAAGTCAAATTTGACTTCCCTTGTTAAATATCCCACAACTGGGAGATTTGAGAAATAGAGAAGAGAAGAGAAAAGAAAGAAAGGAAAACAGAAGAGAGAAATCGAAGAGGAAGAAGGAAGAGGAATCAAGTGGAGCTTGGATCCACGCTTGGCTATATCTTCTTGATCTTGAGGTAGGGGTTTTTGAAGCTTGTAACTACTTTTGTTCTCTTTTTCCATGTTAGACTATATTGAGGTTTAGTATGCCAAATTGAGTTCTAGTGGTGTTTTGAGTGATTTTCTTGCTTGGATGAGTTCTAAGTGTGGTTTATGACTTATTCATGCTAAGAGTTTGGATTAAAAACTGAAAACTCTCCATTTGGTCTTTTAAAGCTCAAAGTGAGGGTTTTAGGGGTTGGATGAGTGATTTAGTGTTTTAATCCATTTTTGATGAAATCAGTTGGTGTTTTATGTTTCCTTCATGTTATTAAACTTGTTAGAAACTTAAAATCACCTAGAAACTAGCTTGGAGTAGCCAAAATTTATTATTTGTTCCAATGGAACAGTATCACGTGCTACAGAATTCTGTAGAATCAAGTTCTTGCTTGATATAATCGATTACAAGGTCAATGTAATAGATTACAAAGCCTTTGGAAGTGAAGTAATCGAATTACAAGACCAATGTAATCGATTACCAGAGCTCTGGATTTTATGTAATCAATTACAAAGGAAATGTAATCGATTACTAGGCTCCTGACTTTGTTATAATCGATTACAATAAGGGTGTAATTGATTACAAGACTTTTGTTTGTTTAAAAACTAAGTTTTACTTGTTGGGATCATTTGTGCAAGTCTTTTAGGGTGTATTGAGGCACTTTTTGAAATATTTCTTAGAGAGAATAATCAACTTGCATATATATAAAAAAAAAAGTTTGGGGAATTGATGGGTATTACTTGTGTGATGCTTTCTTCTATGCTTCTTAATGAGTAGTGAGACTCTTTTAGGAATATTTGATGAAGTGTGTGAGATGAGTTTGAGATGCATATAAATCAATTGTGATGCTAATTATAGAAGGTAATTCGTGATTGTTTTGTATGAGATGCTTGAGAAACATAATGAGGTGAGTAAAATCCTCTTTGTGTTGTTTGAGAAGCGTAGATTGATGAGTAATATCCTCTCTATGTGTTTGTTCAATAGATTGGTGAGTAATATCTTCTTTATTGTTGTGAAACATATTGAGGTGTGTAATATCATCTTTGTGTTATTTGAGAGGCATAAATTGGTGAGTAATATCCTCTCTTTGTTGTGAGTAATAAGGTGAGTAATATCTTTATTACATTGTTGAGCAAGGAGGTGAGTAACATCCTCTTTGCTTTGTTTGACCAGTAGAAGTGAGTAATATCCTCTGTTTGTTTGATGAATAGTATTGGTGAGTCATATCCTCACTATGCCTGATAAACCATGACATATCATAACATATCCTAGAGTAGTTGAGGTGGGTAATATCCTCAATACGTCTGAGGGCTCATGACATCTTGAAACTACATTCATTCTTAGAACTTGCATAGACATACACATTAGACATTATTAAACATAGCATGACAATTATATGGGCGGTTGCTATCATAACATAAAAACATGACATTGCAATTGTATGGGCAATTGTGTACTTCTGTGATTAAAGTGTTAGCTTTATGGTTGAATAATCTTTATGATTGTATAAATTGCTAGTATTGGAATACTTCTACTAAGAGTATTTTCTCACCCCGATTGTGTTGCCATGTAAATCTAGGTACAAGTTCTTCGAAAGGGAAGAAGAAGATATATGAGGACTAGCATAGTGTAGATGTTGTTTTGAGCTAAGCTTATATATATGTTTTATATTTGCTTAGTTGTTTAGAGTTATGTATAACAGTATGCTCTTTTTGAGGTTGTGATGTATATATATAACTTTTGTTACCGTGGCTCTCCATATATGCTCATTGTGTATGAATGATATGAATTTAGTTTGTTGTTGTATGTTAGAAGTAGCATGGTCAGTATTAATTATTCTTTTATATGACAATATATCTGGATAGTAAATAATGGGATGTTACACATCTCTACTTGGACTAACGAATATTATATAAATCAATAAGTGAATAGTTAAAATCAACAATAGATTAATTTATACCAAATCTGTTACATAAGTAGAAATGAAGTGCATTAAGTTCTTATTATAAATAATATAATATGATAAGCATACAAATTGTTAAACTTAAGCTTCATCAAGGTCGGATGAAGAGTGGTTACAATTATTCCAAATTTGGTTGTTCCTCTGTAAAATTTGGGTTTCTTTTTGCTTGAACTCTGTTGATGTCATTAAAATGTATTTTGTCAAGCTATCATGGCAAGGTTTACCCAAGTCATGCACAAGGTTGAGGCAACAATTTGTACTAACTGTTTCATTACCAAAAAATGTCCCAATGAAGATCTGACTACCACAATGTGAATGTAGCTTACCTGCACATTCTCTCAAATATTTTGCATACGTCGATAACGGTCTCGGTGCATAATTACTTTCAATAGCAGGACCTTCAGATGACTCAAGAATTTCAGATGAAACTCTTGTTTTGACGAGCAAAGTAGCACTTGCCATGAAGACAACCATTAGACAAAAGTTGTTGAAAGTTGCCATGACTTTTCGAGATGAAATCTAATTGTTAGGTATTAAAATGCTTTGCTAGTAGTAGTAGGTGATTAATAAGGCCATATTTATAGTTAAAAATATAGTCTTAATTAACATTTACGTTAATGACTTTTTGTTCAAAACTAATGAAACTAACAAAATAATTAATTACTCTTTATAAGTTATTAATCGCTAATGTTTACATTTACATTATAACGTGTTTTTGTATTCTCCATTTTTTACATTATAATAGAAGACTAAAACTTTAAATTGTAGTCATAGACTTATAGTTACAATAAAAGTAAATGTACTTATTATGTTATAGAAATAGTTACTTTGCAACCACCACATTGAAGTTGCAGAATTATTAATATATGAGGTTCAGATCATTATGTTGTAGGAAGAATATGAAAATATTTGGCATTTATTGAGAACGACATTATTTCCATTGACAAAATTTATAATGTTTGAAAAGAAAACTTCTAAAAGTCTATGATGACATGCACAAGCAAAGGCATATATAGGGTTTATTAAATCGAGTTGGGCCAAATGGTACTAAGTTTTATGGAGTTATGGAGGTTTTGGCTTATATTTGATTATACATATATTTTTATGATTAAAACATCAAGCTATATGTCATTTTTTTAAGTGGTCATATCTTATTAAACTCTCTCTTTATATATTATTAGCATATTAATTGGCACTTTTTTCCCGTTAATATTTTTATTTTTATTTAAGATAATAAAATAAATGATGATAAAGAGTGTTTATATTAAATTAAGCATATAGTAAGAAGTTAGTAAGTTTTTAAAGACAATTATTGTTAGACAGTAATAAGTATTTACAATTTTATCTTTTAATATTTATCTTTAAATGAATAATTAATAATAGAATCTAGATCCTCTCATGTTACTTACTAACATAAGAGAGTCATGTTATAAGAGAAAAAGTTAGAAATGCAAAATTAACATACCATACATAAATAATGATGAGTCTTATTATATTCAAATTTGTGTTTTTATCTGTTATAACATGATCATCTTATGTTAGTGATGAGTAACACGAGAGGATTCTTGATCCTTAATAATGATAATTTGAAAAAAAAAGAAATTTAAAACTAAAATAGCAAACTCTCTTTATACATATTGTATAAATAATTTAAATATAGATAGATTATATGGATACAAATTAATTTTACTTAATTTTTTTATATTTAATTAGACAATTTCGTTACACTAATTATATTAAAGGATTTAATTTAAATGTATTGTCAAGATAAAAGTCTTCTATAATCATTATTCAATTATACATGATCACATCATAAAAAATGTTTGACTCTCAGAATAACTACTTTAAAAGTTACATATATAGTAATATATAATTGATTGATAGTATAAAACTTTTACATTGATAAGTACATCAAAATTAAGTTCTATATTTAATACATATTAATTTCATTTAATTTTTTTCATATATATTGACAACAATCTCACTTAAATCAATAATAGTAAGGGCACAATATGTTTGTATACTTTCCTTCCACATTATGTTATAAAGATTATATGATGGTACGGATAAACCATTTAAAACTGTATCTATTAACGGATGAATTTTAAATAAAAAATTAAAGGTAAAAGAAATATATTTTTAACAGAATAATTAATTAGTAGACATGATAAATATTTTTTGTTTTTGCTTTTAATAAAAGTTATCACTCGAACTAGTTGTTCTGGTTTCTAAATTCTATTTTCTAACCAAATAACTCACTGTATTGGTTATAGCCTTTTTTTTTCCTATTCATTTGGCAACAAAAAGAAAAAAGATGTATTTTACGGATGAAATATAAAGGTTAAAAAAAGACAAAAGAAAAAAAAAAAACAACACTGATTAGGTATGGTGTTTGCAAGTTTCCCCGAGATGGGTACACCACTGAGTTAGGAATATTGGAGAGAAGTGATAACAAGGACAAAGAGAAGAGAACAGTCAAAGGCTGAGTTAAAGAAAGCGTCATGGTGTCCGCTGGAATGGAGAGTGCTGGTGGAGAAATTCTAATATGCTACTATCAATGTTGAAGAAAGATATTTATTATTGATTTAAGTTGATTTATTTAAAATTTATGTAAATATACTTAAAATTAATAATTTTTTTAAAACATGTAATTATTACATTTTAAGAATATATAATAATTTCTACTTTTAAATTCAATAAGATCAAAGTGCAAACTGCACAAAGCCACATTTTGAATTACTACAAACACCATCATCTTAGTCTCTGTGGCTCTTCCATCTTCTCTTATGAAAAAAATTTTAGTGAAAACTTCTTACTTTAAGCATGTAAAATAATTTTTGACATGTATAAAATAATTTCAGTAGAGAGATATATATTTTTAACTTAACCCATATATTTTTATACATATCAAATTTTGATTTACATGCTTAAGGTGAAAAGTTTCCACTGTTGGGAGTGAAAATAAACAATTTGAATAATCGATGGTTAGATGATGATGTTGGAAGAATTTTCTAAGTGTTGAGCCGACGGAAGTGTCAAATGGTTGGAAGACCCAATGTTAAAATGGTTAAAAGTTAGTTCCACTAGATATTGATGTCGACAAGTAGTTTTATCTATAAATATTAGATTCACAATGTAGGGTTGCATTTTCAAGAGATTGAACTGACGAAAAATGTTAAAATGGTTAGAAGTTGGTTCTGTCGGGAAAGTAGGAAAGTTTTAGTGGCATAATTGCCATGTACGTGTCAAAATCCTAAGATGTCAGTGGTATACGATAGAAATGGGGGAGTTGGCCACTATTGAAGGCCTTAAAATGAGATTCTTCCCAAGTTCCCTTACCAAAAATGTTTTTTCCTGGTTCTCGACATTGAGACCAAACTCAAGTAACCATTCAAATTCAAGGTTTGTGTCTCGGTTGGAAAGAAGTTTTCATGATCAATTCTTTAGAGAAGAATTGAAGGTGGGACTTACAGATCTTTTTAATGGCTTCAATATCAAAAGAATGTATAATGAAATGAATTCTTTGGCCTACTTTCGACAACAAATGTGAATGACTATCTTGCTAGGTTTCGACAAATGAGGAGTACATGTTTTACTCCTATACCTGAAGTCAAAATAGTAAAGATTGCCGCAAGAGGCTTAAATTATTACATAAGGAAGAAATTAGTGAATCAACATTTAGTTGATATCACCCAATTAAGTAAGAAGGTTAGGCAAATAGAACAAAATGTAAATCCGAAAGTTGAAAAGATTCAAAAAAAAAAATTTCTTAAAAGAGAGAGGTGGATCGTCATTTGTACAATAGAAATGGGATTAGACAAATGAGATTCTTCCGACAAAAAATGAGGTTCTCGACCGAAAATAGCAATGATGAGCTCGAAGTTAACATTACTGTGGATGACTATCTTGCTAGAGCTTGTTTTACTCCTATACCCGAATGGTCCCCTTATGTTTGTTAGGCTTTAGTTGACAAATTATAAAATAGAGCAACCTAAAGTAAGAAATAAGGAGAAAAAATTACATCAATAGAAAAACTTATACTTGCTAGGTTTCAGTCAGGATAAGTCGAAATAAGGTTGCGAATCGCTCCCCAATTAAGATTCGACGTAACAAAAGCCGACAAAATCTTTGATTTGTTACTAAAAGATAAACAGATTAAGTTATTGGAAGGTCATAGGTTGTTAAAACTTGATGAAATAAAAGATAAAAAATATTGTAAGTTTCATAATAATTTCGGACATATTACTAATGAATGTGTTCGTTTCAGAGATATAATCCAGAAAGCAATAATGAATGGGCGTTTGAAGTTTGCCAACAAGCCTAAAGCGAATATGTAGGTTGATACAGATCCATTTTAGGCTGGAGTATCTTGTATTGTTCAACAGGTTCCTTTGAATGTTGGGATGCTCAACATAAAGGATTTGCAAGGGTTCAACATCGACACAGAGGATGCACTCGACATCTATTCGAAACTAGAAGAATCTCTTGAAGCATTTCTTGAGAGAAAGAAAGAAAGGGGCATGGTAAGATTATGCCCAAGGTGTAATGTAGTTTTTGATGAACTTGTTGCAAAGAAAGTTACTGGAGAACAATTAAGTATCCCACAAAGTAAGAAGAAGGTTTTCGACAAGAAAACCTAGAGACCACAAAAGCCTTTTCATGCTCCAAGGCCAAGGCCAGTCTATACGCCTAGGTCTAACATGAATGGTTAGTTAGTGGAACAACATGAGCCTGTGGGAAGCAGAGGTTATGTCAGGCCAGTTAAGACTAGAGTGCCACCTGCCAATGTTGTCGTGGAGAGGTGGGTAAAAAATTCTGCAATGACAAGTCACACATATTTTTTATAAAATGTGGTTGCCAGGAAGAATAAATTTCAAAGGGATCAACCTTTTTGGAATGAAGATTACAAAAATGGTAGAATCGATTAAGGTAAAACTATGATTGGCTAGGATGTAGCAGGGCCGTCAAAGTCTCTTATGATGTCGAAAAGTAAGAAAAAGAGACTGCAGAGATTAAGACAAGCACAAAAGAAGAAGGACATGGCTAAAGGATTAGTGATTAAGGAACAACCCAAAAAAATAGGTTGTCTGGTGGTCGAAAACAAGCCAGTACCAAATCAAAATTAGAATGAAGATGGTAGGAAGTTGAAAAGTATTGTTGCAAAAGAATTCATAAATACAGGGAGATCATTTCCAAAGGAGCCGACAACAAATGCAGTTAGACGGTATAGACGGTTTGACATGGATGATAAGCTTCGACAAGAAAAGTTGGAAGAGATAAAAAAAGGGTAAGCAAGTCCAAAGGCCTATTCTAAACAAAACTAAAAGGAAACGGCCGATTGGATTGATAGCAGCAGAAGAAGAGGCAAGAAAAATAATTTACCAGTCGAGAAAGATAAGGAAATGATCAGGTTAAAAGAAAAAATCAAGAAAGTCCTAGAGGATCCTGATCAAGATGTTGAGTGGAGGAAGAAAGTACTCAATATAAATTAAGAAAGAGAAAGATTGGCAAAGCCTGATTACCAAGATATGGACTTAATGACTGATGAAGTTATTGAGGCCTTAAATGATCCAGAAGATCTTTTAGGCCTTGGTGATGATGAGCAATTCGACATGGACATCAATTTGGATGAAAATTTGGAAGACATTCTAATGGTTATGGATAGTAACTTATTGTCAGAAGATTACTTCAAGATTGGAAGATATAGAAGTGATGAAGAGCTATCTGATGAGGAAGAATTCCTGAAGTAATGAGTGTAAATCTAATTTTAGTGTTGCCTGCAAAATTCGAAGGATATCACAAGATTGAATACACTAGGGAAAATGAAGAAGATCTAGATGACTTGGATGATCAATGGCTTCTTTTTTAGGACAACATAGTAACGATGTTCGACAACACAGCGCAGTTTAAGAAACCGACAGAAGAGCAGAAGGCTCATCTACGACCATTACACGTTAACGCTCTATTAGAAGGAAAGCCCACTAATAGAGTTTTGATAGACCAGGGGGGTAGCTATTAATTTGATCCCAAGGGCGATGCTCAAGAAACTTGGGAAAGGCGAGTCTGATTTGATGTTGACCAATATGATTGTCACTGACTTCAGTGGTAAAATCTCCCTATCAGACGGAGTAGTGATGCTGAAAGTACAAGTCGGATCTATTGCAAGGCCGACGTTGTTCGTGGTTATTCCAACCAAATTAAGTTATAATCTTTTGTTAGGAAGAGATTGGATACATGCTGTTGGGGCAATACCGTTGATGGTTCATCAAAAGCTTATTCTTTGGAATGAAGATGATCAAGTAGAAATAATAAAAGCAGATGATAGTCCCTGTTATCTACAACAACTTCACGTCGATTTTAAAATATATGCTTGAAATGTCAAGCCAGTCTCAGCTAATGATGGGGTCATTAACAAAGAGGTACTTGAAGTTTGCTTGATGGACTAGTTTGGCATTCGACTGGTGAAGAAGGCCGAAGGAGATCGGCCAAGCACTAGTTATGAGTGTTAAGGATTTATCAAAAAGACTGTCAGCCTATTTGACCAACAGAGCAATATACACTACTAAAAGTATGCTGTCAGATTGTGTAATCGATGATGGTTCTTTAGGTCTTGAAAAAGGACTTGATGAAAAGCAAAGTGTGGAAGTAGAAGATCCTTTGGAAGAAATAAACTTGGGCACCGAAATAGACAGGAGGCCTATATTTGTGAGTTCATTTTTGCCAAAGGAGTTCAAAGAAAAGCTTGTCAAGTTAATTATGGAATATAAAGATTGCTTTGCCTGGGATTATGATGAAATGCCTGGATTGAGTAGAGATCTTGTCGAGCATAGATTGTCTTTGAAAGAAGGATGCATACCTGTTAAGCAAGCCAATAGGAGATTTGCACATGAGGTGATCTTAAAGATAAAAGAAGAGGTCAAAAAATTGCTCAAAGCCAAATTCATTAGAACAACTAGGTATGTCGAATGACTTTCTAATATTGTTCTTGTAGTCAAGAAAAATGACAAGCTAAGAATATGTGTAGATTTTAGAAATTTGAACACTGCCACACCTAAAGATGAGTATCCTATGCCAATTGTGGACATGTTAGTTGATGCAGCATCTGGACATGAATTGTTAAGTTTTATGGATGGCCATGCAGGTTATAATCAAATTTTTATAGCTAAAGAAGACGTGTCAAAAACTGCCTTCAGATATCTAGGAGCCATTGGGACATATGAATGGGTAGTCATGCCTTTTGGTTTAAAAAATGCAGGAGCCACCTATCAGAGAGCAATGAATACAATTTTCCATGATGTCATCGAAAAATTTATGGAAGTTTACATCGACGATGTCATTGTCAATTCAGAAACAAAGGAGAGCCATTTGACGAACTTGAGGCAAGCATTCGACAAGATGAGGAAGCACAACCTTAAGATGAATCTAGAAAAATGTGGTTTTGGAGTGTCGACTGCTAAATTCTTGGGTTTCTTAGTCCATAAAAAAGGTATTGAAGTGGACAAGAATAAAGCCAAGGTAGTTTTGGAGGCCGCACCACCAACAAACAAAAAGGAATTGTAATCTTTTTTAGGAAAAGTTAATTTCCTGAGAAGATTGATATCTAATTTGTCGGGAAGAACCAGAGTTTTTGCTCCATTGATCAAGTTGAAGGTTGAACAAGACTTTGTGTAGGAGCCTTGTCACCAAGAAGCCTTCAACCAGATAAAGCAGTATTTGATAAACCCACCGGTCATGATGCCTCCAATGCCTCGAAGACCATTGAAGTTGTATATATCAGCATCATAAGAAACCATAGGAAGTATACTGGCTCAAGAAGATGAAAATGGCGGTGAGAGAGCCGTGTATTATCTTTATTGAGTTTTAAATGATGTTAAGAAGAGATATAGTGCAATAGAAAAACTTTGTTTAGCATTGTATTTCTCATGTACTAAACTCAAATACTATATGATGCTTTGTAATGTATTGGTTATGTCGAAAACTGATATAATAAAATATACGTTATCAAAACCAGTATTAAATGGACGTATTGGAAAATGGACCATTGCATTATCAGAATTTTATTTACAATATGTTCCAATGAGAGCGGTGAAAGGCCAAGCAATTGCTGACTTCTTGGCCGACCACCCTTGTTTGGATATGGATAACATAAATGTTGTCGGTTTAAAACCTTGGTATTTATATTTTGATGGTTCAAGACATCAGAATAGAATTGGAGTGGGGATTTTAATTATTTCTTCTCAAGATACTCCAACTAAGTTCATGTTTGAACTTAAGTATACTTGTTCCAACAATGAAGCTGAATATGAAGCCTTAATTGTCGGATTAGAAATATTAATAGAAATGAAAGCACTAGTGTGCATATTTTTGGTGATTCACAATTGGTTATTAAACAGCTTGCCCAAGAATATAAATGTGTTAGAGAAAATCTAATAAAATATTATATTGTGCATAAGCTAATGAAGCAATTCGACGAAGTAACTGTCGAACACATTTCTAGAGGTTTAAATGAAGAAGCTAATGAATTAGCACAAGTGGCCTCTGGGTATAGAATTTCATCCAAGGTTCTTACAAATCTGATGGAAATAAGAGAACTTTTATATCCATTAGAGGAAAAAGATGTACTACAAAATGATATTTCGATGATTAATGATTGGAGACAACCAATACTTAGTTATTTGAAAAATCTGAGTCAAGATGTGGATAGAAAGCTCAAGTACAGAGCATCAAAATTTGTAGTATTAGGAGGAGCCTTGTATAGAAAGTCTGTCGATGGAAATTTAGAGGTTTGCCTGAGTGAAGCAGAGGCTTATATTGCCTTGGTAGAAGTCCATGAAGGAATTTACGGAGCTCATCAGGCAGGTGAAAAGATGAAATGGGTCCTTCGACGTCAAAGGTATTATTGGCCTACACTAGTTAGGGATTGTATAATGTTTGCTAGGTCTTATGAAAAATGTCAAAGACATGGCCATATGCAAAATATTCCTACTAGTGAGTTACATTATATAGTTAAACCTTGACCTTTCAGAGGGTGGGCTTTGGATTTAATTGGCCAAATTCATCCTGTCTCATCGAAGGGACACAAATATATTCTAGTAAGAGTTGATTACTTTACCAAATGGGTTGAGACTGTAGCCTTGAAGGATGTAACCTAGCAGGATATGATTGACTTTATTAAAGAAAATATAGTTTGTCGGTTTGGAATACTGCAAACTTTGACAACTGACCAAGGATCAGTATTCATTGGAAAGAAAGTTATCGAATATGCTAGTTCAAGGAAAATTAAAATGCTCACGTCGACGCCATATTATGCCCAGGCAAATGGCCAAGTAGAGGCCATGAATAAAATAATCATAAATCTGATTAAAAAACATGTTAGTCAATAGCCTAGGAATTGGCATAATACCTTTAATCAAGTACTATGGGCGTATAGAAATTCACCAAGAGAAGCAATGGGCACATCACCATACAAGTTGGCATATAGTCATGATGCAATATTGCTCGTTGAAATTAATCTTCAGTTAATTCGTATTAAAAAACAAGACGAGTTACCAGTTGAACACTACTGGGACTTAATGTTTGATGAGTTAAATGAATTGAATGATGAAAGATTAATTTCTTTGAAAAATTTGATTTGACAAAAGGAAAGAATTGCTAACTTTTATGATAGTCAGATTAAATACAAGTCTTTTAAGGTCAATGACTTGGTTTGGAAGGTAATTTTACCCATGCATAGAAATTGTCGAGAATATGGAAAATGGTCCCCAAAGTGAGAAGGACCATTTAAAGTGACTTGAGTATTTTTAGGAAATGCTTATGCGCTTGTTGAAATTAATTCTAGTTTAAGAATTAAGTCGATTAATGACAAATATTTGAAGGCATATAGATCGACAATGTACGAAGTAAAAATTGACAAAAAATGAAGAAAAGTTTTTATTCATGTGTTTTGCGATTACAAGTTACATTGTCAAAATAAGAATGCTTGACAGATGTTACAACTTGATATTGCCAAAACTTTACAAAAGAATTAACCGACAATTAGCTAGAAATGGAAGAAAAGTTACACTTAGAATTTTTGTAGAACCCCCCCAGGAATCTTCTAAAGATTGTTTGTCGGAACAGGCAGTTTGATATTCTGCTTCAAGGGAATTTATTTTTGCTAACACAACTTTGGCTTCGACAGCGCATTGTTTGGTATTATTAGCAATACTTTGCTGCCTAGCGGCCCCTTGTTGCAATGCTGATTGAAGTTTTTGTTTGTAACGGCGGGCTGCTTCAAGTTTTTTCTCTAAGTCTTCAATTTCCTTGTCGAGCTCTGTCTCTTTGGTTTTTCCTTTTACAAGATTTTCCTTCAAAGTTGCATTTTCACTCTTTGCGTCGGTCAACTGCTTCAAAATTCTAGACTATTCTTGAATTTCTTTTGTATAAGCAGGAATGACTCAATGAATAATAGGTATCTTTGTTGTTAAGCTCTGAAGAAAATCTTTAACAGTCGTAGGAAGAGCTCAACTAGTTATTGGTAATTGTTGAGTAAAAGGTTCAAGTTTAGTCATAATTGCCACTATTCTTTCTTGAAGGGGTTGATCAGAGATCAAGTGCTCAAAAGCATAGGTGAAGGCATTCTTCAATTCAGTTAAGAGTCCAGTGATAAGAGAATCACTAGAATCTTGTCCAAGTTGTGTCGAAGAGTGAGTTGATTGAGGAGAACTTTTGTGGCCGCCCGACAACATTGTTATCAATTCATCTAAATCTGCCTCCATGTCTTCAATATATTCTGGCACAGAAATAATCAAGTTGGCTGGAGGAGATGGAGGTGGATCAATTGGACAAAATTCTGCCATGAGAGTATCCATGTCGAATTCTTCTGAGAGAATTTGGACAGGATTGGCTTTGTCTGACTGAGAAGAACTCTCAATGCCTGGGGGGATTGGAGTTTTTTCTATGACCACGACAGTCTAGGTTTCTGTCGGAGGTGGTGGAGAAACAGTAGGTATTGCAAGGGCCAAAAAAGTTTAGGATTCTGGAGGACTCTTAGTTCCTAGCCTTTGTGGGCTATTAGATATAGCCAAGCTTGCTGAATCTTGGAGATAAATAGAGGAAATTTTAGAATAAATAACATTATAAAAATAGTTGAGTTTGGTAAGATACATTACCTCAGAAGACTGTCGAATTGGCTCTTCAATTCCTGGTTCGACAACAGGTTCTAGAGGATAATCAGCAGTTTGTTCAGCCTTCGGATCCTGAATTGATAGAATCAGATATTGGATGAATGGTAAGAGTTGAGAATTTGAGGGAAAGAAGTATGTTGATTAAAATATTACCTCGGATGAAAGAGAGATGGTTTCTATCTCCAATTCGACAGTAGGCTTCAAAGTCAAACTTGTAGATTAAGTATTCTTCTTTTTCTTCTGCAAAAGTAAAAACAAGGTGAGATTTAACCAAGTGATGGAGAATATATAATAGTATAAGGTATACCTTTAGAGGATGTTTAGGAGATGTGATTGAAGACTCGACAAGTGTAGCCGAAGTGATAGGGGTAGATTCACCAATCTGTATTCGACATCAAATTAAACTTGAGCAAATTTAGAAACCAAGTTTTGAGGTTTGGTCGAAAAGTATGTATACCTTTAGGGTTTTTGGTTTTGGAGGCTTTGCAACAGCACCATGTTTCGAGGAGTTTTTTTTTGTAGAGATTGATGCGGTCAATTTGGCCTTTGGAGCCTTGGGAATGGGAGGATTTTGAGTCTCTTTGCTTTTCTTCTTTTTTGAAGAAATGACTTCCTCTTCTTCCTCCTCATCATCTTCTTGAGGTTGCTTGTACTCCAAGGGTCTTTTCAATGGGAGTGTTGCAAGAAAGAAAATATACTTAGTAGATGAGACAAAGAATCAAAATGTCAGAATCTAAAAAGAAAAAATACCTTCAGCTATTTCAGTGATGACCTGGATATTCCTGGTAAATTGTTCGTACGACAAGGCAAACCGACGAGTAAACTCGACTTCTGGAGTTCTTGTAAGAAAGATATTACTCGTAGAATAGATCCTATCTGAAATAGGGAAATTACCAGCCCTTGTAGGTTTACTTGGGAATTCGTCGGCCAAACCAAAACGAGCACAAGGAAGAAGCACTGGTTTTGGAAAAGGAATTTGAAAAAGTTCAAGCCGTACTAAAGGGTTTTTTATGGAAACTGAAAGAAAGTTAGTGGAGCATTTTTCCTTGTGTGCTTGTTTCAGTTTGGCCACGACTTCCTCATAGTATAGAACAATTAAGCTAGGAAACCTGAAGTCCCATTTGATTTTATAGTATTTTTCAAAAGCTTTGATGTCTTGAATATGCTTACCTTTGGTCTTTGCCAAAGGATCCTGACCCTGCACAGGAGCCAAAGTTTCAGTGATACGGCTTCAACAGATTTCAATATCGACATGGTAAGGACTATAGTATTTAGTCCACCATTCGACAAAATCTTTGGAGACTCCTCTATAAGGAGTAAATGCAAAAATCTTGAAGTGTTGTTTGTGCCTCTCACTCCTTGAAGCCACTCGTACAAGGTCCGACATGCTTTGTAGATGGTCGTTGATGAGATGTTCCTTGGCTTTTTGAGAAAATGGTACTGGAATGGCTTGAAAAAATCCTAGTTGTCGAGCTATTGTATTTGGTAGACATAACTCTAAGGATTTGTCTGTCATACTAGGAAGACCAGCAACTAGGATTTGTCGACAGAGAAAGTTGGACCAAATAGAAATATTGTCGGCCTGAGTAGAAGGGTCATTGGAAAGAATTGGCCGGGTAAACCATTCTGGACCAAGGGAACGATCGGCAAAGGGAGCAAAATATATGTCTTCAGTGCTAAAGGAGATGGAATGAAAAATACTGAAAAAGTGCATGAAATTTTCAAAGTTTTTTTTGTGGATTTTCTCATGTTTAACATGGCAAAGCTTTATGCCATAGGTAGCAAGAGAAATTATCGGGGGAGAAGTATCGACCAAATAGTCTCCTAATATGGCATTTAACCAAAGCTGGAGTAGCCACATTGGGCCACCAGAATTGGTTTTCTTCACTTGAGATCTAATGCTTTGGACAATTCACCTATGCTCAAGTAGAGGTTGGCAAGGAGAAATTGACTAAGAGCTAATTGTCGACCTTTATGAAGGAGGTTAGCAAGCTGAAGAAAAGATTTGGATACCTAGACTGACCTAGACCCTACAACATAAGCTGATAACCAAAGAAGAAAGAAAGCTACGTGTTCTTCGTCGATTACAGGACCAGCTTCAGGAAGGAAAAAGTTGATGAAGCTTGAAAAAGAAGTTGGGGCTTTCGAGCAGACATCAATAGTATTTGAAGGTTGAAGGATAGGTGTGATGATCTCCCCATCTGGTCGAAGACTAGTTATGGCAGCTACGTCGAAAAGCGCAGGACCCATCATGCCATAGGGGAATTGGAAGGAGTTGGTGGTTTTATTCAAGAAGAAAAATGAAACACCCAACATGCAAGAATCCATTTTTATGGGGTAACGAGAGAGTTGGATACAATCAAGTATACCTATTTCCCTCCATAAACTTTCTTTAGAAGCTTGAACTCTATCAAGCTATTCAAGATACCCATTAATATGGGTAAAGGGAGTTCTGAAGAGCCTTTCAGACTTACCGAAGTAGCTGATAGGGATGGAAGGAAGGGAAGCCAAGATAGCTTCTTAAGAATTTTTACAAGGAAAGAAGGAATGTATTTCGTCAGTAATGAACTCCTTGGGCAAAACTGGGCCCATGAAAGCAGCTGGAGGATCTAAAGAAAGTGAAGAATTGTTAATGGAAAGAATTACCTTTGAGAGGTGCCAAAGTTCAGATTTCTGCAAAGTTAGGTCTTGAACAATGGCATGATTTCCTAAATCCACTATTGATGCGCTAGGAGATTGAGAGCTGGAAGCCATGGAAGGAGGCAGAAATTTGTAGAGAGAATATGCAGAAGTAAAGGTGGTGAACAATATGAAAGGTTAAAGACAATGAACAGTGAAAAGGCGTGTGAATTTGAAAAGCTATTTTTTGTGAAAATAGGGGTAATTATGATCCCTATTTATTAGGAATGACTATTTAATGTTTGCAATGATAAGTTTAACTGTGACAGTCCAGATATTTACAGAATGTTTTACTGGATTAAAAAAAACTATCCATTTGAAAATACTTTGATCAAAAAAATTATAGTCGAAATTGGATTAAAAATTTATCTTCCTCTTGTCAATGTCGAAAGAAAAATTTTGGGAGGCATCTGTTGGGAGTGAAAATAAACAATTTGGCTATTCGACGATTGGATGATGATGTTGGAAGAATCTTCTAAGTGTTGAGCCAACGGAAGTGCCGAATGGTTGGAAGACCCAATGCAACCACTAGATATTGATGTCGGACAAGTAGTTTAATCCGACAAAAGGGTTGCATTTCCAAGAGATTGAACCGACGAAGAATGTTAAAATGGTTAGAAGTTGGTTTTGTCGGGAAATTAGGGAAGTTTTAGTGGCATAACTGCCATGTACATGTCAAAATCCTAGGATGTCAGTTATTTTTATAATTTGTCTATAAATATCAACATTTACAATGTAAAAAGAGACGTTATTTGACGATACATAATCCTAAAATCCCACCCGAGCAGATTAACGGATTTTGATCCAAATATACCTTCCCTTTTTGTTTCAAGTCATTTAATTTAATGCAATATTCTTTTAAAATTCTTTTACTTTTCAGTTTTGTTCTTTAAATTTCTTTACATGCTTTCCTTTAATGCTTTCATTCAACTTTCTGTATTTAAACTTCTTGTTCAGTCTCTTTATTTCTTTACATTTCAAAGCTTTTCTTTCCCAACTTTTGTTTATTTCTTTAAACGTATATTAAAACTTCTTTTATTTTAAGTTAATTTATAAAATACTTTGTGAGATTACCACATAATTTTGAATCCATATTTATTTGATAAATAATTATTTATTTATTAAAAATTTTTTTGACCTATTGACCAAAATTCCACTTAAACATCCACCTAAAAATCTCTTCTTCCCCATAACCAAGCCTACGTGAGCCATCCACCTCATCAAACACTCAACACGAGAAATTCTTCCATCCATTTCTTCCTCCACATATCATATCAACCCTTTAATGCACTTACTATATCTTGAATGGATGGGTCCTATTTGAAATTTAATGGTAAAGATACTCCCTGGAAGAAAAATTTTCTTCCTCAAGGAGATATAAGAATTTCACCGCTAAACTTTTATAAAAATTCTTAAATAAATACAATCTATTACATTAGTTTTTAAGTACTTAAATCATCAATTGACATGTATAAAAATATTTTTAAAAATCAGTACATTTCTATTACGGACTCCACACCTTTGCATATGTAAAATAATAATTTGATAGATAATATTTAACTAAAAATTACTCCACTCAGCCCATCTTTGCCATCACTGAATTATCTCCCACTCTGTCTTTCTTTCTTTTTGCCATCAAAACTCGAAAAGACAAGTCCCCATTTACGCTGTTGTCAATGAATCCATTTCATAATGCTACTAACTACTACAAAACCATGCTTTTCATTTATTTTCCTTTGCACTTGTTTGCTTTTGTTATTTGTGTCTTTTACTTGGTCTAAAATCTAAGCCGTGTTTTTTACAGAGTGAGAGAAAAACACAGAAAGAAAAAAATTTAAAAAAAAGTTCTGGTTTTTCTTCGATGGGATGTTGGTGAAGGACCTGGTGCAAACTGATGGGTAATTGCTAGTGTAGGTGGGAATCATCAGATTATAGTCTCATCAATGCAAAGTCAGGTTGGTTTCCCAACAAAAGAAACTTGCCTTTCTCTATTTTGAATAATTTTCTATGTATGGGGTATACATTATTTACAGTGCCTGGAATGGCTAGTGTTTTTCGTGTGTTTTATTAGAGCTTTGGATTAGATATCCTGTTTTTATCCTTCTGGATTTCGTTCTCTCTCTCTTGAAATGGTTTATTTATCTCGTTTTCTTTTTTCAATATTCTATCTCTTACGGATGTTATTGTTATTTGTCAAGGCTTTCATTTTTTGGAGCATTTCAATTTCCCTTCTTGCTTTCGTTAATTACCCTTTCAGCTAGTTTGTGTTTCCATTGAAATTTTTCTTGGTGTTCTAGTAATTAAATCATTTGAATATAGTGAATTTTTGTATGCAGTGTTAGCTTCGTAGGATCGTACTTGTAGGCAAGTTAATATTCAGCAAATCATTAGAAGTAAAAAAGAAAGAGAAAACAGAAATCTGCTAGTAATTTGAGTCACATGTTGTCTACAAATCATGTGAGAGGACCCACTTCATTTGCCCCTATTATTGATTGAAGTGGTGGCCAATATCATTTATTGCTAATAATTGCAGATGAACAGGTAATTCTCAGATTTCATACTGTTGAGAAGTAGCTTTACTCCCAAACTTACTTGTCACAATTACATTTACATCATGTTAAGCCTTAAAGAAAATACAACACTAAGAATTGTAAATGAAAAACTAAATAAGTGAAGGTTGTGCATATAAAAAGAGATTTAATAAATTTTAAAGAACATAGTTCTTGACAAAACAGAATATGGATAGAGAAGTGATAAGCTGAATTGGTACGTGCCTTCCACCATATTTCTTGTTATAGCAAAGAAGTAAACAAGCCTACTTAGTTTACTTTCTTCTCCTTAGCTTCCCCAATTTTGTTGAACTATATTTTTTTTCTAATACTTATTGTGTAATAAATCTTTTTTGGATGACTATTGTTAGGATGGATTTGGATCCTTTGCAGTTTGTTTTTCAGCAGGGTTATAATAAAAAACACAATTAATAATTTTGAATGGTGACAGAGCAACTGAACTCTATGTATGCAGATAACTGCAGGGGATCCACTTCTTGTTAGAATAGTTATTGTTATTTACTTATTGGACTATAATTTGGATGTTTATTTATTAAATGATTTACATAAAAAGTTCCTTTTTTTATACTTACTGGATATCATGTTGTAATATTCTAATATATTTATGTCAATAGCAAACTATTTCAGTTGTGATATAATATTCGAGTTTTATGGAATCTATGCTATTTACTTTGAATTATAATTTGATATATATAATTATTGTCTATACTAAGTTGTACATTATTAATTACTTTTAATATAAGAAATATTATCACTTTTAAAATTAAGATTAAGTATGCCTTAATATGAAAAGAAAGGAAAACTAAGTATGCCCGAGCCAGGCACGGGCTTACTTACTAGTTATTTGTTAAGGCTTCTATTTTTCGGACGAATGTCATCAGTCTTCATTTTTTGTCTCTTTTCCTATTCTTTCTTTAAATTCTATCAAGTGTTTTAAACTTAATTATATGTCTCTTTTCCTTTTTTTTTTCATTTTAATTTATTTTACACTTAACAAAATTTAAGTGGGAGACAGAAAATAGGAACAGGCGATCTTCATCCCCATTTTTTGGAGCATTTCAATTTCTCTTCTTGCTTTCATTAATTACCCTTTGAGCTGATTTGTGTTTTTATTGAAATTTTTCTTGGTGTTCTAGTAATTAAGTCATTCGAATATAGTGGAACTCTTGTATGCAGTGTTAGCTTCATAGGCTTGTCCTTGTAGGCAAGTTAATATTCAGCAAATCATTAATTAGAAGGAAAAAAGAAAAGGAAAACAGAAATCTACATATATAAGTCACTTGTTGATGTGTGAAATTCGCAAGTGTACGGTTTTGTCATCAAGTAATAAAAAGATCGAATCTACAGGGACTGTGTCTAAGAATACTAATTAATTAATTAATTCAATTAAATTAAACAAATGGGATAAAATTGTTGATTGATGATAACATAGTAACAAAAAAATTAAATAAATAAATATAAAAGTGCAAATTGAGAACAAGACCAGCTAGTTATTAAGAAAGGTTTTTCAGATTCAAGAAAGCTTCCAAGATTAGGATAACCACAATGATACAAGACAAATCCTAATTGACAACCCTTTTATTAAAATTGAAGGTGAATTACCCTAAATTAGTTAATGTTCTTTCTCAAGAGACAAGAATCGTGCCCAATTAAACTAATTCCTACTCTCGTGGTAATTGAATTTAAATTGAACCCATTACGCTTTATGGTAATTCATTTAATCCTCAAAAGGCTAAACCTACTCTCGTGATTTAGACCTTAAGTTCAATTCTTATGGTTCCAACACCTAGGTTCACCTCTCAGTACGTCCCTAGATATCTATGAGATGCAAATATGTGGCCACCAAATTCACATGAATAAGCGCAATAATGATTGAATCAAAGAATATTCAAGATTAATAAAAGGGATAAACAAAGTCAATTAATCATTATCAATATATGAAAAGGCATTGCCCAATCCTAGAAACAAAAGAAACTACTCAGCCATAGAGAAGAAGAAACAAGAAATCAAATTCAAGAACATCTAAACCCGTAATCAAAGAGAGAAGAAAGGAGAAATATCAAGATCCAAAGCCTCCAAGTATGCCTCCTTCAACCAAATTAGAACCCCAAAACTGTATTCAAAACATCTATAAATACCCATAGGGTTTTAATTGGCTAAAAGGCCCCAAAAGAAATAAAAAATAAAACTTAAAAAACTGCTGCGTACTGCGATCCACGGCCGTGGATCATTCCACGGCCAGGCCGTGGATCTCTCTGCCACAGGAAGATTTTTGCCTTAGGTCGAATTCCACGGCCTGGCCATGGAACTCTCTGGAGTCTATCTTTTGCTTTTTCAAGTTGCTGCTCGATCCATGGCTGTGGGGAATTCCATAGGCAGGCCTTGGATCTCTCTAGAGTGAGCCTTTTGCACCTTTTTGCTATCCATAAAGCTCCAACTTCAATCACGCAAGCTTTCCATCCATTTCAAGGCCAATTGAGCACCATGTTGGGAATTGCGGATCAAAATATCTCGCAGCGGAATAATAGGATTCCCACACAGGATCCATGCGAAAAGTCTATAATCCGAGTTTTTAAAATTTACCTCTTGAAGCGTGATAAACACAAGCGAGGTGAATCACCAACACCGTAATAGCGACGATGTTTCTGCGGTATCTGTAACACCCCAAATTCTGACTATATGAATGATAATAGCAGAATTACACTGTTTTGCATTTTCTGTGTGTATAAAAATAATTTGACTGTTCTGAGATCATACTTGATCATTTTGTGTGATTTGCTCCTGGCTAGAAAAAAAAATAATATTTTTCAGGCCGGGGAAATTCTAATCTGCCTCATTTGGAGACGGGGGATCTTACTAAACCCGACTCTGAGTGATTCAGAAAAGAATCTTTTAATTTTTAGAATCTATCTATGAAAATAAATAATATTGTATTGATAAATATCCGTAATTGCATTTATAGCAATCGTTGCTATGAATGTTGGACCCGATAAGTTTTAATTAATAAGAAAAAGTGTTTAGAACATTTCTTGTAAGTAAAATTAAAGTGAACCAACTGGATATAGACAAAACAATTGGTTAGACTTTTCTAACCAATGAGAATTGGTCAAGGGAAGAAGTTTAGACTTCCTTGTGGACCATTAGATTTGAAGCTTGACTTAGAAGCCTTGATCTTTACCATTGATTCAATCAATGGTGTAAAACAAAGCTTACTAAAACTATCAAATAGTATTTACCATAAACAAGATTAATGGATAAGATTTAGTCAACATTAATTGCTTGACTTTTATTTAGGAAACTAATTAACCTTAATTTAGTTGTCCTAATTACCTAATTAAGCAACTAAGTAAACTAACTTGATTAGGGATTAGTTATAACTTAATCTTTAATTTAATATCCTAATTCTAATTAAAAGTGATGATGTATGATTAAAATGTATTAGATACAAGCTAAATATGTTAAACTAAATTGGTTATGTACTTGAAGAATTAAGTAAGAATGGTTAGGAGATTAAACCCAATTAATTGGCTAACCAATAAACTAGTAATTAGGCTTGAACTAATGAGGAATTAAGGACTTAAATCCACCTAAACCACCTTGGACAGCAGCAGAATTTAGCTTGGATTAGCAATAAATTAAAGGACTTAAACTCACCTAAAAGGGCATGGACCAAAGAAATGAATTGGAGCGGCGAAGGAGCTCCACGTCCGAAGAATTCACGGCTACCAAACAAAGAAGCGAAAAAAGTGGGCCAAGAGGCAGCACATTGGGACGTCCAAGACAGCAACCATACGTTCAGAAATTTGTGAGGATTCAAGTGATATTTGAATGTCCAAATGCCATGCAAAAGTCAAGCTTCCAACCAATGAGAATGGAGAGTTGTTGTGCAATTAATGCATGACCATTTGCTCAAGCAAATGTCATTCACGTCCATCACAAAGAAAGCACACGGCAGCAGCAAATGGGCAGCTGGAAATGGAGTGGATAATGATGCAAATATATCTCTCAAATGTCACAAACTCATCTACGTGGGCAGCTGTCTTTTGCACTTAAAATCTGATAATTTTTTTAAGTGAAATCATCCAAATATCACAAGCATAACACGGCTGGGCAGCAGCTGAATCATATCTTCATTCTTCACTTTTTATTCCACAAATATAAGCCATTTACCTTCCAAATTCCATACGGCCAGCAACCCCAAATACGTCTTCATTCTGCACTTTATACTTCTCAAAACATCCATCCATTTCTTTCCAAAACACCAAGGAAAACTCATGCTTCTCTCTTCCATTTTCTTCTACCAATCGGTCACCATCTTGAACTCACACCATTCACCTTTTAAAACACTCATCTCTTAGTTTATTTTGACTCAAGCCATACCCTAAGCATTTCTTCTTCACATGGTTGTTACAAAATCTATCCTATCTTGTTCAAAGTTTCATCAACCTAAGCTTCTTCAATCTTTTCTTAAAAAGGTAAGCTTTGATTCAAGAATTCCAAGTTTGATTTTAATGTTTTTAACCATGATTTTTCCATGGTTTTCAACCTTGATTCTTGTATGGTCCTTCACTAAATTTTCTTGAAAATTTTAGGGCTTGTTAGGAGATTTATAAAGCTTCAAGACAAGGGAGGAAAGCTTACAAAGTTTATCTTCAAGAGGTAAGAGGGAGACTCAACCTTACCACCCATGTTCTGGTAGTATGAGGATGGTATGTTTGGTGAAAAATCCCTAAGGATTTATTCACCTATTGTTTGAGGGTCTTGGACTGTATTGATTGGACTGTATTGGTTGAACTGAACTGATTGGACTCTATTGGTTGAATTGTATTGAGATGTGCCTGTTTGTGTTTGTATGTTTGGACTGTATTTGAAATGCATCTGCTTGTGTTTCTAGGTTGGTATGCGTATTATATGTGAGATACGATTTTGTTTCAAATACTTGTTTAAATGTTGTAATGCTTAAAAAAAAAAACTGATAATATGTGAATATGTGAAATATGTACTGTAGTGAAACTTATACTATATGTATGTGGAATTTATACTGTAAATTTCTGTAAATTTTATGAGAAAGAGATTTAATTGGAAATATTATGAAAATATGAGGGCATTATGTAAATATTATATTTTAAGGGACTATAGTGAGAATACTAGGTTTTGAGAGACGAACATGTAATTTATGTGTTTTGAAGGACGAAAATACGATTATTCTATTTTTGAGGGACTAAAATATAATTTATATGTTTTGAGGGACAAGAAAGTAATTATTCTATTTTTGAGGGATTAAAATGTAATTTATATGTTTGAGGGACAAGAAAGTAATTAGTATATTTTTGAGGGACTAAAATGTAATTCATATGAATTTTTGAAGGACTATTTTGAAAATATGAATTTTATGAAGGGCTATTTTGGAAATATGAATTTTATGAAGGACTATTTTGGAAATATGAATTTTATGAGGAACAATTTCATAAATATAAACTTTACGAAGGACTGTTGTGAAAATATTTTTAAATGAGGATTATAAAGCAAATATTATGTTTTGAGGGATTATTATACAAATATGAAAAATGATGTTGAATTTTGGTGTTAAATGAGGAAAACAGTATTTTTGATTTTAAAACATGTGAAAAATATTTTACGCGATTGAGAAACGATGAAAAATTGATACGTGATTAAGAAAATGTGAAAAATATGATTTCGCGATGAAAATACAATAATGATACTGTTGGGCTAATATGAAGACCCCGAACATGAGATAAAGAAAATGAATTGAGAATATGAAATAAAGAAAATGAATTGAGAATATGAGATAAAGAAAATGAACTGTGAATGATGCATTTGTATATGTATTGAAAAGGTCCAATGGACTGGATAAGGCTATTTGCCTAGGAAGGAGAAAATACACCTCCTGAGTGGGTGTGATATGCGTAGTGTAGGTCTTTTGTTGACCTTGGGGGCATCGGGGTGCGGGTTGCCTACAATGGACAGTTAATAAAGCTTCTGTACCGTAGGTTAGACCGATGCAACACACCGATGATCCGGACCGAGACACTATCCATAATCAAGATCTGATAAAGACTATCGAGTATGTGCTAGATGTGCAAAACTGAGCACGTGGTCTGAGGCACTTTTGTACCGACATGATCTTTTCGATCACTTTCTTCGATCTGAGTTGTAGCTCCATGGAGTAGGAAAGTTGAGTCTAGGTGCATATACAGAGATACTGAGAGTCTAATCATAATTATTGTTGATGATAATTTAGTTATTGAATAATTGAATGTTAATAAGGACATGATCGTAATTATGGCTTATTGTATGAATTATGATAATAAATGATATTATTAGCATAATTATAATTATGCATGATATGTTGATATGAGATATGATATGTGATTGATGAATGATATTGGTGACATAATTGTAATTATGAATGATGTCTTTATGAGAATTTGTATGTGTTTATCTTCATTGCTACCATACTGGTATTGGCATAGGTGGTCTCACCTCTCGTATGTATATGCTGTATTATGTTTATGTGTTGTTAAGACATTGAGTTAGACGACGCCGAGAAGCAGAGGAAGGACAAGATTTCGTTGAGAACTTCGAGATCCGATGGCGGTAGAAATCCCTAGCTTCTTAGGTTATATGAGACTCGACATTCATTGACGAGGACAATGCATGGACCGAAGATTTAGAGAGAGAAAGTATTTATTATTTGGGAAATGTAAATATTAGACGAGTAGGATACGACGGAAACCCTTACTTTTCTCATTACTATTTATGTACGCTTAGAGTTTCCTATATCTATCCCAAGCAACACGGGAATGTACTATCATACCCCTCGAGAGCATAGTGTTGCATCGTCCGCTCGGACATTTGCTCCTCGGACTTTACGTCGGGTTGGAATTCCTCCACCTGGGGAATCAGAGGAGGATCCATCTGAGGATCCGGCTACTTCTGAGGGCTCAGCTGCCTAGTTGTACTTGGGCAAGGATGTCAATGTAAGTAATGTTTAAAACTTTTTGGAGTGACTAGTTTGTAATATTTATAGTATGAGAGTGTTAAAGATTTGTATATGTATAAATGTTGTAAATTATTTGTAATGGTGCTGTGATGTTTTATTTTCTGCTAAGTTTATTTTCTTATTATTAAGGAATTTTACAACTCGTATTTATATTACAAGCACATTTTTCCAACATAAAGGGTATTTTGGTAATTGAGCAACAAGAAGTGTGGCACCCTAAGGTGGGTGTTACAGTATCCACACGAACAGACTTGCAAAAGGAGTCACGCCTCTGTTTCGCGGTGCTAGCTGCGAATAGAAGAGAAGAACCTTTCACTGTCTCTCACTCACTTTCTTAGGTACGGCTAGGGTTGTGATGTAACATCTACAAAGACCCTTAACAAAGACTATTTATAATAGTGGGCTGCCTTAAGTGAGTGTGAGCAAGAGCAAGGTAAGTCAGTGCAACCCTAAAACCCATCTGTCATGAGTTAGGCCCACAATTGAATCCGAGTCCAACTTGGATCCTTATTGCTCCAATTTAATCTGTTCTAAGTGTGCGACCCTGCAGTTCTCATGACATTGGTAGTAATATTAAAATCTCATTTTAATATTATAAACAGTGAGCGGTATCTAGCAACACATCACTGCTACCCAAGTAATGAGAATGTCAGTGATTTAACATAACTTATCCGTGATCAATGTTTCCGTGTAGTTTAGTCCCTTTGTCCGGATATCCAGTTGAACACAAGGCATGGAATGTGTCACCCTTGTTTAATTCAATCTTCGCTTTCTGATTCCCGAGTAGACATAGTAATAACAAATGAGATCAATATCTCATATTGACTCATTTGAGCATGGCCATGCATTTCATAGTCTCACTCAATCGGGGGGCTCAAGATATCACTCCTCGTTATGTAGGAGGGACAAATCCCATCTAGGTCACTCACATTCCTCCACATGCATCGCAATATGTCTAATAACCAACTTTATAATCATCTTGTTACAGATGACGTTTGATGGCATTTAAAACACACAACTCCTCATGTAGGAATCGTAGTGATTTCGGTCAAAGAACCACATACACCATTATCACTATGAGAATCGCTTATGACACTCACGTAACGATCCACGTAGCGTTCTCATGGCGGGTCTGTCCAATACATCATTACTCTAATATGTATCCATGTGTAGACTTGATATCTCATATCCATGACCCGTGAGATGTGGTCATCAGTCTACGCACATACTAGTCTCAATGCATTATTGTTGTCCTAGTTAACAATAATACTTGACTAGGGACATTTAAGAATAGTATTTTATCCAATAGGATCTCACCATCAAGTCATCCACTTGATGTCCTATGGTATCAAACTTACTATTCTAAGGACTTTATTATGTCTATCAAAAAGAACACAATAAATGAAATGACTCATATATCAAAAAATAGCATAATATAATGTATGTCAATACAAACAAAATGTATTGGCCACTAGGGCATACACCAACACACTAATCCTGTACAACAACACCATAAACACCGCAATTATCTGAATTAAAGGAAAATCAAATAAAAAGAGAAACTAAAATGCTTAAAATGCCTACAATTGCATGCAAAACAAGAACAAAATATGATGTTGTTTCACACACATCAAATCCCCCTAAGCTTAAGATTTTGCTTGTCCCCAAGCAATAACTAAGGCCAAACCAAGAAGTGGGATCAAGAGATAATAATGAATGAGGAACCCGAGAAAACAACTAACTAAGCAATAGGCAAAGGCAAACCAAGAACTAGAGAGGTAATCAAAATCAAGTCCAATTAGAGGCTAAAGTTCTCAGAAATTATACTCCTCACTAAATTAGGCTCACTCCACTAACCACACTCAAAATGTTTAAGGGTGAAGACAATGTGCTCAAGATTCCTCAAAGAAAAAGTACTTCCATAAGCTTGATAAGAAACCAAATTTCCACTAATAATCAGCATGCATGCAAGAATCAAAAGGTCTTTCAAGGGTTGTAATGGGGCCATGGGAATAATGTTAGGTAGGGTAAAGAAAGGAATGTATGCACAAAGGGCTAACAAAATTTTTAATAAGCACAAGAAATTCAATAGAACATAAATGGAGCAAATGCATTTTTCAATCAAGAGCATAACTCCACATTTCTAAGTATTTTCTTCCTTACTTTTCCTTCTTCTATTTCTCCTTTTTTTCAAACTTTCATCTTATGATATTCTTTTCTTTTCATTTTTTTTCATTTGAGAAAGAGAATGGTCAAAAACATATGATTCCCAACACAACTTTACACAACTTTCAAACTCAATTTGCTCCATTTAATATTCTAAATGAGTACCAACAATATATCATCAAAGGCATCAAGAAAAACAATTATGCAATAGGCTCAAAATGGGCAACTAGTGGATGAAAGTGTGACAATTATTTCAGAAGGTCAGAAAAATACCTAAGATGCCTTAATCACATTCAAGCATGCAAACAAAAATTTCACCTCAAAATGGTTTCAAATCAAGTTCTAGAGCACAAGATCAATGAGGAATATCACTCAACACAAAGAATGAGAGCGAAAATAATATAGTGCATAAATCCCATATAGGCTCAAAACTCACATTTAGAGGTTCAAAATTAAATGAGAAGCACAAATTCAGAGAACATATGCTAATTATCAACTATCAAAAGATCACATTTACTATCAATTAAAACAATGCTTGTTGCCTACCACAAGAATCAACAAATTGAGTTACAAATCAATACCATCTCAAAAATCCCCAAAAGAGAGGGGCACAAGTTTAACAAAAAAGTCGAGAGATATAACGGTGTGAAAATGCAACATAAAAATGCAATGCAAAATAAGACATGAGAATGCATGAAACTAATGATCTAAAATGAATATGAAAATACCCCCAAAGCTTAGAACTTACATTGTCCTCAATGTAAAAATCTATAACAAGAGAAGGGATAAAAGAAAAGAACTCACTGTGGTGGTGAAAAATGGTGCTGACTTAGATGCCAACTATGAATGGCCTGGACCATGCTCGCCATACTCTGAACCGTGCCCTCCAAGGCTTGTAGGTGGCTATTAGTAGCCTGACCCTACTGATAAAGCTCCTCTAGCATGTGGCGCTGTTGCACCTGCTCAGCATGAAGTCCCTCCAGATAAGTATAAATCCGTGTGAGACCATCCTCCGAAGGACCTGCAAAATAAGAAGAAGAAGGACAAGAGGTGCCTGCCCTTGGTGGAGGGTAAAGGGGGCGTTGAACATCAGTTGGTTCATCTGCGGCACTCCCAAGTGTGTGCTAATTTTCATAATTGTGCACAGTTATAGCAGGAGGGTTAGGAAGGGGTAGGGGGTGTGCTCTATTGTTCAAGCGGAGGCAGTAAATTCCATCCTCTTTGACAATCATCTTAATAGGTAAACAAGACTCTAGATCAATCCTAGTGTTACCTCTAACTACCTCCAGACCATCCAAGTCATATTCAAAGAAATGTGTTATCGCTGTGATAAGCCCACCGATAATAATGGTCCCCGATTGGGCTCTAGCTACCCTAAGTAGATGACTAGCAAGAAAAAATCCAGTGTCCATTTTGACATCATTAAGAATGGCCCACATAAACGCAAGCTCATCAGCACGGACATTGCCATCACTATCCCCATGCCCAAATAGAGTATGAGCCATGATTCGGTGGAGATAGCGAAGGCAAGGATTTGGCATAAAGGATGCCTTGCAATTTGAGGAATCATATGTGCTTGACCCACAAGAGATATCAGCCCAGAAAGAAATTGCTGAAAAACCACGTGGGTGCTTCCTTTCCCATGTCCTTGAGTTGGAAGCAGCTTCTGATCTCTGGCACTTGTTCTTCATTCTGCTTAACCACACTATATAGCAATAACACAACAAAAACCTCCTTTTTTTTCAGAGCAAGTCGCGAATGGAAATTTGGGGTTTTTGCCAAATTTGGGGTTTTCTAAATTTGAAGGAATGAGTGGTTGGGTAGAGGTTAGGGAGGATAGAAATAGTAGAAAGATTGAAGAAAAAAGGTGGTTTAAGGAGAAAAGTAGTGGTTTTGAAGGTTTGGGTATGGTGGGTTATGGTGGCTATGGTGAAGAAAGAAGAAGGAGAAGGAGGGAGAATAGGGGTGAAGGGTGGCTTTGAGAATGAGGAAGAAGGTGGTTTATGTGTTGTTTTGAGGGAAATAAGGAGTAATGAAGGTTTAAGAGGATGAGTATGGAGGTTAAGGGAGAGAATAAGGAGAAGAAGCAAAAAGAGGAGTGAAATGAAGGAAAAGAAGGGGAGGCTGTGGAATTTAAATCTGGGCAACAACGATCCACGGCCGTGGTTTGATCCATGGCCAGGCCATGGAAGCTACCGACTTTTGCCATTTTTTTTTTTAGATAGAATTCCACTGCCATGGTTTTATCCACGGCCAGGCCGTGGAATTCTATGACTTTTCTCTCTTTTTTTTTTGTTCTGAAGGCCTGCAATCCATAGCCATGGTTGGATCCACGGTCAGGCCGTGGATCTCTCTGAATTTTATGTTTTCCTCTGGTTTGCATTCCATGGCCATGGAATTTTCTATAGGCTGGGTGTGGAACCTTCTGACTTCATTCTTCTTCTAAATTTAGCTTCAAAAAGGGTCAAACCTAGACAAAATCCATGAGACAAACATCAAATCAACAATCTAACACATAAAATCAAAAGAAAAAGAAGGAATAAAGAAAAGGAAAAACAAGAAAGCTTGGGTTGCCTCCCAAGAAGCACTTGTTTAAAGTCATAAGCTCAACTCCTGCACTTTCATCCTTCTACAGTTGGGTCATGGAGGGCAATGTTCATCCTCTTCTCAAGTTGCTCATTCGCTAGATAGTGTTTCAACCTCTGACCATTAACCTTGAAAGTCCCTCGCTCTTCATTCCAAACCTCCACAGCACCATAGGGAAACACTTTCTTCACCAAAAATGACCCTGACCATCTTGACTTAAGCTTTCTGGGAAAGAGTTTCAATCTAGAATTGAAAAGAAGCACCAGTTCTCCTTCACGAAACTCTCTACGAAGAATATGCTTGTCATGCCACCTCTTGGTTCTTTCTTTGTATGACTTGGCAGTCTTATAAGCATCCAATCTCGGCTCATTAAGCTCATGAAGTTGAAGCTTTCTCTTTTCTCCAGTCGCTTTTAAGTCAAAATTTAGAAGCTTAATAGCCCAAAAAGTTTTATCTTCAAGCTCAACGGGTAGATGGCAGGGCTTCCCATAAATCAGTCGTAAGGGTGTCATCCCAATAGGAGTCTTGTAAGTAGTGTGGTAAGCCCAAAGAGCATCATCAAGCTTCAAAAACCAATCCTTTCTTGATTTGGACACAGTTTTCTCTAGAATACTCTTTATCTCTCGATTAGATACCTCCACTTGGTCAGAAGTCTGAGGGTGGTAAGGTGTAGCAACCTTATGAGTGACTCCATATTTCTTCAAGAGGTTCTCAAATTGTCTCTCAATGAAATGTGAACCTCTATCACTTATCACAGCCCTAGGAACTCCAAACCTTAGAAAGATGACTTTCTTGAATAGCCTGATCAAGGTCTTTGCATCACTTGTTGGGGATAGAATGGCCTCCACCCATTTAGATACGTAATCAACAGCTACAAGAATGAATTTATTGTTACAAAAGGATGGAAAATGGCCTATGTAGTCAACTCCCCAAACATCAAAGATCTCCACCTTAAGAATAGTATTCATTGGAATCTCATACCTATTGGAGATACTTCCAACTCTCTGATATGGATCACATGATAACACAAAATTCTGAGCATCTCTAAAAATATAAGGCCAAAAGAAACCAGACTGAAGAACTTTGGCTGCCATCTTGGAGGTACTAGCATGTCCTCCATAAGATGCAGAATGACAACAACTTAATATACTCGGAGCCTCTTCCTCGGAGACACTCCTCCTATAAATACCATCAGCACACCTCCGGTATATGTATGGGTCATCCCATACAAAATTTTTCAGATCTGAGAAGAATTTCTTCTTCTGCTGATAATTAAGCTCAGGAGGTAGAACTTTGCTAACCAAGTAGTTTGCATAGTCAGCATACCAAGGAGCATTCTCCGCAAAAATTGCAAACAATTACTCATCAGGGAAAGAATCATTAATAGGTAAATTACTCTTCCCCTACGTTCCACCGTACCCCAACCCCCATATCCTTTCCCTTCCCTCCCATTCCCCATTTTCATTACCATGGTATTCTCTCATGTGTTCTCCTTTTTCATTTTCTTTTATTTTTATTTTTCTTCTTGCTCTATAATTTATTTTAGTTGGTATTTTATTTTATTTTTTTGTTCCCATTATTTTAATTTCTTTAATCTATTTTGGCCATTTTTTGCTCATCTAGTTAGGATTTTATTTTGAATTTATGCTACTATTTGCCTAATGCATGATTCTAATTTACCTTGCCAATTGCCTTGATTGATCTGTTGGATTATAATTTTTCTGTTCCTAGTTGATTATGTTGTGGCTTAGTGCCTTTTGGTTTGCCTATTATTCTGCATGTTACTGTTCCTTTTGCATGCTAGTTGTTCTCCATGCCTGTCTGGTCATTCTGGTTATTGCTCCTATTGCTTGCTATTTATACTGCCTGTACACTTGTCTGCTCATGTTGGTTGTTCTCTATCTGCTGTGGTTGTGCTGCCCAAAATTCTTGCTTATTTTTGTACATACTGGCATTTTTCTAATATGATTATTTTGTGCTGTTTTGGTTCTTGTGTACCTCAACATTATCTCTAGTTGCATGTGATGAACCTGTAAAAATTCATATTTTTTCTGTTCAAAATCTTAGATTTTCATCATCTTTTAATCTTTTTGGTTTAATTTTGTTCTCAAATTTTATTTTGTTTTTATTATTTTAATTGTGTTCTTATTACGTATTTTTATGTTTTTTTTCTAGATAATTGCATATGGAAAAAGACTAGGCATTTGAGGAGCAGAAAAAAATAAGAAAAATAATTCAGAAGCCCAATGCTTGAGCACTGGGCCCTCACCGCTTGAGCGCGCAACGTGCGCTGAGGATTCCTGTTTTAATGGGCCAGCGCCTGAGCGCTGAAAGAGGAGCACCTGAGCATTGAACGCGTAACAACAACGTGAATTTCTTATAAAAAAGAAAGTCTTGCCAATCTTTTCAGACTTTTCTTTTTACACACTCTTTGATACTTTTTACACTCTTAGACACTTGGAGAGAACGCAGCAGTCGTCAAGACAACTCAATCCTAATTTGGTGTGGGCGCATCAAGACTTGAAGATTAGGGATTCTCTTCAATCTTTCCACTAATTATCAATGGAGTTTGTCATCATCTATTCTTTGTTTTGTTCTTTCTCTATGTGTAACTAACTTCCTTTCGTTAGGAGGAGGATGGATCTTGATACTTTGATGATGTAATTTCTTTTATGGGTTTAATGCATGTTTTTATCTCATAATTTATGCGTTTATCTCTGTTCTTAATGCTTTTTGAAACCTGATCAATTTGGAAATGATAATTTGGGTTTATGTATGATTTGGGAAAATTTGCATGAACCTAGAACTTGTGATAAATACCATAATTTCCGCAATCACTAGGGATAGACATTGTGGGTTATGTGGTCTTTCTTTTAATTTCCTCGTTCTTGATAATGCCTTTCTAATTGGAGTTAGACTAAGGGATTAGTTAATTTCAATCAGTGTAAGAGGATTAATATACCAAGGGATTGGGTATTAATTAATGTTGGGAATTGACCATGAATCATTAAAATAGAACATATTTTAAACCAATATTTAGAAGTGCATTTGAAAGAGTTCAAGTGAAGTCTGAACCCTAACACTTTCTTATTATTGATTTCATCTCTTGTTAAATTGCTTAATTTTACTTTGTTTAGTTTTAATTACTTTCTTTTAATTATCTTTATTTTTACTTTTTTTCCAACTTCCATCTTTTGATTGGCTTAAATAGTGTTAATTTAACAAATTTGGTAATTGGCAATATAATCATCGTGGGACGATTCTCTTTTCACTACTTTATTACATTTTGCGATTCTTGCACTTGTCGATATTCACATCAAGTTTTTGGCGCCAAGTTACAAGAATTATTGTTATTAATATTAAATAATAGTTGAAAAGACACTAATTTAAGCATTTTTTCCTTTGTTTAATTTTGTTTAATTGTTTTTTTAATTTTAATTATAATTTTTCTTTTATTTATAGATAATTGTTTTTCTTATTTAATTTCATTTTTTATTTAATTTTCTTTTTTAATTTGTTTCTTTGTTTTCTTGATTTATTTTTATTAGTCATTTATTTTTATTTTTATTTTTAATTTCCTTCTTTACTTCAGTTTGGTTTGCTTGTTTGATTGTTTATGCAAGGTTCTCTAGAATCAGAAGAACTATTTTTTGATCCAGAGATAGAGAGAACAACTAGAGCAAACAGAAAAGCAACTAGAGAAAAGAAGAAGCTTGAAGAAGTAGAGGAAAAGATGACAGAAAGAGTTGTAACTATAGAGCGAAGACATACATTAGCTGATTATGCTACCCCATCTGCTGAGAATATTTCTACCAGTATTGTGCATCTTGTTATTCAGGCCAATAATTTTGAGATTAAATCAGCACTTCTACAGCTGGTGCAGTAGAATCAGTTTGGGGGAGGTCAAGCAGAAGATCCAAATTTACACATTGCCAGTTTCTTGCAGCTCTGCGATACTATTAAGTATAATGGTGTTACTGATGATGCCATTAGATTACGATTGTTCCCATTTTCTCTTAAAGACAAAGAAAAGAGCTGGCTATAAGCCTAGCCACAAGGGAGCATCTCTACTTGGGAGGATCTGGTTGGTAAATTTCTCACTCGATACTTTCCTCCTTCAGTGTTTGTGAAGATGAGGGGGTGAAATTGCTTGTTTCACTCAAAATCAAGGAGAGTCGTTATATGAAGCATGGGAGAGATTCAAGGAGCTATTAAGGAGGTGTCCTCACCATGCATTTGAGGTTTGGCAGCAGGTGCAGATATTTTATAATGGTTTGAATCATTCCACAAGACTTATGGTGGATGCATCTACAGGCGGATCTTTAAATACTAAAACTCCTGAAGAAACTCTAGAACTATTTGAGATCATGGTGACTAATGAATATCAGTTGCCTAGTAGGAGAGCAGCAGTTAAACAGGGAATGTTGGAGCTTAGTGTTGTTGATACTATACTTGCTCAGAATCAGACTATGATGCAACACATTGTCAACCTTACTAAGCAAGTTAGTAATTTACAGGTAAATGCAGTTAATCATCAAGGTCTGACTTGCGATTTTTATGGAGGTAACCATGTCAATGGTCAATGTGAGGCAGAGAATTCAGGTGTCAACATTCCAGAATAGGTGAACTATATGGGTAATCCTTCAAGGCCACAAGGTAATCCTTATTCTAATACTTATAATCCAGGCTGGAGGAATCATCCCAATTTCTCTTGGAAGAATCAAGTTGTACCATTGAATTCTCAGCCCGAACAGAAGTCTCCTCTTGAGATTGCAATGGAGAAACTTTCTTTGCAGACCTCTGTTTTTGTGCAACAGACTTCAGCTTTTATGAAGGAATCAAGAACTAATTTCAAGAATCATGAGGCCGTTATTAGAAATCTTGAGAATCAAGTGGGGCAAATAGCGAAACAACTTCAAGAGAGACCTCTAGGCACTTTTCCAAGTGATACTATAGTCAATCTAAAAGAGCAATGTCATGCAATCACTTTGAGAAGTGGCAAGACTTTGGAAGACAAGAATGAAGCATCTGGTTCTGCAGAAAATCAGAGTGAAAGTACTGAGGTTCCGATTGAAGAGGTTTTTTCTCAAGATAATGGTGAAAAGGTTGAAGTTAAAGAGGAGCAACCAAAGTGGCAGAGGAAGAAGAAGGAGCATGAACAGAAAATAGTTGATCCTTCATTGTATGCTAAACTTCCTTATCCTCAAAGATTCAGGAAGGAGATTCAAGAAAAGCAATTCTCCAAGTTCTTAGAAGTCTTTAAGAAGCTGTAGATTAATATTCCTTTTCCTGAAACATTAGAGCAGATGCCCTCATATGTGAAGTTCATGAAAGATTTGCTCTCTAAGAAGAGGAAGTTAGAAGAAGATGAGACTGTAGCACTTACTAAGGAGTGCAGTGCCATTATCTAGAGGAAACTTCCACCGAAGTTGAGAGATCTAGGAAGTTTTAATATTCCTTGCACCATTGGAAAGCTGAATGTTGAGAAAGCTTTATGTGACTTATGGGCTAGTATCAATTTGATGCCATTGTCTATCTTGCACAAGCTGAGAATTGATAAAGTTAAGCCTACAATGGTTTTTCTTCAACTAGCAGATCGATCAGTCAGGCATCCATACGGTATTGTGGAAGATTTGCTAGTGAAGGTGGATAAATTTATTTTCCCAATTGACTTTGTAGTCTTGGATATAGACGAGGATGTTGATATCCCGTTAATTCTGGGGAGACCATTCCTAGCAACATCAGGAGCATTGATTAATGTCTCTAGAGGAGAGCTTATTTTGAGGGTGGATGGAGATCAGGTGACTATTAATGTTTTTGATAAATCTGCATCAACATCAGATCTCTATGCCCCTGTTAAATGCATTCAAGACAAGCCTCTACAAGCTTTGGCTAGTAAGAGCTCTTCGTCATCAATCAATGCTGATTTTCCTACTCCCAAGTTGGTTGACGAAAAGGAAAAATGACCTCCTCTTTTTAAAAGTGCTGCAATTGAAGAAGATCCTCCAGCTTCCATTAATATATTGCAGATTGATTCCAGAGGTAGTGACAGAGTATAAAGACAAAGAGCTGATCAGAGAAAAATGTCATCCTACTTCTCTTGCTTTAAGCCACCTTGACTAGTTGAAAAGGCAACGTCGAGCTAATGACGTTAAACAAGTGCTTTTTGAGAGGCAACCTAAATTTTCTCTCATTTTCTATTTTATTTTTATTTTTGTTTTTATTTTGTTATTTTCTTATTTTATTGACTACCATTTTTTTTTCTGTTTTGTAGTTAGCTAGTGTTGAGTCACTTAGGTGCCTCCCGAGTTCTGAGCCTTTGTAGGGGAATGTATATAGTTGTCGGCCACAAAAAAAAGAGTTTTTCTTTTTCTTTCTTGCATTTAATTCATTTTGTTATTTATTTTTATTGATTTTATTTTACCATCATCACTCCTATTATGTTTTGAGTCATTTTGTGCCTGCTGGTGTGTTGATTTGAATATCCAATGATTGTTTGAATTGTGAATTGATTTGATTTCTTGGGATAGCACATGAGAATCTATGAGTTATGTTTATCTCTATTATTTCAATTGTGTATGAATGTTCTTCCCATCTTTATGATTGATAGACCTTGGATTATGCATGCATGTCAAGCTTAGAGAAAGTTTATGGGATTGTATGTGTGCGGATGATTTGCATTTAGAAGTTGTTTGATTCTCTCTTGAGGCGAAATCCTAGGCAGTGCATGATTAAGGAAATGATAACGGCCTTCTTTGGACCGTTTGAGCCTTTCAAGCTAACCTGTAAACACAGTTTATCCTTAGGTCCCTTTTGCAGCCTTGCTATTGTTTGGCCTCTGTTTCTTTTCTTTACCCACATTTTTCCTTTCCCATACCCATGAAATTTTTTTTCCTCTCTTACATAACCTTTGTTGAGTGCATATCTTGTATTATTTTATTATTCAAGTCTTTGTTATTTATGTGCATGAAGTTTTGTGGAGCTGAAAAATTTCAAAAAGAAAAAAAGAAAAAAAGAAAAAAAAAAAGAAAGTCCACTCAAAGTATTGCAAAGAAATAAGTTTGGGGGTGGAGTTTATTGAAAAAGAAAAAGAAAAAAAAGAAAAAAAATGAATGTTGTGTTGATTATTTTGCTCCATTTTGCACTTGTCTTATATTTTGAGACTTGAATTTTGAAATTTGCATGATTTTGTATCTGAATTTTTGTTTTCACTTTCCTACCATTTCTTTCTTAACCTATACCATTGGCCTTACATTATAAGTTTATAAAGTCCCTTCTTGGTTGTGTGTTGTTTA
Source organism: Ormosia semicastrata (assembly GCA_029884595.1). NCBI lineage: Eukaryota > Viridiplantae > Streptophyta > Magnoliopsida > Fabales > Fabaceae > Ormosia > Ormosia semicastrata. The sequence continues at coordinate 50,100,718 of JAQQTO010000056.1, read as the reverse complement.
GATTAGTAGAGAGAAAGATGAATAACAACCCTATGAGTGTGAGTTTGATGTGTATTTGCAATTTTATAAACTCATTTGGGCTTGTACTCTATGAGGAGATTGAGTCTTTCATTCATGTTTTTGGGAAGTCATTTGTGCATAAGAGTTGCATATGAGAGACGATGTGATAATTGGATTGTTCATGTGTGACACTTTGAAATTAGATTGTGAATTAGTTTTTGAGGATATGAATGATTTTTGATACCCGGTATTGCCATGTTTGAGTCTGTTTTAAGTTTTAGTTTGTTTTATTTTGTTTTGTTTTTCTTTTACTTGAGGACAAGCAAAAGCTTAAGTTTGGGGGAGTGATGAACCTGCAAAAATTCATATTTTTACAGTTCAAAATCTTGGATTTTTATTATCTTTTAATCTTTTTGGTTTAATTTTGTTCTCAAATTTTATTATGTTTTTATTATTTGAATTGTGTTCTTATTACGTATTTTTATGTATTTTTTTTGTAGATAATTGTATATGGAAAAAGAGTGGGCATTTGAGGAGCAGAAAAGAATAAGAAAAATAATTCAGAAGCCTAGTGCTTGAGCGCTGGGACCTCACCACTTGAGCGCGCAACGTGCACTGAGGATTCTTATTTTAATGGGCTAGCGCCTGAGTGTTGAAAGAGGAGCGCCTGAGTACTGAACGCGTAACAACAACGTGAATTTCTTATAAAAAAGAAAGTCTTGCCAATCTTTTCAGACTTTTCTTTTTACACACTCTTTGATACTTTTTACACTCTTAGACACTTGGAGAGAACGCAGCAGCCGTCAAGACAACTCAATCCTAATTTGGTGTGGGCGCATCAAGACTTGAAGATTAGGGATTCTCTTCAATCTTTCCACTAATTATCATCAGAGTTTGTCATCTTCTATTCTTTGTTTTGTTCTTTCCCTATGTGTAACTAACTTCCCTTCGTTAGGGGGACGATGGATCTTGATACTTTGATGATGTAATTTCTTTTATGGGTTTAATACATGTTTTTATCTCATGATTTAGGTGTTTATCTCTGTTCTTAATGCTTTTCTAAACCTGATCAATTTGGGAATGATAATTTGGGTTTATATCTGATTTGGGAAAATTTGCATGAACCTAGAACTTATGATAAACACTATAATTTCTGTAATTGCTAGGGATAGATATTATGGGTTATGTGGTCTTTCTTTTAATTCCCTCGTTCTTGATAATGCCTTTCTAATTGGAGTTAGACTAAGGGATTAGTTAATTTCAATCAGTGTAAGAGGATTAATATACCAAGGGATTGGGTATTAATTAATGTTGGGAATTGACCATGAATCATTAAAATAGAACATGTTTTAAACCAATATTTAGAAGTGCATTTGAAAGAGTTCAAGTGAAGTCTGAACCCTAACACTTTCTTATTATTGATTTCATCTCTTGTTAAATTGCTTAATTTTACTTTGTTTAGTTTTAATTACTTTCTTTTAATTATCTTTATTTTCACTTTTTTTCCAACTTTCATTTTTTGATTGGATTAAATAGTGTTAATTTAACGAATTTGGTAATTGGCAATATAATCCTCGTGGGACGATTCTCTTTTCACTACTTTATTACTTTTTGCAATTTGGTGCACTTGCCGATATTTACATCGCATGCTTTTGGTGCTTGACTGCCTAGTTTCTCGATTTTTGGTTTGATGTCATTGATACATCTCCCTTTCTCCATTTCAGGTACCATGTCCTCAAAATGCCAGAGCACTAGCGACAAAGCCATCCTATCACACTTTAGAGTTGTGGTTGCTCGCCTTTTGCAATTTGATTCTCCAGCTCATCGTAAGAAGGGTGAGTAGTTCCGCCAGTACACCATCACCGCCAACAAATATCTGGACGATGCTATGATGGTGGAGTTCGGTGTTCAGGAGATCATCCACGCTCATTTGGCTCAGGCTGGATGGGAATTGTTTGCCTCCATCCGTTGTGATGCATATCTGGAGCCGACCCTTGAGTTGCTCTCTACACTCAAGGTCTCTTGTGAGTGTTCGACGATTGACCAGTCGGGTACCATTGAGTTCTGACTCAACTGGCATCATTTTCCTTTGTCCTTGAATGAGTTTAATGTTGCTATGGGCTTTAAGACTCCGGTGTCTATTCAGTCCCCTGCCTACCAGAGTGCCTATCCACAGACTTTTGTTGATAGCGAGTTCTAGATTTTGATCCATCAGGTGCTAAACCCTTACAACCCTAGCATCTCTAAATCTTCTTCCATTCACGACCCTGCTTTGAGATGGATGCACTGTTTTATATCCTATAGTATCTCAAGAAGGTTTCGCAGTACTGGGGTTGTCACGAAGAACGACCTCTTCTACTTGTGGTGTTTGGTGCATGGCCACTACTGCAACCTTGGTTATTGGTTCCTTCAGCATGTTTTGAAGATCGATAAGGCCAAGGGAAGGGCCAAATCGCTGTACATTCCAGTAGGCTCCTACATCACCAACCTGGCTCAGAACCTTGATGCTTTACATCCTGATTGCCATCTCGCCAAAGCGATGGAGCCCATTAATCAAGCTATGGTAATTCACCTCAACCTTGTTTGCAAGGTTGCTCCAAGCCATTGGGCTCTCCGTGATGGACCTGTTCCAGAGCCATATTCCTCACCACCGGTAGATGATGCTGCTGATGCTCCTCCCATTGTTGATCCCGCTGCTACTGACACTCCACGGTTGCCTCCACATCTCCTAGCTGACCTGAGCGACCACCTTGCTTGTATGGAGACTAGCCAAACTGCCTTTCAGTAGCGCATCCATGATGATCTGAGCCATATGGCAACTTTACAGGCCAGTTTTTGGGATCATGTCACTTCTCGGTTTGACTAGCTTTTCGTCCTCTTGGCCTCTTGCTTCCCTCAAGATCCACCACCCCCACCCCCTGCATGACGTCACTATGTTCTTTTCAAGGAAGTTTTAGTATCTCATATTGCTATTCTCTTTGCTTTACTTTTTCCATTGAGGACAATGTAACTTTTGTGTGGGGGAGTGCATTTAATTTTTAATGTACTTAATTGATGACTTTGCATATTAAATGACACTTGAGTATTGCATTAAATTGAGCTTGATCTTTTGTATTATTGTCTTGATTATTTCTGAGCTGATTAAAACATGTTTGAAAGGGAGTTCACAACTACTGAACTGAATGTTTGTGCAAGATAATTTCTTTTTCAATTGAATGTTGAAAAATCTAGCATTTTATTTGGGAAATTAGCCATGTCTGCTTGTACCTTATTCTCTTTACTAACTTAAGCCAGAAAGTGAGTTTTGAGCCTTTATTGATTGGATTTATCATAAACTGAATCTTATTTTCCTTCTGGAGGGTCTTCTCTTGATTTATGTATTCTAGAACTTGATTTGATACCTTGTTGAGATTTTATTGATTCATATACATACTTGAACATGATTGAGGCACCTAGGCTTAATTCTTTCATGACTTCCAGAGTTGCATTGTTAAATAATCCCTTAGTTGTCCCATTTGAGCCTGAATTTGATTTCTTTGAATATCATATTAAATGATCAAGTTAAATTCTTTGGAGCAATTGATGTGTAAATTGAGAAGTCATAAATGGTTGTTTTTGTCTTCAAGGGCTTTAAAAAAAAGAAGAGAAAAAAAATGAAATGGAAAAGAAAGAAAAAAGAAAAAAAAGAAAAAATGGTGAAGAATTGTGAGAATTTTTGGTTGGAAGTGAAAATTGGTCATTACCTTATGCATTATACTCTATTAATCATCTTTTCAACCTAATTCTGCTTGGTATAGCTTTATCCTTAAACATTCTTTTCCATATTTCATTTTCTTCCTGTCATTACCTGTACCCTTGGCCTTATTACAACCAATGAAAGTCCTTTTGATTCTTGTTATGTATGTGAACTTGAAAGTGGAGATGAGATTGATAGTCAAGCTTATGGTCATGCATTTGTTAAGAGAAATTTGAGTGATCTCTTTGTCCTTAAACACTTGAGAGATGGAAAGATGAGTGACCCCAATTGTTTGGTAGAGAGAAGAAGTGCAAGCTAGACTCAAGAGCTTCTAATTGCATTAAGTGCTAGACTTTCTTGTTTAATTGGATTTGATTGCTGAGCATTCATTAAATTTTTTTAAAATTATGAAATTTTCCCTTGACTCTTGTTTCTTGATGTTCAGTTTAATCTTGATTTTTGATTCATGTCTTTGCTTGAGGACAAGCAATGTTCAAGTGTAAGGGAATTTGATAAGCCTTTATTTTATAGCCCTTAAATTGATGAATTGTGATTATTTAGTTGTGATTATTAATGAATTTTGATTGATTCTTATCAATTATCTTCGTTAGTATAGAATAAGAGAGATTTAACACATTTGAAGTGAAAGTAAGCGAAGATATCTTATTTTGAGACTAAAAGAGGGCAATTTTGGCTTAGACAAGGCCCTGTGTCAACTCAGAAGCAATTTTAGAGTTAGACACGACCTTGTCTAACTTGAATAAGGCTTTTGACTAGGAGACATGGCTGTGTCTCTTGGTCACATGGCTATGTCTCCCCTAACATTGAAGTTACGCAGATATGAAGGAACACACGACCCTACCTTAAGTTAATGAAGTTTCTGAGTAAGAGACACGACTATGTCTCAGTGACGCACGACCGTGTCTCACTTAAAACCCTGTCATATGATTTCACTAGACACAGCCTTGTCGAAGGGAGACATGGCTGTGTGAGCCACTCTGATGTGAAAAAAAAGGGAATTTCACCCCCAAATCAATATAAATTGGGTAAAAACACCAAACCTAAGGGAGACTCTTGGCTAGAGACTTATGTGACGGCAGGTTTTGAGAGGAGAAGCGCAAGGATTCAAAGACGAAGGCTTGGAAGGCAAGAACAAGAGTCATTGAAGATCAACCATTAAAGTCTTTTCCCCCATCTTCATCTTCTCCATCTTCTCTTTTTTTTTTTTTTTTGGAATCATGGTTGTTTCTTTAACCTTATTCTTGTTTGTGTTACGACGGCTATGAGTAGCTAAACCCTTTTTTTAAGATTAGGATGAAACTCTCTATTTCTCTATTATGAATTGTTAATTTGATTATTTGTTAATGAAATTATTATTCTTGATTCATTCTTGGTATGCTTAATGCTTGTGATATGTTGCGCGCCATATTTATATGATTTTAAGTTTTAGGTGAATGATTGAAAGATGAAATCTAATTTCTTGATAATCTAAGAATTGAACTTAGGAATTGAGACCTAGACGTAGGCTTAAATCCTTCGAGGGGTAAACGATTGTCATGAATCTTAATGGGTTGGAACTTAGATTAATTGCCATGAGAATAGGATTGATGAAGTTTTAGCACATTTTTAGTGCCAAGAAATTGGACTTTAAATAATTTAGGACTAGTAACCTTCAAGAACATAATTAAATATTAACAAAGATAGAATTACAATTTATCGTTGGGGATAGTGTAGTGGATTCCAAATCCTAGAGCTTTAAATCCTTGTTGAATCTCATCTTTTCTAGTTTCAATTGTTTACTTTACTATTTTGCTTTTCGCATTTATTTTAATTGAACCTTCTCAATCAATTTTATTTGCTTAAACAATCAAAATAGTCATAAGAGTTAGTAATTAATCAATCTTCGTGGGAATGATCTTTATTTTACTACTTGTACGATCCGTGCGCTTGCGAAAAACCCACAACAGTTAACCATTTTTTTTAAATTTGTTTAATCTCCCTATTTGTAAATTCTACTTGTCCACTTGTCTGAGGATGATAAGGGGTGACAATTTTGTGTGTAATGTCATATTTCTTCATTAAGGATTCAAATGGTTTATTACAAAAATGTGTTTCCCCATCACTGATGATAGCTCGAGGGATTCCAAATCAACTCAAAACATTTTCTTTTAAAAATTTAAGAACAGTTTTGTGATCATTGTGTTGACATAGAATCGCCTCAATCCATTTTGAGACATAATCAACTACAACCAAAATATACACTAATCTAAATGATGATGGAAATAGACCCATGAAATCAATTTCTCAACAATAAAAAATTTCAATGACAATGATAGGGTTCAGAGCCATCATGTCTCGTTTAGAAATGGAACCCAGTTTCTAACAATTTTCACAAGTTTTGCAAAAAGTATAGCTATCTTTAAATAAAGTGGGCCAATAAAATTCACACTGCAAGATTTTTGCAGCTGTTTGCTTTGAAAAAAAATGACCTCCACATGCTTATGAATGATAAAATTTAATGATACTACCTATCTCACTGTCGAGTACACATCTTTGAAATATTTGATCAGGACAATATTTAAACAAATATGGGTCATCCCAATAGAAAATTTTCACCTCAATCAATTTTTTTTTTTGTCTTGGTGCATCCATTGAGGCGGCATCTTACCTGTTACAAGAAAATTGACAATGTTAGCAAACCAAGGCATGTAATTGACATAAAATAAAATTCATTGGGAAAAGAATCATTGATAGGTGTGTTATCAAAAGATGAGCCTGTTGTCAATCTGGACAAATGATCTGCAACAATATTTTTGGCTCCTTTCTTGTCTTTTATTGTGATGTTGAATTCTTGAAGCAACAAGATCCACTGTATCAACCTAGGTTTGGCATCCTGTTTAGGCATTAAATATCTAATAGCAGCATGATCAGTGAAAATAATAGTAGAAAAACTAATTAAATAAGCTTAAAATTTATCCAATGCAAAAATTACAATAAGTAGTTCTTTTTCAATAGTGATGTAATTCATTTGTGCACTATTCAAAGTTTGACTTGCGTAATAAATTACATGAGGCTTACCTTCCTTTCTCTATCCTAAAATAGTGCCAACAGTAAAATCATTAGCATCACACATTAACTCAAAAGGCAAAGACTAGTCAGGGGATTGCATGATGGGAGCAGATGTCAAAAGATCAATTAATTTTTCAAAAAATTTCTGACAATCTTGAGTCCAATCAAATGGTGCATATTTTGTTAGAAGATTACATAATGGTCTAGATATGGCACTAAATTCCTTAACGAATCTTCTGTAAAATTCTACATGTCCTAAAAAGGAACGAACTTCTCTAACTGTTTTTAGGGAAGGCAAATGAGCAATTAATTCAACTTTAACTTTATCAACTTCAATTTCCTTAGAAGATATCACATGACCTAACACTATTCCTGAGGTAACCATGTAATGATATTTTTCCCAATTTAATGTTACCAAGTGGCTTCTAGTACTCAAGAGGAGGGTGAATTAAGTTTAAAACTTTTTCAAAAAACCTCTTTTTATCAAAAACTAATATTAAAAACTTAATATATAAATGCACAGAAGGAACGAGAAGAAGAAAAGAAACAATAAAGAGCAGCAAAAAATAAATATGCAGTAAATTAAAATTGCATAAAATGAAGAGATTAAGAAGAGAGAAGCAGGCACAGTATTTATCCTAGTTCGACCACTAACCCACTTGTGGTCTACGTCCAGTCCTCGAAAGCTGAGATTTTTCACTAAGTATACAAGCTTTAATAGATGCTTGCTACCGTTACACAAAAGAACACTTTTCACACACAGGGAAACTCTACCCTTGTGCTAAAGCCTCAGCCTACAGGGATACCTCACCCTTTATACAAACCTTGAGGGATGCCTCACCCTCGATACAGAATGTCAGAAAATAAATGAAGAGAAACTCTCACTCAGAGTAGGTAATATAAGTTAAAGTGCTAATGGAGCTCTCACAGAAATATCTCAAAGTTTTTAATCAAAAAGAGCGTAGAAAATAATTTTCACAGATTAGAGTAACCAGAAAATAGTTCAGAATTATGAGCAAAAAACTTCATGACCCAAGGTTCCTATTTATAGGGAAAAGCACGGAGATAGCCATTTGTGTATATTTAAGAGCATTTAAAAACAATTTAACCGAATTAAAACGTTTGCAAGTTTCCATATCAGACTTCATATTCAAACGTGTTTATTCGAATAACTGAACAAGTTATTTGAATAACACTATTCCTGAAACCAACTTAAAAGGCCATCTGATATGGGTTATTCGAATAACCAATGTGTTATTCAAATAACTCTGTTAAAATCATAGTTCTGGAAAACTCATTTATTCGAATAACAGGATAGTTATTTGAATAGCCTCTTTAAAAAACAGACCCTCGTGAAGGTGTTTATTCGAATAGACTATGCTCTATTCGAATAAATCAAAGCAAAACTATTTTTGAAAAAGGTAATTCAAAGGCACTGAGTTTGTTTCAAAACCAGTTTTATATTTTCTTTCAAAAACAAAGAGATATCAAAGTGAGCTCCGTAAACAGATCCTAAGTCCTAATGCTAATCATATATAAACTTGGACTTGGTCTATATATCATCTTCATTTAATCTTTACGTTTGTTATCATCAAAACAAGTCTTCAAAGGTATACATCCAAACATATTCTCCTCCTTTTTGATGATGACAAACTATCAATGAGAAAAGAGTTAGTGCAAATAATTGGAATTCACAAAGAGGTATAAAAGCTTACTCCCCCTATTTAATTATAAGAGGTAATGTATATCAGATATATGCACAGCTCCCCCTTTCAATTTGAATCCAATCTCGTTTTAAGTTTACCTGTCTTTTCTCAATTAAATTCAAATGATCAAATTTTTCTCCCCCTTTTGTCATGAGCAAAAAAGAGGGGTAAGTCTAATAAACATATATCTAAGTATAAGTGCATAAAAGAAAGCATACTCATATCAATAGATCAACAAGAAATTTTATTTATGCATTAAGTAAAAAAAAGGTTCAATTACACAAGCCAGAAATAAAGAACATGAAGGCAAAAATAGATATCCTAAGAACTAAAGTTCCTAGAAGTAAGCATCCAGAGGTGGTGGTGAAGAAGCTGGTGCAGGAGCAGGTGAAGCAGATCGGAGGGCAGCAACCTCACGTTCAACACCTTCTATTCTATCAAACAGAATAGAGAAGGTATGTTCCATGTAAGCTCTGTTATCCTGCAAGGTGGCTATGATCTGTTCTAAAGTGACAAGAGCAGGAGCAGCAGCAGGTACATCAGCGGGGGCAGCAGGGGCATCAGCAGGGTCAAGCTCATCCTGAGCAACCTCATCTGGGTACACCCAGCCTTCATCGATTTGGATCATCTTCGTTTTGCATAAAGTATAGGCGCCAAAGACGTTATGGTGAGTCAGGGCAATGGCACACTCAGTCTCCAGGATCTGAGGATACTTGCTCAGCAAGGTAGTGACGAGAATGCCATAAGGCAAGTCTGATTTTTCCTTGCCCTTGGCCCTCATCATGTGTCTCATGATAAACACAAGCCAATTGATCTGATGGTCATTCTTCAGAAACCACAGCATGAAGATGTCTTCTTCACTAAGGTAAGCGTAGTTGCCACCGCGGGGAGCCATGATATGAGCGAAGGCGTAATGCAGAAGCCTATCTTGGCTTTTCAGCATACCACCCTTGAGACCCTTGTCAGGCAGGGCTAGACCAGGCTTTAGCAGGTCCTCAATCGCCTGAAGTTTGTTGAAATCTTCAAGAAAAGGGGTGTCACCATCTTCAACAAGGGTGCCAGTAAACTGCAACCCGAACAAGGTCAGCCAGTCCTGCGGTGTGATCATAATTGTTCTGATCACAGACCTCGAAGAGAAGGTTCTGGCCATCAAACGCCATATTATAGAAAAACATCTTCACCAGAGCTGGATAGAGAGTGGCCTGGTGATAGCAAAGCTGAAGAACTCCCTGGTTTTGTAGCAGGGTCAGAAAGTTGAAACCTCAGTGTTGTTGGAAGAAAGAGAGGTCAAGGTACTTGGGTTGGACTAAGTTACGCTCCCAGAAGTGCATGATAAAGCGGGCACGATGCTCTTCGTTGGAGGAGAGCCTTCTCAGATTAAGAGGATTGTTGCATGGAGCAGTCTTTGTACGTAGGCGCTTGCTGGAGGAGGAGGCCATAGTGTGGAAGAAAGAGAGAGAGAGAGTGAAAACGCAGGGGTAAACAAGTTTGAGATGGAAGGAGCTATGGAGACGTGAAGAGCAGAAGAAAAAAACAGAGAGTGAAAGCGTTTGGGCACGCAGGGGTTATTTAAAGAAGGCCCCGTGTTTATTCGAATAAATAGAGGTTTATTCGAATAAACCTTGCTGGGAAACTGAACAGACAAGCGCGTAGGAAACTGAAAGGTGTTGAAAAGGTGTTTCTGCTAGGGTTTATTCGAATAGGAGGGATTCTATTTGAATAGATCATCTGGGAAAGCCAAGCGTTTTGGCCAACTGACAGGGTTTATTCGAATAACTGTAGGACTTATTCGAATAGACTGAGGGCTATCAGTCAAGACTGATAAAAATAGGTTCTGGCTATTCGAATAGCTTAAGGTCTATTCGAATAAGCAGAGGGCAGATTTTAAACCTGATAGACGAAGGCTTCTGGTTATTCGAATAAGGAGGGATCTATTCAAATAGACAGAGATCAAAAACAGAGACTGATAAAAGAAGGAGTCTGGTTATTCGAATAAGGGGGTTTATTCGAATAGACAGAGATGATATTCCAATAGGTTTTAGCACAGGAGCCAGTTTATTTGAATAAACTATGTTTTATTCGAATAAAGCTGATATTCAACACATTTTTTAACGAGTAAAAAAGAAGTTTATTCGAATGAAAGCTTGCTTATTCGAGTAAAACTAACAAAGAAGCATACGTTCATGAAATTTAAAGCATATATTCATATGATAATGTTCAGTAATAAAACATGCAATTAGATATTAGATTGATCAATTATGCCGAATTCTTCTCGAATATAAAAGAATGCTTCTTTTGCTAAAGGTTTAGTGAAAATATCTGCAAGTTGCTTAGTTGTTTCAACAAACTCAAGAATGTAATCCTCTTTTTGTACATGACCTCTGATAAAGTGATGTCTTATCTCTATATGCTTTGTTCTGGAATGTAGTAGGGGATTCTTAGAGATATTTATTGCACTAGTGTTATCACATCTTATCGGTATGTGATCAAGCTGAAGACCGTAGTCTAAAAGTTGTTGCTTCATCCATAGGATTTGAGCACAACAACTCCCGGCTACAACATATTCAGCCTTAGCGGTAGACAAGGCCACACTATTTTGTTTCTTGCTATGCCAAGAAACTAAAGAACTACCAAGCAAGCGGCATGTCCCACTAGTACTATTTCTATCCAATTTGCACCCAGCAAAATCAAAGTCAGAATAACCTATTAGGCTACAAGAGGCACCCTTAGGGTACCACAAGCCCATTTGTGAAGTGCCTACTAGGTATTTCATTATTCGTTTAACAGCACTTAAGTGAGACTCCTTAAGGTTTGCCTGATATCTAGCACATATGCATACACTAAATATTATATCAGGCCTACTAGCAGTAAGATAAAGGAGAGATCCAATCATACCTCTATATTTTGTTATTTCTACTAGTTTACCTCCTTCATCTTTGTCCAAGTAGCAAGAAGTGCCCATCGGATTGGCCATGTGTTTAGCGTTTTCCATTTCGAATCTCTTGAGCAATTCCTTACAGTATTTGGTTTGACTTATGAATGTCCCTTCGTTCATTTGTTTGATTTGAAGTCCGAGGAAGAAATTCAATTCTCTCATCATTGACATTTCAAATTCATTCTGCATTGTCTTAGCAAATTCTTTGCAAAGGGATTCATTAGTAGCACCGAAGATAATATCATCCATATATACTTGCACAAGAAGAATATCATGTTTTTTATTTTTAGTAAAAAGAGTAGTATCGACTTTTCCTCTTGAAAAATCATTTTCTAAAAGGAACTTACTCAACCTTTCATACCAAGCTCTAGGAGCTTGCTTTAAACCATATAAAGCCTTTTTAAGTTTAAAAACATGGTTGGGTAGTTCATGATTTTCAAAACCCAGAGGTTATTCAACGTATACCTCTTCTTGAATAAAACCATTTAGAAAAGCACTCTTGAAATCCATTTGATATAATTTGAAATCCATGATGCAAGCATAAGCAAGTAACATTCTAATAGCTTCTAATCTAGCTACAAGTGCATAGGTTTCTTCATAATCTATTCTTTCTTCTTGATTATACCCTTTAGCAACCAATCTAACTTTGTTTCTAGTTATTAACTCATTTTCATCAAGTTTGTTTCAAAAAAATCATTTAGTTCCAATTATAGGGTGATTATTAGGTCTAGCAACTAATTCCCAAACTTGATTTCTTTCAAACTGATTTAATTCCTTATGCATAGCTAAGATCCAATGTTCATCATCAAAAGCTTTAATTAAATCCTTAGGTTCAATTTAAGAAACAAACGCTAAGTGATTACAAGTATTTCTAAGAGAGTTACGAGTACTTACACCTTTAGATACATCACCGATAATCTGATCAAGGGAATGATATTTTGAAGTTCGCCATTTTTTGAAAAATTCCAAAGCTTGCGAATCTTCTTGTCTTTGTTTATCCTTTTGCTCCTTGATTCCTTTTTCTTTACTATCTAAATGTCTTTCCGCCAAGATCTCTGCAACATCATCAATAACAAGATCCTTTCTCGATTTATTTGGGTCAGTTTCATCAAATGCAACATGTATAGATTCTTCAATAGTCATAGTTCTCTTATTATATATACGAAAAGCTTTACTATGATTTGAATAGCCAAGAAATATACCTTCATCAGACTTAGCATCAAACTTGCCAAGTTATCTTTTCTATTATTTAAAACAAAATATTTGCATCCAAAAACATAAAAATGTGAGACATTCGGCTTTCTTCCCTTATACAACTCATATGGGATTTTCTTTAAAATAGGCCTTATAAGGGCCCTGTTCATTACATAATAAGCTATACTTATAGCATTCGCCCAAAAGTATTTAGGAAGAGCAGCCTCATTAAGCATAGTTCTCACCATTTCTTCTAAATAATGATTTTTCCTTTCTACAACTCCGATTTGTTGCGGAGTTCTAGGGGCCGAGAAATTATGATAAATGCCATGTTCATCACAGTAATTTTCAAAAACATTGTTTTCAAATTCACCACCATGATCACTTCTTATAGAAGAGATTTGAAAACCTTTTTCGTTTTGAATAACTTTGGCAAGTCTTTTAAAAGCTAGAAATGCATCATTTTTATTTTCAAGAAATAAAGTCCATGTAAACCTAAAAAAATCATCCACAATCACTAAAGTATAGTAATTACCACCAAAGCTCATAGTTCTAGAAGGTCCAAATAGATCCATGTGCAAAAATTGTAAAAGTCTAGTAGTTGAAACTATATTTTTTGCTTTAAAAGAGACATTTATTTGTTTACCCTTTTGACATGCATCACATAACTTATCTTTTATAAAATTAAGCTGGGGTAGTCCAATTACTAGCTCTTTAGAGACCAACTTCTTTAAGTGATCCATGTGAATGTGTGCAATTCTCCTATGCCATAACCATGAATTATCATTCTTACTTAAAAGGCATTTCGCATCATTTGAAGATATATCATCAAGACTAATCATATAGATGTTGTTTACTCTATGACCAATGAATTTAACATGCTTGTCATTTTTATCTTCAATTATGCAACAGTTTGAATCAAATATTACCCTATTTTCTTTATCACATAATTGACTAATACTAAGCAAGTTATGTTTCAAACCTTCAACAAGCAGACATTTTCAATAGAGGAGTTAGGGTTCTTACCGACTTTGTCAATTTCAAGGATTTTTCCTTTGTTGTTATCACCATAAGTGACATGTCCATGATTCTTGGGAATAAGCAAGGTGAATTTTGAGTCATCCCCAGTTATGTGCTTGGAGCAGCCGCTGTTGAGATACCAATTTGAACTCCTGGCTTTCAAGCACACCTACAACACTTGTTTAGTTTTTAACCTTTGGTACCCAAACTTTCTTGGGTCATTGTGTGTCAATTTTGGGTATAGTACCCTTGGGAACCCAAACTATTTTTGTTCCAATTTTTGTATTTATGTTTTTCCTTGCATTACATGTTGAAGCACTATGTCCTTTCCTTCCACAATAAAAACATTTAATAAAAGGACTACTTGAAACACTAGAATGCACAAAGAAATTTTTATAGAGTTTTTGTTGATTTTTCGGGTTATAACCTATCCCGGCTTTTTGAAAAACCACTCTTTGTCTTCCTAATAAAATATTTAAGTTATCCCTTCCAAAGGTGAATTTAGAAAGAGTGTTCTTTAAATCTTCAATTTCTTTTTCAGGCATATGACATGAAGAACAAGATGAAGACGTAGAAGCATGTGAAGAATGATTTGTGCATGCATCAATGATTCCCAAAGTTTCATTTTTAATTTTCAATTCTTCTATTTCTTTATTTAAAACGAGAATTTGATTTTCTAAAGAAGATATTATTTTCTTAGAAGAAGAAATAATTTTTGTGAGTTTTAAAGATTCTTTATGTAGTTCTTCAAAAGCATCTTGTAACTCATCGTAAGAAGGCAATAAAGTAGTATTAAAACTTACCTCATTTTCGCTTTCTTCTTCATCTCCTTTTTCCATGAGACATAGTTGAGCTTCTTCGCTATCTGAGCTGTCAGTTGAATCTATGTCGTTTTCATCCTATGCTATATAGGCTTTTCTTCCTTTTCTTTCCTTGAAGGCCTTCTTTTTAAATTTCTCCTTCTTCTTTTGGTAAACTGGGCACTCCATTTTTATGTGACCAGGTTTGCCACATTCATAGTAAGTTGGAGTCGATGAAGCTCCTTTGCCTTTGTAATGAGTCTTCTTTAGAGGGAAGGGAGGTCTTCTTTGCGTTCCCTTTTTCCTGAGAAATTTATCAAACTTTTTAACCAACAAATTAAGATTTTCTTCACTTACCTCGATGTCCTCTGAGCTTTCTTCATTTTCTTCATCGTCATTGTTGAATGTTGAGGAAGTGGCTTTAAGCGCTATCCCCTTTTTCTTTTTATCATTTTCTTCACTTTAACTTAGTCTACTCAATTCCAGTTCATGCTCATGAAGCTTTCCAAAGAGGGTAGCTAAAGTCATTATCGATAAATCCCTAGATTCTGATATGGCTGTTACTTTGGGTTTCCAAATCCTGCTAAGACATCTCAAAACCTTGTTAATCAAATCTTCGTTAGAAAAACTTTTGCCTAAAGATGCAAGATGATTAACTATGTGGGTGAACCTCTTTTGCATTTCCTGAATGCTTTCTCCTTGGTTCATTCTGAATAATTCATATTCACAAGTTAGAGAATTGATTCTCAACCTCTTAACTTCACTAGTACCCTCATGGGTAACTTGCAAAGTGTCCCACATTTCTTTAGCAGTTTTGCAATTTGAAATTCTAAAAAACTCATCATATCCCAAAGCAGTAGTAATAATATTTTTGGCTTTTAAATTATATTGAACTTTTCTTTTGTCTTCATCAGACCATTTATTTTGTGGTGTTTCGATCCTTACGCCATCGACCTCATGTGTGGGTATAAAAGTGCCATTTTCGACAGCATCCCATACATCTAGATCAATGGCTTCGATGAAGATTTTCATTCTTTCCTTCCAATATGCGTAACCATCCCCATTGAAAAAGGGTGCTCGATTTATGAAAGATTCTTATGAAAAACCATTTGAAGAAGCCATATTCTCTTGAAGCTGCTAAGCTCTTTATACAAGAGTCTAGCTCTGATACCACTTGTTACCAAGTGGCTTCCAGTACTCAAGAGGGGGGTGAATTGAGTTTAAAACTTTTTTGAAAAACCTCTTTTTATCAAAAACTAATATTAAAAACTTAATATATAAATGCACAGAAGGAACGAGAAGAAGAAAAGAAACAATAAAGAGCAGTGAAAAATAAATATACAGTAAATTAAAATTGCATAAAATAAAGAGATTAAGAAAAGAGAAGCAGGTACAGTATTTATCCTGGTTTGACCACTAACCCACTTGTGGTTTACGTTCAGTCCTCGAAAGTCAAGATTTTTCACGAAGTATACAAGCTTCAATAGGTGCTTGCTACCGTTACACAAAAGAGCACTTTTCACACATAGGGAAACTCTACCCTTGTGCTAAAGCCTCAGCCTGCAGGGATACCTCACCCTTTATACAAACCTTGAGGGATGCCTCACCCTCGATACAGAATATCAGAAAATAGATGAAGAGAAACTCTCACTCAGAGTAGGTAATACAAATTGAAGTGCTAATGGAGCTCTCACAGAAATATCTCAAAGTTTTTAATCAAAAAAAGCGTAGAAAATAATTTTCACAGATTAAAGCAACCAGAAAATAGTTCAGAATTATAGGCAAAAAACTTCGTGACCCAAGGTTCCTATTTATAGGGAAAAGCACGGAGATAGCCGTTTGGGTATATTTAAGAGCATTTAAAAACAATTTAACTGAATTAAAATGTTTGAAAGTTTTCATATCAGACTTCGTGTTCAAACGTGTTTATTCGAATAACTTAACAGGTTATTCAAATAACACTGTTCCTGAAACCAACTTAAAAGGCCATCTGATATGGGTTATTCGAATAACCAATGTGTTATTCGAATAACTCTGTTAAAACCATAGTTCTGAAAAACTCATTTATTCGAATAACAGGATAGTTATTCGAATAGCCTCTTTTAAAAACAGACCCTTGTGAAGGTGTTTATTCGAATAGACTATGCTCTATTCGAATAAATCAAAGCAAAACTGTTTTCGAAAAAGGTAATTCAAAGACACTGAGTTTGTTTCAAAACCAGTTTTATCTTTTCTTTAAAAAACAAAGAGATATCAAAGTGAGCTCCATACAACAGATCCTAAGTCCTAATGCTAATCATATATAAACTTGGACTTGGTCTATGTATCATCTTCATTTATTCTTCACGTTTGTTATCATCAAAACAAGTCTTCAAAGGTATACATCCAAACACATTTAACACAAATCTTTTTTCTTCGCATCTTTTAAGAACTTTTTCCAAATTATCAAGATAATTTTCAAAAAAAATTTCAAAAGCTGTCAGATCATCCATGAAAATCTCTAAATAATGCTCAATAATGTCACTGAAAATACTTAGCATGCATCTTTGGAAAGTTGCCAGAGCATTACAAAGACCAAAAGGCATTCTTCTATATGCAAAAATGCCAAAGGGGCACGTAAAAGTGATCTTTTCTTAATCCTCTAATGCAATTGGTATTTGATTATACCCTGAATAACCATCAAGAAAACAATAGTAAAGATATCCTACTACTCTTTCTAGAATTTGATCAAGAAATAGCAAGGGGAAATGATCTTTCCTAGTGGCTGTATTCAATTTTCTAAAATCAAGACATATACGCCAGCTGGATAAGACTTGAGTAGGTATTAATTCACCTTTTTCATTTTCAACCACTGTTATTCTAAATTTCTTAGGCACAACTTGCGTATGACTTGCCCACTGGCTATCAGAGATAAGATAAATAATTTCAACATTAAGTAATTTGAGAACTTCAGCTCTAACTACTTCTTTCATGTGTAGATTTAATCTTCTTTGAGGTTATTGAGATATTTTAGCATTATCCTCTAAATGCATTCTATGTGTACAAATTAATGAATTAATATCTTTTATGTCCTTTAATGTCCATCCAATTGCACTTTTATGCCTTTTAAGTACTCCTATCAACATACATTCTTGTTCTTTGGTAAGGGATGAGGAAATTACCACTGGAAAGCTTTGTTCTTCTCCCAAAAATGTATACTTCAACCCAACAGGTAATGACTTTAGTTCTAGTGTAAGTACTTCTTCATGGGTATCATCATTCATGGGTTTTAGCTCTTCGAATCTTAGCTTCCATCCTTTATATTCCATTACTGTGTACAGTCAAGCAAAGAGCATACTTCAGAAATATCATCTTCTAATTGTGTACCTGAATCAAAGGAGTTAATTAAACAAATTTCTAATGGGTCAGAAGAATTCATGGTTTGAAGATGATCATCTATAATGGCCTCAATCCCTTCAACTTCTTCCTTTTCGTCATAGACTTCTTGTGGTTGCTTGCATATGTTGAAAACATTAAGCTCTAGTGTCATATTTCCAAATGTTAGCTTCACTACTCCATTTCTACAATTTATCAAAGCATTAAATTTTGCTAAAAATAAGTGACCTAAAATAATAGGAATTGACTTGCTACTATTATCCATAGGCTCAGTTTCCAAGACAATAAAATTCACAGGATATATGAATTTATCAACTTATACCAACACATATTTTACTATTCCTTTTAGAATTTTAATTGATCTATCGGCAAGTAGAGTTACAGAAGTTGGTTTTAACTCACCCAGGTTGAGTTGCTGATACGCTGAATATGGACGCAAATTAACATTAGCACCAAGATCAAGTAAAGCTCGTTCAATTTTATGTTCTCCAATAATGCATGAAATTGTAGGACAAGTAGGGTCTTTATATTTTAACGCATTATTGCTTTGAAGAATGGAGCTTGCCTGTTCAGCCAAAAAGGTATTCTTTTTCACATTTAGTTTCCTTTTAACCGTGCACAAGTCCTTCAAAATTTAGCATAACAGAGAATCTATTTGAGAGCATCTAACAGAGGAATATTGACCTTTATTTGTTTAAAGATTTCAAAAATTTCACTGTTATGGTTCACTTTACTTGAATTGTTTAATGCTTGAGGATATGGGGTGAAGGCGAGAGTTTGGTCTCCTTTTGGCTAGGTGGCTTATCAACTCCTTCCTTATATTTGGGATTTGATTCATAATCTTTCTCACAAGGTTCAAGAATTTGTTTTTCAACAACATTTTCACTCCTAAGAGTTATCACTGACTTAACTTGATCTATTTGTTGGCTTTCTAAACTACCCTCATTTAGGTTGTACTGACCCTTGGGATTCGGTTGAGGTTGAAAGGGAAATTTTCCTTTCTCATGAATGGTGAGTGCAAAAGAAAGTTTAGTAAGAGTATATTTTATGTCAATCATGGCTTGAGTGTTTTGGTTATTAATGACTTCTTATTTTTCCATGAATGCATGCAATGTTGCTTCAAGGTTTTTCCAATATGGTGGGACATAGGGTGCATATCCTTAAGAATTTTGAGAGTCCTGCTATGCCCGAGAAGGTGGTGGTTGCATAAATTGTGCCAAATTATAATTCGTCCAGCTGAAGTTCGGGTCATTTCTTCATCCTGAATTGTATGAATCTAAAAAAGAAGAGGTGAATGACTTTTTAAAATTATTCATTGCATTTACTTGCTCATGCACAACTTCTTTAAAAATAGGAATTTTTTGGACATTCATTTGTTGAGTGTCCAAATTCATCACAAATTCTACAAATTTCTTTATTTTGCACAGATTTAATTTCTTTTACTTTCCTTGATTCGATGGCTTCAACCTTTCTAGCCAAAATAGCAAACCTAGCATTTAAATCTTCTTCTTGACTAAGATAATATTTTCCTTTACTTGCATTTGCAAGATTATATCTAATTGAATTTTTAGAAGGGTTAGTACCATGCCAAGATTGAGAATTTTTAGTCGAATGGTCTAAATAGTCTAAAGCTTCTTCAGGTTCTTTATCAAGAAACTCACCATTGCACATTGTTTCCACAAATTGTTTAGTTTTAGGTGTTAACCATTCATAAAAGAAGCTTATAATGCGCCATTTTTCAAAACCATGATGTTAGCAAGAATTTAACAAATCTTTAAAACATTCCCAACTTTGAAAATATGCTTCATTTGAATTTTGGAAAAATTTTGGATTTGTCTTTTCAAAGCATTAGTTTTATATGTTGGAAAAAATTTCTTTAAAAACCCACCTTACATTTCTTGCCATGTGCCAATTGATCTTGGTTTCAAAGCATTAAGCTAAGTTTTTACTTTATCTTTCAAAAAAAAAAGGAAACAATTTAAGCTTAACAATCTCTTTAATGCAAGTTTGGTCATTAAAAGTAGTACATACTTCTTCAAATTCTTTTAGATGTAAATATGGGGTTTCAGATTCTAAACTATGAAAATTAGTAAGTAATGAAATTATACCAGACTTAAATCTAAAATTGTTAGCATTAAGTGGAAAGATAAAACATGATGGACTAGAATTTCGAGATGGTTACAAATATTCATGCATAGTTAATGGTTGATTTTCATGTTCATCATATACACTTTTATTTTCAGCCATTGTGTTTAATGTGTATGATTGTGATTCAGACAAATTAATATGTAAAATACCAGGATTAATTTTATCCAAATGACTAGAATTTAAATCACGATACTAATTAAGCATAAACAAGTAACTTAAAATAGAAAAGAAAATGTATAAGTAGGCAGTATAAACCTGCCATTAAATATTAACAAGGATGTGGTATAAATCCATCATCAAATAAATATTAACAAGTAGTAAGTTAGTAAACTAATAAAGTAAAAAGTTAGTAAGTTAATGATAACTTCACAGAGTGTAGTTATTTGTGCCCTATATTTATGCTTCATGACATGATTAGTCCTTGTTTGTAAGCATGAATGGAAGGTTTTAGTATCATTTATATCTTATTTCATTCTTATGACTTCCATTGTGATCTTGAGCAAATACTTTCAAAGCTTTGATCAAATTGAGTACATTTTCATGATTTAATGAATTGATACTTTCTCTGATATAGGCAGGTCTCAAATAAAGCAAGAAAATGAAGAATTTGAAGTAGCTTTGGACCAAGAAGTCTAAGAGGAAGTTAAAAGTGAAGATCAGCACTCAACACCGTGACGTGGGAATGATAACGCTGCGGCATTACCCCTGCTTTAGCACTAAAACCCGAGGCTAGAGGGCCGCGCATTGAGAGTGGAAGGCCCAGGCCCATGTGACCTAATTACACGCGCGCCGCGGCATGATGTGTTGGACACCGCAGCGTTGCCCTGTTTTATTCAGCCTATAAATACATTTGCACCCATTTTCTACGAGAGTTTTTCATCATTTTTGGAGAGCAGCTGCTGGTTTTAGGTTTTTAGACCTAGAGGAAGTAGAAAAGGCTAAGGTTAGAGGCTATCCTTCCTATGGAGGGTGAATCAAGATTAGAAGATGCAATCTAATGAGCTTCCTTCCTTTCCTTTCTTCTTTTCTCTCTTTATTGCTTCATGAACATGATTTATTTGTTTGTACTTTCATGTTTCATGGCTAGCTAGGCTGTATATAAGATTTCCTTTGTAGTTTCCTATAGATACTGATGATTTTGTAATCTTTTAAGTATATATTGAAGTTTAGTTATTTTCAATCATATGGATCTTAATGCTTTTGAGAGTTTGATCAACTTTTAATTAATTTGATAAAATCTAATGAACCTAGACATAGGAATTTGGATTTTAGATCATACGTATGGTTAATACATGTTCTATTTTATTTAATTAGCTTGGATGCGATAATTCATTAATAGGATAGAAATATACCTATTAGCCATGCATAGTGTGTGATTGAAAATAAATCGTTCATGAGTAGAGTTTGCACTAGTTCTTAAGGAAACTTAGTGAGCTGGGTAAATGAAACCAGGGTTAATTGACCTAGACATAGGCTTTTAACTAAATCAGATTCTCAAGCTAACTTAACAAATCTTTGATGTTGCTTGTAAGGGTTATATGACATTAGTTGGAATAGGAGATGAAAAAGGAATTTCTTATTTCTCTATTTATCTATTTATCTTAGATTTATTATTTTACAGTCTTTATATTTCTTTAAACATTCCTTTACAAATTTAATGCATTTGGATAGCATTAATTAGATTATTGGTTAATACTTGGCTATTACATGAAATACGTATTCATCGTGGGAACGATATCTGGCTCTTAGCTATAATACAAGTGTGACCCGTGCACTTGCGATAAGCAAAAGAGCGAACAACTGATAAAGTAAAAAGTTAGTAAGCTGATAAAGTAAAACGTTAGATAGTTAGAAAGTTAATAATTAGGTTAGCAAGTTAGTAAGTTAGAAAGTTAGATTTAAAGTGTAGAAAGTAAAATACAAAAAATAAAGTGCAGAATGTAAAATACAAAAAATAAAGTACAGAAAGTAAATTTAAAACATGAAAATCGGAGAGAGGCATAGCCTCACCAGAGCCAGCAAAGGAGGAAGAAGAAAAGAGTCAAGATTATTTCATTAATAATTAAAAATTACAGAGGGAGAAGAGAGAGTTTCTCTCACTAAATTAGTACGTTAATAAGAATTGGTATAGATAATGAAAAGGACTATTCAAACCCTTGAGGATATGCTGAGAGCATGTGTGCTAGAGCAAAAAGGGAGTTGGGATACGTTTTTACCCTTAGTGGAGTTTGCCTTCAACAACAATTTTCATACTAGCATAGGTATGGCACCGTACGAAGCACTTTATGGTAGAAAGCATAGGTCACCTTTATGTTGGTATGAGGTTGGAGAGAAAACCATTTTAGCTCCTGAATTTGTACAGTAGATCATAGATCTAATCAAAATGATCTGGGATAGATTAGTTACGGCTCAAAATAGGCAAAAAATTTATGCTAATAAGAGGAGAAGACATCTAGAGTTCAGTAAAGGAGATCATGTATTCTTGAGAGTCACTCCGACAAGAGGGTTTAGTAGAGCATTGAAAATCCAGAAGTTGAATCCCCGTTTCATTGGTCCCTATCAAATCGTAAAAAGAATTAGACTTGTAGCCTATCAAATTGCATTTCCACCCAGTTTGCCAAACCTTCACGATGTATTCCATGTGTCACAGCTTAGGAAGTACAATCTAGATCCTTCACATGTCATAAGAAATGAATTTGTACTGTTAAGAGAGGATTTGTCTTATGTTATGCGACAGATAAGGATCGTGGACAGAGGAGTCAAAGAGCTTAGAGGTAAGTGGATTCCTCTGGTGAAGGTTCTTTGGGATGGCATTAGTTTTGAGGAGGCGACTTAGGAGTTGGAGTCCCACATGCAGCAAGACTACCTATAGTTGTTTATATGAGGTAAACAATTTTTAAGACAAAATTTTAAAAAGTGGGGGGGGGGGAGAAATGTAACATCCTCTTCAACATGTCAGACTTATAAATAGTTATAGAGGTAGCTTAAAGCTTGCTTAACATGCCTGTTTAATTTTGTGACAATATGAGTTAGTTTAGACACTTTGTTACAAGCTGAAAGGTGAAAAGTAGCTTAAATAGCCCAAATATTAGCTTAAATGGCTTAGCTAATGGAAATAAATGTGGATAATTTGTTTCTAAATTACAAATGTGTATTTTGTGATGTGGTTAAAGTTTGAGAATAATTGAAGTCTGTTTGGTATTTTTAGGCATATTGGTTATGTATTTTAATACCAGATTGACTAGTCACAGATATGAAAATTATAATATTGGTTAAATGACTTTTTAAATGAATCTTAGTATTTATTTAAAAGTTGTTAAAACTTGGAAAACTTGATTTAGCTAAAGTTGAGTGTTTTTAGCAAATCAGAAAATATCAGTGCTATAATGCTTGGTCCTTAACTATCCACAGTTTTAGCCTTTTTACTTGGCTCTTAGTCTCTTATTTCTCACTTCATTATTTTCTCTTCATGGCTAGGGAAAACAAAAGCAAAAGCAGTAAAAGAGAAAAGAGAAAAAGAGGGAAAACAAGAGAAAGAATAGGAAAGGAAAAAGAGGAGATCAAAGGGGAAAAGCAAGCTTGAGGATTTGTGATCATCTTCATCATCACCACCATCTTTGCTACTCAAGGTATGGGTTCTTAAGCCTTTAAACTTCTTTCCTTCTATTTTCACCATTATTGCAGAAGTGGTGCATAATATGCTAATTTGGTTGTTAGAGGTGTTTAAAGTGTATTTCTTACTTGAATGAGTTTTTTTTAATTATTTATGACTTGTTCATGGATTGAATTTGAGTTAGAAACTTAGAACTTTTCATTTGAATCTTTGAATCCCAAAAGAGAAAGAGTTAGGTCATGGATGAGAGATTTGGTCATTGGGTCCAAATTAGATGTCTTTGATGGTGATTATTGATTCCTAGGTGTTAGTGAACTTGTTAGGGACCTTAAATCACCTAGAAACTGGTTTGGAGTGGCCAAATTTCGTGATTTGTTCTAATGGAATAGTACCACGTGCTGTAAAATTATGCAGAATCAAGTTCTTGCTTGATGTAATCGATTACAAGGTCAATGTAATCGATTACAAAGCCTCTAGAAATGAAGTAATCGATTACAAGACTAATGTAAATGATTACCAAAGTTCTGGATTTTATGTAATGGATTCCAAAGGAAATTTAATCGATTACCAGGCTCCTAACTTTGTTATAATCGATTACAACAAGGGTGTAATCAATTACAAGTCCCCTGTTTGTAGAGAAAACCAAGTATTACTTGATGGAATCATTTGTGCAAGTCTTTTAGAGTGTATTAAGGCACTTTTTGGGATATTTCTTGGATGAAATTATCAACTTGCATATATAAAAAGTTTGGGAAATTATTAGATATTCAAAAGGTGATAGAATGTCTAGTTAGTGTTTAGAACTTTGTTCAACATGAGGTTAATTTCTAAGTCACTTGTGAGTGATTTTGGGATGTTATAAATACTATTTAATTGGATATATGAATTTAGCTACCTTTGTTGGATAAGTGAGGCTAAGATTCTTATGTTCTAGTGTTTGATATATAGCTTGGATATTTGGTTTTCAAACCTGGTATTTGTTTGTCTTCCTATGTATTATAACCTTAGATGGTGTGCACAACCATATGACTTGAGAATGAGGTGTTAGATCTGAATTCTCCTTACGGGTTTGCTTGTATAGTCAGGGTTATCAGTGTATGGAGTTGGTGTTGTTACTCTTACTTTTGTAAGGGAAACCAGTCCACACATCACCAAGTAGTGTCAGGGCGGAATGCCTATTCTACTTAGTATATATAAGGAATGCGATTCTTGGGGAAAAATAAGTAAATAGCTTGTGTTTTCAACTTAAAAATCTACATTAACATTGCACATCCAAAACATGTGAACTTTGTTTGAGCATAATCATACTTCATAACATAAGTCATCGTATAGTTGACACTTGTATGGGCAATTGTCATAGCTTAATCAATTAATTGTTTGGTAGCTTGTTCAATAATACCTTAGGATTGTATGAGTGATTCTTTGATATTATTGATTGCTGATTATTCTTTTACTTAGAATGCATTTATAATGTTCAGTTGAATTATTTATATTAAATTATTAACTGCTGGTATTAATATGCTTATATTAAGAAATTATAATTTCTCACCCCTGAATTTTTTATGTAAATCCAAGTAAAGTCCCTAAAAAGGATCAGGGCAAGGAAAAGAAGAAGCAGAAGAAAGCTTATGTATACTGTATGGCATGTTAGCCAGTGATAGTTGTATATATAACTTTTTAATCATTCGTGGCTCTCTATAATAACTGTGTAAGTTGTTATGGAATTATATTTTTCGCATTTCTAGAAATGACATATCTAATGTGATTTATTTTAGAATATTCTGTTTATTTATTATAAATTGTATTAGGGTGTTACATGCATAATATGTTTGCATATTCTCCTTCCACTATATTTTATAAAGATTATATGATGGTATAGATAAATCATTTAAAGTGTACCAATTAATGCGTGAATTTTAATTAAAAAATTAAAGGTAAAAGAAATATCATTACAAGAAATTCATGTATTGCTGGTGGATGATATGTTTGGAAATTTCAATTTTTGACAAATTTTGAGTAATTGGAAAAATACTTGGCAAAAACAAAACACTATTGGAAAATTTGCCATAAATTATTTCCAGTTGGAAAGATCCACCAAAAATTTGTCAGAAATTTACTAGCGTATTATAAGTTTGCTGGAAATTTTTTAGGCTAATATATCGGCGGAAAATAATGATGTCATTTTTGTCACATAGAAATATTTTTGGCGACCAATCTGCTAGAAATGTTGTTATTTTTGAAAAAAAAATTTACTTAAGCTATGAACTTGTATCGTAAATGAAAATGAATAAATAAATGCATTTTGACATTACAATGAAGCAGAGGAAAAAACAATTGAAAGTGTGATTTTTACACAGGATGATTTTGACTACTACCAACAAAATGTAGAATAATTCAAAAAGCAAATACATCAAGAGAACAAACTTACAAAAGAGATTCTATGTCATTAACACCATTCTTCTACTTATCGCCCAACAACCTAAAAAAGAAACAAACACACTTTTCCCCTAATAATCAAACAAACCAATACCACATTACAAAACACAAAGAAGAACACAATCAAAATAATAACACATCAAATCCAAGAAAAAACTTAAGAAAAAATATACAATATAAACTTTGACTGCCATTGATGAAGTCTTCCATGGTCTCTGTGCTTCATTTTGTTAGATGAACAAAGCATTGAAGCTAACGGTAGCAAAATGGTGGGTAGCTCAAACCATATATACTTAAGCTATATACTTGTTGCTTTTGCAAACACCACCTTCGTAGTTTGAGAGTGATTGAAGATGCAAAGAAAGTGATTTGAGAGGAAGAGAGTGATCAGAGAAGGAGAGGGAAGAGGGAAAAGAGAAAAGAAATGGGTAAGAAGACTTTGTAGGTGTAGTTATAACTTAATTTTTGGTGGATTTTTTTGTGGCTCGATCTATCGTAAACTGACAAAAACTGCTTCATTGATTTCCATTCCTTTTTTAGCAAATTTTCTAATGGCTCAATCTGCCACAAACTATTTCTGGTGGATTTTCCTATGGATTTTATCCTCCCAAAAAATTGAAAAACTACCATATTAATTTCTATTCCTTTTCTGTCATATTTACCCACGACTCAATCTGCCGCAAAATTGTTTCTAGAGGATTTCCTAGGGAAATTTATATGCCAAAAAAATTTGAAAAACTACCACATTAATTTTAGTTCATTTTCTAACAGATTTTTTGGCAGCTCAACCCTCCACAACACTATTTTTGGCAGACTCGAAAGGAATTTATTTGGAAAAAAATTGAAAAACTACCGCATCAATTTACATTCCTTTTCTAGTAGATTTTTGGCAACTCTATTTGCTATAAATTGATTCCTATTAATTTTCCTGTAGGATTTATCTGCTACAAAGTAATTATTTATTGGTGAATATAATTCTATTAGAAAATGCCAATGATAATACAATGAATTTGTTGTAGTATATATTTTTAACAGAATAATTAATTAGTAGACATGATAAATATTTTTTTGTTTTTACTTTTAATAAAAATTATGACACGAACTAGTTATTTTGGTTTCTAAATTCTAAGATTTTTTAACCAAATAAGTCACTTTATTTGTTATAGCCTTTTTTCTATTGGTTTGGCAACAAAAAAGAAGAAAAAAGTATTTTACGATGAAATATAAAGTTAAAAAAGAAAAGAAAATAAAACTAGTTAGGTATGGTGGTTGTAATGCAAGTTTTGTTTTGTCGGGTAGTGAAAACAAGGACAAAGAGAAATATGGATTGTGTGCAATTCATATTTGAACTGCAGCTGGTGCAGTTCACATCCAACGACTAACACCATACACTTAATCTTTTCTCTAACATTTTGTCCTATAAAAAGTTATTTTCAATGGTTAAGATTCTTTGCATTTTTTTAAACTATAGAGAATCTTGACTTGAAGAGATTAGACAAAGGTTGAGCTAAATAAAGCATCACGGTGTCCATTGGAATAGAGAGTGCTTGTGGAGAAATTCTAATATGCTACAATAATAGTAATAAAAAGAACACTTCTTGAAGATATTTACCAATAAAATTTAAGTGAATATGCTTGAAATCAATAATGAAAATATTTTTGGAGTATACAATTATTACTGCTCTAAGAGCATGCAATAATTTCTTTCTTTTTAAGAACATGAAAGTGCACCTTGCATAAAGCCACATTTTGAATTACTACAAACACCCCTATCCCAGTCTCTATGGGCCCTTCCATCTTTCCCCATAGCCAAGCCAACAAGAGCCATCACCCACCTCATCAATACTTAACACTCAACCCATCATGGCCATAACTGAATTATCTCTCATTCAGTGATTCTTTCTTTCTTTCTATCATCAAAACTCCAAAAATCATGTCCCCATTCGCACTATTATCAAATAATCCATTTCATAACACTACTAACTATTAAAGACCATGCTTTGCATTTATTTTCCTTTGGACTTGTTTGCTTTTGTTATTGATCAGTACTGAATTCTAGGCCCAATAAGGTAGGCCCAAAAGTCATAAGTGATGTGACCTATTCCCCTCGTGGAAGGGATTATCTCAAGAGGGCTAATCACAAGCCAACAGGCAAGGCTATGATACTTCTAGGAAATCTCCCCTATAGCACTTATAATGACCAAAATATCCCTGCTAAATACTTAGTCCCCAAGACACTCCTCCCTATAAATAGCTATAACATCATGAGGGTAAGGATCTTTTCTCGCTCATTGCACTTGTAACACCCTAGAAGATCATGATAGACTTGTAAATGGTTCTGTTGGTAGCCTAACACTAGTTTGTCTTGCTTGTGAATTTTTGTGACCATCTAAGCACGTTTAGTCATTTTGCTGTAGCACTATATATGGAATATAACTATTTTTAGCCCTGGTTTTGACTTAAACTACTTAGTTAGTGGAAATAAGTGTGAAAAAATTATTTCTAGGTCACAAATATGTATAAGTAGATGTGATTAAAGTTTGAGAATTTTCAGAGTTAGTTTGGCATTTTTAAGCATACTAATTGTGTGTTTTAGTGTCGAATTGACCCTCAACAGATATAGAAAATGTGAAAATGGTGAAACAAGTTTTTTTAATGAATCTTAGGATTTATTTTAAGTTTGTTGGAAGTTAAGAATCTTGGTTAGGTAAAATTCAAGCGTTCATAGCAGATCAGGGTAAAGCAGTGTAGTCACTTAAGTTACTAAGTGACCACACGGCTGTTAGGGTAGCCTTTATAAGTGATCAAAAGTGATACTTTTGTGTCATTTTTCTTTGCTCCTTCTTGACTGCAATAGAGAGAATCAAAGGGAAAGGCGAGAAGTAAGGCAAAGGTGGTGAATCAACCAACAAAGATGAGGAAGAGTTTAGTGGAGGAGAGAGGCTCTTTTCAAACTTCTTTTCTGGTCTCTGAGGTAGGGGGAAGCTTAGTTTGATTACTTGTATTCATTTCTTTCATGTTTGGTTCTTGAGGGACTTAATGAAGATATGGAAGTTTGAGAGTGATTTTGTGATTCGTCAGTTGAATCTTGATGTGGTTAGTATGGTTGAGTTAGAACTGATTTGTGGATGCATTAGGATGAATTTTTCATCATTGGAATGCCTAAATTCCCTTTTGGTCGTTTTTGGGGGTTTAGGTTAGATGTTGAATTTTAATTCACAAAGTGATTGAATTAAATGAAATTGAAGTGGATTAAGAGTTGATTTGTGTAGTTGAACCTTGTTTGAGGTTAGAAAATCACTTAGAAGTGAATTTGAGTGATTATAAGATCACTTGTTCCCAATGGAACAGTGATCGTTTTTGCAAAATTATGCAAAAATTGAATCTATGCCTTCAACACTTAAGCGCTGAAGACAGGGTGCTCAAGTGCCCAATGCCCAAGAAGAACTTGTGATGCACGTGGCGCGCTTGAGCGCATAGAAGTTGAGTGCCTGAGCGCCCTCAACCCACAAGATGGTTGTGTGCTACTGCACGATTAGCGCCTAAGCGTCGGTTTGGAAGCCCCTGAGTGCCCAGCGTTAGACAGAGCAGAGCCCTTATTTGGGGAAATTAAACGGGATCACTTGTGTAATGCTTTATTTTATGCTTCTTAATGAGTAGTGAGACTCTTTTAGGAATATTTGATGAAGTATGTGAGTGAAATAAGTTTGATATGCATATAAATCAATTGTGATGCTAATTATAGAAGATAATTAGTGATTATTTTGCATGAGATGTTTGTGAAACACATTGAAGTGCGTAATATCCTCTTTGTGTTGTTTGAGAAGCATAGATTGGTGAGTAATATCCTCTCTATGTACTTGTTGAATAGATTGATGAGTAATATCCTCTCTATTATTTGTGAAACACATCGAAGTGTGTAATATCCTCTTTTTGTTGTTTGAAGCATATTGGGGTGCATAATATGCTCTCTATATTGTGTATAATAAGGTGAGTAATATCCTTATTACATTATGAGTGAGGAGATAAGTAATATCCTCTTTGCTTTGTTTGAACAGTAGAGGTGAGTAATATCCTCTGTTTGTTTTGATGGATAGTATTGGTAAGTCATATCCTCACTATGCCTGATAAACCATTACATATCATAACATATCCTAGAGTATTTAAGGTGGGTAATATCCTTAATACATCTGAGGGCTCATGACATCTTGAAACTGCATTCATTCTTAGGACTTGCATAGACATATACATTAGACATAATTAAGCATAACATGATAATTGTATGGGTAATTGCGTACTTCTACGATTGAAAAGTTAGCTAAATAATCTGTATGATTGAATAACTTATTGGTATTAGAATACTTTTACTGAGATATGTTTTTCTTACCCCGATTGTGTTTCCATGTAAATCAAGGAGCGAGTTCTTTGAAAAGGAAGAAGAAGATGTATGGGGACTAGCATAGTACAGATGCTATTTTGAGCTGAGCATATAAGTTTTATATTTGCTTAGTTGTTTAGAGTTATGTATAACAGTATGCCATTTTGAGGCTGTGACGTATATATATAACTTTTGATATCATTGCTCTCCATATTTATTCATTGTGTATGAACGATATGGGTTTAGTTTGTTATTGTATGCTAGAAGTAGCATGGTCAATATTGATTATTCTCTTATATGACGATATATTAGAATAGTAAATATTAGGATATTACAACACTTACCTTGCACCCTCACTGACTTAAGCGTTGGAGTGTCTTGCAAGTACCCAACCCCCTATTCCAACACTCCAAGATAGAAGAAGGTTGCTGTAGTGAGTTGGTTCTGGCCAAAGGAGCCCACTCATCTAGGACAAAACATTGGCACTATTTGTGGGGATCTAGTAAATTGATACTCCCACACCTTTACCACGCCCAACACACAAAAAGGAATGGCCACAAACCAGGAACTAAGAGATGGAGTGCAAGCCTCAATGATGGCTAGCCAGCCTCATTACAGGCCTACCTCTTCATAGCGACTCTACTTTGCTATTCAATGAGCAGAACCACACATAGGAGCAACGCCCTTCTTCCCCAATTCTACAAGAAGTGAGAGCACCAAACCCACCACCCACCAACCAAGAACTACTAACTATGTTCAATGAGCAACAAAAACAATAAACGAAGATACTCTACATTCTAAACCGAAATCGAAAATGAGTGGCTAAAAATGATGCTAAAGATGGCATGCATCACGAAGCATGGAATGCTTAACAGCCCCGCACTAGGAAGCAGGCTCATGTTGATCGAGAACAACAAAGAAGGTAGGATCCTTCTACCGCTTCTGACCCCTCACACCAACAAAGGGCCCATTATAGTTTCAACTACCTATTCTCTGAGTTTATTATAGGAGCATAGCTTCCCAAAGGCTTTAAACCACTAGCCATCGAGGCATATGACAGGTCTACAGACCCCCAAGAGTACCCGAATGCCTTTATGGCCTCCATGCTACCTTTATACTTCAGAATTCCTAACCTCCACACCTTCATATAAATGTTAGCAACCTCTATATTTTATTTTAGACAAAAAAAAAACCCCATAAGGTAATACTCCTGAATCCTGATGTGATCATATATAAGACCAAGTTGAACATCAGCTTGGGACTGATTCATTTTACTCTAATCATCATACATATATATATATATATATATATATATATAGAGAGAGAGAGAGAGAGAGAGAGAGATAAGTTGTTTATAGTAAATATGTTACTCTTATCCTTATTTTCTAGATAATTTTGTGACCAAATCTTGGACACAAGGATGGACTCAAAAAATTTAGGCAATAGGGACAAGGATGACTAAGAATCATATAAATAGAAAAATAAATATTTGTTAAAAATTTATATCTACATATAAAAGTACAATATTATAAAATTTAATTTTGATTCATTATTAACATCAACTATTTTTTGTATTATCATTTAATCATATGGTTTTATAGCATAAAAGAATTTAACCTATAAGATAATTATATTAAATGCAGACAAAGGGAAACAAGTCTTTATAATTTATGGAATATATTAGAATAACAAAATTATATATAACATGTTAAAAAAATTAGCATGGGATTGTGGGAGCATATATTCCCATGACTTACATTGACTTACAATGCATGCCCATCTTGTAACACCCTGGTGTAATACTCGTGAAAACGTGATAGACTTGTATAAAGTTATAGAGGTAGCCTAATACCTGATTATCATGTCTGTGAAGTTTTGTGATTGAGCATGTTTAGTCACTTTGCTGCAACTATATGTGTTAAATATAACTGTTTTTAGCCCCATTTTTGACTTAGACCGCTTAGTTGGTGGAAATAAGTGTGGAGAACTTATTTCTAGGTCACAAATATGTGGAAGTAGTTGTGGTTAAAGTTTGAGAATTATCGAAGTTAGTTTGGAATTTTTAAGCATATTGGTTGTGTATTTTGATGCTGGATTGACCCCCAGCAGATATAGAAAAATGTGAAAATGTTGTAATGAGATTTTTAATGAATCTTAGGATTTCTTCTAAATTCGTTGGAAGTTGAGAAACTTGGTTTGGTTATAACTAAGTGTTCTTAACTGTTCGGGTGAATTTTGGTCACTTAAGTGACCAAAATAAGAGGGCACGACCCTATTGCTGTTTGAGGCCTATTTAAGGCCAAAATGGGAAGTAATTCTCATTTCTTTTCCTTTTCTCATGGCTGTCACAGGGAAAACAAAAGAGAAGGAAACTCAAGGTGTTAAGGGAGGAGGATCTTCATCCAAATAAGAGACGGAGCTTAGCTTTGCGGAGGAATAATTAACCGACTTCATTTCTAGGAATTGTGGTAGGGGGAACCTTGTTCTTAAACTCATTTTCCTACTTTCTCCATCTTGCTCTAGAGTTATGGCTTGATGTGTGATTTTAGGTTTTGAGTTATTTTTAGTTGTTTGGGCTTGAATCTTGTTATAGAACTTGATGATGGCTTGTTTATGAGTTGTTAGGTGTATAGAAATAGATTTCCAACCCTTGTATGCCCCAAATTCCATTTAAGTGGAGAATTGAGGTTTTAGGTTTTGAAAAGGATGATAATTCATGATCTTTGGTTTTGAGTGAAATCAAAGTGGTTTAAGAGGTTTAAGTTTGTGATAATGATTTACTAAATCTTTATGAACTGATTGGGGTCTTAGAATTACTGAAAAATTAGATTGGAATGGCCAAAATTCAAGAAAAGAACCAATTGAACAGTATCACGTTCTGTAGGGTTGAAGCAGGGCTTCTGGTTGGGCGACACGACCCGTGTCCAAAGACACGGGGTGGGCCGTGTCTATCTCTGCTAGAGGAATTCTGTGAACATTGATCACAGAGTAGGACACAAGGTAGACCGTGTAGCATGACACGGGCTGTGTCTGAGACCAGAACCTTTCAAAATGTCATTCTTGATGTTTTCCAAGTTTTTGGCTTGACGGGATCCTTGGCATATGTTCCCTAAAGTGTGTGAAGACTCTAATAGGAGTATTAAATGAAGTGGATATATGGTAAATGTAAATCAATTGGGATGTTATTTATTGTGGTATTTAACATCATTATTTTTCATGTTGGTAATTAGGAATTTAAATCAATTGACATGCTAGTTATTGTAGTAATTGACATTATTATTGTTCCTTAACTATGTTGATGAGGGTGAGTCCTCATTGTAGATGGTCAAATATGATTTTGAATGAAAAGGTAATCTATCCTTCCTATCATAGTGATCATTATTGAAGACCGCATTAATGAGGATGGTTCAATTCCCTCTCTACCCGAATTGAAGATTGCTGGAGCTGGGTTTCCAATGCTTATTCAAAGCTTATAGAACGGGTTCCTTTGTTTTGATCAAGGCTCATGCATTTCATGACATTACCTCGGAATTGAGTTCTTGTAAATGGTATCATACATTATGCATTTCATATTTAGGTTATTGCATAGGCATAAGCATTAGTCATAAAATTGGCATAGCATGGCGATTGTATGAGCGGTTGCTATCATGTCATATTCATGCATTGTAGTTGTATAGGCAATTGCGTGTCTCTGAGATGGAGATGTTGTTTGCTTCTATGATTGAAGTGTTTATTTGATATTTGAGTATATTATATGTTTGTATATGTTTGTGTTGCCATGTAAATCCAAATAATAGTTCCTCAAAAGGGAAGGAGAAGGTGAATGAAGATTAGTGTTGAAAAAGTATATTATATACTTTTTGATGAAAAAGTTTGTATAATATGCTAGTTTTTGTTGTTGAAAAAGTTATGTATTACAATGTGCCTTGAGGGTAGTAATGTATATATATATCTTTTGGTTATCGTGACTCTCTATATTTACTTATTATTTATGAATGATATGGGTTAGTGGTTGGATGTTAGAAGTAACATGATCAATATTAATTTTTCTTTTATATGACGATACATTTGGATAGTAAATATTGGGATGTTACATCTGAAAAATATGATATACTTGTATATGGTTACAGAGGTAGCTTAATACCTGTTTATCATGCCTGTTAAGTTTTGTGACTGTCAAAGCACGTTTAGGTACTTGGTTGTAACATTGTGTGTAAAATATAACTGTTATTTACTCCGAAAGTGACTTAAACTGCTTAATTAATGGAAATAAATGTGGAGATTTTGTTTCTAGGTTACAAATGTGTGAGCTATGCTACAATTAAAATTTGAGATTAATCAGAATTAGTTTGACATTTTTAAGCATATTGGTTGTGTGTTTTAATGCTAGTTTGACTAGAAGCTGATATGAAAAAATAGAGAAATGGTGAAACATGATTTTTAATTAATCTTAGGATTTAATTTAAACTTGTTGGAAACTAGAAATCTAGATTTGGTGAAATCTAGGTGTTCTTAGCAGATCGGGGTTTTGGTA
This sequence comes from Ormosia semicastrata, assembly GCA_029884595.1. NCBI lineage: Eukaryota > Viridiplantae > Streptophyta > Magnoliopsida > Fabales > Fabaceae > Ormosia > Ormosia semicastrata. Next base: position 50,065,774 of record JAQQTO010000056.1, on the reverse strand, counting down.
CCTATCCATGAGAAGTCAAATTTGACTTCCCTTGTTAAATATCCCACGACTGGGAGATTTGAGAAATAGAGAAAAGAAGAGAAAAGAAAGAAAGGAAAACAGAAGAGAGAAACTGAAGAGGAAGAAGAAAGAGGAATCAAGTGGAGCTTGGATCCACCCTTGGCTACATCTTCTTGATCTTGAGGTAGCGGTTTTTGAAGCTTGTAACTACTTTTGTTCTCCTTTTCCATGTTAGACTATATTGGCGTTTAGTATGCCAAATTGAGTTCTAGTGGTGTTTTGAGTGATTTTCTTAATTGGATGAGTTCTAAGTGTGGTTTATGACTTGTTTATGCTAAGAGTTTGGATTAGAAACTGAAAACTCTCCATTTGGTCCTTTAAAGCTCAAAGTGAGGGTTTTAGGGGTTAGATAAGTGATTTAGTGTTTTAATCCATTTTTGATGAAATTAATTGGTGTTTTATGTTTCCTTCATGTTATTAAACTTGTTAGGAATTAAAATCACCTAGAAACTAGTTTGGAGTAGCCAAAATTTGTGATTTGTTCCAATGGAACAGTACCACATGCTGCAGAATTCTGTAGAATCAAGTTCTTGCTTGATGTAATCGATTACAAGGTCAATGTAATAGATTACAAAGCCTCTAGAAGTGAAGTAATCGATTACAAGACCAATGTAATCGATTACCAGAGCTCTAGATTTTATGTAATTAATTACAAGGGAAATGTAATCAATTACTAGGCTCTTGACTTTGTTGTAATCGATTACAACAAGGGTGTAATCGATTACAACTTATTGTAATCGATTACAAGTCCCCTGTTTGTTTAAAAATCAAGTTTTACTTGTTGGGATCATTTGTGCAAGTCTTTTAGGGTGTATTGAGGCACTTTTTGGGATATTTCTTAGAGAGAATTATCAACTTGCATATATAAAAAAAAAAAGTTTGGGGAATTGATGGGGATCACTTGTGTGATGCTTTCTTCTATGCTTCTTAATGAGTAGTGAGACTCTTTTAGGAATATTTGATGAAGTGCGTGAGATAAGTTTGAGATGCATATAAATCAATTGTGATGCTAATTATAGAAGGTAATTCGTGATTATTTTGCATGAGATGTTTGAGAAACATAATGAGGTGAATAAAATCTTCTTTGTGTTGTTTAGGAAGCATAGATTGGTGAGTAATATCCTCTTTATGTGTTTGTTGAATAGATTGGTGAGTAATATCTTCTTTATTGTTGTGAAACACATTGAGGTGTGTAATATCATCTTTGTGTTATTTGATAGGCATAAATTAGTGAGTAATATCCTCTCTTTGTTGTGAGTAATAAGGTGAGTAATATCTTTATTGCGTTGTTGAGTAAGAAGGTGAGTAACATTCTCTTTGCTTTGTTTGACTAGTAGAAGTGAGTAATATCCTCTGTTTGTTTGATGAATAGTATTGGTGAGTCATATCCTCACTATGCCTGATAAACTATAACATATCATAACATATCCTAGAGTAGTTGAGGTGGGTAATATCCTTAATACGTCCGAGGGCTCATGACATCTTGAAACTACATTCATTCTTTGAACTTACATAGATATACACATTAGACACAATTAAACATAGCATGACAATTGTATGGACGGTTGCTATCATAACATAAAAACATGACATTGCAATTGTATGGGTAATTGTGTACTTCTGTGATTAAAGTGTTAGCTTTATGGTTGAATAATCTTTATGATTGTATAAATTGCTAGTATTGGAATACTTCTACTGAGATTTTTTTTTCTCACCCCAATTGTGTTGTCATGTAAATCTAGGTACAAGTTCTTCGAAAGGGAAAAAGAAGATATATGAGGACTAGCATAGTGTAGATGTTGTTTTGAGCTGAGCTTATATATATGTTTTATATTTGCTTAGTTGTTTAGAGTTATGTATAACAGTATGCTCTTTTTGAAGCTGTGATGTATATATATAACTTTTGTTACTGTGGCTCTCCATATATGCTCATTGTGTATCAATGATATGGGTTTAGTTTGTTGTTGTATGTTAGAAGTAGCATGGTCAGTATTGATTATTCTTTTGTATGATGATATATCTGGATAGTAAATAATGGGATGTTACACATCTCTACTTGAACTAACGAATATTATATAAATCAATAAGTGAATAGTTAAAATCTGACGCAACAATAGATTAATTTATACCAAATCTATTACATAAGTAGAAATGAAGTGCATTAAGTTCTTATTATAAATAATATAATATGATAAGCATACAAATTGTTAAACTTAAGCTTCATCAAGGTCGGATGAAGGGTGGTTACAATTATTCCAAATTTGGTTATTCCTCTGTAAAATTTGGGTTTCTTTTTGCTTGAACTCTGTTGATGTTATTAAAATGTATTTTGTCAAGCTATCATGGCAAGGTTTACCCAAGTCATGCACAAGGTTGAGGCAACAATTTGTACTAACTGTTTCATTACCAAAAAATGTCCCAAAGAAGATTTGACTACCACAATGTGAATGTAGCTTAGCTGCACATTCTCTCAAATATTTTGCATACGTCGATAACGGCCTCGGTGCATAATTACTTTCAATAATAGGACCTTCAGATGGCTCAAGAATTTCAGATGAAACTCTTGTTTTGACGAGCAAAGTAGCACTTGCCATGAAGACAACCATTAGACAAAAGTTGTAGAAAGTTGCCATGACTTTTCGAGATGAAATCTAATTGTTAGGTATTAAAATGCTTTGCTGGTAGTAGTAGGTGATTAATAAGGCCATATTTATAGTTAAAAATATAGTCTTAATTAACATTTACGTTAATGACATTTTGTTCAACACTAATGAAACTAACAAAATAATTAATTACTCTTTATAAGTTATTAAATGCTAATGTTTACATTTACATTATAACGTGTTTTTGTATTCTCCATTTTTTACATTATAATAGAAGACTAAAACTTTAAATTGTAGTCATAGACTTATAGTTACAATAAAAGTAAATGTACTTATTATGTTATAGAAATAGTTACGTTGCAACCACCACATTGAAGTTGCAGAATTATTAATATATGAGGTTCAGATCATTATGTTGTAGGAAGAATATGAAAATATTTGACATTTATTGAGAACGACATTATTTCCATTGACAAAATTTATAATGTTTGAAAAGAAAACTTCTAAAAATCTATGATGACATGCACAAGCAAAGGCATATAAAGGTTTTATTAAATCGAGTTGGGCCATATGGTACTAAGTTTTACGGAGTTATGGAGGTTTTGGCTTTATTTGATTATACATATATTTTTACGATTAAAACATCAAGCTATATGTCATTTTTTTAAGTGATCATATGTTATTAAACTCTCTCTTTATATATTATTAGCATATTGATTGGCACTTTTTTCCCGTTAATACTTTTATTTTTTTTAAGATAATAAAATAAATGATGATAAAGAGTGTTTATATTAAATTAAGCATATAGTAAAAGTTAGTAAGTTTTTAAAGACAATTATTGTTAGACAGTAATAAGTATTTACAATTTATCTTTTAATATTTATCTTTAAATGAATAATTAATAATAATAGAATCTAGATCCTCTCATGTTACTTACTAACATAAGAGAGTCATGTTATAAGAGAAAAAGTTAGAAATGCAAAATTAACATACCATACATAAATAATGATGAGTCTTATTATATTCAAATTTGTGTTTTTCTCTGTTATAACATGATCATCTTATGTTAGTGATGAGTAACACGAGAGGATTCTTGATCCTTAATAATGATAATTTGAAAAAAAGAAATTTAAAACTAAAATAGAAAACTCCCTTTATACATATTGTATAAATAATTTAAATATAGATAGATTATATGGATACAAATTAATTTTACTTAATTTTTTTATATTTAATTAGAGCAATTTCATTACACTAATTATATTTAGGATTTAATTTAAATGTATTGTCGCTTTAAAAGTCTTTTATCTTTGTCATTCAATTATACATTGTCACATCATAAAAAATGTTTGACTCTCAGAATAACTACTTTAAAAGTCACATATATAGTAATATATGATTGGTTGATGGTATAAAAACTTTTACATTGACAATATATCAAAATTAAGTTCTATATTTAATACATATTAATTTCATTTAATTTTTTTCATATATATTGACAACAATCTCACTGAAATCAATAATAGTAAGGGCACAATATGTTTGTATACTTTCCTTCCACATTATGTTATAAAGATTATATGATGGTACGGATAAACCATTTAAAACTATATCTATTAACGGATGAATTTTAAATAAAAAATTAAAGGTAAAAGAAATATATTTTTAACAGAATAATTAATTAGTAGACATGATAAATATTTTTTGTTTTTGCTTTTAATAAAAGTTATCACACGAACTAGTTGTTCTGGTTTCTAAATTCTGTTTTCTAACCAAATAACTCACTTTATTGGTTATAGCCTTTTTTTTTCCTATTCATTTGGCAACAAAAAGAAAAAAGATGTATTTTATGGATGAAATATAAAGGTTAAAAAACGACAAAAAAAAAAAAACAACAACACTGATTAGGTATGGTGTTTGCAAGTTTCCCCGAGATGGGTACACCACTGGGTTAGGAATATTGGAGAGAAGTGATAACAAGGACAAAGAGGAGAGAACAGTCAAAGGCTGAGTTAAAGAAAGCGTCATGGTGTCCGCTGGAATGGAGAGTGCTGGTGGAGAAATTCTAATATGCTACTATCAATGTTGAAGAAAGATATTTATTATTGATTTAAGTTGATTTATTTAAAATTTATGTAAATATACTTAAAATTAATAATTTTTTTAAAACATGTAATTATTACATTTTAAGAATATATAATAATTTCTACTTTTAAATTCAATAAGATCAAAGTGCAAACTGCACAAAGCCACATTTTGAATTACTACAAACACCCTCATCTTAGTCTCTGTAGCTCTTCCATCTTCTCTTATGAAAATGAAAATTTTTTTAGTGAAAACTTCTTACTTTAAGCATATAAATTAATTTTTGACATGTATAAAATAATTTCAGTAGAGAGATATATATTTTTAATATAACCCATATATTTTTATACATATCAAATTTTGATTTACATGCTTAAGGTGAAAAGTTTCCACTGTTGGGAGTGAAAATAAACAATTTGACTAATCGACGGCTAGATGATGATGTTGGAAGAATCTTCTAAGTATTGAGCTGACGGAAGTGCCGAATGATTGGGAGACCCAATGCAGTCACTAGATATTAATGTCAGACAAGTAGTTTAATCCGACAGAAAGGTTGCATTTCCAAGAGATTCAACCGACGAAAAATGTTAAAATGGTTAGAAGTTAGTTCTGTCGGGAAATTAGGAAAGTTTTAGTGGCATAATTGTCATGTACGTGTCAAAATCCTAAGATGTCAGTTATCTTTGTAATTTGTCTATAAATATCAGCATTCAGAATGTAAAAAGGGAGGTTATTTGCTTATACATAAGCCTAAAATCTCACCTGAGCAGATTAACAGATTTTGATCCAAGTATGCATTTCCTTTTCGTTTCAAGTCATTTAATTTAATGCAATATTCTTTTAAAATTCATTTACTTTTCAGTCTTATTCTTTAAATTTCTTTACATGCTTTCCTTTAATACTTTCATTCAACTTTCTACATTTAAACTTCTTGTTCAGTCTCTTTATTTCTTTACTTTTCAAAGCTTTCCTTTCCGAACTTCTGTTTATTTCTTTAAATGTGCATTAAAGCTTCTTTTATTTTAAGTTAGTTTGCAAAATACTATGAGATTACCATATAACTCTGAACCCATATTCGTTTGATAAATAATTATTTGTTTGTTGGAATTTCTTTTGACCTATTGACCAAAATTCCACTTAAACAAATTGGCACGCCTGGTGGGACGAGTTCAGAGTAACTCGTAGTGTCACAGGAAATGGTTTTATGCATTTAAGAAGTGAAAGATTTATCTACTTTTCTCAAAATACGCAAACCATGAGTAATGTAAGTAGCCAAGCGTCGGATATACCTTCGACAGCCGTTACTGTGCCACCTTCGACCGCTAGTACTGGTTTGGTGGATGATGCTATAACAATGGGTGCTCTCCGGAGTAATCCAGTAGTGGAACAGGTGTTGCCTGGAATGACTCAGCCTTCGCCGAGTCAGCTAAGTAACCAAAGCATAATAAATTCAAAGTCAAGGTTTGTGCCCCAATATGCGTTGCCACCCAATTATGTTCTCCTATGATGGCACAAATGGGACTTGGCTCCACTTTGGCCAATACTGTTGGCTAATCAGTGGCTTCACAGGGCCAACCACAGATAAGTTCAGCCTTAGCATGTTTTAATGGCTAGGGAGTAAGGGTTGCAGGTACAAGCAATCCAACTTTTTTTCGATAGGAGAGATTGAATTTAGGACCAGTTTTCCTAAATATATCGAGAGATAATCCCCAAAGTATAACAGGGCCAACTATGAATTCTTTGGCCTGCTTTCGACAACAAATGGATGAAAACAACCATGAAATGGTGCATATGTTTATTCAGCAAATGGGTGCTGTGATTACACCAATCATGGAAAATACAAAAAATGCTTGCAGTGTATTGGCCTAGCAAATGGCAAGGCTAAATCAAGCCTTGGGAATAGGCGAATTAGCCAATGAAAATGCTCAAGGAACCTAGTGTGGGGTAAATAGAGAAATGATTACACCTCAGGCAAATGTAGGGTAAAATCAACAAAACTTAGATCAACCTAGGCAAAATGATCAGCCACGTTTGGATTATGGTAATGTCCATATGCTTCGTCGAGGTGATGAGGATCAAATGGCTAGAAATGATGTAGCCATGAGATTGTTTCGACAGAATCTTGGGGGGCACCAAGTGGCTAAACAAAATGTAAATCAAGTAGTGGAACAAGCATTGAATAGGTTCGGGTTTAATGTTGGATATGCCAACCAACACTATTTTGTTTCAGCATTTCCTGAATAGATGCAACAAGCAGAGTTGCCCAGAGGAATTAAAATTCCTAAACTTTCTAAGTTTGCAGGAGAGAGTGGGGAATCGATCGTTGAATATATTGCACGGTATACGATAGAAATGGGGGAGTTGGCCACTATTGAAGGCCTTAAAATGAGATTCTTCCCAAGTTCCCTTACCAAAAATGTTTTTTCCTGGTTCTCGACATTGAGACCAAACTCAGTCCATTCCTGGGCTCAGTTGGAAAGAAGTTTTCATGATCAATTCTTTAGAGAAGAATTGAAGGTGGGACTTACAGATCTCTTCAATATCAAAAGAATGTACAATGAAACTGTGGATGACTATCTTGCTAGGTTTCGACAAATGAGGAGTAGATGTTTTACTCCTATACCTGAAGTCAAAATAGTAAAGATTACTGCAGGAGGCTTAGATTATTACATAAGGAAGAAATTAGTGAATCAACATTTAGGTGATCTCACCCAATTAAGTGAGAAGGTTAGGCAAATAGAGCAACTGAAAGTTGAAAAGATTCAAAAACAAAAAAGATTTCTTAAAAGAGAGAAGGTGGCATTTGTCGGATTAGATGAATCCGACAATGAGACTGAAGATAGCAATGATGAGCTCGAAGTTAACATTGCTGAGCTTTAGAATGGTCCCCTTTATGTTTATCAGGCTTTACAGCCTACAAGAAATAAGGAGAAAATGAGTTATGTCAATAGAAAAACTTATACATTCGACGTAACAAAAGTCAACAAAAACTTTTTATTTGTTACTAAAAGATAAACAGATTAAGTTATCGGAAGGTCATAGGTTGTTAAAACTTGATGAAATAAAAGATAAAAAAATATTGTAAGTTTCATAATAATTTCGGTCATATTACTAATGAATGTGTTTGTTTCAGAGACATAATCCAGAAAGTAATAATGGATGGACGTTTGAAGTTTGCCGACAAGCCTAAAGCGAATATAAAGGTTGATACAAATCCGTTTCAGGCTGGAGTATCTTGTGTTGATCAATAGGTTCCTTTGAATATTGGGATGCTCAACAAAAGGGTTGCAAGGGTTCAATGTCGACATAGAGGATGCACTCGGCATCTATCCAAAACTAAAAGAATCTCTTAAAGCATTTCTTGAGAAAAAGAAAGAAAGGGGCATGGTAAGATTATGCCCAAGTTGTAATACAGTTTTTGATGAAATTACTACAAGGAAAGCTGCTGAAGAATAGTTAAGTATCCCACAAGGTAAGAAGAAGGTTTTCGACAAGAAAACTTAGAGACCACAAAAGCCTTTTTATGCTCCAAGGCCAAGGCCAGTCTATATGCCTAGGTCTAACATGAATGGTTGGTTAGTGGAACCACATGAGCCTGTGGGAAGCAGAGGTTATGTCAGGTCAATTAACACTAGAGTGCCACTTGCCAATGTTATCGTGGATAGGTGGGTAAAAAATTCTGCAATGGCAAGTCACACATATTTTTGACGAAAAGTGGCTACCAGGAAGAATAAATTTCAAAGGGATCAACCTTTTTGGAATGAAGATTACAAAAATGGTAGAATCAATAAGGTAAAACTATGACTGGCCAGGATGTATCAGGGTCGTCAAAGTCTCTTCTGATGTCGAAAAGTAAGAAAAGGAGACTGCAGAGATTAAGACAAGCACAAAAGAAGAGTGACATGGCTAAAGGATTAGTGATTAAGGAACAACCCACATAAATAGGTTGTCTGGTGGTCGAAAACAAGCCAGTTCCAAATCAGAATCAGAATGAAGATGGTAGGAAGTTGAAAAGTATTGATACAAAAGAATTCATAGATACATGGAGATCATTTCCAAATGAGCCAACAACAAATGCAATTAGACGGTTTGACATGGATGATAAGCTTCAACAAGAAAAGTTGGAAGAGATAAAAAAAGGGTAAGTGAGTCCAAAGGCCTATTCTAAACAAAACCAAGAGGAAATGGCCGATTGGATTAATAGCAGCAGAAGAAGAGGCAAGAAAAAAATAATTTACCAGTCGAGAAAGATAAGGAAATGATTAGGTTAAAAGAAAAAATCAAGAAAGTTCTAGAGGATCCTGATCAAGATGTTGAGTGGAGGAAGAAAATGCTCGACATAAATAAAGAAAGATAAAGATTGGCAAAGCCTGATTGCCAAGATATGAACTTAGTGACTGATGAAGTTTTTAAGGCCTTAAATGATCTAGAAGATCTTTTAGGCCTTGGTGATGATGAGCAATTCAACATGGACATCAATTTGGATGAAATTTGGAAGACATTCTAATAGCAATAGATAGTACCTTGCTGTTAGAAGATTACTTCAAGATTGGAAGATATAGAAGTGATGAAGATCTGTCTGATGAGGAAGAATTCCTGAAGTCAATGAGTGTAAATCTAATTTCAGTGTTTCCTACAGAATTCGAAGGATATCACGAGATTGAATACACTGGGGAAAATGAAGAAGATCTGGATGACTTAGATGATCATTGGCTTCTTTTTCAGGACAACATGATAACGGTGTTCAACAACACAGCACAGCTTGAGAAACTGACAGAAGAGCAGAAGGCTTATCTATGCCCATTATACGTCAAGGCTCTATTAGAAGGAAAGTCCACCAATAGAGTTTTGATAGACCGGGGGGGCAGCTATTAATTTGATCCCAAGGGCGATGCTCAAGAAACTTGGGAAAGGTGAGTCCGATTTGATGTCGACCAACATGATTGTCACTGATTTCAGTGGTAAAACCTCCCTATTAGATGGAGTAGTGATGCTGAAGGTACAAGTCGAATCTATTGCAAGACCGACGTTGTTCGTGGTTATTCCAACAAAATCAAGTTATAATCTTTTGCTAGGAAGAGACTGGATACATGCTGTCGGGGCAATACCATCGATGGTTCATCAAAAGCTTATTCTTTGGAATGAAGATGATCAAGTAGAAATAATAGAGGCAGATGATAGTCCCTGTTATCTACAACAACTTCACATCGATTTTAAAATATATGCTCGAAATGTCAAGCCAGTCTCAGCTAATGATGGGGTCATTAACAAAGAGGTACTTGAAGTTTGCTTGATGGACTAGTTTGGCATTCGGCTAGTGAAGAAGGCCGAAGGAGATCGGCCAAGCACTAGTTATAAGTGTTAAGGATCTATCAAAAAGACTGTCGGCCTATTTGGCTAACAGAGCAGTATACACTGCTGAAAGTATGCTGTCAGATTATGTAATCGATGATGGTCCTTTAGGTCTTGAAAAAGGACTTGATGAAAAGCATAGTGTGGAAGTGGAAGATCCTTTGGAAGAAATATACTTGGGCACTGAAATAGACAGGAGACCTATATTTGTGAGTTCATTTTTACCAAAGGAGTTCAAAGAAAAGCTTGTCAAGTTAATTATGGAATATAAAGATTGTTTTGCCTGTGATTATGATGAAATACCTGGATTGAGTAGAGATCTTGTCGAGCATAGATTGTCTTTGAAAGAAGGATGCAGACTTGTCAAGCAAGCCAACAGGAGATTTGCACCTGAGGTGATCTTAAAGATAAAAGAAGAGGTCAAAAAATTGCTCAAAGCCAAATTAATCAGAACAACCAAGTATGTCGAATGACTTTCTAATATTGTTCCTGTAGTCAAGAAAAATGGCAAGTTAAGAATATGTGTAGATTTTAAAAATTGAACACTGCCACACCTAAAGATGAGTATCCTATGCCAATTGCGGACATGTTAGTTGATGCCATATCTGGACATGAATTGTTAAGTTTTATGGATGGTCATGCAGGTTATAATCAAATTTTTATAGCTGAAGAGGACATGTCAAAAACTGCCTTCAGATATCTAGGAGCCATTGGGATATATGAATGGGTAGTCATGCCTTTCGGTTTAAAAAATGCAGGGGCCATCTATCAGAGAGCAATAAATATAATTTTCTGTGATGTCATCAGAAAACTTATGGAAGTTTACATCGACGATGTCATTGTTAATTCAAAAATAAAGGAGAGTCATCTGACGAACTTGAGGCAGGCATTCGACAGGATGAGGAAGCACAGCCTTAAGATGAATCCAAAAAAAATGTGATTTTGGAGTGTCGACTGCTAAATTCTTGGGTGTCTTAGTCCATAAAAAAAGTATTGAAGTGGACAAGAAATAAAGCCAAGGCAGTTTTGGAGGTTGCACCACCGACAAGCAAAAAGGAATTGCAGTCCTTTTTAGGAAAAGTTAATTTCCTGAGAAGATTCATATCCAATCTGTCGGGAAGAACCAGAGTTTTTGCTCCATTGATCAAGTTGAAGGTTGAACAAGACTTTGTGTAGCAGCCTTGTCACCAAGAAGCCTTCGACTAGATAAATCAGTATTTGATAAACCCACCGGTCATGATGCCTCTAGTGCCTCGAAGACCATTGAAGTTGTATATATCAGGATCAGAAGAAACCATAGGAAGTATGCTGGCTCAAAAAGATGAAAATGGCAGCGAGAGAGCTGTGTATTATCATTGTTGAGTTTTAAATGATGGTAAGAGGAGATATAGTGCAATAGAAAAACTTTGTTTAGCATTATATTTCTCATGTACTAAACTCAAATATTATATGATGGCTTGTAATGTATTGGTTATGTCAAAAACTGATATAATAAAATATATGTTATCAAAACCAGTGTTAAATGGATGTATTAAAAAATAGACCATTGCATTATCAAAATTTTCTTTACAATATGTTCCGATGAGAGCAGTGAAAGGCTAAGCAATTGCTGACTTCTTGGCCAACTAGCCTTGTTTGGATATGGATAAAATAAATGTTATCGGTTTAAAACCTTGGTGTTTATATTGTGATGGTTCAAGGCATCAGAATGGAATTGGAGTGGGGATTTTAATTATTTCTTCTCAAGGTACTCCAACTAAGTTCATGTTTGAACTTAAGTATACTTGTTCCAACAATGAGGCTGAATATAAAGCCTTAATTGTCAGATTAGAAATATTAGTAGAAATGAAAGCACATAGTGTGCATATTTTTGGTGATTCACAATTGGTTGTTAAACAGCTTGCCCAAGAATATAAATGTGTTAGAGAAAATCTAATAAAATATTATATTGTGCGTAAGCTAATGAAGCAATTCAATGAAGTAACTGTCGAACACATTTCTAGAGGTTTAAATGAAAAAGCTAATGAATTAGCACAAGTAGCCTCTGGGTATAGAATTTCATCCAAGGTTCTTACAAATTTGATGGAAATAAGGGAACTTTTATATCCATTAGAGGAAAGAGATATACTACAAAATGATATTTTGATGATTAATGACTGGAGACAACCAAGACTTAGTTATTTGGAAAATCTAAGTCAAGATGTGGATAGAAAGATCAAGTACAGAGCGTCGAAATTTGTAGTATTAGGAGGAGCCTTGTATAGAAAGTCTATCGATGGAAATTTAGAGGTTTGCCTGAGTGAAGCAGAGGCTTAATTGCCTTGGTAAAAGTCCACGAAGGAATTTGCAGAGTTCATCAGGCAGGTGAAAAGATGAAATGAGTCATTCGACGTCAAATGTATTGTTGGCCTACACTAGTTAGGGATTGTATAATGTTTGCTAAGTCTTATGAAGAATGTCAAAGACATGGCCACATATAAAATATTCCTACTAGTGAGTTACATTCTATAGTTAAACATTGGCCTTTCAGAGGGTGGGCTTTGGATTTAATTGGCCAAATTCATTCCGTTTCATCGAAGGGATACAAATATATTCTAGTAAGAGTTGATTAATTTACCAAATGGGTTGAGACTATAGCCTTGAAGGATGTAACCCAACAAGATGTGATTGACTTTATTGAAGATAATATAGTTTATCAGTTTGGAATACTGTAAACTTTGACAATTGACCAAGGATCAGTATTCATTGGAAAGAAAGTTGTTGAATATGCCAGTTCAAGGAAAATTAAAATGCTCACGTCGACGCCATATTATACCCAGGTAAATGGCCAGGTAGAGGCCATAAATAAAATAATCATAAGTCTGATTAAAAAACATATTGGTCGACAGCCTAGGAATTAGCATAATACCCTTAATCAAGTACTATGGGCGTATAGAAATTCACAAAGAGAAGCAACGGGCACATCACCATACAAGTTGAATATAGTCATGATGCAGTATTGCTCGTTGAAATTAATCTTTAGTCAATTCATATTTAAAAAACAAGACGAGTTACCAGTTGAACACTACTGGGACTTAATGTTTAATGAGTTAAATGAATTGAATGATGAAAGATTAATTGCTTTGAAAAATTTGATTTGACAAAAGGAAAGAATTGCTAAATTTTATGATAGTCAGATTAAATACAAGTCTTTTAAGGTCAATGACTTAGTTTGGAAGGTAATTTTGCCCATGGATAGAAATTGTCGAGAATATGGAAAATGGTTCCCAAAGTGGGAAGGACCATTTAAAGTGACTTGAGTATTTTTAGGAAATGCTTATGCGCTTGTCGAAATTAATTCTGGTTTAAGAATTAAGTCGATTAATGGCAAATATTTGAAGCCATATAGACCGACAATGTGCAAAGTAAAAATTGACAAAAAATGAAGAAAAGTTTTTATTCATGTGTTTTGCGATTACAAGTTACATTGTCAAAATAAAAATGCTTGACAGATGTTTCAACTTGATATTGCCAAAACTTTACAAAAGAATTAGCCGACAATTAGCTAGAAATGGAAGAAAAGTTACACTTAGAATTTTTGTAGAACCCCCCAGGAATCTTCTAAAGATTATTTGTCGGAACATGCTATTTGATATTCCGCTTCAAGGGAATTTATTTTTGCCAACACAACTTTGACTTCGACAGCGCATTGTTTGGTATTATTAGCAATACTTTGCTGTCTAGCGGCCCCTTGTTGCAATGCTGTTTGAAGTTTTTGTTTACAACGACGGGCTGCTTCAAGTTTTTTTTTCCAAGTCTTCAATTTCCTTATCGAGCTCTGCCTCTTTGGTTTTTCCTTTTACAAGATTTTCCTTCAAAGTTGCATTTTCACTCTTTGCGTTGGTCAACTGCTTCAAAATTCTAGACTTTTCTTGAACTTCTTTTGTATAAGCAGGAATGACTCAACGAATAACAGGTATCTTTGTTGTTAAGCTCTAAAGAAAATCTTTAACAGTCGTAGGAAGAGCTCGACTGGTTATTGGTAATTGTTGAGTAAGAGGTTCAAGTTCAGTCATAATTGCCATTATTCTTTCTTGAAGGGGTTGATCAGAAATCAAGTGCTCAAAAGAATAAGTGAAGGCATTCTTCAATTCGATTAAGAGTCTAGTGATATGAGAATCACTAGAATCTTGTCCAACCTGTGTCAAAGAGCGAGCTGATTGAGGAGAACTTCTGTGGCCGCCCGACAACATTGTTATCAATTCATCTAAATCTACCTCTATGTCTTCAGTATCTTATGGCACAGAAACAATCAAGTTGGCTGGAGGAGATTGAGGTGGATCAATTGGAGAAAATTCTGCCATGAGAGTATCCATGTCGAATTCTTCTGAGAGAATTTGGATAGGATTGGCTTTGTTTGACTAAGAAGAACTCTCAATGCCTGGGGGGCTTGGAGTTTTTTCTATGACCACGACAGTCTGGGTTTCTGTCAGAGGTGGTGGAGAAATAGTAGGTATTGCAAGGGCCAGAGAAGTTTAGGATTCTGGAGGATTCTTGGTTCCTAGCCTTTGTGAGCTATTAGATATAGCCAAGTTTGCTGAATCTTGGAGATAAATAGAGGAGATTTCAGAATAAATAACATTATGAAAATAATTGAGTTTGGTAAGATACATTACCTCGGGAGACTGTCGAATTGGCTCTTCAATTCCTGGTTTGACAACAGGTTCTAGAGGATGATCAGCAGTTTGTTTAGCCTCTGGATCTTGTATTGATAGAATTAGATATTGGATGAATGGTAAGAGTTGAGAATTTGAGGGAAAGAAGTATGTCAATTAAAATATTACCTCGGATGAAAGAGAGATGGTTTCTGTCTCCAATTCGACAGTAGGCTTCAAAGTAGAACTTGTAGATTGAGTCTTCTTCTTTTTCTTCTGCAAAGGTAAAGACAAGGTGAGATTTAACCAAGTGATGGAGACTATATAATAGTACAAGGCATACCTTTAGAGGATGTTCAAGAGATGTGATTGAAGTCTCGACAAGTGCAGCTGAAGTGATAGGGGTAGATTCACCAATCTGTATTCGACATCAAATTAAACTTGAGCAAATTTAGAAACCAAGTTTTGAGGGTTGGTCGAAAAGTATGTATACCTTTAGGGTTTTTGGTTTTGCAGGCTTTGCAGCAGCACCATGTTTCGAGGAGTTTTTTTTATAGAGATTGATATGGTCAATTTGACCTTTGGAGCCTTGGGAATGGGAGGATTTTGAGTCTTTTTGCTTTTCTTCTTTTTTGAAGAAATGACTTCCTCTTTTTCCTCCTCATCATCTTCTTGAGGTTGCTTGTACTCTAAGGGTCTTTTCAATGGGAGTGCTGCAAGAAAGAAAATATAGTTGGAGCATGTTTGGGAAAGATTAAATCTTTCCTAAATAGCTATTTTTGGATGATTAGGCTGTTTTATGAAATAATTATTATGTTTGAGCAAAAAGATTATTTTTTAAAAAAACTTTTACACGAAATTCAATACAAAATAAAAGCTTTTTTTAGCTAATAATCATAAGCTAAAGATTGGAGCTTATGATTTTAACTTATAGATTATTTCTTACATTTTGATATGTAAATACTATTTTGCCCTCAATCAAATAATTTTTTAATCATTCTATACCTATTTTAGTAATTTAATGCATAAAAATGATTCTTTTTTATATCATCTAAATGAATCATATTAACTTAAAATTGCTTTACAGCTAATGCATCCAAACATAAAAATGAATCGATTATAATCGATTATAACAATAATCGATTAAAATCGATTATAACAATAATCGATTATCAGCATAATCTATAATTTTTAGCTTTCCAAACAAGCCCTTAGTAGATAGGACAAAGAATCAAAATTTCAGAATATAAAAAGAAAAAATATCTTCAGGTATTTCAGTGATGACCCGGCTATTCTTGGAAAATTGTTCGTACGACAAGGCAAATCGCCGAGTAAACTCAACTTCTAGAGTTCTTGTAAGAAAGATATTACTCGCAGAATAGATCCTATCTGAAATAGAGAAATTACTGTTACCAAGTAGTGGCTTCTAGTACTCAAGAAGGGGGTGAATTGAGTATAAAACTTTTTGTAAAACTTTTTTTAATTAAAAAACAAATATTGAAACTTATTAAATAAATGCACAGAATGAACGAGATGAAGAAAAGAAACTTTAAGAATAGCGGAAAATAAATGTGCAATAAAATAAAATTGCATAAAATAAAGAGATTAACAATAGAAAACCTGGCACAGTATTTATCTTAGTTCGACCATTAACCCACTTGTGGTCTACGTCCTGTTCTCGAAACAATAGCCGAGATTTTTCACTATGTATACAAGCTTCAATAGGTGCTTGCAACTGTTACACAATAGAGCACTTTTCACACATAGGGAAACTTTACCCTTGTGCTAAAGCCTCAGCCTACAGGGATACCTCACCCTTATACAAACCTTGAGGGATACCTCACCCTCGATACAGAATGGCAGAAAGTAGATGAAGAAAAACTCTCACTCAGAGCAAATTATACAAATTGAAGTTCTAAAGGAGCTCTCATAGAAATATCTCAAAGTTTTAATCGAAAATAGAGCGTAGAAAATTATTTCAAGAGTTAGAGCAAGTAGAAAATAATTCAGAGTGTTAGGCAATTTTGGAGAAGACCCAAGACTTCTATTTATAGAGAAAATTTGAAGAAATAGCCGCTGGGTATAATTAAAACTCATAAATTCCAAAACTTATTTCCATATTAGTGTTCGTAAATGATATGTTTATTCGAATAGCTTAAGCTGTTATTTGAATAACACTGTTCATGAAACCATTGTGAAAAGCAAACTGATATGGGTTATTCGAATAACATGAAGTTTATTCGAATAACTCTTTAAAAACAGAGTTCTGAAAAACCAGGATTATTCGAATAACGACTGAGTTATCCAAATAACTCATTTGAGAGAAAAAGGTTTTATTCAAATAACATCAGAGTTATTCGAATACTGTGTTTATAAAAATTGTTCTAAAAAAACCATTTATTCGAATAACTATCCTGTTATTCGAATAGCCTCTTTAAAAGAACAGAAGCTCGTAGATGGTTTATTCGAATAGACTAATCTTTATTCGAATAAAACAATAGAAAATCAGTTTTGAAAAAACATTACAAAAACGCTTAAGTTTCTTTTTAAAACCAATTTTATATTTTCTTTCAAAACAGTGAGATATCAAAGTAAGTTCTATACAAAAAGACTCTAAGTCCTAATGCTATTCTTGTAAGATCTTAGACTTGGTCTTTCCATCATCTTCATTTTATTCTGCACGTTTGTTATCATCAAAACAAGTCTTCAAAGGCATATGTCCAAACACACTCTCATCTTTTTAATGATGACAAACTATCAATGAGAAAAGAATTAGTACATATAATTGGAATTCACAAAGAGGTACAAAAGCTTACTCCCCCTCTTTAATTATAAAAGGCAACATTTATCAGAGATGTACGCAGCTCCCTCTTTCATGTGGAATCCAAACTCTTTTTAATTTCACCTGTCTTTTCTCAATTAAATCTCAATTAAATTGAAAATTTTCTCCCCCTTTTGTCATGAGCAAAAAGGAGGGGTAAGTCCGATAGACAGATATGCAAGTATAAAAAGAACTAAATAACTGAAAAGAATACTTATATTAATGCAAGATGAATAGACCATCAAAAACTTTATTTATTCATTAATCAAAAAATGATGCAAGTACAGAGGCCAGAAACAAATAAAGCACAAGCAAAAACAAGGATCCTAAGATCTAAACGACTCCTAAAAGAAAGTATCCGGAGGTGGTGGTGAAGAAGCTGGTGCAGGAGCAGGTGAAGCAGATCGGAGGTCAGCAACCTCACGTTCAACACCTTCTATTCTATCAAAAAGAATAGAGAAAGTATGTTCCATATATGCTCGATTATCATGCAAGATGGCCATGATCTACTCTAAGGTAACTGGAGCAGGAGCAAAGAAGAGCAGTGCATCAGTGCAAAAGCAGGGCATCAAAGAGTGCAAAGGGCGTCAAGCCAGGGTCTAACTCATCCTCAGCAACCTCATCTGGGTACACCCAGCCTTCATTGGTTTGGATCATCTTCATTTTGCGTAGAGTGAAGGAACCAAAGATGTTATGATGAGTTAAGGTGATGGCTCGCTCAGTCTCCAAGACCTGAGGATACTTGCTGGGCAAGGTAGTGATGAGAATACAATAAGGTAAGTCAGATTTTTCCTTTCCCTTGGCTCTCATCATGTGTTTCATGATAAACACAGGCTAGTTGATCCTGTGACCATTCTTTAAGATCCAGAGCATGAAGATGTCATCTTCACTAAGATAGGCGTAGTTCCCTCGGCGGGGAGCCAGAATGTAAGCAAAGGCGTAATGCAGAAGCCTATCTTGGCTCTTCAGCATGCCACTCTTGAGGCCTTTGTCAGGCAAGGCTAGACCAGGCCTCAACAGGTCCTCAATCGCCTGAATCCTATTGAACTCTTCAAGAAAGGGGTTGTCATCATCTTCAATGAGTGTACCGGTGAACTGCAACCCAAACAGAGTCTGGCAGTCCTGCGGAGTGATCACAATGTTTTGATAACAGACCTCGAAGAGTAAGTTCTGGCCATTAAAAGCCAAATTGTAGAAAAACATCTTCACCAAAGCTGGGTAGAGAGTGTCCCAGTGAGAACAGAGCTGTAGAACCCCCTGGTTTTGCAACAGGGTCAGAAAGTCAAAACCTCTGTGTTGCTAAAAGAAGGAGAGGTCAAGATATTTAGACTGGACAAGGTTACGCTCCTAGAAGTGCATAATGAAGCGGGCACAGTGCTCTTCGTTGGATGAGAGCCTTCTCAAGTCAAGTGGATTGTTGCATAGAGTAGTCTTCGTGCATGGGCGCTTGCTGGAGGAGGAGGCCATAGTGATTGAAGGTGTGGAAGAGAGAAAGATGTCAAGGAGATGGTGTAGGAGAGTATGAGAGAAAGAAACGATGGAGGCGTGGGCAAAGAAGGTGAAGAACAGAAGAGAAAATAGGGAGTGAAACAATTGGGCGCGCATGGGCTATTTAAAGAGAGGCCCGTGTTTATTTGAATAAATAGAGGTTTATTTGAATAAACTTTGCGTAGAAACTGAAAGGACAGGCATTGAACGAGGATTTCTACTAGGGTTTATTTGAATAGAGAGAGTTTCTATTCGAATAGATTAACTAGGAAAGCCAAACGTTTTGGCATTTTAATAGGTTTTATTCGAATGACCTAGGGGTTATTCGAATAGACAGAAGGCAATCAGTCAAGACTGATAAAATAGGTTCTGGTTATTCGAATTGTCTGAGGTTTATTCAAATAAATAGGGATCAATCAAATAAGACTGATGAAACAAGCTTTCTGCTTATTTGAATGATCTAAAATTTATTCGAATAGACAGAGATAGAAGCAAACACTAAACTGACATAGGAATCAGTTTATTTGAATAAACTTAGTGTTATTCGAATAAAGATGATATCCAACACAAATTTTGATCAGCTTGAAAAAACTTTATTCGAATAAGCTTATATTTATTCGAATAAAACTATTAAAAAGCACAGTAAAGCATATGTCCAAAAAGTGATTTAAGTGAGAATTAACTTACCTAAATATAAGATACCTGCAAAACAAGGTTTGGGATATCTCCGAAGCTTAAGTCAGCAAAAGATTTAAAGGAGATAAAAGCAAAATTTAAGCAATAAATTCAAATAATTATATATTGGATTGATTAATTATGCCCAATTCTCCTCTAATATAAAAGAATACTTCTTTTGCTAAGGGTTTAGTGAAGATATCTGCAAGTTGCTTAGATGTTTCAACAAACTCAAGAATGCAATCCCCTTTTTGTACATGATCTCTGATAAAGTGATGTCGTATCTCTATATGCTTTGTTCTGGAATGCAGAATGGGATTCTTAGAGATATTTATTATACTAGTGTTATCACATCTTATCGAGATGTGATCAAGCTGAAGACCGTAGTCTAAAAGTTATTGCTTCATCCATAGGATTTGGGCACAACAACTCCCAGCTGCAATATATTCAGCCTCAGCGGTAAACAAAACCACACTATTTTGTTTCTTGCTATGCTAAGAAACTAAAGAACTACCAAGCAAGTGGCATGTCCCACTAGTACTCTTTCTATCCAATTTGAACCCAGCAAAATCAGAGTCAGAATAACCTATTAGGCTACATGAGGCACCCTTAGGGTACCACAAGCCCATTTGTGAAGTGCCTACTAGGTATTTCATTATTCATTTAACAACACTTAAATGAGATTCCTTAGGATTTGCCTGATATCTAGCACACATGCATACACTAAACATAATATTTGACCTACTAACAGTAAGATAAAGGAGAGATCCAATCATACCTCTGTATTTTATTATTTCTACTGATTTACCTCCTTCATCTTTGTCTAGATAGCAAGAAGTACCCATTGGAGTGACCATGTATTTAGTGTTTTCCATTTCGAACCTTTTGAGCAATTCCTTGCAGTATTTGGTTTGACTTATGAATGTCTCTTCATTCTTTTGTTTGATTTGAAGTCCAAGGAAGAAATTCAGCTCTCTCATCATCGACATTTCGATTTCATTCTGCATTGTCTTAGAAAATTCTTTGCATAGGGATTCATTAGTAGCACCAAAAATAATATCATCTACATATACTTGTACAAGAAGAATATCATGCTTTTTATTTTTAATGAAAAGCGTAGTATCGACTTTTCCTCTTGGAAAACCATTTTCTAAAAAAAAAACTTACTCAATCTTTCATACCAAGCTCTAGGAGCTTGCTTTAAGCCATATAAAGCCTTTTTAAGTTTAAAAATATGGTTGGGTAGTTCATGATTTTCAAAACCTGGAGGTTGTTCAACGAATACCTCCTCTTGAATAAGGCCATTTAGAAAAGCACTTTTAATATCCATTTGATATAATTTGAAATCCATGATGCAAGTATAAGTAAGTAACATTCTAATAGCTTCTAATCTAGCTACCGGTGTATAGGTTTCTTTATAATCTATTCCTTCTTCTTGATTATAACCTTTAGCGACCAGTCTAGCTTTGTTTCTAGTTATTAACTAATTTTCATCAAGTTTGTTTCTAAAAACCCATTTAGTGCCAATTATTGGGTGATCTTTAGGCCTAGCAACTAATTCCCAAACTTGATTTCTTTCAAATTGATTTAATTTCTCATGCATAGCTAAGATCCAATGTTCATCATCAAAAGTTTCAATTAAATCCTTAGGTTCAATTTGAAAAAATAAAGCTAAGTGATTATAAGTATTTCTAAGAGAATTATAAGTACTTACACCTTTAGATATATCACCGATTATTTGATCAAGGGAATGATATTTTGAGGTTCGCCATTCTTTGGGATGTTCCAAGGCTTGTGAATCTTCTTGTCTTTGTTTATCTTCTTGCTCCTTGATTTCTTTTTCCTTACTATCCAAATGTGTTTCCGCCAAGACTTCTGCAACATCATCAATAACAAGATCCTTTCTCGATCTATTTGGGTCAGTTTTATCAAATGCAACATGGATAGATTCTTCAATAGTCATAGTTCTTTTATTATATATACGAAAATCTTTACTATGATTTGAATATCTAAGAAATATACCTTCATCAGACTTAACATCAAACTTGCCTAAGTTATCTTTTCCATTATTTAAAACAAAATATTTGCATCCAAAAACATGAAAATGTGAGACATTTGGCTTTCTTCCCTTGTATAACTCATATGAGGTTTTCTTTAAAATAGGCTTTATAAGGGCCCTGTTCATTACATAACAAGCTGTACTTACAGCATCTACCCAAAAATACTTAGGAAGAGTACCTCATTAAGCATAGCTCTCGCCATTTCTTCTAAAGAATGATTTTTTCTTTTTACAAGTCCATTTTGTTACAGAGTTCTAGGGGCAGAGAAATTATGATTAATGCTATGTTTATCACAATAATTTTCAAAAACATTATTTTCAAATTCGCCACCATGATCACTTTTTATAGAAGAGATTTGAAAACCTTTTTCGTTTTGAATAACTTTGGCAAGTCTTTTAAAAGCTAGAAATGCATCATTTTTATTTGTAAGAAATAAAGTCCATGTGAACCTAGAAAAATCATCCACAATCACTAAAGCATAGTAATTCCCACCAAAGCTCATAGTTCTAGAAGGTCCAAATAGATCCATGTGCAAAAGTTGTAAAGGTCTAGTAGTTGAAACTATATTTTTTGCTTTAAAAGAGACCTTTATTTGTTTACCCTTTTGAGATGCATCACATAATTTATCTTTTATAAAATTAAGCTTGGATAGTCCAATTACTAGCTCTTTAGAGACCAACTTCTTTAAGTGATCCATGTGAATATGTGCAATTCTCCTATGCCATAACCATGAATCATTATTCTTACTTAAAAGATATTTCACATCATTTGAAGATATATCATCAAGACTAATCATATAAATGTTGTTTACTCTATGACCAATGAATTTAATATGCTTATCATTTTTATCTTCAATTATGCAACAATTTGAATCAAATATTACTCTATTTCTTTTATCACATAATTGGCTAATACTAAGCAAGTTATGTTTCAAGCCTTCAACAAGCAACACATTTTCAATAGAAGAGTTAGGGTTCTGACCGACTTTGCCGATTCCAAGAATTTTTCCTTTGTTATTATCACCATAAGTGACGTGTCCATGATTCTTGGGAATAAGCATGGTGAATTTCGAGTCATCCCCGATCATGTGCTTGGAGCAGCCGCTATCGAGATACCAATTTGAACTCTTAGCTTTCAAGCACACCTATAGCATATGTTTAGTTTTTAACTTTTGGTACTCAAACTTTCTTGGGTTCTTGTGTGTCAGTTTTGGGTATAATACCCTTGGGAACCCAAACCATTTTCATTCCAATTTTAGTATTAATGTTTTTCCTTGCACTACATGTTGATGCACTATGTCCTTTCTTTCCATAGTAAAAACATTTAATAAAAGGACTACTTGAAACAGTAGAATGCACAAAGAAATTTTTATAGAATTTTTGTTGATTTTTCGGGTTATAACCTATTTCGGCCTTTTGAAAAACCACTCTTTGTCTTCCTAATAAAATATTTAAATTGTCTCTTCCAAAGGTGAATTTAGAAAGAGTGTTTTTTAAGTCTTTAATTTCTTTTTCAAGCATATGACATGAAGAACAAGAAGAAAATGTAGAAGCATATGAAGAATGATTTGTGCATGCATCAATGATTCCCAAAGTTTTTTTCAACTTTCAATTCTTCTATTTCTTTATTTAAAACAAGAATTTGATTTTCTAAAGAAGAGATTGTTTTCTTGGAAGAAGAAAATAGTTTTGTGAGTTTTAAAGATTCGTCATGCAATTCTTCAAAGCATCTTGTAACTCATCGTAAGAAGGTAATAAAGTAGTATTAGAACTTACCTTATTTTCACTTTTTTCTTCTTCTCCTTTGGCCATGAGACATAGTTGAGCTTCCTCGCTATCTGAGCTGTCAGTTGAATCCGTGTCATTTTCATCCCATGGTATATAGGCTTTTCTTCCTTTTCTTTCCTTGAAGGGCTTCTTTTCAAATTTCTCATTTTTCTTTTGGTAATCTGGGCACTCCATTTTCATGTGACCAAGTTTGTCACATTCATAGCAAGTTGGAGTTGATGAAGCTCCTTCGCCTTTGTAATGAGTCTTCTTCGGAGGGAAGGGAGGTCTTCTTTGCGTTCCCTTTTTCCTGAGAAATTTACCAAATTTTTTAACTAACAGACTAAGATTTTCTTCGCTTACCTCGATGTTCTCTGAACCTTCTTCATTTTCTTCATCATCATTGTCGATTGTTAAGGAAGTGGCTTTGAGTGCTATCCTTTTTTTTTCCTTTTTATCATTTTCTTCGCTTTGACTTAATCTACTCAGTTCCAATTCGTGCTCATGAAGTTTTCCAAAGAGGGTAGCTAGAGTCATTGTCGACAAATCCCTCGATTCTGATATGGCTATTACCTTGGGTTGCCAAATTTTGCTAAGAAATCTCAATACTTTGTTAATCAAATCTTCGTTAGAAAAACTTTTACCTAAAGATGCAAGATGATTAACTATATGGGTGAACCTCTTTTACATTTCTTGAATGCTTTCTCCTTGGTTCATTCTAAATAATTCATATTCACGAGTTAGAGAGTTGATTCTCGACCTCTTTACTTCACTAGTACCCTCATGGGTAACTTGCAAAGTATCTCACATTTCTTTAACAATTTTGTAATTTGAAATTCTAAAAAACTCATCATATCCCAAAGCAGTAGTAATAATATTTTTTGCTTTTAAATTATGTTAAACTTTTCTTTTGTCCTCATCAGACCATTTATTCCTTAGTGTTTCAGTCCTTACACCATCGACCTCATGTGTAGGTATAAATGCACCATTTTCGACAGCATCCCACACATCTAGATCAATAGCTTCGATGAAGATTTTCATTCTTTCCTTCCAATATGCATAACCATCCCCATTGAAAAAGGGTGGTCTGTTTATGGAAGATCATTCTGAAAAATCATTTGAAGAAGTCATGTTCTCTTGAAGCTGCTAAAATCTTTATATAAGAGTCTATCTCTGATACCACTTGTTACCAAATGGCTTCCAGTACTCAAGAAGGGGGGTGAATTAAGTATAAAACTTTTTTCAAAACTTTTTTTAATTAAAAAACAAATATTAAAACTTATTAAATAAATGTACAGAAGGAACGAGATGAAGAAAAGAAACTTTAAGAATAGCAAAAAATAAATGTGCAATAAAATAAAATTACATAAAATAAAGAGATTAAGAAGAGAGAAGCAGACACAGTATTTATCCTAATTTGACCACTAACCCACTTGTGGTCTACGTCCAGTCCTTGAAATAATAGCCGAAATTTTTCACTATGTATACAAGCTTCAATAGGTGCTTGCAGCCGTTACACAATAGAGCACTTTTCACACACAAGGAAACTCTACCCTTGTGCTAAAGCCTCAGCCTGTAGGGATATCTCACCCTTATACAAACCTTGAGGGATACCTCACCCTCAATACAAAATGACAGAAAGTAGATGAAGAGAAACTCTCACTTAGAGCAAATTATACAAATTGAAGTGTTAAAAGAGCTCTCATAGAAATATCTCAAAGTTTTAATCGAAAATAGGGCGTAGAAAATTATTTCAAGAGTTAGAGCAAGTAGAAAATAATTCAGAGTGTTAGGCTATTTTCGAGAAGACCCAAGGCTTCTATTTATAGAGAAAATTTGAAGAAATAGTCGTTGGGTATAATTAAAACTCATAAATTCTAAAACTTATTTCCATATCGGTGTTCGTAAATGACGTGTTTATTCGAATAGCTTAAGCTGCTATTTGAATAACATTATTCATGAAACCATCATGAAAAGCAAACTGATATGGGTTATTCGAATAACATGAAATTTATTCGAATAACTCTTTAAAAATAGAGTTCTGAAAAACTAGGATTATTCGAATAACGACTGAGTTATTCGAATAACTCATTTGAGAGAAAAAGGTTTTATTCGAATAACATCAAAGTTATTCGAATACTATGTTTATAAAAGTTGTTCTGAAAAAACCATTTATTCGAATAACTATCCTGTTATTCGAATAGCCTCTTTAAAAGAACAGAAGCTCGTAGATGGTTTATTCGAATAGACTAATCTTTATTCGAATAAAACAATAGAAAATCAATTTTGAAAAAACATTACAAAAATGCTTAAGTTTCTTTTTAAAGCTAATTTTATTTTTTCTTTCAAAACAGTGAGATATCAAAGTGAGCTCCGTACAAAAAGACTCTAAGTTTCTTGTAAGATCTTAGACTTGGTCTTTCCATCATCTTCATTTTAGTCTTCACGTTTGTTATCATCAAAATAAGTCTTCAAAGGCATATGTCCAAACACAATTACCAGCCCTTGTAGGTTTACTTGGGAATTCATCGGCCAAAACAAAAACGAGCACAAGGAAGAAGCACTGGTTTTGGAAAAGGAATTTGAAAAGGTTCACGTCGTGCTAAAGGGTTTTTTATGGAAATTGAAAGAAAGTTAGTGGAGCATTTTTCCTTGTGTGCTTATTTCAGTTTGGGCACGACTTCCTCACAGTGTAGAAAAATTAAGCTAGGAAACCTGAAGTCCCATTTGATTTTGTAGTATTTTTCAAAAGCTTTGATGTCTTGAATATGCTTACCTTTGGTCTTTGTCGAAGGATCCTGACCCTGCAGAGGAGCCAAAGTTTCAGTGATACGGTTTCGACAGATTTCAATATTGACATGGTAAAGACTATAGTATTTTGTCCACCATTTGTCAAAATCTTTAGAGACTCCTCTATAAGGAGTAAATGCAAAAATCTTGAAGTGTTGTTTGTGCCTCTCACTCCTTGAAGCCACTCGTACAAGGTCTGACATGCTTTGTAGATGGCCGTTGATGAGATATTCCTTAGCTTTTTGAGAAAATGGTGCTAGAATGGCTTGAAAAAATCCTAGCTGTCGAGCTATCATATTTGGTAGACATAACTCTAAGGATTTTTCTATCATACCAGGAAGACTAGCAACTAGGATTTGTCGACAGAGAAAGTTGGACTAAATGGAAATATTGTCAGCCTGAGTAGAAGGGTCATTGGAAAGAATTGGCCAGATAAACCATTCTGGACCAAGGGAATTGTCGGCAAAGGGAGTAAAATATATGTCTTCAGTGCTAAATGAGATGGAATGAAAAATAATGAAAAAGTGCATGAAATTTTCTAAGTTTTTTTGTGGATTTTCTCATGTTTTACATGGCAAAACTTTATGCCATAGGTAGTAAGAGAAATTATCGGGGGAGAAGTGTCAACCAAATAGCGTCCTAATATGGCATTTAACCAAAGCTGGAGTAGCCATATTGGGCCACCAGAATTGGTTTTCTTCACTTGAGATCTAATGCTTTGGATAATTCACCTATGCTCAGGTAGAGGTTGGCAAGGAAAAATTGACTAAGAGCTAATTATGACCTTCATGAAGGAGGTTAGCAAGCTGAAGAAAAGATTTGGATACCTGGACCAACCTAGACCCTACAGCATAAGCTGATAACCAAAGAAGAAGGAAAGCTACGTGTTCTTCATCGGTTACAGGACCAGCTTCAGGAAGGAAGAAGTTGATAAAGCCTGAAAAAGAAGTTGGGGTTTTCGAGTAGACATTAATAGTATTTGAAGGTTGAAGGATAGGTGTGATGATCTCCTCATCTGGTCGAAGACCAGTTATGGCAGCTACATCGAAAAGCGTAGGACCCATCATGCCATAGGGGAATTAGAAGGAGTTGGTGGTTTTGTTCCAGAAGAAAATGAGGCACCCAACATGCAAGAATCCATTTTTATGGAGTAACGAGAGAGTTGGATATAATCAAAGATACCTATTTCGCTCCATAAACTTTCTTTAGAAGTTTGAACTCTATCAAGCCATTCAAGATACCCATTAATATGGGTAGGGGGAGTTCTGAAGAGCCTTTCGGACTTCCTGAAATAGCTGATAGGGATGGAAGGAAGGGAAGCTAAGATAGCTTCTTGAGAATTTTTACAAGGAAAGAAGGAGTGCATTTCATCAGTAATGAACTCCTTTGGCAAAACTGGGCCCATGAAAGTAGCTGGAGGGTCTAAAGAAAATGAAGAATCATTAATGGAAAGAATTACCTTTGAGAGGTGCCAAATTTCAGATTTCTACAGAGTTGGGTCTTGAACAATGGCATGATTTCCTAAATCCACTGTTGATGCGCTAGGAGATTGAGAGCTGGAAGCCATGGAAGGAGGCAGAAATTTACAGGGAGAATATGCAGAAGTGAGGTTAAAGGTGGTGAACAGTAAGAAAGGTTAAAGACAATGAACAATGAAAAGACGTGTGAATTTGAAAAGCTATTTTCTGTGAAAATAGAGGTAATTATGATCCCTATTTATTTGGAACAGCTATTTAATGTTTGCAATGATAAGTTTAACTGTGACAATCCAGATATTTACGGAATGTTTTACTAGATTAAAAAAAAAACTATCCATTTGAAAAGACTTTGATAAAAAAAAGTTATAGTCGAAATTGGATTAAAAATTTATCTTCCTCTTGTCAGTGTCGAAAGAAAAATTTTGGGAGGCATCTGTTGGGAGTGAAAATAAATAATTTGGCTATTCGATGACTGGATGATGATGTTGGAAGAATCTTCTAAGTGTTGAGCTGACAGAAGTGCCGAATGATTGGAAGACCCAATGCAACCACTAGATATTGATGTCAGACAAGTAGTTTAATCTGACGGAAGGGTTGCATTTCCAAAAGATTGAATCGATGAAGAATGTTAAAATGGTTAGAAGTTGGTTCTGTCGGGAAATTAGGGAAGTTTTAGTGGCATAACTGCCATGTACGTGTCAAAATCCTAGGATGTCAGTTATTTTTATAATTTGTCTATAAATATCAACATTCACAATGTAAAAAGAGAAGTTATTTGATGATACATAATCCTAAAATTTCACTATAGTAGATTAACGGATTTTGATCCAAGTATGTCTTCCCTTTTCATTTCAAGTCATTTAATTTAATGCATTGTTCTTTAAAAATTCCTTTACTTTTTAGTCTTGTTCTTTAAATTTCTTTACATGGCTTTCCTTTAATGCTTTCATTCAACTTTCTGCATTTAAATTTCATGTTCAGTCTCTTTATTTCTTTACTTTTCAAAGCTTTTCTTTCCCAACTTCTATTTATTTCTTTAAACGTGCATTAAAACTTCTTTTATTTTAAGTTAATTTGCAAAATACTATGAGATTATCACATAACTCTGAACCCATATCTGTTTGATAAATAATTATTTATTTGTTAGAATTTTTTTTGACCTATTGACCAAAATTCCACTTAAACATCCACCTAAAAATCTCTTCTTCCCCATAACCAAGCCAACGTGAGCCATCCACCTCATCAAACACTCAACACGAGAAATTCTTCCATCCATTTCTTCTTCCACATATCACATCAACCCTTAAATGCACTTACTATATCTTGAATGGATGGGTCCTATTTGAAATTTAATGGTAAAGAAACTCCTCGGAAGAAAAATTTTCTTCCTCAAGGAGATATAAGAATTTCACCGCTAAACTTTTATAAAAATTCTTAGATAAATACAATCTATTATATTAGTTTTTAAGTACTTAAATCATCAATTGACATGTGTAAAAATATTTTTAAAAATCAGTACATTTCTATTATGGACTCCACACCTTTGCATATGTAAAATAATAATTTGATAGATAATATTTAACTAAAAATTACTCCACTCAGCCCATCTTTGCCATCACTGAATTATCTCCCACTCTGTCTTTCTTTCTTTTTGCCATCAAAACTCGAAAAGACAAGTCCCCATTCACACTGTTGTCAATGAATCCATTTCATAATGCTACTAACTACTACAAACCATGCTTTTCATTTATTTTCCTTTGCACTTGTTTGCTTTTGTTATTTATGTCTTTTACTTGGTCTAAAATCTAAGCCGTGTTTTTTACAGAGTGAGAGAAAAACACAGAAAGAAAAAAATTTAAAGAAAAGTTCTGGTTTTTCTTCGATGGGGTGTTGGTGAAGGACCTGGTGCAAACTGATGGGTAATTGCTAGTGTAGGTGGGAATCATCAGATTATAGTCTCATCAATGCAAAGTCAGGTTGGTTTCCCAACAAAAGAAACTTGCCTTTCTCTATTTTGAATAATTTTCTATGTATGGGGTATACATTATTTATAGTGCCTGGAATGGCTAGTGTTTTTCGTGTGTGTTTTATTAGAGCTTTGGATTAGATATCCTGTTTTTATCCTTCTGGATTTCGTTCTCTCTCTCTTGAAATGGTTTATTTATCTCCTTTTCTTTTTTTCAATATTCTATCTCTTGCGGATGTTATTGTTATTTGTCAAGGCTTTCATTTTTTGGAGCATTTCAATTTCCCTTCTTGCTTTCGTTAATTACCCTTTCAGCTAGTTTGTGTTTCCGTTGAAATTTTTCTTGGTGTTCTAGTAATTAAATCATTTGAATATAGTGAATTTTTGTATGGTTAGCTTCGTAGGATCGTACTTGTAGGCAAGTTAATATTCAGCAAATCATTAGAAGTAAAAAAGAAGAGAAAACAGAAATCTGCTAGTAATTTGAGTTACATGTTGTCTACAAATCATGTGAGAGGACCCACTTCATTTGCCCCTATTATTGATTGAAGTGGTGGCCATTATCATTTATTGCTAATAATTGCAGATGAACAGGTAATTCTCAGATTTCATACTGTTGAGAAGTAGCTTTACTCCCAAACTTATTTGTCACAATTACATTTACATCATGTTAAGCCTTAAAGAAAATACAACACTAAGAATTGTAAATGAAAAACTAAATAAGTGAAGGTTGTGCATATAAAAAGAGATTTAATAAATTTTAAAGAACATAGTTCTTGACAAAACAGAATATGGATAGAGAAGTGATAAGCTGAATTGGTACGTGCCTTCCACCATATTTCTTGTTATAGCAAAGAAGTAAACAAGCCTACTTAGTTTACTTTCTTCTCCTTAGCTTCCCCAATTTTGTTGAACTATATTTTTTTTTTCTAATACTTATTGTGTAATAAATCTTTTTTGGATGACTATTGTTAGGATGGATTTGGATCCTTTGCAGTTTGTTTTTCAGCAGGGTTATAATAAAAAACACAATTAATAATTTTGAATGGTGACAGAGCAACTGAACTCTATGCAGATAACTGCAGGGGATCCACTTCTTGTTAGAATAGTTATTGTTATTTACTTATTGGACTATAATTTGGATGTTTATTTATTAAATGATTTACATAAAAAGTTCCTTTTTTTATACTTACTGGATATCATGTTGTAATATTCTAATATATTTATGTCAATAGCAAACTATTTCAGTTGTGATATAATATTCGAGTTTTATGGAATCTATGCTATTTACTTTGAATTATAATTTGATATATATAATTATTGTC
Source organism: Ormosia semicastrata (assembly GCA_029884595.1). Taxonomy (NCBI): domain Eukaryota; kingdom Viridiplantae; phylum Streptophyta; class Magnoliopsida; order Fabales; family Fabaceae; genus Ormosia; species Ormosia semicastrata. Next base: position 50,034,671 of record JAQQTO010000056.1, on the reverse strand, counting down.
TATACTAAGTTGTACATTATTAATTACTTTTAATATAAGAAATATTATCACTTTTAAAATTAAGATTAAGTATGCCTTAATATGAAAAGAAAGGAAAACTAAGTATGCCCGAGCCAGGCACGGGCTTAGTTACTAGTTATTTGTTAAGGCTTCTATTTTTCGGACGAATGTCATCTGTCTTCATTTTTTGTCTCCTTTCCTATTCTTTCTTTAAATTCTATTAAGTGTTCTAAATTTAATTACATGTTTCTTTCCCTTCTTTTTTCATTTTAATTTATTTTACACTTAGCAAAATTTAAGTGAGGGACGGGAAATAGGAACAGGCGATCTTCATCCCCATTTTTTGGAGCATTTCAATTTCTCTTCTTGCTTTCATTAATTACCCTTTGAGCTGATTTGTGTTTTCATTGAAATTTTTCTTGGTGTTCTAGTAATTAAGTCATTCGAATATAGTGGAACTATTGTATGCAGTGTTAGCTTCATAGGCTTGTCCTTGTAGGCAAATTAATATTCAGCAAATCACTAATTAGAAGGAAAAAAGAAAAGGAAAACAGAAATCTGCATATATAAGTCACATGTTGATGTGTGAAATCCGCAAGTGTACGATTTTGTCGTCAAGTAATAAAAAGATCGAATTCACAGGAACTGTATCTAAGAATACCAATTAATTAATTAATTCAATTCAATTAAACAAAGGGGATAAAATTGTTGATTGATGATAACGTAGTAACAAAGAAATTAAATAAATAAATATAAAAGTACAAATTGAGAACAAGACCAGCTAGTTATTAAGAAAGGTTTTTCAGATTCAAGAAAGCTTCTAAGATTGGGATAACCACAATGATACAAGACAAATCCTAATTGACAACCCTTTTACTAAAATTGAAGGTGAATTACCCTAAATTAGTTAATGTTCTTTCTCAAGAGACAAGAACCATGCCCAATTAAACCAATTCCTACTCTCGTGGCAATTGAATTTAAATTGAACCCATTACGCTTTATGATAATTCATTTAATCCTCGAAAGGCTAAACCTACTCTCGTGATTTAGACCTTAAGTTCAATTCTTATGGTTCCAACACCTAGGTTCACCTCTTAGTACGTCCCTAGATATCTATGAGATGTAAATATGTGGCCAGCAAATTCACATGAATAAGAGCAATAAGGATTGAATCAAAGAACATTCAAGATTAATAAAAGGGATAAACAAAGTCAATTAATCATTATCAATGTATCAAAGGGCATTGCCCAATCCTAGAAACAAAAGAAACTACTCAGCCATGGAGAAGAAGAAACAAGAAATCAAATTCAAGAACATCCAAACTCATAATCAAAGAGAGAAGAAAGGAGAAATATTAAGATCCAAAGCCTCTAAGTGTGCCTCCTTCAACCAAATTAGAACCCCAAAACTGTATTCAGAACATCTATAAATACCCCTAGGGTTTTAATTGGCTAAAAGGCCCCAAAAGAAATAAAAAATTAAACTTAAAAAACTGCTGCGTACTGCGATCCACGGTCGTGGATCATTCCACAGCTAGGCCGTGGATCTCTCTGCCACAGGAAGATTTTTGCCTCAGCTCGAATTCCACGGCCTGGCCGTGGAACTCTCTAGAGTCTCTCTTTTGCTTTTTCAAGTTGCTGCTCGATCCATGGCTATGGGGAATTCCACAGGCAGGCCGTGGATCTCTTTAGAGTGAGCTTTTTGCAACTTTTTGCTATTCGTAAAGCTCCAAGAAGTGGGATCAAGATTTTGCTTAAGATTTTGCTTGTCCCCAAGCAATAACTAAGGCCAAACCAAGAAGTGGGATCAAGAGATAATAATGAATGAGGAACCCGAGAAAACAACTAATCAAGCAATAGGCAAAGGCATACTAAGAACTAGAGAGGTAATGTAAATCAAGTCCAATTAGAGGCTAAAGTTCTCAGAAATTATACTCCTCACTAAATTAGGCTCACTCCACTAACCACACTCAAAATGTTTAAGGGTGAAGACAATGTGCTCTAGATTCCTCAAAGAAAAAGTACTTCCATAAGCTTGATAAGAAACCAAATTTTCACTAATAATCAGCATGCATGCAAGAATCAAAAGGTCTTTCAAGGGTTGTAATGGGGCCATGGGAATAATGTTAGGTAGGGTAAAGAAAGGAATGTATGCACAAAGGGCTAACAAAATTTTCAATAAGTACAAGAAATCCAATAGAATATAAATGGAGCAAAGGCATTTTTCAATCAAGAGCATAACTCCACATTTCCAAGCATTTTCTTCCTTACTTTTCCTTATTCTATTTCTCCTCTTTTTCAAACTTTCATCTTATGATTTTCTTTTCTTTTCTTTTCTTTTTCATTTGAGAAAGAGAAGGGTCAAAAACATATGATTCCCAACACAACTTTACACAACTTTCAAACTCAATTTGCTTCATTTAATATTCTAAATGAGTACTAACAATATATCATCATAGGCATCAAGAAAAACAATTATGCAATAAGCTCAAAGTAGGCAACTAGTGGATGAAAGTGTGATAATTATTTCAGAAAGTCAGAAAAATACCTAAGATGCCTTAATCACATTCAAGCATGCAAACAAAAATTTCACCTCAAAATGGTTTTAAATCAAGTTCTAGAGCACAAGATCAATGAGGAATATCACTCAACACAAAGAATGGGAACAAAAATAATATAGTGCATAAATCCCACAGAGGCTCAAAACTCACATTTAGAGGTTCAAAATTCAATGAGAAGCACAAATTCAGAGAACATATGCTAATTATCAACTATCAAAAGATCACATTTACTATTAATTAAAACAATGCCTGTTGCCTACCACAAGAATCAACAAATTGGGTTCCAAATCAATACCATCTCAAAAATCCCTAAAAGAGAGGGACACAAGTTTAACAAAAAAGTCGAGAGATATAACGGTGTGAAAATGCAACATGAAAATGCAATGCAAAATAACACATGAGAATGCATGAAACTAATGATCTAAAATGAATATGAAAATACCCCCAAAGCTTAGAACTTACATTGTCCCCCATGTAAAAATCTATAACAAGAGAAGGGATAAAAGAAAAGAACTCACTACGGTGGTGGAAAATGGTGCTGACTTAGATGGCAACTATGAATGGCCTGGACCATGCTCGCCATACTTTGAACTGTGCCCTCTAAGGCTTATAGGCGGCCATCAGTAGCCTAACCCTACTGACGAAGCTCCTCTAGCATATGGCGCTGTTGCGCCTGCTCAGCATGAAGTCCCTCCAAAGAAGTATAAATCTGTGTGAGACCATCCTCCGAAGGACCTGTAAAAGAAGAAGAAGAAGGACGAGAGGTGCCTGCCCTTAGTGGAGGGCGAAGGGGGCGCTGAACATCAGTTGGTTCATCTGCGGCACTCCTAGGTGTGTGCCAATTTTCACAGTTGCACACAGTTATAGTAGGAGGGTTAGGAAGGGGTATGGGGTATGCTCTATTATTTAAGCGGATGCAGTAAATTCCATCCTCTTTGACAATCATCTTAATAGGTAAACAAGACTTTAGATCAATCCTAGTATTATCTCTAACTGCCTCCAGACCATCCAAGTCATATTCAAAGAAATGGGCTATCACTATGATAAGCCCACCGATAACAATGGTCCCCGATTGGGCTCTAGCTACCTTAAGTAGATGCCTAGCAAGAAAAGATCCAGTGTCCATTTTGACATCATTAAGAATGGCCCACATAAAAGCAAGCTCATCAGCATGGACATTGCCATCACTATCCCCACGCCCAAATAGAGTATGAGCCATGATTCGATGGAGATAGCGAAGGCAAATTTGGCATAAAGGATGCATTACAATTTGAGGAATCATATGTGCTTAACCCACAAGAGATATCAACCCAAAAAGAAATTACTGAAAAACCACGTGGGTGCTTCCTTTCCCGTGTCCTTGAGCTAGAAGCAGCTTCTGATCTCTGGCACTTGTTCTTCATTTTGCTTAACCACACTGCACAGCAACAGCACAACAAAAATCTCTTTTTTTCAGAGTAAGTCATGAATGGAAATTTGGGGTTTTTGCCAAATTTGGGGTTTTCTAAATTTGAAGGAATGAGTGGTTGGGTAGAGGTTAGGGGGATAGAAATAGTAGAAAGATTGAAGAAAAAGGGTGGTTTGAGGAGAAAAGTAGTGGTTTTGAAGGTTTGGGTATGGTGGGTTATGGTGGCTATGGTGGAGAAGGAAGAAGGAGAAGGAGGGAGAATGAGGGTGAAGGGCTGGCTTTGAGAGTGAGGAAGAAGGTGGTTTATGTGTGGTTGTGAGGGAAATAAGGAGTAATGAAGGTTTGGGAGGATGGGTATAGAGGTTGAGGGAGAGAAGAAGGAGAAGAAGCAAAGAGGGGAGTGAAATGAAGGAAGAGAATGGGAGGCCATGGAATTTAAATTTGGGCAGCAATGATCCACGACAGTGGTTTGATCCACGGCCAGGCCGTGGAAGCTACTAACTTCTGCCTTTTTTTTTTAGATAGAATTCCACTGCCATGATTTTATCCACGGCCAGGCTATGGAATTCTCTGACTTTTCTCTTCTTTTTTTTTGTTCTGAAGACCTGCAATCCACGACCATGGTTGGATCCACGGCCAGGCCGTGGATCTCTCTGACTTTTATGTTTTCCTCTGGTTTGCATTCCATAGCCATGGAATTTTCTATAGGCTGGGTGTGGAACCTTCTGACTTCATTCTTCTTCTAAATTTAGCTTCAAAAAGGGTCAAACCTAGACAAAATCCATGAAATAAACATCAAACCAACAATCTAACACACAAAATCAAAAGAAAAAGAGGGAATAAAGAAAAGGAAAAACAAGAAAGCTTGGGTTGCCTCCCAAGAAACACTTGTTTAAAGTCATAAGCTCAACTCCTATACTTTCATCCTTCTACAGTTGGGTCACGGAGGGCAATGTTCATTCTCTTCTCAAGTTGCTCCTTCGCTAGATAGTGCTTCAACCTCTGACCATTAACCTTAAAGTCCCTCGCTCTTCATTCCAAACCTCCATAGCACCATAGGGAAACACTTTCTTCACCAAAAATGACCCTGACCATCTTGACTTAAGCTTTCTGGGAAAGAGTTTCAATCTAGAATTGAAAAGAAGCACCAGTTCTCCTTCGCGAAACTCTCTACGAAGAATATGCTTGTCATACCACCTCTTGGTTCTTTCTTTGGATAACTTGGCAGTCTCATAAGCATCCAATCTCAGCTCATCAAGCTCATGAAGTTGAAGCTTTCCCTTTTCTCCTGCCGTTTTTAAGTCAAAATTTAGAAGCTTAATAGCCCAAAAGGTTTTATGTTCAAGCTCAATGAGTAGATAGTAGGGGTTCCCATAAATCAGTCGAAAGGGTGTCATCCCAATAGAAGTCTTATAAGCAGTGTGGTAAGCCCAAAGAGCATCATCAAGCTTCAAAAACCAATCCTTTCTTGATCTGGACACAATTTTCTCTAGAATACTCTTTATCTCTCAATTAGATACCTCCACTTGGCCAGAAGTCTGAGGGTGGTAAGGTGTAGCAACCTTATGAGTGACTCCATATTTCTTCAAGATGTTCTCAAATTGTCTCTCAATGAAATGTGAACATCTATCACTTATCACAGCCCTAGGAACTCCAAACCTTGGAAAGATGACCTTTTTGAATAGCCTGATCACGGTCTTTGCATAACTTGTTGGGGATAGAATGGCCTTCACCTATTTAGATACGTAATCAACAGCTACAAGAATGAATTTATTGTTGCAGAAGGATGGAAAATGGCCCATGTAGTCAACTCCCCAAACATCAAAGATCTCCACCTCAAGAATAGTATTCATTGGCATCTCATGCCTCTTGGAGATACTTCCAGCTCTATGACATGGATCACACGATAACACAAAATTCTGAGCATCTCTAAAAATATAAGGCCAAAAGAAACCAGACTGAAGAACTTTGGCTGTCGTCTTGGAGGTACTAGCATGTCCTCCATAGGATGCGGAATGACAACAACTTAATATACTCGGAGCCTCTTCCTCGGAGACACACCTCCTATAAATACCATCAGCAAACCTCTGGTATATGTATAGGTCATCCCACACAAAATTTTTCAGATCTGAGAAGAATTTCTTCTTCTGCTGATAATTAAGCTCAGGAGGTAGAACCTTGCTAACTAAATAGTTTGCATAGTCAGCATACCAAGGAGTATTCTCTGCAAAAACTGCAAATAATTGCTCATCAGAGAAAGAATCATCAATAGGTAAATTGCTCTTCCCCTACGTTCCACCGTACCCCAACCCCCATATCCTTTCCCTTCCCTCCTATTCCCTATTTTCATTGCCATAGTCTTCTCTGCCAAGTCCTCCTTTTTCATTTTCTTTTATTTTTATTTTTCTTCTTACTCTATAATTTATTTTAGTTGGTATTTTATTTTTTTTTGTTCCCATTATTTTAATTTCTTTAATCTATTTTGGCCATTTTTTGCTCATCTAGTTAGGATTTTATTTTGAATTTATGCTACTATTTGCCTGATGCATGGTTCTAATTTACCTTGCTAATTGCCTTGATTGATCTGTTGGATTATAATTTTTCTGTTCCTAGTTGATTGTGCTGTGGCTTAGTGCCTTTTGGTTTGCCTATTATTCTGCATGTTACTGTTCCTTTTGCATGCTAGTTGTTCTCCATGCCTGTCTGGTCATTCTGGTTCTTGCTCCTATTGCTTGCTATTTATACTGCCTGTATACTTGTCTGCTCATGTTGGTTGTTCTCTATCTGCTGTGGTTGTGCTGCCCAAAATTTTTGCTTATTTTTGTACATACTGGCATTTTTCTAATATGATTATTTTGTGCTGTTTTGGTTTTTGTGTACCTCAACATTATCTCTGGTTGCATGCTTTTGGTGCTTGATTGCCCTATTTCTCGATTTTTGGTTTGATGTCATTGATACATCTCCCTTTCTCCATTTCAGGTACCATGTCCTCAAAACACCAGAGCACTAGCGACAAAGCCATCCTATCACACTCTGGAGCTGTGGTTGCTCGCCTTTTGCAATTTGATTCTCCAGCTCATCGCAAGAAGTATGAGCAGTTTCGCCACTACACCATCATCGCCAACAAATATCTGGATGATGCTACGATGGTGGAGTTCAGTGTTCAGGAGATCATCCACGCTCATTTGGCTCGGGCTGGATGGGAATTGTTTGCCTCCATCCGTTGCGATGCATATTTGGAGCCAACCCTTGAGTTCCTCTCTACACTCAAGGTCTCCTGTGAGTGTTCGACGATTAACCAATCGGGTACCATTAAGTTCTGACTCAACTGGCGTCATTTTCCTTTGTCCCTAAATGAGTTCAATGTTGCTATGGGCTTTGAGACTCTGGTGTCTATTCAGTCCCCTGCCTACCAGAGCGCCTATTTGGACTATCCACGGACTTTTGTTGATAGCGAGTTCTAGATTTTGATCCATCAGGTGCTAAACCCTTACAACCCCAACATCTCTAAATCTTCTTCCATTCACGACCCTGCTTTGAGATGGATCCACCATTTTATATCCCACAGTATCTCAGGAAGGTTTCGTAGCACTGGGGTTGTCACGAAGAACGACCTCTTCTACTTGTGGTGTTTGGTGCATGGCCACTACTGCAACCTTGGTTATTGGTTCCTTCAGCATGTTTTGAAGATCGATAAGGCCAAGGGAAGGGCCAAATCGCTGTACATTCTAGTAGGCTCCTACATCACCAACCTGGCTCAGAACCTTGATGCTTTACATCCTGATTGCCATCTCGCCAAAGTGATGGAGCCTATTAATCGAGCTATGCTAATTCACCTCAACCTTGTTTACAAGGTTGCTCCAGGCCATTGGGCTCTCCGTGATGGACTTGTTCCAGAGCCATATTCCCCACCATCGGTGGATGATGCTGCTGATGCTCCTCCCATTGTTGATCCTGCTCCTACTGACGCTCCACGGTTGCCTCCACATCTCCTAGCTGACCTGAGCGACCACTTTGCTCGTATGGAGACTAGCCAAACTACCTTTCGCTAACACATCCATGATGATCTGAGCCATATGGCAACTTTACAAGCCAGTTTTTGGGATCATGTCACTTCTCAGTTCGACTAGCTTTTCGTCCTCCTGGCCTCTTGCTTCCCTCAAGATCCACCACCCCCACCCCCTGCATGACGTCACTATGTTCTTTTCAAGGAAGTTTTAGTATCTCATATTGCTATTCTCTTTGCTTTACTTTTTCCATTGAGGACAATGTAACTTTTAAGTGTGGGGGAGTGCATTTAATTTTTAATGTACTTAATTGATGACTTCGCATATTAAATGACACTTGAGTATTGCATTAAATTGAGCTTAATCTTTCGTATTATTGTCTTGATTATTTCTGAGCTGATTAAAACATGTTTGAAAGGGAGTTCACAACTACTGAACTGAATGTTTGTGCAAGGCAATTTCTTTTTCAATCGAATGTTGAAAAATCTAGCATTTTATTTGGGAAATTAACCATGTCTGCTTGTACTTTATTCTCTTTACTAACTTAAGCCAGAAAGTGAGTTTTGAGCCTTTATTGATTGGATTTATCATAAACTGAATCCTATTTTCCTTCTGGAGGGTCTTCTCTTGATTTATGTATTCTAGAACTTGATTTGATACCTTGTTGAGATTTTATTGATTCATATACATACTTGAACATGATTGAGGCACCTAGGCTTAATTCTTTCATGACTTCCAGAGTTGCATTGTTAAATAATCCCTTAGTTGCCCCATTTGAGCCTGAATTTGATTTCTTTGAATACCATATTGAATGATCAAGTTGAATTCTTTGGAGCAATTGATGTGTAAATTGAGAAGTCATAAATGGTTGTTTTTGTCTTCAAGGGCTTTAAAAAAAAAGAAGAGAAAAAAAATGAAATGGAAAAGAAAGAAAAAAGAAAAAAAGAAAAAATGGTGAAGAATTGTGAGAATATTTGGTTGAAAGTGAAAATTGGTTATTACCTTGTGCATTATACTCTATTAATCATCTTTTCAACCTAATTCTGCTTGGTATAGCTTTATTCTTAAACATTCTTTACCATATTTCATTTTCTTCCTGTCATTACCTGTACCTTTGGCCTTATTACAACTAATGAAAGTCCTTTTGATTCTTGTTATGTATGTGAACTTGAAAGTGGAGATGAGATTGATAGTCAAGCTTATGGTCATGCATTTATTAAGAGAAATTTGAGTGATTCCTTTGTCCTTAAACACTTGAGAGATGGAAAGATGAGTGACCCCAATTGTTTGGTAGAGAGAAGAAGTGCAAGCTAGACTCAAGAGCTTCTAATTACATTAAGTGCTAGACTTTCTTGTTTAATTGGATTTGATTGCTGAGCATTCATTAAATTTTTTTAAAATTGTGAAATTTTTCCTTGACTCTTGTTTCTTGATGTTCAGTTTAATCTTGATTTTTGATTCATGTCTTTGCTTGAGGACAAGCAATGTTCAAGTGTAAGGGAATTTGATAAGCCTGTATTTTATAGCCCTTAAATTGATGAATTGTGATGATTTGGTTATGATTATTAATGAATTTTGATGGATTCTTATCAATTATATTCATTTGTATAGAATAAGAGAGATTTAACACATTTGAAATGAAAGTAAGCGAATATATCTCATTTTCAAACTAAAAGAGGGCAATTTTGGCTTAGACAGGGCCCTGTGTCAACTCAGAAGTAATTTTGGAGTTAGACACGACCATGTCTAACTTGAATAAGGCTTCTGACTAGGAGACATGGCTGTGTCTCTTGGTCACACAACTGTGTCTCCCCTAACATTAAAGTTACGCAGATCTGAAGGAACACACGACCCTGCCTTAAGTTAATGAAGCTTCTGAGTAAGAGACACGGCTGTGTCTCAGTGACACACGGCCATGTCTCACTTAAAACCCTGTCACGTGATTTCACTAGACACAGCCGTATTGAAGGGAGACACGGCTGTGTGAGCCACTCTGATGTGAAAAAAAAGGGAATTTTACCCCCAAATCAATATAAATTGGGTAAATACACAAAACCTAAAGGAGACTCTTGGCTAGAGACTTGTATGACGGCAAGTTTTGAGAGGAGAAGCGCAAGGATTCAAAGACGAAGGCTTGGAAGGCAAGAGCAAGAGTCATTGAAGATCAACCATTGAAGTCTTTTCCCCTATCTTCATTTTCTCCATCTTCTCTTTTTATTTTGGAATTATGGTTGTTTCTTTAACCTTATTCTTGTTTGTGTTACGATGACTATGAGTAGCTAAACCCTTTTTTTAGGATTAGGATGAAACTCTCTATTTCTCTATTATGAATTGTTAATTTGATTATTTGTTAATGAAATTATTGTTCTTGATTCATTCTTGGTATGCTTAATGCTTGTGATATGTTGCGTGCCATATTTATTTGATTTTAAGTTTTAGGTGAAGGATCGAAAGATGAAATCTAATTTCTTGATAATCCAAGAATTGAACTTAGGAATTGAGACCTAGACATAGGCTTAAATCCTTCGAGGGGTAAACGATTGTCATGAATCTTAATGGGTTGGAACTTAGATTAATTGCCATGAGAATGAGATTGATGAAGTTTTAGCACATTTTTAGTGCCAAGAAATTGGGCTTTAAATAATTTAGGACCATTAGCCTTCAAGAACATAATTGAATATTAACAAAAATAGGATTACAATTTATCGTAGGGGATAGTGTAGTGGATTCCACATCCTAGACCTTTAAATCCTTGTTGAATCTCATCTTTTCTAGTTTCAATTGATTACTTTATTGTTTTGCTTTTCACATTTATTTTAATTGAACCTTCTAAATCAATTTTAGTCGCTTAAATAATCAAAATAGTCGTAAGAGTTAGTAATTAATCAATCCTCATGGGAATGATCTTTATTTTACTACTTGTACGATCCGTGCGCTTGCGAAAAACCCACAACAGTTAACCATTTTTTTCCAAAATTTGTTTAATCTCCCTATTTGCAAATTCTACTTGTCCATTTATTTGAGGATGATAAGGGGTGACAATTTTGTGTGTAATGTTATATTTCTTCATTAAGGATTCAAATGGTTTATTGCAAAAATGTGTTCCCCCATCACTGATGATAGCTCGAGGGATTCCAAATCGACTCAAAACATTTTCTTTTAAAAATTTAAGAACAATTTTGTGATCATTGTGTCGACATGGAATCGCCTTAATCCATTTTGAGACATAATCAACTACAACCAAAATATACACTAATCCAAATGATGATGGAAATGGACCCATGAAATCAATTCCTCAACAATAAAAAATTTCAATGACAATGATAGGGTTCAGAGGCATCATGTCTCGTTTAGAGATGGAACCCAGTTTCTAACAATTTTCACAAGTTTGGCAAAAAGTATAGTTGTCTTTAAGTAAAGTGGGCCAATAAAATTCACACTACAAGATTTTCACAACTGTTTGCTTTGAAGAAAAATGACATTCACATGCTTATGAATGATAAAATTTAATGATACTACCTATCTCACTGTTGAGCACACATCTCCGAAAGATTTGATCAGGACAATATTTGAACAAATATGGGTCATCCCAATAGAAAATTTTCACCCCAATCAATTTTTTTTTGGTCTTGGTGCATCCATTGAGGTGGCATCTTACCTGTTACAAGAAAATTGACAATGTTAGCAAACCAACGCACGGAATTGATAGAAAATAAAATTCATTAGGAAAAGAATCATTAATAGGTGTGTTATCAAAAGATGAGCCTATTGTCAATCTGTACAAATGATCTGCAACAATATTTTTGGCTTCTTTCTTGTCTTTTATTGTGATGTCGAATTCTTGAAGCAATAAGATCCACTGTATCAACCTAGGTTTGGCATCCTGTTTAGACATTAAATATCTAACAGTAGTATGATCAGTGAAAACAATAGTAGAAGAACTAATTAAATAAGCTCAAAATTTATCCAATGTAAAAATTACAGCAAGTAATTCTTTTTCAGTAGTGGTGTAATTCATTTGTGTACTATTCAAAGTTCGACCCGCGTAATAAATTACATGAGGCTTACCTTCCTTTCTCTATCCTAAAATAGCACCAACAGCAAAATCACTAACATCACACATTAACTCAAAAGACAAAGACCAGTCAGGGGATTGCATGATAGGAGCAGATGTCAAAAGATCAATTAATTTTTCAAAAGATTTCTGACAATCTTGAGTCTAATCAAATGGTGCATATTTTGTTAGAAGATTACATAATGGTCTAGATATGGCACTAAAGTCCTTAACGAATCTTCTGTAAAATCCTACATGTCCTAAAAAAGAACGAACTTCTCTAACTATTTTTAAGGAAGGCAAATGAGCAATTAATTCAACTTTAGCCTTATCAACTTCAATTCCCTTAGAAGATATCACATGACCTAACACTACTCCTGAGGTAACCATGTAATGATATTTTTTCCAATTTAACACAAATATTTTTTCTTCGCATCTTTTAAGAACTTTTTCTAAATTATCAAGACAATTTTCAAAAAAATTTCCAAAAACTGTCAGATCTTCCATGAAAACCTCTAAAAAAATGCTCAATAATGTCACTGAAAATACTTAGCATGCATCTTTGGAAAGTTACCGGAGCATTACAAAGACCAAAATGCATTCTTCTATATGCAAAAATGCCAAAGGGGTACGTAAAAGTGATCTTTTCTTGATCCTCTAATGCAATTGGTATTTGATTATACCCAGAATAACCATCAAGAAAACAATAGTAGGGGTGTCCTACTACTCTTTCCAGAATTTGATCAAGAAATGACAAGGGAAAATGATCTTTCCTAGTGGTCAGTATTCAATTTTCTAAAATCAATACACATACGCCACCGATAAGACTCGGGTAGGTATTAATTCACCTTTTTCATTTTCAACTACTGTTATTCCAGATTTCTTAGGCACAACTTGCGTATGACTTGCCCACAAGCTATCAGAGATAAGATAGATAATTTCAACATTTAGTAATTTGAGAACTTCAGCTCTAACTACCTCTTTCATGTGTAAATTTAATCTTCTTTGAGGTTATTGAGATGTTTTAGCATTATCCTCTAAATGCATTCTATGTGTACAAATTAATGAATTAATGTCTTTTATGCCCTTTAATGTCCATCCAATTGCACTTTTATGCCTTTTAAGTACTTCTATCAACATACCTTCTTGTTCTTTGGTAAGGGATGAGGAAATTACCATTGGAAAGCTTTGTTCTTCTCCCAAAAATGTATACTTCAACCCAACAGCTAATGACTTTAGTTCTAGTGTGGGTACTTCTTCATGGGTATCATCATTCATGGGTTTTAGCTCTTCGAATCTTGGCTTCCATCCTTTGTATTCCATTACTATGTACAGTCAAGGAAAGAGCATACTTCAGAAATATCATCTTCTAATTGTGTACCTGAATCAAAGGAGTTAATTAAACAAATTTCTAATGGGTCAGAAGAACTCATGGTTTGAAGATGATCATCTATAATGGCCTCAATCCCTTCAATTTCTTCCTTTTCGTCGTAGACTTCTTATGGTTGCTTGCATATGTTGAAAACATTAAGTTCCAGTGTCATATTTCTAAATGTTAGCTTCACCACTCCATTTCTGCAATTTATCAAAGCATTAGATTTTGCTAAAAATAGGCGACCTAAAATAATAGGAATTGACTTGCTACTATTATCCATAGGTTCAGTTTCCAAGACAATAAAATCCACAGGATATATGAATTTATCAACTTGTACCAACACATATTTTACTATTCCTTTTAGAATTTTAATTGATCTATCGGTAAGTAGAGTTATAGAAGTTGGTTTTAACTCACCTAAGTTGAGTTACTGATAAGCTGAATATGGAAGCAAATTAACATTAGCACCAAGATCAAGTAAAACTCGTTCAATTTTATGTTCTCCAATAATGCATGAAATTGTAGGATAACTAGGATCTTTATATTTTAATGCATTATTGTTTTGAAGAATGAAGCTTACTTGTTCAGCTAAAACGGCATTCTTTTTCACATTTAGTTTCCTTTTAACAATGCACAAGTCCTTCAAAATTTAGCATAACAGAGAATCTATTTGATAGCTGATGCGTGCGGATGTAGTGATTAAAATTTAGATAAAAATCAGTTGTCAGGCCCACCAGAAAATAAAAACCTTACAACTAGTTGTAGTTAGTAAGGGTCGATCCACAGAGAACCAATTCAATTAACACTATTAAACAATTCCCAATTTAGACTCTGATTAACAATAAACAGTAAAAAGGGGGGTTTTGGAGTTTTGATGAACAATGAACAGCTTCAAAAACAATAACAATAAATGAACTGAAATCAACAATATAAGAAAATTGGTTAAGAGATTGAATCCACCACTAGATTTATATGATAATGTAAATTCACATATCATTTTATTCCAACATGCTCAATTATGTTTTTATGCAATTGTGAGAGTAAATCTCTGTTTTCCTTACGTGTTGGCCAATTTAGCAATCTGCTTTCAAATCAACTCCTAATCACCGATTAGTCATAAAGCAACCGCTCTTACAACTATCCAATAATTGCATTAAGATTTAGAAAACCAATTACACTAAGATCTAATCACACACCAGGATTAAATTACTTAGAACATATATTTCTCTAGATCTACTACCGCAACCACGCATAATAAACCCAGATCTACCACTTTTATAACTGTCAAATAGCATAAAGATAATTATACCCACATGAACATCATACATTCCACTAGATCTACTACCGCAACCGCGCATAATAAACCCATATCTACCACTTTGAAAGTGGGAACAAGTACAAAAACCTTCATACCAATAATAGATTCAGAAATATATGAATAAAAACATAACTGTGTTGAAATAATCAAATATACAAGGTTCACAATATCAATACTAGTGGTTTCATCACCCCCTTAACCAATGGAGGTTTAGTTACACATAGCTAGAAGGAAATCACAAGAAAAACTATGAAGAAACAAGAAGAAACTATGAGAGAAATGAAAGAGAGTCCAACTTCTTTCATGATAACCAATGGTGCCTTTTATAGAAGTCTAGGGTAACAAAATGACAAAGGGGAGTGGATGGATGAGTGGGTTGGTTGAGTGGGTGAGTGGAGTGGAGTGGTTGAGTGGTTGAGTGGATGAGTGGAGTGGAGTGGTTGAGTAGTTGAGTGGGTGAGTGGAGTGGAGTGGTTGAGTGGATGAGTGGAGTGGAGTGGTTGAGTGGATAAGTGGAGTGATTGAGTGGTTTGGTTGAGTAGGTTAGTTGAGTGGATGAGTGGAGTGGAGTGGTTGAGTGCGAAAATTCCTTGGTCTGACTTGGAAGCCAAAAATGACTAATTATACTTCAGATTCATGAAAAGTACTCTTCATGAAAGTTGTAGATCTTTGTCTTGGTTATAACATGCATATCTGGATTGTCCAATTTGGCTTCCTACAGCCCAAGATATGACCCAAATACCACAGGTTACTCAAACCCAACTTCAGCACCTCTATTCCGACTTGCAAGCCCAAACTGACCCAATAGACTTTATTATTTCAAAAGGTGTTCTTCATGAAAGTTGTTTATTTGGGTCTTGACTATCAACTATCCAAATTTCAGCCCATCTCCATTATTACAGCTTGAGATATGATTTTATGAGTGCACACCATTCGGATTCTAGTGACAGAACCCGTATTCTGACTTCCATGTAAACTTAGGTCCCTTAGACATCTGTTTAGGACTTCGAGCTCTTCATTAAAGTTGTAGAACTTCCTCTTAGATTTCCTACAAGATAAAATTCATGATTATCAGATATTAGGAACTCAAGTTATGGCCAAAATACAGAAACAATGTAAAATCTCAATAATGCTAAAAATATTCAATTAAGACCAATTTGAGCTCAAACTCACAAAATCATACCAAATTCAATCAATTAAGAATATGGAGAGTGTAAATGACTAAACATAAGGGTTTCTTAATAAATAAAATATGTGATTATCAAATTCCCCCAGACTTAGCTTTTTGCACTCCTGGGCAAAACTCAACACCAAAACAAGGACATAAGAGATTAACAAAATTTTAAATTCCAACGACATTCAAGAGCCCAAAATTTTACAATCAAGAAGAACAACCAAAGGTTCAAGGGATCAAAACATTCATGAGTTAACAATTCTCCACATCTCAAACCAACAAGCGAGGTATCTTCAACATGAATCGAGAATGATAGATCTTCACAAGATTCCCTTTCAATCTCTCAAGTGTTTAAAAGGTAGGTATTTCACTTAATTCAACCATGAAAATTGCACTACCATAAGCTTGCTTATCTTCTACTTCTTCACTACTCAAAACACATGCATACACAAATCATGAGGACTTTATTCAAGGTTGTAGTGAGGTCAAGGTAACAGAAGAGGGTAAAATGGATATGAGAGGATAAATACCAAAGAGAATAAAAACAAATGAGAGTTGAGTTCAAATAACAAGCATAAAAGTTCATCCCAACTCTAATGTATAACCCTTTACATATTCATTTCTCAATCTTTTTTTTTTATATATATGAACATAACTATATACATACATTTTTTTCCTCTTTTTGTTTTTTTGTTTTTTTGTTTTTTTTAGGCACTCTTTCCTTTTTCAACAGCCATTTTGTACACACACCCCCACACTTGTTCAAAAACTTATCCATTAACCAAGCTAATGTTCTTTTATTCCCTAAGGTAAAATAAGAACACGATTTTTCATTTAAGGTACATAATGAGCTAGAAACAAGGAATGGTCAAATAAGCTCAAAGGGGTTAAGCAAAAGAAAATATACAAGGTTGGCAGGAATCAGAGAATTTTCAAGAAGTCAAATGAGTGCTTGATATCATATTAAAAACAAGGTTGGCTATTTGGTTAAACTAGCTAATTAAGAAAGAGGGCCTCAATCATGTTCATGCATGCAAGTGAAATGTAGCCTTAAAAAGAATCAAAGCAAGTTCTAGAGTGGTCATTAACATGAGTGAAAGTCACACAAGAAAGAAGAGAATGACATAAATGTTGAATCCATCCATTAGGCTCAAAATCTCACAAAGTATGCATCCATCAAACTCAATTCATCAATTCAATCATCCATCACCAAGCACATCAATTCAAGAAGGGAGAAAAGTTATTCAATCATGCAATGATTCTTTTTCTTTTAAATTTTTTTTTAAATGCTAAAATCTCTCCCCCACACTTAATATAACATTGCCCTCAATATGAAAGAGAGATATAGAAAAGAGCAACACAACCTGATAAGAAGTGAATCAACGCTAAGCAGGAAAAAAAAATACACTGTCAGTACCGCATCAGACCCTGAAAAGAAATCAAATAATAAAACTTTAGTACTTCCATAATTTAATACTAATTAATTACTACCTAAAAATAAACTCCTTACTCTGCCACCAATTAAGATGCGTCTCAAGAGTAAAATTACTCCTTACTCTGCCACCACTAATTGGTTTAATAAGTCCATGACAATCATATCATACTTTCCAAACAAAACAACAAACTTTTTTTTTTTAGGTCAACTATCCTTCCCCCCCAACTAGATCACAACATTGTCCCCAATGTTAAAATATAGATGAGTAAAGGATAGAAGATATTACCTTCTTTGCAATTATCGAAAAGAAAAAAAATCTCACACAAATTTAAACAGAAACAAAGTACGATAAATAAAACCAAAGCTTGTAATTATTTACATAGTTGGAGTGTCTTGGCTGGCTTTCTTTTCATTTTGCTTCCTTCACCGCTTCCTTCGGACCAATCTATCTGAACTGTTACTGGATCAGGTTCA
The DNA here is from genome assembly GCA_029884595.1 of Ormosia semicastrata. NCBI lineage: Eukaryota > Viridiplantae > Streptophyta > Magnoliopsida > Fabales > Fabaceae > Ormosia > Ormosia semicastrata. Next base: position 50,016,866 of record JAQQTO010000056.1, on the reverse strand, counting down.
TAAACAAATGCTTCTAATTTATCAATCAATTCATCAATAGTAGAAGCAGAGATAAGGAGTTGTCTTACGGAAGGTGTGACAAATTTCTGTTCCACAGCATGGTCAACAAAAGATAACAAATTATCAAAGAAATTATTAACATTCAACAAACCTATGGGTTTATGGTGGATGTTCAATTGGGCCCAAGAGACAACTTGAAAGACTTCTTCCAAAGTACCAAAACCACTAGGTAAGACAATGAAGGCATCAGAGTTGTCAAGCATCGCCTTCATTCGTCCATGCATAGAGGATACCTTAATTTCCAGTCCAACTGTCTTTCTAACGATGTTCCTTCGAGTTAAAGGTTCAGGAATGACACCTAAAACTTGACCACCTCTTACAAATGCAGAAAGTGATATAGCCCCCATTAACCCAATGCAACCTCCCCCATATACTACACGAATGTTCCTCGCAGCAAGTGTTCTACCAACAGTGCTTGCTGCGTTTACAAACTCTAAACCATTCCCATAACTTGTCCCATAAAATACACCAATACGAGAAATCTACGAATCAAGAAGAAGCTCCCTCCATTTCAACACTCACTCTCTTTGAATGATTAAGAGTTGCAGAAAAGTAAAGAAAATGGAGTGTTTAAATAGGAAAGAGAATAGAAAAAGTAATAAGAGTTCCTATACAAGTAGGTTGGTCAGTGTCGAGAAAAGTTTGAAATAATAATAATAATAATACTTTTTTTTGTTTTTTCTTGTTTTTGTTTTTGTTTTTGTTTTTTGTTTTTTGTTTTTTTTTTTTTGTTTTTGTTTTGTTTTGTTTTTTTTTGTTTTTTTTTGTTTTGTTTGTTTTTTTTTTGTTTTTTTTTTTTTTTACTTCAAGAAAACCATCGGGGTAAAGAAGTCTAGAAACCCCCCGAAGGATCCTATCCAAAGGATCGTCTATCCAAAACCAAAATTCAACAAAATCATACAAAGATAAAATAATAATAACAAATGATTACATACCTTTATGTACAGGTTTGTTTCATGGCGGATCTTTATATTTGCAATGCATTATGAGTGCAAGAAATACCAAGACGGCTCACCAATCTGGGCATTCTTCTCCCTCCCGCTTGTGGGATATTTTGGATTGAGCTACGACGCCACTAATTAAAGTGCGTAAATCGACAAATTACCACCAACGACCACGGCCAATGTGAGAGGTCGGCCAAGAGCCCATGGCATTAAATCACAGATCCAGCTCAGAGGCATTGTCACGCGAGAATGCAAACACGGGACGCTTCTTTCTTATTTATCGACCGGCGTGCGAAGGTCCACCCGAGTCAATGACTGGTCTGCCACTCCACTGGCAGGGGCTCCTAATCTAATTAAAGACCAAGTACAACCGAAGTTTCACCCTTTTTTTTAATTTTTTTTCTTTCTTTTTTTTTAATTCATAATGCGGATGGAGAAGGTTCATCACCTCCACTTCTGTATTCTCTGGAAGTTCATAATAAGGTTTGAGACGATGACCATTGACCTTAAATGTTTTGCCTGAAATTTCACTCCTGATCTCAACTGCACCAAAAGGAAAAACATTAGTTACCACAAATGGCCCAATCCACTTAGAACGCAGTTTACCTGGAAACAATTTGAGTCTTGATTGAAAAAGTAGAACTTTTTGCCCTCTGTGAAATCTCTTTCTGGAAATCAACTGGTCATGGAATGCCTTAGCTTTAGTCTTATAAATCAAGGCATTCTCGAAGGCCTCATTTCTTAATTCTTCCAGCCTCATGAATCGGAACTTCCTTTTTCTTTCCACTCCTTCCAATTCCATATTTACTTGTTTAATGGCCTAGTAAGAGCGATGTTACAACTCAACGGGCAAATGACAGGGCTTTCCATACACCAACCGAAATGGTGACATGCCAATGGGAGTCTTATAAGGCGATCCTATAAGCCCATAAAGCGTCTTCAAGTCGAGTGCTCCAATCCTTTCTTGAGGGATTCACTTTGTCTTTTCAAGGATTGACTTAATCTCCCTAGGTTGGACACTTCGGTTGCCCATTTGTCTGTGGATGGTAAGGAGTGGAGATTCTGTGCATAACTCCATATCTTTTCAATAGAGCATCAAAGGTTCATGTTGCAAAAATGAGTCCCTTGTCACCGATGATATCCCTTGGGTCCCGAACCTGGAGAAAATATGTGTTCTAACAAAATCAAAAGTTTTAGAATCATTAGATCGGGTGGCTTTTGCTTCCACCCATTTAGACACATAATCAACAGATAAAAGAATGTATGTGAAACCAAATGAGGGAGGGAATGGTCCCATGAAATCAATACCCCACACATCAAAGACTTCCACAAAAATGATTGGAGTCTCGAGGCATTTGATTACGAGGACCAATGTTACCTTTCTCTCCGACAATGCGGTCCACAAGACTTACGAAGTTGTAAGCGTCTTTGAAAATTGAAGGCCAATAGAAACCACTTTGTCAAGCACTTTGTTGGTCATCCTTTTTATCGCAAAGTGTCCTCCACATGCATAAGTGTAGCAAAAGGAGAGGATGGAGTGTGTCTCGAATCGGGAATGCACCTCCTAATGACTTGATCTCGCATGCTTCCATAAGTACGGTCATCCCGGATATAGTATTTGATCAAATACTCCTTAATTTATCTCTTTGGGCCTTGTTCAAACCCTCCGAAAAGTCCTTAGTAACCAGGTAGTTAACAATGTCAGCATACCAAGGGATTATGGTGTTGACAACCATCAAATATTCATCCGAAAAAGTCTCCATGATAGGCATTTCTTCCTCTTCAGTTACCAATCTACTCAAATGATTGGCCACCAAGTTTTCGCTCCCTTTCTTGTCTTTAATCTCCAAGTCAAATTCCTGGAGCAATAAAATCCATCGGAGCAATCTAGGCTTTGCTTCTTTCTTTGTTAGAAGATACTTCAAGGCTGCATGATCTAAAAACACAATCACTTTAGAACCAATTAGATATGATCTAAATTTTTCTAAAACAAATACAACAGCTAGAAGTTCCTTTTCTGTGGTTGAGTAATTAAGTTGAGCATCATTTAGAGTCCTTGATGCATAGTAAATGGCATAAGGAACTCTATCAACTCGTTGTCCCAAGACAGACTTCTCTACAAAGTCACTGACATCACACATTAGTTCAAAAGGTAACTCCCATTGGGTGGCCCGATGATAAGCGCAAATGATTAACAACTTCTTGAGTTTATTGAAAGCTTCCATACATTTCTCATCAAAGTTAAAATTAACATCTTTTTGAAGAAGTCTGCAAAGGGGCAATGAGACTTTAAAAAAGTCTTTAATGAATCTTCGGTAGAAACCTGCATGACCAATAAAAGAACGAATCTCCCGCACACTAGTGGGTGGTGGCAAAGAATGCATGAGTTCTACCTTAGCTTTATCTACTTCAATTTCCCTAGCAGAAATTACATGACCTAACACAATACCTTCATTCACCATGAAATGACATTTTTCCCAATTCAAGATTACGTGTTAGTGTCAATGCATCTTTTAAGAACCAATGTTAAATGTTCCAGGCAATTTTCAAAATCATTTCCAAAGACACTAAAGTCATCCATAAAAACCTCAATGATGTTTTCAATGTAATCGAAAAATAAACTCATCATGCATCTTTGGAAAGTTCCTGGTGCATTGCGAGTCCAAAAGGCATTCGCCTATATGCAAAGGTACCAAATGGACAAGTGAATGTAGTCTTGTCTTGGTCTTCTGAGACTATGGCAATCGATTGTAACTACGAAAAACCATCCGAGAAAATAATAATGAGAATGACCAAACTAATCTTTCTAACATTTGATCAATGAAAGGTAAAGAAAAGTGGTCTTTTCTCGTGGCGGCATTCAACTTCCATGTAATCAATACAAACACGCCACCACCGTCAGAACCTAGTGGGAATAAGCTCATTTTCAGCATTTCTTACCACAAGTAATTCTAGATTTCTTTGGTACTACCTGGACCGGGCTTACCCACTTCTTTGTCGAAATGGGGTAGATCACCCCACACTTAGGAGCTTCAAGATTCCTTTTTCACAACTTCCATCATGGGAGGATTCAACCTCCGTGAGGGTCTCTCACGAGTTTAGTATCCTCCTCCATTAATATCCTGTGCATACAAATGGAGGGACTAATACCCTTGATATCGCTATTATTGACTAACCAATGGTGTCTTATGTTCTGCAAAACAACATTACCGCTTTCTCTTCTTGTTCTTGGGTGAGTGACTTTGCAATTATTACTTTGGAAGGGTGTCCTTCTCCCCAAGAAGATGTATTTAAGATGTTCTAAGTGTTTTAAGTTCCAATTCAGTGCTGTACAACAAAAGGTTGAGGTATATCGGTAGTAACAGGTAAATCAACAAAAGTTACCTCGTGCTCTTCTGGAGTGGAAGAGAGCTCTTGTAAGGCAGCAACAATTTCATCAATATCTTCACTCCATGGCTCTTCTTCACTTTTTTTCTTTTCCTCTTGTACATCTAAGCTATGAGTTAGAATTGTATCAAGAGCATCAAAATGGTTAGTATCAAAAGCTGCAGAAATTAAAGAATCAAAAGGATCAAAAGAATCAATTAAACAAGCAGAGTGCACATCACTTGGGTATCTCATAGCTTCAAAAATATTGAATCTAATTAATTCCCCATCAAATTCCATTGTTAGAGTTCCTGAGTGCACATCAATTTTTGTCCGCGCAGTCTTCAAAAATGGTCTCCCTAACAAGATAGGAGCAGATTTGGGAGACTCATCCTCTTCCATGTCCAAAACATAGAAATCTGCCGGAAACACTAATTCATTCACCTGCACCAAAACATCTTCCACCACACCCTTAGGGTATGCATTAGATCTATCGACCCAAGTATAAAGATGCATAAATAGAATATGGCATGACATTTATAGATGCACCTAAATCAAGCATTGCCCTTTCAAACCTTGTGTTACCTATAGTGCATGGAATGGTGAATGTGCCAGGGTCCTTACATTTGGTTGGGAGTTTCTTTTTAATTACAAACTAAAACATTTTCTCCCACTTGGACCTTTTCATTTCCTTTTAACTTCCTCTTGTTAGTGCATAATTCTTTCGAAATTTTGCATATCTAAAGTACACAGCTTAATGGCATCTAACAAAGGGATATTAACCTCTACCTTCCTAAAAGTCTCAAGTATTTCTTTTTCTACGCTTCTTCTTTCTTAGTTTTAACCAACCTACTAGGAAAAGGAGCTTTAGTAACATATTTAGGAAGGGGTTCGAAATACTTACCTTAGGAGCTTTGGAAGTTTGCCCTTATCATTTGCTTCTTTGGGTGGTTCATCTTTCTCTTGAGTGATTGGTAGAGGAGATGTAGGCTCATCCATCGTCTTTTCCGCTTCTCAACGTGACAGCACTAGCATTTTCCCTTGGATTTACTTCTGGCTGTGAGGGTAGTTTTCCTGAAGCTTGACTTTGAAACTTGTTGAATTCTGTGGACAGCTGCCCTATCTAATTCTGCAAGTTATTGATTGCAGTCCTTGTTTCTTGTTTGAAACTTTTTATGTTTGCATTTGTTTCTTGTTGGAACTGTAAATTATTAGTGGCTATTTGCTTCACTAGCTCCTCTAGTGAAGGCTCAAGTTGCTTAGGAGCTTGAACTTGCTGCTGTCTCTGAGGGAAAGGTGCTTGCCTTTGTTGGAATCTTGGAGGTCCATAAGCTGGAGGTTGATTTTGAGGTTGCTTTGCATAGCTGAAATTAGGATGATCCCTCCAACCTGGATTATATGTGTTTGAGTAGGGGTTGTAATTTTTTGAAAGTCCAGCATATCCCCCTACTGCTCTTACCTCCTCATTAGTGTCCTCTTGGAGAGTGGAACACATATCAGTGGGATGTCCAGATGAACAACAGATCCCACAAGCATGAACTGGTGCTTTGCTGTATCCATTAACTTAGCATCAATTGAGTCATTTGCTACTGTAGACTTGTTGTCTCTACTTCTTTCACTGCTCTTACTCCAGTGTCATTTCTAGAGTAGAATTGTTGAGTATTAGCAGCCATTCTTGAGATCAAGTTTCTAGCTTCTTGAGGAGTTTTATCAACCAATGCTCCTCCGCTAGCAAATCAATCATGTTGCGATCCATCACTTGTAAGCCTTCATAGAAATACTTGAATTAAGAGTGCTCACTTATTTGATGATGAGGGCAAAATGAAACATAGCTTCTTAAATCTCTCCCAAAGTCATGGAGTGATTCCCCATGCCTTTGTTGAATACCATAGATTTCTTTTTTGATTGTTGCAGCTTTTGAGGCAGGGAAGTATCTGTCTAGGAAAGTTCGGGCCATGTCTGCGCCATGATTGGATGGATCCGGGTGGCAAGTAGTAAAGCCACTCCTTTCTTGAGTCTTTCAATGAGAATGGAAAAGCTCTCAATTTGACTTGCTCTACATGAATTCCTGCAGGTTTCATGCTAGAATATACCACATGAATTTCCTTCAAGTGCTTGTTGGGGTCCTCTCCGGGTAATCCATTGAAAAATGGCAAGAGATGGATTAAGCCGGATTTCAATTCAAATGCCTCTTCATTTTCAAGAATGTCTATGCACGTAGGTACCGTTGATCTAGATCTGGAGCACCCAATGCCCTTAAAGTGTTTTCTCGCCATCGTCACTTCTTTAGATATTTCGGATGTCTCTCGAACTTGATAGATCAATGTAACGACAAATTTCAATGTCGACCAGATGTGAAGTGGAAATTATCCTGGATGGAAGGGAATTGAGGATGTGAAGTGAGTTGATCAATATAGTTCCTCAAATTTAGCAATCCTTCGTCTACCCCTTCAATGGACATCAACACCTACAAAACACTCAGAAAGAAAGATTCAAAAATAAAAACAAAAATAAAAACAGAGTAAAAATAGGAAATAAATTAATAGTGCAATTGAAAAATTAGCTCCCCGGCAACGGCGCCAAAATTCTGATACGTGCGGATGTAGTGATTAAAATTTAGATAAAAATAAGTTGTCAGGCCCACCAGAAAATAAAAACCTTACAACTAGTTGTAGTAGTAAGGGTCGATCCACAGAGAACCAATTCAATTAATACTATTAAATAATTCCCAATTTAGACTCTGATTAACAATAAACAGTAAAAAGGGAGGTTTTGGAGTTTTGATGAACAATGAACAGCTTCAAAAACAATAACAATAAATGAACTGAAATCAACAATATAAGAAAATTGGTTAAGAGATTGAATCCACCACTAGATTTATATGATAATGTAAATTCACATATCATTTTATTCCAACATGCTCAATTATGTTTTTATGCAATTGTGAGAGTAAATCTCTGTTTTCCTTACGTGTTGGCCAATTTAGCAACTGCTCAAATCAACTCCTAATCACTGATTAGTCATAAAGCAACCGCTCTTACAACTATCCAATAATTGCATTAAGATTTAGAAAACCAATTACACTAAGATCTAATCACACACCGGGATTAAATTACTTAGAACATATATTTCTCTAGATCTACTACCGCAATCACAAGATAATAAACCCAGATCTACCACTTTTATAACGGCAAATAGCATAAAGATAATTATACCCACATGAACATTATACATTCCACTAGATCTACTACCGCAACCGCGCATAATAAACCCAGATCTACCACTTTGAAAGTGGGAACAAGTACAAAAACCTTCATACCAACAATAGATTCAGAAATATATGAATAAAAACATAACTGTGTTGAAATAATCAAATATACAAGGTTCGCAACATCAATACTAGTGGTTTCATCACCCCCTTAACCAATGGAGGTTTAGTTACACATAGCTAGAAGGAAATCACAAGAAAAACTATGAAGAAACAAGAAGAAACTATGAGAGAAATGAAGGAGAGTCCAACTTCTTTCATGATAACCAATGGTGCCTTTTATAAAAGTTTAGGGTAACAAAATGACAAAGGGGAGTGGATGGATGAGTGGGTTGGTTGAGTGGGTGAGTGGAGTGGAGTGGTTGAGTGGGTGAGTGGAGTGGAGTGGTTGAGTAGTTGAGTGGGTGAGTGGAGTGGAGTGGTTGAGTGGTTGAGTGGATGAGTGGAGTGGAGTGGTTGAGTGGATGAGTGGAGTGATTGAGTGGTTTGGTTGAGTAGGTTAGTTGAGTGGATGAGTGGAGTGGAGTGGTTGAGTGCGAAAATTCCTTGGTCTGACTTGGAAGCCAAAACCGATTGATTATACTTCAAATTCATGAAAAGTACTCTTCATAAAAGTTGTAGATCTTTGTCTTGGCTATAACATGCATATCTGGATCGTCCAATTTGGCTTCCTACAGCCCAAGATATGACCCAAATACCACAGGTTGCTCAAACCCAACTTCAGCACCTCTGTTCCAACTTGCAAGCCCAAACTGACCCATTAGACTTTATTATTTCAAAAGGTGTTCTTCATGAAAGTTGTTTATTTGGGTCTTGACTATCAACTATCCAAATTTCAGCCCATCTCCATTATTACAGCTTGAGATATGATTTTATGAGTGCACACCATTCGGATTCTAGTGACAGAACCCGTATTCTGACTTCCATGTAAACTTAGGTCCCTTAGACATCTGTTTAGGACTTCGAGCTCTTCATCAAAGTTGTAGAGCTTCCTCTTAGATTTCCTACAAGATAAAATTCATGATTATCAGATATCAGGAACTCAAGTTATGGCCAAAATACAGAAATAGTGTAAAATCTCAATAATGCTGAAAATATTCAATTAGGACCAATTTGAGCTCAAACTCACAAAATCATACCAAATTCAATCAATTAAGAATATGGAGAGTGTAAATGACTAAACATAAGGGTTTCTTAATAAATAAAATATGTGATTATCAATAGCATCTAACAGAGGAATGTTGACCTTCATTTGTTTAAAGATTTCAAAAATTTCATTGTTATGGTTCACTTTACTTGAATTGTTTAATGCTTGAGGATATGGGGTGAAGGCGAGAGTTTGGTCTCCTTTTGGCCAGGTGGTTTATCATCTCATTCCTCATCTTTAGGATTTGATTCATCATCTTTCTCACAAGGTTCAGGAATTTGTTTTTCAATAACCTTTCCACTCCTAAGAGTTATCATTGACTTAACTTGATCTATTTGTTGGCTTTCTGAACTACCCTCATTTAGACTGTACTGACCCTTGGGATTCGGTTGAGGTTGAAAGGGAAATTTTCCTTTCTCATGAATGGTGAGTGCAAAAGAAAGTTTAGCAAGAGTGTCTTTTATGTCAATCATAGCTTGAGTGTTTTGGTTATTAATGGCTTCTTGCTTTTCCATGAATGCATGCAATGTTATTTCAAGGTTTTTCCAATATGGTGGGACATAGGGTGCATATCCTTAAGAATTTTGAGAGTCCTGCTATACCCGAAGATGTGGTGGTTGTATAAATTGTGCCTAATTATAATTCATCCAGCTGAAGTTCGGGTAATTTTTCCATCCCGAATTGTATGAATCTAAAAAAGAAGAGGTGAATGGATTTTTAAAATTGTTCATTGCATTTACTTGTTCATGCACAACTTCTTTAAAAACAGGAATAGTTTGGACATTCATTTGTTGAGTGTCCAAATTCATCACAAATTCTACAAATTTCTTCATTTTGCACAGATTTGATTTTTTTTACTTTTTCTGATTCCATGACTTTAACCTTTCTAGCCAAACTAGCAAACCTAGCATTTAGATCTTCTTCTTGACTAAGATAATATTTTCCTTTACTTGCATTTGTAAGGTTATATCTAATTGAATTTTTAGAAGGGTCAGTACCATGCCAAGATTAAGAATTTTTTAGTCGAATGGTCTAAATAGTCTAAAGCTTCTTCAGGTTCTTTATAAAAAAACTCACCATTGCACATTGTTTTCACAAATTGTTTAGTTTCAGGTGTTAACCCTTCATAAAAGAAGCTTATAGTGCGTCATTTTTCAAAATCATGATGTAGGCAAGAATTTAACAAATCTTTAAAACGTTCCCAACTTTGAAAATATGCTTCATTTGAATTTTGGAAAAAAATTTGGATTTGTCTTTTCAAAGCATTGGTTTTATGTGTTAGAAAAAATTTCTTTAAAAACTCACCTTGCATTTCTTGCCATGTGCCAATTGATCTTGGTTTCAAAGCGTTAAGCTAAGTTTTTACTTTTTCTTTCAAAGAAAAAAGAAACAATTTAAGCTTAACAATCTCTTTAGTGCAAGTTTGGTCAATAAAAGTGGTACATACTTCTTCAAATTCTTTTAGATGTAAATATGGGGTTTTAGATTCTAAACTATGGAAATTAGGAAGTAATGAAATTATACCCGGCTTAAATCTAAAATTGTTAGCATTAAGTGGAAAGATAAAACATGATGGACTAGAATTTTGAGATGGTTGCAAATATTCACGTATAGTTAACGGTTGATTTTCATGTTCATCATGTACACTTTCATTTTCAACCATTGTGTTTAATATGTGTGATTGTGATTTAGACAAATCAATATGTGAAATATCAGGATTAATTTTAACAAAATGACTAGAATTTAAATCACGATACTAATTAAGCATAAACAAGTAACCTAAAATAGAAAAGAAAATGTATAAGTAGGTGGTATAAACCTGCCATTAAATATTAACAAGGATGTGGTATAAATCAGTCATCAAATAAATATTAACAAGTAGTAAGTTAGTAAACTAATAAAGTAAAAAGTTAGTAAGCTGATGATAACTTCACAGAGTGTAGTTATTTGTGCCCTATATTTGTGCTTCATAACATGATTAGTCCTTGTTTGTAAGTATGAATGGAAGGTTTTAGCATCATTTATATCTTATTTCATTCTGATGACTTTCATTGTGATCTTGAGCAAATACTTTCAAAGCTTTGATCAAATTGAGTACATTTTCATGATTTAATGAATTGATACTTTCTCTAATATAGGCAGGTCTCAAATAAAGCAGGAAAATGAAAAATTTGAAGTAGCTTTGGACCAAGAAGCCTAAGAGGAAGTTAAAAATGAAGATCAGCACTCAACGCCATGACATGGGAATGATAACGCCACGGCGTTACCCCTGCTTCAGCACTAAAACCCGAGGCTAGAGGGCTGCGCATTGAGAGTGGAAGGCCTAGGCCCATGTGACCTAATTACACGCGCGCCGCGGCATGATGTGCTGGACACCGCGGCATTACCCTGTTTTATTCAGCCTATAAATACATTTGCACCCATCTTCTACGATAGTTTTTCATCAGTTTTGGAGAGCAGCTGCTGGTTTTAGGTTTTTAGACCTAGAGGAAGTAGAAAAGGCTAAGGTTGGAGGTTATCCTTCTTATGGAGGGTGAATCAAGCTTAGAAGATGAAATCTAATGAGCTTCCTTCTTTTCATTTCTTCTTTTCTCTCTTTATTGCTTCATGAATATGATTTATTTATTTGTACTTTCATGTTTCATGACTAGCTAGGCTGTATATAAGTTTTCCTTTGTAGTTTCCTATAGATACTGATGATTTTGTAATCTTTTGAGTATATATTGAAGTTTAGTTATTTTCAATCATATGGATCTTAATGCTTTTGAGAGTTTGATCAACTTTTAATTGATTTGATGAAATCTAATGAATCTAGACATAGGAATTTGGATTTTAGATCATACGTATGGTTGATACATGTTCTATTTCATTCAATTGGCTTGGATGCGATGATTCATTAATAGGATAGAAATATACCTATTGGCCATGCATAGTGTGTAATTGAAAATAGATCGTTCATGAGTAGAGTTTGCACTAATTCTCAAGGAAACTTAGTGAGCTGAGTAAATGAAACCAGGGTTAATTGACCTAGACATAGGCTTTTAACTAAATCAGATTCTCAAGCTAACTTAACAAATCTTTGATGTTGCTTGTAAGGGTTATATGACATTAGTTGGAATAGGAGATGAAAAAGGAATTTCTTATTTCTCTATTTATCTATTTATCTTAGATTTATTATTTTACAGTCTTTATATTTCTTTAAACATTCCTTTATAAATTTAATGCATTTGGATAGCATTAATTAGACTATTGGTTAATACTTGCCTCTTACATGAAATACATATTCATCGTGGGAATGATATATGGCTCTTAGCTATAATACAAGTGCGACCTGTGTACTTGCGGTAAGCAAAAGAGTGAATAACTGATAAAGTAAAAAGTTAGTAAGCTGATAAAGTCAAACGTTAGATAGTTAGAAAGTTAATAATTAGGTTAGTAAGTTAGTAAGTTAGAAAGTTAGATTTAAAGTGTAGAAAGTAAAATACAAAAAATAAAGTGCAGAATATAAAATACAAAAAAATACAGAAAGTAAATTTAAAACATGAAAATCGGAGAGAGCGAGCCCCACCAGAGCCAAAAGGAGGAAGAAGAAAAAAGTCAAGATTATTTCATTAATAATTAAAGATTACAGAGGGAGAAGAGAGAGTTTCTCTCACTAAATTAGTACATTAATAAGAATTGGTATAGATAATGAAAAGGACTATTCTAACCCTTGAGGATATGCTGAGAGCATGTGTGCTAGAGCAAAACGGGAGTTGGGATACGTTTATACCCTTAGTGGAGTTTGCCTTCAACAATAATTTTCATACTAGCATAGGTATGGCACCGTACGAAGCACTTTATGATAGAAAATGTAGGTCACCTTTATATTGGTATGAGGTTGGAGAAAAAACCATTTTAGCTCCTGAATTTGTACAGTAGATCACAAATCTAATCAAAATGATCCAAGATAGATTGGTTACAGCTCAAAATAGGCAAAAAATTTATGCTAATAAGAGGAGAAGACATCTAGAGTTCAATAAAAGAGATCATGTATTCTTGAGAGTCACTCCGACAAGAGGGTTTGGTAGAGCATTAAAAACCCAGAAGTTGAATCCTCGTTTGATTGGTCCCTATCAAATCCTAAAAAGAATTAGACTTGTAGCCTATCAAATTGCACTTCCACCCAGTTTGCCAAACCTTCACGATGTATTCCATATGTCACAACTTAGGAAGTACAATCTAGATCCTTCACATGTCATAAGAAATGAATTTGTGCAGTTAAGAGAGGATTTGTCTTATGTTATGCGACAAATGAGGATCATGGACAGAGGGATCAAAAAGCTTAGAGGTAAGCGGATTCCTCTGGTGAAGGTTCTTTGGGATGGCATTAGTTTTGAGGAGGCGACTTGGGAGTTGGAGTCCCACATGCAGCAAGACTACCTGTAGTTGTTTATATGAGGTAAGCAATTTTTAGGACAAAATTTTAAAAAGTAGGGGGGAGAAATGTAACATCCTCTTCAACATGTCAGACTTATAAATAGTTATAGAGGTAGCTTAATGCTTGCTTAACATGCCTATTTAATTTTGTGATAATATGAGTTAGTTTAGACACTTTGTTATAAGCCGAAAGGTGAAAAGTAGCTTAAATGGCCTAAATATTAGCTTAAATGGCTTAGCTAATGGAAATAAATGTGGATAATTTGTTTCTAAATCACAAATGTGTATTTTGTGATGTGATTAAAGTTTGGGAATAATCGAAGTCTGTTTGGTATTTTTAGGCATACTGGTTGTGTATTTTAATACCAGATTGACTAGTCACATATGGAAAATTGTAATACTAGTTAAATGACTTTTTAAATGAATCTTAGTATTTATTTTAAAATAGTTAAAACTTGAAAAACTTGATTTAGCTAAAGTTGAGTGTTTTTAGCAAATCAGGAAATATCAGTGTTATAATGCTTGGTCCTTAGTTATCCACGGTTTTAGCCTTTTTACTTGGCTCTTAGTCTCTTATTTGTCACTTCATTATTTTTTTTCACGACTGGGGAAAACAAAAGCAAAAGCAGCAAGAGAGAAAAGAGAAAAAGAAGGAAAACAAGAGAAAGAAGAGGAAAGGAAAAAGAGGAGATCAAAGGGGAAAGGCAAGCTTGAGGATTTGTGATCATCTTCATCATCACCACCATCTTTGCTACTCCAGGTAGGGGTTCTTGAGCCTTTAAACTTCTTTCCTTCTATTTTCACCATTATTGCAGAAGTGATGCATAATATGCTAATTTGGTTGTTAGAGGTGTTTGAAGTGTATTTCTTACTTGAATGAGTTTCTTTAATTGTTTATGACTTGTTCATGGATTGAGTTTGAGTTAGAAACTTAGAACTTGTCATTTGAATCTTTGAATCCCAAAAGAGAGAGAGTTAGGTCATGGATGAGAGATTTGGTCTTTGGTTCCAAATTAGATGTCTTTGATGGTGATTATTGATTCCTAGGTGTTAGTGAACTTGTCAGGGACCTTAAATCACCTAGAAACTGGTTTGGAGTGGCCAAAATTCATGATTTATTCTAATGGAACTGTACCACGTGCTGCAAAATTATGCAGAATCAAGTTCTTGCTTGATGTAATTGATTACAAGGTCAATGTAATCGATTACAAAGCCTCTAGAAGTGAAGTAATCGATTATAAGACCAATGTAAACGGTTACCAAAGTTCTAGATTTTATGTAATCGATTCCAAGGGAAATGTAATCGATTACCAGGCTCCTAACTTTGTTGTAATCGATTACAACAAGGGTGTAATCGATTGCAAGTCCCCTGTTTGTAGAGAAAACTAAGTATTACTTGATGGGATCATTTGTGCAAGTCTTTTAGGGTGTATTGAGGCACTTTTTGGGATATTTCTTGGATGAAATTATCAACTTGCATATATGAAAAGTTTGGGAAATTATTAGATATTCAAAGGGTGATAGAATGTCTAGTTAGTGTTTAGAACTTTGTTCAACATGAGGTTAATTTCTAAGTCACTTGTGAGTGATTTTGGGATGTTATAAATACTATTTAATTGGATATATGAATTTAGCTACCTTTGTTGGATAAGTGAGGCTAAGATTCTTATGTTCTAGTGTTTGATATATGGCTTGGATATTTGGTTTTCAAACATGGTATTTGCTTGTCTTCCTATATATTATAACCTCAGATGGTGTGCACAACCATATGACTTGAGAATGAGGTGTTGGTTCTGAATTCTCCTTACGGGTTTGCTTGTACGTCATGGTTATCGATGTATGGAGTTGGTATCGTTACTCTTACTTTTGTAAGGGAAACTAGTCCACACATCACCAAGTAGTGTTAGGGCGGAATGCCTATTCTACTTAGTATATACAAGGAACGCGATTGCTGGGGAAAAATAAGTAAATAGCTTGTGTTTTCAACTTAAAAATCTGCATTGACATTGCACATCCATAACATGTGAACTTTGTTTGAGCATAATCATACTTCATAACATAAGTTATAGTATAGTTGACACTTGTATAGGCAATTGTCATAGCTTAATCAATTAATTGTTTGGTAGCTTGTTCAATAATACCTTAGGATTGTATGAGCGATTCTTTGATATTATTGATTACTGATTATTCTTTTACTTAGAATGCATTTATAGTGTTCAGTTGAATTATTTATATTAAATTATTAACTGCTGGTATTGATATGCTTATATTAAGAAATTATAATTTCTCACCCCTGAATTTTTTATGTAAATCCAGGTAAAGTCCATAAAAAGGATCAGGGCAAGGAAAAGAAGAAGCAGAAGAAAGCTTATGTATACTGTATGGCGTGTTAGCCAGTGATAGTTGTATATATAACTTTTTAATCATTCGTGGCTCTCTATAATAACTGTGTAAGTTGTTATGGAATTATATTTTTCGCATTTCTAGAAATGACATATCTAATGTGATTTATTTTAGAATATTCTGTTTATTTATTATAAATTTTATTAGGGTGTTACATGCACAATATGTTTGCATATCCTCCTTCCACTATATTTTATAAAGATTATATGATGGTATAGATAAATCATTTAAAGTGTACCTATTAATGCGTGAATTTTAATTAAAAAATTAAAGGTAAAATAAATATCATTACAAGAAATTCATGTATTGTTGGTGGATGATATGTTTGGAAATTTCAATTTTTGACAGATTTTGAGTAATTGGAAAAATACTTGGCAAAAACAAAACACTATTGGAAAATTTGCCGTAAATTATTTCCAGTTGAAAAGATCCACCAAAATTTTGTCAGAAATTTACTAGCGTATTATAAGTTTGCTGGAAATTTTTTAGGCTGATATACCGGTGGAAAATAATGATGTCATTTTTGTCACGTAGAAATAGTTTTGGCGACCAATCTGCTGGAAATGTTGTTATTTTTGAAAAAAATATTACTTAAGCTATGAACTTGTATCGTAAATGAAAATGAATAAATAAATGCATTTTGACATTACAATGAAGCAAAGGAAAAAACAATTGAAAGTGTGATTTTTACACAAGATGATTTTGACTACTACCAACAAAATGTAGAATAATTCAAAAAGCAAATACATCAAGAGAACAAACTTACAAAAGAGATTCTATGTCATTAACACCATTCTTCTACTTATCGCCCAACAACCTCAAAAAGAAACAAACACACTTTTCCCCCAATAATCAAACAAACCAATACCACATTACAAAGCACAAAGAAGAACACAATCAAAATAATAACACATCAAATCCAAGAAAAAACTTAAGAAAAAATATACAATATAAACTTTGACTGCCATTGATGAAGTGTTCCATGGTCTCTGTGCTTCATTTTGTTAGATGAACAAAGCACTGAAGCTGACGGTAGCAAAATGGTGGGTAGCTCAAACCATATATACTTAAGCTATATACTTGTTGCTTTTGCAAACACCACCTTCGTAGGTTGAGAGTGATTGAAGATGCAAAGAAAGTGATTTGAGAGGAAGAGAGTGATCAGAGAAGGAGAAGGAAAAGGGAAAAGAGAAAAGAAATGGGTAAGAAGACTTTGTAGGTGTAGTTATAACTTAATTTTTGGTGGATTTTTTTGCGGCTCGATCTGTCGTAAACTGACAAAAACTGCTTCATTGATTTCCATTCCTTTTTCAGCAAATTTTCTGACGGCTCAATCCGCCACAAACTATTTCTGGTGGATTTTCCTATGGATTTTATCCTCCCAAAAAATTGAAAAACTACCGTATTGATTTCTATTCCTTTTCTATCATATTTACCCACGACTCAATCTGCCGCAAAATTGTTTCTAGAGGATTTCCTAGGGAAATTTATATGCCAAAAAAATTTGAAAAACTACCGCATTAATTTTAGTTCATTTTCTAACAAATTTTTTGGCAGCTCAATCCTCCACAAAACTATTTTTGGCAGACTTTCCAAAGGAATTTATTTGGAAAAAAATTGAAAAACTACTGCATCAATTTACATTCCTTTTCTAGTAGATTTTTGGCAACTCTATTTGCTATAAACTGATTCCTATTAATTTTCCTGTAGGATTTATCTGCTACAAAGTAATTATTTATTGGCGAATATAATTCTATTAGAAAATGCCAATGATAATATGTGAATTTGTTGTAGTGTATATTTTTAACAGAATAATTAATTAGTAGACATGATAAATATTTTTTTTTGTTTTTGCTTTTAATAAAAATTATGACACGAACTAGTTATTTTGGTTTCTAAATTCTAAGATTGTTTTTTAACCAAATAAGTCACTTTATTTGTTATAGCCTTTTTTTTATTAGTTTGGCAACAAAAAAGAAGAAAAAAGTATTTTATGATGAAATATAAAGTTAAAAAAGAAAAGAAAATAAAACTAGTTAGGTATAGTGGCTGTAATGCAAGTTTTGTTGGGTTGGGTAGTGAAAACAAGGATAAAGAGAAATATGGATTGTGTGCAGTTCATATTTGAACTGCAGTTGGTGCAGTTAACATCCAACGACTAACACCATACACTTAATCTTTTCTCTAACATTTTGTCCTATAAAAAGTTTTTTTCAATGGTTAGGATTCTTTGCGTTTTTTTAAACTATAGAGAATCTTGACTTGAAGAGATTAGACAAAGGTTGAGCTAAATAAAGCATCACGGTGTCCATTGGAATAGAGAGTGCTTGTGGAGAAATTCTAATATGCTACAATAACAACAATAAAAAGAATACTTCTTGAAGATATTTACCAATAAAATTTAAGTGAATATGCTTGAAATCAATAATGAAAATATTTTTGGAGTATACAATTATTACTGCTCTAAGAGCATGCAATAATTTCTTTCTTTTTAAGAACATGAAAGTGCACCTTGCATAAAGCCACATTTTGAATTACTACAAACACCCCTATCCCAGTCTCTATGGGCCCTTCCATCTTTCCCCGTAGCCAAGCCAACAAGAGCCATCACCCACCTCATCAATACTTAACACTCAACCCATCATGGCCATAACTGAATTATCTCCCATTCAGTCATTCTTTCTTTCTTTCTATCATCAAAACTCCAAAAATCATGTCCCCATTCGCACTATTGTCAAATAATCCATTTCATAACACTACTAACTATTAAAGACCATGCTTTGCATTTATTTTCCTTTGGACTTGTTTGCTTTTGTTATTGATCAGTACTGAATTCTAGGCCCAATAAGGTAGGCCCAAAAGTCATAAGTGATGTGACCTATTCCCCTCGTGGAAGGGATTATCTCAAGAGGGCTAATCACAAGCCAACAGGCAAGGCTATGATACTTCTAGGAAATCTCCCCTATAGCACTTATAATGACCAAAATATCCCTATTAAATACTTAGTCCCCAAGACACTCCTCCCTATAAATAGCTATAACATCATGAGGGTAAGGATCTTTTCTCGCTCATTGCACTTGTAACACCCTAGAAGATCATGATAGACTTGTAAATGGTTCTGTTGGTAGCCTAACACTAGTTTATCTTGGTTGTGAATTTATGTGACCGTCTAAGCACGTTTAGTCATTTTGATGTAGCACTATATATGGAATATAGCTATTTTTAGCCCTAGTTTTGACTTAAACTACTTAATTAGTGGAAATAAGTGTGAAAAAATTATTTCTAAGTCACAAATATGTGTAAGTAGATGTGATTAAAGTTTGAGAATTTTCAGAGTTAGTTTGATATTTTTAAGCATACTGGTTGTGTGTTTTAGTATCGAATTGACCCTCAACAGATATAGAAAATGTGAAAATGGTGAAACAAGTTTTTTTAATGAATCTTAGGATTTATTTTAAGTTTGTTGGAAGTTAAGAATCTTGGTTCGGTGAAATTCAAGCGTTCTTAGCAGATCGGGGTAAAGTAGTGTAGTCACTTAAGTTACTAAGTGACCACATGGTTGTTAGGGTAGCCTTTATAAGTGAGCAAAAGTGATACTTTTGTGTCATTTTTCTTTGCTCCTTCTTAACTGCAATAGAGAGAATCAAAGGAAAGGCGAGAAGTAAGGCAAAGGTGGTGAATCAACCAACAAAGAGGAGGAAGAGTTTAGTGGAGCAGAGAAGCTCTTTTCAAACTTCTTTTCTGGTCTTTGAGGTAGGGGGAAGCTTAGTTTGATTACTTGTATTCATTTCTTTCATGTTTGGTTCTTGAGGGACTTAATGAAGATATGGAAGTTTGAGAGTGATTTTGTGATTCTTGAGTTGAATCTTGATGTGGTTAGTATGGTTGAGTTAGAACTGATTTGTGGATGCATTAGGATGAATTTTTCATCATTTGAATGCCTAAATTCCCTTTTGGTCATTTTTGGGGGTTTAGGTTAGATGTTGAATTAAATGAAATTGAAGTGGATTAAGAGTTGATTTGTGTAGTTGAACCTTGTTTGAGGTTAGAAAATCACTTGGAAGTGAATTTGAGTGATTATAAGATCACTTGTTCCCAATGGAACAGTGATCATTTCTGCAAAATTATGCAAAAACTGAATCTATGCCTTCAACACTTAAGCACTGAAGACAGGGCGCTCAAGTGCCCAATGCCCAAGAAGAGCTTGTGATGCATGTGGTGCGCTTGAGCGCGCAGAAGTTGAGTGCCTGAGCGCCCTCAGCCCACAAGAAGGTTGTGTGCTGCTGCACAATTAGCACCTAAGCGTCGGTTTGGAAGCCCCTGAGTGCCCAGCGTTGGACAGAGTAGAGCCCTTATTTAGGGAAATTAAAAGGGATCACTTGTGTGATGCTTTCTTTTATGCTTCTTAATGAATAGTGAGACTCTTTTAGGAATATTTGATGAAGTGTGTGAGTGAAATAAGTTTGATATGCATATAAATCAATTGTGATGCTAATTATAGAAGATAATTAGTGATTGTTTTGCATGAGATGTTTGTGAAACACATTGAGGTGCGTAATATCCTCTTTGTGTTGTTTGAGAAGCATAGATTAGTGAGTAATATCCTCTCTATGTACTTGTTGAATAGATTGGTGAGTAATATCCTCTCTATTATTTGTGAAACACATCGAAGTGTGTAATATCCTCTTTGTGTTGTTTGAATCATATTGGGGTGCGTAATATGCTCTCTATATTGTGTGTAATAAGGTGAGTAATATCCTTATTACATTGTGAGTGAGGAGATAAGTAATATCCTCTTTGCTTTGTTAAAAACAGTGGAGGTGAGTAATATCTTGTTTGTTTTGATGGATAGTATTGGTGAATCATATCCTCACTATGCCTAATAAACCATTACATATCATGACATATCCTAGAGTATTTAAGGTGGGTAATATCCTTAATACATCTGAGGGCTCATGACATCTTGAAACTGCGTTCATTCTTAGGACTTGCGACATATACATTAGACATAATTAAGCATAACATGACAATTGTATGGGTAATTGCGTACTTCTATGATTGAAAAGTTAGCTAAATAATCTGTATGATTGAATAATTTACTGGTATTGGAATACTTCTATTGAGATATGTTTTTCTTACCCCGATTGTGTTTCCATGTAAATCCAGGAGTGAGTTCTACGAAAAGGAAAAAGAAGATGTATGAGGACTAGCATAGTACAGATGCTGTTTTGAGCTGAGCATATATAAGTTTTATATTTGGTTAGTTGTTTAGAGTTATGTATAACAGTATGCCATTTTGAGGCTGTGACGTATATATATAACTTTTGTTATCATGGCTCTCCATATTTATTCATTCGTATGAACGATATGGGTTTAGTTTGTTATTGTATGCTAGAAGTAGCATGGTCAATATTGATTATTCTCTTATATGACGATATATTAGAATAGTAAATATTAGGATATTACAACACTTACCTTGCACCCTCACTGACTTAAGCGTTGGAGTATCTTGCAAGTACCCAACCCCTATTCCAACACTCCAAGCTAGAAGAAGGCTCCTGTAGTGAGTTGGTTCTGGCCTAAGGAGCCCACTCATCTAGGACAAAACATTGGCACTGTTTGTGGGGATCTAGTAAATTGATACTCCCACACCTTTACCACGCCCAACACACAAAAGCAATGGCCACAAACCAGGAACTAAGAGATGGAGTGCAAGCCTTAATGATGGCTAGCCAGCCTCATTACAGGCCTACCTCTTCATAGCGACTCTGCTTTGCTATTCAATGAGCAGAACCACACATAGGAGCAACGCCCTTCTTCCCCAATTCTACAAGAAGTGAGAGCACCAAACCCACCACCCACCAACCAAGAAATACTAACTATGTTCAATGAGCAACAAAAACAATAAACGAAGATACTCTACATTCTAAACCGAAATCGAAAATGAGTGGCTAAAAATGATGCTAAAGATGGCATGGATCACGAAGCATGGAATGCTTAGCAGCCCCGCACTGGGAAGCAAGCTCATGTTGATCGAGAACAACAAAGAAGGCAGGATCCTTCTACCGCTTCTGACCCCTCACACCAACAAGGGGCCCATTATAGTTTCACTACCTATTCTCTGAGTTTATTATAGGAGCATAGCTTCCCAAAGGCTTTAAACCACTAGCCATCGAGGCATATGACAGGTCTACAGACCCCCAAGAGTACCCGAACGCCTTTATGGCCTCCATGCTGCCTTTATACTTCAGAATTCCTAACCTCCACACCTTCATGTAAATGTTAGCAACCTTTATATTTTATTTTAGACAAAAAAAACCCCATAAGTATCTTTCAAGAACAACTTAAATTTTTTGGCATTTTAGTGGATTACACATTTAACAGAAAAAGAAAATACTTGTGTTTTGTTTTAATGAAGAGAGAATATGACTTTATTACTAACTATACTTTTTTTTGTTTTAAAATTTTATATTAATATATGTAATAATATTTAATATATATGATATATTCATTAATTAAAAATAAGAATGATTAGAAAATACAAGATATAAAATAAAAATAGTTCTAGAACAAAAATAATTAATACGTAATTTATAAATTATGTATAATATGAAAATGTTATATTTTTTGTTATGTATCAATTTGTTACTTAATATGTTATAAACTACGTATCAGTATGTTAATTGAAAACTATAATTTTATTATTTTATATTGTATATTTTAATACTATTTTATTTTTCAACTGTTGAATAAATCATGTATAATAATAATAATAATAATAATAATATTATATTATTATTATTATTATTATTATATTACATGATTTTAATATAAATGTAATAATGGGAGATTAAATAATAATGAGTAGAGTTAGTAATAATGTTATATTCTCTTTTTTCATTAAAACAAAATACAAGTATTCTATTGTTTCATTAAAAACAGATTCTTCTATTCTCTTTATTCATTAAATGAGTAAAAGTGCATATATCTAAAATGCCCGCAAATTTAAGTTGTTCTTAAAAAATATTTGTGAAGTTTTTTTTGTCTAAAACAAAATGTGAAAGTTACTAACCAACATAAAAGTGTCCTCAAATTCCCTAGTCATCACTACAAAAGCTTAAAAAAATACTCCTAAATCCTAATGTGATCATATATAAGACCAAGCTGAACATCAGCTTGGGACTGATTCATTTTACTCTAATCATCATACATATATATATATATACAGCGAGAGAGAGAGACATAAGTTGTTTATAGTAAATATGTTTACTCTCATCTTTATTTTCTAGATAATTTTGTGACCAAATCTTGGACACAAGGATGGACTCAAAAAATTTAGGCAATAGGGACAAGGATGACTAAGAATCATATAAATAGAAAAATAAATATTTGTTAAATATTTATATCTACATATAAAAGTACAATATTATAAAATTTAATTTTGATTCATTATTAACATCAACTATTTTTTGTATTATCATTTAATCATATATTTTTATAGCATAAAAGAATTTAACCTCGTAAGATAATTATATTAAACAGACAGTGGAAACAAGTCTTTATAATTTATGGAATATATAAGAATAACAAAATTATATATAACATGTTAAAAAAATTAGTATGGGATTGTGGGAGCATATATTCCCATGACTTACATTGACCTACAATGCATGCCCATCTTGTAACACCCTGGTGTAATACTTGTGAAAACGTGATAGACTTGTATAAAGTTATAGAGGCAGCCTAATACCTGATTATTATGTCTGTGAAGTTTTGTGACTGAGCATGTTTAGTCACTTTGCTGCAACTATATGTGTTAAATATAACTATTTTCAACCCCATTTTTGACTTAGACCGTAGTTGGTGGAAATAAGTGTGGATAACTTATTTCTAGGTCACAAATATGTGGAAGTAGTTGTGGTTAAAGTTTGAGAATTATCAAAGTTAGTTTGACATTTTTAAGCATATCAGTTGTGTATTTTGATGCTAGATTGACCCCCAATAGATATGAAAAAATGTGAAAATGGATTAATGAAATTTTTAATGAATCTTAGGATTTATTCTAAATTCGTTGGAAGTTGGGAAACTTGGTTTGGTTATAACTAAGTGTTCTTAACTGTTCGGGTGGATTTTGGTCACTTAAGTGACCAAAATAAGAGGGCACGACCCTATTGCTGTTTGAGGCCTATTTAAGGCCAAAATGGGAAGTAATTCTCATTTCTTTTCCTTTTCTCATGGCTGTCACAGGGAAAACAAAAAGAGAAGGAAACTTAACGTGTTAAGGGAGGAGGATCTTTATCCAAACAAGAGAAGGAGCTTAGCTTTGAGGAGGAATAGTTAACCGACTTCATTTCTAGGAATTGTGGTAGGGGGAACCTTGTTCTTAAACTCATTTTCCTACTTTCTCCATCTTGTTCTTGAGTTATGGCTTGATGTGTGATTTTAGGTTTTGAGTTATTTTTAGTTGTTTGGACTTGAATCTTGTTATAGAAGTTGATGATGGCTTGTTTATGAGTTGTTAGGTGTATGGAAATAGATTTCCAACCCTTGTATGCCCCAAATTTCATTTGAGTGGAGAATTGGGGTTTTAGGTTTTGAAAAGGATGATAATCCATGATCTTTAGTTTTGAGTGAAATCAAAGTGGTTTAAGAGGTTTAAGTTTGTGATTAATGATTTACTAAATCTTTATGAACTGATTGGGTTCTTAGAATTACTGAAAAATTAGATTGGAATGGCCAAAATTCAAGAAAAGAACTAATGGAACAGTATCACGTTCTGCAGGGTTGAAGCATGGCTTCTGGTTGGGCGACACGGCCTATGTATGAAGACACGGGGTGGGCCGTGTCTCTCTCTGCTAGAGGAATTCTGTGAACAGTGTTCACAGAGTAGGACACGAGGTAGACCATGTAGCATGACACGGGCCGTGTCTGAGGCTAGAGCCTTTCAAAATGTCATTTTTGATGTTTTTCAAGTTCTTGGATTGACGGGATCATTGGCATATGTTCCCTAAAGTGTGTGAAGACTCTAATAGGAGTATTAAATGAAGTGGATATATGGTGAATTTAAATCAATTGACATGCTTGTTATTGTAGTAATTGGCATTATTATTGTTCCTTAACTATGTTGATGAGGGTGAGTCCTCATTGTAGATGGTCAAATATGATTTTGAATGAAAAGGTAATCTTTCCTTCCTATCATAGTGATCATTATTGAAGAGTTGATGAGGATGGTTCAATTCCCTCTTTACCCGAATTGAAGATTGTTGGAGCTGGGTTTCCAATGCTTGTTCAAAGCTTATAGAACCGGGTTCCTTTGTTTTGATCAAGGCTCATGCATTTCATGACATTACCACGGAATTGAGTTCTTCTAAATGGTATCATACATTATGCATTTCATATTTAGGTTATTGCATAGGCATAAGCATTAGTCATAAAATTAGCATAGCATGGCGATTGTATGAGCGGTTGCTATCATGACATATTCATGCATTGTAGTTGTATAGGCAATTACGTGTCTCTGAGATGGAGATGTTGTTTGCTTCTATGATTGAAGTGTTTATTTGATATTTGAGTATATTATATGTTTGTATATGTTTGTGTTGCCATGTAAATCCAAGTAATAGTTCCTCAAAAGGGAAGGAGAAGGTGAATGAAGATTGGTGTAATTATATACTTTTTGATGAAAAAGTTTGTATAATATGCTAGTTTTTGTTGTTGAAAAAGTTATGTATTACAATGTGCCTTGAGGGTAGTAATGTATATATATATCTTTTGGTTATTGTGACTCTCCATATTTACTTATTATTTATGAATGATATGGGTTAGTGGTTGGATGTTAGAAGTGACATAGTCAATATTAATTTTTCTTTTATATGACGATATATTTGGATAGTAAATATTAGGATGTTACACCTGAGAAATATGATATACTTGTATATGGTTACGGAGGTAGCTCAATAGCTGTTTATCACGCCTGTTAAGTTTTGTGACTGTCAAAGCACGTTTAGGTACTTGGTTGTAACACTGTGTGTGAAATATAACTATTATTTGCTCCGAAAGTGACTTAAACTACTTAATTAGTGGAAATAATTGTGGAGATTTTGTTTCTAGGTTACAAATGTGTGAGTTGTGTTACAATTAAAGTTTGAGATTAATCAGAGTTAGTTTGGCATTTTTAAGCATACTGGTTGTGTGTTTTAATGTTAATTTGACTAGAAGCTGATATGAAAAAATAGAGAAATGATGAAACATGATTTTTAATGAATCTTAGGATTTAATTTAAATTTGTTGGAAACTAGAAATCTAGATTTGGTGAAATCTAGGTATTCTTAGCAGATCGGGGTTTTGGTACCTATCCAAGAGAAGTCAAATTTGACTTCCCTTGTTAAATATCCCATGACTGGGAGATTTGAGAAATAGAGAAGAGAAGAGAAAAGAAAGAAAGGAAAACAGAAGAGAGAAACCAAAGATGAAGAAGGAAGAGGAATCAAGTGGAGCTTGGATCCACCCTTAGCTACATATTCTTGATCTTGAGGTAAGGGTTTTTAAAGCTTATAACTACTTTTGTTCTCCTTTTCCATGTTAGACTATATTGAAGTTTAGTATGCCAAATTGACTTCTAGTGGTGTTTTGAGTGATTTTCTTACTTGGATGAGTTCTAAGTGTGGTTTATGACTTATTCATGCTAAGAGTTTGGATGAGAAACTGAAAACTCTCCATTTGGTCCTTTAAAGCTCAAAGTGAGGGTTTTAGGGGTTGGATGAGTGATTTAGTGTTTTAATCCATTTTTTATGAAATTAATTAGTGTTTTATGTTTCCTTCATGTTATTAAACTTGTTAGGAACTTAAAATCACCTAAAAACTAGTTTGGAGTAGCCAAAATTTGTGATTTGTTCTAATGGAACAGTACCACGTGCTGCAGAATTCTGTAGAATCAAGTTCTTGCTTGATGTAATCGAATACAAGGTCAATGTAATAGATTACAAAGCCTCTAGAAGTGAAGTAATCAATTACAAGACCAATGTAATCGATTACCAGAGCTCTGGATTTTATGTAATCAATTACAAGGGAAATGTAATCGATTACAACAAGGGTGTAATCGATTACAACTTATCGATTACAACTTATTGTAATCGATTACAAGTCCCCTGTTTGTTTAAAAACCAAGTTTTACTTGTTGGGATTATTTGTGCAAGTCTTTTAGGGTGTATTAAGGCACTTTTTAGGATATTTCTTAGAGAGAATTATCAACTTGCATATATAAAAAAAAGTTTAGGGAATTGATGAGGATCACTTATGTGATGCTTTCTTCTATGCTTCTTAATGAGTAGTGAGACTATTTTAGGAATATTTGATGAAGTATGTGAGATGAGTTTGAGATGCATATAAATCAATTGTGATGTTAATTATAGAAGGTAATTCATGATTATTTTGCATGAGATGTTTGTGAAACATAATGAGGTGAGTAAAATCTTCTTTGTGTTGTTTAGTAAGCATAGATTGGTGAGTAATATCCTCTCTATGTGTTTGTTGAATAGATTGGTGAGTAATATCTTCTTTATTGTTGTGAAACACATTGAGATGTGTAATATCATCTTTGTGTTGTTTGAGAGGCATAGATTGGTGAGTAATATCCTCTCTTTGTTGTGAGTAATAAGGTGAGTAATATCTTTATTACGTTGTTGAGTAAAGAGGTGAGTAACATCATCTTTGCTTTGTTTGACTAGTAGAAGTGAGTAATATCCTCTGTTTGTTTGATGAATAGTATTAGTGAGTCATATCCTCACTATGCCTGATAAACCATGACATATCATAACATATCCTAGAGTAGTTGTGGTGGGTAATATCCTCAATATGTCTGAGGGCTCATGACATCTTGAAACTACATTCATTCTTAGAACTTACATAGACATACACATTAGACATAATTAAACATAGCATGACAATTGTATGGGCAGTTGCTATCATAACATAAAAACATGACATTGCAATTGTATGGGTAATTGTGTACTTCTGTGATTAAAGTGTTAGCTTTATAGTTGAATAATCTTTATGATTGTATAAATTGCTAGTATTGGAATACTTCTACTGAGATTTTTTTTCTCACCCCGATTGTGTTGCCATGTAAATCTAGGTACAAGTTCTTTGAAAGGGAAGAAGAAGATATATGAGGACTAGCATAGTGTAGATGTTGTTTTGAGCTGAGCTTATATATATGTTTTATATTTGCTTAGTTGTTTAGAGTTATGTATAATAGTATGCTCTTTTTGAGGCTGTTATGTATATATATAACTTTTGTTACCGTGGCTCTCTATATATGCTCATTGTGTATGAATGATATGGGTTTAGTTTGTTATTGTATGTTAGAAGTAGCATGGTCAGTATTGATTATTCTTTTGTATGACTATATATCTGGATAGTAAATATTGGGATGTTACACATCTCTACTTGGACTAACAAATATTATATAAATCAATAAGTGAATAGTTAAAATCTGACGCAACAATAGATTAATTTATACCAAATCTGTTATATAAGTAGAAATGAAGTGCATTAAGTTCCTATTATAAATAATATAATATCATAAGCATACAAATTGTTAAACTTAAGCTTCATCAAGGTCGGATGAAGGGTGGTTACAATTATTCCAAATTTGGTTATTCCTCTGTAAAATTTGGATTTCTTTTTGCTTGAACTCTGTTGATGTTATTAAAATGTATTTTGTCAAGCTATCATGGCAAGGTTTACCCAAGTCATGCACAAGGTTGAGGCAACAATTTGTACTAACTGTTTCATTACCAAAAAATGTCCCAAAGAAGATCTGACTACCACAATGTGAATGTAGCTTAGCTGCACATTCTCTCAAATATTTTGCATACGTCGATAACGGCCTCGGTGCATAATTACTTTCAATAGCAGGACCTTCAGATGGCTCAAGAATTTCAGATGAAACTCTTGTTTTGACGAGCAAAGTAGCACTTGCCATGAAGACAACCATTAGACAAAAGTTGTAGAAAGTTGCCATGACTTTTCGAGATGAAATCTAATTGTTAGGTATTAAAATGCTTTGCTGGTAGTAGTAGGTGATTAATAAGGCCATATTTATAGTTAAAAATATAGTCTTAATTAACATTTACGTTAATGACTTTTTGTTCAACACTAATGAAACTAACAAAATAATTAATTACTCTTTATAAGTTATTAAACGCTAATGTTTACATTTACATTATAACGTGTTTTTGTATTCTCCATTTTTTACATTATAATAGAAGACTAAAACTTTAAATTGTATTCATAGACTTATAGTTACAATAAAAGTAAATGTACTTATTATGTTATAGAAATAGTTACTTTGCAACCACCACATTGAAGTTGCAGAATTATTAATATATGAGGTTCAGATCATTATGTTGTAGGAAGAATATGAAAATATTTGACATTTATTGAGAACGACATTATTTCCATTGACAAAATTTATAATGTTAGAAAAGAAAACTTCTAAAAATCTTTGATGACATGCTCAAGGAAAGGTATATAAAGGTTTTATTAAATCGAGTTGGGCCATATGGTACTAAGTTTTGTGGAGTTATGGAGGTTTTGGCTTATATTTGATTATACATATATTTTTACGATTAAAACATCAAGCTATATGTCATTTTTTTAAGTGTTCATATGTTATTAAACTCTCTCTTTATATATTATTAGCATATCGATTGGCACTTTTTTTCCCGTTAATATTTTTATTTTTATTTAAGATAATAAAATAAATGATGATAAAGAGTGTTTATATTAAATTAAGCATATAGTAAGAAGTTAGTAAGTTTTTAAAGACAATTATTGTTAGACAGTAATAAGTATTTACAATTTTATCTTTTAATATTTATCTTTAAATGAATAATTAATAATAGAATCTAGATCCTCTCATGTTACTTACTAACATAAGAGAGTCATGTTATAAGAGAAAAAGTTAGAAATGCAAAATTAACATACCATACATAAATAATGATGAGTCTTATTATATTCAAATTTGTGTTTTTCTCTGTTATAACATGATCATCTTATGTTAGTGATGAGTAACACGAGAGGATTCTTGATCCTTAATAATGATAATTTGAAAAAAAAAGAAATTTAAAACTAAAATAGAAAACTCCCTTTATACATATTGTATAAATAATTTAAATATAGATAGATTATATGGATACAAATTAATTTTACTTAATTTTTTTATATTTAATTAGAGCAATTTAGTTACACTAATTATATTTAAGGATTTAATTTAAATGTATTGTCGGTGTAAAAGTCTTCTATATCTTGTCATTCAATTATACATTGTTATCTCATAAAAAATATTTGACTCTCACAATAACTACATTAAGAGTCACACATATAGTAGTATATGATTGGTTGATGGTATAAAAACTTTTACATTGACAAAGATATCAAAATTAAGTTCTATATTTAATACATATTAATTTCATTTAATTTTTTTCATATATATTGACAACAATCTCACTTAAATCAATAATAGTAAGGGCACAATATGTTTGTATACTTTCCTTCCACATTATGTTATAAAGATTATATGATGGTGCGGATAAACCATTTAAAACTATATCTATTAACGGATGCATTTTAAATAAAAAATTAAAGGTAAAAGAAATATATTTTTAACAGAATAATTAATTAGTAGACATGATAAATATTTTTTGTTTTTGCTTTTAATAAAAGTTATCACACGAACTAGTTGTTCTGGTTTCTAAATTCTATTTTCTAACCAAATAACTCACTTTATTGGTTATAGCCTTTTTTTTCCTATTCATTTGGCAACAAAAAGAAAAAAGATGTATTTTATGGATGAAATATAAAGGTTAAAAAAAGACAAAAAAAAAAAAAAAAAACACTGATTAGGTATGGTGTTTGCAAGTTTCCCCGAGATGGGTACACCACTGGGTTAGGAATATTGGAGAGAAGTGATAACAAGGACAAAGAGAAGAGAACAGTCAAAGGCTGAGTTAAAGAAAGCGTCATGGTGTCCGCTGGAATGGAGAGTGCTGGTGGAGAAATTCTAATATGCTACTATCAATGTTGAAGAAAGATATTTATTATTGATTTAAGTTGATTTATTTAAAATATATGTAAATATACTTAAAATTAATAATTTTTTTAAAACATGTAATTATTACATTTTAAGAATATATAATAATTTCTACTTTTAAATTCATTAAGATCAAAGTGCAAACTGCACAAAGCCACATTTTGAATTACTACAAACACCCTCATCTTAGTCGCTGTAGCTCTTCCATCTTCTCTTATGAAAAAATTTTTAGTGAAAACTTCTTACTTTAAGCATATAAATTAATTTTTGACATGTATAAAATAATTTCAGTAGAGAGATATATATTTTTAACATAACCCATATATTTTTATACATATCAAATTTTGATTTACATGCTTAAGGTGAAAAGTTTCCACTGTTGGGAGTGAAAATAAACAATTTGACAAATCGACGGCTGGAAGATGATGTTGGAAGAATCTTCTAAGTGTTAAGCCGACGGAAGTGCCGAATGGTTGGAAGACACAATGCAGTCACTAGATATTGATGTCGGACAAGTAGTTTAATCCGACAGAAGGGTTGCATTTCCAAGAGATTGAACCGACGAAGAATGTTAAAATGGTTAGAAGTTGGTTCTGTCAAGAAATTAGGGAAGTTTTAGTGGCATAATTGTCATGTACGTGTCAAAATCCAAAGATGTCAGTTATTTTATAATTTGTCTATAAATATCAGCATTCAGAATGTAAAAAGAGAGGTTATTTGCTTATACATAATTCTAAAATCTCACCCGAGCAGATTAACTGATTTTGATCCAAGTATGCATTTCATTTTCGTTTCAAGTCATTTAATTTAATGCAATATTCTTTTAAAAATCCTTTACTTTTCAATCTTATTCTTTAGATTTCTTTACATGCTTTCCTTTAATACTTTCATTCAACTTTCTGCATTTAAACTTCTTGTTTAGTCTCTTTATTTCTTTACTTTTCAAAGCTTTCCTTTCCGAACTTCTGTTTATTTCTTTAAACGTGCATTAAAGCTTCTTTTATTTTAAGTTAATTTGCAAAATACTGCGAGATTACCACATAACTCTAAACCCATATTCGTTTGATAAATAATTATTTGTTTGTTGGAATTTCTTTTGACCTATTGACCAAAATTCCACTTAAATAAATTGGCACGCCTGGTGGGACGAGTTCAGAGTAACTCGTAGTGTCATAGGAAATGGTTTATGCGTTTAAGAAGTGGAAGATTTATCTACTCTTCTCAAAATACGCAAATCATGAGTAATGTAAGTAGCCAGGCATCGGATATACCTTCGATAGCCGTTACTGTGCCACCCTCGAATGCTAGTACTGGTCTGGTGGATGATGCTATAACAACGAGTGCTCTCCGAAGTAATCTAGTAGTGGAACAGGTGTTGCTTGGAATGACTCAGTCATCGCTAAGTCAGCCAAGTAACCAAAGCATAATAAATTCAAATTCAAGGTTTGTGCCCCAATATGCTTTGCCACCCAATTATGTTCCCCTATGATGGCACAAATGGGACTTGGCTCCACTTTGGCCAATACTATCGGCCAATCAGTGGCTTCACAGGGCCAACACAGATAAGTTCGGCCTTATCAAGTTTTAATAGCTAGGGAGTAAGGGTTACAGGTACAAGCAATCCAAGTTTTTTTCGACAGGAGAGATTGAATTTGGGACCAGTTTTTCCAAATATATCGAGAGATAATCCCCAAAGTATAACAGGGCCAACTATGAATTCTTTGGCCTGCTTTCGACAACAAATGGATGAAAGCAACCATGAAATGGTGCATATGTTTATTCAGCAAATAGGTGTTGTGATTACATCAATCATGGAAAATACAAATAATGCGTGCAGTGCATTGGCCCAGCAAATGGCAAGGCTAAATCAAGCCTTGGGAATAGGCGAATTGGCCAATAAAAATGCTCAAGGAACCCAGCATGGGGTAAATAGAGAAATGATTACACCTCAGGCAAATGTAGGGCAAAATCAACAAAACTTAGATCAACCTAGGCAAAATGATCAGCCACGTTTGGATTATGGTAATGTCCATATGCTTCGTCGAGGTGATGAGGATCAAATGGCTAGAAATGATGTAGCCATGAGATTGTTTCGACAGAATCTTAGGGGGCACCAAGTGGCTAAACAAAATGTAAATCAAGTAATGGAACAAGTACTGAATAGGTTCGGGTTTAATGTTGGATAAGCCAACCAACACTATTTTGTTTCAGCATTTCCTGAATAGATGCAACAAGCAGAGTTGCCCAGAGGAATTAAAATTCCTAAACTTTCTAAGTTTGTAGGAGAGAGTGGGGAATCGATCGTCGAATATATTGCACGGTATACGATAGAAATGGGGGAGTTGGCCACTATTGAAGGCCTTAAAATGTGATTATTGTGTTTGGATGCTTTTCTTTGAAGACTTGTTTTGATGATAACAAACGGGAAGAATAAATGAAGATGATATATAGACCAAGTCCAAACTTATAGTTGTTTAGCATTAGGACTTAGGATCTATTGTACGGAGCTCACATTAATATCTCCTTGTTTTTGAAAGAGAAGATAAAAAAAAAATTTGTTTTGAAACAAACTCAGTATCTTTGAGTCCTCTCTTTTTAAAACAGTTTTTGGCCTGATTTATTCGAATAAAACTTTGTCTATCCGAATAAACATCTTCACGAGAATCTGATTTTAAAGTGGCTATTCGAATAAACCTTCGTTTATTCGAATAACTAAGTTTTCAGAACCCTGTGTTGAAATGAGTTATTCGAATAACTCATATGTTATTCGAATAAACGCTTTATGTCGAACTTCTTTTCAATTACGTTATTCGAATAACTGAGCTGCCATTCGAATAACCTTTGGTTTTGTGAAACTCGATTTTAACGAGTTATTCGAATAACAGGTTGGTTATTCGAATAACCCTTTTCAGATGAGCTTTTCACGTTGAGTATTATTCGAATAAGTTGTTGCTTTATTCGAATAAACACGAATCTTTGTTTACAAAATGGAAACAGACACCTTTCAATTTTGTTTTAAATGACATTAATTACACCCAACGGTGATTAACCTAGTTTTCCTATAAATAGCAAGCCCGGGTCACGTTTTTGATTGCCCATTATTCTGAACTATTTTCTGATTACTCTGTCTTTGTGAAAACTATTTTCTACGCTCTTCTTGCTTAAAAACTTTGAGATATTTCTGTGAGAGCTCTATTAGCACTTCAACTTGTATTACATACTCTGTTTGAGAGTTTCTCTTCATCTCTATTTTTCTGATAATCTGTATCGAGGGTGAGGTATCCCTCAAGGTTTGTATAAGGGTGAGGTATCCCTGCAGGCTGAGACTTTAGCACAAGGGTATAGTGTCCCTGTGTGTGAAAAGTGCTCTAATTTGTAACGGTAGCAAGCACCTATTGAAGCTTGTATACTTAGTGAAAAATCTCATCTTTCGAGGACTAGACGTAGACCACAAGTGGGTTAGTGGTCGAACCAGGATAAATACTGTGCCTGCTTCTTTTTTCCCTGATCTCTTTATTTTATGCAATTTATTTTATTGCACATTTATTTTATGCTGTTCTTTATTGTTTCTTTTCTTCTTCTCATTCCTTCTGTGCATTTATTTATTAAGCTTTTGATATTCATTTTAATTAAAAAGAGGTTTAGTTAAAAAGTTTTAATACTCAATTCACCCCCCTCTTGAGTACTGGAAGCCACTTGGTAACAAGTGGTATCAGAGCTAGACTCTTGTATAAAGAGCTTAGCAGCTTCAAGAGAACATGGCTTCTTCAAATGGTTTTTCAGAAGGATCTTCCATAAACCGACCACCCTTTTTCAATAGGGATGGTTATGCATATTGGAAGGAAAGAATGAAAATCTTCATCGAAGCTATTGATTTAGATGTATGGGATGCTGTTAAAAATGGCGCTTTTATACTCGCACATGAGGTCGATGGTGTAAGGACCGTAACACCACGAAATAAA
The DNA here is from genome assembly GCA_029884595.1 of Ormosia semicastrata. Classification (NCBI taxonomy): domain Eukaryota; kingdom Viridiplantae; phylum Streptophyta; class Magnoliopsida; order Fabales; family Fabaceae; genus Ormosia; species Ormosia semicastrata. Next base: position 49,982,203 of record JAQQTO010000056.1, on the reverse strand, counting down.
TGGTCTGATGAAGATAAAAGAAAAGTTCAGTTTAATTTAAAAGCCAAAAATATTATTACTACTGCTTTGGGATATGATGAGTTTTTTAGAATTTCAAATTATAAAATGCTAAAGAAATGTGGGATACTTTGCAAGTTACCCATGAGGGTACTAGTGAAGTTAAGAGGTCGAGAATAAATTCTCTAACTCGTGAATATGAATTATTCAGAATGAACCAAGGAGAAAGCATTCAGGAAATGCAAAAGAGGTTCACCCACATAGTTAATCATCTTGCATCTTTAGGCAAAAGTTTTTCTAACGAAGATTTGATTAACAAAGTTTTGAGGTGTCTTAGCAGGATTTGGCAACCCAAAGTGACAGCAATATCTGAATCGAGGGATTTGTCCACAATGACCTTAGCTACTCTCTTTGGAAAACTTCATGAGCACGAATTGGAACTAAGCAGACTAAGCCAAAGCGAAGAGAACGATAAAAAGAAAAAGGAATAGCGCTCAAAGCCACTTCTTCAACATTCGACAATGATGATGAAGAAAATGAAGAAAGTTCAGAGAATATCGAGGTAAGTGAAGAAAATTTAAGTTTACTAGTTAAAAAGTTTGGTAAATTTCTCAGGAAAAAGGGAACGCAAAGAAGACCTCCCTTCCCTCCTAAAAAGACACACTTCAAAGGTGAAGGAGCTTCATCGACTCCAACTTGCTATGAATGTGGCAAACCTGGTCACATGAAAATGGAGTGCCCAGTTTATCAAAAGAAGAAGGAGAAATTCGAAAAGAAGCCCTTCAAGGAAAGAAAAGGAAGAAAAGCCTATATAGCATGGGATGAAAACGACATGGACTCTACTAATAGCTCAGATAACGAAGAAGCTCAACTGTGTCTCATGGCAAAAGGAGATGAAGAAGAAAGTGAAAATGAGGTAAGTTCCAATACTACTTTATTGCCCTCTTACGATGAGTTACAAGATGCTTTTGAGGAACTACATGAAGAATCTTTAAAACTCACAAAAATTATTTCCTCATCTAAGAAAACAATTTCTTTTCTAGAAAATCAAATTCTTGTTTTAAACAAAGAAATAGAAGAATTGAAAATTGAAAACGAAACTTTAGGAATCATTGATGCATGCACAAATCATTCTTCGTATGCTTCTACTTCCTCTTCTTGTTCTTCATGTCATACACTTGAAAAAGAAAACGAAGATCTAAAGAACACTCTTTCTAAATTCACTTTTGGAAGGGATAACTTAAATATTTTATTAGGAAGACAAAGAGTGGTCTTTCAAAAAGCCGGGATAGGTTATAACCCGAAAAATCAACAAAAACTCTATAAAAATTTCTTTGTGCATTCTAGTGTTTCAAGTAGCCCTTTTATTAAATGTTTTTATTGTGGAAGAAAAGGACATAGTGCTTCAACATGTAATGCAAGGAAAAACATAAATACAAAAGTTGGAACAAAAATGGTTTGGGTTCCCAAGGGTACTATACCCAAAACTGACACACAAGGACCCAAGAAAGTTTGGGTACCAAAAGTTAAAAACTAAACTTGTGTTGTAGGTGTGCTTGAAAGCCAGGAGTTCAAATTGGTATCTTGATAGCGGCTGCTCCAAGCACATGACCGGGGATGACTCAAAGTTCACCGCACTTATTCCAAAGAATCATGGACACATCACTTATGGCGATAATAACAAGGGTAAAATTCTTGGAATCAACAAAGTCGGTAAAAACCCTAACTCTTCCATTGAAAATGTGCTGCTTGTTGAAGGCTTGAAACACAACTTACTTAGTATTAGCCAATTATGTGACAAAGGAAATAAAGTTATATTTGATTCAAACTGTTGCATAATTGAAGATAAAAATGACAAGCATGTTAAATTCATTGGTCATAGAGTAAACAACATCTATATGATTAGTCTTGATGATATATCTTCGAATGATGCGAAATGTTTTTTGAGTAAGAATGATGATTCATGGTTATGGCATAGGAGAATTGCACACATTCACATGGATCACTTAAATAAGTTGGTCTCTAAAGAGCTAGTAATTGGACTACCCAAGCTTAATTTTATAAAAGATAAATTATGTGATGCATGTCAAAAGGGTAAACAAAATAAAGGTCTCTTTTAAAGCGAAAAATATAGTTTCTACCACTAGACCTTTACAACTTTTGCACATGGATCTGTTTGGACCTTCTAGAACTATGAGCTTTGGTGGGAATTACTATGCTTTAGTGATTGTGGATGATTTTTCTAGGTTTACATGGACTTTATTTCTTGCAAATAAAAATGATGCATTTCTAGCTTTTAAAAGACTTGCCAAAATTATTCAAAATGAAAAAGGTTTTCAAATCTCTTCTATAAGAAGTGACCATGGTGGGGAATTTGAAAACAATGTTTTTGAAAATTACTGTGATGAACATGGCATTAATCATAATTTCTCTGCCCTAGAACTCCGCAACAAAACGGAGTTGTAGAAAGGAAAAACCGTTCTTTAGAAGAAATGGTGAGAACTATGCTTAATGAGGCTGCTCTTCCTAAATACTTTTGGGCAGATGCTGTAAGTACAGCTTGTTATGTAATGAACCGAGCCCTTATAAGGCCTATTTTAAAGAAAACCCCATATGAGTTGTATAAAGGAAGAAAGCCAAATGTCTCACACTTTCATGTTTTTGGTTGCAAATGTTTTGTTTTAAATAATGAAAAAGATAATTTAGGAAAGTTTGATGCTAAGTCTGATGAAGGTATATTTCTTGGCTACTCAAATCATAGTAAAGCTTTTCACATTTACAATAAAAGAACTATGACTATTGAAGAATCTATACATGTTGCATTTGATGAAACTGACCAAAGTGGATCGAGAAAGGATCTTGTTGTTGATGATGTTGCGAAATCCTGGCGAAACACAGTTGGACAGTAAAGAAAAGGAAATCAAGGAGAAAGAGGATAAACAAAGATAAGAAGATTCGCAAGCTTTGGAACTTCCCAAAGAATGGCGAACTTCAAAATATCACTCCCTTGATCAAATTATCGGTGATGTATCTAAAGGTGTAAGTACTCGTAACTCCCTTAGAAATACTTATAATCACTTAGCTTTTGTTTCTCAAATTGAACCTAAGGATTTAATTGAAGCTTTTGATGATGAACATTGGATCTTAGCTATGCATGAGGAATTAAATCAGTTTGAAAGAAATCAAGTTTGGGAATTAGTTGCTAGACCTAATAATCACCCTATAATTGGAACTAAATGGGTTTTTAGAAACAAACTTGATGAAAATGGATTAATAACTAGAAATAAAGCTAGATTGGTTGCTAAAGGGTATAATCAAGAAGAAGGTATAGATTATGAAGAAACCTATGCACCTGTAGCTAGACTAGAAGCTATTAGAATGTTACTTGCTTATGCTTGCATCATGGATTTCAAATTATATCAAATGGATGTCAAGAGTGCCTTTCTAAATGGTTTTATTCAAGAGGAGGTATACGTTGAACAACCTCCAGGTTTTGAAAATCATGAACTGCCCAACCATGTTTTTAAACTTAAAAAGGCTTTATATGGCTTAAAGCAAGCTCCTAGAGCTTGGTATGAAAGGTTGAGTAAGTTTCTTTTGGAAAATGGTTTTTCAAGAGAAAAAGTCGATACTACTCTTTTTATTAAAAATAAAAAGCATGACATTCTTCTTGTGCAAGTATATGTGGATGATATTATTTTCGGTGCTACTAATGAATCCCTTTGCAAAGATTTTGCTAAGTCAATGCAAAATGAGTTTGAAATGTCAATGATGGGAGAATTGAACTTTTTTCTCGGACTTCAAATCAAACAAACGGATGAAGGGACTTTCATAAGTCAAACCAAATACTGCAAGGAATTGCTCAAGAGATTTGAAATAGAAAACGCTAAACACATGGCCACTCCGATGGGCACATCTTGCTACTTGGACAAAGATGAAGGAGGTAAATAAGTATAAATAACAAAATATAGAGGTATGATTGGATCTCTCCTTTATCTTACTGCTAGTAGGCCTGATATTATGTTTAATGTGTGCATGTGTGCTAGATATCAGGTAAACCCTAAGGAATCTCACTTAAGTGCTGTTAAACGTATAGTGAAATATCTAGTAGGCACTTCACAAATGGGCTTGTGGTACCCTAAGGGTGCCTCTTGTAGCCTAATAGGCTATTCTGACTCTGACTTTGCTGGGTGCAAATTAGACAGAAAAAGTACTAGTGGGATATGCCACTTGCTTAGTAGTTCTTTAGTTTCTTGGTATAATAAGAAACAAATTAGTGTGGCTTTGTCTACCGCTGAGGCTGAATATGTTGCAGCCGGGAGTTGCTGCGCTCAAATCCTATGGATGAAGCAACAGCTCTTAGACTACGGTCTTCAGCTTGATCACATCCCGATAAGATGTGATAACACTAGTGCAATAAATATCTCTAAGAATCCCATATTGCATTCTAGAACAAAGCATATAGAGATAAGACATCACTTTATCAGAGATCATGTACAAAAAGGGGATTGCATTCTTGAGTTTGTTGAAACATCTAAGCAACTAGCAGATATCTTTACTAAACCCTTAGCAAAAGAAGCTTTCTTTTATATTCGAGGAGAATTGGGCATAATTGATCAATTAAATATTTGAATTACTTATTTGCTTATTTATTGCTGATCATTATCATGTTTATATGCCTTTAATTTCATATACGTATATGCTTCTGTGTGAGTTTTTATTCGAATAAGCAAAGCGTTATTCGAATACACTCCTTCTCTCGTGTTAAAATATCACCTTATTCGAATAAAATTCGCTTATTCGAATAAACTGATACCTTTGCTTAAACTGTGTTTTCATCTCTGCTTATTCGAATAACACTTCCCTATTCGAATAACCAGAAACCTGCGTTTTTCAGTGTTTATTTCTCCTCTGCTTATTCGAATAAGCCCCTTTTTTATTCGAATAACCAGTGACCTTCTTTATCAGGTTTTAGTTTTAATCTCTGTCTATTCGAATAGACCCCAGGTTATTCGAATAACCTGAACCTCATTTTATCAGTCTTGACTGATGGGTCTCTGACTATTCGAATAACTCCATAGTTATTCGAATAAACCTTTCCAGCCAGCCAAAACGCTTGGCTTTCCTAGTTGTTTTATTAGAATAGAACACGTCTTATTCGAATAAACCTTAGCTGCCCCACCTCTTCAGTTACCTACGCGCCTGTCTGTTCAGCTTTCCTGAAAGGTTTATTCGAATAAACCTCAGTTTATTCGAATAAACACGGGGTTCTTTAAATAAACCCTTGTGCGCCTAAATCTTTTTCACTCTTCTCTTCTCTCGTTCTTCATTTCTTCCTCTCAACTCCTTTCACCTCTACGTCCTTTTCTCTCTCTCTCTCTCACCTTACCTCCATGGCCTCCTCCTCCAAAGCCAGCGTCCACGTACGAAGAACGCTCCAAGCACCAACCTTCTTGATCTGAGAAAGCTCTCCTCCAATGAAGAGCATCGTACATGTTTCATCTTGCACTTCTGGGAGCAAAACTTGGTTCAACCCAAGTATCTGGATCTCTCTTTCTTCCAGCAGCACCTCGGCTTCGACTTCCTGACCCTGCTGTAAAACCAGGGAGTTCTTCAGCTCTGCTCTCACCGAGCCACCATCTATCCAGCCTTGGTGAAGATGTTCTTCTGCAATCTGGCTTTCGATGGCCAGAATCTTCTTTCTGAGGTTTGTGATCAGAACATCGTAATCACACCGCTGGATTGGTCAACTTTGTTCGGGCTGCAGTTCTCCGGCGCCCTTGTTGAAGATAATGACACGCCCTTTCTTGAAGACTTCAACAAACTTCAAGCAGTTGAGGACCTGCTGAAGCCTGGGCTGGCCCTTCCTGATAAAGGTCTCAAGGGTGGAATGCTAAAGAGCCAAGATAGGCTTTTGCACTACGCCTATGCTCACATTCTTGCTCCTCGCGGTGGAAACTACGCCTACCTCAGCGAGGAAGATGTCTTCATGCTGTGGTTCCTGAAGAATGGCCATCAGGTCAACTAGCCTGTGTTCATCATGAGGCACATGATGAGGGCCAAGGGCAAGGACAAATCAGACCTACCTTATGGCATCATCGTCATTACCTTGCTGAGCAAGTATCCTCAGGTCTTGGAGACTGAGCGGGCCATTGCTCTGACTTATCACAACGTCTTTGGCGCTCACACCTTACGAAAGATGAAGATGATTCAATCCGATGAAGGTTGGGTGTAGCCAGATGAGGTTGCTGAGGACGAGCTTGACCCTGCTGATGCCCCTGCTGCCCCTGCTGCTCCTGCTGATGTACCTGCTGCTGCACCTGCTCCTGTCACTCTGGAACAGATCATGGCCACCTTGCAAGACAACCGAGCTTACATGGAACATACCTTCTCTATTCTGTTTGACAGAATAGAAGGCGTTGAACGTGAGGTTGCGGCACTTCGATCTGCTTCACCTGCTCCTGCACCAGCTTCTTCACCACCACCTCCGGATGCTTACTTTTAGTTTTCTTTTGTTCTTAGGCTGTTTGTCTTTGGCTTTATGTTGTTTTATTTTCTGGCTTGTGTATTTGACTCTTTATATTAATGAATAAATAATGTTTCCTGTTGATCCTTTGATATGAGTATGTCTCCTGTTATGCACTTTGATATCTGATGAGACTTACCCCACCTTTTTGCTCATGACAAAAGGGGGAGAAATATTTGATCATTTCATTTGACTTTAATTGAGAAAAGACAGGTAATTTTAAAATAGGATTGGATTCAAATTGAAAGGGGGAGCTGCGCACATATCTGATATATATATTACCTCTTATTTAAAGAAGGGGAGTAAGCTTTTATACCTTTTGTGAATTCCAATTATATGCACTAACCTTTTCTCATTGATAGTCTTATTGATAGTTTGTCATCATCAAAAAGGGGGAGAATGTGTTTGGATGCTTTTCTTTGAAGACTTGTTTTGATGATAACAAACGGGAAGAATAAATGAAGATGATATAAAGACCAAGTCCAAACTTATAGTTGTTTAGCATTAGGACTTAGGATCTATTGTACGGAGCTCACATTAATGTCTCCTTGTTTTTGAAAGAAAAGATAAAAAAAAATCTGTTTTGAAACAAACTCAGTATCTTTGAGTCCTCTCTTTTTAAAACAGTTTTTGGCCTGATTTATTCTAATAAAACTTTGTCTATCCGAATAAACATCTTCACGAGAATCTGATTTTAAAGTGGCTATTCGAATAAACCTTCGTTTATTCGAATAACTAAGTTTTCAGAACCCTGTGTTGAAATGAGTTATTCGAATAACTCATATGTTATTCGAATAAACGCTTTCTGTCTGAACTTCTTTTCAATTACGTTATTCGAATAACTGAGCTGCCATTCGAATAACCTTTGGTTTTGTGAAACTCTGATTTTAACAGAGTTATTCGAATAACAGGTTGGTTATTCGAATAACCCTTTTCAGATGAGCTTTTCACGTTGAGTATTATTCGAATAAGTTGTTGCTTTATTCGAATAAACACAAATCTTTGTTTACGAAAATGGAAACAGACAACTTTCAATTTTGTTTTAAATGACATTAATTACATCCAACGGCTGATTAACCTAGTTTTCCCTATAAATAGCAAGCCTGGGTCACGTTTTCGATTGCCCATTATTCTGAACTATTTTCTGATTACTCTGTTTTTGTGAAAACTATTTTCTACGCTCTTCTTGCTTAAAAACTGAGATATTTCTGTGAGCGCTCTATTAGCACTTCAACTTGTATTACATAATGATAATCTGTATCGAAGGTGAGGTATCCCTCAAGGTTTGTATAAGAGTGAGGTATCCCTGCAGGCTGAGACTTTAGCCAAGGGTATAGTGTCCCTGTATGTGAAAAGTGCTCTAATTTGTAACGGTAGCAAGCACCTATTGAAGCTTGTATACTTAGTGAAAAATCTCGGCTTTCGAGGACTGGACGTAGACCACAAGTGGGTTAGTGGTCGAACCAGGATAAATACTGTGCCTGCTTCTCTTTTCCCTAATCTCTTTATTTTATGCAATTTATTTTATTACACATTTATTTTACGCTGTTCTTTATTGTTTCTTTTCTTCTTCTCATTCCTTCTGTGCATTTATTTATTAAGCTTTTGATATTCATTTTAATTAAAAAGAGGTTTAGTTAAAAAGTTTTAATACTCAATTCACCCCCCCTCTTGAGTACTGGAAGCCACTTGGTAACAATTATTCCCAAGTTCCCTTACTAAAAATGCTTTTTCCTGGTTCTCGACATTGAGACCAAACTCAGTCCATTCCTAGGCCCAGTTGGAAAGAAGTTTTCATGATCAATTCTTTAGAGAAGAATTGAAGGTGGGACTTACAGATCTCTTCAATATCAAAAGAATGTATAATGAAACTATGGATGACTATCTTGCTAGGTTTCGACAAATGAGGAGTAGATGTTTTACTCCTATAGCTGAAGTCAAAATAGTAAAGATTACCGCAGGAGGCTTAGATTATTACATGAGGAAGAAATTAGTGAATCAACATTTAGTTGATCTCACCCAATTAAGTGAGAAGGTTAGGCAAATAGAGCAACTGAAAGTTGAAAAGATTCCAAAACGAAAAAGATTTCTTAAAAGAGAGAAGGTGCAATGATGAGTTCGAAGTTAACATTGCTGAGCTTCAGAATGGTTCCCCTTATGTTTGTCAGGCTTTACAGCCTACAAAAAATAAGGAGAAAATGAGTTATGCAAATAGAAAAACTTATACATTCGACGTAACAAAAGCTGACAAAATCTTTGATTTGTTACTAAAAGATAAAACAGATTAAGTTATCGGAAGGTCATAGGTTTTTAAAACTTGATGAAATAAAAGATCAAAAATATTGTAAGTTTCATAATAATTTCGATCATATTACTAATGAATGTGTTTGTTTCAGAGGCATAATCCAGAAAGTAATAATGGATGGGCGCTTGAAGTTTGCCGACAAGCCTAAAGCGAATATAAAGGTTGATACAGATCAGTTTCAGGCTGGAGTATCTTGTGTTGATCAACAGGTTCCTTTGAATGTTGGGATGCTCAACATAAGGGATTTGCAAGGGTTCAACATCGACACAGAGGATGCACTCGACAGCTATCCGAAACTAGAAGAATCTCTTAAAGCATTTCTTGAGAGAAAGAAAGAAAGGGGCTTGGTAAGATTATGCCCAAGTTGTAATGCAGTTTTTGATGAAATTACTATAAAGAAAGCTGCTGAAGAACAGTTGAGTATCCCACAAGGTAAGAAGAAGTTTTTGACAAGAAAACCTGGAGACCACAAAAGCCTTTTTATGCTCTAAGGCCAAGGCTAGTCTAACATGAATGGTTGGTTAGTGGAACCACATGAGCTTGTGGGAAGCAGAGGTTATGTCAGGTCAGTTAAGACTAGAGTGCCACCTGCCAATGTTATCGTGGATAGGTGGGTAAAAAATTCTGCAATGGCAAGTCACACATATTTTTGACGAAAAGTGGTTGCCAGGAAGAATAAATTTCAAAGGGATCAACCTTTTTGGAATAAAGATTACAAAAATGGTAGAATCAATCAAGGTAAAACTATGACTGGCCAGGATGTAGCCGGGCTATCAAAGTCTCTTCTGATGTCGAAAAGTAAGAAAAAGAGACTGCAGAGATTAAGACAAGCACAAAAGAAGAGGGACATAGCTAAAGGATTAGTGATTAAGGAACAACCCACAGAAACAGGTTGTCTGGTGGTTGAAAACAAGCCAGTACCAAATAAGAATCAGAATGAAGATGGTAGTAAGTTGAAAAGTATTATTACAAAAGAATTCATAGATACAGGGAGATCATTTCTAAATGAGCCAACAACAAATGCAGTTAGATGGTTTGACATGGATGATAAGCTTCGACAAAAAAAGTTGGAAGAGATAAAAAAGGTAAGCAAGTCCAAAGGCCTATTCTAAACAAAACCAAGAGGAAATGGCCGATTAGATTGATAGCAACAGAAGAAGAGGCAAGGAAAAATAATTTACCAGTCGAGAAAGATAAGGAAATGGTCAGGTCAAAAGAAAAAATCAAGAAAGTCCTAAAGGATCCTGATCAAGATGTTGAGTGGAGGAAAAAAGTGCTCGACATAAATAAAGAAAAAGAAAGATTGGCAAAGCTTGATTGCCAAGATATGAACTTAATGACTGATGAAGTTATTGAGGCCTTAAATGATCTAGAAGATCTTTTAGGCCTTGGTGATGATGAGCAATTCGACATGGACATCAATTTGGATGAAAATATGGAATACATTCTAACGGCTATAGATAGTAACTTGCTGTCAGAAGATTACTTCAAGATTGGAAGATATAGAAGTGATGAAGATCTGTCTGATGAGGAAGAATTCCTGAAGTCAATGAGTGTAAATCTAATTTCAGTGTTTCCTATAGAATTCGAAGGATATCATGAGATTGAATACACTGGGGAAAATGAAGAAGATCTGGATGACTTAGATGATCACTGACTTCTTTTTCAGGACAACATGATAACGGTGTTCAACAACACAGCGCAGCTTGAGAAATTGACAAAAGAGCAGAAGGCTCATCTACGACCATTATATGTCAAGGCCCTATTAGAAGGAAAGTCCACCAATAAAGTTTTGATAGACCGGGACAACTATTAATTTGATCCCAAGGGCGATGCTCAAGAAACTTAGGAAATGTGAGTCCGATTTGATGTCGACCAACATGATTGTCATTGACTTCAGTGGTAAAACCTCCCCATTAGACGGAGTAGTGATGCTGAAGGTACAAGTTGGATCTATTGCAAGGCCGACGTTGTTCGTGGTTATTCCAACAAAATCAAGTTATAATCTTTTGCCAGGAAGAGATTGGATACATGCTGTCGGGGCCATACCATCGATGGTTCATCAAAAGCTTATTCTTTGGAATGAAGATGATCAAGTAGAAATAATAGAGGCAGATGATAATCCCTGTTATCTACATCAACTTCACATTGATTTTAAAATATATGCTCGAAATGTCAAGCCAATCTCAGCTAATGATGGGGTCATTAACAAAGAGGTACTTGAAGTTTGCTTGATGGACTAGTTTGGCATTCGGCTAGTGAAGAAGGCCAAAGGAGATCGGCCAAGCACTAGTTATAAGTGTTAAGGATCTATCAAAAAATTTCTTTACCTATTTGGCCAACAGAGTAGTATACACTGCTGAAAGTATGCTGTCAGATTGTGTAATCGATGATGGTCCTTTAGGTCTTGAAAAAGGACTTGATGAAAAGAAAAGTGTGGAAGTGGAAGATCCTTTGGAAGAAATAAACTTAGGCACTGAAATAAAAAGGAGGCCTATATTTGTGAGTTCATTTTTGCCAAAGGAGTTCAAAGAAAAGCTTGTCAAGTTAATTATGGAATATAAAGATTGCTTTGCCTGGGATTATGATGAAATGCCTGGATTGAGTAGAGATCTTGTCGAGCATAGATTGTCTTTGAAAGAAGGATGTAGACTTGTCAAGCAAGCCAACAGGAGATTTGCACCTGAGGTGATCTTAAAGATAAAAGAAGAGGTAAAAAAATTGCTCAAAGCCAAATTCATCAGAACAACTAAGTATATCGAATGACTTTCTAATATTGTTCCTGTAGTCAAGAAAAATGGCAAGCTAAGAATATGTGTAGATTTTAGAAATTTGAACACTATCACACCTAAAGATGAGTATCCTATGCCAATTGCGGACATGTTAGTTGATGCCACATCTGGACATGAATTGTTAAGTTTTATGGATGGCCATGCAGGTTATAATCAATTTTTTATAGCTGAAGAGGACATGTTGAAAATTGTCTTCAGATATCTAGGAGCCATTGGGACATATGAATGGATAGTCATGTCTTTCGGTTTAAAAAATGCAGGGGCCACCTATCAGAGAGCAATGAATACAATTTTCCATGATGCCATTAGAAAATTTATGGAAGTTTACATCGACGATGTCATTGCTAATTCAGAAACAAAGGAGAGTCATCTAACGAACTTGAGGTAGGCATTCGACAGGATGAGGAAGCACAGCCTTAAGATGAATCCATAAAAAATGTGGTTTTGGAGTGTCGACTGCTAAATTCTAGGGTTTCTTAGTCCATAAAAAAGGTATTAAAGTGGACAAGAATAAAGTCAAGGTAATTTTGGAGGCCACACCACCGACAAGCAAAAAGGAATTGTAATCTTTTTTAGGAAAAGTTAATTTCCTGAGAAGATTCATATTCAATCTGTCGGGAAGAACCAGAGTTTTTGCTGCATTGATCAAGTTAAAGGCTGAACAAGACTTTGTGTAGGAGCCTTGTCACCAAGAAGCCTTCGACCAGATAAAGCAGTATTTGACAAACCCACCGGTCATGATGCCTCTAGTGCCTCGAAGACCATTGAAGTTGTATATATCAGCATCAGAAGAAACCATAGGAAGTATGCTGGCTCAAGAAGATGAAAATGGTGGCGAGAGAGCCGTGTATTATCTTTGCTTAGTTTTAAATGATGGTAAGAGGAGATATAGTGCAATAGAAAAACTTTGTTTAGCATTATATTTCTCATGTACTAAACTCAAATACTATATGATGCCTTGTAAAGTATTGGTTATGTCAAAAAATGATATAATAAAATATATGTTATCAAAACCAGTGTTAAATGGACGTATTGGAAAATGGACCATTGCATTATTAGAATTTTCTTTACAATATGTTCCAATGAGAGTGGTGAAAAGGCCAAGCAATTGCTGACTTCTTGGCCGACCAGCCTTGTTTGGATATGGATAACATAAATGTTATCGGTTTAAAACCTTGGTGTTTATATTGTGATGGTTCAAGGCATCAGAATGGAATTGGAGTAGGGATTTTAATTATTTCTTCTCAAGGTACTCCAACTAAGTTCATGTTTAAACTTAAGTATACTTGTTCCAACAATGAGGCTGAATATGAAGCCTTAATTGTCAGATTAAAAATATTAGTAGAAATGAAAGCACATAGTATGCATATTTTTGGTAATTCACAATTGGTCGTTAAACAGCTTGCCCAAGAATATAAATATGTTAGAGAAAATCTAATAAAATATTATATTGTGCGTAAGCTAATGAAGCAATTCGACGAAGTAACTGTCGAACACATTTCTAGAGGTTTAAATGAAAAAGTTAATGAATTAGCACAAGTAGCCTCTGAGTATAGAATTTTATCCAAGGTTCTTACAAATCTGATGGAAATAAGGGAACTTTTATATCCATTAGAGGAAAGAGATATACTACAAAATGATATTTCAATGATTAATGACTAGAGACAACCAATACTTAGTTATTTGGAAAATCTGAGTTAAGATATGGATAGAAAGCTCAAGTACAGAGCGTCGAAATTTGAAGTATTAGGAGGAGCCTTGTATAGAAAGTCTATCGATGGAAATTTAGAGATTTGCCTGAGTGAAGCAGAGGCTTATATTGCCTTGGCAGAAGTCCACGAAGGAATTTACGAAGCTCATCAGGCAGGTGAAAAGATGAAATGGGTCCTTCGACGTCAAAGGTATTATTGGCCTACACTGGTTAGGGACTGTATAATGTTTGCTAAGTCTTATGAAGAATGTTAAAGAAATGGCCATATATAAAATATTCCTACTAGTGAGTTACATTCTATAGTTAAACCTTGGCCTTCCAGAGGGTGAGCTTTCGATTTAATTGGCCAAATTCATTCTGTCTCATCGAAGGGACACAAATATATTCTAGTAAGAGTTGATTAATTTACCAAATGGGTTGAGACTGTAGTCTTGAAGGATGTAACCCAACAGGATGTGATTGACTTTATTGAAGATAATATAGTTTGTTAGTTTGGAATACTGCAAACTTTGACAACTGACCAATGATCAGTATTCATTGGAAAGAAAGTTGTTGAATATGCCAGTTCAAGGAAAATTAAAATGCTCACGTTGACGCCATATTATGCCCAGGCAAATGGCCAGGTAGAGGCCATAAATGAAATAATCATAAGTCTGATTAAAAAACATGTTGGTCGATAGCCTAGGAATTGACATAATACCCTTAATCAAGTACTATGGGCGTATAGAAATTCACCAAGAGAAGCAATGGGCACATCACCATACAAGTTGGTATATAGTCATGATGTAGTATTGCTCGTCGAAATTAATCTTTAGTCAATTCATATTAAAAAACAAGATGAGTTACCAGTTGAACACTCCTGGGACTTAATGTTTGATGAGTTAAATGAATTGAATGATGAAAGATTAATTGCTTTGGAAAATTTGATTTGACAAAAGGAAAGAATTGCTAAATTTTATGATAGTCAGATTAAATACAAGTCTTTTAAGGTCAATGACTTGGTTTGGAAGGTAATTTTGCCCATGGATAGAAATTATCGAGAATATGAAAAATGGTTCCCAAAGTGGGAAAGACCATTTAAAGTGACTTGAGTATTTTTAGGAAATGCTTATGCGCTTATCGAAATTAATTCTGGTTTAAGAATTAAGTCGATTAATGGCAAATATTTGAAGTCATATAGACCGACAATGTGCGAAGTAAAAATTGACAAAAAATGAAGAAAAGTTTTTATTCATGTGTTTTTGTGATTACAAGTTACATTGTCAAAATAATAATGCATGACAGATGTTACAACTTGATACTGCCAAAACTTTACAAAAGAATTAACCGACAATTAATTAGAAATGGAAGAAAAGTTACACTTAGAATTTTTGTAGAACCCCCCAGGAATCTTCTAAAGATTGTTTGTCGGAACACGCTATTTGATATTCCGCTTCAAGGGAATTTATTTTTGCCAACACAACTTTGCCAACACGCTATCGAAGGGAGACACGGCTGTGTGAGCCACTCTGATGTGAAAAAAAGGGAATTTTACCCCCAAATCAATATAAATTGGGTAAATACACAAAACCTAAAGGAGACTCTTGGCTAGAGACTTGTGTGACGGCAGGTTTTGAGAGGAGAAGCGCAAGGATTCAAAGACGAAGGCTTGGAAGGCAAGAGCAAGAGTCATTGAAGATCAACCATTGAAGTCTTTTCCCCTATCTTCATCTTCTCCATCTTCTCTTTTTATTTTGGAATTATGGTTGTTTCTTTAACCTTATTCTTGTTTGTGTTACGATGGCTATGAGTAGCTAAACCCTTTTTTTAGGATTAGGATGAAACTCTCTATTTCTCTATTATGAATTGTTAATTTGATTATTTGTTAATGAAATTATTGTTCTTGATTCATTCTTAGTATGCTTAATGCTTGTGATATGTTGCGCGCCATATTTATATGATTTTAAGTTTTAGCTGAAGGATCGAAAGATGAAATCTAATTTCTTGATAATCCAAGAATTGAACTTAGGAATTTAGACCTAGACATAGGCTTAAATCCTTCGAGGGGTAAACGATTGTCATGAATCTTAATGGGTTGGAACTTAGATTAATTGCCATGAGAATGAGATTGATGAAGTTTTAACACATTTTTAGTGCCAAGAAATTGGGCTTTAAATAATTTAGGACCAGTAGCCTTCAAGAACATAATTGAATATTAACAAAAATAGGATTACAATTTATCGTAGGGGATAGTGTAGTGGATTCCACATCCTAGACCTTTAAATCCTTGTTGAATCTCATCTTTTCTAGTTTCAATTGATTACTTTATTATTTTGCTTTTCGCATTTATTTTAATTGAACCTTCTCAATCAATTTTAGTCGCTTAAATAATCAAAATAGTCGTAAGAGTTAGTAATTAATCAATCCTCATGGGAATGATCTTTATTTTACTACTTGTATGATCCGTGCGCTTGCGAAAAACCCACAACAGTTAACCATTTTTTTCCAAAATTTGTTTAATCTCCCTATTTGCAAATTCTACTTGTCCATTTGTCTGAGGATGATAAGGGGTGACAATTTTGTGTGTAATGTTATATTTCTTCATTAAGGATTCAAATGGTTTATTGCAAAAATGTGTTCCCCCATCACTGATGATAGCTCGAGGGATTCCAAATCGACTCAAAACATTTTCTTTTAAAAATTTAAGAACAATTTTGTGATCATTGTGTCGATATGGAATCGCCTTAATCCATTTTGAGACATAATCAACTACAACCAAAATATACACTAATCCAAATGATGATGGAAATGGACCCATGAAATCAATTCCTCAACAATAAAAAATTTCAATGACAATGATAGGGTTCAGAGGCATCATGTCTCGTTTAGAGATGGAACCCAGTTTCTAACAATTTTCACAAGTTTGGCAAAAAGTATAGTTGTCTTTAAATAAAGTGGGCCAATAAAATTCACACTACAAGATATTCACAGCTATTTGCTTTGAAGAAAAATGACATCCACATGCTTATGAATGATAAAATTTAATGATACTACCTATCTCACTGTTGAGTACACATCTCTGAAAGATTTGATCAGGACAATATTTGAACAAATATAGGTCATCCTAATAGAAAATTTTCACCCCAATCAATTTTTTTTTGGTCTTGGTGCATCCATTGAGGTGGCATCTTACCTGTTACAAGAAAATTGACAATGTTAGCAAACCAAGGCATGGAATTGATAGAAAATAAAATTCATTAGGAAAAGAATCATTAATAGATGTGTTATCAAAAGATGAGCCTATTGTCAATCTGGACAAATGATCTGTAACAATATTTTTGGCTCCTTTCTTGTCTTTTATTGTGATGTCGAATTCTTGAAGCAACAAGATCTACTGTATCAACCTAGGTTTGGCATCTTGTTTAGACATTAAATATCTAACAGTAGTATGATCAGTGAAAACAATAGTAGAAGAACTAATTAAATAAGCTCAAAATTTATCCAATGTAAAAATTATAGCAAGTAATTCTTTTTCAGTAGTGGTATAATTCATTTGTGTACTATTCAAAGTTCGACCTGCGTAATAAATTACATGAGGCTTACCTTCCTTTCTCTATCCTAAAATAGCACCAACAACAAAATTACTAACATCACACATTAACTCAAAAGGCAAAGACCAGTCAGGGGATTGCATGATAGGAGCAGATGTCAAAAGATCAATTAATTTTTCAAAAGATTTCTGACAATCTTGAGTCTAATCAAATGGTGCATATTTTGTTAGAAGATTACATAATGGTCTAGATATGGCACTAAAGTCCTTAACGAATCTTCTGTAAAATCCTACATGTCCTAAAAAAGAACGAACTTCTCTAACTATTTTTAAGGAAGACAAATGAGCAATTAATTCAACTTTAACCTTATCAACTTCAATTCCCTTAGAAGATATCATATGACCTAACACTAATCCTGAGGTAACCATGTAATGATATTTTTTCCAATTTAACACAAATATTTTTTCTTCGCATCTTTTAAGAACTTTTTCCAAATTATCAAGACAATTTTCAAAAAAATTTCCAAAAACTGTCAAATCTTCCATGAAAACCTCTAAATAATGCTCAATAATGTCACTAAAAATACTTAGCATGCATCTTTGGAAAGTTACCGGAGCATTACAAAGACCAAAATGCATTTTTCTATATGCAAAAATGCCAAAGGGGTACGTAAAAGTGATCTTTTCTTGATCCTCTAATGCAATTGGTATTTGATTATACCCTGAATAACCATCAAGAAAACAATAGTAGGGATGTCCTACTACTCTTTCTAGAATTTGATCAAGAAATGGCAAGGGGAAATGATCTTTTCTAGTGGCTGTATTCAATTTTCTAAAATCAATACACATACGCCAGCTGGATAAGACTCGGGTAGGTATTAATTCACCTTTTTCATTTTCAACTACTGTTATTCCAGATTTCTTAGGCACAACTTGCGTATGACTTGCCCACTGGCTATCAGAGATAAGATAGATAATTTCAACATTAAGTAATTTGAGAACTTCAGCTCTAACTACCTCTTTCATGTGTAAATTTAATCTTCTTTGAGGTTATTGAGATGTTTTATCATTATCCTCTAAATGCATTCTATGTGTACAAATTAATGAATTAATGTCTTTTATGCTCTTTAATGTCCATCCAATTGCACTTTTATGCCTTTTAAGTACTTCTATCAATATACCTTCTTGTTCTTTGGTAAGAGATGAGGAAATTACCATTGAAAAGGTTTGTTCTTCTCCCAAAAATGTATACTTCAACCCAACAGCTAATGACTTTAGTTCTAGTGTGGGTACTTCTTCATGGGTATCATCATTCATGGGTTTTAGCTCTTCGAATCTTGGCTTCCATCCTTTGTATTCCATTACTATGTACAGTCAAGGAAAGAGCATACTTCAGAAATATCATCTTCTAATTGTGTACCTGAATCAAAGGAGTTAATTAAACAAATTTCTAATGGGTCAGAAGAACTCATGGTTTAAAGATGATCATCTATAATGGCCTCAATCCTTTCAACTTCTTCCTTTTCGTCGTAGACTTCTTGTGGTTGCTTGCATATGTTGAAAACATTAAGTTCCAGTGTCATATTTCTAAATGTTAGCTTCACCACTCCATTTTTGCAATTTATCAAAGTATTAGATTTTGCTAAAAATAGGCGACCTAAAATAATAGGAATTGACTTGCTACTATTATCCATAGGTTCAGTTTCCAAGACAATAAAATTCACAGGATATATGAATTTATCAACTTGTACCAACACATATTTTACTATTCCTTTTATAATTTTAATTGATCTATCGGTAAGTAGAGTTATAGAAGTTGGTTTTAACTCACCTAAGTTGAGTTACTGATAAGCTGAATATGGAAGCAAATTAACATTAACACCAAGATCAAGTAAAACTCGTTCAATTTTATGTTCTCCAATAATGCATGAAATTGTAGGATAACTAGGATCTTTATATTTTAATGCATTATTGTTTTGAAGAATGAAGCTTACTTGTTCAGCCAAAAAGGCATTCTTTTTCACATTTAGTTTCCTTTTAACAATGCACAAGTCCTTCAAAATTTAGCATAACAGAGAATCTATTTGATAGCATCTAACAGAGGAATGTTGACCTTCATTTGTTTAAAGATTTCAAAAATTTCATTGTTATGGTTCACTTTACTTGAATTGTTTAATGCTTGAGGATATAGGGTGAAGGCGAGAGTTTGGTCTCCTTTTGGCCAGGTGGCTTATCATCTCATTCCTCATCTTTAGGATTTGATTCATCATCTTTCTCACAAGGTTCAGGAATTTGTTTTTCAATAACCTTTCCACTCCTAAGAGTTATCATTGACTTAACTTGATCTATTTGTTGGCTTTCTGAACTACCCTCATTTAGGCTGTACTGACCTTTGGGATTCGGTTGAGGTTGAAAGGGAAATTTTCCTTTCTCATGAATGGTGAGTGCAAAAGAAAGTTTAGCAAGAGTGTCTTTTATGTCAATCATGGCTTGAGTGTTTTGGTTATTAATGGCTTCTTGCTTTTCCATGAATGCATGCAATGTTGTTTCAAGGTTTTTCCAATATGGTGGGACATAGGGTGCATATCCTTAAGAATTTTGAGAGTCCTGCTATGCCCGAGGAGGTGGTGGTTGTATAAATTGTGCCTAATTATAATTCATCCAGCTGAAGTTCGGGTAATTTCTCCATCCCGAATTGTATGAATCTAAAAAAGAAGAGGTGAATGGATTTTTAAAATTATTCATTGCATTTACTTGTTCATGCACAACTTCTTTAAAAACAGGAATTTTTTGGACATTCATTTGTTGAGTGTCCAAATTCATCACAAATTCTACAAATTTCTTCATTTTGCACAGATTTGATTTTTTTTACTTTTTCTGATTCCATGACTTTAACCTTTCTAGCCAAACTAGCAAACCTAGCATTTAGATCTTCTTCTTGACTAATATAATATTTTCCTTTACTTGCATTTGTAAGGTTATATCTAATTGAATTTTTAGAATGGTCAGTACCATGCCAAGATTAAGAATTTTTTAGTCGAATGGTCTAAATAGTCTAAAGCTTCTTCAAGTTCTTTATCAAAAAACTCACCATTGCACATTGTTTTCACAAATTGTTTAGTTTTAGGTGTTAACCCTTCATAAAAGAAGCTTATAGTGCGTCATTTTTCAAAATCATGATGTAGGCAAGAATTTAACAAATCTTTAAAACGTTCCCAACTTTGAAAATATGCTTCATTTGAATTTTGGGAAAAATTTTGGATTTGTCTTTTCAAAGCATTGGTTTTATATGTTAGAAAAAATTTCTTTAAAAACTCACCTTGCATTTCTTGCCATGTGCCAATTGATCTTGGTTTCAAAGCATTAAGCTAAGTTTTTACTTTATCTTTCAAAGAAAAAGGAAACAATTTAAGCTTAACAATCTCTTTAGTGCAAGTTTGGTCATTAAAAGTGGTACATACTTCTTCAAATTCTTTTAGATGTAAATATGGGGTTTCAGATTCTAAACTATGGAAATTAGGAAGTAATGAAATTATACCCGGTTTAAATCTAAAATTGTTAGCATTAAGTGGAAAGATAAAACATGATGGACTAGAATTTTGAGATGGTTGCAAATATTCACGTATGGTTAACGGTTGATTTTCATGTTCATCATGTACACTTTCATTTTCAACCATTGTGTTTAATATGTATGATTGTGATTTAGACAAATCAATATGTGAAATACCAGGATTAATTTTAACAAAATGACTAGAATTTAAATCACGATACTAATTAAGCATAAACAAGTAACTTAAAATAGAAAAGAAAATGTATAAGTAGGCGGTATAAACCTGCCATTAAATATTAACAAGGATGTGGTATAAATCAGTCATCAAATAAATATTAACAAGTAGTAAGTTAGTAAACTAATAAAGTAAAAAGTTAGTAAGCTGATGATAACTTCACAGAGTGTAGTTATTTGTGCCCTATATTTGTGCTTCATAACATGATTAGTCCTTGTTTGTAAGTATGAATGGAAGGTTTTAGCATCATTTATATCTTATTTCATTCTGATGACTTTCATTGTGATCTTGAGCAAATACTTTCAAAGCTTTGATCAAATTGAGTACATTTTCATGATTTAATGAATTGATACTTTCTCTGATATAGGCAGGTCTCAAATAAAGCAGGAAAATGAAAAATTTGAAGTTGCTTTGGACCAAGAAGCCTAAGAGGAAGTTAAAAATGAAGATCAGCACTCAACGCCATGACATGGGAATGATAACGCCGTGGCGTTACCCCTGCTTCAGCACTAAAACCCGAGGCTAGAGGGCCGCGCATTGAGAGTGGAAGGCCTAGGCCCATGTGACCTAATTACACGCGCGCCGCTGCATGATGTGTTGGACACCGTGGCGTTACCCTGTTTTATTCAGCCTATAAATACATTTGCACCCATTTTCTACGATAGTTTTCATCAGTTTTGGAGAGCAGCTGCTGGTTTTAGGTTTTTAGACCTAGAGGAAGTAGAAAAGGCTAAGGTTGGAGGCTATCCTTCTTATAGAGGGTGAATCAAGCTTAGAAGATGAAATCTAATGAGCTTCCTTCCTTTCATTTCTTCTTTTCTCTCTTTATTGCTTCATGAACATGATTTATTTGTTTGTACTTTCATGTTTCATGACTAGCTAGGCTGTATATAAGTTTTCCTTTGTAGTTTCCTATAGATACTGATGATTTTGTAATCTTTTGAGTATATATTGAAGTTTAGTTATTTTCAATCATATGGATCTTAATGCTTTTGAGAGTTTGATCAACTTTTAATTGATTTGATGAAATCTAATGAATCTAGACATAGGAATTCGGATTTTAGATCATACGTATGGTTGATACATGTTCTATTTCATTCAATTGGCTTGGATGCGATGATTCATTAATAGGATAGAAATATACCTATTGGCCATGCATAGTGTGTAATTGAAAATAGATCATTCATGAGTAGAGTTTGCACTAATTCTCAAGGAAACTTAGTGAGCTGAGTAAATGAAACCAGGGTTAATTGACCTAGACATAGGCTTTTAACTAAATCAGATTCTCAAGCTAACTTAACAAATCTTTGATGTTGCTTGTAAGGGTTATATGACATTAGTTGGAATAGGAGATGAAAAAGGAATTTATTATTTCTCTATTTATCTATTTATCTTAGATTTATTGTTTTACAGTCTTTATATTTCTTTAAACATTCCTTTATAAATTTAATGCCTTTGGATAGCATTAATTACATAATACTTGTCTCTTACATGAAATACATATTCATCGTGGGAACGATATATGACTCTTAGCTATAATACAAGTGCGACCTGTGTACTTGCGGTAAGCAAAAGAGTGAATAACTGATAAAGTAAAAAGTTAGTAAGCTGATAAAGTCAAACGTTAGATAGTTAGAAAGTTAATAATTAGGTTAGTAAGTTAGTAAGTTTGAAAGTTAGATTTAAAGTGTAGAAAGTAAAATACAAAAAATAAAGTGCAGAATATAAAATACAAAAAAAATACAGAAAGTAAATTTAAAACATGAAAATCGGAGAGAGGCAGAGCCCCACCAGAGCCAGCGAAGGAGGAAGAAGAAAAGAGTCAAGATTATTTCATTAATAATTAAAATTACAGAGGGAGAAGAGAGAGTTTCTCTCACTAAATTAGTACGTTAATAAGAATTGGTATAGATAATGAAAAGGACTATTCAAACCCTTGAGGATATGCTGAGAGCATGTGTGCTAGAGCAAAACGGGAGTTAGGATACGTTTATACCCTTAGTGGAGTTTGCCTTCAACAATAATTTTCATACTAGCATAGGTATGGCACCGTACGAAGCACTTTATGATAGAAAATGTAGGTCACCTTTATATTGGTATGAGGTTGGAGAGAAAACCATTTTAGCTCTTGAATTTGTACAGTAGACCACAGATCTAATCAAAATGATCCAGGATAGATTGGTTACGGCTCAAAATAGGCAAAAAAATTATGCTAATAAGAGGAGAAGACATTTAGAGTTCAGTAAAGGAGATCATGTATTCTTGAGAGTCACTCCGACAAGAGGGTTTGGTAGAGCATTGAAAACCCAGAAGTTGAATCCTCGTTTGATTGGTCCCTATCAAATCCTAAAAAGAATTAGACTTGTAGCCTATCAAATTGCACTTCCACCCAGTTTGCCAAACCTTCACGATGTATTCCATATGTCACAACTTAGGAAGTACAATCTAGATCCTTCACATGTCATAAGAAATGAATTTGTGCAGTTAAGAGAGGATTTGTCTTATGTTATGCGACAGATGAGGATCGTGGACAGAGGGATCAAAAAGCTTAGAGGTAAGCGGATTCCTCTGGTGAAGGTTCTTTGGGATGGCATTAGTTTTGAGGAGGCGACTTGGGAGTTGGAGTCCTACATGCAGCAAGACTACCTGTAGTTGTTTATATGAGGTAAGTAATTTTTAGGATAAAATTTTAAAAAGTGGGGGGAGAAATGTAACATCCTCTTCAACATGTCAGACTTATAAATAGTTATAGAGGTAGCTTAATGCTTGCTTAACATGCCTATTTAATTTTGTGATAATATGAGTTAGTTTAGACACTTTGTTATAAGTCGAAAGGTGAAAAGTAGCTTAAATGGCCTAAATATTAGCTTAAATGGCTTAGCTAATGGAAATAAATGTGGATAATTTGTTTCTAAATCACAAATGTGTATTTTGTGATGTGGTTAAAGTTTGGGAATAATCGAAGTCTGTTTGATATTTTTAGGCATACTGGTTGTGTATTTTAATACCAGATTGACTAGTCACATATGGAAAATTGTAATACTAGTTAAATGACTTTTTAAATGAATCTTAGTATTTATTTTAAAATAGTTAAAACTTGAAAAACTTGATTTAGCTAAAGTTGAGTGTTTTTAGCAAATCAGGAAATATCAGTGTTATAATGCTTGGTCCTTAGTTATCCATGGTTTCAGCCTTTTTACTTAGCTCTTAGTCTCTTATTTGTCACTTCATTATTTTTTTTCACGGCTGGGGAAAACAAAAGCAAAAGCAGCAAGAGAGAAAATAGAAAAAGAAGGAAAACAAGAGAAAGAAGAGGAAAGGAAAAAGAGGAGATCAAAGAGGAAAGGCAAGCTTGAGGATTTGTGATTATCTTCATCATCACCACCATCTTTGCTACTCAAGGTAGGGGTTCTTGAGCCTTTAAACTTCTTTCCTTCTATTTTCACCATTATTGTAGAAGTGGTGCATAATATGCTAATTTGGTTGTTAGAGGTGTTTGAAGTGTATTTCTTACTTGAATAAGTTTCTTTAATTGTTTATGACTTGTTCATGGATTGAGTTTGAGTTAGAAACTTAGAACTTGTCATTTGAATCTTTGAATCCCAAAAGAGAGAGAGTTAGGTCATGGATGAGAGATTTGGTCTTTGGTTCCAAATTAGATGTCTTTGATGGTGATTATTGATTCCTAGGTGTTAGTGAACTTGTTAGGGACCTTAAATCACCTAGAAACTGGTTTGGAGTGGCCAAAATTCATGATTTGTTCTAATGGAACTGTACCACGTGCTGCAAATTATGCAGAATCAAGTTCTTGCTTGATGTAATTGATTACAAGGTCAATGTAATCGATTACAAAGCCTCTAGAAGTGAAGTAATCGATTATAAGACCAATCTAAACGGTTACCAAAGTTCTGGATTTTATGTAATCAATTCCAAGGGAAATGTAATCGATTACCAGGCTCCTAACTTTGTTGTAATCGATTACAACAAGGGTGTAATCGATTGCAAGTCCCCTGTTTGTAGAGAAAACTAAGTATTACTTGATGGGATTATTTGTGCAAGTCTTTTAGGGTGTATTGAGGCACTTTTTGGGATATTTCTTGGATGAAATTATCAACTTGCATATATGAAAAGTTTGGGAAATTATTAGATATTCAAAGGGTGATAGAATGTCTAGTTAGTGTTTAGAACTTTGTTCAACATGAGGTTAATTTCTAAGTCACTTGTGAGTGATTTTGGGATGTTATAAATACTATTTAATTGGATATATGAATTTAGCTACCTTTGTTGGATAAGTGAGGCTAAGATTCTTATGTTCTAGTGTTTGATATATGGCTTGGATATTTGGTTTTCAAACATGGTATTTGCTTGTCTTCCTATGTATTATAACCTCAGATGGTGTGCACAACCATATGACTTGAGAATGAGGTGTTGGTTCCAAATTCTCCTTACGGGTTTGCTTGTATAGTCAGGGTTATCGATGTATGGAGTTGGTATCGTTACTCTTACTTTTGTAAGGGAAACCAGTCCACACATCACCAAGTAGTGTCAGGGCGGAATGCCTATTCTACTTAGTATATACAAGGAATGTGATTCCTGGGGAAAAATAAGTAAATAGCTTGTGTTTTCAACTTAAAAATCTGCATTGACATTGCACATCCATAACATGTGAACTTTGTTTGAGCATAATCATACTTCATAACATAAGTCATCGTATAGTTGACACTTGTATGGGCAATTGTCATAGCTTAATCAATTAATTGTTTGGTAGCTTGTTCAATAATACCTTAGGATTGTATGAGCGATTCTTTGATATTATTGATTGCTGATTATTCTTTTACTTAGAATGCATTTATAGTGTTCAGTTGAATTATTTATATTAAATTATTAACTATGCTTGGTATTGATATGCTTATATTAAGAAATTATAATTTCTCACCCCTGAATTTTTTATGTAAATCCAGGTAAAGTCCCTAAAAGGATCAGGGCAAGGAAAAGAAGAAGCGAAGAAGAAAGCTTATGTATACTGTATGGCGTGTTAGCCAGTGATAGTTGTATATATAACTTTTTAATCATTCGTGGCTCTCTATAATAACTGTGTAAGTTGTTATGGAATTATATTTTTCGCATTTCTAGAAATGACATATCTAATGTGATTTATTTTAGAATATTCTGTTTATTTATTATAAATTTTATTAGGGTGTTACATGCACAATATGTTTGCATATCCTCCTTCCACTATATTTTATAAAGATTATATGATGGTATAGATAAATCATTTAAAGTGTACCTATTAATGCGTGAATTTTAATTAAAAAATTAAAGGTAAAATAAATATCATTACAAGAAATTCATGTATTGTTGGTGGATGATATGTTTGGAAATTTCAATTTTTGACAAATTTTAAGTAATTGGAAAAATACTTGGCAAAAACAAAACACTATTGGAAAATTTGCCGTAAATTATTTCCAGTTGAAAAGATCCACCATAATTTTGTCAGAAATTTACTAGCGTATTATAAGTTTGCTGGAAATTTTTTAGGTTGATATACCGGTGGAAAATAATGATGTCATTTTTGTCACGTAGAAATAGTTTTGGCGACCAATCTGCTGGAAATGTTGTTATTTTTGAAAAAAATATTACTTAAGCTATGAACTTGTATCGTAAATGAAAATGAATAAATAAATGCATTTTGACATTACAATGAAGCAAAGGAAAAAACAATTGAAAGTGTGATTTTTACACAGGATGATTTTGACTACTACCAACAAAATGTAGAATAATTCAAAAAGCAAATACATCAAGAGAACAAACTTATAAAAGAGATTCTATGTCATTAACACCATTCTTCTACTTATCGCCCAACAACCTCAAAAAGAAACAAACACACTTTTCCCGCAATAATCAAACAAACCAATACCACATTACAAAGCACAAAGAAGAACACAATCAAAATAATAACACATCAAATCCAAGAAAAAACTTAAGAAAAAATATACAATATAAACTTTGACTGCCATTGATGAAGTCTTCCATGGTCTCTGTGCTTCATTTTGTTAGATGAACAAAGCACTAAAGCTGACGGTAGCAAAATGGTGGGTAGCTCAAACCATATATACTTAAGTTATATACTTGTTGCTTTTGCAAACACCACCTTCGTAGGTTGAGAGTGATTGAAGATGCAAAGAAAGTGATTTGAGAGGAAGAGAGTGATCAGAGAAGGAGAAGGAAAAGGGAAAAGAGAAAAGAAATGGGTAAGAAGACTTTGTAGGTGTAGTTATAACTTAATTTTTGGTGGATTTTTTTGTGGCTTGATCTGTCGTAAACTGACAAAAACTGCTTCATTGATTTCCATTCCTTTTTCAGCAAATTTTCTGATGGCTCAATCCACCACAAACTATTTCTGGTGGATTTTCCTATGGATTTTATCCTCCCAAAAAATTGAAAAACTACCGTATTGATTTCTATTCCTTTTCTGTCATATTTACCCATGACTCAATCTGCCGCAAAATTGTTTCTAGAGGATTTCCTAGGGAAATTTATATGCCAAAAAAATTTGAAAAACTACCGCATTAATTTTAGTTCATTTTCTAACAGATTTTTTGGCAGCTCAATCCTCCACAAAACTATTTTTGGCAGACTTTCCAAAGGAATTTATTTGGAAAAAAATTGAAAAACTACTGCATCAATTTACATTCCTTTTCTAGTAGATTTTTGGCAACTCTATTTGCTATAAACTGATTCCTATTAATTTTCCTGTAGGATTTATCTGCTACAAAGTAATTATTTATTGGCGAATATAATTCTATTAGAAAATGCCAATGATAATATGTGAATTTGTTGTAGTGTATGTTTTTAACAGAATAATTAATTAGTAGACATGATAAATATTTTTTTGGTTTTTGCTTTTAATAAAAATTATGACACGAACTAGTTATTTTGGTTTCTAAATTCTAAGATTGTTTTTTAACCAAATAAGTCACTTTATTTGTTATAGCCTTTTTTTTATTAGTTTGGCAACAAAAAAGAAGAAAAAAGTATTTTATGATGAAATATAAAGTTAAAAAAGAAAAGAAAATAAAACTAGTTAGGTATAGTGGCTGTAATGCAAGTTTTGTTGGGTTGGGTAGTGAAAACAAGGATAAAGAGAAATATGGATTGTGTGCAGTTCATATTTGAACTGCAGTTGGTGCAGTTAACATCCAACGACTAACACTATACACTTAATCTTTTCTCTAACATTTTGTCCTATAAAAAGTTTTTTTCAATGGTTAGGATTCTTTGCAGTTTTTTTAAACTATAGAGAATCTTGACTTGAAGAGCTTAGACAAAGGTTGAGCTAAATAAAGCATCACGGTGTCCATTGGAATAGAGAGTGCTTGTGGAGAAATTCTAATATGCTACAATAACAGCAATAAAAAGAACACTTCTTGAAGATATTTACCAATAAAATTTAAGTGAATATGCTTGAAATCAATAATGAAAATATTTTTGAAGTATACAATTATTACTGCTCTAAGAGCATGCAATAATTTCTTTCTTTTTAAGAACATGAAAGTGCACCTTGCATAAAGCCACATTTTGAATTACTACAAACACCCCAATCCCAGTCTCAATGGGCCCTTCCATCTTTCCCCATAGCCAAGCCAACAAGAGCCATCACCCACCTCATCAATACTTAACACTCAACCCATCATGGCCATAACTGAATTATCTCCCATTCAGTCATTCATTCTTTCTTTCTATCATCAAAACTCCAAAAATCATGTCCTCATTCGCACTATTGTCAAATAATCCATTTCATAACACTACTAACTATTAAAGACCATGCTTTGCATTTATTTTCCTTTGGACTTGTTTGCTTTTGTTATTGATCAGTACTGAATTCTATGCCCAATAAGGTAGGCCCAAAAGTCATAAGTGATGTGACCTATTCCCCTCGTGGAAGGGATTATCTCAAGAGGGCTAATCACAAGCCAACAGGCAAGGCTATGATACTTCTAGGAAATCTCCGCTATAGCACTTATAATGACCAAAATATCCTTGTTAAATACTTAGTCCCCAAGACACTCCTCCCTATAAATAGCTATAACATCATGAGGGTAAGGATCTTTTCTCGCTCATTGCACTTGTAACACCCTAGAAGATCATGATAGACTTGTAAATGGTTCTGTTGGTAGCCTAACACTAGTTTATCTTGGTTGTGAATTTATGTGACCGTCTAAGCACGTTTAGTCATTTTGATGTAGCACTATATATGGAATATAGCTATTTTTAGCCATAGTTTTGACTTAAACTACTTAATTAGTGGAAATAAGTGTGAAAAAATTATTTCTAAGTCACAAATATGTGTAAGTAGATGTGATTAAAGTTTGAGAATTTTCAGAGTTAGTTTGACATTTTTAAGCATACTTGGTTGTGTGTTTTAGTATCGAATTGACCCTCAACAGATATAGAAAATGTGAAAATGGTGAAACAAGTTTTTTTAATGAATCTTAGGATTTATTTTAAGTTTGTTGGAAGTTAAGAATCTTGGTTCGGTGAAATTCAAGCGTTCTTAGCAGATCGGGGTAAAGTAGTGTAGTCACTTAAGTTACTAAGTGACCACATGGTTGTTAGGGTAGCCTTTATAAGTGAGCAAAAGTGATACTTTTGTGTCATTTTTCTTTGGTCCTTCTTAACTGCAACAGAGAGAATCAAAGGGAAAGGCGAGAAGTAAGGCAAAGGTGGTGAATCAACCAACAAAGAGGAGGAAGAGTTTAGTGGAGCAGAGAAGCTCTTTTCAAACTTCTTTTCTGGTCTTTGAGGTAGGGGGAAGCTTAGTTTGATTACTTGTATTCATTTCTTTCATGTTTGGTTCTTGAGGGACTTAATGAAGATATGGAAGTTTGAGAGTGATTTTGTGATTCTTGAGTTGAATCTTGATGTGGTTAGTATGGTTGAGTTAGAACTGATTTGTGGATGCATTAGGATGAATTTTTCATCATTTGAATGCCTAAATTCCCTTTTGGTCATTTTTGGGGGTTTAGGTTAGATGTTGAATTAAATGAAATTGAAGTGGATTAAGAGTTGATTTGTGTAGTTGAACCTTGTTTGAGGTTAGAAAATCACTTGGAAGTGAATTTGAGTGATTATAAGATCACTTGTTCCCAATGGAACAGTGATCATTTTTGCAAAATTATGCAAAAACTGAATCTATGCCTTCAACACTTAAGCGCTGAAGACAGGGCGCTCAAGTGCCCAATGCCCAAGAAGAGCTTGTGATGCATGTGGTGCACTTGAGCTCGCAAAAGTTGAGTGCCTGAGCGCCCTCAGCCCACAAGATGGTTGTGTGCTGCTGCACAATTAGCGCCTAAGCGCCGGTTTGGAAGCCCCTGAGTGCCCAGCGTTGGACAGAGTAGAGCCCTTATTTAGGGAAATTAAAAGGGATCACTTGTGTGATGCTTTCTTTTATGCTTCTTAATGAGTAGTGAGACTCTTTTAGGAATATTTGATGAAGTGTGTGAGTGAAATAAGTTTGATATGCATATAAATCAATTGTGATGCTAATTATAGAAGATAATTAGTGATTGTTTTGCATGAGATATTTGTGAAACACATTGAGGTGCGTAATATACTCTTTGTGTTGTTTGAGAAGCATAGATTAGTGAGTAATATCCTCTCTATGTACTTGTTGAATAGATTGGTGAGTAATATCCTCTCTATTATTTGTGAAACACATCGAAGTGTGTAATATCCTCTTTGTGTTGTTTGAATCATATTGGGGTGCGTAATATGCTCTCTATATTGTGTGTAATAAGGTGAGTAATATCCTTATTACATTGTGAGTGAGGAGATAAGTAATATCCTCTTTGCTTTGTTTGAACAGTGGAGGTGAGTAATATCTTGTTTGTTTTGATGGATAGTATTGGTGAGTCATATCCTCACTATGCCTGATAAACCATTACATATCATGACATATCCTAGAGTATTTAAGGTGGGTAATATCCTTAATACATCTGAGGGCTCATGACATCTTGAAACTGCGTTCATTCTTAGGACTTGCGACATATACATTAGACATAATTAAGCATAACATGACAATTGTATGGGTAATTGCGTACTTCTATGATTGAAAAGTTAGCTAAATAATCTGTATGATTGAATAATTTACTGGTATTGGAATACTTCTATTGAGATATGTTTTTCTTACCCCGATTGTGTTTCCATGTAAATCCAGGAGCGAGTTCTATGAAAAGGAAAAAGAAGATGTATGAGGACTAGCATAGTACAGATGCTGTTTTGAGCTGAGCATATATAAGTTTTATATTT
The DNA here is from genome assembly GCA_029884595.1 of Ormosia semicastrata. Taxonomy (NCBI): domain Eukaryota; kingdom Viridiplantae; phylum Streptophyta; class Magnoliopsida; order Fabales; family Fabaceae; genus Ormosia; species Ormosia semicastrata. The sequence goes on along the minus strand of JAQQTO010000056.1, from coordinate 49,951,250 downwards.
GGTTAGTTGTTTAGAGTTATGTATAACAGTATGCCATTTTGAGGCTGTGATGTATATATATAACTTTTGTTATCATGGCTCTCCATATTTATTCATTCGTATGAACGATATGGGTTTAGTTTGTTATTGTATGCTAGAAGTAGCATGGTCAATATTGATTATTCTCTTATATGACGATATATTAGAATAGTAAATATTAGGATATTACAACACTTACCTTGCACCCTCACTGACTTAAGCGTTGGAGTATCTTGCAAGTACCCAACCCCCTATTCCAACACTCCAAGCTAGAAGAAGGCTGCTGTAGTGAGTTGGTTCTGGCCTAAGGAGCCCACTCATCTAGGACAAAACATTAGCACTATTTGTGGGGATCTAGTAAATTGATACTCCCACACCTTTACCACGCCCAACACATAAAAAGCAATGGCCACAAACCAGGAATTAAGAGATGGAGTGCAAGCCTTAATGATGACTAGCCAGCCTCATTATAGGCCTACCTCTTCATAGCGACTCTGCTTTGCTATTCAATGAGCAGAACCACACATAGGAGCAACGCCCTTCTTCCCCAATTCTACAAGAAGTGAGAGCACCAAACCCACCACCCACCAACCAAGAAATACTAACTATGTTCAATGAGCAACAAAAACAATAAACGAAGATACTCTACATTCTAAACCGAAATCGAAAATGAGTGGCTAAAAATGATGCTAAAGATGGCATGGATCACGAAGCATGGAATGCTTAGCAGCCCCGCACTGGGAAGCAGGCTCATGTTGATCGAGAACAACAAAGAAGGCAGGATCCTTCTACCGCTTCTGACCCCTCACACCAACAAGGGGCCCATTATAGTTTCACTACCTATTCTCTGAGTTTATTATAGGAGCATAGCTTCCCAAAGGCTTTAAACCACTAGCCATCGAGGCATATGACAGGTCTACAGACCCCCAAGAGTACCCGAACGCCTTTATGGCCTCCATGCTGCCTTTATACTTCAGAATTCCTAACCTCCACACCTTCATGTAAATGTTAGCAACCTCTATATTTTATTTTAGACAAAAAAAACCCCATAAGTATCTTTTAAGAACAACTTAAATTTGTTGGCATTTTAGTGGATTACACATTTAACAGAAAAAGAAAATACTTGTGTTTTGTTTTAATGAAGAGAGAATATGACTTTATTACTAACTATACTTTTTTTTTTTGTTTTAAAATTTTATATTAATATATGTAATAATATTTAATATATATGATATATTCATTAATTAAAAATAAGAATGATTAGAAAATACAAGATATAAAATAAAAATAGTTCTAGAACAAAAATAATTAATACGTAATTTATAAATTATGTATAATATGAAAATGTTATATTTTTTGTTATGTATCAATTTGTTACTTAATATGTTATAAACTACGTATCAGTATGTTAATTGAAAACTATAATTTTATTATTTTATATTGTATATTTTAATACTATTTTATTTTTCAACTGTTGAATAAATCATGTATAATAATAATAATAATAATAATAATAATAATAATAATAATAATAATAATAATAATAATATTATTATTATTATTATTATTATTATTATTATTATTATTACATGATTTTAATATAAATGTAATAATGGGAGATGAAATAATAATGAGTAGAGTTAGTAATAATGTTATATTCTCTTTTTCATTAAAACAAAATACAAGTATTCTATTGTTTCATTAAAAACAGATTCTTCTATTCTCTTTATTCATTAAATGAGTAAAAGTGCATATATCTAAAATGCCCGCAAATTTAAGTTGTTCTTAAAAAATATTTGTGAAGTTTTTTTTGTCTAAAACAAAATGTGAAAGTTACTAACCAACATAAAAGTGTCCTCAAATTCCCTAGTCATCACTACAAAAGCTTAAAAAAATACTCCTAAATCCTAATGTGATCATATATAAGACCAAGTTGAACATCAGCTTGGGACTGATTCATTTTACTCTAATCATCATACATATATATATAGAGAGCGAGAGAGAGAGACAAAAGTTGTTTATAGTAAATATGTTTACTATCATCTTTATTTTCTAGATAATTTTGTGACCAAATCTTGGACACAAGGATGGACTCAAAAAATTTAGGCAATAGGGACAAGGATGACTAAGAATCATATAAATAGAAAAATAAATATTTGTTAAATATTTATATCTACATATAAAAGTACAATATTATAAAATTTAATTTTGATTCATTATTAACATCAACTATTTTTTGTATTATCATTTAATCATATATTTTTATAGCATAAAAGAATTTAACCTGTAAGATAATTATATTAAACAGACAGTGGAAACAAGTCTTTATAATTTATGGAATATATAAGAATAACAAAATTATATATAACATGTTAAAAAAATTAGTATGGGATTGTGGGAGCATATATTCCCATGACTTACATTGACCTACAATGCATGCCCATCTTGTAACACCCTGGTGTAATACTTGTGAAAACGTGATAGACTTGTATAAAGTTATAGAGGCAGCCTAATACCTGATTATTATGTCTGTGAAGTTTTGTGACTGAGCATGTTTAGTCACTTTGCTGCAACTATATGTGTTAAATATAACTATTTTCAACCCCATTTTTGACTTAGACCGCTTAGTTGGTGGAAATAAGTGTGGATAACTTATTTCTAGGTCACAAATATGTGGAAGTAGTTGTGGTTAAAGTTTGAGAATTATCGAAGTTAGTTTGACATTTTTAAGCATATTAGTTGTGTATTTTGATGCTAGATTGACCCCCAGCAGATATGAAAAAATGTGAAAATGGATTAATGAGATTTTTAATGAATCTTAGGATTTATTCTAAATTCGTTGGAAGTTGGGAAACTTGGTTTGGTTATAACTAAGTTTTCTTAACTGTTCGGGTGGATTTTGGTCACTTAAGTGACCAAAATAAGAGGGCACGACCCTATTGCTGTTTGAGGCCTATTTAAGGCCAAAATGGGAAGTAATTTTCATTTCTTTTCCTTTTCTCATGGCTGTCATAGGGAAAACAAAAAGAGAAGGAAACTTAAGGTGTTAAGGGAGAAGGATCTTTATCCAAACAAGAGAAGGAGCTTAGCTTTGCGGAGGAATAGTTAACCGACTTCATTTCTAGGAATTGTGGTAGGGGGAACCTTGTTCTTAAACTCATTTTCCTACTTTCTCCATCTTGCTCTTGAGTTATGGCTTGATGTGTGATTTTAGGTTTTGAGTTATTTTTAGTTGTTTGGACTTGAATCTTGTTATAGAACTTGATGATGGCTTGTTTATGAGTTGTTAGGTGTATGGAAATAGATTTCCAACCCTTGTATGCCCCAAATTCCATTTGAGTGGAGAATTGGGGTTTTAGGTTTTGAAAAGGATGATAATCCATGATCTTTGGTTTTGAGTGAAATCAAAGTGGTTTAAGAGGTTTAAGTTTGTGATTAATGATTTACTAAATCTTTATGAACTGATTGGGTTCTTAGAATTACTGAAAAATTAGATTGGAATGGCCAAAATTCAAGAAAAGAACTAATGGAACAGTATCACGTTCTGCAGGGTTGAAGCATGGCTTCTGGTTGGGCGACATGGCCCATGTATGAAGACACGGGGTGGGCCGTGTCTCTCTCTGCTAGAGGAATTTTGTGAATAGTGTTCACAGAGTAGGACATGAGGTAGACCATGTAGCATGACACGGGCCGTGTCTGAGGCCTGAACCTTTCAAAATGTCATTTTTGATGTTTTTCAAGTTCTTGGCTTGACGGGATCATTGGCATATATTCCCTAAAGTGTGTGAAGACTCTAATAGGAGTATTAAATGAAGTGGATATATAGTGAATTTAAATCAATTGACATGCTTGTTATTGTAGTAATTGGCATTATTATTGTTCCTTAACTATGTTGATGAGGGTGAGTCCTCATTGTAGATGGTCAAATATGATTTTGAATCAAAAGGTAATCTATCCTTCCTATCATAGTGATCATTATTGAAGATCGCGTTGATGAGGATGGTTCAATTCCCTCTCTACCCGAATTGAAGATTGTTGGAGCTGGGTTTCCAATGCTTGTTCAAAGCTTATAGAACCGGGTTCCTTTGTTTTGATCAAGGCTCATGCATTTCATGACATTACCATGGAATTGAGTTCTTGTAAATGGTATCATACATTATGCATTTCACATTTAGGTTATTGCATAGGCATAAGCATTAGTCATAAAATTGGCATAGCATGGCGATTGTATGAGCGATTGCTATCATGACATATTCATGCATTGTAGTTGTATAGGCAATTGCGTGTCTCTGAGATGGAGATGTTGTTTGCTTCTATGATTGAAGTGTTTATTTGATATTTGAGTATATTATATGTTTGTATATGTTTGTGTTGCCATGTAAATCTAAGTAATAGTTCCTCAAAAGGGAAGGAGAAGGTGAATGAAGATTAGTGTAATTATATACTTTTTGATGAAAAAGTTTGTATAATATGCTAGTTTTTGTTGTTGAAAAAGTTATGTATTACAATGTGCCTTGAGGGCAGTAATGTATATATATATCTTTTGGTTATTGTGACTCTCCATATTTACTTATTATTTATGAATGATATGGGTTAGTGGTTGGATGTTAGAAGTGACATGGTCAATATTAATTTTTATTTTATATGACGATATATTTGGATAGTAAATATTGGGATGTTACACCTGAAAAATATGATATACTTGTATATGGTTACGGAGGTAGCTCAATACCTATTTATCATGCCTGTTAAGTTTTGTGACTGTCAAAGCACGTTTAGGTACTTGGTTGTAACACTGTGTGTGAAATATAACTATTATTTGCTCCGAAAGTGACTTAAACTGCTTAATTAGTGGAAATAATTGTGGAGATTTTGTTTCTAGGTTACAAATTTGTGAGTTGTGTTATAATTAAAGTTTGAGATTAATCAGAGTTAGTTTGGCATTTTTAAGCATACTGGTTGTGTGTTTTAATGTTAATTTGACTAGAAGCTGATATGAAAAAATAGAGAAATGATGAAACATGATTTTTAATGAATCTTAGGATTTAATTTAAACTTGTTGGAAACTAGAAATCTAGATTTGGTGAAATCTAGGTGTTCTTAGCAGATCGGGGTTTTGGTACCTATCCAAGAGAAGTCAAATTTGACTTCCCTTGTTAAATATCCCATGACTGGGAGATTTAAGAAATAGAGAAGAGAAGAGAAAAGAAAGAAAGGAAAACAGAAGAGAGAAACCGAAGATGAAGAAGGAAGAGGAATCAAGTGGAGCTTGGATCCACCCTTAGCTACATATTCTTGATCTTGAGGTAAGGGTTTTTGAAGCTTATAACTACTTTTGTTCTCCTTTTCCATGTTAGACTATATTGAAGTTTAGTATGCCAAATTGAGTTGAGGTGGTGTTTTGAGTGATTTTCTTACTTGGATGAGTTCTAAGTGTGGTTTATGACTTGTTCATGCTAAGGGTTTGGATGAGAAACTGAAAACTCTCCATTTGGTCCTTTAAAGCTCAAAGTGAGGGTTTTAGGGGTTGGATGAGTGATTTAGTATTTTAATCCATTTTTGATGAAATTAATTAGTGTTTTATGTTTCCTTCATGTTATTAAACTTGTTAGGAACTTAAAATCACCTAAAAACTAGTTTGGAGTAGCCAAATTTTGTGATTTGTTCTAATGGAACAGTACCACGTGCTGCAGAATTCTGTAGAATCAAGTTCTTGCTTGATGTAATCGATTACAAGGTCAATGTAACAGATTACAAAGCCTCTGGAAGTGAAGTAATCAATTATAAGACCAATGTAATCGATTACCAGAGCTCTGGATTTTATGTAATCAATTACAAGGGAAATGTAATCGATTACTAGGCTCCTGACTTTGTTGTAATCGATTACAACAAGGGTGTAATCGATTACAACTTATTGTAATCGATTACAAGTCCCCTGTTTGTTTAAAAACTAAGTTTTACTTGCTGGGATTATTTGTGCAAGTCTTTTAGGGTGTATTAAGGCACTTTTTGGGATATTTCTTAGAGAGAATTATCAACTTGCATATATAAAAAAAAGTTTGGGGAATTGATGGGGATCACTTATGTGATGCTTTCTTCTATGCTTCTTAATGAGTAGTGAGACTATTTTAGGAATATTTGATGAAGTGTGTGAGATGAGTTTGAGATGCATATAAATCAATTGTGATGTTAATTATAGAAGGTAATTCGTGATTATTTTGCATGAGATGTTTGTGAAACATAATGAGGTGAGTAAAATCTTCTTTGTGTTGTTTAGTAAGCATAGATTGGTGAGTAATATCCTCTCTATGTGTTTGTTGAATAGATTGGTGAGTAATATATTCTTTATTGTTGTGAAACACATTGAGATGTGTAATATCATCTTTGTGTTGTTTGAGAGGCATAGATTGGTGAGTAATATCCTCTCTTTGTTGTGAGTAATAAGGTGAGTAATATCTTTATTACGTTGTTGAGTAAGGAGGTGAGTAACATCATCTTTGCTTTGTTTGACTAGTAGAAGTGAGTAATATCCTCTGTTTGTTTGATGAATAGTATTAGTGAGTCATATCCTCACTATGCTTGATAAACCATGACATATCATAACATATCCTAGAGTAGTTGTGGTGGGTAATATCCTCAATATGTCTGAGGGCTCATAACATCTTGAAACTACATTCATTCTTAGAACTTACATAGACATACACATTAGACATAATTAAACATAGCATGACAATTGTATGGGCAGTTGCTATCATAACATAAAAACATGACATTGCAATTGTATGGGTAATTGTGTACTTCTGTGATTAAAGTGTTAGATTTATGGTTGAATAATCTTTATGATTGTATAAATTGCTAGTATTGGAATACTTCTACTGAGATTTTTTTTCTCACCCCGATTGTGTTGCCATGTAAATCTAGGTACAAGTTCTTTGAAAGGGAAGAAGAAGATATATGAGGACTAGCATAGTGTAGATGTTGTTTTGAGCTGAGCTTATATAAATGTTTTATATTTGCTTAGTTGTTTAGAGTTATGTATAACAGTATGCTCTTTTTGAGGCTGTTATGTATATATATAACTTTTGTTACCGTGGCTCTCTATATATGCTCATTGTGTATGAATGATATGGGTTTAGTTTGTTGTTGTATGTTAGAAGTAGCATGGTCAGTATTGATTATTCTTTTGTATGACTATATATCTGGATAGTAAATATTGGGATGTTACACATCTCTACTTGGACTAACAAATATTATATAAATCAATAAGTGAATAGTTAAAATCTGACGCAACAATAGATTAATTTATACCAAATCTGTTATATAAGTAGAAATGAAGTGCATTAAGTTCCTATTATAAATAATATAATATGATAAGCATACAAATTGTTAAACTTAAGCTTCATTAAGGTCGGATGAAGGGTGGTTACAATTATTCCAAATTTGGTTATTCCTCTGTAAAATTTGGGTTTCTTTTTGCTTGAACTCTGTTGATGTTATTAAAATGTATTTTGTCAAGCTATCATGGCAAGGTTTACCCAAGTCATGCACAAGGTTGAGGCAACAATTTGTACTAACTGTTTCATTACCAAAAAATGTCCCAAAGAAGATCTGACTACCACAATGTGAATGTAGCTTAGCTGCACATTCTCTCAAATATTTTGCATACGTCGATAACGGCCTCGGTGCATAATTACTTTCAATAGCAGGACCTTCAGATGGCTCAAGAATTTCAGATGAAACTCTTGTTTTGACGAGCAAAGTAGCACTTGCCATGAAGACAACCATTAGACAAAAGTTGTAGAAAGTTGCCATGACTTTTCGAGATGAAATCTAATTGTTAGGTATTAAAATGCTTTGCTGGTAGTAGTAGGTGATTAATAAGGCCATATTTATAGTTAAAAATATAGTCTTAATTAACATTTACGTTAATGACTTTTTGTTCAACACTAATGAAACTAACAAAATAATTAATTACTCTTTATAAGTTATTAAACGCTAATGTTTACATTTACATTATAACGTGTTTTTGTATTCTCCATTTTTTACATTATAATAGAAGACTAAAACTTTAAATTGTATTCATAGACTTATAGTTACAATAAAAGTAAATGTACTTATTATGTTATAGAAATAGTTACTTTGCAACCACCACATTGAAGTTGCAGAATTATTAATATATGAGGTTCAGATCATTATGTTGTAGGAAGAATATGAAAAAAATTGACATTTATTGAGAACGACATTATTTCCATTGACAAAATTTATAATGTTAGAAAAGAAAACTTCTAAAAATCTTTGATGACATGCTCAAGGAAAGGTATATAAAGGTTTTATTAAATCGAGTTGGGCCATATGGTACTAAGTTTTGTGGAGTTATGGAGGTTTTGGCTTATATTTGATTATACATATATTATTACGATTAAAACATCAAGCTATATGTCATTTTTTTAAGTGTTCATATGTTATTAAACTCTCTCTTTATATATTATTAGCATATCGATTGGCACTTTTTTTCCCGTTAATATTTTTATTTTTATTTAAGATAATAAAATAAATGATGATAAAGAGTGTTTATATTAAATTAAGCATATAGTAAGAAGTTAGTAAGTTTTTAAAGACAATTATTGTTAGACAGTAATAAGTATTTACAATTTTATCTTTTAATATTTATCTATAAATAAATAATTAATAATAGAATCTAGATCCTCTCATGTTACTTACTAACATAAGAGAGTCATGCTATAAGAGAAAAAGTTAGAAATGCAAAATTAACATACCATACATAAATAATGATGAGTCTTATTATATTCAAATTTGTGTTTTTCTCTGTTATAACATGATCATCTTATGTTAGTGATGAGTAACACGAGAGGATTCTTGATCCTTAATAATATGATAATTTGAAAAAAAAGAAATTTAAAACTAAAATAGAAAACTCCCTTTATACATATTGTATAAATAATTTAAATATAGATAGATTATATGGATACAAATTAATTTTACTTAATTTTTTTATATTTAATTAGAGCAATTTCGTTACACTAATTATATTTAAGGATTTAATTTAAATGTATTGTCGTTAGTAAAAGTCTTCTATCTTGTCATTCAATTATACATTGTTATCTCATAAAAAATATTTGACTCTCATAATAACTATTTTAAAAGTCACATATATAGTAATATATGATTGGTTGATGGTATAAAAACTTTTACATTGACAAGATATCAAAATTAAGTTCTATATTTAATACATATTAATTTCATTTAATTTTTTTCATATATATTGACAACAATCTCACTTAAATCAATAATAGTAAGGGCACAATATGTTTGTATACTTTCCTTCCACATTATGTTATAAAGATTATATGATGGTGCGGATAAACCATTTAAAACTATATCTATTAACGGATGAATTTTAAATAAAAAATTAAAGGTAAAAGAAATATATTTTTAACAGAATAATTAATTAGTAGACATGATAAATATTTTTTGTTTTTGCTTTTAATAAAAGTTATCACACGAACTAGTTGTTCTGGTTTCTAAATTCTATTTTCTAACCAAATAACTCACTTTATTGGTTATAGCCTTTTTTTTCCTATTCATTTGGCAACAAAAAGAAAAAAGATGTATTTTATGGATGAAATATAAAGGTTAAAAAAAGACAAAAAAAAAAAAAAACAACAACACTGATTAGGTATGGTGTTTGCAAGTTTCCCCGAGATGGGTACACCACTGGGTTAGGAATATTGGAGAGAAGTGATAACAAGGACAAAGAGAAGAGAACAGTCAAAGGCTGAGTTAAAGAAAGCGTCATGGTGTCCGCTGGAATGGAGAGTGCTGGTGGAGAAATTCTAATATGCTACTATCAATGTTGAAGAAAGATATTTATTATTGATTTAAGTTGATTTATTTAAAATATATGTAAATATACTTAAAATTAATAATTTTTTAAAACATGTAATTATTACATTTTAAGAATATATAATAATTTCTACTTTTAAATTCAATAAGATCAAAGTGCAAACTGCACAAAGCCACATTTTGAATTACTACAAACACCCTCATCTTAGTCTCTGTAGCTCTTCCATCTTCTCTTATGAAAAAAATTTTAGTGAAAACTTCTTACTTTAAGCATATAAATTAATTTTTGACATGTATAAAATAATTTCAGTAGAGAGATATATATTTTTAACATAACCCATATATTTTTATACATATCAAATTTTGATTTATGTTGATACTCAATTTTATCCATCTTCTTTATTTTCATTTTTATTTAATTTAATTTCTTTTTTTTTAAAAAAAAAAAAAATTTTGTATGGGTCAACCCATGACCCATTTCTCTTCTCAACCCATAACCCATTTTCTCAACTTTTCCCTTCCTGCTGCTGCCACCGAAAGCTTGCATTGATTTGGATTAAAGCTTCTATCAGTTTCTTTTCCCTTTGGCATTTCTACCATTATTTCTAATCATTATCTTGCCTGTTTGCATTTCAAAACGTAAAAGCAAATTAATTGTGAATGTGAATCAAAGCAAGAATAAAGGGGGAGAATTCAATCATTCAGAAGGAACCCACGTGAAATCACAGAGCTACAGAGGATTCGAAAAAATAGGAGCAAAAAATCACAGACTGAGAAAAATTCCCATTCATCCTACGAAAATTCTCTGTTACCCGAAATCCCTGCAGCAAACCACCATCATTCACATACCAAGCATCACCAAAAGCCTTCTTCACTTACCTTCTACTTTCTTTCCATCTCTCGCACATGCCTATTCTTACCATTTTTCTTCACCCATTCTCACCATCAGATTGACCCATTCTCTCGCAACCTTCACTTCATATCTCTCCACGTTGAAAACCACCCATCGAACCCAACATCACAATCTTCTCCCTTTAACCAACCATCCACCCACCCAACTTTGATTCCCTTCTCATCATCTTCCACACCAATCCACTCCCGAAAGCCACCCCAAATTCCCCATAACCTTCCCACCAACAACCTTCCAACATCATCATCCTCTACCCAAAACAACACTACCCCATCCCAAGCTAGCAACCACCTGCCTATACTTTAGTCACGTCGCAAGCCACCATTCTGCCATCCACGTCGTGACCCCAACCAGCAGCCACCGTCCTCGCCGTCGCGCTTCACTCACCATAACCACTCGGATCCGAGCCCCCACCCGCGAATCATCACCGTGATCCACCACGGAGCCCTTCATCGCTCCACGCGTAGCAACCGCGCCTCCTCCACGCTGAACAGCGAGCCATCTCCACCGCAACAGTGCGCGCGAACTCATCGTCTTCCGCCGAAACGCCGCTCCCCACCAGTAAACCACCATCAAACCCGGATCCACAACTCATTGTTCGCACCGCCGGGAACACCGCGCCACGCATTCCCAAGCACCACCGTGAGCTCCCCACCGTGAGTTTTCCCTCTCCCCCTCATTTTCTTTCTTTTCAATTTTCGTTTGATAGCTTCGAGACTAAAGTCTCTTTTATCTTCCTATGCATTTCATTTTCTTTTTCTTTTTTTTTTTTTTTTTTCGATGGGCTTCAAATTTATTTTTTTTTTTTTTTTTTCTTTTCTTTCTTTTTTTTTTTACTATAATAGAAAAAGATGTGAAATAAAAAATCCAAATGAGTTTTGAATTCTAGGATTTAGTACTTGTTTGATCATATTTATTTTACTTGATGATATGTTTTATATTGTATTTTGTGACTAATAAAAAATAAATAAATAAAATAAAAATACATAAAATATAAAAAAAATCATAAATAAATAAAAATGTAATGAAAGTGAGTTTGTGACTTGTTTTGATTATAGTTTATCTGTCTCTTTATAACTTGTGAATTTTTTTATTGATTAAAACTAGCCTATGACGGAAAAATTGAGAGAGATCGAGCGCCGATCGATCGATTACACTCTTCCCGATAATCTTGAGGCTTTATATTGGATTTTGCCAGAGAGCTACGTGAAGTCTAATCCCCACATAAAAATTAAAATAATTATGTAAATTAAAATATATTTTTTTAAATAAACCAAAATAAACTTTTCTTTTTGTAAAATAAAGTATTCAAATAAAAGTGAACAATTTCATACAGTTCAACATCATGATTGTGGTGAATTAAAGTTTTATTTTTCATGAAGACATTTTTTTGAAATTAATGCAAAAATCTCCTTGTGCCTAAAAATATTTTTCTCCTTGATTACAAAAGAGATTTTATTTGGCCATTTACTTTAAAAATCATTTTCTTACCTTAAACAAATTTCTTTGAGTTAAAATTATTCATTGGAATATTTTTATTTTTTTTTATTTGGCCATTTTATTTTGAAAATTACTTCTCTTCAAAAAGATAAAATTTTAATTCACCACTTTTATATAATATGTTGTAGACTTTGAATTTGTTCTAAAATAATAGCTATTTAGCCACCCATTACTTGTCTTAGTCATTTATCATTCTTGATATTATGCTTGACAAAATGGGACATGTCAAAATAAAAAAATAAAAAAATTCTTTTCTTTTAATTAATAAAGGACCAATTAAATTAATCTTGCAAATAACATTAGATTAAATAGGTAACCGTTCTTAGAACGGACGGTGTAGGTGCTAACACCTTCCCACCCGTAATCAACCCCGAACCTCAAACTCTGAAACGTAGACCATCTTTTAGGTGTCCAATTGCGCCATTCCATTTAATGGATAAAGCGATTGGTGGCGACTCCCAACACCCCGAGGTCCTATCCTCCTTGTTCTTTTTATTTTCGCGGCGCCCTTCGGGACGGTTGCGACAGCTGGCGACTCCACTGGGGAGTGTTTGGAGGGTTAAGCCTTATTTTAATCTCATGTTATTTGCTCTTTAATTATATTGGTCCATTTTTGTTTGTTTATTTGTTATTTGTTTCATATTATTGTACATTTTGTTTACATTATATTTATTATATTTCGCTTTGTAAATAAGTTCTCTCATGTACACTTCCACACACAAGCTCTCTGCCCGAGCTCGATTACCTTGTAGGCTTAGACAGAGGGTGAAGTAGTGTTGCTTTGTGGGACCGTTGGTCTCCGTTTAGGCACATGAAAACCCTCGCTCAAATTGAACTCTTTCCGCTTGTAACCTATCATGGGTGAGGATGGAGGACCCTTGCTAGCCAAAGTGTTGGTGACAAAGACAGGGACAATTTGGGGACCTTTGTCCGATAGGGGTCTAGAACCAAAGCTCTCACTTGTAGATATAATCTTAGAGCTATCATCATTCATAGAACTTATCTCGTGATCGGGTACCAAGATTAGGTACCCCCTTTTCCTCTAACATATGAGGAATTTCTGTTTGTCTTTTATTTTGTAGTTGTTAACTTTTCTTTTATCTTGCATTTGCATATTTGGTCCAATCCTGTGAAGATATCGATAAACCTCAAGCATGAATAAGGGAAAGATGACTCTAATGTCTGAGGTGGCAGAGAGTATCAAAATTGGCCGTCGGTGAAGAGTCTGCAAGAATTCAAGCCAAGGAAGGAAATAGTTTGCGTCGCGAGAATGTTCCTTTACCTCTCTTAAAGGGGAGCCATGACTTTGAGCAAAATGACTTAAGGAGGCTCCGTAATGCGTGGTGTAGCATGAGAAGACAAGAAGAGTTCAATGACAAGTATGGAGATATTGCAGCTCTCATGTTCATCACCCCTGACCTCCAAATGTTGAAAGCTATGCTCCATTTCTGGGACCCATCATATCGGTGTTTTACTTTCCGACAATTTGACTTGGTGCCCACGATTGAGGAGTATGCTAGGCTTCTTAATAGAGACGACGTGCTAAAGGACAAAGTGTACTCACATGACCCTAAGAAGACGCCGAGAAGGATGCTGTCCAAATTGATAGGGATTCATGCCAATGAACTGGACAAGTACATGGTGGATGAAGGACGAAGTCTAGATTCGGAGTTCTTGCTTAGGCTGGTTGAAGTTCAAATTGATCAAAGGTTTGGTTTGGTAGCACTAGCCCTTGCTATTTATGGGTTAGTAATTTTCCCAAGATGGAAAAATCAAATAGATGGACACGTGATCAATTTGTTCGAGCAGATTGAGCATGGGGTACACCCAGCCCCACCAATTTTAGCCGAGACAATTCGATCTCTGAACTACTGCCGAGTCCATCAAAAAGGAAGGTTTTGGGGATGTGCACCATTACTTGCAGTATGGATGCTTAGTCATATGCCAATGTTGAAGTGCTTTAACCATCCAGAAATTGATCTGAAACAGTATGTCATACCTAAGCACCCGCTCTCTCTATATGGTCGTGACAATTGGCCTCCCCGAACTCCGACGATGAGGCAATGGATCAGTTTTTTCATGGAAATAAAAGAAGTGGTCTGGAGGGCCAAGTGGTTTCCTCACACTTATACCATATATAGATGTGGAAGCAAACCTTGGGTTCCACTTATTGGCCCATGGGGAGTAGTGGGCTATGCTCCAGCTATGGTCCGAAGACAAATGGCATCCCTGCAATTCATTCCGATGACTCATGGATCATGTCCAAATTTGAATTCTCGTATGACGATGAAGGAACCAGTCATAAAATAAAAGAAGTCATTGAAGATTGGAAGGACACAAGAAGTGTGAAGCCCGGTCTCCCATCATCTGAAACGACACCAGAATACCCAATTTGGCAGGCTAATAGGAAGAAGGGGTTTCTTGCTCCCAAGGTACAGGGTCCAGAGTTACCAATACACCAATTTAATGAACCCAATGACTACTATGCCGAAGCAGAGGGGCGGTACGAAATCATTTATCGGCAGTGGACTACTGAGAGAAGGTCCTTGGAAGATCAACTTGGCACTACAAGAAGAAAAATCCAAAGTCAAGAACAAGAGACAGCCTCTAAAGATATTGAAATAGAGAGGTTAAGGAAAACATGTCAAGCCCTCGAAATAATCATTCAGGGGAAAGATGGTCAACTTCAAGAATTCAAGAATGAAGTTAAAATCTTGAATCAACATTTGGAAAAGCATGTTGAATGGTCTACTTTCTTGGAAAGTAAGAAGAATCAGTTAGAGGATGATGTTCTTTTCTTGACTAATGAAAAGAATTTCTATCGTAATGCAAGCCAAGAAATGGAGCGGAAAGCCGAAATGGTTCTTGATAATATGAGGGAAATCTCCAACCATTCAAGAAAGAGGGCAAAAGAAATCATCAAAGTGGAAGCCAAGCTAGCACCAGGAGAAAACCAAGATATTTTGACTCGGGTTAGAAAGGACCTTGACTTCCTAGGAAAATTTCACTGAAATTAGTTTCTTGTTCTAGGAATGCTGATGTAATGACTCTTTCCATCTTATTTTGTAAAGCTAATTTCTCCATCTGACTTGAGGAGTAGCAAGAATCAACATATGTAAAACTCTCTATGACCATAGAGCTTTTTCCCTTTGAATAAATGAGGTTTATCGATATCGCTTGCTGCTTTGGATCACGTCTCTACATGCATAGTTTTATTTTTTGCATTTTCTTTTTCATATTTTCTAATAATAAAAAATGAATACAGAAAGGAAAACTGTCTCTACGACACCCATATAGGACTCGCTCTCAATCAAGAGTCATGGATGAACTGGGTCAGTCACAAGAGGAGTTGAGAAGTGAAGTAAGCCAGCTCAAAGAACAAATGGCCAAGATCTTGGAAATTCTGGAAAAAACGAAGAACACAGAGGGGACTCCTTCAAAGGCAAATGATGATCCTTCTGCCACGCCTGCACACCCGCCCGGCTTTACGCCAGTTCCTTGGCAGTATCCTAGTGTCACCTCTCAAGGGGCCATGATGCCACTCACAATTTACTCAAATAATCCTGAAGCACAGGCATCTTCATTCCCACCATATGGGCCTTCCACCTGGTTATGTGCCACCATTATCCACCAATATTCCGAGGGCGGTGCAAGCAGGTCCCAACGAGTTCAAACCCTCTCCAAGGATCTCAACCAAATATCGGTGAGATTCCTCGGTGCCGGTTTCTATTCCACCTTATGGCATTTCTCCTGGTTTTATGTCATCCCAAATTACCAACCCTCTTGAGAGCGGCTCTTCATTGGTAATACCTACTTCGTGGCCACAAGGTTCGACTCGGCCCAACCTCCTTTCTACATGCCACAGTTTTTTCCCCATAAAGTCGCTGGAACTTCTCCGCTGAACCCTTCAACTGAAGGCATTCAATCCAAGGGAAAATTAGAAGTTTTGGAAAAAAGACTGCGAGCCATAGAAGGAGCAAGTAGTTATGGTCTTCTAGATGCCTCAGAGCTTTGTCTTGTCCCGAATGTGGTAATCCCTCCAAAGTTTAAGGTCCCGGATTTTGAAAAATATAAGGGAACCATTTGCCCAAAGAATCATCTGACCATGTACATCCGCAAGATGGCATCCCATGCTCATGATGATAACCTGTTGATTCATTTCTTCCAGGATAGCTTAGCTGGGGCAGCTTCTAATTGGTATACACACCTGGAACGTGCCCATATACGATGCTTCAAGGACTTGGCGGATGCTTTCTTAAAGCAATATAAGTACAACATCGATATGGCACCAGATAGGCTACAGTTACAAAACATGGTTAAGAAAGGAGCTGAAACCTTTAAAGAATATGCTCAGCGGTGGAGAGAGATAGCTGCTCAGGTTGAACCCCCATTGACAGAAAGGGAAATGGTGGCCACATTCATTGACACTCTCCAATCACCCTTCTATGACAAAATGATAGGGAGTGTGTCGTCGAATTTCTCAGACATGGTTATCATCGGGGAAAGAATCGAAGGAGGAATGAGAAGTGGAAAGATTGAAAGCTCAATGGGGACATTTAGTGCCAAAAAGCCTCCAGCAGGGAAGAAAAGAGAAGGAGAAGCCCATGCTGTGACTTTCGATCAAAGGAGTTTTGCCCAAGGGAGACATAGCCAGACACTTGTTAACCCTCAACCATCCTTCCAACCTCCCTACATGCCTTACTATCCATACATTGCTAATGCCTCTCAAGCTCCATATCCTCAGCCTTATCACCCAATGATCCCTTATCGTGCACCATCTCCTATCCCAAATCAAACACTCCCTACCATACCATATCAACCAACCCAACCATGGGCCCAAAACCCAAATACCAATCAAAGAAGGCCGCCAGCTAACCAAGAAAAGAAACCTGTCCAATTTGACCCAATTCCCATGACCTATACTGAACTGTTACCACAACTCTTCCGAAATTCATTATTGGTTCCTTGCCCAATGAAGCCATTGGAACCCCCCTACCCAAGAGGGTTTGACCAGAATGCTAAATGCGAGTACCATGCTGGGGCCGTAGGTCACTCAACAGAAAATTGCAGAGCCTTGAAGTTCAAAGTGCAAGACTTGATTAATGCCAAATGGTTAAACTTTAAGGAAAAAACTCCTAATGTAGGCCGCAATCCCTTGCCTGATCATGGAGGTCCAGTAGTTAATGCCATAGAGAAGTCTTCTGGACGATGCCTCATAAGTCAGGTAGCTGAGGTGAAAACTCCCATGAGAGTAATTTTTCAAGAGCTTTGCAAATATGGGTTGATACAAAACCAAGTTGAGTTTAAAAAGGCCAATGAAGATGAAACAGTGTGCAAGATTCATGGGGAAGTCGGGCATTCTATTGAAGAATGTGATGAATTCAAGCAGATCCTCCAAAGTTTGATGGACAGTCACCTAGTGCAAATAAGCAATCGAGACGATAATGGTGACGTCTATATGGTCAAGGAAGTTACACCTCCACCAGTTCAAGAGGTTACCAATACCTATGCAACACAACCAATCATAGGGCAAGCTCCAGGCATACCAAGGCCATTGACAATTCATTATAGTAAAGAGGTGTCTCCGCAAGTCTCTTTTGGTCGAATCCTATCACTATTCAAGTGCCGACTCCTTTTCCCTATAAGGATACCGTGTAGTCATGCCTTGGAAATATGATGTGCAAGTCGTTGTGAATGATCTCCAAGACAATCAAATGAAAATCTCATCGGCTATCTCTAGCATATCTGGGATTGGTGGAATGACTCGGAGTGGTCGTATTTATACACCTGAGTATTTGCGTAAAGACCAAGTGGAGGAAGTGGAAAGAATTCGGAAAGGAAAGGCAAGATAGGAAACTTCTATTGAAGAAGCCTTGAAAGAAAAGGAAGAACCAAAGGCAACACAAAGAAGAGGTCTATAAGAAAGAAGTGACTGAGGAAGAAGCTTGTGAATTCTTAAAATTCATAAAGCAAAGTGAATACAAGGTGGTGGATCAACTGAACCGCACCCCTGCAAGAATATCACTCTTATCCTTATTCTTGAACTCTGAACCACACAGGAAGGTGCTAATGAAAGTGCTTAATCAAGCCCATGTTTCTCATGACATCACGGTTGACAAGTTAAATGGCGTTATCAACAACATCACAGCAGATAATTACATCACTTTCACCGATGATGAAATACCCAATGAGGGGAGGGGACATAATAAAGCACTTCATATCTCAGTAAAATGTCAAGACCATATCATGGCTAGAGTACTGATGGATAATGGCTCTTCCTTGAATGTGATGCCAAAGTCGACACTCTCTAAATTACCTTTTGATGGGTCACACATGAAATCAAGTGCGATGATAGTAAGGGCATTTGATGGCACGAGGAGAGAAGTCATAGGGGGATTGAAATACCAGTTCAAATTGGTCCCTGCACTTTCAACATACTCTTCCAAGTAATGGACATTGCACCATCCTACAGTTGTCTATTAGGACGACCATGGATTCATTCTGCTGGAGCCGTGCCTTCCACCTTGCACCAAAAAGTCAAATTCATAGTTGATAACAAAATGATTACTGTCTTTGGTGAAGAAGACCTACTGGTGAGCAAGCCGCTAGACACCCCTTATATTGAAGCTACAGAAGAGGCTTTGGAGACTGCCTTTCAAGCACTCGAGGTTGTTAATACCATTTATATAAAGGAAGGAGCTCCAATTTCTAAACCGCAGCCGTCTGTTGCATCTGTAATGATGGCTAAAGTTATGCTAGAAAGAGGTTATCAGCATGGAGAAGGGCTGGGCAAGAAACGACAAGGTGCCACAGGACTTTTTCAACCCTTTGAAAATAAAGATAGATTTGGGCTGGGGTACAAACCTACCAAAGCCGATAAGAGGAGGATAATGGAAGAGAAAAAAGAGAAAAGGTTGGCTCGCTTGGAAAATCGAGAACCCAAAGTGAAGGAAGTCCCCATCTGTGACATAAGACAAAGCTTCCGGAGCGCAGGAGTTGTGTTCGTAGACCAAGTGACCGCAGTTGAAGATGATTTTGTTAGTCATATGGACCTGGTGTATGCATGTTCTTCGGATACAAGACTCGACAACTGGGAGATCTCCGAGTTTCCAATAACCTTAGAGTCTCTTTCAAAGTAATTCTGTAGTGCTTTTTCCTTTAGCTCTGCCCAAGGCTTTAGGATTTTCATTTGTAAATGGGCTCACATGTTTCATTTCCAATAATTGTTATTAATAAAATGCATTTTTGAGTTCTCTCATTTTTCATTTCATTAGCTTTCATCCCACCATTATCATGACCTACTATTCATTTCATTTTTCTTGTGTCAACATCACTTATTGCAGATCTGAAAATGACTCTCTTGAAAGTGACAGTGTCAATATCTCATCATATAATTTTGAACACCCTGTTAATCATACTGATGAGGATAATGAGGATGATTGGGAAACTTCACCTGAGTTAATGAGATTACTTGAACAAGAAGCTAAAGAAATCCAACCCCATGAGGAACCAATTGAAGTAATTAATTTGGGGACTGAAAATGATGAGAAAGAAATCAAAATTGGTACCTCGATGAAAGAGGATGAGCGTAACAAGTTGATTAAGCTCTTGTTTGATTATAGTGATGTTTTTGCATGGTCATACCAAGATATGCCTGGGCTAGACACTGACATAGTTGAGCACAAATTGCCACTAAAACCTGGGTATCCTCCGATTAAGCAAAAGTTGAGACGAATAAAACCTGAGATGTCCCTAAAAATCAGAGATGAAGTAAAAAGACAGTTTGATGCTGGATTTCTTGCAGTTGCAAAATACCCACAATGGGTTGCCAATATTGTTCCTGTCCCAAAGAAAGACGGGAAAGTCCGAATGTGTGTAGACTATCGAGACTTAAATAGGGCTAGCCCTAAAGATGACTTCCCGTTACCTCACATTGATGTTTTGGTGGACAACACTGCTCAGCATTCATTTTTTTCCTTTATGGATGGTTTCTCGGGATACAATCAAATCAAGATGGCACCGGAAGACATGGAGAAGACCACATTCATCACCTTATGGGGCACTTTCTGCTACAAAGTGATGCCTTTTGGCTTAAAAAATGCTGGGGCAACGTATCAAAGAGCTATGGTGACATTGTTCCATGACATGATGCACAAAGAAATAGAAGTTTATGTGGATGATATGATTGTAAAGTCAAAAACAGAAGAAGATCATATAATCAATCTGCAAAAGCTTTTTGAGCGATTAAGAAAGTTCAAACTCGATTGAATCCTGCAAAATGCACTTTTGGTGTCGATCGGGCAAACTATTGGGGTTTGTGGTGAGCCGAAAAGGAATAGAAGTTGATCCCGACAAGGTTCGAGCAATCTTGGACATGCCAGGTCCTCGCATTGAAAAAGAAGTTCGAGGATTTTGGGAAGGTTGAATTACATCGCTCGATTCATATTCCACTCACAAAGAACATGTGAGCCGCTCTTCAAGTTGTTACGCAAGAATCGGCCAGGTCAAGTGGAATGATGATTGCCAAAGAGCCTTTGAAAAATCAAGCGGTATTTACAAGAACCCCGGTTTGGTGCCTCCAAAGGTGCCGGAGACCTCTCATTATGTATTTGACGGTTCCTGGATGAGTCTATGGGTTGTGTCTTGGGGGGCAAGCATGATGAGTCCCAGTAGGAAAGAACGTGCCATCTATTATTTAAGTAAAAAGTTCATCGACTATGAAGCAAAGTACTCATTGTTAGAGCGAACTTGTTGTGCCTTGGCATGGGCTGCCCATCGATTGAGGCAATACATGTTGTGTTACACTACTTGGTTGGTGTCCAAAATGGATCCTATCAAGTATATCTTTGAGAAACCCGCTCTCACTGGGAGAATCGCGCGATGGCAAGTTCTATTATCGGAGTATGAAATTATTTATGTCACCCAAAAGGCAATTAAGGGAAGTGCCCTTGCAGATTATCTGGCTAACCAAATAGAAGATTATGGGTTGATGCAATGTGAGTTCCCTGATGAAGATATAATGGCTCTGTTTAAAAATGAAGAATCTTCTGAAAAAGAAAAATGGACTATGTGGTTTGATGGAGCCTCTAATGCACTGGGGCATGGCATTGGAGCCATCTTGATCTCCCCTGAAGATAAATACATCCCAATCACAAAGAAGGTTGTGTTTTGACTGTACTAACAATATAGCGAGAATCGAAGCATGTGCTTTGGGTATTCAGCAAGGAATAGAATCGAAGCAAAGATCTTGGAAGTATATGGGGACTCTGCCTTGGTCATTCATCAACTAAAAGGAGAATGGGAGACCCGTGATGCCAAATTGATCCCATACCATGTTTACATCAAAGAATTGATTGAGCAATTTGATGAAGTCACTTTTCATCATGTTCCTCGAGAAGAAAATCAGTTGGCTGATGCTTTGGCCACGCTATCATCAATGTTCCAAGTAAGTCATGAAAGAGACCTACCACTTATAAAAATGGAAAGTCGTGACTGTCCTGTATATTGTCAAGTGGTCGAAGATGAGCCTGATGGAAAGCCGTGGTACCATGACATCAAATGCTTCATCAAGAATAGGGAGTACCCTCTAGGTGCTTCAGAAAATGACAAGAGGACCCTGAGGAGGCTCGCAATGGGTTATTTTCTGAGTGGGGAAATACTTTACAAAAGAAATCATGATATGGTGCTTCTAAGATGTGTTGATGCAATGGAAGCAGAAAAGATTATCGAAGAAGTACATGAAGGTTCCTTTGGAACTCATTCTAATGGACATGCAATGGCAAGGAAAATCCTAAGATCTGGTTATTATTGGTTAACCATGGAAAATGATTGCTTCAATCATGTGAAGAAGTGCCACAAGTGCCAAACATATCTTTGATAAGATCAATGCGCCTCCAAATTCCCCTTGAATGTCCTAGCAAAGACCATGGCCATTCTCCATGTGGGGTATGGATGTTATAGGACCTATTGAACCTAAGGCCTCAAATGGGCATCGCTTTATCCTTGTCGCGATAGACTACTTCACCAAATGGGTTGAAGGCGCTTCTTACGCCAATGTGACTAGGAATGTGGTGATCAAGTTCATCAAAAGAGAGTTGATATGTCGTTATGGTCTACCGAATAAGATCATCACCGACAATGCAACTAACTTGAATAACAAAATGATGAAGGAAATGTGCGAGAATTTCAAGATCCAACATCATAACTCCTCACCATACCGCCCAAAGATGAATGGGGTCATGTGAGGCAACAAACAAAAACATCAAGAAGATCATCCAAAAAATGGTTGTGACATATAAAGATTGGCATGAGATGCTTCCCTTTGCTCTGCATGGTTATCGCACGTCTGTCCGTACCTCAACTGGGGCAACTCCTTTCTCTTTAGTTTACGGAATGGAAGCTGTACTCCCTATTGAGGTAGAGATCCCCTCATTAAGAGTACTGATGGAGACAAAACTGGAAGAGGCCGAATGGACCCAAGCTCGACTAGATCAGTTGAATCTTATTGAAGGTAAAAGGTTAACTGCATTGTGTCATGGCCAGTTATATCAAAGGAGGCTTATGAAAGCCTATGCAAAAAAAGTGCGCCCTCGACAATTTCAAGAAGGAGACTTAGTGCTCAAAAAGATCCTGCCAATTCAAAAAGATCACCGTGGAAAATGGACTCCAAATTATGAAGGACCTTATGTTGTGAAGAAGGCTTTCTCTGGAGGGTCTTTGATTCTCACAAGAATGGATGGTGAAGATCTACCACTTCCTGTAAATTCGGACGCAGTCAAGAAATATTATGCATAAAAGCACTACTTGTCAAAAATAAAAAAAAAGAAAAAAAGAAAAGAAAAAAAAGGATAACCATGGCTCGCTAGGTGGAAAACCTGAAAAGGCTACCTAGGCAAAAGTTAGAGCGACCTGGTAGGTTGAAAACTCGAAAGAGCGACCTAGGCAAAAGTTAAGGTCCAAAATAAAATGACAATAGTGCTTGATATGACAAAGGAAGTGAGACCTGAGCGGTTGAGTCTCCATGCCAGGGAGGAGCAAATCTCTGCTTTAGAGCAAACTAAGTTTCCATTTTGGGGCAGGCCAAATGATCTCAACTGGGGCAATCAAAGTCTTCATAGGCTGGTTAACGGGTGTTCAAAATCGGATATGCAGAGGATTGACGCTGATTACGATAAAGGGTTTCATTGGAAGAACTGAAGACCTTTGCCCTTATCATCCCTCTGTAAATTTCATGTTGATGACCACAATAATACTTTCTTTTCATCATTTCCATTTCAATACAATATCATCATGTTTTTACCTTTGCCTTTTCTTTGACTCAATATGCATTTTTCTAATAATCATATGTTGGAATGTGAAATGTGTGACATTGCTGTCCGAGCATTGAGAATTGCTAATGACTTGAAAGGTATGGGAAACACAATGATTCCTGATAAGAATGTTGATAAAAAAGGACAATCAGGTCACCTCAAGGGTCATCTAAAGGTTTTTTTCATTGCTCTTGTGTGTCACATCTAATGCACACTTCAAGGGTCATTCTGGTTGGACATTTCAATCATCGGCTGAATAGACAAATGAAAGGATGTCATTAAATCCTATTCCAGTTCATCTTTGAAAATGATTGTAATCATGTCCTCAAGGGTCGTGGAGACAAAAACAAAAACAAAAAAACAAAAAAACAAACAAAAAAGAAAAAGAAAAATTTTTCAGACTCTCATACATTTGAAGCATGCATTGAAGTGCATTTGTTTTCATTTTGCTAGCCTTGACCTACAAAGGTCCAAATTGCTGTTTCCTTTTCTGGGTCCCCGTACCCATGGTTTTTTGTTTTTGGGTCCCCGTACCCATTGCTTTTAAGTTTTTGTTAAGCTTCAGCGGATACTTGACTCCGCAAGCTTTTTATCTTTTCGGGCCCTACGCCCCATTGTGTTTTCCTTTTCGGGCCCCTGCGCCCATTGTGTTTTCCTTTTCGGGCCCCTGCACCCATTGTGTTTTCCTTTTCGGGCCCCTGCGCCCATTGTGTTTTCATTTCCGGGCCCTTGTGCCCATTGTGTTTCCTTTCCGGGTTCCTACACCCTTGTTTTCCTTTCTGGGCCCCCGCGCCCATTGTCTTTTAGTTTTTGGGCTCCTACACCCATTGTTTTCTCGTTTTCAGGACCCCGCGCCCATTGTGTTTTCCTTTTTGGGCCCCCGCGCCCATTTGTCTTTTAGTTTTTGGGTTCCTGCACCCATTGTGTTCTCGTTTCTGGGTCTCCGTACCCATTGCCTCTTTGTTTCTGTTAAGCTTCAACGGATACCCGACTCCGTAAGCTTCTTACCTTGTTTTTGTTAAGCTTCAGCGGATACCTGACTCCGCAAGCTTTTTACCTTTTGGGTCCTCGTACCCATTGTTTGTTTTTGGGTCCCTGTACCCATTGCCTTTAAGTTTTCTGTTAAGCTTCAACGGATACCCGACTCCGTAAGCTTCTTACCTTGTTAAGCTTCAACGGATACCCGACTCCGTAAGCTTCTTACTTTGTTTCTGTAAAGCTTCAGTGGATATCTGACTCCGCAAGCTTTTTACCTTTTCTGGGTCCCCGTACCCGTTGTTCTTGGGTCCCCGTACCCATTGCCTTTAAGTTTTCTCGTTAAGCTTCAACGGATACCGACTCCGTAAGCTTCTTGCTTTTAAGTTTTTCTTAAGCTTCACGGATACCCGACTCAGTAAGCTTCTTACGTTGTTTTGTTAAGCTTCACGGATACGACTCATGCAAGCTTTTTACCTTTTCTGGGTCCCCGTACCCGTTGTTCTTGGGTCCCCGTACCCATTGCCTTTTTGTTTTTGTTAAGCTTCAACGGATACCCGACTCCATAAGCTTCTTACCTTGTTTCTGTAAAGCTTCAGCGGATACCTGACTCCGCAAGCTTTTTACCTTTTTCTGGGTGCCCGTACCCGTTGCTTTTGGGTCCTTGTACCCATTGTTTATGTTATCGGGTCCTCGTACCCATTGCCTTTAAGTTTTCTGTTAAGCTTCAGCAGATACGACTCGCAAGCTTTCTGGTCTCCGTACCCATTGCTTTGAAGTGTTCTCTAAGTTTCAATACGTGAATCCACAAGTTTTTACCTCTCATGGATAAAATTGAATCAATTCCTTTGTTTTTCATTTATTCTAAACGTAAAACAAAGGGGGCAAACAAGGATACTCAATTTTATCCATCTTCTTTATTTTCATTTTTATTTAATTTAATTTCTTTTTTTTTAAAAAAAAAAAAAATTTTGTATGGGTCAACCCATGACCCATTTCTCTTCTCAACCCATAACCCATTTTCTCAACTTTTCCCTTCCTGCTGCTGCCCGAAAGCTTGCATTGATTTGGATTAAAGCTTCTATCAGTTTCTTTTCCCTTTGGCATTTCTACCATTATTTCTAATCATTATCTTGCCTGTTTGCATTTCAAAACGTAAAAGCAAATTAATTGTGAATGTGAATCAAAGCAAGAATAAAGGGGGAGAATTCAATCATTCAGAAGGAACCCACGTGAAATCACAGAGCTACAGAGGATTCGAAAAAATAGGAGCAAAAAATCACAGATTGAGAAAAATTCCCATTCATCCTACGAAAATTCTCTGTTACCCGAAATCCCTGCAGCAAACCACCATCATTCACATACCAAGCATCACCAAAAGCCTTCTTCACTTACCTTCTACTTTCTTTCCATCTCTGCACCTGCCTATTCTTACCATTTTTCTTCACCCATTCTCACCATCAGATTGACCCATTCTCTGCAACCTTCACTTCATATCTCTCCACGTTGAAAACCACCCATCGAACCCAACATCACAATCTTCTCCCTTTAACCAACCATCCACCCACCCAACTTTGATTCCCTTCTCATCATCTTCCACACCAATCCACTCCCGGTAAAGCCACCCCAAATTCCCCATAACCTTCCCACCAACAACCTTCCAACATCATCATCCTCTACCCAAAACAACACTACCCCATCCCAAGCTAGCAACCACCTGCCTATACTTTAGTCACGTCGCAAGCCACCATTCTGCCATCCACGTCGTGACCCCAACCAGCAGCCACCGTCCTCGCCGTCGCGCTTCACTCACCATAACCACTCGGATCCGAGCCCCCACCCGCGAATCATCACCGTGATCCACCACGGAGCCCTTCATCGCTCCACGCGTAGCAACCGCGCCTCCTCCACGCTGAACAGCGAGCCATCTCCACCGCAACAGGCTGCGCGAACTCATCGTCTTCCGCCAGAAACGCCGCTCCCCAGCCGTAAACCACCATCAAACCCAGATCCACAACTCGCTGTTCGCACCGCCAGAACACCGCGCCGCGCATTCCCAAGCACCACCGTGAGCTCCCCACCGTGAGTTCTCCCTCTCCCCCTCATTTTCTTTCTTTTCAATTTTCGTTTGACAGCTTCTGAGACTAAAGTCTCTTTTATCTTCCTATGCATTTCATTTTCTTTTTCTTTTTTTTTTTTTTTTTCTCGATGGGCTTCAAATTTCATTTCTTTTTTTTTTTTTCTTTCTTTCTTTTTTTTTTTTTTACTATAATAGAAAAAGATGTGAAATAAAAAATCCAAATGAGTTTTGAATTCTAGGATTTAGTACTTGTTTGATCATATTTATTTTACTTGATGATATGTTTTATATTGTATTTTGTGACTAATAAAAAATAAATAAATAAAATAAAAATACATAAAATATAAAAAAAATCATAAATAAATAAAAATGTAATGAAAGTGAGTTTGTGACTTGTTTTGATTATAGTTTATCTGTCTCTTTATAACTTGTGAATTTTTTTATTGATTAAAACTGGCCTATGACGGAAAAATTGAGAGAGGATCGGAGCGCCGATCGATTACACTCTTCCCGATAATCTTGAGGCTTTATATTGGATTTTGCCGGAGAGTCTTGTGAAGTCTAATCCCCACATAAAAATTAAAATAATTATGTAAATTAAAATATATTTTTTTAAATAAACCAAAATAAACTTTTCTTTTTGTAAAATAAAGTATTCAAATAAAAGTGAACAATTTCATACAGTTCAACATCATGATTGTGGTGAATTAAAGTTTTATTTTTCATGAAGACATTTTTTTGGAAATTAATGCAAAAATCTCCTTGTGCCTAAAAATATTTTTCTCCTTGATTACAAAAGAGATTTTATTTGGCCATTTACTTTAAAAATCATTTTCTTACCTTAAACAAATTTCTTTGAATTAAAATTATTCATTGGAATATTTTTATTTTTTTTATTTGGCCATTTTATTTTGAAAATTACTTCTCTTCAAAAAGATAAAATTTTAATTCACCACTTTTATATAATATGTTGTAGACTTTGAATTTGTTCTAAAATAATAGCTATTTAGCCACCCATTACTTGTCTTAGTCATTTATCATTCTTGATATTATGCTTGACAAAATGGGACATGTCAAAATAAAAAAATAAAAAAATTCTTTTCTTTTAATTAATAAAGGACCAATTAAATTAATCTTGCAAATAACATTAGATTAAATAGGTAACCGTTCTTAGAACGGACGGTGTAGGGTGCTAACACCTTCCCTACCCGTAATCAACCCCCGAACCTCAAACTCTGAAACGTAGACCATCTTTTAGGTGTCCAATTGCGCCATTCCATTTAATGGATAAAGCGATTGGTGGCGACTCCCCAACACCCCGAGGTCCTATCCTCCTTGTTCTTTTTATTTTCGCGGCGCCCTTCGGGACGGTTGCGACAATTTACATGCTTAAGGTGAAAAGTTTCCACTGTTGGGAGTGAAAATAAACAATTTGACAAATCGATGGCTGGAAGATGATATTGGAAGAATCTTCTAAGTGTTAAGCCGACGGAAGTGCCGAATGGTTGGAAGACACAATGCAGTCACTAGATATTGATGTTGGACAAGTAGTTTAATCCGACAGAAGGGTTGCATTTCCAAGATATTGAACCGACGAAGAATGTTAAAATGGTTAGAAGTTGGTTCTGTCAAGAAATTAGGGAAGTTTTAGTGGCATAATTGTCATGTACGTGTCAAAATCCAAAGATGTCAGTTATTTTATAATTTTTCTATAAATATCAGCATTCAGAATGTAAAAAGGGAGGTTATTTGCTTATACATAATTCTAAAATCTCACCCGAGCAGATTAACGGATTTTGATCCAAGTATGCATTTCCTTTTCGTTTCAAGTCATTTAATTTAATGCAATATTCTTTTAAAAATCCTTTACTTTTCAGTCTTATTCTTTAGATTTCTTTACATGCTTTCCTTTAATACTTTCATTCAACTTTCTGCATTTAAACTTCTTGTTTAGTCTCTTTATTTCTTTACTTTTCAAAGCTTTCCTTTCCGAACTTCTATTTATTTCTTTAAACGTGCATTAAAGCTTCTTTTATTTTAAGTTAATTTGCAAAATACTGCGAGATTATCACATAACTCTAAACCCATATTCGTTTGATAAATAATTATTTGTTTGTTGGAATTTCTTTTGACCTATTGACCAAAATTCCACTTAAATAAATTGGCACGCCTGGTGGGACGAGTTCAGAGTAACTCGTAGTGTCACAGGAAATGTTTTTATGCGTTTAAGAAGTGGAAAATTTATCTACTCTTCTCAAAATACGCAAATCATGAGTAATGTAAGTAGCCAGGCGTTAGATATACCTTCGACAGCCGTTACTGTGCCACCCTCGAATGCTAGTACTGGTCTGGTGGATGATGCTATAACAACGGGTGCTCTCCGGAGTAATCTAGTAGTGGAACAGGTGTTGCTTGGAATGACTCAGCCATCGCTGAGTCAGCCAAGTAACCAAAGCATAATAAATTCAAATTCAAGGTTTGTGCCCCAATATGCTTTGCCACCCAATTATGTTCCCCTATGATGGCACAAATGGGACTTGGCTCCACTTTGGCCAATACTATCGGCCAATCAGTGGCTTCACAGGGCCAACACAGATAAGTTCGGCTTTATCAAGTTTTAATGGCTAGGGAGTAAGGGTTACAGGTACAAGCAATCCAACTTTTTTTCGACAGGAGAGATTGAATTTGGGACCAGTTTTCCCAAATATATCGAGAGATAATCCCCAAAGTATAACAGGGCCAACTATGAATTCTTTGGCCTGCTTTCGACAACAAATGGATGAAAGCAACCATGAAATGGTGCATATGTTTATTCAGCAAATGGGTGCTGTGATTACATCAATCATGGAAAATACAAATAATGCGTGCAGTGCATTGGCCCAGCAAATGGCAAGGCTAAATCAAGCCTTGGGAATAGGCGAATTGGCCAATAAAAATGCTCAAGGAACCTAGCATGGGGTAAATAGAGAAATGATTACACCTCAGGCAAATGTAGGGCAAAATCAACAAAACTTAGATCAACCTAGGCAAAATGATCAGCCACGTTTGGATTATGGTAATGTCCATATGCTTCGTCGAGGTGATGAGGATCAAATGGCTAGAAATGATGTAGCCATGAGATTGTTTCGACAGAATCTTAGGGGGCACCAAGTGGCTAAACAAAATGTAAATCAAGTAATGGAACAAGTACTGAATAGGTTCGGGTTTAATGTTGGATATGCCAACCAACACTATTTTGTTTCAGCATTTCCTGAATAGATGCAACAAGCAGAGTTGCCCAGAGGAATTAAAATTCCTAAACTTTCTAAGTTTGTAGGAGAGAGTGGGGAATCGATCGTCGAATATATTGCATGGTATACGATAAAAATGGGGGAGTTGGCCACTATTGAAGGCCTTAAAATGAGATTATTGTGTTTGGATGCTTTTCTTTGAAGACTTGTTTTGATGATAACAAACGGGAAGAATAAATGAAGATGATATATAGACCAAGTCCAAACTTATAGTTGTTTAGCATTAGGATTTAGGATCTATTGTACGGAGCTCACATTAATATCTCCTTGTTTTTGAAAGAAAAGATAAAAAAAAAATCTGTTTTGAAACAAACTCAGTATCTTTGAGTCCTCTCTTTTTAAAACAGTTTTTGGCCTGATTTATTCGAATAAAACTTTGTCTATCGGAATAAACATCTTCACGAGAATCTGATTTTAAGGTGGCTATTCGAATAAACCTTCGTTTATTCGAATAACTAAGTTTTCAGAACCCTGTGTTGAAATGAGTTATTCGAATAACTCATATGTTATTCGAATAAACGCTTTCTATCTGAACTTCTTTTCAATTACATTATTCGAATAACTGAGCTGCCATTCGAATAACCTTTGGTTTTGTGAAACTCTGATTTTAACAGAGTTATTCGAATAACAGGTTGGTTATTCGAATAACCCTTTTCAGATGAGCTTTTCACGTTGAGTATTATTCGAATAAGCTGTTGCTTTATTCGAATAAACACGAATCTTTGTTTACAAAAATGGAAACAAACAGCTTTCAATTTTGTTTTAAATGACATTAATTACACCCAACGGCTGATTAACCTAGTTTTCCCTATAAATAGCAAGCCTGGGTCACGTTTTCGATTGCCCATTATTCTGAACTATTTTCTGATTACTCTGTCTTTGTGAAAACTATTTTCTACGCTCTTCTTGCTTAAAAACTTTGAGATATTTCTGTGAGAGCTCTATTAGCACTTTAACTTGTATTACATACTCTGTTTGAGAGTTTCTCTTCATTTCTATTTTTCTGATAATCTGTATCGAGGGTGAGGTATCCCTCAAGGTTTGTATAAAGGTGAGGTATCCCTGCAGGCTGAGACTTTAGCACAAGGGTATAGTGTCACTGTGTGTGAAAAGTGCTCTAATTTGTAACGGTAGCAAGCACCTATTGAAGCTTGTATACTTAGTGAAAAATCTCGATTTTCGAGGACTGGAGGTAGACCACAAGTGGGTTAGTGGTCGAACCAGGATAAATACTGTGCCTGCTTCTCTTTTCCCTAATCTCTTTATTTTATGCAATTTATTTTATTGCACATTTATTTTACGCTGTTCTTTAGTGTTTCTTTTCTTCTTCTCATTCCTTCTGTGCATTTATTTATTAAGCTTTTGATATTCATTTTAATTAAAAAGAGGTTTAGTTAAAAAGTTTTAATACTCAATTCACCCCCCTCTTGAGTACTGGAAGCCACTTGGTAACAAGTGGTATCAGAGCTAGACTCTTGTATAAAGAGCTTAGCAGCTTCAAGAGAACATGGCTTCTTCAAATGGTTTTTCAGAATGATCTTCCATAAACCGACCACCCTTTTTCAATGGGGATGGTTATGCATGTTGGAAAGAAAGAATGAAAATCTTCATCGAAGCTATTGATCTAGATGTATGGGATGCTGTTGAAAACGGTGCTTTTATACCCACACATGAGGTCGATGGTGTAAGGACCGAAACACCACGAAATAAATGGTCTGATGAAGACAAAATAAAAGTTCAGTTTAATTTAAAAGCCAAAAATATTATTACTACTGCTTTGGGATATGATGAGTTTTTTAGAATTTCAAATTGTAAAACTGCTAAAAAAATGTGGGATACTTTGCAAGTTACCCATGAGGGTACTAGTGAAGTTAAGAGGTCGAGAATAAATTCTCTAACTCGTGAATATGAATTATTCAGAATGAACCAAGGAGAAAGCATTCAGGAAATGCAAAAGAGGTTCACCCACATAGTTAATCATCTTGCATCTTTAGGCAAAAGTTTTTCTAACGAAGATTTGATTAACAAAGTTTTGAGGTGTCTTAGCAAGATTTGGCAACCCAAAGTGACAGCAATATCTGAATCGAGGGATTTGTCCACAATGACCTTAGCTACTATCTTTGGAAAACTTCATGAGCACGAATTGGAACTAAGCAGACTAAGCCAAAGCGAAGAGAATGATAAAAAGAAAAAAGGGAATAGCGCTCAAAGCCACTTTTTCAACATTCGACAATAATGATGAAGAAAATGAAGAAAGTTCAGAGAATATCGAGGTAAGTGAAGAAAATTTAAGTTTACTAGTTAAAAAGTTTGGTAAATTTCTCAGGAAAAAGGGAACGCAAAGAAGACCTCCCTTCCCTCCTAAAAAGACACACTTCAAAGGTGAAGGAGCTTCATCGACTCCAACTTGCTATGAATGTGGCAAACCTGGTCACATGAAAATGGAGTGCCCAGTTTATCAAAAGAAGAAGGAAAAATTCGAAAAGAAGCCCTTCAAGGAAAGAAAAGGAAGAAAAGCCTATATAGCATGGGATGAAAATGACATGGACTCTACTGATAGCTCAGATAGCGAAGAAGCTCAACTGTGTCTCATGGCAAAAGGAGATGAAGAAGAAAGTGAAAATGAGGTAAGTTCCAATACTACTTTATTGCCCTCTTACGATGAGTTATAAGATGCTTTTGAGGAACTACAAGAAGAATCTTTAAAACTCACAAAAATTATTTCCTCATCTAAGAAAACAATTTATTTTCTAGAAAATCAAATTCTTGTTTTAAACAAAGAAATAGAAGAATTAAAAATTGAAAACGAAACTTTAGGAATCATTGATGCATGCACAAATCATTCTTCGTATGCTTCTACTTCCTCTTCTTATTCTTCATGTCATACACTTGAAAAAGAAAACGAAGATCTAAAGAACACTCTTTCTAAATTCACTTTTGGAAGGGATAACTTAAATATTTTATTAGGAAGACAAAGAGTGGTCTTTCAAAAAGCCGGGATAGGTTATA
This sequence comes from Ormosia semicastrata, assembly GCA_029884595.1. NCBI lineage: Eukaryota > Viridiplantae > Streptophyta > Magnoliopsida > Fabales > Fabaceae > Ormosia > Ormosia semicastrata. Next base: position 49,918,295 of record JAQQTO010000056.1, on the reverse strand, counting down.
ACCCGAAAAATCAACAAAAACTCTATAAAAATTTCTTTGTGCATTCTAGTGTTTCAAGTAGCCCTTTTATTAAATGTTTTTATTGTGGAAGAAAAGGACATAGTGCTTCAACATGTAATGCAAGGAAAAACATAAATACAAAAGTTGGAACAAAAATGGTTTAGGTTCCCAAGGGTACTATACCCAAAACTGACACACAAGGACCCAAGAAAGTTTGGGTACCAAAAGTTAAAAACTAAACTTGTGTTGTACGTGTGCTTGAAAGCCAGGAGTTCAAATTGGTATCTTGATAGCAGCTGCTCCAAGCACATGACTGGGGATGACTCAAAGTTCACCGCACTTATTGCAAAGAATCATGGACACGTCACTTATGGTGATAATAACAAGGGTAAAATTCTTGGAATTGGCAAAGTCGGTAAAAACCCTAACTCTTCCATTGAAAATGTGCTGCTTGTTGAAGGCTTGAAACACAACTTACTTAGTATTAGCCAATTATGTGACAAAGGAAATAAAGTTATATTTGATTCAAACTGTTGCATAATTGAAGATAAAAATGACAAGCATGTTAAATTCATTGGTCATAGAGTAAACAACATCTATATGATTAGTCTTGATGATATATCTTCAAATGATGCGAAATGTCTTTTGAGTAAGAATGATGATTCATGGTTATGGCATAGGAGAATTGCACACATTCACATGGATCACTTAAAGAAGTTGGTCTCTAAAGAGCTAGTAATTGGACTACCCAAGCTTAATTTTATAAAAGATAAATTATGTGATGCATGTCAAAAGGGTAAACAAATAAAGGTCTCTTTTAAAGCGAAAAATATAGTTTCTACCACTAGACCTTTACAACTTTTGCACATGGATCTGTTTGGACCTTCTAGAACTATGAGCTTTGGTGGGAATTACTATGCTTTAGTGATTATGGATGATTTTTCTAGGTTTATATGGACTTTATTTCTTGCAAATAAAAATGATGCATTTCTAGCTTTTAAAAGACTTGCCAAAATTATTCAAAATGAAAAAGGTTTTCAAATCTCTTCTATAAGAAGTGACCATAGCGGGGAATTTGAAAACAATGTTTTTGAAAATTACTGTGATGAACATGGCATTAATCATAATTTCTCTGCCCCTAGAACTCCACAACAAAACGGAGTTGTAGAAAGGAAAAACTGTTCTTTAGAAGAAATGGTGAGAACTATGCTTAATGAGGTCGCTTCTTCCTAAATACTTTTGGGCGAATCTTGTAAGTACACTTGTTATGTAATGAACCGAGCCCTTATAAGGCCTATTTTAAAGAAAACCCCATATGAGTTGTATAAAGGAAGAAAGCCAAATGTCTCACACTTTCATGTTTTTGGTTGCAAATATTTTGTTTTAAATAATGGAAAAGATAATTTCGGCAAGTTTGATGCTAGGTCTGATGAATGTATATTTCTTGGCTACTCAAATCATAGTAAAGCTTTTCGCATTTACAATAAAAGAACTATGACTATTGAAGAATCTATACATGTTGCATTTGATGAAACTGACCAAAGTGGATCGAGAAAGGATCTTGTTGTTGATGATGTTGCGAAATCTGGCGGAAACACGGTTGGACAAGAAAAAAAGGAAATCAAGGAGAAAGAGGATAAACAAAGACAAGAAGATTCGCAAGCTTTGGAACTTCCCAAAGAATGGCGAACTTCAAAATATCACTCCCGTGATCAAATTATCGGTGATGTATCTAAAGGTGTAAGTACTCGTAACTCCCTTAGAAATACTTGTAATCACTTAGCTTTTGTTTCTCAAATTGAACCTAAGGATTTAATTGAAGCTTTTGATGATGAACATTGGATCTTAGCTATGCATGAGGAATTAAATCAGTTTGAAAGAAATCAAGTTTGGGAATTAGTTGCTAGACCTAATAATCACCCTATAATTGGAACTAAATGGGTTTTTAGAAACAAACTTGATGAAAATGGATTAATAACTAGAAATAAAGCTAGATTGGTTGCTAAAGGGTATAATCAAGAAGAAGGTATAGATTATGAAGAAACCTATGCACCTGTAGCTAGACTAGAAGCTATTAGAATGTTACTTGCTTATGCTTGCATCATGGATTTCAAATTATATCAAATGGATGTCAAGAGTACTTTTCTAAATGGTTTTATTCAAGAGGAGGTATACGTTGAACAACCTCCAGGTTTTGAAAATCATGAACTACCCAACCATGTTTTTAAACTTAAAAAGGCTTTATATGGCTTAAAGCAAGCTCCTAGAGCTTGGTATGAAAGGTTGAGTAAGTTTCTTTTGGAAAATGATTTTTCAAGAGGAAAAGTCGATACTACTCTTTTTATTAAAAATAAAAAGCATGACATTCTTCTTGTGCAAGTATATGTGGATGATATTATTTTCGGTGCTACTAATGAATCCCTTTGCAAAGATTTTGCTAAGTCAATGCAGAATGAGTTTGAAATGTCAATGATAGGAGAATTGAACTTCTTCCTCGGACTTCAAATCAAACAAACGGATGAAGGGACTTTCATAAGTCAAACCAAATACTGCAAGGAATTGCTCAAGAGATTCGAAATGGAAAACGCTAAACACATGGCCACTCCGATGGGCACATCTTGCTACTTGGACAAAGATGAAGAAGGTAAATAAGTAGAAATAACAAAATATAGAGGTATGATTGGATCTCTCCTTTATCTTACTGCTAGTAGGCCCGATATTATGTTTAATGTGTGCATGTGTGCTAGATATCAGGTAAACCCTAAGGAATCTCACTTAAGTGCTGTTAAACGTATAATGAAATATCTAGTAGGCACTTCATAAATGGGCTTGTGGTACCCTAAGGGTGCCTCTTGTAGCCTAATAGGCTATTCTGACTCTGACTCTGACTTTACTGGGTGCAAATTAGATAGAAAAAGTACTAGTGGGACATGCCACTTGCTTGGTAGTTCTTTAGTTTCTTGGCATAGTAAGAAACAAATTAGTGTGGCTTTGTCTACCGCTGAGGCTGAATATGTTGCAGTCGGGAGTTGCTGCGCTCAAATCCTATGGATGAAGTAACAGCTCTTAGACTACGGTCTTCAGCTTGATCACATCCCGATAAGATGTGATAACACTAGTGCAATAAATATCTCTAAGAATCCCATACTGCATTCTAGAACAAAGCATATAGAGATAAGACATCACTTTATCAGAGATCATGTACAAAAAGGGGATTGCATTCTTGAGTTTGTTGAAACATCTAAGCAACTAGCAGATATCTTTACTAAACCCTTAGCAAAAGAAGCTTTCTTTTATATTCGAGGAGAATTGGGCATAATTGATCAATTAAATATTTGAATTACTTATTTGCTTATTTATTGCTGATCATTATCATGTTTATATGCCTTTAATTTCATATACGTATATGCTTCTGTGTGAGTTTTTATTCGAATAAGCAAAGCGTTATTCGAATACACTCCTTCTCTGCGTGTTAAAATATCAGCCTTATTCGAATAAAATTCAGTTTATTCGAATAAACTGATACCTTTGCTTAAACCTGTGTTTTTCATCTCTGCTTATTCGAATAACACCTTCCCTATTCGAATAACCGAAACCTGCGTTTTCAGTGTTTATTTACGCCTCTGCTTATTCGAATAAGCCCCTTTTTTATTCGAATAACCAGTGACCTTCTTTATCAGGTTTTAGTTTTAATCTCTGTCTATTCGAATAGACCCCAAGTTATTCGAATAACCTGAACCTCGTTTTATCAGTCTTGACTGATGGGTCTCTGACTATTCGAATAACTCCATAGTTATTCGAGTAAACCTTTCCAGCCAGCCAAAACGCTTGGCTTTCCTAGTTGTTTTATTAGAATAGAACACATCTTATTCGAATAAACCCTAGCTGCCCCACCTCTTCAGTTACCTACGCGCCCGTTTGTTCAGCTTTCCTGAAAGGTTTATTCGAATAAACACGGGGTTCTTTAAATAAACCCCTGTGCGCCCAAATCTTTTTCACTCTTCTCTTCTCTGTTCTTCATTTCTTCCTCTCAACTCCTTTCACCCTCTACGTCCTTTTCTCTCTCTCTCTCACCTTACCTCCATGGCCTCCTCCTCCAGCAAGCGTCCACGTACGAAGAACGCTCCAGGCACCAACCCTCTTGATCTGAGAAGGCTCTCCTCCAATGAAGAGCATCGTGCACGTTTCATCTCGCACTTCTGGGAGCGAAACTTGGTTCAACCCAAGTATCTGGATCTCTCTTTCTTCCAGCAGCACCGCGGCTTCGACTTCCTGACCCTGCTGCAAAACCAGGGAGTTCTTCAGCTCTGCTCTCACCGGGCCACCATCTATCCAGCCTTGGTGAAGATGTTCTTCTGCAATCTGGCTTTCGATGGCCAGAATCTTCTTTCTGAGGTTTGTGATCAGAACATCGTGATCACACCACTGGATTGGTCAACTTTGTTCGGCCGCAGCTTCTCGGCGCCCTTGTTGAAGATAATGACACGCCCTTTCTTGAAGACTTCAACAAACTTCAAGCGCTTGAGGACCTGCGCCGAAGCCCGGGCCCGGCCCTTCCCGATAAAGGTCTCAAGGGTGGAATGAAGAGCCAAGATAGGCTTCGCACTACGCCTATGCTCACATTCCGGCTCCTCGCGGTGGAAACTACGCCTACCTCGGCCGAGGAAGATGTCTTCATCTTTGTGGTTCTGAAGAATGGCCATCGGGTCAACTAGCTGTGTTCATCATGAGGCACATGATGAGGGCCAAGGGCAAGGACAAATCAGACCTACCTTATGGCATCATCGTCACTACATTGCTGAGCAAGTATCCTCAGGTCTTGGAGACTGAGCGGGCCATTGCTCTGACTTATCACAACGTCTTTGGCGCTCACACCTTACGGAAGATGAAGATGATTCAATCCGATGAAGGTTGGGTGTACCCAGATGAGGTTGCTGAGGACGAGCTTGACCCCCGCCGATGCCCCCCGCTGCTCCCCCGCCGATGTACTGCTGCCGCACTGCTCCTGTCACTCTGGAACAGATCATGGCCACCTTGCAAGACAACCGAGCTTACATGGAACATACCTTCTCTATTCTGTTTGACAGAATAGAAGGCGTTGAACGTGAGGTTGCGACACTTCGATCTGCTTCACCTGCTCCTGCACCAGCTTCTTCACCACCACCTCCGGATGCTTACTTTTAGTTTTCTTTTGTTCTTAGGTCATGTTTGTCTTTGGCTTTATGTTGTTTTATTTTTTGGCTTGTGTATTTGACTCTTTATATTAATGAATAAATAATGTTTCCTGTTGATCCTTTAATATGAGTATGTCTCCTGTTATGCACTTTGATATCTGATGAGACTTACCCCACCTTTTTGCTCATGACAAAAGGGGGAGAAATATTTGATCATTTCATTTGACTTTAATTGAGAAAAGACAGGTAATTTTAAAATAGGATTAGATTCAAATTGAAAGGGGGAGCTGCGCACATATCTGATATATATATTACCTCTTATTTAAAGAAGGGGAGTAAGCTTTTATACCTTTTGTGAATTCCAATTATATGCACTAACCTTTTCTCATTGATAGTCTTATTGATAGTTTGTCATCATCAAAAAGGGGGAGAATGTGTTTGGATGCTTTTCTTTGAAGACTTGTTTTGATGATAACAAACGGGAAGAATAAATGAAGATGATATATAGACTAAGTCCAAACTTATAGTTGTTTAGCATTAGGACTTAGGATCTATTGTACGGAGCTCACATTAATATCTCCTTGTTTTTGAAAGAAAAGATAAAAAAAAAAATCTGTTTTGAAACAAACTCAGTATCTTTGAGTCCTCTCTTTTTAAAACAATTTTTGGCCTGATTTGTTCGAATAAAACTTTGTTTATCCGAATAAACATCTTCACGAGAATCTAATTTTAAAGTGGCTATTCGAATAAACCTTCGTTTATTCGAATAACTAAGTTTTCAGAACCCTGTGTTGAAATGAGTTATTCGAATAACTCATATGTTATTCGAATAAACGCTTTCTGTCTGAACTTCTTTTCAATTACGTTATTCGAATAACTGAGCTGCTATTCGAATAACCTTTGGTTTTGTGAAACTCTGATTTTAACAGAGTTATTCGAATAACAGGTTGGTTATTCGAATAACCCTTTTTAGATGAGCTTTTCACGTTGAGTATTATTCGAATAAGCTGTTGCTTTATTCGAATAAACACGAATCTTTGTTTACGAAAATGGAAACAGACAGCTTTCAATTTTGTTTTAAATGACATTAATTATACCCAACGGCTGATTAACCTAGTTTTCCCTATAAATAGCAAGCCTGGGTCACGTTTTCGATTGCCCATTATTCTGAACTATTTTCTGATTACTCTGTCTTTGTGAAAACTATTTTCTACGCTCTTCTTGCTTAAAAACTTTGAGATATTTCTGTGAGAGCTCTATTAGCACTTCAACTTGTATTACATACTGATTGAGATTTCTCTTCATCTCTATTTTTCTCGATAATCAGACGAGGGTGAGGTATCCCTCAAGGTTTGTATAAGGGTGAGGTATCCTGCAGTGAGACTTTAGCACAAGGGTATAGTGTCCCGTGTGTGAAAAGTGCTCTAATTTGTAACGGTAGCAAGCACCTATTAAAGCTTGTATACTTAGTGAAAAATCTCGGCTTTCGAGGATCGGACGTAGACCACAAGTGGGTTAGTGGTCGAACCAGGATAAATACTTGCACTCGCTTCTCTTTTCCCTAATCTCTTTATTTTATGCAATTTATTTTATTGCACATTTATTTTATCTCTGTTCTTTATTGTTTCTTTTCTTCTTCTCATTCCTTCAGTGCATTTATTTATTAAGCTTTTGATATTCATTTTAATTAAAAAGAGGTTTAGTTAAAAAGTTTTAATACTCAATTCACCCCCCCTCTTGAGTACTGGAAGCCACTTGGTAACAATTATTCCCAAGTTCCCTTACTAAAAATGCTTTTTCCTGGTTCTCGACATTGAGACCAAACTCAGTCCATTCCTAGGCTCAGTTGGAAATAAGTTTTCATGATCAATTCTTTAGAGAAGAATTGAAGGTGGGACTTACAGATCTCTTCAATATCAAAAGAATGTACAATGAAACTGTGGATGACTATCTTGCTAGGTTTCGACAAATGAGTAGATGTTTTACTCCTATACCTGAAGTCAAAATAGTAAAGATTACCGTAGGAGGCTTAGATTATTACATGAGGAAGAAATTAATGAATCAACATTTAGTTGATCTCACCCAATTAAGTGAGAAGGTTAGGCAAATAGAGCAACTGAAAGTTGAAAAGATTCCAAAATGAAAAAGATTTCTTAAAAGAGAGAATGTGGCATTTGTCTGATTAGATGAATCCGACAATGAGACTGAAGATAGCAATGATGAGTTCGAAGTTAACATTGCTGAGCTTCAGAATGGTTCCCCTTATGTTTGTCAGGCTTTACAGCCTACAAGAAATAAGGAGAAAATGAGTTATGCAAATAGAAAAACTTATACATTCGACGTAACAAAAGCCGACAAAATCTTTGATTTGTTACTAAAAGATAAAACAGATTAAGTTATCGGAAGGTCATAGGTTGTTAAAACTTGATGAAATAAAAGATCAAAAATATTGTAAGTTTCATAATAATTTCGGTCATATTACTAATGAATGTGTTTGTTTCAGAGGCATAATCCAGAAAGTAATAATGGATGGGCGCTTGAAGTTTGCCGACAAGCCTAAAGCGAATATAAAGGTTGATACAGATCAGTTTCAGGCTGGAGTATCTTGTGTTGATCAACAGGTTCCTTTGAATGTTGGGATGCTCAACATAAGGGATTTGCAAGGGTTCAACATCGACACAGAGGATGCACTCGACAGCTATCCGAAACTAGAAGAATATCTTAAAGCATTTCTTGAGAGAAAGAAAGAAAGGGGCTTGGTAAGATTATGCCCAAGTTGTAATGCAGTTTTTGATGAAATTACTATAAAGAAAGCTGCTGAAGAACAGTTGAGTATCCCACAAGGTAAGAAGAAGTTTTTGACAAGAAAACTTGGAGACCACAAAAGCCTTTTTATGCTCTAAGGCCAAGGCCAGTCTATACGCTTAGGTCTAACATGAATGGTTGGTTAGTGGAACCACATGAGCCTGTGGGAAGCAGAGGTTATGTCAGGTCAGTTAAGACTAGAGTGCCACCTGCCAATGTTATCGTGGATAGGTGGGTAAAAAATTCTACAATGGCAAGTCACACATATTTTTGACAAAAAGTGGTTGCCAGGAAGAATAAATTTCAAAGGGATTAACCTTTTTGGAATAAAGATTACAAAAATGGTAGAATCGATCAAGGTAAAACTATGACTGGCTAGGATGTAGCAGGGCTATCAAAGTCTCTTCTGATGTCGAAAAGTAAGAAAAAGAGACTGCAGAGATTAAGACAAGCACAAAAGAAGAGGGACATAGTTAAAGGATTAGTGATTAAGGAACAACCCACAGAAACAGGTTGTCTGGTGGTTGAAAACAAGCCAGTACCAAATCAAAATCAGAATGAAGATGGTAGGAAGCTGAAAAGTATTGTTACAAAAGAATTCATAGATACAGGGAGATCATTTCTAAATGAGCCAACAACAAATGTAGTTAGATGGTTTGACATGGATGAAAAGCTTCGACAAAAAAAGTTGGAAGAGATAAAAAAGAGTAATCAAGTCCAAAGGCCTATTCTAAACAAAACCAAGAGGAAATGGCCGATTGGATTAATAGCAACAGAAGAAGAGGCAAGGAAAAATAATTTACCAGTCAAGAAAGATAAGGAAATGATTAGGTTAAAAGAAAAAATTAGGAAAGTCCTAGAGGATCCTGATCAAGATGTTGAGTGGAGGAAGAAAGTGCTCGTCATAAATAAAGAAAGAGAAAGATTGGCAAAGCCTGATTGCCAAGATATGAACTTAATGACTGATGAAGTTATTGAGGCCTTAAATGATCTAGAAGATCTTTTAGGCATTGGTGATGATGAGCAATTCGACATGGACATCAATTTGGATGAAAATATAGAATACATTCTAACGGCTATAGATAGTAACTTGCTGTCAAAAGATTACTTCAAGATTGGAAGATATAGAAGTGATGAAGATCTGTTTGATGAGGAAGAATTCCTGAAGTCAATGAGTGTAAATCTAATTTCAGTGTTTCCTATAGAATTCGAAGGATATCACGAGATTGAATACACTGGGGAAAATGAAGAAGATCTGGATGACTTAGATGATCACTAGCTTCTTTTTCAGGACAACATGATAACGGTGTTCAACAACACAGCGCAGCTTGAGAAACTGACAGAAGAGCAGAAGGCTCATCTACGACCATTATATGTCAAGGCTCTATTAGAAGGAAAGTCCACCAATAAAGTTTTGATAGACCGGGGGGGACAACTATTAATTTGATCCCAAGGGTGATGCTCAAGAAACTTAGGAAATATGAGTCCGATTTGATGTCGACCAACATGATTGTCATTGACTTCAGTGGTAAAACCTCCCCATTAGACGGAGTAGTGATGCTGAAGGTACAAGTCGAATCTATTGCAAGGCCGACGTTGTTCGTGGTTATTCCAACAAAATCAAGTTATAATCTTTTGCCAGGAAGAGATTGGATACATGCTGTCGGGGCCATACCATCGATGGTTCATCAAAATCTTATTCTTTGGAATGAAGATGATCAAGTAGAAATAATGGAGGCAGATGATAATCCCTGTTATCTACATCAACTTCACATTGATTTTAAAATATATGCTCGAAATGTCAAGCCAATCTCAGCTAATGATGGGGTCATTAACAAAGAGGTACTTGAAGTTTGCTTGATGGACTAGTTTGGCATTCGGCTAGTGAAGAAGGCCAAAGGAGATCGGCCAAGCACTAGTTATAAGTGTTAAGGATCTATCAAAAAGACTGTCGGCCTATTTGGCCAACAGAGTAGTATACATTGCTAAAAGTATGCTGTCAGATTGTGTAATCGATGATGGTCCTTTAGGTCTTGAAAAGGGACTTGATGAAAAGAAAAGTGTAGAAGTGGAAGATCCTTTGGAAGAAATAAACTTAGGCACTGAAATAAACAGGAGGCCTATATTTGTGAGTTCATTTTTGCCAAAGGAGTTCAAAGAAAAGCTTATCAAGTTAATTATGGAATATAAAGATTGTTTTGCCTGGGATTATGATGAAATGTGATAACACTGTATTTTATACATTTTGTAATCCTCTCACTAGGCCTTTTAAGGTTCAATTAGGCTTAATTAAGTTGGTTTTGACACATTTTATGATTTTGAGCCAAATTGGACAATTAAATAAATTATTGCATAAATTAACTGTAATAATCTCTTTGGTAATGTTTAGTAAACTGGCTATAACTTGAGTTGCAAATATCTGATTAATGTGATTTTGGTCTTGTAGGAAAGCTAAGACAATTCCCTACAACTTTCATGTTGAACACTTTTCCAGAATTGGACTCCTTGGAGGTGATATTGAGCTTTGAAGTCAGAATAGAGAGCTGAAACCGGTCTAAAATATCTGGCGAATTGGACCATATCTTGAGTTCTAGGCATGATTATGGACTGAAACCAAAGCCACTTTAAAGCAAATATTCAGGCCTACAACTTTCATGAAGACCACTTCTCTCAAAAATGTAAAAATGACTGGACACATGGTATTTGTATTTACTCAATTATTATTTGAAAAAAAGAAAAAAAGAAAAGAAAAATTAAAGAAACGTCATCCGTGACGTTTTGCTCTTAATCATTCAGGTTACTGTGCATTGCACAGTAACCATTTCTTTGCCTATAAAAGGCATTGAATTGGAGACGGACGAGCACAATTTGCATAGAGCAGAATTCAGAATTCCAGACGCTCGGGGGAGGGGAAATTCTCCAATTTCTTTTCTCTCTCTTTTTCTCTTTTCTAGTTTATGTGTAAATAAGTTTTAGTCTACTTGGGTCAAAGTGTGAAGCTCTTGGTAATAAAATAAGGTTAGATTTATTCCTCTCTTGTGCTTTAATGATTTATATTTTTAAGTAGTTATTATGCGTGTTATATTTTGTTTCTGATAATTTAGAAATTACCCTTGTGAATAAGAGTTCTTGATTTATTGTAAACAAAATATTGACACAGTAAATGCTTTAACCCATTTATAAGTGGTAGTAATAATTAAAGGAAATATAATATAATCACGTATATTATTTTATTTCGTATTGTATTTTGTTTCTAATCAATTTAGAAATGCTCCTTGTAAAGTGGAGTTCTTGATTTGTTGTAGACAAGAGATTGACACAATGAATGCTTTAACCCATTTACAAGTGTTGGTGTTAGAAACTCTCCTTGTAATGTGGAGATCTTGATTTATTGTAGACAAAATATTGGTACAATGAATGCTTGATCCTATTTATGAGTGATGATATTAATGGATGATTTAAGGAAACATAATATAATTACGTATATTATTTTAATGGATTTTTAACGTTGTATTTTCCGATTGGAACCTCCATGTTGCGAGGATTCTAATTGAGTTATAAAAGGAATTAATCTTACTTTTACTTTATTTACCAAGAGTGGATCATTTTACCCAAGTAAATAATTTTTACTGTAGTAATAAAATATTTACTTCACCTTAATTAATCTTCATCAATTCCCTGTGGATTGACCTCGGACTCACTGAGAAATTTATTACTTGAGACAACCTGCACTTGGGTTTGCAATGCAACAATTAAAAAGTGTGCATCAAGTTTTTGGCGCCGTTGCCGGAGACTTGTCTTGAAAAATAAATTTTTGGTGTAAATATTTTTGTAAATAGTGTGTGAATAATGCGTGAGTAGTATGTGAATAGTGTGTGAATAGTACGTGAATAGTGTGTAAATAGTGTGTGAATAATGCGTGAATAGTGTGTGAATAGTGTGTGAATAGTATGTGAATAGTGTGTGAATAGTGTGTGAATAGTATGTGAATAGTGTAAATAGTAAAAAAAAATGAAAAATAAAAAAAAGGTGGCAACACCTGACAAAAAAAAAAAAAAATGAAAATTAAAAAAAAAAGGTTAAGCCTTTTATTTTTTTTTCTTTTCTTGTACATATTAATAGTGAGGTTAATTCTCCTTATTATTATTATTATTTTTTTTTTTTGTACAGTGGGGGTAATTCTCCCTTTTAATTTTTGTAAATATTAACAGTGGGGGATTCTCTCACTTTTATTTTTATTTATTTATTTATTTATTTTGTCCTTACTAATTAGTGGGGTAATTTTCTTTTTATTTTATTTTTTTTTTATATACTAACTCAAATGGGGGAACCTCTCCTTTTAATTTTTGTACATACTAACATACTAACTCTGTGGGGGTATCTCTCCCTTTTAATTTTTTTTTGTACATACTAACAAAGTGGGGGAACCTCTCCCTTTTACTTTCTGTAATTTACTTTTTACACTTTATTATTTTTTATATTTTATTTTCTCGCATTTTATTTATTTATTTATTTTTTTTGTTATTTATTTTCTCATTTATTTTTTATTTTTTTATTTTTTTATTTATTTTTTTTTCATTTATTTTTTATTTATTTTTTTTTTTTTTGTCATTTATTTATTTTCTCATTATTTATTTTTTGTCATTTATTTTTGTTATTCATTTATTTATTTAATTGGTGGTTGGTTTATTACCCCACCTTTGTTATTTTTTATTTGGTGGTTGGTTTATTACCCCACCTTTGTTATTTTTTTTATTTGGTGGTTGGTTTATTTCACACCTTTGTAAATATTTATTTGGTGGTGGATTTGATTTATACCACACCTTTGTATATTTATATATTTTTTATTATTTTTATTATTTTTTAGTTTTTATTTCTTCTTCTATTTTGTCACGTGTAATTAATTTGTGTGTTTTTAGAGTGAAGACATAACTTGATTCAATTGACATGTATTAAAATTGGAATTCTAATTAACTCTTTTCTATTCAATTTGAGTATTTATTATGGTTCATAATGCTTTTATGAATTGGCCACTCATAAATTGATCTAGTGGGTATATGTGTAATCCGAAAGGTTTGCATATGACCTAGACCATAAATAATAAAGTGCCATGATTTATAATCATCTAGAAATGGAGGTTATAGATTGTGTGAGAGAACTGTGGTATTTTTCCATGAGAATCCATAGAGTAAAAGTCATGCCTTTAAATGTTTTTAATTACTGATTATCCCCATCAATTGAATGATTAGAAATTGATTAGAAGGAAGGTCCCAAAGCTACTCTATTGTCTATGATAGACTATTGAATCAAGTGAAGTTTGATCCCTAGTATTCTAATTTCATGTGTTTTCATTTAAAAAAAACAAAAAAAACAAAAAAAAAACCAAAAAAAAAAACTTTGTTTTTTCTTTTTCTTCTAATTTCGTGTGTCTTAGTGTTTGTTTTTCATTTTCCTTTTAAGTGTCAACTTTATTTTGACCTTTTGGTCATTTGTCAATTTTCTCAATAAGTTTTTGTAAATCTAGGTTAATACGGTGGATTTTGTTGCTTCAAGAATTCAAAATGAGCCAAAAATGTTTTGTCCATACTTACAATAGGCTCACCTTTTGAAATCGCACCTATCATTGATCATTTTTCTTAATGAATTTTTAATTTTCAATTTTATGATTTGATTTGTTAATATTATCAATTTTCTTGTAACAAGCGAAGTTGTTCTTTGTGGATGGTTTCTGCAAATAAAAAAAAAGATAAAATATTTTTCATTAAAGAATGGCCTGAGTAAGGAGTCATTAGATGAAATCTTTTTGACTCTTGAGACGCATTCTGGTGAATTTGTGCTATGTGAATTTATTAATTTGTGGAATCTCTTCAAAGGCAAGTAAGCGCGTTACAGTCTTGGGAATCTGACTCAAAAAGACCCTGTTTGCCAATTTATAAGAAAATTGGATGGGAAGCCTATCCTCGACTCATAGAAGGCGTTGAAGCCGTTACTGGACGTAAAACCAGAGGAAAATGTGAGCCACAATCACAACTACATGTATATATTTTCTTGTATATCTTCTTTTTATGACAGCCTTGATCCAGTAGCAGCTCAGCTAAAAGTGGTCCGAAAGAAATGTTGTGTGAAGCAGTGAGAAAAGGAAGCCAGTCAAGACACTCCATCTGTATAAATAATTTCAATCTTTGGTCATACTTTGTTTATTTTTATATTTGTATGAGGTTTCTCTTTTCAGTAATTGCGGTAATAGGTACTATCTTCTATCTTTTTCCTTTCTATTTTTTTTTTAACATTGAGGACAATGTTGTGATCTAGTTGGGGGGAAGGATAGTTGTGTAAAAAAAAAATAGTAAGTGTGTTTCTTTTTGTCGTGTGTAGAGTTGTGTAAAAAAAAAAAGGAAGTGTGTGTATTAATATGTTTGTTGTGTTTATATGTTTGTCAGTAACTTACTAAACCAGTTAAGGATGGCAGAGTAAGGAATAAATTTTACTCTTGAGACGCATCTTAGTTGGAGTAGACAACTAGTTTGTGTGGAAGTAGCAATTTAAATTCAGAAAAATTTGCATGATTGAGTTAATTGTCTTCTTTCTTAAATATCACATGCTTGGTTATGAATGTTGAAATTTTTGTGGACTGAGAATGATGAATATATGCCTTGTGAGATTTTGAGCCTATAAATGAATGGATTGAACATCTGTACCATTCTCTTCTTTCTTGTGTGATTTTTTCTCATGGAATTGTTACTCTAGAACTTGCTTTGATTCTTTTTGAGGCTACATTTTCATATGCATACATAAACATGATTGAGGCAAATTTTCTTGAATTAACTACTTTGACCAAATAGCTAACCTTACATATTTTCCTTTGCTTAACCCCTTTGAGCTTATTTGACCATTCTTTGTTTCTAACTCATTACGTGCCTTAAATGAAAAACCATGTTTTAACCCAACCTTAGGGAATAAGAGAGCATTGACTTTGTTTTTGAACAAGTGTGGGGGTGCATGTGCAGATTGGTTATATAAAAAAAAAAAGAAGGAAAAAATGTTTCTATAAAAAAAAAAAGAGCTGATTATTGCTACAATTAAAAGAATGCACCATGTGATATATTCATACCTAAACTGAGAGTGGATGATTGGAAATAATAGGAATAGAAGGAGAATGTTCAAGCCTAACAATGAATTCAACCTACCAATTGATCTTCAACAAAACATTAGTCAGATATTGGTCATTGCCCTGTATGAGGAAGAACTAAGAAATTCTTGAGAAATTTAGACTGAATGTTCTCAAACATCTTCTCCACTCTAACTGTATCATAATGCTCTTTTATTCTCTTTGGTATTTAACTTGTCTTATCTATATTACTTCCACCTTTACCTTGGACCCATTATAACCTTGATTAAAGTCCTCATGATTTGTGTATATATGTTGTTTTTGAGTAGCGAAGAAGTAGAAGATAAGCAAGCTTATGGTAGTGCAATTATTCATGAGTTGAATAGAGTGAAATATTAACCTTTTTAAACACTTGAGAGATTGAGAGTGAATTCTGTGAGGATCTATCATTCTTGATTCATTCTTTTTAACTGAAGTTTCCTTACTTGTTGGTTTGAGATGTGAAGACATGTTACCTCATGAATGTTTTAATCCTTGAATGTCTAATTGCTCTTCTTAAGTCATTGACTCCTTTAGAGTTTTTAGTTTTTGAGTCTGTGACATTTTTCTTTGGTTTTTGTCTTTTGTGTTTTGCCCAGGAGTGCAAAGGTTAAGTGTGGGGGAATTTGATAACACTGTATTTTATACATTTTGTAATCCTCTCACTAGGCTTTTTAAGGTTCAATTAGGCTTAATTAAGTTAGTTTTGACACATTTTATGATTTTGAGCCAAATTGGACAATTAAATAAATTATTGCATAAATTAACTGTAATAATCTCTTTGGCAATGTTTAGTAAACTAGCTATAACTTGAGTTGCAAATATCTGATTAATGTGATTTTGGTCTTGTAGGAAAGCTAAGACAATTCCCTACAACTTTCATGTTGAACACTTTTCCAGAATCGGACTCCTTGGAGGTGATATTGAGCTTTGAAGTCAGAATAGAGAAGTTGAAATCGAGTCTAAAATACTGTGCAGTAATTGGACCATATCTTGAGTTCTAGGCATGATTATGGACTGAAACCAAAGCCACTTTAAAGCAAATATTCAGGCCTACAACTTTCATGAAGACCACTTCTCTCAAAAATGTAAAAATGACTGGACACATGGCTGTGTATTTACTTAATTATTATTTGAAAAAAAGAAAAAAAGGAAAAGAAAAATTAAAGAAACGTCATCCGTGACGTTTTGCTCTTAATCATTCAGGTTACTGTGCATTGCACAGTAACCATTTCTTTACCTATAAAAGGCATTGAATTGGAGACGGACGAGCACAATTTGCATAGAGCAGAATTCAGAATTCCAGACGCTCGGGGGAGGGGAAATTCTGAGGAATTTCCTCCTCCCTCCAAATTCTTTTCTCTCTCTTTTTCTCTTTTTCTCTTTTCTAGTTTATGTGTAAATAAGTTTTAGTCTACTTGGGTCAAAGTGTGAAGCTCTTGGTAATAAAATAAGGTTAGATTTATTCCTCTCTTGTGCTTTAATGATTTATATTTTTAAGTAGTTATTATGCGTGTTATATTTTGTTTCTGATAATTTAGAAATTACCCTTGTGAATAAGAGTTCTTGATTTATTGTAGACAAAATATTGGTACAGTAAATGCTTTAACCCATTTATAAGTGGTAGTAATAATTAAAGGAAATATAATATAATCACGTATATTATTTTATTTCGTATTGTATTTTGTTTCTAATCAATTTAGAAATGCTCCTTGTAAAGTGGAGTTCTTGATTTGTTGTAGACAAGAGATTGGCACAATGAATGCTTTAACCCATTTACAAGTGTTGGTGTTAGAAACTCTCATTGTAATATGGAGATCTTGATTTATTGTAGACAAAATATTGGCATAATGAATGCTTGATCCCATTTATGAGTGATGATATTAATGGATGATTTAAGGAAGCATAATATAATTACGTATATTATTTTAATGGACTTTTAACGTTGTATTTTCCGATTGGAACCTCCATGTTGCGAGGATTCTAATTGAGTTATAAAATGAATTAATCTTACTTTTACTTTATTTACCAAGAGTGGATCATTTTACCCAAGTAAATAATTTTTACTGTAGTAATAAAATATTTACTTCACCTTAATTAATCTTCATCAATTCCCTGTGGATTAACCTCGGACTCATCGAGAAATTTATTACATGAGACAACCTGTACTTGGGTTTGCAATGCAACAATTAAAAAGTGTGCATCAAAATGCCTGGATTGAGTAGAGATCTTGTCGAGCATAGATTGTCTTTGAAAGAAGGATGTAGACTTGTCAAGCAAGCCAACAGGAGATTTGCACCTGATGTGAACTTAAAGATAAAAGAAGAGGTCGAAAAATTGCTCAAAGCCAAATTCATCAGAACAACTAAGTATATCGAATGACTTTCTAATATTGTTCCTGTAGTCAAGAAAAATGGCAAGCTAAGAATATGTATAGATTTTAGAAATTTGAACACTATCACACCTAAAGATGAGTATCCTATGCCAATTGCGGACATGTTAGTTGATGCCACATCTGGACATGAATTGTTAAGTTTTATGGATGGCCATGCAGGTTATAATCAAATTTTTATAGCTGAAGAGGACATGTTGAAAACTGTCTTCAGATATCTAGGAGCCATTGGGACATATGAATGGATAGTCATGCCTTTCGGTTTAAAAAATGCAGGGGCCACCTATCAGAGAGCAATGAATACAATTTTCCATGATGCCATTAGAAAATTTATGGAAGTTTACATCGACGATGTCATTGCTAATTCAGAAACAAAGGAGAGTCATCTAACGAACTTGAGGCAAGCATTCGACAGGATGAGGAAGCACAGCCTTAAGATGAATCCATAAAAAATGTGGTTTTGGAGTGTCGGCTGCTAAATTCTTGGGTTTCTTAGTCCATAAAAAAGGTATTAAAGTGGACAAGAATAAAGTCAAGGCAGTTTTGGAGGCCACACCACCGACAAGCAAAAAGGAATTGCAATCTTTTTTAGGAAAAGTTAATTTCCTGAGAAGATTCATACTCAATCTGTCGAGAAGAACCAGAGTTTTTGCTGCATTGATCAAGTTAAAGGCTGAACAAGACTTTGTGTAGGAGCCTTGTCACTAAGAAGCCTTCGACCAGATAAAGCAGTATTTGACAAACCCACCGGTCATGATGCCTCTAGTGCCTCGAAGACCATTGAAGTTGTATATATCAGCATCAGAAGAAACCATAGGAAGTATGCTGGCTCAAGAAGATGAAAATGGTGGCGAGACAGCCATGTATTATCTTTGCTTAGTTTTAAATGATGGTAAGAGGAGATATAGTGCAATAGAAAAACTTTGTTTAGCATTATATTTCTCATGTACTAAACTCAAATACTATATGATGCCTTGTAAAGTATTAGTTATGTCAAAAAATGATATAATAAAATATATGTTATCAAAACCAGTGTTAAATGGACGTATTGGAAAATGGACCATTGCATTATTAGAATTTTCTTTACAATATGTTCCAATGAGAGTGGTGAAAAGGCCAAGCAATTGCTGACTTCTTAGCCGACCAGCCTTGTTTGGATATGGATAACATAAATGTTATCGGTTTAAAACCTTAGTGTTTATATTGTGATGGTTCAAGGCATCAGAATGGAATTGGAGTAGGGATTTTAATTATTTCTTCTCAAGGTACTCCAACTAAGTTCATGTTTGAACTTAAGTATACTTGTTCCAACAATGAGGCTGAATATGAAGCCTTAATTGTCAGATTAGAAATATTAGTAGAAATGAAAGCATATAGTATGCATATTTTTGGTAATTCACAATTGGTCGTTAAACAGATTGCCCAAGAATATAAATGTGTTAGAGAAAATCTAATAAAATATTATATTGTGCGTAAGCTAATGAAGCAATTCGATGAAGTAACTGTCGAACACATTTCTAGAGGTTTAAATGAAAAAGTTAATGAATTAGCACAAGTAGCCTCTGGGTATAGAATTTTATCCAAGGTTCTTACAAATCTGATGGAAATAAGGGAACTTTTATATCCATTAGAGGAAAGAGATACACTACAAAATGATATTTCAATGATTAATGACTAGAGACAACCAATACTTAGTTATTTGGAAAATCTGAGTCAAGATGTGGATAGAAAGCTCAAGTACAGAGCGTCGAAATTTGAAGTATTAGGAGGAGCCTTGTATAGAAAGTCTATCGATGGAAATTTAGAGATTTTCCTGAGTGAAGCAGAGGCTTATATTGCCTTGGCAGAAGTCCACGAAGGAATTTGCGAAGCTCATCAGGCAGGTGAAAAGATGAAATGGGTCCTTCGACGTCAAAGGTATTATTGGGCTACACTGGTTAGGGACTGTATAATGTTTGCTAAGTCTTATGAAGAATGTTAAAGACATGGCCATATATAAAATATTCCTACTAGTGAGTTACATTCTATAGTTAAACCTTGGCCTTCCAGAGGGTGAGCTTTCGATTTAATTGGCCAAATTCATTCTGTCTCATCGAAGGGACATAAATATATTCTAGTAAGAGTTGATTAATTTACCAAATGGGTTGAGACTAGTCTTGAAGGATGTAACCCAACAGGATGTGATTGACTTTATTGAAGATAATATAGTTTGTCGGTTTGGAATACTGCAAACTTTGACAACTGACCAATGATCAGTATTCATTGGAAAGAAAGTTGTTGAATATGCCAGTTCAAGGAAAATTAAAATGCTCACGTCGACGCCATATTATGCCCAGGCAAATGGCCAGGTAGAAGCCATAAATGAAATAATCATAAGTCTGATTAAAAAACATGTTGGTCGATAGCCTAGGAATTGACATAATACCCTTAATCAAGTACTATGGGCATATAGAAATTCACCAAGAGAAGCAATGGGCACATCACCATACAAGTTGGTATATAGTCATGATGCAGTATTGCTCGTCGAAATTAATCTTTAGTCAATTCATATTAAAAAACAAGACGAGTTACCAGTTGAACACTCCTGGGACTTAATGTTTGATGAGTTAAATGAATTGAATGATGAAAGATTAATTGCTTTGGAAAATTTGATTTGACAAAAGGAAATAATTGCTAAATTTTATGATAGTCAGATTAAATACAAGTCTTTTAAAGTCAATGACTTGGTTTGGAAGGTAATTTTGCCCATGGATAGAAATTGTCGAGAATATGAAAAATGGTTCCCAAAGTGGGAAAGACCATTTAAAGTGACTTGAGTATTTTTAGGAAATGCTTATGCGCTTGTCGAAATTAATTCTGGTTTAAGAATTAAGTCGATTAATGGCAAATATTTGAAGTCATATAGACCGACAATGTACGAAGTAAAAATTGACAAAAAATGAAGAAAAGTTTTTATTCATGTGTTTTTGCAATTACAAGTTACATTGTCAAAATAATAATGCATGACAGATGTTACAACTTGATATTGCCAAAACTTTACAAAAGAATTAACCGATAATTAATTAGAAATGGAAGAAAAGTTACACTTAGAATTTTTGTAGAACCCCCCAGGAATCTTCTAAAGATTGTTTGTCGGAACACGCTATTTGATATTCCACTTCAAGGGAATTTATTTTTGCCAACACAACTTTGGCTTTAACAGCGCATTGTTTGGTATTATTAGTAATACTTTGCTGCCTAGTGGCCCCTTGTTGCAATGCTGTTTGAAGTTTTTGTTTGCAACGACGGCCTACTTCAAGTTTTTTATCCAAGTATTTAATTTCCTTATTGAGCTCTGCCTCTTTGGTTTTTCCTTTTACAAGATTTTCCTTCAAAGTTGCATTTTCACTCTTTGGGTCGGTCAACTGCTTCAAAATTCTAAACTTTTCTTGAACTTCTTTTGTATAAGCAGGAATGACTCAACGAATAACAGGTATCTTTGTTGTTAAGCTCTGAAGAAGATCTTTAACAGTCGTAGGAAGAGCTCGACTGGTTATTGGTAATTGTTGAGTAAGAGGTTCAAGTTCAGTCACAATTGCCATTATTCTTTCTTGAAGGGGTTGATCAGAAATGAAGCGCTCAAAAGAATAGGTGAAGGCATTCTTCAATTCGGTTAAAAGTCTAGTGATATGAGAATCACTAGAATCTTGTCCAAGCTGTGTCGAAGAGGGAGCTGATTGAGGAGAACTTCTGTGGCCACCCGACAACATTGTTATCAATTCATCTAAATATACCTCTATGTCTTCAGTATCTTATGGCATAGAAACAATCAAGTTGGCTGGAGGAGATTGAGGTGGATCAATTAGAGAAAATTCTGCCATGAGAGTATCCATGTCGAATTTTTCTGAGAGAATTTGGATAGGATTGGCTTTGTCTGACTGAGAAGAACTCTCAATGGCTGGGGGGATTGGAGTTTTTTCTATGACCACGACAGTCTGGGTTTCTGTCAGAGGTGGTGGAGAAACAGTAGGTATTGTAAGGGCCAGAGAAGTTTAGGATTCTGGAGAATTCTTGGTTCCTAGCCTTTATAGGCTATTAGATATAGCCAAGTTTGCTGAATCCTGGAAATAAATAGAGGAGATTTCAGAATAAATAACATTATGAAAATAGTTGAGTTTGGTAAGATACATTACCTCAAGAGACTGTCGAATTAGCTCTTCAATTCCTGGTTCGACAACAGGTTCTAGAGGATGATCAGTAATTTGTTCTGCCTCCAGATCTTGAATTGATAGAATTGGATATTGGATGAATAGTAAGAGTTGAGAATTTGAGGGAAAGAAGTATGTCGATTAAAATATTACCTTGGATGAAAGAGAGATGGTTTCTGTCTCCAATTCGACAGTAGGCTTCAAAGTAGAACTTGTAGATTGAGTCTTCTTCTTTCTCTTTTGCAAAGGTAAAGACAAGGTGAGATTTAACCAAGTGATGGAGAATATATAATAGTACAAGGCATACCTTTAAAGGATGTTTAAGAGATGTGATTGAAGTCTCGACAAGTGCAGCTGAAGTGATAGGGGTAGATTCACCAATCTGTATTCGACATCAAATTAAACTTGAGCAAATTTAGAAACCAAGTTTTGAGGTTTGGTCGAAAAGTATGTATACCTTTAGGGTTTTCAGTTTTGGAGGCTTTGCAGTAGCACCATGTTTCAAGGAGTTTTTTTGTAGAGATTGATGTGGTCGATTTGGCCTTTGGAGCCTTGGGAATGGGAGGATTTTGAGTCTTTTTGCTTTTCTTCTTTTTGAAGAAATGGCTTCCTCTTTTTCCTCCTCATCATCTTCTTGAGGTTGCTTGTACTCCAAGGGTCTTTTCAATGGGAGTGCTGCAAGAAAGAAAATATACTTAGTAGATGAGACAAAGAATCAAAATGTCAGAATATAAAAAGAAAAAATACTTTCAGGTATAGCAGTGATGACCCGGCTATTCCTGGCAAATTGTTTGTACGACAAGGCAAATCGACGAGTAAACTCGACTTCTGGAGTTCTTGTAAGAAAGATATTACTCGCAGAATAGATCCTATCTGAAATAGGGAAATTACTGTTACCAAGTGGTTTCTAGTACTCAAGAGGGGGGTGAATTGAGTATAAAACTTTTCACAAAACTTTTTTTAATTAAAAAACAAATATTGAAACTTATTAAATAAATGCACAGAATGAACGAGATGAAGAAAAGAAATTTTAAGAATAGTGAAAAATAAATGTGCAATAAAATAAAATTACATAAAATAAAGAGGTTAAGAAGAGAGAAGCTGACACAGTATTTATCCTAGTTCGACCACTAACCCATTTGTGGTCTACATTCAGTCCTCGAAACAATAGCTGAGATTTTTCACTATGTATACAAGTTTCAATAGGTGCTTGCAACCGTTACACAATAGAGCACTTTTCACACACAGGGAAACTCTACCCTTGTGCTAAAGCCTCATCCTGCAGGGATACCTCACCCTTATACAAACCTTGAGGGATACCTCACCCTCGACACAGAATGGCAGAAAGTAGATGAATAGAAACTCTCACTCAGAGCAAATTATACAAATTGAAGTGCTAAAGGAGCTCTCACAGAAATATCTCAAAGTTTTAATCTAAAATAGAGCGTAGAAAATTATTTCAAGAGTTAGAGCAAGTAAAAAATAATTCAGAGTGTTAGGCAATTTTAGAGAAGACCCAAGGCTTCTATTTATAGAGAAAATTTGAAGAAATAGCTATTGGGTATAATTAAAACTCATAAATTCCAAAACTTATTTCCATATCAGTGTTCGTAAATGACATGTTTATTTGAATAGCTTAAGCTGCTATTTGAATAACACTGTTCATGAAACCATTGTGAAAAGCAAACTGATATGGGTTATTCGAATAACATGAAGTTTATTCGAATAACTCTTTAAAAACAGAGTTCTGAAAAACCAGGATTCTTCGAATAATGACTAAGTTATCCAAATAACTCATTTGAGAGAAAAAAGGTTTTATTCGAATAACATCAGAGTTATTCGAATACTATGTTTATAAAAATTGTTCTGAAAAAACCATTTATTCGAATAGCTATCCTGTTATTCGAATAGCCTCTTTAAAAGAACAGAAGCTCGTAGATGGTTTATTCGAATAGACTAATCTTTATTCGAATAAAATAATAGAAAATAAGTTTTGAAAAAACATTACAAAAACGCTTAAGTTTCTTTTTAAAGCCAATTTTATCTTTTCTTTCAAAACAGTGAGATATCAAAGTAAGCTCCATACAAAAAGACTCTAAGTCCTAATGCTATTCTTGTAAGATCTTGGACTTGGTCTTTCCATCATCTTCATTTTATTCTTCACGGTTGTTATCATCAAAACAAGTCTTCAAAGGCATATGTCCAAACACATTTTCCCCATTTTTGATGATGACAAACTATCAATGAGAAAAGAATTAGTACATATAATTAGAATTCAAAGAGGTACAAAAGCTTACTCCCCCTCTTTAATTATAAGAGGTAACATTTATCAGAGATGTGCGCAGCTCCCCCTTTCATGTGGAATCCAAACTCTTTTTAATTTCACCTGTCTTTTCTTAATTAAATCTCAATTAAATTCAAAATTTTCTCCCCCTTTTGTCATGAGCAAAAAGGAGGGGTAAGTCCGATAGATAGATATGCAAGTATAAAAAGAACCAAATAACTGAAAAGCATACTCATATTAATGCAAGATGAATAGACCATCAAAAACTTTATTTATTCATTAATCAAAAAGTGATGCAAGTACAGAGGCCAGAAACAAATAAAGCACAAGCAAAAACAAGGATCCTAAGATCTAAACGACTCCTAAAAGAAAGTATCCGGAGGCGGTGGCGAAGAAGCTGGTGCAGGAGCAGGTGAAGTAGATCGGAGGGCAGCAACCTCACGTTCAACACCTTCTATTCTATCAAAAAGAATAGAGAAGGTATGTTCCATATATGCTCGGTTATCATGCAAGGTGGCCATGATCTGCTCTAAGGTAACTGGAGCAGGAGCAGCAGCAGGTGCATCAGCAGGTGCAGCAGGGGCGTCAGCAGGGTCTAACTCATCCTCAGTAACCTCATTTGGGTATACCCAACCTTCATCGGTTTGGATCATCTTCATTTTGTGTAGAGTGAAGGAACCGAAGACGTTATGATGAGTTAAGGCGATGGCTCGCTCAGTCTCCAAGACCTGAGGATACTTGCTGAGCAAGGTAGTGATGAGAATACAATAAGGTAAGTCAGATTTTTCCTTTCCCTTAGCTCTCATCATGTGTTTCATGATAAACACAGGCCAGTTGATCCTGTGACCATTCTTCAAGATCCAGAGCATGAAGATGTCATCTTCACTGAGATAGGCGTAGTTCCCTCTGCGGGGAGCCATAATGTGAGCAAAGGCATAATGCAGAAGCCTATCTTGGCTCTTCAGCATGCCACCCTTGAGGCCCTTGTCAAGCAAGGCTAGACCAGGTCTCAGCAGGTCCTCAATCGCCCGAATCCTGTTGAACTCTTCAAGAAAGGGGTTGTCATCATCTTCAATGAGTGTAACGGTGAACTGCAACCCAAACAGAGTCTGGCAGTCCTGCGGAGTGATCACAATGTTTTGATCACAGACCTCGGAGAGTAGGTTCTGGCCATCAAAAGCCAGATTACAGAAAAACGTCTTCACCAAAGCTGGGTAGAGAGTGGACCAGTGAGAACAGAGTTGTAGAACCCCCTGGTTTTGCAACAGGGTCAGAAAATCGAAACCTCTGTGTTGCTAAAAG
Organism: Ormosia semicastrata; assembly: GCA_029884595.1. Taxonomy (NCBI): domain Eukaryota; kingdom Viridiplantae; phylum Streptophyta; class Magnoliopsida; order Fabales; family Fabaceae; genus Ormosia; species Ormosia semicastrata. The sequence continues at coordinate 49,893,004 of JAQQTO010000056.1, read as the reverse complement.
AAGAAGAGGTCAAGATATTTGGGCTGGACAAGGTTATGCTCCCAGAAGTGCGTAATGAAGCGGGCACAGTGCTCTTCATTGGATGAGAGTCTTCTCAAGTCAAGTGGATTGTTGCATAGAGTAGTCTTCGTGCGTGGGCACCTGCTGGAGGAGGAGGCCATGGTGATTGGAGGTGTGGAAGAGAGAGAAATGTCAAGGAGATGGTGGAGGAGAGTATGAGAGAAAGAAACGATGGAGGCATGGGCAGAGAAGGTGAAGAATAGAAGAGAAAATAGGGAGTGAAACGATTGGGCGCGCAGGGGCTATTTAAGGAGAGGCCCGTGTTTATTCGAATAAACAGAGGTTTATTCGAATAAACCTTGCGTAGAAACTGAAAGGACAGGCATTGAACGAGGATTTCTGCTAGGGTTTATTCGAATAGAGAGAGTTTCTATTCGAATATATTAACTGGGAAAGCTAAGCGTTTTGGCATTTTAATAGGTTTTATTTGAATGACCTAGGGGTTATTCGAATAAACAGAATGCAATCAGTCAAGACTGATAAAATAGGTTCTGGTTATTCGAATAGTCTGAGGTTTATTCGAATAGATAGAGATCAGTCAAATAAGACTGATGAAATAAGCTTCTGCTTATTTGAATGATCTGAAATTTATTCGAATAGACATAGATAGCAACAAACACTGAACTGACATAAGAATCAGTCTATTTGAATAAACTTAGTGTTGTTCGAATAAAGATGATATCCAACACAAATTTTGATCAGCTTGAAAGAACTTTATTCGAATAAGCTTATATTTATTCGAACAAAACTATTAAAAAGCACAGTAAAGCATATGTCCAAAAAGTGATTTAAGTGAGAATTAACTTACCCAAATATAAGATACCTGCAAAACAAGGTTTGGGATATCTCCGAAGCTTAAGTCAGTAAAACATTTAAAGGAGATAAAAGTAAAATTTAAGCAATAAATTCAAATAATTATATATTAGATTGATCAATTATGCCCAATTCTCCTCTAATATAAAAGAATGCTTCTTTTGCTAAGGGTTTAGTGAAGATATCTGCAAGTTGCTTAGATGTTTCAACAAACTGAAGAATGCAATCCCTTTTTTGTACATGATCTCTGATAAAGTGATGTCGTATCTCTATATGCTTTGTTCTGGAATGCAGAATGAGATTCTTAGAGATATTTATTGTATTAGTGTTATCACATCTTATCGAGATGTGATCAAGCTGAAGACCGTAGTCTAAAAGTTATTGCTTCATCCATAGGATTTGGGCACAACAACTCCTGGCTGCAACATATTCAGCCTCAGCGGTAGACAAAGCCACACTATTTTGTTTCTTGCTATGCTAAGAAACTAAAGAACTACCAAGCAAGTGGCACGTCCCACTAGTACTCTTTCTATCCAATTTGCACCCAGCAAAATCAGAGTCGGAATAACCTATTAAGCTACATGAGGTACCCTTAGGGTACGACAAGCCCATTTGTGAAGTGCCTACTAGGTATTTCATTATTCGTTTAACAGCACTTAAATGAGATTCCTTAGGATTTGCCTGATATCTAGCACACATGCATACACTAAACATAATATCTGGCCTACTAGCAATAAGATAAAGGAGAGATCCAATCATACATCTGTATTTCATTATTTCTTCTGATTTACCTCCTTTATCTTTGTCCAGATAGCAAGAAGTGCCCATTGGAGTGGCCATGTGTTTAGCATTTTCTATTTCGAACCTTTTGAGCAATTCCTTGCAGTATTTGGTTTGACTTATGAATGTTCCTTCATTCATTTGTTTGATTTGAAGTCCGAGGAAGAAATTCAGCTCTCCCATCATCGACATTTCAAATTCATTCTGCATTGTCTTAGCAAATTCTTTGCACAAGGATTCATTAGTAGCACCGAAAATAATATCATCCACATATACTTGCACAAGAAGAATATCATGCTTTTTATTTTTAATGAAAAGGGTAGTATTGACTTTTCCTCTTGGAAAACCATTTTCTAAAAAAAACTTACTCAATCTTTCATACCAAGCTCTAGGAGCTTGCTTTAAGCCATATAAAGCCTTTTTAAGTTTAAAAATATGGTTGGGTAGTTCATGATTTTCAAAACCTGGAGGTTGTTCAACAAATACCTCCTCTTGAATAAGGCTATTTAGAAAAGCACTTTTAACATCCATTTGATATAATTTGAAATCCATGATGCAAGCATAAGTAAGTAACATTCTAATAGCTTCTAATCTAGCTACCGGTGCATAGGTTTCTTTATAATCTATTCCTTCTTCTTGATTATAACCTTTAGCGACCAGTCTAGCTTTGTTTCTAGTTATTAACCCATTTTCATCAAGTTTGTTTCTAAAAATCCATTTAGTACTAATTATTGGGTGATCTTTAGGCCTAGCAACTAATTCTCAAACTTGATTTCTTTCAAATTGATTTAATTCCTCATGCATAGCTAAGATCCAATGTTCATCATCAAAAGCTTCAATTAAATCCTTAGGCTCAATTTGAGAAACAAAAGCTAAGTGATTACAAGCATTTCTAAGAGAATTACGAGTACTTACACCTTTAGATACATCACCGATTATTTGATCAAGGGAATGATATTTTGAGGTTCGCCATTCTTTGGGAAGTTCCAAGGCTTGTGAATCTTCTTGTCTTTGTTTATCTTCTTGCTCCTTGATTTCTTTTTCCTTGCTATCCAAATGTGTTTCCGCCAAGACTTCTACAACATCATCAATAACAAGATCCTTTCTCGATCCATTTGGGTCAGTTTCATCAAATGCAACATGGATAGATTCTTCAATAGTCATAGTTCTTTTATTATATATACGAAAAGCTTTACTATGATTTGAATATCTAAGAAATATACCTTCATCAGACTTAACATCAAACTTGCCTAAGTTATCTTTTCCATTATTTAAAACAAAACATTTGCATCCAAAAATATGAAAATGTGAGACATTTGGCTTTCTTCTCTTGTATAACTCAGATGGGGTTTTCTTTAAAATAGGCCTTATAAGGGTCCTGTTCATTACATAACAAGCTGTACTTACAGCATCTGCCCAAAAATACTTAGGAAGAGCAGCCTCATTAAGCATAGTTCTCACCATTTCTTCTAAAGAACGATTTTTTCTTTCTACAACTCCATTTTGTTATGGAGTTCTAGGGGCAGAGAAATTATGATTAATATCATGTTCATCACAATAATTTTCAAAAACATTGTTTTCAAATTCGCCACTATGATCACTTCTTATAGAAGAGATTTGAAAACCTTTTTCGTTTTGAATAACTTTGGCAAGTCTTTTAAAAGCTAGAAATGCATCATTTTTATTTGCAAGAAAGTCCATGTAAACCTAGAAAAATCATCCACAATCACTAAAGCATAGTAATTCCTACCAAAGCTCATAGTTCTAGAAGGTCCAAATAGATCCGTGTGCAAAAGTTGTAAAAGTCTAGTAGTTGAAACTATATTTTTTGCTTTAAAAGAGACCTTTATTTGTTTACCCTTTTGACATGCATCATATAATTTATCTTTTACAAAATTAAGCTTGGGTAGTCCAATTGTGGATATAAGTTTGCCCCAAATGATTTTATATATAAAGTTTTGATGATGACAAATACAAGATAAAAAGTACACGTTGCTTATGTTCTGCTGCATCCTATATAGAGCATATCTATTAGTAATTGATAAATATATTATTTGGATGTATCTATGAAAGTTTTATATGCATGCTAAATTAACTAGAGTTATACATTTATGATTCATGCATATGAAGATATTGAATTGTGATTCTGGACTAACTATGCTTGTTTAAGTGAGCAATATTTTGTAGGATAGTCCAAGTACCAAGAATGAGCTTGCAACAAGAAAGCAAAAGATCTCAATTAAGCTCAACATAAGGAGAATATGAACGGATATCTCATGAAGGTATTGATAACATCAAAGTCATGTCAAAGACCAAGTCTAAAGGAAGATTAAATGGTATAGCTTTTAGGACTTAGGGTCTTTATGTAAGAAGCCTTATGGATATCTCAAATATGTTTTTTAAATCTTTACAAATGATTTTCATATGTTAAAATGTCCAACAAACAAGTTTTGAAAAGCTAGTTATGGTAATAGTTCATATCTTTGAAAAATAACAAAGTTTGAGTTTTGCAAAACTGACCTTTGGTTACTCTTTTGATCATATCTTTCAAAATACTTTGAGTTTTGTTTTGAAACTTCTTTCATTTGAAAATAGACTCAAAGATCTTTCCAATGACTAGTCATTTGCTTTAAATGGATAAGAAATGAAGAAGTTATGATCATTTGAATTCAGTTTTCAAAATCTGTGAGGAGTATTCGAATATAACTTGTGGTATTCGAATACCACAGCATAAAAAATGTTCCAGATGAGTTTTTTTAAAGGGGCATTCGAATACATGATATGGTATTCGAATACCACAGCATAAAAAATGTTCCAGATGAGTTTTTTTAAAGGGGCATTCGAATACATGATATGGTATTCGAATACCACGGCCTAAAAACCATTCCAGAATGCGTTTAAAGTAGAGGCATTCGAATACCTCAATGTGGTATTCGAATAACTGGCTTCTAAATGGTTTTTTATAAGATTTGGAACAGTGGCATTCGAATACCACAATAAGGCATTCGAATAACCCACGTATTTCTGCTTCTGGATTTTGAATTTGATACGCAAACGGATTTGCATTTATCACGCCTTTAATTTGCTCCAACGGCTATTTTCTATCTGGCTCTATAAATAGAGATCGTGGGTCTCATCTGCAAGTATCCCAGCTATTTGTTTAATTTGTGCTTGCTCTGAAAAATGTGATTTATATTTTACGCTTATTTTCTGTGCTCTTTTTGCTAAAACTTTGAGATATCCTTTGAGAGCCTCTTAGCACTTCAAATTGTATTATTTGCTCTGAGTGAGAGTTTCTCTTCATCTATAATTTCTGTTCTTCTATATTGAGGGTGAGGTATCCTTCAAGATTTGTATAAGGGTGAGGTATCCCTTCAAGGTTTGTATAAGGGTGAGGTATCCTATGTTGAGACTTTAGCACAAGGGTAGAGTTTTCTGTGTGTGAAAAACGCTCTTTTATGTAACGTTTAAGCACCTATTGAAGCTTGTACATATAGTGAAAAATCTCGAACTGTGTTTCGGGGATCGGACGTAGACCACAAGTGGTTGGTGGTCGAACCGGGATAAATATCGTGCTGCTTCTTCTTCTCTTTATCTCTTTATTTTGTGCAATCTTTATTTTACGTAATTTTATATTATTGCACATTATTTATACAATTTTATATTATTGTACATTTATTTATTTACAGTTCTTAAAGCTTTCTTTCTTCATCTCGCAATTCTTTCTCTTTTATTCAATAGCTTAAATATTGTATTTATTTTAAGAGCATTTGCGAAAAGTTTTTTAATACCCAATTCACCCCCCTCTTGGGTAATGGTTGCCATGACTAACACCAATTACTAGCTCTTTAGAGACCAACTTCTTTAAGTGATTCATGTGAATGTGTGCAATTCTCTTATGCCATAACCATGAATCATCATTCTTACTTAAAAGGCATTTCGCATCATTTGAAGATATATCATCAAGACTAATCATATAAATGTTGTTTACTCTATAACCAATGAATTTAACATACTTATCATTTTTATCTTCAATTATGCAACAATTTGAATTAAATATTACCCAATTTCCTTTATCACATAATTAGCTAATACTAAGCAAGTTATGTTTCAAGCCTTCAACAAGCAACACATTTTCAATAGAAGATTTAGGGTTCTTACCGACTTTGGCAATTCCAAGAATTTTTCCTTTGTTGTTATCACCATAAGTGACATGTCCATGATTCTTGGGAATAAGCATGGTGAATTTTGAGTCGTCCCCGGTCATGTGCTTGGAGCAGCCGCTATCGAGATACCAATTTGAACTCCTGGCTTTCAAGCACACCTACAGCACATGTTTAATTTTTAACTTTTGATACCCAAACTTTCTTGGGTCCTTGTGTGTCAGTTTTGGGTATAGTACCCTTGGGAACCCAAACCATTTTCATTCCAATTTTAGTATTAATGTTTTTCCTTGCATTACATGTTAATTCACTATGTCCTTTCTTTTCACAGTAAAAATATTTAATAAAAAGACTACTTGAAATAGTAGAATGCACAAAGAAATTTTTATAGAGTTTTTGTTGATTTTTCAGGTTATAACCTATCCCGGCTTTTTGAAAAACCACTCTTTGTCTTCCTAATAAAATATTTAAATTGTCCCTTCCAAAGGTGAATTTAGAAAGAGTGTTCTTTAAGTCTTTAATTTCTTTTTCAAGCATATGACATGAAGAACAAGATGAAGATGTAGAAGCATGTGAAGAATGATTTGTGCATGCATCAATGATTTCCAAAGTTTCATTTTCAACTTTCAATTCTTCTATTTCTTTATTTAAAACAAGAATTTGATTTTCTAAAGAAGAGATTGTTTTCTTGGAAGAAGAAATTAGTTTTGTGAGTTTTAAAGATTCGTCATGCAATTCTTCAAAGGCATCTTGTAACTCATCGTAAGAAGGTAATAATGTAGTATTAGAACTTACCTCATTTTCGCTTTCTTCTTCTTCTTCTTTGGCCATGAGACATAGTTGAGCTTCCTCGCTATCTGAGCTGTCAATTGAATCTATGTCGTTTTCATCCCATGCTATATAGGCTTTTCTTTCTTTTCTTTCCTTGAAGGGCTTCTTTTCAAATTTCTCCTTTTTCTTTTGGTAAACTGGGCACTTCATTTTCATATGACCAGGTTTGTCACATTCATAGCAAGTTGGAATTGATGAAACTCCTTCGCCTTTGTAATGAGTCTTCTTCGGAGGGAAGGGAGGTCTTCTTTGCGTTCCCTTTTTCTTGAGAAATTTATCAAATGTTTTAACTAATAGACTAAGATTTTCTTAGCTTACCTTGATGTTCTCTGAACCTTCTTCATCTTCTTCATCATCATTGTCGATTGTTGAGGAAGTGGCTTTGAGTGCTATCCCCTTTTTCTTTTTGTCGTTTTCTTCGCTTTGACTTAATCTACTCAGTTCCAGTTCATACTCATGAAGTTTTCCAAAGAGGGTAGCTAGAGTCATTGTCGACAAATCCCTCGATTCTGATATGGCTGTTACCTTGGGTTGCCAAATCCTGCTAAGACATCTCAATACTTTGTTTATCAAATCTTCATTAGAAAAATGTTTACCTAAAGATGCAAGATGATTAACTATATGGGTGAACCTCTTTTACATTTCTTGAATGCTTTCTCCTTAGTTCATTCTGAATAATTCATATTCACGAGTTAGAGAATTGATTCTCGACCTCTTTACTTTACTAGTACCCTCATGGGTAACTTGCAAAGTATCCACATTTCTTTAGCAGTTTTGAAATTTAAAATTCTAAAAAACTCATCATATCCCAAAGCAGTAGTAATAATATTTTTTGCTTTTAAATTATGTTGAACTTTTCTTTTGTCCTCATCAGACCATTTATTCCTTAGTGTTTCAGTCCTTACACCATCGACCTCATGCGTATGTATAAATGTGTCATTTTTGATAGCATCCCACACATCTAGATCAATAGCTTCGATGAAGATTTTCATTCTTTCCTTCCAATATGCATAACCATCCCCATTGAAAAAGGGTGGTCGATTTATGGAAGATCATTCTGAAAAACCATTTGAAGAAGCCATGTTCTCTTGAAGCTGCTAAGCTCTTGATACAAGAGTCTATCTCTAATACCACTTGTTACCAAGTGGCTTCCAGTACTCAAGAAGGGGGGTGAATTGAGTATAAAACTTTTTGCAAAATCTTTTTTAATTAAAAAATAAATATTAAAACTTATTAAATAAATGCACAGAATGAACGAGATGAAGAAAAGAAACTTTAAGAATAGCAAAAAATAAATGTGCAATAAAATCAAATTACATAAAATAAAGAGATTAAGAAGAGAGAAGCAGACACAGTATTTATCCTAGTTCGACCACTAACCCACTTGTGGTCTATGTCCAGTCCTCAAAATAGTAGCCGAGATTTTTCACTATGTATACAAGCTTTAATAGGTACTTGCAACTGTTACACAATAGACACTTTTCACACATAGGGAAACTCTACCCTTGTGCTAAAGCCTCAACCTGCAGGGATACCTCACCCTCGATACAGAATGGCAGAAAGTAGATGAAGAGAAACTCTCACTCAGAGCAAATTATACAAATTGAAGTGCTAAAAGAGCTCTCACAGAAATATCTCAAAGTTATAATCGAAAATAGAGCGTAGAAAATTATTTCAAGAGTTAGAGCAAGTAGAAAATAATTCAGAGTGTTAGGCAATTTTAGAGAAGACCCAAGGCTTCTATTTATAGAGAAAATTTGAAGAAATAGTTGTTGGGTATAATTAAAACTCATAAATTCTAAAACTTATTTCAATATCAGTGTTCGTAAATGGCGTGTTTATTCGAATAGCTTAAGCTGCTATTCGAATAATACTATTCATGAAACCATCGTGAAAAGCAAACTGATATGGGTTATTTGAATAACATGAAGTTTATTCGAATAACTCTTTAAAAATAGAGTTCTGAAAAACCAGGATTATTAGAATAACGACTGAGTTATTTGAATAACTCATTTGAGAGAAAAAAAGGTTTTTTCGAATAACATTAGAGTTATTTGAATACTATGTTTATAAAGACTGTTCTAAAAAAAACCATTTATTCAAATAGCCTCTTTAAAAGAACAGAAGCTCGTAGATGGTTTATTCGAATAGACTAATATTTATTCGAATAAAACAATAGAAAATCAGTTTTGAAAAAATATTACAAAAATGCTTAAGTTTCTTTTTAAAGCCAATTTTATCTTTTCTTTCAAAACAGTGAGATATCAAAGTGAGCTCCGTACAAAAAGACTCTAAGTCCTAATGCTATTCTTATAAGATCTTAGACTTGGTCTTTCCATCATCTTCATTTTAGTATTCACGTTTGTTATCATCAAAACAAGTCTTCAAAGGCATATGTCCAAACACAATTACCAGCCCTTGTAGGTTTACCTGGGAATTCATCGGCTAAACCAAAACGAGCACAAGGAAGAAGCACTGGTTTTGGAAAATGAATTTGAAAAGGTTCAAGCCGTGCTAAAGGGTTTTTTATGGAAAGTGAAAGAAAGTTAGTGGAGCATTTTTCCTTGTGTGCTTGTTTTAGTTTGGGCACGACTTCCTCACAGTGTAGAACAATTAAGCTAGGAACCTGAAGTCCCATTTGATTTTGTAGTATTTTTAAAAAGCTTTGATGTCTTGAATATGCTTACCTTTGGTCTTTGTCGAAGGATCTTGACCCTGTACAGGAGCCAAAGTTTCAGTGATATAGCTTCGACAGATTTCAATATCGACATGGTAAGGACTATAGTATTTAGTCCACCATTCGACAAAATCTTCGGAGACTCCTCTATAAGGAGTAAATGCAAAAATATTGAAGTGTTGTTTGTGCCTCTCACTCCTTGAAGCTACTCGTACAAGGTCCGACATGCTTTGTAGATGGCCATTGATGAGATGTTCCTTGGCTTTTTGAGAAAATGGTGCTGGAATAGCTTGAAAAAATCCTAACTGTCAAGCTATCGTATTTGGTAGACATAACTTTAAGGATTTGTCTATCATACCAGGAAGACTAACAACTAGGATTTGTCGACAGAGAAAGTTGGACCAAATGGGAATATTGTTGGCCTGAGTAGAAGGGTCATTGGTAAGAATTGGCCGGGTAAACCATTCTGGACCAAGGGAACAGTCGGCAAAGGGAGTAAAATATATGTCTTCAGTGCTAAAGGAGATGGAATGAAAAATACTGAAAAAGCGCATGAAATTTTCTAAGTTTTTTTGTGGATTTTATCATGTTTTACATGGCAAAGCTTTATGCCATAGGTAGTAAGAGAAATTTTCGGGGGAGAAGTGTCAACCAAATAGTCTCCTAATATGGCATTTAACTAAAGCTGGAGTAGCCACATTGGGCCACCAGAATTGGTTTTCTTCACTTGAGATCTAATGCTTTGGATAATTCACCTATGCTCAGGTAGAGGTTGGCAAGGAGAAATTGACTAAGAGCTAATTGTCGACCTTCATGAAGGAGGTTAGCAAGCTAAAGAAAAGATTTGGATACCTGGACCGACCTAGACCCTACAACATAAGCTGATAACTGAAGAAGAAGGAAAGCTACGTGTTCTTCATCGGTTACAGGACCAACTTTAGGAAGGAAGAAGTTGATGAAGCCTGAAAAAGAAGTTGGGGCTTTCGAGTAGACATTAATAGTATTTGAAGGTTGAAAGATAGGTGTGATGATCTCTCTATCTAGTCGAAGACCAGTTATGGCAGCTATATCGAAAAGCGCAGGACCCATCATGCATAGGGGAATTGGAAGGAGTTGGTGGTTTTGTTCCAGAAGAAAAATGAAGCACCCAACATGCAAGAATCCATTTTTATAGGGTAACGAGAGAGTTGGATACAATCAAAGATACATATTTCCCTCCATAAACTTTCTTTAGAAGCTTGAACTCTATCAAGCCATTCAAGATACCCATTAATATGGGTCGGGGGAGTTCTGAAGAGCCTTTCGGACTTACCGAAATAGTTGATAGGGATGGAAGGAAGGGAAGCCAAGATAGCCTCTTGAGAATTTTTACAAGGAAAGAAGGAGTGTATTTCATCAGTAATGAACTCCTTGGGCAAAACTGGGCCCATGAAAGCAGCTGAAGGGTCTAAAGAAAGTGAAGAATCGTTAATGGAAAGAATTACCTTTGAGAGGTGCCAAAGTTCAGATTTCTATAGAGTTGGGTCTTGAACAATGGCATGATTTCCTAAATCCACTGTTGATGCGCTAGGAGATTGAGAGCTAGAAGCCATGGAAGGAGGCAGAAATTGCAGAGAGAATATGCAGAAGTGAGGCTGCAGGTGGTGAATAGTAAGCAAGGTTAAATACAATGAACAGTGAAAAGGCGTGTGAATTTGAAAAGCTATTTTTTGTGAAAATAGAGGTAATTATGATCCCTATTTATTAGGAATGGCTATTTAATGTTTGTAATGATAAGTTTAACTGTGACAGTCCAGATATTTACAGAATGTTTTACTGGATTAAAAAAAAACTATCCATTTGAAAAGACTTTGATCAAAAAAGTTATAGTCGAAATTGGATTAAAAATTTATCTTCCTCTTGTCAGTGTCGAAAGAAAAATTTTGGGAGGCATCTGTTGGGAGTGAAAATAAACAATTTTGCTATTCAACGGCTGGATGATGATGTTGGAAGAATCTTCTAAGTGCTGAGTCGACGGAAGTGCCGAATGGTTGGAAGACCCAATGCAACCACTAGATATTGATGTCAGACAAGTAGTTTAATCCGACAGAAGGGTTGCATTTCCAAAAGATTGAACCGACGAAGAATGTTAAAATGGTTAGAAGTTGGTTCTGTCACGAAATTAGGGAAGTTTTAGTGGCATAACTACCATGTACGTATCAAAATCCTAGGATGTCAGTTATTTTTATAATTTGTCAAATAAATATCAGCATTCACAATGTAAAAATGGAGGTTATTTGATGATACATAATCCTAAAATCTCATTCGAGCAGATTAACGAATTTTGATCCAAGTATGCCTCCCCTTTTCATTTCAAGTCATTTAATTTAATGCAATGTTCTTTTAAAATTCCTTTACTTTTCAGTTTTGTTCTTTAAATTTCTTTACATGACTTTCCTTTAATGCTTTCCTTTAACTTTCTGCATTTAAATTTCTTGTTCAGTCTCTTTATTTCTTTACTTTTCAAAGCTTTTCTTTCTCAACTTCTGTTTATTTCTTTAAACGTGCATTAAAGCTTCTTTTATTTTAAGTTAATTTGTGAAATACTGCGAGATTATCACATAACTCTGAACTTATATTTGTTTGATAAATAATTATTTATTTATTAGAATTTCTTTTGACCTATTGACCAAAATTCCACTTAAACATCCACCTAAAAATCTCTTCTTCCCTGTAACCAAGCCAACATGAGCCATCCACCTCATCAAACACTCAACACGAGAAATTCTTCCATCCATTTCTTCCTCCACATATCATATCAACCCTTAAATGCACTTACTATATCTTGAATGGATGGGTCCTATTTGAAATTTAATGGTAAAGATACTCCCCGGAAGAAAAATTTTCTTCCTCAAGGAGATATAAGAATTTCACCGCTAAACTTTTATAAAAATTCTTAGATAAATACAATCTATTATATTAGTTTTTAAGTACTTAAATCATCAATTGACATGTATAAAAATATTTTTAAAAATCAGTACATTTCTATTATGGACTCCACACCTTTGCATATGTAAAATAATAGTTTGATAGATAATATTTAACTAAAAATTACTCCACTCAGCCCATCTTTGCCATCACTGAATTATCTCCCACTCTGTCTTTCTTTCTTTTTGCCATTAAAACTCGAAAAGACAAGTCCCCATTCACACTGTTGTCAATGAATCCATTTCATAATGCTACTAACTACTACAAACCATGCTTTTCATTTATTTTCCTTTGCACTTGTTTGCTTTTGTTATTTATGTCTTTTACTTGGTCTAAAATCTAAGCCGTGTTTTTTACAGAGTGAGAGAAAAACACAGAAAGAAAAAAATTTAAAAAAAAGTTCTGGTTTTTCTTCGATGGGGTGTTGGTGAAGGACCTGGTGCAAACTGATGGGTAATTGCTAGTGTAGGTGGGAATCATCAGATTATAGTCTCATCAATGCAAAGTCAGGTTGGTTTCCCAACAAAAGAAACTTGCCTTTCTCTATTTTGAATAATTTTCTATGTATGGGGTATACATTATTTATAGTGCCTGGAATGGCTAGTGTTTTTCGTGTGTGTTTTATTAGAGCTTTGGATTAGATATCCTGTTTTTATCCTTCTGGATTTGGTTCTCTCTCTCTTGAAATGGTTTATTTATCTCCGTTTCTTTTTTTCAATATTCTATCTCTTACGGATGTTATTGTTATTTGTCAAGGCTTTCATTTTTTGGAGCATTTCAATTTCCCTTCTTGCTTTCGTTAATTACCCTTTCAGCTAGTTTGTGTTTCCATTGAAATTTTTCTTGGTGTTCTAGTAATTAAATCATTTGAATATAGTGAATTTTTGTATGCAGTGTTAGCTTCGTAGGCTCGTACTTCTAGGCAAGTTAATATTCAGCAAATCATTAGAAGTAAAAAAGAAAGAGAAAAAATAAATCTGCTAGTAATTTGAGTTACATGTTGTCTACAAATCATGTGAGAGGACCCACTTCATTTGCCCATTATTGATTGAAGTGGTGGCCATTATCATTTATTGCTAATAATTGCAGATGAACAGGTAATTCTCAGATTTCATACTGTTGAGAAGTAGCTTTACTCCCAAACTTATTTGTCACAATTACATTTACATCATGTTAAGCCTTAAAGAAAACACAACAAAGAATTGTAAATGAAAAACTAAATAAGTGAAGGTTGTGCATATAAAAAGAGATTTAATAAATTTTAAAGAACATAGTTCTTGACAAAACAGAATATGGATAGAGAAGTGATAAGCTGAATTGGTACGTGCCTTCCACCATATTTCTTGTTATAGCAAAGAAGTAAACAAGCCTACTTAGTTTGCTTTCTTCTCCTTAGCTTCCCCAATTTTGTTGAACTATATTTTTGTTTTTCTAAAAATTATTGTGTAACAAATCTTTTTTGGATGACTATTGTTAGGATGGATTTGGATCCTTTGCAGTTTGTTTTTCAGCAGGGTTATAATAAAAAACACAATTAATAATTTTGAATGGTGACAGAGCAACTGAACTCTATGCAGATAACCGCAGGGGATCCACTTCTTATTAGAATAGTTATTGTTATTTACTTATTGGACTATAATTTGGATGTTTATTTATTAAATGATTTACATAAAAAGTTCCTTTTTTTATACTTACTGGATATCATGTTGTAATATTCTAATATATTTATGTCAATAGCAAACTATTTCAGTTGTGATATAATATTCGAGTTTTATGGAATCTATGCTATTTACTTTGAATCATAAATTGATATATATAATTATTATCTATACTAAGTTGTACATTATTAATTACTTTTAATATAAGAAGTATTATCACTTTTAAAATTAAGATTAAGTATGCCTTAATATGAAAAGAAAGGAAAACTAGCCCGAGCCAGGCACGGGCTTACTTACTAGTTATTTGTTAAGGCTTCTATTTTCGGATGAATGTCATTTGTCTTCATTTTTTGTCACCTTTCCTGTTCTTTTCTTAAATTCTATCAAGTATTCTAAACTTAATTACATGTCTCTTTTCTTTCTTTTTTCTTTTTAATTTATTTTACACTTAACAAAATTTAAGTGGGGGACAGGAAATAAGAACAAGTGATCTTCATCCCAACTTTTTGGAGCATTTCAATTTCTCTTCTTGCTTTCATTAATTACCCTTTGAGCTGATTTGTGTTTTCATTGAAATTTTTCTTGGTGTTCTAGTAATTAAGTCATTCGAATATAGTGGAACTCTTGTATGCAGTGTTAGCTTCAAAGGCTTGTCCTTGTAGGCAAGTTAATATTCAGCAAATCATTAATTAGAAGGAAAAAAGAAAGGGAATACAGAAATCTGCATATATAAGTCACATGTTGATGTGTGAAATTCGCAATACGATTTCATCATTTAATTCATTTAATCTTCATATATAATTCGAAAGGCATATATAATTCATTTAATCTTCATATATAATTCATTTAATGTGAAATTCGAAAGGGAATACAGAAATCTGCATATATAATTCATTTAATCTTCGAAAGGCTAAACCTACTCTCGTGATTTAGACCTTAAGTTTAATTCTTATAGTTCCAACACCTAGGTTCACCTCTCAGTACGTCCCTAGATATCTATGAGATGCAAATATGTGACAAATTCACATGAATAAGCGCAATAAGGATTGAATCAAAGAACATTTAAGATTAATAAAAGGGATAAACAAAGTCAATTAATCATTATCAATGTATTAAAGGGCATTGCCCAATTTTAAAAACAAAAGAAACTACTCAGCCATGGAGAAGAAGAAACAAGAAATCAAATTCAAGAACATCCAGACCCGTAATCAAAGAGAGAAGAGATGAGAAAGATCAAGATCCAAAGCCTCCAAGTGTGCCTCCTTCAACCAAATTAGAACCCCAAAACTGTATTCAGAACATCTATAAATACCCCTAGGGTTTTAATTGGCTAAAAGGCCTTAAAAGAAATAAAAAATAAAACTTAAAAAACTGCTGCGTACTGCGATCCACGGCCGTGGATCATTCCACTGCCAGGCTGTGGATCTTTCTGCTATAGGAAGATTTTTGCCTCAGCTTGAATTCTACAGCCGGGGATTGTTCCACAACCTGGCCATGGAACTCTCTGGAGTCTCTCTTTTACTTTTTCAAGTTGCTACTTGATCCATAGCTGTGGGGAATTCCACAAGCAGGCCGTGGATCTCTCTGGAGTGAGCCTTTTGCACTTTTTTGCTATCCGTAAAGCTCAAACTTTAATCACGCAAGCTTTCCATCCATTTCAAGGCCAATTAAGCACCAATCCTGCATATCAATACCACAAACATCGCAGTTATCTAAACTAAAGGAAAATCAAATAGAAAGAGAAACTAAAATGCTTAAAATGCCTACAAATGTATGCAAAACAAGAACAAAATATGATGTTATTTCACACACATCAAATCCCCTCAAGCTTAAGATTTTGCTTGTCCCAAAGCAATAACTAAGGCCAAATCAAGAAGTGGGATCAAGAGACAATAATGAATGAGGAACCCAAGAAAACAACTAACCAAGCAATAGGCAAAGGCAAACCAAGAACTAGAGAGGTAATCAAAATCAAGTCCAATTAGAGGCTAAAGTTATCAGAAATCATACTCCTCACTAAATTAGGTTCACTCCACTAACCACACTCAAAGTGTTTAAGGGTGAAGACAATGCGCCCAAGATTCCTCAAAGAAAAAGCACTTCCATAAGCTTGATAAGAAATCAAATTTTCACTAATAATCAGCATGCATGCAAGAATCAAAAAGTCTTTCAAAGGTTGTAATGAGGCAATGAGAATAATGTTAGGTAGGGTAAAGAAAGGAATGTATGCACAAAAGGCTAACAAAATTTTCAATAAGTACAAGAAATCTAATAGAACATAAATAGAGCAAAGGTATTTTTCAATCAAGAGCATAACTCCACATTTCTAAGCATTTTCTTCCTTACTTTTCCTTATTCTCTTTCTCTTTTTTTTCAAACTTTCATCTTATGATTTTCTTTTCTTTTCTTTTTTTTTTCATTTGAGAAAGAGAAGGGTCAAAAACATATGATTTCCAACACAACTTTACACAACTTTCAAACTCAATTTGCTTCATTTAATATTCTAAATGATTACTAACAATATATCATCATAGGCATCAAGAAAAATAATTATGCAATAGGCTCAAAATGGGCAACTAATGGATGAAAGTGTGACCATTATTTCAGAAGGTCAGAAAAATACCTAAGATGCCTTAATCACATTCAAGCATGCAAACAAAAATTTTGCCTCAAAATGGTTTCAAATCAAGTTCTAGAGCACAAGATCAATAAGGAATATCACTCAACACAAAGAATGAGAGCAAAAATAATATAGTGCATAAATCTCATATAAGTTCAAAACTCACATTTAGAGGTTCAAAATTCAATGAGAAGCACAAATTCAGAGAACATATGCTACTTATCAACTATCAAAAGATCACCTCTACTATCAATTAAAATAATGCCTATTGCCTACCACAAGAATCAACAAATTAGGTTCCAAATCAATACTATCTCAAAAATCCCCAAAAGAGAAGGGCACAAGTTCAACTAAAAAGTCGAGATATATAATGGTGTGAAAATGCAACATGAAAATGCAATGCACAATAAGACATGAGAATGCATGAAACTAATGATCTAAAATGAATATGAAAATACAAAGCTTAGAGCTTACATTATCCTCAATGTAAAAATCTATAACAAGAGAAGGGATAAAAGAAAAAAACTCACTGCGGTGGTGGAAAATGGTGCTGACTCAGATGCCAACTATGAATGGCCTGGACCATGCTCGCCATACTCTGAACCGTGCCCTCCAAGGCTTGCAAGTAGCCTGACCCTATTAACGAAGTTCCTCTAGCATGTGGCGCTGTTGCGCCTGCTCAGCATGAAGTCCATTCGAGAAAAGTATAAATCCATGTGAGACCATCCTCCGAAGGACCTGCAAAAGAAGCAGAAGAAGGATGAGAGGTGCCTGTCCTTGGTGGAGGGAGAAGGGGGCGCTGAACATCAATTGGTTCATCTGCGGCACTCCCAGGTGTGTGCCAATTTTCACGGTTGCGCACAGTTATAGCAGGAGGGCTAGGAAGGGGTAGGGGGTGTGCTCTATTGTTCAAGCAAAGGCAGTAAATTCCGTCCTCTTTGACAATCATCTTAATAGCTAAACAAGACTCTAGATCAATCCTAGAGTTACCTCTAACTGCCTCCAGACCATCCAAGTCATATTCAAAGAAATGGGCTATCGTTGTGATAAGCTCACCAATAACAATGGTCCCCGATTGGGCTCTAGCTACCCTAAGCAGATGCCTAGCAAGAAAAGATCCAGTGTCCATTTTGACATCATTAAGAATAACCCACATAAAAGCAAGCTCATCAGCACAGACATTGCCATCACTATCCCCACGCCCAAATAAAGTATGAGCCATGATTCGGTGGAGATAGCGAAGGCAAGGATTTGGCATAAAAGATGCCTTACAATTTGAGGAATCATATGTGCCTGACCCACAAAAGATATCATCCTAAAAAGAAATTACTGAAAAATCACGTGGGTGCTTCCTTTCCCGTGTCCTTGAGCTAGAAGCAGCTTCTGTTCTCTGGCGCTTGTTCTTCATTCTGCTTAACCACACTACACAGCAACAGCACAACAAAAACCTCTTTTTTTTTTTCAGAGTAAGTCATGAATGGAAAATTTGGGGTTTTTGCCAAATTTGGGGTTTTCCAAATTTGAAGGAATGAGTGGTTGGGTAGAGGTTAGGGAGGATAGAAATAGTAGAAAGATTGAAGAAAAAGGGTGGTTTGAGGAGAAAAGTAGTGGTTTTGAAGGTTTGGGTATGGTGGGTTATGGTGGCTATGGTGAAGAAGGAAGAAGGAGAATGAGGGAGAATGAGGGTGAAGAGTGGCTTTGAGAGTGAGGAAGAAGGTGGTTTATGTGTGGTTGTGAGGGAAATAAGGAGTAATGGAGGTTTGGGAGGATGAGTATGGAGGTTGAGGGAGAGAAGAAGGAGAAAAAGCAAAGAGAGGAGTGAAATGAAGGAAGGGAAGGGGAGGCCGTGGAATTTAAATCTGGGTAGCAACGATCCACGGAATTTTGATCCACGGCTAACTTTTCTTTTCTTTTTTTTTGAGACAGAATTCCATGGCCATGGTTTTATCCACGACCAGGCCGTGGAATTCTCTAACTTTTCTCTTTTTTTTTTTGTTCTGAAGACCTGCAATCCACGGCTAGGTTGTGGATCTCGCTGACTTTTATGTTTTCCTCTGGTTCGAATTCCATGGCCATGGAATTTTCCGTGGGCTAGGTGTGGAACCTTCTGATTTCACTCTTCTTCTAAATTTTACTTCAAAAAGGGTCAAACCTAGACAAAATCCATGAGACAAACATCAAACCAACAATCTAACACACAAAATCAAAAGAAAAAGAGGGAATAAAAAAAAAGAAAAACAAGAAAGCTTGGGTTGCCTCCCAAGAAGCGCTTATTTAAAGTCATAAACTCGACTCCTGTACTTTCATCCTTTTGCAGTTGGGTCACGAAGGGCAATGTTCATCCTCTTCTCAAGTTGCTCCTTCGCTAGATAGTGCTTCAACCTCTGACCATTAACCTTGAAAGTCCCTCGCTCTTCATTCCAAACATCCATAGCACCATAGGGAAACACTTTCTTCACCAAAAATGGCCCTGGCCATCTTTACTTAAGCTTTCCGGGAAAGAGTTTCAATCTAGAATTGAAAAGAAGAACTAGTTCTCCTTCATGAAACTTTCTACGAAGAATATGCTTGTCATGCCACCTCTTGGTTCTTTCTTTGTATGACTTGGAAGTCTCATAAGCATCCAATCTCAGCTCATCAAGCTCATGAAGTTGAAGCTTTCTCTTTTCTCCTACCACTTTTAAGTCAAAATTTAGAAGCTTAATAGTCCAAAAAGTTTTATGTTCAAGCTCAATGGGTAGATGGCAGGGCTTCCTATAAATAAGTCGAAAGGGTGTAATTCTAATAGGAGTCTTGTAAGCAGTGCAGTAAGCCCAAAGAGCATCATCAAGCTTCAAAGACCAATCCTTTCTTGATCTGGACACAGTTTTCTCCAGAATACTCTTTATCTCTCAATTAGATACCTCCACTTGGCCAGAAGTCTGAGGGTGGTAAGGTGTAGTAACCTTATGAGTGACTCCATATTTCTTCAAGAGGTTTTCAAATTGTCTCTCAATGAAATGTGAACCTCCATCACTTATCACAGCCCTAGGAACTCCAAACCTTGGAAAGATGACCTTCTTGAATAGCCTAATCACGGTTTTTGCATCACTTGTTGGGGATGGAATGGCCTCCACCCATTTAGATATGTAATCAACAGTTACAAGAATGAATTTATTATTGCAGGAGGATGGAAAATGGCCCATGTAGTCAACTCCCTAAACATCAAAGATCTCCACCTCAAGAATAGTATTCATTGGCATCTCATGCCTCTTGGAGATACTTCTAGCTCTCTAACATGGATCACATGATAACACAAAATTCTGAGCATCTCTAAAAATATGAGGCCAAAATAAACCAGACTGAAGAACTTTGGCTACCGTCTTGGAGGTACCAGCATGTCCTCCATAGGATGCGGAATGACAACAACTCAATATACTCGGAGCCTCTTCCGCAGAAACACACCTCCTATAAATACCATTAGCACACCTCCGGTATATGTATAGGTCATCCCACACAAAATTTTTCAAATCTGAGAAGAATTTCTTCTTCTGCTGATAATTAAGCTCAGGAGGTAGAACCTTGGTAACCAAGTAGTTTGCATAGTCAGCATACCAAGAAGCATTCTAAGCAAAAACTGCAAATAATTGCTCATCAGGGAAAGAATCATCAATAGGTAAATCGCTCTTTCCAATCACTAGTTGCTCAAGCCTGGATAAATGATTTGCCACTTGATTCTCCGTCCCTTTTCTATCCAGAATCTCCAAATCAAACTCTTGTAGGAGAAGAATCCAACGGATAAGTCGAGGCTTTGCTTCCTTCTTGCTCATGAGATACCTAAGTGCTGAATGGTCAGTGTACACAGTCACCTTTGAACCCACTAGATAGGACCTGAACTTCTCAAAAGCAAAGACTACCTCTAGCAACTCTTTCTCTGTGGTGGCATAGTTTGCTTGAGCTCCATCAAGTGTTTTGCTAGCATAGTAAATTGCATGCATTTTCTTGTCTTTTCTTTGCCCCAACACAGCTCTTACGACATAGTCACTAGCATCACACATAACCTCGAATGGCAGATTCTAATCCAGTGTTTGTAAAACAGGAGCAGTGATCAAAGCTTCTTTCAACCTGCAAAAGGCATTCAAACAATCACTATCAAAATTAAATGGAACATCTTTTACTAAGAGATTAGACAAAGGTTTAGCAATTTTAGAAAAATCTCTGATGAATATCTGGTAAAATCTAGCATGTCCCAAGAAACTTTGCACTCCCTTCACATTCACTGATGGAGGCAATTTCTCAATCACTTCAATTTTTGCCTTATCCACCTTAATTCCTTTTCTAGAAACCAAATGTCCAAGCACTATCCCCTCTTGTACCATAAAATGGCACTTCTCCCAATTCAAGACAAGAATAACCTCCTCACATCTCTAGAAAATCTTAGGTAAATTGAACAAACAATCATCAAAGTTAGTTCCATATACTGAAAAATCATCCATAAAAACTTTTATGATGTTTTCAATAAATTCAAAAAATATTGCAGTCATGCATCTTTGGAAAGTAGTAGGCGCATTACATAAACCAAATGATATTCTCCTATAGGCAAAAGTGCCAAAGGGAAAGTAAATGTGATCTTCTCCTGGTCATTAGGATGGATAGAGATTTGGTGGAATCCCGAATATCCATCTAAGTAACAAAAGTATGTATGCCTAGCTAGCCTCTCAAGCATCTGATCAATGAAGGGTAGAGGGAAGTGATCTTTCCTAGTTGCATTATTTAACTTTCTATAATCAATGCTCATCCTCCAACCTGTGACTGCCCTAGTGGGAATTAATTGATTTTTCTCATTTTCAATTATAGTCATCCCCCCTTTCTTAGGAGCCACATGCATAGGACTAACCCATTCACTATCAGAAATTAGGTAAATTACCTCAGCATCAAGCAACTTAAGAACCTCTTTTTTAATAACCTCTTTCATATTAGGATTCAACCTACGTTGATGCTCAATAGAGGGTTTATGGTCAGGTTCCATCAAAATTCTATGCATGCAAAAGGAATGATTTATGCCTTTGATATCATCAAGAGTATATCCTATGACCTTTCTATGCATCCTAAGAGCCCTAAGCAATTTCTCAGCCTCTAACTCATTCAAGCTAGCACTAACAATGATAGGATAAGAAAAGTTGGGACCAAGAAACTCATACCTGAGAGTGGAAGGAAGAGTTTTAAGTTCTACCTTAGGAGCCTTTTCCTTTTCCCAATCTTCAGATTTAGGCTTTGGCTCAAGTTTTTCCACTTTGGCTTTATAAGGTGGAATTTTTGAGGTTACCTCCAACAAGCGGGCATACTCAGCTACCTCTCCTTCAGAATCAAAAGAGCCTCCACCAACCAAGCATCTCTCCAATGGATCTTCCAAATGAATTTTGGTGGATTCTTCTTCCACCACCTAGTGCAATAATCAATCCTGTAACAAGAGTCCTCAAAAGAAGGTTATTTAATAGATTTAGAAATATCAAACTCAACCTTATTATCACCAACAGTTAAAGACAATTTGCCATTTTCAACATCAATTATAGCACCAGCAGTAGCTAAGAAAGGCCTACCAAGAATAATGGGGATTTTGGAATCCTCCTCCATTTCAAGCACAACAAAATCAGCAGGTATGAAAAACTTACCAACTCGGATAAGAACATCCTCCAAGATGCCTACAGGTACTTGACGGACCGATCCGCCAATTGAAGTGAGATAATTGTGGCTTTGAAAAGACAAATCCAATTTTTTTCTCAAAATTCAAATGAAGCATATTTTCAAAGTTAGGAATGTTTTAAAGATTTGTTAAATTCTTGCTCACATCATGATTTTGAAAAATGGTGCATTATAAGCTTCTTTTATGAAGAATTAAACTTCAAACTAAACAATTCGTAGAAACAATGTACAATGGTGAGTTTCTTGATAAAACACTTGAAGAAACTTTAGACTATTTAGACCATATAGCTAAAAATTCTCAATCTTGGCATGATACTAATCCTTCTAAAAATTCAATTAGATATAACCTTGCAAATGCTAGTAAAGGAAAATATCATCTTAGTCAAGAAGAAGATCTAAATGTTAGGTTAACCATGGAATCAGGCAAAGTAAAATAAATCAAATCTGTGCAAAATGAAGAAATTTGTAGCATTTGTGGTGAATTAAGACACTCAACAAATGAATGTCCAAAAATTATTATTTTCAAAGAAGTTGTGCATAAGCAAGTAAATGCAATGAAAAATTTTAAAAAGCCATTCACTTCTTCTTTTTTAGATATATATAATCTGAGATGGAGAAATCACCCGAACTTCAGTTGAAGGACTAATAACCAGGCACAATTTATGCAACCACCACCTCCTCAGGCATAGTAGAACTCTTAAAATTCTCAAGGATATGCACCCTATATCCCATCATATAGGAAAAATCTTGAAGGAACATTGCATGCATTCGTGGAAAAATAAGAAGCCATTAATAACCAAAACACTCAAGCCATGATTGACATAAAAGACACTCTTGCTAAACTTTTTTCTGCACTCACCATTCACGAGAAAGGAAAGTTTCCCTCTCAACCTTAACCAAATCCCAAGGGTCAGTACAGCCTAAATGATTGTAGTTCAGAAAGCCAACAAATAGATCAAGTCAAGTTAGTGATAACTCTTACGAGTGGAAAGGTTATTGAAAAATAAATTCCTGAACCTTGTGAGAAAGATGATGAATCAAGTCTCAAAGATGTGGAAGGAGTTGATAAGCCACTTGGCAAAAAGGAGACCAAACCGTCGCCTTCACCCCCATATCCTCAAGCATTAAATAATTCAAGTAAAATGAACCATAACAATGAAATTTTAGAAATCTTTAAACAAGTGAAGGTTAATATTCCTCTGTTAGATGCTATCAAACAGATTCCTTGTTATGCCAAATTTTTGAAGGACTTGTGCACTGTTAAAAGAAAACTAAATGTGAAAAAAATACATTTTTAGCTGAATAGGTAAGCTCCATTCTTCTAAACAATAATGCGTTAAAATATAAAGACCCTGGTTGTCCTACAATTTCATGCATTATTGGAGAACATAAAATTGAATGAGCTTTACTTGATCTTAGTGCTAGTGTTAATTTACTTCCATATTCAATTTATTAGCAACTCAACCTGGGTGAGTTAAAACTAACTTCTGTAGCTCTTCTACTTGCTGATAGATCAATTAAAATTCCAAATGGAATAGTGGAAGATGTATTGGTACAAGTTGATAAATTCATATATCTTGTGGATTTTATTATCTTGAAAACTGAACCTATGGATAATAGTAGTGTAATACCCTAGAAAGTCATGTTAGGCTTGTATATAGTTACAAAGGTAGCCTAATACTTACTTAACATGTCTGTGTAATTTTGTGACTTTCTGAGCATGTTTAGGTAATTTGCTGTAACATTATGTGAGAAATATAACTGTTATTTGCTCTGAAAGTGGCTTAAACTGCTTAGTTAGTGGAAATAAATGTGGAAAGTTTGTTTCCAAGTCATAAAGGTGGGAAGTGTACTACAGTTAAAGTTTGAGAATTTTCAGAGTTAGTTCGGCATTTTTAAGTATACTGGTTGTGTGTTTTAGTGCCGGATTAACCCTTAGCTGATATGAAAATATCAGTTTTTGGTGAAACAAAATTTTTAATGAATCTTAGGATTTATTTTGAATTTGTTGGAAGCTACAAAATCGGATTTGGTGAAATCTGAGCATTCTTAACAGATCGGGGTTTTGGTACCTATTCAAGAGAAGTCAAATTAGACTTCCCTTGCTAAATATCACACGGTTGGGATATTTGTGAATAGAGAAGAGAAGAGAAAATGTAAAGAAGAGAAAAGAAAGAAGGAAATAGAAGGGAAAAATCGAAGAGGAAGAGAAGAAGAGGAAGAAGGAAGAGGAATCAACTAGAGCTTGGATCTATTCTTGACTTCATCTTCTTGATCTTGAGGTAGGGGTGCTTGAACTCTCCATAACCATCTCTCCCTATCTCCATCTTTCACATATAGTAGTGTTGTTAGATGAATTAAGGGTTTAAGTGGTTGAGGCTGTGTTCATGCTTGTTTAGTGCTTTCAATGCTTGAGATTGGTTAGGATTAAGCTTAATCAACTCAAGGGTGTTAGTTTTTCACCCAAGAACATCCATGAAACTCATGGAGTTGAAGATAGATAAAAGGGTTTTTGGATCATTGTTCTTTGATTATGATTCTAGATTAGATAAATTTAATTAGTGTTTGATGATTCTATCATGTTAGAGACCATGTTTAGGATTGGAAATCACTTATAATCCATGTTTTGGAGATTATAAATTGATTGGGAATCAATTAGAGCAGAAAATAAGTTTCTGTAGAAGTTTCTAGTATTGGGCGCTTAATCTCCCAAAAGTGAGTGCTTAATTGCCCAAGCTCAGAGTGCACCAACGTGATGGGCGCTTAATCGCCCAAAAGTGAGCGCTTAATCGCCCAGATAGGGTATTTTCAATATTTTTATCTTAATTAAATAGAGCTTCTTACTAGGTGGGACCCTTTATACATGCTTTTTAAAGTGTGTTAAGATGCTATTAGGGAAACAATTCATATTTAAAGTGTGTTGAGACACCTATGGGAGTATTTCAAGGAGGAAATGACTACCTAGTTCGTATGAGAAAAGTGTGAGTCCTTAGGCAACCAATGGTTTGGAAATGGTATAGGCTAACATTTAGATCTTTAATCTATGTGAGATTGTTTTTAGTATCATTTGTGAGGCGATGATGTGATGGGAATGGCACATATCGCGAGTATATGAGTATTTAAAGAATAGTGAATTTGTTGAATCAAATGGATTCGTAATGCTAATTATGTGGGATAATTAGGCATGATTATATATACATATATTATGCATTGTGTTAGATTGAGGAAATGAGTTTCCCCTAAGTGTTGGAATCACTAATGTATGCTCTTTTAAGAGTGTTAAAGTACTTCTATAAGTATTTGATGAAATGTGTGTGAGATGAGTTTGAAATGCATATAAATCAATTGTGAAAACTAGTTGTTTTGCAAGAGATGTTTGAGAAAACATAATGCGGTTTATAATATCCTCTTTGTATCGTTAAGAATCATAGAGTGGTGAGTAAGTTGTGAGTATTAAGGTAAGTAATATCCTTATTACATTGTGAAGTAAAGAGGTGAGTAATAACCTCTTTGCTTTGTTTGGCCCCGTGAAAGTGGGTGTTCTATATTAGGTAAGGCGCTTAGTACCCGTCCTAATATAGTGAAGTATGAAAGGATAAAATTCCTTGTTCATTATCGATAGCTGTGTAGTTGATGAGACTTCACTACCCGGGGGGAAATGAGACTTCCTCTATGATAATGGAATATGCTAGAAGAGACTTCCAGTACTTGTTCAAGGCTGTGGATGAAATTATAGACTTCCATTACTTTGTTCAAGTTTCATGCATTCATGACATTGCTATGGGATTGGAGTCTTGGATGTGGTATCATGCATTATGTATTTTCATACTTAGGAATCTGCATAGACATAATCATTAGTCATAATTAAGCATAACATGGCGATTGTATGGGTGGTTGCTATCATGACATTTTCATGCATTGCAATTATATAGGCGATTACGTGTTGTTGAAATGAGAAGTTGTTACTTCTCTGATTGAAGTATCAATAAGATAATTATGAATATTATCTGTTTATATATATATATATATATATATATATATATATATATATATATATATATATATATATATATGTTGATGTATATATATTGGTGTTGGAATACTTCTACTGAGAATGTTTTCTCACCCCGATTGTGTTGCCATGTAAATCCAGGTGCGAGTCCTTTGAAAGGGAAGAAGAAGATGTATGAGGATTAGCATAGTAAAGATATATTTTTTTTATATGAGCATATGTAATTGTTTTATATTTGCTTAGTGGTTTCAAGTTATGTATAACGGTATGCCTTGAGACAATGATGTATATATATAACTTTTGCTATCGTGGCTCTCTATATTTATTCATTATGTATGAATGATATGGGTTAAATGTTGATGTATTTTGGTAGTAGCAGGGTCAATATTGGGTTATTCACTTATATGACGATATATATTTGGGTAGCAAATATCGGGCTGTTACGTGTAACAAGTCAATGCTTGTTATTTTAGGTCGCCCATTTTTAGTAACATCTAATGCTTTGATAAATTATAGAAATGAAGTGGTGAAACTAACATTTGGAAATATGATACTGGAGCTTAATGTTTTCAAAATGTGCTAGCAACCACAAGAAGTCTATGACGAAAAGGAGGAAGTTGGAGGGATTGAGGCCATTATAGATGATCATCTTCAAACCAGGAGTTCTTCTGACCCATTAGAAATTTGTTTAATTAATTCATTTGATTCAGCTACGTAATTAGATGATGATTTTTTTGGAATATGCTATTTGCTTGACTGTACATAGGTAATGGAATACAAAGGATGGAAGTCGAGATTCGAAAAACTAAAACCCATACCGATGAAGAATTACCCATGCTAGAACTAAAGCCATTACCTGCTGGGTTGAAGTTCATATTTCTGGGA
Organism: Ormosia semicastrata; assembly: GCA_029884595.1. Lineage (NCBI taxonomy): Eukaryota > Viridiplantae > Streptophyta > Magnoliopsida > Fabales > Fabaceae > Ormosia > Ormosia semicastrata. Next base: position 49,865,856 of record JAQQTO010000056.1, on the reverse strand, counting down.
GAAGAACAAAGCTTTCCAGTGGTAATTTCCTCAACCTGACCAAAGAACAAGATGGTATATTGATAGAAGTACTTAAAAGGCCTAAAAGTGTAATTGGATGGACATTAAAGGACATAAAATGCATTAATCTATTAATTTGTACACATAGAATACATTTAGAGGATAATGCTAAAACATCTCAATAACCTCAAAGAAGATTAAATCCATATATGAAAGAGGTAGTTAGAGCTGAAGTTCTTAAATTACTTGATGTTGGAATTATCTACCCCATCTCTGATAGCCAGTGGGTAAGCCCTACACAAGTTGTGCCTAAGAAATCTGGAATAATAGTGGTTGAAAATGAAAAAGGTGAATTAATACCTACCCGAGTCTCATTTAGCTGGCGTATGTGTATTGATTTTAGAAAATTGAATGCAGCCACTAGGAAAAATCATTTTTCCTTGCCATTTCTTGATCAAATTCTGGAAAAAGCAGCAGGACATCCCTACTATTATTTTCTTGATGGTTATTCAGGGTATAATCAAATACCAATTGCATTAAAGGATCAAGAAAAGACTACTTTTACGTGCCCCTTTGGCACTTTTGCATATAGAAGAATGCCTTTTGGTTTTTGTAATGCTCCGGTAACTTTCCAAAGATACATGTTAAGTATTTTCAGTGACATGATTGAGCATTATTTAGAGGTTTTCATGGACGCCTAACAATTTTTGAAAATTCTTTTGAAAATTGTCTTGATAATTTGGAAAAAGTTCTTAAAAGATGTGAAGAAAAATGATTTGTGTTAAATTGGGAAAAATGTCATTACATGGTTACCTCAGGAATAGTGTTAGGTCATGTGATATCTTCTAAGGGAATTGAAGTTGATAAGGCTAAAGTTGAATTAATTGCTCATTTGCCTTCCCTAAAAATAGTAAGAGAAGTTTGTTCCTTTTTAGGACATGTAGGATTTTACAGAAGATTCGTTAAGGACTTTAGTGCCATATCTAGACCATTATGTAATCTTCTAATAAAAGATGCACCATTTGATTGGACTCAAGATTGTCAAAAATCTTTTGAAAAATTAATCTGTCTTTTGACATCTGCTCCTATCATGCAATTCCCTGACTGGTCTTTGCCTTTTGAGTTGATGTGTGATGCTAGTGATTTTGTTGTTGGCACTATTTTAGGACAGAGAAAGGAAGGTAAGCCTCATGTAATTTATTACGAAAGTCAAACTTTGAATAGTGCACAAATGAATTACACCACTACTGAAAAAAGAACTAATTGCTATAATTTTTGCATTAGACAAATTTCAAGCTTATTTAGTTGGTTCTTCTACTATTATTTTCACTAATCATGCTATTGTTAGATATTTAATGTCTAAACAGGATACCAAACCTAGGTTGATACGGTGGATCTTGTTGCTTTAAGAATTTAACATCACAATTAAAGACAAGAAAGAAGCCAAAAATATTGTTGCAGATGATTTGTCCAGACTTACAACAAGTTCATCTTTTGATAACACACCTATCAATGATTTTTTTCCTAATGAATTTTTATTTTCTGTCAGTTACATGTCATGGTTTGCTAACATTGTCAATTTTCTTGTAATAGGTAAGATGCCGCCTTAGTGGACGCACCAAGACAGAATAAAGTTTTTGATTGAGGTGAAAATTTTCTATTGGGATGACCCATATTTGTTCAAATATTATCTTGATCAAATATTTTGGAGATATGTACCCGATAGTGAGGTATGTAGTGTCATTTAATTTTGTCATTTAGAAGCACATGGAGGTTATTTTTCTTCAAAGAAAACAGCTACGAAAATCTTACAATGTGGATTTTATTAGCCCACTTTATTTAAGGATAGCTATATTTTTTGCAAAAGTTATGAAAGTTGTCAAAAATTAGGTTCCATTTCTAAACGAGACATGATGCCTCTGAACCCTATCATTGTTATTGAAATTTTTGATTGTTGGAGAATTGATTTCATGTGTCCATTTCCATCATTATTTGGATTTGTGTATATTTTGGTTGTAGTTGATTATGTCTCAAAATGGATTGAGGTGATTCCATGTCGATACAATGATCATAAAATTGTTCTTAAATTTTTAAAAGAAAATGTTTTGAGTCGATTTGGAATCCCTCGAGCTATCATCAGTGATGGGGGAACACATTTTTATAATAAACCATTTGAATCTTTAATGAAGAAATATGGCATTACACATAAAATTGCCACCCCATATCATCGTCAGAAAAGTGGACAAGTAGAATTAGCAAATAAGGAGGTTAAACAAATTTTAGAAAAAATGGTTAACCTAAATCATAAAGATTAGTTTTTAAGACTAAACGATTCACTTTGAGCTTATCATACTACCTTCAAAACATCTTTAGATATGTCACCCTATCGGTTAGTCTATAGAAAACCTTGTCACTTGCTTGTAGAACTGGAGCATAAAGCATTTTAGGCCATTATAGCTTTCAACTTAAATCTTGATTATGCTTGCAGGTTACGCAAATTGCAATTAAATGAACTTGAGGAATTAAGAAATGATGCATATGAAAACTCAAAATTTTATAAAGCAAGAATAAAAACTTTTCATGACAAATCAATTTTGAGAAAATCTTTTGAAGTTGGTCAAAAAGTTTTGCTTTATAATTCTCGTCTTCACCCATTCCCTAGAAAATTGAGATCTAGGTGGAGTGGCCCTTTTATTATTAAACATATGTATCCTCATAGGGCCATAGTCATTAAGAACCCTAAGAATGGTAATTTATTTAAGGTCAATGGATAAAGACTCAAACCATTTCTAGAAAACCAAGTTGTTGAGGTAGAATTCATTTCTCTTTCTAATCCATATTATAAGTAGAATTTATTTTAATTTTATTACTTTCTTTTTGTAGTTCTTTGTGTTCCTAGTTAAGTGGTGGATAACGGTACTCTGTGACTCTCAAGCTGGTTTGTTTTTCAGTTTCCCATAATAACTGATTTCTTCTCCTTTAAAATGGATTTCATTCTCTCAAATTTAAGAAAACATTTTCCTTCTCTTCCTCAAAATGCTCTAACAAAAATCTACAAAGCTAGGTGTGAAAGACTGAGACTATTAATATACGAAGTGTGATTACCATGCGATAATGAAGATGAGTTTTGATGATAACAAACATGAAAATGATAGGAGACTGAGTCCAAGATCTTTAAGATTAGTTTTAGGACTTAGGATCTCTCTTGTACAGAGCTTTTATAGGATATCTCATTGTTTGACTTAAAATATCTAAAAACATGTTTTCTTACAAACTAAATTGAAGTCTTAATATGGCTTTGAAAAATCAAAAAGTTTGTGGAATTTCAGAAATCACCTGATCTGTTTTCTAAAGTGTTTTTAAATGACTTTCAATAGAGGTATTCGAAAAACCTATTAAGGTATTTGAATAACCTGCTTCTATTTCAATACATTTTCATGTTTTCGTAAGAGGTATTCGAATAACCCATGTGGTATTCGAATATACCTGATTACATAATACTATTTTTAAACAGAGGTATTCGAATAACATCCTTCTAAATAGCTTTTACAATGTGTTTAAAATAAAGGTATTCGAATACACCCTTGTGGTATTCGAATAACCTGCTTATGAACCTTTTTTTATAAGAAATGAAAATAGTGGTATTCGAATATCCATAATGGTATTCGAATAACCCACGAGACCTTGTTTCGTATTTTGAATTCATACGTATACGTGTTAGCATTTATTATCATATTAAATTCCTTTAATGTACATTTCTGATCAAAGGCTCTATAAATAAAGACCTTGAGTCACTTCTGTAAGCCTAGTAAATTCTGAAATCATTTTGCTTGTGCTAAAATGTTGTTTACAAAATTCTCTCTTATTCTCTGTGTTCTTTTGGAAAAATTTTGAGATATCCTTAGAGAGCTCTATAGTGCTTCAATTTGTGATATTTACTCTTTGTGAGAGTTTATTATTCATCTATTTTCTGCTATACTGTAAAGGGGGTGAGGTATCCCTCTAAGATTTATGTAAGGATGAGGTATCCCTGCAGGATGAGACTTTAGCACAAGGGTAGAGTTTCCCTGTGTGTGAAAAGTGCTTTTTTGTGTAATGGTTGCAAGCACCTATTGAACCTTGTATACATAGTGAAAAATCTCAGCTTTTGTTTCGAGGACTGGACGTAGACCACAAGTGAGTTAGTGGTCGAACCAGGATAAATATTGTGCCTGCTTCTCTCTTCTTAATCTCTTAATTTTACGCAGCTTTATTTTATTACATATTTATCCATTGCTGTTTCTTTATTTTTTTTAAAGTTGTTCTTCTACATCTCATTATTTTTGTACTTTTATTTAATAGTTTTAATATTTGTGCTTTCTCTAAAAGAGGTTTGCGAAAAAATTTTATACTCAATTCACCCCCCTCTTGAGTACAGGAAGCCACTTAGTAACAAGTGGTATCAGAGCTAGACTCTTGTATAAAGAGCTTAGCAGCTTCAAGAGAACATAGCTTCTTCAAATGGTTTTTCAGAAGGATCTTCCATAAACCGACCACCATTTTTCAATGGGGATGGTTATGCATATTGGAAGGAAAGAATGAAAATTTTCATCGAAGCTATTGATCTAGATGTGTGGGAAGCTATCAAAAATGGCGCATTTATAGCTACGCATGAGGTCGATGGTGTAAGGACCGAAACACCAAGGAATAAATGGTTTGATGAGGACAAAAGAAAAGTTCAACATAATTTAAAAGCAAAAAATATTATTACCATTGCTTTGGGATATGATGAGTTTTTTAGAATTTCAATTGTAAAACTACTAAAGAAATGTGAGACACTTTACAAGTTACCTATGAGGGTATTAGTGAAGTAAAGAGGTCGATAATTCATTCTCTAACTCATGAATATGAATTATTCAGAATGAACCAAGGAGAAAACATTCAAGAAATGCAAAAGAGATTCACCCACATAGTTAATCATCTTGCATCTTTAGGAAAAAGTTTCTCTAACGAAGATTTAATTAACACAGTGTTGAGATGTCTTAGCAGGATTTGGTAACCCAAGGTAACAGCCATATCAAAATTGAGAGACTTATCGACAATGACTCTAGCTACCCTCTTTGAAAAACTTTATGAGCACGAACTGGAACTAAGCAGATTAAGTCAAAGCGAAGAAAATGATAAAAAGAAAAAGGGAATAGTGCTCAACGCCACTTCCTCAACAATCGACAATGATGATGAAGAAGATGAAGAATGCTTAGAAAATATCGAGGTAAACGAAGAAAATCTTAGTCTTTTAGTTAAAAAATTTGGAAATTTTCTCAAGAAGAAGGGAACGCAAAAAAGACCTCCCTTTCCTCTGAAGAAGAATCATTACAAAGGCAAAGGAGCTTCATCAACTCTAACTTGCTATGGATGCGGTAAATCGGGTCACATGAAAATGGAGTGCCCAGTTTACCAGAAGAAGAAGGAAAAATTTGAAAAGAAGCACTTCAAGGAAAGAAAAGAAAGAAAAGCCTACATAGCATAGGACGAAAACGATATAGATTCAACTGACATCTCAGATAGTGAGGAAGCCCAACTATGTCTCATGGCCAAAGGAGAAGAAGAAGAAAGCGAAAATGAGGTAAGTTTTAATACTACTTTATTACCTTTCTACGATGAGTTACAAGATGCCTTTGAAGAATTGCATGACGAGTCTCTAAAACTCACAAAATTAATTTATTCTTCTAAGAAAATAATCTTTTCTTTAGAAAATCAAATTCTTACTTTAAACAAAGAAATAGAAGAATTGAAAATTAAAAATGAGACTTTGGGAATTATTGATGCATGCACAAATCACTCTTCACATGCTTCTACATCTTCATCCTGTTCTTCATGTCATATGCTTGAAAAAGAGATTGAAGACTTAAAAAATGCTCTTTCAAAATTCACATTTGGAAGGGACAATTTAAATATTTTTTAGGAAAACAAAGGGTAGTTTTTCAAAAAGTCAGGATAGGTTATAACCCAAAAAATCAACAAAAATTGTATAAAATTTCTTTGTGCATTCTAGTGTTTCAAGTAATTTTTTTATTAAATGTTTTTACTGTGAAAAGAAAGGACATAGTGCATCAACATGTAATGCAAGGAAAAACATTAATACAAAAATTGGAACGAAAATGGTTTGGGTTCCCAAGGGTACTATACTCAAAACTGACACACAAGGACCCAAGAAAATTTGGGTACCAAAAGTTAAAAACTAAAACATATGTTGTAGGTGTGCTTGAAAGCTAGGAGTTCAAATTGGTATCTCGATAGCAGCTGCTCCAAGCACATGACTGGGGATGACTCAAAATTCAACTTGCTCATTCCCAAGAATCATGGACATGTTACATATGGTGATAACAAAGGAAAAAATCTTGGAATCGGCAAAGTTAGTAAGAATTCTAGTTCCTCTATTGAAAATGTATTACTTGTTGAAGGCTTGAAACATAACTTGCTTAGTATTAGCCAATTATGTGATAAAAGAAATAGAGTAATTTTTTATTTAAATTGTTGCATAATTGAAGATAAAAATGATAAGCATGTTAAGTTTATTGGTCATAGAGTAAACAACATTTATATGATTAGTCTTGATGATATATCTTCAAATGATGCGAAATGCCTTTTAAGTAAGAATGATGATTCATGGTTATGGCATAGGAGAATTGCACACATTCACATGGATCACTTAAAGAAGTTGGTCTCTGAAGAGCTAGTAATTGGACTACCCAAGCTTAATTTTGTAAAAGATAAATTATGTGATGCATGTCAAAAGGGTAAACAAATAAATGCCTATTTTAAAGCAAGCTCCTAGAGCTTGGTATGAAAAGTTGAGTAAGTTTCTTTTAGAAAATGATTTTTCAAGAGAAAAAGTCGATACTACCTTTTTCATTAAAAATAAAAAGCATGATATTCTTCTTGTACAAGTATATGTGGATGATATTATCTTTGGTACTACTAATGAATCCCTTTGCAAAGAATTTACAAAGACAATGCAGAATGAATTTGAAATGTCAATGATGGGAGAGTTGAATTCTTCCTCGGACTTCAAATCAAACAAATAAATGAAGGGATATTCATAAGTCAAACTAAATACTGTAAGGAATTACTCAAAAGGTTTGAAATGGAAAATGCTAAACACATGGCCACTCCAATGGGCACTTCTTGCTATTTGGACAAAGATGAATGAGGTAATCAATAGAAATAACGAAATACAAAGGTATGATTGGATCTCTCCTTTATCTTACTGCTAGTAGGCCAGATATTATGTTTAGTGTATGCATGTGTGCTAGATATTAGGCAAACCCTAAGGAATCTCATCTAAGTGCTGTTAAACAAATAATGAAGTACCTAGTAGGCACTTCACAAATGGACTTATGGTACCCTAAGGGTGCCTCATGTAGCCTAATAGGCTATTTCGACTCTGATTTTGCTGGGTACAAATTGGATAGGAAGAGTACTAGTGGGACATGCCACTTGCTTGGTAGTTCTTTTGTTTCTTGGCATAGCAAGAAACAAAATAGTGTGGCTTTGTCTACCGCTGAGGCTGAATATATTGTAGTCGGGAGTTGTTGTGCTCAAATTCTATGGATGAAGCAACAACTTCTAGACTGTGGTCTTCAACTTGATCATATCCCGATTAGATGTGACAACACTAGTGCAATAAATCTCTCTAAGAATCCTATTTTGCATTCTAAAACAAAGCATATAAAGATAAGACATCATTTTATTAGAGATCATGTACAAAAAGGGGACTGCATTCTTGAATTTGTTGAAACATCTAAGCAACTTGCAGATATTTTCACTAAACCCCTAGTAAAAGAAGCATTCTTTTATATTAGAGGAGAATTGGGCATAATTGATCAATCCAACTTATAATTGCTTGTAATTATTTGCTTAATTATGATTTCATCCTTCTTGAATTATTATTGACTTGAGCGTCGGAGTTATCCCCAAATCATTTTTGCAAGTACTCTATCAAAAGGTAAGCTTTTATCTCTTAAAATGCAAATCCTGGACATAATATATATGCTTTCTTGTTTAAGTTATTCGAATACCTCCCTATGGTATTTGAATACCATTGCTTTTATACGTGTAAATATGTGATTTTCTGATAGGCCTATTCGAATAGACCTATGGCTATTCAAATACCATACATCAGTACAGTATTCCTATGTTTTTATAAGCTAATGTATTCGAATGACTAAGTAGTTATTCGAATAACTTGAGGCTTATCAATATCAGTGTTTCTTATATGCCTCTAGAGTATTCAAATACCTTGGAAGCTATTCGAATACTTACTCTTGTCTTGCTTATTTTTTTTTTTTTTTGGTGGGTATTCGAATATAGGAATAAGTATTCAAATACCATAAGCTGGCAGCCAAGCCAAACTGGCCCATTTATTCGAATAACTGGGAAGTTATTCGAATACCTTCTATCAGAATGGTGCGTCCTTTAGTCTTTCTCAACCGTTCTATTCGGATACATCTCATGGTGTTCAAATAGACTTTGGGTATTCTTTATATACCCCCATTCATATCCGAATAAGCTTCTCTCTTTTCTCTCCATTTTCAAAACCCTCTAATTTCCCTCTTCTCTCCATAACCCCTTTCTTTTCTCTCATATCTTATCTTCGTTCCCTCCCTACCTTTCGTACTATCTTCTCTATTTTTTTCATCAATGGCTTTATCTTCTTCTTGCCTAAAGCGTCCTTGCACGAAGACAGCTCCATGCAACAACCCGCTGGACCTTCAAAGGCTCTCTTCCAATGAGTAAGAGCTTGGGCGCTTCATTACACACTTTTGGGAGCGTAACCTAGTGCAACTGAAGTACCTCGACTTAGGGTTCTTCGAAAGAGAAAGTGGTTTTCACTTTCTGAACCGGCTAAATCACTAAGGTGTACTTCAGTTCTACTCTTACATAGCCGTTCTGTATCCCGACCTGGTCAAGATGTTCTATTGTAACCTAAAGATTGAAGGTCAGGAGCTACATTCTAGTGTCTGCGACCAAAATATGGTGATCACATCCAACGATTGGGTTCAGATGTTTGGGTTGCAGTCAACTAGCCGCAACGTTGACGAAGAATCGCTTGTTCAGCTCTTCAATAAGAACAGTGCAATTGAAGATGTTCTGAGACTTGGGTTGGCATAACCTTTGACTCAAAAGGGAGTCAAAGGAGGCATGATGAAGAGCCAGGACAGGCTCCTACATTATGCTTATGACCACATCCTAGCTCCTAGAGGTGGGAACTATGCCTACCTGAGCAAAGATGATGTGTTCATGCTATGGATCCTAAAGAAAGGATACTAGATTAACTGACCCATCTTCATCATGAAGCATATGATGAAGGCAAAAGGTATAGAGCGGTCTGAGTTACCCTATGGAGTGATCATCACTGCCTTCTTAGGCAAGTACCCTTATATTCTGGAAACTGAGTGAGCGACTTCGCTAACCCATCATCACGTATTTGGGTCCTTTACCCTCAACAAAATGAAGATGATCAAGGCCGATGAAGGCTGGGTGTTCCCAGTTGAAGTTGATGATGATGAGGACAACCCTCAAGGCGATCCTGCTGCCCCTGTTGCTGCTGCTGCTAATGTTCCTGCTCTTGCTCCTGTCACAAATGAGCAAATCCTGGCTTCTCTGTTGGATAACAGAGCTTACATGGAGAACACCTTCACCATTCTATTTGACAGAATAGCTGGTGTTGAGCATGAATAGGCTACACTTCAAGCTCTGTTGTTTGGAAACGAACTTACCTTTCCTCCTCTGCCACCAGATGTTTATTTCTAGGACTCGCTTCGTCTTAGGATCTGTTGCTTAGTTTTAGTTTTTGGCCGTTTTCTATTTATTGTATTGGTTATTTTTGATAAAATTGTATATGTACTTGGCTAATTATATTTAATGCAATGAGTACCTTGATCAATATGTTGCCAATTAAAATTGTTTATTGTTTATTACATGCAAATTGTATGTGTGCATCCTTTTTGATCATGCCAAAAGGGGGAAAAAATTAATCAATCTTATTTGAGAAAAGACAAGTTAAACGGGATTAACACTGGCTATTGGATTCCAAAAGAAAGAGGGAGAATGTGATTGTCTTTGATATTAAATTATCCTTTTCTAAAAAAAAGAGGAGAGTAAGTCTCCTATCTTTTTGAATTCCAATCTATATGAACTAATGCTTTTCTCAATGATAGTTTGTCATCATCAAAAAGAGGGAGAATGTGATTACCATGCGACAATGAAGATGAGTTTTGATGATAACAAACATAAAGATAATAAGGAGACCGAGTCCAAGATCTTCAAGATTAGTTTTAGGACTTGGGATCTCTCTTGTACAGAGCTTTTATAGGATATCTCATTGTTTGACTTAAAAGATCTAAAAACATGTTTTCTAACAAACTAAATTAAAGTCTTAATATGGCTTTGAAAAATCAAAGAGTTTGTGGAATTTCAGAAATCACCTGATCTGTTTTCTAAAGTGTTTTTAAATGACTTTCAACAGAGGTATTCGAATAACCTGCTTCTATTTCAATAAGTTTTCATGTTTTCGTAAGAGGTATTCGAATAACCCATGTGATATTCGAATATACCTGATTATAGAATACTATTTTTAAACAGAGGTATTCGAATAACCTTGAAGGTATTCGAATAACATCCTTCTAAACAGCTTTTACAATGTGTTTAAAATAAAGGTATTCGAATATACCCTTGTGGTATTCGAATAACCTGCTTCTGAACTTATTTTTATAAGAAATGAAAACAGTGGTATTCGAATACCCCATGATAGTATTCGAATAACCCACGAGACCTTGTTTTGTATTTTGAATTCATACGTATACATGTTAGCATTTATTATCATATTAAATTCCTTCAACGGGCATTTCTGATCAAAGGCTCTATAAATAGAGACCTTGAGTCACTTCTGTAAGCCTAGGAAATTCTAAAATCATTTTGCTTGTGCTAAAACGTTGTTTACAAAATTCTCTCTTATTCTCTATGTTCTTTTGGCAAATTCTAAGATATCCTTAGAGAGCTCTATAGTGCTTCAACTTGTAATATTTACTCTTTGTGAGAGTTTATTATTCATTTATTTTCTACTATACTGTAAAGGGGGTGAGGTATCTCTCTAAGGTTTGTGTAAGGGTGAGGTATCCCTGCAGGCTGAGACTTTAGCACAAGGGTAGAGTTTTCCTATGTGTGAAAAGTGCTCTTTTGTGTAACGGTTGCAAGCACCTATTGAAACTTGTATACATAGTGAAAAATCTCAGCTTTTGTTTCGAGGACTGGACGTAGACCACAAGTGGGTTAGTGGTCGAACCAGGATAAATGTTGTGCTTGCTTCTCTCTTCTTAATCTCTTTATTTTACGCAACTTTATTTTATTACATATTTATCCTTTGCTGTTTCTTTGTTTTTTTAAAGTTATTCTTCTACATCTCGTTATTTCTGTGCTTTTATTTAATAGTTTTAATATTTGTGCTTTCTCTAAAAGAGGTTTGCGAAAAGTTTTTATACTTAATTCACCCCCTCTTGAGTACTTGAAGCCACTTGGTAACACAAGGGCATCCCAGAATATATACGCTAGATAATCGAAGCAAAAGTTCATTTAGCAGGTGAATCTTCAAATTCTTTTGTCCCATACATGCTGGGTCTAGGTAAAAGTTCTGATTTTAAAAGGAGAAGAGCGAAAAGAATGCAAGTTTGTTACAAATGTGCGTGATGAAATTATAACACGCGATGTCATTCTTTGGGATGGTTTCTGCAAATCAAGAAGATAAAATATACTTTATTAAGGTAAGGTGTTCTCAATCCTTGTGGAGTTATTATGTTGCACTGGTGACACACAACTCAAAGGTATGCCACCATTTGTTATCATAATTTTATCTTTGTTTGATTTTGTTTTATTTTGGTTTTGGACAAACGATCCTTTGGGTAGGGTTCTTCAGAGGTTTTTAGACTTCTTTACCCTGATGGTTTTCTTGAAGTCTAAAAAAAATATACAAAAATATACAAAAATAAAATAAAATAAAATAAAAAATAAAAAAATTATGTTTCTTAATTTCAAACTTTTCTAACAGCAGGCAACCTATCCATATCGATGCTATCATTACTTTTTTCTATTCTCTTCTCTATTTAAACATTTTCTTCACTTTCTTCCAACTCATAATCATTCAAAGGGAGTGTGAGTGCAGAAAAAGAGGGAGCTTCTATTCATAAACTTACCAATATATGTGTATTTTATGGGTCAAGTTATGGGAAAGGTTTAGAATTTGTAAATGTAGCAAGCACTATTAGTAGAACACTTACTATGAAGAACATTTGTATAGTATATGGAGGGGGTCGCATTGGGTTAATGGGGGCTGTATCACTTTCTGCACATCTAAGAGGTAGTCAAGTTTTAGGTATCATTCCTGAACCTTTCACTCAAAAGAACATCATTGGAAAAATATTTGGGCTGGAACTTCAAGTATCATGTATGCATGGATGAATGAGGATAATGCTTGAAAACTCTGATGCATTCATTGTCTTACCGAGTGGTTTTGGTACTTTGGAAGAAGTTTTTCAAATTATCTCTTGGACCCAATTGAACATCCACCATAAACCCATAGGTTTATTGAATGTTAATAATTTCTTTAATAATTTGTTATCTTTTGTTGACCATGTTGTGGAATAGAACTTTATCACACCTTCGGTAAGACGACTCCTTATTTTTGCTTATACTATTGATAAATTAATTGATAAATTATAAACTTTTATTTATGAACCTGAACCAGTAATAGCTCAGATAGATTGGTCAGAAGGAAGTAGCAAGGGAGGTAGCAAGGAACGTAGGTGTGATCTGACACTTCATCTATAACTTTCCTTTACCTTTGGTTTTAATCATCGTACTTTGTTTCTATTTAAATTTGTGTAAGGTTTCTCTTTTCAGTAATTACAATAATAGGTACAATCTTCTATTCTTTACTTATCTATGTTTTGACATTGGGGACAATGTTTTGATCTGGTTAGGGGAAAAAATAGTTATGTGAAAAAAAATCAATTAAAAAAATTAGGAAGTGTGTTTATATGTTTGTTAGCAACTTACTAACAACAAAACCAATTAAGGATGGCAGAGTAAGGAGTAAATTATGCCCTTGAGGTGAATTTGCTCTCGAGACGCATCAAAATTGGTGGCAGAGTAAAGAGTAATTAGGTAGATAACTATTTTGTGTGGAAGTAACAATTCAAATTCAGGGAACATAACATGATTGAGTAAATTGTCTTCTTTCTTAAAAATCACATGCTTGGTTATAGATGTTGAATTGGTGGACTGAGAATGATAGAAATACGCCTTATGAGATTTTGAGCCTATTGATTAATGGATTGAACATTTGCACCATTCTTTTCTTTCTTGTGTAATTTTCACTCATGGAATTGTTACTGTAGAACTTGTTTTGACTCTATTTGAGGCTATATTTTCATATACATACATAAACATGATTGAGCCATTTTTCTTAAAATAGCTACTTTAATCAAATAATCAACCTTGTATATTTTCCCTTGCTTAACCCCTTTAAGTTTATTCAATCATTCTTTATTTTTAGCTCATTATATGCCTTAAAAAAAACCATGTTATTATCTAACCTTTAGGGAATTAAAGAGCATTGACATTGGATGAGTTCTTGAACAAGTGTGGGGGTGTTTGTACAAAACGATTGATGAAAAAGGAAAGAGTAGTCATCTTAAAAAAAATAAAAATAAAAACAAAAATAAAAAATAACAAAAAAAAAGAGTGTAATGAAAGGGGAAGCGAAAAGAATATGTAAAGGGAATTTGCATTATGTTGGGATGAACTTTTCATGTTTGTTATTTTAACTCAATCCTAATGCTCTTTTATTCTCTTTGATATTTAACTTGTCATATCCATATTATCCCCTTCCTTTACTTTGACCTCATTACAACCTTGAATAAAGTCCTCTTGATTTCTGTGTGCATGTGTTTTAAGTAGTGGAGAAGTAGAAGATAAGCAAGCTTATGGTAGTGCAATTTTCATGGGTTGAATTGAGTGAAATACCTACCTTTTAAACACTTGAGAGATTGAGAGTAGATCTTGTGAAGATCTATCATTCTTGACTCATGCTTTTCAATTGAAGTTTCCTTACTTATTGGTTTGAGATGTTAAGAAACGTTACCTCATAAATGTTTTGATCCCTTGAATCTTTGGTTGCTCTTCAATATTTAATATTATTAGAAATTGAGTCTTTTAGAATTTTTTTTTTAGTTTTTGAGTTTGTGTTGTTTTTCCTTGTTCACTAGTTTTAGTCTTATGTATTTTGTCCAGGAGTGCAAAAAGCTAAGTGTGGGGGAATTCAATAATCACATATTTTAAACATTAATACACCCTTATTTTTAGTCATTTACACTCTCTATGTACTTAATTGATTGAGCTTAGTTATGTTTTATAAGTTTGGACTCAAATTGGGCTTAATTGATTTTTTCCAACATTATTGAGATCTTGCATTATTTCTGTATTTCAGTCATATATTGAGTTCTATATGTCTAAGATATCTTATCTTGTAGGAAAGATGAGAGCTCTACAACTTTCATGAAGAGATCCAGGGAAAAATTGGACATCTAGTGGAGCTAATTGGGCTTGAAAGTCAGAACACGAGTTTTGTGATTGGATCCTGAATAGTGTGCAGTAATCAGGGTATAACACGGGCTGTAGAAACTGCCTTGGGTTGAAATTTGGCATTTGAAAGTTAATACCTAAATATACAGCTTTCATGAAGAACACAAGAGGAAATTTGGATGACTTGGAGGTCATATTGGGCTTGCAAGTTAGAACAGAGGAGTTATAGCTGAGCTTGAATAGTGTATAGTAATCAGAGCATAACTCATGTTGTAGGAACTGAATTGGGCTGAAACTTTAGCAACTGAAAGTTATGATCCAAATCTACAACTTTTGTAACGTCCCAGGACTGCCTGCAGGATTGATGAGTGTCTCCACAAACCAACACGGGTCTTTTCAGCGTGCTTTGTCCTCACTCACATGCATCCTAGGAAACTTCCCAAGAGGTCACCCATCCCATAATTGCTCTAGGTTAAGCACGCTTAACCATGGAGTTCTTATGTTCAAGGCTCTTGAAAAAAAGTTACAACTTATTGATATGGCTACGCCAAATCAATTCCTTTAAGTCATCCTCAACTATGCAGTCCCATACCTGCACAGTCTCTGAATCCCTCTCATTCCGGTGCGTATTCAGTTCATTCATGCCACCCTTCGCCTAGAAGCCTGCCAGAAGCCGCTCCTTGTCGATGCTTCATTGCACTAGCGATCACTCCCCGCCCTCGTCGACCCCGAGACACACATGCCCACCAACTTCCGCTTGGTTCATCCCCGAACCACACCGTACTAGGAGAGGTCCCGTCTCTGATACCATCTGTAACGTCCTGAGGCTGCCTGCAGGATTGATGAGTGTCTCCACAAACCAACACGGGTCTTTTCAGCGTGCTTTGTCCTCACTAATACATATCCTAGGAAACTTCCCAGGAGGTCACCCATCCCACAATTGCTCCAAGTCAAGCACGCTTAACCATGGAGTTCTTATGTTCTAGGCTCCCGAAAAAAAGTTGCTACTTGTTGATATGGCTACGCCAAATCAATTCCTTTAAGTCATCCTCAACTATGCAGTCCCATACCGCCTCTGAATCCCTCTCATTCCTGTACGTATTTAGTTTATTCATGCGACCCTTCGACTAGAAGCCTGCTAGAAGTCGCTCATTGTTTGATTTTTCATTTTTCTTAAAATAAATGAGTTTTATGATATTTATAAATTTTTATGAATTTTTAAGAAATTTTAATTATTTTGAATATTTTTTATATCATTTTGATATTTTAATATTATCTTGAAAAATTGTATGTCAGAATTTGATTTTTTCTAAAAATATATGAGTTTTAAAGTTTTTATGATTTTTGTGAGTTTTTGTAGAACTTTCTGAGTTTTTGATTTTTTTAGTATTATTTTGAGTTGTGTGTGGGCCCAGGGTGCACCCGAGGCGGGCCTAAAAAAATAAAAATTTTCCCTGGGTCAAAAAGTTTCGGACTGTCAAGGCGGGATCGGGAGATCTTACTAAACCCAAAATCGAGAACAGTTGACAGATATTTTCTGTATCTGAGTTTTTCATTACCCATTGTGTAATAATAGCAGTAGCTATTATTCATTGGATAATATCTGTTAGAAAAATATCTTGATGACTCAACTTGTGACTCTACACTATGACTCACCAAGCTGACTCAGTTGTTCTAGAAGAGTTTGTGAAGACTCACCTAGTAAATATCTAAGAAATAAATATCTAGCTATAAATATCTAGGTGAAAATATCTAATCAGAAAATATCTAAGCTAAATATCTTCAGTGTAATTATGAAAGCAGAAAATATCTAAGAGTCATGATGGCTCATCATTACTAAGCTTAATAGCTAACCAATAAGAATTGGTCAAATATAGTGGCTGGACTTTGTTGTGAGCCATTGGATGGAAAACTTGATGGAGAAGTCATAGATCCTCACCATTGATCTAATCAATGGTGTGAAAGCCATCTTGATAAAGAAGCTTGTGATATCAACCTTAGATTTAATCAATGGTTAGGATTTAGTCAATAAAAATGGCTAGATTGATTAGTTAGTTAAGTAACTAGATAATCTAACTTAGTTATCCTAATAGCTTGATTAACTAAGTGGATTAGTTTAGTTGCTAAATAATTATAAGCTAGTTACTATATAAATATCTATTATCTAGAAACATGACATAATCATGACCTATACAATGACATAATAATGTAATTAACTAATTAGAATGTAATTAGAAAATCCTAACTAAATTAGTTTAAGAGAAACTAAATGAATTAATTATTTAATTGAGGTGTAATTAAGAATTAAAATAGAAGCAAAACTTAGTTGCTTGCTCCTTGAATCCCATGGCTGCCTAGTGTAGTTCTAGGAGGTTCTTGATTCATCTTTCATGACCAATTGATGACAACTTGATGACCAAGGCCATGTGCACTCATGTGAGTCCATGTGCTTATGCTTAATCTTGCAAAACAAGCCTTGAAGCTTCTACACAAGCACACCCACGGCTGCACACTTAGGAAGCAGTCTATTTCATTTCATTTCCTCATATTTAGTGACACTTAAACCATTCTCTCTATTCTCTCTCTTCCAATTTTTCAAGAACACCAAGAACAAACACCATAAACTCCATCTTCTTTCTTTCTTGAACTATTTGATCTTCACTCCTAAATCCCACTTCCAAGCTTCAATAATTTTATACAACCTTAGATCTAGAACCTATACACAATCCTAAGATACTTTGTAGTTAAGATCTTGGCCTAGTTCTGTCATCTTTAACCTTGTTCTTCAAGTTAAAGATAAAAAAGCCCTTGCTTTGTTTCTTGAAGGAGCTCACGGTTTCACACCATAAATTACCTTCCAAGTTTGTTTAATTTCATCCAACCATATTTCTTGAATCCTCTCATCATTCTAAGGCTCTTTGATGTTGAAACTTTGGACAAAATCCATCACTTTCATGCTTGAATCTTGGATTTAAGTTCTAGGGTTTCAAGGTAAAAATCTTGAAAACTTGATTTCTAGTTTGATTTTTGATATCCTAAGACCATGTTTGATCTATGGTCATATTAATCAAGTTTTAGATACTAATTTGTATGTGTTTGTTGTGATTCTAAAATCTATTTGGTGGTGAAAGATTAATACAAAGAGAGTTTTACAAAGAGCTAGGAAACATCAACCAGGTAAGAGGGAGATTAACCTCATCGGTCATATGTGGCGATGAAGGAATAGAATTGTTTGTGTTTGTGAGTGGAAAATCTGTGTGAGGATTTATTCACTACAGATTTATTCACTCGATTGTGTAATTATTAGTTTGTGTTTGTTACATTATATTATGTGATTGTTTTACTGCTTTGATAAGTATGCATGATTTGTATATGTGTTTGATATGCTTATAGTTTTGATAGTATATTTGCCTATGTGTGATTTGGAAAGCATGATAATTTCTGTGTAATTTAAGATGTGATTCACATGATGAGAAAATTTGTATGAGGACTCCAAAGAGTCTAAGGGTACACGGCCTCATCACTATCAAGAGGACTAAAGATTCTAAATTATTTTCCAAATTGAGGATTAAATGATTTTATGACAAGAAATTCAATTAAGTAATTTTATAAGGATTAAAAGTGTTAAGAAATTATTTATATATGAATTTTGAAGCAATATGTAAATTCGGCCAACATGCCAATTTTTTATGATCGAGATCCAAAATTATTTTACTAAGTGTAAACTTAGGTATTTTGATAATAAGAACTCAATTTGGTAAGTTTTGAAATTTAAATGAAGGTAATTTTAATTTTTAGAATTAAAATTTACCTAATTAAGCTAAGTAGTAGAATAAATGTCAATATTTGAAATTTACTGACGTATAGCTCACCCTGTAGGTTTTGAAGCGCGTTAGGAATTTTTGAGCTGTAATATCTCAAGTAACCTAAAGAAACAAAATTTTCTAGGAAATAGTAGAAATACTGATTTTTAGAGGGACTGTATTGAAAATTTTATTTAAAGAGGGACTATATTGAAAATATTCTTTAAAAATGGACTTTATTGTAAATATTATTTAAAAGAGGACTATTTTGGAAATATTATTCCATAAAGGGCTATTATGTAATTATTATTTTATAGAAGGACTATTATGCGAATAATAAAAATAAAGTCAATTTTTGGTACTAAATGAGAAGAATCTTATTTTGGACTTAAAATACATTAGAAATATTGTATGTGATTTAAAAATAGTAATTTTTAGTTACGCGATTGAGAAAACGTTTTAAAATCTCTAGGCGATTAAGAAAATGTTGAAAAATCTTTACGCAATTTGAAAACGTAAAAAAAGTGTTATGCGATTGTGAAAATGCGATATTACTACTACGCGATTGAGAGGAACAACGAGTGTTGCTGTAGGGCCAACGTTTTAAACTAAATAAAATTGTGACACTGAAGTATTGGACTTGAGTGATCTTTGGTATTATCGATTGTATGGGCGGTTATATAATACCATAAACACTAATGGTATTGGACAATCTGTATGTGCATGTGCGATTGCGTTAATATCATTGGGGAATAGTATAATGGTACTTTGTTTTAAACAAAAGTGTTTTGAACATTATATGGTGATATTGCCATATGACGGCATGTGAATATGAAATACTGTGTGATCGATGATAATATATGTTTGAATCATTCATAATGCATACTATGTACAAATATTGTGTGATCAATGACAATATTTGTTGTGGCGTTTTATGCCAAAGGAATGGACGTGAACTCACAGGATAGTGGGGAGGAATCCTAGGGGACGTTAGGGCGCAATGATTCACTTGTTTGACCATGTGTCATATAATATCTATACAAATATTCCCCTAGCCAGGAACACCGATTGCAACACACTGATATCCTGACAAACACTATTGCTTTTCAATATCCAGCATAGACTGTCTTATTTCTTAGGGGGGACAGATCTTCTTGGCGTTCATATCTAAATTTGAGTAAACTCTATGACGAAGAAACTGATTGCGTTGAGCATATGCATAGTTAGCATTTACGTTGTTGTGATATACTATGATTATGGTATTATCGTTATGTCTGATATTGTGTTGCAAGTTTCTTGGATTGTTTATCTATTAAGTATTCTGAATATATCTGCTATTTTTATATTAATCTATGGATTGAATGTATGGAATGACATTGTTATTCGTATCGTTTCTTTACTGCCATATTGGTATGCGATGTACGGGATCTCACCTCTTTGCTGTTTTATTCTGTCTAGTTCTATTTTATGTTTACATTTGTATAGACCACGATGGCAGCAAGGAGGAGTCAGCTAGATTTCTTTAGACTACAGTGTCTTGAAGGCGCTGAGGCTTGGCGTATCCATTAGGACACAGGGCATATAGAGTATTGCGGTGACATTACTCTATCAGTAAGTAGGACTCATCATGGGATCATTACTTCATTTTATACGATTGCTTATGTAGAGGTTATTTTACCTATTAGGGAGTTGTGGAATGAATTTTACTATACTCCTAGAGAGAACTTTGATATATCTTTGGGTCAAATTTTTATCGGTCGAGACATTCCCAGCTAGGGAATTTGTCTTCTGATAAGGGCTCATATTTTAGATGTGTTTTTGGATATGTAATGATAATGAATGTACAGTTGTAGTAAACTTTGTTTAAATGAAAAGTATTTTATTCAGTTATTATATTTTGAATCACTTTAAATTGATGTTTTTCGCAAGAAAGAAATTTTGAAACCCGTATTTAAATAAGATTCATTATTTTATAACTTGGTAAATTAATTAATTATAATGAGTTAGTATGAATGTGATACCCTTCGGAGGGGGTGTTACATTAGTTGGTATCAGAGCCCAAGTTAGAGTCTTTTGGGTTTGTGGGTAGGTTTGTCTTGTTTGTGCTGTGTTTTTCTCTGGCACTGAACACAATGATATATTGTTTGGTTTTCGAAAAGAGACGATGTTGTTTGAAATAGTTACATTTAGTTTCGTTATGTTTTGATGTTATGTCTTTTAAGAAAGATAATGGATCATAGTAGATGTGAGCATATGGATACAAGACGTGATGATGATCGTATAGCTGCAGCTAGAAGTGTAAGGCAAAGGATGACTGACGTGGCAGTACAACAGAGTCAGAAGATCGCTCAGCAACAAGAACTGATAGTTGAACTTCAAAGGTTATTAGGATTGGAGCAGTCACTGGATGCAAGAAGCTGTAACTTAGAACCTTAGATAATTCAAAAAGGACGAAAATGTATGGTCAACCAATTTCAGCAAAAGTCGTATGTACGACCACTAGGGAAGCAACAACGAATAAAGGGAGGAAGTACTAGTGGCAACATTTTTGGTCAGAATGTGGCATCATCAATAAAGTGTTTGAAGTATGGAAAGAACCATATGGCAAGAGATTTCTCAATCAGGGTATAATTTGTTTCAGTTGCTGGAAGCCAAGACACATTTCTAAAGACTATACGTAACTAAAGATGGAATCTTTTGTTACTAATGAACGTGCGATAAGATCTCAAGTAGAAGAAAAGCCGATGCAAATAGTGGAATGGGAATGTTCAAATACAAAGACTTAAGAAACAAGGAAGCTGTATCATAGAGAGTAATCTTAAAACTGTACTGTAGAACTTATAAGGTAACCCATTCTCTTATGGTCTGTGACTGTGTGAACCTTTTAGGGTTATCTGTGTTTTGTTTCTTTTTATAATGCTACTTCAACTTCTAAACTTGCTGTTAATACTCGAGCGTGTTTAAAACATATCCTATTATTATTGGAGTTTGAAACTTTTCTGTTAATCTGGTTTGTCTACTTTTGAGTGAACCATTTAGGTTATTTGTGTCTTTGTTATCGTTTAATCTAAGTATTTCTACTCTTCTTGTTAAACTTGTTGTTTATACTCAAGTTTTCTAAATCTACCCTGTTTCTATTAAAGATCAAATCTTTTCTGTTGATTTGATTTGCTTATCTAAAATCACATCTATTTGAGAGCTTAACTTTATAAATGGATTGGTTATTTTCCAATCATATCCTACTATATTGTTTCAATGAAACTCTAGTGTTTCTTGAAACTGAGATTTTTGGATTTGAATCCAGAAATTAAATCTAGAAAGTTCATTCCTAAATTTATTGGACTTTATTCATTTCAAAATCTATTAGACCATCTCAAATTCTTTGTTGGATAAGTCCGGTAATTTACCGAATAGCCTTATCATTTTTCTAACCTTCATAGTACCTTCTATGTATCTCAATTGAGAATAATTATTCTTGATTCAATATCATAGTATCAAATGTAGTACAATTAGAAGAGAACTTGATTTATGAGGCATTTTGTTAAGATTTAGGATAAGCAAGTGAAACCAATTTATTTTGATGGAGATAATCTGGAACAATGCGATGGGAGATACAACAAGGAAACTAGAAGATCAAATGAAGAGAGTTATTGTTTTCAAGATCGGTTTACGTTCTGATTATCACTAGATTTGCGTGAAAGAAGAAAATGTTTCAAGGCAAATTTGTTGTTGTCCTTGTTGGCAATATCTTGATCTATTCTCGAAGTTTAAAAGAATATGCTGAACATCTCGATGCAGTTCATCAAATTTCTGAAGAAGAAAAAGAAGTTATACGCGAAGCTATTCAAGTATGAATTTTGATGGAAGAAAAGGTAGTGACATGTGCATCAAGGTAGTGGAACGTACATAAGAAGAATTATCTGATTCATATTTTAGAATTTGCGATAGTTGTTTTGTGATAAAAATATGAAGACGTTTTCTTTTCTATAATGTCTATAGTGATTACAAGAGCTAGAATATCTGTTTGATCAAAAGGTGTTAAAGGTGAGGAAGAGACGATAGTTAGAATTTTCAAAGGACTACGAATTTCAACTTCAGTGTTATTCCGGAAAGGCGAAAGTCGTGGCGAATGCCTTAAGTAGGAAATGTACTTAGCATATTTGCTACGATGGTTAAGGAGAACGAATAGATAAATTGATTTAACAATATGTGATTGTCTGTAGATTTGTTCGAATACGATTGCTTATACGAATAGTCTGAAGAAGGAGATTCGAGAAAAGCAACAATGTCATCTGAAATGACGTAACTAGAAAAGCTACATGGAAGCTGGTAGACCAGATAAAGACGTAATATCCTTTGTGTTTTTCTATAGGTAAAAGAAATTTCGAGGATGAAATTTGTTTTGGAGGAGATTTGTAGCATCCCGAATTTTTCATTTTTCTTGAAATAAATGAGTTTTATGATATTTATAAATTTTTATGAATTTTTAATTATTTTGAATATTTTAATATTATTTTGATATTTTAATATTATCTTGAAAATCGTATGTCCGAATTTTGGTTTTTCTGAAAATATATGAGTTTTATAATTTTTATGATTTTTGTGAGTTTTTGTAGAACTATCTGAGTTTTTCTATTATTTTAGTATTATTTTGAGTTATGTGTGGGCCCGGGGTGGACCCGAGGTAGATCCGAAAAAATAAAAATTTTTCCCGAGTCAGAAAGTTTCGGACTGTCAAGGCGAGATCGGGGAATCTTACTAAACCCGAAATTAGGAACAGTTGATAGATATTTTTTGTATCTGAGTTTTTCATTACCCATTGTGTAAAAATAGTAGTAGTTGTTATCCATTGGGTAATATCTGTTAAAAAAATATCTTGATGACTCAGCAGGTGACTCTGCATTACGACTCACCAAGCTGACTCAACTGTTCTAGAAGATTTTGTGATGACTCACCTAGTAAATATCTAGGTGAAAATATCTAATCAAAAAATATCTAAGCTAAATATCTTAAGTGTAATTATGAAAGCAGAAAATATCTAAGAGTTATGATGGCTCATCATTACTAAGCTTAATGGCTAACCAATAAGAAATTGTCAAATATAGTGGCTGGACTTTGTTGCGAGCTGTAACAGCCCAATATTTGCTACCCAAATATATCGTCATATAAGTGAATAACTCAATATTGACCCTGCTACTACTAACATAAAATAACATCTTATCCATATCGTTCATACGTAATTAATAAATATGGAAAGCCACGATAGTAAAAGTTATATATATATATATATATATATCACAAATTTCAAGGCTTGTTATACATAACTTGCAACAACTAAGCAAATATAAAACATTTATAAGCTCAGCTTAAAACAGCATCTATATTATGCTAGTCTTCATACATCTTCTTCTTCCCTTTCGAAGAGCTCGCACCTAGATTTACATGGCAATACAATCGGGGTAAGAAAATATATCTCAGTAGAAGTATTCCAATACCAGTATATAAATATATACAAACAGATAATATTTATGATTATCTCATTGATTCTTCAATAATAGAAGTAACAACTCCTCATTTCAACAACAAGCAACCGCCCATACAATTGCAATGCATGAAAATGTCATGATAGCAACTGTCCATACAATCGCCATGTTATGCTTAATTATGACTAATGGGTATGTCTATGCAGATTCCTAAGTATGAAAATGCATAATGCATGATACCACATCCAGGACTCCAATCCCATGGCAATGTCATGAATGCATGAAACTTGAACAAAGTAATGGAAGTCCATAGTTTCATCTATAACCTTGAACAAGCACTGGGAGTCTCATCCAGCATGTATCATTATCACAGAGGAAGTCTCATTCCCCCTAGGGTAGTGAAGTCTCATCAACTACACGGTTAATAATAATGAACAAGGAATTTTATCCTTTCATACTTTACTATATTAGGAAGGGTACTAAGCGCCTTACCTGATATAGAACACCCACTTTCACGGGGCCAAACAAAGCAAAGAGGATATTATTCACCTCCTTACTTCACAATGTAATAAGGATATTACTCACCTTACTACTCACAATATAGAGAGGATATTACTCACCAATCTATGATTCTCAACAATACTAAGAGGATATTATAAACCTC
The DNA here is from genome assembly GCA_029884595.1 of Ormosia semicastrata. Taxonomy (NCBI): domain Eukaryota; kingdom Viridiplantae; phylum Streptophyta; class Magnoliopsida; order Fabales; family Fabaceae; genus Ormosia; species Ormosia semicastrata. Next base: position 49,841,287 of record JAQQTO010000056.1, on the reverse strand, counting down.
AAGGTATATCACATACAATAGAGTTGGATATTACTCACCAATCTATTATACAAAGACATAGAGAGGATATTACTCACCAATCTATGCTTCTCAAACATCTCATGCAAAACAATTACCAATTACTTTCCATAACTAGTTTCACAATTGATTTATATGCATTTCAGGTTTAATTCACAACTCTTCATCAAATACTTATAGAAGTACTTTAACACTCTTAAAAGAGCATACATGAGTAATCCTAATACTTAGGAGAAACTCATTTCCTCAATTCATCATAATACACCATATATGTATATATTCATGTCTAATTATCTCACATAATTAGTGTCACAAATCAATATGATTTATCATGTTCTCACTTCATTAAATACTCTTACTAGTGTCTCAACACTCATTAAGAAGTATAAAAGAAGAAAATTATGCTACTAGAATGATCCAGAGCATCAAACACAACTCATAGTTATTTTCTGGCACCAACGTTGCGGTGTCCCCTATTCCACGTTGCGGCGCCCAAGTCTCGGGTTCAAGTACTGGCAGGAAAAATTGCCAACGTTGTGGCGTAAACATTCAACATTGCGGTGCAACATTCAACATTACGGCGCAAACATTCAACACTGCGTCGCACGTCCCTTTTTCTACCCAACGTTGCGGCATTCAAAGTCCAATGTTGCGGCATTCATCATGTTCTTCCCAACGTTGCGGCGTGAATAGCAAAACTCAAAATCTGCATAATTCTGCAGCTACGGGTTACTGTTCTATTGGAACTAAAGCCACTTCCAATCACTAAAAATCCATTTTCAAGTGATTTCCAACCTCTACTAAGGTCTAACTACACATTTTAACTCTCAAACAACATCAATTTCATTTGAATCAACACTTATGAATCAAAATCTCCAACTTGACCAAAATCCCCAAAAATGACCTAGAATTGGAATTAAGGCTCCAAATGATGAAAAATTCATCTAAACACATTCATAATTCAATTTCTAACTCAACTATACTAACCACATCAAGATTCAACTTATAAAACATCAAATCACCCATCAACCTCATTTCCTCTTCAAGCTTTTCTTAAACCAAAAGAAAAGAATGAACACAAACAAGTAAAAACAGATTTCCCCTACCTCAAGATCAAGATGATGAAGATGAAGCAAGGCCTTCACGCGGATCCTCTCCTTGGATGGTTGATCCTTCTCTTCCTTCTCCTTTCCTTCTCTTTCTCTCCTCTCTTTTCTTTTTTTCTCTTCTCTTCTTTCTCACGTTTTTGCTTTTCTTTTCGCCCATAAAATATCCCCACCGTGGGATATTTTCACAAGAAGGGAAGTTTATTTAGACTTCTCTTATTTGGGTACCAAAACCCAAACAGCTAAGAACACCCAGATTCCACCGAATCTAGTTTCTTAGCTTCCAACATATTCAAAATAAATCTTAAGATTCATTAAAAATTCTTTGTCACCAAAAACTGATATTTCCATATCAGCTGTGGGTCAAACCAGCACTAAAACACACAACCAGTATGCTTAAAAATGCCGAACTAACTCCGAAAATTCTCAAACTTTAACTGTAGCACAGTTCCCACATTTATGACTTGAAAATAAACTTTTGACATTTATCTCCATTAACTAAGCAGGTTAAGCCACTTTCAGAGTAAATAACAGCTATATTTCTCACATAGTGTTACAGGAAAGTGTCTAAACGTACTCAGAAAGCCAAAACTTCACAGACATGTTAAGTAAGTATTAGGCTACCTCTGTAACCATATACAAGCCTAACATGACTTTCTAGGGTATTACATTCTCCCCACCTTTTTAGAATTTTGTCCTCAAAATAAGTGTAACTTATGTATCAAGTTCTAACAACCAACATACCACAACAGATATAATTCAATTATAAGAAAACCAAGATACTAAGCAAAGTTACCAAATTTTTGAAAACCAGGAGATGGTGATGTCTCCTCGCCTCGTACAACGTAGACTCTACCCCCAGCGATAGGTCCATTGTCAGTCTTGTTCTCTTGCCCCTGAGAACAACTCTTCGCGTAGTGTCCCTTCTCACCACACTTAAAACAAGTTACCTGGTCCACCCAACACACTTTGTTTCTGTGATACTTACCACACTTGTTGCAAGTTTCTTGCCGACCTACTTTCTGATTATTCTGGTCTGTTTCTTGTGGGTGACTGGATTTAGGATTACCTTTCCCATTTCCACCATTCACTTTCCTCTTCTTTTGAAGACTTTGCAAACTCCGCTCTGCCTGAATTTGGAGATTTTCAGACTCCACAATTCTACACTTGTTTACCAAGGATGGAAAATCCTTGATTTCAAAAGGTCTCACAACCATTCTTATATTTCCCCTCAGCCCGGACTCAAACCTGACACACCTCCAGCTCTCATCTGGATTCTGCTTAAACTGTGAAGAAAACTTGGACAACTCATGAAATTTTGCCTCATATTGTCCAACCGTCATGTCCTCTTGTCGAAGATTCAAAAACTCCTTCTCTTTATCATCTTGTAAACTCTTTGGAAAATATTTTTCCAAAAAGATCCCTTTGAACACACCCCACATGATCAAAGTCCCTGCTGTCTCAAGCAGCCTTCTAGTGTTTCGCCAACATTGTTCTACTTCCCCTCTCAGCATGAAAGAAGCAAAAGAAACTTTTTACTCTTCAGAGCAAGCCATTACCTCATAGATCTTCTCTAATTCGGTCAACCACTCTTCCGCTTTAACCGGATCACAATCACCCCTGTATATCGGAGGATTTATATTTCTGAATTCTGCAATGTCAAGAAAATTCTGATTTCTCCCGACTGGTACCTCTTGTACTGGTGGTGGTACCGGTGGTACTTGCTGTTGAGGTACCAACCTCTCTAAAACTCTAGCAGTTGCCGCTGCTTGTTCAGTCTGCTGCCTCATGGCATTGGCCATTGCCATCATAGCTGCAGCTATCTCTGTACCTTCATTATCAGAGTCTCGATTCCGGCTCCCACATGGTCGCCCTCGTGTTGTCGGTCGCCCTCGTGCTGCCATAGTCTTCTGTAAACATAGAACAATCCATATTGAGTTAGCTAGGCTCAATATCATGTAACCGTGTCACAGCAGCTAATGCAAACATCTCAAAGGCAAAACATGCCATTCTAGTCAAACAATCACATGTAAGAGATAAGAAATGCATAACCATTACTACACATGCATAAGCATAGTCAGTCCATACCCCGCTCAAACAGATGAACTCGCTTCCGATACTAAAATGTAATGTTCCCAATATTTGCTACCCAAATATATCGTCATATAAGTGAATAACCAAATATTGACCCTGCTACTACTAACATAAAATAACATCTTATCCATATCGTTCATACGTAATTAATAAATATGGAAAGCCACGATAGCAAAAGTTATATATATATATATATATCACAGCCTCAAGGCGTACTATTATACATAACTTGCAACAACTAAGCAAATATAAAACATTTATAAGCTCAGCTTAAAACGGCATCTATATTAAACTAGTCTTCATACATCATCTTCTTCCCTTTCGAAGAGCTCGCACCTGGATTTACATGGCAATACAATCGGGGTAAGAAAATATATCTCAGTAGAAGTATTCCAATACCAGTATATAAATATATACAAACAGATAATATTTATAATTATCTCGTTGATTCTTCAATAATAGAAGTAACAACTCCTCATTTCAACAATAAGCAACCGCCCATACAATTGCAATGCATGAAAATGTCATGATAGCAACCGCCCATACAATCGCCATATTATGCATAATTATGACTAATGAGTATGTCTATGCAGATTCCTAAGTATGAAAATGCATAATGCATGATACCACATCCAGGACTCTAATCCCATGGCAATGTCATGAATGCATGAAACTTGAACAAAGTAATGGAAGTCCATAGTTTCATCCATAACCTTGAACAAGCACTGGAGTCTCATCCAGCATGTATCATTATCACAGAGGAAGTCTCATTCCCCCCCAGGTAGTGAAGTCTCATTAACTACACGGTTAACAATAATGAACAAGGAATTTTATCCTTTCATACTTTACTATATTAGGAAGGGTACTAAGCGCCTTACCTGATATAGAACACCCACTTTCACGGGGCCAAACAAAGCAAAGAGGATATTACTCACCTCCTTACTTCACAATGTAATAAAGATATTACTCACCTTACTACTCACAATATAGAGAGGATATTGCTCACCAATCTATGATTCTCAACAATACTAAGAGGATATTATAAACCTCAAGGTATTTCATATACAATAGAGTTGGATATTACTCACCAATCTATTATACAAAGACATAGAGAGGATATTACTCACCAATCTATGCTTCTCAAACATCTCATGCAAAACAATTACCAATTACTTTCCATAACTAGTTTCACAATTGATTTATATGCATTTCAGGTTTAATTCACAACTCTTCATCAAATACTTATAGAAGTACTTTAACACTCTTAAAAGAGCATACATGAGTAATCCTAATACTTAGGAGAAACTCATTTCCTCAATTCATCATAATACACCATATATGTATATATTCATGTCTAATTATCTCACATAATTAGTGTCACAAATCAATATGATTTATCATGTTCTCACTTCATTAAATACTCTTACTAGTGTCTCAACACTCATTAAGAAGTATAAAAGAAGAAAATTATGCTACTAGAATGATCCAGAGCATCAAACACAACTCATAGTTATTTTCTGGCACCAACGTTGCGGTGTCCCCTATTCCACGTTGCGGCGCCCAAGTCTCGGGTTCAAGTACTGGCAGGAAAAATTGCCAACGTTGTGGCATAAACATTCAACATTGCGGTGCAACATTCAACATTACGGCGCAAACATTCAACACTGCGTCGCACGTCCCTTTTTCTACCCAACGTTGCGGCATTCAAAGTCCAATGTTGCGGCATTCATCATGTTCTTCCCAACGTTGCGGCGTGAACAGCAAAACTCAAAATCTACATAATTCTGCAGCTACGGGTTACTGTTCTATTGGAACTAAAACCACTTCCAATCACTAAAAATCCATTTTCAAGTGATTTCCAACCTCTACTAAGGTCTAACTACACATTTTAACTCTCAAACAACATCAATTTCATTTGAATCAACACTTATGAATCAAAATCTCCAACTTGACCAAAATCCCCAAAAATGACCTAGAATTGGAATTAAGGCTCCAAATGATGAAAAATTCATCTAAACATATTCATAATTCAATTTCTAACTCAACCATACTAACCACATCAAGATTCAACTTATAAAACATCAAATCACCCATCAACCTCATTTCCTCTTCAAGCTTTTCTTAAACCAAAAGAAAAGAATGAACACAAACAAGTAAAAACAGATTTCCCCTACCTCAAGATCAAGATGATGAAGATGAAGCAAGGCCTTCACGCGGATCCTCTCCTTGGATGGTTGATCCTTCTCTTCCTTCTCCTTTCCTTCTCTTTCTCTCCTCTCTTTTCTTTCTTTTCTCTTCTCTTCTTTCTCACATTTTTGCTCTTCTGTTTACCTTATAAAATATCCCCACCGTGGGATATTTTCACAAGAAGGGAAGTCTATTTAGACTTCTCTTATTTGGGTACCAAAACCCAAACAGCTAAGAACACCCAGATTCCACTGAATCTAGTTTCTTAGCTTCCAACATATTCAAAATAAATCTTAAGATTCATTAAAAATTCTTTGTCACCAAAAACTGATATTTCCATATCAGCTGTGGGTCAAACCAGCACTAAAACACACAACCAGTATGCTTAAAAATGTCGAACTAACTCCGAAAATTCTCAAACTTTAACTGTAGCACAGTTTCCACATTTATGACTTGAAAATAAACTTTCGACATTTATCTCCATTAACTAAGCAGTTTAAGCCACTTTCAGAGCAAATAACAGCTATATTTCTCACATAGTGTTACAGTAAAGTGTCTAAACGTACTCAGAAAGCCACAAAACTTCACAAACATGTTAAGTAAGTATTAGGCTACCTCTGTAACCATATACAAGCCTAACATGACTTTCTAGGGTATTACACGAGCCATTGGATGGAAAACTTGATGGAGAAGTCTTAGATCCTCACCATTGATCTAATCAATGATGTGAAAGCCATCTTGATAAAGAAGCTTATGATATCAACCTTATATTTAATCAATGGTTAGGATTTAGTCAATAAAAATGGCTAGATTAATTAGTTAGTTAAGTAACTAGATAATCTAACTTAGTTATCCTAATAGCTTAATTAACTAAGTGGATTAGTTTAGTTGCTAAATAATTATAAGCTAGTTATTATATAAATATTTATTATCTAGAAACATGACATAATCATGACCTATACAATGACATAATAATGTAATTAACTAATTAGAATGTAATTAGAAAATCCTAACTAAATTAGTTTAAGAGAAACTAAATGAATTAATTATTTAATTGAGGTGTAATTAAGAATTAAAATAGAAGCAAAACTTAGTTGCTTGCTCCTTGAATCCCATGGCTGCCTAGTGTAGTTCTAGGAGGTTCTTGATTCATCTTTCATGACCAATTGATGACAACTTGATGACCAAGGCCATGTGCACTCATGTGAGTCTATGTGCTTATGCTTAATCTTGCAAAACAAGCCTTGAACCTTCTACACAATCACTCCCACAGCTGCACACTTAGGAAGTAGTCTATTTCATTTCATTTCCTCATATTTAGTGACACTTAACCCATTCTCTCTATTCTCTCTCTTCTAATTTTTCAAGAACACCAAGAACAAACACCATGAGCTCCATCTTCTTTCTTTCTTGAACTATTCGGTCTTCACTCCTAAATCCCACTTCCAACCTTCAGTAATTTTATACAACCTTAGATCTAGAGCCTATGCACAATCCTAAGATACTTTGTAGTTAAGATCTTGGCCTAGTTCTATCATCTTCAACCTTGTTCTTCAAGTTAAAGATCAAAAAGCCCTTGCTTTGTTTCTTGAAGGAGCTCACGGTTTCACTCCATAAATTACCTTCCAAGTTTGTTTAATTTCAACCAACCATATTTCTTGAATTCTCACATCATTCTAAGCCTCTTTGATGTTGAGACTTTGGTCGAAATCCATCACCTTCATGCTTGAATCTTGGATTTAAGTTCTAGGGTTTCAAGGTAAAAATCTTGAAAACTTGATTTCTAGTTTGATTTTTGATATCCTAAGACCATGTTTGATCTATGGTCATCTTAATCAAACTTTAGATACTAATTTGTATGTGTTTGTTGTGATTCTAAGATCTATTTAGTGGTGAAAGATTGATACAAAGAGAGTTTTACAAAGAGCTAGGAAGCATCAACTAGGTAAGAGGGAGATTAACCTCATTAGCCATATGTGGTGGTGAAGGAATGGAATTATTTGTGTTTGTGAGTGGAAAATCCACGTGAGGATTTATTCACTCGATTGTGTAATTATTAGTTTGTGTTTGTTAGATTATATTGTGTGATTGTTTTACTGCTTTGATAAGTATGCATGATTTGTATATGTGTTTAATGTGCTTATAGTTTTGATAGTATATTTGCCTATGTGTGATTTGGAAAACATGATAATTTCTGTGTAATTTTATATGTGATTCACATAATGAGAAAATTTGTATGAGGACTCCAAAGAGTCTAAGGGTACACGACCTCATCACTATCAAGAGGACTAAAGATTCTAAATTATTTTTCAAATTGAGGATTAAATGACTTTATGACAAGAAATTCAATTAAGTAATTTTATAAGGATTAAAAGTGTTAAGAAATGATTTATATATGAATTTTGAAGCAATATGTAAATTCGGCCAACATGCCAATTTTTGATTATCAAGATCCAAAATTATTTTACTAAGTGTAAACTTAGGTATTTTGATAGTAAGAACTCAATTTGGTAAGTTTTGAAATTTAAATGAAAGTAATTTTAATATTTAGAATTAAAATTTACCTAATTAAGCTAAGTAGTAGAATAAGTATCAATACTTAAAATTTACTGATGTATAGCTCACCTTCTGGGTTTTGAAGCGTGTTAGGAAATTTTGAGCTGTAATATCTGAAGTAACTTAAAGAAACAAAATTTTCTGGGAAACAGTAGAAATACTGATATTTAGAGGGATTGTATTGAAATTTTTATTTAAAGAGGGACTATATTGAAAATATTCTTTAAAATGGACTTTATTGCAAATATTATTTAAAAGATGACTATTTTGGAAATCTTATTCCATAAAGGACTATTATGTAATTATTATTTTATAGAAGGACTATTATGCAAACAATGAAAATAAAGCAATTTTGGTACTAAATGAGAAGAATCTTATTTTGGACTTAAAATACGTTAGAAATATTGTATGCAATTTAAAAATAGTAATTTTTAGCTACGCGATTGAGAAAACATTTTAAAATCTCTACGCGATTAAGAAAATGTTGGAAAATCTTTACGCAATTTGAAAACATAACAAAAGTGTTACGCGATTGTGAAAATGCGATATTACTACTACGTGATTGAGAGGAACAATGAGTTTTGCTGTAGGGCCAACGTTTTGAACTAAATAAAATTGTGACACTGAAGTATTGGACCCGAGTGGATCTTTGGTATTATCGATTGTATGAGCGGTTATATAATACCATAGATACTAATGGTATTGGACAATCTGTATGTGCATGTGCGGTTGTGTTAATATCATTGGGGAACAGTTCAACGGTACTTTTTTTTAAACAAAAGTGTTTTGAACATTATACAGTGATATTGCTATATGACGACATGTGGATATGAAATACTATGTGATCGATGATAGTATATGTTTGAATCACTCATAATGCATACTGTGTACAAATATTGTGTGATCAATGATAGTATTTGTTGTGGTGTTTTATGCCAAAGGAATGGACGTGAACTCACACGATAGTGGGGAGGAATCCTGGGGGACGTTAGGGTGCGATGATTCACTTGTTTGACCATGTGTCATATAATATCTATACAAATATTCCCCTGGCCGTGAACACCAATTGCAATACACTGACATCCCGATAAATACTATTGCTTTTCATTATCCAGCATGGACTGTCTTATTTCTTATTAAGGGGCGGATAGATCTTCTCGGCGTTCATCTCTGAATTTGAGTAAACTCGATGAAGAAGGAACTGATTGTGTTGAGCATATGCATAGTCAGCATTTACGTTGTTGTGATATACTATGATTATGGTATTATCATTATGTCTGATATTGTGTTGTAAGTTTCTTGGATTATTTATCTATTAAGTATTCTGAATATATCTATTATTTTTATATTAATCTATGGATTGTATGTATGGAATGACATTGTTGTTCGTCTCATTTCCTTGCTGCCATATTGGTATGCGATGTAGGAGATTTCACCTCTTTGCTATTTTATTCTATTTGTTTCTATTTTATATTTACGTTTGTAAAGACCAGGATGGTGGCAAGGAGGAGTCAGCTAGATTTCTTTAGACAATAGTGTCTTGAAGGCGGTGAGGCTTGGCGTGTCCATTAGGACACAGAGCACATAGAGTATTATGGTGACATTACTCTATTAGTAAGTAGGACTCATCATGGGATCGTTACTTCATTTTATATGATTGCTTATGTAGAGGTTATTTTACTGATTAGGGATTTGTGGAATGAATTTCACTATACTCCTAGAGAGAACTTTGATATATCTTTGGGTCGAATTTCTATCGGTCGAGACATTCCCAGCTAAGGAATTTGTCTTCTGACAAGGGCTCATATTTTAGATGATATGTTTTTGGATATGTAATGATAATGAATGTACAGTTGTAGTAAACTCTATTTAAATGAAAAATATTTTATTCAGTTATTATATTTTGAATCACTTTAAATTGATGTTTTTCGCAAGAAAGAAATTTTGAAACCCCTATTTTAATAAGATTCACTATTTTATAACTTGGTAAATTAATTAATTATAATGAGTTAGTATGAATGTGATACCCTTCGGAGGGGGTGTTACAACTTTCATGAAGACCACTTTTTCATATTCTGACACATTCCATGAGTTCAGCACTAAATGATTTCGGAGACAAAGAATCTCAATAATTTTCCACTCATCAAACTACTATTTGACATTTTTCACTCATTCACCTACTTATCCACTCACCTATTAGTTAGCCCTTTGTCATTTTGTATCCCTCATCCTCTATAAAAAGGAACCTTGGCTGATCATTTGAGAGTCTTGGTGGAGAGATCAAGATCATGCTATTGTGTTATTTGTTTATCTTATTGTAATTTTCTATTGTTCTAAATTAAAGTTATGTTTTTGTTCTTCTTCTTCTCTCTTTCTTTCTTTTTGTCTATGAGTAACTAATTTTCATTTTACTTAGGTGAAAGGGTGAAGCTCTTGGTAATGAAATAAGGTTAGATTAATTTCTTTCTTGTGCTTAAATGATATATTATCAAGTGGTCATTATATGTATTGTATTTTGTTTCCAATAATTTTAGAAACCCTTCTTGTAAAGTGAAGATCTTGATTTATTGTAGATAAGATATTGACACAATGAATGCTTGAACCCATTTATAAGTGGTGGTGTTAATAGATAATTAAAGGAACCATAATATAATTACATATAAAATCTTAAATGAACGTTGAATGTTGTATTTTCTGATTGGAACCTCCATTATGTGTGGATTCTAATTGAGTTATAAAAAAGAATTAATCTTGTTCTTAATTTACTTACCAAGAATGGATCTCCTAACCCAAGTAAATCCTTTTTATTTATGACTAAGTTTTATCACCTTTATTGTTGTGACAAAATATTTTCCTTACCTTAAAGAATTTTTCTTCATCAATTCCCTGTGGATCGACCTTGGACTCCCGAGAATTTATTACTTGAGACAATCTGCACTTGGGTTTGCAACTTAAAATTCGCATCACATGTCTAATGTAATTTATTTTGGAATATGTCGTTTATTTTACAACAATTCGTATTAGGGTGTTACATTATGGTATCAGAGCAGTTCATCCTGTTGAGCCGGGGTATGGACTGACTATGCTTAGGCATGTTTAGGAGTTCTTCTTTGTGTTATGCTTTTCTTTGTTTTTTGTGTGAGATGTTTGATTGAATTGCATGACTTGCCTATGGTATGATTATTTTTAGCTACTGTTGCACGGTTACATGATATTGAGATTAGCTACCTCATTATGTGTTGTTCTATGTGTACGGGAAACTATGGCATCTCCAAGGCGAACCCGTGGGGACAGTAGCTCATCTGGTGAGGGCCCTACTTCGGCGGAAGCAATGATGGCAATGGCAACGACTATGAGGGAGCAGGTTGCTGTGGTTAACAGAATGCTTGGGAGGATAGACGCATATCCATCTCAACCATTAGTTTATCCATTTGCAGCTGAGGAGCAGTTCAGTGAAAGGGATACTATTTCAGTAGGCTCTCTAAAATGGAAAAGATCAAAGATTGAAGATAGTGAGAGTATTTCTTGGTCTCAGTTTCTACCTATTAAAGGAAAGTAGCCTCAAGTTAGAACGTGGAACCAAAAGTGCTCAAAATGTGGAAGGCAGCATAGCCATAAGACATGTCTAGTATGTTTTGTGTGTGGTCAGCAGAGATACTTTGTGAAATAGTGTTCATAGAGACATGGAGCTATGCCTGACCCTATACAAGGTATTCTTTGATGCGTGTCATTAGTTTGAAACTCATCAGGATACTCTTATAGGTTTTGTATGAGTATCTTTTGCCTAGGATAGACAATCTAATAGATCAGCTGAGAGAAGCTGTGGGGTTTCTCGAGGATTGATCTTAGGTTTGGGTATCATCATATAAGGGTTAGGAAAGAGGATATCCCTAAGTTTGTTTTTATAACTAGGTATGAACATTATGAATATCTTATGATGTTCTTTGGGTTGATGAATGCTACGGCAGTGTTCATAGGTTATATGAACAGGATCTTCAAACCCTATTTGGATCTTTTTATTGTGGTGTTTATCGATGATGTCTTAATCCATCCTAAGACAATGGAGTAGCCTGAACTACATATGAAGATAGTGTTGGAAATCCTTAAGGATAATAGGTTGTTTGTCAAGCTATCTAAATGTGAGTTCTGGCTTTCACAAGTGTAGTTTTTAGGACATATGGTATCTCAGGGTAGGATTTTTGTGGACCCAATCAAGGTTGATGCAGTGTTGCAGTGGGAGAGACCTACCATTGTGACCAAGATCAGAAGCCTCATAGGGCTAGCAGGGTACTATAAAAGGTTCATAAAGGGTTTTTCTCAATTAGCGCTACCCTTGACTAGATTAATTAGGAAAGGTAGTTCTTTTGAATGGACTTAGGCTTGTGATGATAGTATCCAAGAGCTTAAAGTGAGGTTGACTACTATACCGATTTTTGTAATTTTGGATTCTTTGGAGAACTTTAAGGGATTTTGTGATGCTTCAAAGTTAGGTTTGAGTTGTGTTTTGATGCAACATAGGAGAGTCGTTGCCTATGCATCAAGGCAATTGAGACCTTATGAGGAGAACTACCCTACTCATGATTTGGAGTTAGCCATAGTAGTGTTTGCCCTAAAGGTTTAGAGACATTACTTGTATGGAGTTTAGTTTGAGGTGTTCAGTGATCATAAGAGTTTGAAGTACTTATTTGATTAGAAGGAGTTGAACATAAGACAACAAAGGTGGAACGAGTTTTTGAAAGACTATGACTTTGAGTTAAAGTACCATCTGGGTAAAGCCAATGTGGTGGCTTATATACTGAGTAAGAAATCCCTACATGTGTCTCGTATGATGATCTAATAGAGTGAACTTCTTGAGAGATTTAGAGATATGAGTCTTTTGGTAGCTGTGTTACCACATAGTCTCAGTGTGAGTCGAGTGGACATAGTGAGTGACTTTAGGACTTGGATCTTGGAAGCTCAAAAGGAAGATGGGACTCTTAGTGATGTAAGTGAGCAAATCTTTTTAGGTAATTCTAGTGAGTTTAATATGTCGAATGATGGGATGATCAAGTTTAGAGGTAGATTTTGTATTCCTTGTGAATCTGAAATCAAAGATAGGATCCTTGAATAAGCTCACTGTAGTCAGTACACTATCCATCCCAAGGCCACTAAGATGTATCAAGACTTGAGGAAGTTGTTTTGGTGGTCTAGTATGAAAAGGGACATAGCTGAGTTTGTGTCTAGGTGCCTAACTTATTAGAAGGTCAAGATAGAACACCAGAAACCCTCTGGACCTCTTCAATCTTTAGTAATCCCTGAGTGGAAGTGGGATAACATCACAATAGATTTTGTGATGAGCTTGCCCAGGACTCAGTTAGGATTTAATGTGATATGGGTTGTAGTGGATAGACTAACCAAGTCTGCCCATTCTATACCTATTAGAGTTAACTACTCCATGGATAGACTTGCCTAGTTATACCTTCAGAAGATATTTAGGATGCATGGTGTACCCCTTAGTATAGTTTCTGATAAAGACTCTAGATTTACGTCTAGATTTTGGGGAGCCTTGTAGAAAGTTTTTGGAACAAAGCTTAGTTTAAGTATAGCATACCATCCACAGACTGATGGTCAATCGGAAAAGACTATTCAAATCCTTAAGGATATGCTGAGAGCATGTGTGCTAGAGCAGAAAGGGAGTTGGGATAAGTTCTTACTTTTAGTGGAGTTTGCCTACAACAATAATTTTCATACTAGCATAGGTATAGAACCGTATGAAGCACTTTATGGTAGAAAATGTAGGTCCCTTTTATGTTGGTATAAGGTTGGAGAGAAAACCATTCTAGGTCCTGAGTTGGTACAGTGGACCACAGATCAGATCAAAATGATTTGGGATAGGTTGGTTATGGCTCAAATTAGGTAGAAAATTTATGCTGATAAAAGGAGAAGACCTCTAGAGTTCAGTGAGGGAGATCATGTATTCTTGAGGGTCACTCCGACAATAAGTATTGGTAGAGCATTGAGGACACAGAAGTTGAATCCTCATTTCTTTGGTCGCTGCCAGATCTTAAAGGGAATTGGACCCGTAGCCTACCAAATTGTTCTTCCACCCAGTTTGTCAAACATTCATGATGTATTCTATGTTAGGAAGTACAATCTAAATCCTTCACATGTCATAAGAATTGAATCTGTGCAGTTAAGAGAGGATTTGTCTTATGCTATGCGGCCAATGAGGATCGTGGACAGAGGAGTCAAAGAGCTTAGAGGTAAATGTATTCCTCTGGAGAAGGAGTTTTGGGATGGCGTTAGCTTTGAAGAGGCGACTTGGGAGTTGAAATCCCATATGTAGCAAGACTACCCGCAATTGTTTATATGAGGTAAGCAATTTTGGGGACAAAATTTTAAAAAGGGGAGATAAATTTAACATCCTCTTCAACATGTTAGACTTGTGAATAGTTACAGAGGTAGCTTAATACTTGCTTAACATGTCTATTTAATTTTGTGACAATTTGAATTAGTTTAAGCACTTTGCTACAAGCTGAAAGGTTAAAAGTAGCTTAAAATGACCCAGATATTAGCTTAAATGACTTAGCTAATGGAAACAAATATGGATAGTTTATTTCTAAATCACAAATATGTATTCTATGCCGTGGTTAAAGTTTGAGAATAATCGGAGTCCGTTTTGTATTTTTAGACATACTGGTTATGTGTTTTAATGTCGGATTGGCTAGTCATGGATATGGAAAATTATGATACTAGTGAAATGACTTTTATAATGAATCTTAGTATTTATTTTAAAGTTATTGAAACTTGAAAAACTTGGTTTAGCTAAATATGAGTGTTTTTAGCAGATCGAGAAATATCAGTGTGGTATCACTTGGCTTAAAACTGTCCACAATTTAGCCATCCTTTTTGACCTTCTTATTTGTGACTTTGTTTCAAGTTTCCTCACTTTTCTCTTTTCTCTTCATGGCTAGAACAAAATAGCAGCAAGGGTAGGAAGTTCAAGTGGAGGAAAGAGAACTAACAAGCAAAGGAAGAAGGGGAAATCCAAAGTTAGAGATTGATGACCAATTTGCAGCATCAAGGTAGCATCAAAGGCAACTTGAAGCTTGATGTAGGGGTTGTTAGACTTAAACTCTAATTTCTACTCATTTTTCATATTAGGCTTATTTGAGGTTTAATATGCCAAATTAAGTTATAGTGGTGTTTTAAGTTATTTTCTTGCTTGGATGAGTTTTAAATGGTGTTTATGACTTGTTCATGCCAAGAGTTTGGATTAGAAACTGAAAATCCTCATTTTGGACCTAAAATGCTCTAAGTGTTGATTTTAAGGGTTTGGATAAGTGATTTTGTGTTTTGATCCATTTTTGGTGAAATCAATTAGTGTTTTATGTTTCCTTCGTGTTTGTGATCTTGTTTGGGATTCAAAATCACCAAGAAATGAGTTAGAAGAGATCAAATCTCAAAATTTTTCCAATGGAACAGTGTTCTATTGCTGGAAAATTATGCAGCCAATATTACTAGGCACTCGGAGCTCAAGCACTCAGCTTATGCATGTTCAGGCGCGCTCTGCCTAGAAGAATATATGATGGTGTTCACGCACCCCGGCGCTAGCACTCAATGCACTCAAGCGTTGATACATGCCAGAATTGTGATGCTAATTTAATTCCCTACTTGTTAGGATCATTTGTGCAAGCCTTTTAGGGTGTAAAAAGATATTTTTGGAGATATTTTCTTGGAAAGAATTATCAACTTGCATAAATGGGAATTTTAGACATCCAAAGTATGGGAAATACTAAGGACAAATTTAGAGAACTCAAGACACCCAAAGTGTGGTGGTGTGTCAATGGACGATGTGTTAGGACATCTTAGGTTTCCTTAGTGATATAGTATGCCTACCTATTTGCAAAGATTACTCATTTAGAGTTAAAGTTGAGTTTATAATGCATGGTTAAAGCATGTTTCCTTGTTTGCCTAGGTTAAGCTTTGTGATTGATTAGAGACCTGTGTTGGTTCCTTTATGGGTTAGAGTTGAGCTAGGAGTGTAAGCTCTCTAGTTATTTCCTTTTCACTAAGTTAGGGTAAACCTTGTGATGGAAGTTGGTGAAACCTTGTGCATGCAAGTTGTTATAGAATGCTATAAAGTAGTATCTAGAACCTTGAGCAACTAGTGGTTGCCTTGTAATCACTAGGGAAGTGATGGTGTAAGATACTAGATATGATGACAATAGTGATATGAGTTTTACTACTTATGTGTTAAGTTGGAGTAAAGACCTGAGTCACTAGTCATTGCTTTTCATTTGGTTGTGGTAAACCTAGTGATAAGTGTGCATGTTTTGATAGCAAACCCGCATATTTGGTTTTCAAACTTGTCATTTGTTGTTTCTTACGTATTGCAACCTTAAATGGTGTGCACAATAGTGATATGAGTTTTACTACTTACGTGTTAAGTTGGAGTAAAGACCTGAGTCACTAGTCATTGTTTTTCATTTAGTTGTGGTAAACCTAGTGATAAGTGTGCATGTTTTGATAGCAAACCCGCATATTTGGTTTTCAAACTTGTCATTTGTTATTTTTTACGTATTGCAACCTTAAATGGTGTGCACAACGATATGGCTTAGGAATCAGGTGTTGGATCCTTATTCTCCTTACATTTATGCTTGTATGGTCAGGATTATCAGTATGGGGGGAGTAATAGTACTCTTACATTGGTGAGAGAAAAGTACTCACCTATTACCAAGTGGGCTTATGCTTGTAGGCCTAACCTGCTCAGTATATACAAGGAAAGCGGTTCTTGGGAAATAAGTAAGTGGCATATGTTTGAAAAAACTAAAATATGCATTTGCACTGCATCATCATATTATTAGGGCTTGTTTGAGCATAATTATACTTCATAACATAATGCATTGCATGGATGACACTTGTATGGGTATTTGTCTTGGCTTAATCGATTTGGTTGCCCGTTCGATAGTATCTTAAGATTGTATAAGCGATTCTTCATTATTATTGATTGTTGGACATTCTTTTACATCGAATGTATTTTGGTGTTTAGTTGAATTATTTATTATAAATAATTAACTGTTGGTATTGGTATGCTTATACTGAGAAATTATGATTTCTCATCCCTATGTATTCCATGTAAATCCATGTAAAGTCCTTAAAAAGGGTAAGAGCAAGGAAAATAAGAAACAGATGCCTTAGATTAGTGTTTTGTTTCCCTGTGGACTAGTTTGTATATATGTATATTTTTAGGTGTTTAGAAAAGCTTATTTATACTTTCTGGTGTGTTAGCTAGTAATAGTAGTATATATGACCTTTTTGATTATTTGTGGCTCTCTATAATAACTATGTAAGTTATTATGGGTTTTTATTTTTCACATTTTTAGAAGTGACATGTCTAATGTGATTTATTTTAGAATATTCTATTTATTTTACGATAATTTGTATTAGGGTGTTATAATCTGAGCACGTTTAGTCACTTTGCTATAGCACTGTATGAAATATAGCTATTTTTAGCCCTGGATTTGACTTAAAATGCTTAGTTAATGGAAATAAGTGTGGAGAACTTGTTTCTAGGTCACAAATGTGTGGAAGTAGATGTGGTTAAAGTTTGAGGTTAATCGGAGTTAGTTTGACATTTTTAAGCATACTGGTTGTGTGTTTTAATACTGGATTGACCCCCAACAAATATGAAAAATTATGAAATGGTGAAATAAGATTTTTAATGAATCTTAAGATTTATTTTAAGTTTGTTGGAAGTTAGGAAACTTGGTTTGGTGAAATCCAAGCATTCTTCACAAATCGAGTTGTGTAAAGTCACTTAAGTGACTTTGTGAGACATAGTTCTCACTTTCTGTTAGCTTTGGCTTATTTAAGGCCAAAATAAGATAAT
Organism: Ormosia semicastrata; assembly: GCA_029884595.1. Taxonomy (NCBI): domain Eukaryota; kingdom Viridiplantae; phylum Streptophyta; class Magnoliopsida; order Fabales; family Fabaceae; genus Ormosia; species Ormosia semicastrata. Next base: position 49,823,455 of record JAQQTO010000056.1, on the reverse strand, counting down.
TGTCTCATTTCTCTTTTCTCACTTCACTGTTGCAAGCAGGAAAAGGCAAAGGGAAAGGAAATCAAGGAGCTCAAGGAGAAGGATCATCATCCAAGCAATGGAGAGAACTTATCTTCGTAGAGGGAAGACTAAGTGATTTCAATTTCTAAAGATTGAGGTAGGGGAAACCTTGTTCTTACTTATCTTTCTTTTTCTCCATTTTGTTCATAAGTGATAGCTTGATGTAAGGATTAGATGTTGTGTATGATTTGGTGTTTTTGGCTTGAATCTTGTTGGAGAACTTGAGGATGGCTTGTTTATGAATTGTTGGGTGCATAGAAATGGATTTCCAGCCCTTGTACACCTTTGAATTCCTTTTGAGTTTAGTTTTGGGGTTTTAGGTTTTGATGTGGTTGATTTTCCATGATTTATGGCTTTAAGTGAAATCAAAGTGGAGTAAGAGTTTTTGTGTTGATGAACTTTGTGGAAGGTTGGAAATCACTTGGATGTGAAGTTTGAGTGATTGGAAAAGGATTTAGTTCCAATGGAACAGTACCTGTATCTGCAAAATTCTACAGAATCTGTGTTATGCTATGCACGTTGCAACGTGGCATTTAGGGTGTCGCAGCGTGGGTGAGGCAGGGGATGCACGCCACAGCGTGGCACACGGTGTGCCGCGACATGGGCAGCTTTTCTTGTCAGTACTTCAACCTGAGGCTTGGGTGCCATGGCGTGGCACATGGTGTGCCGCGGCGTGGGTGCTTGGAAGCAACTATGAGTTGTGTTTGTTGCCATGGAGTCTTCTAATGGTGTAGTTTCTTCTTTTATGCTTCTTAATGAGTATTGAAACTCTAGTAGTAGTATTTAATGAAGTATGAATGTGTTGAATTAAACGGATTCCTAGTGCTAATTCTATGGGATAATTAGGCATGACTATATACATATTATGTATTTTGTTGGATTAAGGAAATGAACTTCCCTAAGTGATGGAATTACTCATGTATGCACTTTTAAGAGTGTTAAGATACTTTTACAAGTATTTGATGAAGTATTTGTGATATGAATTTGAGATGCATGTAAATCAATTGTGATGCTAATTATTGTAGGTAATTAGTGATTGTGTTGTATAATGAGATTGTGAAACATATTAGGGTGGGTTATATCCTCTTTATGTTGATTGAATCATATTGAGGTGAGTAATATCATCTTTATATTAATTAAATAGTGAGGTAAGTAATTCCTCGTTATGTTGAGGTAAGTAATTCCTTGTAGTTGAACAATGAGGTGAGTAATATCCTCGTCATGCTTAGTTTGTTTTGAGTTATGTATAAAAGTATGCCCTTTTGAGGCTATGATGCATATATATAATTGTTGGTAACGTGGCTCTCCATAATTAGTTATTTCGTATAAATGCTATGGGTTTAGTTGATGTATGTTATAAAGTAGCATGTCTAATATTTGTTATTCTTATATATGCTAATATATCGGGATAGAAATATTAGGATGTTACATTAATCTTCATGGGTAGGTTGTATTTATGCTTAGGAATGTGTTTCTAGCCATTAAAAACAAGTCCCAAGTGATTCCATGTAGAAACAAGTTGTTGCAGCATTTTTCTGCACATGATTGTCCTTTTAGTATAAGTGATAACACTGTATTTTATACATTTTATAAACCTCTCACTAGGTTTCTTAAGGTTCAATTAAGCTTAATTTAGTTAGTTTTGACACATTTTATGATATTGGACCTTATTGGATCATTGAAAGAATTATTGCATAAATTAGCCTTAATTTATCTTTTTGGCAGTATTTAGTAAACTGGCTACAACTTGAGTTTCAAATATCTAATTGATGTGATTATGGTCTTGTAGAAAAGATAAGACAATTCTCTACAACTCTCATGAAGACCTCAAAGGCCAAATCATACGTTTGGATAACTCAAATTGGAGTTGAAGCAAGAACTAGGGTGCTGATCTTGATAGCTTGACCTATGTGTACTGTTCATGACAAATTTCAGGCTAGAGGTTGTCAAATGGATGAAATTTTGATGCTAAATAGTTGAGACCTATATCTACAACTTTCAAGTTGAACACTTTTTAAGAATCGGAGGTCTAGTAGGTGATATTGGGCTTGAACGTTAGAACAGAGGTGTTGGAATTGGACTTGAACACTTTGCAGTAATTAGCCCATATCTTAGGCTATAGGTGGCCAAATGAGGTAATTCTAGTATCCATTTTGAAGTCAAGATCAATCCCCACAACTTTGATCAAAATCACATTCGCTCATTCTAACGCATTCAATGACTTTAGAGCTAAATGATTTCGGAGACAAGAAATCTCCATAATTTGCCACTCACCAAAAGTCATTTGGCATTTTTCACTCATTTTTCACTCATCCACTCACTAATGACTCAGCCCCCTTGTCATTTTCTATCTCTAATCCTCTATAAAAGGGGACCTTAGTAGATCATTGAAGGTGTTAGGTGTTAGGTACCAAAATGATGCTAGTTTGTTACTAGGTTTTCTTGTAGTAATTTTCCTTTGTTCTAAATTGAAGTCATGTTCTTCTTCTTAATCTTCTCTCTTTCTTTCTTCTTATCTATGAGTAACTAAGTTTCATTTTGCTTAGGTGAAAGAGTGAAGCTCTTGGTAATGAAATAAGGTTAGATTAATTTCTCTCTTGTGCTTAAATGATATATTTTCAAGTGGTCATTATACGTATTGTATTTTGTTTCCAATCAATTTAGAAACCCTCCTTGTAAAGTGGAGTTCTTGATTTGCTGTAGACAAGAGATTGGCACAATGAATGCTTTAACCCATTTACAAGTGGTGGTGCTAGAAACTCTCCTTATAAAGTGGAGATCTTGATTTGTTGTAGACAAGATTTTGGTACAATGAATGCTTGATCCCATTTATGAGTAGTGGTGTTAATAGATGATTAAAGGAATCATAATATAATTACGTATATAATTTTTAATGAACTTTGAATGTTATATTTTTTGATCGGAACCTCCGTTATATGTAGATTCTAATTGAGTTATAAAATAATTAATCATATCCTTAATTTATTTACCAAGAGTAAATCTCCTAGCCCAAGCAATTCCTTTTTATTTGTGACCAAGTTTTTATCACATTTATTGTTGTAACAAAATATTTTTCTTACGTCAAATAAATTTTTCTTCATCAATTCCCTGTGGATCAACCTCAGACTCCCGAGAAATTTATTACTTGAGATAACCTGAACTTGGCAATGCAACAATTAATCCCGCATCAAGTTTTTGGCGCCGTTGCCGAGGACTTGATTTGAAGAACAAATTTCAAGTGTAAATATTTTGTATATATTTTCTACTCTTTTAATATTTTTTTCTTTTGTACATACTAACTTACTAACTTAGTGGGGGAACCTCTTCCTTTTATTTTCTTTGTACATATTAACTTAGTTGGGGTAATTCTCTCTTTTAATTTCTGTACAGTGGGGGTAATTCTCCCTTTTATTTTCTTGTACATATTAACTTAGTGGGAGAAACTCTTCCTTTTATTTTCTGTATATACTAACTTAGTGGGGGAAAACTCTCATTTTTATTTTACGCACTAACTTAGTGGGGGAACCTCTCCCTTTTATTTTTTTTCTTTACTTTATTAACTTAGTGGGGAAACTCTCCCTTTTATTTATTTATTTTTTGTAATTTACTTTTTACACTTTATTTTTTTATTTTATTTTATTTTATTTAGTGGTTAGTTTACACCACACCTTTGTTAATATTTGTTACTACGTGTTAATATATATTTGGTAGCTGGTTTATATCCCATCCTTATTAATATTTAATGGCAGGTTTATACCGCCTACTTGTACATTTTCTTTTCTATTTTAAGTTACTTGTTTATGCTTAAATGGTATCGTGATTTAAATTCTAGTCGTTTGGTTAAAATTAATCCTGATACTTTGCATATTAATTTGTTTGAATCACAATCACACACATCAAACACAATGGCTAAAAACGAAAGTATGTATGATGAACATGAAAATCAACCGTTGCAAGTCATGCGAGAATATTTGCAACCACCTCAAAATTCTAGTCCATCAAGTTTTATCTTTCCACTCAATTCCAATAATTATAGATTTAAGCTAGATTCATACAATCTGGGATGAAGAAATCACTTGAACTTCAGTTGGAGGACCAACAATCAGGCACAATTTATGCAACCACCACCTCCTCGGGCACAACAAGGCTCTCAAAATTCTCAAGGATATGCACCTTTTGTCCCACCATATAGGAATAACCTTGAAGAAACATTGCATGCATTCATAGAAAAGCAAGATGTCATTATTAATCAAAACACTCGAGTCATGATTGACATAAAAGACACTCTTGCTAAACTTTCTTCTGCACTCACCATTCACGAGAATGGAAAATTTCCTTCTCAACCTCAACTAAATCCCAAAGATCAGTACGGTCTAAATGAGGGTAATCTAGAAAACCAACAAATAGATTAAGTCAAGTCAGTGATAACCCTCAGGAATAGAAAGGTTGTTGAAGAAAGCAAGGAGATAAAGAGCCAAGTGTCCAAAGTGATGAACTCCTTGAGTGTGAATGAGCTAGAGGATGTGGAAAAGAATCAAGATAGTAGTGATGCCAAGCTACCCAAGGAACATGAGGTGACAAAAAGTCTTGTTAAGCTAGAAAATGATGACAAAAGCCACCAGACATACATGATTAACTCAATCATGGATATGGGAGTTTCTACAACCCATGATTTTGATCCCCTTGAAAATTTTCTTGTCAATTCTAAGTTTGATTCTATCAGTAATCCCTCTAATGTAGTTAATATTTCTACTATTTTTTATAGAACTCAGGATCATGACACTCAGGCATGGCAACCAAAGTTTAAAGAGTTTCCTAAGAAAGGTTGGAGCATTGCTGATAAAAAAGTGTTCATCCCTTGGTCTGGTCTTATAAAATTAATTTGGAAGAAGGTAAATGGTCAGCGGTTGAAGCCATAACTTGAGTTGAAGGATCCAAATGTAGTAGAGACTTTGGTAGACGATCCTGTCTACCAAAGCTGAGGTAAGTTTTTAGTATTTCGTGTTTTTATTGAGTCGGCTTAAGTGCCTCCCAAATTTTGGAGCCTTTGTATGGGGATATAAATAGTGTCGGCCAACAAAAAAAAATATAAAACAAAAGAACCCAAAAAAAAAATTTGTTTGCATGCTTGTTTATTTCATTTTACTTTTTATTTGTCATTGCTAACCATTGTCAAGATGTAGTTATTCTCTTCTTATCTAAGCATTTTGGGTATGTGACTTCTCCCTATTACTTTGTTTAATTTTGTCCCAATAATTTCTTTGATATATATTGATGATTATTTCTTCAGTCTAGATTTAATTTTTAACATTGAGGATAATGTTGTGATCTGGTTAGGGGGAAGGATAGTTGTGTAAAAAAAACTAAAAAAAAACCAAAAAAAAATTAGGAAGTGTGTGTATTAATATGTTTGTTGTGTAACTTACTAAACCAGTTAAGGATGGCAGAGTAAGGAGTAAATTTTACTCTTGAGATGCATCTTAGTTGGGGTAGATAACTAGTTTATGTAGAAGTAGTAATTCAAATTTAGGGAAATTTGTATGATTGAGTAAATTGTCTTCTTTCTTAAAATTCACATGCTTGGTTATGAATGTTGAATTAGTGGACTGAGAATGATAGAATTATGCCTTGTGAGATTTTGAGCCTATTGATGAATGGATTGAACATTTGTACTATTCTCTTCTTTCTTGTGTGAATTTCACTCATGGAATTGTTACTCTAGAACTTGCTTTGATTCTTTTTGAGACTACATTTTCATATGCATACATAAATATGATTGAGGCATTTTTCTTGAAATAACTACTTTAATCAAATAGACAGCCTTGCTTAGCAGCATATTGTCTCAATATGATATTAAGCACTCTTATGATTTCTTAGAAATTCTCTGATTCTTGCCAATGTAAGGAAATGACCTATTTTCCCTTGCTTAACCCCTTTGAGTTTATTTGACCATTATTTGTTTCAAACTCATTATGTGCCTTAAATAAAAAACTATGTTCTTACTTGACCTTAGGGAATAAGAGAACATTAGCTTTGTCATTCGATGAGTTCTTGAACAAGTGTGGGGGTGTGTGTGAAAAATGGTTAAAAAAATTGAGCTTGCTGTTTAAATGTATACATGATGTTCTTTTTGTAAAAAAAATCAAAAAAATCAAAAAAATCAAAAATCAAATATATAAAAATATAAAAAAAGAGGGTCAACAAGGCAATAAAGAAAAGAAAAAGAATATGTAAAGAAAATTTGTATTAGGTGGAGTTGGGATGAATTTTCATATTTGTTAATTGAACTCAGCTTTCATGCTATTTTATTCTCTTTGGTATTTAACTTGTCATATCTATATTACCTTCTCCTTTACCTTGACCTTATTACAACCTTAAATAAAGTTCTCATGCTTTGTGTGTGCATGTGTTCTTAGTAGTAAAGAAGTAGAAGATAAGCAAACTTATAGTAGTACAATTATTCATGGGTTGAATAGAGTGAAATACTTACCTTTTTAAACACTTGAGAGATTAAGAGTGAATTCTGTGAGGATCTATCATTCTTGATTCATTCTTTTCAACTGAAATTTCCTTGCTTGTTGGTTTGAGATGCGAAGAAATGTTACCTCATGACTATTTTGATCCCTTGATTGTCTAGTTGCTCTTCTTGAGTTATTAAATCTTTTAGAGTTTAGTTTTTGAGTCTGTGTCATTTTTCTTTGTTCCCTAGTTTTTGTTTCTTGTGTTTTGCCCAGGAGTGCAAAAGTTAAGTGTAGGGGAATTTGATAACACTGTATTTCATACATTTTATAAATCTCTCACTAGGTTTCTTAAGGTTCAATTAAGTTTAATTTAGTTAGTTTTGACACATTTTATGATATTGGACCTTATTGGATCATTGAAAGAATTATTGCATGAATTAGCCTTAATTTATCTTTTTGGCAGTGTTTAGTAAACTGGTTATAACTTGAGTTTCAAATATCTGGTTGATGTGATTATGATCTTGTAGGAAAGCTAAGACAATTCTCTACAACTTTCACGAAGACCTCAAAGGCCAAATCACACGTTTGGATAACTCAAATTGGAGTTGAAGCAAGAACTAAGGTGTTGATCCTGACAACTTGACCTATGTATATTGTTCATGACAAATTTCGGGCTAGAGGTTGTCAAATGGGCTGAAATTTTGATTCTAAATAGTTGAGACCTATATCTACAACTTTCATGTTGAACACTTTTCAAGAATCGGAGGTCTAGTAGGTGATATTGGGCTTGAACGTTAGAACAGAGGTGCTAGAATTGGGCTTGAACACTTTGTAGTAATTAGTCCATATATTGGGCTATAGGTGGCCAAATGAGGTAATTCTAGTATCCATTTTGAAGCCAAGATCAATCCCTACAACTTTGATGAAGATCGCATTCACTCATTCTGACGCATTCAATGACTTTAGAGCTAAATGATTTCGGAGACAAGGAATCTCCATAATTTTCCACTCACCAAAAGTCATTTGGCATTTTTCACTCATTTTCCACTCATCCACTCACTAATGACTCAACCCCCTTGTTATTTTCTATCTCTAATCCTCTATAAAAGGGGACCTTGGTAGATCATTGAAGGTGTTAGGTGATAAGTATCAAAATGATACTAGTTTATTACTAGGTTTTCTTGTAGTAATTTTCCTTTGTTCTAAATTGAAGTCATGTTCTTCTTCTTCTTCTTCTCTCTTTCTTTCTTCTTATCTATGAGTAACTAAGTTTCATTTTGCTTGGGTGAAAGAGTGAAGCTCTTGGTAATGAAATAAGGTTAGATTAATTTCTCTCTTGTACTTAAATGATATATTTTCAAGTGGTCATCATACGTATTGTATTTTGTTTTCAATCAATTTAGAAACCCTCCTTGTAAAGTGGAGTTCTTGATTTGTTATAGACAAGAGATTGACACAATGAATGCTTTAACCCATTTACAAGTGGTGGTGCTAGAAACTCTTCTTATAAAGTAGAATCTTGATTTGTCGTAGACAAGATTTTGGCACGATGAATACTTGATCCCATTTATGAGTGGTGGTGTTAATAGATGATTAAAGGAATCATAATATAATCACGTATATAATTTTTAATGAACTTTGAATGTTATATTTTTCTATTGGAACCTCCGTTATGTGTGGATTCTAATTGAGTTATAAAAGAATTAATCATGTCCTTAATTTATTTACCAAGAGTGAATCTTCTAGCCCAAGCAATTATTTTTTATTTGTGACCAAGTTTTTATCACCTTTATTATTGTAACAAAATATTTTCCTTACGTCAAATAAATTTTTCTTCATCAATTCCCTGTGGTTCGACCTCGGACTCCCGAGAAATTTATTACTTGAGATAACTTGTACTTAGGTTTGTAACTTTTAATTCCACATCAATAAGTGAGAAGGCTCTGGCATTGAACTTTATTAGCTCGAACTTTCTCATCCCAAACTTTCTCAACTTCTACTAGGCTCAGCTTTGACTTTGCTTTGTTGGAATATTTCATGCTTATCCTTTTTTAACTTGATTTCTTCAAAGTATGACTTTGTACATCTTGTCTCATTTAGGCTTGTAATCTTGTTCAAAAAGGCTTCAAACAATCTCATCTTGTATTCGAACATTCTTAGCTTGTAAGCACTTAATCGAAACTTCTATTCTGATGCTTCTCATTTGATGCTAATTATTTTGAGCTTCAACTTTCTCTTTTGGTAGCTCAATTAAAAATTCATTTCAATCATCTTATTAGCTTTGCTTTCTGATAATTCCATAAAATGCAGTTATTTGTGTCCTATTTCTGTGCTTGAATGAATGCCAAGTCCTTGTTTATAATGTATATTAGAGGGTTTTGTGCTTATATTTGTCATATTCTGATTCTAAGCCTTTCTTGTATGTTTTATAACAAATTGTGCTTAAATGATCATGGATTGAGTAGATTTATATATGTTACTGATTTGGTATTTTCTCTATGATAGGAAGGGCTCCAAACAAGGTTAAATATTGAGCAATTGAGCTTAAAGAGGAAGAGGAAGCCAAATTAGTCATTTCAGTTGTCAACGCCGCGACGCAAGGTGTTGCACGCCACGGCGCCAAGTACATTTTCAACCATGCCATACTTTCACCCGAGGCAAGGGCACCGCGGTCCAGATGAAGTGGGTACCGCGGCGTACGTAGACTGACCCATTAGGCGTCGCGGCAGCGTATGTGGGGGCCGCGGCGCTAAGGCTCCAGCTGAGCCTATAAATAGATTTTATGCGTTTTTCTCTGAGAGCTGGCCATTTTGGGCCATTTCTATTTTCTCCCTTTGTAGTTTCTTAGTTTTGGGTTAGTTTAGGTTTGTTTAGTTTAGCTAGATCTCCATTGATGGTGGATTGGAGGCCAGGATCAAGGATTGAAGGAGGATTCAAGATTCAGAGACAAATCAATGAGCTTCCTTTCTCTCTTTTTCATTTCTCTCTTCTTTTCCTTATATGTTGTATAGATGAGCTTTGTTTAGGAATATTTTGGATCTTTTTATTTATATTAATGATGTATTCTTTTCTGAGTTTGTGTGGATGTTTGATTATGGTTCAATCATTATCTGTGTTTAATGCTTATTCTTGGTTGGCCTCGATTGCATGATCCTAATATTGACAAATGAACTAGACATAGGGATTTATTAATATGGATATGATATGATTGATGCATGTTCAGCGAGTTCAATTAGCTTGGATGAGTTAATTCGTTAATAGGATAGAAATATACCTATTGGCCATGTATAGTGTGTGATTAAGAATAGATCATTCATGAGTGGATCTTGGATCTACCAGGGTTGATTGACCTAGACATAGGCTTTTGACTAATGAAGATTCTTAAGCTAACCTAATCAATGCATTTGTGTTTATGAGGGGGATTGCATGTTGTTGATAGATGTAAGGGGTGAAGGAGGATTTTCTAAAACCTAACCGCTTTTATCTTTATTGCTTTTATAGATTAGATTAGTTTAGTTTATTGCTTTTCTATTTTTATGTCCTTGCCTAGGATTGATTAAGCTATCGGTTGGTACTTAGTTTTATAATCGAATATCCTCATGGGAATGAACTTTTACTCTGTATCTATATTACTTGAGCAATCCGTACACTTGCGGTAGCAAACAAGTTTTTGGCGCCATTGCCGGGGGTAGTTTTTATATTGCTAATATCAACAATGAGGTTGATTAGTTCTAATTCAAGTTATATATAAGTTGTATATAATCTATCTTTCTTTTATATTTTGTTTTAGTTTCAAATAAGAAGCCGGGTAATTTCATTCATACGAGGCCCTTGAGGGAATTTGCGATTCCTGGAAAGGATACCTTTGGATCAAGTTCTTGAAGACTACTCATCCGCAACACTTCAATTTTGGTGACAAAGTCCTGCTGGGACTATAACTCAGGCCCTTCATGGGAGGGAACCCTATGTTTATATTTATATTCTTGTCTTTACTTTGTGTATAAATAGGTAGTATGTTAATATGTTTATGTTAAATATGTTAGCATATTAGTATGTTTTGTTTTGTTAGTTTTGTTAATATGTTTTTGTTAGTATTTTAGTATATATATGTGTTAGTTGTGTTAGTTCTTGTTTGTTTATGTTTTAAGTGTTGTTTGTGGTAGTTTTTATATAGGTTAATATGTTAATATGTTAATATGTTAGTTATGTTAGTTTGTGTTTTTAAGTTTTAAGTTTGTTTTAGGTTGTAAATAGGTTAATATTTTGTTTTTGTGTTTTGTTATGTGTGTGTTGTACATTTTTGTAATTTAGCTTTTTGAACAAGTTTTGTTGTAGTTAGAGACCCATATAAGCAAGATCCAGCAGCAAAACTGTGTTTGCTACTAAATTTAGCAGCTTAGGTAGTCACGCCGCTTGACTTTTCGCGTTTTGCAATTTTCTGCACAGTTTTTTGTGAGCGCCAGCTGCCCAAACATGGGGCACCGTGACGCGGATCCCCTATTTTTGTGTTTTTATGTTATTTTTCTATTTTTTTAGTATTTAATAATGCTCAGTACTAGTCTCAGGTTTCCTATAGACCATGTTCATTGATGATACATTTCATTTTAGATTTGGGGGAGTATCTTTACATGTTCTGTTGCTTTTATGCTTAATATTAACATATATTGGTATTTTGAGTATGCAGTGATTTTAGTCATCATATTTTCATGATTATGTCCTATTTTGACTATCACTGATGTGTTGTTGACAAGATTTTCAATTTTCACTTTATGCAAATGATGTTGTGCATGCTTGACTTAAAAAGTTGAATCTAATTGAATGCATAACATGTTGCAAGAATGCTGGTGTTGTCTTTGGTTGTCCATGATGTGAAAGGTTACTATTTACCCCCTTTTCAGTGAAACCTTATGTGATCTTGAAGCATGTGAAATAATTTAGTTACTTTTGATACATGATTTACATCTCACTTAGATGCAAGTGTAACTTTGAAAATGATAAGAGTGCATATTTTGAGAATGTTTATGGATGTACATGTAGAATTTTTATTATACTAGAAATTATTTTTGGACTCTCTTGAGGCGAAATCCTAGGTTGTGCATGATTGAGGAGATGATTAGGGCATTGTTTAGACCGATTGAGCCTTAAAAAGCTTACCCTGATATGATGATATCCTTAGGTCCCTTTTTCAAGCCTTATACTATTTGGCCTTATTTGTTTTTCATAACCATTGTGTTCGTTAACCTGTTAACCATTCTAATGCATGTGAAAGCATGTCATTTTCTTCCTACCATTCTTGTTTGTTGAGTTCATAGTATGCTATTTCTTGAGATGAGTCTGATGATTAGGGGTATTAATGATTCAATTCAAAATAAGTCTGAAGGAACCAGATACAAAACAAAGAAAAGAAAAAGCAATGCTTTGCAAAATAAAGAAAAATGAAAATAGAAAAGAAAAGCAAAAGCATAAGAAAAGTAAAGTTCAAAAAGCATTAAAATGGTTCTGGCAAGTTTTATGATCATACTTTTGAATACCCTGCTAATGTCAGTTGTGGCTCATGTCTTGAAGTAGTATATTATGTGTCTCAATATTTGTATTGTATCTTTCCCGTTCGTTTCTTTCACCCATACCATTGGCCTAACATTATAAGCTGATTAAGTTCCTTTTGATCCTCAATCTTGTGTGATTTACATTAGTAGAGAGAGAGAGTTAATTTATAATCTTGTGGATTCTGTGAATCATATGCATGTATGCTTATAAACTTATCTGAATCTGTATGACTTGATTAGGAGAAGTTTATCTTGCATATTTGTGATAAATGTGAATTGCATGAAGAGTTGTCTGGATTGTTAGCATGTTAAGGATTGCATTTGTGTGGAATTATTTACGGGGCATTTGCACTCTTTGAGGATTAATGCAGTCAGTACACACTAGTATTTGATTTTAATTGAAAATAAGAAGATTGAAATATATTTGCTAAATGAAAGTTGTTTTTAAATGTTTAAATGATTTACTTAGTTCTATGTTATTTTGCTCGAGGACTAGCAAAATGTAGGTTTGGGGTGTGATAACTCCATAAAATACAGTTATTTGTGCCCTATTTCTGTGCTTGAATGAATGCTAAGTCCTTGTTTATAATGCATATTAGAGGGTTTTGTGCTTATATTTGTCATATTCTGATTTTAAGCATTTCTTGTATGTTTTATAGCAAATTGTGCTTAAATGATCATGGATTGAGTAGATTTATATATGTTAGTGATTTGGTGTTTTCTCTATGCTAGGAAGGGCTCCAAACAAGGTTAAATATGGAGTAATTGAGCTTAAAGAGGAAGAGGAAGCCAAATTAGTCATTTTAGTTATCAACACCGAGGCGCAAGGTGTTGCGCGCCGCGGCGCCAAGTGTATTTTCAGCCATGCCATACTTTCACCCGAGGCAAGAGCACCACGGCCCAGATGAAGTGGGCGTCACTGCGTACGTAGACCGACCCATTGGGTACCGCGACGCGCGTATGTGGGGGCCACGGTGCTGAGGCGGTAGCTGAGCCTATAAATAGATTTTATGCATTTTTCTTTGAGAGCTAGCCATTTTGGGTCATTTCCATTTTCTCCCTTTGTAGTTTCTTAGTTTTAGGTTAGTTTAGTTTAGCTAGATCTCCATTGATGGTGGATTGGAGGCCAGGATCAAGGATTGAAGGAGGATTCAAGCTTCAGAGACAAATCAATGAGCTTCCTTTCTTTCTTTTCCCTTTCTCTCTTCTCTTCTTTATATGTTGTATAGCTGAGCTTTGTTTAGGAATATTTTGGATCCTTTTATTTATATTAATGATGTGTTCTTTTCTGAATTTGTGTGGATGTTTGATTATGGTTCAATCATTATCTGTGTTTAATGTTTGTTCTTGGTTGGCCTCGATTGCATGATCCTAATATTGGCAAATGAATTAGACATAGGGATTTATTAATATGGATATGGTATGATTGATGAATGTTCGGCGAGTTCAATTGGCTTGGATGAGTTGATTCGTTAATAGGATAGAAATATACCTATTGGCCATGTATAGTGTGTGATTGAGAATAGATCGTTCATGAGTGGATCTTGGATCTACCAGGGTTGATTGACCTAGACATAGGTTTTTGACTAATGAAGATTCTCAAGCTAACCTAATCAACGCATTTGTGTTTATGAGGGGGATTGCATGTTATTGATAGATGTAAGGGATGAAGGAGGATTTCCTGAAACCTAACCGTTTTTATCTTTATTGCTTTTATAGATTAGATTAGTTTAGTTTATTGCTTTCCTATTTTTATGTCCTTGTCTAGAATTGATTAAGCTATTGGTTGGTACTTAGCTTTATAATCTAATATCCTCATGGGAATGAACTTTTACTCTGTATCTGTATTACTTGAGCGATCCGTGCACTTGCGGTAGCAAACACTTTCCAAATTTGTTCTTTTGAGACTTTGAGAAAGGTTCTTCATGACTGTTCTTAGGTTGAACATTCTCTACTAACTTTCTCAGGTCTTCATTCTTATTTACCTTGGTTTCCAAATCATCCAACATAGGATCCACTTTCAGTTTCTGATCAGCAGGTCCCAAACTTACCTCTATTAAAGTCCTCCCATCCAACATTGTCTCCAAAGATATTTTGGATAGAATGCACACTCCAATACCTTCTCCATCTTTTGATGTTGCTCCAGCCATCTTTTTCCACTTCTTAATAACTTTAGAGACTTCCCTGCTACCTGCACCTTCTTCAAAGGAGACGTCACCTTAGTTTTGTTTGTTACAATGATCATAGGAACTGCTGGAATAGGTTCCATCTAGACCAAAGAGGAAGCTTCACCATATTTTTCATGAAGCCAAAGTAATCATCCTTTGAGGAGGCAGTTCCTTTGTATTTGCTCTCAGCCATGGACCATATTGCATGTTATCATTCTCCACCTCCTCCACCTGCTCACAATCATCAACCCCATGCCCTGTAACACCATAACCATAGTAGAAATTCTACAACTTTAAATATTGAATCATAAACCATTGAGGATCAATTTTTGTACTGATTTGGAGTATCCCCCCTCTAAAGAGGCTTCATGATGTCTACATCAACCTTCACTCATAGAAACTGACTCAGACCACATCCTTGGTGACTTACTTCCACATCCAGACACGAGCCAACCACATCACCAATCATTTCCCCCTAGATCTTCATCATAGTCACTATTGGGAGATCAATCATAAGGATCAAGAACACCTCTTTATCAAAGGATACCTTGGAACGAGGGGTTACACCATCATACTCCTTCACCACCAGACGATGCTCATCAAACTCTCATGTCCTCCTTCGAAGTATCCTATCCCTGTCTTTCAAGTTGAAGCATTCAAAGTAGGCTAGGTTATCACCCATTTTTCAATATTCCAATCCTTTAATAGGTCTCCAAACTTGTTGTGTAACACCCTAATATGAATTATCATAAAATAAATAGAATATTCCAAAATAAATCGCATCAGACATATCACTTCTAAAAATACAGAAAATAAAAACTTATAATAACTTACACAGTCATTATAGAGAGCCACGAATAATCAAAAAGTCATATATACAACTATCACTAGCTAACACGCAAAAAGTATACATAAGCTTTTTCAAACAACCAGAAATATACAAATATACAAACTAGTCCACAAAGAAAAAAACACCAATCTAAGCCTTCTGTTTCTACTTTTCCTTGCTCTTACCCTTTTTAAGGACTTTACCTGGATTTACATAGAATACACTTGGGTGAGAAATCACAATTTCTCAGTATAAGCATACTAAGACCTGCAGTTAGTCATTTATAATAAATAATTGAACAGACCACCGAAAATACATTTGATGTAAAAGAATATCCGATAGTCAATAATAACAAAGAATCGCCCATATAACCCTAAGATGCTATTGAACGAGCAACCAAACAATCAATTGGTTAAGTTATGAAAAATGCTCATACAAGTGTCAACCATGCAATGCTTTATGTTATGAAGTATGATTATGTTCAAACAAAGTCCACATATTATGGATGTGCAATGCAAATGCAAATTTTTAAGTTGAAAACACAAGTTATTTACTTATTTCCCTAAGAACTGTGTTCCTTGTATATACTAAGTAGGATAGGCATCCAAGCCCTGACACTACCTAGTAATGTATGGACTAGTTTCCCTCACAAAAGTAAGAGTACCACTACCAATTCCATACACCGGTAACCCTGACCATAGAAGCAAATATGCAAGGAGAATTCTGATCCAACACCTTATTCTCAGGTTATATGGTTGTGCACACCATCTAAGGTCACAATACATAAGAAAACAAGCAAATACTAAGTTTGAAAACTAAATATTCGAGCCACATAATTAATTACTAGAACATAGGAATCCTAGCCTCACTTATCCAACAAAGGTAGCAAGATTCATATATCTAGCTAAACAGTATCTAGAACTTCCCAAAATCACTCATAAGTGACTTAGAAATCAATCTCATGTTGAACAAAGTTTTAAACACCAACCTAGGCATTCTGTCACACTTGAATTTCTAAGATTTCCCAAACTTTCCATATATACAAGTTAATAATTCTCTCCAAGAAATATCCCAAAAAGTGTCTCAACACAACCTAAAAGACTTGCACAAATGATCCCAACAAGTAGAGAATTAAATTAGCATCACAATGCTAAAATCGAGACCTGCCCTATCTCGAGCGCTTGAGCATGCAAGCACCATAGTGTGTTCTTCTGGGTAGCGCGCATGAGCAGAGCGCTTGAGTGCAGAGTGCCCAGCAACATTTATTGCATAATTTTGCAGTAATGGAACAGTGTTCTATTGGCACCAACACGAGATTTGATCTCATCAAATTTGTTTCTTGGTGATTTTGATTCCCAACAAGTTCACAAACATGAGGAAAACATAGAACACCAATTAATTTCATCAAAAATGGTTCAAAATACTAAATCACTCATCCAAACCCCTAAAATCAACACTTAGAGCATTTTAGGTCCAAAATAAGAATTTTCAGTTTCTAATCCAAACTCTTACCATGAATAAGTCATAAACACCATTTAAAACTCATCCAAGTAAGAAAATCGCTTAAAACACCACTAGAACTCAATTTAGCATATTAAACCTCAATTTAGCCTAATATGGAAAATGAGTAGAAATGAAGTTTAAAGTATCAAGAACCCCAACCTTCAAGCTCCATTATGTTGCCTTGATGCTGCAAATTGATCCTCAATCTTTAGCCTTGGATTTCTCCTTTGATCTCCTCTTCTTTCTCTTCCTCTTTTTCTCCTTTCTCTCTTGTTGTTTTTGTTTTTGTTTTCAGCCATGAAGAGTGAGTGAGAACCAAAAGAAAAGATTGAAATATGAACAAGGAAAAGTCCACAAAAAAGGCTGGTAATTGTGGCTAGCTTAACGCCTTAAGTTACCACACTAATACTTCCTGATCTGCTAAAAACATTCAACTTTAGCTACATCAAGATTTTCAAGTTCCAACAACTTTAAAATAAATGTTAAGATTCAATAAAAAATCATTTCGCCAGTATCATAATTTTTTATATCTGTGACTAGTCAATCTAGCATTAAAACACACAACCAATATGCCTAAAAATACCAAACAGACTCTGATTATTCTCAAACTTTAACCACATCACAGAATACATATTTGTGACTTAAAAATAAGTTATCCACATTTATTTCCATTAACTAAACCATTTAAGCTAATATCTAGGCCATTTTAAGCTACTTTTCACCTTTCGGCTTGTAGCAAAGTGCCTAAACTAACTTAGATTGTCACAAAATTAAACAGGCATGTTAAGTAAGTATTAAGTTACCTCTGTAACTACTTACAAGTCTAACATGTTGAAGAGGATGTTACATGTTACATCGTCTTACACATGGTCACCAAGGCCACCAAGTTGCACGGATGAACCGAAGCCAAATTGACCATTAGAAGGAATCAATCATTCTACACCGACGAACCTCCCTCACCTTGTGGACACATGATCAGTGTTTTCTCCTCCCCCACAAAAGATAAGGATTTACACCTTGCAATCAACTCTTCATTCATACTAGCTCTTCCTCCCCGTAATACCTCTACCCCCTGCTCTCATACCCTTCCAATCACGTACATTGGGACATAAAAACAACATTCATATATGCGAGATCACACCCCTATAAAAATCATGTGCCGACGGCACGAAACCCTAGCATAACTGTCAAAAGGAAAAAATCATAACCTACTTTTATTTCAATTATAAAGTAACTATTTCTATAATATAATAAGTACATTTATTTTTATTGAAACTACAAGTCTACAACTACAATCTAAAATTTTAGTCTTCTATAACGTAAAAAATGGAGAATTTAAAAACAAGTTATAAATTGAATCTAAACATTAGCGTTTAATAACTTACAAAGAGTAATTAATTTATTTTGTTTGTTTCATTAGTGTTGAACTGAAAGTCATTAATGTAAATATTAATTAAGGTCATATTTTTAACTATAAATATGGTATTACTAATCATCTACTACTACCAACAAAGCTTTTCAATACCCAACAAATTCATTTCATCTAAAGTCATGGCAACATTCAATAACTTGTGTCTAATGATTATCTTTATGGCAAGTGCTACTTTACTCGTCAAAATAGCAGTTTCATCCAAAGTTCTTGAGCCATCTGAAGGGCTTGCTATGGATAGTAATTATGCACCAAGGCCATTATCAACGTATGCAAAATATTTGAGGGAATGTGCAGCTAAGTTACATTCACGTTGTGGCAGTCAAATATTCTTTGAGACATTTTTTGGTAATGAAACAGTTAGTACAAGTTGTTGTTTCAACCTTGTGCATGACTTAGGTAAACCTTGCCATGATAACTTGACAAAATACATTTTAATAACATCACCAGAGTTCAAGCCAAAAGAAACCCAAATTTTACAAAGGAATAACCAAGTTTGGAATAATTGTAACCACCCTTCATCCCACCTTGATGAAGCTTAAGTTTAACAATTTGTATGTTTATCATATTATATTATTTGCAATAAGAACTTAATGTACTTCATTTCTGGTTATGTAACAAACTTTCTATAAAGTAATCTATTGTTGCATTAGATCTTAGCTATTCGCTTTTTGATCTATATAATATGTGTTAGTCCAAGCAAGGATGGACATGCATTATAGGTCATAGGGACATATGCCCCCACAATCCCACACTAATTTTTTTCAACATGTTATTTATAAATTTATTATTCTTATTTGTTCCATAATTTATAAAGAATTGCTCCCATGGCCAGTTTAATATAATTATCTTAAAGGTTAAATTCTTGTATGTTATAAAAACGTATGATTAAATGATAATACAAAAATAATTTACGTTAATAATGAATCGAAATTAAACTATTATTATGTATATTAGGGGCATATTTAGTGAGAGGAGAAGTTTATTGTGAGAGATGAGAGGAACAAATTTTAACTATTAAACTATACATGAATGGTCAGTGGGAATAGGTCAGGCTTCCTATTAGGGGTCTACAGCCTAACCAATTTTTTGCCTACACTAGATTTAGCTTATTTAGCAAATAAGTCAAAGCTTAAACTCTTAGAAAAGCCTATTTAAATATATATACTAAGAGCATGTTTGGGAAAGATTAAATCTTTCTCAAATAGCTATTTTTGGAGGATTAAGCTATTTTGTGAAATAATTATTATGTTTGGGTAAAAAGATTATTTTGTAAAAAAGCTTTTACATGAAATTCAATGCAAAATAAAAGCTTTTTTCAGCTAATAATCATAAGCTAAAAATTGAAGCTTATGATTTTAGCTTATAGATTATTTCTTACACTTTGATATGTAATTACTATTTTGTCCTCAATCAAATAATTTTTTTAATCATTCTATACCCATTTTAGTAATTTAATACAAAAAAACAATTCTTTTTTATATCATCCAAATGAATCATATTAGTTTAAAATCGCTTTACAGCTAATACATCCAAACATAAAAATGAATCGATTATAATCGATTATAACAATAATCGATTATCAGCATAATCCATAATTTTCAACTTTCCCAATCAAGCTCTAAGCCTTAGACTTTTGAAAAAGCTTATTTGGCCTACCAAGATGGCCTATTTATTTATTATTAATATATATAATTAAGAACTTATAATAATAACATAATTTATTAATTATTTATCATTAAATTATTTAATTTATACATAATATAAAAATTTCATTAACGATTATACCTACTAAAAAATTTAAAAGTTTTAGTTTCTTGACCTATATGAAGAAGACTTTCAAGTGATATAAGCCATTAATTAGGTTTCGGGTTAGACCAGAGAATAAAAAAGTTTCAAAAGAAGGATCTATAGTTTCATATTTCAAAAACATGTTTATAATATATATATATATATATATATATATATATAATACAAGTTGTTCCACTGCCTTTGTTTGGCGTCTCTTTCAATGTTGTTGTCCATGTTGGCAACTCATCACATGTGACAGGTTTGTTGTGGCAACTTGATTGCATGTTGGCAGCTTTATTCTAGTTTCATTCCATGTTTTGACAACTACATTTATTTAGTAAAAGATGTCTTTCTCCCTTCCAACTTCGCAGCTTCAAGGACATCTTTTTACCTTTCAAACCTCATAAGCCCACCAATAAATTTAGTAAACAACGTTATTTTACATTTAAATTACCTCCGATGTTTGACTCTAACATAAAAATCTAAATGAATGAAAGTACTTGTTTACATATGAAGGCAAGGTTACAATTTGTTTGAGCTAGCTTTTGAAAAAATCTTATTGTAATGTTATATATTTATAGAATTAGTTTGTTAGGACTTATTCAAAAGAATAATATGTGGGTCTCATCCTCCTAAGAGAGTTGGAGTTACAGAGGTATAGTAGAACTATAGTATATTTTTTTCCCCTTCCCAAACACAATACATTTTTAGGATAAACACTAAACTATTATAATACAAATACATAACAAGTTTGGTACCATCTAAAGAGTTGATCGAAGGTAGAGAATAAGAATTCTAATTGTCATTCCAATTTATGTAATAGATAAAAAAATGCACAGTTAATATATTCAATAAAAAAATTAAAATATGTTATGAAGAAATTTGTACAGATGTGACCAAAAACAAATGTTAACAACTGTGATGTCACCAACAATCTTGTTGTAAAGTAAAACATTATAATTCATATTCAAATTTTTATTGTGTGAAAAATATTTATGAATGAAAAATTACATATATGATGAAAAAATTATACTCATTTCAAAAAATATCGGGTCAAGTTTTCAATATACAACATTACTGTGCATAGCACGTGAAAAAAGTTAGTTTATAATAATTATTTTATATTTGTGTACAACCTTTTTCTTTTATTTGAGAAAAAAATGTTCTACTCATTTGATTTAACAAAAACCTAGTATTATTTGAATACAAAGTTTAACTGAAAGTTGAAACATAGAGAGAGAGAGAGAGAGATGAACACAAATGAATAAAAGATTCACTTTATTCTTCTAAAATAAAAGCTGATGTATCTATTCTTTTGCTGTGTTTTCCAAGGAAAAGGCTCCTCTAAATTGAGTTTGTTTTTAAAGTAAACAAGTAAGGGTATATTCACTATTGATTTAATTTAAAGTACATCGTGATCTTAACCCACAAAATTTAATGGTGGATATACCCTTACTTGACACTTTAGAGGAACTTTAATTGTTTTCCAAACCTCAAATAAGACAACAAATATACCCATTTTCCCTCGATTTCTCTCTATTTTTTTATGAACTTTCACCCAAAAATTTATGTTTTCAAGCCTTTTGCTCTTATACATAACAAGAACATTCTCCTATTTTTATTCTTTTTGGTGGGTTTTTATTGTGTGGCAGCAGCCAAGGTAGTGTTAATTGGGAGCCATGTCATTCTCTCCTTTAATGATATTGAAGCTAATTTTTGTGAGTTTCTTGAGTTTTTTTTTCTTGTTGTAATGAATATTCTATTTGGTGGTTGGGAATATTAGGGGAAATTAGGTGTAGTTTTAGTGTGGTTTTGTGTTAAAGTTGGTTTGGTTAAGATTAATTGTGATTTTACTTTTTGGGCAAATGAGAGTATTGAAAATTTTGAACTTGGCTACGGAGCTTGGGCTTTGGTTGACCTTTATCAATGGGAAACTAGTTCCAATGAAATCATTTTTATGTTAATGTTAGAATTCGAATTTTTGAGTCATCACTTTGGAAAGGACTTTACTTAACCATCACTCTCAGCCTAAAATTGTGTGAGCAATTGTCTAAAGACAAAAAAAACCAATTTAGAAAGAAAAAAAGAGCAAGTCAGTGGGGGAAATTGAGAGAAAATGGGTTTTGAAACAATGCTATAAGCAATGGCGGAACTTGGCCAAAAAGTTTGGAGGAGCAAATTACTTGGTTACAAAAAAAAAGGGAGAATGTTCATTAATCATGTGATGTATAATTTCATAGTCTTTAAATTCAAAATTTACTTTAAAATATATATTTATATTATTTAATCAATAAAAGTAAATATCTATATACATATACCCAAGGTTTGTTATACATTTGAAGCAATATACTTCCATGCTAAAGATCGTAGGAAATGAAATTTAGAGTTAGAGAGCTACATCAACACTTATATATTCACAAGGAGATACAATCACCTGATTTTAAAAATATAATGTAGAAAAAACCAAGAAATGGATAGAAATGGTTGAATTAAAAATATTGTGAAGTTATTGTTGAAGTTGATAGTAACACAAGAAGAGGAGTTGAATTGTATTCTCTTTTTCTTGAAATATCAATTGCCTCACAACTTTTTCAAGTGGTTCAGACTTGGAGGTGAGAAGGTTCCAACTTGGAATAGTTGGCTAATGAGACGGTTCATAATATATGAGTAGTTTGGATGAGAAAGTTCTGAGAATGTTTAAATAGTTAAGTTTAAAGGAACCTCTTACACTAACATAAATGATTAACACTTCTCTTCAACAATAGTGTTTAGCAAAAGACAACTTACAGTTATCAAATTTCCTTTTTCAAATCAGTATAACTTAATGGATAAACATAAAGACCAAACTGGGTTTTTCAAAGTATTCAACTTGTAATGTTTCAGATTATTTGTCAAATGTAACTTTCAAAATAGCAAGTTTAATCTACTCAAAACTCTTGAACTTTCAACTAACTTACTTATCAGTTGTTATAAATTAGTTTACCTTAATGTATGATTTTACACTGTCGAAAAACTCTTGAAATATTGTGCAAAGATTATATTAAAAGAAATGAAAGGAAGAGAAGCTTAACAACACTATTTATACTGGTTCACTCTAAAACCCATGGGGGCTACGTCTAGTGCCTAGCAACCGCTAGGATTTTTCTTTATCAAGAGTATTCTTTGTCAACCAACCCTCTCTAGGCTTTAATACAAGTATTCTTTTAACATAGCCTCTTCAGGCTCAACAGCACAAAGGCATCAAGTGACTTGTATAACCCACAAGCTCAATCCCAACACTTAAGGATCAATACATGGATTTAGGTGTTTAAAACCACTAGGTAGCTCTTTAAATCACTCAAGGAGTGGATCAGCACAATTTACTAGAGCTCACAGTACACCTACTAAGGATCTAACTGAATGAGGATCAAGTAGGTAGAGATGAGAAGGTTCAACTATGTGTTCATTATACTGTTGAAGCTCAAGCTTCTAACCTTCAAATCTTCATGGCTAGGCTCTCTAATCTCTCAATGAGTGTGTTTCACTTTTAAGATTAGTAGCCTTTTGCTTCTAAGATATAGAACATATGCCTTCTCTCAAAGAGAGCATAAAACAAAGTATGAACCAAAATCTGACTTTTTTCCTTAATTTGATGCTAATCTTTGCAAAGCTCTTGTTAATCTTCATGAGTAGGTCGTATTTATGCTTAGGAAAGTGTTTCTAGCAATTAGAAACAAGTCCCAATTGATTCTATGTAGAAACTAGTCATTGTGTAATACCTTGGAAAAATGATAGACTTGTATATGGTTACGAAGGTAGCTTAATATATGTTTATCATACCTGATAATTTTTGTGACTATCTGAGCATGTTTAGGCTATGAAATATAGCTATTATTTGCTTTGGAAGTGGTTTAAACTACTCATTTAATGGGAATAAATGTGGAGAGTTTGTTTATGGGTCACAAATCTATAGAAGTAGATGTAGTTAAAGTTCAAGATTAATTAGAGTTAGTTTGACTTTTTTAAGCATACTAGTTATATGTTTTAATGTCGTTTGACTAATAGCTGATATGAAAAAATAGAAAAATGATGAAACAAGATTTTTAATGAATCTTAAGATTTATTTTAAATCTATTAGAAGGTAGAAATCTAGATTTGGTGAAATCTAGGCATTCTAGGCAGGTTGGGGTTTTGGTACCTATCCAAGAGAAGTCAAATTTGACTTCCCTTATTAAATATCCCATGAATGAGAGTTTTTTGAAACAGAGAAAAGAAGAGAAAAGAAAAAAAAAAGGAAAATAGAAGAGAGAAACGAAAAGGAAGAGAAGAAGAGGAAGAAGGAAGAGGAATCAAATGGAGCTTGGATTCATCCTTGGCTTCATCTTCTTGATCTTAAGGTACGGGGAAAACTTCTTCTTAACTCATTTTCCTGTTCTCTTCATCTTGTTCATGAGATTTGGCTTGATATGGTGGGTTAGGTTTTGAGTTATTTTTGGTGATTTGATGCTTGAATCTTGTTGTGAACTTGAGGGTAGCATGATTTTTAGGTTGTTTGATGTTTGATGATGAGATTTCATCGCTTAAACACCTAGGTTTTCTATTGAGATAGAAGATGACTTTTAGGGTTTAAATGGATGATTTGATCCAAGAATCAAAAATTGGTGTTGTGAGTTGATGGTTTATGTTTCTTAAGTGTTATTGAACTTGTTAGGGACTTAAAACCACCTAGAAACCAACTTGGAGTGAGTAAATTTCATGAGAACCATTAATGGAATAGTTACATATTCTGTAGAAAATTTTGAAGAATTGTTGCCATGTGGAAAGCACCTAGACGCCTAGGGTCTAGAGAAGAATGATCGTGAAGCAAGGTGATGAGCACTTAGACACTCAAGGATAGGGTGCCTAGACGCCCAGAGCGGATTTCATCAGGATTTTTATTTTGATGTTTTAAGATTCCTAATTATTAGGATCCTTTGCTTATGCTTAATAAGAGTAATTGATGCAGTGATATTGTATTAAGTAAAGTTGACTTGAAATTCTAATTATGGGAGGTAATTAGACACAGCTATATATACATATTTTGTATATTGTGATGAATTGAGGAAATGAGTTTCCCTAAGTGTTGGAATTACTCATGTATGCTCTTTTAAGAGTGTTAAAGTACTTTTATAAGTATTTGATGAAGTGTGTGTGAGATGAGTTTGAGATACATATAAATCAATTGTGATGCTAATTATAGAATGTAATTAGTGATTGTTTTGCATGAGATGTTTGAGAAACATAATGGGGTGAGTAATATCCTCTTTGTGTTGCTTGAGAAGTATAGATTGGTGAGTAATATCCTCTTTATATGTTTCTTGATTAATGAATAATATTCTCTCTATTGTTTGTGAAATATATTGAGGTGTGTAATATCCTCTTTGTGTTGTTTGAGGCATATTAGAGTGAGTAATATCCTCTCTATATTGTGAGTAATAAGGTGAGTAACATCCTTATTATGTTGTTGAGTAAGGAGGTGAGTAATATCCTATTTACTTTGTTTGACCAGTGGAGATGAGTAATATCCTTTGTTTGTTTTAATGGATAGTGTTGGTGAGTCCTATCCTCACTATGCCTGATAAACCATGACATATCATAACATATCCTAGAGTAGTTGAGGTGGGGAATATTCTCAATACGTCTGAGGGCTCATGATATCTTGAAACTGCATTCATTCTTAGGACTTGCATAGACATATACATTAGACATAAATAAGCATAGCATGCCAATTGTATGGGCAGTTGCTATCATAACATAAAAACGTGACATAACAATTATATGGGCAATTATGTACTTCTGTGATTGAATTGTCAGCTTTATGGTTGAATAATCTTTATGATTGTATAATTGCGGGTATTAGAATACTTCTACTGAGATATGTGATTTCTCGCCCTGATTGTGTTGCCATATAAATTCAGGTGCGAGTTCCTCAAAAGGAAAGAAGAAGATGTGTGAAGATTAGTATAGATATAGGCTTTTTATTGATAAAGCTTGTATATTATGCTAGATCTTGTTGTAAAAGTTTATGTATTACAATATGTCATTGAGGCAATGATGTATATATATAATTTTTTATCGTGGCTCTCCATAATTATTTGTATAAATATTATGGGTTTAGTTGTTGTATGTTAGAAGTAGCATGACCAGTGTTGTGTTATTCTTTTATATAATTATAAATCTAGATAGCAAATATTGGGATGTTACACGTTACAACATTTTTCCACATGTGATTGTCCTTTTTTAGTATATGTGAGAAGGTTGCTGGCATTGAACTTTCGTAGCTCGAACTTTCTCATCCCAAACTTTCTCAACTTCTACTAGACTCAGCTTTGACTTTGCTTTGCTGGAATATTTCACGCTTATCCTTTTTTAACTTGATTTCTTCAAAGTATGACTTAGTACATCTTGTCTATTTTAGGCTTGTAATCTTGTTCAAAAAGGCTTCGAACAATCTCATATTGTATTTGAACATTCTTAGCTTGTAAGCACTTGATCGAAACTTCTATTCTGATGCTTCTCATTTGATGCTAATTATTTTGAGCTTCAACTTTCTCTTTTGGTAGCTTAATTAAAAATTCATTTCAATCATCTTATTAGCTCTGCTTTCCAAATTTGTTCTTTTGAGACTTTGAGAAAGGTTCTTCATGACTGTTCTCAGGTTGAACATTCTCTACTAACTTTCTTAGGTCTTCATTCTTATTTACCTTGGTTTCCAAATCATCCAACACAGGATCCACTTTCAGTTTCTGACCAGCCGGTCCCAAACCTACCTCTATTAAAGTCTTCCCATCCAACATCATCTCCAAAGATATTTTGGATAGAATGCACACTCCAGTACCTTCTCCATCTTTTGATGTTGCTCTAGCCATCTTTTTCCACTTCTTAATAACTTTAGAGACTTCCCTGCTACCTGCACCTTCTTCAAAGGAGATGTCACCTTAGTTTTGTTTGTTATAGTGATCATAGGAACTGTTGGAACAGGTTCCATCTAGACCAAAGAGCAAGCTTCACCATATTTTTCATGAAGCTGAAGTGATCAGCCTTCGAGGAGGTAGTACCTTTGTATTTGCTCTCGGCCATGGACCATATTGCATGTTATCATTCTCCAGCTCCTCTACTTGCTCATAATCATCAATGCCATGGCCTGTAACAACATAACCATAGTAGCAATTTTGTAACTTTCAATATGGAATCATAAACCACTGAGGATCAATTTTTGCATTGATTTAGAACATCCCCCCTCTGAAGAGGCTTCATGATGTCAAGATCAACCTTCATTCATACAAACTAACTCAAACCACATACCTGGTGACTTCCTTCCACATCCAGACACGAGCCAACCACATCACCAATCATTTTCCCCTAAGTTCTTTGTCATAGTCACCATTAAGAGATCGATCATATGGATCAAGAACACCTCCTTATCAAAGGATACCTCAAAAGGAGGGGTTACGCCATCATACTCATTCACAATGGGCTAGCTTACCACCCATTTTTTGATATTCCAATCCTTTAGTGGGTCTCCAAACTTGTTGCATCGTCTTACACAGGGCCACCATGTTCTATGGATGAACAGAAGCCAAATTGACCATTAGAAGGCATCAATCATTCTACATTGATGAACCTCCCTCACCTTCTAGACACATGATCAATGTTTTCTCCTCCTCCACCAAAGATAAGGATTTACACTTTACAATCAACTCTTTAGTCATATTAGCTCTTCCTCCCCGTAATAGCTCTACCTCCTGCTCTCCCACCCTTCAAATCGCATATACTGGGACATAGAAACAACATTCACATATGCGAGATCACACCTCTATGAAAGTCATGTGTCGATGGCACAAAACCCTAGCACAACTCTCAGAAGGAAAAAATCATAACCTACTTTTATTTCAGTTGCAAAGTAACCATTTCTATAACATAATAAGTACATTTATTTTTATGGAAACTATAAGTCTACAACTACAATTTAAAATTTTAGTCTTCTATAACGTAAAAAATGGAGAATTCAAAAACATATTGTAAATTGAATCCAAACATTAGCGTTTTATAACTTATAAAGAGTAATTAATTTATTTTGTTTGTTTCATTAGTGTTGAATAGAAAGTCATTAATGTAAATATTAATTAAGATAATATTTTTAACTATAAATATGGTATTACTAATCATCTACTACTACGAACAAAGCTTTTCAATACCTAATAATTAGATTTCATCTCAAGTCATGGCAATATTCAATAACTTGTGTCTAATGATTGCCTTTATGGCAAGTGCTACTTTACTCAGCAAAATAGTAGTTTCATTTGAAGTTCTTAAGCCATCTGAAGAACCTACTATGGAAAGTAATTATGCACCAAGGCCATTATCAACGTATGCAAAATATTTGAGGGAATGTGCAGCTAAGTTATATTCACATTGTGGCAGTCAAATATTCTTTGAGACATTTTTTTGGTAATGAAACAGTTAGTACAAGTTGTTGCTTCAACCTTGTGCATGACTTAGGTAAACCTTGCCATGATAACTTGACAAAATACATTTTAATAACATCACCAGAGTTCAATAAAAAAGAAACCCAAATTTTACAGAGGAATAACCAAGTTTGGAATAATTGTAACCACCCTTCATCCTACCTTGAAGAAGCTTAAGTTTAACAATTTGTATGTTTATCATATTAATTTTTTTGCAATAAGAACTTAATGCACTTTATTTCTAGTTATGTAACATAAAGTAATCTATTGTTGCATTGAATTTCAGTTATTCACTTTTTGATCTATATAATATGTGTTAGTCCAAGCAAAGACGGACATGCATTGTAGGTTATAGGGATATATGCCCCCACAATCCCACAATAATTTTTTTAACTTGTTATTTATAAATTTATTATTCTTATTTGTTCCATAATTTATAAATAATTGCTCCCATTGCCTGTTTAATATAATTATCTTAAAGGTTAAATTCTTGTATGTTATAACAATGATGATTAAATAATAATACAAAATTAATTTATGTTAATAATGAATCGAAATTAAAATCATTATTATATATATTAGGGACATATTTAATGAGAGGAGAAGTTTATTGTGAGAGTTGAGAGGAGCAAATCTTAGTTATTAAATTATACATGAATGGTCTATGGGAATAAGTCAGGCAGTTTATCGGGAGCCTATAACCTAACCAATTTTTTGCCTACACTAGATTTAGCCTATTTAGCAAACAAGTCAAAGCTTAAACTCTTAGAAATGCCTATTTAAATATATATACTAAGCCTTGGACTTTTGAAAAAGCTTATTTGGCCTACCAGATCGCCTATTTATTTATTATTAATATATATAATTAAGAACTTATAATAATAACATAATTTATTAATTATATATTAATAAATTATTTATTCTATACATAATTTAATAATTTAATTAAAGATTATACCTATTAAAAAATAAAAAAGTTAAGTTTCTTGGCATATATGAAGAAGTCTTTCAAGTGAAGTAAGCCATTAATTAGCTTTCACATATATATATATATATAATCGAAGTTATTCCATTGCCTTTGTCTGGTAACTCTTTCAATGTTGTTGTCCATGTTGGCAACTCATCACATGTGGCAGGTTTGTTACGACAACTTGATTCCATGTTGGCAGCTTTATTCTAGCTTCATTCCATGTTTTGACAGCTACATTTAATTGCTACATTTATTTAGTAAAAGATGTCTTTCTCCCTTCCAAGTTCACAGTTTCAAGCATATCTTTTTACCTTTCAAACTGCGTAAGTCCACAAATAAATTTAGTAACCCACATTATTTTACATTTAAATTACCTCTGGCATTTTATTCTAACATAAAAATCTAAATGAACGAAAGTACATGTTTACATATGAAGGCAAGGTTCCAATTTGTTTGAGCTAGCTTTTGAATAAATCTTATTGTAACGTTATATATTAATAGAATTAGTTTGTTGGGACTTATTCAAAAGAATAGTATGTAAGTCTCATCCTCCTAAGAGAGTTGGAGTTATAGAGGTATGGTGGAACTATAGTATATTTCTTTCCCCTTCCCAAACACAATACATTTTTACGATAAGCACTAAACTATTATATTACAAATCCATAACAAGTTTAGCAGCATCTAAAGAGTTGATCGAAGGTAGAGAATAAGAATTCTAATCATCTATCCAATTTACGTAACAGATAAAAAAATGCACCATTAATATATTCAATAAAAAAATTAAAATATGTTATGAAGAAATTTGTACAAATGTGACCAAAAACAAATTTTAACAACTATGATGCCACCAACAATCTTGATGTAAAGTAAAACATAATAATTCATATTCAAACTTTTATTGTGTGAAAAATATTTATGAAATGAAAAATTACATATATGATGAAAAAAGTATACGCATTTAAAAAAATATTGGGTCAAGTTTTTAATATACAACATTACTATGCATAGCATGAGTAAAAAGTTAGTTTATAATAATTATTTTATATATGTGTACAATTTTTTCTTTCATTTGAGAAAAAAAATGTGCTACTCATTTGATTTAACAAAAAACTAGTATTATTTAAATACAAAGTTTAATTGAAAGTTGAAACAGAGAGAGAGAGAGAGAGAGATGAGCACAAATGAATAGAAAATTCACTTCATTCTTCTAAAATGAAAGTTGATATATTTATTCTTTTGCTGTGTTTTCCAAGGAAAAGTTCTTCTAAATTGAGTTTGTCTTTAAAGTAAACAAGTAAGGTTGTATTCACTATTGATTTAATATAAAGTACATCGTGATCTTAACCCACAAAATTTAATGGTGGATATATCCTTACTTGCACACTTTAGAGGAGCTTTATTTGTTTTCCAAACCCCAAATAAGACAACAAATATACCCATTTCCCCCCAGTTTCTCTCTATTTTTGATGAACTTTCACCCAAAGATTTGTGTTTTTTTATGTTTTCAAGCCTTTTGCTCTTATACATAGCAAGAACATTCTCCTATTTTTATTCTTTTTGGTGGGTTTTTATTGTATGGCAACAACCAAGGTGGTGTTGATTGGGAGCCATGTCATTCTCTCCTTTAATAATATTGAAGCTAATTTTTGTGAGTTTCTTGATTTTTTTTCTTATTATAATGAATATTCTATTTGTTGGTTGGGAATATTAGGGGAAATTAGGTGTCGTTTTAGTGTGGTTTGTGTTAAAGTTGGTTTGGTTAAGGTTAAATGCGATTTTGATTTTTAGCCAGATGAGGGTATTGAAAATTTTGAACTTAGCTGTGGAGCTTGGGCTTTAGTGAAGCTCTATCAATGGGAAACTAATTCCAATGAAATTGTTTTTATGTTAATGTCAGAATTTAAATTTTGGAGTCATCACTTTGGAAAGAACTTTACTTAACCACCACTCTCAGCCTAAAATTGTGTGAGCAAATTTCCTAAAGACAAAAAAAAAAACCCCATTTGGAAAGAAAAAAAAAGTGTAAGTCGGTGGGGGAAAAGGGGGAAATTGAGAGGAAAAATTGTTCTTGAAACGATGCTATAAGCAGTTGTGGAACTTGGCCAAAAAGTTTGGATGGGAGAATTACTTGGTTACAAAAAAGGGGGAGAAAGTTCATTAATCATATGACGTATAATTTCATAGTCTTTAAATTCAAATTTTACTTTAAAATATATATTTATATTGTTTAATCAACTCTGCAATAAAAGTAAATATCTATATACATATACCCAAGGTTTGTTATACATTTAAAGCAATATGCTTCCATGCTAAAGATCGTAGGAAATGAAATTTAGAGTTAGAGAGCTACATCAACACTTATATATTCACAAGGAGATACAATCACCTGATTTTAAAAATATAATGTAGAAAAAACCAAGAAATGGATAGAAATGGTTGAATTAAAAATATAGTGAAGTTATTGTTGAAGTTGGTAGTAACACAAAAAGAGGAGTTGAATTGTATTCTCTTTTTCTTGAAATATCAATTGCCTCACAACTTTTTCAAGTGGTTCAGACTTGGAGGTAAGAAGGTTCCAACTTGAAATAGTTGGTTAATGAGACAGTTCATAATATATGAGTAGTTCGGGTGAGAAAGTTCTGAGAATGTTTAAATAGTTAAGTTTAAAGGAACCTCTCACACTAACATAAATGATCAACACTTCTCTTCAACAATAATGTTTAGCTAAAGATAACTTATAGTTATCAAATTTACTTTTTCAAATTAGTGCAACTTAATGGATAAACATGAAGACCAAACTGAGTTTTTCAAAATATTCAACTTGTAATGTTTCAGATTATTTGTCAAATGTAACTTTCAAAATAGCAAGTTTAATCTACTCAAAACTCTTGAACTTTCAACTAACTTACTTATCAGTTGTTATAAATTAGTTTATCTTAATTTATGATTTTACACTGTTGAAAAACTCTTGAAATATTGTGTAAAGATTGTATTAAAAGAAATGAAGGGATGAGAAGCTTAACAATACTATTTATACTGGTTCACTCTAAAACCTATGTGGGGCTACGTCTAGTGCCTAGCAACCAGTAGGATTTTTGTTTATCAAGAGTATTCTTTGTTAACCAAGCCACTCCATGCTTTAGTACAAGTATTCTTTTACCACAGCCTCTTCAGGCTCAACAAGTGTCTTCTTTGTCAACTAAGCCTCTCTAAGCTTTAATACAAGTGCTGTTTTAATATAGTCTCTTTAGGCTCCATAGCAACAAAGGCTTCAAGTGACTTGTACAATGTAACATCCCAATATTTGCTATCCAAATATATCATCATATAAAAAATAACCAATACTGGTAATGCTACTTCTAACATACATCAACTAAACCTATAACATTTATATAAATAATTATGGAGAGCCACAATAATAAAAGTTATATATATACATTATTGCCTCCAAGGGCACATTGTAATATATAAACTTTCAAAACAACAAGATCTCGCCTAATATACAAGCTTTCCTATAACTATACTAATCTTTATATATCTTCTTCTTCCCTTTTAAAGAACTCGCCCCTGGATTTACATGACAACACAATCAAGGTGAGAAATCACAATTCTCAATAAAAGTATTCCAAAACCAGCATATATACAGACACAATATGAATACGCAACTATCCATACAATTGCAATGCATGATTATGTTATGATTAGCAATCGCCCATACAATTGTCATGCAATGCCAAATCGTGCATTATGTTCATGCCTATGCAATATCCTAAACATGTAATGTATAATGTATCATACTATTTATAAGAACCCAGTTTTATGGTAATGTCATGACATGCATGAGTCTCGAACAAAACAAAAGAATCTCTTTCAAGTCTTAAACAAGCACTGAAAACCCAGTTCTAGTAATCTTCATCCCAGGTAATGAGGGAATTAAATTGTCCTCATCAACGTGGTTTCAACTTTGATCACTATGATAGGAAAGGTTGATTACCTTCTCATTCAAAATCATATTTGATCTCCTACAATAATCACTGTGATAGGAAGGGTTAATTACCTTCTCATTCAAAATCACATTTGAGCATCAACAATGAGGACTCAACCTTATTAACCTAGCTATGGAACAACAATTATGTTAATTACTACAATAAGTAGGATGCCAATTGATTTACATTCCTAACTACAAACATGAAATACAATGATGTTAAGTACCACAATAATTAGTATACCAATTGATTTACATTCACCATATATAACCCTCATTAGATACTCCTATTAGAGTCTCAATACTCATTAAGAAACATAACAGGAGAAACTACACCATTAGAAAGCTCCATGGCACCAAGCACAACTCATAGTTGTTCCCAGGCTCCCACGCCGCAGTACACCATGTGCCACGTTATGGCTCCCAACCCTCGAGTTCAAGTACTAGCAGGAAAAGCTGCCCACGCCGTGGCACCCAAGTGCCACGCCGCGGCGCGAGTTCCCTTTACTCCCCCACACCGCGACACCTAAGTGCCACGCTACGACGTTCAAAGAAAAACACAGATTATGGATAATCATCCAATTCAAAACCCAAAACCCCAAATCTCAACTCAAATGGAATTTAAGGTGTACAAGGGCTGGAAATTCATTTCCATACACCCAACAACTCATAAACAAGTCATCCTCAAGTTCTCTGACAAGATTCAAGCCAAAAGCACCAAATCACACTCAACATCCAATTCTCACATTAAGCCATCACTATGAACAAAATGGATAAAAAGAAAGATGAGCAAGAACAAGGTTTACCCCTACCTCAATCTTCATAGATTGAAATAACTTAGTTATTTCTCTACAAAGCTAAGTTATCTCCCTTGCTTGAATGATGCTCCTTCTCTTTTAACTCCCTATTTTCCTTTCCCCTTGCCTTTTCCTTTTTGAAGCCATGAAGAGAAGAGAGAAATGAGACAATTATCTCATTTTGGTGACTTATAAAGGCCAAGGTAGAAACTAGCCTAGTCGTGCAACCATTTAGTCACTTAAGTGACTACACAGATAAACCTCGATCTGCTAAGAACGCTTGGATTTCACCAAACTAAGATTACTAACTTTCAATAAGCTTAAAATAAACCCTAAGATTCATTAAAAAATATTGTTTCATCATTTCCATAATTTTTCATATCTGTTGAGGTTAATCTGGCATTAAAACACACAACCAATATGCTTAAAAATGTCAAACTAACTCTGATTAACTTTAAACTTTAATCACATCTCCTTCCACACACGTATGACCTAGAAACAAGTTCTCCACACTTATTTCCATTAATTAAGCAGTTTAAGTCAAATTCGGGGGCTAAAACAACTATATTTCACATATAGAGCTATAACAAAATCACTAAATATGCTCAGACGGTCACAAAAATTAACAAGCATGATAATCAAGTAATAGGCTACCTTCGTAACCATATATAAGTCTATAATGTTTTCATAGGTGTTACATTTCTCCCCTTATTTTTAAAATTTTGTCCCCAAAATTTCGTTTATATATGGTAAGAAGCCTCAAACAACTCACACACAATAACAGGTACAATCAAACCTCAAGAAAATAAAATTACTCAACAAGTTCAACAATGTACTCACCTTTACCTGAACCCAGAGACTATGTTGTCTCCTTGGCGTCTAAACATTATGTAACACCCTAAAAATTATGATAGACTTATATATGGTTACGATGGTAGCTTAATACTTATTTATCATGCCTATTAAGTTTTATGACTGTCTGAGCATGTTTAGTCACATTGTTGTAACACTATGTGTGAAATATAATTGTTATTTACTTCAAAAGTGGCTTAAACTACTCAATTAATGGAAATAAATATGAAATATTTATTTCAAGGTCACAAATGTGTGAACTGTGTTACAGTTAAAGTTTGAGGTTAATCAGAGTTAGTTTGACTTTTTTAAGCATACTGGTTGTATGTTTTAATGCCGATTTGACTAGCAACTAATATGAAAAAATAGAAAAATGGCAAAACAGGATTTTTGATGAATCTTAGGATTTATTTTAAACTTGTTGGAAGCTAGGAAACTGGATTTAGTGAAATCTAAGTGTTCTTAGTAGATCAGGAGTTTTGCTACCTTTTAGTGGCTATCCCTTAAGTAGCAAAGTGAGATTTTGCTACTCAGTTTCACCGCAGAAAATAGAAGAAAGAAAAGAGAAAAGAAAGAAACCAAAGAAGAAGGAGAAAGAAGAAGAAAGGGAGAGAGGAAGGGAGAGCTTGGATCTTCCATGGCCTATCATTGGCTTCATCTTCATCTTCTTGACCTTGAGGTAGGGGTTCTTCTCTCTCATCTCCAAACTCTATCTTTCTCCTCTTCAAGTTGTTTGATGAATGTTGAATGGCAGAAAAGTAGGTTTTTGGTGTTTTCTATGGTTTGAGATGTTAGAATTTGTTGAGGACTTGTTTGGTGTCTCAAACTGAGTTAGAATGCGTTTAATGGTTATTTGAAACTTGGTTGCATCCTTGGAACCTCATATACAAGAGTGGAGAAAAGTGGATGTTGTGAATGGTTGGTTGAACCATTTGCTTTGAGGTGATGTAAGAATAGGTTGTATGATAGTTTCTCTTAGTTTAGAGACCTTTAATGGTATTAAAGAGCTTTTAGAACCTGATCCTAGGTATTGGAACTTGGTTTGGAAACCATTGGAACAATGGGTGAAGTTCCAGGTGCTGGGCGCTTAGTCGCCCAATTTTTGGTTGCCTAATCAGTGAATGCCAGAGAGTTTTTGCATAGGGGGCGCTTAGTCACTCGGTTTGAGAGTGCTTAATCACCCAATGTCAAACAAAATAGGGTGATTTTTTGCTATAGGGCGCTTAATCTCTAGAAAAGTAGGTGCTATCGCCCAGACACAGAAACTCCCAGAGTTTTTTCTTGAGGAATTGGAGTTCCTTACTTATTGGGATCACTCATATATGCCTTTTTAAGTGTGTTGAGGCACTAATGAGGGTATTTTTATGGAGGAAATTACTACTTTGCATATGTGAGAAGTTTGGAAAACCTATAGGTACCCTAGTGAGGTGTTTTGCCTTAGGACTTGGTTGGAAAACCTTTAGGCACCCAAAGTGTAGGAAATACCTTATGATAGACTCGTGAGACCCTAGACAACCATAGAATAGTGGAGTGTCAAGAGGTAATGTCTTTGGAAACCTTAGGTTTCCATTATGTGATGGAATACCATAGGGTAGTTTTGGGACATTGAGTATCCAAGTGTGTTGGAATGCAACAAGGAAGCGTTTAGAACCTTGTTCAACATAAGGTTGACTTTGGAATCACTTGTGAAGTGATGGTGTAAGGTTCTAGATACAAGAGTGATAGTGTTGAGACTCTAATAGGGGTATTTAAAGAAGAGTGAATGTGTTGAATCAAATGGATTCATAGTGTTACCAAGTGGCTTCCAAGACTGAGGGGGGGTGAATTGAGTATAAAAACTTTTCACAAAACTCTTTTTAAAATAAAATACAAATATAAACTTGATAAATAAAAGCACAAGGAATAAGAAGAAGAGAATAAACAAGAAAGAGCAACGTAAAATAAATGTGCGAAAATTAAATTGCTTAAATTAAAGAGATTAAAGAAGAGAGAAGCAGTACAAGTATTTATCCCGGTTCGACCACTAACCCACTTGTGGTCTACGTCCAAATCCTCGAAAGTCGAGATTTTTCACTAAGTATACAAGCTTCAATAGGTGCTTGTTACCGTTACAAAATAGAGCACTTTTCACACACAGGACACTATACCCTTGTGCTAAAGTCTCACCTGTGGATACCTCACCCTTATACAAACCTTTGAGGGATACCTCACCCTCGATACAAATAATCAGAAAAATAGAGATGAAGAGAAACTCTCAAACAGAGTGTGTAATACAAGTTGAAGTGCTAATGGAGCTCTCACAGTAATATCTCAAAGTTTTTAAGCAAGAAGAGCGTAGGGAAAAGTTTTCACATAAACAGAGTAATCAGAAAAACATTCAGAATAATGGGTGGTGGAAAACGTGACCCAGGCTTGCTATTTATAGAGAGAATTAGGTTAAGCAGCCGTTGGGTGTGATAAAAGGCATTAAATGCTGATTGAAAACAAATTTCAATTAAAGGCGAAGGTTCGTGTTTATTCGAATAGGCAGCAGCTTATTCGAATAAAGCTCAACGTAAAAAAACTCATTTGAAAGGGTTATTCGAATAGCAACTTGGTTATTCGAATAACGTATTCAAAACGAAGTTCAGATAGAAACCTTTATTCGAATAACAGATGAGTTATTCGAATAACGTATTTAAAACGAAGTTCAGATAGAAACCTTTATTCGAATAACAGATGAGTTATTCGAATAACGTATTTAAAACGAAGTTCAGATAGAAACCTTTATTCGAATAACAGATGAGTTATTCGAATAACGTATTTAAAACGAAGTTTCTGAAAAGCTCAGTTATTCGAATAAACGAATGTTTATTCGAATAGCCACTTTGAAAACAGGTTTCTCATGAAGACATTTATTCGAATAGGCAATGTTTCATTCGAATAATTCAAGTTAAAAAACTGTTTTGAAATGGATTTTCAAAGATGCTGAGTTCAAAAACAAGTGAGCTATTCTTTGAAAACTTTTCTTTCAAAAGACAAAGAGATATTAAATGTGAGCTCCGTACAATAGATCCTAAGTCCTAAAAAAAAACTAATCAAGCAAAAAGCTTGGACTTGGTCTATTACTCATCTTCATTTAATCTTCTCGTTTGTTATCATCAAAACAAGTCTTCAATGGTAAGCATCCAAACACATTCTCCCCCTTTTTGATGATGACAAACTATTAAAGA
The DNA here is from genome assembly GCA_029884595.1 of Ormosia semicastrata. Taxonomy (NCBI): domain Eukaryota; kingdom Viridiplantae; phylum Streptophyta; class Magnoliopsida; order Fabales; family Fabaceae; genus Ormosia; species Ormosia semicastrata. The sequence goes on along the minus strand of JAQQTO010000056.1, from coordinate 49,785,366 downwards.
GACTATCAAAGAGAAAAGCGTTAGTGCATATAATTGAAATTCACAAAAGGTATAAAAGCTTACTCCCCCTCTTTAATTATAAGAGGTAATGTATATCAGATATGTGCGCAGCTCCCCCTTTCAATTTGAATCCAATCTTATTTCAATTTTACCTGTCTTTTCTCAATTAAAGTCAAGTGATCAAATAGATATTTCTCCCCCTTTTGTCATGAGCAAAAAGGAGGGGTAAAAACATAATAAGTCTCATAAACATACTCATGTCATTTTAGAATAATAGGAAACTTCATTTATGCATTAATGACAGGAGACAGATTACAAGCCAGAAAACAAATTACACTAAGTAAAAAAAACATAAAAACTAAGAATTATAGTTCCTAAAAGTAAGCATCCGGAGGTGGTGGTGAAGACGCTGGTGCAGAGGCGGGTGAAGCAGATCGGAGGGCAGCAACCTCACGTTCAACACCTTCTATTCTATCAAACAGAATAGAGAAGGTATGTTCCATGTAAGCTCGGTTGTCCTGTAAGGTGGCCATGATCTGTTCTAGAGTGACCGGAGCTGGAGCAAAGAGAGTACCTCGGCCAGGAGCAAGCAGGGGGCAGCGGCAGGGTCAAGCTCGTCCTCGCAACCTCATCCGGGTACACCCACCTTCATCGGTTTGGATCATCTTCATCTTTCTCAAGGTGTGAGCTCCAAACACGTTGTGGTGCGTCGGGCGATAGCTCGCTCGATCTCTAGGACTCGAGGGTACTTACCCAACAGGGTAGTGACGAGGAAGCCATAAGGAAGGTCGATTTGTCCTTGCCCTTAGCCCTCATCATGTGCCTCATGATGAACACAGCCGCTGACCCGATGGCCATTCTTCGAAAACCACAAGATGAAGACGTCTTCCTCGCCGAGATAGGCGTAGTTTCTACCGCGAGGAGCCGTAATGTGAGCATAGGCGTAATGCAGAGCCTATCTTGGCTTTTCAAAGATTCCACCCTTGAGACCTTTATCAGGAGGGGCCAAGCCAGGCTTCAGCAGGTCTTCAACTGCTTGAAGTTTGTTGAAGTCTTCAAGGAAAGGTGTGTCATCATGTTCAACAAGGGCGCCGGAGAACTGCACCGAACAAATGTCAGCCAGTCCTGCGGTGTGATCACAACCTGCTGATCACAGACCTCAGAAAGAAGATTCTGGCCGTCAAACGCCAGATTACAGAAGAACATCTTCACCGTGTGGATAGATGTTGGCCCTGGTGAGAGCAAAGCCGAAGAACTCCTTGGTTTTGCGAGAGTCGTAGTCGAAACCGCGGTGCTTTTTGGAAGAAGGAAAGATCCAGATACTTGGGTTGAACCAAGTTGCGTTCCCAGAAATGAGAGATGAAGCGTGCACGGTACTCATCATTTGAGGAGAGCCTTCGAAGATCAAGCGGGTTGGTGCCTGGAGCATTTTTCGTGCGAGGACGTTTGCTAGAGGATGAAGCCATGGAGGAAGGTGGAGAAAAGGTGAAAGGACGCAGATGGTGAGACGGTTTGAGAGGAGGAGGTGAGAAGTCAGAAAAGAATAGAGAAGAAGGAGGGTGAAAGACTTGGGCGCGTAGGGGGGTTATTTAAAGAGCCCCGTGTTTATTCGAATAAACTGAGGTTTATTCGAATAAACCTTGCTGGACAGCTGAACAGACAGGCGCGCAGGAAACTGGAGGGTTTAAAACAGCTAAGGTTTATTCGAATAGAAGAGGATCCATTCGAATAAAATAACTTGGAAAGCCAAACGTGTTGGCTATCTGGAAAGGTTTTATTCGAATAACTATGGAGTTATTCGAATAGGTAGAGACCCATCAGTCAAAACTGATAAAATGAGGTTCAGGTTATTCGAATAACCTGGGGTCTATTCGAATAAGCAGAGATCAAGACCAGAGCCTGATAAAGAGGGACGCTGGTTATTCGAATAAGAAGGGGCTTATTCGAATAAGCAGAGGGTAGAAGGAGGCACTGATAAACACAGGTTTCTGGTTATTCGAATAAAGAGAAGAGCTATTCGAATAAGCAGAGACGAGAAGCACACAGTGTAAAGCAAGGGAGTCAGTTTATTCTGAATAAACTAAGTTTTATTCGAATAGAGCTGATGTTAAACACATATATTAACGAGCAGCAAAGAATGTTATTCAAGTGATGGCATGCTTATTCGAATAAAACTAACACAGAGGCATATGTTTATAACATTTAAAGCATATGATCATATGAACACAACCAGCAATCAATCATACAATTTAAACATTAGATTGATCAATTATGCCCAATTCTCCTCGAATATAAAAGAATGCTTCTTTTGCTAAGGGTTTAGTGAAGATATCTGCAAGTTGCTTAGATGTTTCAACAAACTCAAGAATGCAATCCCCTTTTTGTACGTGATCTCTGATAAAGTGATGTCTTATCTCTATATGCTTTGTTCTTGAATGCAGTATGGGATTCTTAGAGATATTTATTGCACTAGTGTTATCACATTTTATTGGGATGCGATCAAGTCAAGACCGTAGTCTAAAAGTTGTTGCTTCATCCATAGGATTTGAGCACAACAACTCCCGGCTTTGCAACATATTCAAATTTCGGCGAAGAGACAAAGCCACACTATTTTGTTTCTTACTATGCCAAGAAACTAAAGAGTTACCAAGCAAGTGGCAAGTCCCACTAGTACTTTTTCTCGTCCAATTTGCACCCAAAGAAAATCGAGTCGAATAACCTATTAGGCTACAAGAGGCACCCTTAGGGTACCACAAGCCCATTTGTGAAGTGCCTACTAGGTATTTTATTATACGTTTAACAAAGACTTAAGTGAGATTCCTTAGGGTTTGCTCGATATCTCGCACACATGCATACACTAAACATAATATCTGCCTACTAGCAAGAAGATAAAGGAGAGATCCAATCATACCTCTATATTTCGTTATTTCTACTGATTTACCTCCTTCATCTTTATCCAAATAGCAAGACGTGCCCATCGGAGTGGCCATGTGTTTAGCGTTTTCCATATCGAATCTTTTGATCAACTCCTTGCAGTATTTGGTTTGACTTATGAAAGTCCCTTCGTCTGTTTTTGATTTGAAGTCCGAGGAAGAAGTTCAATTCTCCCATCATTGACATTTCAAATTCATTCTGCATTGACTTAGCAAAATCCTCGCAAAGGGATTCATTAGTAGCACCAAATATAATATCATCCACATAAACTTGCACAAGAAGAATATCATGCTCTTTATTTTTAATAAAAAGGGTAGTATCGACTTTTCCTCTTGAAAAACCATTTTCCAAGAGAAACTTACTTAACCTTTCATACCAAGCTCTAGGAGCTTGCTTTAAGCCATATAAAGCCTTTTTAAGTTTGAAAACATGGTTGGGCAATTTATGATTTTCAAAGCCTGGAGGTTGTTCAACGTATACCTCCTCTTGAATAAAACCATTTAAAAAAGCACTCTTGACATCCATTTGATATAATTTGAAATCCATGATGCAAGCATAAGCAAGTAACATCCTAATAGCTTCTAGTCTAGCTACAGGTGCATAGGTTTCTTCATAATCTATCCCTTCTGCTTGATTATATCCTTTAGCAACCAATCTAGCTTTGTTCCTAGTTATTAACCCATTTTCATCAAGTTTGTTTCTAAAAACCCATTTAGTTCCAATTATGGGGTGATTATTAGGTCTTGCAACTAATTCCCAAACTTGATTTCTTTCAAACTGATTTAATTCCTCATGCATAGCCAAGATCCAATGTTCATCATCAAAAGCTTCATTTAAATCCTTAGGTTCAGTTTGAGAGACAAAAGCTAAGTGATTACAAGTATTTCTAAGGGAGTTACGAGTACTAACACCTTTAGATACATCACCGATGATCTGATCAAGAGAGTGATATTTTGAAGTCCGCCATTCTTTGGGAAGTTCCAAAGCTTGCGAATCTTCGTGTCTTTGTTTATCCTCTTGCTCCTTGATTTCTTTTTCTTTGCTATCCAAGTGAGTTTCCGCTAAGACTTCTGCAACATCATCAATAGCAAGATCCTTTCTCGATCCACTTGGGTCAGTTTCATCAAAAGCAACATGAATAGATTCTTCAATGGTCATAGTTCTTTTATTATATATACGAAAAGCTTTACTATGATTTGAATAGCCAAGAAAAATACCTTCATCAGACTTAGCATCAAACTTGCCTAAATTATCTTTTCCATTGTTTAAAACAAAACATTTGCAACCAAAAACATGAAAGTATGAGACATTAGGCTTTCTTCCCTTATACAATTCATATGGGTTTTCTTTAAAATAGGCCTTATAAGGGCCCTGTTCATTACATAACAAGTTGTATTTACATCTGCCCAAAAGTATTTAGGAAGAGCAGCCTCATTAAGCATAGTTCTCGCCATTTCTTCTAAAGAACGGTTTTTCCTTTCTACAACTCCGTTTTGTTGCGAGTTCTAGGGCAGAGAAAAATTATGATTAATACCATGTTCATCACAGTAATTTTCAAAGACATTATTTTCAAATTCGCCACCATGATCGCTTCTTATAGAAGAAATTTGAAAACCTTTTTCATTTTGAATAATTTTGGCAAGTCTTTTGAAAGCTAGAAATGCATCATTTTTATTTGCAAGAAATAAAGTCCATGTAAACCTAGAAAAATCATCCACAATCACTAAAGCATAGTAATTCCCACCAAAGCTCATAGTTCTAGAAGGTCCAAACAGATCCATGTGCAAAAGTTGTAAAGGTCTAGTGGTAGAAACTATATTTTTCGCTTTAAAAGAGACCTTTATTTGTTTACCCTTTTGACATGCATCACATAATTTATCTTTTATAAAATTAAGCTTGGGTAGTCCAATTACTAACTCTTTAGAGACCAGCTTTTTTAAGTGATCCATGTGAATGTGTGCAATTCTCCTGTGCCATAACCATGAATCATCATTTTTGCTTAAAAAGCATTTCGCATCATTTGAAGATATATCATCCAGGCTAATCATATAGATGTTATTAACTCTTTGACCAATGAATTTAACATGCTTATCATTTTTATCTTCAATTATGCAACAGCTTGAATCAAATATTACCCTATTTCCTTTATCACATAATTGGCTGATACTAAGCAAATTATGTTTCAAACCTTCAACAAGTAGCACATTTTCAATAGAGGAGTTAGGGTTCTTACCGACTTTGCCGATTCCAAGAATTTTACCCTTGTTGTTATCGCCATAAGTGACGTGTCCATGATTCTTGGGAATAAGCATTGTGAACTTTGAGTCGTCCCAGTCATGTGCTTGGAGCAAATTATTGTCGAGATACCAATTTGAACTCCTGCTTTCAAGCACACCTACAACATAAGTTTAGGTTTTAACTTTTGGTACCCAAATTTTCTTGGGTCCTTGTGTGTCGATCTTCATGGTACCCTTGGGAACCCAAACCATTTTTGTTCCAACTTTAGTATTTATGTTTTTCCTTGCATTACATGTTGAAGCACTATGTCCTCTTCTTCCACAATAAAAACATTTAATAAAAGGACTACTAGAAACACTGGAATGCACAAAGAAATTTTTATAGAGTTTTTGCTGATTTTTCGGGTTATATCCTATCCCTTTTTGAAAAACCACTCTTTGTCTTCCTAATAAAATATTTAGGTTATCTCTTCCAAAAGTGAATTTAGAGAGAGTGTTTTTTAAATCCTCTATTTCTTTTTCAAGTATATGACATGAAGAACAAGATGAAGAAGTAGAAGCATGTGAGGAATGATTTGTGCAAGCATCAATGATTCCTAAAGTTTCGTTTTCTATTTTTAATTCTTCTATTTCTTTATTTAAAACAAGAATTTTATTTTCTAAAGAAGAAATTGTTTTCTTAGAAGAAGAAATAATTTTTGTGAGTTTTAGAGATTCTACATGTAGTTCTTCAAAGGCATCTTGTAACTCATCATACGAGGGTAATAAAGAAGTAGTATTAGAACTTACCTCGTTTTCACTTTCTTCTTCATCTCCTTTTGCCATTAGACACAACTGAGCTTCTTCGCTATCTCGAGTCCGTCGCTTGAGTCTATGTCGTTTTCATCCCATGCTATGTAGGCTTTTCTTCCTTTTCTATCCTTGAAGGGCTTCTTTTCGAATTTCTCCTTCTTCTTTTGATAGATCACACTCCATTTTCATGTGTCCAGGTTTCCCACATTCATAGCAAGTTGGAGTAGATGAAACTCCTTCGCCTTTAAAGTGTGTCTTTTTCTGGAGGGAAGGGAGGTCTCCTTTGCGTTCCCTTTTTCCCGAGAAATTTACCAAATTTTTTAACTAATAAACTAAAATTTTCTTCACTTACCTCAATGTTCTCTCGAGCCTTCTTCATTTTCTTCATCATCGTTGTCGAATGTTGATGAAGTGGCTTTAAGAGCTATCCCCTTTTTCTTTTTATCATTCTCTTCACTTTGATTCATCCGCTCGCCAAGTTCGTGCTCATGAAGTTTTCCAAAGAGAGTAGCCAAAGTCATTGTAGACAAATCCCTTGATTCTCGATATGGTCATACCTTGGGTTGCCAAATCCTGCTAAGACATCTCAACACTTTGTTAATCAAATCTTCATTAGAAAAACTTTTACCTAAAGATGCAAGATGATTAACTATGTGGGTGAACCTCTTTTGCATTTCCCGAATGCTTTCTCCTTGGTTCATTCTAAAAGTTCATATTCGCGAGTTAGAGAATTTATTCTCGACCTTTTAACTTCACTAGTGCCTTCATGGGTAACTTGTAAAGTATCCCACATTTCTTTAGCAGTTTTACAATTTGAAATTCTAAAAACTCATCATAACCCAAAGCAAAGTAGTAATAATATTTTTGGCTTTTAAATTAAATTGAACTTTTCGTTTGTCTTCATCGACCATTTATTTCGAGGTGTTTCGGTCCTTACACCATCGATCTCATGTGTGGTATAAAAGCGCCGTTTTCAACAAAGATCCCAAACATCTAGATCAATAGCTTCGATGAAGATTTTCATTCTTTCCTTCCAATATGCGTAACCATCCCCATTGAAAAAGGGTGGTCGGTTTATGGAGGATCCTTCGAAAAACCATTTGAAGAAGCCATATACTCTTGAAGTCGCTAAGCTCTTTATACAAGAGTCTAGCTTCGATACCACTTGTTACCAAGTGGCTTCCAAAGACTACAAGAGGGGGGTGAATTGAGTATAAAAACTTTTCACAAAACTCTTTTTAAAATAAAATACAAATATAAACTTGATAAATAAAAGCACGTAGGAATAAGAAGAAGAGAATAAACAAGAAAAGAGCAACGTAAAATAAATGTGCAAAGAAATTAAATTGCTTAAATTAAAGAGATTAAAGAAGAGAGAAGCAGTGCACGTATTTATCCTGGTTCGACCACTAACCCACTTGTGGTCTACGTCCAGTCCTCGAAAGTCGAGATTTTTCACTAAGTATACAAGCTTCAATAGGTGCTTGTTACCGTTACAAAATAGAGCACTTTTCACACACAGGGACACTATACCCTTGTGCTAAAGTCTCAGCCTGCAGGGATACCTCACCCTTATACAAACCTTTGAGGGATACCTCACCCTCGATACAAATAATCGAAAAATAGAGATGAAGAGAAACTCTCAAACAGAGTGTGTAATACAAGTTGAAGTGCTAATGGAGCTCTCACAGTAATATCTCAAAGTTTTTAAGCAAGAAGAGCGTAGGGAAAAGTTTTCACATAAACAGAGTAATCAGAAAAACATTCAGAATAATGGGTGATGGAAAACGTGACCCAGGCTTGCTATTTATAGAGAGAATTAGGTTAAGCAGCCGTTGGGTGTGATAAAAGGCATTAAATGCTGATTGAAAACAAATTTCAATTCTGTCTGTTTCTATTTTCGTAAACTGAAGGTTCGTGTTTATTCGAATAGGCAGCAGCTTATTCGAATAAAGCTCAACGTAAAAAAAAAACTCATTTGAAAGGGTTATTCGAATAGCAACTTGGTTATTCGAATAACGTATTCAAAACGAAGTTCAGATAGAAACCTTTATTCGAATAACAGATGAGTTATTCGAATAACGTATTTAAAACGAAGTTCAGATAGAAACCTTTATTCGAATAACAGATGAGTTATTCGAATAACGTATTTAAAACGAAGTTCGAGATAGAAACCTTTATTCGAATAACAGGATGAGTTATTCGAATAACGTATTTAAAACGAAGTTTCGAAAAGCTTCGATTATTCGAATAAACGAATGTTTATTCGAATAGCCACTTTGAAAACAGGTTTCTCATGAAGACATTTATTCGAATAGGCAATGTTTCATTCGAATAATTCAAGTTAAAAAACTGTTTTGAAATGGATTTTCAAAGATGCTGAGTTCAAAAACAAGTGAGCTATTCTTTGAAAACTTTTCTTTCAAAAGACAAAGAGATATTAAATGTGAGCTCCGTACAATAGATCCTAAGTCCTAAAAAAAAACTAATCAAGCAAAAAGCTTGGACTTGGTCTATTACTCATCTTCATTTAATCTTCTCGTTTGTTATCATCAAAACAAGTCTTCAATGGTAAGCATCCAAACACACATAGTGCTAATTATGTGGGATAATTATGCATGATTATATATACATATATTGTGTATTGTGTTGGATTGAGGTAATGAGTTTCCCCTAAGTGTTGGAATCACTCATGTGTGCTCTTTTAATAGTGTTAAAGTACTTTTATAAGTATTTGATGAAGTATGTGTGAGATGAGTTTAAGATGCATATAAATCAATTGTGATGCTAATCATGGAAGGTAATTAGAGATTGTTTTGCATGGGATGTTTGAAAAACATAAAGAGATGTGTAATAACATTTTTGTGTTGATTAAAACATATATTGGTGTGTAATATCCTCTTTATGTGATTGTTAAATCATATTGATTTGAAATGCTAATTATGAGAATTAATTAGTCATGATAATATACTTGATTGTATGTGTTGCCTTTTTGAGAAGTATAAGCCCCATAGATGTGGGTGATTGCTTTTGACAGGTGTGAGCCCCATAGATGTGGGTGTTTTATATTAGGTAAGGTGGATTGTATCTTTCCTAATATAGTGTTTAAAATGATGGACTTCCTTGTTCATTATCGATAACTGTGTAGTAGATGGACTTCACTACCTGAGGGAGATGGATTTCCTCTGTGATAATGATGTTTTCTGGATGGACTTCCACTGCTTGCTCAAGGTTATAGTTGTGAATTCCATTACTTTGTTCAAGATTCATGCATTCATGACATTACCATGGAATTAGAGGTTCTTGGATATGGTATTATACATTATTCTTTTTCATACTTAGGATATTACATAGGCATAAACACTAGACATAATTTGGCATAACATGACGATTGTATGAGCGGTTGCTATCATAATATTATTCATGCATTGCAATTGTATGGGCGATTGAGTGTCTCAAAGATGGAGATATTATTTGCTTCTGTTATGATGTGTTATTTTGATAATTTTTAATATTATCTGAATAAGTATATATGTTTATGCATATGTTAGTATTGGAATACTTCTACTGAGAAATGTAATTTTTCACCCCGATTGTGTTGCCATGTAAATCCAGATGTGAGATCTTTGAAAGGGAATAAGAAGATGTATGGGGTTTAACACAGTGTAGGTGCTATTGTGAACTGAGCTTGTATATATTTTATATTTGCTTAGTTGTTTTTGAATTATGTATAACAGTATGCCCTATTGAGGCTGTGATGTATATATATAACTGTTCATTCGTGGCTCATATTTTCTATATAATGCTGATATGTAATATTGGAAATTGTATAGCTGTAGTAAGTAGTATGCTTGAATCTAATGGTTGTTATGTACTTTGGTTATATTATGGTTATTAAATTCGGGATGTTACATAATAGACTTTTCCTAGTCTAACCTTTGACTTCACCTCCTTTCTGGGAGGATAATTTCTTACAAAGTGGCCTGGCTGACCATACTTGTAACATGTTAACTAATTAGCTACACAAGCTTTATCCCCGTGGTGTCTACCACATTTAGTATATAACTGCTCACGACCGACCCTCTGATCTTGTTTTCCTTTGTCTTTTTGATCTCTATGTTGTGGAATACTCCCCTCTGATCTACTTTCTATACTCTTCCATTTGTAAGAATCTTGTGATTGATGCTTGTACTGTGGTCTAAAACTTAGGGGTTCAACAACCCTACATTTGTTAACCAAGGAAGGGTAATCCCTGATCTCGAAAGGTTTCACCAACCTTCTCATGCTCTCTCTTAAACCAGTTTCAAACTTCACACACTTCTAACTATCATTAGGATTGTATCAGAGTGAAGAAGAAAACTTGGAAAACTCCTCAAATCTTGCTACATACTGTCCAACCGTCATGTTCCCTTGCTGTAGCTGTGAAAACTCCACTTCTTTCTCTTCTTGCATAGTTTATGGAAAGTATTTCTCCAAAAAGACAACTTTGAATACCCCCCACGAAACTTGTGTCCCAACTACCTCCATCTTCCTTTTTGCACCGTTCCACTAGTGCTCAGCTTCTCCTTTCAACATGTATGCCGCAAAAGACGTCTTCTGCTCCTCTAAACACCTTATAGTTGTAAAAATCTTTTCTAGTTCTGTTATCCACTCCTCAGCCTTTATCGGGTCATAATCTCCTTTGAACGAAGGTGGACTCGCCTTTTGAAACTCTAAAAGGTTATAAAAGTCCTGGTTTCTCTCCCCCTGTACCTCACGCCTCAGTGGTGGTACCGATGGTGGTGTAGGCTATGTTTGATTAGCCTCTAGCCTCTCCATCATCCTAGCAATTGCAGCTGCTTGTTCTTTCATTGTTGTGGCACTCGCAGTCATTTGTTCAAACATTTCTTCGGCCATTGCCATCATGGCGTCGGCCATACCTGTACCTTCATTACCAGAGTTCTTGTTCCTGCTCCCACACGGTCGCCCTCATGCTACTATAGTTTCTTGTAAATACAGAATAATCCATATTGAGGTAGCTAATCCCAGTATTATGTAACCGTGCAACGGTAACTAAAATAGGCATATCAAAGGCAAGTCATGCAATTTCACTCAAACAATTACATGTAAGAGACAAGAAATGCACAACCAACACCATACATGCCTAACCATAGTCAGTTCATACCCCGGCTCAACAGGATGAACTACTCTAATACCATAATTTAACATCCCAATATTTGCTATCCAGATATATTATCATATCAAAGAATAACTAATCCTAGCAATACTACTTCTAACATACATCAACTAAACCCATAACATTTATACAAATAATTATGAAGAGCTATGATATAAAAGTTATATATATATATATATATATATATATATATATATATATATATATATATATATATATATATATATATATATATATATATATATATATATATATATATATATATATATATATATATACACACACAAACACACACACGCATATATATATATATATATACATTGTTGCCTCCGAGGCACATTGTAATACATAGACTTTCAAAATAACAAGATCTAGCATAATATACAAGCTTTGTCAACATCAAGCCTATAACTATACTAATCTTCATACATATTCTTCCTTTTCGAAGAACTCGTACCTGGATTTACATGGCAAAACAATCGGGGTGAGAAATCACAATTCTCAATAGAAGTATTCCAAAACTAGCATACATACATATGTAACACCCACCGTAGGGTATCACATTTACGTTACTTTATTCCTAAATTACTCTTCGCTAGTAAAATCGTGCTTTGTAATGTAAATACGAATTATAAAATTTCTTAATTATAATAAGATAAACTTAGCGAAAAATAAAAACATAACAATATTGACACAAATAATTCACATCATATATACATATACCAATCTCAGTACTATCATATTTTAATATTTACAAACTAGACTCTCAAAATATTTAAAACATTATTTAAACTAATATACTGCCCAAGTCTTACTACTCAACAGAACCGTCAGATGGGTCCTCCTCAGAAGATAGAAGTCCAGTTTGACGCGAAGTTCGATGGACAGGTGTCCGTGCAGATGACACAATGCTAATCTCACTCTGGGTACGGTAGTATGTCCCCCAGTACTGCCTAATAGATATAGGGAACTCTAGGTGTACATAAATATCAACAGTAAAGTAAGGATGTTCTAGATGTTGTCTACTCAAAATAATATTTAGATCCCCCATATAGTAAATGTGCTCTCTCTCCAAATCAACGGTCCACGCCTCATATCCTCCTTGAAACGTCAATCGCAGATACCCAAGGAAACAAGGCATCTCCATCATCTAGAACTCAGCTTCCTCTACTGGGATCTGCTCCTCCTTGCCTTCTCGGTCAAGTTCTTGCTTAATGTCTTTACAGATATAAACACAATACAGAATAGGCATACAAAGAGGTGAGATCACCTACGCCAATACCAGTATGGTAGCAATGAAGATAAACACATGCAATATCTCATACAGCTATCATACCATAATTACAAACATGCCATCAATATCAGTTATCATCATAACACATGTAATAAATAATAATTACAATCATGCCATTACCAATGCTCAACCATTCAATAATTCAATTATCATAAACAATAATTATGATAATACCCTCAATAACTATGTATATGCACATAGACTCAATTTCCTACTCCATGGAGCTAAAACTCAAGTCGGAGAGAGTGATCGAAAAGATCTGTCGATACCAACATGCCTAGGACCACGTGCTCAGATTTGCACATTTAGTATATACACGACAGTCTTTATCAAATCTTGATTAAGAATAATGTCTCAGTTAGGATCATTGGTGTGTTGCGTCGGTCTAACCCACGGTACAGAAGAGCTACCAACTGCCCATTGTAGGCAACCTGCACCCCAATGCCCCCAAGGTCAACAAGTGACTTACACTATGCATATCGCACCCACTTAAGAGGTGTATTCTCTCCTAGGCAAATAGCCTCATACAATCCATCGGACCTTTCCAGTGCATGTACTATGCACCATTCACAGTTCAAACTTATTATCTCAAATTCTTAATTCAATTTCGTTTTCTCATATTTGGGGTCCTTATATTGACCCAACAGTATACTTACTGTATTTTCATCGCGAAGTCATATTATTGCATTTTCTCAATCGCGTAACATTTCTGTCACATTTTCAAATCGCGTAGTGATTTTTTAATATTTTCTCAATCGCGTAAAATATTTCCAACGTATTTTAAATTAAAATACGATTTTCTCTCATTTAATACCAAAAATTGACCTAACTTTTGATATTTTCAAAATAATCCCTCTAAAACATAATATTTACATTTTAGTCTTTTTTCAAATAATATTTTTAAAATGGTCCCTCATAAAATAATATTTACAAAATAGTCCCTCATAAAAATTATATTTACAAAATAGTCTCTCTATTATCAAGTATTTGCAATACATTGCTAAAATATTTGTAATATTACCCCTCTAAAGATAATAATTACATAATAATTATAATTTAGTCCCTCTTTTCAGAAAAATTGCTATATAACCCCTCCAAAAATCAGTATTTGTACTGTTTCCCAGAAAGTAGTAATTCTTTCTTTTACTCCAAATAATATAGCTCAAACTTTTTGGATGCGCTTCAAAACCCATAGGGTGAGTTATACGTCAGTAAACTTCAAGTATTTGACATCCGATTTTATTTCATAACCTATTTATTATATCAATTTGCTTTCTAAAAATCATTTATCGTACTACTAAATTCTAATTGTTCCAAAATCAATTCTTTCTCAATTAAACTTCCAATCCTCAAATTAAATTTATTAGTTTCAGGACTTTGGTCCTCTTTTCCATGGTAAGGCCGTGAGCCTCATTGCTCTTTGGAGCATTCATACAATCGTTTCATCATATTGTTCACATCCTAAATTACACATACACTTGCATGCATTCAAAATCATACAGACAAGTATATATCAAAGCAATAATCATAAAACCACACATGCAATCACAAAAACATAATTATAAACCAAATAAACACAATCAAAGAAGCATTAAACACTAGTGAATAAACCCTTATGGGTTTTTCATCGTACAAAACCATTCTCACACCACCAAAACTTAGTTGGTGAGGTAAAATCTCCCTCTTACCTCTTGAAGACAAAATCTTCAAGCTCCTTTTCTTCTCCTTGATTTCGTATGAACCACAAACAATTTCTTAAAATTCTTAAACAATTAATAAAATCACAAACAAGGCTTAATAATGAAGAATCATGGAACAATCATGGTTTAGAAAATCAAAAACTAAATTTTAAACCAAATAATAAAAGGTTTACCTCTAGGGAAGTAAGATGAAACTTAGATTTTGAAGCACTTAGAGTGGGATTTTCACAAAACTTCCTAAATGGAAAGTGTTTAGAAGGTAGTTTAGGTTTAGGAAATGATGAGAGAAAAAATTATAAAAGATGGGTAGGGTATATAGGTGTTGGGGCTGAAACACACAAAGAAAAAAGGGGAGGGAAAATGTTCTTGGTGTTCTTAGAAATTTGAGAGAAAATGAGACTAAGTCTTTAGGTGAGAGAAAAGTAAATAATGAGAGTGAAAATGGGAGGGTGCTGCCGTGAGTAGCTTGTAGGAGAGATTAAGAGATTAACTTGAAGTAAAATATCACAATTGGGTTCACACTTGAAAGCACATGGCCCATGTCACACTTGGTCATGCAATGGTCACTTGGATGGACCTAGAAGCTTATAGAACTTGGTGGAATTTGGCCTCTTGGCCGTGGGACACTTAGAAGATTAGGGACCCTGTTTGACTTCACTTAATGCTTAATTGCATGCTAATTAGATAGGTAGTCAATTAGGTTGGGTTTCCTAATTATACTTAATTAACATTCTAATTAATTAAGTAGGCCATGGCATATGTCATGCTTAGTCATGACTTTCTAAATGAAATTAGGATATCTAATTAGTAACTAGATTAGAACTAATTAGTAATTAGGTTAGTTCACTTAGTTTCCTAATTAGGCAATTAGAATAACCAAATTAGGTTTAATTAGCTAATTAGTCAAGCCACTATTATTGACTCAATCCTATCCATTGATTTTAACTTTAACTCCTAGCCCTTGATGTAATCTAAGGTGGATATCACTTAGTGATTTTATCAAGATTGTTCTTACACCATTGATTTAATCAATGGCTATGATCAAAACATCTTAATCAAACTTTTCATCCAAGGGTTCACAATAAAGTCTATGCTTTTTTATTTGACCAATTCCTATTGGTTTAGGAAAAGTCTAACCATCATTTTTGACTGGTTCCTATTGGTTCATTTTGAATTAGCTTACAGAAAATATTCTAAACACATTTTCTGTCAACTAAAATTTATCGGGTCAAATAATTTATAGCAGGAACTGTTATAAATAAAACATCAGATATTTATTCATGAAATATTTTTATTTCACAGATAAATTCTAAAAATTAAAAGAATCTTTTTTGTCCCTCTTAGATTCGGGTTTAGTAAGATTCCCCGTCCCCGAAATAATCATATAAGATTTTCCCTGGCCCGAAAATTATTATTTTCCTGACCCGGAGCAAATCACACAAAACAATCAAAAACAGTATCAGAACAGTCAAATTATTTTTCTGTAACATAGAAAATGCAAAATAGTGAAATTCTACTATTACTATTAACATAGTCAGAATTTGGGGTGTTACAACATACACAATAAGAATATACAACTGCCCATACAATTGCAATGCATGATTATGTTATGATTAGCAACCGCCCATACAATTATCATGCTATGCCAAATTATGCCTTATGTTCATGCCTATGCAATGATGTTAAGTACCACAATAATTAATATACTAATTGATTTACTTTCACCATATATACACTTTATTAGACACACCTATTAGAGTCTCAATACTCATTAAGAAGCATAAAAGAAGAAACTACACCATTGGAAGGCTCCATGGCACCAAACACAACTCATAGTTTCTCCCAAGCTCCCACGTTGTGGCACACCGTGTGGCACGCTGAGGCACCCAACCCTCAGGTTCAAGTACTGGCAGGAAAAGCTGCCCACGCCGGGGAACCTAAGTGTCACGCAGCGGCGTGTGTCCCCTGTTCTCCCCCACGCCGTGGCATTCAAAGCAAAACACAAATTTTGCAGAATTCTGAAGATACGGGTACTGTTCCATTAGAACTAAACCCTCTTCCAATCACTCAAAACTTCATTTCAAGTGATTTCTAACCTCACACAAGGTCCATCTACACATAACAACTCTTATTCCACTTTGATTTCACTCAAAACCATGGATCATGGATAATCATCAAATTCAAAACCTAAAACCCCAAATCTCAACTTAAATAAAATTTAAGGTATACAAGGGCTGGAAATTCATTTCTATGCACCCAACAACTCATAAACAAGCCATCCTCAAGTTCTCCAACAAGATTCAAGCCAAAAATACCAAATCACACTCAACATCCAATTCTCACATCAAACCATCACTATGAACAAAATGGAGAAAAATATAGATAAGTAAGAACAAGGTTTCCCCCTACTCAATCTTCAGAAATTGAAATCACTTAGTCATTCCTTTGCAAAGCTAAGTTCTCTTCCTTGCTTGGATGATGCTCCTTCTCATTTAGCACCTTGCTTTCCTTTCTCCTTGCCCTTTCCTATTTGTAACCATGAAGAGAAGAGAGAAATGAGACAATTATCTCATTTTGGTGACTTATAAAGGCCAAGGTAGAAACTAGCCTAGTCGTGCAACCATTTAGTCACTTAAGTGACTACACAGATAAATCCTGATCTGCTAAGAACACTTGGATTTCACCAAACTAAGATTCCTAACTTCTAACAAGCTTAAAATAAATCTTAAGATTCATTAAAAATATTGTTTCACTATTTTCATAATTTTCCATATCTACTGGGGTCAATCCGGCATTAAAACACACAACCAATATGCTTAAAAATGTCAAATTAACTCTGATTAACTTCAAACTTTAACCACATCTCCTTCCGCATATTTTGTGACCTAGAAACAAGTTCTCCACACTTATTTCCATTATCTAAGCAGTTTAAGACAAATACGAGGCTAAAAATAGTTGTATTTCACACATAGAGCTACAACAAATGACTAAACATGCTTAAACGGTCACAAAAATTAATAGGCATGATAATCAAGTATTAGGCTACCTCTGTAATCATATACAAGTATTAAGTCGTGACGTGAGTGTCTGAGAGCAACTTTATGTTGTGTTCGAGGCCATGGAGTCTTCCAATGGTGTAGTTTCTTTGTTTGTGCTTCTTTTTGAGTATTAAGAATTTAATGAAGGGGTTATGTGGTGAGCATGATAGACTTGTATATAGTAACAGAGGTAGCCTAAAACCTAATTATCATGTCTGTGAAGTGTTGTGACCATCTGAGTTTGTGTAGTCAATTTGTTGTAACTTTATGTGTGAAATATAGCTATTTTCAGCCCTGATTTTGACTTAAACTGCTTAGTTAGTGAAAATAAGTGTGAAAAACTTGTCTATAGGTTAAAAATATGTGGACGTAGTTGTGGTTAAAGTTTGAGAATTATCAGAGTTATTTTGACATTTTTAAGCATACTGGTTGTGTGTTTTGGTGCCGGATTGACCCCCAGTAGATATGAAAAAATGTGAAAATGGTGTAACAAGATTTTTAATGAATCTTAAGATTTATTTTAAATCTGTTGGAAGTTGGAAAACTTGGTTTAGTGATAACCAAGCATTCTTAACTATTCGGGTGACTTTTGGTCACTTAAGTGACCAAAATAGGAGGGCACGACCATTGTGTTTGTTTTTGGCCTATTTAAGGCCAAAATGAGAGGTTACTCTCATTCTCACATCTCTCTCTCATAGTTGCCATAGGAAAAGCAAAGGAGAAGGGACATCAAAGTGTTAAGGGAGAAGAATCAATAACTAAGCAAGGGAGAGATCTTAGCTTTGCAGAGGAACGGTTAACTGACTTCATTTTTGGGAATTGAGGTAGGCAAGACATTGGTTTTTGTACTATCTTTCCATTTTTCTTTATTAGGTCTTAAGAGTACTTGATGTGAATCATGGTTTTATAGTGTGATTTTAGTGTTTTTGGTTTGAAACTTGTTGGATAATTCGAGGATGACTTGTTTTTGAATTATTGGGTGTGTGGTAATGGAATTCCCAGCCTTTGAAAGTCTTTAATTTCCTTTGAGATCAAAGTTGGGATTTTTGGTTTTAGGTAGGGGATTTTTCCATAATCTTTAGTTTTAAGTGAAATTCAAGTGAATTAACTGTTGCTATGTGTAGTTGGACCTTGTTAGAGGTTGGAAATAACGTAAAATCAAATTTTGAGTGATTGGAAGAGGGTTTAGTTCCAATGGAACAGTACCCATATCTACATTATTTTACAATGGGTACTGCGGCGCAAAGTGTAGCACGTTGCGACATTGGTGTGATGCACGCCCAGAATTTAGGATCCGAGAGATGAGCGCCGTGATGTAGTACCTTGAGTGCCCAACGTGTGAAGAACAAGGGTGCACACCGTGACATTGAACAAGGATGCCACGACATTGGTAGCATTTTCCTGCCAGTACTTGAACCCGAGGCTTGGGTGCCGTGACGTGGAATAGGGGGATGCCGCGACACGAGTGTCTGAGAGCAACTTTAAGTTGTGTTTGAGGCCATGGAGTATTCCAATGGTTTAGTTTCTTTGTTTGTGCTTCTTTTTAAGTATTAAGACTCTAACAGAAGTATTTAATGAAAGGATTGTGTGGTGAATGTAAATTAATTAGTATGTTAATTATTGTAGTATTTAACATCATTGTAGTTCATCTTGGTAGTTAGGAAAGTAAATCAATTGACATGCTAGTTATTGTAGTAACTGGCATTATTGTTGTTCCTTAACTATGTTGATGAGAGTGAGTCCTCATTGTAAATGGTCTAATGTGATTTTGAATGAGTAGGTAATCAAATCTTCCTATCATAATGATCAGTGTTGAAGACCGCATTGATGAGGATGGTTCAATTCCCTCACTACCCAGATTGAAGATTGCTAGAGCTGGGTTTCCAGTGCTTGTTCAAAGCTTATGGAACTGGGTTCTTTTCTTTTGTTCAAGACTCATGCATTTCATAACATTACCACAGAGTTGGTTTTTGTAAATGGTATCATACATTATGCATTTGATATGTAGGTTATTGCATATGCATAAGCATCAATCATAAAAATTGGCATAGCATGACAATTATATGGGCGGTTGCTATCATGACATATTCATGTATTGCAGCTGTATAGACAATTGCGTGTCTTTGAGATTGAGATGTTGTTTACTTCTGTGATTGAAGTTTTAGTTGATAATTGAGTATATTACCTATTTGCATATGTTTTTATATATTAGTATTGGAATACTTCTATTGAGATATGTTTTCTCACCCTGATTGTGTTGCCATGTAAATCCAGGTGCTAGTTCCTCAAAAGGGAAGGAGAATGTGAATGAAGATTAGTGTAGTTATATACTTTTTGATGAAAAAGCTTGTATAATATGCTAGTTTTTGTTGTTGTAAAAGTTATGTATTACAATGTGCCTTGAAGGCAGTGATGTGTGTGTATGTATATATATATATATATGTGTGTGTATATATCTTTAGGTTATCGTGGCTCTCCATATTTACTCATTATATATGAATTATATGGGTTAGTGATTGGATGTTAGAAGTGACATGATCAATATTAATTATTCTTTTATACGACGATATATCTAGATAGTAAATACTGGGATGTTACATTTTGGTATTAGAACAGTTCATCTTGGAGAGTCGGGGAATGGACTGGCTATGCTTAGGCTTGTTTCGTGTTGGTTATACATTTCTTATCGCTTACATGTGATTGTTTGAGTAGGATTGCATGTTTTTCCTTTGAGAAGTTTGCTTTAGCTACTGTGGCACGGTTACATGATATTGAGCCTAGCTAACTCAATATGAATTGTTCTGTACTTACAAGAAACTATGGCAGCATGAGGGTGACCGATAGTAAGGGGACACCCACATGGAAGCAGAATCTGGAACCTTGAGAATGAGGGTTAGGGGATGGCCGAGGCCGTGATGGCAATAGCCGAAGCAATGCGTGAGCAAACGACTGTGAATGCCACAGTAATGAGGGAGCAGGCAGCTACAACTACTAGGGTGCTTGAGAGGCTAGAGACCAATCAAACACAGCCTACACCACCACTGGTACCACCACCTAGGCATGAGGTACATGAAGAGAGGAACGAGGATTTTCATGACCTTTTTGAGTTTCGAAATACGAGTCCACCATTGTTCATGGGAGATTATGACCCAGAAAGGGCTGAGGAATGGATAACTGGGTTAGAGAAGATTTTCACAGCTATGACATGGTCAGAGGAGCAGAAGATGTCTTTTGCAGCTTATATGCTAAAAGGGGAAGTCGAGCACTGGTGGAACAGTGCAAAGAGACTGATGGACATAGATGGTATCTAGTTTTCTTAGGAAGTAGTCAAGGTTGTCTTTTTGGAGAAATACTTTCCACATATCGTGCAAGAAGAAAAAGAGGTGGAGGTTCTACAGCTGCAGCAAAGAAACATCACGGTTGGTCAGTACGTGGCGAGATTTAAAAAGTTGTCTAAGTTTTCTTCTTCGCTCTGGTATAATCCTAATGATAAATGGAAGTGTGTGAAGTTTTAAACTGGGCTGAGAGAGAGAGAGCATGAGGAGGTTGGTGAAACCTTTTGAGATAAGGGATTACCCATCCTTGGTTAACAAATGTTGGGTTGTTGATGTGATACCCGGTGCCGATGAGAGCGGGGAGGGGTCACCGGTGTAAAAAATGAAGCACAGACAAGGAGCGGCTCTTGGCAGGCTTCTAAGCGGAAGGACACATGAATGAATTGAATACACCCTAGAATGAGAGGGATCCAGAGATTGTGTAGGTATAGGACTGCATAGTTGAGGATGACTTAAAGGAATTGATTAGCACCACCTATCTCAATAAGATGCATTTTCATTTCGGGAGCCAAGAACATAAGTACTCTATAGTTAAGCGTGCTTGACTTGGAGCACTTGTGAGATGAGTGACCTCCTAGGAAGTTTCCTAGGATGCATGTGAGTGAGGACAAAGTACGCTGAAAAGACCCGTGTTGGTTTGTGGGGACTCTCATCGATCATGAAGGCAGTCTTAGAACGTTATAGTTGAATTCCTGAATTTTAGACCACAACATGAGCAACGATCATAAGAGTCCTATAGGAGGCAGAGTTCAGAAGATAGATCAGAGAGCAGTGCTCCACCGCATAGAGATCTGAAAGACAGAGGAAAGAAAGATCCGAGAGGTAGTCGTGAGCAGTTGTGTGTTAAATATGGTAGGCACCACAGAGGTAAAGCTTGTGTAGCTGAGCAAGTAACATGTTACAAGTGTGGTCAGCCGAGCCATTTTGTAAGAAATTGTCCTCCAAGAAAGGAGGCAAAGTCAAAAGAAAGATCGGGAAAAGTCTTCAATATACAAAATGTGAAGGCATTACCAGCCTATAGTTCAAGAAAAGGTGAGTACATGGTTGTGCTTGTTGTGTAATTTTGTTTTCTTAAGGTTTGGTTGTACTTGTTATCGTGTGTGAGTTGTTCGGGGCTTCTTATGATAGGTAAATCAAATTTTAGAAACAAAATTTTAAAAAAGAAGGGAGAAATGTAACACATGTGTAAGCATGATAGACTTGTATATGGTTACAGAGGTAGCCTAATGCCTGATTATCATGTCTGTGAAGTGTTGTGACCATCTGAGCCTGTGTAGTCAATTTGTTGTAACTTTATATGTTAAATATAGCTGTTTTTAGTCCCAATTTTGACTTAAACTGCTTAGTTAATAGAAATAAATATGAAAAACTTATCTCTATGTTACAAATATGTGGACATAGTTATGGTTAAAGTTTGAGAATTATCAGAGTTATTTTGACATTTTTAAGCATACTAGTTATGTGTTTTGGTGTTGGATTGACCCCCAGCAGATATGAAAAAAATGTGAAAATGGTGTAACGATATTTTTAATGAATCTTAGGATTTATTTTAAATCTGTTGGAAGTTAGGAAACTTGATTTGGTGTTAACCAAGTGTGCTTAATTGTTCGGGTGAATTTTGGTCACTTAAGTGACCAAAATAGGAGGGCACGACCCTTGTGTTTGTTTTTAGCATATTTAAGGCCAAAATGAGAGGTTACTCTCATTCTCACATCTCTCTCTCACGGCTGCCACAGGAAAAGCAAAGGAGAAGGGAGATCAAAGTGCTAAGGGAGAAGAATCAACAACTAAGCAAGGGAGAGAGCTTAGCTTTGTAGAGGAACGATTAACTAACTTCATTTCTAGGAATTGATGTAGGCAAAACATTAGTTTTCGTACTATCTTTCCATTTGTCTTTATTAGGTCTTAAGAATAATTGATGTGAATCATGGTTTTATAGTGTGATTTTGGTGTTTTTGGTTTGAAACTTGTTAGATAATTCGAGGATGACTTGTTTCTGAATTATTGGGTGTGTAGGAATGGAATTTCTAGCCTTTGAAAGTCTTTAATTCCCTTTGAGATGAAAGTTGGTATTTTTGGTTTTAGGAAGGGGATTTTTTCATAATCTTTAGTTTTGAGTGAAATTCAAGTGAATTAAGTGTTGTTATGTGTAGTTAGACCTTGTTAGAGGTTGGAATCACTAGAAATCAAATTTTGAGTGATTGGAAAAGGGTTTAGTTCCAATGGAACAGTACCCAAATCTGC
Source organism: Ormosia semicastrata (assembly GCA_029884595.1). Taxonomy (NCBI): domain Eukaryota; kingdom Viridiplantae; phylum Streptophyta; class Magnoliopsida; order Fabales; family Fabaceae; genus Ormosia; species Ormosia semicastrata. The sequence goes on along the minus strand of JAQQTO010000056.1, from coordinate 49,762,616 downwards.
ATAATTTTGCAGTGGGTGCCACAGCGTAAAGCGTGCACGTCGCAATGTTGGTGTGATGCACGCCCAAAATTTGGGATTCGAGAGATGAGCGTTGAAGAACAGGGGTGCGTGCCGCGACGTTGAACGAGGATGCCACGATGTTGGTAGCATTTTCCTGCCAGTACTTGAACCTGAGGCTTGGGCGTCGTGACGTGGAATAGGGGGATGCCGCAACATGAGTGTCTGAGAGCAACTTTAAGTTGTGTTCGAGGCCATGGAGTCTTCCAATGATGTAGTTTCTTTGTTTGTGTTTCTTTTTTAGTATTAAGACTCTAACAGAAGTATTTAATGAAGTGGTTGTGTGGTGAATGTAAATCAATTGGTATATTAATTATTGTGGTATTTAACATCATTGTAGTTCATCTTGGTAGTTAGGAAAGTAAATCAATTGACATGCTATTTATTGTAGTAACGGGCATTATTGTTGTTCCGGCATTATTGTTGTTCCTTAACTATGTTGATGAGAGTGAGTCCACATTGTAGATGGTCTAATGTGATTTGAATGAGTAGGTAATCAATCCTTCGTATCATAATGATTATTGTTAAAGACAAAATTTATAAGGATGGTTTAATTCCTTCACTACCCAGATTGAAGATTGTTAGAGCTGGGTTTCTGGTGCTTGTTCAAAGCTTATGGAACTGGGTTCTTTTCTTTTGTTCAAGACTCATGCATTTCATGACATTACCACAGAACTAGGTTTTTGTAAATGGTATCATACATTATGCATTTCATATGTAGGTTATTACATAGGCATAAGCATCAGTCATAAAAATTGGCATAGCATGACAATTGTATGGGCGGTTGCTATCATGACATATTCATGCATTGCAGTTGTATAGGCAATTGCGTGTCTCTGAGATTGAGATGTTGTTTACTTCTGTGACTGAAGTGTTATTTGATAATTGAGTATATTATCTATTTGCATATGTTTTTATATACTAGTATTGGAATACTTCTACTGAGATATGTTTTCTCACCTCGATTGTATTGCCATGTAAATCCAGGTACTAGTTCCTCAAAAGGGAAGGAGAATGTGAATGAAGATTAGTGTAGTTATATACTTTTTGATGAAAAAGCTTGTATAATATGCTAGTTTTTGTTGCTGTAAAAGTTATGTATTACAATGTGCCTTGAGGGCAGTGATGTGTATATGTGTGTGTGCATATATATATATATATTTATCTTTTGGTTATCATGGCTCTCCATATTTACTCATTATGTATGAATTATATGGGTTAGTGGTTGGATGTTAGAAGTGACATGGTCAATATTAATTATTCTTTTATATGACGATATATCTAGATAGTAAATATTGGGATGTTACATTTTGGTATCAGAACAGTTCATCTTGGTGAGTCGGGGAATGGACTGGCTATGCTTAGGCATGTTTCGTGTTGGTTATACATTTCTTATCTCTTACATGTGATTGTTTGAGTGGGATTGCATGTTTTGCCTTTGAGAAGTTTGCTTTAGCTACTATGGCACGGTTACATGATATTGAGCGTAGCTAACTCAATATGAATTGTTCTGTACTTACAGGAAACTATGACAGCATGAGGGTGACCGATAGTAAGGGGACACCCACATGGAAGCAGGAACTAGAACCTTGAGAATGAGGGTTAGGGGATAGCTGAGGCTGTGATGGCAATAGCTGAAGCAATTCGTGAGCAAACGACTCGAATGCCACAGTAATGAGGGAACAAGTGGCTACAACTGGTAGGGTGCTTGAGAGGCTAGAGGCCAATCAAACACAGCCTACACCACCACTTAGGCATGAGGTACAGGAATAGAGGAACTAGGATTTTCATGAGCTTTTTGAGTTTCAAAAGGCGAGTCCACCATCGTTCATAGGAGATTATGACCCAGAAAGGGATGAGGATTGGATAACTGAGTTAGAGAAGATTTTCACAGCTTTGACATGTTCAGAGGAGCAGAAGATGTCTTTTGCAGCTTATATGCTAAAAGGGGAAGCCGAGCACTGGTGGAATAGTGCTAAGAGACTGATGGAGATAGATGGTATCTAGGTTTCTTAGGAAGTATTCAAGGTTGTCTTTTTGGAGAAATACTTTCCACATACCGTGCAAGAAGAAAGAAAGGTGAAGGTTCTACAACTGTAGCAAGGAAACATAACGGTTGGTCAGTATGTGGCGAGATTTGAAAAGCTGTTTAAGTTTTCTTCTTCGCTCTGGTATAATCCTAATGATAAATGGAAGTGCGTGAAGTTTTAAACTGGGTTGAGAGAGAGAGCATGAGGAGGTTGGTGAAACCTTTTGAGATAAGGGATTGCCCATCCTTGGTTAACAAATGTAGGGTTGTTGATGTGACACCTAGGGCCGATGAGAGCGAGGAGTGGTCACCGGTGTAAAAAATGAAGCACAAACAAGGAGCGACTCTTGGCAGGCTTCTAAACAGAAGGACACATGAATGAACTGTATACACACTGGAATGAGAGGGATCCAGAGATTGTGTAAGTATGGAACTGTATAGTTGAGGTTAGCTTAAAGGAATTGATTAGTACCACCCAAATCATTAAGATGCATTTTCATTTTGGGAGCCAAGAACATAAGTACTCTATAGTTAAGTGTGCTTGAGTTGGAGCATTTGTGGGATGGGTGACCTCCTAGGAAGTTTCCTAAGATGCGTGTGAGTGAGGACAAAGCACGCTGAAAAGACTCGTGTTGGTTTGTGGGGACTCTCATCGATCGTGCAAGCAGTTTCAAGACGTTATAGTTGAATCCCTGAGTTTTAGACCACAACATGAGCAATGATCACAAGAGTCCTATAGGAGAAAGAGTTCAGAAGGTAGATCAGAGGGCAGTGCTCCATCGCATAGAGATTAGAAACACAGAGAAAAGAAAAATCAGAGAGGTAGTCGTGAGTAGTTGTGTGTTAAATATGATAGGCACCACAGAGGTAAAGCTTGTGTAGCTGAGCAAGTAACATGTTACAAGTGTGGCCAGCTGAGCCATTTTGTAAGAAATTGTCCTCCAAGAAAGGAGGCAAAGTCAAAAGAAAGATCGGGAAAAGTCTTCAATATACAAAATGTGAAGGCATTACTAGCCTATAGTTCAAGAAAATGTGAGTACATGGCTGTGCTTGTTGTGTAATTTTGTTTTCTTAAGGTTTGGTTGTACTTATTGTTGTGTGTGAGTTGCTTGGGGCTTCTTACCATAGGTAAACCAAATTTTGGGAACAAAATTTTAAAAAAGATGGGAGAAATGTAACATATATGTAAGCTTGATAGACTTGTATATGGTTACAGAGGTAGCCTAATACCTGATTATCATGTCTATGAGTGTTGTGACCATCTGAGCCTGTGTAGTTAATTTGTTATAACTTTATATGTGAAATATAGCTGTTTTCAGCCACAAGTTTGACTTAAACTGCTTAGTTAGTGGAAATAGGTGTGGAAAACTTGTCTCTAGGTTACATATATGTGGACGTAGTTGTGGTTAAAGTTTAAGAATTATCAGAGTTATTTTGACATTTTTAAGCATACTGGTTGTGTGTTTTGGTACCGGATTGACCCCCAGCAGATATGAAAAAATGTGAAAATGGTGTAACGAGATTTTTAATGAATCTTAAGATTTATTTTAAATCTGTTGGAAGTTGGAAAACTTGATTTGCTGTTAACTAAGTGTTCTTAACTGTTCGGGTGAATTTTGGTTACTTAAGTGACCAAAATAAGAGGGCACGACCCTTGTGTTTGTTTTTGGCCGATTTAAGGCCAAAATGAGAGGTTACTCTCATTCTCACATCTCTCTCTCACGACTGTCACAGGAAAAGCAAAGGAGAAGGGAGATCAAAGCGCTAAGGGAGAAGGATCAACAACTAAGCAAGGGAGAGAGCTTAGCTTTGCAGAGGAACGATTAACTGACTTCATTTCTGGGAATTAAGTTAGGCAAAACATTAGTTTTTGTACTATCTTTCTATTTTTCTTTATTAGGTCTTAAGAGTACTTGATGTGAATCATGGTTTTATAGTTTGATTTTGGTCTTTTCGGTTTGAAACTTGTTAGATAATTCGAGGATGACTTGTTTCTGAATTATTGGGTGTGTGGGAATGGAATTTCCAGCCTTTGAAAGTCTTTAATTCCCTTTGAGATCAAAGTTAGGATTTTTGGTTTTAGGTAGGGGATTTTTTCATAATCTTTAGTTTTGAGTGAAATTCAAGTGAATTAAGTGTTGCTATATGTAGTTAGACCTTGTTAAAGGTTGGAATCACTTGAAATCAAATTTTGAGTGATTGGAAGAGGGTTTGGTTCTAATGGAATAGTACCCATATCTGTATAATTCTGCAGTGGGTGCCATAGCGTAAAGCATGCACGTCGCGGCATTGGTGTGATGCACGCCCAGAATTTGGGATTCGAGAGATGAGCGCCGCGACTTGGTACCTTGAGTGCCCAACGTGTTAAAGAACAGGGGTGCGCATCGCGACGTTGAACGAGGATGCCACGATATTGGTAGACTTTTCCTACCAGTACTTGAACCCGAGGCTTGGGCGTCGCGACGTGGAACTGGGGGATGCTGCGACGTGAGTGTCTGAGAGCAACTTTAAGTTGTGTTCGAGGCCTTGTAGTCTTCCAATGGTGTAGTTTCTTTGTTTATGCTTCTTTTTGTGTATTAAGACTCTAATAGAAGTATTTAATGAAGGGGTTGTGTGGTGAATGTAAATTAATTGGTATGTTAATTATTGTGGTATTTAACATCATTGTAGTTCATCTTGGTAGTTAGGAATGTAAATCAATTAACATACTAGTTATTGTAGTAATTGGCATTATTATTGTTCCTTAACTATGTTGATGAGAGTGAGTCCTCATTGTAGATGGTCTAATATGATTTTGAATGAGTAGGTAATCAATCCTTCCTATCATAATGATCATTGTTGAAGACGGCATTGATGAGGATGGTTCAATTCCCTCAGTACCCGGATTGAAGATTGTTGGAGCTGGATTTCCAGTGCTTGTTCAAAGCTTATGGAACTGAGTTCCTTTGTTTTGTTCAGGACTCATGCATTTCATGACATTGCCACTGAACTGGGTTCTTGTAAATGGTATCATACATTATGCATTTCATATTTTGGTTATTGCATAGGCATAAGCATTAGTCGTAAAAATTGGTATAACATGACTATTGTATGGGCGGTTGCTATCATGACATATTCATGCATTGCAGTTGTATGGGCAATTGCGTGTCTCTGAGATGGAGATGTTGTTTACTTCTGTGACTGAAGTGTTATTTGATAATTGAGTATATTATTTGTTTGCATATGTTTTTATTACTAGTATTGGAATACTTCTATTGAGATATGTTTTCTCACCCCGATTGTGTTGTCATATAAATCCAGGTGCTAGTTCCTCAAAAGGGAAGGAGAAGGTGAATGAAGATTAGTGTAGTTATATACTTTTTGATGAAAAAGTTTGTATAATATGCTAGTTTTTGTTGCAGTAAAAGTTATGTATTACAATATGCCTTAAGGGTGCTGATGTATATGTGTGTGTGTGTGTGTGTGTGTGTGTGTATCTTTTGGTTATCGTGGCACTCCATATTTACTCATTATGTATGAATTATATAGGTTAATGGTTGGATGTTAGAAGTGACATGAGTCAATATTAATTATTCTTTTATATGACAATATATCTGAATAGTAAATATTGGGAAGTTACAATCTTTGCCATAGTCACCATTGGGAGATCAATCATATGGATCAAGAACACCTCTTTATCGAAGGATACCTCAGAAGGAGGGGTTATGCCATCATACTCCTTCACCACCAAATGATGCTCATCAAACTCCCATGTCCTCCTTTGAAGTATCCTATCCCTGTCTTTCTAGTTGAAGCATTCAAAGAAGGCTAGGTTATCACCTATTTTTTTATATTCCAATCCTTTAATGGGTCTCCAAACTTGTTGCATCATCTTACACATGGCCACCAAGTTGTACAGATGAACCGAAGCCAAATTGACTATTAGAAGGAATCAATCATTCTACACCAATGAACCTCTCTCACCCTATGGACATGTGATCAATGTTTTCTCCTCCTCCGCTAAAGATAAGGATTTACACCTTGCAATCAACTCTTCAGCCATACTAGCTCTTCCTCCCTGTAATAGCTCCACCCCCTGCTTTTCTACCCCTTGATGCGTGAAATCCGCAAGTGTACGGTTTCGTCGTCAAGTAATAAAAAGATCGAATCCACAGGGACTGTATGTATGAATACTAATTAATTAATTAATTTAATTAAATTAAATAAAAGGGAATATGATTGTTGATTGATAAGAACGTAGTAACAAAACAATTAAATAAAAATCAAGAAAACAGAATTTAGAACAAAAACAGCAAGTTATCAAGAAGGGGGTTTTCAGATTTAATAAAGCTTCCAAGATTGGGGTACCACAATGATACAAGTCAAATGCTAATTGACAACCCTTTTATTAAATCTGAAATTCAATTGAAGGTGAATTACCCAAAATTAGTTAATGTTCTCTTTCAAGATACAAGATTCGTGCCCAATTAAACCAATTCCTACTTTCGTGGTAATTGAATTTAAATTGAACCCATTACGCTTTGTGGTAATTGAATTTAAATTGAACCCATTACGCTTTGTGGTAATTCATTGATTCCTCGAAAGGCTAAAACTACTCTCGTGATTTAGACCTTAAGTTCAATTCTAATGGTTCCAACACTTAGGTTCACCTCTCAGTACGTCCCTAAATGCCTATGAGATGCAAATAAGTGGCCAGCAAATTCACATGAATAAAAGCAATAAGAATTGAATCAATGAATAATCAAGATTAATAAAAGGGGAAAACAACGTCAATTAATCATTTTCAATGTATCAAAGGGCATTGCCCAATCCTAGAAACAAATGTAACTACTCAGACATAGAGAAGAAGGAAACAAAAATCAAACTTAAAAACATCCCAAACCCGTAACAATGGAAGAAAAAGAAGAAGATGAAGAATCCAAGCCTCCTTCGTGCCTCCTTTAGAACTAGGTTTCAATCCAAGCTTGCCTCCCCTAATTGCATTCAGAACATCTATTAATAGCCTAGGGTTTTCATGGGCCAAAAGCCCCCAAAAGAAATAAAAACCAAAAACTAAAAACTACTGCGCGCCCCGAACCACGGCCGTGGTGACCACCACGGCCAGGCCGTGGTTGGTTCTGAGATAGAGGTTTCACTGCTGGCTCTCAACCATGGCTGTGGTGGCCACCACGGCCAGGCCGTGGTTGAGTCTGTTTCAGTTTTCTGCATTTTCTTGATTCCCTCGAACCATGGCCGTGGTAGAGACCACGGGCAAGCCGTGGTGCCCTCTGGAATGACCTTTTTTGCACCTTTATTGCTATCCATTAAGCTCTAACTTCAAACATGCAAGTATTCCATTCAATCCAAGGCCAATTCAACATTAATCCTACACAAGAACACCAAAAACACCGCATTTATCCGAACTAAGGGAAAAACAAACTAAAAAGAGAAACTAAAATGCCTAAAATGCTCAAGAATGCATGCAAAACAAGAACAAAACATGATGTTGTTTCACACACATCAAATCCCCCCAAGCTTAAGACTTTGCTTGTCCTCAAACAAAAATTAAAGCCAAACCGAGAAGTGGGATCAAAAGAAAATAATGAATGAGGAACCCGAGAAAACAATATCCAAGCAATAGGCTAAGGCAAACAAAGAAACTGAGAGGTAATCAAAATCAAGTCCAATTAGAGGCTAAGTTCTAAGAAATCATGCATCCTCACTAATTGAATTAAGTTCACTCCACTAACCACACTCAGAGTGTTTAAGGGTGAAGACAATGCGCTCAAAATCCTTCAAAGAAAATGCACTTCCATATGCTTGATAAGAAACCAGATTTCCACTAATAATCAGCATGCATGCAAGAATCAAAAGGTCTTTCAAGGGTTGTAATGGGGCCATGGGAATGATGTTAGGTAGGGTAGAGAAAGGAAGGTATACACAAAGGGCTCATCAAGATTTTCAATAAACACAAGAAATCCAATAGAACATAAATGGAGCAAAGACAATCTTTCAATCTAAAACATAACTCTATATTTCAAAAAATTTTCTTCCTTTCTTTTCCTTCTTCTCTTTCTCCTCTTTTTCAAGCTTTCATCTTATGATTTTCTTTTATTTTCTTTTTCTTTTTTTTTCTCTTTTTTTTAAGGAAGAGGAAGAGGAAGCTCAAATACATATAATTCCCAATACAACTTTTAAACAACTTTCAAGCCCAATTCGCTCCATTTAATATTCTAAATGATAACCAACAATGTTTCAAATAGGTATCAAGAAAACAAGTATGCAGTAGGCTCAAAATGGGCATCTAGAGGATGAAAGTGTAACAATTTCAGAAGGCCAGAAAAATACCTAAAATGCCTTAATCACATTCAAGCATGCAACCAAAAATTTTGCCTCAAAAAGTTTTCAAATAAAGTTCTAGAGCACATGATCAATGAAGAATATCACTCAACACAAAGAATGGGAACAAAAATCATATAGTGCATATATCCCATATAGGCTCAAAACTCACATTTAGAGGTTTAAAAATTCAATGAGAAGCACAAATTCAGAGAACATTATGCTAATTATCAATTATCAAAAGATCACCTTTACTATCAATTAAAATAATGCCTGTTGCCAACTACATGAATTAACAAATTGGGTTCTAAATCAATACTATCTCAAAATCCTCAAAAAAGAGGGGTACAAGTTCAACCAAAAACCCAAGAGATATGATGGTGTGAAAATGCAACATGAAAATGCAATGCAAAACAAGACATGAGAATGCATGAAACTAATGAGAATGAAAATAAGAAAATGAAAATGAAAATACCCCCCCAAGCTTAGAACTTACATTGTCCCCAATGTAAAAATCTAAAACAAGAGAATGGATAAAAGAAAAGAACTCACTGCGGTGGTGGAAAAACTTCTGGTATTCAATCCATGGCCATAGAATTTTTCATGGGCTGAGTGTGGAACCTTCTGATCTCTTTCTTCTTCTAAATATGACTTCAAGAAGGGTCAAACCTAGACAAAATCCAAAAGACAAACATCAAAACAACAATCTAACAAACAAAATTAAAAGAAAAAGATGAAATAAAATAGAAAAACAAGATAACATGGGTTGCCTCCCAAGAAGCGCTTGGTTAAAGTCATTAGCTTGACTTTGGTCAGGTTTCTATGCTCAGGTGACATCTACAGAGTAGTGCTCAGTCCCCACTCCTTCAAAGTGTTTCACTCTCTGGCTATTTATCATGAAAGGTTTATGGCCTTCTTTCTTCACCTCAAGCACACCGTAGGATAAAACTCGAACAATCTCATATGGTCCTGACCATTTTGACCATAACTTATTAGGACAGAAACATAGAAGCGAGTTATTAAGAAGAACTTTATCCCCGATGTTAAATTCACGCTTCTCGACACACTTGTCACTCTGCTTCTTAGGTCCTTCCTTGCAGGGCATAGCATCAGTCACTGATTCCTGCATACCTGAAAGCACAACACTATCCACAACATTAGTAACATCTATGCGATTACATGAATTTGAGGAATTAGAATTATTTTCAGATTTAAAAACATCAAAAACTACTTCCTCATCATTTAATCGCAAAGTCAATTTCCCTTCGTGGACATCAATGATCGCCCTTCCAGTGGCATGGAATGGACGCCCAAGTATGATCGGCATTATAGCATCAACTTCCATGTCAAGCATAACAAAATCCACCGGCATGTAAAACTTACCAACCTTAATGGGAACATCCTCCAAGATACCTATGGGGTACTTGACAGACCGATCCGCCAATTGAAGTGAGATTGTTGTGGGTTTCAGCTCACCCACTTCCAACTTCTTACACATAGAAAGGGGCATAAGACTAATACTAGCCCCCAAGTCACACAAAGCTTTATCAAAACTGGTATTCCCAATCAAGCAAGCAATAGAGAAGTTGCCAGGATCTTTGAGTTTAGGAGGTAACTTATTTTGGATTAAAGCGCTACACTCCTCAGTTAATGCTACGGTCTCATACTCCTCTAGCTTTCTCTTATTAGACAAAATGTCCTTAAGAAATTTAGCATAGGTAGGCATTTGTTGCAATGCCTCAGTGAAGGGTACATTAATGTACAACTTCTTAAGGACCTCAAGAAACTTCCCAAACTGCTTATCTAGCTTGGCTCTGGCCAATCTTTGAAGGAAGGGCACCGGGGGTTGGTATGGCTCAGGGGGTACATACTTAGACACTTTCTCATTAATTTCCTCCTCTTCTAAGGGTTGTGTCCTAGTTGTTTCTTTTTCTTCATCCCTCCCATCTTTTTTATTTTCCCCCTTTGCTTTGGAATCTTCTAGTTGTTTTCCACTTCTTAAACTCACAGCCTTACAATGTTCATTAGGATTTATTTCAGGCTGTCCTGGAAATTTCTCGTGTGGTCTATATGAAGAGCTAGCTTGTTGGGCTATTTGAGTTTCTAACATCTTGTTATGAATAGCTAAATTATCAACCTTAGATGTCAAATCCTTAATAGCCTCACTAACAACTTGACCATAGTGCCTAAACTCTTCATTTTGTTTGGTTTGACTCTCTACAAAATTTTCAAGGAGAGTTTCGAGTTTAGACTTTTGTACCTGGGGGAATCCAATAGAAGGTTGAGCACTACCTTGTCCAGCTTGATTTTGATTGTTCCGATAGGAGAAGTTGGGATGAGACCTCCAACCGGGATTGTAAGTCTGTGAATATGGATCATTGCGCACCTTTGGTGGAATGTCATAGAAATTGTGGCATGATTCCACTTGCTCCACCGGTGCACCATGTGAGGAACCTTTTTCAGCTTGGCATTCCGCACTCATATGTCCTTGTACTCCATAAATCTCATAAAAGATGTTAGCAGCACTTATGGCATTAGCACTAGCTTTTTCAAGCTTATCAAAACGTTTATTCAATGAGTCAAACTTAGCCATAATTAAACTAACACCATCCACCTCAAACTTACCTTCTGAGAGCTTTCTCGGGTTGTTACCTCTTTCACTGGCCCATTGGTGATGGTTTGCAGCGACACTTTCAATAATCTCATAGGCTTCTGTCAACCTTCGTTCATTAAAGCTCCACCAAACATACGCGAGTCAAGAGACACCTTCAAAGAATATTCTAATCCATTGTAGAAGGTGTGAATGATCAACCACTTCTCTAACCCGTGGTGTGGGGCAAAGGTGCTTCCAAAGAAAGCCTTATATCTATCCCAAGCTTCGACAATGACTCTCCATCTTTCTCGAACGAAGCTTGTGATTTGGGTCCTTAGGTGAGCAAGTCTTGGAAGGTGGAAAGAATTTGTCCAAAAAGGCTTGCTCCAATTGATTCCATGTGGTTAATGTATCGTGGGTACCGATTTCAACCAAGCTCTAGCCTTGTCCCTTAATGATAATGGAAACAATCGGAGGCGAATGGCACCAACTGAGGCACCTTCAATTTTGAGAGTCTCACAGAATTCTAAGAACATCTCCACATGATCATTTGGGTCCTCCGAGGGTAAACCTCCAAACTGGTTCTGCCTTATCATAGAAAGTAAGGCAGGAGGTATGGTGAAGTGCCTGGCTTCAATGTCTGGCCGAGCAATTCCAGATCGCAAACCCCGAGCATTAGGGGCTGCATACTCCTTTAAAGGTTTGTTATCCTCAGCTGCAGCCATGACAAGTGTTAGTTCAGATATTTCTCTCACTCTTTGCCTTCGTTGTCTTCTCTTTCTATGAAAAGTTCTTTCAATTTCAGAATCAGCTTCAATAAGAGTCCCGAAACGTCTAGTACTTTGCATAAACCAGAAATTACTGCAGAGAGTCAAAGAGAAAACAAGAACGTAATAATATGGTAAAAAGAAAAAAAAGTTTAAAATAATTAAATTAAAAATTAAATTGATATTCAAGAAAAACACAATCCCGAACGGCGCCAAAAACTTGATGCGTGAAATCCGCAAGTGTACGGTTTCGTCGTCAAGTAATAAAAAGATCGAATCCACAGGGACTGTGTGTATGAATACCAATTAATTAATTAATTTAATTTAATTAAATAAAAGGAAATATGATTGTTGATTGATAAGAACGTAGTAACAAAATAATTAAATAAAAATCAAGAAAATAGAATTTAGAACAAAAACAGCAAGTTATCAAGAAGGGGTTTTCAGATTTAATAAAGCTTCCAAGATTGGGGTACCACAATGATACAAGACAAATCCTAATTGACAACCCTTTTATTAAATCTGAAATTCAATTGAAGGTGAATTACCCAAAATTAGTTAATGTTCTCTTTCAAGATACAAGATCCGTGCCCAATTAAACCAATTCCTACTTTCGTGGTAATTGAATTCAAATTGAACCCATTACGCTTTGTGGTAATTCATTGATTCCTCGAAAGACTAAAACTACTCTCGTGATTTAGACCTTAAGTTCAATTCTAATGGTTTCAACACTTAGGTTCACCTCTCAGTACGTCCCTAAATGCCTATGAGATGCAAATAAGTGGCTAGCAAATTCACATGAATAAAAGTAATAAGAATTGAATCAATGAATAATCAAGATTAATAAAAGGGGAAAACAACGTCAATTAATCATTATCAATGTATCAAAGGGCATTGCCCAATCCTAGAAACAAATGTAACTACTCAGACATAGAGAAGAAGGAAACAGAAATCAAACTTAAAAACATCTCAAACCCGTAACAATGGAAGAATAAGAAGAAGATGAAGAATCCAAGCCTCCTTCGTGCCTCCTTTAGAACTAGGTTTCAATCCAAGCTTGCCTCCCCTAATTGCATTCAGAACATCTATTAATAGCCCAAGGTTTTCATAGGCCAAAAGCCCCCAAAAGAAATAAAAACTAAAAACTAAAAACTGCTGCGCGCCCCAAACCACGGCCGTGGTGACCACCACGGCCAGGCCGTGGTTAGTTCTGAGATGGAGGTTTCACTGCTGGCTCTCAACCACGGCTGTGGTGGCCACCACAGCCAGGCCGTGGTTGAGTCTGTTTCAGTTTTCTGCATTTTCTTGATTCCCTTGAACCATGGCCGTGGTAGAGACCACGGGCAAGCCGTGGTGCCCTCTGAAATGGCCTTTTTTGCACCTTTATTGCTATCCATTAAGCTCCAACTTCAAACATGCAAGCATTCCATTCAATCCAAGGCCAATTCAACATTAATCCTACACAAGAACACCAAAAACACCGCAGTTATCCGAACTAAGGGAAAAACAAACTAAAAAGGGAAACTAAAATACCTAAAATACTCAAGAATGCATGCAAAACAATAACAAAACATGATGTTGTTTCACACACATCACCCCTCCAATCGCATACACTGGGGCATAAAAACAACATTCATATATGTGAGATCACACACCTATGAAAGTCATGTGTCGAAGGAAAAAAATAATAACTTACTTTTTATTTCAGTTGCAAAGTAACTATTTCTATAACATAATAAGTACATTTATTTTTATTGAAATTATAAGTCTACAACTACAATTTAAAATTTTAGTCTTCTATAACGTAAAAAATGGAGAATACAAAAACATGTTATAAACTGAATCCAAACATTAGCATTTAATAACTTATAAAGAGTAATTAATTTATTTTGTTTGTTTCATTAGTGTTGAACGGAAAATCATTAATGTAAATATTAATTAAGACCATATTTTTAACTATAAATATGGTATTACTAGTCATCTACTACTACAAACAAAGCTTTACAATACCCAACAATTAGATTTCATCTTAAGTCATGGCAACATTCAGTAACTTGTGTCTAATGATTGTCTTTATGGCAAGTGCTACTCTACTCGTCAAAATAGCAGTTTCATCCGAAGTTCTTGAGTCATCTGAAGGGCCAGCTATGGAAAGTAATTATGCACCAAGGCCATTATCAACGTATGCAAAATATTTGAGGGAATGTGTAGCTAAGTTACATTCACATTGTGGCAATCAAATATTCTTTGGGACATTTTTTGGTAATGAAACAGTTTGTACAAGTTGTTGCTTTAACCTTGTGCATGACTTAGGTAAACCTTGCCATGATAGCTTGACAAAATACATTTTAATAACATCACCAGAGTTCAAGCTTAAAGAAACCCAAATTTTACAAAGGAATAACCAAGTTTGGAATAATTGTAACCACCCTTCATCCCACCTTGATGAAGCTTAAGTTTAACAATTTGTATGTTTACCATATTATATTATTTGCAATAAGAACTTGATGCACTTCCTTTCTAATTATGTAATAAATTTTCTATAAAGTAATCTGTTGTTGCATTGGATTTCAACTATTCATTTTTTTTTATCTATATAATATGTGTTAGTCCAAGCAAGGACTAACATGCATTGTAGGTCATGGGAATATATGCCCCCACAATCCCATACTGATTTTCTTTAACATGTTATTTATAAATTTATTATTCTTATTTGTTCCATAATTTATAAAGAATTGCTCTCGTTGCCTATTTAATATAATTATCTTAAAGGTTAAATTCTTTTATGTTATAACAACGTATGATTAAATGATAATGCAAAAATAACTTACGTTAATATTAAATTAAAATTAAACTCATTATTATATATATTAGGGCATATTTAGTGAAAAGAGAAGTTCATTGTAAGAGATGAGAGGAACAAATTTTGGCCATTAAACCATATATGAATAGTCACGATTAAATGTTACTTAAATGTCGCATGATCTTATACAAAAATCATATGACTTTAACTTCTAATCTTGACCATACATTGATGATCCAATGGTTAAGGTTTATTCTTTTCACTCTCATAATAATACTCTCCTCTCACTTGATATCTTGATATGCTGGACATATTTGGTGAAAAGAGTGGTTTCTTATGTGAGGTGAGAGGAACAAATATTGGTCATTAAACCATACATATATGGTCAATATTAAAAGTTAGTTAAGGGCCACATGAATAATCATTAACATACATGTTTAATATTTTTTAAGATTTTATTTTGTCTTTTTAATAATTCCATCGCATTAACATTATTCTACTTCGATTCATATTAGTATTATAATAAATTTACATAAATTATTTTGTAATTTTGTACAATAATTTAATGTCACAAGTAGTGGTGGGAATTGGTCATGCGACCAATCTGGGGCCTACGACCAAACCAAATTTTGGCCTACACTAGATTTGGCCTATTTTGCAAACAAGTCAAAGCTTAAACTCTTAGAAATGCCTATTTAAATATATACTAAGGCTTGAATTTTTGAAAAAGTTTATTTGGCCTACCAGGCATGCCTATTTATTTATTATTAATATATATAATTAAGAACTTACAATAATAACATATTTTATTAAGTATATATTAATAAATTATTTATTTTATACATAATATAATAATTTCATTAAAGATTATACCTATTAAAAAATTAAAAAGTTTAAGTTTATTGGCTTATATGAAGAAGACTTTCAAGTTATGTAAGCAATTAATTGGCTTTCGGGTTAGATCAAAGAATAAAAAAAGTTTCAATAGAAGGATCTACAATTTCATATTTCAAAAAGCATGTCTATATATATATATATATAAAATAGAAGTTGTTCCACTACCTTTGCTTAGCAACTCTTTCAATGTTGTTGTCCATGTTGGTAGCTCGTCACATGTGGCAGGTTTGTTGTGGCAACTTGATTCCATGTTGGCAATTTTATTCTGGCTTCATTCCATGTTTTGAAAGTTATATTTATTTAGTAAAACATGTCTTTCTCCCTTCCAAGTTCACAACTTCAAGGATATCTTTTTACCTTTCAAACTTTATAAGCCCGCCAATAAAATTTAGTAACCAACGTTATTTTACATTTAAATTACCTCCGGTGTTTGATTCTAATATAAAAATCTAAATGAGCGGAAGTACATGTTTACATATGAAGGCAAGGTTACAATTTGTTTGAGCTAGTTTTTGAAATGTTATATATTAAAAGAATTAGGTTGTTGGGACTTATTCAAAAGAATAGTATGTAGGTCTCATCCTCCTAAGAGAGTTGAAGTTACAGAGGTTTAGTGGAACTATAATATATTTCTTTCCTCTTCCCAAACACAATACATTTTTAGGATAAGCACTAAACTATTTATATTACTAATCCATAATAAGTTTGGTAGCATCTAAAGAGTTGAGAAGGTAGAGAATAAGAATTCTAATCATCATTCTAATTTATGTATTATATTAAATAATGAACAGTTAATGTATTCATTAAAAATATTAAAATATGTTACGAAGAGTTAAAGACTTTAGGCCTTCCTCAATCATTATTACAAGCAAGCATCATATACATTTTTTTCAGTATATAAATAACTAATTGACCTTTTTATGACATCTCAAAGCAAATTGTGTATTTGTAGAAAATTTGTAGTCATGGCTCCAAAGTTTAATTTCGTCAGAGAAATTTGTGCTTCAAGAAAATTATTTAGGATTAATGCTAAAATTATGCAAATGTGACAAAAAACAAATGTTAACAACTGTGATGCCACCAACAATCTTGATGTACAGTAAAATATAATAATTCTTATTTAAATTTTTATTGTGTGAAAAATATTTATGGAATGAAAAATTACATATATGATGAAAAAAGTATACTCATTTCAAAAAATAATGGGTCAAGTTTTTAATATATAACATT
Organism: Ormosia semicastrata; assembly: GCA_029884595.1. Taxonomy (NCBI): domain Eukaryota; kingdom Viridiplantae; phylum Streptophyta; class Magnoliopsida; order Fabales; family Fabaceae; genus Ormosia; species Ormosia semicastrata. Next base: position 49,745,922 of record JAQQTO010000056.1, on the reverse strand, counting down.
ACAGTGCATAGCACGAGTAAAAAGTTAGTTTATAATAATTATTTTATATATGTGTAAAAAAATTTTCTTTTATTGGAGAAAAAATGTTCTACTCATTTGATTTAATAGAGAACTAGTATTATTTGAATTCAAAGCTTAATTGAAAGTTGAGAGAGAGAGAGAGAGAGAGAGAGATCAGCACAAATGAATAGAAGATTCACTTCATCCTTCTAAAATAAAAGCAGATGTATCTATTCTTTTGCTATGTTTTCCAAGGAAAAAGCTCCTCTAAAGTGAGTTTGTCTTTAAAGTGAACAAGTAGGGACGTATCCACTATTGATTTAATCTAAAGTACATAATGATCTTAACTCACTAAATTTTAATGGTGGATATACCCTTATTTGTTCACTTTAGTGGAGCTTTATTTGTTTTCCAATCCCCAAATAAGATAGCAAAAATACCCATTTTCCCTTGGTTTTTTCTCTATTTTTTATGAACTTTCACACAAAGATTTGTGTTTTTTTGTGTTTTCAAGCCTTTTGCTCATATACATAGCAAGAACATTCTCCTATTTTTATTCTTTTTGGTGGGTTTTTATTGTTTGGCAGCAGCCAAGGTGGTGTTGATTGGGAACCATGTCAGTCTCTCCTTTGATGATATTGAAGCTAATTTCGGTGAGTTTCTTGAGTTTTTTTTCTTCTTGTAATGAATACTTCTATTTGGTGGCTGGGAAAATTAGGGGAAGTTATACACTACAACATTTTTGGTTTTAGGCAACGCTACTTTTAGAACGCTTCAAAAGCATTGTCTAGCGTAGTATAGGCAACACTTTTTGAAAGTTGTTGTTAATTTTTAGTATAGGCAACATTTTTTAAGCAACGTTTAGAAAACGTTGCCATAGAGTGTATAAGCAACGCTTTTTAGGTGTTCTCTGAATTTAATCATGTTTAGGAAATGATTTTTAAACAACCTTTAATAAATGTTGCCAGAAACATAATAGGCAACATTTTAAAGTTGTTCCCAATTGTATTACTTTTTAAGACATTTTTAAAATATTGTATAAGATTTTTTTTAACTCTTATTAGTTTCTTTCAAATATTTTGGCCAAAAAGGCGCAAATATCTAAAGCCATTCCACCGGAGTGGTAAAAATTTTCCAACCCACTTTCATTTCTCTGAAAAATATATCACATTGAGACTTCTTGAAAAAAGAAATACCAACCCACTCTCGATGCCCTAGACTGAAAGTGGCTTATTTTGGCCAAAAATGACTTCTTTTCATTTGATTAACATCCCCTGTCTCGCTGCTCGTGACTCCCTAGCCATCGTTGGCTGGCTCTTGGTTCGTCATTTGGTTTAGGTATGATGACTCTTCTCCCAATGGTAGTTGTAGTGGGTTAGTTTGTCATTTTGTCGTTTGGATGTTTGTTGAGAATCCAAACCTATATTAATAAATTTCTGCTATTTGTTCATAACTTTCCATAATCAATGTACAAATTTCTACATTTTTGCTTTCAAGTATGCATCAGTCTTTTGCCCATTGAATAAAGTTTGGAAAATGTGATTCTACATTTTTTATTTCAAGTATGTGATTATGTGTACATGCTTATATCTTGAACCAAAATAATCCTAAGTAAACCAAAAAATTTTATTTACATTCTGTGTACGTGCTTATATAGCCCAAGGGGAAATTCCTTCCTCCATAGGCCATCTCAGAGAGCTAAGGCAGCTTGATCTGAGTAATAATCTTTCTAAACTTGGCAACCTGAAGGAAATGATAATGTTAGATCTTTTAGGAAACCAATTCTCTGGTCCCATTCTTGTAGAGATTGGAAACTTGAAGAAAATGATAGTGTTAGACCTTTCAAGAAACCAATTCTCTAGTCCCATTCCTATAGAGATTGGAAACCTGAAGGAAAGGACATATTTAGACCTTCAAGGAAACCATTTCTCTGGCCCAATTCTCCCAGTCCTTTGGAATCTTACAAACATTTTCTTCAAATATATTTCTGCAAGATTTTGATGTCAAACAATAATAATTTACATGGAGAGTTTCCAGAGACCATTACTCAACTAACTGCTTTAAAGTATTTTTCACTGTTCACAAATAACTTCTAGGGCAACATTCCTAGAGATTTTGAAAACCAAAGTCCTTCTTCGGCTCATATCCACCTTTCTCACAACTGCTTCTCAGTAGAACTGCTGCCAGATTTGTGCAGTTGTTTCAAGCTTATTGATTTGAAAGCCGCTAACAACAGCTTTTCTAGATCGTCTCCTAAGTGCTTGATGAAAATCAATTCACTTGAAACATCACAGCAACATTTGGGGTTCACGCAAATATTTTTTTTAATAAGTGATTCTACATTTTTGCTTTCAATGTCTAAGTTGCTTTTCTACATGTTGACTTATTTGAGATGTTGAATCCCTAGAAAAATTCATGAGGCAATCCTTCGGGGATCAATTCATAGAGACATTGTTGTATTAGTTACAAATAAAAGTGGCATGCTTTACTTTCAATATCAATAGACTTAGTTTTTAATTTTTGTTTATATTTGTCTTACCTCTAGTCTCCTAATTACCTGTGGTATGTCATGTCGTTTGTCTAAAATTATGCACCTAACTCCTACCCACCAATCTTTTACCTGTCTGTTTATAATTGTGTTGGTGCCCCCCTGTTTTTATTTTATTTTTGACACACTTAATTGGGTACACATGCATCCATGAGTCTATCACAAGTTTCTCTTGAGTTGGTATAATTTAAATTATTTTTAGCCTTTGTTTGTATTATATATCTAAGATGTAATTAAATCATGCAATTTTGATTATTGTTTGTGATGTCAAATCTACATAGAAGCTGGAAAAAGCTTTATTTCCCTGTAAATTAATTCTACTGATTATTTGTCTTTTAAACTATCAGTAACTTTGGGGTTTTGGGATTGAAATCTTCATTTACCTTTTATTTGGAGTCTTGGTGTGCTGAATTTTCTTTTCTTAATTTTTGTCCCTTTATACTAGAGTGTGGAGGTGCAGAGTATGCAAGAAATAATGGTATCCCAATTATCTTGTTCCCTAAAGAAAAAATTGAATCTGATGGACTATCTCCAAGTGATCTTGTTGATACACTAAGGTTAGATCAGATGCTTCAATATTTTATTTGTTGCGCTTGCATATAAGTTTATCTCCTTTTGAATATGTGAATGTTATCTTTAGTATCTGTGAATGTTTGCATTTAAAATTGCAACAATAATTTTTTAATCAATATGTATAGAGGTGTTTAAAATAAATAGTTTGAAGGTGTTCTTCCTTGGATATATGCCAAAATGTATGGAAGGCCAGTATTCTCATTTCGAGTGAACTGATGAAAACATAGGGAAAAACCATCTTTGTTCTATAAGACACGAGCTAGGCTTACTCTACAAAACCCTCTCCAAGGGCCTAAAGCCTAAAAGCTCACACCCTTTGACAAACAAATGATAATTTCTGCTCCCTATAAACGGTACCAATGCAATTCTCCCTCAAAGTTACATTCTCCTATAGTTTTCCTATATGTCAGTTCCTTTAATGGATGTGGCAGAGGGGAAGAAAATGGTCCAATAGCACCGCACCCATGCAAGTAAGTAAAGGGGACCCGTTTTAGAAATAAAGACATCGCGGCACTGCTACAATTCATCCTTGTAGTTGTGTGATCTATTACATGGAAAAACTAACAACACAATACCACACGATTGGCATCTTTTCAAAGTTGAATAGTACTTGTACGTAACCTACTCTATTGTCAGTGTGCTCTTCTTTCTTCTTCCTTTACTTGAATAATTCATTCATTTTAAAGGTTATTCTAGTCAACTCGTCATACTAGCCTAGTCATACTCATATTCATTCACCAGAAACTACATATACATACAATGTCATTAACTTATACTTTTCAGTTTTTACATGATAACTTTATGCCACTTTAGCTTTACCTTCAATTATATATAGCTTAATTTTTATTGCAAATTCACTCAATTATATGTGCACCCAAGACTTACAAATACATTAATGAGAAGTCAAAATAATCTTTAACACTTATAAATAAGAGATTCACCATACCATAAAAGTACCTGTTATCAACTATTTTTTCAAAAAATGTTTTATCCTGAGAGTTTCTGCTTTTGGTTTATGCCCTGCCTTCTTTTATCCTGATTTGAGTAATTTTTCTTGCTTAGTCATTGCTACCATTTCATTTAACATTAATCCAATGTGAAGTTGTGAGGTCTACATGAAGAATACAATTCCTAAAATATATTTTTATACATATCAAATATTAAATAAAATGTTATCAAGTGGCTCCAGTACTCGATAAGGGGGGTGAATTGAGAATAGAAAATTTTTGCAAATGCTTTTAAAATAAAATAAATGTTGAAGCTAATAAATAAAAGATGTGAAAAGAGAAAGGAAGAGGAAAAGCTTAAGAACAGCAAATAATAAAATATGTAATAATATTAAACTGTAGTAAATAAAGAGATAGAGAAAAAAAGAGCAGGCATAATATTTATCTTGGTTTGACCACCAAACCACTTGTGGTCTACGTCTCGTCCTCAAAAATATCTGAGATTTTTCACTATGAATACAAGCTTCAATAGGTGCTTGCTACCGTTACAAAATATAGCATTTTTCACACACAGGGACACTCCACCCTTGTGCTAAAGCCTCAGCCTGCAGGGATACCTCACCCTTATACAAACTTTGAGGGATACCTCACCCTCAATACAGAAAAGCAGAAGATAGTTGAATAAAAACTCTCACACAGAGTAAATATTACAACTTGAAGTGCTAAAAGGCTCTCTATAGATATCTCAAAGTTTCAGCAAAAAAAGCATAGAAAAAAATGTTAAGATTGTAAATCACGTTTTCAAAGCAAGCGTAAAATAAATCAGATAGCTGGGCAAAAATAGAAGAGACTCATGGTCTCTATTTATAGAGTCGAAGAAGAAATTATCAGTTAAAGCAATTAATTCACGTAATTAATATGAAATATGGATGTTTCTTTCCAAAACAGGATTCGTGTTTATTCGAATACATCTCCAGTTATTCGAACAACACGTTCTTTTCAAAACAGTTCTGAAAAAGGTTATTCGAATAACACATGGTTTATTCGAATAACACTGCCACAAAAATATTCTTGGAAAATAGCTCTATTCGAATAACATCAGGGTTATTCGAATAGCTTATAAAAAACAAGTCATTTTGAAAGGTTCTATTCGAATAACAAAAATGTTATTCGAATAACATGTGCAAAAACAGAGGCGTGCAGCAACATATTTAAAACACTATTCAAATAACTAATGAGTTATTCGAATAACTTAGTTTAAACAAAGATTTTCTAAACTTGATTTATTCGAATAAAGAGTACTTTATTCGAATAAAGAGTACTTTATTCGAATAACTCTGTATCAAAAGCATTTGAAAAAGCTTTAAGGAAAGGCCCAGATGTTTAAACACTTTTCAAAAATATTTGTATCTAATCTTGTAAAACCATGAGATATCCACAAAGATCCTCGTACAAGGAGACTCTAAGTCCTAAAGCTAATCTTGAAGATCTTGGACTTGGTCTTTTTATCATCTTCATGTTTGTTATTATCAAAACCAAACTTCATTGTAACATAGTCAAACACATTCTCCCCCTTTTTGATGATGACAAACTATCATTGAGAAAAGCATTAGTTCATAAAAATTAGAATTCACAAAGATAAAGTTTGAAGAACTTACTCCCCCTCTTTTTCAAAAGAGGTGTTTTATCAGATGTGCGCAGCTCCCCCTTTCTTTCGGAATCCAATATTTTTATTTTTACCTGACTTTTCTCAAGAATTACCTGTCATTATTTTTCTCCCCCTTTGGCATGATCAAAAAGCATAGGGGATCAAGGCAAAACATATAATAGGCATTGCAAACATATAATATTCACATAATCTCAGATAACATATAAACAGATAACATGATCAAAGCATCAATGGTATTTATATTAAATTTCCAATTACATGTATATCCAGGGCAAATACATCAAGAAATAAAACAAAAACAACACAAAGCAAAGCAGAGCCTAAAAGTAGGCATCAGGTGGCGGAGAAGGGGAGTCAGGAGCTCACTAGGTCAACAGAGTGCGAAAAGCTGTATGCTCACACTCCACACCTTCTATTCTATCAAATAGAATAGAAAAAGGTGTTCTCCATGTAGGCCTTGTTGTCCTGCAAGACTGCCATGAGTTGATCCAAGGTGACTGGATCAGGAGCAATAAGAGCAGGAACAGGCATATCAGTAGTAGGGGCAGTAGGAATGTCTTCTTGATCTTCATCTTCAACTTCATCTGGGTACACCCAGACATCAGGAGTCCAAAGCATCTTCTTCTTTTTAGAGTAAAGGATCCAAAGACATGATGGTGAGTCAGCTTTGATGCTCGCTGAGTCTCCAAGATCTGAGGATACTTGCCTAGGAAGGCAGAGACGATCAAACCATAGGGCAAATCAGTAAATCAAACTTTTCTTTGCCCTTTGCCTTCATCATATGCTTCATGATAAAGGCAGGCTAGTTAACCTAGTATCCTTTCTTGATGATCCACAACATGAAGATGTCATCCTCACTCAGGTAGGTGTAGTTGCCTCCCCAAAGTGCTAAGATGTAAGCAAAGGCATAGTGTTAGAGCCTGTCTTGGCTCTTCATTATGCCTCCCTTTACGCCCTTAGGAGGCAGGGCCAGACCAGGCTTTAGCAAGTCTTCGATGGCTTGAAGCTTCATGTACTCTTGGTCCAAGGTGTTGATATCTTCTTCTAGGTTGCGCCCAATAGTTTGCAACCTAAACAATTATTGCCAATCACTGGGTGTGATGGCAATGTGCTGATAAAAAATGTCAGAATACAGGTCTTCACCAACTATCTTCATGTTGCAGTAGAACATCTTTACCAAGTCTGGGAAAAGAAGGGCGTAGTGAGAGCAGAAGCGAAGAACACCTGTGTGGCCAGAAGGTTGAGGATGTCAAAGCTGCCTTCGTTCTAGAAGAAGTTTAGGTCCATATACTTTGGGTGCACAAGGTTACGCTCCCGAAAATGTGTAACGAAGTGACCCAGTTCATCTTGGTTGGAGGACAACCTTCTAAGATCTAAAGGGTTGTTGCAAGGAGCAATCTTCATTTGTGTGCGCTTTGCACGTGAAGAGGAGGATGCCATGGTGGGATGGTGGTTATAGTGAGAATGGATAAGAAGCAAAGGTGATGGTGATAGATATGGAGAAGGGCACGTAGAACAGAGAGGGAAAAAGGAGAGAAACTGATAGAAAGGAGAAAACAGATAGAAGGACGTTTGAAGAGCACTAGGAGTATTTATAGAACTCCTGTGTTTATTCGAATAACTAGGGTGTTATTTGAATAAGACAACGTGGAAACCAAACGGTCGTGGTGTTTCAGCCACAAGTTATTTGAATAACCCTGGGTTTATTCGAATAACAAGCTTTGTGAAAGAACTTTCTGCTAAGAATTTATTTGAATGACCCTAGGGTTATTCAAATAACCAAAAGCAGAACAAATGCCTTGATAAGATATTTATCGAATAAGGTGTGAATTATTCGAATAAGGCAGAGAAGATAAAACATAAGAGCAGAGAAACCACTTTAGGTTTATTCGAATAGATCATTGGTTATTCGAATAAAACAAGATGGCAGAGGCACAAGCAACACATTTATTCGAATAACAATGAGTTATTCAAATGAGACAGATAAAAGGAAATAAAATTGTGGTTGCTTGACTCAGTTTAGGGTTTAAGGTTTATTTGAATAACACTAATATACAACACTTCTTTTTCAGTAGTTGATGATATTTATTCGAATATCCATAGGTTTATTCAAAAAACCTATCAGAAAACAATAAAAGCACGTTCAAAAGATGCAATTTCAGAGCCAGAAACTTACCTGAAGATATTTTACTTGCAAAAAGAGAATTTGAGGATATATCCAATGCTCAAGTCAGTAAGTTCAAGATTAATAATTCAATAATAGATCAATAAATATAAACACTATATGCAAGATCGATCTAATATACCAAGTTCTCTTCTTAAGTGGAAGAAAATGTCTTTAGGCAAAGGTTTTATGAAAATATCAGCAAGTTGATTAGTTGTTTCAACAAATTCTAAAACATAATCACCTTTTTGAACATGATGCTTTATTAAATGATGTCTTATCTCAATATGTTTAGACCTTGAATGCATGATAGGGTTCTTAGTCAAGTTCATTGCACTAGTATTGTCACATCTTATAGGGATGAGATCAAGCTAAAGACCAAAGTCTAGAAGTTGTTGCTTCATCCATAGGATTTGGGCACAACAACTTATGGCTGCAACATATTCAGCCTCAGCGGTAGATAAAGCCACACTATTTTGTTTCTTGTTATGCCAAGAAACTAAAGAAATTTCAATCAAGTGGCATATTCCACTAGTGCTTTACCTATCCAATTTATATCTAGTGAAATCAGAGTCGGAATAACCAACAATACTACAAGTGGTCCCTTTGGCGTACCACAAGCCTACTTGTGAAGTGCCACTAAGATATTTCATAATTCATTTTACTGCACTTAAGTGTGATTCTTTAGGACTAGCTTAGTATCTAGCACACATGTATACACTAAACATTATATTAGGTCTACTAGCAGTGAGATAAAGAAGGGATCTAATCATACTTCTGTATTTGGTGATTTCAACAGGTTTACCTGCTTCATCCTTGTCTAAGTAGCATGAGGTGCTCATTAGAGTGTCCATGTGCTTTAAGTTATTCATTCCAAATATTTTGAGGAGTTCTTTGCAATACTTAGATTGGTTAATGAATGTTCCACTCTTTGTTTGTTTAATTTGAAGTCCAAGGAAGAAGTTGAGTTCTCCCATCATGGACATCTCGAATTTGCTTTGCATGATATTAGAGAAATCCTTGCATAGAGATTTGTTAGTGGTACTAAAGATAATATCATCTACATACACTTGTACAAGGAGAATGTTATGCTTATAATTTTTAATAAAAAGAGTTGTATCAACTTTGCCTCTTGTAAAATTGTGTTCCAAAAGAAACTTACTTAACCTTTCATACTATGCTCTAGGAGCTTGTTTTAATCTATATAAAGCCTTTTTCAGTTTGAAAACATGGTTCGGTAGTTTATAACTTTCAAAACCTAGAGGTTGTTCAACGTATACCTCCTCTTGAATAAAACCATTTAGAAAAGTGCTTTTAACAGCCATTTGATAAAACTTAAAATCCATGATGCAAGCATAAGCAAGTAACATTCTAATAGCTTCTAGTCTAGCTACAAGTGCATAGGTCTCTTCATAGTCTATTCCTTCCTCTTGATTATACTCTTTAGCTACAAGCCTAGCTTTATTTTTTATTTTTAGGCCAGCTTCATCAAGCTTGTTCCTAAAGACCCATTTGGTGCCTATAATTGGATGATCATTGGGCCTTGCAACCAATTCCCATACTTAGTTTCTTTCAAATTGATTTAACTCTTCTTGCATTGCCAAGATCCAATGTTCATCGTCAAAGGCTTCATTTAAGTCTTTAGGTTCAATTTGAGAAATGAAAGCCATATGATTACATGTATTTCTAATTGAGTTTTGAGTACTTACACCTTTGGATATATCACCTATTACTTGATCAAGTGGATGGTATCTTGAGGCTCGCCATTCCTTGGGAAGGTCTATGGCTTGTGAATTCTATTGAATTGGAGGTTCCTCTTAACTTTCTTCTTGCTTCCTTTCTTCTATCGCCTTGTCATCCAAGTGGGTTTTTGCTAAATCTTCTACAATATCATCAATAACAAAATCCTTTCTCGATCCATTTGGGTCAGTTTCGTTAAATGCAACATGAATGGATTCTTCAACAGTTATAGTTCTCTTATTATAAATTCTAAAAGCTTTGCTATGATTAGAATAACCAAGAAATATACCTTCATCAGACTTAGCATCAAACTTACCTAGGTTATCCTTTTCATTATTCAAAACGAAACATTTACAACCAAAAACATGAAAATGTGAGACATTTGACTTTCTTCCCTTGTATAATTCATATGGGGTTTTCTTTAAAATTGGCCTTATAAAGGCCCTGTTCATTACATAATAAGTTGTACTTATAGCGTCCACCCAAAAATACTTAAGAATAGTAGCATCATTGAGCATAGTTCTCGTCATTTCTTCTAAAGATCGATTTTTCCTTTCTACAACTCCATTTTGTTGTGGAGTTCTAGGGGCAGAAAAATTATGCTCAATGTCATGTTCATCACAAAAGGTTTCAAAAGCATGATTTTCAAATTCGCCACCATGGTCACTTCTTATAGAAGAAATAGAAAAACCTTTTTTTCATTTTTGATAACTTTGGCAAGTCTTTTAAAAGCTAGAAATGCATCATTTTTATTTGAAAGAAATAAAGTCCATGAAAATCATTTAAAATTAGTAAAGCATAGTAATTCCCACTAAAACCCATAGTTCTAAATGGTCTATAAAGATCTATGTGCAAAAGTTGTAAAGGTTTAGAAGTTGAAACTACATTTTTTTGCTTTAAAAGAAACATTTACTTATTTTTCCTTTTGACATGCACCACATAATTTATCTTTTATAAAATTAAGCTTAGGTAGTCCAATCACAAGCTCTTTAGAGACCAACTTTTTTAGGTGATCCATGTGAATGTGTGCAATTCTCCTATGCTATAACCATGAATCATCATTCTTATTTAAAAAGCATTTCGCATCATTTGAGGATATATCATCAAGGCTAATCATATAAATATTATTAACTCTATGACCGATGAACTTAACATGCTTATCATTTTTATCTTCAATTATGGAACAATTTGAATAAAAAATTACTCTATTTCCTTTATCACATAATTGGCTAATACTAAGTAAGTTATGTTTGAGTCCTTCAACAAGCAATGCATTATCTATTGAGGAGTTAGGACTCTTACCAACTTTGTTGATTCCCAGAATCTTTCCTTTGTTGCTATCACTATATATAACATGTCCATGATTCTTGGGAACAAGAGATGTGAACTTAGAGTCATCTCTGGTCATGTGTTTGGAGCAGCCGCTATCGAGATATCAATTTGAGCTCCTGGCCTTCAAGCACACCTACAACACATGTTTAATTTTTAACTTTTGGTACCCAAATTTTCTTGGGTCCTTGAGTGTTAGTTTTAGGAATAGTACCCTTAGGAACCCAAACCATTTTTGTTCCACTCTTTATATTCATATTTTTTCTAGCATTGCATGTTGACGCACTGTGTCCTTTCTTCTCACAATAAAAACATTTAATAAAAAGACTACTAGAAGTACTTGAATGAATAAATTTTTTTTTATAGAATTTATGCTGATTTTTGGGGTTATAACCTATCCCAGCTTTTTGAAAAATAACTCTTTATTTTCCTAACAAAAAAATTTAAGTTATCTCTTCCAAAAGTGAATTTAGAGAATGTGTTCTTTAAGTCCTCAATTTCTTTTTCAAGATTTTGGAATGATAAACAAAATGAAGAAGTTAAGATATGTGAAGAACAACTCGTACAAGTATCAATTAATCCTAATGTTTCATTTTTAATTTTTAATTTTTCAATTTCTTTGTTTAAAACAAGAATTTGATTTTCTAGAGAAGAAATTATTTTCTTGGAAGAAGAAATTAATTTTGTGAGCCTTATTGACTTTTCATGTAATTCTTCAAAAGCATTTTGTAATTCATCATAAGAAGGTAATAAGTCACAACTAGAACTTACCTCACTGTCGCTTTCTTCTTCTTCTTCTCCTTTGGCCACAAGACATAGATGGACTTCTTTGCTATCTGAACTATCAGTGAAGTCCATATCATTGTCATCCCATGCTATGTAAGCTCTTCTCCTTTTTCTGTCCTTGAAAGGCTTCTTTTCAACTTTTTTCATTTTCTTTGATAAATTGGACACTCCATCTTCATGCGGCCTGATTTTTCGCACTCGTAGCAGGTTGGAGTTAATGATGCTCATTCTCCTTTATGATAAGTCTTCTTTTGGGGAAAATGTGGTCTTCTTTGTGTTCCTTTCTTTTTTAGAAACCTTCTAAATTTCTTCACTAGGAGACTGAGGTTCTCTTCATTTAGCTCAAGGTTGTCTGCTTCATCTCCATCATTTTCATCTTCATTGTCGATATTGGAGGAGGTGTCTTTAAGTGTGATTCCTTTTTTCTTCTTGTCATTTTCTTCGTATTGGCTTAACTTGTTCTGCTTCAGCTTATGTTCATGAAGTTTCCCGAAGAGGGTAGCTAAAGTCATTGTTGACAAACCTCTCGATTCTAATATGGCTGTCACTTTGGGTTGTCAAATCCTGCTCAAACATCTCAAAACTTTATTAATCAAATATTCATTAGAAAAATTCTTTCCTAATGATGCAAGGTGATTAACAATGTGGGTGAACCTCTTTTGCATTTCCTGAATGCTTTCTCCTTAGTTCATTCTGAATAATTCATATTCACGAGTAAGAATTTATTCTCGACCTCTTTACTTCACTAGTACCCTCATAGGTGACTTGTAAAGTGTCCCACATTTCTTTAGTAGTTTTACAATTTGAAATTCTAAAAAATTCATCATACCCCAAAGCAGTGGTAATGATATTTTTAACTTTTAAATTGTGTTGAACTTTTTTCTTATCCTCATCTAACCAATCACTTCTTGGTGTCTCAGTTTTTACACCATTGATCTCTTTGGTAGGTATAAATGCACCATTTTCGATAGCATCCCATACATCAAGATCAATAGCTTCGATGAAGATTTTCATTTTTTCCGTCCAATAGACATAACCATCCCTATTGAAAAAGGGTGGTCGATTTATGGAAGATCCCTCTGAGAAACAATTTGAGGAAGTCATGTTCTCTTAAAGCTGCTAAACTCTTTAAACAAGAGTCTAACTCAAATACCACTTGTTACCAAATGGCTCCAGTACTCAAGAGGGGGGTGAATTGAGAATAGAAAATTTTTGCAAATGCTTTTAAAATAAAACAAATGTTGAAGCTAATAAATAAAAGATGTGAGAAAGAGAGAGGAAGAAGAAAAGCTTAAGAACAGCAAATAATAAAATATACAATAATATTAAACTGCAGTAAATAAAGATATAGAGAAGAGAAGAGCAGGCACAGTATTTATCCTGGTTCAACCACCAAACCACTTGTGATCTACGTCCAGTCCTCGAAAATATCTGACATTTTTCACTATGAATACAAGTTTCAATAGGTGCTTGCTACCGTTACAAAATAGAGCACTTTTCACACACAGGGACACTCCACCCTTATGCTAAAGCCTCAACCTGCAGGGATACCTCACCCTTATACAAACTTTAAGGGATACCTCACACTCAATACAGAAAAGCAGAAGATAGATGAATAAAAACTCTCACACAGAGTAAATATTATAACTTGAAGTTCTAAAAGGCTCTCTATAGATATCTCAAAGTTTCAACAAAAAAGCACCAAAAAAAAATTGTTAAGATTGTAAATTACGTTTTCAAAGCAAGCATAAAATAAATCAGATAGTTGGGCAAAAATAGTAGAGACCCATGGTCTCTATTTATAGAGTCAAAGAAAAAATTAGCCGTTGAAGTAATTAATTCACATAATTAATATGAAATATGGTCATTTCTTTCCAAAACAGGATTCGTGTTTATTTGAATACATCTCCAGTTATTCGAATAACACGTTCTTTTCAAAACAGTTCTGAAAAAGGTTATTCGAATAACACATGGTTTATTCAAATAACACTGCCACAAAAATATTTCTGGAAAATAGCTCTATTCGAATAACAGTAGGGTTATATGAATAGCTTATAAAAAATAAGCCATTCTGAAAGATTCTATTCGAATAACAAAAATGTTATTCAAATAACATGTGTAAAAACAGAGGTGCGTAGTAGCATATTTAAAACACTATTCGAATAACTAATGAGTTATTCGAATAACTCAGTTTAAACAAAGATTTTCTAAACTTGATTTATTCGAATAAAGAGTACTTTATTCGAATAACTCTATATCAAAAGCATTTGAAAAAGCTTTGAGAAAAGGCCCAGATGTTTAAACACTTTTCAAAAACATTTGTATCTAATCTTGTAAAACCATGAGATATCCACAAAGATCCTCATACAAGGAGACTCTAAGTCCTAAAGCTAATCTTGAAGATCTTGGACTTGGTCTTCTTATCATCTTCATGTTTATTATCATCAAAACTAAACTTCATTGTAGCATTGTCAAACACATAAAATACTTAACAAATGATGAGATAAGAATTGATTATTTTAAAAGTTCTCAATTTATAGATCACTATAGTGTGATCTTCACAATAGGGAGATGGTACTCTTGATATGCACAATTAGATTATTGCATATTTCAGAGTAATCTCCCTCTACAATTCAAATTTTACTATACAATAAACCTGACAGCATAGATTTAAATTTTATGTCACATATTATATACACAAAAATTTCTTCCATGCTATTGATTCATCATATCATATGTGTAAGACCTATGCAACAATCAATCACCTATGTAATGTCTATCTTTCTTTTTTTTGACTTTCTCTTTTTATTTCTTACCTCTGTATTGTCTTAGTTTTCTGTTGCTATTCTCTTTTCTTTCTAATCCTTGGATATGAGGGCATATGGGTGAATGGTTCTTTTTTTTTTCTACTTGTAACAAAGAGTCCATCTCTGTGATGGGGTGAAATCTGAATTAAAAAAAATTAACAGACTTTAGGAATGAAAACTTAGTAAGGATAGTTTATAGTTTTAACTGCTATTGTTGGTTTTAACAAGAACGTATTGATAGGATTTTTGTTTATATTGTTACTAATTTGTAACCAGTACTGTGATGATTCTTGAAATATTTAGAATGGATTTGATTAATTTGGTACTTTTTTTTATGACTATGGCATAGGAAATAATCATGACTATGCTAAAACAAGGGTCAATAGCCTTTAAGACTTCTTTATAAGTCATTTATTGCAGAATTCAAGAAGCAAAAAAGGAGTTGTTAATGGGTTGGTTGTTTTAGTAGTGTCTATTAAGGGTGAAGAATGAAAGGGGAAGATGGCTTTTTTTAGGAAGATGGTTTTTTTTATTTGCATTCTTAGTAAGTCTATTCAAGGCAGAATCTCATCATTTTCTCAATTTCTTCTCTATTTGGTTGGTGTCCCCAGTTGGTGGTTGCTGCCCTTATCTCAGCTAGGGTGCCAGCAAAAAATGGCACTTGACAATAATCATATAGAGTAGCTACTTGTTCTTTTTTAATTTGCTGCATATATCTAGCAATAGTTATGTTATTTGAATTTATTTGCTGTTATGTTACTTGAATTTCTCTCTTCAAATTAATTGTTAGCAATTAGATGTTATAAGTTGATCATTCATCTACTAATGCTTGACATAACTCTTTAGATTAGGAGGGATCAACCAAACAATTTTATTGGTTATTGGATTAGTTTTAGCCTTAAGACCAGAGTGTTCTACTTTACATATTCATTAATTTGCTAATAATTGACAAAACTCCTTACAAGTGGTGGAATTAACCATGAAATTTTTTTTGTCATTAGACTTATTTGTAAGAATAGATCTTTGAATTAAGGTATACTCAGTGCATTTGGGCTTTCTTGCCACAAGTTTTGCATATAAAATTGTTGTAGTTATAATTTAATAGATAATTAGATAATAGATATCTCTTGCCTGATGCGTCGGACCTAACATTATGCTTTGTGTGTATTTGGATAATTTAGTTTTCAACTTTATAGAATTGACAGTTTGCTTAGAAATTCTTTTTCCTGATCTCAATAATGGTTAGGAAATAGCTTGATAATACAAAGTTTGTGCATTTGACAATCTTAGTAAGAAGCCATTTAGGAGCAATAAATTCTGTATCTGCTACTTAAATAATTGCTTTGCAGTTTGAACCTTCGTAAAAAGGAACATTTTGCTGGAAAGTAGTTGAATGTTGTGGGTCATTGATCTAAGGAATGTCTCTCATAAATGACTTATGTTCGATTCTTAAATAAATATTGTGAAGGGAAGAAATTACCACTTCACTCCTAGTTTAAAAGGAAGTTGAGATTTTTAAGCAGGCTCTAAAATGAGTCCGTGACCACCTAACTTTTTTTCATATCTTACTGTTCATCAAAAAGAAAAAAAGATGCACTTTTATTCTAAAAGGAGTTGGGCTTCAACCAGATAACATGGGTGTTCTGGACTGTGATCCGAAATCCCGCTCTACAGGATCAACCTGGCATGCACATTGCCTGACTCCTCCAAGGATGACATAACGGGAGACTCATAAGGTAGTCCGAACCTCAGAAGACAGAACGCCAAGCGGTATTAGGCCATGATATCATGATTGATAGATTCATGCAGAGGATAAATCCCTAAATATCCGTAACTGCTAATCATCAACTTATGATATTATAGGACTCATAATTATTCTTGATGGCTAAATCATTTCTATATCTTAATCCCAAATTTACAGGGATATACCCGATAATAATGGGAAGGTGATCTTTATCAGGATACTAATCCCAAATTACCTACATCCAATAAGGATCCTATTAGGATTCTACATGCGTTCTATAAATACAAGGCTAAGTGATCAAAATAAGGTAACCCTTAATCCAATCTCATAAGCCTACTTGTGCACTGCCTGACTTAAGCGTTGGAGTCCCTTTGCAGGTACCTACCCTCTATGCAATACGCTCAGCTACTGTTGCTCAAGGAGGAAATCACCGTGTACGTGCCTAATTCAGGTACCCTCTAAATCTACTTCAGAATATTAGCGTTGATAGTGGGGAACCTTAAATTTCTAATCCCACCCAATCATGGTGAACATGAGGCAAAATTCAAGAAGAAACACTGCACAAACCTCTATCAACCAAAGGCAAGATCCTGATGTGCAACGTCCACCACTCCCACTGCCTCCACCTGTGGCTCAAACCTCCGCTGTGAGAAATTAGGCACCCAAAACAGAAAGCTAACGTGATGGCCACTCTACCTCCACTTCTGATGAGTCCTCCAACCCATCACGTAGGATTTCTATTAGGGAAATACTTGAATTCCCAGCTCAAGGAGGTGACCGGAGCATTCAACAACGCAGGATTCCGGTGCACCAGCGTTTGGGAATGCCAAACAATGAGGTTGATGATCGTGCATCCCGTTCTAAATGTGCACAACAATCTCGTGCTTCTCGATGCCAATTCCAAGACATATTACAACAACATATGGATATGCTGAACAGCCAATTTCAGAGGTTGGAAGACATGCAGCGCGCCATGCATAAAAACCAATCTATGCCACATCGTCGTGACAGGAGGACCAACTTGGAAAATAATCAAATGAGGGTTCACGCTGGTAATAGAATTCCTAATACCTAGACAGATAACCAGAATCGTGGATTAATGGAGCAACCTTTCTCCGACCAACTTATGGAGTACTGGGTTCCTAGGAACTTCAAGTTTTCGCCAAACTTGGAAATTTATGATGGAACCACGGACCCCCAGGAACACATAAATTCCTACAAATAATCCTTATGTTTCTATGACAGATCTATGGAGTTATTGTGTCAAGTGTTCCCTCTCTTCCTCAAAAAGGGAGCCCTCAAGTGGTTTACCAACCAACCAAGGGGGACCGTGGTAGATTGGTCAGATCTTAAACAACGTTTTCTGCTGCAATACACCACCAGTAAGGAGCAACCTAGATCCATCGAGTCCCTGGCCAAAATTCACTAAGGAAAAGACGAGACCTTCCGAGATTATGTCAGGTGATTCATGGCAGCTTGCACCAACGTAGAAAATTTTGAGGATAGGATAGCCTTACATTATGCCAGAAGCGGTCTCCAAGTAGGTTTTGAGTTCGTTAAGTCGTTGGAAAAAAAGAAATCAGATAATCTGACCAAATTTTAAAAACGATTTGAGAAATATGTCTAATTGGAGGAGGCAATAGAAGACCACAGGAGGTGGGACAAAGGTGAGCCCTCCCACCAGAAGCCTAACCAAAATTCCTCAAGGCCACGACCACCAAAAGGTAGCCCACCCTGGAGGAATTATTCTGACTATACTCCCCTGAACACACCTCAAGAAACAATCCTGAAGGAAGTGATGCACACAGAGTTTCAAAATGTCTAGAGATTGCCTCCTATCAAGAAGTACAAATAAAAGGATCATTCCAAGCATTGCACATGGCATAAGGGCTACGACCATGATATGAAGGACTACTATCAATTACATGATGCCATTGAATTTTTAATCAAGGCCGGACGCTTGTAGCAGTATATACTTCATGTCCAAAATAACAAAGGAGATAATAGACGCAGAAATAATAGACGCAGTCCACGTCGGAGTCCATCCCCTTAGCACAGAAGAATGACAAGAAGTCCCAGGAGAAGATCTCGGACCCCACCTCGCTAAGATAATAACAATCGGTAGGATAGAAATAAGGATGCTCCCCCCGGTGATAATGATGACCATCGCTCCGAGCCCAATAGAACAGTCCATACCATTGCCGGTGGCTTTGCCGGAGGAGGATCTTCAAATGGAGTTCGGAAGAAAGCTCTTAGAATGGTTGTTTTTAGCGTAGTCCACTCAAAACCTAGGGCACAAGCAGAAGGTAGAAAGACGCCTCTTATCACCTTCTTAGATGAAGACTACGATAGTATTATCCCAGATCATGACGATCCACTTGTCATCTTCGGAGTAATTTCCAATGCCGAAGTCCACCAAATTTTGTTGACCGGGGGCGTTCAGCAGACATTATGTTCCTAGATCTCTATCAGAAGCTAGAGCTTCCACAATCAGACTTGACTCCTCATGTTAGAGAATTGACAGGTTTCACGGGCGAGAAAATCACCCCGGTCGGATACTACGAAACCCACCTGACCCTCGGATCATCTAAACTTTTCAAGACGGTCAAGGTAAAGTTTTACAATATCATCCTAGGTCATACCTCTCTGAACGCACTTGGCGCCGTGGTATCTACCACCCACCTCGTGATGAAGTTCCTCAATAAAAGCAATGACATCGTCACTATTAAAGGTGATCAAACTACTGCCAGAAAATGCTACAATGAGAGCCTAAAAATTTATAAATCACCCTAGAAGGAGAGATCTGCCATTCCCGGCCCGGTCCTTGATCAGGTTAACATACTAATGACTGAGTTAGACGTCAGGGAAGAAATTCGGGGTACTCGACTCCAGCCAGAAGATGAACTACAATCTCTCTAGCTTGGGCCAAACCCAAAATAGGTTACTAAGATCGGAGCACGTCTGGATGTAAAATAAAAACAATAATTGTTAGAGCTTTTGTTAAAAAATAGAGACCTTTTCACATGGATGTCATCCGACATACCCAGACTTGACCTCACCTTTATTTGTTACCATTTGTCAATCAAAGAGGGTGCCAAGCCAGTCGCTTAAAAGAAAAAAAGGTCAGACCCAAGAGGCAGCAAGTCGTTGAAGAACAAGTCAAGGAGCTACTAAGTGGTAACTTCATCAAAGAAATCTCCTATACTACATGGCTCTCTAACGTGGTTTTGGTAAAGAAATCCAATGGGAAGTGGAGAATATGTGTAGACTATACTATCTGAATAAAGCCTATCCTAAGGACCCATACCCACCCCCCAATGTGGACAAACTAGTGGATGGCTCCTTAGGATTTAGATGGCTTTCGTTCATGGATGCATATTTCGGGTACAATCAGATTCTCATATACGCCGGAGATGAAGACAAAATCGCCTTCATTACTGATAGGGCGAGCTACTGCTACAAGGTCATACCTTTTGGCCTAAAGAATGCAGGGGCCACCTACCAGAGGATGATGAATAAGGTTTTTGAAAACCAAGTGGGGAAGATGCTAGAAGTCTATATAGATGACATGATAGTGAAAATCCCACAGGGTGGATCGCACACGGCAAACCTCGAGGAAGTATACAAACAAGTCTAAAAGTATAACATGAGGTTGAATCCAAAGAAGTGTGTCTTCAGGGTCCATGCTAAAAATTTTTTGGGGTTCATGCTAACCCAGTGAGGAATTGAGGCCAATCCCGACAAGTGTCAGGCCATCCTCAACATGAGAAGCCCCCAAAACATCAAAGAAGTACAACAGCTCACAGGGTGCATAGCGGCCCTCACGATATATCTAGCCAAGGCCACTTACAAGTCTCTCCCCCTGTTCAAGCTACTCAAGAAGGGGAAAGGATTCGAATAGACCCAAGAATATGAAGACACCTTTGTGTCCTTAAAAAAAATCTTGTCCTCCCCTCCTATTTTGACAAGGCTAGATATCGGAGAGATACTCTACTTGTATCTATCCATCCATGATGAGGCTGTAAGCTCAGTGTTGATCTGGGAAACTAGTGAAGGATAAAAGCTGATCTACTTTGTAAGCAAGGTCCTGCAGGGCCCCAAGCTTCGGTATCAAAAGGTAGAGAAAGTCACTTTTGCACTCATTATCACAGCAAGAAGACTTCGACAGTACTTTCAATGTCACCAGTAGTGGTATGAACAAATCAACCCATCCGACAGGTGCTATATAAAACAGACTTGGCCAGATGAATGATTACATGGTTGATCGAGCTCTCAGAGTTTGGGATTACCTATGAACCACGGCTTGCAATAAAATCCCAAGCATTGTCCGACTTCCTATCAGAGCTCACATTGGACCACGGTGACCCTAAGGGAGCCTCTTGGACCATCTTCGTCGACGGGTTGTCGAATCCCAAGGGAAGTGGGGCCGGGGTGATATTGGATAATTCAAAGGGATTTATCCTGGAACATTCCCTGAAGTTTGAGTTCCTAACCTCGAATAATTAGGCTGAGTATGAAGCCTGCATCACTGGGTTGATAATGGCAAAGGATATAGGGGCTACACGGATCATACTCTGCAGTGATTCCCAGTTAGTAACTTCCTAAATTCGAGGAGAATATCAAGCTAAGGAGCCTCTCCTATAGAAATACTTGATTAAGGTCCAAGAACTCCTTAAGGGCTTTGAGGAGATCAAGATAGAGCATATCCCGAGAAAATAGAACTCCAAGGTAGACCTTTTGTCTAAGTTGGCCAGCACCAAGAGCCTTGGCAACAATTGGTCCATAATCCAAGAAACTATCTCCCAACCCTCTATCGTGGATCATGACATGTTCCAAGTGGAAGAGCATGAGTCATCTTGGATTACTACTATATTGGGCTATCTGCAGCACGAAACTATACCACCAGACCCAAAAGAAGCCTCCAAATTGGTAAAGACCGTTGTCGGGTATACTATCTACAATGGTCGTCTATACTACCATGGTTTCTCATCCCCTCTTCTAAAGTGCTTAACTCCAAAGGAAGCAGAATATGTTCTAGCCGAAGTCCATGAGGGAAGCTGCGGTCACCATTTAGGAGGCAAAGCCTTAGCCCAAAAAGTATTAAGGGCAGGATATTATTGGCCAATGATGGAAGCTGACTCTCAAACACACGTTCAGATTTATGATAAATGTCAGTGCCATGCAGATCATTATCAGACTCCCTCTGAAGAATTGTTCACGACCTCGATGCCATGGCCCTTTTATAAGTGGGGTATAGACATTTTGGGTCCCTTTCCTCAGGCCCCAGGTCATCTTAAGTACTTGGTGGTAGCGGTTGATTATTTTATAAAATGGATTGAGGCCGAACCACTGGCTACCATTACCTCAACATAAATCTAGAAGTTTACTTGGCGCCACATCATTGCTAGGTTTAGCGTTCCAGAATCCATTGTAACAGACAACGGTGATTAATTCAAAGATAAAAGCTTCAAAGAACTATTGGTCGGCTTAAAGATAAAAACACCATAGCAGCTCCGTTGAGAACCCCAAGACAAACGGACAAGCTAAAGCCGCCAATAGGATCATCGTGCCAGATATGAAAAGAAGGCTAGACGAAGCTAAAGGGAACTGGGTCGAGCATCTTGATCATGTTCTCTGGGCTTACCGGACTACTCCCCATTCCACTATGGGAGAATCACCTTTCAAATTGACTTTTGGTTGTGAAGCCATGATTCCGGTAGAGATTGGAGAACCAAGCTGGCACTACTAACACTTCTCACCTGATAACAATCCCAGTCTAATCAGAGAAGACATGGACTTACTAGAAGAAAGAAGAAATGTGGCTCACATACGGGATGTCGCCCTTAAACCAAAGATGGTGGCTAGGTACAATAAGAAAGTGGTCTCAAGAAAATTCCAGCCGGGTGACCTAGTGCTCGGGAGAGCCGACATAGGAGGGAAAAATGCCTCCCAAGGGAAATTAGCCCCTAATTGGGAAGCCCCTATCGTGTCGTCACTAGTATGGGCAAGAGAGCTTACATCCTGGAAAAGTTATCTGGCACCCTAGTCAAGAATTATTGAAATGTGGATAAGTTAAGAAAATAATATAGCTAAAAACCCACAATGGCCTAGCCCTCTAGTAGAATTACATTTGATCCGTCCTAGTTTAGAATAATATGCTTTGTATGGACTTTTGTCCCCCTCCAATATCATCAATAAAATAGAGTCATTCAGATATCAGATTTCGTTCAACACACAACTTTGACTGTTAAAAGGTCAACTAAATAGGAGGCAGTACGGATCATATGTACACACTCTTTCTTTATACCTAAGCCTGGAAGGGATCCCATAAATCTAAATGGTTATTAGGGTACCCCAGGTAAGGTTACATAATATTTATGCCTAAGGTAAAAGGGTTTTAATATAATATACCCTGAACCAAGGCGTTATTCTTACCTATGTTTGCGATTCCAAATACTTCCTATAATAAGTACTGGAATATGGATTAAGGTATTATTTTGCCTAAGTCTAAAATTTCACAACAGTTGATTGTTATAAATGTCAGATTACAGACTAAGGAGTTATTTCTACCTAAGTCAAGTGGAATACCATTCACTCAATGGTATGAGTATAGGATCCCGGACCATGGTTTTCCTATGACAAAAAGATTTTTCTAAGCCCATTAAAACGACTGTGAAAATGGGCGTTGGACCTAAGTCAGACTATGAAAACCAAGAAAATAAATAGCGAAATAGAGTAATTAATTATAAGACCCCACTGGGGGCAATCATTTGTACAAAAAGTAAAACCCCACGCAGGGGGCAAAAAAAAGGGCAAAAGCTCAGACCCCGGTTTCCTCTCCCTCCGGTTTCTGGGCAATATTTGAGGTGTCACCAGGAGCACTCAGGACAAGATCTTTTGCAAAGACCAGATAGCCATTATGGAAGATTTTATCCTGGGTAACATCGTCCAACACAAGAGCAACCCCAGGATTGAAGTATTGGATTTGAGCCACGACATTCTGGAATTGTTCTCCCCCGATCTTTCCAGATATTGTGTCCATTTCCTCTACTTCCTTTTTTAGCTGAACTATCTCAGCCTCCCGGGGGCCAATGGTCTTGTTGGCCTCGAGCTTCTCGGCCTTCCTGGTGGACTCAGAGTCGGCCAATGCCTTCTCCAATTCGATGATCATTGCCTGAGCATCCTCATTTAATTTAAGGGTCGCGCTCAGTCTCTAGCCAACTTCTTCCTTTTCCTTCTTCAGGGTCTTCAGCTCTTTCGATGCCCTCTTATCAGTATCCTTAATAGTCTTTTCGATTATGTGGATCTCGACAGCTGCCCGGAGAGCTTGACGTTGAAGTCTAGCCAAGGTTTGGGCCAGACCTTGCTTGGTAATATGCTGTCTGACCTCACTGCTCAAAAGCCATCCAACAATAAAGGGGCCGGCCTCAGAGTGCCCCGTGATGTTGGTAAGGGGTCCTCCCTTTCTCTATCATCACCCTACGATGACCTCCCATCTTGTTCAAGAGGTCCTTTGACAGCTTGCCTCTTTCTCCCTTGAAGGTTTCAGGTGGGAGAACCCGATTGACTTACTTTCTCCCCAACAATAACTCCTTGGCTAGAGGACGCCAGGGCGACAATGGAAGAAGAGGCCGCAGACTTCGCCTATTTTCTCTGGGATCTTGCAGCATACAAGGAAACCACGGAAGACCCATAAGTCATGTTGCTAACTGAAACAAAATAGAAACAAGTACACAGTCAGCACAGTAAAAAAATATTGGTGCATAAAGATAAAGTTCAAAAACCTAGGGTCACTATAGGTAATAACACCCTAATTCCTACCTAATAAAGCAAAGAGAATATCATCACCAGGGTACAGAGAACATCCTTAATATTGATGTTTCCATGCTGCTCAGCATATCGGGCTATGAATCTGACAAACCTAAGCTCCTCGGGGTCGAGATCCCCCTCTTCTTTTTCAATTAAACTGAGGGGGACACCCCAGCAGTCTCGCGTCCAGTAAAGTAGAAATTGCGGCTCCCCGTCGGGTTTAAGGAAGAATGGATGACATCCCTCTGTGGCTTTGACTTTGAAAAACGTAGTCTTGAATTCTTTAAAGCTCTTTTCGAAAACATCAAAGGACTTATGACTAGGCCGAGACCGGATGACAAGCTAACTTGTTTGCTTTACCATCCCCTGAGTGTTTATTCAAGTGTAAAAGTAAAAAAAAGTATTAACAAAGCATTAAAGACTCATTAACCGGTAAAATCTCTCGAAGGAGATGATGTAACCCTAGCCATTAGGATAGATCTGGGATGGGGCCACATGTAGAATCTAGAGGACGGCAATTTGGAAGTCAAAAAATGGCATTCGAAGCCCTAGCTTGAGGAAAAAGGGCTCATACAAGAACATAAAGTGTAAACCAGCTTCTCGGCAGGAACACACCCTTTCATTCCAGTCTGAACAAATGACTTGGAATTCGTTATCCCATGCTTTGTTCACGGATAACTCCAAGACGAATAATGATTCTCGGAGTACAGCTTCACTTGAAAACTTAGACTGACAATTTCATACGTCGTCCACCACCCATAGGTATACCAGCCCGGGACCTCACTGAATTCGAATCAGCTCATCCTCTATTGGATTGTGGATGTTGTGGAACGGTGATTGGATTCTAGCCTTTTTTCCTCTGGCCATGGAGATCCTGAGAACACCCAAAGGAGTCGGTAAGCAACTGTTTGAATCAATAATGCCATGTATTCAAACACAAAAGGGAGAATGAAATAATTCAAAACCCCCTTATCGACTTTCTGTCCCACCAGAGATTAAGTTTCTAGGGGAACTCCTCTACCGTGCTTGGCATGGTGAAGACGATGTTCCAGGGAGGCGATGAAGTTTATGTAAAGGTCAAAAATGACTAGACCCTATTTCATGAAAAGTAAGAACAGAAATACACTACTACTCTACATTTCAAAAAGCAATGAGAACTTTGAAAACAAAAATGACAGCAGGATTAAAGGAGAGCTACTTATTGTGCAAAGATAAAGAGCACTTGAACAATGGAGAAGCTAGGAACGGTTGGAAAGTACCCAAAAGAGCCAAAGCTTTTGCTGCACGGTGTTCTCAGTAAAGTTGGTCAAAATTAGTAAGGTGAGGAAGACGAGCCGTTGACTCTTATTTATAAAGGGTTGAACAGTTAGGGAACATTTTTGTCCTCTTTACATCGCGAGTTCAAAAGGTGCTCATCATGGCGCACGAAGCTCTAGGCACATCCCTCTAATAAAATCACACCACGTGGCCCATACAGCTGTAATAGCAGTTGAAAAGATGATTGTGCAGTGACTCAAAGCGTCATACAGATGTTAAAAGAAGAGCCCGAACTTTTTCAATTGATCCAGGCTTAAAACCGTGGTGTCCATTTGGTTAACAGTACGGAATAAGAACGTATGCCGGGACGCAATTGCTATGGTATTATGCCATAATGAGCATTGGACACACCCCAGTAATATTATCACGGTGTTATGCCAGAATAAGCATTAGATTTATTACAGCAGTATTATCTCGGCAAGAAACATGGAAATACAGGACAAGTATGGAACATAAAGTCTTTATTGATTCATTCTTATTCCATACATCGTCATACATCCGAAAAAGAAGAAAAAGAAAATATTGAGACATGGAATGTAAAAGAGCAGCTCGGGGGAAGAAGCAAACGTCTCCAGCAGCCTGAATCATGCCACGTCCACATCTCCAAACCCCGATCTTTTGAAAAAGTAGATTGGCTTTGAAGAACATTGCCAAACCGGAATCACGACGCCAGAACCAATGCCAAAGTCCTTTGTAATTCCTCCTCTATAGTGTAAATAAAGACTAGGGCACTCTCTCCTTTGTTAGACGGGGCACGACCTTTCATGCAGAAGAACATTCCACTAGCCTCAACCATTCCAAGTTGCCTCAAGTCGTAGAGCTGCTCCAATAGTCTCTCCACCCTGGAACAGACTAAAGCCACTCTGAAACAAAATTACTCTGCTAACTTACTCCCCTTACCTTCTTAGCAGATGACGGTAGAGGCGGATACCCGGTGCTTCCTTGAAAGTAAGTCCAAGAAAGCAAACCGTCCTAAGTTGTTCCCAGAGGGTTTTTCCTTCCGAGAAGGATGATTCTCCACTATGTCAACCCGGTCAAGCATTGGAAATCCCTTGGAGAAGGGAAAAGGGGTTGGTTAGAGCATTTTGCAGGTTCGCTATGCATTGGACCATGGGCGCATCACTCCATGCTAGTGAGCTGGGCTAGACACTCTCATGTATACCGGGAGAGAAAGGCTCCCGCCTTCCCAAATGCATAGCAACCCAGTTTTAAGCCAAGAAAGAAAGGCTCCTATCAAAAGGAAAAAATGTTCGAAGAAAATCAAACATCTTCAAGAACTTCAGAAAAAATAAGAGTATAATCTCTGCAAAAGATAAAGTTCTCTTCACAAACATGGAGAATGAAGAAAAGACTACTCTCATTCTCTCGAAAGAAACTATTTTTATGTGAATGAAAAGCAAGAGGAATGCAAAGGAAGGGAATGCTAGTTCTTGAAGAAGCATTCTCTACTTATAGGGCGCATGAGGCATTCTGATTGATCCTATAAAAGGTGATCTGACCTCGTGACGTCAGCAAAAATAAATGCTTCAAATCCCTGATTAGTTACAAAGATAGGGAGCAGTTGAGAAAATTCATATGAAACTGATATTCTCTTCAAAGAATCACTAATTCCCAATATAGTCCAAGCATCAGTTTCCCAGAGAATCTCAGACTGTTACCACCAGCCAATTTAGAGATCGCGCACGGAATCCGTGCCAAAGATATCTCGAAGAATCCCTAGTACTCTTACTTGAGGCAATGATCTTTAATCATATCAAGATAGATTATAGACCAGTAATCATCCGAAATCTGACATCTACTCACCGGACTACCATGTTGGCCATATGACGATTGATCCGTTTGAAACTTGACCCTCATCTCTCATCCAAGTGCTAAGTTAGGGGTAACTATTCTGGACCATGATTTAGAATCCCGCTCTATGGGATCAACTTGGCATGCATACTGCCAGACTCCTCCAAGCTTGGCATAACGGGAGACTCATAAGGTAGTCCGGACCTTGGAAGACAGAACGCTAAGTGGTATTGGGCCATGATATCATGATTGATAGATTCATGTAGAGGATAAATCCCTAAATATCTATAACTATTAATCATCAACTTACGATATTATAGGACTCATAATTATCCTTGATGGTTAAATCCTTTCCATATCTTAATCCCGGATTTACGGGGATATACCCTATAATAATGGGAAAGTGATCTTTATTAGGATACTAATCCCAAATTACATGCATCCAATAAGGATCCTATTAAGATTCTACATATGCTCTATAAATACAAGGCTAAGTGATCATAATAAGGTAACTCTTAATCCAATCTCATAAGCCTACTTGTGCACTGCCTGACTTGAGCGTTGGAGTCCCTTTGTAGGTACCCACCCCCTTTGCAATACGCTCAACTGCTGCTGCTCAAGGAGGAAACCATCGTGTACGTGCCTAATTCAGGTACCCTCTAAATCTATTTCAGAACAATAGGTAAACATAGGTCCTTCTGGGATTCAACTCTCTTTTGAGTTAAGAGTAAATAAGTATGGCTCTGTCCCATCGGATTTATCAATTCCTGGTAATAGAGACCAAATCTTCATCAATTAGTACCTTTGAGTCTTTGACCTTTTGAGCACGGGACAGGACAATCCCTTCCAAGTGACACAAATTGTTCCATTTAAAAAAGGTAAAATCGTTATGCATATATAACTTGCTTGAGACTTTGAGACTGAGACAAAATGATATAGGAAAAAATATTTTAGACATACTTTAAACTCATTCTCTACGTGGGTGCCCCATTAATTTTTCTACTCCAAGAGGTGAGCACACACACTTGTGATATTTCAAAGAAAGTGACACTTGGCATCTAAAATTTTTGAAGTGCTTAAGATTGACAATGTTTCCAATGATGTCAACAATGTCAAATTGATTACCCAATGGAACTTGAAATTGACACTAGTTAAGCTAAATTAGATTTGTGTATAATATTTTTGTGAGTTACTGGTCGGGTTGACAATTATTGTCTTTATAGTGCATCATTTTGGTTTGTCTAATAATGTATAGTTGCTAATTTATGATTAATTGTTCATTTTTACACCTCAGGTATTGGAGTTAAATTCATATTTAACAATGAATTCCTAGTTGTACAAACAGGTATGCTTTTCTAACAAACATCAATTACTTTTGATTGGAGTGACTGTTTGATTCAGGAAAGGTCATCTATTCCACCCTTTTGGGTCTGTTGATGAGACTAGAAAAGAATATGTATTAGATTTATAGACTTTTGAGTCTAATTTTTGTGATCATATATAGTCCATAAATCAATATAGAATATATAGTGATTATTAAATCTACTGCAGGGTATCTGCATGTGTCTGATCTGAACCCTTTTGGTTCTTAATAGTACTTATTAAGGACATACCTATCCTGAAATTAACTTCTTCTCACAGCCAAGTGCTTTGGAAGTTGATGCCTCCTGTCTTCTTCATTTAAGAAAACTATTCTTCTTATTGAACCTTCTCAACTTTTTTTCTTTATGGGCTCTCCACTAGGCCTAAAAAAATGTTGTGTTTTTGAATCGCATTCTTCTAGGGTGACCCCTCCAACCACTCACAATGCACATGCATGAACAGAAATGCAGATATAGAGTTATACACACACATGTGACTAATTATGCATATAATTTTGCATACAAGATAGCAAGCATGTGCCAACGTTTTTGCTTAAGCAAGCACACTATTATTTTTTTGTGCTTGAGAATTTGTGAATTTTACTCATTGATAAATATTTTACTTACTTTTTTCAAATTTGTTGAAGTGTTTGGCAAATGAGAATGATGAAGATGTCACTCAAGTTGATTAATTCATTACAACTCGCTTGGAAACAAAAGGAAAGGAATTGGATTTAGAAACCAAGTGTGTAATTGTAAGTTATATAGTGTAAAATTATAAAAAAAATGTAAATTTTTATGGATGTTTAACATTATGTTTTAATGAGTGCTCAATCTTTTTGCAAGATAAAGTTCAAGATCAAATTGAAAACTCTAGAGAGAATGCTAATGAAGCCTTTCAAGCTGTGTTCGGCAAGGAAAGGCCAGGGAGAGTTCATGGGTATGGAAAAGGTGTCACTAAAACTAGTTTAAAATTGGATGCTAAAATTGACGTTGTAAAGCGCAAGCACTCTGAAGAAATGTTAACCTTGAAAATTGAGATGAAAAATCAGAAGCAGGACACTGATAATCAGATGAATAACATGAAGAAACAAGTAGAGGGATTAGAAAATCTTATGAAGGCTTTGCTTGAAAGAGCTAGCCCCGGTGTGAATTTGGAAGACTTGGCACCTTTAATGCGCTCATCTCCAGCTAATGCGAATAGTGCACCTAACATGTATAAAAATGGTCTTCCACGCTCTTCTACGTTGATGCATATTCTAAGCCAAGAAATGGTAATAACACATGTTGATTTACAATGGTGATTTGAACTTTGTTTCAAGTTCAGTTTGATATGAATGGATGGGTTATTGTTCTAGTTTTATTCTTGATCTTTGCATATTAATTTGACTAATGAAAAGGATGCAATATCTTTTAATGAATAATGGGAGCATTAATTGGTGCTAGAATCCTTGGTTGTTTGATTTTGGTTTTGCATAATGGTGGTCTAGTCTCTCTTAATTAGTAGGCAACATAATGCAACATGAATGTTTGAAATGATGTTATATAAACATAGGATTACATACTTGAAGCTATGTTTGTGCTTTAATTCTTATTGTAGTACTGCAATGTTACAATTTTACATAGCAGTTTTGTGGCTTGAAATCTGTAGATTGGCTAAGTGCCACTGAAAATGCTAGAATGGCCCAGTACTACAATAACCAAGAGAAATAATATATGAGGACAAAGGTATTAGGATATGCATTGCGAAAAGTGTTAACCTTTTGGCCACACTTAAGAATTAGAGCACAAATATTAACAAGAGGAGCAGGTGTCAAATAAATTATTAGAGAGGGGTTGTAGCTTTGGCCTAAAGGGGACTAAATTGAGGATTGAGAAAAGCCATGTAGAAATTGTACTCTTTATTATTATTGAATTTTACTGTCAATTTCTTCCTGATTTGTGTGTATTCTTTATTTCGCAAAATTTTCCTGTTGTCATCCTTCAATTTGTACTAACTACTAACTAAGCATTATTGATTCATAAGTTGAATTTCTTAGTTAATTAGTAGTTACAGGGTGTGTAAATAACACTTTAATATTTTATTTTGTTGCTGACTTCAATATGTATTGAGGAGGAATACTTATGCATTTTAGAATATTTATTTACATATATTTATTATTTTTTTTGTAGTGAGAATATACCAAATAAAGCGAAACAAAGGCATCTTGCATGTGGATACAATTATGGAGATTTGCCAAAACAGCTTTAGTTTTTTAGTTCTTTCATTTGTGTTATGTGATCAAGAACAATCGCATTACTTTTGTATAACAATAGTAAATAACTTTTTTTCTTAGTTTTGGTGTATATATATAGTAAATACACTTACATAATTTAGTATATTTTATTTGAGAAAAATTATTTTTTGATGCATTATTAGTTTGGATTTTTTAATACGCAAGTGAAAAGTGTTGGTATGTACAAGTAACATTTCAAAAAAATGGCCTATAGAAAACATTGCATTATTAATTTTTAATTCTTAACCTTATAGGCAACGCTTTTTAAAAGTTGCCTAAAGCAGTCCCAATAAGCAATGTGTAGAAAGTGTTGCCAAAATTGCAACCTATAGGCAACGCTTTTTAAAAGTTGCCATACGCCAAACTTAAAAGCAACAGTAGTAAAATGTTGCTTAAACTAGTGAATATAGCCAACATTTAAAAAAACGTTTCCAAAACCTTAACCTATAGGCAATGGTTTTTAAACGTTATCTTATGACATACTTAAAAGTAACGACAGGAAAGCGTTGCCTAAAGCAGTACCTATACCCAACATATTAAAAGCGTTCACGTCGTCTCAAAAGCGTTGCCCGAAGATATGAATAGGCAACATTTTTTCTAAAGTGTTGCCAAAAGTTTAAAAAACATTGTGTATTATAATAGGCAACGATTTTTTCTAAAAAGTTTTGCCAAAAGTTTAAAATTTTTGGTGTTTCCAAAAGTTTAAAAAACGTTGTGTATTATAATAGGCAACGACTTAGCAAGGGCTGAAAAGCTTTGCCATAGACTTTAGGCAACGATTTTTGGCCAATGGCAACGCTTTTCAGCCCTTGCTGAAGGGCAAAGTTGTTGTAGTTAGGTGTAGTTTTAGTGTGGTTTTGTGTTAAAGTTAGCTTGGTTAAGGTTAAATGTGGTTTTGATTTTTGGGCAAATGAGGGTATTGAAAATTTTGAACTTAGTTGTGGAGCTTGGGCTTTGGTAGAGCTCTATCAATAGGAAACTAATTGCAATGAAATTGTTTTTATGTTAATGTCAAAATTTGAATTTTGGAGTCACCACCTTGGAAAGGGTTTTACCTAATCACCACTCTCGACTCAAAATTACGTGAGGAATTAGCCAAAGACCAAAGAAAGCCCATTTGGAAAGAAAAAAAAAAGAGTAAGTCGGTGGGGGGGGGGAATAGGGAAAATTGAGAGGAAAAAAGGGTTTTGAAACAATGCTATAAGTAGTGGCGGAACTTGGCAAAAAAGTTTGGAGGGGTGATTGACTTGGTTACAAAAAATGGGGAGAAAGTTCATTAATTATATGATGTATAATTTCACAGTATTTAAATTCAAAATTTACTTTAAAATTATATTTAAATTGTTTAATCAACTCTGCAATAAAAATCAAAATCTATATACATGTACCAAAGGTTTGTTATACATGTGAAGCAATATGCTTCCATGCTAAAGATAGTAGGAAACGAAAATTAGAGTTAGAGAGCTACTTCAACGCCTATGTATTCACAACGAGATATAATCACCCGATTTTAAAAATATAATGTAGAAAAAGCCAAGAAAAGAATAGAAATGGTTGAATTAAAAATATAGTGAAGTTATTATTGAAGTTTGTAGTAACACAAGAAGAAGAGTTGAATTATATTCCTTTTTTTCTTGAAATATCAATTATCTCACAACTTTTTCAAGTGGTTCAAACTTGAAACAATTGGTTAATGAGATGGTTCATAATATATGAGTAGTTTTGGTGAGAAAATTATGAGAATGTTCAATTAGTTAAGTTTAAAGGAACCTCTTACACTAACACAAATGATTAACACTTCTCTTGAACAATAGTGTTTAGCGAAAGACAACTTAAAAATATCAAATTTCCTTTTTCAAACCAGTGCAACTTAATGGATAAACATAAAGATCACACTGAATTTTTTAGAATATTCAACTTGTAATGTTTCAGATTATTTGTTAAATGTAACTTTCAAAATAGCAAGTTTATTCTTCTCAAAACTCTTGAACTTTCAACTAACTTATGTGTTAGTTGTTATAAATTAGTTTACCTTAACTTTGTGATTTTACACTTGTTGAAAAACTCTTAAAATATTGTGTAAAGATTAAATTAAAAGAGATTAAGGGAAAAGAAGCTTAACACCACTATTTATATTGGTTCACCCTAAAAACCACGTAGGGCTACATTTAGTGCCTAGAAACCACTAGAATTTTCCATTATCATGAGTATTCTTTGTCAACCAAGCCTCTCTATGCTTCAATACAAGTATTCTTTTACCACAACCTCTTCAGGCTCAACAAGAGTATTCTTTGTTAACCAAGCCTCTCTAGGTTTCAATACAAGTATTCTTTTAATATAGTCTCTTTAAGCTCAACAGCACAAAAGCTTCAAGTGACTTATACAACCTACAAGCTCACTTCCAACACTAAAGGATCAATACAAGGATTTAGGTATTTAAAACCTCTAGATAGCTCTTAAAATCACTCAAGGAGTAGATTAGCAGAATTTAGTAGAGCTCATAGTACACCTACTAAGGATTTAACAGAATGAAGATCAAGTAGGCAGAAATGAGAAGGTTCAATTATGTGTTCATTATACTATTGAGACTCAAGCTTCTAACCTTCAAATCTTCATGGGTAGGCTCTCTAATCACTCAATGAGTCTGTTTCACTTTTAAGCTCAGTAGCCATTCACTTCTAAGATGTAAAACATATGTCTTCTCTCAAAGAGAGCATAAAACAGAGTATGAACCTAAATATGACTTTTTGCCTTAATATGATGTTAATCTATGCAAAGCTCTTGTTAATCTTCATGGGTAGGTTGTATTTATGATTAGGAGTATGTTTCTAGCCATTAGGAACAAGTCCCAAGTGATTCCATGTAGAAACTAGTTATTGCAACATTTTCCTACACGTGTTTGTCCTTTTGTGATATAGGTGAGAAGGTTGCCAGCACTGAACTTTCTCACCTCAAACTTTCTCATCCTGAACTTTCTCAACTTCTACTAGGCTCATCTTTGACTTTGTTTTGGTGGAATCTTTCATGCTTATCCTTTTTTAACTTGATTTCTTCAAAGTTTGACTTTGCACATCTTGCCTCTTGTAGGCCTGTAAACTTGTTCAAAAAGGCTTCAAGCAATCTCATCTTGTATTTGAACTTTCCCTGGTTGTAAGCACTTGAACAAAACTTCTATTCTGATGCTTCTCATATGTTGCCAATCATTTTGAGCTTCAGTTTTCTCTTTTGGTAGCTAGAATAAAAATTCTGTTCAATCATCTTATTAGCTTTGCTTTCCAGATTTTTTCTTTTAAGACTTTGAGAAAGGTTCTTCATGATTGTGCTCAGCTTGAAAATTCTCAACTAACTTTCTCAGGTCTTCATTCTTCTCAGTCTTGGTTTCTTTCCCTTAATTGAATTTGGCTTTGTCATTGCAGGTGGATAAGGTGCTCTTTTAACACACTTAAATCTTTAAATATGTTCTGGGAGAATTCTTCATTTTTTATTCAACTTGATGTGAACTTTCTCAAGATCTGAACTTGGACTAACCTTCTCAAGTTCTTCAGGAACTTTCTCACATTTTCAAGAAACTTTCTCAAGTCTTCCATGAACTTTCTCAAGTTGTTCCAACCGTCTAGAGATCTTTCTCATGAATGATTTTCAAGTCCTGTATTTCAACAACTCAAAGAAAACTCCACCAAAGTGCATTAATCCTCCCAAGAATGTTAGAGCAATAATTCAAGATTTTCAATATAATTTGTTAGCATCAAAACCATTATAGAAAAATTACCACAAAAGGGTTTTGGAGCTTACAATTATAGACTTAGATACATGGTGAACTCGATACGTGGCAACATATCCTCCATTCGAAAGATAATTTAAATATAAATAATTATATATTATAAAATTCAATGGTAGATATGTTGTCACGTATAAGTTTATCATGAACTAGAGTCTACAGTAATACCACTCTTAAGAATATCTAGTTTGATTTAAAATATCCAATACAAAAATTAGCTAAAAAAGAGAAAGTGAGGCTCTTGAAGAAAATAATTGACTAAAAAAATAGTTAAAATTGAAAAATTCTATCACCTTTTCTTGATATGAAACAAATCATGAGGTTTTTATAATAAAAAAATGGGAAAAAATTGGGGGCAACTGCCCCCTCAGCCCAAATAATGATACATCATTGGTTATAAAATCGTAATAAATAGATATAGGAATCAATAGATATTGATGTGTCTATGCATGTAGGGACTAATATGGCATGTGCTTGAAGCATATGCACATTGTTTCAAGTTAAAATAGATTCTTAAATCACTAGATTTGTGTTTCTTGGCAAAGTAATGTTGGAGAAGATATTGCAAATTTAGATAATTGTATAGAAACTTCAAGGCATGTTTTACACTCTCCTTTAGGTTAATTCACCCCACATGATTCTATTTTTTCTGGATGCAAATGGATACTGACAAGTTTTCTACTAGATACAATAAAGAACACTTGATTCATTTTACACTAACATAATTAAGCCAATAACAACAATGGTGTTTTACAGAATCTTAGTTCTTTGCATTGCTCCCTACACATAGAAGAAACACAAAGATATTTTGGGATTCAAACTAAAATGTTGGTGGAAAATGTCTTGTTATAGACATGTTAAGAGGCATCACTTGAAGAGTTATAACTCTTCATGAATGAAGGGAATCAATGAAAAAAAGAAATCTTTCAAACATAACTATAGCCTTTCAAACACAACTACCAAAAAGAAATGCCATGTGTCCAAGTGCCAAGTACACCTATTAAGCGCCCTTATTATTTTGGAAATCATCTCGCCATGCCCCACTATTTTCAAAATAAATCCAAATCCTTGTCATTCTAGAAATTTTATGCTTTAGATAAACATATTTTGTGATTTGAACCTTTACTGAATAAATCACGTGTTTCACTAATCCAAATTAGAGTGGTAGACAAGCTTTGAACCATTTAATTCATATGAACTAGTGTTTATTACTCACATATAGGGTCTTGGTACCATTGAGTGTCATATTTTATGTGACACATTTAACGTGACCTTGTGTCTTGTATCCTTTTTCATGAGTACTTTAAGAGTCAAGCCCTTAACTCCATGAAATAGCCTTACTTCACACTCATATAGGTAAACTCTATCAGAAGTGCCCCCATAATAAGCACTTCAATAAATATATATGTTATAGGTCTATCAAGAGCTAAGCTCAACCTTCCCTTCTTATTTACTTATGGTTCCAAGTACTTTCTACCTTGAGATGGATATAATTTAGTAAGTACTTGTAATCCCTCTAATGATGTACTTTACCCATTGAACTCAAGACTTGATGTTACTCAAGTGTGAGTCAAGGTTCCACCATTTGTAATAATTTATGATATAGGTTTGAGTCTCATCCCTATTGATACTTTCTACATAAAATCCCTTGTCAATCCTTTCGTTAAAGGATCTACAAGATTTTGTTCTGTCTTTATATAAATAACAAAGATCACTCCATTTGTAATAAATTCTTTCACATAACTATGTCTTAGTCTAATGTGTATGGGTTTTCCATTATAAACCTTGATATAGGCTTGACACATGGTATGTTCACTTTCACAAAGATGTGGAAATGACTTACATAAGTTGTGGCCATAATTAAATATTTAATAAGATATTCATTAATCATTCCACTTCTTTTCCTCTAGCTGCCAAAACTTTAAATTCAGCCTTTATTGTTGAATGAGAAATGCATCCATATTATATTTTTAGAAGCCTAATTAATAGCTTCACCACGCATCAATGGTAAAAACCCAACCTATGGTTGATTTGTTGTCACTAAGACTTATTATCCAACTTGCTTCCAAATAGACTTCTTATACAGTAGAATAATCACTATAGAATATCCTAAATTTGTGGTTTTCCTTAAATAACCAAAAAATCCTAAAGATACCTTTCCAATGCTTTGTACTAGATTTATTTGTAAACCATGACTATTTCACACAACAAATGCAATGTCTAGTCTTGTGCAATGTAATAAGATTGGCTTAATGTAAAGCCCCCTATTGTGCCTTTGCACTTTGTTTTCTAATATAGTATTTACTTCATTTGGACCTTTCATCTTAAACTTTGAGTTTTGTTCTCTTTAATTTCACGAACACCACTCAAGTTCGTTCTAAAAATTAATAAATCATCCACACACAAAGATAAATAAGAACTCCTTAATTTTTTATTTTTTTTAATTTGGAGTAAGTGAACTTATCTTCATTATAATATATGAAACCATTTGACAAGTTTAATTTTCTTCCTTTTCTTATATCTCATATAGAGAAACCTTCCTTTTCTTTAAAAGCTTAATCACTAAGGTTTGTTTCTTTGATCCCCAAGAAACATCACTCCCACCGAGAGCGAAGACCCAACCATTTGATGAAGCATGGTATTCTATATAACTTATTCAATTGACATCCGAGTATCCTTCCCAAACTGAAGGATTACCATTATAGGTTAAACTATAATTAATTGTTCCCTTTAAGTATTTCAATACTCTTTGAATAGTATGTCAATGGTCTTTACTTGGATTGCTTGTATATTGACTCAGTCTACCAATGGCATATACAATATCTAGTTATGTATGAATACATCAAACATCCAATTATTTTTGCATAATCATGTTGCACAATGCTTGAGTCAAATGGTGTAGTAACAAGATCATAATCAAAATGATCAAATTTCTTTAATACCTTTTCTATGTAATGAGATTAAAATAGTCCTAGATTACTACCATCTCTAGTTATCCTAATTCCTAAGATCACATTTGCTATCCTTATATCTTTTATGTCAAAATTACTAGAGAATCTCCTATTGTTTTCTACCTCATCCAAACTAGTGCAAAAAACTAGCATCTCATCCACATATAAACAAATCATGACTCCTTTTCCATTATGAAATTTACTATACACACACTTGTCAGATTCATTTATTTTATATCCATTAGTAAGAACAACTTGATCAAACTTTTGATGTCATTGCTTAGGAGCTTGTTTTAGTCCATACAAAAACTAGATTAATTTACAAACTTTGTTTTATTGACCAGGAACTACAAACCCTTTGGGTTGTTGCAAATACACCTCCCCATCCAACTCAGCTTTTAAAAGTGTCATTTTAACATCTATTTGATGAATTACAAATTTATAAATGAAAGCAAATACTAAAAGCACTCTCTAATTGTAACAATTCTTACTACGGGAGCATTAGTCTCAAAATAGCCAACTTCTTCTTTTATGTCAACCCCTTAGCAACTAGTGAGAACGAATAATCAAAGCATATATAATCAACATTATGTTCATTAATCAACAATGTAATTACTCATATGCATATATCATCAAAGCATATCATGCCAAACAAGTGTCTAAGGAGAGCTACATTAACTATATCAAGCAAACAAAGTGAGTGAGACTTATAAATAGATTCCCCATAATATTATCTTAAAATTTAGAGTCACCTAGAATTAATATTAAAACATACTCAAATTGCAGATAGAATTTAAATAAATTAATATTAATTTTTACATGTCTTTAAAAATTTTGAAACCTATATAGATGAAAACTAGATTTTACCATGAGTTTATAGAAATAAATAGCACATAAAATGGAGCTCTACATAGGGCACACGCTCCCCCACTCTCCCAAACCTACGAGTGGGCTTTGTCAAAATGCCAAGGATCATCTTAAACTTTGAAACCGGTTCAGCACAACCCGGTTACCACAGAAACGGGTTCTCAGACGGTAACCGGGTTCTCACACTGTTTTTACCCATTGCAAGGGTTGGGTCTCCCTAGAAACTTCATCTAGGATGAATTTATGCAATTTTTCGAAATAAATCAAGGCAAAAGACAGATCAAAATGATCCAACTCACACGAAAACGGGTCTGTACGACCCGGATCCCGGATGTGACCCCATGCGTGTTTATCCAATTTCTTGCTATTTTGATTTGTTCAAGGATTGGGTTATGTTATAAACTTGCTTTTAAGATTTTCCGTATAATTTTGGTTATTCAGAAACATATCCAATGAATAAAATCCAACCAAACGATATGACTTACAACCACAAATTTAAAATTTCAAAAGTTAAGTTTGAAACACTCTCATCATATGCGTCTCTCCAAAACATTCCATGCCCAAAAATGCCAAACGACATCAATATTCTTCATGAAATGATGCAGGAGGTTAATCATTCATGGCTTTGTGATGTGGGTTTATGGCATTGATAGTTATGCATTGCCACACCAATTGAAGGCAACTCATGGCCGTTGGCCATTGTAGACATGTGGAATATTGTGCCATTAAATGGGAATTTTGACTCTTGAACTTGGTTTATAACTGGCGAGAAGTAACGATTCTAGAAACAAAGAGAAAATATCCAAGTTTCTTCCAATGACTACAAATGAATGGCTCATGCACGATAATTATAGGCTATTGACATGGAGGGCATTTCATTCTCTTTGAAACATAACTATTTGGGCTCTCTCAAAGCCACAAAATTTAAATTCATCCAGGATTTTAACCGAGAAAGAAGAACAAAGGTTTAGTACAGAATATTACATTCTCAAAGAAAATATTCTTAGAAGGGAATCACAACACATGACTTTCTCATGAAAGTAACATAACATCATACCAAATGATATATAGTTTCACAAGTATGGCAATAACATGCACACATAGATCTCTCAAAAATCACGTAAAAATCCATATCATATCGATAGAGAATAATTGTGTAACCTTCACCATGGTCATAAATGAAAAAATAAATTCTTGAAGAAGCATTAAAATGTTGATTTTTTCCGAGTTGTAAGAAGGAAGTGTATTTTTTCTGTCATCTCAGAAGATTTCCACCATAAAACCTTTCAGTTTCACAAAGAGCAATGCTAGGGAGCCCAGGTTTTCAAAGCCCAGAGCTTCCTAGCTAACACACCTAAATAGCCTTTTTATATTATAAATAAAACAAAATCAAAATTGAATAAAAAAAGAACTCTCGCATGTAACTGCAACTATCCGCGCAGATTCAAGTCAATTTTTCTCCAGGCCACAACATTTCTCTTTCACAAATTCATAAATCGTCTCCCTTGGTGTTGTAGCAGCCATTAATAAATAAATAATAAAATAGTGAACACGATTTTATCAAAATAAATAAATAAAATAATGAATGCGAGTGTGATGTTATGCCGTTCTAATGTTTGTGTTTTGCATGTGGTGGTAATGCTGATTTTAATATTTTTCTCAACCTCTTTTTCTTGATGTGAATGGCATTATGGTTTCAGCTCTGGCAGTCAAATGCTCTAGAGAGTGTGGGGTCTTATATTTGGCAGAGTCACTTGATGTGTGTACAACATTGACAAATAAAGCTGAACAATCTCAAATGTGAGTTCACCTTTTGTTTTGATGGTCAGAGAAGGATGTAGCTTTGAGGAGAAGGTCAAAAGAGCATAAGAGGCTGGCTTCAAAGTTGCAATTGTCTATGACAATGAAGATGACGGTGTCTTGGTTACGAGTAATGACCAACTCTTACTTGTGGTGACATATTGTTGTTTCACATTCTCTTCTAACACTCACGTACCATTAAGCATAGTTTTCACCGGTGCCTTGACTTATACTTACTGGTAGTGGCAAAGTGGCATTGTATGGATTAGTAAATCCATCATTTAGAAATTGTGTTAATTGTAAATTTTACAGTAATTATTTTCCATTTTAACCCTAAAAATGAGATTGTAATATGTGTTACAATTTTTTTATTAATTAATATGATGTCACGCATACTACTTAAAAGTCATATAATCACTTAAAAAAAGTCACATAACTTTAAATTTTGATCCTAAAAATATATGCATAATCCAATATGACCCAAAACCTCCACAATTCCATACAAACATAAGGTCATATAGCCCAACTCGATTCAATAAAACCTTTATATACCTTTGCTTGAGTATCTCAATGTATATTTTTAGAAGTTTTCTTTTCAGATATTATAAATTTTGTCAATGTGAATAATGTGCTTTTGGATAAATGTCAATCTTCATATTTTTCCAATATCCAAATTTGTCCTGGTAATTTTTAGACCATATACTATTATTTTTGGGTTAGTTAAGTTTATGCTCAATGGGTCAGAAAAAGAGAGAGAAAGAGAAGAGCAAGAGGAGTCTAAGCCCAATGTTGAAAAAGGAAAAAAAAAATAATTTGTGTCAAAAATAAAATAATAAATGAAATATTTGAATGTGATTTTTTACGGAAAAAATCTCAA
The DNA here is from genome assembly GCA_029884595.1 of Ormosia semicastrata. NCBI lineage: Eukaryota > Viridiplantae > Streptophyta > Magnoliopsida > Fabales > Fabaceae > Ormosia > Ormosia semicastrata. Next base: position 49,704,788 of record JAQQTO010000056.1, on the reverse strand, counting down.
TTAAATCTTAGTATTAATTGAAAAATATTTAATTTGGGATTTGAACAACTAAAAGGGTTAAAAAGAATGATTAACAATTTTTAAGTCAAATACATGCTAAATTTTTATTAACATCATGTTTTTAAATCATTGATTTGTTCTTAATTTAAAAAATTTTAATTTTTAACTCGAATAAAATATAAGGTGATACATATTGAGATTTTTAGGTTCATTAAATTAAATTCCAAATTACTTGAATTTTTTTTTTTGATTTATAAGTAATAAATAAGGAAACATTAAGAATGAATTTGTGGCAAATTTAAGGCAAAACTTAGATAAAGTTTTTTAACTGTTTGTGATTTTTTTTTCTAATAAAAACATAACATGTGTATTTTTTTTACAACTAACCAATGAAAATTTTAAAAAAGATGATGAGATGGCTAAAAAATAAAATACATGTTATATTTTTATTAAAAAATAATACTACAAGTACCTAAAGAATTGTACTTAAATTTTATTCCTAATTTAATTGAGGCATCACTTAGCCTATAAATAAGAAAACACAAAAGGTGCTTGGACACACCTTTCTTTTCAAAAATATGCATAGTTTTTTTCAAACTCAACACAGCTTTTGAGCACACAATAAAATTGCGTGGCAAACGGTTTTTAAAAAACTAGAGAGATTTGAGAGAGCGAGAGAGATTTTGTTGAAGAAGGAAACTTTAGAAAGCAAACACAGAGAGGGTACGAGACTAAGGCGGAGAAATTCAGACACACAAAGCATACTAGGAAGCTTCATAACTCGTTCCTTCCATCCTTCAAATTCCCTGCGTTGTAGGTCCTCGGGTAATAATGTATAATACAATGACCTTTCTCTAAAAATTCAGTCTTTTTAACAATTTTGTTGAAGATTGAGACCATCACGTGATGGCCATCTCCATGGGTTCAGTAGAACCAATTCCAACTTTTACTCTAAGTTTATTTGTTCTACACCTAAATTCATTTGTTTTCTTTAAATGTAAATAGTTAATTGATTCACCTGCCACGTTATCTTGTTGATTTGCCATTTTGCTTATTGCTGTCCTAGCTTTTGGTGTTGAATATAGACGAGTGAAGGCCTTGCATAACTCCATTTGCCACGTGATAGGCGATTAGGCCATTCTGTTATTTCATTTACTTATTTACTTATTTCTTCCTTTTCTATATTATATGTGGATTAAGTCCCAATGAGAGAATACTCAAAATTAGTTGATGTGATGACCAAGTTTTTACTTTCTAAAGGTGAGGAGTATCATTTAGGTTTTTCCAAAAACGCTAGCAAGAGTTTTAGATAATCTCTAATAAAAATCTTATTCCAAGTATTAATCTTTCTTAATAAAAATCTTATCACAAGACTAATCCAAACTTTAAAATTTGACCGACAATGGAAAAATTGAGTGAAGATCGAAATGCAATCAACAAAACTCTACTCAATACTTTTGAGGTCATTTCATTGGACTTTTCTAGAAGTGCTAGGAGATATAATTTCCACACTTACAACAAATAAAAAACTTTTTCATAAAATTAAAAAAAAATGCGAGCAAATTCATGTATCCTCAACTCTTTGATTGTAGTGAGTTAAAGTTTTAGTTTTATGAAAATCTTTTTGGAAATCACTAAAAAATCTTATTATACCCAAAAATATTTTCTTAAATTTGAATGAGATTTTATTTAGCTATTTATTTTAGAAAAAATATTTTATTGACTTAACATACTATCTTGAACTAAAATCTTTCTCTTAATAATATTTTATTTGGCCATTTATTTTACAAAATATTTTTCTTCAAAAAAAACAAAATTTTGATTCACTAATTTCATACCATGTGTCATGAGATTTAAATTTGTGCCATATAGTAATGGTTATTTAGCCACTCATTCATTGTCTTGGTCATTTATCATTTTTTATAATATGCCAACAAAATAGAACATGTAAAATTGCTAAAAAAAATTTCAAATAAAAATAATATAGGATCAATTCAATTAATTTAGCAGATAACTTAGATTAAATAAATAACCATTCTTGGAATAGATGGTGTAAGGTGCTAATTCCTTTCTACCCGTAATCAACCCTGAAACTCAAACTTTGAAACTTAGACCTCTTTTAAGTTTTCCAATTGCACCATTTCATTTTTAATGGAAAAAGATATTAGGGGTGACTCCTAACACTTCTTAATTTTTGCCCGTGCCCTTTGAGACGATTGCAACAATAATGATTTGAACCATATATATTAATAATTCTACAACTTCAGTATGGTGGTTCCAAAGTAACTATTTTTATAACATAATAACTACATTTATTTTTGTTGAAACTATAAGTATACTACTACAATTTAAAATTGTAGTTTTTATATAATGTAAAAATTGGAAAATACAAAACACGTTATAATGTGAATGTAAACATTAGCCTTTAATAACTTATAAAGAGTAATTAATTTATTTTGTTGGTTTCATCAGTGTTGAACAGAAAGTCATTAATGTAAATGTTAATTAAGATAGAAAGTCATTAATGTAAATGTTAATTAAGATTATATTTTTAACTATAAAAAGGGTTTAATCACCTGCTACTACCAACAAAGCTTTTCATGATAGCTTGACAAAATATATTTTAATAATAGCACCAAAGTTCAAGCAAAAGGAAATCCAAATTTTACAAAGGAATGAGAAAAATTGGAATGATTGTAACCACCCTTTGTAACATCCCGAATTCAATAACCATAATATAACCAAAGTATATTACAATGATTAGATTCAAGCATACTACTTATTACAACTATGTAATTTTTCAATATAACACATCAGCATTATATAGAAATTATAAGTCACGAAAGCTAAGCACTCCAAGCTTCTGCTTGTCTTCACTTTCCATATAAGACTTCTTCCTTGAAATTATCATGGAAACATACATATGGGGTCAGAATCACATATTCTCAATAAATTAATCCATAAAACATGTCATTACAATCATTCCAGCCATTTCAGGGAAAAACACATTTATAAACTCAAGTCTCATACACATCAAGTTAGAAAGGTGGCAAAAGTCAAAATCATGTCCTTTATCTTCCCAAAATAGATTCTCATTTTATAATTTTGTATAAAAACTCATTTATCACAAATAATTTTCAAGAGATCGTCACACTCACAAAAACATCATCTCCATCGCAGAGACACCAAATCATCGTCTCCATCACAAAGACACAACAACAACAACAACATCTCCTTCTCAGAGATACAAACATAACATTTCTATATCAGAGATACAAACACAACATCTCTATCTCAGGGATACGCAATTGCCCATACAATTGCAATGTTATGAATTTATGTGTCATGATGGCAACTGCCCATACAATCGCCATGTTATGCCAAATTATGTCTAGTGTTTATGCCTATGCAATATCCTAAGCATGAAATGAATAATGATATGATACTAAGTCCATGACAATGTCATTTTATGCATGAGTCCTGAACAAAGTAATGGAAATCTCATCTAGAACCTTGAACAAGCACTAGAAATCCATCCAGCAATCATCACTCTGAGTAATGAAGTCCATCAACTATACGATCATCATTATCATAGAGGAAATCCATCCTCCCCCCTAGGGTAGTGAATTCCATCAATTATACGGTTATCGATAATTAACAAGGAAATCCATCCTCCATACCACTATAATAGGAAGGATACCATCCACCTTGCTTAATATAGAACACCCATATCTACGGGGCTTACACCTTTCAATAAAGACAAAACATGCAAATTTGTATACAATCATGACTAATTAAATTCCCATAATTAGCATTACAAATCATTTTGGTTCAAAACATTCACTCTTCATTAAATACTCCTACTAGAGTCTCATCACTCATTAAGAAGCATAAAAAAAGAAATTACGCCTTTCACAGGCTCCATTGCATCACACAGCAAATCTGACCAAAACTGAAGCTCACGCCACAGCACACCACAGTTAAGCCGCGGCGCCCTGGCCTCTGCCCCCTCTCACATCATGGCATCACACGACCACGCTGCGGCACCTAGCTCTCAGATTCCAAATTTTGGGAGTGCATCACTCGTATGCCGTAGTGTGCAACACCGTATGCCACGGCACGAACAGCAGAACATGGATTCTGCACTGCAGATCCGGGTTCTATTACATTGGAACTTACTCCTCCTCCAATCACTCAAACTTCACATCCAAGTGTTTTCTAACCTTCCACAAGGTCCATCAACATATTATAACTGTTGTACAACTTCAATTTCACAAAAATCAACCAATCACAAACCATTCATCAACCTAAACCTAAAACCCCCATTTTCAACTCAAATGGCAACCAAGGGTGTTCAAGTGATGAAAATTTGTTCTCATGCCTCCAGCAAACCAAAAACATGTTACTCTTAAGCTTTCTAACAAGATTCAAGTATTTACTACCATAAACACAAACTTCACAATTCAAAACCCCATTTCCCCATCAAACCAACTCATGAAATAAGATGAATGAAATCAAAGCAAGAAATCAAAACAAGGCTTCCTCTTACCTCAAGATCTTGAAGATGAAGCCAATGATGGATCCAAGCTCCACTTGATTCCTCCTCCTTCTTCCTCTTCTTCTCTTCTCCTTCGGTTTCTCTCTTTCTTTTTTCTCTTCTTTTTTCTTTCTCTATTTCATCTCTCAACTTTGAGATATGAGGAAAAGAAATCCAAATTGGCTTCTTATAGCTAAGCACTAAAATTCTTGATCTGCTAAGAACACTCAGACATCACCAAATTTAGTTTCCTAGCTTCCAACAGATTTAAAATAAATCCTAATATTCATCAAAAATCTTATTTTACTATTTCTCTATTTTTTTCATATCAACTGCTAGTCCAACCGACATTAAAACACATAACCAGTATGCTTAAAAATGTCAAACTAACTTTGATTAACCTCAAACCTTAATTGTAGCATAGTTCACACATTTGTGAGTCGGAAATGAACTCTCTACATTTATTTCCACTAACTAAGCAGTTTAAGCCACTTTCAGAGCAAATAACAGTTATATTTCACACATAGTGTTACAGTAATGTGATTAAATGTGCTCAGAAAGCCACAAAACTTCACAGATATGTCAAGTATGTATTAGGCTACTTCTGTAACCATATATAAGCCTAACATGTTTTCCAAGGTGTTACACCCTTCATCCCACCTTGATGAAGCTTAAGTTTAACAATTTGTATTTTTATCATATTATATTATTTGCAATAAGAACTTAATGCACTTCATTTCTATTTATTTAAAATTTTCTTGACACCACCACCACACCAACAGGGGCAACTAAACCAAGAGGTAGTTGGGAGAATTATTGACACCATGTAACAATAGTTCTTAACACCTCAAAAACCCTCTTGATGTCCACCCACCAATCTTCTGTCTCACCTTCCAACATGTACAAAGCAAAAAGCACATTTTGCTCGTTTGAGGAAGCCATGACAATGAAAATCTTCTCCATCTCTTTGAGCCAACCCTCAGCTCTGATTGGGTCGTACTCCACCTTGAAGGAAGACATATTAGATTTCTTGAGCTCCGAGAGGTCTTGGAAAGTCTGATTCCTCCCAACTATCTCTTGGTTTGGTTGCCCCTGTTGGTATGGTGGTGGTGCAGGTAGTTGATACTGAGTTGTACTCATTCTCTAAAACATTCTAGTTATCGCAACTACTTGCTCTCTAATAGCTTCAGTTGTTGCAGTTGTTTGCTCTCACATAGCATTGGCAGTAGCGGCTGTTTGCTCTCTCATTGCCATAAAGGCTCCAACCATGTTAGGGCCTTCATTACCAGAGTTCCTACTCCCACGAGGTTTCCCTCATGATGCCATACTTTCTTGTAAACACAAAATAATACATATTGAGGTAACTAATCCCAATATCATGTAACCATGCAACAGTAGCTAAAACAGTCATACCAAAGGCAGATCATACAATTCAATCAAATATCTCACACAAGAGATAAAGAAATGCACAGTAAAAAGAGGAACTCCTAATCATGCCTAAGCATAGTCAGTCCATACCCCAGCTAAACAAGATGAACTTCTTTGATACCAAAATGTAACACCCTAATACCATTATCGTAAAATAAACGAAATATTTCAAGATAAATCGCATTAAGCACGTCACTTATAATATGCATAAAACATAAATCCATAATAATCTGTGTAGTCATTATAGAGAGCCATGAATGATAAAAAGATCATATATACATACATCACTGGCTAACAAGTTATACTATATACATAAACTTTTACAAACAACCAGCAGAGTACAAATATACATGCTAATTCAAAAAGAAATAAAGTAACTAAACTAAGCCTTCTGCTTCTTCTTTTTCTTGCCCTTTTTATCTTTTGGAGGGACTTCACCTGGATTTACATAGAACACACAGGGGGGTGAGAAATCACAATTTCTCAGTATAAGCACACCAAAACTAGCAGTTATTTATTTAAAACAAATAAACAAATTGAATCATACATAACACTATATGATAGTTAAATCGATAATCAATAATATCAAAGAATCTCCCATATAATCCTAAGATAATATCGAACAAGCAACCAATTAAGCAAGACAACTGCTCATACAATTGTCAACAACGCAACGCTTTATGTTATAAGGAATGATTATGCTTGAACAATATCCTAATATTATGATTATGTAATGCCAATGCAGGTTTTGGTTTTTGAAAACAAGAGTTATTCACTTATTTCCCAAGAACCTTTATTCCTTGTATATACAAAGTAGGATAAGCCTAAACCCCCCTTGGTAATAGGTAGATACTTTCTCCTCACCAATATAAGAGTACTGCTTCCACCCCCATGTCAGTAACCCTAACCATACAAGCATAAATGCAAGGAGAATTTGGATCCAACACCTCATTCTCAGGTCACATGGTTGTGCACACCATCTAAGGTTACAACACATAGGAAACTAACAAATATCAAGTTTGAAAACCAAATATTCAAGCCACATTTTAAACACTAGCACATAGGAATCTTAGCCTCACTTGTCTAACAAAGTAGTAAGACTCATATCACTAACTAAACAATATCTAGAAGATCAAACAATCACCTCACAAAATCAACCTCATGTTGATCAAGGTTCTAAACACTAACATAGGCATTCTATCACACTTTGAATGTCTAAAATTCTAAAACTTTTCACATATTGAAGTTGATAATTCTCTCCAAGAAATATCCCCAAAAGTGCCTCGTTACACCCTAGAATACTTGCACAAATGATCCCATCAAGTAGGGAATTTAATTAGCAATACATGCTAAACATTATTCTTTGCCCTGCCTCGGCGTTCAGGCGCTTCCAAACCGGCGCTTAGGCGCTTAAACAATAGCATCATACGAGACTCTCTGGACGATGGGCGCTCAAATGCCTAAATACTGAACGCCTAGGCCCTTGTTGCCCAGAACAGAATCTGTAAAATTCTGCAGAAGTTGTTACTGTTCTATTAAGGACTAAAATGAGATTCAACCTCTCATGGCCAAATTTTAAATGATTTCTATCCCCTACCATGCTCTCTAACATGTTGGAATCATAAATCAACAACTCAACTCATCAAACATGGATTTAAACTAAATCAAGCCATGGAATCATCTAAAACCTAAAACCTCCTCAAATAGCCATATGAACATCCATCAAGCAAAACAAGCTACCTTGGTTTCCAATGAGTTGAAAACACTCTAACTCAACTCCTGGGATCAAGAATTAAGCTAAGAGTAAGGATTTAACTCACCAAACCAAAAATTCATCCAAGAACCCTAATATCATACAAGATGAACAAAGAGAATAAATGGATAGAAAGTCCCCTACCTTTGGAACAAAGATGAAGATGATGATCACAAAATCACTAGCTTTATCTTCTCTCTTGGATTTCCTCTTCTTCTCTTTTCTCCTTTCTTACTACTATTCTGGTTTTCAGCCAAGAGAAAGAATGTGAAACAAGAGAGAAAACTCAAAGAAATATCACAGAAAAGGGGGTCAAAGAAGGTGGCTGAAAGATAACAAGCTTGGTCACTTAAGTGACCAAGTGATACTCTCGATCTGCTAAAAACACTTAGATTTCTCCAAAACCATTTTTTCTTAAGCCAACAAGTTTAAAATAAATCTTAAGATTCATCAAAAATCTTATTGCACAAAAATCATCATTTTTCATATTTGTGACTAGTCAATCGAACATTAAAATATATAACTAGTATACTTAAAAATATCAAACTAACTTCGATTATTCTCAAATTTTAACCACATCAAGAACACACATTTATGACTTAGAAATAAATTATTCACATATATTTTCATTAGCTAAGTCATTTATGCTAATATCTGAGTCATTTTAAACTACTTTTCATCTTCCAAGTTGCAGTAAAGTGCCTAAACTAACTCAGATTGTCACAAAATTAAATAGGCATGTTAAACAAGTATTAAGTTACCTTTGTAACTGTTTACAAGTCTAACATGTTTTAGAGGATGTTACAAGTATTATCTTGACCCAACTAAAGTCTTTTTCTACAATTTGACTATTAGTGGAGCAAATCTAGTCATAGAGATCAAAAGGCATAAAATTGTTGTGACACTTAATCAGTGGACTTCCCTTTTTGGTCTAACTCATTTTAGGTAAGCCTTAATAAAAGATAGTCACAAGAACTGGGCAAGATATGATAGAGCGGCGGTTGTCCGGAGCATGATTTAGCCGGGCATTGAAGTTCCAGAAGGGTCCTTCATTGCTAGAATTCTGAATACTCAAGATCACCTTCTTCACTATGTGTTGGCACACATTCTGGTTATACCCAAAAATATTTTCTTACATTTGAATGAGATTTTATTTGGCCATTTATTTTAGGAAAAATATTTTCTTGACTTAAACATATTATCTTGAACTAAAATCTTTCTCTTAAAATAATATTTTATTTGGCCATTTATTTTACAAAATATTTTTCTTCAAAAATCAATATTTTGATTCACTACTTTCATACCATGTGTTGTGGGATTTAAATTTGTTCCATAGAATAATGGCTATTTAGCCACCCATTCATTGTCTTGGTCATTTATCATTTTTTATAATATGCCAACAAAATAGGACATGCAAAATTACTAAAAATAAAAAATAATTTTTTTCGAATAAAAATAATATAGGATCAATTCAATTAATTTAGCAGATAACTTAGATTAAATAAGTAACCATTCTTGGAATAGATGGTGTAGGGCGCTAATTCCTTTCTACATGTAATCAACCCTGCAACTCAAATGTTGAAACTTAGACCTCCTTTAAGATTTCCAATTGCACCATTTCATTTTTAATGGAAAAAGATATTGGTGGTGACTCCTAACACTTTTTTATTTTTGCTAGTGCCCTTTAAGACGATTGCGACAATAATGGTTTGAACCTCATATATTAATAATTCTACAACTTCAATATGGTGGTTCCAAAGTAACTATTTTTATAACATAATAACTACATTTATTTTTGTTGAAACTATAAGTATACTACTACCGTTTAAAATTGTAGTCTTTTATATAATGTAAAATTTGGAAAATACAAAAACACGTTATAATGTGAATGTAAACATTAGCATTTAATAACTTACAAAGAGTAATTAATTTATTTTGTTGGTTTCATTAGTGTTGAAGAGAAAGTCATTAATGTAAATGTTAATTAAGATTATATTTTTAACTATAAAAAGGGTTTAATCATCTTCTACTATCAACAAAGCTTTTCAATACCCAACAATTAGATTTCATATCAAAAAGTCATGGCAACATTCAACAACTTTTTCCTAATGGTTATCTTTGTGACAAGTGCTACTTTGCTTGTCAAAACAAAAGTTTCGTCTGAAATTCTTGAGCCATCTGAAGGTCCTTCTATTGAAAGTAATTATGCACCAAAGCCATTATCAACATATGCAAAATATTTGAGAGAATGTGCAGCTAAGTTACATTCATATTGTGGCAGTCAGATTTTCTTTGGGACATTTTTTGGTAATGAAACTGTTAGTACAGATTGCTGCCACAACCTTGTGCATGACTTGGGTAAACCTTGCCACGATAGCTTGACAAAATACATTTTAATAACATCACCAAAGTTCAAGCAAAAAGAAATCCAAATTTTACAGAGGAATGACAAAATTTGGAATGATTGTAACCGCCTTTCATCCCACCTTGATGAAGCTTAAGTTTAACAATTTGTATTTTTATCATATTATATTATTTGAAATAAAAACTTAATGCACTTCATTTCTGTTTATGTAACATTTTATTTAAACTAAACTATTTCGTTGGACTTCAACTATTCGTTTATTGATCTATATAATATGTGTTAGTCCAAAATTTGATAACAAATTCATCTAACAAAAAGTATATTTATTATAAACAACTTACATAGATATATAATCATTCACTAGCATGTTTAATATTTTTTTAACATTTTATTTTTTCTTTTTTAATAATTCCATTGCATGAACGTTAATTAGTCTAATTTATATTAGTACTAAAATAAATTTACACAAATTATTTTGTAATTTTGTGCAATAATCCAAGGTAACAAGTAGGGGTGAGAATAGAATAGGTGGTCTATCAAGAGCCTCTGACCTAACCTATTAGAAAACAAATCAGGTTTAGGCTTTTAGAAACGAACAAAATTTAGGTCTATTTTTTTATATCCATTACATCCATTCCACCAATCAAGCTATGACATGTGTGCATTTTTTTTTAAAAAGAGAGTAAGAGAGAGAACATTATTAAACCCATGTCATAGCTTGATTAGTGGAAAGGATGTAACTGACATAAAGAAATGAATCTAAGTTTGTCCTTTAAAAATATCTATTTAACTATGTAACCTAGAAAAATGTTATAAACATACTTTTTTTCATATTTACTCAACTACTAAGCTATGTCATACACTTTTTATACATTGCAATTTGTTTACCCACTATTCCAGTTTAAACTATTTACCAATATATATATATATATATATAATACTTTTTATTGGGCCTTATTTTTGTAAATTAGCATTGGCAGTGACAATGGCAATGGTTTTGATGATAACAAATAAGAAAAAAATGATTATGCAAAGATCAAATCCCAAGATTTTTCAAGTTTGCTTATAGGACTTAGATCTTGTATAAAAGTAAAAAGAAATCACACTAAGCTCATATCTCGCTTTTTTTTCAACTTAAATCTCTTTGCAAAATCATGTTTTATAGTTGTGAAAATATTTGTCAAGTTTGAGCAAAATGGTTTCAGAAAGGTTGAAAAGGTTTTAGGAAACTTTCGTTGCAAAATCCTTTAGAAATCATGTTTTGTTGAAACAGATCATCTGAAACCAAATAACAAATTATTTGAAATCCATAACAGCTTATTTGCAAAGTCAGAAACATGCCTTTATGTTTTTAAAAGGGAAAAACCAATTATGGAAAATCCATAACAAGTTATTCGCATAGTCAGAAGCATGTCTCCTTTGTTTTTAACCTCTTAATCGATTATAAGTTACAAATGACCTATTATTCGCGTGCTACAGTGTTTCTTGATAACACAAATAATCTGTTATTGAAACTAATTAACCTATTATTCATATGCTACAGTATTTCTTGATAATACAAATAATCTGTTATTGAAACCAATAACCTATTATCATAAACAAATATTTTGTTATAAAGGCTGACATAAAACAAAAATAACGGCTAGTTTCTAGCATTTGATGTTCTCAACCACCTCCAACGGCTCTTAAATGCATTGAGTTATAAATGCAAGTGTTTGGGAATTAAAGATAAGTTAGAAATCAATTTGAACAAGCTTCTTGAGCATTAAATACGACTTTTAACTATCATTTCTCATAAACCCCTATTTTGAGCTTTAGTATGTGATTCCTAGATACCTACTGAGCTTCAATTTGTATTATTCCCTCTTGTGAGAGTTTTCATTCATTTATACTTTAATTATTCTGTAAAGAGGGTGATGTAGAAATAAGCTTGCCACAAATTGTTCAATATGTTAAGTTTTGATGATGACAAATACAAGACAAAAAGAATGATGCTTATGCTTGATAGATGTGCTTTATAGATAACAAATGCATCACAAAAGAATATTGATCATGTTACATAGATATACTTAATGTGATATACTATATCATGCATGATTATATACTGTATCTAGTTATATTTCACTTAATAATCATGCAATGAGATATATGTAACATTCATCATATAATATATCCAATAATATTTTATATGAGTTATAAATGAATTAATATTGGATATGTCTATGAATGTCTTGTATGCATGTTAAACTAATAGAGTTATACATTTATGAATCATGTATATGAAGATATTGAGTTATGAATTTGGACTACATATGTTTGGTTAAGTGAGCAATACTTTGTAGGATAGTCCAAGTACCAAGAGTGAGCATTGCAACAAGAAAGTAAAAGATCACAACTATGCTCTACTCAAGGAGAATGAAAATGATAAAGGTGTTCCAAGCATTTACAAGATTTGAAGAGAATGAATTCTTGGAAGCTTGGATTACATCAAGAAGTGATGGTGGCAAAAGATCTAGTCCAACATCTTCAAGAATAGCTTATAGGACTTAGATCTTGTGTAAAGGTAAATGGGGATCACACTAAGCTCAAACAAGTTTTAAACAGCTTTAAAAGTATTTCTAAAATGTTTAAATGCCCAACAAACTATTTTTGGAAAGCTAGTCATGGTGGTAGTTCATTTATATGAAAAATAGCCAAGTTTGTGTTTTACAAAACTAACCTTTAGTTACTTTTTTTATCATATCTTTCAAAATACTTTGAGTTTTGCTTTGAAACTTCTCTCATTTGAAAATAGACTCAAAGATCTTTCCAATGACTGGTCGTTTACTTAAAACGAATAAGAAACAAAAAAGTTATGATCATTTAAAGTTAGTTTTCAAAACCAGAGTGTCCTAACCGATTAAGGACTTTCCCTAACCGATTATTCACCCTACCAGAAGCCATTTTCACGTTTTTGAAATGTCCTAACCGATTAGGAACTTGTCCTAACCGATTAGGATGATAAAAAGGAGCTTTTTTCATGTTTCAAATGGCTTCCTAACTGATTAGGATGATAAAAAAGGAGCTTTTTTCATGTTTCAAATGGCTTCCTAACCGATTAGAAAGGTTTCCTAACTGGTTAGAACATGTTTTTAAGTGAAATGCAATTTGGCTGTCAAAATGGCCTAACCGATTAGGGTAACTCCCTAACTGGTTAGTATGTTTTTAAAATGATCGTGAAAAGCACTTTAAAGTAGCCTAACCGATTAGGCCAAATGCCTAACCGGTTATTGTGAATTTCAGAAGCCAAAAATTAAAGGCCTAACCGATTAGGCTTGGTTCCTAACCGGTTATGATAAAACACAGAACACACTGCAACGGTCACAAACGGCTATATTTCTTATTTAATCACTTCCACACTTTACCCAATGACTAAAAATATTAGTGGGCTGTAAGTACAAGTGTTTGGGCATAAAAGAAAAGTTGGAGAACATTCTGAAAATTACCCTTGTGTATTGAAAACGAATTTCATCATCTTTTTCTCCAAATCTTTGTTTTGAACTAAGTGTGTAAATCCTTTATACTCATAAGCTTCAATTTGTATTATCTACTCTTTGAGAGAGTTTCTATCATCTATATTTTTGTATACTCTGAAAAGAGAGGGTGAGGTATCCCTCTAGTGTAAAGGGTAAGGTATCCCTTAGAGAGTGAGGTATCTCTCAAAAATTATAAAGGGTGAGGTATCCCTATTTGAGGCTCAAGCACAAGGGTGAGGTATCCTAAGGTGTGTTGAGTGCTCTCAATTATAAAGGTTATCAAGCACTTGTTGAAGCTTGAAGATAGTGGAAAATTTCTAGCGGTTGCTTGAGGACTGGACGTAGATCACAAGTGGATTGGTGATCAAACCAGGATAAACTATTGTGTTTGATCTTCTAAACTCTTATCTCTTTACATTTGCACATTAATTATATATGCTTGAGTTGAACTTGATATTTAGCTTATTTGCTTGATTTATCCTATATCTCAAGTTGTAGTTAAGTAATCTATAATAGTTATACATTTATTGTGTATATTTCACTGCATTTATTTATTGAGTGATTTAAAATGCATAATTTGTCAAAGTTGCTTTAAAACTAGTCATCACCCAATTCATCCCCCCTCTTGGGTAATGGTTGCCATGGCTAACAAGTGGTATCAGAGCTTCGTGCTCTGTTGAAAGCTTAACCGCTTGGAGTTAAAGATCCTTGTTTGTTTGGCAACCATTAAAAGCTCTTTAAAATGAATGGTTTTGAAATTAATAAACCACCATTCTTTGATGGTGCAAATTTCGTTTATTGGAAAGCTAGAATGGAAATTTATATGCAATCTATTGATATTGATTTGTGGGATATTATGCTTTATGGATTTACATGCAAATCAAAACAAACTTGGAATGACTATGATAAGAAATATTTTTCATTGAACATTAGAGCAATGCAAATATTAAGAAGTGGTTTAAACGATGATGCTTATGCTAAAATTAAGAGTTGCTCTAGTGCTAAAGATATATGGGATACTCTTGATGATATCTATATTGCTAACAATGATTTTTTGCATAAAGTTGTATATAGAGAGCAAGAAGAGCAAAAGTCATTGAAGGAATCTTATTGTGAAAAATATCCTCAAAATAATGCTCAATTTGAAGAGGTGACAAAGCAAAACCAATTGATATATACTCTTGAAGCCTTAATGCACAATAATGAGGAAAATGGTGATTCCCTTAAAAAGGACTTTGAGATAAATAATGCTAAACTAGATTATAGTCCTTCCTATGATGAGCTACAATGTGCATATAATGAATTGTTTGATGGTTTATCGAATTTAGAAAATAAAAATTTATCTTGTTTGGAAAACATTTCTTTCATTGAAAATGAAGTTGATATTTTGAAAAATGAATATTCTTTTCTTGATGAGGAAATGCCTTTGATATGTGAAATCTCAACTTCTTGTGAAAAATGCATTAATTTAGAAAATCAAGTTGAGGACTTATCTTTTGAATTTGTCAAAGCTAATGATTCTATTTGCTTACAATCCATGTGTGTTAATAAGAATGCAATTGATGTTATTTCACATGAAAATTCAAGTAAGGCTTATGACAAAAATAACATAGAATGTATTAACAACAAAAAGCTTAAGTTTTCCAAAGATGATCTTCAAAGGACCAAACCATCATTAAATTCAATTGTTTGTAATTTTTGTGGTCATCTAGGACATATTTCTCATTTATGCAATTATAGAAAAAATTCTTATATGAGAAATAATATGGTATGGGTTCCTAAAGATCTTAAATGCTCTAGTACTAATATTCAAGGACCCAAGAAGAAGTGGGTACCAAAAAGTCCTCCTAGTGTTTCAATTATGCGGAAAACTTCTCAAAAGGATGGACTAATTAGTCAAATGAAAAAAGAATCATCAAGGGAAATGCTTCCAAAGCCCAATGGTATAAATTTTGGTCAAAGAAGGAAGTTGGCTTCAACCAAAGCTTCTCAAGTACAAAATCTGAAACTTGCAAAGTTCAAAACACCAAAAGAGAAGCAATGGGTAAGGAAAAGAGTTTCCTTGATTACCAAGGCCAAGGTATCAAATATTTCTACCTCTTATACACATTCACTTGTAAAGTCAATGAATTTGAGGTATATTCCTTATAGGCCTTAGGTAAAGGATAAAATTAGGTGTGCTTGGTAAAATTTGAATATTATGTTTAGCACATGATTATATTTATTCTTATTGTACCATAACCCATTAATTTGTTATATATCATGGTACATGAGGTTCTACAATTCCTAGGTATGCTTGCTATGATTTGAATTGTCTATATATCATGAAAGTTAGTATGCTATAAGCTATGTGTTTAATGGTAATTGATTATTTGATTTATGGTACTCAATTTATATACTATAAAAAAAATTGATCATTATGAGAGTACAATGGATTAATATTCAAAAACTAACACACAAGGACCAAAGAAAATTTGGGTACCAAAAATCAAAAATTGAAGTATGTTGTAGGTATGCTTAAAGGCCAAAAGTTGACTTGGGATATCTTGAAAAATGGCTGCTCTAAGCACAAAAGTAGAAAATACTTCAAGCTCTCTTCCTTGGCTCCAAGAAGCTTGAACTTGCAACTTTTGGTAAAATGGAGACTTGGTTTATGCTTCTCTAGCTTAATTTCTTGAACACATCTTTACATATGCTAGATTAGTTTGATTCTTGCTTGAAATAACATATTTGATGAAAATATCCTTGATCTTGGCATATTGAATAAATCATGTATCTAACTCCTGCTAAAAATATTTTTTTGCATAACTTGTCATGTTGAGTTGCATTTATGGTTTGAGTAAATGAAAAATAAAGCTAATCTAAAGAATAATCTTCAAGGAGGCATGATTTGGTTTGTTTAAGTGATGTTTTCATGAAAGTTCAATAGCTATGGAAGTGAAACAGTCATTCCAAGAAGGGAACAATTTGGTTTTGACCTTTGAAAATTTCTGGTACATTGAAGGTGTCTCTGTCAAACCAAAATAATCGGTTAGGCTAAGCCTCTAACCGGTTACCCTGTATTTGGAAGCAAGTTCGTGCTCTCTGTCAAGCAAAATAATCGGTTAGCCAATTACCCCTAATCGGTTACCCTGTTTCTGGATTCCATTTGTGCGCTCTGACTTAGCACAATAACCGGTTAGCCACCCATCCTAACTGATTATTGGAGAACACAGTGACTTAACTCCAATAGCCCTAACTGGTTAGCACAAAATAACTAACCGGTTACCCACTTTGCCTAATCGGTTAGGCCACTCCAAAAACCTCTCCCAGCCGTGTCCTCTTTTATGAAATTACCTTTATCATTATGTTTGACAATCTAACCATGATAGTTTTATCTCTTGAACATAATGCTTATTATCTTGGCTTGCTTAACTATACTTATTTTGAAATGATTTTTTTTTAAATGAGCTTCATGCTATTATGATTACATTGCTAGGCTAAATTATTTTGCAATGGATAAAATATACTATGAAAATTGATTATTTGATTTATTATGCTCAATTTACATATTATGAAAAAATTGATATTTATGAGAGCATAATTGATTAATAATCAATAACTAACCACTATGGATCCAAAATTAGTGGATACCAAAGAAAGTATCTTGAATTGTGTTGTAGGGTGACCATTAGCTTAAGCGTGCAAATGAAGTGAAATACAACCATGCTACTTGAGGTTGGAAAAACTTAAAATGGTCCAAGTTTTCCAAAAGTGGTGAAAAACATAGAAAGAAAGACATGGAGAACTACAACATTCTCAATGAGCCTTGAGGCATAGAAGTTGGAGTCACCTACAAAAACTCAAAGAGTACACTTTTGGTGATATTAATATCTTATCCTTACTTATACTTTAAATTGAATATCATGTGATATTTGGATAAGTAGAGATTTGTTTTTATGCCTTATCATGTCTTAAGTTGTGTTTTTTTTCCTAGCATTATGTTTTTATATATGATAACATGCTAGATATACATACATTTTGCTTGGAATGACATGCTATGGTAATATCTTTATTCTTGAGCTTGTAACCATTTCTCTTGGCTCAAATATGAAAATTCATATGCTCATGAGTAGTTTTAATCCTTTCTCCTTGATGTTTATTTTTCCTATATACTTACTTGGAGTTTGAATTATTAAAAGTTATATGTTTTTTTATTTGAAATTATTTGATATGTTCATATCCTGAAAACAAGAAGTAAATGATTCATTTTTTGTGGCTTGAACTTGCCTTTGAACTTCAATGGTTTTTACAATGAAGTATGTCTTGAAATGAATCATAAATATTCAAAAGTTATAGTTCCAAGGTTTTTCATTTCTTGCATTACAATAACGGAATTCTTTTTATTCTTGATTAGCATGTGTGCATACTAGAATTCTATACTTGATACTACATGTCTTGCATGATCATTGTTTGCCCCAAATTATTTATTTATATTTTGATGATGATCAAGCTTTTCTTGATAAACTTGAATCTTGCTTAAAAAATGCTTAATCTATGCTTTTAAATTCAAGTGCATATGTTCTTCCTTTATTCTTGTTAGAGCTAACACTGCATAGTTGATAATGTGATACATGTTTTACATTATATATCAACCTAAATTATGCTTGTAAATGAGCTTAAATGATATTTGATGCTAACCTATGTTTTAGAACACTTTTAGAGTTAGCTTTGCAAGTGTCTCTATGTGCTTCAAAAATAGTCATCAAATATTGAAATGTCAAGCATATATGGATAAATGACAAGAGTTGAATAAAGAGAGACATGATGAGACTTTCTTCAAGTGCAATGGAATGGAATACTCAATGGAAGAAAGTACAAACTCAAAGGACCTATAAATGAAGAACATTCTAAAAGAGTATCACTCTCTATCTAACTCAATAAGTATCTCTATCCCTAAACTATTGAGATATTTTATATGCTATAGATTATATGATACTTATTGATAAATTGATCTTAAATGATTAGATGCCTTCCTTACATGAGAAGTATGTTTAGCATTGACAAAGTACTTAATTGGATATGAACTTACTAATTTTGTCATTGCATATAGGGTGAATGATATTAGTCTATACATGCTTTGATTTCTATAGCATATTTCATCATGATGAATGCTTGACATCTATGATTCTCTTGATCTATAGTTTCTTAATGGTATAAAATTTATGAGAATCATGCTCTTTTTGAAAAGAATTTCTTATTTGATTAAAAAAAAATTTTAAGGCAAAATCTCCTATTATATTTGAAAGAAACTTTTAAAATTTCATATCTTTGAGAATCTTTTGAACTTGTCTTAAGAACTTGAAAGTATTTTCACATCATATTTGTCTTGAAAATTTGGAAATCATTTGATTTGTGCTATAAATGTAGTATTCTCTTCTTTTGCTTTGAAAAGTGTTATTAAATCTTGAGAGAATGCTTAAGTTTCTAAATAGATCTTTTGAAATGTACTATAGAGCTCATCTTGATACTTCAAAAGATAAGCCTTGTTCTTCAAAAGTGTTTTATCTTTTCAAGGCTCTTGTTTAATAAGAAAGAGATGAGATGTACTTTCAAATGTTCTTTTGATTTGGATTTGATCATTCTCAAGGAATATGTGGTTTAATATAAAATCTTTTTACCGTTCTAAAATGCTTTTAGAAATGTAATGTGTTATTATAAAAGTCTTTTTGAAAGGGGGAGAAGTCTTAAAAATGATTTTTGATTGATGGATGAAGAATATGTATCATTGCCTTGCTTTTTAATAATGTGCTTACATGATCTTGGCATGCATACTTCCCCTTATCTTACTTCTCTTACATATCTTTCTTTCATATCCCTATTGACTAAATATATGCATATCTATGTTGAACTATTATGTTTTATTTTTTTGATAATATGCATATTTTGAGGGGGAGCCTAGCACTTAAATTATTGTTTATAACTCTTGGCTTATATTCTTGTTTGACATGAAGTGTTTTATTGTTAATACTATCAACATGTCAACAAAGATCCTCTCTTATTCTCTTTCCCTATATCAATGAAAGAAGGTAAACATTCTTAAACTTCATATCTTTTGATTCTTTCATTAAGAAATGCTTGATATGTGATAAGTTGTATGATCCGTCATTTGAAAACCTCAATTCCATGATCTTACACGAATATTTTGTAACTCCTAACAAATGATATCAAGTGGTACTTATTTATCATGTGGTATGCAATATATTATATGCTAGACATAATTTCTTAAGCTTATTGTTATCATATGTTAAATGTTGATGTACCAAAATGTAACAAGCTTTACATGAATAATCTTTTCATATCTTAAAAGCAGGCTTGTTTCATCTATCTATTCTTGAATCCTGTGTAGAATCAACTAAGGGGAGACAGTTTTGATTTGAATAACTTAAAGAAGTTTTTGGTTTTCCTACCCTTTTGACAGCATGAGTTTTATCAATAAGGGGAGAGAAATTTATTATATTTCCTTCCTAAACCTTTTTGTTGATGTCAAATAGGGGGAGAGAAAATTGGAAAGAAAAATATGTTCTTGTGCTTATTGCTTAATATGCTTACATGGATATCTATCCTTATATATTGCTAAACATATTTTTCTTTGGTGATTTGTCATCATCAAAAAGGGGGAGATTGTAAAAATAAGCTTGCCCCAAATGGTTTAATATGTTAAGTTTTGATGATGACAAATACAAGACAAAAAGAATGATGCTTATGCTTCATAGATGTGCTTTATAGATGACAAATGCATCACAAAAGAATATTGATCATGTTACATAGATGTACTTAATGTGATATACTATATCATGCATGATTATATACTTTATCTAGTTATATTTCACTTAATAATCATGCAATGAGATATATGTAATATTCATCATATAATATATCCAATAATATTTTATATGAGTTATAAATGAATTAATATTGGATATATCTATGAAAGTCTTGTATACATGTTAGACTAATAGAGTTATACATTTATGAATCATGCATATGAAGATATTGAGTTATGAATTTGGACTACATATGTTTGGTTAAGTGAGCAATACTTTGTAGGATAGTCCAAGTACCAAGAGTGAGCATTACAACAAGAAAGTAAAAGATCACAACTATGCTCTACTCAAGGAGAATGAAAATGATAAAGGTGTTCCAAGCATTTACAAGATTTGAAGAGAATGAATTCTTGGAAGCTTGGATTACATCAAGAAGTGATGGTGGCAAAAGATCTAGTCCAACATCTTCAAGAATAGCTTATAGGACTTAGATCTTGTGTAAAGGTAAATGGGGATCACACTAAGCTCAAACAAGTTTTAAACAGCTTTAAAAGTATTTCTAAAATGTTTAAATGCCCAACAAACTATTTTTGGAAAGCTAGTCATGGTGGTAGTTCATTTATATGAAAAATAGCCAAGTTTGTGTTTTACAAAACTGACCTTTAGTTACTTTTTTGATCATATCTTTCAAAATACTTTGAGTTTTGCTTTGAAACTTGTCTCATTTGAAAATAGACTCAAAGATCTTTCCAATGCCTAGTCGTTTGCTTAAAATGAATAAGAAACGAAAAAGTTATGATCGTCTAAAGTTAGTTTTCAAAACCAGAGTGTCCTAACCGATTAGGGACTTTCCCTAACCGATTATTCACCCTACCAGAAGCCATTTTTACGTTTCTGAAATGTCCTAACCGATTAGGAACTTGTCCTAACCAATTAGGATGATAAAAAGGAGCTTTTTTCATGTTTCAAATGGCTTCCTAACCGATTAGAAAGGTTTCCTAACCGATTAGAAAGGTTTCCTAACTGGTTAGAACATGTTTTTAAGTGAAATGCAATTTGGCTATCAAAATGGCCTAACCGATTAGGGTAGCTCCCTAACCGGTTAGTATGTGTTTAAAATGATCATGAAAAGCACTTTAAAGTAGCCTAACCGATTAGGCCAAATGCCTAACCGGTTATTGTGAATTCCAGAAGCCAAAAATTAAAGGCCTAACCGATTAGGCTTGGTTCCTAACCGGTTATGATAAAACGCAGAGCACACTGCAACGGTCACAAACGGCTATATTTCTTATTTAATCACTTCCACACTTTACCCAATGACTAAAAATATTAGTGGGCTATAAATACAAGTGTTTGGGCATCAAAGAAAAGTTGGAGAACATTCTGAAAATTACCCTTGAGTATTGAAAACGAATTTCATCATCTTTTTCTCCAAATCTTTGTTTTGAGCTAAGTGTGTAAATCCTTTATACTCATAAGCTTCAATTTGTATTATCTACTCTTTGAGAGAGTTTCTATCATCTATATTTTTGTATACTCTGAAAAGAGAGGGTGAGGTATCCCTCTAGTGTAAAGGGTGAGGTATCCCTTAGAGAGTGAGGTATCTCTCAAAAATTATAAAGGGTGAGGTATCCCTATTTGAGGCTCAAGCACAAGGGTGAGGTATCCCAAGGTGTGTTGAGTGCTCTCAATTGTAAAGGTTATCAAGCACCTGTTGAAGCTTGAAGATAGTGGAAAATCTCTAGCGGTTGCTTGAGGACTGGACGTAGATCACAAGTGGATTGGTGATCGAACTAGGATAAACTATTGTGTTTGATCTTCTAAACTCTTATCTCTTTACATTTGCATATTAATTATATATGCTTGAGTATAACTTGATATTTAGCTTATTTGCTTGATTTATCCTATATCTCAAGTTGTAGTTAAGTAATCTATAATAGTTATACATTTATTGTGCATATTCCGCTGCATTTATTTATTGAGTGATTTAAAATGCATAATTTGTCAAAGTTACTTTAAAACTAGTCATCACCCAATTCACCCCCCTCTTGGGTAATGGTTGCCATGGCTAACAGGTGAGATATCCCTCAAAGGATTGTAAGGGTAAGGTATCCCTTGTTTTTTAGGCTCACAAAGGGTGAGGTATCCCAAGGTGTATTGAGTGCTCTAATTTGTAAAGGTATCAAGCACATGTTCAAGCTAGTTATAATGAAAAATCTCGAGTGATTACTTGAGGATTGGACGTAGGTCACAAGGAGTAGCTGAATCAGGATAAATCTTGTTTTTGATCTTCTAAACTCAAACTCCTTTATATTTGTGTTCTATTTTTATATGCTTGCTTGAATACTATCTGTCTTGGCTTATTCATTTGTGAGTGAAAGTATTCAATCTTCTCTATCTATTCATTTAAATCAATTAATAGCTTCAACTTAAATTGATATTCAAGTGTTTTACAAAAGAAATGTGAAAAACTTTTATAAACTCAATTCACCCCTTCTTAAGTATTGAATCCACTTAGTAATAAGTGGTATCAGAGTTAGACTCTTGTGTAAAGAGCTTAGCAAATTCAAGAGAAGCGATGACTTCTTTAAATGGTTTTTCTTCATAAAGTTTTTCTATAAATAGACCACCCTTTTTCAATGGAGATGATTAGATTTTTATTGAAGCTATTAATTTAGATGTGTGGGATACTATTGAAAATGGTCCCTTTGTTTCCACACATATTATTAATGGTGTAAGAACTAATACACTAAGAAGTGAATAGACCGATAAGGACAAGAAAAAGGTCCAATATAATTTGAAATCCAAGAACATCATTACCACATCCTTAGGGTATGACGAGTTCTTTAGGGTGTCAAATTTCAAGACTGTCCAAGAAATATAGGATACTTTACAAGTAACTTATGAGGGTACAAGTGAAGTAAAAATATCAAGAATAAATACTCTCACTCACGAGTATGAACTTTTTAGAATGAATCAAGGAGAAAACATTCAAGAAATGCAAAAGAGGTTCACTCATATTATAAATCATCTTGCTTCATTGGGAAAAACTTTTTCTAATGAAGATCTTATTAACAAAGCTTTGAAGTGTTTGAGTAGGAATTGATAACCTAAAGTGATGGCTATTGACTCAAGAAATTTATCAACAATGACACTAGCCACTCTCTTTGGTAAGCTTCAAGAACATGAGTTGGAACTAAATAGGCTTAGTCAAAATGAGGAGCATGATAAGAAGAAAAAGAGGGTTGCTCTCAAAGTCATTTCCTCCACAATTAATGATGATGATGAAGATGACATAGAGAACCTTGAGCTAAATGAGGAGAATCTTAGTCTCCTTGTAACAAGGTTTAGAAGATTCCTTAAGAAGAAAGGTATTCAAAGAAGGGAAGATCTTTGGAGTTGGCAAAGTTGGTAAAATCACTTCCTCCTCTTTTGAAAATGTTTTACTCGTTAAAGGACTTAAACATAATTTGCTTAGCATTAATCAATTGTGTGATAAAGGAAATAGAGTTATATTTGATTCTAATTGTTGCATAATTGAAGGAAAAGATGATAAGCAAGTTAAGTTTGTTGGTCATAGGGTCAATAACATATACATGATTAATCTTGATGATATATCTTCAAATAATGTCAAATGTTTTATGAGTATGGACGATGATTCATGGTTATGGCATAGAAGAATTTCTCATATTCACATGGATTACTTAAATTAGTTGGTCTCAAAAGAACTAATAATTAAACTTCCCAAGCTTAAATTTGAAAAAGATAAACTATGTGATGCATGTCAAAAGGAAAAACAAGTAAATGTTTTTTTTAAAGCTAAAAATGTTGTTTCAACTACTAGACCTTTAAAACTTTTACATATGGATCTTTTTGGTCCGTCTAGAATAATGAGTTTTTGTGGGAATTACTATGCATTAGTGATTATAGATGATTTTTCTAAGTTTACATGGTCATTATTTCTATCTCACAAAAATGATGTTTTTCAATTTTTTAAGAAACTTGCCAAAGTTATCCAAAATGAAAAAGAGTTTTTGTATTGCATTCATAAGAAGTGAGCCTGGTGGGTGAGTTTGAAAACCATGAGTTTGAAACCTTTTGTGATAAACATGGCATTGAGCATAATTTTTCTGCCTCTTAAACTCCACAACAAAATAGAGTTGTAGAGAGAAAAAATAAATTTTTTTAAAAAATAGCAAGAACTATTATTGTGAAATCGGCAAGTGCACCAAATCGCAAAAGTAATAAAAAGTGAGAAGAGTATCGTCCCACGAGGTTTATGTAACACCCTCCTTAGGGCGCCACACTTGATGTTGCTTAATTACCAAATTACCCCTTCATTAGAATTCGTGCTTGTAATATAAATACGAGTTATAAAATTTCTTAATGATAATAAGATAAACTTAGCAGAAATTAAAAACATAACAACATTGTCACAAATAATTTACATGATATATACATACAAGCCTTTAGTACTGTCGTACTTAGATATTTTACAAACTAGACTTCCAAAATATTTAAACTTTAACTTAAAACTAGCATATTGCCCAAGTCCTACTAGACAGCAGAACCCTTAGATGGGTCCTTCTCAGATTCCTCAGCATATAGGAATCCATCATGAGGTGTAGTCCTACGGACAGGTGTCCGAGCAGACAACACAATACTAATCGCACCGGGAGTACAATAGTAAGCTCCTCAATACTGCCTAATAGATATTGGGAACTTTAGTTGTACAAAAAGATTAACAGAAAAGTAAGGGTGTCCTAAATGTTGCCTACTCAGTCTAATATTTAGGTCTCCCATATAGTAAATACTCTCTCTCTCTAAATCTACAGTCTATGCCTCATCTCCTCCAATGAATGTCAGCTTCAGGTAGCCAAGGAAACTAGGCATCTCCATCTCTTCAAAACTCAACGTCCTCAGCAGGAATTTGCTCCTCCTCAGCTTCTCGCTCCACTTCTTGCTCGACGTCTTATCAAATATAAATATAATGCAGAACATGCATACAAAGAGGTGAGATCACCTACGCCAATACTAGTATGGTAGCAATGAAGATAAACACATACAATATCTCATACAACTATCATACCATAATTATAGTTATGCCATCAATATCATTTATCAATAAACACATGAAGAAAACAATATTTACAATCATGCCACTAACAATAATCAAATATCCAATAAATCAAGTATCATAAACATAATTACGATAATACCCTCAACAACTACATATATGCACACAGACTCAATTTCCTACTCCATGGAGCTATAACTCAAGTTGGAGAGAGTGATTGAAAAGATTTGTCGGTACCAATATGCCTTGGACCACGTGCTCAATCTTGCACATCTAGCATGTACATAACAGCCTTTATCAGATCTTGATTAAGGATAGTGTCTCGGTTAGGATCATTGGTGTGTTGCGTCGGTCTAACCTACGGCACAGAAAAGCTACCAACTGCCCATTGTAGGCAACCCACACCCCAATGCCTCCAAGGTCAACGAGTGACTCACACTACGCATATCGCACCTACTCAAGAGGTGTAGTCTCTCTTAGGCAACTAGACTCATACAGTCCATCGGACCTTTTCAATGCATGTACTATGCACTAATCACAATTCTAATTTATATCACATATTCGGGGTCCACACAATAATCTAACAGTATTATTACTGTATTTTAATCGCGTAGTCATATTTTTGTGTTTTCTCAATTGCGACTCAATTATGTCGCCTTTTCAAAATCGCGTAAATATTTTTCTTACGTTTTAAATCCAAAAATACTATTTTTCTCATTTAATACTAAAAATTCACTTTATTTTCCATATTTACACACTAGTCCCTCAAAATCTCATATTTATGAAATAGTCCCTCAAAAATTAATATTTACGAACTAGTCCCTCAAAAATTAATATTTCTGAAATAGTCCCTCAAAAATTAATATTTACAAAATAGCTCCTCATAAAATTTATATTTATAAAATAGTCATTCTTTTATAAAATATACAATATAATCCCTCTAAAAATAATATTTATAATATGACCCCTCTAAAAATAAGTATTTATACAATGGTCCCTTATTTACATAATATTTATAATTTAGTCCTCTTTTATAAAAATTTACTGAGTATGACCCTCTAAAAATCAGTAATTGTACTGTTTTCCAAAAATGTTATTTCTTTTCTTTATTTTACATAAAAATCATTTTACTTTCCTATACTCAAATTTGTTCATATTCAATTAGATCTCTCAATTCTCATTTTAATTCATCAATTTAAGGACTTTGGTCCTCTTTTCCATGGTATGACCGTGAGCCTCTGTGCTCTTTGGAGCACTCATACAATCGATTCATCATGTTGTTCACATCCTAAATTACACATATATTGACATGCTTACATAATCACATACAGATAAACAAATATCAAAACAGTAATCATATATCACACATGCAATCACAAAAACAGAATTATAAACCACTCAAACACAATCAAAGACATCAAATAATCGGTGAAGAACCCTTATGGATTTTTCACCATACAAAACCATCCCCACACCACCAAAACTTGGTTGGTGAGGTTAAATCTCCCTCTTACCTCTAGAAGACAAGCCTTTCAAGCTCCTATCCTTCTCTTTGATTTCGTACAAGTCACAAACAATTCCTAACAATTCTAAAACAATTAGTAAAATCATAAACAAAGCTTGATAATGATAAACCATGGAACAAACGTGGTTTAGAAAATCACAAACATGAATTTAAACCATAAAAACCAAAGTTTACCTATAGGGAAGTAAGGTAGAAAATGGATTTTGAAGCACTTAGAGTGTGATTTTGGGAAAACTTCCTAAATGGAAAGTGTTTAGAATGTTGTCTAGCTTTAGGAAATGATGAGAGTGAAAATTATAGTTGAGTGATGGTGCTTATGAGTGTGTGGGCCTAAACCATGGAGAGAAAATAGAAGGAAAATGGTTGCTTGGTGTTCTTGAAATTTAGAGAGAAAATGGAACTAAGTCTTTAGTGAGAGAAATGAAATTGTGAGAGTGAAAATAAGAGGGCTGCTGCCGTGAGAGTGTAGGGGATTTTAGTGATATACTTGACTCAAAATATCACCAATTGAGTGCACATGCAATTTCACATGGCTTATGTCATCAACTTGACTTGCATGGCTATTTGGATGGTTCAAGAACCATGGAGAAGCCTACTCCAAGCTGCTGGCCGTGTGACTCTTTGGGGGTTTAGGGACTTAATTGACTTTAATTAAAATCCACTTGCGTGCTAATTAATTAGGTAATTAGTTAGGTTAAATTTCCTAATCAATCTTAATTAACATTCTAACTATATAACTAATTAATTAAACATATTATTACATATATTATAACCTCTAATTAAAATTAGGATATCTAATTAAGAATTAAATTATAACAAATTAACAATTAAATTAGTTTACTTAGCTTGTTAATTAGGCCATTAGATTAACCAAATTAGGTTTAATTAGTTACTAATCAAAGTCAACCCACTATTGTTGACTTCATCTTAGCCATTGAAAATCAACTTGGTTTCCTATCCATTGATCTCATCTACGGTGGATATTACTTAGTGGTTTTATCAGGATTTGTTTTACACCATTGATCGGATCAACGATTAGGATCAAAAGCATCTAAATCATGCTTTTTATCCAAGGGTCCATATTGAAGTCTATGCTTCTTTGTTTGACTTCTTCCTATTAGTTTAAAATAGTCAAGCCACTTATTTTGACTGATTCTTATTAGTTCAGAATTCTGTCCAGTCAGAATCGTTGACTGCTGCACTAAACACGGGTCCCATGAACTTTTGCGGGTCCACGATCATTTTGATACAGATTTCTACTATTTTTAAGACAGTAGGTACTGTCACATAAAATAATATTATAATAATATAAAATTATTTTATTGCACGCTTAAATCTAAAAATTAAAAGATTAATATATATATTAATCAAATTAGTTTAGTAAGATCCTCCAGCTCCAATTAATTATAATAAGATTTTTTCAGTCAAGAAAATTATTATTTTCTTGACTCAAAGCAAATCACACAAAATAATCAAAAGTGATCTCAGAACAGTCAAATTATTTTTATAACACACATAAAATACAAAACAGCATAATTCTACTATTACTATTAACATAGTCAGAATTTGGGATGTTATAGTTTAAGTTTTTAATTACTAAATTCACTGAAAGTGACACTATTTAAGCTAACGAAAAGAGAGTTGGTAAAAATAATAAAAAGAAAGAATAAACAAAAATAACAAAAGTCAAATTTAATTAATTGGGTTGAGTTGGAAAATAATGATATAAAAATGTTAGGGGTCAAATTTCGCTTGAACTCTTTAAATGCACATTCAAATATTGATTTAACTATATTCTATTTCAATTATTTATGGCCAATTCCCAAAATTAATCAATATTCAATCCCTTAATATATTAATCCTCTTACACTGTTTAGAATTAACTAATCCCTTAGTCTAATCCTAAATAGAAAGGCATTATCAAGAACGAGAGAATTAAAAGAAAGATCACATAACCCACAACATATATTCCTAGCGATTGCAGAAATTATGGTGTTTATCACAAGTTCTAGGTTCATGCAAATTTTCTCAAATCATACATAAACCCAAAAATCAGTCCCAAATTGGCCAGATTTAGAAAAATATTAAGAAAATAGATAAACACATAAATCATGAAACAGAAACATTGATTAAACCCATAAAAGAATTTACATCATCCAAGAATAAAATCCATCATCACCCTAATAAGGAAAAATTAGTTACACATGGATGAAGAATGAAAGAGGGATAAGGATTTGACAAACTCCATTGTAGAAAGGTGGAAAAGTTGAAGAAAATTCCTAACCTTCAAGCTGAATTGCGCCCACACCACATTAGGATTTGTGCTTCTTGACGGCTGCTGCTTTCTGCCCAAGTGTGTAAGAGTCTGTTGTATTTGGCCAAACTTTTCTTATTTATAATAAATCAACACTGCAACCTACGCGTTTAGTGCTCAAGCATTGACTATCCGGCGCTTAGGCGCTGGCCCACTGATCTAGAATGCTTAAGCACTGAGCTTCTGAATGGATTTTCTTCTTTTTATTGCTTTGTTAAATGTCCAATCTTCTCCATGTGCAATTACCTAACAAAGACACATAAAAACACGTCATAAGAACACAATTAAAATAATAAAAACATAATAAAACTTAAGAACAAAACTAAAACAAAAAGATTAAAAGAGGATGAAAACTCAAGATTATGAACTGTAAAAATATGAATTTTTACAAGTTCATCACTCCCCCAAACTTAAGATTTTGCTTGCCCTCAAGCAAAAAGAAAAAAAAAACAAAACAAAACATAAATACTAAACAAATAAAAACTCAAAATACATAGACTCAAATATGACAACACCGGGTATTGAAAATTATTCATATCCTCAGAAATTGCTTCACAATCTAACTCCAAAGTGTCACACATGAACAATCCATTTATCACATCGTCTCTCATATGCAACTCTTATGCATAAATGACTTTCCAAAAACATGAATGAAAGACCCAATCTCCTCATAAAGTACAAACCCAGATAGCTTTATAAAACTGTAAATGCACATCAAACTCATATCCATAGAGTTGTTCTTCATCTCTCTCTCCACTAATGTAAACAACGCATAGCCAAGGATCAAAAGGGTCTTTATAAAGCTTGTAATGCACGGCCAAAGGTGAGAGTTAAGAAAGAAATGGTAGGATAATGAAAACAAAAGTTGAGATACATAAGCATACAAATTTCAAAATTCAAGCCACGAAATGTGGAATAAGTGCAAAACGAAGCATAAGAAACAACACATCATTCATCCTTTTTTGTTTCTCTTATTCTTAATCTTCACCTCCAAACTTATTTCTTTGTAATACTTTGGGTAGACTTTCTCTTTTTTTTTTTAATTTTTTTGCTCCACAAAACTTCATGCACCAAAATAATAAAGGCTTGAATAATAAAATAATACAATATATGCACTTAACAAAGGTTATGTAAGAGAGGATTTTTTTTGTATTTTTTTTCATGTGGGTATGGGAAAGGAAAATGTGGGTAAAAGAAAAGAAAAAGAGGCCAAACAAAAACAAGGCTACAAAAGGGACCTAAGGATGTATTGTGTTCACAGGTTGGCTTGAAAAGCTCAAACGACCTAAAGAAAGCCCTTATCATTTGCTTAATCATGCACTACCTAGGATTTCACCTCAAGAGAGAATCAAACAACTTTTAAATGCAAGTTATCCACACATATGCATTCCCATAAACTTTCTCTAAGTCTAATATGCAATTAAATTCCTAGGTCTATCAATTATAAAGATGGGAAGAACATCCATAAACAATTGAAACAATAGAGATAAATGCAACTCATAAATTCCCATGTGATATCCCAAGAAATTATATCAACCCATAATTCAAGCAAACATTGGATATTCAATTCAATACACCAGCATGCACAATGTCAACAAAACACAAAAAGGTGATGAACACAAAATAAAATAAAATAAAAATAACTAAATGTGGAAACTAAAAGTTAAAGGAAAGAGAAGAAAAATCTTTTTGGTGACCAACAACTATATACATCCTCCTACAAAGGCTCCAAATTCAAGGAGGCCCCTAAGCCGGCTCAACACTAGCTAACTACAAAAAACAATAGAAAAAATGTTAGTTAACAAGAAATAACAAAATAAAAGCAAAAACAAATAACTAACTAAAGAAAAATAAACAAATAACAAAATAAAGAGTGAAGGAAAAGAAAATAAATTTGGGTTGCCTCCCAAAAAGTGTTTGTTTAACATCATTAGCTCGACATTGTCTTTTCTTAATTAATCATGGTGGCTTGAAACAAGAGAACATGAGGACACCTTTCTTTTGTCAAATCTTTGCCTCCATACTCGGTCACTGCCTTTGGAATCCTTTCCAAAAATATTCTGAACTCTAGTTGGAACTGGTTGTTCCAAGTGTGCCTTAGCATTAGAAACTCAACTAGGCCATGAGATTTTTAATTCATCAATAGGTAAAGTATTAAGTTTCATCTTGTTAGAAGGATTTAGATCAGCTTGCACTAAACTCTGAGAACTAGAAAAATATTTTTCTTTTTCAGCAATCTTGGAGACAGGAGGACCTTTCTCTTTCTCATCAATAATCTTAGAAGTACAAGAATCAACAATAATAGACGAAGAAGAGTTCTTACCATCTAACCCCTTTTAAAATTTACCTTGAATGCAATTAACAGGGGCATGAAGATTTAATGTTGGGGCAGACTTAACATTTATAGTCACTTGATCTCTATCCACCCTCAAAATAAGCTCTTCTCTAGCCATATCAATTAATGCTCCTGAAGTTGCTAGGAATGGTCTTCCGAGAATTAGTGGGATATTAGCATCCTCGTCTATATCTAAGACCATAAAGTCAACTGGGAAAATAAATTTGTCTACTTTCACTAGCAAATCTTCCACAATACCATATGAACGTTTGATTGATCGATCTGCTAATTGAAGAGATACCATTATAGGCTTAACTTTATTAATTCTAAGCTTGCGCAAGATTGACAATGACATTAAATTAATACTAGCGCCTAGGTCACATAAGGCCTTATCAATGTTCAACTTTCCAATGATACAATGGATGCTAAAACTTCCTGGATTTCTTAACTTGGGTGGAAGCTTCCTCTGAATAATGGCACTACACTCCTCAGTAAGTGTTACAGTCTCATCTTCTTCCAACTTGCTCTTCTTAGACAACAAGTCCTTCATGAATTTCGCATAGGAAGGCATTTGGTCAAATGCTTCAGTAAAGGAAATATTTATCTGTAACTTCTTGAAAACATCCAGGAACTTTAAAAATTGTCTTTCCTGCTTCTCTTGGGTGTCTTTCTTTAAATGCTGAGGGAATGGAAGTCTAGCATATAATGAAGGGTCAAAAGGTTTACTCAAAATTGAATCCTTCTTCTTTCTTTTTTCTCCCTTCACTTTGACTTCAGTAGAAACCTCTATTTCTGGTGCATCTTTAATGGGAACATCCTTAGTAAGAGCATCATCTTATTTTTTCCCTTTTCCTGAGGAATTAGGTGCCACTTTCACATTTTCTTCTAACAGCTTACCACTTCTCAAAGTGATTGCATGACATTGCTCCTTTGGATTGACTATATAGTGTCACTTAGTAAACTACCTTGAGTTCTTTCTGTGAGCTGTCTAGATATCTATCCCACTTGATTTTCTAGACTTCTGATGGCTACCTCTTGATTCTTGAAATTAGCCCTCGTTTCTTGCATGAAAGTTAAGGTCTATTCCATAAAAAAAGAAGTTTGTTGCATGAAAAGTAGATGTCTATTGCGAAAGCATTTTAAGTACAATCTTGAGAGGAGATTTCTTCTTTGGTTGAGGATTCAATGGTACCATTTGATTGTTCTAAGAGAAATTGGGGTAATTCCTCCACCTAGGATGATATGTATTTGAAAATGAAGTACCTTGGGGTCTTGAAGGATTTCCCATATAATTGACCTGTTCTGCAGAAATGAAACTAGAGTAGTTTACCTCACATCCACCATTAGCATGATTGTCTCCACAGAAATAGTAAATTAATACTTGATGGTTCATTGAATTTAACCGCATATTCTCAACTCATTTGGTGAGGTTGGATAACTATTAAGAAATACTTTTATTCTAAGCAAGTAAAGCATCGAGAGTGCCAAGCTCCATAACTCCTTATTTAACTATTGCTATTCCACTAGGGAAGTGATATTCATTGATAGCCATAGTCTCAAACAATTCCTGAGCCTTTTCAAGAGTCTTAGTATTCAAAGATCCATCTACAGATGCATCCACCATGAGTCTTATGGAATAATTCAAACCATTGTAGAAGATCTACACCTGCTGCCAAACTTCAAGTGCATGATGAGGACATTTTCTAAACATCTCCTTAAATCTTTCTCATGCTTCATAGAGAGATTCTCCTTGATTTTGAGTAAAGGAAGCAATCTCGCTCCTTATCTTCACAAATATTGACAGAGGAAAATACCGAGTGAGGAACTTACTAACCAGATCATCCCAAGTGGAGATACTTCTTGAGGCTGAGCTTGTAGCCAACTCTTGTCTTTATCTCTCAAAGAAAATGAAAAAATTCTTAATCTGATGGCATAATCACTAGCTTCATTATATTTGATAATATCACAAAGTTGTAAGAAGTTAGCAATGTGCAAGTTTGGATCTTCTGCTTGACCTCCCCCAAACTGATTCTGCAGCACCAGCTGTAGCAAAGCTGATTTAATCTCAAAATTGTTTGCTTTGATAGCAGGTCGCACAATACTGGTTAAGACATTTTCAGAAGATGGAGTATCATAATTATCTAAAGTGTGTCTTCTCTATTCATTAGTATTCTTAGCCATCTTTTCTTCTTCAATTTTTTTCTTTCTTTGATTACTTTTTTTATTGCTCTTTCTGTTCTTGTTATCTCTAGATCAAAGAGTAATTCTTCTGACTATACAGAACCTTACATAAACAAACAAACAAGCAAACCAAAGTGAAGTAAAGAAAAGAAATTAAAAATAAAAATAAAAATAACAAATGACTAATAAAAATAAACAGAGAAAATAAAAAAAAGAATGAGTATAAAGAAACAAATTTAATAGAAAATTAAATAAGAAAAATAAGTGTCTAAATTAATGTCTTTTCAACTACTACTTAATATTAATAACAATAATCCCAAAATGTATAGCCAAAAGTTGTTGTAAAATCAAGCAAGTGCACCAAATCGTAAAAGTAATAAAAGTGAGTAAGAGTATCATCTCATGAGGATTAAGTTATTAATTACTAAATTCACTGAAAGTGACATTATTTAAGCTAACGAAAAGAGAGTTGGTAAAAATAATAATAAAAAAGAATAAACAAAAATAACAAAAGTCAAATTTAATTAATTGGCTTAAGTTGAAAAATAATGATATGAAAATGTTAGGGGTCAAATTTCACTTGGACTTTTTAAATGCACATTCAAATATTGGTTTGATTATGTTTTATTTTAATTATTTATGGTCAATTCCCAAAATTAATCAATATACAATACCTTGGTATATTAATACTCTTACACTATTTAGAATTAACTAATCCCTTAGTCTAATCCCAAATAGAAAAGCATTATCAAGAATGAGGGAATTAAAAGAAAGACCACATAACCCACAACATCTATTCCTAGTGATTACAAAAATTATGGTGTTTGTCACAAGTTCTAGGTTTATGCAATTTTTTTTCAAATTATAAATAAACCCCAAAATCAGTCCCAAATTGGATAGATTTAGAAAAAATTAAGAAAAGAGATAAACACGTAAATCATAAAACAGAAACATTAATTAAACTCATAGAAGAATTTACATCATCTAAGAATGAGATCTATCATCACCCTAACAAAGAAAAATTAGTTACACATGGATGAAGAATGAAAGAGAGATAAAGATTTGACAAACTTCATTGTAGAAAGGTGAAAAAGTTGAAGAAAATTCCTAAATTTCAAGCCTAGTTACGCCCACACCACATTAGGGTTTGTGCCTTTTGAAGGCTACTGTGTTTTGTCCAAGTGTGTAAAAGTCTGTTGTATTTGGCAAAACTTTTCTTATTTATAACAAATCAATACTGCAGCCTACGCGTTCAGTGCTCAAGCGCTGACTGTCCAGTGCTCAGATGCTGGCCCACTAATATGGAATTCTTCTGCATGCAACACATGCTCAACCAGTGTTAACCCAACTCTCAAGCGATGGGCTTCTAAATGGATTTTCTTCCTTTTATTGCTTTTTTAAATGTCCAATCTTCTCCATGTGCAATTACCTAACAAAGACACATAAAAATATGTAATAAGAACACAATTAAAATAATAAAAACATAATAAAACTTAAGAACAAAACTAAATAAAAAGATTAAAAGTGGATGAAAACTCAAGATTATGAACCGTAAAAATATGAATTTTTGCAAGTTCATTAATTATGCTGAATGAGACTAAACTTCTTAAGTATTTTTGGGCAGATGCAATAAGTACCGCTTATTATGTTATGAATAGGGTCCTAATAAGGCCAATTTTAAAGAAAATCCTCTATGAGCTATACAAAGAAAGGAAGCTAAATGTTTCACACTTTAATGTTTTTGGATGTAAATATTTTGTTCTTAACAATGGAAAGAATAACTTAGGGAAGTTTGATACTAAATCGGATGAAGGTATATTTCTTGGCTATTCTATGCATAGTAAAGCTGTTAGAGTTTACAATAAAAGAACTATGACCATAGAAGAATCCATTCATATTGCTTTCAATGAAACTAACCTCAATGGACTGAGAAAGGATTTGGTTAATGATGTTGCAGAAATATTAGCAAGAGCACACTTGGAGAACCAAGAGAAAGAAGCCAAAAAATAAGAAGAAAGCCCATTTGATCCCCCAAGGCAAGAAGATTCACAAATCATAGACCTTCGCAAGGAATGGAGGACATGAAGATATCATCCTCTTGACAAAGTGACAAGTGATGTATCAAAAGGGGTAACTGCTCGTAACACACTTAGAGATACATGTAACCACATGGCTTTTGTCTCTCAAGTTGAACCAAAGACATAAATGAGGCCATTAGTGATGAACATTAGATCTTGGCTATGAAAGATGAACTAAACTAATTTGAAAGAAATCAAGTTTAGGAGTTAGTTCCAAGGCCCAATGATCATCCCATAATTGACACCAAATGGGTCTTTAGGAATAAACTTGATGAAATAGGCTTAATAATAAGAAATAAAGTTAGGCTTGTAGCTAAAGGGTATAATCAAGAAGAAGACATAGATAATGAGGAAACTTATGCACCTATAGCTAGATTAGAGGCCATTAGAATGCTACTTGTATATGCATGTATAATGGATTTCAAATTATATCAAATGGATGTTAAAAGTACTTTTTTAAATTACTTTATACAAGAAGAGGTGTATGTAGAACAACCTCTTGGTTTTGAAGACTATGAACTGTCCAACCATGTTTTTAAATTGAAAAAGGCCTTGTATAACTTAAAATAAAATCCTAGAGCTTGGTATGAAAGTTTGAGCAAGTTTCTTTTGGAAAAAGGCTTTACAAGAAGAAAGGTTGATACAACCCTCTTCATTAAAAACAAAATGTATGACATTCTCCTTGTGCAAATATATGTTGATGACATAATTTTTGGTGCTACTAATGAGTCTCTTTGTAAGGAGTTTGTTAATATTATGTAAAGTGAATTTGAGATGTCAATGATGGGTGAGCTAAACTTCTTCCTTGGACTCTAAATCAGGAAAACAAGGAATAGGACTTTCATAAGTCAATTCAAGTATTGCAAGGAGCTGCTTAAGAAATTTGGAATTGACAATTCTAAGCATATAGACACACCAATAGGTATTTCTTGTTATTTGGACAAGGATGAGGGAGGTAAACTTGTAGAAATCTCAAAGTATAGAGGTATGATTGACTCACTCCTTTATCTTACTGCTAGTAGGCCTGATATTATGTTTAGTGTGTGCATGTATGCTAGATATCAAGCTAATCCTAGAGAATCACACTTAACTGCAGTAAAAAGAATAATAAAATATCTTCTTGGCACTTCGCAAATAGGATTGTTGTACCCCAAAGGTGCCTATTGTAGTCTTATTAGTTATTCTGATTCTAATTTTGCTGGATGTAAATTGGATAGGAAAAGCACTAGTGGGACATGCCACTTGCTTAGAAGCTCTTTAGTTTCCTAGCATAGAAAGAAATAAAATAGTGTGACATTGTCTAGTGCTGAGGCAGAATATGTTACAGTTGAAAGTTGTTATGCTCAAATCCTTTAGATGAAGCAACAACTTCTAGACTAGAGTTCAGCTTTATCACATCCCTATAAGATGTGATAACACTAGTGCAATCAATTTGTCTAAGAATCTCATCTTGCACTCTAGGACTAAGCACATTGAAATAAGGCACCACATCATAAGAGATCATATGCCAAAAGGCGATTGCATGCTTGAGTTTGTTGAAACTACTAAACAACTGGTTGATATCTTTACTAAACCTTTGCCTAAAGAGACTTTCTTTTATATTAGAAGAGAACTAGGCATATTTGATCAATCATGCATTTAACTTGGATAAATGACTTTGCTGGATAATGCTTTCTACATAATTTTCTTGAATTTTTATCTCTTGAATCAAATACTGACTTGAACGTCAGAGTTTCCCCTAATTTTGTTTTGCATGTTCTTGATCCATGTTTAAGTCTCTCAATTTCAAATCTCAAGTTCTTGCTGATGAAAATTGCTTTATGGTGTTTGTTGTGATATCGGCAAGTACACCAAATCACCAAAGTAACAAAAAGTGAGTAAGAGTATCGTCTCACGAGAATTAAGTTATCAATTACTAAATTCGTCAAATTGACACTATTCAAGCTATCGAAAAGAGAGTTGATAAAAATAATAAAAAGAAAGAATAATAAAAAATTAACAAAAGCCAAATTTAATTAATTGGGTCGAGTTGGAAAATAATGATATGAAAATGTTAGGGGTCAAATTTCACTTGAACTCTTTAAATGCAAAATCAAGTATTAGTTTAATCAAGTCCTATTCTAATGATTCATGGTCAATTCTCAAAATTAATCAATATCTAATTTCTTGGTATATTAATCTCCTTGCACTGTTTAGAATTAACTAATCACTTAGTCTAATCCCAAATAGAAAGGCATTATCAAGAACGAGGGAATTAAAAGAAAGACCACATAACTCACAACGTCTATTCCTAGCGATTACAAAAATTATGGTGTTTATCACAAGTTCTAGGTTCATGCAAATTTTTTCAAATCATACATAAACCCAAAAATCATTCCCAAATTGGCCAGATTTGGAAAAGTATTAAAAAAAGAGATAAACATATAAATCATGAAATAGAAACATTGATTAAACCCATAAAAGAATTTACATCATCCAATAACAAGATCCATCATCACCCTAACGAAAAAGGTTTGGTTACACATTGAAAAAGAAGAACACAAAGGGAAGAATATGACAAACTCCATTGTAAAAAGGTGAAAAGGTTAAAGAAAATCCTTAATCTTCAAGCCTAATTGCGCCCACACCACATTAGAATTTATGCCTCTAGACGACTGCTGTCTTCTGTCCAAGTGTGTAAGAATGTGTAAAAGTATTCAAGTATTTGGAAAAACTTCTCTTTAAATAAAGAATTCACGTTGCTGTGTATGTGTTCAGCGCTCAAGTGCTGACCCACTAATCAGGAATCCATCTGCACACAACGTGCACTCGAGTGGTGATGGCTTCTAAATTAATTTTCTTTTTTTTTTGCTTCTTTAAATATCCAATTTTCTCCAATTACCTACAAAAAATATATAAAAACACGTAATAAGAACACAATTAAAATAATAAAATCATAATAAAACTTAAAAACAAAATTAAATAAAAAAGATTAAAGGATGATGAAAACCTAAGATTTTGAACTATAAAAATATGAATTTTTGCAAGTTCATCACTCTCCCAAACTTATGCTTTTGCTTGTCCTCAAGTAAAAAAAAAAAAAAAAATAAAAACTCATAACACATAGATTCAAACATGACAATACCGGGTATTCAAAATCATTCATATCCTTAAAAACTACTTCACAATATAATTTCAAAGTGTCACACATGAACAATCCAATTATCACATCGTCTCTCACATGCAATTCTTATGCATAAATGACTTCCCAAAAACATGAATACAAGACCCAATCTCCTCATAAAGAATAATCCCAGATAGGTTTATGAAACTATAAGTGCACATCAAACCCACATCCATAAGGTTATTTTTCATCTCTCTATCCACTAATGTAAATAACATATAACCAAGGATCAAAAGGGACTTTATAAAGCTTGTAATGTAAGGCCAAGGGTATGGGTTAAGAAAGAAATGGTATAATGCAGATTAAAAGTTGCAAACCCAAGTACAGGTTATTTCAAGTAATAAATTCTCGGGAGTCTGAGGTCGATCCACAGGGATTTGATGAAGAAAATTTCTTTGATGTAAGGTAAACATTTTGTCACAACAATAACAATGAAAAGTTGGTTTCAAATAAAAAAGATTTACTTGGGTTAGGAGGTCCATTCTTGGTAAGTAAAATAAGGACAAGATTAATTCTTTTTATATCTCAACTGGAATCCACACATAATGGAGGTTCCAATCAAAAAATACAATATTCAAAGTTCATTTAAGATTATATACGTAATTATATTATGATTCCTTTAATCATCTATTAACATCACTACTTATAAATGGGCTCAAGCATTCATTGTGTCATTATCTTATCTACAACAAATCAAGATCACCACTTTACAAGGAGGATTTTTAAATTGATTGGAAACAAAATACAATACATATAATGACCACTTGAAAATATATTATTTAAACACAAGAAAGAAATTAATCTAATCTTAACTTATTACCAAAAGCTTCACCTTTTCACCCAAGTAAAATGAAAACTAGTTACTCATAGAAAAGAAGAAGAAGAAGAAGAAGAAGAAGATAACTTCAATTTAGAACAAAAAAAAAACTACAACAAGATAAACAAACAACATAATAGGATGATCTTGATCTCTAAGACCAAGACCCTAAATGATCTGCCAATTGTGTCTTTTATAGAGGATTAAGGATACAAAATGACAAGAGGGCTGATTCATGAGTGAGTGGATGAGTGAAAAATGAGTAAAAAATGCCAAATGACTTTTTATGAGTGGAAAATTATTGAGATTCTTTGTCTCTAAAATCATTCAGTGCTGAACTCATTGAATGTGTCAGAGAATTGAAAAATGGTCTTCATGAAAGTTGTAGGCCTGGATCTTAGCTTTCAAAGGCCGTTAGTTTGAGACCAAAAACATTCCTACAACTTGAGATATGGTCTGATTACTGCACAATGCTCAGACCCAGCTACAGTTCCTCTGTTCTGACTTGGAAGCCCAATATGACCTCTAAGCAATATGAAATGAGTCTTGCGTTCTGCATAAAAGTTGTAGATGTGGGTCTTAAATTGTAGATGCAAAAATTTTAGCTTAAGTAAGTTCTTACAGTCCGAGTTATGCTCTGATTACTGTACACTATTGAGGTTCCAATCACAAAATCCGTGTTCTAACTTCCAAGCCCATTTAGTTCCACTAGATGTTTAACTTTTGTAACACCCCAATTTTTTATTTTTCTTGATATAAATACGTTTTATAATATTTATGAATTTTTGTAAATTTCTAAGAATTTTTAAGTATTTTGATTATTTTAATATTATTTTGATTATTTTAATATTATTTTTGAATTGTATGCACGAATTTAATTTTTTCTAAAAATATATGAGTTATATATTTTTTATGATTTTTGAGAATTTTTGTGAAATTTTATGAGTTTTTTATTATTTTAATATTATTTTGAGCTGTATGTGTGTTTGAGGCGGACCTAGATAAATAAAAATTTTTCTTGGATTAGAAAGTTTTGGACTGTCAAGGCGGGATTGGAAGATCTTACTAAACCCGAAATCGAGAACAGTTGATGGAGATTTTCTTTATTTGAGTTTTTTATTACCCATTATGTAATAATAGCAGTAGCTATTGTCCATTGGGTAACATTTTCAGGAAAATATCTTGATAGCTATGACTCAAAGTGATGAACCAATGGCAAGTAGGAAGAAGTCAAAATGGTTACTCAAGTTGAAGAAGAGAAATTCAAATTGACTACTCAAGCTAGAAGGCAAATTCAAATTGGCTACTTACTCTTTCAAGCTTATCTTATCATTCTTTTTCTAGAAACTTCTCTGTGATGACTCACCCAGTAAAATATCTACGGAAAAATATCTAGATGAAAATATCTTTTGAAAAATATCTGAATGAAAATATCTAACTTAAATATCTTAAGCGTAATCATGAACCATCATTACCTAACTTTATGACTAACTAATAGAAATTGGTCAAGTTTAGTGGCATGGACTTTATTGTGAACCTTTGGATGGCAAACTTAATGATAAAGCCTTGGATAATCACCATTGATCTAATCAATAGTGTTAGAGCAAACTTGATAAGGAAGCTTAGGATATCCACCTTAGATTAAATCAATGGTTAGGAGATGAAGTCAACAAAAATGGTTAGACTAGTTAGCAAGAAACTAGATAATCTAACTTAGTTACTCTAAATAGTCTAAGTAGTAACAAAATAGAACTAACTTAGTTTGCTAATACTTGGAGTCTATGGTTACAAGGTGGTTCTAGAGACATCTAGAAGGCATGATCAATGTATAACAAATGCATGACAATGCATGATTTAATCTAGTAACTAGATAGTTAATTATGTAACTAAATAACCTAACTAAGTTAGCTTAATTGAACTAACTACCTAAACTAGATGTAACTAGAAACTAATTGAAATCAAAACTAAGTTAGCTTTCCATTGAGCCACACAGTTACTAGGCCATTCTATCATGTTCTTGAATGATCTTTTATGACCAATAGGTGACTACTTGATGACCTATGCCATGTGAAGCCATGTGCAATTGTTTCTAGCTTTTTGAATAAGCCTTAAACTTTCTATCAAGAAA
This sequence comes from Ormosia semicastrata, assembly GCA_029884595.1. NCBI lineage: Eukaryota > Viridiplantae > Streptophyta > Magnoliopsida > Fabales > Fabaceae > Ormosia > Ormosia semicastrata. The sequence continues at coordinate 49,662,766 of JAQQTO010000056.1, read as the reverse complement.
ACTACACAGCCATGCAAGTGTGAAATAGGATATTCACTTTCATTTCTAACACTTTGTGACCATAAACTTCTATCATCTTTTCTCTTTCATCCAAGAACAACCAAAAAGTTCTCTCACTTTCTCTCCAAAGAACCCCACGGCTAAACCCATTGAAATACCTTCCAAGCTTCAATAATTCTAAACAACCTTAGATCTAGAACCTAGACACAATTCTAAGATACTTTGTAGTTGAGATCTTAGCCTAAATTATCCATCTTCAATCTTGTTCTTCAAGTTGAAAATCAAAAAGTTCACACCTTGTTCATCCATGGAAGCTCACGGCTATACCCTCTCCACCAACATCCAACCACTTTTGATTCAATCCGACCATACTTCTTGAATCCTCATATCATTCTAAAACTCTTTGGTGTTGAGACTTTAGTCTAAATCAATCATCTTCAAGCTTGATTCTTGGATTTAAGTTTTAGGGTTTCAAGGTAAAGATCTTGAAACTTGATTTCTTACTTGATTCTTGGAATCCTAAAACCATGCTTGATCTATGGTCATCTTAATCAAGCCTTAGATACTAATTTTTATGTGTTTATTATGATTCTAAGATCTGTTTGGTGGTGAAAGATTGATACAAGGAGAGTTTTACAAGGAGCTTAGGAAGCTACACACCAAGTAAGAGGGAGATTAACCTCATTGGCCATATGTGGTGGTGAAGGAATGAATTGTTTATGTTTGTGAGTGGAAAATCCATGTGAGAATTTATTCACTCGATTATGTGGTTTTTAGTTTATGCTTGTTGGATTATTTGTGATTTCTATTGCTTTGATATTTATGCATGATTTATATATGTGAAATGGTATGATTATGATTAAATTGTGATTAAATGCTTAATATGATTTTATTGCGTTAATAGTGAGCATGAATATATGATATGTTGTATATGATAAGAATCATATGGAAAGAAAAACTATTTTGGGTTCAAATAACCAAAAGGCTCTCGGCCTCAATGATGATTTTGGAATAAACCACTTGAAATGTTTTACTAAGTATGGATTTTAGATGATTAGGTAATAAGTAAATGGATTAAAGATTTTTACAAAGAAAAATGAGATAGGAAATGAATAAATATTTGATTATGAAAAATAAATGGATTTTCGGCCAACTTGCCAAGAGTTAGTATTTTAGACCAAAAATATTCTCTTAAGTGTAGTCTTGAAAGATTAACTAACAAGAACTCAATTTAGTGAATTTTGAAATGTAAAAAGAAAGTAAACAAAATTTTAGAATTAAATTATTGTAATTAGAGTATTAAGAGAGATAAAAGTCAAAACTTGAAATTTACTGACGTATAGCTCACCCTTTGGGTTTTGAAACGTGTTAGGAAATTTTGAACTGTAATATTTCAAGTTAATCAAATAAATACAGTTCTGTGAAGAAAATATTAGAAATTATTATTTAGAGATGTTTTGGCAAGAAAATGATTTTTGAGGATGATTTGGAACTTACCATATTTTTAAAGTTTTATTGAGAGTAATGAACAAATATTTTTGAGATATATTGAATTAATTAAAATAATATAAGTTTTTGTGGAAAACTTTTGGAAATAGTAATTAAAGGAAGTTTAGTGAGAAAATGTTAGAAATATTATTTAAAGGTGATTTATTAAGGAAATATTGGGATTAAAGTCCTATCTTGATATTAAATGAGAAAAGTTTTAAATATAAGCTTAAAATATGTTAGAAATATTTTACACGATTGAAAATATATAGAAAAACTCTTACTCAACTTAAAAACCGTGATTTTTAGCTATGCGATTGAGAAAACATTTTTAAATCTTTACGCAATTGAGAAAATGTTGAAAAATCATTATGCAATTTGAATAAGTAACAAAAGTCTTCTGCGATTGTGAAAATGTGATAATATTGTTACGCGATTGAGAGGAACAGTGAGTTGTGCTATAGGGCTGACGTACTGGACCCAAGTGATTTGTGATTTTGCATTGTGCTTGTGGAACCGAATTTCTGGACTCGAGTGGATCATTGGTATTATGTAGTTGTATGAATGTTTATATAATATCATTGATACTAATGATATTGGACAATTGTATAGGCAATTACTTTAATATCATTGAGAATGGTACAACGGTGGTTTGATTTCATCGAATATGCATTTGAGCATTGTACTGTTGTGGTGTTTTATGCCTAAAGAGTGAACGGAAACTTACAAGATAATGGATTTGGACCAGATCTTGGGGGATGTCAGGGCGCGGTGAATCACTTTATGATGATGATCTCACATTATATATATATATATATATATATATATATATATATATATATATATATATATCCCTGGCCGTGATAAACCGATCGCAACGCACTTGCACTTAACAACCACTATTTTTTTCATGATCCGGCGTAGACTGTCTTTTAGGGAGGACAGATCTTCTGGAACGTTCATATCTAAATTTGAGTCTAATTCCATGGAATAGGAACTGGTTGCATTGTGCATAAGGATGGTCAGCATACACATCGTGCATATGCATAGTCAACATTTATATTGTTGTGATATAATATTGATTATCATTATGTCTGCTATTATGCTGCAAGTTTATTGGATTATTTAATTGTTAACTATTATGAATATATTTGCTGATTTTATACTATTTAATAGATTGTATACTGTACTATATTAGTATGTTTGTCGTTCTTTGTTGCTATATTTGTATGCGATGTAGGGGATCTCACCTCTTTGCTGTATTGTTCTGTCTATTTTTATTTTATACTTACATCTGTGAAGACTACGATGGCAATAAGGAGGGATCAGCTAGGTTTCTTTAGACTACAGTTTCTTGAAGGCGCTGCTGCTTGGCGTGTCCATTGGGACTCAGAATATATAGAGTATTATGGTGACATTACTCTATCCGCAAGTAGGACTCGCCATAGGGTCATTACTTCTTCTTTTACGGTTGCATATGTAGAGTTTATTTTACCTATTAGGGAGTTGTGGAATGATCTTCACTATACTCCTAGGGAAGACTCTGAGATATCACTTGCTCGGATTTCTATCCGTTGAGACATTCCTGGCTAGGGAATTTGTCTTCTGAGAAGGACTTATGTCTTTTGGGGTTTGTGAACTTGGGCAATGTCGAGTTTTTATATGGTAATTATATTTTATTTAGAATACGTGAGTTTTATGTAATGAAGATGTTACGAATCTATGTTATATATGAGAGATGTATTTAATCCAGTCTTTATATCTTGTGTTTTTCTAATTCAGTAAAATTTATGTTATCTGCGAAAAAAAATTTTGAAACCCGTATTTTAATAATATTAAATATTTTATAACTTGGGTAAAGAATATATAAGAAGTTAGTTTGAAATGCAATACCCTAAGATAGGTGTTACAACTTTGACCTAGAGCTCTTCATGAAAGATGTAGAGCTCTCTATTATCTTTCTAACAAGGTAAAATACATAATTATTAAACATTTAGAACTCAAGATATGACCAAAATACAAAAATAGAGTAAGACGTAAATCATGCTGAAAAAATTAATTAAGTCCAATTTGAGTCCAAACTTATAAAACATAGCCAAACTCAATCAGTTAAGTACATGGAGAGTGTAAATGACTAAAAATGATGGCTTATTAATATATCAAATATGTGATTATCAAATTTTCCTATGCTTATCTTTGTGCATTCCTGGGAAAAACACACGACAAAAACTAGGAAAAAAATGACATAGACTCAAAAGCTAAACACTCTAAAAGACTCAATTTCTAATAATATTTAAGAATGAAGAGCAACCAATCATTCAAGGGATTAAAACAGTTATGAGGTAATGTTTCTTCACATCTCAAACTACCAAGCAAGGAAATTTCAATTGAAAAACATGAGTCAAGAATGATAGGTCCTCACAAGATTCACTCTCAATCCCTCAAGTATTTAAAAGGTAAGTATTTCACTCAATTCAATCCATGAAAATTGCACTACCATAAGCTTGCTTATCTTTTACTTATCCACTACTCAGAACACATGCACACACAAATCATGAGAATTTTATTCAAGGTTGTAGTTAGGTCAAGGTAAAGGAGGAGGTAATATGGGTATGACAAGTTAAATACCAAAGAGAATAAAAGAGCGTGAGAGCTAAGTTCAATTAACAAGCATGAAAGTTTATCCCAACTCCACCTAATATAAATTCCCTTTACATATTCTTTTCTTTTCTTTTATTGCCTTGTTGGTCCTTCTTTACACATTTTATTTTTATTTTTTTGTTTTTTTATTTTTTTCAATTTTATTTTATAAGATGAACATAACACACACATTTAAACAATTTATTTTTTTTCAACCATTTTGCACACACACACCTCCACACTTGTTCAAGAACTCATCCAATAATAAAGCTAATGTTCTCTTATTCCCTAAGACTGGGTAAGAACATGATTTTTCATTTAAGGCACATAATAAGTTTGAAACAAAAAATGATCAAATAAGCTCAAAGGGGTTAAGTAAGGAGAAATAGGCCATTTCCAATGCCTTACGTTGGCAAGAATCAAAGAATTTTCAAGAAGTCATAAGAGTGCTTGATATCATATTGAGACAATATACTGTTGAGCAAGGCTGCCTATTTGTGCACCAGTCATTCTTGACTATTTGGTTAAAGTAGCTATTTCAAGAAAAATGTCTCAATCATATTTATGTATGTATATGAAAATGCAGTCTCAAAAAGAATCAAAGCAAGTTCTAGAGTAACAATTCTATAAGTGAAATTCACATAAAAAGTAGAGAATGATACAAATATTCAATCCATTCATCAATAGGCTTAAATCTCACAAGGCATAATTCTATTATTCTCAGTCCACTAATTCCAACATCCATAACCAAGCATGTGATTTTTAAGAAAGAAGACAATTTACTCAATCATGCAAATTTTCCTGAATTTGAATTACTACTTTCACACAAACTAGTTGTCTACCCAATTACTCCTTACTTTGCCACCAATTTTGAAGCATCTCAAGAGTAAATAATTTACTTCTTACTCTGCCATCATTAATTACTTTTATTGTTAATAAATTACTGACAAACATATAAACACAACAAACATATTAATAAACACACTTCCTAATTTTTTTTTTAATTTTTTTTCACAACCATCTTTCCCCCCAACCTGATCACAACATTGTCCTTAATGTCAAAATATAGATAGGTAAAGGATAGAAGATATTACCAATTGCTACAATTACTGAAAAGAAAACCTTACACAAATTTAAACAAAAACAAAGTACGATAAATAAAACCAAAGATAAAAGAAAGTTATAGATGAAGTGTCAGATCACACTCTTGTTCATTACTGCCTCCCTTGCTGCTGCCTTCTGACCAATCTATCTGAGCTATGACTAGTTCAGGTTCATAAACAAAAGATTATAATTTATCAATTAATTCATCAATAGTAGAAGCAGAGATAAAGAGTCGTCTTACTGAAGGTGTGATAAAGTTATGTTCCACAGTATGGTCAACAAAAGATAACAAATTATCAAAGAAATTATTAACATTCAACAAACCTATGGGTTTATAGAGGATGTTTAGTTGAGCACAAGAGATAATTTGAAAAAGTTCTTCCAAAGTACCAAAACCACCTGGTAAGACAATGAATGCATCAGAGTTTTCATGCATTGTCCTCATTCGTCCATGCATAAATGATACTTGAAGTTCCAGCCCAATTGTCTTTCCAATGATGTTCCTTTTAAAGGTTCCACCTAAAACTTGACCGCCTCTTAGATGTTAACCCAATGCTACCTCCCCCATATACTACACGAATGTTCCTCTCAGCAAGTGTTCTACCAATAGTGCTTGCTACATTTACAAACTCTAAACCTTTCCCATAACTTATCCCATAAAATACACAGATACTGGTAAGTCTACGAATAGAAGAAGAAGATTCCTCTATTTCTACACTCGCACTCCCTTTGAATGATTATGAGTTAGAGGAAAGTGAAGAAAATAGAGTGTTTAAATAGGGAAGAGAATGGAAAAAGGTAATTATAGCATCTATATGGGTAGGTTGGCTATTGTCAGAAAAGTTTGAAATTAAGAAACATAGTTTTTTTTTACTTCAAGAAAACCATCAGGGTAAAAAAGCCTAGAAACCCTTGAAGGACCCCGCTCAAAGGATCGTCTATCCAAAACCAAAATACAACAAAATCCTATAAAGATAAAATTATAACAATAAATAATGGCATACCTTTATGTACAATTTTCATGGTGTATCTTTATACTGTGCGTCATGAGTGCAGTAGCCTTCATAATATTACCGCCCTTTAAAAGAGACATCGAATTCCCTTAAGAAATTTTAGACTTAAGGCACTCCTTCCGCTTGTGGGATATCCCAGCCTATGCATCGTCCCTCTAGTTAAAGAGAGAAAATTTGAATACGACGACCAATGACCACAGCCAGTGGAGCTACGCTTAGGAACCCAATAAATTAATACCAGGAATTGAGCTTAAAGGCATGTTGGGAATTACGGATACATCACGCAGCGAAAAAATAGGATCTCCACCAAGGATCCATGTGAAAAATCATAATTCGAGTTTTAAAATTATTTACCTCTTGAAGCGTGATCAAAAGGAAGTGACGTCAAACACTAACATTGTAATAGAAATGATGTCTTTACAATATCCACACGAACAGACTTATGAACATCCAACATCCACAAAGAGGAGCCTCACGTCTCTCACACAATGCTACCTGCGAAGAGTAAAGAAGAAACTTGTTGCTCTCTCACTCATTTTTCTGTAGGTGCAGCTAGGGTTCTGTAATATATGTGTCTTAGTAGCCCCTTAGCAGTACTATTTATAATAGTGACTGCCTTAAGTGAGTGTGAGCAGTAGCAAAATAAGCTGTGCAACTCTAGACTCATCTGTTATGAGTCTAGCCCATATTTGAATCCAAGTCCAACTTAGATTTATTGCTCTAATTTTAATCTGCTCTATGTGTGTGACTTTGCAGGTTCTTATTACATTAGCAGTAATATTAAAATCCAATTTTAATATTATAAGCAGTGAGCGGTATCTAGCAACACATTGTTGCTACCTAAGTAATAAGAATGTCAGTGAATTGACATAACCTTTTCGTGAACAATATTTCCATGTCGTTTAGTCCCTTTGTCAAGATATCTAGATTGAACACAAGGTATGAAATGCGTCACCCTTGTATAGTCCAATCTTTCATTTCCTGATACTCAAGTAGACTTTGTAACAACAAATGAAATCAATATCTCATATTGACTCATTTGAGCATGGCCATGCATTTCGCAGTCTCACTCAATCAGGGGGCTTGAAGATATCGCTCCTGTTATGTAATAGTGACAAATCCCATCTAGGTCACTCACATCCCTCTGTATGATTTGCATTATGTCCAATAACTAACTTTATAATCACCTTGTTACAGATGACGTTTGATGGCATTGAAACACACAACTTCTCATGTAGGAATCGTAATGATTTCAGGTCAAAGGACCACAAACACCATTGTCACTATGAGAATAGCTTATGACACTCACGTAACGATCCATGTAGCATTCTCATGGTGGGTCAGTCCAGTACATCATTACTCTAATATGTACCCATGTGTAGACTTGATATCTCATATCCATGACCCGTTAGATGTGATCATCAATCTACATATATACTAGTCTCAATGTATTATTGTTGTCCTAATTAATAATAATACTTGACTAGGGACATTTAAGAATAGTGTTATAACCAAAGGGATCTCACGATCAAGTCATCCACTTGATGTCCTATGGCATCAAACTTACTATTCTAAGGACTTTATTATGTTTATTAAAAAAGAACACAATAAATGAAATGCATCATATATTAAAATAGCATAATAGAATGTATATAAATATAGACAAATGTATCAACCTCTAGGGCATACACCAACAAGGCATTGTCACGCGAGAATGCAAATACGGGACGCTTCTATCTATCCATCAGCAAGCAGAGCCTATGGTTAAAACTTGGGAATGCTTATGCAGCTCTCTGCAGAGCATGACATATGAACCTTATTTATAGACTGGCGTGCGAAGGTCCACCTGAGTCAATGACAGGTCTGCCACTGGCAGGGGCTCCTAATCTAATTAAAGACTAAGTACAACCAAAGTTTCACCCTTTTTTTTATTTCTTTGCTTCTTCTTTTTTTCTTCTTCTCTTTTTTTTTCTTTTTTTTAGGTGATATACAAGATAATATATACATGTTATTGTGATTGTGACTCACATCTTCCTCTGGTTTTATGTCTAGTAATGGCTTAAATGCCTTCTATGAGTTAATGATAAGCTTCCTATCCAGTTTTCTTATAAATTGGCAAACAAAGTCTTTTTAAGTCAGATTCCCAAGACTGTACTGCTCTTGCTCATTCCTGAAAATATTCTATAAATTAAGCAGTTCACGATGTACAACTCCACAAGAATGCGTCTCAAGAGTCAATAAGATATCATCTAATGGCTCCTTATTCAGTCCATTCTTAATGAAGAATATTTTATCTTCTCGATTGAAGAAAACCATTCCCAAAGAATGACATAACATGTTACAATTCCATCGCGCACACTTGTGACAAACTTGCATTCTTTTCGCTATTCTTTTTTTAGAATAAGGACTTTTACCAAGACCCAGCATGCATGGGACAAATGAATTTGAAGATTCACCAGCTAAATGAACCTTTGCTTTGATTATCCAACGTATATCTTCTGGGATGCCCATGTGCATTAACAGTCTCAGTCTTTCACACCTAACTTTGTAGATTTTTGTCAGAGCATTTTGAAGGAAAGAAGGGAAATACTTTCTTAGATTTGAGAGAATGACATCCATTTCAAAAGAGAAAGAATTAGTTATTATGAGAAACTAAAAAACAAACCGACTTGAGAGTCACAAAGTATCATTATCCGCCACTTAACTAGGGGTACAAAGAACTCAAGAACTTGGTTTTTCCAAAAATGGTTTAAGTCTTTATCCATTGACCTTAAATACATTATCATTCATAGGGTTCTCAATGTCTATGGCCCCATGAGGATACACATGTTTGACAATAAAAGGGCCACGCCACCTAGATATCAAGTTTCTTGGGAACAGGTGAAGATGAGAATTATAAAGTAGAACTTTTTGACCAATTTCAAAAGTTTATCTCAAAATTGATTTATCATGAAAAGCTTTTACTCTAACTTTATAAATCTTTGTATTTTCATATGCACCATTTCTCAATTCCTCAGCAATCAAAAATTTCACTAACATTGATAGGGTTCAGAGGCATCCTATTTTGCTTAGAAATGGAATCCTATTTTTGACAGTTTTCACAACTTTTACAAAATGTATAGCTGTCTTTAAATAAAGTGGGCCAATAAAATCAACACTACAAGATTTTTGCAGCTATTTTCTTTGAAGAAAAGAAACCTCTACATGCTTTTGAGTGACAAAATTTAATGACATTTCTACCTCACTGTTGGGCACACATCTCCAAATGATTTGATCAGGATAATTGAGGCGGGATCTGTCATGTTGCAAGAAAATTGATTATATTAGCAAACCAAGGCTTAAAATTGACAGAAAATAAAAATTCATTAGGAAAAGAATCATTTATAGGTGTGATATCAAAAGGTGAGCCTGTTGTAAGTATGGACAAATGATCTGCAACAACATTTTCAGCTTCTTTCTTATCTTTTATTATGATGTTGAATTCTCAAAGCAACAAAATCCACCGTATCAACCTAAGTTTGCAAAAACTTGTTGAGAAAATCGACAAGTGCACCAAATAGTCAAAGAAATAAAGTAGTTGGTTAAGAGGAAAAAAAATACTAAAACGCATAAAATTAAGAGGTAAAAGAGAGAACAAAGCACATGAATACAAAACACATTAAGGATGTAAACACATGAAATTAAAACATTAGGGATTTGACTTCACTTGATTCAACAATCTATCATAGACAATAGAATAGCTTTAGGGCCTTCATTCTAATTAATTTCTAATCATTCAATTAATAGGGAGAATCCTTTAATTAATTAAAACTCAATTCCTTGGTCAAAACCCTAACTCTGAAAGGCATGACCTTTACTCTATGGATTCTTATGGAAAATACCACAATTATCCCACACAACCTATAACCTCTATTCCTAAATGATTATAAATCACGACACTTATTATTTATGGTCTAAGTTATATGCAAACCTTTCGATTCTACATACACCTCACTAGATCAATTTATGAGTGACCAATTCATAAAAGTATTAAGAATCATAATAAGCACTCAAATTAAATAAAAATAAAATTAATTAAAATTTCAATCTTAATATAGGTCAATTGAATCAAGTTACATCTTCACACTAGAAACACACGAATTTTTCTACACAAGACAAAAGAGAAGAAAAAATAAGAAGAATAATATATATAGAGCTTAACCTTCCATAAAACAAAATTAACAAGTAGGCAATAAACTTGCCATGGTAAAAAAAAATATAAAAAAGTAGGCAGTAAACCTACCATTAAATATTAACAAGGGTGTGGTATAAACCAACCACCAATATGTATTAACAAGGGTGTGGTATAAACTAACCACCAAATAAGTTAATAAGCTGATAAATTAAAAAGTTAGTAACAAATAAATTAAAATATTAGAAGTAGGTAAATTAAAAAGTTAGAAGGTTAGAAAGTTAGTAAGAGAGTTAAATTGTTAGTAAGTTAGTAAGCAAGAAAATTAAAAGGTTAGGGTTAGTAAGTTAGAAAGTTAGAAATAAAATACGTAAAGTAAAATATGAAAATAAGGTGCGTAAAGTAAAATTCAAAAAATAAAGTGCAGAAAGTAAAGTGCAAAAAGTAAATTTAAAATATGAAAATTGGAGAATTGGTAAGCGATTTTTTGCTCAAGAAGAGAGAGAGAAGAAAAGAAAAATTATTTCATTAATGATTAAAGATTACAAAGGGATAAGAGAGTTTCTCCCACTAAGTTAGTACGTTAGTAAGTACAAAAAAAAATTAAAAGAGTAGAAAAAGTATATATATATATATACAAGATCCACATGAAAAATAAATAAATATATATATACAAAATATTTATACCATAAATTTGTTTTAAAATCAAGTCCTTGGCAATGGCGTCGAAAACTTGATGCAGATTTGCAAACCCAAGTGCAAGTTGTTTCAAGTAATAAATTCTCGAGAATCCAAGGTCGATCCACAGGAAATTGATGAAGAAAAATTCTTTGACGTAAGGTAAATATTTTGTCACAACAATAATAATGATAAAACTTGGTCATAAATAAAAAGAATTTACTTGGGTTAGAAGATACACTCTTGGTAAGTAAAATAAGGATAATATTAATTCTTTTTATAACTCATTTAGAATCCACAATAAGAAAATACTACATTCAAAGTTCTTTTAAGATTATATACATAATTATATTATGATTCCTTAAATCATCTATTAACACCACCACTTATAAATGGGCTTAAGCATTCATTGTGTCAATATCTTATCTACAACAAATCAAGATCACCATTTTACAAGGTGGATTTCTAAATTGATTGGAAACAAAATACAATACATATAATGATGACCACTTGAAAATATATCATTTAAGCACAAGAAAGAAATTAATCTAACCTTAACTTATTACCAAAAGTTTCACCCTTTCATCCAAGTAAAATAAAAATTAGTTACTCATAGACAAGAAGAAAAATAAAGAGAAGAAGAAGAAGAAGAAGAAAAGAAGAAGAAGAAGAAGAAGAAGAAGAAGAAGAAGAAGAAGAAGAAGAAAAAAAAGAAAAAGAAAAAAAAAAGAACATAACTTCAATTTAGAACAAAAGAAAACTACAACAAGATAAACAAACAACAAAATAGCATGATCTTGATCTCTAAGACCAAGACTATAAATGATCTGCCAATGGTGCCCTTTATAGAGGATTAGAGATACAAAATGACAAGGGGACTGATTCATGAGTGAGTGGATGAGTGAAAAATGAGTAGAAAATGTCAAATGACTTTTGATGAGCGAAAAATTATTGAGATTCTTTGTCTCTGAAATCATTCAATGCTGAACTCATTGAATGTGGCAGAGAATTAAAAAATGGTCTTCATGAAAGTTATAGGCCTAGATCTTAGCTTTCAAATGTCAGTAGTTTGAGTCTAAAAGCATTCCTATAACTTGAGAGACGGACTGATTACTGCACACTACTCAGGCCTAGCTACAATTCCTTTGTTCTGACTTGGAAGCTTAATATGACCTCTAAGCAATCTGAAATAAGTCTTGTGTTCTTCATAAAAGTTGTGAATATGGGTCTTAACTTATAGATGCCAAAATTTCAGCCCAATTAAGTTTTTACAGCCCGAGTCATGCTCTGATTACCGTATACTATTCAGGTTCCAATCATAAAACTTGTGTTTTGACTTCCAAGTCTAATTAGTTCCACTAGATGTCTTACTTTGACCTAGAGCTCACATGAAAGTTTTAGAGCTCTCTCTTATCTTTCTAACAAGGTAAAATACATAATTGTTAGACATTTAGAACTCAAGATATGGACAAAATACAGAAACAGAGTAAGACATAAATCATGCTGAAAAAATCAATTAAGTCCAATTTGAGTCCAAACTTACAAAACATAATCAAACTCAATCAATTAAGTACATGGAGAATGTAAATGACTAAAAATGAGGGTTGTTGGCGTAAATTCTCAATGAATATGTGCAAGTGTACACAGTCAACAAGTAATAAAGTGTGAGTAAAGATCGTTCCCACGAGGATTTACTTGTATTGAATATAAATTCTAGAATCAACCTTTCCTTTTTAATGTAATAAAATATAATGAGATTTTTAAGCATATAAAGTAATAAATTAATGAGGTATCAGAGCAGTGAATAATAAATGCAAGGGAATTAATGGAAACAATGAATGAAGTGTTCTAAAACAGAGATGGAAATAGTTAGGATTTTAATCCTTTGTAATTATTAACATCAGGGTAATCTATGCTCCAAGATGCTACAGCATTTAGCTCACGGGATAGATTTTTGCTTTCTAGCAGTAAACACTGAGTTCATTAAAAGCATCTTATTCCTAAGTTCAATTTAATTTCCTCAGTGGTCATAGAAGTACGTCCAGCTGTTAAAGACTTGAAGGCTATTCCTAGCTCATTCAACACAATTAATTTTCCAATTAATCATTCTATCTTTATCTTCTAATCAAGTCCACCAATTTGGTTTTTCCAAACAAAATCAGTCAATATCTCAGCTTAGTTGATCATGCTAAACAGAAATTAGGCATTAAAACAGAAAAGAAGAAAATGAATAACATCCGAACATGGGATTACCCTTCAGTACAAATTACAAATTCATAAAATCCTAACCGTGAGAATTTAGCTCATAATGAGCTTAAAGACAAAACAAGCAAAGGAGTTAAGAATTAAAGGCATTCTTCGTAAACAAAGAAACTGCGAAATGACCAACAAAGAAAGACGGCTCCTCGCTCACTTCTCCCTTTTTTTTTAGAAGATTCCCCCCTCTTTATGCAAAAGTCCTCTCCTTTTTCTACTAGTCTCCCAAAAATAGGGTTACACACTCTCTCATACTGGACTTTTTGGGCCTATACAAAGTCAAATATTAAAATATTTCTTGGCCTATCTTTTGAGTACACTCAGTTGCTGCATTACATTCTCTCTCTTCCTTTTAGGCGCAGTGCAGCAGGTCTTTTGTCTCCTAGTGGCCAAGATCTGAGCTGGAAATGATTTTATCTTATAATGGTTTTCTCCCCAAAGTCATAAATTCCAAAACGTCCCAGCGCCTTCCTTCAGACAATTTTCATCTTTAAAGACCCGTCGAGATTAAATCGACCTTCATCAACAACGATCAAAACATACACTTTTCAAGATCAATCAGATTACACACGATATTTACTTAATCAAATTAAACTTGAAGTTCTTTTCCTAATTTGATCAAAACAAGATAAAATAATTAAGCAAAAAGGATAGTAATAACTCTTATTTCTAAGAGTTATCACACCCCCAAACTTGAACCATTGCTTGCCCTCAAGTAATGACATTCAACAAGCAATCACAGAACCAAATCAAAATAGTATAAGCCAAGTCCATGCCAATCCTCAGATGCAATTTTCAGAATTATGCTCAACACACCATACCATTTCTTTAATCACTTTCCAAAATGTGTGTGTGATTTCCCTAAACTCTCAATTCAGTTTTTAGCAAGGAACTCAACCAGACCACCCCTCAACAGAGTCTTAGGTGCAATTTCCAAATGTCCATTGGAATTAAGGATGAACGCTCACCAGATTATCTTCCTAAGAACAGGGGCTTAACACATTATTGGATTTGTCATATCGCTCATTTCACTCTATTTTCTTCTGTGTGTAAGTATTTCACTCAAACATCCAACACATGTAACTCTATCATATGCTTGATAAAATTCTATCAATCAATAGCACACACACATTGTACACAGCAAGAGGGCTTTAATGGGTTGTAATGAGGCTAAGGTTCGGTGTGAAATCTTGGGAAAGTAGCTACTTAGGTGGAGTTCAAGATCATTGTCAAAATTACCCACTATATATATATATATATATATATATATATATATATATATATATATATATATATATATATATATATATTTTTTATTTATTTATTATTAATATATATATATATATTTTATTTTTTTTTTTTGGGAAGCCCATTTTTTTTTATAATATTTTTTTATGATCAAATAACTAACATATAATAATAGGCAACCCACCCCCAAACTGATACTTTTGGTTATCCTCAACCAATGTGATCAGAACTTATAAGTAGGCAATCCTTTGATAAAATCCTAAACTCCAGCTATCAGGGCATTACATTGTTTTTCAGGGATTTGTAGCTTGTAATGTGGCTTGTCACCAATAAAGAAAGGCTTAAGCTCAAAGGGGTTCAGAAAGGGTAATACGTGAGGGTTGGCCTTTGAAGTCTCAGTAGTTAACAAAAACAGTGCCTCAAGTCAAATTGTGTACAATATTGAAATATGCAATCAATCACAGAATTAAGGCAAGTTCTGCAGAGAACAAACATGTATGGAATGCATCTTTGAATCAATCATGTTGAAGTTTGAAAGCTCCCAAGATGGATGCTGTAAAGTTCTACAATCCTACACTCAATTGCATTCACCCCCAAACTTAGGTTGAAATCTAATTTAGACCTCACCCATTGTTCCTTAAACAGGGACTTTTGCAACCCAAATCCCCCAACTGATTGGTGTCTTTTGAAAGATGTCCTGCTTGTTAAATCCAATTAGAGCTAGGAATTTGTGGGGAGAAAGGATTAATTCAAGGTATGAATGTGTTTCACATGTAGTAAAGTAAAACGTGTCTTCATCAGATGCACATAGACAGCAAACACCATTCATTCATTAATCATGCAGTCAAAATGGGGCCCCCACTGATCATTGAGCCTACTATATTTAAATAGTGGGGGCAAACAAAACTACAATTGAAAAATAGAAAATAAAACAAACAAAAGTAAATCAAAACAGACTAAGAGAGATCAAGGGAAATCCTGGTCATCTGATGCTGCAGCATGCTGCAGCACCTTGGGTGTTTCATCTTGCTCAAGGCTGAGCCAATCTTGCACTGCTCCTTCTGCTGCCGGACCTGGCTATCTGCTTCATTGTTGTCTGGGCTGTAGCTGGAGTTTCTTTGGTAATAGCCACCTCAATACTTCTTTCTTGCGCAGCTTCATCTTCCTCCCCGCCACCATCGCTTGGCTGAGCCTTAGAGGCTGTGATGGACTTGGCTTTCCCAGCTCTTCCTATAATAGGCATGTTATCTTCAGAGTCAGCACTGGTGACAGTGGGAGTTGCCTTAGCATTTCCCGCAATTTTAGTTGGTCTTTTGATCATGGGGGGAGCTCTGTGCTTGATTTTTCCTTTCTTTTGTGGAGAGGGGTCTTGTGGCGCTTCATCGACCATCTTTTCTTTTCCTCTCTTGGATCCTCGTGGTTGAGTTGGAGGTGGTGGTGGATCTCTGGGTGGAGGTGGTGGTGTCCAGTCAGAACTAACTTCATTGTTATTGATGGAGTGATCACTAGCAGTAGGATTCTCAGAGGGTAGTGCAGGGTCTTGTGCTGGTGCAGGAGGGTCAGCTAGTGCAGAAACCTTCGCAGGGTGTGTTTGTTTCTTGAGTATAGGGGATGAGTATTGAAATGGTTCAAAGAGTGCTTCAGGAAATAGAGGAGGATAGCTGCCTTGCCTCAGCTTGTTGATTCCAAGGGTTCGTTGCACCCACAAATGCTGCTCTTTAGCAAATTCCCAAAAGAGTTGTTGCTGCTTGAAACTATGCTTGCAATGAATTGATTGATAGCAAAGATGGTCCACATTTATGCTCACGTCATCTGGCTGTTCCTGCGGCCCAGAAGAAGGAACTGAACCTTGCACCTTGGATGCAGATGCACCAAAACGTTTGATAGCCAACAAATCAATGGCTCCCTTGTTGTCCATAATTTCATCCTCAGACAAGGCTTTTATTCCACAGCGCAAACATAAAGAGGTGATTAAAGATGGGAAAAATAACAGTCCTTTCTTCTTGAACGCACAAGTAATAATTTCTCTCTCAATCAGCTGTCCTACATCCACCTTCTTCTTCGCCAGAATGCAGTACAATAGGACTAACCTGTCCTTGGTGACTGTTTCTAAATGCGCGGTGGGGAGAATTTTGGTTCGGATGACATGATACCAAACTTTGGCCAAGGGGTGAGATCAGGCCTGGCTATCTTCCAATTCTCATCCGATTGAATCCAGTTTGCCCCTTCCACTGTGACTTCCCTCATCATATTAGTCAGCTCTGTTTCCTCTGCATTTTTCAACAGAGTGAGGTATTCATCTTCAACACCCTTCAAGCCCCATCTTCTGTTCAATGTAGCGGCAGAGGCAGAGAATGATACCTTGAAACCTCTCACTATGACATATTTATGCTCTGGTGCGGTTAGATTGGCATAAAACTCACGCACAAAAGGGACAATAGGCTCTCGTGGGTGAGTCACGAACTGCTTCCAGTTGTGACTGTCTATGAGCTCAGCCACATCCTCAGTGAGCCCGTAATGTGGGGAGTCCAAAATGAAGAAACCCTTCTCCAAATGAAAATTTCACTTTTTGATTTCCCGTTCAAACTTCAGTCGTCCTTCCTCATCCACAAAGCGCAAGTTAGTTTCCTCATCAGAGGAAGGTGAACTAGCAGCAACGAGCTGTTTAGAAGATTGAGCAAGTACTTTAACCATGGTATTTGAACTGGTATGAAAAGGATGGGTTGATGGTGACAGAAGGAGATGGGTGAGATAGAATGTGTGAGTGGGTTGCGTGTGGGGTTAAGGCAGAAAAGACAATGGCTTTAATAGAGAGAGAGAGAGTTGCCGGTGAAATGTGAAGAATGGAGATGATTGGTGGAGGGGAAGGTGACATTAAATGCGTGGTGGGAAGAATTGGACATTCCCACGCTGGCGTTTGACTTTGGAAAACTACGAAAATTAAATACTGTTGCACACTGCTCTTGTGCTTGCCCAACAGTCACCTCCACTCTGATGTTAACTGGGCCGGACTTGACTACACACCATTTTGCCCATGATCAACCTTGGGTTTAGGCGCTCTAAGTCTGCAAACATATGTTAATCAAGATAGTTATATATATATATATATTATATAATATATATATATATATATTATAATATATATATATATAAAAGATATATATATATATTATATAACTACTTTTTTTTAAATTTTTTTTAAGCCAAAGCGAAAATGATTACTAAACCAAATGATTACTAAACCAACTTATGTTAACTGAAATTTAAAAGATAAAGTAAAGGATATAAAGCTGGGCTGCCTCCCAATAGCGCTTGGTTTTGTGTCTTCAGCCTGACTCCAACTAGTGGTTAAGGGTCTGAAAGATGAGTGGTGGCCTTCATTCTTGCACACGGCTCACCCCAATATTACTTCACTATTTGTCCATTTACTTTGAACCCTCTTCCAGAATTTTCCTCCAACAAATCCACAGCTCCATGCGGATACACCTTGACCAATTTAAATGGTCCAGACCACCGGGATTTCAACTTCCCAGGAACAATTTTAATGCGAATTAAACAAAAGCACTTGCATTCCTTCAACTAAATCCCTGGGTTGTATTTTCTGATCATGCCATGCCTTGACCTTGCTCTTATATACTTCAAAGATTTTCATAAGCAAAGAGCACGAACTCTTCGAGTTCATTCAAATTTTATAGTAACCTTGCTTCTCCAAATTGCTTGTGCATCAAAGTTCAACTTCTTTATAGCCCAAAATGCCTTGTGTTTCACTCTATTGGTAAATGGCAAGCCTTGCATAAACCAATCTGTAAGGGACATACCAATGGGGGCTTTGAATGCCGTTCTGTAGGCCCAGAGAGCATCATCTAAGTGCACAGACCAGTCCTTCCTAGAAGGATTCACCATTTTTCAAGGATTCTTTTGATCTCTCTGTTGGACACTTCAGCTTGTCCACTAGTTTGAGGATGGTAGGCAGTAGCCACTTTGTGTTTCACTCCATATTTTGCAAGCAAGTTTGCAAACAGCTTGTTGCAAAAATGTGTCCCTTCATCACTGATTATGGCCCGAGGAGTGCCAAATCTGGTAAATATGTTCTTGTGCAGGAATTTTGTGACTACTCTGGCATCATTAGAAGGCAATGCTACTGCTTTGACCCATTTAGAAACATAGTCTACTGCAACTAAGATGTATGCATTTCCATAAGATATAGGGAATGGTCCCATAAAATCTATTCCCCATACATCAAACAACTCAATCTCCAAAATGGTGTTGAGTGGCATTTCTTGTCTGCTGGAAATATTCCCTATCCTCTGACATCTATCACAATTCTTGGTAAACTCGTGAGCATCTCTGAATAAAGTAGGCCAAAAGTATCCTGACTACAAGACCTTCGCAGCTGTTCGTTTCCCTCCAAAGTGACCACCATAAGGGGCAACATAGCAATCATTAAGGATAGAATGCATTTCTTCTTCAGCAGCACATCTCCTCATAATCTGGTCTTGGCATCTTTTGTACAGAAAAGGTTCATCCCAGTAAAAGTGTTTAACTTGATGCAAAAATTTCCTTTTCTGCTGAAAATTCATTTCCACTGGAATTACCCCACTGACCAGAAAATTCACAATGTCTCAAGTACTGTGTGCTGCAAATTTTCAATCGATAATGGTGTTCATCGGAAAATTTTCTTTAATTTCTCCTTGAGGCTTGGTTTCTCCTTTCTCAACAATTCTGGAGAGATGATCAGCAACCTGATTTTCAATTCCTTTCTTATCCTTGATCTCCAAATCAAATTCTTGAAGCAAAAGCACCTATCTGATAAGCCTTGGCTTGGCATCCTTCTTGTCAATGAGGTACTTGATTGTTGCATGATCTGTGTATACTACTACCTTGGTTCCCACCAAATATGATCTGAACTTGTCGAATGCGAATACTACTGCCAACAATTCTTTTTTTGTAGTGGTGTAGTTGATCTGAGCATCAATGAGAGTCCTGCTCGCGTAATAGATAGTGTGGAAGATCTTGTTATACCTCTGACCTAGCACAGCTCCCACTGCAAAATCACTTGCATCGCACATCAACTCAAATGGTTTCTCCCAATCTGGTGCTGCTATTACGGGGGCAGTGATCAGAGCCTTCTTCAGAGTCTCAAAAGCTGATAGACATCATTCTGTGAAATTAAATGCACTATCATGCTCTAGCAATTTGCAGAGTGGTTTGGAAATTCTAGAGAAGTCTTTGATGAATCTCCTATAAAACCCAGCATGCCCTAGAAAACTTCTGATGCCTTTAACAGAATTGGGTGGAGGAAGTTTTTCAATCACCTCAATCTTAGCCTTGTCCACCTCTAAGCCTTTCTTTGACACCTTGTGGCCTAGCACAATGCCTTCCTTGACCATGAAATGGCACTTCTCCCAATTAAGCACTAAATTGGTTTCCTCACATCTGTCCAGCACCTTTTCTAAATTGTCCAAACATCCCATGAATGAATCTCCAAAGACTGAAAAATCATCCATGAAAATTTTCATAGTTTTCTCAATAAAGTCAGAAAAGATGGCCATCATGCACCTCTGAAAGGTTGCTGGAGCATTACAGAGCCCAAAAGGCATTCGTCTGAAAGCAAATGTACCATAAGGACAAGTGAAAGTAGTCTTCTGCTGATCTTCGGGTGCCACTGCTATCTGATTGTAACCAGAATAGCCATCCAGAAAACAATAAAACTCTTTTCCAGCCAACCTATCCAGCATCTGATCAATGAATGGTAGGGGAAAATGATCCTTCCTTGTGGCCTTGTTTAACTTTCTATAATCCATACATATCCTCCAACCTGTGACTGTTCTTGTAGGAATCAGCTCATTCTTCTCATTTTTCACTACAGTAACTCCTCCTTTCTTCGAAACACACTGCACGGGACTTACCCATACACTATCTGAAATGGGGTAGATGATTCCTGCATCAAGCCATTTAATGATCTCCCTTTTTACCACCTCTTTCATAATTGGGTTCAATCTTCTCTGGCCTTCAATACTGTTCTTGGTATCTTCCTCTAACAGAATTTTGTGCATACAAAGGCTAGGACTGATTCCTTTAATGTCAGCCATTTGCCACCCAATAGCTTTCTTGTGCTTCCTCAAGAGTGAAATAAGACTACTTTCTTGTTCAGAAGTTAAGAAAGAAGAGATGATAATAGGAAGAGTTTCCTTTTCTCCAAGATAAGCATACTTCAGATGAAAAGGTAGTTGCTTCAATTCAAGGATGGGAGGTCTTTCAACAGAGGGAACGTTCTCCGTGAAGGTGTCTGCAGATATATCCAATGATTCATATTTTCTGATCCAAGATCTGTGTGCCACATTTCCTTCGACTAGCTGCTTTAATTGTTCATTTCCAAAATCAGTTTTCTTTTTCAGTTCAGACTCATGCTCTAAGTATCTGCCTGATGCTATCAATTGCTCTTGCACCAGAGAATCAATATCAGTAATAAGAAAACAATTTTTCCATATCTTCATCAGGATAATGTAATGCATTAAAAACATTGAAAGTTACTTGCTGATCATTCACCCTCATAGTAAGTTCTCCTTTCTGCACGTCAATCAATGTTCTTCCAGTTGCTAAGAAGGGTCTTCCAAGGATGATTGGGATTTCCTTGTCAGCCTCAAAGTCTAGAATAATGAAATCCACTAGAAACACAAACCTGTCTACTTTGATTAGGACATCCTCAATCTTTCCTTCTAGGTAAGCAATAGACCTATCAGCAAGTTGCAAAGTCACAGCAGTGGGCCGGCCTCACCAATATTCAGTTGCTTGAAAATGGACATAGGCATCAAATTAATACTTGCTCCAAGATCACATAAGGCTTTTCCACAATAAGTATTTCCTATAGAACAAGGAATAGTAAAGCTGCCTGGGTCCTTCATTTTCTGAGGAACTTTATTCTGTAACAACTGGCTGCTCTCCTTTGTCATTGCCACTGTTTCAAATTCTCCCAATCTCTTCCTCTTAGTAAGAACGTCCTTCATAAATTTGGTGTAGTTGGGCATCTGCTGTAGAGCTTCAACTAGAGGTATGTTAATGTGCAGCTGCTTCAGAATATCCAGAAACTTATTGAATTGCTTCTCTTGAGCTGCCTTCTTCAATCTCTGTGGAAATGGAGGAGGTGGCCTCTTTGGAACCATCTTGGGTTCAGTCCACTTAGGAATACTTTGCTCTGTATCTTCAGGTCGTGGAACTGATTCATGCTTCGGTTCTTCGGGTTCAGCTGGTTCAGTTACCTTTGTTCCTCTTTGCTTGTAGTTGCTACAAAGATGCATCTGTAGCACTTTACCACTCCTCAGGGTTACACTTTAACGTGTTCCTTCCCTTTATCATTTGAAGACGATGGAGACTCTGTAGCAGCTGGTAAAGTGCCAGCAGGTCTGGTAGCTAATGCATTGGCCAACTGTCCTACTTGGTTCTCCAAATTTCTTACAGCAGCTCCTTGATTTTGGATTTGAGCTTTAGTTTCAGCCATGAAACTTTTCAACATAGCTTCCAGAGATGGCTCCTTTGCAGGAGCATGGTTCTGCTGCTGAATGTTATGCTCTTTGCCGTGTTGGTATTGTGAGGACGCATAACCAGTAGGAGGATTCAGAGCGTTGTTGTGATTACTGTAGCTGAAGTTAGGATGTTGCTTCCAGCCAGGATTATATGTATTGGAAAAAGAACTGTTCCCTCTGTTTCCCACGTAATTCACTGACACTGGATTGTCAGGACATTCTTCAAACAGATGCCTTCCTCCACAGAAAACACAAGCTACTGAATTTACTGGAGCCATAGTAGGTTCCTCCATAACAGGTTCCTTGCTGGTGTTAACCGCAGTTAAATTTTTCAGCATGTTAGTAATGGCAGCAAGTTGAGCAAATATAGCAGTTATCTCCTTCACTTCATGAATACCAGCCCCACCTTTAGAAGAATTTGCTCTGCTGGTTGGCCACTGATAACTATTGGCAGCTATGCTCTCAATTAGCTCATAAGCTTCATTATAAGACTTAGTCAAAAGAGCTCCTCCAGAAGAGGCATCCAACATCAACCTCGAAGGAGGTAATAATCCATTGTAAAACGTTTCCATTTGAATGCACACAGGAATGCCATGATGAGGACACTTTCTTAACAGATCTTTAAACCTTTCCCAAGCTTCATACAGTGATTCATCATCATTTTGCCTAAAAGAAGTAATATCATTCCTCATTCTAGCATTTTTAGTGGGTGGAAAGTATTTTGTCAAGAATCTTTCAGCCAATCCATTCCATGTAGTAATTGAATTGGGTTCCAAAGAGTTCAACCAAGTCTTTGCTCTGTCTCTCAATGAATAAGGGAAGAGCCTCAATTTGAATGCATCATCACTTACCCCGGGAATCTTGAAATTGCTAGCCACTTCCAAAAATTGTCTTAAATGCAAGTGGGGATCTTCAGTAGGGGCACCACTGAACTGCCCAACAGTTTGAAGCATTTGAAACATCATTGGCTTGAATTCAAACTGCTGGGTAGTTATTGCTGGCCTCACTATCCCAGTATTCATCGTTTGGGGATCAAAGACTACATAATCTCTGATGGATCTCTCTTTGTCATTTGCCATGTCAATCATACTAGGTTGCTCCTCATCAGTTACAAAAAGATTAGCCATGAAGCCTAACTCGAGAATGTTGGGTCAAAGCACGTTGTTCTTTGGTCTCTTCCTTAAACTCTTAGCTGTTTTCTCTATCTCCAAATCAATTTGAAACTCGGGTTCACCCTTATTGCGCATACAGATTGCAATACCTCGTTGCTGAGCACAGTACACCAAACTTTTAGAGGTAACAGAAATGAATAAAGTTAACAAAAGAATTTACGTTTTCAACACTAAGTTAATCCCCGGCAACGGCGCCAAAAACTTGTTGGCGTAAATTCTCAATGAATATGTGCAAGTGTACACAGTCAACAAGTAATAAAGTGTGAGTAAAGATCGTTCCCACGAGAATTTACTTGTATTGAATATAAATTCTAGAATCAACCTTTCCTTTTTAATGTAATAAAATATAACGAGATTTTTAAGCATATAAAGTAATAAATTAATGAGGTATCAGAGCAGTGAATAATAAATGCAAGGGAATTAACGGAAACAATGAATGAAGTGTTCTAAAACAGAGATGGAAATAGTTAGGATTTTAATCCTTTGTAATTATTAACATCAGGGTAATCTATGCTCCAAGATGCTACAACATTTAGCTCACGGGATAGATTTTTGCTTTCCAGCAGTAAACACTGAGTTCATTAAAAGCGTCTTATTCCTAAGTTCAATTTAATTTCCTCAGTGGTCATAGAAGTACGTCCAGCTGTTAAAGACTTGAAGGCTATTTCTAGCTCATTCAACACAATTAATTTTCCAATTAATCATTCTATCTTTATCTTCTAATCAAGTCCACCAATTTGGTTTTTCCAAACAAAATCAGTCAATATCTCAGCTTAGTTGATCATGCTAAACAGAAATTAGGCATTAAAACAGAAAAGAAGAAAATGAATAACATCCAGAACATGGGATTACCCTTCAGTACAAATTACAAATTCATAAAATCCTAACCGTGAGAATTTAGCTCATAATGAGCTTAAAGACAAAACAAGCAAAAGAGTTAAGAATTAAAGGCATTCTTCGTAAACAAAGAAATCAAAAATGACCAAATTACAATGACGGCTCCTTTCAAATTCTCCTTGTATTTTTTTTTTGAAGATTCCCCCTCTTTATGCAAAAAGTCCTCCCCCTTTTGTACTAGTCCCCCAAAAATAGGGTTACACACTCTCTCATACTGGACTTTTTGGGCCTATACAAAGTCAAATATTAAAATATTTCTTGGCCCATCTTTCGAGTACACTCAGTTGCTGCATTACATTCTCTCTCTTCCTTTTAGGCGCAGTCAAGGTCTTTTGTCTCTAGTGGCCAAGATCTGAGCTGGAAATGATTTTATCTTATAATGGTTTTCTCCCCAAAAAGTCAGCATTCCAAAACGTCCCAAATACTTTCCTTCCTTGACAATTTTCATCTTTAAAGACCTGCTCAGGATTAAATCAGACCTTCATCAACAACAGATCAAAACTTATAGCTTTTCAAGATCAATCAAATTACACACAGATATTTACTTAATCAAATTAAACTTGAAGTTCTTTTCCTAATTTGATCAAAACAAGATAAAATAATTAAGCAAAAAGGATAGTAATAACTCTTATTTCTAAGAGTTATCAAGGGCTTATTAATATATCAAATATGTTATTATCAGGGTAAGATAATGAAAATAAAAGTTGAGATACAAAATCATGAAAATTTCACAATCCAAGCCTCAAAATACTGAACAAGTGCAAAACAGAGCGTAACAATCAACACTTTATTCACTTTTTTTTTTCTTTTTAAACAATCTCCACCCCAAAGCTTATTTCTTTGCAATACTTTGGGTGAACTTTTTTTCTCCTTTTTTTGAATTTTTTTCAGCTCCACAAAACTTTATGCACAAAAATAAAGAAGACTTGAATAATAAAATAATACAAGATATGCACTCAACAAAGATTATGTAAGAGAGGAATGTTTTTTTCATGTGGGTATGGGAAAAAAATATGGGTAAAGAAAAGAAATGAAGGCTAAATAATAACAAAGCTGCAAAAAGGGACCTAAGGATATACTGTACATACAGGTTGGCATGAAAGGCTCAAATAGTCCAAAGAAGACCCTAATCATGCATTGCCTAGGATTTCGCCTCAAGAAAGAATTAAACAACTTATAGATGCAAATCATCCACACACATGTGTTCTTATAAAATTTCTCTAAGCTTGACATGCAATTAAATTCCAAGGTCTATCAATCATAAAGATGGTAAGAACATCCATACACAATTGAAATAAAAGAGATAAATATAACTCATAAATTCTCATGTGATATCCCAAGAAATCAAATTAATCCATAATTTAAGTATTGGATATTCAATTCAACAAACTGACATGCACAGTTAATGACTCAAAACACAATAGGGTGATAGAAACAAAATAAAATCAAAGGAACAAATAAATAAATGCAAAAAATTAAAAGCTAAAGGAAAGAGAAGAAAAATCTTTTTGGTGGCCGACAGGTATATACATCCCCCTACAAAGGCTCCGAACTTAGGGAGGCACTTAAGCTAACTCAACATTATCTTCAAAACAAAAATAGAAAAATAAGAAATAAGAAATAAAAATAAAAATAAAAGAGAAAAGGAGAAAATATAGGTTGCCTCCCAAAAAGCATTTGTTTAACGTCATTAGCTCAATGTTGCCTTTTTAACTCATCAAGGTGGCTTGAAGCAAGAGAAGTAAGATGACACATTTCTTTCGTCAAATCTTTGCCTCCATACTCTATCATTGCCTTTGGAATTCTCACAGGCATTTGGAACTTGACTTAAACCTAGTTGTCCTAAATACACCTTAGCATGCGAAATCTCATCAAGCCATGGAGGTCTCAATTTTTCAACAGGTGACAAATCAGATTTCAACAGGTCTCAACTTTTCTTAATTGCTTTGAAGATGTTGAAAGTCACCTCTTGATCTTGAATTCTCATAGTCAGTTCACCTTTTTGACTGTCTATGAGTGTTCTTCCTATAGCTAGAAACGGTCTACCTAGGATCAACGGCACCCTTTGATCCTCTTCCATATCCAGAATAACAAAATTAGCAGGGAATATGAATTTATCCACTTTTACTAGGACATCTTCCACTATTCCCTTCAAATAAGTATATGAACGATTAGCTAATAGGAGGGTTATAGATGTGGGCTTGCATTCCCCCAAACCTAGCCTCTGGAATATGGATATGGGCATAAGATTGATGTTTGCCCCCATATCACACAATGCTTGACCCAAGAATTTGTCACTGATGGCGCAAGGAATTGTAAAGCTTTCCAGATCCTTTAACTTAGGGGGAAGCTTTTGTTGCAGGACAGCACTGCATTCTTCAGATAATGCAACAGTTTCAAACTCGCCCAGCTTACGTTTCTTAGATAATATATCCTTCATAAACTTAACATAGTTAAGATCTGTTCGTTTGCTTTCAAGCAAAGGGATATTGATATGAAGTTTCTTGAAAACTTCTAAAAATTTCTTGAATTGCTCATCCAACTTGTGCTTTATTTGCTTGCTTGGGAAAGGCAAAGGATGTATATACGGCTTATTCACCACCTTCTTGTCTTCAGCCTTTTTATGGTCAGTTTCTGAAACCACTTCATTGTCTTTAGACTTTTTATGAACCTCTTCTTCCTTTTTCTGGCTCTCTCCTACCTCATCCTTCATCAACTTTGTCTTAGGGTTCCCTCAATTTCTTTCTCACTCCTTAGTGAGATGACCTTACAGTGTTCATTAGAGGTACCATTTGGATTATTAATTGTGTCAATTGGGAAGGTGCCAAGGGGCCTGTTATTGATTGCATTGGCTAACTGCCCCACTTGAGTTTCTAAAACCCTCATAGAAGCTTATTATCTCTGTATCACTGAGTCATTCTTAGCCAGGTGAGCATTCGTCTTGGTCATGAAGGAATCAGTTTTCACTATTAGCTATATAAACATCTCTTCAAGAGATGGTTTCTTTTCTTGAATAAGCTGCCTAGATTGGGAAGGGAATCCAGGAGGATTGTATAGTTGCTCAGCTCCAAGTGCTGAGGAAGAAGAAGCTCCTTGATTATCCCTCCACGAGAAGTTTGGATGGTTCCTCCATCCAGGATTATACTAGTTTGCATATGGATTGTTCTATTGTGATTGATAATTCCCCACATAATGTGCACTTTCAAAGGTAGAAGGGCACCTATCACTTGAATGATTATTACCGCATTTGTCACACAATACAAATGGGCTCTGGTGAGCTTGTTGTCCCATGCTGTCCATTTGACTAGCTAAAGCTGCCACTTGAGCTGACAATAAAGTTATAGCATCTACTGCATGCACTCCAGCTACCCTTTGTGGAGTGTTTCTTATTAATGGCCATTGATAGCTATTGGCTATTAATTCCTCTAATAGCTGGAAGGCATCATCAAAGGATTTTTTTAACAAAGAGCCTCCGACTGCAACATCTACTATTAGACGGTGATGCGGTAGCAAGCCCTTGTGGAACGAGTAGATTTGGTGCCAAGGTGGTATCTCAAGATGTGGTACCATTCCCATGCTTTATGCAGGGATTCTAATTCAGTCTGAGCGAATGATGTAATATCATTCACCATCTCTGCAGTCTTAGCAGGAGGGAAGTATTTGTTTAGAAACTTAGTGCATACCTCTACTCAAGTTGTGATTGGTCCTACTAGAAGAGATTGTAACCAGCTTTTAGCCCTATCTCTTAAAGAGAAAGGGAAGAGCCTTAGGCGAATAGCATCCTCGGATACTCCATTGTGCCTAAACGTGTCACAAATCACCAGGAAGTTTGAGAGATGCGCATTGGGATCCTCACTGGATAAGCCGCCAAACTGCATAGAAGTTTGGATCATTTAGATAATGGCAGCATTATCTCAAAGTTGTTTTCTCGGATGGCAGGACGTCTAATGCTGGATTGCAGATTATCTATTTGAGGGATAGCAAACTCCCTCAACGGTCTAGTGCGACTATCGTCCACCAACTAGAGCGTAGCGTTATCGTCTGCCATCTTATAGTTAATTACCTGAAAGAATTAAAGAATTAAGATTTAAATTAATATGCACATAAAGAAACTTGAACTAGAGTTACTTAAACTGATTGTTAATATTAGCTCCACTGAGTTTAAACCCTAGTCCCTGGCAACGGCGCCAAAAACTTGTTCGCTCTTTTGCTTACCACAAGTGCACGGATCACACTTGTATTATAGCTAGGAGTCGGATATCGTTCTCACGAGGACTAACGTTAAAATCACTATCCAAGAACATATAAATTGAGAAACAAGTGTCTAAACTAACTAAAAGAACATAAAAGCTTTAATATCAAATTAAAGTTGAGAATTAGAGAATAGGGATTGCTTTTTCACATTCTACTTCAATTGATAACAAGTAATCCTTATGAGCAATATAAATGAAATGATTAGGTTAGCATGAGAATCTAAACTAGTTAAAAGCCTATGTCTAGGTCAATTAACCATCCTTCAGTTACCTAATTTATTATGTTTCCATAAGAATTAGAGTAAATCCATTCATTAAGATCTATTCTCAATAGTTACTATGCATGGTCAATAGGTATATTTCTATCCTATTAATGAATCATCTCACCCAAACCAATTGAATAAAATAAAACATGCATCAATTGTACATACGATCTCAAATCCAAATTCCTATGTCTAGGTTCATTAGATTTTAACAAATCAATCAAAAGTTGATCAAACAATCAAAAGCATTAACCACTATATGATCAAACAAAACCAATCCATATATATAAACTCAAAGGATTACAAAGTTACTCAATATTCATAGGAGAATCTAAAGAAAACCCTACTACATAGCTTAGCCAGCCATGAACCACGAAAATATCATAAAATATATCATGTCCATAAGGAGAAAATGAGAAAGGAGAAGATAGAGAAGAGAAAGCTCAAGGGTGATGATCCTTCAAGCTCCAATCCTCCACCAAGGTGAAGAAAGCCCTCAATCTTAGTTACTTCTGATTCCTTTATGTCTAAAATATTTAACCCTAGTAGCTGCTCTCTACAAAACACAAAAACTCATGTAAAAAATTGATATAACTGTATTTGTAGGCTGAATAAAATAGAGTTACGCCGTGACGTACATCATAGCACGTCGCGGCGCACGTGCAATTAGGTTAGAGACGCCTGAGGCGTTGAATCTCAATGTCCTGGTGCTTTAGCCTCGGGTCTCATGTACTGGAACAGGGGATACTCAACATCGTGGCATTAACATGCCCACGTCGCGGCGCTGAGTGATGATCTTCAGTTTTGGCTTCCTCTTGGACTTCCTGGTCTAAAGCTACTCCAAGTTCTTCATTTTCAAGTTGTATTTAAGACCTACCTATAACAGAGAAAGCATCACTTTAATAGCTCATGCAAATGTACTTAATTTATCATAGTTTTGGAAGTATTTGCTAAAAATCACAATGGAAGTCTTCAAAATGAAATTAGAAGCATATGATGCTAAAATCTTCCATTCATGCATACAAACAAGGACTAAGCAACCTATATAGCATAGATATAGGGCACAAATAACTACATTTTGTGAAGTTATCATTATACCCAAAAATATTTTCTTAAATTTGAGTGAGATTTTATTTGGTCATTTATTTTTAAAAAAATATTTTCTTGACTTAAACATATTATCTTGAACTAAAATCTTTCTCTTAAAATAATATTTTATTTGGCCATTTATTTTACAAAATATTTTTCTTCAAAAAACAAGATTTTGATTCACTACTCTTATACCATGTATTGTGGGATTTAAATTTGTTCCATAGAATAATGGCTATTTAGTCACTCATTCATTGTCTTGGTCATTTATCATTTTTTATATTATGCCAACAAAATAAGACATGTAAAACTACTAAAAATAAAAAAAATTCAAATAAAAATAATATAGGATCAATTCAATTAATTTAGAAAATAACTTAGATTAAATAAGTAACTGTTCTTGGAATAGATGGTGTAGGGTGTGAATTCCTTTCTACCCGTAATCAACCCTAGAACTCAAACTTTGAAACTTAGACCTCCTTTAAGGTTTCCAATTATACCCTTTCATTTTTAATGGAAAAACATATTGGTGGTGACTCCTAACACTTCTTAATTTTTTCCATTGTCCTTTGAGACGATTGTGACAATAATGATTTGAACCTCATATATTAATAATTCTACAACTTCAGTATGGTGGTTCCAAAGTAACTATTTTTATAACATAATAACTACATTTATTTTTGTTGAAACTATAAGTATACTACTACAGTTTAAAATTGTAGTCTTTTAAATAATGTAAAATTTGGAAAATACAAAAACACGTTATAATGTGAATGTAAACATTAGCCTTTAATAACTTATAAAGAGTAATTAATTTATTTTGTTGGTTTCATTAGTATTGAACATAAAGTCATTAATGTAAATGTTAATTAAGATTATATTTTTAACTATAAAAAGGTTTTAATCACCTGCTACTATCAACAAAGCTTTTCAATACCCAACAATTAGATTTCATCTCAAAAAGTCATGGCAACATTCAACAACTTTTTTCTAATGGTTATCTTTATGACAAGTGCTACTTTGCTTGTCAAAACAAGAGTTTCGTCTGAAATTCTTGAGCCTTCTAAAGGTCCTACTATTGAAAATAATTATGCACCAAGGTCATTATCAACGTATGCAAAATATTTGAGAGAATGTGCAGCTAAGTTACATTCATATTGTGGAAGTCAGATCTTCTTTGGGACATTTTTTGGTAATGAAACCGTTAGTACAGATTGCTGCCACAACCTTGTTCATGACTTGGGTAAACCTTGTCATGATAGCTTGACAAAATACATTTTAATAACATCACCAAAGTTCAAGCAAAAAGAAGTCCAAATTTTACAGAGGAATGACAAAATTTGGAATGATTGTAACCACCCTTCATCCCACCTTGATGAAGCTTAAGTTTAACAATTTGTATTTTTATCATATTATATTATTTGCAATAAGAACTTAATACACTTCATTTCTATTTATGTAAAATTTTCTTTAAACTAAACTATTTGCGTTGGATTTCAACTATTTGCTTATTGATCTATATAATGTGTTAGTCCAAAATTTGGTAACAAATTCATCTAACAAAAAGTATATTTATTATAAACAACTTACATAGATATATAATCATTTACTAACATGTTTAATATTTTTTAACATTTTATTTTTTCTTTTTTAATAATTCCATCGCATGAACGTTAATTAGTCTAACTTATATTAGTACTAAAATAAATTTACACAAATTATTTTGTAATTTTGTGCAATAATCCAAGGTAACAAGCAGCGGTGGGAATAGAATAAATGGCCTATCAAGAGCCTACGACCTAACCTATTAGCAAACAAATCAAGTTTAGGCTTTTAGAAATATCTATTTAACTTCGTATGCTAGAAAAATGTTACAAACACACACTTTTCATATTTACTCAACTACTAAGCCATGTCACACACTTTTTATAAATTGCAACTTGTTTACCCACTATTCCAATTTAAACTATTTATATATATATATATATATATTTATTTATACTTTTAGTGGGCCTTACTTTTGCAAATTAGCATTGACAATGCCAATGGTTTTGATGATAACAAATAAGAAAGAAATGATTGTGCAAAGGCCAAGTCCCAAGGTTCTTCAAGTTTAGCTTACAGGACTTAGATCTTGTGTAAAGATAAATAGGAATCACACTAAGCTTATATCTCATTTTTTATTCACCTTAAGTCTCTTTGCAAAATCCTTTAAAAATCATGTTTTCTGGATAAGGTAATAACATATTATTTGAATTCAATAACAGATTATTTAAAACCAAACAATATATTATCTAAAATCCATAACAGGTTTTTTGCAAAGTCAGAAATGTGTCTTTATGTTTTTAAATGAGAATAACCGATTATGGAAAGTCCATAATAGGTTATCCACAAAGTCAAAAGCATGCCACCTTTGTTTTTAACCTCCTAACTGATTATGGGTTCCAAATAACCTATTATTCACATGCTACAATGTTTCCTGATAGCACAAATAATTTGTTATTGAAACCAAATAGCTTGTTATTCACATGCTACAGTGTTTCTTGATAACATAAATAATATGTTATTGAAACCAATAACTTGTTATCAGAAACAAATAATTTGTTATCTGGGCTAACATAAAACAAAAATAACGGCTAGTTTCTAGCATTTAATGCTCCCAACCACCTCCAGATGGCTCTTAAATGCATTAGGTTATGAATACAAGTGTTTGGACATTGAAGATAAGTTGGAAATCAATTTGAACAAGCTTCTTGAGCATTAAATATGAGTTTTAACTATCATTTCTCATAAACTCCTGTTTTGAGCTTTAGTGTGTGATTCCTTGATACCTACTGAGTTTCAGTTTGTATTATCCACTCCTGTGTGAGTTTTCATTCATTTATACTTTGATTATTTTGTAAAGAGGGTGAGGTATCACTTAAAGGATTGTAAGGGTGAGGTATCTCTTGTTGTTGAGGCTCAAGCACAAAGGGTGAGGTATCTCAAGGTGTGTTGAGTGCTCTAGTTTGTAAAGGTAGCAAACACTTGTTCAAACTTGAAGTTATAGTGAAAAATCTTGGGTGATTACTTGAGGACTAGACATAGGTCACAAAGAGTGGCTGAACTAGGATAAGATATGCTCGACCTCCCCACTCCTACGAACTTCTGACCTCAAACTCCTTTGTATTTGTATTCTATTTTTATATGCTTGCTTGAATACTATCTGTCTTGGCTTATTCATTTGTGAGTCAAAATATTCATACTTCTCTATCTGTTCATCTCAATCAATTAATAACTTCAACAAAAATTGATATTCAAATGTTTTGCAAAAGAATTGTGAAAAACTTTTATAAACTTAATTCACCCCCTCTTAAGTATTGAAGCCACTTGGTAACAACTTTCTCTTTCACTCTCTCATCTTCTTTCTCTAGAAAACTTCATCATATCATGGATCCTTAGAAGACTCAAAAAATCACATCCACGGTTGCTTCCAATACAAATGCAATCACAACCATAAACACACACTTCACTGAACAACCACAAAAAATCTAAGAAAGCATTTCTAATGGAATTGCCCAAAATCCCTTTCGAATGATAAGCAATTTGCTAAGCATAAATGGCTATTAAAAACTGATGTAACCACTTTGATCGCGATGTTGTTGCTATTGGCTTTTTAGTTGGAGTCAAATAACAAAAAAAGGTCCTATTGTACTCAATAAGTCGTGTATAAGTGGATGGTAGGGGTTTAAGCAACAAGATTGTGGTTGTAAATTGTGGTAGGATTGGGACATGAGTGAATATGTATGAGTAGTTGGTAGGGGGTTTAAGCAATGGGAACTTGCCAACTTGCTACTGAGGATTATTGGAGAGTCAAGCCTATTTAGTTTATTGTGCAAATTATTAATAATCCTTTCTTGTTTGTTTTACCCCCTATTTTTCTTTTATTGCTTTATATTTGTTAATTGTTTAGTTTTTATACTCTTGGTTGTCAGTAGTTGTTACTAATTTGTTCTTTTTCTCTTTATTGACTTGTCATATTTTATCTATATATATTTCTTGTAGGCTCCTATTTTTTTTTATTCCCTTGTTAGTTGCTTCAACCTTAGGGTAAATGACTTTTGGTTATATAGTATATATGCTTTGCTTTGTTTGGCAAAATATAGGTAGGTTTTAGGTTTGTATGCTCCCTATAATATCCTCTTCAACATGTTAGACTTGGAAATAGTTACAAAGGTAGCTTAGTACTTACTTAACATGCCTGTTTAATTTTGTGATAATCTGAGTTTATTTAGGCACTTTGCTACAACCCGGAAGGTGAAAAGTAGCTTAAAATGGCCCAAATATTAGCATAAAGAGCTCAGCTAATGGAAATAAATGTGGATAATTTATTTCTAAGTCATAGATGAGTATTCTGTGATGTGGTTAAAAGTTTGAGAATAATCAGAGTCAGTTTGGTATTTTTAGGCATACTGATTATGTGTTTTAATGCTAGATTGACTAGTCACAAATATGAAAAAATATAATACTGGTGAAATGATTTTTTTAATGAATCTTAGTATTTATTTTAAATTTGTTGGAACTTGAAAAACTTGATTTAGCTAAATCTAAGTGTTTTTTGCAGATCAGGAACTATTAGTGTGGTAACTTAAGGTTGTGAGCCTTCCACAACTACAGCCTCTTTAGTTGACCTTTTGTGCTGATATTTTGAGCCTTTTTTCTTGTTTCTCATTCACTCTCTCATGACTGGTTTTGGCAATCAGCAGTAGAAGGAGAACAAGGGAAAAGGAAGAAAGAAAGAAGAGGAAAACAAAGAGGGAAGGAAGATCCAAGATCAGAGATTGAAGCTTGAATCTCCATCATAATAGCAAATTGAGGTAGGGGTTCTTGAGCTTAAAATGTCATTTTCTCCTCATTTTCATGTTAGGCTTGTTGAGGTTTGATATGTCAAAATGAGATTTTGTGGTGTTTTGAGTGATTTTCTTGCTTGGATAAGTTTTAAAGGTTATTTATGGCTTGTTCATTTTATGAGTTGGGATTAGAAATTGAAAACTCTCCATTTGGACCATTAATGCTCAAAGTGAGGATTTGGGGTTTTGGATGAGTGATTTGATTCAATAATTCATATTTGATGAAATGAATTAGTGTTTTATGTTTCCTTCATGTTAGTGATCTTGTTAGGGTCTTAAAATCACCTAGAAACTAATTTGCAATGACCAAATTTTATGTATGGCACTAATGAAACAAGTTTCTCACACATCTATTTTCGCATTTTGTATTTGCTTTGTTGGCACTCGGGGGGTCAAGCGCTCGTCGCCCAGAAGAACGCGCCTGATAGGGCTAGCGTGCTCAAGCACCTGAGCCTTATGCACTTAAGCACACAACGATTATAGAGAACGCTCCTGATACCAACCGCATGCTCAAGCACTCAAGCTTTAAATGCTCAAGCATTAAGACAGGGTAGGGGTTGCTTTTAGCATTGTAATGCTAGTTAAATTCTTTACTTGATAGGATCATTTGTGCAAGTCTTGTAAGATATAATGAGGCATTTTTAGGGGTATTTCTTAGAGAGAATTATCAACTTACATATGTGAAAAGTATGGGAACTTTAGGCTTCCATGGAGTAGTGGAACTTCATAGGTTTGTCATGGGAACCTTGGGCATCCAAGTGTATTGGAATGCAGCAAGGAAGTGTTTAGAACCTTGTTCAACATGAGGTTGACTTCGATATCACTTGTGTAGTCATGGTGTGGGGTTCTAGATACAAGAGTGTTTTTAGTGTAAAGACGCAACTAGTGGTACTTGTTAAAGAGAACAACCACCTAACCTATGTAGAGGTTTGATAAACCTTAGGCATCTTTTGAGATGTAGAATGTCATAGATAAATACCTAACACCTTGAGCAATATGGAGTTGCGCACAGAATCGCTTGTGAAGAGATGATGTGAGGTGTTAGATATGAAGACACTAGTGACATGAGTTTTACTACTTATGTGTTAAGTTAGAGTAAGGTCTTGAGTTACTAGTCTTTGCTTTTCACTTGGTTATTGTAAACCTTGTGATAAGTATGTATGTTTTGATAGTAAATCTGTATATTTGGTTTTCAAACTTATTATTTGCTATTTTCCTTATATGTTGTAACCTTAGATGGTGTGCACATATGACTTAGGAATGTGTTGGATCCAAATTCTCATTGCATTTATGCTTATATGGTCGAGGTTATCGATATAGGGGTAATAGTAGTATTCTTACGTTTGTGAGGGGAAAGTATTTACTTATTATCAAGTAAGGAAAAGGCTTTAGGCCTAACCTGCTAGCATACACAAGGGAACGGAGGGTCCTACGAAATAAGTAAGTGACATGTGTTTTCTAAAACTAAAATCTGCATAACATTGCATAATCATATTATTAAGACTTTGTGTGAGCATAATCATACATCATAACATAAAGCATTACATTTGTTGATGAGTGTATGAGCAGTTACCTTGCTTGTTGTTTGGTTATTTGATGATATCTTATGATTGTATGGGCAGTTGTTTGATATCATTGATTATTCAGTATTTGTGCGAGATAGGATTATAGCTTACGTTGTGAATATTACATAGAGTAGTATGTATATTTTTATAGTGTTAAGCGATGGCTCATTTATCTGTTACAGGCTTAATCTTATGTGTAGTGTGGTTTATTCATTTTAAATGTTTAAACTTTGGTGTTGGTTGCTTATATTGAGAAATTGTGATTTTTCACCATGTGTATTGCCATGTAAATTGAGGTACAAGCAAAGAGAAGCAGAAGATCTAGTGTAGTTTATTTTGTTTCTTGTAATAAATATGTTGAGTATTTATTCCCGCTGCTTTGAGTTTGTACAAACTTATGTATTACAGTATGCCTTTGTGAGGCTATGATGTATTTATATGACTTTTTGTTGTTCAAGCTCTCCATAATTATTTATGTGAATGAATATTATGGGTTAGTATGTTGTTTTAAGCTAGAAGTAAAATAGCTAGTACTGTGTGCTTTATATACGGTAGATATATTAGGTTCTCATTATTAGGATGTTACACTCCCATGCACACAATTCACAATCACTTTCCTCACACACTCTTTGGGTTCTATACTTGTGTACGTACCCAAGGATTAGGAGATGTCTCGACATTGTTATTGAAGTGGCCTTGTGCCTCCTCAACATTTTTTGAGACACCACTCAGATTGTTACTAGTCTCTTGGGTTATTCATAATTAGAGGATCGATCCCTACTTGTGGCCCAACTCATGAATTGGGTCCTTATCTTATGGATAAGAGCAACTGGGGGCCATGACCTTTAGAAATCTAGACCCGTCCCTTGGAACCATACACAAATAGAATGAACATAGTGGCTACCCGAATTAGAGCCAGGCTTTAGGGATACTCCACCATTAAGTTCCACCTTTCCAAGACACAATGGGAGTATATCCTTCTTCCTTAAAAAAAAAAAAAACACTCATTTCTTACATCTCATGCATTAATAAATTTTTTTGGGATTGGTGAAATTGTTTAGTCTACTAATATGACCAACAACATTCAGAAATCTTTATTTTATATTTTCAAGAAAATGTTAATTTGGGTTGAAAACATGTAAGATATTATTAGTGGACTAACAATTTATCAGCCTAATGTATTGTTCCTAGAAAATTCCTTTCAAAAATTTGCATTAAGAATGGCAGCACATCTAATGCTTAAAAGAAAACTGAAAAAAAGAAATTGCATCAAATGCATCCAAGAAGATAGTCTAAAAGAAATTAAAAAAAAATCTCTTTTGTATTTTTGCATGAATTTTATCATCTTGGCATGTAAAAAGATTTAAAAAAAATTTCATTGTATTTTAGTGTGAACTTTTTGAATATCCAAAAAAAAAAAATCAGCCCATCTTTGCATAAAAACTATTGCAAAAAATTCAGCTCATCTCCGCATAATAATAATTTTTTTCCATTGCATCCCTTCAATTTTTTTGCTTAGCATAAAAACTTTAAAAAAAATAAAAACTTCCCATGTTATTGTCATTTTCATCACATTTTAGGATAAATGATAATAATGATAGAATTATTTTTTATGTCATCTTTCATCATTTTCTACACAAAAAGGGAAAAGTGAAAAATAAAAACGAAAAAAAAAAAGAAAAAAAAGGGGGTTTTATTACATCTCAACATAAATTTTTGCATCCAAAAAATAAAAATTCTGCATTGTATCTCATCATCAGCTTTTGCATTAAAATTGATAAATAAAAGAAAAATTCTTTAAGTATTGCCTTTGATTTTGTTCACTTCTTAAAAGATATAAAGTAGTTTGTCATCAATAGCATTGCATCCACGTAGACGAAAAGAAAAAAAAAACCTCTTTTGCCTTGTAGCATAAATGCTTGCATCTCAGCATGAGAGAGAGAGAGAATTCATTGCGTCATTGCATTTTAACATGAATTTTTGCATTTTAACATGAATTTTCTGCGTATAAAAAAAATTCATCCCATAGATACAATTTCTACAATCAAACAAAAATAGTGGAATGATCTTTTTTTTTCATTGCATCTTTGTATTATAGCACCATTTTATGCATCTTAGTATCAATTTCTGCAATAAAAAAAAAGAGAAAAAAAAAGAATAAGGAATAATTTACATTACATCTTAGCATGGCATTTTACATTAAAAAACAAGAAATAAATGAAAAATATCTTCATTACATGCGAGCATGATTTTCCATCTAAAAAGGAAAAATAAACAAAAAAATCATCATCATGCATTATTGCACATGTTCACTCTAAAACACACAAAACAAATAAGGAATAATGACTTTTTCTCAGAACAAGTTCCTTCCTTTAATGTTTCTTATTCTATGCATTCTTTTCTAGAAAAAATTTAACCATCATGCTTCCAAAGAAAGCTGATACTAATCAAACTTTGGTTCATAATAAGAGAAATCGAAACAGGAGAACAAGGAACTTAGAAAATCTTGAGTCAGGAGGTGGAGGAGATCAATGAATAATTGAGCAAGGTAGTTGAGGGACAAGCAAAGATTGAAAGTATGCTGAGGACATTTGGAGGATCAACTAATTTGAAAGGACCAAGTGGCAGTGAAGGAAATGCAAAAAAAGGCTATTCATAGGCTAGCTGCAACGATGAGCCTTTCGCAATTCCCTAATGCTACTCGAGGGCAGTATGAGATAACACAATTGTACAGTGCTCCTACACTGGCTCCTACACTGGCCAAAAAGGGAAAAACAATAAGCCATATGGATGGGCAAAGACAGTGGCAGGCTAAGATAATGCAAGGATTAAATCACAATGGTTCAATAGGGAACATGGTTGGCTTTTCTACAAAAGGGTTAGAAGGAAGTTTTGAGCAACAACAATATTCTTTTCCAACCTATAACTCACCTAATCATTTCACCCACTAGACCCATCCATTAATCAAAAGTCAGGCATACTTAACCAGTGCTCCTTACCAAGTTGATCGCTTTCAACCACCTCAGTTATATATCTTGGGCCATCCAATCTATCCCAGTCATCTACCTGTACCCCCTCAAACCCTTCCTAACCATTCCCCGCCAAGTCCAAGCTCTTAAAGGAAAAAATGCTCTCATCCAAGGTCGAATCTGCCACCATTTCCATGGTTCTCATTCTCCAATGTTGAGCCGTTTGAGATTTTGTGAAAGCCCATTCAAATGCAAAAATGTTTATTCCGGTATGGTATGATCCTAGTGTCACATGTGGGTTTCATACAAGGGTTGTTGGTCATTCTATTGAGAACTGTGAAAAAATTCGAATTGCTGTGAGAAAATTGTTAGCTTGCAGATTATTGAGTCTCTAAAAGGACGGAGTGCCAGTTATCACCAATAATTTACCACCCAACCCTCCCGCGGCAAGGAACCTCAGAGCAATTGGCCTGCGAAGGTGTTAAGCTATGATTGCCATAAAATGATTACTAGATCATATTTTTCCCTTTGTTTGCTTTTGAACTTACATTAATTTTCTTGAAACCTTATTGTAATAGGTTTGCATGGACTCTGCAACCCCCCCCCCCAAATAAAGGAATTTGTTTTTCTTATATCCTTTATCTTCAGATGAAATTTATTGTCATTCCTTAGTTTATTTTTGTAAATTTTTTCTTCGGAACTCTCGCCCCAAGAGATGATTCTTAGAAATTTATTGATTGGTCATTGGGTTGTAATGAATGTGTGATCACGAATGTAAAGTCAATCAATGGATGGGTAGAAGCTTCCAACGCCCGTCCCCACCTCCCACCCCCGAATGAAAAGAGAGAAAAAATGAAAAAATAAAAAAACAGGAGCAAATAAATGTAAGTGTGGTTTTCAATATGCAACTAATTTTGTATTGGGATTAATTTTTTTTTATAATAAGCAATCATGATTTGAAATAAAGATTGATTTTCTCTATCTTTCACAAAATTTCATCATTTTTATTATCTCTTATTACCCATTCTGAGCTTGAAAATTTTCTTCAAAGAACCTTGGAAAATGATCATCCCTACACTAGAGGTTAACACAAAGCAAAGGGTCATTTTTGTGAAGAGAGAGAGAGAGAGAGAGAGAGAGAGAGAGAGAGAGAGAAAGGAAGAAAAAGGGAAAGGAGACAAAAAGTGAAAAGAAAACATAATAAAAAATGAAAATGAAATGGATTATAGCAAAGGAAAATGACAGAGCTTACTTTGGTAAGAAAAGAACAAGGATCTTTAGTCCTATTCAACTCTTAAATACTTATTTGAGTCTTATATCTTTTCTTTTATGCCCCTTAACCTCGACTACTTTACAAACTTCAAAATGTCCATTCTAATCAATGAGGGTTTGCTTTTATTTTCACAAACTTTAATCTTGAGACAAAATATTCTCACTTCCAATTTTCAGTCTTTAGCTCCTTGAAAAAGAAAAAAAACAAAAGAAAAGAAAGAAAAATAAAATAATAAAAAATAGGTTGTTAGGCTGAAAACCTACAACAGTGGTCTAAGAAAAAGTTAGGCAATAAGAAGAAGAAGGACTTACACAAAGGACCTTTCTACCTAGTCCAATCTAGCCCTACACTAGGGCAAGTTTCTACCCTATTCGTTTCAGCTCTAAATTGGGGCAATTTTTTATAGTTCAATTTGGCCTTACATTAAGACAACTTTTATTCGGTCTAGCTGATAAACATTGGGCCAGCTATTCCTCGATTTAGCTGGTGAGCACTGGGACAAAATTTTGACTCTCAGAGGATTGATCATGAATTAGTAAGTCCTGGTGCCTAGTTGATAAAAAGGAATCAAATGAATCTACCTTGAGGCAACGCCTATTTGATTTCCTTATTGTCCCACCTCGTAAACACCATTTGTAAAACCTCCAGAATCCTCCTAGAAACTCATTTAATAAACTTCTTTCCTTAAACACTTGTAAATCCATGTTTGTCCATTAGGTAATATTTCAAGTAGATGAACATAAGTTCAACAGTATGATTTAACAATCTAATGGAAATCTCCCAAGGAACAACTCAAGCCAAAAGAAAATGAAAGTCTCGAGTTGGGGATAGAAGATGGCATTCTCAAGGAGGAATCAAGAAGGTAGCCCGATTTTCAAACAAGAGAATAAAGTAGAGTTAAATGCAGGGGATGATTGAACTAAGAGACTCAATAAGCCTACGTGAATGCGCAAAAATAAAGGCATTTTGGGGTAACCAGTTCTTACCTTCACTTGCACTTGCATGCTAAAACAAAGAGTCAGCATATCTGAGGCAAAGAGGAAGTTAATGTGTTTGAAAATGGGTTTGATTAGTTAGCACTTTCTAAGAAGCATTTGGTTCAACTTGTTATTGCATCATCCTAGGACCATGGCCTAAAGCTCAAAAAATCTGGTTGTAAGATTATAATTCACTTTTTAAATTTTTCCTTTGTGAGTCCATATCCAGTTGACTCACAAGTTGTCAAATGTTTTTAAAAAAATTATGAGTCCGTATCTAGTTAACTCATAGTTATGACATTTTTCTCCTTTGCAGGTCCATATCCAGTTGACTTGCAAATACTTTTTAAAATGGTAAGTCCATGCTTTTTAAAATGGTGAGTTCGTATCCAGTTGACTCTCAAATTGCAAATGCGTTTTAGAATGGTAAGTGCATGTCCAGTTGACTTACAAATGTTATGAGTCCATGTCCAGTTGACTTCCAAGTTTATGATTTCTTTTTCAAAAATTATGAGTCTATGTTCAGTTGACTTGCAAGTTATGATTTCTCTTTCAAAGATTGTGAGTCCATGTCCACTTGACTCACATGTTTTCCAAAATTGTAAGCCTATGTCAAATTGACTTACAAATGTTTCTAAAAAATTGTAAGTCCATGTCTATTTGAGTTGCAAATGTTTTTCAAAAACTGTGATTTCGTGTCTAGTTGACTCATTAGTTATGATTTCTTTGTTAAAAATTATAAATCCATGCCCACATGACTAGCAAATGTTCTTCAAAAATTGTGAGTTCATGTCCAGTTGATTTGCAAGTTATGATTTCTTTTCCGAAAAAATTGTAAGTCTATGTCAAGTTGACTTGCAAATGTTTCTCAAAAATTGTGAGTTCGTGTCTAGTTGATTTGCAACTTATGATTTCTTTTTCAAAAATTATAAATCCATGTCCACTTGACTTGTAAATGTTCTGCAAAAGCTGTGAATTCTTGTCCAATTGACTTGCAACTTATGATTTCTTTTTCAAAAATTCTAATTCCATCTCCACTTGACTTGCAAATGTTCTTCAAAAAATGTGAGTTTGTGTCCAATTGACTTGCAAGTTATGATTTCTTTTTCAAAAATTGTAAGTCCCTGACCACTTAACTGGCAAATGTTCTTCAAAAACTTTGAGTCTGTGTCTAGTTGACTTATATGTTATGTTTCCTTTTCCAAACAATTGTCACTCCATATCTAGCTGACTTGCAAATGTTTCTCAAAAACTTTAAGTTCGTGTCTAGTTGCCTTGCAAGTTATGATTTCTTTTCCAAAAAAATGTAAGCATGTATCTGACTTACAAATATTCTTTAAGGCTTATGGCCCAAGTCATTTTGTTTTTCAACTCATGGCTCATCTTATTTAGCCTTCTAGCTAATAAGACAAATGCATAAAATTTTTTGACTCATGACCCATTGCATTCAATTTTCTAGCTCATGACCCATTGCATAAAGTTATCTAACTTATGGACCACTTAATTTAGGATCTAAGCCCAATACATAAAGATTTCAGACTCTTGGCTCATTGCATTTATGTCTTCTAGCATGCCTACTCAATTCAAGAACTTATCTCATTCCATTTAGTTTTCTGGTTCATGACCCACTCAATTAAGGCTCTAAGCCCAATACATAAAAATCTCAGACTCATGGCCCATTACATGCATTTTAAAGTCCTTGCCATTCATGTGTGAGCATTGTGTTCATGTTATTTTTAGTGAAGCCATTCAAAAAAAAATCATCTCTAACATTTTGTCATCTTCACATATTTACATTATCTCATACATTCTCAGCCCAAATAAGGTTCATTTCTTCACTCGTTCCTTACCACGATAATATGAAAAAAGACAGTTTTCCATATTCTTTAGTAAGGAACAAATAATGAAGGGCAATTGTGAACGCCCTATTTTGACTAGGACCAGTTTTATTTATTTTTATTTTCATAAGAAATTAAAAAATATATATATAAAAAAACTCAAAACAATGAGAATACGAAAAAATGGAAAAATATATATAACAAATAAAAAATAAAAAATAAAAATTTGGAAAATAAAGTGGTCCAACTCTCAAAATAAATTCTACGACACAATTCCTATATCCAAGCCCATTGCTCATCTTTTTTTAGGTATTACTACGAGGCACAAGGCCAAAATCATCTTGTAATATTGACAAGTGCATCAAATCACAAAAGTAATAAATGATGAATAGAGTATCATTCCCATGAGGATTACATTGTCAATTACTAAGTTCAGTAAATCAACACTATTTAAGCTATCAAAAAATGAGAGTTGATAAGAATGTAAATCAAAAGAAAACACTAAAAAGAAAGTAATTAAAAATATTAAGAATAAAATTAAGGGTAAAAGACGATGATATCAAAGTGCTACAGTTTAGATTTCACTTGAACTCTTTTGATGCAAAAAATATTGGTTTAACTAAGTTCTATTCCAATTCTCAAAATTAATCAATATCCAATCCCTTTGTATACTAATCTTCTTCACACTACTTTAAGTTAACCAATCCCTTTGTATAACCATAAATAGAGAAGGCTTTATCAAAAATAAGGGAATACAAAGCAAGATCACACAACTTATAACATATATTCTTAGCAATTACAGAAATTGTGGTGTTTATCATATGTTCTAGGTGCATGCACAATTTTCCCAAATCATACATAAACCCTAAAATCATTCCCAAATTGATTAGATTTAGAAAAACATTAAAAGAAGAGATAAACACATAAATCATGAAATAGAAACTTACATTAAACACATAAATAAGTTTACATTATCCAAGGACAAGATCCATCATAACCCTAACTAGAGAAGTTTAGCTACACATGGAGAAAGAAGAAGATAAAGAAGAAATCTCAACAAACTCCATGGAAGATAGGTGGAAAGGATGAAGAAAATTCCTAATCTTCAAGCCTGGATACACCCATACCAAATTAGGGTTTGTGTCTCTGCTTCTCTCTCTGAATTTCTATTGGATCCCTACACAAGAACCAAAACTTCTTCTATTTATAGGCAACAAAACGTGTCATTAAACGTACTAGGCGCTTAAGTGCTCAGTTTTTGGGTGCTTAGGCACACAGCTTCTTGCATTCTCTGTTCCACTGATTAACTAGTGAAAATGTAGGTGCTTAAGAACTCAGATCCAGTATTTTCTATTAGTTTTTCAA
This sequence comes from Ormosia semicastrata, assembly GCA_029884595.1. Classification (NCBI taxonomy): domain Eukaryota; kingdom Viridiplantae; phylum Streptophyta; class Magnoliopsida; order Fabales; family Fabaceae; genus Ormosia; species Ormosia semicastrata. The sequence continues at coordinate 49,618,095 of JAQQTO010000056.1, read as the reverse complement.
TGCTACAAATGGCGCTTCAATATAATCTATGTAGCCTAAGATATGGCTCAATTACTGAGGAATGGTCAGTATGTTGTGGGATCCAAATTTTGCTCCTTGTTCAGGCTTCCAACCTTCTTCCATGTGTAATTACCTAACCAAAACAAATAAAAACACGTAATAAGAACAAAGTTTAGAATAATAAAAACATGATAAAAATGGAGAACAAAGCTCAATCAAAACGGATTGGAAGAAAGTGAAAACCAAGATTTTGAAATAGAAAAACATAAGTTTTTACAGTTTCATCACCTTCCCCAAACTTAAGATTTTGTTTATCTTCAGGCAAAGCAAGAAAAGAATTAAAAACAAAACAAAAATAATAAACAATTAAAAACTCAAAACATGTAGACTCAAACATAGAAATATCGGTTATTTGAAAATCATTTATATCCTCAGAAATTGCTTCATAACCCCATTTCAAGGTGACACACATGTACTATCCAATTCTTGTATTGACTCTCACACGCAACTTTCATGCGTAAATGATTTCCCATAAACATGAATATAAGACCAATTCTTACTTATAAAGTACAAGCTCGGATAGATTTATAAAAATATAAATGCACATCAAACCCGTATCCATAAGGTTATTTTTAATATTTCTCTCTACCAATGTAAACAACACATAACCAAGGATCAAAATGATCTTTTAAAGCATGTAATGCAAGGTCAAGGGTGAGGGTTAAGAAAGAAGGAGTAGGATAAAGAACTTAAAAGTTGAGGTACAAAATTATACAAATTTCAAAATTCAAGTCACAAAATATTGAACAAGTGCAAAACGAAGCATAAGAATCAATCACTTTATTTTTATTTCTTATATTTTTTTTATTTCTTATATATTTTTTTTTCATGAAATATTTTTCATTGCATTTTCTTTCATCATTTTTCACATTTTTTTATAAGTTCCTTGAATACTTTGTGCACAAAAATAACTAATTAGATGGCTTGAACAATACAATAAGACATGATATGCACTCAACCAAGGGTGTGTGAAGGGGATTTTTTTATGGATATGGAAAAGGAAAATGTAGATAAAGCCTAAACATAAACAAGGTTGCAAAAGGGGACCTGAGGATATAATGTTTTTAAGGTTGGCTTGAAAGACTCAAACGGTCCAAAGAATGCCCTTATCATTTCCTCAATCATTCATTATCTAGGATTTCGCCTCAAGAGAGAATCTAACAATTTCTAAATGCAAGTAATCTACACACATGCATTCCCATAAACTTTCTCTAAGCTTGACATGCATTTATATTTCAAGGTCTATCAAACATAAAGATTAGAGATGCATTCATACATAATTGAAGCAATAGAGATAAACATAACTCCTGAATTCTCATGTGATTTCCCAAGAAAAGAGATCAATTCACAATTTATGCAATCATTGGATATTCAATTCAACACACCAGTATGCACAGTTTCAACACTATGACTCAAAACAAAATACTAATAAACAACAAAAAATAAGAAAATAAAAACAAAACTAGCAAAGTTATCCCCCCCAAACTTAAGATAAATAGTGCCCCCACTGTGCAAATATAATATAAGCAAATAACAAAAAGAAAGTAAAAACAAATAAATAAAAAGTGAAGGGCAAAGAAAAGCTTATTGTTTGGTAGTCTGATCAATCCTACTCCTCATCATTTTCCTCTTCATCATCTTCTTCCTCATTATATGCCTCTTGTGGGACGTAGAGTGGAAGACCTCGAAGCTCATCAGGAACTTAAACAACTAACTAAAACAATCAACTCAATTTTGAAGGGGAGACTTCACAAACACTAATTAAAAGGACAAATCAAATACTCAAAACAACTAAATAAAAAACACTCAAATAAAGTAAAACAAAGGAAAAAAAATTTGGGTTGCCTACCAAAAAGCGCTTATTTAACGTCATTAGCTCGACATTGTCTTTTGTTCAAGGTGGCTTAAAGTAAGAGAAATAAGATGACTCCTTCCTTTTTTCAAAGCAATGCTTCCATCCTTGGTCAATGACCTTGTAAATGCCTTCAAAGGCATTTTGAACTCCAGTTGGGATTGATTGTCTTGAATACGCCTTGGCATGAAAGATTCCACTAGGCCATGGTGGTTTCAATTAATCAAATGATAAGGGGTCATTCTGTAATGAATCATAGACAATGGACGGACCTTTCTCTGCTTCATCAATCTTGGAAATGGGAGGATCAGCATTAATTAATGGTGAATAGCTCTTACCAGTCAACTCCTTTTGAGACTTTTCTTTAATGTAATTAATGGGGGCATAAAGAATCGATGTTGGTGAGGACTTATCAAAGACATTGATAGTCACTTGATCTCCATCCACCCTCAAAATGAGTTCGCCTCTAGGTATATCAATCAATGCTCCAGATGTTGCTAAAAATGGCCTCCTAAAGATCAATGGAATATGGTGATCTTCTTCCATGTCTACAATAAAGAAGTTCATAGGAAAAATGAGTTTGTCCACCTTTACAAGCACATCTTCGACCACACCCTAAGGATATACATGTGATATATTAGTAAGTTGTAACATAATGAAGGCGCATTTTAGATCTTTCAAACCTAATTTTTCATAGATAAACAATGGCATCAAGTTGACACTAGTCCCCAAATCACAAAGTACTTTTCCTGAAAATTATGAACAAATCTCATAAGGAATGGTGAAACTATCGGGGTCCTTGAGCTTCAGTGGCAACTTCTTTTGTAAAATAGCACTGCACTCTTCAGTGAATGCCATAGTGACACCGTCCTCCAGCCTCTTCTTTCTAGATAAGAGCTCTTTCATGAACTTAGCATATGATGACATTTGTTCAAGTGCTTCAGCAAAGGGGATGTTTATTTATAATTTCTTGAAGATATCTAGGAACTTTAAGAATTACCTCTCTTAATTCTCTTTCTTCAACCTCTGAGGAAACGAGATCTTTATATAAAAAGATAACTCAAAAGGTTAGTTCCAATCAGAATCCTTCTTCTTTCTCCTTACTCCCTTCGATTTGTTTTCAGTAGGGACTTCTTCTCTTGATGCACCTTTCTCTTGGTCTTGTCTTGGAGGATTGGCTATGTCCTTGGCATTGTCTTCTTTTAGCTGAGGACTGATACAGATAAAATACACTAAGAGCAAGTGCACTCTATCATAAAGTAATATAGGACTTGAGTCTCAATTGTCGATCCCACGAGGAATAAGAAGAAATTACAAGATTCGTTAAACTCTTAGTTATTTAGATAATCAAACGTGTAAAGAGAGAAATCACTTAAACAAATAAAGAATAACAATGGACAATCAAATAATGTAGTGATAATCAATTAGTGAAAGACTAGGACGCAAAGTTCACTTGAATCCAACTAATTAGATTTTCATTATTTATGATGTAAGGTAATTCTTTTGTCAATATTCTCTTAATTGCTATTGAATCCCAATGGTCATGGATAGACAATATTTTATTCCTAAATTATTCACCTATTTAGTCATTTACTTGAATTAATTAGGAATGCATTAAGCCTCAATCCAAGAGATGAAGTAACATAATCGTCAATTCCATTGATAGAATAAATTGATGTTTGGTCATTTACCAATCTAATCCTTGGTTTATTATATAGGTCCACGCATTGGATGCAGATGGTCACTGGTTAACCAATGAATTAAAACATGTCAAAAGTGATCAAGTTCTAACAAGAATACAAGCAATATAGCAAACCCAAAAGAAATTACTTTAATCAAAATCAAATTGAAAACCAATTAATTAGGAAAACAAAATCCCTCATAGCCCTAGTTATAGGATTAATTACTCATGTTCAATAACAAACCAATATCACAATACAAATCCATGAAAAGAAAAGTTGAAAAAAGGGGAAAAACTAGAGGGAAAGAGAAATCAAAACCTTTTTTTATGGTGATTGTGATATTCAAGAATGTCGTCCTCCCTTCATAGCCGTCCTCCAAGAATTTGTGGCAATTCTCTTTTCTGATCTGTCTCTCAAAGTCTGCAGTCGCAAAAGTTCCTGGTGTCGTAAAAGTTATTTTTGGGTTAAGGGATTTGTTTTTATTTAAAATATTTGGGGTGAAAATTACCATTTTTACGCACAGGAAGCCACACACGGCCGTGTCTAAGCTCGACACGGCCACGTGAGCTAAAATTGCGTAGCTTACACTGTAAGGGAGACACGACTGTGTGACTTAGAGACACAGTCGTCTCTCTTAAAAAAAGTTATATAGAAGCGTGCTTCAAGTTATATAGGGTCGTGTCTAACTCCTCAATCGCTTCTGAGTTGACATAAGGCCTTGTCTAAGCCAAAATAATCCTCTTTTGTTGTGAAAATGCGATGTCTTCGCCTGCTTTCACTCCAAATGTAATAAATCTCTTTAAACTACAAAAACGAAGAAAATGATAAGGATTCATCTAAAATTCAACAATGTATATAAGCAAATCACCATAATTCATCCAATTTAAGCCTATAAATAGGCTTATCAAGGACTAACAACTTTGCAACTCCTCAAGGAGATTGCCATACACTGCTCCTTCGAATTAATCACAGTGTCACTAGGTAAGTTACCTATAGGTCTCTCTACAAGCTGTCTTGATATCTGACCCACTTGATTTTCCAAACTTCGGATGGCTACCTCTTGGTTCTTGAAATTTTGCCTTGATTCCTAGATGAAATTGGAAGTTTGTTGCACCAAAGAGGATGCTTGTTAAGAAAGTTTTTCAAATGCAATCTCCAGAAGAGATTTCTTCTCTAGTTTAGCATTTAGTTGCCCTTTGATTGTTCCAAGAGAAATTAGGATGATTTCTCCACCTGGATTATATGTGTTTGAGTATGAATTACCATGGGCTCTTGAAGGATTGCCCATGTAAATTACCTACTCTTGAGGAATAACACCTAAATTGCTTGCCTCGCATTCACCATTAGCATGATTATCTCCACAAAAATTGCAAGTTAAAGCTTGATGGTTAATAGAGCTTACCTGCATATTGCTAATTTGCTTAGTGAGATTGGCGATCTGCTGCAAAAGAGTCTTATTCTGCGCTAGTATGGCATCAAAGGTGCCAAACTCCATAACTTTCTATTTAACCACTGATCTTCTACTAGGCATCTAATATTCATTAATAGCCATAGTTTCAAATAATTCTTGAGCCTCTTCAGAAGTTTTGGTGTTCAGAGACCCACTTGCAGATGCATCAACCATGGCTCTAGTGAAGTGATTCAAGCCATTATAAAGAAATCTGGACTTGCTGCTAAATTTCAAATGTGTGATGAAGACATTTTCTCAGCAACTCCTTATATCTTTCCCAAGCTTCATACAAAGATTCCCCCTGATTTTGAGTGAAACATGTTATTTCACTCCTCATCGTCACGAACATAGATGGAGGAAAATATCGAGTGAGGAATTTGCTGACTTCATTCCAAGTAGTGATGCTTCCTTGAGGTTGAGCTTGTAACCAGCTTTTAGCTTTATCCCTTAGAGAGAATGGGAAAAGCCTTAGCTTGACATCATCACTTGCTCCATTATACTTTATGGTGTCATAGAGTTGTAAGAAATTATTAATGTGCAAATTAGGGTCTTCTGACTGATTACCCCCAAACTGATCTTGTTGCACCAGCTGTAAAAGAACTTGTTTGATCTCAAAATTATTAGCTTGTATAATAGGTCACACTATACTGGTCACAACCCGTTCGGCAGATGAAGTTGCATAATCTGCTAAAGTGCATCTTCGTTCTTCGTTTATTTCAACCATATTTTATCTTCAAGTCCTTTTCTTTCTCTTGTTGCTTTTCAATTTGTCCTTTCTACTTTCTCAATCTCCAGATGAAAAAGTAATTCTTCTGGATTCACAGTACCTCGCATAAACAAACAAGCAAACAAGAGTGAATTAAGGAAAAATAAATTAAATAGAAATTTAAATAAAGAAAAATAAAATTAAACAAGAAAAAATAAATACCTAAATTAGTGTCTTTTTAACTACTATTTAATATCAACAATCTATAATCCTTGGGAATGACACCAAAAACTTGTTGTAATATTGGCAAGTGTACCAAATCGCAAAAGTAATAAATGATGAGTAGAGTATCGTTCCCATGAAGATTACGTTGTCAATTACTAAGTTAGTTAAATCAACATTATTTGAGTTATTGAAAAACGTGAGTTGATAAGAATGTAAATCAAAAGAAAACACTAAAAAGAAAGTAATTAAAAATATCAAGAATAAAATTTAGGATGAAAGACAGTGATATCAAAGTGTTAGGATTTAAATTTCACTTGAACTTTTTTTATACAAATTCAAATATTAGTTTAACTAAGTTCTATTCCATGATTCATGATCCAATTTTCAAAATTAATCAATATCCAATCTCTTAGTATATTAATTCTCTTTGCACTACTTTGAGTTAACCAACCCATAATGTAACCCCAAATAGAGAAGGCTTTACAAAAAACGAGGGAATAAAAAGCAAGATCACACAACCTACAATGCCTATTCCTAGTGATTACAGAAATTATGGTGTTTATCACATGTTCCAGGTTCGTGCACAATTTTTTCAAATCATACATAAACCCTAAAATTATTCCCAAATTGATTAGATTTACAAAAACATTAAGAGAATGGATAAACACGTAATCGTGAAATAGAAACTTAGATTAAATATATAAACAAGTTTACATCATCCAAGAACAAGATTCATCGTAACTTTAACTAAAGAAGTTTACCTATACATGGAGAAAGAAGAAGATAAAGAAGAAATCCCAACAAACTCCATGGAAGATAAGTGGAAAGGACGAAGAAAATTCCTAATCTTCAATCCTGGATGTGCTCATACCAAATTAGGGTTTGTGCCTCTGCTTCTCTCTCTGAATTTATGCTGGATCCCTGCCCAATAACCCAACTTCTTCTATTCATAGGCATCAAAATGCGTCATTAAACATACTGGGTGCTTAAGTGCTCATTTTTTATGTGCCTAGGTGCATAGCTTCTTGCATTTTGTGTTCCACCGGTTAAGTGGTGAAAACTGGGCACTTAAGCACTCCAATATTTTTTGTTAGCTTTTCAATTCCACAAACGACACATCAATCTGATCTATGTAGCTCAATATATTGCTCAATTACTGAGGAATGGTCAGGATGCTGTGGGAATCCGAATTTTGCTCCTTGTTCAGGCATCCAGTCTTCTTCTATGTGTAATTACCTAACAAAAACAAATAAAAACATGTAATAAGAAAAAAGTTTAGAATAATAAAAACATGATAAAAATGAAGAACAACGCTCAATCAAAAGGGATTGGAAGAGAGATAAAACCAAGATTTTGAAATGGAAAAACGTGAGTTTTGCAGTTTTATCACAGCTTATGGCTCAACGTTCCCAAATCCAATAAAAGTGTCTAGGTCCACTATATAATGTTTCATATTTTTAACATGTGTTCTTACTTTTATGGAATGAACTAATTAGAGAAATTTAATTAGTAATAAGGTGTTTGATTGATTGAGGAAAATGGTTTGATTGATTTTGTGTAATAAATAAAATGGTAGGGTTTTAACCTATAGAAAGCAAATTGTTCACAAAGAGAGGAGACATATATTGTTAGTCATGGTAACCATCACCCAAGAGGGTGGTGAATTAGGTGATTACAAATTTTTTAAATAATTTTGAAAAATTATACATTTTGATATTTTCAATTAACACATGCAGCGAAATAAGTCTAATTATTATTGATTACTCAAAAATAACTTTGGGTTATGGGATAAATTAAACCTATGAGCTAAATATCAAATTCAACTCAAGCATATATAATTAAACCATAAAAGTAAAGGAGATAGAAACTCTTTGAAAACTTTTATCAAACACTTGAGAAACAATTTTCTCTGAAGCTATTTATCGATTAAAATGAATGAATAGAGAAGATAGAAAGATGCACTTGTAAATGAACAACTCACACAGAGAGTATTCAAGAAATATATGAAATAAAAACATAAATATAAGGGAGTTTGAGTTTAGAGAAGCAAACACAGAATTTATCCTGGTTCAGCCACCAATCACTTGTGGCCTACGTCCAGTCCTCAAGTAAACTACCCGAAATTTTTCACTATCACTTCAAGCATGAATAGGTGCTTGAAAACCTTTACAACTCAAAACATTCTTCACACCTTGGGATGCCTCACCCTTTGTGCTTGAGCCTCAACAAATAGGGATACCTCACCCTTATATTATCTTTAAGGGATACCTCACCCTCTTTATAGTGAATCAAGATATAAAAGAAAAGAAAAACTCTTACAAGAGTAAATATCACAACTTGAAGCTCTATGAAGCTCTCTCAAAATATCTCAAATTTTGGTGAAAAAAAGCACATAAATTTGGTAAAATATGAATCACAAATTAAAACAAGAAAGAATTGTTTCAGTATTGTTAAAAGATGACCCAAAAATATGTATTTATAGTGTTATAAGAAAAAGAGTTATTGGGTATCATTTAATATCACATTAAATACATAGAAAATAGTCATTGCATGATTCTGCTCGTATTTATTCGAATAACACGTGTGTTATTTGAATAACTCTTTAAAAACATGTTCTGGAATGTTTTCTAGAGTGTTTTATTTGAGTAAATACTTGCTTATTCAAATAACCTGTGTGCTATTTGAATAACTCTTTAAAAACACGTTTTAGAATGTTTTTTGGGGTATTTTATTTGAATAAATACTTGCTTATTCGAATAAATCACTCCGATTTTGAAAACTGACTTTAAATGGTCATAACTTCTTCATTTCTCATCTGTTTAAAGCAAATGACCACTTATTAGAAATATCTTTGAGTTTATTTTCAAATGAAATATTTCAAAACAAAACTCAAAGTATTTTGAAAGATATGATAAAAAAAGTAACTAAAGGTTAGTTTTACAAAACTCAAACTTCGCTATTTTTCATAAATTTGAACTACCACCATAACTAAATTTTCAAAACTTGTTTGTTGGGTATTTTAGCATGTGAAAATCATTTTTAAAGATTTGAAAACATATTTGAGATATCCAGAAGGCTTCTTACATAAAGACCCTAAGTCTTATAAGCTATACCATTTAATCTTCCTTTGGACTTGGTCTTTGGCTTGATCTTGTCATTATCTTCATGTTTGTTATCATCAAAACATGTATTCATTGTCGAACAACCAATTACATTCTCTCCCTTTTTGATGATGACAAACTATCATTGAGAAAAGAGTTAGTTTAATTAAATTGGAATCTACAAATTTTTTAGAGAAACTTACTTCTCCTCTTTTTCGTAAGAGGTGATTTATACCAGAAATATGCACAGCTTCCCTTTACTTTTGGAATCCCAAAAACCATTTTACAATAACCTATCTTTTCTAAAAAATATGCTCAAATCATAAGTACTTAAGCTTTTTCTCCCCCTTTTGTCATGATCAAAAAGATGGGGCAAGAGAAAACATAGAGCTAAAAAAAAAGTATATTCAAGTCCAATAAGATATATTTATTCATAGCAGACCAGAATAGCAACAAAGTTGTATATTATAAATTTAACAAGGTAAACACAATATTCAGCACATCAACCACAAAGAAGTTCAAAGGAACATATATTCATTCATTGATCAGCCAATTATATTGTATAGCCATCAAAATAATCATTTACATTTGTAATCCAATTACATTTACCAATTTAGCCATGGATCAAAAGAATCATAGATATCAAACATTCACCTTGATGAAATATGTTATAGGGATCAAAGCTTATATAGAACTAACACCATCCACCCTATATGCAATGACAAAATTAGCAAGTTAATACCCAATTAGGCACTTTGTCAATGTTAGACATACTTCTCATGTAAGAAAAGTATCTAATCATTTTAAGATCAATTTATTAACAAGTATCATATACTCCATATAGAATACCACAAAAGCTAAGGGATAAAGATACTTATTGAGTTAGATAAAGAGTGATGCTCCTTAAGCATTTTAAGGCATGATTCAAGTTTATTAAAACTTATTTAGGCATTTTTAGGCAAATAATGATCATGTAAGACATGTAAAGGCATAAAAACAACTCTCTATTTCTCTAAATATCACATGATATTCAATTTAAAGCATAAATAAGGATAAGAGATTGATGTCACCAAAAGTGTATTTTTTGAGTTTTTGTAGGTGACTCCAACTTCTAAGCTTCAAGTTTTCATGAGGGAATACAGATTCTTTGCACCCCTTTTAAAAGTTAAATCCTTTTAAACTTTACTATCCTTAAGTTGAATAAAGTTATTCTATTTAAATGCTTGCTTGAGGTAGTTATCACCCTACAATACAATTTAAAGTACTTTCTTTAGTATCCATCAATTTTGGATCCATAGAGATTAGTCATTATGCCAAACTCATAAGCAAATAAGCATTCAAAACAATAAGGCAAAACAACAAATAAGTTCATAAGGGCAAAAGATATTTCATTTCATTGATCAATTTAGCCAAGTACATATATTCATCAAAAGAATAACTAATTACATTTAGTTAAACATTTGCATTTTCAATCCAATTATAAAGAATTTAGCATATACAACAAATTCTTGAGAGATGAAGCAACAGAACCTTTCATACAGACTGTGTTTATTTGAATAAGAGATTCTTTATTCGAATAAACTTGTGGAAAACAACCAGACTTGGCTTTCTACCAAGCATTATTCAAATAAGAAGCAAAGAGATAGATTATGCAGATATTGAACTTAGGTTATTCGAATAAATTAGCTTTTATTCGAATAACATAGACAGTATAAAGCACACACAACAAACTTATTCGAATAAACTAGTTTTATTCAAATAAGGCAGAAGGCAAAAACTGTGAGAAACTGATTTAGATATTAGTTTATTCGAATAAAATTTATTTTATTCGAATAGCACAGATATAAAACACACAGACTGTAGTTGCTGGATCCAGGTTATTCGAATAAATTGAGTTTTATTCGAATAACACAGATACATAATACATTTCTTTGAGCAGCTGACTTTGTTTATTTGAATAGACACAAGGTTATTCAAATAAAATTATTAGAAAATAATTATAAGCACATACAAGGATACAATTAGAAAGAATAAAACTTACCTAAAGATGAGATACCTACAAAACAAGTTTTGGATACCTCCAACGCTCAAGTCAGTAACGATTCAGGAATAATAAGGCAATAAAAACAAGCATTCATTCATATGAATGATTGATCAATTATTCCTAATTCTCCTATAATATAAAAGAATGCTTCTTTTGCTAAGAGTTTAATGTAAATATCTACAAGTTGTTTAGATGTTTTAATAAATTCAAGTATGTAGTCTCCCTTTTGTACATGATCTCCAATTTCTAATTCTTACATAGCCATTTTAAGTTAACCAAAGATCATGTTAGAAAAAGATAAAACAAGATAAAAATCCTCTAAAACACTCATTTTAAGTCATGATTAAACAAAAACTCATGCTCAAGAATATTATCATCAGACATGTCATTTCAAACAAAGAACATACTTTATCTAGCATATTAACATGTAGAAACATTTTCAAGATATAAAGATAGAAAAGTATAACACAAGTCTCTACTTATCCAAAGATTGCAAGTCCAAGCTTTATGGAGACAAGGAAGAGAGCTTGGAATTATTTCTGGTCTTTGTGCTTAGAGCAGCCACTTTCAAGATGCCAAAGTCAGCTCTTAGCCTTCAAGCACACCTACAACATACTTCAATTTTTGACTTTTGGTATCTAAATTTTCTTGGGTCCTTGTGTGTTATTTTTTGGCTATTAATCCATTATGCTCTCATAAAGATTAATTTTTTTTCATAATATGTAAACTGAGCACAACAAGTTAAATTACCAATTATCATTAAGCACATAGCCGATAACATGCTCACTTTCATGATATATAGATAATTTTAAAATATAGCAAGCATACCTAGGCATTGTAGAACCTTATGTACCAAGATATATAACAAATTAATGAACTATGGTATAATAAGAATGAACATAATTATGTGCTAAACATAATATTCAAACTTTACCAAGTACACATGATTCAATCAATCACTTAAGGCCTACAAGGAATATACCTCAAATTTATTGACTTTACATGTGAGTGTGTATAAACGGTAAAAGCTTTTGATACCTTTGCCTTGGTAATCAAGGAAATATTTTTTCTTATCCATTGCTTCTCTTTTGGAGTCTTGAACTTTACAAGTTCTACATTTTGTACTTGAGAAGCTTTGGTTGAAGTCATCTTCCTTCTTTGACCAAAATTTCTACCATTGGGCTTTGGAAGCATTCTCCTTGATGATTCCTCTTTCTTTTAACCAATTTGTCCATCATTTTGAGAAATTTTTTGTAAAACTAAAATACTAGGAGGACATTTTGGTACCCACTTCATTTTGGGTCCTTGAATGTTAGTACTAGAGCCTTTAAAATATTTAGGAACTCATACCATACTATTTCTCATATAAGAATTTCTTCTATAATTGCATAAATGAGAAATATGTCCTAGATGACCACAAAAATTACAAACAATTGAATTTAATGATGGTTTGATACTTTAAATATCATTTTTGAAAAACTTAAGTCTTTTGTTATTTTTATATTCTAAATTATTTTTGCCATAAGCCTTGCTTGAATTTTCACATGGAATAATACTAATTTTATTCTCATTGACAAGCATGGAATGTAAGCAATTAGAATCATTAGCTTTGGCGAATTTAGAATATAAGTCCTCAACTTGATTTTCTAAATCAATGCACTTTTTACAAGAAGTTGAGGTTTCACATTTCAAAAGCATTTCCTCATCAAGAAAAGTATATTTATTTTTTAAAGTTTCAATTTCATTTTCAATAAAGGAAATGTTTTCCAAACATGATAAGTTTTTCTTTTCTAAATTCAACAAACCATCATACAATTCATTATATGCATATTGTAACTCATCATAGGAATGACTATAATATAGTTTAGCACTATTTACCTTAACATCATTTTTAGCCATATGGAAAGTAGTCTCAATTTTTAGCATACTTAGCTCTTTAAGGGAATTGTCTTCTTCCTTATCAATTTTGTTTTGCTTTGCCTCTTCTTCAAATTGAGCATCATTGTCACCAAGAGGCATTTGACTCCCTTCAATAGTTTGAACATCTCTTTGAGGATGTGTTTCATGACAAGCTTCCTTTAATGATTTTTGCTATTCTTGCTTTTTATATACAACTGTATACACAAAATCATTGTTAGCAATATAAAGAGCATCAAGGGTGTCCAAAATTTCTTTGGCACTAGAACAATTTTTTATTTTAGTATAAACATCATCATTCAAACTACTTATCAACATTTGCATTGCTCTAATGTTCAAGGAAAAACATTTCTTATCATAACTATTCCAAGTTTATTTTGATTTGTAAGTAAATCATTTAGCACAACATCCCACAAATCCAAATCAATAAATTGCATATAAAACTCTATTCTAGCTTTTTAATAAAGAAAATGCACACCATCAAAGAATGGTAGTTTATCAATTTCAAAACCTTCCATTTTGAAAAACTTTCAAGGTTGCCAACAAACAAGGATCTTTAACTCTAAGCGGTTAAGCTTTCAACAGAGCACGAAACTTTGATACAACTTTTTAGTCATGGCAACCATCACCCAAGAGGGGCGTGAATTGGGTGATTACAAATTTTTAAAATAATTTTAAGAAATTATACATTTTGATATTTTCAATTAATACATGTAGCAGAACAAGTCTAACTATTGTTGATTACTCAAAAATAACTTTGGGTTATAGGATAAATTAAATAAATGAGCTAAATATCAAACTCAACTTAAGCATATATAATTAAAGCATAAAAGTAAAGCAGATAGAAAATCTTTGAAAACTTTTATCAAACACTTGAGAAACAATTTTCTCTGAAGCTATTTATCGATTAAAATGAATGAATAAAGAATATAGAAAAATGCATTTATAAATGAACAACCCACACAGAGAGTATTCAAGAAATATATGAAATTAAAACATAAATATAAAGGAGTTTGAGTTTAGAGAAGCAAACACATAATTTATTCTGGTTCAACCACTAACCACTTGTGGCCTACGTCTAGTCTTCAAGTAAACCATCCATGATTTTTCACTATTACTTCAAGCTTGAATAAGTGCCTGAAAGCCTTTACATCTCAGAGCATTCTTCACACCTTGGGATGCCTCACCCTTTGTGCTTGAGCCTTAACAAACAGGGATACCTCACCTTTACAATATCTTTGAGGGATACCTCACCCTCTTTATAGTGAATCAAGATATAGAAGAAAAGAAAAAATCTCACATGAGTAAATATCACAACTTGAAGCTCTATGAAGCTCTCTAAGGATATCTCAAATTTTGGCGAAAAAGAGCACAAAAATTTAGTAAAATATGAATCACAAATTAAAGCAAGAAAGAATTGTTTCAGACAATTGGGTGTTATTAAAAGATGACCAAAAAATATGTATTTATAGTGTTCTAAGAAAAAGAGTCATTGGGTATCATTTAATATCACATTAAATATATAGAAAAAAGTCGTTGCGTGATTCTACTCGTGTTTATTCGAATAACATGTTTGTTATTCGAATAACTCTTTAAAAACACATTTTGAAATGTTTTCTGGAGTGTTTTATTTGAATAAATAGTTGCTTATTCGAATGACCTGTGTGTTATTCGAATAACTCTTTAAAAACACGTTTTGGAATATTTTCTAGGGTGTTTTATTCGAATAAATACTTGCTTATTCGAATAAACCACTCTAATTTTGAAAACTGATTTTAAATTGTCATAACTTCTTCATTTCTCATCCGTTTAAAGCAAATGACTATTCATTGGAAAGATCTTTGAATCTATTTTCAAATGAAATATTTTAGAACAAAACTTAAATTATTTTGAAAGATATGATCAAAAGAGTAACCAAAGGTCAGTTTTGCAAAACTCAAACTTTGCTATTTTTCATAAATTTGAACTACCACCATAACTAACTTTTCAAAACTTGTTTGTTGGAAATTTTAGCATGTGAAAACCATTTTTAAAGATTTGAAAACATATTTGAGATATCCAAAAGGCTTTTTACATAAAGACTCTAAGTCCTATAAGCTATACCATGGACTTGGTCGTTGGCTTGATCTTGTCAACATCTTCATGTTTGTTATCATCAAAACATGTATTCATTGTCCAATAGCCAATTACATATATGAATTTGCATCTTCTTTTGTCATTTTTTATGTGGTCAAGTAGAAAAAAAGATAAACACAAAGATATTTATTAATAAAACCCAATCATAGTTTGTAAAAAAAAAAATTATAACTTTGATGTCTATCTCTCTTTTTCACTTGACTACATAAGATAAAAAATGAGATGAGAATATCCAAATGCTAAGACATGAAAATTAAGAGAGGGGGTTGTCATATTTCCTTGTTGGAAACTCTTGGGGGTACAATGACAGAAAAAGTCTTTGAGCAATAAAACGAGGAGGCAGAACATTTATTAAAACTCCACCCTTCTTCTAGTCACCCACCAAAGACCTCTCTGTCACTGCCAATATAGCCACTGTAGCCTTCTGACCTGAAAATCAACAAAAAGCCCCCCAAATTCTCGCATAAACTACCCCCCATACATCCTCCACCACTGTAGCGCCCTCCACCTGTAATGTAAATCGACATCCACGAGCCACCTTCATCCCATCCCCTATAGAAACGTCGCCACATTGTCGTCCTATTAGAATTTTTTTATGAACTAGCATAAAATCATATTATAATTTTATAAAACTCAGATTAATTGGATGTTAAAATTATTAGAGCATTTTGTTTAGCCCAAATTATGATCACTATTGTTAAATGGGTCTATTGTTGTTAAAGCACTACTCATATATGGGTTTTGTTTTATGAGTCTTGTATATGGGTTTATCGTAGTGGGTAGGTTGAACTCATTTTAGTTATTCTATATATACAAGGAAAGGTCCCTATTCCTAACCACTTTAGTACATACAATTGCCTCATTGATATTGATGCACGAGCAACTACTGTGGGATAAGAATAGTATCTCTCCCTCATCGTGATTGGTTTTAAAGGTTTCAACTATAATGTTCATCATCAAAGCCTTTATAATGTAATCTTAAAACTTTTTATATATTTTGATATGTCATAAATTTTTAGAATTTATAAATCTGGGAGATTTTCTTTCAATTGGTATCAGATCGGTTTTAATCATAATTATGACTATCAATTTTTTGTTTTACCTAAAAATTGTATAAGGTTTAAAATTGAAGAAACTCGAAATGCTAATGTATGTGATATTCAATTCAAATTTTTTATGATTAATTTTTGAAAATTGAGTGAGGGCTTTTGTAGATCAGGTTATCTTGAGTCTAAAAATATGTACAGTGCATTATAATGTTATGAATTCACAAAGAATTTTGATCAAACCTATGGAACCCTAAAACATTTAAATTTTATTATCTGGTTTTTCTTTTGATGATTAATTCAAGAAATTGATTTAGGGTTATTGAAAATCTCTAACTTTGCGCACGAGCTTGTAGCTCAGTGTTTAAGGCGCAATTGATGCATAGAGTGTGGCAGGGGTTCGATCCCTGCCAATGCACTCTCCCTCATTTTCCCTCCCTTTCCCCCCTTTCTCCCTGGGGCCCCTTGTGAGGTATCCCTTGATCCCACCCTAGTGGTGGGGTCTCCCCCTAGGCCTGTAAAGGCCTAGGTACCCAAAAAAAAAAGCAGAAGAAAATCTCTAAATATCATTTTCATAGACACAAGAATCGTGTCAAATAGTTGACAAAATAGTGAGAATTTCATAATAGAAAGCCAATGAAGGCGTAATGTATTGGATTCAAACAACCCATAAATTTTTTTAATTAATTCTGAAAATTGACTTAGGGGTTTTATATATCTCAATTTTTTTAGTTTAATGACACTTGAATTGTTGATTTTCGTTGAGAAACGATGGAGAAATCGCTAAAATACTGCATTTGCACCTATATTTCCGTGCTAACATTTTCGATCAAAATGTGAATGCTTATGTCATGGAGCATATCAATGAAGTTTTTGATGATAACAAAGTCAAGATGAAGACCAAGTTCAAAGAGGTATATTTAGTATAGTTCATTGGACTTAGAATATCAATGTCAAATGCTCTCAATATATCTAAATTATCTCAAATGGTTTTTGAAAGATCTTTTTAAATCAACTTGAAGTTCAAAGTTCATAATTGTAAGAAATATTGATTGTAATCTTGAATTTTGTAAATCAAGTTTACATCTTAACAAATCCAAGTTTTTCTAAGTTGGAAATGGTCATCAAGCTTCATTGAACTTGAAAAATGTGTTTAAGGGCCATTATAATCTATTACACATGTATTGTAATTGATTACAAGTCAAACAGAGGCCTTGTAATCAATTACATTAAGGTTGTAATTGATTACAAGCCTGGCAGAGGCCTTGTAATCGATTTCATTGAGGTTGTCATCGATTACAAGTCTGCCAAAGGCTCTGTAATCGATTACATTGAGGTTTTAATCGATTACATCCTGCCTAGAAAGCCAAGAACTCATTCTAAGAGCCATGTAATCGATTACATTGGGTATGTAATTGATTACATCAAGTCTGACGATAGCCAACGACTATTTTCTTACAATTTAATGCTGCCTTTTAATGTGCCCAATGGATCATTTGATCAAAAATCGTATAAATACATGTCTTAGGTCATCATTAATGGTCAACTAACAACTTGAAACATATTTCTATCACTCTAATCTGAGATTCAATCTTTCAAACCCTTACTGCTCAGTTTTTTGCAAATCACTTAAGATATTCTTGAAGAGCATTGTAGGACTTCAATTTGTATCAATTATTCTTGTAAAAGTTCCATCTTATATACATTTCAATTCTTTGTAAAGAGGGTGGGGCATCCCTCAAAATTGTAAAAGGGTGAGGCATCCATTGAAGTTGAGGCTCAATCATAAAGGGTGAGGTATCCCAAGGTGTAGTGAGTGCTTTATTGTGTAAAGGCTACATGAACCTGTTGAAGCTTGAAGATATAGTGGAAAATCTCAAGTGATTGCTTGAGGACTGAACGTAGGCTACAAGTGGATTAGTGGCTGAACCGGGATAAACCTTGTGTTTGATCTTCTAAAGTCAACTCTTTTACATTTGTGTTCATTTTATATGCATGCTTGAATACTCTCTGTTTTGGTTGGTTCAATTGTGAGTGAAAGTATTCAATCTTCTTTATCCATTCATCTCTATCAATCAATAGCTTCAATGAAAATTAATAAACAAGTGTTTTGCGAAAGATTTGTGAAAATATTTTATAAACTCAATTTACCCTCCTCTTGAGTATTGAGGCCACTTGATAACAAGTGGTATCAGAGCTAGACCTTTGTATAAAGATCTTAGTAGTTTCAAGAGAAGTGATGGCTTCAAACAATTTTTCTTCCGAAAGTTCTTCTATAAATAGACCCCCCTATTTCAATAGGGAAGGTTATGCTTATTGGAAAGAATGGATGAAATTTTTTATTGAAGCTATTGATTTGGATGTGTAGGATGCCATTTGTAATACCCTAAAAAATCATGTTAGGCTTGTATATGGTTATAGAGGTAGCTTAATACTTACTTAACATGTTTATGAAGTTTTGTGACTTTCTGAGCATGTTTAGGCACTTTGTTGTAACGCTAAGTGAGAAATATAGCTGTTATTCACTCTGAAAGTGGCTTAAACTACTTAGTTAGTGGAAATAAGTGTGGAGAGTTTGTTTTCAAGTCACAAATGTGGAAAGTGTACTACAGTTAAGGTTTGAGAATTTTCAGAGTTAGTTCGACATTTTTAAGCATACTGGTTGTGTGTTTTAATGCCGAATTGACCCACAGCTGATATGGAAATATCAGTTTTTAGTGAAACAGAATTTTTAATGAATCTTAGGATTTATTTTGAATTTGTTGGAAACTACAAAATCGGATTTGGAGAAGTTTGAGTGTTCTTAGCAGATTGGAGTTTTAGTACCCAACCAAGAGAATTCAAAAGGAATTTCTCTTCTTGAAATATCCCACGGTGGGGATATTTGAGGTGTAAGAATAGAACAAAAAAATAGAGAAGCAGAAACAGAGAAGAGAAGAGAAAACGTGTAGAAAGGAAATAAAAGAAAAGAGAGAAAGAGAAACTGAAGAAGAAGAGGAGGATCAGCCATTAAGAGAAAATGATCCAAGTGAAGGCCTTGCTTCATCTTCATCTTCAAGACCTTGAGGTAGGGGGTTTGTGTTACTTCATAACTTCATCTTGTTCATTGGGTTATGGGAACTTGATGGGGGAATATGGGGTTTTGAAGTGTGAGAATTACATTTGTGTTAGTAAATGCATGAATCTTGTGAAAAAGCTTGATAATAGCATGTTTTTGGTTTGCTAAAGGTATGAGAACAATTTTTCATCACTTTAACACATTGAATGCAATTTGTGAAGAAATTGAGGTTTTAGGGTGTAAATGGATGATTTAATCCAAGAATCTAAAATTTGTGTTGTGAGTTGGTGTTTTAAGTTTCCTTCTTGTTTGTGAACTTGTTTGGAACTTGAAATCACTTAGAAACTAAGTTGGAGTAGCCAAAATCCATGAAAAATGACCAAAGGAATAGTAGCATCATGCAGGAGAGTTTCTGCCATGTTTCTGGTTCAGTTACATGGCCCGTGTACGATTACATGGCATAGGCCATGTAACTCTCTGCCAGAAATTTTCCTGATGCATGAAAACACGGCCAGGGCCATGTAAAATTACATGGCCGTATATTTTGACATGCCGTGTCTTCTGTGATGAGAATGAACTATTGTGGTCAACATGAAATTTGTATCTCTTTCTCTTATCTTTCGAATGCCACCAAAATTGCATTGTTTCGATAATCGTAACTCAAGTTATGCTCATTATACTATGCAAAGGTCAAAGGTTGAGATTAAGCAGAATGTGTTTTTGGTTAGGAAATGCATGTTTTGGCATTTTATAATGGTAGAAGCCTTAGAGGGACCTTAGATAACCATAGTAGGGTGGATTATCAAGGGTTAATGTGTTGGAACACCTTAGGCTTCCATAGTGTGGTGGAATGCCATAGGCAAGGATAGAGCGCCTAAATGCCCATAGCATATTTCATCAAAATTTCTATTTTGATGTTTTGAGGTTCCTAATTTCTAGGATACTTTGTTTATGCCTAGTAGAGTATGTTGAAACTCTAATAGGAGTAATTGATGAAGTGGGAATGTATTAAGTCAAGTTAACTTGAAATGCTAATTACGGGAGGAAATTAGACATGGCTATATATATACATATAATTTGTATTGTGATGGATCAAGGAATTGAGTATCCCTAAGTATGGGAATTATTCGTGTATGCTCTTTTAAAAGTGATAAAGTACTTCTATAAGTATTTGATGAAGCATTGTGAATTGAACCTGAAAGGTATATACATCAATTATGAAAATTAATTATGAGAAGTAATTAGCAAAATGTTTGAAAAACATAATGAGGTTTATAATATCCTCTTAGTATTGTTGAGAATCATAGATTGGTGAGTAATATCCTTATTACATTATGAAGTAAGGAGGTGAGTAATATCTTCTTTGCTTTGTTTGGCCCCGTGAAAGTGGGTATTCTATATCAAGTAAGGTGCTTAGTACCCTTCCTAATGTAGTGAAGTATGAAAGGATAAAATTCCTTGTTCATTATCGATAATCGTGTAGTTAATGAGACTTTACTACTCGGGGAGGGGATGAGACTTCCTCTATGATAATGATGTATACTGAATAAGACTTCCAGTACTTGTTCAAGGCTGTGGATGAAACTATGGACTTCCATCACTTTGTTCAAGTTTCATGCATTCATGACATTGCCATGGGATTGGAGTCCTGGATGTGGTATCATGCATTATGCATTTTCATACTTAGGAATCTACATAGACATAATCATTAGTCATAATTAAGCATAACATGACGATTGTATGGGTGGTTGCTATCATGACATTTTCATGCATTGCAATTGTATGGGCAATTGCGTATTGTTGGAATGAGGAGTTGTTGCTTTTATGATTGAAGTATCAACGAGATAATTATGAATATTATCTGTATATATATATATATATATATATATATATATATATATATATATATATATATATGTTGATATATCTATACTTGGTATTGAATACTTCTATCGAGATATATTTTCTCACCCCGATTGTGTTGTTATGTAAATCCAGGTGCGAGCTCTTCGAAAAGGAAGAAAAAGATGTATGAAGACTAGCATAGTATAGATGCTATTTTGAGCTGAGCTTATATATGTTTTATATTTGCTTAATTGTTCAAGTTATGTATAACAATATGCTTTAAGGCTGTGATGTATATATAACTTTTGCTATCGCGGCTTTCCATATTTATTCATTATGTATGAACGATATGGATTGGATTTTGATATATGTTAGTAGTAGCAGGGTCAATATTGCGTTATTCATTTATATGATGATATATTTGGGTAACAAATATTGGGTTGTTACACTATTGAAAATGGCGCCTTTGTTCCCACATGTGTAGTTGATGGTGTAAGAATCAATACATCAAGAAGTGAATGGACTAATGAGAATAAAAAGAATGTTCAATACAATTTAAGAGCCAAGAACATCATTACCACATCCTTGGGGTATGATAAATACTTTAGGATGTCAAATTATAAGACTGCTTAAGAAATGTGGGATACCTTACAAGTAACCTATGAGGGCACAAGTGAGGTAAAATGATTAAGAATAAACAATATTACTCATGAATATGAACTATTTAAAATGAACCAAGGAGAAAGCATTCAAGAAATGCAATAGAGGTTTACTCATATTATAAATCATCTTGCTTCATTGGAAAAAAAAATTTCTTAATGAGGATCTTATTAACAAAGTTTTGAGGTGTTTGAATAGGAATTGACAACTTAAAGTGACGGCTATTATGGGATCAAGGAATCTATGAACAATGACATTGGCTACTTTATTTGGAAAGCTTCAAGAGCATGAATTGGGGCTAAATAGGCTCAATCAAAATGAGGAGCATGACAAGAAGAAAAAGAAAATTGCACTCAAAGCTACCTCTTCTACAATTGAAGATGATGATGATGGAGATGGTATAGAAAATGTAGAGCTAAGTGAGGAGAATCTTAGTTTCCTTGTAAGAAAATTTGGAAGATTTTTCAAGAAGAAAATATTTCAAAGAAGGTCACCTTTCCCTCATAAGAAGAGCTATCACAAAGAAGAAGGAACCTCAACCCCTCCAACATGCTATGAATGCGGAAAACCAGGACATATAAAGATGGAATATCCCGTATATATAAAGAAGATAGAGAAGTTTGAGAAAAGGCCCTCTAAAGAAAAGAAAGGAAGGAGAGCTTACATAACTTGGGAGGACAATGACATGGATTCTTCTGATAGCTCAAAAAATGAAGTTCATCTATGTCTCATGGCTAAAGGAGAAGAAGAGGAAGAAAGTGACACCGAGGTAACTTCTTCAAACCTAGATCCTTCACCATCTTATAGTGAATTATAAGATGCTTCTTAAGAATTGCATGATGAATCCATCAGGCTCAAAAAAATGATGTTATCTTCAAATAAAATAATCTCCTTATTGGTAAATAAAGTTTTTATTTTGAATAAGGAGATTGATGAACTCAAAATTGAGAATTGTGAGACTCTGGGACTTATTTATGTTAATTCATCTTGCATGATTTGTTCTTCACATGATAATGCACCCACACCTTCATCTTGCTCATCATATAAAGCATTTGAATTTGAAATTAAGGATTTGAAAAATATTTTTTTAAAATTTTAATTTTGGAAGAGATAATTTGAATGTGTTGCTAGGGAAACAAAGATGTGTTTTCCAAAAAGTTAGTTTAGGGTATAATCCCAATAACCAACAAAATTTTTTCAAGAATCTCTTTGTTTCCTCAAGTACATCAAGTAGTCCCTTTATCAAATGCTTTAATTGTGGGATGAAAGGGCATAGTACCATAACATGCAATGTTAGAAAGAACTTAAACACCAAGGTTAGGACTAAAATGATTTGGGTTCCTAAGGGCACCTTGCCTAAATCTAACACACAAGGACCCAAGAAAATTTAGGTACCAAAGGTTAAAATCTGAATGTGTGTTGTAGGTGTGCTTGAAGACCAAAAGCTCAAGTTAGTACTTGATAATGGATGCTCCAAGCACATGACGGGTGATGGCTCTAAGTTCTCTTTTCTTGCACCTAAGAAGCATGGTCATGTCATATAGGGGGACAACAACAAGGAAGGATCCATGGAGTTGGAAAAGTTAGTAAGATTCCCTCTACTTTAATTGATAATGTCTTGTATGTAGAAGGACTTAAACATAACTTGCTAAGCATAAATCAATTGTGTGACAAGGGAAATAGAGTTATCTTTGACTCTAATTGTTGCATAATTGAAGGTAAGGATGATAAGCAAGTTAAGTTTGTTAGTCATATAATTGATAACATATATATGATTAATCTTGATGATATTACCTCTCAAAATGCAAGATGTCTTATGAGTAAAGAGAGTGATTCATGGCTATGGCATAGGACAATTGTCTACATTCATATAGATCACTTAAACAAACTTGTTTCTAAAGATTTAGTAATTGGTCTACCAAAGCTCAATTTTGAGAAAAATAAACTTTGTGATGCATGTCAAAAGGGTAAACAAGTAAAGGTCTCTTTCAAAGCTAAAAATGTTGTTTCTACTACTAGACCTTTACAACTTTTACATATGGATCTTTTTGGATCATCAAGAACTATGAGCTTTAGGGGTAATTATTATGCTCTTATGATTGTGGATGATTACTCTAGATATACATAGACTCTATTCCTTGCTCATAAGAATTATGTCTTTCATGCATTTAGAAAACTTGCAAAGGTTATCCAAAATGAGAAAATTTATAGCATTGCATCCATAAGAAGTGATCATAATGAGGAATTTCAAAACCAAGAATTTAAAACGTTTTGCAATGAAAATGACATTGAACATAATTTTTATACTCCTAGAACTCCACAACAAAATGGTGTAGTTGAAAGGGAAAATAGATCTTTAGAGTAGTTAGCAAGAACTATGCTCAATGAAACAAACATTCCTAAGTATTTTTGAGCAGATGCGGTTAGTACCACTTGTTATATTATGAATAGGGCTTTGGTAAGACTAATTTTAAAGAAAACCCCCTATGAACTATACAAAGGAAGAAAACCAAATATTTTCCACTTTCATGTCTTTAGTTGTAAATGTTTTATTTTAAATAATGAAAAAGATAACCTAGGCAAGTTTGATGTTAAATCGGATGATGGAAAATTTCTTGGTTACTCTCTTATTAGTAAACCTTTAGAGTTTATAATAAGAGAACAATGACCATTGATGAATCAATTCATGTTGCATTTTATGAAACTAACCCAAATGGTCCGAGAAATAATTTGGTTGATGATGTTGTAAAAATCTTGTCAAGAACGCATTTGGAGAATCAAGAGAAGGAGGCCAAGAAGTAAGAAGAAAGCTCATTTGATCCCCCAAGCCAAGAGGATTCACAAATTATGAACCTTCTCAAAGAGTGGAGGACATCAAGATATCATTCTCTTGACAAGGTGATAAGTGATGTATCTAAAGGGATAATCACTCAAAACTCTCTTAGAGATGCATGTAACTATATGACTTTTGTCTCTCAAGTTGAACCTAAAGACATAAATGAGACATTAATGATGAACATTGGATCTTGGCTATGCAAGATGAATTAAACCAATTTGAGAGAAATCAAGTTTAGGAATTAGTTCCAAGGCCTAATGATCATCCCATAATTGACACCAAATGGATCTTTAGGAATAAACTTGATGAAATAGGCTTAATAATAAGAAACAAAGCTAGGTTTGTTGCTAAAGGTTATAATAAAAAAGAAGGCATAGACTATGAAGAAACATATACTCTTGTAGCTAGATTAGAAGCCATAAGAATGCTACTTGCATATGTATGCATCATGGAGTTCAAGCTTTATCAAATGGATGTTAAAAGTTCTTTCTTAAATGGTTTTATATAAGAAGAGGTGTATATGGAACAATTTCCTTATTTTGAAAATTTTGAACTTCTCAATCATGTTTTTAAATTAAAAAATACCTTGTATGGCTTAAAATAAGCTCCTAGATCTTGGTATAAGAGGTTAAGCAAGTTCTTTTTGGAAAAAACCTTTTCGAGAGGAAAGGTTGACACTACTCTCGTCATCAAGTATAAAATGCATGATATACTTCTTATTCAAATTTATGTTGATAATATAATATTTGGTGCTACTAACATCTCTCTATGTAAGGAATTTGTCAATATTATACAAAATGAATTTGAGATGTCTATGATGGGTGAGCTTAACTTCTTCCTTGGTCTCCAAATCAAGCAACCAAGAAATGAGACATTCATAAGTCAATCCAAGTGTTAATATAAAAAATATATATTTCAACAAGTGGGCAGTTATTTAGTAGTTATTAGTAATTTGACCAATGAACATTTAAAGACAAAGGAAGTTATCATGAGTAGTTATTGGTGGTTATAAGTAGTTAGGATCTTTGCCTATAAATATCAGTTTTCACAATGTAATAAAGGTTGGAACTTGTAAAATCCCTATACATCCCACACACATTAGAGGATTCAACGAGTGCACTACAAGTTTTCAACCAACATTTTCAATTCAGTTAAGTTTGCTTTCCTTTACTTTCTTCCATTCTCTTCAATTCAATCAAGTTTATTCTCTTTTATTGCATTTCAAGATCTTTATTACTTTCTTTACATGCTTTCTTTTACTTGTTTTCATTATTTTTCAATCAAGTTTATCTTTTTACAAGTTTAATTATCTGTTCTTTTACATGCTTTCATTTATTTACTTGTCAATTTCGATTACATTGCTTTAATTTATTGCTTTTATTTTTATTTTACTTTGATTTCTTTATTTGCACTTGCTTGATTACTTTTCATTCTTTATATTTGTGATCTGAGTTACCTAATTATTGAAAAATCTGTAGAGGAAGTGATTCTCTTCCTCGAATTGAGATCTGAAATCAAATTGTTGAACAATTGACAAATTTTTTAATAAATAAATTAGCATGCCCGATGGGACTCAGTAAAGGTAATGTGCATCACAATTGCTTTATGAGTTCATGCTTTGATAAGTTGCTCTTACAACAAAGAATAAAACTACAAACAGTTTTCAAATCGATACTAAAACTGATTACGAAGGCATATATGTATTGCCTTTATCTTTAATTCTTTAATTGTTGGCCAACTTTATACTTGATTGGCTAAATAAAAAAAATGTATAGTGGTTGAAACTTGGTGCCAAATTTCATGGCTTTGGATATATAGTCAACCTTCCAGTAGTCACTATGGTACCAAGTGTGGATGACACAAAGTAATCTCTCTATGTGCTAAACAATTCAAAGCTTAACATGAAATTTTCTATAATTTGGAATTAGCTATAAATATTACTTAAGACCTTCCAATTGTTAGTCAACACCACTTATTTGTGGCGGTGCACAAATTGGCTGATATGTAGGTTGTTGCACTTCTTCGACATAGACAAGAAAGAACATGCACGTGTGCACATGAGGAAGGCACACAAAGATATGTGTCCACAGTCATCAAATTACATTAGATGAGAAGTGAAGATATAAGGAATGAGGCAAATCAAAACTATTTGACTCTTAACATCAAGATCGAATTGATGAACTCATTTTCAACAAGCAAATAAAAGTGCCACTGCACTCCAATCACTTCAGTCATCTTCATGAAATTGTTGGTTTTAAAAAAAAAGAAAAAGAAATTCTCAAATTCTATAAATTGAAAATCCAATACTGATGTTGGATTGATTCTTATTGAAATAAGGACACCATGTTAGTATTTATCTATTTCTTATTCAGTCAAAAGATAAATACTAGGGGGGTTGTGTTAGTATAAAATATATATATTTCAACAAGTGGGTAGTTATTTAGTAGTTATTAGTAATTTGACCAATGAAGATTTAAAGATAAATGAAGTTATCATAAGTAGTTATTGGTGGTTACAAGTAGTTATTGGTGGTTATAAGTAGTTAGGATCTTTGCCTATAAATATCAATTTTCACAATGTAATAAAGGTTGGAACTTGTAAAATCCCTATATATCCCACACACATCAAAGGATTCGATGGGTGCACTGTAAGTTTTCAACCATCATTTTCAATTCAGTCAAGTTTGCTTTCCTTTACTTTCTTCCAATCTCCTCAATTCAATCAAGTTTATTTTCTTTTATTTCATTTCAAGATCTTTATTACTTTCTTTACATATTTTCTTTTACTTGTTTTCATTACTTTTCAATCAAGTTTATCTTTTTTCTAGTTTAATTATCCATTTTTTACATGCTCTCATTTATTTACTTGTTAATTTCGATTACATTGCTTTCATTTATTGCATTCATTTTTATTTTACTTTGATTTCTTTATTTGCACCTATGTGATTACTTTTCATTCTTTATATTCGTGATCTAAGTTACCTAATTATTGAAGAACCCATAGAGGAAGTGATTCCCTTCCTGAATTGAGATTTAGAATCAACTTGTTGAACAACTGACAAAATTTTCAATAAATACCAAGTATTGCAAGGAGCTTCTCAAGAAGTTTGGAATGGACAATGTGAAGCATATGACTAAACCAATAGGCACTTCTTGTTATTTGGACAAGGATAAAGGTGGTAAATTTGTAAAAATCTCAAAATATAGAGGTATGATTGGCTCACTCCTTTATCTTACATCAACTAGGCCTAATATTATGTTTAGTGTATGCATGTGTGCTAGATTTCAAGCAAATCCTAAAGAATCACACTCAAGTGTTGTGAAAAGAATTATAAAATATCTAATATGCACTTAACAAATGGACTTGTAGTACCCTAATGGTGCTTCATATAGTCTAACTGGTTATTCTGATTCTAATTTTGCTGGATGCAAAATAGATAGGAAGAGCACTAGTGTGACATGCCATTTGCTTGGAAGCTCAGTAGTTTCTTGACATAGTAAGAAACAAAATAATGTGACATTGTCTACAACTGAAGCTGAATATATTACAATTGGGAGTTGTTGTGCTCAAATCCTTTAGATGAAGCAACAACTTCTAGGGTATGTTCTTGTGCTTGATCACATCCCTATAAGGTGTGATAACACTAATGCAATTAATTTGTCTAAAAATCCCATTTTGCACTCAAGAACAAAGCATATAGAAATAAGGCACCATTTCATAAGAGATCATGTTCAAAAAGGTGATTGCATGCTTGAGTTTGTTGAAACCACTAAACAATTAGCTGATATCTTTAACAAGCCTTTGAATAAAGAAGCATTCTTTTATATAAGAAGTGAACTTGGAATATTGGATCAATCATGCATCTAATTTTGCTGCACAATGTGTCATTTTCTGTATAATCTATCTTTTTGCTGCATAATTTTAATATTTGTTGCATAATGCTATAATTTGTTGCATAAGCTAGTAGTTTGCTGCATAATATGCTATTTTTGCTGTACAATTACCTTGTTTTAATCATTTTTGAATCCAATACTGACTTGAGCATCGGAGGCTCCCTTAAGTTTGTTTTGTAGGCACTCCATCATGACTAAGTCCTCCAAATAGCTCAACTTCACCAATTTTGTTAAAGTGGTTTGATCCTTGACCAAGGTGATGATTTTGCAAGATCATGTGTTTTGGATCAAGAACTGGTTAGTTTTATGCTTACATGATGTTTTGATTTATTTTGGGAAGTTTTGGAAGTGGTTTGATGGTTTTGGCATAAGTCTTCTGTAATTTGAAGTGAGAAAATCAAGATCAGTAGGCTTGTAATCGATTACACAGGCTCTGCCAAGCGTTACAAGCAAAGTCAGAATGCTTGTAATCGATTACACATACCATGTAATTGATTATAACCATTCCAAAAAGCTTGTAATCGATTACACCAACCTTGTAATCGATTACAAGGAACCCAGAACGTATATAATTGATTACACCCCAATGTAATCGATAACAAAAGGATTTTAAAAGGGTCTCAGATGCATGAATAGCCATTTCTGGCCTGCAACTCATCCTTTCTCTCTCTAGCCTCACGAAACTCTCTAAAATTTCACTCTTTCTCTCTCAATTCTTGCCCAAATCACACTATTCGACCTCCATTCTACTCAGATTTATCCTCTCCATCAAACCCCTAAACCAATTTCCTACAAAATCCCCAAAATTCTTTCCTCATCTTCTCTCACATATGTTTTCTCTCTCTAAGCCCTAACACATGAAGCCCACCACTTTCTCACCATTTTTACACCTTCCTCCACCACCAAACACCACTTCAAACACCCTCCCTCCACCTTCCTCCCATTCATTTTCTCTTATTGCCCTACAATGGCAGAATCCTCCAAGCGTACCATGAGTGCAAGAATAGGGGCCTCCATAGGAACATCTTCTAGCACTCCTCCATCCACCATTTCAGGGATGGACCCCACCCAACACTTTAGAACAACCAAGAAGGATGAGAACTTCCAAAAAAATTTTTAATTGTGAAAGATCATCTCCCCCAGGATTCTCACAAAGGACTTTTGCTCTATTAAGCCCCTCGAAAGTTTTAGGATGATAGAAAGACTAGAACTGCTAGATTTTTTGAGCATCAAGAAAAACATATATCCTGATTTAGTTAAAGTCCTTTATGCCAATTTAAAATACGAAGATGAATGCTTGATATCTGAAGTAAAAAGGAAACAAATTAGAGTCACTAAGGATCTCTAGTATAGGCTGACTCAACTGACTTAAGATGGTGAGAATTTTTATGGATATGAGAATGTTTGGAAAAATAACTATGAGTATAAGGTTGCCCTTACTTCCTTGATAAGATTTGGATATGATATTCCCAAGGATAAAAAGAGGGTAATGGATATTGGGCTAACTATGGAGAACAGGGTATTGCATTACCTTGTAGCTAGGGGATTGGTTCCTAGGGGAGGAAACTACTCCCAAGTATTCAAGGATGACATGGTGACTTTATGGTCAACGAACACTGACCGGCCAATCGACTGGGCCTATTATGTTATCTAGCACATGTTACAAGCCCAAAAGAAAGAACATGCTCTGCCATATGTCATGCTGATAACTGCCATTCTAGATCAATTCCATATAACTTTCTCTAGGGAGACAAAGGATACGAGTTCCAAAAGGCCACAGTCCATTAGTGTGCATACTCTACACATGCTTCAGCTAAGGAAAGTTAACGATAAATAGTACTATCTCATTCATGGGAGTTATGGAAACATCCCTTACGAGGTTGAGGATGCTGATGATGATGAGGACCAACCACAGCCTACTCCCATAATCACTTTGGAACTGTTACTCTAGGAAATGCGCAGCTTGCGAATAGGGATGGAGCGCCTTGAGCAAAAGGTAGATCATCAAGGACTGGAGTTGGCTTCCATCCGATCTTTTCTGGAAGGACCCAGATATGTACCGAGGAGAGATGTCAGTGCTCCCACCTCCTCTGTTGCACCTCCTACTCCCATCTCTTTTGCTAGTCCTTCTGGTACTCATGCTGATGATGATGAGGAGATTTTTGGCTCTGAGGATGATCTTGACATAGATGATGATGAAGTGGATCTTACTGATGTGGCAGCTGATACTGACAATGATAGCGAGTTGATGGAGTGACATGGGACTTAGTCTTGATGTTTCGTTCTTTCATAATATTTGTTTAACCATTAGCAGTCTTTATTTTTATCATTTTGTATATGACTCTAGATATTTTGGTATTAATGACTATACATTATGATCATTTGATGCATTTGCTATTGGTTTGTCAATTATACTCTGATATTGATTTGTGTAGGCTGAAATAATTATACTCCGTTATCCTCTATTGTTGCGCTAACTGTGTGCATGAGTGAATCATGTTAAATGCTGCTCAAATTTTATTGGAAAAATTGAATGCTTATGTCTTTTTGATAATGCCAACGGGGGAGAGATTAGAAAGATTATATAAGATTATATAACATACACCTTGCATGAATACGAGAGAGTTTTTACATGCAAATTATAGTATGCAAATTTTTCATCTTATCTTATGCATAAACTATGGGAGAGAGTTGCGCTTAAATCTCTGACATATAAATGCAAATGTCACTCTCTTTTTATATGTTATTTTCTTATCATAAAAAATGGAGAGAATGTGAATGCTTATGTAATGGAGCATATCAATGAAGTTTTTTATGATAACAAAGTCAAGATGAAGACCAAGTTCAAAGAGGTATATTTGGCATAGTTTATAGGACTTAGAATATCAATGTAAAATGCTCTTAATATATCTTAACTATCTCAAATGGTTTTTGAAAGATCTTTTTAAATCAACCTGAAGTTCAAAGTTCATAATTTTAAGAAATGTTAATTTTAATCTTGCATTTTGTAAATCAAATGTACATCTTAACAAATCCAAGTTTTTCTAAGTTGGAAATGGCCATCAAGCTTGATTGAACTTGAAAAATGTGTTTAAGGGTCATTGTAATCTATTACACATGTGTTGTAATCGATTACAAGTCAAACAAAGGTCTTGTAATCGAATACATTAAGGTTGTAATCGATTACAAACCTGACAGAGGCCTTGTAATCGATTACATTGAGGTTGCAATCGATTACAAGTCTACCAGAGGCTCTGTAATCAATTACATTGAGGTTGTAATCGATTAAATCCTGTCCAAAAAGCCAAGAACTCATTCTAAGAGCCATGTAATCGATTACATGGGCTATGTAATTGATTACATCAAGTCTGACAATAGCCAACAACTATTTTCTTGGCATTTAATGCTATCTTTTGATGCACCTAATAGCTCCTTTGATCAAAAATAGTATAAATACATGACTTGGGTCATCATTAATGGCCAACCAACAACTTGAAACACATTTCTATCACTCTAATCTGAGATTCAATCTTTCAAATCCTTATTGCTCTATTTTTTCAAATCACTTGAGATATTCTTGTAGAGCATTGTAGGACTTCAATTTGTATTAACTACTCTTGTGAGAGTTCTATCTTATATACGCTTCAATTCTTTGTAAAGAGGGTAACGCATCCCTCCAAAATATAAAAAGGTGAGGCATCCCTTAAAGTTGAGGCTCAAGCACAAAGGGTGAGGTATCCTAAGGTATAGTGAGTGCTCTATTGCGTAAATGTTGCAAGCACCTGTTGAAACTTGAAGATATAGTGAAAAATCTCAAGTGATTGTTTGAGGACTAGACGTAGGCCACAAGTGGATTGATGGCTGAACCAAGATAAACCTTGTGTTTGATCTTCTAAACTCAACTATTTTATATTTATGTTCATTTTATATGTATGCTTGAATACTCTTTGTTTTGGTTGGTTCAATTGTGAGTAAAAGTATTCAATCTTCTCTATCTATTCATCTCTATCAATCAATAGCATCAACAAAAATTGATAAATAAGTGTTTTGCAAAAATATTTTAAAAACACAATTCACTCTCTCTTGAGTATTAAGGCCACTTGGTAAAATAAAAGCCCAAAAATTTCATGCGAAAATTTCAAAATTTTTTCAAGGGGTTTAGTAGATCTTGAAATTCTAAATCATCAAATGGATGTAAAACAAAAGAGATATCGCAGAAAACCCATTGCACCACAAACTGGGTCGAAATCGGGTCGAACGACCCGAATTCCAATCAAACGGGTAAGGAAGAAGGTGGTCTTCTACCCACGCTCACGCCCACTTGTGGTCTTGAACAGTGCAGGAGAGTGTGATCTATAGAAAAAAAAATTTCAATTCCTTTTTTTGCATTGTTCTCCATGCGCCTTGATTTATTTTTTGATGAATTTTATTTATTTTTCCATGCCTATTTATAATTTATTCCAAAATTTCTAGAGATTAAAATTATTAAAAATATATGGTATTCTCCTCTTTTACCTCTGAAAACTTTTGTGTATTATTGTGATGTTACTGGACACGATATATATTATGCACTCTCAAATTCGATGTTGTTTAGTCACTGAAATAATTTTTGGTGTTATTTTGTGCATAAATTAATATATAATGTTTTGAAAACTATTTATTTTGTTGGTATTTATGCAATTTGATTATGAGAATTGTTGTTTAAAGTATTGTGGTAATGTTTTGGGGCACTTTGCATGATTGTGAGCTCGCCTTCATAGGACCAATTATGTTGAGGTTTCATTTTGTTGATAATCTGTTAATAATGTGACATTGGGGATTATGTTGATAATGTGCTTACTCTATCGGTTTGCCTTTATTAATGTAAATCCTAATGATTTGTTAAGTGATAATTTTTTTGGGCACTTTGCATGATTATGAGCTCGCCTTCACGGGACCAATTGTGGCAAAGTACTATTTTGTTGATAAAATATTATTATTTTGTGGCATTAAGGATTATGTTGATAATGCGCTTACCTTGTCAGTTTGCCTTTATTAATATAATTCATAATGATTTGTTAAGGGCATTGAGGTTATGTCCTTAGAGTTTTCAGTATCCTCACAGTACTAGCTTTAGGGACATGATTTTAATGTCTGTGGGAGTCTACTCATGTGTTGTAATTCAAGACCCTTAGGTGGGATTACAATTGGATGGGAGAGTTCCATTGTAGTTATTGCTCATCTTGTTTATTGAAATACTCGACAAGAAAATTCCTTTTAAAATATTAATTCAGCTTTGTTGATGAAAATAAATATTTTGATAAAGTTGTGTGGGACAAATTATGAGGACTGTGTTGAGTCAATGAGTTTATTTTTGGTCATCTCTGTTATTGATGTTGCTCTTGCTGTGGATGAGCCCTGAAGCCCATAGATATATTTTTTGCTGCGATTAGGGTGAAATATGAAAGGTAGGATCATTCAAATAAAGTTCGTCTCATGACAGTAAAGTATAGCATGGACAAAGTCATGAAGGAGAGTTTTCATGAAATGGATAATGTCAACCAATTTTTTAAAGCTTTTGACAAATCAAGAAGGACCTGTGACCTCTTTATGTTAACCAAGACTAAACATGATAGTGTGAATGGTGATCGTGAACATGCCACAAAATTTGTGGATTGGCTCAAACGAGCTAATTTTATAGAGTTTAATAATTGGATTAATGAGAAGGAAGTTAAACCCCTGGCTCTAGTGTGTTTTGAATCCAATCTTGTTAATGTTTCTTCTAACACTTGTTGGTTAGATATTGATGCAACTACTCACATTACAAGCTCATTACTGGAATTCAAAATAGGCGAAAGCCAAGTGAATGAGAGTTGCTGATCACATAGGAAATAAAGTTAGTGTCAAAGTAGAGTATAT
This sequence comes from Ormosia semicastrata, assembly GCA_029884595.1. Lineage (NCBI taxonomy): Eukaryota > Viridiplantae > Streptophyta > Magnoliopsida > Fabales > Fabaceae > Ormosia > Ormosia semicastrata. The sequence goes on along the minus strand of JAQQTO010000056.1, from coordinate 49,583,686 downwards.
AAGTATTATTTCCTTGAAACTGTGTACTGGATATTCTTTAGGTTTAAAAGGCACCATCTATGTGTTCTTTAGAAGAATGAACTTGTTTTCGATTTTTATTTTGGATAATTGCACTATCATATTTATTTTGTGATAAGAGAGTTTTCTTACCTTATGATTTCATTCTGGTTATTTCTGGAGTTTCGTCTAATGGCCTTTATATGTTACACATTGACCCCTTCTGTTGATTTAATGACATTTAGATATCAATAATATTGTTGGGAACAAGTGTGGTAGAGTTGTTGAAAACTTTTCTTTGTTGTTGCGCAAACATTTAAGACACATCTCTAGGGAGAGAATGGAGAGGTTGATTAAGGAGAATATTCTTCATGATCTGAACTTTTTTATTTTTGATACTTGTATTGATTGTATAAAAGGGAAACTTACAGTTGGAGCCAGGAAGATTGGGGTTACCAAGAGTAAAGAAATACTACAATTAATTCATACAGATATTTGTAGGACCATTACTCTTATTACAGAAAGGCAAAATTGTGCTCTTATGGATATAGTGAGATGTATGCTTAGTCATTCCACTCTTCCAGAATTCTTATGGGGTGATACCTTGAAGACTACTGCTTATATATTGAATTATGTGCTAAGTAAATCTGTGTTGAACACTTCATATGAGCTTATAACAGGTAAATGGCTTACCTTGAGGCATTTCTGTGTTTGGGGTTATAGGTAGAGATGAGGCCTTATAATCCACATTTAAAGAAGCTTGATCCCAAAATTTAATGGTTTCTTCATTAGTTATTATATTGGCTTAAGGGGTTCTAGGTTCTATTGTCCTTCACATATTACTAGAGTTATTGAATTCGATTGGGCTGTCTATTTTGAAAGGGAGTTAGAGCACGATGGAATTCAGGAGTCGCGTATTGTTGATTTTAGATAGGAGCATGTTGTTGTTCCTATTCTTATTGTTCCTTTTCCAAGGACAATATCATCTCCTTTGATCTAGAATGACGATGTTGTTAATCCTGTTGATAATGTTAATATCCCTTAACAAGTCAAAAATGTACAGAATCCAAATGCTGTTGGGACTTCATTGAAAAGATCTAAGTAGGTTCCTATATCCATTGAGTCTACTAGATCCAGGGATTATGGTGTGTACCCACAAGAGCATGAGTTTAATTCAGTTGAGGATTCTGATCTGACAGAACCAATAAGGGGGTGAATTAGTTCTATATGGTTCAATAATAGAAAATATAAAAATTAAACCAACAATTTGCAATATAAACAAAAGTAAAATTGAAAGTAAAGAAGAAAGGGTTGAGAGAAATGCATAAATAATTTTTATACTAGTTCGGCCATAATTCACAACCTACATCTAGTCTCCAAGCAAATGCTCGAGATTTTCTTCACTTGTCGAATTTTCTCTTACAAGGACTCCAACTAACCTTCCTCTACCTTAACCTTAAGGTAGAGTTACAATGGTTTATTTCACTAAGGATACACTAAACCTCCCTCTACTTTTACCCAACTAACCTTACAATGGTTTCTTTCACCTTTATGCTCTTATAAAATGTGCTACAATGGATTCCAAAAATAAACTCTCTCTATAGAGCGGATGCACAAGTTTAGAACTAGCTAGAAGGAGGAAGATAGAGATAATAAACTTTCAACAATTCCTTATTTTTGATTTGAGTAAGTGATTGTTTTGATCTTTTCCAAGGCCTCTAATATATAGTGAGAGGCTTCCCTTAACATTTGCTGACCGTTGTAGGTTACAAAAAATTAGCTAAGAGACTTTAAAACATATGGGATATGCAGCTCGTATTTTTTTTAAGTAGTTGTTGTTTTAGCTCCCAGTAGTTGCTAGTTCGCCCAACAAGTATTGTTTTAGTTGTTATTCTTCTCTGGTTTGAGTATAACTAGCATTTTGTAATCTTTTAGCTGTTGGAACCAAAGGGCTCTTCTAAAAGCATGCTTGACTGTTGGAGATGAGTATGTGAAGCCATTTAATCTTAATAAAAACTAATCAACTCATCAAACCACTATATATATTTGAAAGAGATATTTGCTCTTTTTAAATGGAAAGTTTTGACTTATAATCAATCACATATCAACAAATTAACAAAGGGAAAATCAAATCATCTAAAAGACTCACATGCTCAAAAACTTAAATGCATCATCAAAACTTAAAATTCAACATGATCCTATTTTTTATCAAGAGGCCATGGTTAGTCTTTATAGTGCACAATGGCTAGTGGCTATGGAGGATGAGTTAGCTTTTATGATAAAGAATAATACTTGGGAATTTGTGGAGTTGCCTACTGGTTATAAAACTATTAGTTACAAATGGGTCTTTAAGACCAAACGTAATGCTAGAAGTGAAACTGAGAGGTATAAGGCCAGACTTATTGCTAAGGGGTGTAACTAGAGGAAAGTCATTGATTATAAGGAGATTTTTTCACCGGTCTCCACTAAAGACTATTTTCGTGTTGTGATGGCATTAGTTGCTCATTTTGATTTAGAGTTTCATCAAATGGATGTTAAGACTGCCTTCCTAAATGGTGATTTGTATGAGGATTTGTATATGGATCAACCTGATGGTTTTATTAAAAATGGTTGGTACTTGAAATTTGATTATATTGTTGACCAATGCATTTATCCGAAGTTCAGTGGGAGCAAATTCATCATTCATGTTTTATATGTTGATGATATATTGTTGGCTAGTAATGATAGTGATTTTTTGAATAAGACTAAGCAGATGTTGATAGCATATTTTGATATGAAAGATCTTAGCTTTAAAGAAAATATTGTTGACTAATGCATTTATCTGAAGTTCAGTGGAAACAAATTCATCATTCATGTTTTATACGTTAATGATATATTGTTGGCTATTAATGATAGTGATTTTTTGAATGAGACTAAGTAGATGTTAACAGCGTATTTTGATATGAAAGATCTTGGTCATGCCTCTTTTGTACTGGGCATTGAGATTCACCGTGACAAATCTCGTGGTATTCTCTGCTTGTCTCAGAAAGCTTATATTGAAAGGATTCTGAATAGATTTAATATGAAATCTTGTAATCCTTGTGCTACATGAAGGACTCTTTAATACCCAGTGTCCTCAAAATAATAAAGATGTTACTGAAATGGAGGTCTCATATGCTTATATTGTTGGCAACCTTATGTATGCTCAAGTTTGTACACATCCTGATATTATTTTCATTATTAATGTACTTGGGAGATACTTGAGTAAACCTGATGTGACTCATTGGCAGGCTACAAAATAAGTTATAAGGTATCTACAAGGTACCAAAGATTATATATGTTTACCTATAGGAGATCATATCACCTTAAGGTGATAGGCTATTCTGATTTTGATTATGGTGGTTGTCCAAATGACCACAAGTCCACATCAGGGAATATCTTTATATTGGGAGTAATAGTTGTTTCTTATAAGAGTATTAAACAAACACTTATAGCTACTTCCACTATGGAGGCAGAGTATATAGCTTGTTATGAGACTACATGTCAAGCGATATGGTTTAAAAAAATTGATTATTGAACTTCATATTATGGAGAGTATTTTCAGGCATCTTACTATCTATTTTGATAACTCTATCGTAGTGTGCTTCTCTCAAATCAATAAGAGCTTTAAGCGCTCGAAGCTTAAAACACAAAGTATATGTTTGTTAGAGAGAAGATTCAGGAGTTTCAAACTCATGTTGAGTATATCTCTACATAACTTATGGTTACATATCCCATAACCAAAGGTTTAACTGTCAAAGTTTTGTTGATTATATGACCCATATAGGTATACTGAGGTCTTTTGGTGTTTTGCGTTAGTCAAGTTTGCTTTGTAATTTTATTATGACCTCATTTTGTGATTATAACCTTGAACAAACATATTATTATTATTGTCGTTGTCATATAATATTGTTATTATTATTATTTGCACAATATTATTTGTTCATATTATGGCATATTGTGGAGACATTTTGGACTCAATCTCATTTTGTTATTATGCAGAAATGTTTGTTAAATCTTAGAATGCATCTTGGGCAAGTGATTGGGACCATTTTGTTGGGAAATATACTTTGATCATATATTGACATGCAATTTTAGATGTGCTTTCTCATTGTTAGGATCAAGCACTTACCACTAGGCCAAAAGCTATAACTGTTAGTCAGGGCGCAACTTTATTTCAATATAGTGGCAGCGCATAGCCTTGCGTTTATAATGTGCTATGGATGGGCACAAGGGGCTTTGCAACGAACACATGGCGCACTGGAAGGCTAGGCTGTCAAGCTCCCTTGATGTATGCCTATACGTACATGCGAGTCTTAGGGTGATTGCTTGACTCTCATAAATCCAACACTTATTACCTATATACCATATTTTGTTGAGTCATTGGGATATGGGTACCTTGAATGTATGATATCAGTACTCCTTCGAGTATGATTTTTTGCATTATTGAGATGCTTATAGTCTCATTTTGGACTAGTTGTTGAGAGTGTTGACTCAATTTTGACATCATCTTATGACCACATATTGTTTGATTAATCTGGAGAATTATTTTTTATTGAAATAATGTAATATGACTTATATCGTCTAAGTGAGAGAATGTTAAAAATTTTTTATGGATTAGCATAAATCTTATTATAATTTTATAAAACCCAGATTAATTGAATGTCAAAATTATTAGAGAATTTTGGTTAGCCCAAATTGTGATCACTATTGTTAATAGGCCTATTGTTGTTAAAATACTGTTATATATGAGTTTTGTTTTATGAGTCCTGTATATGAGTTTACCATAGTGGGTGAGTTTAACCCATTTTAGTTATTCCATATCAACAGGGAGAGACTCCTATTCCTAGCTACTCTAGTGTGTACAGTTACCCCATTGATGCTGATGCATGAACGACTACTATGGGATAAGAATAGTATCTCTCCCTCATCATGATTGGTTTTAAAGGTTTCAACTATAGCATTCCTCATCGGCGCCTTTTCAAGATAATCTTAAAACTCTTTATATATTTTGATATGTCATAAATTTTTGGAATTTATATATCTAGGAAATTTTCTTTCACGTCCACCATAGAAACTCCTTTGCACTTGACCTCGCTGCCATTATTCCACCATAAGTGTGTGACGTGTCTTTACTACTATCCCCAGTGTCATTCCCAGCATCAGCTTTGGGTCATAGGTTTTAGGTTGTTTTCCTTGGGGTATGTTTGGATTTAGACAGGGATGGACCTACATGTAATGCAACGGGGACATATGCCCCCACTTACCTTTGAAAATTTCTATTACCCATAATAACCATTAATCATTTATATTTCTTTCATATTTTTAACTTTGCTCTCATATGATGAATTAAAAAATAAGTTTGTAATCAAATAAGTTAAAACTTATCTAACATTATTTTCTAAGCTACATCCAATGTAATTAGCCATCAAGATTGTTTATACATCCATAGAGAGAGAAATATTTGATAATATTGATAATGAAAATATCATTCATCATTTCCATAATATGATAATATGAAAGAAATAATTATAAATTAATGGTGTATAAACATAATCATTGAATTTTTTTAGTGCTTGTGTTACTTTTGCTCCCACTACTTAAAATTTTCGGGTTCGTCACTGTATTCAGATGAGTTTGGTACCACCATAGGATTATACTTTTTTCCTCTTATAGTGCGTTTAGGTCATGGAGTTCGGCCAAGGATTTAGTTGTTATTGGTGGGAATGGTCTTTTAGAGTTGGTTTCTTAGTTTCAATATCTAGTATAGATTACATAGTTGGTGTTTGTACTTTTTGTTAGTTTAGGGCTAGGACAGTTTTTGTATCTCTATTTATGCTTGACCCATGATCTTTAGTTATGGCAATGAAACTTTAATCATTTGACCAAAAAAAACAGGGTTGGTCTTTTAGTAGTAGGTAGCTAATAAAAAATTCTAAAATGATAAAAATACAAAAAAAATATATAAAATACCAAAAAAATTTACAAATGATAAAAATAAAAAAATTGAGTTCTTTGGGTTGCTTCTTTTGGTTTTTGGTTTTTGGTTTGCTTCTTTGTTGCTCTTTATATTTTGTTTGGCTTGTTTTCTTGATTATTATACCAATTAACATGTTTCTTTACTGAAAGTAATTTTATGTTGAAAACTTTTTTTAATTAAAATTAACAATCCTACATTTGTTTTATAACATATTACGCAACTTTGGGTTTCATATTGTGTAACACCAATGAAAATATGTTAGACTTGTATATAGTTATAGAGGTGGCCTATTATTAGTTTGGCATGTTTGTTAAGTTTTGTGATCGTCTGAGCATGTTTATTCATTTTGCTGTAGCTCTTTGTGTGGAAAATAGCTGCTTTTGGGCTGAATTTGACTTAAACTACTTAGTTAATGGAAATAAGTATAGAGAACTTGTTTTTAGGTCATAAATGTGTGGAAGTAGATGTGGTTAAAGTTTGAGGTTAATCAGAGTTAGTTTGACATTTTTATGCATACTGGTTGTGTGTTTTAGTGTCAGATTGACCCCCAACTGATATGGAAATGTCAGTTTTTGGTGAAACAGAATTTTTAATGAATCTTAGGATTTGTTTTGAATCTGTTGGAAGTTAGGAACTTAGATTTGGTGAAATCTAAGTGTTCTTAGCATATCAAGATATATCACTTGGCCACTTAGGTTACCAAAGTCACTCACGGGTGCCTTGTTACTTAATGGCATGAGATGAGATATTTTATCTCATTTTCACTCTTTTCACTCTCTTCTCTCACGGCTGCAGCTACCAAGGGAGAGACAAAGGAAAGCCAAGCCAAGAAGGAGGAAGAGGAGAAAAGGAAAAGGAATAGGAGAGCTAAGGCCTCATCATCCTCACCATCTTCGATCCAAGAGGTAAAGGTTTGTGCTTCTTTGATCCTCTTTTCCCACTTTTACCATTTATGCATTTGTGAGGCATAATAGGTTAAATTGGTTTCTAGAGGTGTTTGAGGTATTTTTCTTGCTTGATTAAGTTCCTTTGGTTGTTTAGGACTTATGCATGCAATAGGTTTGTATTAGAAACCTAGAATTCAATATTTGAACCTTAAACCAAAAAGTGAGGAAAGTTAGGTTTTGATTTGTGGTTTTGATCATAGAATCCAAATTGGAGGTTTTTTTGGTGATTAATGATTCCTATATATTAGTAAACTTGTTAGGAACCTTAAATCACCTAGAAACTAAGTTGGAGAGGCAAAAATTCATGAATTGTTCCAATAGAACAGTATCAGATTCTGCAAAATCTATGTTCTACTTCTTGTGCCGCGATGCAAGCATGCGAGTGATGCCTCTAGTAGATGGAACCCAAGAGCAGGGAGTCACGGCGTGAGAAGGGGCAAAGGCCAGGGCGCCACGACGTGGATGTGGTGTGCCGCGGCGTGAGCCCCAGAACCTTTCAAGAATTATGTTCTTGATGTGTTGAGATTCCTAATGGTTAGGATTATTCCTTTATACCTTGTTAAGTATGTAGAGGCATCTGTGAGAGTATTTCAAGGAGTAAATGACTACTTAGTTCATGTGAGAAAAGTGCGAGTCCCTAGGGCAACCAATTGGTTGGAAATGCCATAGGGTAACACTTAGGATTTTGATCCATATGAGATTGTTTTAGTATTTCTTATGATGCTGTTATGTGATGGGAATGACACATAGTGTGAGTATATGAGTATTCCTAGTTGATAGTTGGAAGGCCTTATGGAGGGGGTTAGACATGTTTAAGGGCATTAGATATGACTTATGTAGAGGATATCCAATGTGGTGTTAAATGTGTGTGCTAAATATCACTTTGCATGTTTTCTCACACACTTGCTATTTCCATGTATCTATGAATGGTGTATGAGATGGTGAACACCCTTTGTTAAGAGGTGGAGTAGACCATTCATTGCCAAGTAATGATTAATGGTCAGAGCCATACTACTTAGGGAAAGTACAAGGAACGAAGTTCTTGAGAATAGTCGAATTTCATGACATTGCACTAACACTATTTTTTTTAAATACCATTGCATAATCATTGTCTTAGGATGTGGTAAGCATAATCATTCAATATAATCTTTATCGCATTTGCATGGTAATTGTATGGGCAGTTACCTATTCAATGATATGTATGATTGTATGGGCAATTGTATAATATTGTTGTTAGTTTTCCTGTAATGTGGGCTTAGGATTAAGGTTTGCTTAAGAATTTTACATAGGGCTGCTATGTGAGATATTTGATGTGGATTAAAAGTTGCAAACCCAAGTACAGGTTATTTCAAGTAATAAATTCTTGAGAGTTTGAGGTCGATCCATAGGGAATTGATGAAGAAAAATTCTTTGACGTAAGGAAAATATTTTGTCACAACAATAAAGATAATAAAACATGGCCACAAATAAAAAAGATTTACTTGGGTTAAGAGATCTACTCTTGGTAAGTAAATTAAGGATAAGATTAATTCTTTTTATAACTCAATTAGAATCCACGCATAATGGAGGTTCTAATCGAAAAATACAACAATCAAAGTTCATTTAAGATTATATACGTAATTATATTATCATTCCTTTAATTATTTATTAACACAACCACTTATTAATGGGCTCAAGCATTCATTACGCCAACCTCTTGTCTATAATGAATCAAGATCTCCACTTTACAAGGAGGGTTTCTAAATTGATTGGAAATAAAATACAACACGTATAATGACCACTTGAAAATATATCACTTAAGCACAAGAAAGAAATTAATCTAACCTTAACTTATTACCAAAAGTTTCACCCTTTCACCTACGTAAAATAAAAATTAGTTACTCATAGATAAGAGGAAAGAAAGAGAAAAGAAGAAGAAGAAGAAGAAAAAGAAGAAGAAGAAGAAGAACGTGACTTCAATTTATAACAAAAGAAAACTACTGCAAGAAAAATAAGTAACACAATAGCATGATCTTGATATCTAACACCATGATTCCTCAAATGATCAGCCAAGGCTCCCTTTTATAGAGGATTAGGGATACAAAATGATAAGGGGGCTGATTCATGAGTGAGTGGATGAGTGGAAAATGAGTGGAAAATGTCAAATGACTTTTGATGAGTGGAAAATTATTGAGATTCTTTGTCTCTGAAATCATTCAGTGCTAAACTCATTGCATTCATCATTTTATCACCAAGTAGTCTTCATGAAATTTATAGGCTTTTGTCTTAGCTTTCAAATTCCATTAGTTTTAGCCCAAAATAACTCCTACAACTCAAGATATGGTTTGATTATTACACACTACTCAAGCTCAGCTACAGCTCCTCTGTTCTGACTTGCAAGCCTAATATGACCTCTAAGCAATTCAAATTGAGTCTTGTGTTCTTCATGAAAGTTGTAGATGTAGGTCTTAAATTTCTGGTACCAAACTTTCAGCCCAACTGAGTTTTTACATCCTGAGTTATGCTCTGATTAATGTACACTATTCAAGTTCCAATCACAAAACTCGTATTCTGAATTCTAAGCCTAATTAGTTCCACTAGATGTCCGATTGTGACCTAGAATTCTTCATGAAAGTTGTAGATCTCTCTCTTATCTTTCCTACAAGATAAAATATATAATTATTAGACATTTAGAATTCAAGATATGGCCAAAATATAGAAATAGAGTAAGACATAGATCATGCTGAAAAAAAATAATTAAGTCGAATTTGAGTCCAAACTTACAAAACATAACCAAACTCAATCAATTAAGTACATGGGGAGTGTAAATGACTAAAAATGAGGGTTTATTAATGTATAAAATATGTGATTATCAAATTCCCTCATACTTAGCTTTTTGCACTCCTAGGCAAAACACATAAGACCAAAATTAGGGAATAAGGAAAAATAACACAAACTCAAAAGCTAAAAATTTTAAAAGACTCAATTTCTAATAATATTTAAGAATGAAGAGCAACCAATAATTTAAGAGATCAAAACATTTATGAGGTAACGTTTCTTCACATCTCAAACCAACAAGCAAGGAAATTTCAATTGAAAAGTATGAGTTAAGAATGATAAATCCTCACAAAATTCACTCTCAATCCCTCAAGTGTTTAAAATGTAGGTATTTCACTTAATTCAACCCATGAAAACTGCACTACCATAGGCTTGCTTATCTTCTACTTCTCCACTACTCAGAACACATGCACACATAAATCATGAGGACTTTATTCAAGGTTGTAATGGGGTCAAGGTAAAGGAGAAGGTAATATAGATATGACAAGTTAAATACTAAAGAGAATAAAATAGCGTGAGAGTTGAGTTCAATTAACAAGCATGAAATTCATCCCAACTCTACCTAATACATATTCTATTTATATAGTCTTTTCCTTTCCTTTATAGCCTTGTTAGCCCTTCTTTACACATTTGTTTTTTTTTTTTAAGAAAATGAACATAATATATACATTTTTTAATTAAACTTTTTTAACCATTTTGCACACATACCTCCACAAAGCTAATGTTCTCTTATTCACTAAAGCCGGGTAAGAACATGATTTTTTTTTCATTTAAGGCACATAATAAGCTAGAAATAAGAAATGGTCAAATAAGCTCAAAGGGGTTAAGCAAGGGGAAATAGACCATTTCCAATGCCTTACATTGGCAGGAATCAGAGAATTTCTAAGAAGTCATAAGAGTGCTTGATATCATATTAGGAATCAGAGAATTTTCAAGAAGTCATAAGAGTACTTGATATCATATTGAGACAATATGCTGCTGAGCAAGGCTTCCTATTTATGCACCAGTCATTCTTGGCTATTTGGTTAAAGTAGCTATTTCAAGAAAAATGTCTCAATCATGTTTATGTATACATGTAAAAATGTAGCCTCAAAAAGAATCAAAACAAGTTCTAGAGTAACAATTCCATGATTGAAAATCACACAAGAAAAAAGAGAATGGTACAAATGTTCAATCCATTCATCAATAGGCTCAAGTTCTTACAAGGCATAATTCTATCATTCTCAATCTACTAATTCAACATTCATAACCAAGCATATGACTTTTAAGAAAGAAGACAATTTACTCAGTCATGCAAATTTTCCTGAATTTGAATTGCTACTTCCACACAAACTAGTTGTCTACCTAATTACTCCTTACTCTGCTACCAATTTTGATGCATCTCAAGAGTAAATAATTTACTCTTTACTCTGTCATCTTCAATTACTTTTGTTGCTAATAAATTGCTAACAAATATATAAACACAACAAATATATTAATAAACACACTTCCTAATTATTATTTTTTGGGTTTTTTTTTAGGTTTTTTTTTCACAACCATCCTTCCCCCCAACCAGATCACAACATTATCTTCAATGTCAAAATATATATATGTAAAGGAAAGAAGATATTACCTGTTGCTGCAATTACTAAAAAGAAAAATCTTACACAAATTTAAACAGCAACAAAGTAAGATAAATAAAACCAAAAATAAAGGAAAGTTATAGATGAAGTGTCAAATCACACTATTGTTCCTTGCTGCCTCCCTGACTATTTCTTTCTGACCAATCTATCTAAGCTATTACTGGTTTAGGTTCATAAACAAAAGTTTTATCATTTATCAATTAATTCATCAATAGTTGAAGCAGATATAAGGAGTCGTCTTGCCAAAGGTGTGATAAAGCTCTGTTCCACAGCATGGTTAACAAAAGATAATAAATTATCACAGAAATTATTAACATTTAACAAACCTATGAGTTTATGGTGGATGTTCAGTTGGACCTAAGAGATAATTTGAAAAACTTCTTCTAAAGTACCAAAACCACCCGGTAAGGCAATGAATGCATCAGAGTTTTCAAGCTTTGTCCTCATTCGTCCATGCATAGATGATACTTGAAGTTCCAACCCAATTGTCTTTCCAATGATGTTCCTTCGAGTCAAAGGTTCAGGAATGACACCTAAAACTTGACCACTTCTTAGATGTGCAGAAAGTGATACAGCCCTCATTAACCTAATGCTACCTCCCCCATATACTACACGAATGTTGCTCGCAACAAGTGTTCTACCAATAGTACTTGCTGCGTTTACAAACTCTAAACCCTTCCTATAACTTGTCCCATAAAATGCACAGATACTGGTAAATCTACGAATATAAGAAGAAGCTCCTTCCATTTCTACACTCTTACTCCCTTTGAATAATTATGAGTTAGAGGAAAGTGAAGAAAATGGAGTGTTTAAATAGGGAAGAGAATGGAAAAAGGTAAGGATAGTACCTATATAGGTAGGTTGGCTACTATCAGAAAAGTTTGAAATTAAGAAACACAGATTATTTTTATTTTTTTATTTTATTATTATTTTTACTTCAAGAAAATTATCAGGGTAAAGAACTCTAGAAACCTTTGAAGGACCCCACCCAAAGGATCGTCTGTCTAAAACCAAAAAACACAAAATCATACAATGATAAAATTATAACAATAAATGATAACATACCTTTATGTACAATTTTCATAGCATATCTTTATATTGTATGTCATGAGTGCAGTAGCCTTCACAATCTTACTGCCCCTTGAAAGCGACATCGAATTCCCTTAAGGAATTTCAGACTTAAGGCACTCTTCTCACTTGTGGGATATCCCAGCCTATGCATCGTCCTTCTAGTTAAAGAGAGAAAATCTGAATATGATGACCAGTGACCACAGCTAGTGGAGCTACGCTCAGGAACCCAATAAATCAATACCAAGAATTGAGCTCAGAGGCATTGTCATATGAGAATGCAAATATGGGACGCTTCTATCTGTCCATCAACAAGCAGAGCCTACGATTAAAACCTAGGAATGCTTGCGCGGCTCTCTACAAAGCATGGCACACGAACCTTATTTATAGACCAGCGTGCGAAGGTCCACCCGAGTCAATAACGAGACGGGCATCTACCCGGGGCTCCTAATCTAATGAAAGACTAAGTACAACCAAAGTTTCGCCTTCTTTTTTTTCTCTTTTTTTTTTCTTTTTTTTCTTTTTTTTTTTTCTTCTTTTTTTATTTGAAGATGTACAAGATAATATATACATGTTGTTATGATTGTGACTTACATCTTCCTCTGGTTTTATGTCTAATAACAGCTTAAATGCCTTCTATAAGTCGAGGATAAGTTTCTCATCTAATTTTCTTATAAATTGGAAAATAGGGTCTTTTTAAGTCAGATTCCCAAGACTGTAACGTTCTTACTTGTCCCTGAAAAGATTCCACAAATTAAGAAGTTCACGCTACACATATCTACAAGAATGCGTCTCAAGAATTAATAAGATATTATCTAATGACTCATTACTCGGTCCATTCTTAATGAAGAATATTTTTTCTTCTTTGTTTGTGAAAACCATTCTCAAAGAACAACATCGCGTGTTACAATTCCATCACACACATTTATAACAAATTTGTATTCTTTTGGCTCTTCTTCTTTTTGAATACAAACTTTTACCAAAACCTGGCATGTATAGGACAAATGAATCTAAAGATTCACTAGCTAAACGAACCTTTGCTTCAATTATCCAGTGTATATCTTTTAGGATGCCCATGTGCATTAACAGTCTCAGTCTTTCACGTTTGGCTTTATAGATTTTTGTTAGAGCATTTTGAGGAAGAGAAGGGAAATGCTTTCTTAGATTTGAGAGAATGACATCCATTTTAAAGGAGAAGGAATCAGTTATTATGGAAAACTGAAAAAAAAACTGACTTGAGAGTCACAAAGTACAGTTATCTACCACTTAATCGGGAACACAAAGAACTACAAAAAGAAAAAAAATAAAATTAAAATAAATTCTACTCATAACAAGGATCAGAAAGAGAGATGGATTCTATCTCAACAATTTGATGTTTCAGAAATGGTTTAAGTCTTTGTCCATTGACCTTAAATACATTACCATTCCTAGGGTTCTCAATGTCTATGGTCCCATGAGAATACACATGTTTGACAATAAAAGGACCAGTCCACCTAGATCTCAATTTTCTAGAGAATGGGTGAAGACGAAAATTATAAAGCAAAATTTTTTGACCAATTTCAAAAGATTTTCTTAAAATTGATTTGTCATGAAAAGCTTTTGTTCTAACTTTATAAATTTTTGAGTTTTCATATACATCATTTCTCAATTTCTTAAGTTCATTTAATTGCAATTTGCGTATTTTGGAAGCATCATCAAGATTTAAGTTAAAAGCTTTAATGGCCCAACATGCTTTATGCTCTAGTTTTACAGGCAAGTGACAAGGTTTTCCATAGACTAATCGATAGGGTGAGATGCCTAAAGATGTTTTTAAAGTAGTATGATAAGCCCAAAGTGCATCGTTTAATCTTAAAGACTAAACTTTACGATTTGGGTTAACCATTTTTTCCAAAATTTGTTTAATCTTCCTATTGGCTAATCCTACTTGTCCATTTGTCTGAGGATGATAAGGAGTGGCAATTTTGTGTGTGATGTCATATTTCTTCATTAAATATTCAAATGGTTTATTGCAAAAATGTTTTCCCCTATCACTGATGATAGCTCGAGGAATTCTGAATCGACTCAAAACATTTTCTTTTAAAAATTTAAGAATAGTTTTATGATCATTATGTCGACATAGAATAGCCTCAACTTATTTTGAGATATAATCAACTACAACCAAAATATACACAAATCCAAATGATGATGGAATTGGACCCATGAAATTAATTCTCTAACAATAAAAAAATTCAATGACAATGATAGGGTTCAGAGGCATCATATCTCTTTTAGAAATGAAACCTAATTTCTGACAACTTTCACAAGTTTTGTAAAAAAATATAGCTGTCCTTAAATAATGTGGGCCAATAAAATTCACACTGCAAGATTTTCACAGCTATTTTCTTTGAATAAAAATGACTTCCACATGCTTCTAAATGACAAAATTTAATGCACTACCTACCTCACTGTCGGGTACACATCTCCAAAAGATTTGATCAGGAAAATATTTGAACAAATATGGGTCATCCCAATAAAACTTTTTTACGTCAATCAAAAAAAATATTTTTGTCTTGGTGCGTCCATTGAAGCGGCATCTTACCTGTTACAAGAAAATTGACAATGTTAACAAACAAAGGCATAGAATTAACAGAAAATAAAAATTCATCTGAAAAAGAATCATTGATAGGTGTGTTATCAAAAGATGAGCCTGTTATCAGTCTAGACAAATGATCTACAACAATATTTTTGGCTCCTTTCTTGTCTTTTATTGTGATGTTGAATTCTTGAAGTAACAAGATCCATCGTATCAACCCAGGTTTGATATCCTGCTTAGACATTAAATATCTAATAGCAACATGATCAATGAAAACAACAGTAGAAGAACCAATTAAATAAGCTCAAAATTTGTCCAATGCAAAAATTATAGCAAGTAGTTCTTTTTCAGTAGTAGTGTAATTCATTTATGCACTATTCAAAGTTCGGCTTGCGTAATAAATTATATAAGACTTACCTTCCTTTCTCTGTCTTAAAATAGCACCAACAGTAAAATTACTAGCATCACACATCAACTCAAAAAGTAAAGACCAGTCAGGAGATTGCATCATAGGAGCAGATGTCAAAAGACCGATTAATTTTTCAAAAGATTTTTGATATTCTTGGGTCCAATCAAATGGTGCATCTTTTGTCAGAAGATTACATATGGTCTAGATATGGCACTAAAGTCTTTAATGAATCTTCTGTAAAATCCTACATGTCCTAAAAAGGAACAAACTTCTCTAGCTGTTTTTGGAGAAGACAAATTAGCAATTAATTCAAACTTAGTCTTATAAACTTCAAATCCCTTAGAAGATATCACATGACCTAATACTATTCCTAAGGTAATCATGTAATGACATTTTTTCCAATTTAACACAAATCCTTTTTCTTCCCATCTTTTAAGAAATTTTTCCAAATTATCAAGACAATTTTCAAAAGAAATTTCAAAAACTGTTAGGTCATCCATGAAAACCTCTAAGTAATACTCAATCATGTCACTGAAAATACTTAGCATGTATCTTTAAAAAGTTGCTGGAGCATTACAAAGACCAAAAAATATTCTTCTATATGCAAAAGTGCCAAAGAGGCAAGTAAAAGTGATATTTTCTTCATCTTCTAATGCAATTGGTATTTGATTATACCCTGAATAACCATAAAGAAAACAATAGTAGGGATGTCCTGCTACTCTTTCCAAAATTTGATCAAGAAATGGCAAGGGGAAATGATCTTTCCTAGTGGCTGCATTCAATTTTCTAAAATCAATACACATACACCAATTGGATGAGACTCGGATAGGTATTAATTCACCTTTTTCATTTTCAACCACTGTTATTCCAGATTTCTTAGGCACAACTTGTGTAGGGCTTGCCCATTGGCTATCAGAGATAGGATAGATAATTCCAACATCAAGTAATTTGAGAACTTCAGCTCTACCTACCTCTTTTATGTGTGGATTTAATCTTCTTTAAGATTGTTGAGATGTTTAACCATTATCCTCTAAATGTATTCTATGTGTACAAATTAATAGATTAATACCTTTTATGTCCTTTAATGTCCATCCAATTGTATTTTTATGCCTTTTAAGTACTTCTATCAACATACCTTCTTGTTCTTTAGTCAGGGATGAGAAAATTACCACTGGAAAGCTTTGTTCTTATCCCAAAAATGTGTACTTCAACCCAGCAGGTAATGGCTTTAGTTTCAGTGTGGGTACTTCTTCATGGGTATCATCATTCATGGGTTTTAGCTCTTCAAATCTCAACTTCCATCCTTTGTATTCCATTACCTATGTATAGTCAAGCAAAGAGCATGTTTCAGAAACATTAATTGTGTAGCTGAATCAAATGAATTAATTAAACAAATTTGTAATGGATCAGAAGAACTCCTAATTTGAAAATGATCATCTATAATGGCCTCAATCCCTTCAACTTCCTTTTCATCATAGACTTCTTATGGTTGCTTACACATGTTAAAAACATTAAGCTCTAGTGTCATATTTTCAAATGTTAGCTTCACCACACTAAAAATGGGTGACCTAAAATAATAGGAATTGACTTGCTACTATTTTCCATAGGTTCAGTTTCCAAGACAGTAAAATTCACAAGATATATGAATTTATTAACTTGTACTAACACATTTTTTACTATTCTTTTTGGAATTTTAATTGATCTATTGGCAAGTAGAAGAGTTACAAAAGTTAGTTTTAACTCACCCAAGTTAAGTTGTTGATAAACTGAATATGGAAGTAAATTGACACTAGCATCAAAATCAAGTAAACTCGTTCAATTTTATGTTCTCCAATAATGCATGTCGCGACCGAGATCGCAGCGAAAAATAGCAACTCATAGGATTTTACAAAATGAAATGAAAAATGGAGTCGCCACCAATTTTATTTTAATTAGAAAAAAATTGGAAAACCTTTCTTTGAAAATGGTCTTTGGAACCATATTGGATTCGGGAGTCGGTTATGGATAGGGAAGGGCGGAAACTTAATCCCACAGCACCCCTAACACACTTGTTCTAAAATGGTACCTTAAGTTAATTGTGCAAATTATTAACAATCTTTGAAAATATTTATTTTACCCTTTTTTGCAAAACATTGTAACTATTTATAAAAGAAAAATCACAAAATTATGAAAATTTAAATTTGGCTTGACGGAATATGAGTCCCGCTCCTACGTATCCCCTGGTGCAATGGGGAACTCAAAGTTACGTAGTTCTTTATAAAATAAGTGTGGGTTGATTGATTTTTAATTAAAAAAAACTTTTATTTGAAAACATATTTATTCTTGCACAGGGTTTAAGTTAGCACCAGGCTACTCAATAAACCCTTATGATCCAAAAGATAATGAAGATAGCATTCGCTATTCAATCATCATCAGTGGTCATTGTATGGATTAAAAGATTTTTTTTTATTCTTTTACCCTTCTCTTTTTTTTTGTTTCACCAAAAAGTGTATCATTATTGCCTTAATATGAAATGGACAGCAGCCCACGTGAATCAAACTCAAACCCCAAAAGACAGTCAACAATTCAATTTACAGGAAAAAGAGTTTGGAGACTTGGGTAGCAGTAACAGAGCACACCCCAGGGGACGTTTGGTGAGGGATTTGGACCCTGAGGTTCGACGGTCGGTTTGAGGAGATGGGGTGGTTCTGTTTTGGGGTTCGACAGTCGATTGAAGGAGATGGTGGGATGGTTCTGTTTTGGGGTTCGACGGTCGGTTGGAGGATATGGTGGGATGGTTCTGTTTTGGGGTTCGACGGTCGGTTGGAGGATATGATGGTTTGTGAAGCCGGTCGGTGAAGGTCGCAATGGTATGGTTCGACGGTCGGAGAGGGGTATGATGGTGTTTACGAAGTTGGTCGAAGGTCACGGTGGTGCGGTTCGACGGTCGATGAGAGAGGATGTGATGGTTTGAGATTCGACGGTTAAGTGAAGAGGGATTTGGTTCTATTTTGGGGTTCGACAATCGGTTGGAGGTGAAGATGGGATGGTTTTGTTTTGGGGTTCGACGGTCGGTTGAAGGTGAAGATGGGATGGTTTGGGTGATGGGGGTTGTGGAGGCTTGGAAGATGTTAAGTGTTTTTGGAGGTGAAGAGGTAGTGATCGATTTGACGTTCGACGGTCGGTGAAAAGGACATTATGGAGTTTGGGTCACGGTTGGGGGTTCGACGGTCGGGTATAGGTTGGGTTTGAGAGGTGATTTCACGTAATGGGTGGTTGAAGGATGGTGGTGCGGGTTCACGAATAATGAGAGGGGATGGTGAAGGTTGATATATGGGGATTCGATGGTCGGTGGAGAGGGTATGAGGGCTGTTTGGAGGTTACAGCTGATGGATTTGTGGTTTCGGTTTGGAGGTTTGGGAGGTAGGTGATCTGGCTTCTTGGATTTCGACGGTCGGTGAAGGGAAGGATATGGCTTTTGGATTTCGACGGTCGGTGAAGGGAAGGATATGACTTTTGGATTTTGACGGTCGGTGAAGGGAAGGATATGACTTTTTGGATTTCGACGGTCGATGAAGGGAAGGATATGGCTTTTTGGATTTCGACGGTCGGTTGAAGATATGGTGGATCTAGTGTTGTTTACGTTTGCATGGGTTGATGGAAGGTGGATGGAACTTATTTGGATGAGATTTCACGGGGATGAGTATGATGGTTATTGGTTCGACGGTCGGTGCAGAGGGATTCAGGGGTCCGACGGTCGGTTGGTTGAAGGTCATGGTTGGAGAGTGGACATTGGGTTTCAGTCAGGGAGGCTTGAGTGGACATGTAGTATTCATTTCAGGTTGGGTGCAGAGGGATTCAGGGGTTGTGTGCAAGTGAGAATAGCTAGCAGAAATGAGCTACATGACATAAATGAAGAATGTTACCTATGGAGTTCAAGGTGGAGCAGTTGAAGTGAATACTATTCCTCAGCAAGGCTCCTGTCTCCTTCTTGTTCCCTTCTCTCTGTTTCCCTTGTGATGGCTGTGCTCTTGGAATTTTATGGTGATGAAGGATTGATAAAGACGATGGTCACTGTGGAAAATGGGTGGAGGTGCTGTTTTTGGTGATGAAGGTGGTGAAATGGAAGGTGTTTTCTGGTTCGGTTTTGGGTGATAGGAAGGTGAGAGAAGGTGGTTTAGTGCTGGGTGGTCAGAGGTTGATAGAGATCATCAAGGGTGGAGTGGTGGTTCTGGTTCTTGAAGATGAATAGAAGTGAAAAATGCGGTTCTCCCCTTTTTTCTGATGCTCCTCTTTTAAATATCCCTCTTTTTCATCATTTCCCCCCTGACATTTTCTTCTTTTTTTTTTCTCTTTACGTCAACCTCCCTACGTTGAGCCCCCCATCTTTTCCTCTCTCGAACCTTTTTTTCTTTCTTTCCATCCTTTCAAATTTCCCATTTTTCTTACTTGCATTGCCTTAAGGCATTTAATGCAATTCTTACTTTACGTGTGCAGTAACAGTGCATTAAATGCATTGCCAATTTCCCCCCCCTTTTTTTTAAAACAAGATCAGCATCCTTTCCCTTTTTTTTTCACTTCTCATTTTCTCTCTTTTTTTTTATTTTTTTTTGGCAGCCCGGTCAAAATTGAGTGTTCACAGTTGCCCCTCTTTATTTGTTTCTTACTAGATAATAAGAAAACTGTGGTCTTCATATTATCGTCTTAAGAAACGAGTAAAGATATGAATTTCAATTTTGTCCGATGATGCATAAGATGTAAAATAAATGCGAGCAACGCATGGAGCCGATGCGCTTAAAAGAATTGACAGAAATTAAAATGCATGGAGCCGATGCGCTCAAAAGAATTGGCAGAAATTAAAATGCATGGAATGCATGGAGTCGATGCGCTCAATAGAAAATTAAAATGCATGGAGCCGATGCGCTCAAAAGAATTGACAGAAATTAAAATGCATGGAGTCGATGCGCTCAACAGAAAATTAAAATGAATTAAAATGCATGGAGCCGATGCGCTCAACAGAAATTAAAATGCAAGGAGCCGATGCGCTCAAAAGAATTGACAGAAATTAAAATGCATGGAATGCATGGAGCCGATGCGCTCAACAGAATTTAAAATGCATGGAGCCGATGCGCTCAACAGAATTTAAAATGCAAGGATCCGATGCGCTCAAAAGAAATGATAGAAATTAAAATGCATGGAGCCGATGCGCTCAACAGAAATTAAAATGCATGGAGTCGATGCGCTCAAAAGAATTGACAGAAATTAAAATGCATGGAGCCGATGCGCTCAACAGAAATTAAAATGTATGGAGCCGATGTGCTCAACAGAATATAAAAAGACAGTGGGCAACTGAGTCCCGGAGTTTAAAGACAGGTGGGCTATTGTGCTCCCGAAAAACAGAGATTTAAAAAGATAAGATAGCTTGATCCAGAAAGATTTTTCTTTTCTCTCTTTTTTTTTGTTCTTTTTTTTTTAGTTTTATTAAAGGACCTTTGAACCAGCGGTGACTTTTGGAAAGCTTTAACTAATCAAAACCCTTGTTCACATGCTTTTGCTCGTTTGACCCGATAGCCTCGATTTTTACTTTCTTTCTTCTTCTTTTTTTTTCTTGATTCCTCTTTTCTCCTTGGCAACGAAATCCACTACTGTGTTGCAATCTATAGCTTGAGCTATTGAGATCTTTTAGTCCAAGTCAATCATTGAAAGATTTTTGTAGAATTGTCAAATCAAATTGTTAACCATAAATTTATTCTATTTGAGACATAACTTAATAAGTAAGCATGCATTCATGAATGGATAGAAATTCGTTGAATGAACAAACTTCTTTTTATTGCTTTGGTGATCAGATCATACATGAACTTTTAGTAAGACACATGCTTGAAAGATGAAATCCTAGGAACTATAGGAGGTTACAAAGGATAAGAAAAATTTGCCCCAGTATTAGTTCCTTGTTTCTCATTCAATTGATTCCCTGCAATGGCCTGATAACTCAACTATTGCCTCTGTGTGGTTACTTCCTTCAACACATCTTCTCCTCAGTCCTTCAAAAATAATTGCCCCAGTGTAGCCAATTGAAAGCGAACAAAATTGCCCCAGTGTAGTCAATCAAATGATGATAAGAATTGCCTCAGTTTGGTGAGCCCTTCAAAGAGTTTCATGCCAACTTTCTTTGAGATCTTGCCTATTTATTTGCCCTTACTTTTGCTCAGACCCGCACTTTTTCGGGTTTTCAAATTTCTAACGGGTCCTTCTTTTTTTTTGTTTTGTTTTTTTTTTATTTTATTTTGTTTTTTTTTTTTTTTTTTTTTTCGGCATAGAATCTCTTAACAACATCAGTGTTTACGGGTCTTGGCAATTCTTCTCCATCCATATTCTGCAAAATTAATGCTCCTCCTGAAAATGCTTACTTGACTATATATGGGCCTTCATAATTCGGAGCCCATTTTCCTCTGCCATCCTCTTGATTAGGGAGGATCTTCTTTAAAACCAAATCTCCTGAACAAAAGTCTCTGGGACGAACTTTCTTGTTAAAGGCTCTGGCCATTCTGCTTTGATATAATTGCCCATGGCAAATAGCTGTCAGTCTTTTCTCTTCTATCATATTCAACTGCTCATGTCAAGTCTTCACCCATTCAGATTCTTCCAACTCTGCCTCCATCAAGACCCTTAGAGAAGGAATCTCAATTTCTATAGGAGAGACGGCCTCCATCCCATATACCAAAGAGAAAGGTGTTGCCCCAGTGCTTGATCGTATATTAGTACGATACGCGTGCAAAGCATAGGGCAATATTTCGTGCCAGTCTTTGTAACTCACTACCATCTTGGCAATAATTTTCTTGACATTCTTATTTGCGGCTTCAACTGCACCATTCATCTGGGGCCTGTAAGGAGCTGAATTATGATGCTTGACTTTGAAACTCTCACAAAACTTTCGAATCTCAGCACTGTTGAGATTGGTGCCATTATCTTTTATTATCCTTTCTGGAATTCCATATCTGCAGACGATATCCCGCTTAAGGAATCTCAAAAACACCTTTTGAGTGATATTGGCATACGAGGAAGCTTTTACCCACTTGGTGAAATAATCAATCGCCACTAAAATGAAGCGATGACCATTGGAAGCTTTAGGATTAATGGGTCCAATGACATCTATTCCCCATATTGAGAAAGGCCATTGAGAGGCCAGATTGTGCAAGGGAAATGGAGGTGCATTTACTCGATCTACATATATCTGGCACTTCTGGCACTTTCGCACATATTCTATGCAGTCTGTTTCCATGGAGGACCAATAATAACCACTTCTGAGAATTTTTGTGCCATCATATGACCATTGGCATGATTTCCACAAATCCTTTCATGGACTTCGGACATGATTATGCGAGCTTCACGAGCATCCACGCATCTAAGCAAAGTGCCATCATGGTTTCTTTTGTATAAAATCTCTCCATTCAAGAAAAAGGCCATTGCCAGACGACGAATAGTCTTCTTGTTCACCTCATTTGCCCCAGTTGGGTATTCTCTATGTTGAATATACTGCTTGATATCATGATACCAAGGTTTACCATCTGGCTCCTCTTCCAGATTAGCACAATACGCAGGCTCACTGTGTGTCTTTACTTGGATAGGTTGAACATTATTGTGGACATCCAATTTGGTCATTACAGCCAAAGTGGCCAAGGCATCTGCAAACTGATTCTTGTCTCGAGTCAAATGGGAGAAGGTCACCTCCTCAAACTTCTCGATCAGCTGGGTTAGATACTTTTGATAAGGCACCAACTTCGAGTCCTTGGTTTGCCATTCACCGTTCACCTGATAAATGATAAGTGCTGAATCTCCAAATACATGCAGCTGTTTGATCCCCAAGTCAATTGCAACTTGTAAACCATTAGCACAGGCCTCATATTCTGCAACATTATTGGTGCATTCGAAATCAAGTTTGATAGCGACTGGATATTGCTTTCCAGTTGGTGAAACAACCACAGCTCCTATGCCACTACCATGCATGTTGACTGCCCCATCAAAATACATCTTCCAAATGGACTCATCCTCCTTCTCTTCTTCTCCTTCTACTGTCAAAATTTCTCCATTAGGGAATTCTGATGTTACTAGTTGCCCACCCTTAAAAGGGTTTTCAGCTAAATGATTAGCAATTGCACTTCCTTTGACGGATTTCCGAGTCATGTACTTGATGTCGAGTTCTGATAGTATCACCTGCCATTTTGAAACCCTTAATGAAACATGAGGGCTTTCAAATATATACTTCAGGGGGTCTATTCGGGAGATCAACCAAGTGGTGTAATACAACATGTATTGCCTTAACCGTTTTGAGGTCCATACCAGAGCACAACAAGTCTTTTCAATAGACATGTAACGGGCTTCACATTCATTGAATTTCTTACTCAGATAATAAATTGCCTGCTCCCTTTTCTCCGACTCATCATGCTGCCCCAACATCGCTCCCATTGAGGTTGGCAGTACGGTTAAGTACAATATCAGAGGCCGACCAGAGGTAGGTGGTACCAAAATAGGAGAATTCACTAGATAAGCCTTTATTTTGTCAAAAGCTCCTTGACATTCCTCATCCCATTTTCCTAGCTGGTGTTTCTTCAACAGTTTGAATATAGGCTCACAAGTACTGGTCAAGTTGGCGATGAATCGAGCAATGTAGTTAAGTCTTCTGAGGAAACTTCTCACTTCACGCTCTGTCTTAGGAGCAGGCATCTCCTGTATTGCTTTCACTTTATCTGGATCCACCTTTATTCTTTCTCTACTAACAATGAACCTGAGTAGCCTTCCCGTGGATGCTCCAAAAACACATTTAGCAGGGTTCAACCTCAGTTTGTACTTTCTGAGTCTTTCAAACAGCTTACGCAAAACTGCCACATGACTTTCTCCTTTTCTAGACTTGGCAACTATATCATTCACGTATACTTCAATTTCCTTATGCATCATGTCATGGAACAATGCAACCATAGCGCGTTGGTAAGTAGCCCCAGCATTCTTTAATTCAAACGGCATCACTGTGTAGCAAAATGTCCCCCAAGGAGTGATGAAAGTGGTTTTTTCTTTGTCATTGACATCCATGGGGATTTGATTGTACACTGAGTATCCGTCCATGAATGAAAGCATATGGTTCTTAGCAGCATTATCAACCAACACATCGATATGAGGGAGTGGGAAATTATCCTTCGGACTAGCCTTATTCAGATCCCTGTAGTCCACACACATTCGGACTTTCCCATCCTTCTTAGGCACAGGCACAATATTGGCTACCCATTCTGGGTGTCTTGACACTTCTACAAATCCTGCTTCTAGCTGCTTAGTCACCTCTTCCTTAATCTTCAGGGACATATCAGGATGCATCCTCCTTAACTTCTGCTTCTTTACCTCAACATCTGGATATAGTGGGATTTTATGAGATGCTATCTTCGAATCTAATCCAGCCATATCCCGATAAAACCAAGCAAAGACATCCATATACTCTTTGAAGAGTGCAATCATTTCTTCACATTCAGGATTGTTCACCATTTTCAACTCCTTTTTCTCTTCTTCTGTCCCCATGTTAATCACCTTGGCTTCCTCACCATTCAAGTCAAATTCCTTCTCGGAATACTCCAGTAATTTTTCAAAACTTTCAACAACTTTTCCTTCTTCATCAGATCCAGGGTCTTCTTCCTCAAACATCGCATGGGAAACAATTGATGAGTTTTCAAGGTCCCTTTCGTGAGGCGAACTTTCTATGAGACTCAGATCCCTAGAAGGTAATTTTCGTGGAGTTGGAAAAGCAGAATAGAGCGAGAATGATAAAAAGAAAGAAAAGAAAAACGAAAAACACAATATTATATGAAAGGAAAAAAATGATAAATGCAAGTGGACAAGTTAGAGTGCAACGAGGAGAAATATTGAATAATCATGCAAATTCATTAAGTTGATGTCTCAAACAGCACAAACATAAGCTCAAAACACAGCCAATCTTAAACATCAGCTTAGTACAAATATGACCAGATAATTACTTGGAAACAATCACATCAATCACTGGTTCGGACTGCCAGTTCTTCAGTGGCTTCTCATCAGCAGAAGGACGGATTGCCTTGCTTTCTTCTAGGTCTTCTTCATGCAACGCATTAACAGTGGGATTGTATTGGGAGCGAATGACTTCTCCAGACATGATTATCTCTGCCGGTGCTGGGAATGTTTCCCTCAGGTGGGGAATATTCATCATCTTGCCCCTGTCATTTTTCTTTCCGAGGGTCATGCTCCTTGTTCTATCTTCCAGGGATGCTTCATACCCTAACCCAAACTTGTCCCACTTTTCCCAGAAGGACACCGGCGACCGCGTACCTTGCAAATGTGAGCCCAAGCCTTTTCCTTCTTCATAACCATTACTTGCCATAATCCGGGCCACCACTTGATCCACACTTTGTGTCGGGGATTCATCCTTACTAACTCCAGTCTCAACTATTTCAAAACTATGCCATAAATTCTCTTCATCTTTCTCTGCACTTTCCACATACGGCACTGAAACTGGTTTTGACAACATGATCTCTTCCTCCCCATGTATGGTAATGATTGACCCATTTTCAATATATTTAACACTTTGATGCAGGGTTGAGGGAACAGCACCGGCAGCATGGATCCATGGTCTCCCCAAGAGCATTGTGTAACCAGGCTCAATGTTCATAACTTGGAACAATACCTGAAAATTGCTTGGACCAATCTCTAATGGCAACGTCACCTCTCCTAAAATGCTTCTCCTATTTCCATCAAAGGCCTGCACCACCATTTCTCGAGGTAACACTTCATCCTCACTTATTGATAATGAGGTTAGAGTCGACTTCGGTAGGATATTTAGTGCAGAACCTCTATCAATCAAGACCTTTGCAACCATATACCCTTTGTATTTAAGGGTTATGTGTAAGGCCCGTGGGTTTTTCTCAGACCGAGAGGTGATCTCTTCATCCATGAATGTGATCATGTTGACATGCTTTATCGGGTCCACCATGTTGACAACATTCTCAGGAGTAATATCGGTTTTGACATAAGCCTCATTTAGTACTCTTAGCAACGCCTTTCGATGTAACTCAGATGTCAAAATAAGTGACAGGAGGGATATCCTTGCTAGAGTCTTCTTCAACTGCTCCACCACATCGTACTCGCTTTGCTTCATTATCTTTAGGAACTCTTCTTCCTCTTCTTTCCCTCTCTCCTCTTCTCTTGCATTTTCCTCCTTTCTCCATTCTTTATCGTTCTTTTTCTTCTCTACCTCTATTGGGCCATAGCATCGCCCGCTCCTTGTTATTCCTCCTACCCCGACTATGTTAGTCACTAGGTCTCCCTCTTGATGTATTTCTGCCACTCGGGCATTCGAAGTCCCTTCCCCGACTCCCTTTATCTCCACCTTTATTTCATATCTCCAGTGCACTGCGCGGGTGTCATTACAAGTAAATGGTGTAGGCTTCTTGACCGTCAATACTACTTTCCCTGACGCCAAAGCTTGGTTGAGGGGTGGTACCTTAAGCACAAATCGTTCAATCACATGGACCTCTTCAGAGGAAGTTACCCCTGGTCTTGCTTGTATTACTCCCAATGTGAGCAACCTCTGGACTCGATTCTTAAAGTCCCAACAGTTCTCGATATCGTGTCCTGTTACCCCACAGTGGTAAACGCACCTGGGCTCTTCCTCATGCCTCTCTTCTTCTTTCACCGATGAGGCTGGTGAAGTGATAACATAACCCACTATCTTCAGTCCCTCAAATATTCGAATCATCGGCGTATGCAGGCTCATAACTTCTTTTGTTAAAGGTCCTTCCATCTCCATGGCATTCGCCTCATTCCTTCCACTATGGTTAGGGATTAGGTTGTTGACGATACTGGGTCCAGCCTCTTCTTGAATGTCAAGCTTCCCATAAGCAATAAGCTTCCTTACTGCAGTCTTGAAAGCCTCGCAATCTTCAATTGAATGTCCTGGGATATCCATGTGATATTTACAAGTCAAATTCGGGTTATACCACACTGGGAAGGGTGGTTCTAACGGACGTATAGGATTTCTTGAAATGAGGTGAGTATCGAACAACTTTTGGAACAGATCCGCATTTGAAATGGACAGTCTTGGGAAATGGGGTAGGTTTTGAGGACGAAAGCGACCTTGATTCTGAAAGTTTGGCCGAGGTTGTGGGTGATTTGGGTAGGTTTGTGGAGGTGCAGGTGGGTATCGGGTATAGGTTGGGCGAGCTGGCGTATATGGTTGTGGTGTGGGAACATTATTGATTTGGAATTGCGGAGTTGGGGTGATGTTTGCGGTAGGCATAGCTTGGTGGGGCGGGTAATAAGGAAGTGTAGGTGTTTGGTATGGAAGGTGAGGGTTAAGGTTATATGGTAGTTGGCGGCTTGAGTTTTGTGGGGAATATCGAGGTCTGAAGGTCTGCTAGCGTTGGACATAATTCACCTCGGGTTCCTTCTTTTTCAGCTGGAATCCCTTCTTGAAGGCAGTATTCTCCGTATTACTTACCGGTAACTTCCCAACTTTGGCCATAATCTCTATCCTTTCTTCCGCCATTATCAAGTCGGCAAAATCCTTATAGGCTGCCCCGACCATTGCCCCGATAAAAGGATTTCCCAAGGTTCCTAGGAAATACGAACACATCTCAGATAGTGTCAATGGGGGCTGAACTTGAGCTGCCAAAGCTCTCCACCTCTGTGCGTATTGTCTGAAAAGTTCATCACTTCCTTTCTGCATTGAGCTCAATTGTTCCCGGGTCGGAGTTGCATCCAGATTAAACTTGTATTGGTCCATGAATAGGTCGGCCAACTCTGTCCAACGAGAAATCTTAGAATGGTTTAATTGAAGATACCACTCCAAAGCAGGACTGTAAGACTCTCATGGAAAAAGCTAATCAGAACTTATCATCCCTGGACCAAACAGACCATCTTGGTTCCGTGAATCGATCAAATGAAATCGAGGGTTGCCACTTCCATCGTACTTGGCAAAATCAGAACCTTGAAGTCTTTAGGGATTATGACATCGGTGGTAGGGCACGCTTCTTCTATTCTCGAGGCCCATAAGCACTAGGGCCCTTGATTGCCTTGATCGTTCCTCCATTTTCTCCATCCACTCTTCCCTCATTCTGTCTTTCTCAGTCATGATGTGGCTATTCCCAGAGTGAGGTATTGTTGCTTGCCCGGTAATGGACACATGAGGTTGTTCCCAGGTAGGGCCAGCATAACCAGGAACTTCATTATGGGCCCCTTCCAAAGTGCGATACCCCTCCCCAATAGGCATGACAACCAGTGTCGTTTGAGGTGGCAGCTCATGGATCCCCCCAGTGATGCCTGAGGTAATAGCCGGGAAGGTCGGGGCGGTCATTGATGGCACATTTATATATGCTTCTACCCCATTTGTACATTTATTCCCGCTGATTAAGTGAAGAGACTCCCTCATGTCTTGCAATATTGCTTCCAACAGTACTTGGGCTTCCGACACCTCATTTATCCTCCCCGTCATTTCATCGACTTCTCTGCTCAAGTTCCTCCCCGTCTCCGGATTATTAGCAGTCATTCTGGTCCGAGATCTGGTATTGTGAACTCGGGTTTGATTGATATCTTCCTTCCTAGGCCGCGCAATGATTCCTGAATCAAATTGATTTATCAAAATAAAACAACGTTAAACAAATAAAAGGAAAGAAAAAGTTAGCGCTATTGTGAGGATGCTTGGTGATTATGGAAAGATTTGCACGGACATTCAATAGCAATGTAGGATCCCAAATTCTGCACTTCGGGTTCATCATCCCTTAGGCAGGAATATGGTTGACAGCGATCCCAAGGGAGTATTCTCTCCTCAATGGGTGCTATCTTCTTGGATATTCACATGCAATGCAGTTATCCCTTCACTGAATACTAGGCTTTCTATACTTTCGCTGAAGGACAAATCGTCTTAGGTCGAGAGCACAATTGACAGCCTATTCAAGAGGGCACTCACTCTTCACTGAATAATGTCCAGGTGAAAAACAATAAAATCAATGTTTGGAACAAAACACCGCAATTGATCATTCATATTCATTTCAAAATTCAATCAGTACAAGGTCTCAGACTCCTCAGAAGGCAACATAAACAACATTACATTAACAACTTGGTTTGTTTCTTCCTAAGACCTTTAGCAAGACCTCGATAATACTTCATGAACTCGACTATTTTTTGTGGTAGCCGTAACAATGGATTCAGTCGAATTTGAAGGTCTGCCTCTTCAAAATGATCAACTAGTTGCACAGCATGATATTGCACGCTGTCAGATATGTTCTCATATTTCGTCTTCCATTCTTCTTTTTCAGCCCTTTGATCTTGTGCTACTGATTGCCACACTTCTGCCCATTCTTCTTTTGCCTCACTAGTCTTTGGGCTTCGAGTCTCCACTGCTCATGGTCTCGCCCTAACTCTTGAATTTGCAGCTTCAAATGCTCATTCTTTAGGTTTGCTTTCACGAGTGCATCATGATATTTGGTAGCTAATGCTCGTCCTTGGTCAGAGCGGCCCTTTGCTTCAGTCAGAGCTTCTTGTAAGGCTTGCATTCTACGATCTTGTATCCTAGCATTCGCCTCCAACTTTCCTTTCTCTTGCAAAATCAACGTCATTGTCTCTTCCTGAGCGCTTATCTTTGCTCGCAATTCACGAACTTCTATTGTGGTCTTTTCAAATTCTGTCTCCTTTCCTTTCCTTGCCCTTTTTACTCGGCTTGGGGTTTCAACCATATCTGCACATGTGTCTTTTAAATATTCAACCTCATCAGCTAGCTTCTGGCATCGACTCTGGTGGATGACTACTTTTAACTCGGTGGCTTCCTTTTCTTGTTCCAAGACTTTCATTTGTGCTTTCAGTCTTTCCATCTCGGTGGCCATTTGAGGTATGATTTGAGGATGACCTTTATCATGTGAAACTGTCTGAGGGATACTATTTTGCACCCTTCCTACCTCTCTCCATTGTAGGTATTCAGGGGTACAGACCACCACATGCTTCCCTAGTTCCTTTGTTCCTGCCATATGAATATTCTTCCAAGCATCTCTGATCTCTTTTTCTCGCTTAGCAGTGCTTCCATCTTGCTGGTATAAGAAGTTGAACCCTTCAAGTTGCTTTTCGTTGGGCGCATATTGAGTCCATCGGAGTTGTCTAAGCACAAGAATTGGCGCGTATGATACACCGCCTCTAAGACTCATCAAGGGAACATTAGGAAAGTCACCACAGCTGAAAACTACCTCTTCTCCATGATACCATGGGCATACCCATTTAAAAGAATCTGGCCCCATCCTCATGAACTGATTTTTCCATTCATAAGCTTTTTGTTGCTTCACTGGTATGCGACCAAAATTCCTTAACGGGTCAGGTAAGAGTCCCAGGCGATTGTGCACATCCATGTGTGTCATGATCCAAACATACAACATGTGTGTACAACATCGAATCTTTCCACCACCCTTTCGATGACAGATTTCCATGGTCAAGGAAGTATCAGCAAGAATAGCAGGGACTGGATTCACTTTATGCCTCTCAAACTTGAAGAATACGTCCATTGCTGCTTGATCTACCATATCTGAGGTAAATGGGAATAACACTAACCCAAAGATGGTTAAGGCCAGTGTTTTGTTGAAGAAATCCCACTTTCCTTGTTGCACTAGATACTGAAGATGTACTTCGAGGTAGCTTTTCTTCAAGCCTTCTGTTCCTCCCCTTTTTTCCATGCCCAATTGACTTGTTTAAGCCCCTATCAGTTCTGCTATCTTCCCTATTGCTACATAATACCCTCCGTAAAGATAAACATTTGGGTGCTTGCTCATTGGGAGTCTTAACATGATAGCGTACTCTTCAATGGTCGGTGTAATATCTAGGTCAGGCAACTCGAAACATTTCAGCTACTGGTTCCAAAATTGAGCTAGGCCACTCAAAACAGGCTCTTCAACTGTGATGCGCAATAAATCCAGGATCTGCCCATAACTACTCGAAAACTCGATCGAGCTTCAGAGTCATCTGTTGAGTAATGTCTCTCACATGCCTCAGATCACTGCCATTAACTGCAATCTTCATGTTCCTTTTGTGGTCAACTGCATTGCTTGTGTTTTGCCCATGACACCTTTCCTCCATCCTTTGCTATTGATAAGTACCAATCTTTCCACTTTACCAAGTAAACTCACCGTACAATACTAAAAAAAAAAAAGTGTAAGCATGCCAGAAAAAGAATGGTGCACTCTAAGGGTGCCTCTTATCGAGGTAACTCTAGAGAATGTATCCTAACAATTTACATGGAGAAACCCTTATAGGGTTGTAAACCCAAAGGATAATGCATGACATGCAAATACATTTTTTTTGCTAAAAGGGTTCTGACAATGCAAGATGAGATATCCCCTCTCTTTTTCTTCTTATGCAATGAATGCCATGAGAATGCAAGGTATTATTTTTTTTGAAATGCAATGTCATGAAATGCAAGCAATGAATAGCTTTTTTTCTTTTTTCTTTTTATTTTTTTCTTTTTTTTATGCAAGAATGAATGATATAAGAAACAGATAAATAAAGAAGAAGAAGTACGCTCCCTTTTGTGCCCTAGTCAGGTGGAACCTAAGATTTGGCAGTCATTATGTTCAATCTATCAGTGCAAGATTTTTGGGACAGGTCTAAACTTCTAAAAAGTCATGGTTCCCAGATTGCCCTTATCTCGAAAGACAAAGACCCAAATCATGAATTAATCACAAGTAGGGATAAACCCTCTCAATATAATTAGTTCATGATATTAGTAACAATCTGAGTGGTGTCTCAACAAATGTCAAGTGAGCATAAAGCCCCTCAATAACAAAAGTCGAGACTCCTCCTATTCCTCGGCTTCGCACAGACTCAGGTATAGAGCCCAAAAAGTGTGTGAGGTAAGTGATAGTGATGTGTGTGAGGGAGCATACAAACCTGTATAAAAATTTAAAAAGATAAAACTACCCCCCAACCTGCAAAAACATATATACAATAGCCAGGCAGCAATTATCTATCCTAGGGTTTCAACAATTATGCACAACATATTTACAGGTAACAATATACATAAGATAATGCCATCATATATTTACATAGAACAAAATAAAATCCATGTACAAACAAAAAGAAAAACAAAAATAAGGATAAAAAGGGTAAAATAAATAAACAAAAATTATTAATAATTTGCACAACTAACAACAACAGGCCTGACTCTCCAAATTTCCCCAGTGGAGTAGCCATCTGTCGCAACCGAGATCACGGCGAAAAATAGCAACTCATAGGATTTAACAAAATGAAATGGGAAATGGAAAATGGAGTCGCCACCAATTTGATTTTAATTAGGAAAAAATTGGAAAATCTTTCTTTGAAAATGGTCTTTGGAACCAGATTGGATTCGGGAGTCGGTTATGGATAGGGAAGGGCAGAAACTTAATCCCACAAAGACTTCCTAACACCCGTTCTAAAACGGTACCTTAAGTTAATTGTGCAAATTATTAACAATCTTTAAAAATATTTATTTTACCCCTTTTTGCAAAACATTGTAACTATTTATAAAAGGAAAACCATAAAATTATGAAAATTTAAATTTGGCTTGACGGAATATGAGTCCCGCTCCTACGTATCCCCTGGTGCAATGGGGAACTCAAAGTTACATAGTTCTTTATAAAATAAGTATGGGTTGATTGATTTTTAATTAAAAAAAACTTTTATTTGAAAACATATTTATTCTTGCACAGGGTTTAAGTTAGCACCAGACTACTCAATAAACCCTTATGATCCAAAAGATAATGAAGATAGCATTCACTATTCAATCATCATCAGTGGTCATTGCATGGATTAAAAGATTTTTTTTATTTTATTCTTTTACCCTTCTTTTTTTTTTTACCAAAAATGTATCATTATTGCCTTAATATGAAATGGACAGCAGCCCACGTGAATCAAACTCAAACCCCAAAAGACAGTCAACAATTCAATTTACTAGAAAAAGAGTTTGGAGACTTGGGTAGCAGTAACAGAGCACACCCCAGGGGACGTTTGGTGAGGGATTTGGACCCTAAGGTTCGACGGTCGGTTTGAGGAGATGGGGTGGTTCTGTTTTGGGGTTCGACAATCGATTGGAGGAGATGGTGGGATGGTTCTGTTTTGGGGTTCGACGGTCGATTGGAGGATATGGTGGGATGGTTCTGTTTTAGGGTTCGACGGTCGGTTGGAGGATATGATGGTTTGTGAAGCTGGTCGGTGAAGGTCACAAT
Source organism: Ormosia semicastrata (assembly GCA_029884595.1). Classification (NCBI taxonomy): domain Eukaryota; kingdom Viridiplantae; phylum Streptophyta; class Magnoliopsida; order Fabales; family Fabaceae; genus Ormosia; species Ormosia semicastrata. The sequence continues at coordinate 49,550,029 of JAQQTO010000056.1, read as the reverse complement.
GGTATGGTTCGACGGTCGGTAGAGGGGGTATAATGGTGTTTGCGAAGTTGGTCGAAGGTCACGGTGGTGCGGTTCGACGGTCGATGGGGAGGATGTGATGGTTTGAGATTCGACGGTTAAGTGAAGAGGATTTGGTTCTATTTTGGGGTTCGACGGTCGGTTGGAGGTGAAGATGGGATGGTTTTGTTTTGGGGTTTGACGGTCGGTTGAAGGTGAAGATGGGATGGTTTGGGTGATGGGGGTTGTGGAGGCTTGGAAGATGTTGAGTGTTTTTGGAGGTGAAGAGGTAGTGATCTGATTTGACATTCAACGGTCCGTGAAAAGGACGTTATGGAGTTTGGGTCACGGTTGGGGGTTCGACGGTCGGGTATAGGTTGGGTTTGAGAGGTGATTTCACATAGTGGGTGGTTGAAGGATGGTGGTGCGGGTTCACAGTAATAATGAGAGGGGATGGTGAAGGTTGATATATGGGGATTCGATGGTCGGTGGAGAGGGTATGAGGGCTATTTGGAGGTTACAGCTGATGGATTTGTGGTTTCGGTTTGGAGGTTTGGGAGGTAGGTGATCTGGCTTCTTGGGGTTTGACGGTCGGTGAAGAGAATGATATGACTTTTGGATTTCGACGGTCGGTGAAGGGAAGGATATGGCTTTTTGGATTTCGACGATCGGTGAAGGGAAGGATATGGCTTTTTGGATTTCGACGGTTGGTTGAAGATATGATGGATCTGGTGTTGTTTACGTGTGCATGGGTTGATGGAAGGTGGATGGAACTTGTTTGGATGAGATTTCACGGGGATGAGTATGATGGTTGTTGGTTCGACGGTCGGTGCGAGAGGATTCAAGGGTCCGACGGGCCGGTTGGTTGAAGGTTATGGTTGGAGAGTGGACATTGGGTTTCGGTCAGGGAGGATTGAGTGGACATGTAGTATTCATTTCAGGTTGGGTGTGATGTGTGTGAAACAACATCATGTTTTGTTCTTGTTTTGCATGCATTTTGTAGGCATTTTAAGCATTTTAGTTTCCCTTTTTAGTTAGTTTTTCCCTTAGTTCAGGTAACTACGGTGTTTTTGGTGTCCTTGTGCAGGATTGATGCTGATTTGACCTTGGATTGAATGGAATGCTAACATGTTTGAAGTTGGAGCTTAATGGATAGCAATAAAGGTGCAAAAAGGCCATTCCAGAGAGATCCACGGCCTGCCCGTGGATAAAACCACGGCCATGGATCGAGGGGCAACTTTAAGAAGGAAAAAGGGAATTCCAGGGGAGTTCCACGGCTTGTCGTGGAACCATCCACGGTCGTGGAACTCAAAGGACACAGGATGGGTTTCGGAAGAGACATCCACGGCCTGGCCGTGGAACCATCCACGGCCGTGGATCGCAAAGTCTTGCACGAGCTTTTATGTTTTCTTTTTATTTCTTTTGGGGGCTTTTTAGCCAATTAAAAACCCTAGGCTTATAAATGGGGGTTCTGAATACAATGTAGGGGCTAATTTTGGTTTTGGGAGAGGCATATTGGAGGCTTTGGCTTTTGTTCTTGATCTTTCTTCCCTCTTCTCTCTTGGATTACGGGTTTGGATGTTCTTAAACAATGTTTTCTGATTCCTTCTTCTCTATGTCTGAGTAGTTTCCTTGTTTCTAGGATTGAGCAATGCCCTTTGATACTTTGATAATGAATAATTGACGTTGTTTCCCCTTTTATTGATCTTGAATGTTCTTTGATTCAATTCTTATTGCTCTTATTCATGTGAATTTTCTGGCCATTTATTTGCATCTCATAGGCATTTAGGGACGTACTGAGAGGTGAACCTAAGTGTTGGAACCATAAAAATTGAACTTAAGGTCTAAATCACGAGAGTAGTTTTAGCCTTTCGAGGATTCAATAAATTACCACAAAGCGTAATGGGTTCAATTTAAATTCAATTACCACGAGAGTAGGAATTGGTTTAATTGGGCACGGATCTTGTATCTTGAGAAAGAACATTAACTAATTTAGGGTAATTCACCTTCAATTGAATTTCAGATTTAATAAAAGGGTTGTCAATTAGGATTTATCTTGTATCATTGTGGTATCCCAATCTTGGAAGCTTTCTTTAATCTGAAAACCCCTTTTTTGATAACTTGCTATCTTTGTTCTGAATTCTGTTTTCTTGATTTTTATTTAATTATTTTGTTACTACGTTCTTCTTTATCAACAATCATATTTCCTTTTGTTTAACTTAATTGAATTAATTAATTAATTGGTATTCATATACACAGTCCCTGTGGATTCGATCTTTTTATTACTTGACGACGAAACCGTACACTTGCGGATTTCACGCATCAGGGTGCAGAGGGATTCAGGGGTTGTGTGCAAGTGAGAATAGCTAGCAGAAATGAGCTACATGACATAAATGAAGAATGTTACCTGTGGAGTTCAAGGTGGAGCAGTTGAAGTGAATGTTATTCCTCAGCAAGGCTCCTGTCTCCTTCTTGTTCCCTTCTCTCTGTTTCCCTTGTGATGGCTGTGCTCTTGGAATTTTATGGTGATAAAGGATTGATAAAGACGATGGTCACGGTGGAGAATGTGTGGAGGTGCTGTTTTTGGTGATGAAGGTGGTAAAATGGAAGGTGTTTTCTGGTTCGATTTTGGGTGATAGGAAGGTGAGAGAAGGTGGTTTAGTGCTGGGTGGTCAGAGGTTGATAGAGATCATCAAGGGTGGAGTGGTGGTTCTGGTTCTTGAAGATGAATAGAAGTGAAAAATGCGGTTCTCCCCTTTTTTCTGATGCTCCTCTCTTTTAAATATCCCTCTTTTTCATCATTTCCCCCCTGACAATTTCTTCTCTTTTTTTCTTTTTACGTCAACCTCCCTACGTTGAGCCCCCCATCTCCTCCTCTCTCAGAACCTTTTTTTCTTTCTTTCCATCCTTTCACCTTTTTCTTACTTGTTTGCCTTAAGGCATTTAATGCAATTCTTACTTTACGTGTGCAGGCAACAGGCATTAAATGCATTGCCAATTTCCCCTTCTTTTTTTTTTAAAAAATGAGATCAGCATCCTTTCCCTTTTTTTTTCACTTCTCATTTTTCTCTTTTTTTTTGTTTTTTTTTTTTTTGGCAGCCCGGTCAAAATTGAGTGTTCACAATGCATGAAACTGTAGGACAATCAGGGTCTTTATATTTTAACGCATTATTATTTTGAACAATGGAGCTTACCTGTTCAGTCAAAAAGATATTTTTTTCACATTATATTTCCTTTTAATAGTGCACAAATCCTTCAAAAAATTGGCACAATAAGGAATCTGTTTGATAACATCTAACAAAGGAATATTAACCTTCACTTGTTTAAGTATTTCAAAAACTTCACTGCTATGGTTCACTTTACTTGAATTGTTTAATGCTTGAGGATATGAGGGTGAAGGCGAGGGTTTAGTCTCCTTTTGGCCAAGTGGCTTATCAACTCCTTCTTCATCTTTGAGACTTGATTCATCATCTTTCTCACACAATTTAGGAATTTATTTTTTAACAATCTTTCCACTCCTAAGAGTTATCACTAACTTGACTTGATCTATTTGTTGGCTTTCTGAACTCTCCTCATTTAGGTTGTACTAACCCTTGGGATTTGGTTGAGGTTGAGAGAGAAACTTTCCTTTATTGTGAATGGTGAGTGCAGAAGTAAGTTTGGCAAGAGTGTCTTTTATGTCAATCATGGCTTGAGTGTTTTGATTATTAATGGCCTCTTACTTTTCCATGAATGTATGCAATGTTCCTTCAAGGTTTTTCCTATATGGTAGGACATAGGGTGCATATCCGTGAGAATTTTGAGAGTCTTGCTATACCTGAGAAGGTGGTGGTTGCATAAATTGTGCCTGATTGTTAGTCCTCTAACTAAAGTTCGGGTGATTTCTCCATCCCGGATTGTATGTATTTGAAAAAGAAGAAGTGAATGATTTTTTTAGAATTGTTCATTGCATTTACTTACTCATGCACAACTTCTTTAAAAATAGAAATTTTTGGATATTCATTTATTGAGTGTCCTAATTCATCACAAATGCTACAAATTTCTTTATTTTGCACATATTTGATTTCTTTTACCTTCCCTGATTCCATGGTTTTAACATTTCTAGCCAAACTAGAAAATCTAGCATTTAGATCGTCTTCTTGACTAAGATGATCTTTTCCTTTACTAGTATTTGCAAGGTTATATCTAATTGAATTTTTAGAAGGATTAGTACCATGTCAAGATTGAGAATTTTTAGCCAAATGGTCTAAATAGTCTAAAGCTTCTTCAGGTTCTTTATCAAGAAACTCACCATTGCACATCGTTTCCATAAATTATTTAGTTTCAGGTGTTAATCCTTCATAAAAGAAGCTTATAGTGCGCCATTTTTCAAAATCATGATGTGGGCAATAATTCAACAAATCTTTAAAACGTTTCCAACTTTGAAAATATACTTCATTTGAATTTTGGGAAAAAATTTGGATTTATCTTTTCAAAGTATTGGTTTTATGTGTTGGGAAAAATTTTCTTTAAAAACTCACCTTGCATTTCTTGCCTTGTGCCAATTGATCTTGTTTTCAAAGTGTTAAGCCAAGTTTTTGCTTTATCTTTCAAAGAAAAAGGAAACAATTTAAGCTTAACAATCTCTTCAATGCAAGTTTGGTCATTAAAAGCGGTACATACTTCCTCAAATTCTTTTAGATGTAAATATGGGCTTTTATATTCTAAACCATAGAAATTAGGAAGTAATGAAATCATACCTAGTTTAAATCTAAAATTGTTAGCATTTAGTGCAAAGATAAAACATGATGGACTAGAATTTCGAGATGGTTGCAAATACTCACGCATGGTTCGCAAATGTTGATTTTCATGTTCATCATGCACACTTTTATTTTCAGCCATTGTGTTTAATATATGTGATTGTGATTCAAACAAATCAATATGTAAAGTACCAGGATTAATTTTAACCAAACGACCAAAATTTAAATCACGATACCAATTAAGCATAAACAAGTAACTTAAAATAGAAAAGAAAATGTACAAGTAGGTGGTATAAACCTATCGTTAAATATATTAACAAGGGTGTGGTATAAACCAACTACCATATATATATTAACACGTAGTTAATAAATATTAACCAGGGTGTGGTATAAACCAGCTACCAAATATATATTCACAAAGGTGTGGTATATACCAACCACCAAATAAATTAATAAGCTGATGAATTAAAAAATTAGTAAGAAGATAAATTAAAAAGTTAGTTAGCAGGTAAAGTAAAAAGTTAGATGGCTGATAAAGTAAAAAGTTGGATAGTTAGTAAGTTAGTAAGTAATAAAATTAAAAGGTTAGTAGGTTAGTAAGTTAGAAAGTTAGAAAATAAAGTGCAGAAAGTAAACTTAAAATACGAAAATTGGATAGAGGCAGAGCCCTACCAGAGCTGGTGAAGGAGGAAGAATAGAAGAGTCAAGATTAAGATATTATTAGAACATAAAGTAAAAACTAGAGAACTAGCAAGCCAATTTTTTTTTCAATGAGAGAGAAGAGAAGAAGAAAAATTATTTAATTAATAATTAAATATTACAGAGGGAGAAGGGAGAGTTTCTCTCACTAAATTAGTACGTTAATATGTACAAAGAAAAAAAATTAAAGGAGTAGAAATATATATATATATATATATATATATATATATATATATATTACACAATAAATTTGTTCTTCAGATCAAGTCCCCAGCAACGGCGCCAAAAACTTTATGCAGACTAAAAGTTACAAACCCAAGTGTAGGTTGTATCAAGTAATAAATTCTCGAGAGTCTGAGGTTAATCCATATGAAATTGATGAAGAAAAATTCTTTGACGTTAGGAAAATATTTTGTCACAACAATAAAGGTAATAAAACTTAGTCAAAAATAAAAAAAATTTACTTGGATTAGGAGATCCACTCTTGATAAGTAAATTAAGGACAATATTAATTTTTTTATAACTCAATTAGAATCCACGTACAATGGAGGTTCCAATCGAAAAATACAACATTCAAAGTTTATTTAAGATTATATACGTAATTATATTATGGTTCCTTTAATTATATATTAACACCACCACTTATAAATGGGCTCAAGCATTCATTATGTCAACCTCTTGTCTACAATGAATCAAGATCTCCACTTTACAAGGAGGGTTTCTAAATTGATTCGAAACGAAATATAACACATATAATGACCACTTGAAAATATATCACTCAAACACAAGAAAGAAATTAATCTAACCTTAACTTATTACCAAAAGTTTACCCTTTCACCTAAGTAAAATGAAAATTAGTTATTCATAGAGAAGAGGAAAGAACTTCAATTTAGAACAAAAGAAAACTACTACAAGAAAAACAAGTAACACAATATCATGATCCTGATATCTAATACCAAGATTCCCCAAATGATCAGCCAAGACTCCCTTTTATAGAAGATTAGGGATACAAAATGACAAGGGGCTGATTTATGAGTGAGTGGATGAGTGAAAAATGAGTAAAAATGCCAAATGACTTTTGATGAGTGAAAAATTATTGAGATTCTTTATCTCTGAAATCATTCAGTGCTGAACTCATTGCATTTATCATTTTATCACCAAGTGGTCTTCATGAAAGTTGTAAGCTTTTGTCTTCGCTTTCAAATGTCATTTTCAGCCCAAAATCATTCCTACAACTCGAGATATGGTCTAATTAATGCACACTGCTCAAGCCCAGCTACAACTCCTCTATTTTGACTTACAAGCCCAATATGACCTTTAAGCAATCCGAATTGAGTCTTGTATTTTTCATGAAAGTTGTAGATATGGGTCTTAACTTTCATATACCAAAATTGTAGCCCAATTGAGTTCTTATAACCCGAGTTATGCTCTGATTACTGCATATTATTTAGGTTCCAATCACAACTCATATTCTGAATTCCAAGCCTAATTAGTTCCACTAGATGTCCAATTATAACCTAGAGCTCTTCATGATAGTTGTAGATCTCTCTCTTATATTTTCTACAAGGTAAAATACATAATTATTAGCATTTAGAACTCAAGATATGAGCAAAATATAGAAACAGTGTAAGACGTAAATCATGCTAAAAAAATTAATTAAGTCCAATTTGAGTCCAAACTTATAAAACATAACCAAGCTCAATCAATTAAGTACATGGAGAGTGTAAATGACCAAAAATGAGATTTTATTAATGTATAAAATATTTGATTATCAATATTCTTTTAGTTGTAAGTAGTAATTCTTATACTGGTTGTAAACTTATTGCTGATGTTGGTTGTTGATTTATTCTTTGTGAAAGGATAACTATTGGTTTTGAAATACTTAATTGAGAAATTGTAATTTCTCAGCTCGATTGTGTTTTTCTATAAATCCAAGTGGAAGTATTTCAAAAGGAAAGAGAAAGGCGTATGAAGACGCGTAGTATAAATGCCCTTTTAGGCTGAGCTTGTATTTCTTTAGTTGTTTTGGTAGTTTAAAACTATGTATGATTGTATACCCTTTGAGGCTGTGATGTATATATATATATATAACTTTTGTTATTGTGGCTCTCCATATTACTCATTGTGTATGAATGATATGGATTTAGTTTAGTTGATGTAGATTAGTAGTAGCATGGCCAGTACTAGGTTATCCTTTTATATGACGATATATCTGGATAGCAAATATTGAGCGGTTATATTTTGGTATTAGAGCAGTTCATCCTGTTGAGTCAGGATATAGACTGACTATGCTTATGCATGTGTAGTGATGGTTATGTATTTCTTACCTCTTACATGTGATTGTTTGAGTGGAATTTCATGATTTGCCTTCGATATGACTATTTTAGCTATTGTTTACATGGTTACATGATATTGAGCCTATCTAACTTAATATGTAATATTCTATGTTTACAGGAAACTATGGTAGCACAAGGGCGACCACATGGAAGCAGAAACAAGAATTCTGAGATGGAATGCCTTGATATGGCCACAGCTTTTATGGCAATGGCCCATGCCATGAGGCATCATATAAAGTAGGCAGTTGTTTTTGCCAATGCAATGAGAGAGCAAGCAGCAGTAACTACAAGAGTGCTAGAGAGGATGGTACCTCAGCAACAAGTACCACCACTAGTACCACCACCACCAGCACAGGAGGTACCAGTCGGGAGAAATTAGAATTTTTTTGATATTTCAGAGTTCAGAAAGATGAATCCTCCGATTTTCAAAGGCGAATGTGATCCGGTTAAAGCGGAAAAGTGGTTGATCGAGTTAGAGAAGATCTATGAGGTCATAGTTTGCTCAGACGAGCAAAGAGTTTCCTTTGCTTCCTTTGTGTTGGGAGGGGAAGCAAAGCAGTGGTGGAGAAGTGCTAGGAGATTGCTAGAAATAGCAGGGACTTTGGTTACATAGGAAGTATTTAAGGATAACTTTTTGGAGAAATACTTTCCCAGGAGTCTGCAAAATGATAAAGAGATGGAGTTCCTTAGTCTTCATCAAAAGGACCTAAAAATTGGACAATATGAAGTGAAATTTCATGAGTTATCCAAGTTTTCTACTCAGTTTAGACTTAATCCGAATGAGAATTGGAAATGTGTCAAGTTTGAGTCTGGACTAAGAGGGAATGTAAGAAGGGCTGTGAGACCTTTAAGAATCAAGGATTTTCCATCCTTGGTGAATAAGTGCAGGATTATAGAGTCTAATAATCTCCAACTTCAATCGGAGCGAAGACTGCAAGGCCTACAGAAGAAGAGAAAGTCGGATGATGGATCTGGAAAAGTGTTTCTAAATCCAGTCACCCACAAGTTAAAGGTGTGCGAGTTCAAGTGGAGAATGTGGAGCTTGAATGCTCTAAGTGCGAAAGACCACATGGTGACAAACCTTGTGCGGTTTGCTATGTGTGTGGTCAACTGGGACATTTTGCGTGGAAATATCCGCGCAAACAAGGTGATACACCCAGTTCTAGACCACAAGCTCAGGGAAGGGTGTATATTCTGAGAAAGGATGAAGAAGTGCAACCTTCTGACCATAAGTCAGGTAACTTATGAATATGAGTTTATGTTTGTTTGATATCTCAGAATTGTTGGTTTAGATAGACTAAATTTTGGGGACAAAATTCTAAAATGGAGGGGAGTAATGTAAAACCTGTGAAAACATGTTAGACTTGTATATAGTTATAAAGGTAGCTTATTATTAGTTTGGCATGTTTGTTAATTTTTTGTGATCGTATGAGCATGTTTAGTCACTTTGTTGTAGCTCTTTATGTGGAAAATAGTTTTTTTTTGCCCGAATTTGACTTAAACTGCTTAGTTAATGGAAATAAGTATAGAGAACTTGTTTCTAGGTCACAAATGTGTGGAAGTAGTGTGGTTAAAGTTTAAGGTTAATTGGAGTTAGTTTAGCATTTTTAAGCATACTAGGTGTGTGTTTTAGTGTCGGATTGACCCCAAGCTGATATGAAAATATCAACTTTTGGTGAAAGAGAATTTTTAATGAATCTTAGGATTTATTTTGAATTTGTTAGAAGTTAGGAACCTAGATTTAGTGAAATATAAGTATTCTTAGGAGATCGGGATATATCACTTGACCACTTAAGTGACCAAAGTCACTCACGACTGCCTTGTTATTTAAAGGCATGCGATGAGATATTTCATCTCATTTTCACTCTTTTAACTCTCTTCTTTCACGGACGCAACTACCAAGGGAGAGACAAAGGAAAGCCAATCCAATAAGGAGGAAGAGGAGGATAGGAAAAGGAAGGGGAAAGCTAAGGCTTCATCATCCTCACCATCTTTGATCCAAGAGGTTGGGGTTTGTGCTTCTTTCATCCTCTTTTCCCACTTTTACCATTTATGCATTTGTGAGGTATAATAGATTAAATTGGTTTCTAGAGGTGTTTGAGGTGTTTTTCTTTCTTGATTAAGTTCCCTTGGTTGTTTAGGACTTATGCATGCAATAGGTTTGTGTTAGAAACCTAGAATTTGATATTTGAACCTTAAACCTAAAAGTGAGAAAAGTTAAGTTTTGATTTGTGGTTTTGATCATAGAATCCAAATTAGAGGTTTTTGTTGGTGATTAATGATTCCTATATGTTAGTAAACTTGTTAGAGACCTTAAATCACCTAGAAACTGAATTGGAGAGGCAAAAATCCTTGAATTGTTCCAATGGAACAGTACCTAGATTCTACAAAATTCTGCAAAATCCATGTTCTGCTTCTCGCACCGCGGTGCAAGGCATGGCATGCCGCAGCATGCGAGTGATGCACCTCTAGTAGATGGAACCCGAGAGCAAGGCGCTACTTTGCTTTCCAAAACAGGAGTTTCATCCAAAGTTCTTAAGCCATCTGAAGGGTCAGCGGTTGAAAGTAATTATGCACCAAGGCCATTATCACGTATGCAAATTATTTGAGGAATTATGCAACTAAGTTATATTCACATTGTGGTCATAAGATCTTCTTTGGGACATTTTTTGGTAGTGAAACAGTTAGCATAGATTGCTACCTCAACCTTGTGCATGACTTGGGTAAATCTTGTCATGATAGCTTGACAAAATACATTTTAATAACATCACCAACTTTCAAAGAAAAAGGAATCCAAATTTTACAAAGGAATAACCAAATTTGGAATGATTGTAACCGCCCTTCATCCCATCTTGATGAAGCTAAGTTTAACAATTTGTGCTTTTATCATATTATATTATTTGTAATAAGAACTTAATGTGCTTCATTTCTAATCATGTAAAATTTTCTTTAAACTAAACTATTATTGCATTGAATTTCAACTATTCACTTATTGATTTATATAATATGTGTTAGTCAAGATTTGGTAACAAAATTATCTAACATAAAATAAATAGGAGAGAAAAATATATATTATTATAAAAACTTACATAGATATATAATCATTCACATGCATGTTTTATTTTTTTAAACATTTTATTTTGTCTTTTTTAATAATTACATCACATGAATGTTAATCTAGTCTAATTTATATTCATACTAAAATAAATTTATACAAATTATTTTGTAATTGTAAGCAATAATCCAATACCACAAGTAGATGTGAGAATAGAACATGGGACCTATGCCATAACTTATTTAACAAACAAACGAGGCTTAAATTTTTAAAAATATCAATTTAACTATATAAGTTAAAAAAATGCTACCAACAAATTCTTTTTTACACTTACTCAACTATTAAGCCACCTCACAAACTTTTTATACATTGCAACTTGTTTACTCATAATCCAGTTTAAACAAATTACTAATATATTTATTTTTTATACTTTTTCAGTGAGCTCTACTTTCTCCCTTACTCCCTCATCTTCTTTCTTTAGAAAACTTCATCTTCTCCTGGAACCTTAGAAGCCTCAACACCTAGAAAATTATACCCACCATCACTTCCAAAGCAACGCCCATCACACTCATAAATACACACACACATACTTCACCAAGCAACCACGAAAAAGGCCAAGAAAGCGTTTCCAATGGAATTTTCCAAACCCCCTTCAAAAGATAAGCAGTTCTCCAAGCATAAATGGCAATTAAAAATTGATGCAGCCACTTTGATCACGATGTTGTTGTTACTGGGTTTTCATTTGGAGTCAAATAACAGAAAAGGTCCTATTATGCTCAATAAGTCGTCGTATTATACTGTGGTTGTGGATTGTGGAAGAAGGACTGAGACAAGGTGAATGTGTATAAGTGGATGGTAGGGGGTTTAAGCAACGGAAACTTGCCAACTTTGATGTATTTGTATCATAATATTACAACCAGAAGTTCACTTTAGAAAACTTATCAATATCACTGTGGTGGTGTGCTCTATGGTCTCATATGGGCCAAGATTTTTTTTTTTTAATATGGGTTAAAATTTTACAAACTCAAAATTTTCACTTCTAATTTTTTCTTTTTAATTTTCACCTCTAATTTTAAAATTAAATGTAAAATTTTCACATCTAATTTCTTTAAAATACCACCACCTATGGCAGCACCTCAAAAAGCTTGAAAGATCCACTCAATGTCATTAGAGAAGATAGTTTCAAATTGTATATTTTATTAGAGCAAGTTTGAGTTTATGAAATGTATGAGGATTGTCCTGAACTGTTGAAGAAATTAATTCAAGTGCGTTGGATGAAGCTATAAAGTTTAAAATATTATTTTTTTCATTCGTTCAATTAAAATATATTTAATTTAATTTAATTTATTTATAAAATTATTTTATATACTATAAAAATAATATATTCACATTTAAAATAATTTAATATTTTTTTATATTAATATATAATATAAATATAATATATATATTTTAATGTATATAAAATATTTTCCAAAAAATGTTGGAGAGAGAAGTTAAGGATGAAGATGAAGTCATGTGTGAGAGAAAAAGTGAACCCACTAAAAAGTATAAAACAAATGCTTAAAAATAAAAACGGAGTGGTCATGAAGCCGAGGTTACAAATTACAATTGCATTTTAAATAAAATGTAGGAGGTGACTCATTAATTAAGTAAATGTGAAAAATATATATATTTAAGAGTATATTAATAATATTTTTCATGTAAATTAATATTTAAATTTTAAAAAAATATTTAATCTATGTTTACTAAACTGATATATTTATTTATTATTTATATATATAATTAAACATTTATAATATTTTTATAATTAATTAATTATATATAAATATAATATATTTATTTTATACATAATATAATTTTTTTAAGGTTATAACTATTTTAAAATTAAAAAAAATTGTTTTATTTCTTATATAAAAATCTTCATATAATATAAATCATTAAATAGATTTTTTAATAAAGTCAAACAATAAAAACATCTAAAATTTTATATTGAAAAAATATATTTATAATAATTATCTAATAAAAACGTGTACCCATTTTTCCTTGTTTTCTGTTTTTTTTTTCGGAAAAAAGAAAACGTGCTACACATTTCATTTAACAAAAACTAGTATTTTTTGTTTTTTGGTACTTAAAACTAGTATTATTTGAATTGAGAGTTTAATTGCAACCAGCACAAACGAATAGAAGGTTCACTTGATTCTTGTGAGATGGATTGGAAGCTGATGTATCTATTCATTTGCTGTGTTTTCCAAACCCCAAATAAGAAAAAAAAAAAAAAGGAATCCCATTTTCTCTCTGTTCCTCTCTGTTTTAGATGATTTTTCACCCAAAAATTTGTGCTTTTTGGTGTTTTCAAGACTTTTGCCCTGACGGGTAGTAAGAACATTTTCCTATTCTCTCGGTTCCTCGAAGAGTCTGCAGTGTCTCTATCTTTTCCATCTTTGTTCTTAGTTTACTTTTGTATTTGAGGTTTTACAGAGGTTGTCCTCTGGTGTAAGGAGTTTATCTCCATATTTTCCTAAAGAAATTATAGTTCCTATCAAACTTTTAGAAGTAGTTTTAAACTGTAGATTTGTTGTCATCTTTTTTCTGAACCTACAAATCTACTGATTCCACATAGGTTTGAGACCATGTAACCTGTGAAGTGATCTTTCATTGCTGCTGTCATGGTGTTTGAGTAGCTCTCTGTTTACAGCAGATGTTAAACTCTTAACAATTTGAAAAATGATAGGATAGAAGAGAAATATGTTTTTCCTCTAGAATTGTATCCGTATCCTACAATATTACATTACCAGATTGGGAAGACATTCTTTCAATTTTTGTTAAGTGTTCTCTGCTTACATTTTTATGACTCTTTTATGATTATGACTACTGAACCAATTGGAAATCTATTTTAATGATGATCTCTAGTTTTGTTGGTTGGCATTTTATTTTAAATGAAATGTTGGAGGAAATGATGCTCATTATTCATTCTCCCTAGAGATGATATACTTTGCGTCTGTTGAAGTTGGGATCTTAGCATGAAGCAGCAGTCCAGACTAAATTTCAATGTATTAGGTGGAATAAGTGCACAAAGAAGTTACTGAAATGTATTATCATCATAAAACTTATTGAAAGGATGCAACCCGCAGATTATACAGTATATGGTTAAAAATTGATTATCCTCAAGCATATAAACTCAAGATGATTTGTTGATGGGTTACTTTTAGGTTTTTTCTTTTATGGATATATATATGTTTGTGTGTGTGCGCGCACACACACACCATATTTTGAGAATTTCTAGTTCACAATTATTTTGAATTTCGGTGGCAGGGGACTCTGCTGGTATAATAATACGCGCTGTATTTGTATTGAAAACTTCGGGTGAAATACTGAAGACATATGCTGGATTGACTAATGTGGAACTATGGTTCATTCCAAGTTTTGAAAACTTAGCATGGTCTATAATGGCAGTTTCATTTATTTCCCTATTAGCCATGTGTGCAGTGCTGGCCACTTGTTGCTTAGTCCGCAGACAACGCATAAGAAGAGAAAGGCCTTGACCTTCTCATGTTCGTGAATTTCATGGGATTAGTAATAGTTAAGATAGCTTAATGACTTGAGAATAACGTTCTCAGCCTCCTCTATTTAAAGAATGGTAAGTTACAACAATTGAATACAAAATCCCTTGATTTTAGGGATTGACTATTAACAACTATATCAATCAATATCTAACTATATCAAAACTATATCAGAATTTAATCAAACAATATCAACACTCCCCCTCAAGCTGGTGCATAGATGTCACAAGCACCCAGCTTGTTACATATGTAAGTTATTCGTGAGCCCCGTAGAGACTTGGTGAAAACATCTGCAAGTTGATCACTAGAATTGACAAAGGAAGTACTGATCTCCTTTGAAAGAATCTTGTCTCGAATGAAATGACAATCGATCTCTATATGCTTCGTTCGTTCATGAAAGACAGGATTAGAAGCAATGTGTAAGGCTGCTTGATTATCACAAATCAGCTTGCATAGAACCCATTTTGCAAAACTTTAACTCTTGAAGTAGATGTTTTAACCATATAAGTTCACATGTTGTAAGAGCCATAGCCCTATATTCTCGCTTCGCACTTGATCTTGCAACAACACTCTGCTTCTTACTCTTCCAAGAGATGAGATTACCTCCACTAAAAACACAATACCCAGAAGTTGACCTTCTATCACTTGGAGATCCTGCCCAGTCTGCATCTGTATAGGCAACAATGTCTGTGTTACCTCTGTTCTCATATATTAGCCCTTTTCTAGGAGATTCCTTAATATACCTTAAAATGGGAGTCACTGCATCCCAATGACTGTCACAAGGAGAGTTAAGAAATTGACTCACAACACTAACAGCAAAGGCTATATCTGGTCTGGTCATAGTGAGATAATTCAACTTTCCCACCAACCTTCGATATCTTCCTGGATCTGAATACGGCTCCCCCTGATTTGGCATGAGCTTAACATTCGGATCCATAGGAGTATTCACCGGCTTACAATTTAGCATCCCAGTCTCTTCCAAAATATCAAGTGCATACTTCCTTTGACAAATGGAAATGCTGTTTTGATTGAGCAACCTCAATACCAAGGAAGTATCGCAACCTGCCCAAATCTTTGGTTTGGAAATGCTGAAACAGATGTTGCTTTAGTCTAGTGATCCCTTCATGATCATCACCTGTAATTATAATATCATCCACATAGACCACAAGATAAATGACTTTATTACACGGTGAATGTCTATAGAACACAGAGTGATCAACCTCACTACGAATCATGCCAAACTGCTGTATGACCTTACTAAACTTCCCAAACCAAGCTCGAGGTGACTGTTTCAACCCATACAATGACTTCCGAAGTTGGCAAACAAGACCTGACTCCCCCTGAGCAATAAACCCAGGTGGTTGCTCCATATAAATTTCCTCCCCCAACTCACCATGTAAAAAGCATTTTTAATATCCAAATGATATAAAGGCCAAGCAAGAGATAGCAAACCATGGATAAAAAGAGACGAACAGATGCCATTTTAGCAACAGGAGAGAATGTATCACCATAGTCAAGACCATAAATCTGAGTATATCCTTTGGCCACAAGACGAGCCTTCAAGCGATCCACAATCCCATCGGGACCAACTTTAACAAGAAAAATCCCAACGACAACCAATAGTAGACTTCCTGGAGGAGAGGGAACAAGTGCCCAAGTGTGGTTAGATTCTAATGTCAAGTCATCTCATCAATCATAGTTTGTCGCCATCCCGGATGGGATAAGCTTCCCGAACAGTTTTAGGAATAGAAATGGACGACAAAGCAGATACAAAGGCATAATGGTTGGAAGATAAATGATGATAATTTAGAAAATTATAAATAGGATGAGGATTGCAAGAAGAACGATTACCTTTGTGAAGTACAATGGGAAGGTCAGTGGTAAGCTCAGGTTGGACCGGAATCGACGGAGACGGAGGAGCAGGAGGGGAGTCACTGGTGTCCACAACAGGTGCAGCTTCCGGAGTAGTAGGATAAGGACGACGGTGATAAGTAAGACGAAATGGCTCCATAGGGTACTTAGGAGCAACAGGGGTAGCCTCTTGTATATGTGAGACAGGTGGATTTAAAACGAGAGAACCGAAGACAGGAATAGGCAAGACTTGAGAAACAGACTCCGACAAGACTGGTAAGGCAAAGAAAGGTGTATCCTCGAAAAAGGTAACATCTGCAGAGATATAAAAACGATTTGTTAATGGAGAATAACATCTGTACCCCTTTTGAACCTGAGAATAACCAAGAAAGATACACTTAATGGCGCGGGCAGCAAGTTTGTCGAGACCTGGAGCAACATTGTGGACAAAACAGGTGGAACCTAAAACACGAGGGGGGACAATATAAAGAGGTGCCTGAGGATATAGAATAGAGTGAGGAACCTGGTTATTGAGAATAGAAGAAGGCATCCGATTTATTAAATAACATGCAGTAAGAACAGCATCACTCCAAAATTTCACAGGAACATTAGAATGTAACATGAGAGTACGAGTTGTTTCAACGATATGGCGATGTTTGCGCTCAGCCACACCATTTTGTTGAGGTGTGTGAGGACAACTCGATTGATGAACTATACCGTGCGATGCCATGAAAGAATTAAAAGGGGCAGAAAAATATTCTTTGGCATTATCACTGCGTAAGATATGAATAGTTTGTCGAAATTGATTATATATTTCAGCACAAAAATTTTGAAAAATAGTGAATAACTCAGACCATTCTTTCATTAAAAATAACCAGGTACAACGAGAGAAATCATCGATGAAAGTAACAAAATATCTATATCCTAAGAAAGAAGAAGTACGACTAGGACCCCAAACATCAGAATGAACAAGACTAAAAGGAGACTCAGCACGACCTGTAACCTTGCTTGGAAAGGATGCCCGAACATGTTTTCCAAGCTGAAATGCCTCACACTCCAAAGCCGGTAAATTAGAGAGATGAGAGACCATTTTCTTTAATTTATTCAAACTAGGATGACCAAAACGACGATGAAGAAGACTAGGCGACTCTGTTGCAGCACATATGGTGGAGGATGGAGGTTGTAAGTAGTAGAGACCGCGTGACTCAGATCCTGCTCCAATCGTCTTCCCCGTACTCCAGTCCTGGATAGAAAAGGAAGTAAAAGTGAAGGTTATGGAACAATTGAGAGATCGAGTAAGTTGACTAATAAAAATTAAATTAAAAGGACATCCAAGTACAAATAAGACTGAATTTAAAGACAGAGAGGGAAGAGGTGAAGCATGACCAATACCAGTGGCTTGAGTTTTAGAGCCATTAGCAAGGGTGATGTGATGTGGTGTTTTAGTAGAGGATAAAGTAGAAAAGAGAGAAGAGTTACCAAGAATATGATCGAAGCACTTAATCCAAAATCCAGGAACCAACAGGAGATGAATGAGAGAAACAAACCGTAGAATTACCAGAATGCGCTATAGTTGCTGAAGATGAGGCTTGTTGGGCTGCCTTAAGCTGAAGGTACTCCTTATATTCATCAATTGAAAATTTGTTCGGATTGTGACCTGTCTGAGTATCATACACAACCTCGACTTTCTGATCAGCAGACTGCGTCACATTAGCTGACTTTTCTGGGAAACCATGAAGAGAATAACACTTGTCTTGGGTATGACCCACGCGCTTGCAATAAGAGCACTGAGGACGATCACCTCTACCACGACCACTTCTTCCACCACGCCCACGGCCTCGTCCTCCACGGTTTGCCGAATTAGAGACAAAGGCCGAGGACTCTGAAGCTGTCTGGGAGCCAATCTCAAATGTCTCCACTGGTGACGGAACTCGCAGAAGACGATCAATGAGCTCCTCCACCGTGGGGATGCTAGAATTAGTTAGAGCTTGATTCCGGACAGATTCAAAGTCCTTATGTAAACCGTGAAGAACAAAAACCATATACATATTATCAAGTTTTGCTAGTACCTTCGTAAGATCATCACCGGTTATAATGCGTTTAATGTCATCAATGACAGACTGTGCCTTGTTCAGATAAGAGGAAAGATCATGATCTGTCATCTGAAGAGTGGCCAAATTGTGGACAGAAGCATAGAGACGTTGTAGATCATTGGAATAGACATTTTGAGCTTTCTTCCATATTTCATAACAAGTTTTGTATGGGCGAAAGTGTACCATCAACTTCGGATCAATAGACTGCCATAAAAGAGAGACCAACTGATAATCGGCCCTTTTCCATTCATCACGAATCTTCTCATCAATCTCTGCTTCCTTCTTAGTGAGATGTTCATAAAGTCCTTGACCTAAAAACCAAACTTCAACTGCATTATACCAATCCATAAAATTCTTACCATTGAGTTTTTCCGATGTGATCATGGGACTTCCAGAGAAGGCAAAAGAGATGAGACCCTTCCCTGTATATCCAGAACCAATACCAGAATTGACGTAAGAACCTTTGGAAGAGCCGGTGGTTGAATCGGACATGGTGAGAAGGAGAAAAATGAAAGTGCTTGAAATTGGACTTTGATGGTCAAAAGTAGGCCAGAGGACGCCGGCGAGCACGACGGAGAAGACGCGCGGACGAAATGGCGCCTGGAAGGCGGCGCGTGGAGCTCACGCGCTCGGAGACCCGCGGACGGTGGCGGCGCGTGACGGCGCGTGAAGCGGAGAACGGAGGTGGGTCTTCTCGGAAACGGATCGCCGGCGCTTTCTGAGTTGTCCGGTCACCTTACTTTGGTGATCGGAGACGGTGGCCGGTGACGGTGGCCGGAGACAGTGGCCGGAGACGATCGCCGGAGAGCGGTTCTTGACCGGATCGAACCCTAGCTCTTGATACCAAGTTATGATAGCTGAATGGCTTGAGAATAACGTTCTCAGCCTCCTCTATTTAAAGAATGGTAAGTTACAACAATTGAATACAAAATCCCTTGATTTTAGGGATTGATTATTAACAACTATATCAATCAATATCTAACTATATCAAAACTATATCAGAACGTAATCAAACAATATCAATAGTAATCAACTAGTGAAAGCAATGCCAAGTTTGATATTTACTTCTGTTTTAGAGGATAACTGTACATTAAGAACATGTGCCATATGCCTTGAAGACTATAGCTTTGGAGAAAAGCTCAGGATTCTGCCCTGCTATCACAGTAAGTCTTCCCATATATAATGTGATTTCTTTTTAAAATTCTCTTCATTCAGAGAAAACTGTATTATTTAGTTGATCTGATCTATTTTCAGTTAACACTTTAGTAAGGGCATTGGTTTGGTTGAATTTCCTGGTATTGTGTACTGTTGATTGCTGGATCTAATGTTGGTTCTCTATTGAGTGTACATATGATTGCCTGCTCCATGGTGTAAACTTCTGATGTAATATTAATATTACCCGGAAATAAGGATGATCATGAGGCTGGTTATGGCTATTTTCCCAGTCATTTCTCTTCAGTTTCATTGAAGATTAAGTATACATTACATAGGTTTGTTTTAATGTGGTAGTAGGTCATGAAATTATTTGCATTGCCTTTTCTGGATATATCAAGTACCACAAGTTGAATATCTAGTTGATTGGAGGCCCCCTTATTCTCAGGGTTCATTTTCTTCTCAAACTGTTCTATTCCTCTACAAATTATGGTTGAGATTTTTAATTTTTGAACTGTTATGGTCTTATAGGTTGACCTGTTGGCATTTTAGAAAAAAACTGTCCCATACCTACTAGATCAGCAACTATCTTAGGAGAAAGGTAGATAATTGTTGGAAAGAGTTTTCAAACATTTACAGCGTGTTTAGCTAGGATGATATTTTTGTTATTTACATTCTTAGTTTCTGTTGTGATTTATAGTTGTTTTAAACAACAATGACCAAGCTGGCTACATGGATTCTAGCATTCCATTCTTCTTGATCTTGAATCATATATTCATGAAGTTCCATGTACCTCAAATCATTCTTAGTAGTCTCCCACCATGTCTTTTTCTGTCTCCCTCAACCCCATTTTAAAGGAGCATAATTTGTAGTTTCAAATCTTACCTGGGCCTGCGTTGGTCATCATCTTACATGCCCAAACCATCAATTTTTTCTTCTATAAGTACCACTCCAACCCTTTTTCTTCTAGCACTCTGTTGAAATTATAAGGATTTGATTGGAAAAGGAGAGAAGAGACAGAGTCTAAATAATTGATATTATTATATGCCTATTTATACTAATAATCTTTGTCAAGTGCTACTGTAGTACAACTAGTACAAGCCCAGCACAATAACACTACTAACATTTTAATACTCATAAAACAGTAAGAATCATAATATTCTAACACTCTCCCTCAATATAAGGCTTACTATGCTTTTAGCTTGTTACAAATAAACACACTTAACAAAGAAAATAAAATGTAATGGGCTCCATAAAAGAGAGACAACACAACAAAATGAGGCATCCCAAACACTGCTGACTGCTGGAGAAACAACAAAATGAGCACTACTGAAAAGATAATACAGCAGGAATGATGCTGGAAAGTTAACATAACAAGAATGATGAATGAAATTAAGCAAAGTCAGAAGAGCTGATTGAAATGTTACATGGCCAAGGAAGAAGCAAGGTTGTTGTTGAAGAATTATAGGATTAGGGTTTAGGGAGAAGGAAAAGAGAGAAAACGGCTAACACTGAAACATTAATTATATTATTGATAAGATGAGATGTAATACAATTTCATAACCTAGTACTCCTATTTATACTAATACTATGGTGTACAAGCCCAAGCCCACTAACTTTAAGACTAATAACATCCCCCTCAAGCTTAAGTTTACTAAATTTAAGCTTGTTACAAGTAGAATGTAACACCCTCCTTAGGACGCCACATTTTATGTTACTTAATTACCAAATTACCCCTCCTATTAGAAATCGCGCTTGTAATATAAATACGAGTTATAAAATTTCTTGACGATAGTAAGATAAACTTAGCAGAAAATAAAAACATAACAACATTGTCACAAATAATTTACATCGTATATACATATACAAGCCTTTAGTACAGTCATACTTAGATATTTTACAAACTAGACTTCTAAAATATTAAATTATAATTTAAATTATTATATTGCCCAAGTCCTACTAAACAGCAGAACCTTCAGACGGGTCCTCCTCAGATTCCTCAGCATATAGGAATCCATCATGAGGTGCAATCCTACGAACAGGTGTCCGAGCAGACGACACAATACTAATCGCACTGGGAGTACGATAGTAAGCTCCCCAATACTGCCTAATGGATATTGGAAACTCTAGTTGTACAAAAAGATTAATAGAAAAGTAAGGGTGTCCTAAATGTTGCCTACTCAATCTAATATTTAGGTCTCCCATATAGTAAATACTCTCTCTCTCTAAATCAACAGTCCACGCCTCATCTCCTCCAATGAATGTCAGCTTCAGGTAGCCAAGGAAACTAGGTATCTCCATCTCTTCAAAACTCAACGTCCTCAGCAGGAATTTGCTCCTCCTCAGCTTCTCGCTCTACCTCTTGCTCGACGTCTTTAACAATTATAAATATAATACAGAACATGCATACAAAGAGGTGAGATCACCTACGCCAATACCAGTATGGTAGCAATGAAGATAAACACATACAATATCTCATACAACTATCATACCATAATTACAGTTATACCATCAATAACATTTATCAATGAAATACATGAAGTAAGCAATATTTACAATCATGCCACTAACAATAATCAAATAATCAATAATTCAATTATCATAAACATAATTACGATAATACCCGCAATAGCTACATGTATGCACACAGACTCAATTTCCTACTCCATGGAGCTACAACTCAGGTCGGAGAGAGTGATCGAAAAGATTTATCGGTACCAACATGTCTCGGACCACGTGCTCAATCTTGCACATCTAGCATATACACGACAGTCTTTATCAGATCTTGATTAAAGATAGTGTCTCGGTTAGGATCATTGGTATGTAGCGTCGGTCTAACCTACGGCACAGAAGAGCTACCAACTGCCCATTGTAGGCAACCCACACCCTAATGCCCCCAAAGTCAACTAGTGACTTACACTACGCATATCGTACCCACTCAAGAGGTGTAGTCTCTCCTAGGTAACTAGCCTCATATAGTCCATCGGACCTTTTCAATGCACGTATTATGCACTATTCACATTTCTAATTCATATCACATATTCGGGGTCCACACAATAATCTAACAGTATTATTATTGTATTTTAATCGCGTAGTCATATTTTCGTATTTTCTCAATCGCGACTCAATTTTGTCGCCTTTTCAAAATCGCGTAGCGATTTTTCAATGTTTTCCAATCGCGTAAATATTTTTCATACGTTTTAAATTCAAAAATACTAGTTTTCTCATTTAACACTAAAAATTCACTTTGTTTTTCATATTTGCATAAAGTCCCTCAAAAACTCATATTTATGAAATAGTCCCTCAAAAATTAATATTTACAATATAGCCCCTCATAAAATTCATATTTACGAAATAGTCCCCTCAAAATTAATATTTATAAATTAGCCCCTCATAAAATTCATATTTATGAAATAGTCCCTCAAAAATTAATATTTACAATATGATCTCTCTAAAAAAAGTATTTATATAATGGCCCCTTATTTACATAATATTTACAATTCAGTCCCTCTTTTTCAAAAATTTGCGGTATAACCCTTCTAAAAATCAGTAATTGTACTGTTTCCCAAAAATTGTTATTTCTTTTATTTACTTCACATAAAAATCATTTTACTTTGCTATACTCAAACTTTTCCGAATTCATTTAAATCGCTCAGTTCTCATTTTAATTCATCAGTTTGAGGACTTTGGTCCTCTTTCCCACAGTATGGCCGTGAGCCTCAGTGCTCTTTGGAGCACTCATATAATCGATTCATCATGTTGTTTACATCCTAAATTACACATACATTCTCATGCTTTCATAATTATATATACACACATAATATCAAAGCTTTAAGCATTTTATCACACATGCAAGTATAGAAACACAATCATATACAACACAAACACAATCAAATAGCATCAAACAATCGGTGAAGAACCCTGATGGATTTTTCACTGTACAAAACCATCCCTACACCACCAAAACTTGGTTGGTGAGGTTAAATCTCCCTCTTACCTCTTGAAGACAAGCTTTTCAAGTTCCTCTCCTTCTCCTTGTTTTCGTGTGAACCACAATCAATTCCTAACAATTCTAAAACAATTAGTAAAATTACAAACAAAGCTTAATAATAACAAACCATGGAACAAACATGGTTTAGAAAATCACAAACATGAATTTAAATCATAAAAACCAAAGTTTACCTCTAGGGAAATAAGGTAGAAGTTGGATTTTGAAGCACTTAGAGTGTGATTTTGGAAAAATTTCCTAAATGGAAAGTGTTTAGAATGTTGTCTAGCTTTAGGAAATGATAAGAGTAAAAATTATAGGTGAGTGATGGTGCTCATGGGGGTAGTGGCCGAACCAATGGAGAGAAAAATGGAAGGAAATGGTGCTTAGGGTTCTTGGAATTTTGAGAGGAAAATGGAGCTAAGTCTTTGGTGAGAGAAAATGAAATTGTGAGAGTGAAAATAGAAGGGCTGCTGCCGTGAGAGTGTAGGGAATTTTAGTGATATACTTGACTCAAAATATCACCAATTGAGTGCACATGCAATTTCACATGGCTTATGTCATCAACTTGACTTGCATGGCTATTTGGATGGTTCAAGAATCATAGAGAAGCCTCCCCAAGGCTGCTGCATAACCGTGTGACTCTTTGGGGGTTTAGGGACTTAATTGACTTCAATTAAAATCCACTTGCATGCTAATTAATTAGGTAATTAGTTAGGTTAAATTTCCTAACCAATCTTAATTAACATTCTAACTATATAACTAATTAATTAAACATATTATTACATATATTATAACCTCTAATTAAAATTAGGATATCTAATTAAGAATTAAATTATAACAAATTAACAATTAGATTAGTTTACGTAACTTGTTAATTAGGCCATTAGATTAACCAAATTAGGTTTAATTAGTTACTAATCAAAGTCAAGCTACTATTGTTGAATTCATCTTAGCCATTGAAATCAACTTAGTTTCCTATCCATTGATCTCATCTACGGTGGATATTACTTAGTGGTTTTATCAGGATTCATTTTACATCATTGATTGGATCAACGGTTATGATCAAAAGCATCTAAATCATGCTTTTTATCCAAAGGTCCATATTGAAGTCTATGCTCCTTTGTTTGACTACTTCCTATTGGTTTAAAATAGTCAAGCCATCTATTTTGACTGATTCTTATTGGTTTAGAATTAAATCGGTCAAATTAATCGTTGATCTTCTACACTAAACGCGGGTTCCACCAACTTTTTCGTCCACGATCATTTTGAAGCATTTTTATTGTTTTTAAGACAAGAGGTCTTCTTCACATAAAATAATATTATAATAATATAAAATTATTTTATTACATAGTTAAATCCTAAAAATTAAAAGATTAATTTATATATCAATCAATTGGGTTTAGTAAGATACTCCAGCTCCAATTAATTAAAATAAGTTTTTTTCGGTCGAGAAAATTATTATTTTCTTGCCTCGAAGCAAATCACACAAAATGATAAAAAATGATCTCAGAACAGTCAAACTATTTTTATAACACACAGAAAATATAAAACAGTGTAATTCTACTATTACTATTAACATAGTCAGAATTTGGGGTGTTACATAGAACACCAATAAAGGCATAAACTTAAAACAAAGAACACCACCAACATTTAAAACTCAACCGATCTCAACAAATAACTAAGGAAACTAGTGCTCTCCCTAAATAACAAAGCCTTGGCAATGTCCTTGGCAAATAGCTCCTCGCTTCTCCTCGGCACATGTCCCAAGCAAGCAAATGAGACCTATTCTGGAATCTTCAACCTTTCTCCTCAATGGTCTCCTTGACCTCTAAACTAGTCTCCAAAACATTGAGTCAGGTATCATACCACCCAATAATGACCTCCAATTGGGTCTTTGAAATATTGAGTCGAGTATCATACCACCTAGTAACACGAATAGGGTCCTTAACTAGTGTCCAAAATCCTCAATCCGCAAACCCACGACAGCAAAAGAAAGAAACTACGAGCAATAATCTCCAAATAACACAAACCATGCAAAATTACTCTAAAGTCTCAAACAGAACCAAATAGAGCCAAATCAGGAGCCAAATAATTCAAAACATAGGCAAAACAACAATCAACTAGAACACCATTGCCACCGACCAAATGCTTCCAAACACCATTGACGTGAACTCCTTAAGTATTGTCGCTCCGGTTGTAGCCTCACATGGATTGACAATGATGAACTTCGCTATTCCCCCTTAAGCACTAGTTGACACAACCGGCCTCCAAATAGCAACCACCTCCATATCGCCAGGAACAGAAGAGAAGACAAAAGATAAGAGAAGAAATTGCAACCCATTTTCATAGGAAGCTATCACTAATAAGAGAAGAGAAACTCAGCATAGCATAGACAAGAAGAATAGAAGCAATTCCAAACCACCCATTGTCCAAACTCCAAAAAGAGCACAGAGGAGGAGGAGGAGAAATGCAAAAATTTCATCTGAGAAGTCTTTGGAATAACCATAGGCCAATCCATAATTTACCACCAGATTCAAGAGAAAGTACACAGAAGAACATGACCCTTCAACATAGGTCCACACCAAGAAGCACCAAAACTACAACCATAAGAAGGAATGAACTGCAAAGCAGAGCAAGAATCTTCCCCTTAATTGAAATGGCATCCAAGTCAAGAGAGATTGAAACACCAATGCTAAAGCTTTGGTCACTGGCCATCACAAATAGTGCCAAAAGGATCTAGATCATTGTCAACTCAGTAGCAGAGGAGAGAATAGGAGATGTCATCGGAAGAGGGATAAGTTCTGAAACAGAAAATTTACAAAAAATAGAGCTCACTGGAAAACTCATCGATGCTCTGGCCAACTGCAACCGTTATCGCCGGTGAGTACCCTAGGCCAGTCATAGGTCCCAATTGCAGCCCACCATGGAAACTCTGGCCACTTACAACCTACTATGATGTTAAAACAGAAAGCTTGAAATATTGGCAAAAAACAAAGTGTGCACACTGCCAAAGATGCGGCCTAGCTCCACTGCCGGCCTCCACTCCACTCGCTGGCCCTCCTTCCGGTGCCGGCAAAACACGGCTTGCCTAGACCCACCGTTAGTTGCTGCTGGTCGTCTGAAAGCAGAACTGCAGTAGAAGGCTACCATACACAAAAATAGAGCCTTTGCAATGGGTTAGACACAAACCACCGCCGTCTACCACTACCAACCTCGTTGGTCGTCTTTCTGGCACCGTCCGGCCATGTCCAACTACTAATTGATGAGACTTTTTGTGCAAGTATACACGTCGCTCAAGTAATAAAGTGAAAAGTACGAGTCGATCCCATGAGGACTAGAACTAATTTTCCAACTAAGTATTAGTATAGAAAGCTTTACTGATATCCAAACAACAATAAATTGAGGTGTAAAGAATAAAGACTTAGAGTAACCTAACTTGAAATAACAAATAACACGTAATAATATTAACTAAATATCAAATTTCCACAATGGTAAAAACCTAGGATTGTAACCCTTCTTGATATTTCACTTGGTTTAAATCATACCCATTAGTCCACTCAATGTTACTTGAAGAATTAATCTAGAACTCTAGTGTAAACATACCCCTCTCCCGATGGCAATATGACCTTTCCCTCTTAATCAGCACATAATAACCCTATTAAAGTCAATTAACAAAGAAGCATTATATCGAACAAGTTCTATGCAAGATTACACAAGGTCCTAAGCATATCCCTATGTCTTAGAACAAAATCCCCAATTCAACCTTTGAGTTGGAAGTTCAAGTGTCACCCATTCTAGTTCTAGATTCAATTTCCCTTTCCCAAGTTCAAATCAAATCCAAATATCTATCAATTGGTGGCCAAACAATCAAAAACATGAAGCATAAGAATGGATAAAAAAAACTTCTCATAACATTGAAATGGGTAAACAAGCATTAAATAAACCAAGCTACATATCAATAGGAGTTACAATCCTAGAAAAGAATTTAGCTCATGTTCAACATTTGGGGACAATCAATTAAGTCAAATAATACATCCATCAAAGCCATAACACAGAAAAATGAGAAAACCACAAAGAAATCGAAGAGAAATGATGAAGAAGATGAAGGACAAGCTAGCTCCAATGGTGGATTGCAAGCAACTCTTCAAGAATCTCCTTGTTGCCCAAACTCCAAATCAAACTTCCTAGGTTTCTCCAGGTGTTCTACGGTTGTCAAGGCTCCAAGAATGTCCAGAGAATGTCTTCCCATCCATCTCCCCCGAAATGGATGCCTTACATCATTAAAAACCCTCTTTTTGGAGCTAAAACGACGTAGCAGAATTTTAACAGGATGCCGCGGCCTCCTGGAAGTGTGCCGCGGCCTCTTGTGATGATTCTTCACAAACTGATGTACTATGCCGCGGCCTCCTGGAAGTATGCCTCGACATAGTTTGTGGTTTCCACTCAAACATTGTTTTCTTCATCAAAATGCAACCAATACTTGATTTCTTAAGTCCCTTAACTTGTTCCCTCAATTCAATGATCCTTCTTGAGCTTTCACACTCTTCTTTTGCTTCAATTCTCTCCTTCAAAGCTTTATCTCAATTCTTCCAACTCTTCATGAACCATGAAATTCAACCACCTATCAAGCATGAAAATCAAATGAGTCCTCATTCCACAAAAACATTTCATTAACTTGTTAATATTGATCAAAAGAGTGCTCAGTAGGTTCCAACTCCACTATAACTCCTACAATCAACTTCAAGCTCAATATATATCAAGAAAATACGAGGAAACTAACACAAATTAACACAAATGGTGATCATTTAACTCTACTTTTGTAGAGTTATCACATCCCCAAACTTAGAATTTTGCTAGTCCTCGAGCAAAACAATAAAAATCTCAACACTTTCCCTTTTGCAAGATATGATAAAAATAAAAATAAAACAAACTTGCAAGTTATGAAAAACAATTGCCAACTAAACCCTCAAAACATTGTCTCCACACTTTGCATCTCAATCATCCCAAACATCATACTCAAGCATTTTCACTCATCAAACAACATTGCTGGTTAAATTGAGTTTCTTATGTGAGTGTGTGTGATCCAATCACCAAATTTCAGTAATCATCTGGATGAGATTATGCAAATGAGATCCTAGAATGATGAAACTTAGAAAATCATACTTCCACCCCCTCTCCATTAATGTAGGATAAACATGGCATGTAGATCAAAAGGTCTTATTAAGCTTGTAATGACAGGCCAAGGTGGGGGCTATGAACAAAAGATAGGATAAATCAAAAACCTTGAATAATGATCAAATGCATCTCTAATTTCCTTAACAGATGCTACACAAGGGCCACACTCGGTGTATTCCATGCCTCTTAATCCCTTCAACAATTTTGTTCAAACTTTTCAAATGATTTTCCTTTCATAATCTCTTTCTTTTTCTTTTCATGCCTTTTTTTTCTTTTTCTTTTTTGAATTAAAGATCCACATTTGCATATACAGTTCTATTCCACGCTTCACACACTTTATCTTGTAGAGACACATAACTACATGGCCCGTAATCACACAAGTATTTAGAAATGCAATCAACCACTATCCAAAGCACAAGGTGTGATATTAAATGCATGGCTCAAAGGTTTTGGTAATCATGGATCCATAGAACAAAATCACAAGGCTTAAACATCACTAGGCTCAAACAAGGTGCTATGAATACATTTATGTCAAGGTTAAGCTTGAAAGGCTCAAACGATCCAAACATCGCCTAAATCATCTCTACACACCAAGCTTAACCTAGGATTTCGCCTTGAGAGGGCTTAATAATCAATCCTAAATCCAAAAACCTAGGAGATTCACATATCATAATCCTTCTCTAAATGATCAAGCAGAAGTTAAGCAAAAGGATCATATGTGAAAAGATAAGCTACTCAACTTAACCAGCAACTTACTCAACAAGATCAATACATTTCAAACAACACTTAGGATTCAAGAGAGTCAAGCATGTCGACAATTCAATCTTATCATGGGGATGGCAAACCATTCAAACACAACATTACAAGT
The DNA here is from genome assembly GCA_029884595.1 of Ormosia semicastrata. NCBI lineage: Eukaryota > Viridiplantae > Streptophyta > Magnoliopsida > Fabales > Fabaceae > Ormosia > Ormosia semicastrata. The sequence continues at coordinate 49,520,513 of JAQQTO010000056.1, read as the reverse complement.
TCAATCCAATGCTTGTCCGTACAGAATCACATTTCTTACAACAACCAAAACACCCCCAAACTTAAAAGTGTACATTGTCCCTAATGTGACAGAACTACAAACAGTAACAACAAGAAGACACAAAACTAATACTAGAAAATAAAAGTCAACCTACATATCATCTATGAATTACAAGTAAAGAAAATGAAAAGAAAAACTCCCTCAAGTGGTGACGAAGCACTAGTCAGAGTGCATGCTATCTTCCATGTTCTCATCTGTATCTGGCTCGGGCAGAGGCATTACAGGATAGTGCTCCATGTCCATGTTCATCTGAATAGCCATTGCTCACATCATCTCGGATAACATATTTGCCTGAGTCTCTAGGCGAGCAAAATGGCGATCTTGTCGGCGCTCCATCCGTTCTTGGTGCTCCTCCAAATGAGTCAATTGTTGAGCTACAGTCATTGGAGGAGGAGGAGGCTGAGATGAACTAGCATCTTCTGTAGAAGGGGTCTTCATGAGGCGGAGGCACAAGTCATTGTCCATTGGGCTCTTGAGGTACAATCTTTCTTCATCCCTATCCCAAGTAACTCCGGCTTTCTCACATAGAGAAGTAATAAGAGCCGGAAACCAAATATTGTGATGGGTAGAAGTGGCAGTATGGAATATGGCATTATGAATGATTTTGCCCACATCCATGGTGTATCCATTTAAAATGGTGTGAATCATGATAGCTCGCTCCCTTATGACATGATTCCTATATGTGGTAGGGGCTAATCTTGTAGCAACAAAGTATAACCACACCTTAGCATATGGCAATAAGGAATTCTTTGGAATGTTGAAAATTTTATCATGATTCACACTCCATTCAGTGCCAAGATGAGCAATGAGTGTCAACATCTCAATCAAATCAAGTTCTCCAGCTTTAAATGCACTATATTCATCATTTGGAATGCAAGGCAACCCATACATAGAATTGATAGCTTTAGCAGAGAATGAAACTTTTTTACCTCGGACGAAGACCTTGCCATTCTCATGCTCTGGAGCATTTGCATAGAATTCTCGCACTACCGGCATGATAGTTAGGTGGGGGTGCGAGCAAAACGGCACCCAATTTCGTGACATGATGGCCGTGTGCAGCTGTAGGTTCCTCTCTGGAGTTACTTTAAGCTTCCTCTCTGGAATTATGGACTTGTGCTTAGCATTGTTGTTGAACCTCCTCCAAGCATCTTTTGAAACAAACTTAGTTTCATCAAAAGCATTGATGCTACTGGAGGCACCCATAGAAGCCGTGGACTTCCTCTTTCGAGACATGAGAAATCAAATTCAAACAACCAAAACTCCTTCCCACTTAGAATCAACTGGGGTTATGGTGAATGTAGGAAAAAAAATTGAGAGTGACCGGAGAAACAATGCTTATGGGCCGGAAAAGTGAAGGGTGGGGGTGGAGAAAATCACCACGATGATGAAAGATGTAAAGGAGGTGAAATATGGAGGTGGGTGTATGGAAAAATCATAAAAAAGAGGCTTTTAGGTGGTGGTTTGCCGAAAAAATGAAAGAAAATGGCCAGAAAATGGCCGAAAAATCGAAGCTCCTCACCAAAAAAAATGGAGGAAGAAAAAAAAAATGGGGGAGGGGAATAGGTGCATTAATGAAAGCAAAGGAAGGATAAGAAGAAGAAGAGGTGTGATTGGATGGAAGAAAGATTGACAATGGAGAAGATTATGGGTAGCAATGGAGGAAAAATTTGAAGGAAGTGAAGGAGGAGGAGAGCGGCGGCTGGGGAGAGGGAAGAGCTATGTGAAATGTTAGGGCATTACGTTACACCCATTTTTCTTCTTTCTGTTTTCTTTTTTTTTCTTTCTTTTTTTTGAATAAGTGTGCCGCGGCCTTGGGTACGGGTGCCACGGCCTCCAGCGTGCCTCAAAAGTCCTCCTGACAGACTAGGCCGCGGCCTTGGAGAAGGATGCCGCGGCCGCCTGTGTGCCTCAATTTCTCCCTGATAGACAAGGCCGCGGCCTTGTAGGTGGATGCCGCGGCCTCCTGCGACGTGTGAAACCAACTCCTGATGAGGTGTGTCGCGGCCTTGGAGAAGTGTGCCACGGCCTCCTGGGTGAAATTTCACCAATTTGATGTTTTCTACATGCTCTTTCATCCAACCAAATGGCATTTAATCCATTGTCACTTAGATCACTTGGGAATTGATTTATATTGCTCAAAACCACTTGAAGAAACACCTACAACATTAACAACAAAAGACTTAAGCTCTAAACACAAAAATTATCAATTAACAACTACCAAACTAAGAATCACAAGCGAAAAAGGTTAAGAGCTTGGGTTGCCTCCCAAGTAGCGCTTGGTTTATAGTCGTCGGCTTGACTTTGATGCCTTCCTCAATTGAGATTGATACAGGTTATTAAGGATGTGCTTCGATCAAAGTCACTTCCCCAATATCTTTTTAATCTCTGGCCATTCACCAAGAATACTCCCCCTTCCTTCAAATCCTTGACTTCAACTGCACCACTTGCTAGCACTTTTGTTATTAAGAATGGTCCGGACCACCTTGATTTGAGTTTCCCAGGAAAGAGCTTCAACCGAGAATTAAATAAGAGCACATATTGGCCCGGTTCAAAATTCCGCTCTAGGATCTTCTTGTCATGCCACTCCTTCATCTTTTCTTTATAAATCTTGGCATTTTCATAGGCTTCTCTTCTGAATTCATCCAAAGCATCAAGCTCAAGTAGCCTTTGCTCCCCTGCAGCCTTCATATCAAAATTGAGCTTTTTGATTGCCCAATAAGCTTTGTGTTCAAGTTCCACAGGAAGATGGCAAGCTTTTCTAAACACCAGCTTATATGGAGAAGTACCAATAGATGTTTTGAAAGCGGTCCTATAAGCCCAAAGAGCATCATCCAATCTCTTGGACCAATCTTTCCTGCTTGGACACACTGTCTTTTCTAATATCCGCTTGATCTCCCGGTTAGACACCTCAGCTTGTCCACTAGTTTGTGGATGATAAGTGGTAGCAATTCTATGCTTGATGTCATATTTAGCAAGAAGAGCTTCCAGGTACTTGTTGCAAAAGTGTGATCCTTCATCACTTATGACTGCTCTCGGAGTTCCAAAACGTGTAAAGATATTCTTCTTCAAGAAATTCATCACAACTTTGGAATCATTGGAAGGTAATGCAATCGCTTTAACCCACTTAGACACATAATTTACAGCAACCAAGATGTATTGATTTCTATAAGATGGAATAAACGGACCCATGAAATCAATCCCCCACACATCAAACAATTCAACCTCAAGAATAGCTCGTAATGGCATCTCATGTCTCTTGGAAATGTTGCCCACTCTTTGACATTTATCACAACTCATAACAAATCTATGAGCATCTTTAAATAGAGAAGGCCAATAAAAGCCACATTGAAGTACCTTGGCAGCTGTTCTATCACTTGCATGGTGTCCTCCATAAGGCAAAGAGTGACAATGATAAAGAATATCAAAAATTTCTTCTTCAGGTACACACCTTCTTAACATTTGATCTGTGCACTTCTTGAACAAATGAGGCTCATCCCAATAGTAAAAGCGTACTTCATGTAAGAACCTTTTCCTTTGTTGTGAAGATAGATCCAGAGGGAATATACCACTTACTAGATAATTCACAAAGTCTGCATACTATGGAGATTTTACCTCCTTAACCACCAAGAGTTGCTCATCAGGAAAAGTCTCATTAATCAAAACCTCATTAGAAACCACATGCTCTAGCCTAGATAAATGATCAGCAACTTAATTCTCTGTCCCTTTTCTATCTTGAATCTCTAAGTCAAATTCTTGCAATAGAAGGATCCACCTAATCAACCTTGGTTTGGAGTCTTTCTTACTAATCAAATATCTAATAGCTGAGTGATCAGTGTAGACAATTACCTTCGCTCCAACTAGGTATGACCAAAACTTATCAAAAGCAATCACCACAGCAAGTAACTCTTTCTCCGTAGTGGTGTAGTTGATTTGAGCATCAATAAGGGTCTTGCTTGCATAATAAATAGAGTCAAAAATCTTCCCCTTCCTTTGGCCCAAGGCGGCTCCAACAGTATAATCACTTGCATCGCACATGAGCTCAAAAGGAAGAGCCCAATCCGGTGCAATGATGACAAGAGCAGTGATCAACCTCATATTCAATTCCTTAAAGGCTTTAAGACACTCATCATCAAATCGAAAAGGTATGTCCTTCTCCAACAAATTGCATAGCGGTTTGGAGATTTTAGAGAAATCCTTAATGAAGCGTCGATAGAACCCAGCATGACCAAGAAAACTCCTAATTGCCTTAACTGAAGAAGGGGGAGGTAGCTTGTCAATCACTTCAATTTTGGCTTTGTCCACCTCAATACCCTTACTTGACACCTTGTGGCCAAGAACAATACCCTATTGTACCATGAAATGACACTTCTCCCAATTAAGCACTAAATGGGTTTCTTCACATCTTTTCAACACTTTGGCCAAGTTCAACAAGCATTCATCAAAAGAATCACCAAAAACGGAAAAATCATCCATGAAAATTTCCAAGAACTTCTCCACCATATCAGAAAATATAGCCATTATACACCTTTGAAAGGTGGCAGGAGCATTACATAAACCAAATGGCATTCTCCGAAAAGTAAACGTACCGTATGGGCAAGTGAAGGTAGTTTTCTCTTGATCTTCTGGGGCTATAGCAATTTGGTTGTAGCCCGAATAACTATCCAAGAAACAATAAAACTCCTTCCCCGCCAATCTGTCAAGCATTTGATCAATGAAAGGTAGCGAAATGATCCTTCCTTGTGGCCTTGTTTAGCTTTCGGTAGTCCATACATACTCTCCATCCTGTGACTGCTCTTGTTGGAATCAATTCATTGTTGTCATTCGCAACAACAGTCATACCACCCTTCTTAGGCACACATTGGACTGGACTTACCCAAGAACTATCCGAAATAGGGTAAATGATGCCGGCATCCAACCACTTGATGATCTCTTTCTTCACCACATCTTTCATGATAGGGTTTAGCCGGCGTTGATGCTCAACTGAAGGTTTACATCCATCTTCCATCAAGATTTTATGCATACAAAATGATGGACTAATCCCTCTCAAATCCGCAATTGACCAACCCAAAGCCTTTTTATGTGCTCTCAAAAATCTAAGAAGTTTCTCAACTTGCAAATTTGATAATGAAGAGGAAACCACAACTGGTAAAGTAGAATTATCACCAATAAACAAGTATCTCAAGTGTGAAGGCAATGGCTTAAGCTCCAATACTGGAGGTTGTTCAATTGAAGGTTTTGGAACTTCCTTTGAACTAGATGCTAGATCAAGAGTTTCAAATTGATGGCCAAATCTAGATAACTTGGGAAAAGAATCTAACCACTTCACAATCTCAAGCACTTCTTCACAACTCTCCATAGAAGTCAACACGCATAACGAAGCATCCAAAGGATCAACTTGAGAAGCAACAAAAGCATCTTCAACAACATCATCAAGCACTCTTATACTCATACATTCTTCATTATCCGCAGGGTGTTGAATTGCCTTGTAAATATTAAAAGTTACCTCTTGATCTTGGATCCTCATAGTAAGCTCTCCTTTTTGCACATCTATTAAAGTCCTTCCAGTTGCAAGAAAAGGTCTCCCAAGGATGATTGGCACCTCACGATCCTCTTCCATATCCAACACAATGAAGTCCGAGGGGAATATGAATTTATCAACTTTTACAAGCACATCCTCTATAATTCCCCTAGGAAAAGCATATGATCTATCTGCCAATTGGAGAGTGACTGATGTAGGCTTAGCTTCTCCCAATCCCAACTTCTGGAAAATAGATAAAGGCATTAAATTAATGCTTGCTCGCAAGTCACATAATACCTTACCAAAGAAATGGCTCCCAATAGTGCACGGGATAGTGAAGCTTCCGGGGTCCTTTAGCTTAGGAGGTAGCTTGTTTTGAAGAATAGTACTACATTCCTCCGTCAATGCAACTGTCTCAAATTCACCTAACCTTCTTTTCTTGGATAGGATGTCCTTTATAAATTTCACATAACTTGGCATTTGCTCTAATGCTTCCGCAAATGTAATGTTGATGTGAAGTTTCTTGAATACCTCTAAGAATTTCTTGAATTGAGACTCATCCTTGTACTTCTGCAACCTTTGAGGAAATGGAGGAGGTGGAGGAGGTTGGGGTGTAGATTGAATTTCTTCTTGAACTTGCTTTTCTTTCTCCTGCTCCTCTTGAGGCTCCTTTTGAAAGATGAGAGCTTTTTCCGGATTAGCAACCACTGTCTTACCACTTCTAAGAGTGATTGCATTACAATTCTCCCTATTCTCTCGTTTTGGATTAGGCTCTGTGTTACCAGGAAGATTGCCAGGTGGACGGTTGTTTAAAGCTTCCGCCAATTGGCCCACTTGATTCTCCAAATTTCGAAGAGAGGCCGCTTGGCTTTGGATCACCGCGTCATTCTTGGCCATATATTGCATGAACATATCTTCTAAAGATGGCCTTTTCTCGTGTTGAGGAGTATTGTTTGGTTGATTAAAACCCGGAGGAGGCCCTTGAGCTCTTGATGAAGAGGCATTCTGATTCTGATTCCAGGCAAAATTAGGGTGATTCCGCCATCTTGGATTATAAGTGTTGGAATATGGACTATTTTTCGGTTGATTAAAACGTCCAACAAAATTCACAGCCTCAGAATTCATATTACACTGCTCAGAAGAATGTGCATCTCCACAAAAATGACATGTAACAAAGGGACTCTACTGAGATTTAACACCCAAACCATCAAACTTCTGTGAAAGTACAGAAATCTGAGCACTTAAAGCCGTGAGAGCATCAACCTCAAAGACTTCTGCAGTTTTTCTTGGACCCTGCCTCTCTGAAGGCCACTAAATATCGTTGGATGCCATCATATCCAACAGATTAAATGCTTCGTCTTCAGATTTACTCATAAGTGCCCCACCTGCTGCTGCATCAATGGTAGTTCTCAAAGGCCCGTTCAAAGCAGTATAGAATGTATGCACCTGGAGCCACTTATTAATACCATGATGAGGGCATTTGCGAAGCAGATCTTTATACCGTTCCCAAGCTTCATAGAGTGACTCAGATTTATACTGAGAAAAAGAAAAAATCTCTTTCCTGATTTGAGCTGTCTTGGATGGGGGAAAGAACCTTTCCAAGAACTTGTGAGCCAATTCATCCCAAGTAGTGATAGACCCCTCAGTTAAAGAATGAAGCCAACTCTTGGATTTGTCACGCAATGAGAAAGGAAATAACCTCAACCGAATAGCATCTTCAGAAACTCCATTATGTTTGAAAGTATCACAAATTTCAAGAAAATTCCTGACATGATCGTTCGGATCCTCATTGGGCAAACCACAAAATTGGACGAATGTCTGGATCATTTGAATAATGGCTGGCTTGATTTCAAAGTTGTTAGCCTGAATAGTTGGCCTCCGAATGCTAGAGTTAAGATCTTGAACTTGAGGGATAGCATAATCCCTCAAGGATTTTGGAGTTCGTTCTTCTGCCATTGGTGATAGATTACCCGCTGCCTTTTGTCGTTCTCTTCTAATTCGTCTAAGAGTTCTCTCTATTTCTGGATCAAAATCAACAAGTTCAAGGCTTCGGTTGCGTCGCATGCAACCACGAAGGGTACCTGAAAAATAGAAGAGTTCCAATAGAACAATTAAGCAAAATGAAAAATGAAAAATCTTTAACAAAAGTAACAAGTCTGAATTATTAGTAAAGTGATTCACGAACTAATATTAGCAAGAAAAATTAGCAATTAGTCCCTGGCAACGGCGCCAAAAACTTGATGAGACTTTTTGTGCAAGTATACACGTCGCTCAAGTAATAAAGTGAAAAGTACGAGTCGATCCCACGAGGACTAGAACTAATTTTCCAACTAAGTATTAGTATAGAAAGCTTTACTAATATCCAAACAACAATAAATTGAGGTGTAAAGAATAAAGACTTAGAGTAACCTAACTTGAAACAACAAATAACACGTAATAATATTAACTAAATATCAAATTTCCACAATGGTAAAAACCTAGGATTGTAACCCTTCTTGATATTTCACTTGGTTTAAATCATACCCATTAGTCCACTCAATGTTACTTGAAGAATTAATCTAGAACTCTAGTGTAAACATACCCCTCTCCCGATGGCAATATGACCTTTCCCTCTTAATCAACACATAATAACCCTATTAGAGTCAATTAACAAAGAAGTATTATATCGAACAAGTTCTATGCAAGATTACACAAGGTCCTAAGCATATCCTTATGTCTTAGAACAAAATCCCCAATTCAACCTTTGAGTTGGAAGTTCAAGTGTCACCCATTCTAGTTCTAGATTCAATTTCCCTTTCCCAAGTTCAAATCAAATCCAAATATCTATCAATTGGTGGCCAAACAATCAAAAGCATGAAGCATAAGAATGGATAAAAAAAACTTCTCATAACATTGAAATGGGTAAACAAGCATTAAATAAACCAAGCTACATATCAATAGGAGTTACAATCCTAGAAAAGAATTTAGCTCACGTTCAACATTTGGGGACAATCAATTAAGTCAAATAATACATCCATCAAAGCCATAACACAGAAAAATGAGAAAATCACAAAGAAACCGAAGAGAAATGATGAAGAAGATGAAGGACAAGCTAGCTCCAATGGTGGATTGCAAGCAACTCTTCAAGAATCTCCTTGTTGCCCAAACTCCAAATCAAACTTCCTAGGTTTCTCCAGGTGTTCTACGGTTGTCAAGGCTCCAAGAATGTCCAGAGAATGTCTTCCCATCCATCTCCCCCGAAATGGATGCCTTACATCATTAAAAACCCTCTTTTTGAAGCTAAAATGACGTAGCAGAATTTTAACAGGATGCCGCGGCCTCCTGGAAGTGTGCCGCGGCCTCCTGTGACGATTCTTCACAAACTGATGTACTATGCCGCGGCCTCCTGGAAGTATGCCTCGGCATAGTTTGTGGTTTCCACTCAAACATTGTTTTCTTCATCAAAATGCAACCAATACTTGATTTCTTAAGTCCTTTAACTTGTTCCCTCAATTTAATGATCTTTCTTGAGCTTTCACACTCTTCTTTTGCTTCAATTCTCTCCTTCAAAGCTTTATCTCAATTCTTCCAACTCTTCATGAACCATGAAATTCAACCACCTATCAAGCATGAAAATCAAATGAGTCCTCATTCCACAAAAACATTTCATTAACTTGTTAATATTGATCAAAAGAGTGCTCAATAGGTTCCAACTCCACTATAACTCCTACAATCAATTTCAAGCTCAATATATATCAAGAAAATACAAGGAAACTAACACAAATTAACACAAATGGTGATCATTTAACTCTACTTTTGTAGAGTTATCACCAATCATCGATGACCGCTCTTGGGTACAAAACTACAGCCACCATTGGTTGCGCACAGATTGCAATGCATGGCCTAGGTCATGGTTTCAAACAGGGATATATTTTTTTTTCATAATAGTTTAATATTGATCAACAAAAATAGATTAAAAGGTTTGAGAAAAACAAACAGGGAGAATATACAAAAGAGTTCCATTGAACTCAACATAGTAGAAAAGGCAAACCCATCAAGGTGGATGATATCGCTCTGATATCATGTTGAAGAATTATAGGATTAGGGTTTAGGGAGAAGGAAAATAGGAAAAACGACTAATACTGAAACACTGAATATATTATTGATAAGATGAGATGTAATACAATTTCATAACCTAATACCCCTATTTATACTAATACTTAGGTGTACAAGCCCAAGCCCATTAACTCTAAGAGTAATAACATAATATCTTCTAGCAGTTGTCAATATTGCCCATAAAGGGGAATCCCACTACCCCATGCGAGGGCCTTCTAAGGACAAAATTGTGAGGCACAATTCATTGGGACAAAGCAGACAATACTATATGTGAGCCCATGACTATCATCTAAAAAGTCAACAATGTCACCTGCTTAAGGCTGAAATGGGGCTTATCTTTTCTATTTTCCTTTTATTCTTGATAGAAAAATATATTTATTAGAAAGAAGAGAAAGTTCAACTATAAGGAGGATAAGGAATCCTACATAGCACTTGAGACAGTTGATAATTTGGAATTGCTTAAGAGTAATCCTCTCAGCCAGAGGCGAACTTTACCTTATATTGACAAAATACAACAATCAAATCCCATAATTGTAACCCAAGTTGTTGTGGATTGTGACCACAGGCGAACTTTACTTTAGGGATTTGAATCTTGGAATTGTCACTTTGGGAAGGGTTTTACCTAACTACCACTCTAGGCCCGAAATTGCGTGAGCAATTTGTAACACCAGAAAAAAAATCCCTTAATTGTAGGGATTGATCAAAATATTTACAGCAAATTTGCTATTTCTAACTATGGTAGGAATCAACAAAAATCAGAAATAAATCAATGTTTAACCATCAACCAAAGCCTTTTCCCATTAGGTGGGTTCGGCTACATGGATCAAACAATGTCATCATGTTCTATCATAAACCAAATCTTCTGAGAGGCCATTTAGATCTAGATCCTTTCTAATGGTTTCACCTAGAGTTTTTTTTTTGTCTTCCTCTACTTCTAATTATTGGGATATCCTCCATTTGATCAACTCTTCTAGCTATATTAGGAATAAATCAAGGAATATCAACACTTTGTCTCAAACTGGTGCATATATGTCATAAGCATCCAGCTTGTTACATATGTAGGTTACCCTTGGAGCCTGGAGAGATTTAGTGAAGAGATCGGCCAGTTGATAATTAGAGTTCACAAATGAGGTAATGATTTCTCCCGAGGCAATCTTTTTCACAAATGAAATTGTAGTCAATCCCCATATGTTTGGTCTGCTCTTGAAAGACTAGATTGGAGGTAATGTACAATGCTGCTATCACAAATAAGTTTCATGGGGCCTATCTTGCAAAACTTCAAATCTTAGAAGTAGTTATGTTAGCCATATAAGTTCCCATGTAGTAAGGGCCATATTCTACTACTTAGTGATTGTATTCTTACGTCCAAGATACATTTATCAAACTTGTCATTGTTTGTGTTTGTTTTGGCCTTTATGTATAATGAGAATAACGTCTCAAACGTTTTTCCTTGTAAAATTAAATTGCTTCTAAATCATGCTGTGATGCATTCGTACAGTTTTTGGATGCTATGTAAGTGCATGCATTTTTTCTTCTGCTAACCATTTTTTGCTTGACAAGAACAGTCTCTGCAGTCTGTTTTGGTGCAATTGCTTTCTCATATATTACTGCACTATTTGCATATTAAATATGACTTTGTTATGGACTGTGATTATATTTCTTTGTTCTTTTTTAATGTATTATTGGCAGAGTTCGATGCTATCTGTGTGGATTCTTGGCTTACTTCATGGAGAACATTTTGTCCAGTTTGGACGCGCGATGCAAGAACTAAACTGATCCACCACCTTCAGAATCGATGCCTTTGCTTTTATTGAGCCCAGCATCTGTGGCATCCTCTGTATTATCTTCCGTGAGATCATCATTAGCATCATCTTCAGCTATACAAATTCTACGGGCAACACCACAGTCCCCATCTGTTTCTGGTAACCACTCTTTAGCTAGTACCCCTTATGTTCAGCCATCTCTTAGGTCCTATGATCAATTGCCTTCTCTATGTGTCAGCTGAAGCTCTGTAGATCTTAAGAATGCATCCCAAAGATCTCTAGCTTCTCATTTGAATTCTCCACATTCCATGGGTTACCCATCTTTGTCTTCTCTTAAATCAAAATACATGTCTCCTCATTTTCCAAGTCCAAGCTATGCTTTTATTGGTTCATCTAGTCATCAGCAGCATCCACTCCATCATAGTGAGTCAGCTGCGAGCTTCTCTTCGTTTGCTTCCGCTAACTCCCTTCCGGAATGCTAAACTGTTTAATCTGATTTAGCGTATGATTTAGATGTCTGCACAATTGAAGATACACAAACCAGTATTTGCTAAATCACATTGAACCAGAACATTTCCATGTGATGACTGATGGTCTAGTTCAATGCAATGCTTCTGCTTTCCCCATGTTCTGGTCCCCTCTGGCTGATAGACTTCGTGGTTCCTGGTGTACATGTAACATCTTTGTGAAAAGTTTTTTATTTACATGTGCTGGTTGAGGTTCTTATGCTTTCAGGTTAATGAGCTTGCATAAATTCACAAGTGTGGTGTTTGTGCTGGGTCTTGTTGATATTGATGTTTTCTTAGTCTTGGTTTAAAATTGTAGTTAACTGCTAACAAGTGAAATGTTAGGCTGTATAGAAATATTGCTGTCAGAAGGTTTCTTCACGTTCTGATATCCAATGGGTTTGCCCAACTGAATGATTACATAGATTATATGATACCCTGGCACTACAAGAAATTCGCGATTTAGCGAGGGAATTTTGCGAGGGAAAATTTTCCTCGTTAATCCCTCGCTGATTAGAGAGGGATTAGCGAGGGAAATTTTGTCCCTCGCTAAATTAAAAAAATAAAATTGAGGAAAAAATAGCGAGTAAATAGCGGGAGAATTGCGAGATATATATTTCTTCGCTGAAATTAGCGAGGGAATTGCGATGGATAACTGCCCTCGCTGAAATTAGTGAGGGAATTGCGAGGTATATATTCCCTCGCTAAAAGTATAATTAAAATTAACGAGGAAATTGAGAGGGATAATTTCCCTCGCTAATATTAGCGAGGGAATTGCGAGCAGAATAATGGCCCTCGCTAAAATTGGCGAGGGAATTGCGAGAAGAATAATGTCCCTCGCTAAAATTGGCGTTCCCTCCAAATATTTGTCCATCTGCAGTCTGAACCCCAATCACATATTCGTATTCTCTCCACTCTCACCACCAAGGTTTGTTTGAAACCCCAATCCCAATCCCCCAATCGTTGAACCATCGTTCTCCCTCCATTCTTATTCTCGTCTCTCATTCTCCTAGAACCAGCGTCCTCCACCCAAAGACCCCACCACTGCCTCCCCAACCGCGCAGATCTGCAACACCGCGTCTGCCACCACACAGATCCGTGAGCCACCAGATCTGGAAAGTGGAATGCTCGCGTGCTTCATTCCTCGCTCCCTTACTTCTGAAAACCTGTAACTATCAAGCATCATTTTGGTTTTTGCATGCTTCTTTCTGGAATTTGAGCTTGTTAAGTTCTGGTTATTTATTTGTGTATAGGAATCAGAGCTTGTGTATCTGCATTTTCAGTTGGTGTTGAAGACGTTTTATAGTTGCTGCTACTTTGCTGGTGTTTGTGATTTCGACTCTATTTCTTCGTGAATTTCGTTGTTTATTTGACCATTTTAGTTTCGTTTAGTTGGTTAAACAAGTAGATTTGAGTTGAGTGCCTCTGGTTTTGGTTCTTTATGCTTCATTTGTTGATTTAATGTTGTTATATGATGTTGTTTGCTATTTGTACAAGTTCAGAGGTAGATTATACTATCTGGCCAAAAAAAATTTTGAAAGAGAGAACAGAAAATGGAGAGAAAGAATTATATATATATATATATATATATAGTTCTCAAGAAAAAGATGATTTTGCTTCAGATTATAATTTTCTAGATAAGGTACATTAAGAAAAAGTTTGGGTAAAATGTTTATTATAGTTTGATTGTCACACTTCCAAGTTCTAACTGTCATTTGCAAAAAACATAATGCCCTGAGTAAGATTCTCAAATATGTAAAATGTCAAGTTATGTAAACTACCTTCGAATCATCCAACTCTAGGTATACTTCTTCCGTGTTGGCATGCAAATCCCGATTAAGTGCACTTTGCCTAATGATAGATTCTAAATTCTAATAATCGCTTCTAAAGAAAACGTCTTGGGACAAATCCTGATTCTAAGTGCACTTTTCTTTATGTTATGCATCTCATTCCATATTCTTCTGTGTTCCTCTCCTTTTATCAAATTAAAGGTGGACAAAGAAAAAGTAAATGAATCCTTACAAAGCTTTCTTCCAAAAAAAGAAAACGTACTGGGACTGTTAAACCAATCAAGAATAGGAACAATTATAAGCTGATCTCCAACCTTAAGAGGTAACTTTTTCAGGGCCTTTTGGATTGCCTTTGAACTAACATCTCTTGATGCATCCTGGATCACCACCACAAAAATGTTTGAAGGGATTTTATGTGGAGCTTTACATATCCTAGTCTCTTCAAAACAATACTAAATGCATAGCAGTGCTTTTGCTCTACATTGTAACAATAATTATTGTTTGTTTACTTATGTTAATTTGCCTACATATATATTTATATTTCTGATATATGATCTAACTATGATATGAAGAAAAGTAGAAGCTACTAGGGGCAAAAATCATATGCCTATTAACTTTGGCGGGCATAAGGGTTTGATATTTATCTTTTTTTGGTCTTAGTTTCTGGTTTGCTTTATTTGATTTTGCTGCAAGTGAAACATTATTTTCAAGATGAATAAGCATTATTTTTAGTAAACTCTTATACATGAATTAATCAAGATGTGCATCTAGTACACCTAGTAAATCTCATAGATAACCTTAATATGTTCGTAGTTCCTTGAGCCACTCAAACAGAGTTACTGTGCAGGCAAAGGGGCTTAATGCTATGATTTTTGTTCTCTTATTTATGTTTAGATTTGAGTTCCTTGCTGAAATGCTCTTATTTAGATCATAACTTTGAACCTAATTTGAAAGAGTTGGATATGTAAAATGTTATTTGATTGTATGCTATGGGTGCAGGTTCTTATTGCCTTTCTTGTTCTTTCTGCTATCTAAGCTTGGTAAAGGCATTTTTGTTGCAAGTGCAACATTTGTTCCTGAGTCTTGATTCATCTGGAGTCTTCTTGAGTCAAGGTTAGTTTCATCTTTATTCATTGCATTGCTTCATACGTTAATTATAAAAACACATGTATACTTTTATGTTGCAATCAAGAGATGCACTGTGAAGGTGTTTGTGTCTTTAGGATTATATGTCACTTGCATGACATAATGAGAATGTCTCGCAAAACTTATTGAGAGAGTAAAATATTTACCACAAAACTTGCCTATCTAACGCAACTTTAACTATTAAAGGAGTTACTAGTATTTTTAGGATTCAAACCATCCCAAAGTACCTCCAAAACTTGCCTAAAAAGGCTGATTTTCAATATTGCGCCAAATATGCATCGAAACTCAGAAAATTCTGAAATTTTATGGGAAGATAGATTTCTCTTATATCTTTCCAATGCCGCAAACCTCACCTCATTTGGATAAGCGTATCTAAGGTTATGCGACATTTTACAGAAGCAAAAATAGAGAATTCACTGGTTTACCCATTTCTGCCCTGACTTAAACTGAAACTGGGAACAAAATACACCTAGGAAAATTATGGAATTTAGCAGGCAAGAAGCCTTACATGTTAGCTTTAAAATACCTCTGGTTTCATGTGAAACGAACACCGGAGCAGGAAGTTATGCAATCTGGTTTACTGGCTGTCAGAATGCATTTTCTGCAGAATCTGCCTTGGATTCAAACCGAAACTGGTACTGTTTGGCTTGGTTTAAAATTCTGAAATTTTTACCACACGTAGCCCTATGTCTTAGCTTTAAAATGACATAAAAATCATGTCATTCCGATGCCTGTAGCTCAAGTTATGCGACAAACACCACAGGCTGTCAGGGTAGCTCATTTTTCTGGTTTAAGGGAGTCTTTGCTGGTTTTCTAAATAATGTTGTATAAAACAACTGAAAACCACATTCCCAAACCTCCCCAAAGATTTTCCACCTCTAAGCATAATTATCTCTCTAACCGATTAGAGCTCTTCACTAATCAGTTAAAGTCCCTAATAATCTATATTGTAAAGATGCCTAACTCTAGGTTCGACCTGTAGGGAACCAACTCTAGGTTTGGCCTCAGTTGCTTGAGGGAACCAACTCAATAGGCTCAACCTTACTTACTAGAGAGAACCAACTCACTAGGCTCAACCTCACTTACTTGAGAGAACCAACTCACTAGGCTCAACCTCACTTGCTTGAGGGAACCAATCCACTCTTGCTACTACCCCATTTCAGCTCAACTTATTGAGAGAGTAAAGTATTTACCACAAAACTTGCCTATCTAACTCAACTTTAACTATTAAAGGAGTTACTAGTATTTTTAGGATTCAAACTATCCCAAAATACCTCCAAAACTTGCCTAAAAAGGCTGATTTTCAAGATTGCGCCAAATATGCATCTTAACTCATAAAATTCTGAAATTTTATGGGAAGATAGATCTCTCTTATATCTTTCCAATGCCGTAAACCTCACCTCATTTGGATAAGCGTATCTAAGGTTATGCGACATTTTACAGAAGCAAAAATAGGGAATTCACTGGTTTACCCATTTCTGCCCTGACTTTAAACTGAAACTGGGAACAAAATACACCTAGGAAAATTATGAAATTTTGCAGGCAAGAAGCCTTACATGTTAGCTTTAAAATGCCTCTGGCTTTATGTGAAACGGACACCGGAGCAGGAAGTTATGCAATCTGGTTTACTGGCTGCCAGAATGCATTTTCTGCAGAATCTACCTTGGATTCACACCGAAACTGGTACTGTTTGGCTTGCTGAAAAATTCTGAAATTTTTATCACACGTAGCCCTATGTCTTAGCTTTAAAATGACAAAATTCATGTCATTCCAATGCCTGTAGCTCAAGTTATGCGACAAACACCACAGGCTGTCAGGGTAGCTCGTTTTTCTGGTTTAAGGGAGTCTTTGCTGGTTTTCTGAATAATGTTGCATAAAACAACTGAAAACCACATTCCCAAACCTCCCCAAAGATTTTCCACCTCTAAGCATAATTATCTCTCTAACCGATTAGAGCTCTTCACTAATCAGTTAAAGTCCCTAATAATCTATTTTGTAAAGATGCCTAACTCTAGGTTCGACCTGTAGGGAACCAACTCTAGGTTCGGCCTCGGTTGCTTGAGGGAACCAACTCAATAGGCTCAACCTTACTTACTAGAGAGAACCAACTCACTAGGCTCAACCTCACTTGCTTGAGGGAACCAATCCACTCTTACTACTACCCCATTTCAGCTCAACTTATTGAGAGAGTAAAGTATTTACCACAAAACTTGCCTATCTAACTCAACTTTAACTATTAAAGGAGTTACTAGTATTTGTAGGATTCAAACCATCCCAAAATACCTCCAAAACTTGCCTAAAAAGGCTGATTTTCAAGATTGCGCCAAATATGCATCTTAACTCAGAAAATTCTAAAATTTTATGGGAAGATAGATCTCTCTTATATCTTTCCAATTCCATAAACCTCACCTCATTTGGATAAGCGTATCTAAGGTTATGCGACATTTTACAAAAGCAAAAATAGGGAATTCACTGGTTTACCCATTTCTGCCCTGACTTTAAACTGAAACTCGGGAACAAAATACACCTAGGAAAATTATGAAATTTTGCAGGCAAGAAGCCTTACATGTTAGCTTTAAAATGCCTCGGCTTTATGTGAAACGGACACCGGAGCAGTGAAGTTATGCAATCCGGTTTACTGGCTGCCAGAATGCATTTTCTGCAGAATCTACCTTGGATTCACACCGAAACTGGTACTGTTTGGCTTGCTGAAAAATTCTGAAATTTTTATCACACGTAGCCCTATGTCTTAGCTTTAAAATGACAAAATTCATGTCATTCCAATGCCTGTAGCTCAAGTTATGCGACAAACACCACAGTCCGTCGTAGCTCGTTTTTTTCGGTTTAAGGAGTCTTTGTTGGTTTTCTCAATAATGTTGCATAAAACAACGGAAAACCACATTCCCAAACCTCCCCAAAGATTTTCCACCTCTAAGCATAATTATCTCTCTAACCGATTAGAGCTCTTCACTAATCGGTTAAAGTCCCTAATAATCTATTTTGTAAAGATGCCTAACTCTAGGTTCGACCCGTAGGGAACCAACTCTAGGTTCGGCCTCGCCTTTGAGGGAACCAACTCAATAGGCTCAACCTTATTTACTAGAGAGAACCAACTCACTAGGCTCAACCTCACTTACTTAAGAGAACCAACTCACTAGGCTCAACCTCACTTGCTTGAGGGAACCAATCCACTCTTGCTACTACCCCATTTCAGCTCAACTTATTGAGAGAGTAAAGTATTTACCACAAAACTTGCCTATCTAACTCAACTTTAACTATTAAAGGAGTTACTTGTATTTGTAGGATTCAAACCATCCCAAAATACCTCCAAAACTTGCCTAAAAAGGCTGATTTTCAAGATTGCGCCAAATATGCATCTTAACTCAGAAAATTCTGAAATTTTATGGGAAGATAGATCTCTCTTATATCTTTCCAATGCCGCAAACCTCACCTCATTTGGATAAGCGTATCTAAGGTTATGCGACATTTTACAGAAGCAAAAATAGGGAATTCACTGGTTTACCCATTTCTGCCCTGACTTTAAACTGAAACTGGGAACAAAATACACCTAGGAAAATTATGGAATTTAGCAGGCAAGAAGCCTTACATGTTAGCTTTAAAATGCCTCTGGTTTCATGTGAAACGGACACCGGAGCAGGAAGTTATGCAATCTGGTTTACTGGCTGCCAGAATGCATTTTCTGCAGAGTCTGCCTTGGATTCACACCGAAACTGGTACTGTTTGGCTTGGTTTAAAATTCTGAAATTTTTATCACACGTAGCCCTATGTCTTAGCTTTAAAATGACACAAAATTCATGTCATTCCAATGCCTGTAGCTCAAGTTATGCGACAAACACCACAGGCTGTCAGGGTAGCTCGTTTTTCTGATTTAAGGGAGTCTTTGCTGGTTTTCTGAATAATGTTGCATAAAACAACTGAAAACCACATTCCCAAACCTCCCCAAAGATTTTCCACCTCTAAGCAGAATTATCTCTCTAACCGATTAGAGCTCTTCACTAATCGGTTAAAGTCCCTAATAATCTATTTTGTAAAGATGCCTAACTCTAGGTTCGACCTGTAGGGAACCAACTCTAGGTTCGGCCTCAGTTGCTTGAGGGAACCAACTCAATAGGATCAACCTTACTTACTAGAGAGAACCAACTCACTAGGCTCAACCTCACTTACTTGAGAGAACCAACTCACTAGGCTCAACCTCACTTGCTTGAGGGAACCAATCCACTCTTGCTACTACCCCATTTTAGCTCAACTTATTGAGAGAGTAAAGTATTTACCACAAAACTTGCCTATCTAACTCAACTTCAACTATTAAAGGAGTTACTAGTATTTGTAGGATTCAAACCATCCCAAAATACCTCCAAAACTTGCCTAAAAAGGCTGATTTTCAAGATTGCGCCAAATATGCATCTTAACTCAGAAAATTCTAAAATTTTATGGGAAGATAGATCTCTCTTATATCTTTCCAATGATGCAAACCTCACCTCATTTGGATAAGCGTATCTAAGGTTATGCGACATTTTACAGAAGCAAAAATAGGGAATTCACTGGTTTACCCATTTCTGCCCTGACTTTAAACTGAAACTGGGAACAAAATACACCTAGGAAAATTATGGAATTTAGCAGGCAAGAAGCCTTACATGTTAGCTTTAAAATGCCTCTGGTTTCATGTGAAACGGACACCGGAGCAGGAAGTTATGCAATCTGGTTTACTGGCTGCCAGAATGCATTTTCTGCAGAGTCTGCCTTGGATTCACACCGAAACTGGTACTGTTTGGCTTGGTTTAAAATTCTGAAATTTTTATCACACGTAGCCCTATGTCTTAGCTTTAAAATGACACAAAATTCATGTCATTCCAATGCCTGTAGCTCAAGTTATGCGACAAACACCACAGGCTGTCAGGGTAGCTCGTTTTTCTGATTTAAGGGAGTCTTTGCTGGTTTTCTGAATAATGTTGCATAAAACAACTGAAAACCACATTCCCAAACCTCCCCAAAGATTTTCCACCTCTAAGCAGAATTATCTCTCTAACCGATTAGAGCTCTTCACTAATCGGTTAAAGTCCCTAATAATCTATTTTGTAAAGATGCCTAACTCTAGGTTCGACCTGTAGGGAACCAACTCTAGGTTCGGCCTCAGTTGCTTGAGGGAACCAACTCAATAGGATCAACCTTACTTACTAGAGAGAACCAACTCACTAGGCTCAACCTCACTTACTTGAGAGAACCAACTCACTAGGCTCAACCTCACTTGCTTGAGGGAACCAATCCACTCTTGCTACTACCCCATTTTAGCTCAACTTATTGAGAGAGTAAAGTATTTACCACAAAACTTGCCTATCTAACTCAACTTCAACTATTAAAGGAGTTACTAGTATTTGTAGGATTCAAACCATCCCAAAATACCTCCAAAACTTGCCTAAAAAGGCTGATTTTCAAGATTGCGCCAAATATGCATCTTAACTCAGAAAATTCTAAAATTTTATGGGAAGATAGATCTCTCTTATATCTTTCCAATGATGCAAACCTCACCTCATTTGGATAAGCGTATCTAAGGTTATGCGACATTTTACAGAAGCAAAAATAGGGAATTCACTGGTTTACCCATTTCTGCCCTGACTTTAAACTGAAACTGGGAACAAAATACACCTAGGAAAATTATGAAATTTTGCAGGCAAGAAGCCTTACATGTTAGCTTTAAAATGCCTCTAGTTTCATGTGATACGAACACCGGAGCAGGAAGTTATGCAATCTGGTTTACTGGCTGCCAGAATGCATTTTCTGCAGAATCTGCCTTGGATTCACACCGAAACTGGTACTGTTTGGCTTGGTGTAAAATTCTGAAATTTTTATCACACGTAGCCCTATGTCTTAGCTTTAAAATGACACAAAAATCATGTCATTCCAATGCCTGTAGCTCAAGTTATGCGACAAACACCACAGGCTGTCAGGGTGCTATTTTGATTCTACAAATTCGGGTATTGCATAATCTTGGTTTCTAACCTAGTTCAAATCCTCAAATCATGGATTCTAACTGTTTTCAAACCCTAATAATGGTCTCTAATCATGTTAGGATCATCCATTCACTAATTCAACTCATCAATGATGGATTTAAACTCAAACTTCCAACTAAAACCCTACTTTTTTTCAACTAACCATTAAAAAGGAGACTATGAATTGCAAGGGCTCCAATCCATCAACTAGTTAGTATCTAACTCATTAAACTTAGATTATGATCAAAGTCAATCAATCACAACCTAATTCTCATTTTTCTCCAATCCATTTCCAAGATTCTCTATCATGAACCAAAATAGTTGGTTTGAGCTATAAATGACTATCTAATACTTATTAGACTAAAATTATCCTAACTTAATTATTGGAAGCAAGAATCAAGCTAAGAGCTAGGATTTTGCTCTCCAAATCCAGTTTTCCATTCCAAATCTCTAACCCCCATTCAAAAGAACAAAGAGAGAAAAAGAATAGAAATCTCCTACCTTTAGGTGATGACCAACCTTTGAGCCTTGCTCTTCTTCTTTTCCTCTTCCCTTCGTTTCTTCTCCTTTCTCTCTTTCTCCCCTTCGTTTCTCTGTTTCTGTTCGGTTCTATTCTTTTCTTTTGTTTTCTGTTGGGGTTCATGGGTTAAGTGGAAAATCGGAACTTAAGTTCTAGAGTTAGAACTTTTATATGCTAAGAACACTTGAATTATACTAATTCAAGTTTTTTAACTTCCCAACAACTATAAAATAAATATTAGGATTCATTTAAATTGCTGGTTCACTTTTATTCTTATTTTTCATATCTTCTACTAGTCAATCGGTATTAAAATACACAACCAGTATACTTAAAAATACCAAACTGACTCCGATTCTTCTCAAATTTTAACTGTATCTTACTTAACTCATTTGTGACCTAAAATCAATTTCTCTATACTTGTTTCTCTCAACTTAGCCTTTAAAGTTATTTCCTAAGTCATTTTAAGCTACTTTTTAACTTCTGTGTTGCAACTAAGTGCCTAAACTAATTCAGTTTGTCACAAAACTGAACTGACATGTTAAGCAAGTATTAGAATACCTTTATAACCCGCTTACAAGCCTAACATGATACTATCTCTATCACACACTGCTTCACCACATTCAGAACAACTTGGTTTATTTCTTCATCAGGCGACTGAAATTCATGAATCAGAATGATCATGACTTCCTTAGTATAGCAATTTACGTATAGGGCTTCCAATTCCTTACACACTGCTTCACCTTCTCAATCTGTTGCACAATCTTAATCCCAGTGTGCCGAGCTTGCCATGATTTCTTACTCTTATAAACGACCTTCAAGAAGGGTAAGAGTGCAGGTATACCAAGAGCAGAGGCAACAATACTGAAAGCTCTAGCAGTAGTGTTCCTAACATATTCATCAATGTTGTCTATGTCAGGCCGCATAGCAGCAATCATTGTGGCCAGTGAAAACTTACATTTTGTTTATGTTTTTCTCTCCTATGAGGTACATTTAGGACTATCTAAATATGACATCAAATCTTAGATGTTGAAAATAAAAGTTATGAATTTCTAATGAATTATGTGTTAAGAATATTGGTTTGATTTAACTTTTGATTGTGCTTTAACATATGCTTAAAGTTTTATTTTCTTATTCGAGTGAAGATTTGAGCAAAACCTTAGTTTTCCGTTTGAGATTCAATATGAATGAGCACACATACTTATTGTTCGTACTGCTCATTGTATTGAATCTTAAATTGTCCAAGTGGGACAATTTGGTAAGAAATTTTTCCTTCACTTGGTTAATAGTTATTATTTAAATCTCATATCTTATACTTGTTGAAATTTCGGTCTGCTACATTTCCTTTTGTTCTTTGGGTGTATACTTAAACATGGTAGATCTCACTGCGTTATAGTCATGCACTTGGAGACCAATGGGAAATGCTGCCGAAATTTCATCAAGTATAAAATATGAGATTTAAGAAATAACTATTAACCAAGTGCTGAAAAAGTTTCTTAGCGAATGGGATAGGGCCATACCATGTTAAGAAGGACTAGTTGATATAAGGATTCGTATTAATGTGCTAAACCAATTTCAGCAATCATGAGACCCGATCGAAGTTGGATGTTACGAAGAAATGATCCTACCGGCTATGTAAGTGAAGAATTCAAGGATGGAGTTGATGATTTCATTAGAGTTGCTCAAGGAGACCCGACAGTTACTGATGCATTAAATCGCATCCTTTGTCCGTGTGCTAGATGTAAGAATCGTGCTTGGAGGGAGGTATTTGGGGTAGAACAACATCTGTATAAGTACGGATTTGTGGATGGTTATGTAAATTGGACCATTCATGGTGAAGACATATGGGGGGATAGCGGCTCAACATCCATTGTCCATGATGATGAAGTGGAGCCTATGAATCCATACGTGGATATGGTTATGGATGCCGCAGGTGATAGATTAAATCCAGAGGCTCAAGATTTAGAAGAGGATCCAAATTCGTTAGCTGCGAAGTTTTATGACTTGCTAAGAGACACTGACGAATCTTTATGGGATGGTTGCCATAAGCACACAAAATTGTCAGCTATAACTCAACTTTTGAACTTGAAGTCAGAGTTTAACATGAGTGAGAGTTGTTATGATAGAATGATTGTCATCATTAAGAGCATGCTTCCAGAGCCTGAAAGGTTACCCAAAAACTTCTACAAATCGAAGGGAATGGTTCGTGAGTTGGGATTAGGATATGAGAAGATAGATGCGTGTCTTAATCAGTGCATATTGTATTACAAAGAATACAGTGACAAGAGACTCTACTCAGTTTGCTTAGTATGTGGACACCCACGATTCAAACCGAAGGCGGGACGTTCATCGAATGAGAAGGATGTGCCGCACTCAGTGTTGCGATATTTTCCCATTATGCCAAGACTCCGACGTCTGTTTATGTCCAAAAACACTGCACAGTATATGACTAGGCATGCGGATGGAGTGCGTCAAGATGAATCAGTGATCAGGCATCTAGCTGATGCTGAGGCCTGGAAATGATTTGACGCTACCCATCCTACATTTGCCCTAGACTCTCGAAATGTTAGGCTTGGCCTGTGTACAGACGGTTTTAATCCATTCAGCGGTTCAGCCACACCATATTCATGTTGGCCTGTTTTTGTCACACCGTACAATCTACCTCCAAGTATGTGTATGAGAAGGGAATACATATTCCTCACTCTTGTGATTCCTGGACCAAAGTCACCTGGTAAAAGTTTAGATGTCTATCTTAGGCCCCTAATTGACGATCTGAAGATATTGTGGGATGATGGGGTGCAAACTTTTGATGCCTGGAAGAAACAAAATTTCGATATGAAAGCGGCTTTGTTGTGGACAATAAGTGATTTTCCAGCCTATGGAATGCTGTCTGGGTGGAGCACTCATGGAAAACTTTCTTGTCCGCTTTGTACGAATCACAGTAAGTCATTTGTGTTGAAGCACGGTAGGAAATGTTGTTGGTTTGATTGTCATCGTCAATTTTTGCCTTTGGATCATCCATTTCGCCGTGATCGAAACTCTTTTAAGAGATCAACAGTGGAAAAATCTAATCCACCGCAACGACTGAGTGGGACAGATGTCTTGAATAGAGTGACTCAACTTAAGGAAATCATATTCGGCTTGAATTCAGGTAAACAAAAACAAGATGGCTTTGGTATACACCACAATTGGGTGAAGAAGAGCATATTCTAGGAATTGCCTTATTGGTCCACTAATCTAATACGACATAATTTAGATGTTATGCATGTCGAGAAGAACGTGTTTGATAATATCTTGAACACTGTCATGGACATAAAGGGCAAGACAAAAGATAATGCAAATGCAAGAGAAGATTTGAAGATAATATGCAAACGTCCTACCTTGGAGCTAATAGTTGAGAATGGCAAGTGTAAAAAACCAAAGGCGACATATGTCTTGGATGCCAACCAAAGAAGGATGGTGTGTGAGTGGATAAAACAGTTGAAATTTCCTGATGGATATGCGTCGAATATCGCACGTTGCATCAATGTAGACAGCGGGAAGATATATGGAATGAAAAGTCACGATTGTCATGTTTTTATGCAAAGGTTAATTCCCCTTGCATTTCGTGATATCTTGCCAAAACCTATATGGGGACCGTTAACAGAACTAAGCTTGTTTTTTAAAGAAGTTTGTGCAACTGAAATTCGTGCTTCTACCATGGAGAATGCAGAGCTTTCTATCATTGAAACAATTTGCAAGTTAGAGAAGATTTTCCCTCCAACATTCTTTGACGTGATGGAACATCTAGTCGTGCATCTCCCTTATGAAGCTAAGGTTGGAGGACTAGTGCATTACAGGTGGATGTACCCCTTTGAGAGGTGTATGCTGTACTTGAAAAGAAAGGTCCGAAATAAGGCGAAAGTTGAAGGATCTATTTGTGAAGCGTATATTTTAGAAGAAATTTCCAATTTTGCTTCCATGTATTTTGATCTCCACCTACAGACCAGGCGCACTCAAGTTCCTCGGAATGACGACGGTGGGGAAGAAACAATTAATGAACGATTGTCTATTTTTAAACATCCATGTTGTCCTATCGGGAGAGGTCGAAATAGATTCTTGACGGATGTGGAACTTCAGATTGCTGAGACATATGTGCTTGTAAATTGTGAAGAAGTAGAACCTTATCTCCAGTAAGTTTACTCTTTATCTAATGAATTTGTTATTAATGTGCTAAATTTATGGTAAATATTAATTATTGTATTGATTAGACAATTCGAGGATTCGTTAAGGGAAACCAAGCCCAATATCACTGATGATCAAATATTGGAAGCTCGAGATAAGGACTTCAGTAGGTGGCTAAAAAATCTAGTGAGTCTTTTTATCCATAATAGTGATCTATCATATTAAATTCAATGTTCATTATGCTACATGTTACAACTATCTATCGTCTATGTAATGATACAGGTTAATATAAGCCAAGTCGAGGATCAAATGATACGAGAGATAAGTTATGGTCCATCCAAGTCCGTGACTTCTTACTATGGCTTAATAGTTAATGGGTACAGATTTCATACTAAGGTGTACGGACAAAATAAAGCTACCATGAATAGTGGCGTATGTGTTAGAGGTTGTATATATGGTGAGAATGACTTCGACTATTATGACATCGTTGAAGATATATTGGAATTGTCATATGTAGGAAATCAGAATAGAGTATTTCTTTTACAATGTCATTGGTTTGACCCGATAAATGGAGTTAATGTTGATGAGAGATATGGATTGGTTGACATCAAGCATAAATCAAAACTTCACTCAAATGAGCCATTCGTCTTAGCTGAACAAGCACAACAAGTGTACTATACAAGATACCCACAAAGCGGGAACAGAGCTAATGGTGAATGGTGGGCAGCTTGCAAGGTCAGAGCAAAACTCTTCGTGGCTGAGACATTGAATGACGAAGGTGATAAATTGAATGACCTAATCACATCGATTATTACCAAGATGATGGATCCCTTGGAACACACAATCCTGTCATAGATGATGAAGCAGTCTCCTTGTTTGATGCACATGACCAAATGGAAGAAGTGAACATACGTGATATACATTATCCAATGGACGATGTGGTTGATGATGAGTTCATTGATGACAACGAAAATAATGAAATTAATGAATTCTCAGATGAAGATGAGGAATCTTTTGCTTCAGACTCAAGTAATTAAAATTGAAGCTTGTTCAATAAATTTTGTTAATGGTATTTATACTGAAATATCATTATTATATTTTGAGGTTTTTATTGACATATAGTTTCTTAACTCGTCATGTTTCATTATGTTTCCTTATGCAGATATTCATCATGACCATTCAAGGTAGAGGTGCTAGACGCGGTCGTGGGAGAAGCTGTAATGTTTCATCTGCCCATGATTCTCCACCTCTACAGCATTCTCAGCCCTCTCCAGGTATACCTGTAGGATAAATACTTCAATTATTGTTAACTTGTGGTTTATATAAATGTAATATATATGTATTTTTTTGTTTATGTATAATTATGTTAGGTGCAATTTCGCTCATCGGCCCATCGACCAAGGTGCGAGGCTTACCATCCTAGTCCATTGACCATTGGAGGCGCATCAGCTTATGCCCACCTCTTACTGACCCAGCGATTTCTATGCCACCCCCTGCTGACCCACCCACTAGCGACCCGAATGTGGTGCCTTCATGTGGAGAATCCAATGTAGAAACAGATAGCAGGGAACTTATATATGTGGCGTCTGTCCCTGAACCGTAAGTAATAGTGATATATCACCTTTCATTACATGTATTTACTCTTCAATTACTAACATTATCTTCTTATACTTATAGGAGGAGGTTTCTCCCGTCGAAGGTGACACGTGACATTATGTACAATGTCATGACACGGATGCCTGTTCCGGCTAGTACGTGGTGAGGTTATCCACCTGAGATAAAGGAAATTCTATTTAATGACTTCATGGTAAGTAATTGTGTCTATAGAATTATATATTATACGTTTATTGAAAAATAAATATACATACATATCATTTGTGTAGGCTAAGCATCGGTTCACATCTGATGCTGATCGCGGCATGGCGAGAACTGTCTGGGAACGAACTATCTTGGACCATTTTCCAGACCATTTGAACAAAGCACGAGATAAGGCATTTGAGAGGGCAAATTCAAACAACTTGGCCGATGTTAAGGGCCATGGGCCCGAGGAATGAAGACGGAAGTGTGGGATGGCCTGGTCGACATTTGGCTAACAGATAAATGGATGACGAGGTCTGCAGCTGCCCGAAGGAACAGGGCAGCCATGCCTGATGCCTTGAAGCATACAGAGCGTGTCGATAAGCTTTGGTCAACACAAGAGCAAGATGGTAATATAACTTCATCATTTAAAATTTTAATGATAAGCATGTGTATTAATATGTTGTAATTACTTGAGTTATTTGCCTATCTTGAGTATGACATAATATTTTAGAGGGATTGCCTTACTTTTGATATGTGTTTATTATATAATATTCTTTCATATGGGATTACAGGAGGCAGAGTTAAAGCATCTGGTTTCTTACAGAGATCTGTATGCAAAAGTTCATAAGAAGAAAGACGGAAGCTATGTTTCTAAGCGCTCGAGGAATTTTATTGTAAGTGTCTTGTTCCTATTCAAAAGTCATATATATTTTAGGTTATTTATTTTTTTGTTGATATTTTTCTTGTTTTTTTATTTTTAGGAGTCATATGACACTGCAATGACAGAAAAATATGGAGAAAACTCTTCCTCTCACCCTATGGTTGACCCAGAGGTCTGGATGGATGCGGCGGGTCCCAACAAGAAGGGACGTGTGCATGGCATAGGTAACAGCTTGCATATTGGTAATAACACCATGCAAGCTTCATCCTCCTCGGTTGCAGGTCCTTCCCGCTCTACACCGTTAACACAGGACATATCTGAAGCTGTAAATACAGCAGTGGCAGCAGCGATGACTTCATTTGTCCAGAGTCAACTTGTCCCTATGTTGGCGCCTTTCCAATCATTCCTATCTATGTTCGGATCAACAAATGTTGCTCCACAACCACCATCACAAGGTCTAGGTAGGGAGGGTCGAGAGGAAGAGGAAGAGGAAGAAGAAGACGCAGATGACTTAGACTGATTGCCATTTTTTATTCTTATTGTCTACTTTGTATAACTTTCAACTATATCGATTGATTATTTGTATAATAACTTTAAACTATATTATTGAATTATTCGTACAAGTTTTTTGTTGAAGCAGTTTACAATTATTAGATTGTTTGTTGTTGGATTTTGCTAGATTTCTGTTTGCTGTGGTTTGATATGCAGGTTTTTGGGAAGTAATAATATATATATGTTATAAAAAAAATTACCTATTTACCGATGGATTAGCGACAGATATGATATGTTTATTAGCGAGGGATTAGCGAGGAAATAGCGAGGTATATTTTAGCGATAGATTAGCGACGCCATAACGAGGGAAATATAGCGAATGAATAGCAACCGAATAGCGAGGGAATTTATAACGACGGAATGGAGAGGGAATAGCGACGGAAATTGACAAAATTGGTATATCAAGTTACAGACGGATTAGCGAGGGAATTATTAACGATGGAATAGCGAGGCAATAGCGAGGACATTTTCAGCGACTGAATAGCGACGGAATGTCCCTCGCAAAATAGCGAGGGAATACTGAGGCATATTAGCGAGGGATTAGAGAGGGATTAGCGAGGGAAATGAATTTTCTTGAGATGGATTAGCAAGGAAAAGTTTTCCCTCGCTAATTAGCGATGAAAAAAAAGCGACTAAATTATCCCTCGCAAATCCCTCTCTAATCT
Organism: Ormosia semicastrata; assembly: GCA_029884595.1. Classification (NCBI taxonomy): domain Eukaryota; kingdom Viridiplantae; phylum Streptophyta; class Magnoliopsida; order Fabales; family Fabaceae; genus Ormosia; species Ormosia semicastrata. Next base: position 49,491,268 of record JAQQTO010000056.1, on the reverse strand, counting down.
CTCGCTAATTTTTTTAGCGAGGGATTAGCGAGGGAAATTTCCCTCTCTAATTTCCTGATTTCTTGTAGTGTGGAGTTATCTGTGCATGAGCATGTAATTGTAACAATGAATATCAATAATACATGTAAAATATATCGGTGGGATGTAGCTTTTCTATTATGGTTGGAGATTTGCGGGCAAATGTTATGCTAACACCCTAACAGCATATGGGACATGTGGAGTGCTCCAATGGTGGTTTGTTTTTTTTTTTTTTGTTAGCATTGAATAAAAGCAGTGCTTTACTCTTGCTAATCAGCCATAAAATGTTGTTCTGGGGTGTTGTATCATTTATTTTGCAATTGAGATGTTGTGAAGGGAAAAGTTACCAGTCTAATGGTAGTATTGATCGATTGGTGCTACAAAACACTCAATCTGCCAGCTGAATTGTTGTGGAGGTTATGTTTGCATTGATTTTTCGTTTTCTTCTTCTTCTTCTTCTTATTGTGTTTTTTTGTTATTTTTGGGTATATTAAGACTGAAAGAAACGAAACTGAAGAAAAGAAATGAAATTCTTTTATTGATACAATGTGTTGATACAATATGATGAATATCATGTATATATACTGTAAGTTTCTAACTAACTAGTAACGGATTCAACAGTTTTACCAACTTGTACAACTACTTAACTAACTAATAGAATAATACAAAACTAACATAAATAATAATAGCATACTGTGAAACCCCCTTCAAGGTAGTAAGTATATGTTAATAACTCCCAACTTGGACAATAATTGGTGAAAAGAGGTGACTGAACTTGTTCGGTTAAAAGGTCAGCTAATTGATGCTTGGATTGAACATGGATTAGTTTAAGGAAACCAACAGCAACCTTCTCTCACACAAAATGGCAATCAATCTCGATATGTTTTGATCTCTCATGAAATGTGGGATTGGATGCAAGATGGATAGCAGCTTAGTTGTCATAAAAAACTTTGGCTGATTCCAGCTTGAGTCCAAAATCTTGAAGCAGATTCTACACCCATGTGAGTTCACTTGCCAAATTTGCTAAGGATCGGTATTCTGCTTTTGCAGAACCCCGTGAGACTGTGGGCTATTTTTTTTTTTATTTCCAAGAGATCAAGGAATCACCCAAAAAAACCAAGTAACTCGTGGTAGATCTCTTGGTATCACAGCAACTCCCCCAATCAGCATCTGCATATGTAGATAAATGCAATGTGTTGACTATTGGAAAAAATAAACCTTGTCCAGGAGATTTCTTCAAATATCTAAGCAAATGATGAATAGTTTACAGATGAGAAGACCTCGGTTGGGACATGTATTGACTCAGTTTATTAACTTCAAAATTGATGTCAGGCCTACAAATGGTTAGATACATGAGTCTACCTATTAATCTTCTGTATTGAGCACCATCTTGCAATAGATCTCCATCATTTGCATGTATTTTAACATTAGGGTCCATTGGTAAATCAACTGGTTTGCAGTCCAGGAATCCTGTGTCTTCTAGCAAATTCACTGCATACTTTCTTTAGGACAATGTTATGCCTTTGGAAGAATGTGCGAGCTCCAAACCAAGAAAATACTTGAGTTGTCCCAACACCTTTAATTTGAACAAACCCTGTAGTTTCTGCTGAACCTGAGTGATCATTGTCTGACTTGGACCAGCAAGGATTATATCATCCACATAGACTTATAGAAAAACTATATCTGAACTAGCTCCAAGTGAAAATAGTGAATAATCACTCTTTGACTAAGTGAAACCAGCATTGAGTAAAGCAGAAGAAAACTTTTGGAACCACTGTCTTGAAGCCTGACGAAGTCCATAAATTGACTTATTTAACTTGCATACAAGACCCTTACCTTGACTAGGACAGCCCTGTGGAAGATCCATATACACTTTCTCAAATAGATCCCCATTTAGGAAGGCATTATTTATATCAAGTTGAAGTAGACTCCATTGCTGAACAGCAGCAACAGCAAGTAAAATTTGAATAGTGGTCAGTTTTGCAACAGGGGAGAATGTATCTATAAAGTCTACACCATGTTGTTGTGTGTAGCCTTTAGCTACTAATCTGGCTTTATATCTATTCAGAGAGCCATCTGCTTTATACTTGACCTTGTAAACCCATTTGCATCCAATAGTATGCTTTCCAGGGGGTAAACTAACCACTGACCATGTATTAGTTGCTTCCATGGCCTGTAACTCAGCTGCCATAGCTTTCTGCCATTCAGGTAGGTGTTTGGCTTGATGATAGAATTGTGGTTCATAAATGGAGGAAACTTGACAGATAAAAGATTTGTATGTATTTGACAATCTATCAAAAGACATGTGATTAGAAATAGGGTATGGAGTGGTAACTTGACATGTATAATCTTGTAAGTAAGCTGGTGGTTTATTGTGTCTAGATGACTTTCGTGAAGGAATGATGGGTGGTAATAGTAGGGAGAATGACCAAAGAATTGTCTACTGCTATAATGGAATTATCAGATATAGGTGTGGGGATAACAAGATCAGAAAAAAAAATCAACAGTATCATTAGAAGGAGTAATAGTTGTAAAAGGAAAAGTGGACTCATGGAAAATGACATCTCTGGAAATAAAGAAAATGTGTTTTTGTAGATCATATAATTTATAACCCTTATAACCAACTGGATATCCTACAAATACACCAGGAATTGCTATAGGAGTAAATTTTGTTCTGCTGGAGACAAGAGTTGAAGCAAAACAAAGACAACCAAAAACTTTGAGGGAGGAATAATCTGGTGTTTTCTGAAACAACAGTTGAAAAGGTGATTTATTGTTCAATCTAGGGGAAGGTAATCTATTTATAAGAAAGGTGGCAGTAGCTAGGCACTCACCCCAGAAGCTTATAGGTACTTTGGACTAAAACAAAAGTGACCTAGTAGTGTTGAGGAGGTGTTGATGTTTCCTCTCCATTACTGAATTTTTTTGTGGTCTCTCAACACATAAAAACTGATGAAGAGTGCCTTGTTCTTGTAAGAATTCAGTAAGGGCTAGCTCTTTTGCATTGTCAGACCTAAATTGCTTGATGACTGAACCAAATTGAGTCTTGTCCAATTTAAAAAAATTAACTATAATAGCAGTAGCTTCAGATTTGAGTTTCATCAAATAAGTCCAAGTAAACCTGGTACTATCATCAACCAAAGTTAAAAAATACCTCTTACCATCATATGTAGAGTGATGGTAAGGGCCCCAGATATCACAGTGGATTAAGTCAAAAAGAGATTGAGAGAAATGATTATGTGAAACAAAAGACAACCTTCTAAGTTTGGCTAAAGGACAGATTTCACAATCAAAGTGAAGTAAAGAACTAGAATGAATAAAGAGAATGTCATTACTCAACAATTTTAAAATCTGTGGAGATAAATGTCCTAACCTTGCATGCCAAGTTTTGGCTAAAACATTACAGACAGTAGGAACAGACTTTGAAAAATAAAGTTATGAACAAGGCATGACAGTATTACAAGAAGCAACATTTTTACACTTGATAGAAGGTGAAACAGAAATGATTTTTACAGAAGAAACACTACCCTTTGAAGCCTTATCAGCAGGTGTGAACATGTAAAGTTCTCCAATTAATTCACCCTTCCCAATCATCCAAGATGGATTGGATGCCTAGATGGTGAAAAAACCAGAAGAAAAAAAAATAGAATAGGAAGAATCAGTTAACAAAGAACTGACAGAAATCAAATTTACATGAAAAGTAGGAATATACAGAACATCATGTAAAATAAGATTTTCTGATAACTAGACTGAACCAACAGCAAATACTTGGATTTCTGACTTATCAAGTAAAAACACAAAAGAATTGTGTAAAGGTTTATGAGAAATAAAATAAGACAGAGTGCATGAAACATGACTAGTGGCACCTGAGTCTAGGATCCATGAATTAGACTTTGTAGGAAACCTATCAGTGCTAGCAGATAGAACTAAACCTGTTACACTGGTGTCATTAGAATGCACATTAGGCTGAGAAGCTTGTGTTATCTGAGTTTGCAAAAGGTGAATTAATTGTTGGTACTGTTGAGTGGATAGTTGCAAAGATGAAAAAACATTGTTCGAACCACTGGTTGAAGAATCAATAACCACATTATCTGAAACATGGTTTATAGAGGCTGATTGCTTGAATTTTCCTTTTGCATAATTTGGGGGATAACCATGCAGTTTATAGCACTTATCTTTCGTGTGCCCTAAAAGACCACAATGAGTGCACAAAGGTCGATCTTTCTTGCCTTGTTTACCCTGTTGATCAAGATTCTGTCTTGTATATGCATTTTTTACAGCAAAAGCCATTTGAGCAGCAGAATTAGAAGCAGTTATACCAAGTTCTTGCTACTTCTCTTCTTGCACAACCAGAGAAAAAGTCTTGGCAATAGAGGGAATGGGATCCATTAGGAGAATTTGACCCTTAATTTGAGAAAAACAATCATTAAGCCCCATCAAAAAAATCATCACATACTCCATGTGATGATGTTCAATGAAGGGACGAACACCACCACATGTGCACGTGTTTACTGGCCTGTACTCACTAAGTTCTTCCCAAAGTGTCTTGATCTTGGTGTAAAATTGACTCACTGTGAGAGAGCCTTGAGTAATGGTCATGAGCTCTTTCTTGAGTTGAAAAATACGGGGACCATTCTTTTGTTGAAAACAATCTCGGAGATCATCCCAGAGTTCAGCAGCATTGCTACAGTAGATGACACTAGCAGCTATCTCCTTGGTGAGTGAGTTCAAGATCCATGAACAAACTATGTCATTGTTGTGCTGCCAAGAAGAAATTAGACGCAAATCATCAGTCGGTTGAAGCCATACTTGTTCTTGATGTTGAGTGCCATCTTCATCGCTCTCTTCCAAGAACCATAATTTTCGCCTGATAATGGCTGAGAAACAAGAACCAGCCCAGGATGATCCAAAGGATGAAGAAAGAATGGATTGAACACATCTTCTGAATGAGTGGCCATTGCGAAATCAATTGAACGGAAACTGAATAGAGAAACGCAGGGAAATCAATATAACAACTGATACCATATTAAGACTGAAAGAAACGAAACTGAAGAAAAGAAATGAAATTCTTTTATTGATACAATGTGTTGATACAATATGATGAATACCATATATATATACTGTAAGTTTCTAACTAACTAGTAACGGACTCAACAACTTTACCAACTTGTACAACTACTTAACTAACTAATAGAATAATACAAAACTAACATAAATAATAATAATAGCATACTGTGAAAGGGTAATATGTTGTTGTTGTTATTATTATTATTAAACTTAAGCTCAATTGGCATTGACCTAAGTCCATAAGACATTAGTGTAATGATGATGTTGGAGGTTTGATTTTTTGTTAGGTTACTTATCCTCTTCTCCTGTCTAGTTGCTTGCACTTCATAAAAAAAAATATATATATAAATAAATAAAACAAAAAAAAATCATTACAAACCTGGTTGTATGGGTTTTTCCATTTAATATTCAATTTGTGAGAGTCAGTAGCACCTTGATTCATACAAAATTGTAGCAGAACAAAATTTCTACTGTTCAACTTGCCAAAGGGCCACTAGGGATGATTTGCAACCTCAACTTAGGAGTGAGGTGGAAGGTATATGTGAAGATGGGAATCATCACATTTCTCTCGATTTTATCACATCCTCTGCCCAAAATAGTTCCAATGTGATTTTTTTTTTCTTGCAAAAATGAAAATGAGAAATATATACATTAAGTGTGTATTTGAAATAATTGTAAAAATTTGATTATTTTAATAATTGATTATTGAATAAAAGTTTTTTGTTATAATTGATTATAATAGAATTTGTTTTATGTTTGAATATATTAGTTGAAAAATGATTTTAAGCTAATTTGTTTCATTTGGATGGTATAAAAAATTATTTTTATTTATTAAATTATTAAAATAAGTATAAAATAATTAAAAAATTATTTAATTAATTTAAAAATTTATTTGATTGAGGATAAAATGATATTTATATATCAAAGTGGGATGAATAATCTGTAATTTAAAATTATAAGTTAAAATTTTAGCATTATGAAAAAAAAACTTAGAATATATTAAATTTCGTGTAAAAGTTAAAATTGAATTTAACAAACATACACGGTTATAGTTACAATAATTTTTTTTTTACCAAATAACATATGTTAGGAGTGGGAATAATCTTTCACAAACACCCCTTAAATTTGAGTTCTCACTTATTCCTGCTGGTTTTATCGGTATTTTATAGGTTCAATAGCTTAAATGGTTATTCGGCTGTATTCAGACTGGCATAATGTCCAATCGGCGATCCAACTGGTTAGACTGAATTTTAAAACTCTGTGAAACTATAAAGACTAAATGAGTGTTCTTGCTTGTACTCGAGGGATAATTCGAAGAGAAATTCTTGGGTGGAAATTTCTTAACTTAGACTCATAAATTTACTTTTGACATGTATAAAATTGTGTTAATATAAATATATATTTTTTTAATATGGCCAACTCACTTTTATACATGTCAAAAGTTTATTTGCATGCCTAAAATATGAAATTCTCACCCAAGAATTTCTAGTAGTTTGAGACTGTAGAGAAAGTGAGAGTAAAAAAGCATAGGCTAAAAATCATGTTTTAGCTACACCACAGATTATGTATTTATACTGAATGAGTAAATACAATTTGACCTAATTATCATATTTACATAATACAATGAATCTAGACAAATATATATAATAATACACATTTCCAACAAAGACTATATGATGATGTTGGAGAGTTCTACATCGATTGATCATGGAGATCCGTGGGTCACAGAAAGTGGTGGGGGTACTTATAAAGACACTTACGCCCAAGTCAATCTTAACGTGAAATGAGAAATAATAGTGTAGGCAGAGAAGTTAATGTGTTCAACTAGGGGTGAGATATGTGGGTTTGAGATGATGAATCGGGTGCATGCTATAGAGACTTGAGGTATACGTAAAAGGAGGTTTTAATGTGTTCTATATATATGGTTCTAAGGTTCTACATTTTAGAACACTGAATTCTGCATTGAGATTTGTACAAGATTAGCCTAACACTTATCCATATTATTTGTATAAAATCTTGGTAATTGTTAACCGTAGTTTTCATTTGTATAAGATTATGGAAATTATTAACCACGGTATTAATTTGCCTAATATATGTGGGTGTCAAGATTATATTTTTAGTGAAGATGGAGATTACTTGCCCGTGAGGGGATAATGGAACCAGAGGGACGCCTGGTACCACTATGGACACTTGGCCAAAGTGGCATCCATGAGCTTTTTATAAACATTGATCATTTGATTGAGATAACTGAATGAGATTATTATTTTACACAAGTTACAGCATGATGGTTTCTCATGCTATACTTGAAAAAGAAATAATTAATTACACTGGATGAAATGTTTATCAATGCAATAAAATTGGATTACGAAAGAGGTGGTGGCAATGGCAGTACTAAATTTTAATTATTTTGGAAACGTAAATATAAACATATAAATGAGACGTGATTAAATATTGACCACTAATTTTATCAAAATATATTGACCACTAATTATTAAAGGTATTGCTACACTCATAAATAAAGGATATTGAACGAATATACATGTGTTGAATTACATCAATCGGGTATGATTAATTGCTATAGAAGAAAATAATAAATTTTCATATCTTATAATTATTTACGTCAAATGACCAGACATTTATGATATTTACATATCAATAAGCCTCCTAAAAAAAAGGATTCTATGTGGGTATCCCAGAATACAGTTCAAAACTCGTTGGAAACATTTTGTAACCATGAATAGACGTTGGAGTAGAAATTAGTAGCATACCTAAAGAGTATAAAATACCTTATGATATTAAAATAAAATAAAATGAAATCCTAAAACTTGAATGGTTACATACTTGACAATGAAGTTCCTGTTTCTGCAGCATGCCTAATGTCGTAGGAGACAAGAAAATGTCCCTTAATGTCCTTTACTACCGAAGAAGACTTCCCAATACGTTAAGTGTTGTAATCTGACATTAAATTACATATATGCTGTATTTATTGTTTTTGGCAGAGGCAATTTTCAGGAGTCAATTAATTCTACATCTTGGGATTGATGGGTATGCGTGAGACTTTGGTCATCACTAAAACAATTGCATTTTATCATTAAAATTGCGATGGTTAGGTGATATGTCATTGCTTCTCTATTGCATCAAATTTTTAGTATTACATCTGTCATTCTTTCCTACATTTATGAAATATAAATGCATGATATGCTCTTCTGTACATGTAGATATGAGGTGATAACATTAAGATTTGTTAATGCCAACCAACCAAATTGAATCTTGAAAGGAGATTATTCCACTCTGATATGTATCAAGTTGAAAAATGGAGTGTCAAGGAAGTCAAATTATAGTTCGCTTCAACATTGAGAGCTGAGAAGCTGTATATAAATTGAAGTCAAATTATACTTGGTTTCAACATGTTGAGAAGCTGTATTAAAACAAATTTATAATCTCTATTTAAATTATTATTCATCTCAACAACTAATTAAAGTTAAAATTTGATTTTGAAGCACTATAAGTGTAAACAAATTTTACATTGTCATTCAATGAAGTGTTGCTGCATCATTTAATAAGTTTAACATTTTATATATAAATTTTAACTCATTGGCAATGTATTATTGGATAATGTAACATCTCAATGTTTACTATCCACATATATCGTCATATAAAAGAATAATCAATATTAGTCACGCTATTTCAAACATACATCAACAAATCAACTCATATCATTCATACACAATGAACAAATATAGAGAGTCACGGTAATAAAAGTTATATATATATATACATCACAGCCTCAAAAGGGTATATTATTATACATAACTCTAAACAACTAAACAAATATAAAACATATATATAAGCTCAGCTCAAAACAACATCTATACTATGCTAGTCCTCATACATCTTCTTCTTCCTTTTCAAAAAACTTGTACCTGGATTTACATGGCAACACAATCGGGGTGAGAAAAACATATCTCAGTAGAAGTATTCTAATACCAGTAATTTACACAATCATAAAGCTGACTCTTCAATCACAGAAGTACACAATTGCTTATACAATTGCAATGTCATGTTTTTATATTATGATAGCAACCGCCCATACAATTATCACGCTATGCTTAATTATGTCTAATGTGTATGTCTATGCAAGTCCTAAGAATGAATGCAGTTTCAAGATGTCATGAGCCCTCAGACGTATTGAGGATTTTGCCTACCTCAACTACTCTAGGATATGTTATGATATGTCATGGTTTATCAGGCATAGTGAGGATATGACTTACCAACACTTTCCATCAAAACAAATAGAGGATATTACTCACCTCCACTGATCAAACAATGCAAAAAGGATATTGTTTACCTTCTTACTCAACAATGTATGGTTTATCAGGCATAGTGAAGATATGACTTACCAACACTTTCCATCAAAACAAATAGAGGATATTACTCACTTCCACTAGTCAAACAAAGCAAAAAGGATATTATTCACTTTCTTACTCAACAATGTAATAAAGATATTACTCACAACATAGAGAGGGTATTACGCACCCCAATATGCTTCAAATAACACAAAGAGGATATTACTCACCTCAATGTGCTTCACAAACAATAGAGAGGATATTACTTACTAATCTATTCAACAAATACATAGAGAGAATATTACTCACCAATCTATGCTTCTCAAACAACACAAAGAGGATATTACTCACCTTATTATGTTTCTCAAACATCTCATGCAAAACAATCACTAATTACCTTCTCTAATTAGCATCACAATTGATTTATATGTATCTCAAACTCATCTCACACACACTTCATCAAATACTTAAAGAAGTACTTTAACACTCTTAAAAGAACATATATGAGTGATTCCAATACTTAGGGAAACTCATTTCCTCAATTCATCACAATACACAATATATGTATATATAATCATACTTAATTATCCCACATAATTAGCACTACGAATCCATTTGATTCAACACATTCACACTTCAAATTAGGAATACTCACATACTCACACTATGTGTCATTCCCATCACATCACCGCATCACAAAACAATTTCTGTTCAAAACTGGATCTCATGGTTCTACACCTTTAACCCTAAGGGTACATAAACTCTGTTTTATTCCACAAGCAGGGGACTTGTAATCGATTACACCCTTGTTGTAATTGATTACAACAAAGTCAAGAGCTTGGTAATCGATTACATTTCCCTCGTAATTGATTACATCAATCCCATAACTCTGGTAATCAATTACATTAATCTTGTAATCGATTACATCACTTTCAGAGGCTTTGTAATCGATTACATTGACCTTGTAATCGATTACATCAAGCAAGAACTTAGTTCTGCAGAACGTGTTACTGTTCCATTAGAACAATTCACGAATTTTGGCTACTCTAAACCAGTTTCTAGGTGATTTAAGGTCCCTAACAAGTTCACTAACATGAAGGAAATATAAAACACCAATTGATTTAATCAAAAGTAGATCAAAACACTAAATTACTCATCCAAATCTCTAAAACCCTCATTTTGAGCTTTAAAGGACCAAATGGAGAAATTTCAATTTCTAATCCAAACTCTTAGTATGAACAAGTCATAAATCACACTTAGAACTTATCCAAGTAAAAAAATCACTCAAAGCACCACTAGAAATCAATTTGGCATATTAAACCTCAATATAGCCTAACATGGAAAAAGAGAACAAAAGTAGTTACAAGCTTCAAAAACCCCTACCTCAAGATCAAGAAGATGTAGCCAAGGGTGGATCCAAACTCCACTTGATTCCTCTTCCTTCTTCCTCTTCAGTTTCTCTCTTCAGTTTTCCTTTCTTTCTTTTCTCTTCTCTTCTCTGTTTCTCAAATCTCCCAGCTGTGGGATATTTAACAAGGAAAGTCAAATTTGACTTCTCTTGGATAGGTACCAAAATTCCGATCTGCTAAGAACACTTAGATTTCACCAAATTCAGATTTCTAACTTCCAACAAGTTTAAAATAAATTTTAAGATTTATTAAAAATCCTATTTCACTATTTCTCTATTTTTTCATATTAACTGTTTGTCAAACCGACATTAAAACACACAACCAGTATGTTTAAAAATGTCAAACTAACTCTGATTAACCTCAAACTTTAACTGTAGCACAGTTCACACATTTGTGACCGATAAACAAACTCTCTATATATATTTCCACTAACTAAGCAGTTTAAGTCACTTTCAGAGCAAATAACAGTTATATTTTACACATAGTGTTACAGTAAAGTACCTAAACATATTTTGACAATCACAAAACTTAACAGACATGATAAATAGATATTAAGCTATCTCTGTAACCATATACAAGTTTATCATATTTTTCAAAATATTATAAATAATAGTTTAAAACTTTTTTACATTGACAATGTATTAAAATTAAACTCATAAAGTTAAACATAAACAATACAATATAGTCCAGTACTTATTGAAAGGGTGTGTTTGAACACATGATTTTTTACCCCCTTTTTGTTTAATTTGAAAGTTACATAAAATCTGTTTAAATTTTTTCATTTCACGTCGCCTTTACACTTAGGTGATGCTAAGTGGCTTGAACTTGACAAATTCTGCTGTCAAATATTTTCCAGCAACTTTCCCCTTTCCAAATCGGTAGAAACCTATTTTACTGCATCGTGTCAGACAAACAATTTCTTGCCTTATTCACAAACATTAACATGATTAGTATTACATCAGAATTGGATATTGTATAGTCACGTAAATTTAGCAATATACGCAATGTAACCTTTTATATTTTGGGTTTAATTGTGATATACAACTAATCATGTTTTATTACATTATTAAACAAATTTAACTACGACAATAATTACTTAAAATATCAACCAGAAGTTCAGAAATGAGTGTAAACCCAGCTCAGAAATGAATCTTCTCATATTTGTTTTTTGTTTTCTTATTATGTGGAGAGAAGATGGACACAAACTCGTTAAACAAAAAAGGATGAGAGGATCCAGCTCGTGAAGTAATCGACGCACATGTGATATGACTATGCTCAAGTTCATAGTCTAGCCCTATATTATAAGGTAAAACTTTAATGAGTTTAATATTTTATATAAATTTTAAGAACAATGTATTATTGGATAACAGTTAAAAACTTTTTTACATTGACAATGTATTAAAATTAAACTCATAAAGTTAAACATAAACAATACAATATAGTCCAGTACTTATTGAAAGGGTGTGTTTGAACAAATGATTTTTTACCCCCTTTTTTTAAAAATTTGAAAGTTACATAAAATCTGTTTAAAATTTTTCATTTCTCCTCGCCTTTACACTTAGGTGATGCTAAGTGGCTTGAACTTGACAAATTTTGCTGTCAAATATTTTCCAGCAATTTTCCCCTTTCCAAATCGGTAGAAACCTATTTTACTGCATCGTGTTAGATAAACAATTTCTTGCCTTATTCACAAACATTAACATGATTAGTATTGCATCAGAATTGGATATTGTATAGTCACGCAAATTTAGCAATATACGCAATGTAACCTTTTATATTTTGGGTTTAATTGTGATATACAATAGTGTAAATATCTTTTAATCATGTTTTATCGAAGAACATTCTCTAAGCAATGTGGGACTCAGGTTTTATAACAAAACATTATCAAGGATTATAAGTTTGAAACACACAAAACCTACAAGATTTGGCATATTTAACGTAAAAATCTAAAATAAAAATTTCAATATCGGTTTTTACACTCAAATATAAATTTTTAGTTAAACTCGTATTTAACTAACAATCTAAAATCTTTATTAAAAAATAATTTAATTATTGCATTTAAGTACGGCAAAAATATATATGGATATGTAAATTTAACTAAAAAAATTGGTACAAGATTCTTAGCTCCTCTTATTCTTTGCATGCGTGCATGCATGAGATCTACCTCTTATGTAGCACCCTAATACAAATTATCGTAAAATAAATAATATGTTTTATGATAAAGTATATTAAACATGTCATTTTCTAAAAAAGGCATAAAAACATAAATTCATAAAACTTATATAGTCATTATAAGGAACCACGAAGATGAAAAATGTTATATATATACATCATTGGCTAAAAGGTTACATTGTAATACATAAACTGTTACAAATAAACAAGCAAAATAAATAAATACAAGCTAGTGCAAAAAGAAATAAAGCAACTAAACTAAGCATTTTGCTTCTTCTTTTTCTTGTCATTACCCTTTGAAGGGTCTTCACCTAGATTTACATGGATCACATAGGGGTGAGAAATCACAATTTCTCAGTGTAAGCATATCAAGACCAACAATCATTTATTTAACAACAAATATATAAATTGAACACACATTTACACTCTATGTAACCGAATATACGAGAATCAATAATATCAAAGAATCGCTCATACAATCCTAAGATACTATCGAACAAGCAACCAGGCAACAAAACAATCAAGTAAGACAATTGTCCATACAGTTGTCAATGATGCAATAATTTATGTTATGAGGTATGATTATATTCAAACAATATTCTAATAGAATGATTATGCAATACTAATGCAGGTTTTGGTTTTGAAAACACATGTCACTTATTTCCCAAGAACCTTCGTTCCCTTGTATATTCTGAGCATGTTAGGCCTTAAAGCCTTTACTTTACTTAGTAATAGGTGAATACTTTCTCCTCACTAACGTAAGAGTACTGCTATTACCCCCATACCGGTAACCCTAACCATACGAGCATAAATAGAAAGAAAATTCAGATCCAACACCTCACTCCCAAGTCATATGGTTGTGCACACCATTTAAGGTTACAATACATAGGAAATAACAAATAATAAGTTTAAAAACTAAATATGCAGATTTGTTAACAAAACATACATACTTATCATGAGGTTTATAACAACTGTTAGTCATGGCAACCATTACCCAAGAGGGGGGGTGAATTGGGTATAAAAACTTTTCACAAATGCTCTTAAAATAAATACAAATATTTAAGCTATTAAATAAAAGAAAAGAAATTACGAGATGAAGAATAAAAGCTTTAAGAACAGCAAATAAATAAATGTGTAATAATATAAAATTACGTAAAATAAAGAGATTGAGAAGAGAGAAGCAGACACGATATTTATCCTGGTTCGACCACTAACCCACTTGTGGTCTACGTCCAGTCCTCGAAAACAATCTAAGATTTTTTACTATGTGTACAACCTTCAATAGGTGCTTGCAACCGTTACATAAAAGAACACTTTCACACACAGGGAAACTCTACCCTTGTGCTAAAGTCTCAGCCTGCAGGGATACCTCACCCTTATACAAACCTTGAAGGGATACCTCACCCTTATACAAACCTTGAAGGATATCTCACCCTCAATACAGAAGAACAGAAATATAGATGAAGAGAAACTCTCACTCAGAGCAAATAATACAAATTGAAGTACTAAGAGACTCTCAAAGGATATCTCAAAGTTTTAGCAAAAAGAGCACAGAAAATAGACGTAAATTATAAATCACATTTTTTACAGCAAGCGTAAATTAAACAGATAGCTGGGCTTTTTGCAGATGAGACCCACAATCTCTATTTATAGAGTTAGATAGAAAATTAGCCGTTGTAGCAATTAATTCCATGATTAGTATAAAAATATGTCTGTTACATACTATATCTGGAACTGTGTTTACCGTGTTTATTCAAATAAGCTTTCTGCTATTCGAATAACACGTTCTTTTTTAAAAACGTTCCTGAAAAAGGTTATTCGAATAACATAGGTGTTATTCGAATAATGCTGCCACAAAAACTTTCTTTAGAAAACTGGTTATTCGAATAACTCTAAGTTTATTCGAATAACACTAGTTAAAACAGATTTTTGGGAAACAGTTCTATTCAAATAATTGATGAGTTATTCAAATAGCTGATGTGAAAACAAGCCATTCAGAAAACTCTTATTCAAATAACAAGAGTGTTATTCGAATAACACTTTAAAACACAGAGTTATGTAGCAGCCAAATTTAAAGCTTTATTCGAATAACCAATGAGTTATTCGAATAACTCAGTTTATAAAACAGTTATAAATGTTTGAAAAACATCCCAGAAAGTTTATCAAAAGCACCAAAATATTTTTAAGTTATTTTCAAGATCAAAATAGTTTTGGTATAAGTTTAAGAAAACATTTTTGTTTTATCTTGATGCACTAGGAGATATCCAAAGAAATCCTCAAACAAAGAAACTCTAAGTCCAAAAGCTATTTGTATAAGATCTTAGACTTGGTCTTCCCATCATCTTCATTTTGTTTTCATGTTTGTTATCATTAAAAAACATTCTTCAAAGACATATGTCCAATCACATTCTCTTTGTGTTGAGCTTAATTGAGATCTTTTACTTTCTTGTTGCAATGCTCACTTTTAATACTTGGACTATCCTACAAAGTATTGCTTATTTAAACAAGCATAGTTAATCCAAAATTATAATTCAATATCTTCATATGCATGATTCATAAATGTATAACTTTAGTTAGTTTAACATGCATATAAAACTTTCATAGACACATCCAAATAAGATATTTATCAATTATTAATGGATATGCTCTATATAGGATGCAACAAAGAACATAAGCAAAGTTTTCTTTTTATCTTGTATTTGTCATCATCAAAACTTAACATATTAAACCATTTGGGACAAACTTATTTCCACAATTTCCCCCTTTTTGATGATGACAAATCACCAAAGAAAAATATGTTGAGCAATATACAAGAATAAATATTCATGTAAGCATATCAAACAATAAGTACAAGAACATATTTTTCTTTCTAATTTTCACTCCCCCTATTTGACATCAACAAAAAGGCTTAGAAAGGAAAAAAAAATAGTTTTTCCCTCTTATAGATTCTACATATGATTCAAGAATAGAGTGATGAAACAAGCATGCTTTCAAGATATAGAAGATTATTCATGGAATGCTTGTCTTATTTTTGTATGTCAACATTTAGCATATGATAGCAATAAAACACTTTATGTAATCAAACCAAGATGTAAGGCAAGAGATATAAACAACTTAAGAGCTAGGCTCCCCCTCATTGAAACACAAGATGGATAGGGTGAAATATGTATGCTAAGACCATGTAAACACAGTACCATAAAGTAAAGCAAGGTAAAATATTTTTATTCTTAATCCATCAATGAAAAATATTTTAAAAACTTCTCCCCCTTTCAAAAAGAATTTTACAAGAGCACATTATATTTTCAAAAGCATTTTAGAAGGGTAGAGATGTTTTATATTAAAAAAAAACACACACATTCATTGAGACAGATCAATCCAAGTCAAAAGAACATAAGTACGTCTCCTTGATGAAATATGCTATAGGGATCAAAGCATGTATAGAACTAATATCATCCACCCTAAATGCAAAGGCAAATTAGCAAGTTAATATCCAATTAGGCACTTTGTCAATGCTAAGCATACTTCTCATGTAAGGAAAGCATCTAATCATTTTTAAGACCAATTTATCAATAAGTATCATACAATTCATAACATATAGAATACCACAAAAGCTAAGGGATAGAGATACTTATTGAGTCAGATAAAGAGTGATGCTCCTTATTTATTGACCCTTTAACTTTGAGCTTTCTTCCTTTGAATTCTCCATTCCATTGCACTAGAAGAAAGTCTTTTTTTTTTTTAATTCTTCCTCTTCATTTGAACTCCATTTAACTTTTCTCATTTCCACATATGCTTGTATGTAAAAATCTGATGGCTATATTTGAAACACATAGAGAGACTTGCAAAGCTAACTTTAAAAGTCCTCTAAAACATAGGTTAGCATCAAATATCATGTAAGCCCATTTATAAGCATAATTTATATTGATATATAAAGTAAAACATATATCACATTATCAACCATGCAATATTAGTTTTAACAAGAATGCATGAAGCACATATGCACTTGAATCCAAAAAAAATAGTTTAAGCATTTTAAGGCATGATTCAAGTTTATCAAGAAACATATTATTATCATCAAAACTTATTTAGGCATTTCTAGGCAAATAATTATCATGTAAGGCATGTAAAGGTATAAAAAAAAATAACTCTCTACTTCTCCAAATATCGATATTCAATTTAAAGCATAAATAAGGACAATAAATTGATATCACCAAAAGTGTACTCTTTGAGTTTTTGTAGATAACTCCCACTTCCATCAACTTCCAAGCTTCAAGCTTTCATGAGGGAATAGAATTTTTTTGCACCCTTTTTAAAAGTTGAATCCTTTTAAACTTTACTATCCTCAAGTTGAATGAATTTATTCCATTTAAATGCTTGCTTGAGGTAGTTATCACCCTACAACATAATTCAAAGTACTTTCTTTGGTATCCACCAATTTTGAATCCATAGAGGTTAGTCATTGATTATATAATATATTCATTCAAGTTAAAAAAAAATAATTTGATATTCAACAGCAATTCAACAGGATCAATCACTATCCTAAACTCAAAAAGAAAAGAGCATTCAAAACAATAAGGCAAAACAGCAAATGAGTTTACAAGGGCAAAATATATTTCATTTCATTAATCAGATTAGCCAAGTACATATATTCAACAAAATAATAACCAATTACATTTGGTTAAGCATACATATCATAAAGTGCATATTTTTAGACAAAACAAACAAAGAATTTATCATATATTGATTATTAATGCTATGCAACATATACAGCAACAAATGCAGCAAAACCTTTCAAATAATGTGTTTATTTGAATAAAAGGGGTTTTATTCAAATAGATGAGTAGGAAAAGCCGAGCGTTGTGACCTTTAACAGATTTTATTCGAATAACCTATGGGTTATTCAAATAGACAAAGAGCAAACGTAAACGACTGATAAAACAAGTCTCAGGTTATTCGAATAATCTAAAAGTTATTCAAATAGATAGAGACCACAACAAACACAGAACTGACATAGAAGTCAGTTTATTCGAATAAGCTTAGCTTTATTCGAATAGGTAGAGACCAAAAATAAAAACTGTGGTTGCTAAGGGTCAGTTTATTCGAATAAATGTAGTGTTATTCGAATAATACTAATATGTAACACCTTTTTGAGTAGCTGATTGAGCTTTATTCAAATAAACCTAATTTTATTTGAATAAAATTATTAGAATCACAGTAAAGCACATGTTCAGAATTGAAATTTAAGGGAGAATATCTTACCCAATTATAAAGTACCTGCAGGACAAGATTTGGGATATCTCCTACGCTCAAGTTAGTCATAATTCAAGAGAGATAAAAACCATGTTTAAGCAATAAATTCAAATATTTAATTATATGTATGATTGATCAGGAACTCAAGCTCAAGGATATTATCATTAGATATGCTAATTCAAGCAAGAAGCATACTTATCTATCATATTAACATGTAGAGATATTCTCAGATTATAAGGCTAGAAAAGCATAATAAAAGTTTTCACTTATCCAAAAATTGTAAGTCCGAACTTCACGGAGACAAGGAAGAGAGCTTGAAATTATTTCTAGTCTTTGTACTTGGAGCAGCCACTTTCAAGATGTTAAAGTCAGTTGTTGGCCTTCAAGCACACCTACAACACACTTCAATTTTTGACTTTTGGTACCCAAATTTTATTGGGTCCTTGTGTGTTAGTTTTCGAATATTAATCTATTATGCTCTCATACAGATTAATTTTTCATAGTATATAAATTATGCACAATAAATTAAATAATTAAATACCATTAAGCACATAGTTGATAGCATGCTTACTTTCATTATATATAGATAATTTTAAAACATATAAAGCATACATAGGCATTATAGACCCTTATATACCAAGATATATAACAAATTAATGAACTATGATATAATAAGAATGAACATAATCATGTGTTAAACATAATATTTAAATTTTATCAAGTACACATGATTCTATTAATCACTTAAGGCTTACACGGAATATACCTTAAATTTATTGACTTTGCATGTAAGTGTGCATAAGAGGTAAAAGCTTTTGATACCTTGGCCTTGGTAATCAAGGAAATACCTTTTCTTATCCATTGCTTCTCTTTTGGAGTCTCGAACTTTGCAAGTTCTACATTTTCTACTTGAGAAACTTTGGTTGTAGCCATCTTCCTTCTTTGACCAAAGTTTCTACCATTAGGCTTTGGAAGCATTCTCCTGGATGATTCCTCTTTCTTTTGACTAATTTGTCTATCCTTTTGAGAAATATTATGCATAATTGAAACACTAGGAGGACACTTTGGTACCCACTTCATTTTGGGTCCTTGAATGTTAGTATTAGGGCCTTTAGGATATTTAGGAACTCATACCATATAATTTTTCATATAAGGATTTCTTCTATAATTGTATAAATGAGAAATATGTCCTAGATGACTACAAAAATTACAAACAATTGAATTTAATGATGGCTTGATCATTTGAATATCATTTTTAAAAAACTTAAGCTTTTTGTTATTTTTATATTCTAAATTATTTTTGCCATAAGCGTTGCTTGAATTTTCACATAGAATAACACTAATTTTATTCTCATTAACAAGTTTAGAATTTAAACAATTACAATCATTAGCTTTAGCAAATTCAGAATATAAGTCCTCAACTTAATTTTCTAAATCAATGCACTTTTCACAAGAAATTAAGGTTTTACATTTTAAAGACATTTCCTCATCAAGAAAGGCATACTCATTTTTCAAAGTTTCAATTTCATTTTCAATAAAGGAAATGTTTTCCAAATACGATAAGTTTTTCTTTTCTAAATTCAATCAACCATCATACAATTCATTATATGCATATTGTAACACATCATAGGAAGGACTATAATCTAGTTTAGAATTATTTACCTCATAATCATTTTTAGCCATATAGGAAGTAGTCTCAATTTCTAGCATACTTAGCTCTTTAAGGGAATCACCTTCTTCCTCATCAATTTTATTTTGCTTTGCCTCTTCTTCAAATTGAGCACCATCGTCACCAAGAGGCATTTGGCTCCCTTCAATAGTTTGAGCATCTCTTTGAGGATATTTTTCATGACAAGCTTCCTTCAATGACTTTTGCTCTTCTTGCTTTCTATATACAACTTTATGCATAAAAATATTGTTAGCAAGATAGATATCATCAAGAGCATCCCATATATCTTTAGCACTAAAGCAATTTTTAATTTTAGCATAAGCATCATCATTCAAACTACTTCTCAAAATTTGCATAGCTCTAATGTTCAAGGAAAAACATTTTTTGTCAAAACTATTCCAAGGTTATTTTGATTTGTAAGTAAATCCATTTAGCACAATATCCCACAAATCCAAATCAATAGATTGTATATAAAACTCTACTCTAGCTTTCCAATAAACAAAATGCACATCATCAAAGAATGGTGGTTTATTAATTTCAAAACTTTTCATTTTAAAAAACTTTCAAGGTTGCTAACAAATAAGGATCTTTAACTCTAAGCGGTTAAGCTTTCACCAGAGCACAAAGCTCTGATACCACTTGTTAGTCATGGTAACCATTACTCAAGAAGGGGGTGAATTGGGTATAAAAACTTTTCACAAATGCTCTTAAAATAAACACAAATATTTAAGCTATTAAATAAAAGAAAAAAAATTATGAGATGAAGAATAAAAGCTTTAAGAACAGCAAATAAATAAATGTGTAATAATATAAAATTACGTAAAATAAAGAGATTGAGAAGAGAGACGCAAACACAATATTTATCCTGGTTCGACCACTAACCCATTTGTGGTCTACGTCTAGTCCTTGAAAACAATCTAAGATTTTTCACTATGTATACAACATTCAATATGTGCTTACAACCGTTACATAAAAGAGCACTTTTCATACACAGGGAAACTCTACCCTTGTGCTAAAGTCTCAGCCTGCAGGGATACCTCATCCTTATACAAACCTTGAAGGGATACCTCACCCTTATATAAATCTTGAAGGATACCTCACCCTCAATACAGAAGAACAGAAATATAGATGAAAAGAAACTCTCACTCAGAACAAATAATACAAATTGAAATGCTAAGAGGCTCTCAAAGGATATTTCAAAGTTTTAGCAAAAAGAGCACAGAAAATAGACGTAAATTATAAATCACATTTGTCAAAGCAAGCATAAATTAAATAGATAGCTGGACTTTTTGCAGATGAAACCCACAGTCTCTATTTATAGAGTCAGATAGAAAATTAGCTGTTGTAGTAATTAATTTCGTGATTATTATAAAAATATGTCTGTTACATACTATATCCAGAACTGTATTTACCGTGTTTATTCGAATAAGCTTTCTACTATTCGAATAACACGTTCTTTTTTAAAAAGGTTCCTAAAAAAGGTTATTCGAATAACACAAGTGTTATTCAAATAATGCTGCCACAAAACTGGTTATTCGAATAACTCTAAGTTTATTCGAATAACACTGGTTAAAACAGATTTCTGGGAAACAGTTCTATTCGAATAATTGATGAGTTATTCGAATAGTTGTTGTGAAAACAGGCCATTCAGAAAACTTTTATTCGAATAACAGGAGTGTTATTCGAATAACACTTTAAAACACAGAGTCACACAGCAGCCAAATTTAAAGCTTTATTCGAATAACCAATGAGTTATTCGAATAACTCAGTTTGTAAAACAATTATAAATGTTTGAAAAACATCCCAGAAAGTTTATCAAAAACACCAAAACATTTTTAAGTTATTTTCAAGATCAAAACAGTTTTGGTATAAGTTTAAGGAAGCATTTTTGTTTTAACTTGATGCACTAGGAGATATCCAAAGAGATCCTCAAACAAAAAGACTCTAAGTCCAAAAGCTATTGGTATAAGATCTTGGACTTGGTCTTCCCATCATCTTCATTTTGTATTCATGTTTGTTATCATTAAAAAACATTCTTCAAAGACATATGTCCAATCATATTCTCCTTGTGTTGAGCTTAATTGAGATTTTTTACTTTCTTGTTGCAATGCTCACTTTTGGTATTTGGGTTATCCTACAAAGTATTGCTTATTTAAACAAGCATAGTTAGTCCAAAATCATAATTTAATATCTTCATATGCATGATTCATAAATGTATAATTCTAGTTAGTTTAGCATGCATATAAAACTTTCATAGACACATCCAAATAAGATATTTATCAATTATTAATGGATATGCTCTATATAGGATGCAACAAAGAACATAAGCAAAGTGTTCTTTTTATCTTATATTTGTCATCATCAAAATTTAACATATTAAACCATTTGGGGCAAACTTATTTTCACAACAACTAAGTGAAAAGCAAAGACTAGTGACTCAAGGCTTTACTCCAATTTAACACATAAGTAGTAGAACTCATGTCACTAGTGTCCTCATATCTAGCACCTTACACCATCACTTCATAAGTGATTTCAAGGCAACCTCACATTGCTCAAGGTTCTAGACATTTCTTAATAGCATTCCATAACTCTTGGATGTCCAAAGGTTTATACATATCCTATACATACTAAAAATATGCATAAGAGTCTCTATTTAATCATGGGTATTCATTATCTAGCCTAAACAAGATTTACACAAAGCCCAAGAATGATAAACTTAACATTCTTAAGTCCTTAACCCTTATCCCTATTGGAAAGATGATTATGACAAGCCAAATTCTAACTTTTGAAATGTCTATAATTATGGAACCTTGCTAATCGGTTATGACCTGAAATAGCCTAATATAGCCTCTAAAAACACATCCTGATTGAACACAATAATATGTTATTTGTTTCCAATAACCTGTTATCACTATTTAATAACTTGTTATGTGTTTCTGATAATCAGTTATCACTATTCAATAATTAGTTATTTAGAATCACACAGCCCTCTGCCTAGACCCAATAATCGATTATTGGGATTTAATAATCAGTTATCTGGTGTGAAAATGCACCAAAAAATAGGGTATATTGTTGCCTCCATCCATTCTTTCCATCAACTCATGGATTCTAAGTGATTTTCAATCCTAAACATAATATCTAAATATATTAGAATCATCAAACACTAACTCAATCCATCAAACTTTGATTATGAACAAAACTTAATCATTCAAAACTCATTCCTCAAACTTTGATTCAAACACTTAGGGAGTGTTTCTAACTCACAAACAACAATCAAGCATATGTTAAGCTAGAATCAAACTAAACTCGACCGTTGAAAGCAAAACTAGCTAAAGAAACCATTTTTACCTCAAATACCCATTTTTTCCCGAAGCATACATACATGCATAAAGTAACTAGACATCCAAAGGAAAGTTGAGCTTAAGGAAGAACACCTTATAGCAATATATTTTATTCATTTTGTAATCCTTTCACTGGGCTTCTTAAGGTTCCATTAGGCTTAATTAAGTTAGTTTTGTTACATTTTATGATATTGAACTTAATTGGATCATTGAAGGAATTATTGCTTGAATTGACTTTAATTTGTTTATTTAGCAGCGTTCAGTAAACTAATTATAATTTGAGTTACAAATATTTGGTTGATGTGATTCTGATCTTGTAGGAAATCTAAGACAATTCTCTGCAACTTTCATGAGACCTCAAGAGCTAAATCACACGTTTGGATAATTTAAATTGGAGTTGAAGCAAGATCTAGAGTGTTGATCCTAACAGCTTGACCTCTACGCACTCATCAGCCTATATCTTGAGCTATATGAGTGATATTGGGATGAAACTAGTTGCATTGGAAATTCAAGACCCAAATTTACAACTTTCATGAAGAACACAAGAGTTAATTTGGATAGCTTGGAAGTCAAATTAGGCTTGAAATTCAAAACAGAAGAGTTATAGCTGGGCTTGAACAGTGTACAAAGATTGGGTCATATCTTGAGTTTTAGGAGTGATATTAGGCTGAAACCGGTGGCATTGGAAAGCTAAGGCTATGTTTGGATATTTAGTAATTAATGGAATGAAATGGAATGGGATGAGATAAAAATACGATATTTTAGGATGGAATGGAGTGAAGTTACCATTCCATTATTTGGAAAGTGGATGGAATGGTAAAAGTTATAACTTTATTTTTCCTAAATTACCCTTATTACAAACACACCAATTTTAGTGTATGAGATTAATGTAGTAAAATCGTAATTAGAATTATATTAAAAAAGATGATTCCATCTCATACCCCCCCAAATTGGGGGAGGGGGGAAGAAAATTGATGGTTTTTTATGGGATAGGATGAGATCCATCCCACCCACTTCCATCCCATTCTATCATTTTTTAACATAACCAAATAATGGAATCTATCTCCATCTCATCCCATTCCATTCCTTTCTACTCAATCCCACTAATCCAAACATAGCCTAAGATAAAAACCTACAATTTTCATGAATACCATTTTTCCATATTCTGACGGCAGCCATGAGTTCAGCACCGAATCATTTGGGAGACATGCATCTTAATAATTTTCCACTCATTCATAATTATGAAACAACTCCCTTGGCATTTTCCACTCATTATCAAACAACTCCAATGTCATTTTGTTTTCCTCAAGCTCTATAAAAGGAAACATTGGCTGCTCATTTTTGACATCTTGACTTAGAAATCAAGATCATGCTATTGTGTTATTTGTTTCTCTTGTGGTAGTTTTCTTTTATTCTAAATAGAAGTTATGTTCATCTTTTTCTTCTTTTCTTTTTCTTCTTGTTCATGAGTAATTAATTTTCATTTTGCTTGGGTGAAAAGGTGAAGCTTTTGGTAATAAATTAAGATTAAATTAATTTTTTTCTTTTGCTTAAATGATGAATTATCAAGTAGTCATTATATGTGTTGTATTTTGTTTCCAATCAATTTAGAAACCCTCTTTGTAAAGTAGAGATCTTGATTTATTGTAGACAAGAGGTTATCACAATGAATGCTTGAGCCCATTTACTAGTGTTGGTGTTAGTGAATAATTAAAGAAATCATAATATAATTACATATATATTCTTAATTGAACTTTGAATGTTATATTTTTTGATTGGAACCTCCGCTATATGTGGATTTTAATTGAGTTATAAAAAAAATAATTTTGTCTAAAATTTATTACCAAGAGTAGATCTTCTAACCCAAGCAAATCCTTTTTTCATTTGTGAATAAATTTTATCACCTTTATTGTTGTGACAAATCTTTTCCTTACCTCAAAGAATTTTTCTTTATCAATTCCCTGTGGATCAACCTTGGACTCCCGAGAATTTATTACTTGAAACAACCTGCACTTCGGTTTGTAACTTATAATTTGCATCAAGTTTTTGGCGTCATTGCCGGGGACTTGATTTGAAGAACAAATTTATTGAGGTCTTCTTTCTGTAAGTAAACTTCACCATTTGGTATTTTTTTTCTACTCTTTTAACTTTCTTACTTACTAACTTACGAATTTTCTAACTTACTAACTTTCTAATTTATTAACTTACTAATTTACAAACTATGATATTTAATGGCAGGTTTATACCGCCTACTTGTACATTTTCTTTTCTATATTAAGTCATTTATTTATGCTTAATTAGTTTCATGATTCAAATTCTGATCGTTTAGTTAAAATTAATCTTGGCACTTTATATATTGATTTGTTTGAATCACAATCACACACATTAAACATAATGGCTAAAAATGAAAGTGTACATGACGAACATGAAAATCAATCATTGCGAACCATGCGTGAACATTTGCAACCATCTTGAAACTCTAGTCCATCATGTTTTGTCTTTCCACTTAATGCTAACAATTTACTTTCTAATTTCCATGGTTTAGAATCTGAAAGCCCATATTTACATCTAAAAGAATTAGAGGAAGTATATATCGCTTTTAATGACCAAACTTACACTGAAAAGATTGTTAAGCTTAAATTGTTTCTTTTTTCTTTGAAAGATAAAGCAAAAACTTGGCTTAACGCTTTGAAACCAAGATCAATTGGCATATGGCAAGAAATGCAAGGTGAGTTTTTAAAGAATTTTTTTCTATCACATAAAACCAATGCTTTGAAAAGATAAATCCAATTTTTTTTCTAAAATTCAAATGAAGCATATTTTCAATGTTGGGAATGTTTTAAATATTTATTAAATTCTTACCCACATCATGGTTTTGAAAAATGGTACACTATAAGCTTTTTTTATGAAGGGTTAACACCTGAAACTAAACAATTTGTGGAAACAATATGCAATTACGAGTTTCTTGATAAAGAACTTAAAGAAGCTTTAGAATATTTAGATTATTTGGCTGAAAATTCTCAATCTTGGCATGGTACTAATCCTTCTAAATATTCAATTAGATCTAACCTTGCAAGTGCTAATAAAGGACAATATCACCTTAGTTAAGAAGAAGATCTAAATGTTAAGTTTACCAGTTTGGCTAGAAAGATTGAAGCCATGGAATCAGGAAAAGTGAAAGAAATCAAATCTGTGCAAAATGAAGAACTTTATGGCATTTGTGATGAATTAGGACACTTAACAAACGAATGTCCAAAAATTTCTATTTTTAAAGAAGTTGTGCATGAGCAAGTAAATGTAATGAACAATTTTAAAAAGTTATTCACCTTTTCTTTTTTAGATTCACACAATCTGAGATGGACAAATCACCCAAACTGCAATTGGAGGACTAATAATCAGGTACAATTTATGCAACCATCACTTCCTCAGGCACAACTGGATTCACAAAATTCTCAAGGATATGCACCTTATGTCCACCATATAGGAAAAACCTTGAAGGAACATTGCATCCATTCATGGAAAAGCAAGAGTTCATTAATAATCAAAATATTCAAGCCATGATTGACATAAAAGACACTATTGCTAAACTTTCTTCTGCACTCACCATTCATAATAAAGAAAAATTTTCTTCTCAACCTCAACCAAATCCCAAGGGTCAGTACAGTCTAAATGAGGGTAGTTTAGAAAGCCAACAAATAGATCAAGTCAAGTTAGTGATAACTCTTAGGGGTGAAAAAGTTATTGAAAAACAAATTCCTAAACCTTGTGAGAAAGATGATGAATCAATTCCCTAAGATAACGAAGGAGTTGATAAATCACCTAGCCAAAAGGAGACCAAACTCTCGTCTTCACCCCCATATCCTCAAGCATTAAACAATTCAAGTAAATTGAACCATAACACTGAAATTTTTGAAATTTTTAACCAAGTGAATGTTAATATTCCTCTGTTAGATGCTATCAAACAGGTTCCCTCTTATGCCAAATTTTTGAAGGACTTATGCACTGTTAAAAGGAAACTAAATGTGAAAAAGAAAGCCTTTTTGGCTAAATAGGTAAGCTCCATTCTTCATAACAATAATGCGTTGAAATATAAAGACCCTGGTTGTCCTACAATTTCATTCATTATTGGAGAACATAAAATTGAACAAGCTTTACTTGATCTTGGTGCTAGTGTTAACTTACTTCCATATTCAGTTTATCAGCAACTCAACCTAAGTTAGTTAAAACCAACTTCTGTAACTCTTCTACTTGCCGATAAATTAGTTAAAATTCTAAAAAAAATAGTGAAAGATGTGTTAGTACAAGTTGATAAATTCATATATCCTATAAATTTTATTGTCTTGGAAACTGAACTTATGGTTAATAGTTGCAAGTCAATTCCTATTATTTTAGGTTGCCCATTTTTAGCAACATCTAATACTTTGATAAATTGCAAAAATAGAGTGGTGAAGTAACATTTAGAAATATGACACTGGAGCTTAATGTTTTCAACATGTGCAAGTAACCACTGTAACACCCCAAATTTTAGACTAAGTTACAGAACTGACAGAATTACACTGTTTTGTGTTTTCTGTGCAATATAAAAATAATTTGATTATTCCGATACTATTTTTTATTGTTTTATGTGATTTGCTCCGGGTCAAGAAAATAATAAATTTCGGGACGAAGAAATTCTTATTTTAATTATTCGGAGCTGGGGGATCTTACTAAACTCAATTCTGATTGATATATATATTAATCTTTTAATTTTTAAGATTTAATCGCATAATAAAATAATTTTATATTATTATAATATTATTTTATTTGACAAGACTTACCGCCTTAAAATTAGTAAAAATCTGCTTCAAAATGACCATGGACTCGAGAAAGTCTGTAGGACTCACGTTTAGAGTAGCAGTCAATGATTCTGACTGGACTGGATTCTAAGCCAATAGGAACAAGTCAACGAAAGTGGCTTGAAAATTCTAAACTAATAGGAAGGAGTCAAACTTAGTGGCTTGGACTTTAGTGTGAACCGTTGGATGATGATCTTGATGAAGAAGTTTTGATTTATCACCATTGATCTAATCAATGGTGTAGGTGCAAACTTAGTAAGGAAGTCTTGGATGTTAGCCATTGATCAAATCAATGGTGTGGATGTGAGCTTGATTAGCAAGCATTGGATGTTGACCATTGATCAAATCAATAGTGTGGATGTGAGCTTGATTAGCAAGCATTGAATATTGGCTATAGATCTAATCAATGGATAGGAAACAAAGTTAATTTCGATGGCTAAGATGAAGTCAACAATAGTGGCTTGACTTTTACTTAGTAGCTAATTAAACTTAAATTAATCATCTTAATGGCCTAATTAACAAACTAAGTAAACTAATCTAGTTATTAATTAGTTATAATCTAATTTCTAATTAGATATCCTAATTTTAATTAGAGGCTATAATATATATAATTATATATCTAATTAATTAGTTATGTGATTAGAATGCTAATTAAGTGAAATTAGGAAACTTAACCTAATTAATTAACTAATTAATTAGCATGCAATTAGGTTTTAATTGAAAATAATTAAGTCCCCAATCCTATGAAGAGTCACACGGTCATGCAGCTTGGAAAGCTTCTCTAAGGTTCTTGAATTATCTAGCATGGCAATTTAATAATTAAAAGATGACATAAGCCATGTGCCTTCAATGTGAATACAAATTGTGATATTTTGGGTTCAAACTAATGTCTTAATTTCCCTACACAAGACTTCTACGGCAGCACCTCTTCATTTTCATTCTCAAATTTCACTATCCTCTCACCTAAACACTTAACTCCATTTTCTCTCAAAATTCCAAGAACACCAAGCATCATTTTCCTTCCATTTTCCCTCATTAGTTTCGGCCCAAGCACCTTGAACCACCACCCATCTCCTATAATTTTTGTTCTCATCATTTCCTAAAACTAGACAACCTCCTAAACACTTTTCATTTAGGAAGTTTTCTCAAAATACCACTCTAAGTGCTTCAAAATCCAACTTCTATCTTACTTCCCTAGAGGTAAATTTGTGATTCTTTAGTTTTAATTCAAGTTTGTGATTTTTTAAACCATGTTTGTTCCATGGTTTATCATTATTAAGCTTCGTATGTGATTTTATTAATTGTTTAAGAATTTTTAGGAATTATTTGTGAGTTGTACGAAATCAATGAGAAGGAGATGAGCTTGAAAGACTTGTCTTCAAGAGGTAAGAGGGAGATTTTACCTCACCAACCAAGTTTTGGTGGTGGGGGGATGGTTTTGTTCGGTGAAAAACCCATAAGGGTTTATTTACCTATAGTTTGATGTTCTTTGATTGTGTTTGTGATGTGTATGATTTTGTTTCTATGCTTGCATATGTGATAATATGCTTAAAGCTTTGATATTATGTGTGTATGTATAATTATGAAAGCATGAGAAAGTATGTTTAAAGTAAGATGTGAACAACATGATTAAATGATTGTATGAATGCTCCAAAGAGCAATGAGGCTCACAGCCATACTAGGGATTAGAGGACCAAAGTTCTGAAAATGAGGGATTCAAATGAGAATGAAGGATTTAAATGAAAAAGAAATGAATTTGAACAAGTTTGAATGTAGTAAGCAAAATGGTTTTGGAAAAATAATATGATATAATTAAATAAATAGGGTTTAAAATGAAATGAGTGTCAATACTTGAATTTTACTTACGTATGGCTCACCCTATGGGTTTAGAGGTGCGTCTGTAAAATTTGAGCTGTAATATGTGAAGTAAATGAAAGAAATAATATTTTTGGGGAAACAATGCAAATACCAATTTTTAGAGGGGTAATATTGAAATTTTTATTTTTAAAAGGGGCCATATTATAATTATGATTTTTAGAGGGGCAATATCATAATTTTCATTTTTAAAGGGGCCATATTATAATTATGATTTTTAAAGGGGCAATATCGTAATTTTTATTTTTAATGGGGTCATATTGTAATTATTGATTTTAGAGGGACTATATTGTAAATATTTTATAAAAGAGGACTATCTCGTAAATATTATTTTATGAGAAACTATTATGAAATTATTATTTAAAAAAGGACTAAAATATAAATATGAATTTTATGAGGGACTATTTCATAAATATGAATTTTATGAGGGACTCATTGTGAAAATATTATTTAAATGAGGGCTAAAATGTAAATATTATGTTTTGAGGGGTTATTATGCAAATATAGAAAATAAAGTCAAATTTTGGTGTTAAATGAGAAAAATAATGTTTTTGATTTAAAACGTGTGAAAAATATTTTACGCAACTGAGAAAATGCAAAAATATGGTTTCGCGATGAAATTACAATAATGATACTGTTGGGTCAATTATGAGGACCCCGAACATGAGATAAAGAAAATTGAATTGAGAATATGATATAATGAATTGAAACTGTGAAAGGTGCATAGTGCATGCATTGGAAAGGTCCGATGGACTGAATAAGGCTGATTGCCTAGGAGATAATACACCTCCTGAGTGGGTGTGATATGCGTAGTGTAGGTCACTCGTTGACCTTAGGGGCATCGGGGTGCGGGTTGCCTACAACGAGCAGATGGCAGCGCTTCTGTACCGTAGGTTAGACCGATGTAACACACCGATGATCCGGACCGAGACACTATCCCTAATCAAGATTTGATAAAGACTGTGGTGCATATGCTAGATGTGCAAAAATTGAGCACGTGGTCTGAGGCATGTTAGTGCAGACAGATCTTTTCGATCACTCTTTCCGATCTGAGATTTAGCTCCATGGAGTGGGAAATTGAGTTTAGGTGCATATGCATAGTTGTTAAGGGTATTATCGTAAATATTATTTATAATAATTGAATTATTGAATATTTGAATATTGGTAATGGCATGATGGTAATTATTGGTTATTACATGTGATTGCTGATGAATGATGTTGATGGCATAATTGTAATTATGTATGATAGTTGTATGAGATATTGTATGTGTTTATCTTCATTACTACCATACTAGTATTAGCGTAGGTGATCTCACCTCTTTGTATGCCTATTTGTATTGTAATTATAAATTTAAAGACGTTGAGCGAGGATTTAAGCGAGAAGCTGAGGAAGAGCAGATTTTTGTTGAGGATGCTGAGTTTTGAGGAGATGGAGATGTCGTGTTTCCTTAGAAATACGAGATTGACGTTTCGTGGAGGATTGGAGGCGTGGCACATTAACCTGAAAAGAGAGCGTATTTGCTACATAGGAGACTTAAACATTATTTTAAGTAGGCTATATCTTGAAAATTAGGGTGAATATTAATGTACACCTAGAGTTCCCATTGTCAATTAGACAGTATTGGGGAGTATACTATCGTACTCCTAGTGCGATTAGTATAGTGTCGTCTGTGCGAACACCTGTCCGTAGGACTTCGCGTCAACTCGGACTTCTATCTTCTGAGGAGTCTGAGAAGGACCCGTCTGAGAGTTCTGCTGTGTAGTAATACTTGGGCAGTATGTTAGGTTAAATTAAAGTTTAAATATATTGAGAGTCTAGTTTGTAAATATTAAAATATGACAATACTATGACTTGTGTATATATGATGTAAATAATTTGTGATGACGTTGTAGTGTTTTATTTCCCACTAAGTTTATTTAATTATTATTAAGAAATTTTATAACTCGCATTTACATCACAAAAAGCACGATTTTCCAATGAAGGGGTAATTTGGTAATTAAGTAACAAGAAATGTGATGCCCTAAGGAGAGTGTTACAACCACAATAAGTCTATCACGAAAAGGAGGAAGTTGAAGGGATTGAGGTCATTATAGATGATCATCTTCAAACCAGGAGTTCTTCTGACCCATTAGAAATTTGTTTAAATAATTCATTTGATTCAGGTACGTAATTAGATGATGATATTTCTGAAATATGCTCTTTGCATAATTGTACACAGGTAATGGAATACAAAGGATGGAAGCCGAGAATCGAAGAGCTAAAACCCATGAATAAAAATACCCATGAAGAAGTACTCACACTGGAACTAAAGCTATTACCTACTGGGTTGAAGTACATATTTTTGGGAGAAGAACAAAGCTTTTCAATGGTAATTTCCTCAATCCTTACCAAAGAACAAGAATGTATGTTGATAGAAGTACTTAAAAGGCATAAAAGTGCAATTAGATGGACATTAAAGGACATAAAAGGCATTAATCAATTAATTTGTACACATAGAATATATTTAGAGGATAATGCTAAAACATCTCAACAACCTCAAAGAAGATTAAATCCACACATGAAAGAGCTAGTTAGAGATGAAGTTCTCAAATTACTTGATATTGAAATTATCTACCCTATCTCTGATGGTTAGTGGGTAAGCCCTACACAAGTTGTGTCTAAGAAATCTGGAATAACAGTGATTGAAAATGAAAAAGGTGAATTAATATCTACGCGAGTCTTATCCAGTTAGCGTATGTATATTGATTTTATAAAATTAAATGCAGCCACTAGGAAAGATCATTTTTCCTTACAATTTCTTGATCAAATTCTAGAAAGAATAGCAGGACATCCCTACTACTATTTTCTTGACGGTTATTTAGGGTATAATCAAATGCCAATTGCATTAGAGGATTAAGAAAAGATCACTTTTACGTGCTTTTTTGGCACTTTTGCATATAGAAGAATGTCTTTTGGTCTTTGTAATGCTCCGATAACTTTTTAAAGATGCATGCTAAGTATTTTTAATGACATGATTGAGCATTATTTAGAGGTTTTCATGGATGACTTGACAGTTTTTGGAAATTCTTTTGAAAATTATCTTGATAATTTGAAAAATGTTCTTAAAAGATGCGAAGAAAAATGATTTGTGTTAAACTGGAAAAAATGTCATTACATGGTTACCTCAGGAATAGTATTAGGTTATGTAATATCTTCTAAGGTAATTGAAGTTGATAAGGCTAAAGTTGAATTAATAGCTCATTTGCTTTCCCCAAAAATAGTTAGAGAAGTTTGTTCCTTTTTTAGGACATGTAGGATTTTACAGAAGATTCATTAAGGACTTTATTGCCATATCTAGACCGACATAATTTTCTAATAAAAAGATGCATCATTTGATAGGACTCAAGAATGTCAGAAATCTTTTGAAAAATTAATTGGTCTTCTAACATCTGCTCCTATCATGCAATCTCCTGACTGGTCTTTACCTTTTGAGTTAATGTATGATGCTAGTGATTTTGTTGTTTGCGTTGTTTTAGGCCAAAGAAAGGAAGGTAAGTCTCATGTAATTTATTATGTAAGTCGCACTTTGAATAGTGCACAAATGAATTGCACCACTACTGAAAAAGAACTACTTGCTGTAATTTTTGTATTGGACAAATTTTGAGCTTATTTAATTGATTATTCTACTATTGTTTTCACCGATCATACTCTTGTTAGATATTTAATGTCTAAGCAGGATGTCAAACCTAGGTTGATAAGGTGAATCTTGTTGCTTCAAGAATTCAATATCACAATAAAAGATAAGAAAGGGGTTAAAAATATTGTTACAGATCATTTGTCTAGACTTACAATAGTCTCACCTTTTGATAACACACTTATCGATGATTCTTTTCCCCATGAATTTTTATTTTTTGTCAATTCCATGCCTTAGTTTGCTATTATTGTCAATTTTCTTATAACAGGAAAGATGCCGCCTCAATGGACGCACCAAGATAGGAGGAATTTTTTGATTGAGGTGAAAAATTTTATTGGGATGACCCATATTTGTTCAAATATTATCCTAATCAAATCATTCGGAGATGTGTGCCCGACAGTGAGGTAGGTAATGTCATTAAATTTTGTCACTCAGAAGCATGTGGAGGTCATTTTTTTTCAAAGAAAATAGTTGTAAAAATCTTGCAGTGTGAATTTTATTGGCCCACTTTATTTAAGGACAGCTATACATTTTGCAAAAGTTATGCAAATTATCAAAAATTTGGTTCCGTTTTGTAACACTCGTGAAAACATGTTATACTTGTATATGGTTATAGAGGTAGCCTATTATTAGTTTGACATGTTTGTTAAGTTTTATGACTGTTAAAGCACGTTTAGGTACTTTACTGTAACACTATGTATGAATTATAACTATTATTTGCTCTGAAAGTGACTTAAAATGCTTTGTTAGTGGAAATAAATGTAGAGAATTTGTTTCTAGGTCACAAATGTGTGAATTGTACTACAGTTAAAGTTTGAGATTAATCGGAGTTGGTTTGACATTTTTAAGCATACTGGTTATGTGTCTTAGTGCCAGATTTAACCCCAGCTGATATGGAAATATCAGCTTTTGGTGAAACAAAATTTTTAATGAAACAAAATTTTTAATGAATCTTAGGATTTATTTTGAGTCTGTTGGAAGTTAGGAACCTGGATTTAGAAAAATCTAAGTGTTTTTAATAGATTGGGTTTTATCACTTGGCCACTTAAGTGACCAAAGTCACTAATGACCAAGTGGTTCGACCTTGTTACTTAAAAGCTTGAGATGAGATATTTGTATCTCATTTTTTAATCTTTTCACTCTCTTCTGTCATGGCTGTAGCTACCAAGGGAGAGGCAAAGGAAAGCCAAGCAAAGAAAGAGGAAGAGGAGGAAAGGAAAAAGAAGGGGAAAGCTAAGGCTTCATCATCCTCACCATCTTTGATCCAAGAGGTAGGGTTTTGTACTTTTTTCATTCTCTTTTTCCTACTTTTACCATTTATACATTTGTGAGGCATAATAGGTTAAATTGGTTTCTAGAGGTGTTTAAGGTGTTTTTAATGCTTGATTAAGTTCCTTTGGTTGTTTAAGACTTATTCAAGTAATAGGTTTGTATTAGAAACCTAGAATTGGACATTTGAGCCTTGAACCTAAAAGTGAGAAAATTTAGGTTTTGATTTGTGGTTTTAATCATAGAATCCAAATTGAAGGTTTTTGTTCGTGATTAATGATTTCTATGTGTTAGTAAACTTGTTAAGGACCTTAGATCACCTAAAAATCGAGTTGGAGTGACCAAAATCTAAGGATTTGGTCAATGGAACAGTTCCACGATTCTGTAGAAGCTGCTATAGAGTTTTTGGTTCTGAAACATGGCCCGTGTCCGAAGACACAGGTGGGCCTTGTCTCTCTCTGCTAGAAGTTTTCGTGAACAATGCTCATAGAGCAAAACACAAGTGGGGCCATGTCTGAGGACACGGGCCGTGTCTTTTTCTGTAATGAGAATTATCTCTTGTGGTCTTCATGAAAGTTGTAGCTCTTTCTCTTATCTTTCTAATATCACTGGAATCACCTTATTTCAACCTTCGTAGCTCAAGTTATGCTCATTTTACTGTGCAAAGGTCAAAGGTTGAGATTGAGCAGGATGCATTTTTGGTTAGGAAATGCATGATGTTTTGGCATTTTATAAGGCTATGAGCCTTAGAGGGACCTTAGATAACCATATTGAGGTGGATTATCAAGGGGTAATGTGTTGGAACATCTTAGGCTTCCATAGTGTAATGGAATACCATAGGGTAACACTTAGGATTTTGACCCATATGAGGTTATTTTAGTATCTTTTGTGATGTTGTATGTGATGGGAATGACACATGTTGTGAGTATGTGGGTACTCCTAAGTTAATTGTTGGAAGCCTTGTGTAGGAGGAAATCCAATATTATATTTATTATGATGGGAATGACACATAGAGTAGGTATGTGAGTGTTCTTAAAAGAATGTATGGAAACCTTGAGGAGAAGGATTTCGTTATAGGTGGAAGCATTGGGTGCAATCTCGTGTAGGAGAATACTCGATGTGGTGCTATGTGTGTGCTTTATAAAAATCACTTTGCATGATTTTTCTCACACACTTATTATTTCCATGTATTTGTGAATGGTGTATGAGATAGTGAACACTCTTTCTTAAGAGGTGGAGTAGACCATTCATAGCCAGGTAGTGATAAATGGTCGGAGCCATGCTACTCAGGGAAAGTACAAGGAACGGAGTTCCTGGAAATAGTTAAGTTTCATAACATTGCACTAACACTATTTCAATATCATTACATAATCATTGTCTTAGGACATGCTAGGCATAAACATTCAATGTAACCATTATTGCATTTGCATGGTAATTGTCTGGGCAGTTACCTATTTA
Organism: Ormosia semicastrata; assembly: GCA_029884595.1. Lineage (NCBI taxonomy): Eukaryota > Viridiplantae > Streptophyta > Magnoliopsida > Fabales > Fabaceae > Ormosia > Ormosia semicastrata. The sequence goes on along the minus strand of JAQQTO010000056.1, from coordinate 49,454,885 downwards.
ATAATATGTACAATTGCATGGGTGATTATATAATATTGTTGATATCTTTCTTGTAGTGCAGGTTTACAATTATGGTTTGCTTGAGAATGTTACATAGGGTTACTATGTGAGATATTCTTTTGGTTATAAGTAGTAATTCTTATACTAGTTGTAAACTTTTCCTGACGTTAGTTGTTGATTTATTCTTTTTAAAAGGATAAATGCTGGTTTTGATATACTTATACTAAGAAATTGTGATTTCTCACCCCAATTGTGTTTTCATGTAAATCCATGTGGAAGCATTTCAAAAGGAAAGAGAAAGGCATATGAAGATGCGTAGTATAAATGCTCTTTTAGGCTGAGCTTGTATTTTTTTTATTTGTTTCAGTAGTTTAAAAGCTATGTATAACTGTATTCCTTTTTAGGCAATGATGTATATTTATATAACTTTTGTTGTCATGGATCTCCATATTTACTCATACTATATGAATGATTTGGGTTAGTTTGTTGAAGTATGTTAGAAGTAGTATAGTCAGTATTGTTTATTCTTTTATATGACGATATATCTGGATAGCAAACATTGGGTTGTTACATATTTCTAAGCAAAACATGATGCCTCTGAACCCTATCCTTGTCATTGAAAATTTTTATTGTTGGGGAATTGATTTCATGGGTCCATTTCCATCATCATTTGGATTTGCGTATATTTTGGTTGCAGTTGATTATGTCTCAAAATGGATTGACGCGATTCCATGTCGACACAATGATCATAAAACTATTCTTAAATTTTTTAAAAAAAATGTCTTAAGTCGGTTTGGAATCCCTCGAGCTATCATCAGTGATGGGAGAACATATTTTTGCAATAAACCATTTGAATCATTAATAAAGAAATATGACATTATACACAAAATTATCACCCCTTATCACCCTCAAACAAGTGGATAAGTAGAATTAGCAAATAGGGAGATTAAACAAATTTTGAAAAAAATAGTTAACCCAAATCGTAAAGATTGGTCTTTAAGATTAAACGATGCACTTTGGGCTTATCGTACTGCTTTCAAAACATCTTTAGGCATGTTACCCTATCGGTTAGTCTATGGAAAACATTGTCACTTGCCTATAGAACTGGAGCATAAAGCATTTTAGGCCATTAAAGCTTTCAATTTAAATCTTAATGATGCTTCCAAGTTACACAAATTACAATTAAATAAGCTTGAGGAATTGAGAAATGATGCATATGAAAACTCAAAGATTTATAAAGTTAGAACAAAAACTTTGCATGACAAATCAATTTTGAGAAAATCTTTTGAAATTAGTCAAAAAGTTCTACTTTATAATTATTGTCTTCACCTATTCCCTGAAAAATTGAGATATAGGTGGACTGACCCTTTTATTGTCAAGCATGTGTATCCTCATGGGGCCATAGACATTGAGAACCCTATGAATGGTAATGTGTTTAAAGTCAATAGACAAAGACTCAAACCATTTTTGGAAAATCAAGTTGTTGAGGTATAATTCATTTCCCTTTCTAATCCATGTTAAGAGAAGAATTTATTTTAATTTTGTTACTTTCTTTTTATAGTTCTTTGTAACCCCAGTTAAGTGGTGGATAACGGTACTCCGTGACTCTCAAGTAAGTTTGTTTTTCAATTTTCCATAATAACGGATTCTTTCTCCTTTAAAATGGATGTCATTCTCTCAAATTTAAGAAAACATTTTCCTTCTCTTCCTCTAAATTCTCTAACAAAAATCTACAAAGCTAGGTGTGAAAGATTGAGAATGTTAATGCACCAGGCCATCCCTAAATATATACGCTAGATAATCAAAGCAAAGGTCCGTTTAGCAGGTGAATCTTTAAATTCATTTGTCTCATAAATGTCAGGTCTCAGTAAAAGTTCGTATTCTAAAAAGAAAAGAGTGAAAAGAATGCAAGTTTGTCATAAATATGCATGACAAAATTGTAATAAGCGATGTCGTTCTTTGGAGATGGTTTCCGCAAATCGAGAAGATAAAATATACTTTATTAAGAGTGGACTGAGTAAGGAGTCATTAGATGATATCTTATTGACTCTTGAGACACATTCTAATGGAGTTGTGCATCGTAAACTTCTTAATTTGTGGAATATCTTCAGGGACGAACATAACTGTTACAGTCTTGGGAATCTGACTCTAAAAGACCCTATTTGCCAATTTATAAGAAAATCGAATGTGAAGCTTATCCTCGACTCATAGAAGGCATTTAAGTCGTTACTAGACATAAAAACAAAGGAAGATGTAAGCCACAATCATAAAAACATGTATGTTATTATCTAGTTCTTTTTTTTTTTTAAAAAGGAGGGAAGGGCAAAACTTCAGTTATACCTGGTCTTTAATTAGATCAAGAGCTTGAGCGGATGCCCGTCCTGTCATAGACTCAGGAAGAGACCTTCGCATCCCAATCTGCAAATAAGGTTCATGTGTCATGCTCTGTAGAGAGCCATGTGCTATATTTCCAATTCTTAGAACCTAGGCCCTGTAGCACTGTTGGACCGATAGAGGAGTCTCGTCTTTGCTGTAAAACGTAAACAACTACTGAGCATTATCTTATACTTAAACTGTATGAGCTCTGATGCGCCAGGTCATGCCGTTGGGTGTCGAGCACTCACGAATGCCAGATATTGTGCTCTAACGAGTACATGGCTTCCTGGGTGTAATTCTAGCCTAAGCAGAGATCTGAAGCCATGTCTTGTGAAGATGGACTGCACTCATGATGCGCAGTATAAAGATACACCATGACAACTGCACTGATGACACACTGATAGTAATATAATTTATTCATTTTATAATCCTCTCACTTGGCTTCTTAAGGTTCAATTTGGCTTAATTAAGTTGGTTTTGTCACATTTTATGAAATTGAGCTTAATTGGATTATTGAAGAAATTATTGCTTGAATGGTCCTTAATCTGGGTGATTGCATGTTTCAGTAAACTAGCTATAATTTGAGTTACAAATATCTGATTGATGTAATTCTGGTTTTGTTGAAAAGTTAAGACAATTCTCTACAACTTTTATAATACCTCAAGATCCCAATCACACGTTTGGATAATTTAAATTGGAGTTGAAGCAAGATCTAGAGTGCTGATCCTAGCAGCCTAATCTCTGTGCACTCATTCGACCATATATTGAGATATAGGAGTTCAATTAACCCCAAACTAGTGTCATTCGAAAGTTAAGACCCAAATATACAACTTTTATAAAACTACAAGAGGAAATTCGGATGGCTTGGAGTCATATTGGGCTTGGAAGTCAGAATAGAGGTGCTATAGCTGGGCCTGAGTAGTGTGCAGTGATTGGGCCATATCTCAAGCTGTAAGAATACCTTTGAGCTAAAACCAGTAGCATTAGAAAGCCAAGACAAAATCCTACAACTCTTATGAAGACCACTTGGCAAGATTCTAACGCATGCCATAAGTTCAGCATTGAATAATTTTCAGGACAAGAATCTTTATAATTTTTCCACTCATTAAATTACTATTTGGCATTTTCCACTCATTCACCCACTCATCTACTTACTCATTAATCAGCCCCTTGTCATTTTGTATCTCTCATCCTCTATAAAAAGGGAGCCTTGGCTGATCATTTGTGGGGGTTAGCTTAGAGATCAATATCATGCTTGTGTATTAATTATTTCCTTTGTGGTAGTTTTCTTTTGTTCTAAATAGAAGTCATGTTCATCTTCTTCTTCTTATCTCTTTCTTTCCTATTGTTTATGAGTAATTAATTTTTATTTTACTTGGGTGAAAGGGTGAAGCTCTTGGTAATGAAATAAGGTTAGATTAATCTCTTTCTTGTGTTTAAATGATATATTATCAAGTGGTCATTATATGCATTGTATTTTGCTTTCGATAATTTTAGAAACCCTTCTTGTAAAGTGGAGGTCTTGATTTGTTGTAGACAAGATATTAGCACAATGAATGCTTGAGTCCATTTATAAGTGGTGGTGATAATAAATAATTAAAGGAGCCATAATATAATTACATAAATAATCTTAAATGAACGTTGAATGTATTTTTCGATTGGAACCTCCATTATTCGTGGATTCTAATTGAGTTATAAAAAAAATTAATCTTGTCCTTAATTTACTCACGAAGAGCGAATCTCCTAACCTAAGTAAATCCTTTTTATTTATGACCAATTTTTATTATCTTTATTATTGTGAGAAAATCTTTTCCTTACCTCAAAGAATTTTTCTTCATCAATTCCCTGTGGATCGACCTTGGACTCCTGAAAATTTATTACTTAAAACAACCTGCACTTGGGTTTATAACTTATAATTCGTATCAAGTTTTTGGCACCGTTGCTAGGGACTTGATTTGAAGTTTTAATTTATTGAGTTTTTTTTCTTTAAGTAAACTTCATCATTTGGTATATTCTTTCTCTACTCTTTTAACTTCCTAACTTTTAATTTTCTTGCTTACTAACTTACTAACTTAGTGAGAGAAATTCTCCCTTCTCCCTTTCTCCCTCTGTAATCTTCAATCATTAATAAAATAATCTTTCTTCTTCTCTTCTCTCTCGCCGAAGCAAAAAATCGGCTTGCCGATTCTCTGGTTTTCATGTTTTAAATTTACTTTTTACACTTTACTTTCTGTACTTTATTTTTTGTATTTTACTTTCTATATTTTATTTTCTCGTATTTAACTTTTGGCACTTTATTTCTAACTTACTAACTTACAACTTACTAACTATCTAACTCTTGTACTAACTATCTAACTTTTTACTTTATCAGTTTACTAACTTTTTACTTGTTCAGTTTACTAACTTACTACTTGCTAATATTTATTTGGTGGCTAGTTTTGTAACAGCCCAATATTTGCTACTCAAATATATTGTCATATAAATGAATAACCCAATATTGACCCTGCTACTACTAACATACAATAACGTCTAACCTATATCATTCATACATAATGAGTAAATATGGAGAGCCACAAAAACAAAAGTTATATATATACATCACGGCCTCAAAGGGCATACTATTATACATAACTTCAAAACAACTAAGTAAATATAAAACATATATATAAGCTCAGCTCAAAATAACATCTATACTATGCTAGTCCTCATACATCTTCTTCTTCCCTTTCGAAGAACTCGCACCTGGATTTACATGGTAACACAATCGAGGTGAGAAAATATATCTTAGTAGAAGTATTCCAATACCAGCATACATACATATGTACAATTAGATAATATTCACAATTATCAAGTTGACACTTCAATCACAGAAGCAACAACATCTCATCTCAACAACAGCAATCGCCCAAACAATTGTCATACATGAAAATGTTATGATAGCAACTGCCCATACAATTGCCATGTTATATTTAATTATGTTTAATGTGTATGTCTATGCAAATCCTAAAAATGAATGTAGTTTTAAAATGTTATGAGACCTTAGACGTATTGAGGATATTACCCACCTCAACTACTCTGGGGCATGTTATGTTATGCTATGGTTTATCAGGCATAGTGAGGATATGATTCACCAACACTGTCCATCAAAACAAGCAAAAGATATTACTCACCTTTACTGATCAGCAAAGCAAAGAGGATACTTCTCGCCTTTTTACTCAACCGTGTAATAAGGATATTACTCACATTATTATAAAATAGAGAGGATATTACTCACCAATCTATGATTCTCAACAATACAAAGAGGATATTATAAACCTCAAGGTATTTCACATACAATAAAATTGGATATTTCTCGCCAATCTATTGTACAAACACATAGAAAGGATATTTCTCACCAATCTATGTATCTCAAACATCTCATGCAAAATAATTACTAATTACTTCCCGTAACTAGTTTCACAATTGATTTACATTTACCTCACAAACACTTAATTAAATACTTATAAAAGTACTTCAATACTCTTAAAAGTGCAACCATGAGAAATTCCCACACTTAGAAAACTCATTTCCTCAAATCCAACTTGATACACTGTATGTGTATATAAACATGTCTAATTATCCCACATAATTAGCACTACGAATCTATATGATTCAAAACATCCACTCTTCATTAAATACTCCTACTAGAGTCTTATCACTTATTAAGAAGCATAAAAGAAGAAAACTACGCCACTGGAATGATCTAGAGCATCAAACACAACTCATAGTTGTTCTCTGGCACCAACATCGCGGTGTCCCTTGTTACACGTTACAGCGCCCAAGCCTCGGGTTCAAGTACTGGCAGGAAAAACTACCAATGTTGCGGCATTCACATGCAATGCCGCAACATTCATCCTCTGTTCTTCCCAACGTTGTGACATTCAAAGTCCAACATTGTGGCGTTCATCCCCTGTTCTTCCCAACGTTGCAGCGTTCAAAGTCCAACGTTGAAGCCTCAATAGCAAAACTCAGAATCTGCATAATTCTGCAAATACAGGTACTGTTCCATTGGAACTAAACCCTCTCCCAATCACTCAAAACATGATTTCAAGTAATTTCCAACCTCTAACAAGATCTAACTACACATAACAACACTCAAACAACTTCAATTTCACTTAATTCAGCACTTATGAATCAAAATCTCAATCTTGACCTAAACCCCCAATAAAGACCTAAAGTGTGAATTAAGGCTCCAAATGATGAAAACTTCATCCTAACACATCAATAAATCAGTTCCTAACTCAACTAATCTATCCACATCAAGATTTAACTCATAAATCACCAAATCACTCATCAACCTCATTTCCTCTTAAAGCTTTTCTTGAACTAAAAGAAAAGAATGAAAACAAGCATCAAAAACAGATTTCCCGCTACCTCAAGTATTGAAGATGAAGCCAACCTCTACTTGATTCCTCTTCCTTGATTATTGATCCTCTTCTTTTGTCTCTTTCCTCTCTTTTCTTCTCCTCTTTGGTTCTCTTTCTCTTTTTCTCTTTTCTTCCTCCTTCTTTACGTTTTCTCTTCTCTTCTTTGTTTCACAAATATCCCAACCGTGGGATATTTTAAGAAGGGAAGTCCAATTGACTTCTCTCGGATAGGTACCTAGACCCCGATCTGCTAAGAATACTCAGATTTCACCAAATTTAGTTTTGTAGCTTCTAACAGATTCAAAATAAATCCTAAGATGCATTAAAAATTTTGTTTCACCAAAAATTGATATTTTCATATCAGCTGTGGATCAATCTGGTACTAAAATACACAACCAGTATGCTTTAAAATGCCAAACTAACTCCGAAAATTCTCAAACTTTAACTGTAGTATAGTTCCCATATTTGTGACTTGAAAATAAACTTTCTACATTTATTTTCACTAACGAAGTAGTTTAACCACTTCCAGAGCAAATAACATCTATATTTCTCATATAGTGTTACAGCAAAGTGCCTAAACATGCTCAAAAAGCCTCAAAACTACACAGACATATTAAGTAAGTATTGGGCTACCTCTGTAACCATATACAATCCTAACATGTTTTTCTAGGGTATTACAGGTTTATACCACATCCTTGTTAATATTTAATGGCCAGTTTATACCGTCATCTTGTACATTTTTTATTTTATTATAAGTCACTTATTTATGCTTAATTGATATCATGATTTAAATTATGGTCGTTTGGTTAAAATTAATCCTGGTACTTTATATATTGATTTGTTTGAATCACAATCATACATAATTGACACAATGACAGAAAATAAAAGTGTACATGATGAACATGAAATTCAACCATTGCGAACCATGCGTGGATATTTGTAACTACCTTGAAATTCTAGTCCATCATGTTTTGTCTTTCCACTTAATGCTAACAATTTTAGATTTAAGCCGAGTATGATTTCTTTACTTCCTAATTTCCATGTTTTAGAATTTGAAAGCTTATATTTACATCTGAAAGAATTTGAGGAAGTATGTATCGCTTTTAATGATCAAACTTGCACTGAAGAAATTGTTAGGCTTAAATTGTTTCCTTTTTCTTTGAAAGATAAAGCAAAAATTTGACTTAACGCTTTGAAACCAAGATCAATTGGCACATGACAAGAAATGCAAGGTGAGTTTTTAAAGAAATTTTTTCCAACACATAAAACCAATGCTTTGAAAAGACAAATCCAAATTTTTTTCTAAAATTCAAATGAAGTATATTTTCAATGTTGGCAATGTTTTAAAGATTTGTTAAATTCTTGCCCACAACATGGTTTTGAAAAATGACGCACTATAAACTTCTTTTATGAAGGTTTAACACCTGAAACTAAACAATTTGTGGAAACAATGTGCAATGGTGAGTTTCTTGATAAAGAACCTAAATATGCTTTAGATTATTTAAACCATTTGGCTAAAAATTCTTAATCTTGCCATGGTACTAACCCTTCTAAAAATTCAATTAGATATAACCTTGCAAATGCTAGTGAAGAAAAATATCATTTTAGTCAAGAAGAAGATCTAAATGTTAGGTACGCCATTTTGGCTAGAAAGGTTGAAGCCATGGAATCAGGGAAAGTGAAAGAACTCAAATATGTACAAAATGAAGAAATTTGTGGCATTTGTGATGAATTAGGACACTCAACAAATGAATGTCCAAAAATTCCTGCCTTTAAAGAAGTTATACATGAGCAAGTAAATGCAATGTCCAATTTTAAAAAGTCATTTTCTTCTTCTTTTTCAGATTTATACAATCCGGGATAGAGAAATCACCCGAACTTCAGCTGGAGGACTAATAATCAGGCACAATTTATACAACACGACCTCCTCAGGCACAGCACGACTCTCATAATTCTGAAGGATATACACCTTATGTCCCACCATATAGGAAAAACCTTGAAGGAACACTGCATGCATTCATAGAAAAGCAAGAAGCCATTAATAACCAAAACACTCAAACCATGAATGACATAAAAGATACTCTTGCCAAACTTACTTCTGCTCTCACCATTCACGAGAAAGGAAAATTTCCTTTTCAACCTCAACCGAATCCCAAGGGTCAGTACAGTCTAAATGAGGGTAGTTTAGAAAATCAACAAATAGATGTGAATACTTATGTCCCTAAAGCATGTCAAATAGTTTTTGATGATAACAAAGGCCAAAGTGAAGATCAAATGCAAAAGTGAAGATCAAGCGCAAAAGGAAAAATCAAGATCAAAGAAAGAAGTCAAGAGGTTTATTTAGTTATAAGACTTAGAACATTAATGTTAAATGCTCTCAAGATTTCTCAAATGGTTTTTCAATATATCATTTCAAAATAAATGGGAAATTTCAAAGTTAAACATGGTTTTCAAGAAACTTAAGTTTCTATCTTAAATCTAACACTCTTAAAAGGATTTATGTTTAATCAATTATCTTGAGGTGTTAGAAATGGCTTACAAGCTTTATTGGACTTGAAAAATGTGTTCAAAGGCCAATGTAATCGATTACATGATGTTTGTAATCGATTACACAGCAAACAGAGGCCTTGTAATCGATTACATGAGCAATGTAATCGATTACAAGCAATTCAGAGGCCATGTAATCGATTACACAATTAATGTAATCGATTACAATAAGCCCAGAAAGGCAAGAACACGTTCAAAGAGTCATGTAATCGATTACATGGATATTGTAATCGATTACACAACAAGTCAGAAGTCATGTAATCGATTACAAGCAAGTCAGAAGACATGTATTCGATTATACCAATAATGTAATCAATTACACAGAGCCCAGAAAGCCAAGAACATGTTGGAACAACAATGTAATCGATTATATTTGTTGTGTAATTGATTACACACACCCTGACAATGTCGAACGGCTATATTAAATGCATTAAATGCATGGCTAAAACCCTTCAACGGCTCCATTTATTGAGAAACTTATAAATACCAATGTTGAGTCTTCATTTGAGGTTGACCTTGAACCAAAAACTGATTACCAATACTTCCAAACGTGAATCAATCATCAAATCCATTCTTGCTCTATTTTTTGTAAAAACGTGGGATAATCTTTGAGAGCATATTAGAGCTTCAATTTGTGATCATCTACTTTAGTGAAAACTTTATTCAATCAATCTATATTGCTTTGTAAAGAGGGTGAGGCATCCCTCCAAAAATATAAAGGGTGAGGTATCCATAAGTTGAAGAGACTCAAGCTCCAAGGGTGAGGTATCCCAAAGTGTTGAGTGCTCAAGGTTGTAAAGGTCATCAAGTACCTATTGAAGCTTGAAGAAATAGTGGAAAATCTCTAGCGGTTGCTTAAGGACTGGACGTAGATCACAAGTGGATTGGTGATCGAACCAGAATAAATCATTGTGTTTGTTTTCTCTAAACCCTTCTCTTTAGATTGAGTACTGTTTTATTAAATTGCTTGAATATTGGTCCCTTTGGATATTGCATTTATAAATGAAAGTATTTATCTCTTATATCCAATCATCTCTAATCATTAATTAGCTTCAACAAAAATTGTTTATCAAATGATTTGTGAAAGATTTGTGAACTTAGTTTTTATACTCAATTCACCCCCCTTGAGTATTGAGGCCACTTGGTAACAAGTGGTATCAGAGCTAGACTCTTGTATAAAGAGCTTAGCAGCTTCAAGAGAAGTGATGGCTTCAAATGGTTTTTCAAATGAAAGTTCTTCTATAAACAGACCTCATTATTTCAATGGGGATGGTTATGCCTATTGGAAAGAAAGGATGAAAATTTTCATTGAAGCTATTGATTTAGATGTGTGGGATACCGTTGAAAATGGTGCTTTTGTTCCAACACAAACTAAAGACGGTGCAAAAATCAATACACCTAGAAATGAATGGACCGATGATGATAAAAAGAAGGTTCAATACAATTTGAGAGCCAAGAACATCATCACCACATCCTTGGGGTATGATGAATTCTTTAGGGTGTCAAATTGCAAGACCACAAAAGAAATGTGGGATACCCTATAAGTAACTCATGAAGGTACTAGTGAGGTAAAGCGATCTCGGATAAACACTCTTACTCATGAATATGAATTGTTTAGAATGAACCAAGGTGAGAGTATTCAAGATATGCAAAAGAGGTTTACTCATATTGTTAATCATCTTATCTCATTGGGAAAGACATTTCCTAATGAGGATCTTATTAACAAAGTCTTGAGATGTCTAAGCAGGAATTAGCAACCCAAAGTAACGGCTATTGCGGAATCAAGAGATTTATCAATAATGTCTCTAGCCACCCTATTCGGAAAGCTTCAAGAACATGAGCTGGAACTAAATAGGCTCAATCAAAATGAAGTGCATGACAAAAAGAAGAAGGGAATCGTACTCAAAGCCACCTCCTCTACAATTGAAGATGATGATAAAGATGGTGAAGAGGATGTTGAAAGTGTTGAGCTAAGTGAGGAGAATCTTAGTCTCCTTGTGAGAAAATTTGGAAGATTCCTAAAAAAAAAGGATTTCAAAGAAGACCACCCTTTCCTCAAAAGAAAGTGTATCACAAAGGAGAAGGATCCTCTACTCCTCCAAAATGCTATGAATGTGGAAAACTGGGGCACATGAAAATAGAGTGGCCTATGTATCTCAAGAAGACGAAGAAGTTTGAGAAAAGGCCCTCCAAAGAAAAGAAAGGAAGGAGAGTATACATAGCTTGGGAGGACAATGACTTAAGCTCCTCCGACAATTCAGAGGATGAAGAAGCTCATCTTTGTCTCATGGCTCAAGGAGAAGAAAGTGAAGAGAGCAACATCGAGGTAACTTCTTCCAACTCAGAATCTCTACCTTCATATGATGAATTGCAAGATGCCTTTCAAGAATTGCAAGATGCCTTTCAAGAATTGCATGATGAATCCTTAAGGCTCACAAAAATGGTTTTGTCTTCTAACAAAACAATTTCCTTATTGGTAAACAAAGTTTTTATCTTAAGTAAGGAGATAAATGAGCTTAAGATTGAAAATGAGACTTTAGGACTTATTGATGCTAATTCACTATGCATGACATGTTCCTCACATGATAACATATCCATATCATTACCTTGTTCATCATGCAAAGTATTTGAAAAAGAAATTGAAGACTTGAACAACACTCTTGCAAAATTCACTTTTGGAAGAGACAACTTGAATGTGTTGTTAGGGAAACAAAAATGTGTGTTTCAAAAAGTCGGTTTGGGATTTAATCTAAACAATCATCAAAAATCTTATAAGAACTTCTTTGTTTCCTCAAATACTTCAAGTAGTCCCTTTGTTAAATGTTTTCACTGTGGTAAGAAAGGGCATAGTGCATCAACTTGCAATGTTAGAAAGAACATAAACACTAAAGTTGGAATAAAAAGAGTTTGGGTTCCTAAAGGCACCATGCTTAACTCTAACACACAAGGACCTAAGACAATTTGGGTACCAAAGGTTAAAACTTGAATATGTGTTGTAGGTGTGCTTGAAGACCAAGAGCTCAAGTTGGTATCTTGATAGTGGTTGCTCCAAGCACATGACCGGTGATGGCTCCAAGTTCTCCTCCCTTACACACAAGAAACATGGTCATGTCACATATGGTGATAACAACAAAGGGAAAATTCTTGGAATTGACAAAGTTGGTAAGATCCCTTCATCATCTATTGATAATGTTTTGCTTGTTGAAGGACTTAAACATAATTTGCTTAGCATTAGTCAATTGTGTGATAAAGGCAATAGAGTTATATTTGATTCTTCTTGTTGCATAATTGAGGGAAAGGATGATAAACTAGTTAAGTTTGTTGGTCATAGAGTCAATAATATATATATGATTAGTCTCGATGATATCTCCTCAAATGATGTTAAAGCTTTATGAGTAAAGAAAATGATTCATAGTTATGGTATAGAAGAATTGCTCACATTTACATGGATCACTTAAACAAATTGGTTTCTAAAGAACTAGTAATTGGTCTTCCAAAGCTCAAATTAAAAAAAGATAAACTTTGTGATGCATGTCAAAAGGGAAAACAAGTAAAGGTATCTTTTAAAGCTAAAAACATGGTTTCAACTTCTAGACCTTTACAACTTTTGCACATAGATCTTTTTGGTCCCTCTAGAACTATGAGCTTTGGTGGGAATTACTATGCATTAGTGATTGTGGAGGATTTTTCTAGGTTTACATGGACATTATTCTTGGCCCACAAAAATGATACTTTTCAATCATTTAGAAAGCTTGCCAAAGTTATCTAAAACAAAAAAGGTTTTTATATTGCATCCATAAGAAGTAACCATGGTGGTGAATTTGAAAATCATGAATTTGAAACTTTTTATAATGAACATGGCATTGAGCATAATTTTTCTGCCCCTAGAACACCACAACAAAATGGTGTTGTAGAAAGGAAAAATCAATCTTTAGAGGAAATGACAAGAACTATGCTCAATGAGGCCAACCTTCCTAAGTACTTTTGGGCGGATGTGGTTAACACCACTTATTATATTATGAATAGAGCCCTAATAAGGCCAATTTTAAAGAAAACCCCATATGAATTATACAAAGGAAGGAAGCCAAATGTGTCACATTTTCATGTCTTTGGATGTAAATGCTTTGTTTTGAATAATGGAAAGGATAACTTGGGGAAGTTTGATACAAAATCTGATGAGAGAATATTCATTGGCTATTCTATACATAGTAAGGCCTTTAGAATCTATAATAAATGAACTATGACCATAGAAGAGTCTATACATGTTGCATTTGATGAAACTAACCCAAATGAGCCAAGAAAGGAGCTTGTTGATGATGTTGCAGAAATCTTGGCAAAAATGTACTTGGAAAATCAAGAGAAAGAATCCAAAAAGTAATAATAGAGACTCCTTGATCACTCATGGCAAAAGGATTCAAAAATCTTGGATCTACCCAAGGAATGGAGGACTTCATGATATCATCCTCTCGACAAGGTGATAGGTAATGTATCAAAAGGGGTAATCACTCGAAACTCACTTAGAGATGCATGTAATCACTTAGCCTTTGTCTCTCAAGTTGAACCTAAAGACATAAATGAGGCCATTAATGAAGAGGTGTATATAGAACAACCTCCTGGTTTTGAGGATTTTGAAATGCCCAACCATGTTTTTAAACTGAAAAAGGCCTTGTATGGCTTGAAACAAGCTCCTAGAGCTTGGTATGAAAGGTTGAGCAAATTCCTTTTAGAAAAAAGTTTTTCTAGAGGCAAAGTTGACACTACCCTTTTCATAAAACATAAAATGCATGACATACTTCTAGTTCAAATCTATGTTGATAACATTATATTTGGAGCTACTAACAACTCTCTTTGTAAATAATTTTTAAATATTATGCAAAGTGAGTTTGAAATGTCTATGATGAGTGAGCTCAACTTCTTCCTTGGTCTCCAAATTAAGCAAACAAGAGAAGGAACGTTCATAAGCCAATCCAAGTATTGCAAGGAGCTGCTCAAGAAGTGTGGAATGGACAATGCCAAGCATATGACTACTCCTATGAGCACCTCTTGCTATTTGGACAAGGATGAAGGAGGTAAATTAGTAGAAATTACAAAATATAGAGGTATGATTGGCTCACTCCTTTATCTCACTGCAAGTAGGCCTGATATAATGTTTAGTGTATGTATGTGTGCTAGATATCAAGCTAATCCTAAAGAATCACACCTAAGTACTGTTAAAAGAATAATGAAATATCTAATAGGCACATCACAAATGGGTTTATGGTACCCTAAAAGTGCCTCATGCAGCCTTATTGGGTATTCCAATTCTGATTTTGCTGGATGCAAAATAGATAAAAAGAGCACTAGTGGGACATGCCACTTGCTTGGAAGCTCACTAGTTTCTTGGCATAGCAAGAAACAAAATAGTGTGGCATTGTCTACAGCTGAAGCTGAATATGTTGCAGTTGGGAGTTGTTGTTATCAAATCCTTTGGATGAAACAACAACTCTTGGACTATGGTCTTGAGCTTGATCACATCCCCATAAGATGTGATAATACTAGTGCAATCAATTTGTCCAAAAATCCCATTTTGCATTCTAGGACAAAACATATTGAAATAAGACATCATTTCATTAGAGACCATGTTCAAAAGGGTGATTGTATGCTTGAATTTGTAGAAACCACTAAGCAACTAGCTGACATTTTCACTAAACCCCTAGCAAAAGAAGCATTTTTCTATATAAGAAATGAACTTGGTATATTAGATCAATCATGCATAAATTAACTATTTGCATAATCATAAAGCTAATGCCTAACTTGTATTTTTTTCTGCATAATCATGCCATATTGCTGCACAATCTTTGAATTTTTCATCATTATTTGAATCCAATACTGACTTGAGCATCGAAGATTTCCCCTAAGTTATTTTGTAGGTGTTTCCTCATGCCCAAGACTCCCAAGCAACTCAACATCCTCACAATTTCACCAAAAATGGTGTAATTCTTGGTAAAAATGGTAATTTTGATCAATTATGTGAGTTGAATCATAATATGATTAGATTATATGTTTGCATGATGATTTGAATTGATCTAAGTTGCTTTGGAACTGATTTGAATGGATTAAAATTGATTATATGTTTATTGGAATGCAAAATATGAGTTAAAGTGTGCTGGTAATCGATTACAATGCCTTTGTAATCAATTACACAGGTTCTGTCAAGCATGTAATCGATTACACAACTTTTGTAATCGATTACAATCAACTCGAGAACTCAGTAATCGATTACATCAACTATGTAATCGATTACAAGGTTCCCAGAAGCGTGGTAATCGATTACACCAAAAATATAATCGATTACATATCCACCAGAATGCATGTAATCGATTACATACCCAATGTAATCGATTACACAGGATTTTTTAAAAGGTTTCTGACGCTCGCAGAGCTCATTTCTCAGAACCTTTTCATCTCCTTCGTCCTCCTCCTCTGCTCCCACGCAACCCAAACCTCTAAATCTCTCATTTCTCACTCAAACTTCCCTTAAAATCCTTCATTTCACCTCCATTTAACTCGAAAAACTCCTCTCCCCACACCCATTTGTCAAATCCCCTCACATCCCTCACCCAAATCTCCCCATCACCTCTCACGAACCCCATCCCCACTCTTCATCGCCCTAACCTCATCCCTCTCTCTCTCTCTCTCACTCATCCTCAAACACTTACCACTCATCCTACTCTACTCCTTCTTATCACATGGCTGAATCCTCTCATCGCTCAAAGCGCCCAAGAACAGGGGCTGCCATAGAAGGGTCCTGTGGTGGAGCTTCACGCAACATCTCTGGCCTGGACCTCACGCGCCACTTCTCCACAGTGAAGAGAGCTGAGTTGTTTCGGAAGAACTTCCAGCTACGCAAGATCATTTCTCCCAGGTATCTTCCCATCACCTTCTGCAAGAGTGAACCTTTGGAGAGCTTTAGAATCATAGAAAATTTAGGCTTGCTGGGTTTCCTGAGTATAGAGAAGGCTATCTACCCAAACCTAGTGAGAGTCTTTTATGCAAATCTGAAATTTGAGGACAATTGCTTGATCTCTGAAGTGAAAAAGCAACAAATAAGGATAACTATGGCTAAGTGGTATAGGCTAACGAAGCTCACTCTTGATGGAGCTAACTTCTGTGGAATGCAAATATCTGGGGGCATGAGTTTGAGCATAAGGCTGCTCTTCTCTCATTGATTAGGACTGGCTACTACCCCCCCAGTGATCCTAAAAGGAGAATCATGGCCACTAGCCTAACTATGGAGAACAGGGTTCTCCACTACCTTTTGGTCAGAGGATTAATTCCCAGGGGAGGGAATTACTCCCAGGTTCTCAAGGATGATGTGGTGTCCTTATGGGCAATGACCACAGGACGGCCAATAAACTGGGGTTACTACATTATAGAGCATATGTTAGATGTAAAGAAAAAGAAGAACTCTGCTCTCCCATTTGCCATGTTGGTAACAACCATCCTAGAACACTGTCGTATTTCCCTGGCTGAGGAGTCCAAGGACACCAACTCGAAAGGACCACAATCCATTGGCTTGCATACCTTGAGGAAGCTCTAGCTCTACAAAGTGGATGATAGGTGGCATTACATTACTCATGGCACATTTGGTCATATCCATCATGATTCGGATAGTGACGATGATGAAGAGGCTTCGCATCCTGCCCCTGCTCCTGCTCCTGCTCCAGGTACACTTGACCTCCTGCTCCAAGAGATGCGAAACCCGAGCACTACTATAGACACACGCATAGATCACTTAGAGCAGAAGATAGACCACCTTGAGCTGAGGATGGACTACTCAGATCAGGAGCTTGCCTCCATTTGATCCCTCCTGGGTGGACCTCCTATTCCTCCGAGTGCTGCTGCTGCACCTCCCACATCCTCTGCCTCTCCGATTCCCCTGTCCTTTCTTTGGTCCATCTGGCGTCCCTGCTGATGATGAGGAGCTTCTAGACTCTGAGGATGATCTTGAGCCCGGCGATGATAACGTTGATCTAGGAGACACTGCTGCGCAGACAGTGACAGTGAAGCTACTGATAATGATCATGGCCCATTGCCCTGATATTTTTGATGACTACCTTGTATTTTTTTTTTTGTTTTGACTCTGTTATATAACATTGGTATATATTTCTGGTGTTTTTGGTTATTGGTTATACTGGTTGTGAAAAGTTATTTTGTACATGTTGATTAATGATATATGAACTTGTTTCAGCTTTACTTCTATTCTTTGAATGTTTGGCTTTTTGAAAAATTGATTGGACTGATTAATCTCTTTGGATTTCTTGTTCTGGCAAAATTTTAGAAATCATGAAATATAGCTGTCATGTTGTCCATTTTTCTTTAAATGCTTATGTCTTTTTGATAATGCCAACGAGGGAGAGAATAAGGAAAAATGAAATGAAATCTAATTAAGGTTGCATGAGTAATCAAGGTTGCATGAGTACGGGGGAGTTATTGAGCTTTTGAGCTCTTAAGCTTTTTATATGCAAAATCTAACCCAATATTATGCATAAACTCCGGGGGAGCATTGCGCCTAAATGTCTATTATATACAAATGCAAAAACTCTTTCTTTTTCCTATGATCAGCTTGTCATCATCAAAAAGGGGGAGAATGTGAATGCTTATGTCCCTAAAGCATGTCAAATAGTTTTTGATGATAACAAAGGCCAAAGTGAAGATCAAAGGCAAAAGTGAAGATCAAGCGCAAAAGGAAAAATCAAGATCAAAGAAAGAAGTCAAGAGGTTTATTTAGTTATAAGACTTAGAACATTAATGTTAAATGCTCTCAAGATTTCGCAAATGGTTTTTCAATATATCATTTCAAAATAAATAGGAAATTTCAAAGTTAAACATGGTTTTCAAGAAACTTGAGTTTCTATCTTAAATCTAACACTCTTAAAAGGATTTATGTTTAATCAATTTTCTTAAGTTGTTAGAAATGGCTTACAAGCTTTATTGGACTTGAAAAATGTGTTCAAAGGCCAATGTAATCGATTACATGATGTTTGTAATCGATTACACAGCAAACAGAGGCCTTGTAATCGATTACATGAGCAATGTAATCAATTACAAGCAAGTCAGAGGCCATATAATCGATTACACAATTAATGTAATCGATTACAATAAGCCCAGAAAGGCAAGAACACGTTCAAAGAGTCATGTAATCGATTACATGGATATTGTAATCGATTACACAGCAAGTCAGAAATCATGTAATCGATTACATGGATATTGTAATCGATTACAAGTAAGTCAGAAGCCATGTAATCGATTACACCAATAATGTAATTGATTACACAGAACCCAGAAAGTCAAGAACACGTTGGAACAACAATGTAATCAATTTTTGTTGTGTAATCGATTACACGCACCCTGACAATGTCTAACGGCTATATTAAATGCATTAAATGCATGGCTAAAACCCTCCAACAGCTCCATTTATTGAGAAACTTATAAATACTAATGTTGGGTCTTCATTTGAGGTTGACCTTGAACCAAAAACTGATTACCAATACTTCCAAACGTGAATCAATCATTAAATCCATTCTTGCTCTGTTTTTTGTAAAAACGTGGGATAATCTTTGAGTGCATATTAGAGCTTCAATTTGTGATCATCTACTCTAGTGAGAGCTTCATTCAATCATTCTATATTGCTTTGTAAAGAGGGTGAGGCATCCCTCCAAAAGTGTAAAGGGTAAGGTATCCCTTAGTTGAAGAGACTCAAGCTCCAAGGGTAAGGTATCCCAAAGTGTTGAGAGCTCAAGGTTGTAAAGGTCATCAAGCACCTACTGAAACTTGAAGAAATAGTGGAAAATCTCTAACGGTTGCTTGAGGACTGGGCGTAGATCACAAGTGGATTGGTGATCGAACCAGAATAAATCATTATGTTTGTTTTCTCTAAACCCTTCTCTTTACATTGAGTACTGTTTTATTGAATTGCTTGAATATTGGTCCCTTTGGATATTGCATTTATAAGTGAAAGTGTTTATCTCTTATATCCAATCATCTCTAATCATCAATTAGCTTCAACGAAAATTATTTATCAAACGATTTGCGAAAAATTTGCGAACTTAGTTTTCATACTCAATTCACCCCTTTTCTTGAGTATTGAGGCCACTTGGTAACAATAGATCAAGTCAAGTCAGTGATAACTCTTAGGATTGGAAAAGTTGTTGAAAAACAAGTTCCTGAACCATGTGAGAGAGATAAAGAGTAAATTCCCTACGATAAGGAAGAGGTTGATAAGTCATCTATCCAAAATGAGACCAAACTTTCGCCTCCACCCCCATTTCCTTAAACATTAAACAAACTAAAGAAATTGAACCTCCACACTGAAATTTATGAAATTTTTAAGCAAGTTAAGGTCAATATTCCGTTGTTAGATGCTATCAAATAGATTCCTTGTTATGCCAAATTTTTGAAAAACTTATGCATTGTTAAAAGGAAATTTAATGTGAAAAAGAATGCATTTTTGGCTAAATAGGTAAGCTCCATTATTCAAAGTAATAATGTTTTGAAATATAAAGACCCTGGTTGTCCTACGGTTTCATGCATTATTGGAGAACCCAAAATTGAACAAACTTTACTTGATCTTGGTTAGTGCTAGTGTTAATTTGCTTCCATATTTAGTTTATCAGCAACTCAACCTGGGTGAGTTAAAACTAACTTCTGTAACTCTTTTACTTACCAATAGATCAATTAAAATTCCAAAAGGAATAGTGGAAGATGTGTTGGTATAAATTGATAAATTCATATTTCCTGTGGATTTTATTGTCTTGAAAACTGAACATTTGGTTAATAGTTACAAGACAATTCATGTTATTTTAGGTCACCTATTTTTAGCAACATCTAATGCTTTGATAAATTGCAGAAATGGATTGATGAAGCTAACATTTGGAAACATGACATTGAAGCTTAATGTTTTCAACATATGCAAGCAACCACAAGAAGTTTATGACGAAAAGGAGGAAGCTAATAGGATTGAGGCCATTATAGATGATCATCTTCAAAAGAGGAGTTCTTCTGACCCATTAGAAGTTTGTTTAATTAATTCATTTGATTCATGTACGCAATTAGATGATGATATTTCTGAAATATGCTCTTTGCTTGATTGTACACAGGTAATGGAATACAAAGGATGGAAGCCAAAATTCGAAGATCTAAAACCCATCAATGATGATACCTATGAAGAAGTAACCACACTGTAATTAAAGTCATTACCTACTGGGTTGAAATACACATTTTTGGGAGAAGAACAAAGCTTTCCAATAGTAATTTCCTCAACCCATACTAGAGAACAAGAAGGTATGTTGTTAGAAGTACTTAAAAGGAAAAGTACAATTGGATGGATATTAAAGGATATAAAAGGTATTAATTCATTAATTTGTACACATATAATATATTTAGAGGATAATGCTAAAACATCTCAATAACCTTAAAGAGGATTAAATCTACACATGAAAGAGGTAGTTAGAGCTGAAGTTCTTAAATTACTTGATGTTGGAATTATCTACCCTATTTTTGATAGCCAGTGGGCAAACCCTACACAAGTTGTGCTTAAGAAATTTGGAATAACAACGGTTGGAAATGAAAAAGGTGAATTAATACCTACCCGAGTCTCATCCAGTTAGTGTATGTGTATTGATTTTAGAAAATTAAATGCAATCACTAGGAAAGATCGCTTCCCCTTGCCATTTCTTAATCAAATCTGGAAAGAGTGGCAGGACTTCCCTACTATTGTTTTCTTGATGGTTATTGTAACACCCCAAATTTTAGACTATGTTACAGAACTGACAGAATTACACTATTTTGTATTTTCTGTGCAATATAAAAATAATTTGATTATTCCAATACTGTTTTTGATTGTTTTGTGTGATTTGCTCCGGGTCAGAAAAATGATAATTTTCGGGCCGGAGAAATTCTTATTTTAATTATTCGGAGCTAGGGGATCTTACTAAACCCAATTCTGATTGATATATATATTAATCTTTTAGTTTTTATGATTTAACGTGTAATAAAATAATTTTATATTATTATAATATTATTTTATTTAACAATTATCTACTTGTCTTAAAAATAGTAGAAATATACTTCAAAATGATCATAGACCCGCAAAAGTCTGTAGGGCCCGCGTTTAGAGTAGCAGTCAATGATTCTGACTGGACTGGATTCTAAGCCAATAGGAACCAGTCAACGAAAGTGGCTTGAAAATTCTAAACCAATAGGAAGGAGTCAAATGTAGTGGCTTAGACTTTAGTGTGAACCGTTGGATGATGATCTTGATGAAGAAGTTTTGATTTATCACCATTGATCTAATCAATGGTGTAGGAGCAAACTTAGTAAGGAAGTCTTGGATGTTAGCCATTGTTCAAATCAATGGTGTGGATGTGAGCTTGATTAGCAAGCATTGGATGTTGACCATTGATCAGATCAATGGTGTGGATGTGAGCTTGATTAGCAAGCATTGCATATTGGCCATAGACCTAATCAATGGATAGGAAACAAAGTTAATTTCGATGGTTAAGATGAAATCAACAATAGTGGCTTGACTTTTACTTAGTAGCTAATTAAACTTAAATTAATCATCTTAATGGCCTAATTGACAAATTAAGTAAACTAATTTAGTTATTAATTAGTTATAATCTAATTCTAATTAGATATCCTAATTTTAATTAGAGGTTATGATATATGTAATTATATGTTTAATTAATTAGTCATGTAATTAAATAATTAATTAAGAATGATTAGGAAACTAAACCTAATTAATTAGCTAGTTAATTAGCATGCAATTAGGTGTTAATTGAAAACAAATTAAGTCTCTAATCCTAATAGAGCCACACGGTTATGCAGCTTGGGAATCTTCTCCAAAGTTCTTGAATTATCTAGCATGGCAATTTAATAATTAAAAGGTGACATAAGCCAAGTGCTTCAAGTGTGAACACAAATTGTGATATTTTACTTCATGCAAATCTCTTAATCTCTCCAAGACTCACATAGCAGCCCATTTTGATTTTCACTCTCACAATTTCACTTTTCTCTCACCTAAGACCAAGCATCATATTCTCTCTAAATTTCAAGAACACATAGAAACCATTTTCCTTCTTTTTTCTTCCTTATGTTTCGGCCCCAACACAAAAATACACCATCCATTATCTATAATTTTCACTCTCATCATTTCCTAAAGCTAAACTACCTCCTAAACACTTTTCATTTATGAAGTTTTCTCAAAATCCCACTCTAGATGCTTTAAAATCTAACTTCTATTTTACTTCCCTAAAGGTAAATTTGTGATTCTTTGGTTTTAATTCAAGTTTGTAATTTTCTAAACCATGTTTGTTCCATGGTTTATCATTATTAAGCTTTGTATGTGATTTTACTAATTGTTTTAGAATTGTTAGGAATTGTTTGTGGCTTGTACGAAATCAAGGAGAAGGAGAAGAGCTTGAAAGACTTGTCTTCAAGAAGTAAGAGGGAGATTTTACCTCACCAACCAAGTTTTGGTGGTGTGGGGATGGTTTTGTCCGGCGAAAAACCCATAAGGGTTTATTTACCTATTGTTTGATGTGTCTTTATTGTGTTTGTGGTGTTTGTGATTATGTTTTTGTGATTTGCATGTGTGATATATGATTACTGCTTTAATATATGTTTATCTGTATGAGATTTGAATGCATGTAAGAGTATGTATAATTTAGGATGTGAACAACATGATTGAACGATTGTATGAATGCTCTAAAGAGCAATAAGGCTCACGGCCTTATCATGGAAAAGAGGACCAAAGTCCTTAAACTGATAGATTAAAATGAAAATATAGAGATCTAAATGAATTTGGAAAAGTTTGAGTATAGCAAAGTAAAATGATTTTTGGGAAAATGAATTATTATAAATATGATTTTTAGAAGGGCAATATTATAATTTTGATTTTTAAAGGGGCCATATTATAAATATGATTTTTAGAGGGCAATATTGTAATTTAAATATGATTTTTAGAGGGCAATATTATAATTTTTATTTTTAAAAGGGGCCATATTATAAATATAATTTTTAGAGGGGCAATATTATAATTTTTATTTTTAATAGGGCCATATTGCAATTGTTGATTTTAGAAGGGCTATATTGCAAATATTTTATAAAAGAGGACTATCTCGTAAGTATTATTTTATGAGGAACTATTATGAAATTATTATTTGAAAAAGGACTAAAACATAAATATTATGTTTTGGAGGGACTATTTAGTAAATATAAACTTTATGAGAGACTATTTCGTAAAATATGAATTTTATGAGGGATTGTTGTGAAAATATTATTTAAATGAGGATTATAATGCAAATATTATGTTTTGAGGTGTTATTATGCAAATATGGAAAATAAAGTTAAATTTTGGTGTTAAATGAGAAAAATAGTTTTTTTTAATTTAAAACGTGTGAAAAATATTTTACGCGATTGAGAAAATGCGAAAATATGGTTTCGCGATAAAATTACAATAATGATATTGTTGGGCCAACATGAGGACCCCGAATATGAGATAAAGGAATTAAATTGAG
The DNA here is from genome assembly GCA_029884595.1 of Ormosia semicastrata. Lineage (NCBI taxonomy): Eukaryota > Viridiplantae > Streptophyta > Magnoliopsida > Fabales > Fabaceae > Ormosia > Ormosia semicastrata. The sequence goes on along the minus strand of JAQQTO010000056.1, from coordinate 49,430,998 downwards.
AATATGATATAATGAATTGGAACTGTGAAGGGTGCATAGTACATGCATTGGAAAGATCCGATGGACTGAATAAGGCTAGTTGCCTAGGAGAGAATACACCTCCTGAGTGGGTGCGATATGTGTAGTGTAGGTCACTCGTTGACCTTGGGGGCATTGGGGTGCGGGTTGCCTACAATGGGCAGTTGGTAGCTCTTCTGTACCGTGGGTTAGACCGACGTAACACACCAATGATCCGGACCGAGACACTATCCTTAATCAAGATTTGATAAAGACTGTCGTGTATATGCTACATGTGCAAAAATTGAGCACGTAGTCTGAGGCATGTTGGTGCAGACAGATCTTTTCGATCACTCTCTCTGATCTGAGTTGTAGCTCCATGGAGTGAGAAATTGAGTTTAGGTGCATATGTATAGTTATTAAGGGCATTATCGTAAATATTATTTATGATAATTGAATTATTGAATATTGGTAATGACATGATTGTAATTGTTGTTTATTGCATGAGTTATGATGATAAATGATGTTGGTGGCATAATTCTAATTATGTATGATGTGTTGGTATGAGATATTGTATGTGTTTATCTTCATTGCTACCATACTGGTATTGGCGTAGGTGATCTCACCTCTTCGTATGTCTATTTGTATTGTAATTAAAATTTGAAAGACGTTGAGCGAGGGCTTGAGCGAGAAGCTGAGGTACAGCAGACTCCTATTGAAGATGCTGAGTTTTGAAGAGAAGGAGATGTCTTGTTTCTTAGGGAACATGAGATTGACGTTTCGCGGAGAATCGGAGGCGTGGCTCACCGACCTGAAAAGAGAGCGTATTTATTACATAGGGGACTTAAACATTATTTTGAGTAGGCTACATCTTGGACACTAGTGTAAATATTAATGTATAGCTAGAGTTCCCATTGTCTATTAGACAATACTGGGAAGTATACTATCGTACTCCTAGTGCGATTAGTATTGTATCGTCTGTTCGGACACCTGTCCGTAGGACTTCGCGTCAAACTGGATTCCTATCTTCTGAGGAATCTGAGGAGGACTCGTCTGAGAGTTCTACTGTGTAGTAATACTTGGGGAGTGTATTAGTTTAAATTAAAGCTTAAATATTTTGAGAGTCTAGTTTATAAATATTAAAATATGATGGTACTAAAGACTAGCATATGTATATAAGATGTGAATTATTTGTGATATGATAATGTTGTAATGTTTTTATTTTACGCTAAGTTTATCTTATTATTATTAAGAAATTTTACAACTCGTATTTCCATCACAAAGTACGATTTTCCAATGAAGGGGTAATTTGGTAATTAAGTAACATGAAGTGTGACGCCCTAAGGAGGGTGTTACAGTTATTTGGGGTATAATCAAATACCAATTGCATTAGAAGATCAAGAAAAGACCACTTTTACATGCCCCTTTGGTACTTTTGCATATAGAAGAATGTCTTTAGACCATTGTAATGCTACGACAACTTTCGAAAGATGCATACTAAGTATTTTCAATGATATGATTGAGCATTATTTAGAGGTTTTCATGGATGACTTGACAGTTTTTGAAAACTCTTTTTGAAAATTGTCTTGTTAATTTGGAAAAAGTTCTTAAAAGATGCAAAAAAAAAAAAAAAGATTTGTGTTAAACTGAGAAAAATGTCATTACATAGTTATCTCAGGAATCGTGTTAGGTCATGTGATATCTTCTAAAAGAATTGAAGTTGATAAGGCCAAAGTAGAATTAATTGCTCATTTGCCTTCCCCAAAAATAGTAAGAGAAATTCATTCTTTTTTAAGATATACAAGATTTTATAGAAGATTCATTAAGGACTTTAGTGCCATATCTAGACCATTATGTAATCTTCTGACAAAAGATGCACCATTTGATTGGACTCAGGAATGTCAAAAATCATTTGAAAAATTAATTAATCTTCTGACATCTGCTCCTATCATGCAATCCCCTAACTGGTTTTCACCTTTTGAGTTGATGTGTGATGCTAGTGATTTTGTTGTTAGTGTTGTTTTAGGCCAAAGAAAGGAAGGTAAGCCTCATGTGATTTGTTACGCAAGTAGAACTTTAAATAGTGCACAAATGAATTACACCACTACTGAAAAAGAACTACTTGCTGTAATTTTTGCATTAGACAAATTTTGAGCTTATTTAATTGGTTCTGTGTAAGATGTAAATCATGCTAAAAAAATCAATTAAGTCCAATTTGAGTTCAAACTTACAAAACATAACCAAGTTCAATCAATTAAGTACATGAAGAGTGTAAATGACTAAAAATGAGGGTTTATTAATGTATAAAATATGTGATCATCAAATTCCCACACACTTAACATTTTGCACTCTTGGGTAAAACACATCAGATCAAAACTAGGGAACAAAGAAAAACAACACAAACTCAAAAGTTAAAAATTCTAAAAGACTCAATTTCTAATAATATTTAAGAATGAAGAGTAACCAATCATTCAATGGATCAAAACATTTATGAGGTAACGTTTCTTCACATCTTAAACTAACAAGCAAGGAAATTTTAATTGAAAAGGATGAGTCAAGAATGATAGATCTTCACAAAATTTACTCTCAATCACTCAAGTGTTTAAAAGGTAGGTATTTCACTCAATTCAACCCATGAAAATTGTACTACCATAAGCTTGCTTATCTTCTACTTTTGCACTACTCAAAACACATGCACACACAAATCATAAAGATTTTATTCAAGGTTGTAATGGGGTCAAGGTAAATGAAGAGGTAATATGGATATGACAAGTTAAATACCAAAGAGAATAAAAGAGCATAAGAGCTGAGTTCAATTAACAAGCACGAAGGTTCATCCTAACTTCACCTTGTGGAAATAAGTTTACCCCAAATGGTTTAATATATTAAGTTTTGATGATGACAAATACAAGACAAAAAGAATGATACTTATGCTTAATAGATGTGCTTTATAGATAACAAATACATCACAAAAGAATATTGATCATGTTACATAAATGTGCTTAGTGAGATATATTGTATCATGCATGATTATGTATTTTATCTAGTTATATTTCACTTAATAATCATGCAATAAGATATATGTAACATTCATCATATAATATATCGAATAATATTTTATATGAGTTATAAATGAATTAATATTGGATGTGTCTATAAAAGTCTTGTATGCATGTTAGACTAACTAAAGTTATACATTTATGAATCATGCATATGAAGATATTGAGTTATGAATTTGGACTAACTATGTTTGGTTAAGTGAGCAATACTTTGTAAGATAGTCCAAGTACCAAGAGTGAGCATTGTAACAAGAAAGCAAAAGATCATAACTATGCTCAACTCAAGGAGAATGAAAATGAAAAGACGTTCCAAGTATTTGCAAGTCTTGAAGAGAAGATTTTCTTTGGAAGCTTGGATTACATCAAGAAGTGATGGTGGCAAAAGATTTAGTCCAACATCTTCAAGAATAGCTTATAGGACTTAGATCTTATGTAAAGGTAAATGAGATTCACACTAAGCTCAAAATATGTTTTAACATCTTTAAAAGGTGTTTCTTAAATTCTAAAATGCCCAACAAACTATTTTTGGAAAGCTAGTCATGGTGATAGTTCATTTCTATGAAAAATAGCAAAGTTTGTGTTTTGTAAAACTGTCCTTTTGTTTACTCTTTTGATCATATCTTTTAAAATAATTTGAGTTTTTCTCTAAAACTTATTTCATATAAAAATAAACTCAAAGATCTTTCTAATGAGTGGTCATTCGCTTAAAACGGATAAGAAACGAAGAAATTATGACCATTTAAAGTCAGTTTTCAAAACCAGAGTGACTTATTCGAATAAGAGATGTGTTATTCGAATAACACACCTCTGAAAACTTCCCAGAACATATTTTTAAAGGCTTATTCGAATAACAAATGTGTTATTCGAATAACACAACCCAGAAAAAGTTCCAAAATGTGTTTTTGATGATTTATTCGAATAACTGAAGTGTTATTCGAATAACATATGTCTTATTCGAATAACAAAGTTGCAGAAAACAGTGATATAAGTGGATTTATTCGAATAACAAATGTGATATTCAAATAACACAATATTTATTCGAATAACAATGTTCTTATTTGAATAACATTTGCCCAGAAAATGTTCTCAACGGCTATAAACGGCTAGTTTTCATAATAATTCATTTCCAAACTTTACCCAACGGCTCTAAATATTATTGGGCTATAAATATAAGTGTTTGAGCATCAAAGAAATGTTGGAGAATAATCTGAAAATCATTCTTGAACATTAATTCATGTTTCACTATCTATTTCTCCAAATCTCTATTTTTGATCTTAAAAGTGTGATTTCTTGATACCCATTGATCTTCAATTTGTATTATCCACTCTTGAGAGAGTTTCTATCAATTCTATCTTTGTATAAACTGTAAAAGAGAGGATGAGGTATCCCTCAAAATTGTAAGAGTGAGGTATCCCTTGGAAATAGAGGCTCAAACACAAAAGGTGAGGTATCCCAAGGTGTGTTGAGTGCTCAAGTTTGTAAAGGTCATCAAGCACCCATAAAGCTTGAAGAATTGGAGGCTCTAGCACAAGGGTGAGGTATCCCAAGGTGTGAGGAGTGCTCTTATTTATACAAAAGTTTTCCTAGCACCCGTGAAGTCTAGGAGATAGTGAAGAAAATCTTAAGTTAAGCTTGGGGAGTGGATGTAGGCCACGAGTGGTTGGTGGCTGAATCAGGATAAATTCTTGAGTTTAATTTTCTCTTCCCTACACTCTTTAATTTCAGTATTTGGTGAAATATATTTATTTATTCCATATATTGATGTTTTGAATCTTATAACTTGATATCTAGCTTATTCATTTGATTCATAATATATCCCAAGTTATATTTGAGTAATTCTTAATAGTTGTGCCTTTGTTAGACTTATTCCGCTGCATGTGTTAATTAAAAAATATTAAAATACATAATTTCTCAAAGTTGCAATAAAATTTGTAATCACCCAATTCACCCCCCTCTTGGGTGATGCTTGTCATGACTAACAAGTGGTATCAGAGCTTCGTGCTCTGGTAAAAGCTTAACCGCTTGGAGTTAAAGATCCTTATTTGTTTGGAAACTATTAAAAGCTTTTCAAATAGAAGGTTTTGAAATTAATAAACCACCATTCTTTAATGGTGTGAATTTCATTTATTAGAAAGTTAGAATGGAAATTTATATGCAATCTATTGATATTAATTTGTGGGATATTGTGCTTGATGGATTTACTTACAAATCAAAACAAACTTGGAATGCCTATGAAAAGAAATGTTTTTCTTTGAACATTAGAGCTATGCAAATTTTGAGAAGTAGTTTAAATGATGATGCTTATACTATAATTAAGAATTCTCTAGTGCTAAAGATATATGGGATGCTCTTGATTCTATCTATCTTGCTAATAATGATTTTGTGTATAAAGTTGTATATAGAGAGCAAGAAGAGCAAAATCCTCTAGAGGAAGACAACATTAAAAAATGTCCTCAAGAACATGTTCAAAGCAAGAAAATGAGCTAAATGTCTCTTGGTGATGATGGTGCTCAATTTGAAGAAGAGGCAAAGCAAAACAAAATTGATGAGGAAAATGATGATTCCCTTAAAGAGTCAAATATGCTAGAAATTAAGACCACTTCATATATGGCTAAAAAGGACCTTGGGGTAAATAATGTTAAATCATATTATAGTCCCTCCTATGATGAGCTAAAATGTGCATATGATAAATTACATAATGGTTTGTTGCTTTTAAAAAAGAGAAACTCATCTTGTTTGGAAAACATATCCTTCATTAAAAATGAAATTGATATCTTGAAAAATGAATATGCTTTTCTTGATAAGGAAATGTCTTTAAAATATGAAACCTCAACTTCTTGTGAAAAATATATTAATTTAGAAAATCAAGTTGAGGACTTATCTTCTAAATTTGCCAAAGCTAATAATTCTATTTGCTTACAATCCATGTGTGTTAGTAAGAATGAAATTGATGTTATTCCACATGAAAATTCAAGTAAGGCTTATGGCAAAAATAGTTTAGAATGTAATAACAACCAAAGGCTCAAGTTTTTCAAAAATGATCTTCAAAGGACCAAGCCATCATTGAATTCACTTTTTGCAACTTTTGTGGTCATCTAGGACATATTTCTCATTTATGCAATTATAGAAAAAATTCTTATATGAGAAATAATATGAAATAGGTTCCTAAAGATCCTAAATGCCCTAGTACTAACATTGAAGGACCCAAGATGAAGTGGGTACCAAAATGTCCTCCTAGTGTTTTAATTATGCAGAAAAATTTTCAAAAGGATGGACAAATTAGTCAAGTTAAGAAGGAATCATTAAGGGGAATGCTTCCAAAGCCCATTGGGAGAAGTTTTGATCAAAGAAGGAAGATGACTTCAACCAAAGCTTCTTAAGTACAAAATGTGAAACTTACAAAGTTCAAAACACCAAAAGAGAAGCAATGGGTAAGGAAAAGAGTTTTCTTGATTACCAAGGCCAATGTATCAAATATTTTTATCTCTTATACACATTCACTTATAAAGTCAATGAATTGGAGGTATATTCCTTGTAGACCTTAGGTAAAGAATAGAATCATGTGCACTTAGTAAAATTTGAATATTATGTTTAGCACATGATTATATTCATTTTTTTATCATATGGTATTCTATGACTGTGTATGCTTTCTTTGCTTTAAATTGTCTATATATCATGAAAGTAAGTATACTATTGGCTATATGTTTAATGACAATTGGTTATTTAATTGGTTCTGCTCAATTTACATATTATGAAAAATTTATCTTTATGTGTTTACTTGGCATGTTTGCTTAAATGAATCTCTTTGATCATTGGATAAGCTTTTGTTAATCTCTTAAACCTGCTACATGTGCTTACTGCTGTGTTTATAATGTGTTTATTCGAATAGAGGAACATTTTATTCAAATAACGTTTTTCAGTAGCCATTAAAATCTGCTCATAAATGAATCTTATTCGAACAAAGTAATTTTTATTCGAATAACAAAACACAGTAGCCCTAGTATCTATTTTTTCTGATTATCTTATTCGAATAAGGGAAATCTTTATTCTAATAATGCTTAGCAGAAGCATTTTAAATCTGTTCTTCACTGGTGTTATTCGAATAACCAAATAGATATTTGAATAAAGCTTAGTAGTAAGCCAAGTCTGAATGTTGTGTTATTCGAATAACAACAATGTTATTCGAATAAAGCCTAATAGAAAGATATTTCTGAATGTTGTGTTATTCGAATAACAGCACTGTTATTTGAATAAAGCTTGACAGATAACCAAGTCTAATTGTTTTCTATAAGTTTATTCAAATAAATAACATCATATTCGAATAAACACAGATTAAATGAAAGTTTTTGCTGCTTTTCCCCTTCATTTCTCAAGAATTTGTTGAACATGTTAAATTCTTTTTTGGACTGAAAATGCAAATGTTTAACTAAATGTAATTGGCTATTCTTTTGATGAATATATGTCCTTAGCTAAATTGATCAATGAAATAAAATATCTTTTGCCCTTATGAACTCATTTCTTGTTTATTATTTTGAATGCTTATTTGCTTATGAGTTTGACATAATGACTAACCTCTATGGATCCAAAATTGATGGATTCTAAGAAAAGTACTTTGAATTGTATTATAGGATGATAACTACCTCAAGTAAGCATTTAAATAGAATAAGTTTATTTAACTGGAAGATAGTAAAGTTTAAAAGGATTCAACTTTTAAAGGGGTACAAAGAATCTCTATTCCCTCATGAAAACTTGAGGCATGGAAGTTAGAGTCACCTACAAAAACTCAAATAGTACACTTTTAGTGATATCAATCTCTTATCCTCATCTATGCTTTAAATTGAATATCATGTGATATTTGGATAAGTAGAACTTTATTTTTATGCCTTAAAATGTTTTAAGTTGTGCTTTTCTAAGATTATGTCTTGAAAGTATTTCTACAAATGCTAACATGCTAGATATGCATACATTTTTGCTTGGAATGACATGTTATGGTAATATCCTTATTGTTAAGCTTGTGATCAATTCTTTTTGTTCAAATATGTAAATTCACATTCTCATAAGTCATTCTAATCCTTTCTCTTTGATGCCTAATTGTCTTATATACTCACTTGGAGATTGGAAAGTAAAATGGTATATGTCTTCTTATTTGATATGTTTAAATTTTGAAAACAAGAAGTACATGATTTCAAAAGTTATAGTTTCATGGCTTTTCAATTCTTTCATTACAATAAGGGACTTTTTGTTCTTGGCATGTGTGCGTACTAAAATTCTTTACTTGATATTACATGCCTAACATGATCATTGTTTGCCCCAAAATGCTTATATAAGTTTTGATGTTGATCATGTGTTTCTTGATAAACTTGAATCTTGCTTTGAAAATGCTTAAACTATGCTTTTGGATTCAAGTGCATATATCATTCTTTTGTTCTCATTTAAACTAACTTTGCATGATTGATAATGTGGTGCATATTTTTACATTATATATAAACCTAAATTATGCTTGTAAATTAGATTAAATGATATTTGATACTAACTTATGTTTTAGAGAATTTTTAAAGTTAGCTTTGCAAGTTTCTCTATGTGTTTCAAATATAGTCATCAAAATTTTTACATACAAGCATAAGTGGATAAAGAAAAGAGTTATATGCAGAGGGACATGAGGAGACTTTCTTCAAGTGCAATGGAATGGGATACTCAATGAAGAAAGTACAAACTCAAAGGACCTATAAATGAAGAACATTCTAAAGGAGCATCACTTTCTATCTAACCCATAAGTATCTCTATCCCTAAACTATTGTAGTATTCTATATGCTATGGATTATATGATACTTTTTAATAAATTGATCTTAAAAGATTAGATGCTTTCCTTACATGAGAAGTATGCTTAGCATTGACAAAGTGCTTAATTGGATATTAACTTGTTAATTTTGTCATTGCATATATGGTTGATATTAGTTCTATACATGCTTTGATCCCTATAACATATTTCATCAAGGTGAATGTTTGATATCCATGATTCTCTTGATCTATGATTTCTTAGTTATATAACAACTATGAGAATCATACACTTGTTTTGAAAAGAGTTTATGGTTTGACTAAATTTTTTTTTAGAAAAATCTCTTATCATATTTGAAAGAAGCTTTTCAAGTTCCATATCCTTGAGAATCTTTTGAACTTTTCTTAAGAACTTGAAATTTTTTTTTTTACCTCCTAATTATCTTGAAAAATTGGAAATCATTTGATTTGTGCTATAAATGTAGTATTTTCTTCATTGCTTTGAAATTTTTATTAAATCTTGAGAGAGTATTTAAGAATGTTTCCAAATAAATCTTTTGAAATGTTCTATAGAAATCAATCTTCATACTTCAAAAGATAAGCCTTATTCTTCAAAAGTGTTTTATCTTTTCAAGGCTCTTGTTTAATGAGAAAAAGAGGAGATGAACTTTCAAATGCTCTTTTGAGTTGGGTTTGATCACTCTCAAGGAATATGTGGTTTCAATATAAAACTCTTCTACCCTTCTAAAAGCTTTTGGAAATGTAATGTGTTATTATAAAATTCTTTTTGAAAGGGGGAGAAGTTTTAAAATGGTTTTTGATTGATGGATTAAGAATATGTATATTTGCCTTATTTTATTTTATGGTAATGTGCTTACATGGTCTTGGCATGCATTTTTCCTTTATCTATCTTGTGCTTCAATAAAAGGGAGCTTATCTTACTTATATTACATATCCTTCTTCCATGTCCTTGTTGGCTATAAATATATGCATGACTATGTTTAAATATTATGTTTTATATCTTGATAATATGCATATTTTGAGGGAGAGCCTAATTCTTAAATTGTTGCTTATATCTCTTGGCTTACATTCTTGTTTAACATGAAGTGTTTTATTGTTAATGCTATCAACATGTCAACAAAAATCCTCATTCATTCTCTTTCCCTCTATCAAATGAAAGAAGGTAAACATTCTTAAACTTTATATCCTTTGATTCTTTCATTAAGAAATGCTTAATATGTGGCTAGTTGTATGATCTTTCTTTTGAAAACCTCAATTCCATGATCTTGCACGAATATTTTGTATACCCTAACAAGTGATATCAAGTGGTACTTATTTATCATGTGGTATGCAAGATATTATATAATAGACATAATTTCTTAAGCTTATTGCTATCATATGCTAAATGTTGAGGTACCAAAATGTGACAAGCATTACATGAATAATATTTTATATCTTGAAAGCATGCTTGTTTCATCTCTCTTTTCTTGAATCATGTGTAGAATTAAATAAGGGGAGATAGTTATGATTTGAATAACTTAAAGAAGTTTCTGAGTTTTAATGATCCTACTCTTTTATGATAACGTGAGTTTTATCTATAAGGGGAGAGAAAAATATCACATTTTCTTCCTGAGCCTTTTTGTTGATGTCAAATAGGGGGAGAGAGAATTGGAAAGAAAAATATATTCTTGTACTTATTATTTGATATGCTTACATGAATATCTATCCTTGTATATTACTAAACATATTTTTTCTTTGGTGATTTGTCATCATCAAAAAGGGGGAGACTGTGGAAATAAGTTTGCCCTAAATGGTTTAATATGTTAAGTTTTGATGATGACAAATACAAGACAAAAAGAATTTTGCTTATGCTTAATAGATGTGCTTTATAGATAACAAATGTATCACAAAAGAATATTGATCATGTTACATAAATGTGCTTAATGAGATATATTGTATCATGCATGATTATATATTTTATCTAGTTATATTTCACTTAATAATCATGCAATGAGATATATATAACATTCATCATATAATATATCCAATAATATTTTATATGAGTTATAAATGAATTAATATTGGATATGTCTATAAAATTCTTGTATGCATGTTAGACTAACTAAAGTTATACATTTATGAATCATGCATATGAAGATATTAAGTTATGAATTTGGACTAACTATGTTTGGTTAAGTGAGTAATACTTTGTAGGATAGTCCAAGTACCAAGAGTGAGCATTGCAATAAAAAAGCAAAAGATCACAACTATGCTTAACTCAAAGAGAATGAAAATGAAAAGATGTTCCAAGCATTTGCAAGTCTTGAAGAGAAGATTTTCTTTGGAAGCTTGGATTACATCAAGAAGTTATGGTGGCAAAAGATCTAGTCCAATATCTTCAAGAATAGCTTATAGGACTTAAATCTTGTGTAAAGGTAAATGAGATTCACACTAAACTCAAAATATGTTTTAACATCTTTAAAAGTGTTTTTTAAATTCTAAAATGCCCAACAAACTATTTTTGGAAAGCTAGTCATGGTGATAGTTCATTTCTATGAAAAATAGCAAAGTTTGTGTTTTGTAAAACTGACCTTTAGTTACTCTTTTAATTATATCTTTTAAATACTTTGAGTTTTGCTCTGAAACTTATTTCATATGAAAATAGACTCAAACATCTTTCCAATGCATGGTCATTCGCGTAAAACGGATAAGAAATGAAGAAGTTATGACCATTTAAAGTCAATTTTCAAAACCAAAGTGATTTATTCGAATAAGAGATGTGTTATTCGAATAACACACTTCTGAAAACTTCCCAGAACGTGTTTTTAAAGGCTTATTCGAATAACAAATGTGTTATTCGAATACCACAACCCAGAAAAAGTTCTAGAACATATTTTTGATGATTTATTCGAATAACCAAAGTGTTATTCGAATAACATAAGTCTTATTCGAATAACAAAGTTACAGAAAATAGTGATATAAGTGGATTTATTCGAATAACAAATGTGTTATTCGAATAACACAATATTTATTCAAATAACAGTGTTCTTATTCGATTAACACTTGCCCAGAAAACGTTCTCAACGGCTATAAACGGCTAGCTTTCATAATAATTCATTTCCAAACTTTACCCAACAACTCTAAATATTATTGAGCTATAAATATAAGTGTTTGGGCATCAAAGAAATATTGGAGAACAATCTAAAAATCATTCTTTAACATTAAATTCGTGTTTCACTATCTATTTCTCCAAATCTCTATTTTTGAGCTTAAAAGTGTGATTTCTTGATACCCATTGATCTTCAATTTGTATTATCCACTCTTGAGAGAGTTTCTATCAATTCTATCTTTGTATAAACTGTAAAAGAGAGGGTGAGTTATCCCTCAAAATTGTAAAGGTGAGGTATCCTAAGGTGTGTTGAGTGCTCATGTTTGTAAAGGTCATCAAGCATCCGTAAAGCTTGAAGAATTGGAGGCTCTAGCACAATGGTGAGGTATCCCAAGGTGTGAGGAGTGCTCTTATTTGTACAAAGGTTTTCTTAGCACCCGTGAAGTCTAGGAGATAGTGAAGAAAATCTCAAGTTAAGCTTGGGGACTGGATGTAGGCCACGAGTGATTAATGGCTGAACCAGGATAAATTCTTGTGTTTGATTTTCTCTTCTCTACACTCTTTAATTTCAGTATTTGGTGAAATATATTTATCTATTGCATATATTGATGTTTTGAATCTTATAACTTGATATCTAGCTTATTCACTTGATTCATAATATATCCCAAGTTATATTTGAGTAATTCTTAATAGTTGTACCTTTGTTAGACTTATTCCGCTGCATATGTTAATTGAAAATATTAAAATGCATAATTTCTCAAAGTTGCAATAAAATTTGTAATCACCCAATTCACCCCTCCTCTTGGGTGATGCTTGCCATGACTAACACACCTAATACAAATTCCTTTTACATATTCTTTTCCTTTCCTTTACTTGTCTTGTTGACCCTTCTTTACACATTTTTTTGTTTTTTTTTATTTCTATTTTTTGTTTTTGTTTTTTTATTCTTGTTTTTTTTTTTTTTTACAAGATGAACATAATATATACATTTTTTTAAATTACATAATTTTTTTTGCAAATCATTTTGCATACTCACCTTCACACTTGTTCAAGAACTCATCCAATGACAAAGCTAATGTTCTCTTATTCCCTAAGGCCGGGTAAGAATATGGTTTTTCATTTAAGGCACATAATGAGCTCGAAACAAAGATTTGTCAAAATAAGCTCAAAAGGGTTAAGCAAAGAGAAATAGGTCATTTCCAATGCCTTACGTTAGCAGGAATCAGAGAATTTTTAAGAAGTCATAAGAGTGTTTGATATCATATTGAAACAATATGATGCTAAGCAAGGATGGCTATTTGGTTAAAGTAGCTATTTCAAGAAAAATGCTCCAATCATGTTTATGTATGCATGTGAAAATTTAGTCTCAGAAAGAATCAAAAAAAGTTCTAGAGTAACAATTCCATCACTGAAAATCACAAAAAAAAGAAGAGAATGGTACAAATGTTCAATCCATTCATCAATAGGCTCAAAATCTCACAAGGCATAATTCTATTATTCTCAATCCACCAATTAAACATCCATAACCAAGCATGTGATTTTTAAGAAAAAAGACAATTTACTCAATCATGACATGTTCCCTGAATTTGAATTGCTACTTCCATTTAAGCTAGTTATCTAACTAATTACTCCTTACTCTACCACTAATTTTGATGTGTCTCAAGAGCAAATTTACCTCAAGGGCATAATTTACTCCTTACTCTGTCATCCTTAATTAGTTTTGCTATTAATAAATTGCTAAAAAACATATTAATAAACACACTTCTATTTTTTTTAAGATTTTTTTTTTGGTTTTTATTTTTTTTGGTTTTTTTTTTGGTTTTTTTTTCACACAACTATCCTTCCCCCCCAACCAGATCACAACATTGTCCTCAATGTCAAAACATAGATAGGTAAAGGATAAAAAATAGTACCTGTTGTTGCAATTACTGAAAAGAGAAACCCTACACAAATTTATACAGAAACAAAGAATGATGAATAAAACCAAAGGTAAAGGAAAGTTAAAGATGAAGTGTTAGATCACACCCAGGTTCCTTGCTATCTCCCTTGTTGTTGCCTTCTGACCAATCTATCTGAGCTATTGTTGGTTCAGGTTCATAAACAAAAGCTTGTAATTTATCAATTAATTAATCAATAGTAGAAGCAGATATAATGAGTCATCTTGCCGAAAGTGTGATAAAGTTCTGTTCCACAACATGGTCAACAAAAGATAACAAATTATCAAAGAAATTATTAACATTCAACAAACCTATGGGTTTATGGTAGATGTTCAGTTGGGCCCAAGAGATAATTTGAAAAAAAATTTCCAAAGTACCAAAACCACCCGGTAAGACAATGAATGCATCAGAATTTTCAAGCATTGTCCTCATTCGTCTATGCATAGATGATACTTAAAGTTCCAGCCTAATTGTCTTTCCAGTGATGTTCTTTCGAGTTAAAGGTTCAGGAATGACACCTAAAACTTGACCACCTCTTATATATGTAGAAAGTGATACAACCCTCATTAACCCAATGCTACCTCCCCCATATACTACACGAATGTTTCTCATAGCAAGTGTTCTAACAACAGTGCTTGTTGCATTTACAAACTCTAAACCTTTCCCATAACTTGTCCCATAAAAAACACAGATACTAGTAAATCTACGAACCAAAGAAGAAGCTCCCTCCATTTTTACACTCACACTCCATTTGAATGATTATGAGTTAGAGGAAAGTGAAGAAAATAGAGTGTTTAAATAGGAAAGATAATGTAAAAAGTAATGATAACTGTAACGTCCCGGGACTGCTCCTGGGGCCGACGAGGGCAGGAAGTGTTACCAAGTGGCCTCAATACTCAAGAGGGGGGTGAATTGAGTAAGAAAAATAAGTTCGCAAATCTTTCGTAAATCATTTAATAAACAATTTTTGTTGAAGCTAATTGATGATTAGAGATGATTGGATATAAAAGATAAACACTTTCACTTATAAATGCAATAGCCAAAGGTACCAATATTCAAGCAAAATAATAAAACAGTGCTTAATGTAAAGAGAAAGGTTTAGAGAAAACAAACATAATGATTTATCATGGTTCGATCACCAATCCACTTGTGATCTACGTCCAGTCCCCAAGAAACAACTTGAGATTTTCCACTATATCTTCAAGCTTCAATGGGTGCTTGACAACCACTACAACCTTGAGCACTCAACACTTTGGGATACCTCACCCTTGGAGCTTGAGTCTCTTCAACTAAGGGATACCTCATCCTTTACACTTTTAGAGGGATGCCTCACTCTCTTTACAAAGCAATAATGATAGATTGAATGAAGCTCTCACTAGAGCAGATGATTACAAATTGAAGCTCTAATATGCTCTCAAAGATTTTTCACGTTTTCAACAAAAAACAGAGCAAGAAATGGATTTAAGGATTGATTCACGTTTGGAAGTATTGATGATCAGTTTTTGATTCAAGGTCAACCTTAAATAAAGACTCAACTTTGGTATTTATAAGTTTCTCAATTAATAGAGCTGTTGGGGTGTTCTGGGCATGCAATTAATGCATTTAATATAGTCGTTGGATGTTGTCAGGGTTCGTGTAATCGATTACACAACTTATGTAATCGATTACATTGTTGTTCCAATGTGTTCTTGGCTTTCTGGGCTCTGTGTAATCGATTACATTATTAGTGTAATCGATTATATGGCTTCTGACTTTGCTTGTAATTGATTACAATATCCATGTAATCGATTACATGACTTCTGACTTGCTGTGTAATCGATTACAATATCCATGTAATTGATTACATGACTCTTTGAATGTGTTCTTGCCTTTCTGGGCTTGATGTAATCGATTACATATATTGTGTAATCAATTACATGGCCTCTGACTTGCTTGTAATCGATTACATTGCTCATGTAATCGATTACATGGCTTCTGTTTGCTGTGCAATCGATTACAAACATTATGTAATCGATTACATTGGCCTTTGAACACATTTTTCAAGTCCAATAAAGCTTGTAAGTCATTTCTAACACCTTGAGACAATTGGTTAAACATAAATCCTTTTAAGAGTATTAGATTTAAGATAGAAACTCAAGTTTTCTTGAAAGCCATGTTTAACTTTGAAATTTCCCATTTATTTTGAAATGATATATTGAAAAACCATTTAAGAAATCTTGAGAGCATTTAACATAAATGTTCTAAGTCTTATAACTACATAAACCTCTTGACTTCTTTCTTTGATCTTGATTTTTCCTTTTGCACTTGTTCTTCTCTTTTGCACTTGATCTTCGCTTTTGCCTTTGTTATCATCAAAAACCATTTGATATGCCTTAGAGACATAAGCATTCACATTCTCCCCCTTTTTGATGATGACAAACTAATCATAGGAAAAAGAAAGAGTTTTTGCAATTGTATATAATAGACATTTAGGCGCAATGTTCCCCCAGAGTTTATGCATGATATTAGGTTAGATTTTGCATATAAAAAGCTTAAGAGCTCAAAAGCTCAATAACCCCCCCGTACTCATGCAACATTTAATTAGATTTCATTTCATTTTTTCTTATTTTCTCCCCCGTTGGCATTATCAAAAAGACATAAGCATTTAAAGAAAAATGGACAGCATAACAGCTATATTTCATGATTCCCAAATTTTTCCAAAACAAGAACGCTAAAGAGATTAAACAGTCTAATCAATATTATCAAACAGCCAAACATTCAAAGCTGAAGCAAGTTCAGATATTATTAATCAGCATGTACAAGGGAACTTATCACAATCAGTAGCCAATAACCAAAAGAACACTATAAATGTATACCAATGTAATATAATCAGAGTCAAAACAAAATAAATACAAGGTAGTTATCAAAACAAAAAGCATCAAGGCAATGAGCCATGATCACTATCGGTGGCCTCGCTGTCACAAAAGACATCACCCTCTGGATCCGCATCAATGTCTCCTAGATCAACATTGTCATCGCTGGGCTCAAGATCGTCGTCGGAGTCCAAAAGCTCCTCATCATCAGCAGGGACTCCAGATGGACCAGCGAAGGACAGGGGAACCGGAGGGGCAAAGGATGTGGGAGGTGCAGCAGCAGCGCTCTGAGGAATAAGAGGTCCACCCAAGAGAGATCGAATGGAGGCAATCTCCTGGTCTGAGTAGTCCATCCTCAGCTCAAGATGGTCAATCTTCTGCTCTATGTGATCCATGCGTGTGTTTACATTTGTGCTCAGGTTGCGCATCTCTTGGAGCAGGAGATCAAGAGTAGCTGGAGCAGGAGCAGGATGCTGAGCCTCCTCATCATCGTCACTATCCGGATCGTGATGGATATGACTAAAAGTGCCATGAGCGATGTAATGCCACCTATCATCCACCTTGTAGAGCTGGAGCTTCTTCAGGGTATGCAGGCCAATGGATTGTGGTTCCTTCGAGCTGGTGTCCTTGGATTCCTCAGCCAGCGAAATGCGACAATGCTCTAGGATGGTGATTACCAACATGGCGAATAAGAGAGCAGAGTTCTTCTTTTTCTTGACATCCAGCATATGCTCTAAAATGTAATAATCCCAGTTAATTGGCCGCCCGGTGGTCATTGCCCATAGGGCCACCACATCATCCTTGAGGACTTGGGAGTAATTCCCTCCCCTGGGAATCAATCCTCAGACCAAAAGGTAGTGGAGAACCCTGTTCTCCATAGTGAGGCCAGTGGCCATGATTCTTCGTTTAGGATCACTAGGGGGGAGTAGCCAGTCCTAATTAAAGAGAGAAGAGCAGCCTTATGCTCAAACTCATGCCCCCAAACATTAGCATTCCCACAGAAGTGAGCTCCATCAGGAGTGAGCTTCGTTAGCCTATAGCATTCAGCCATTGTTAACCTTATTTGTTGCTTTTTCACTTTAGAGATGATACAATTATCCTCAACTTTCAAGTTCGCATAAAAGACTCGCACAAGGTTAGGGAAGATAGCTTTCTCTATGCTCAGGAAACCTAGCAAGCCTAAATTTTCTATGGTTCTAAAGCTCGCTAAAGGTTCACTCTTGTAGAAGGTGATGGGAAGATACTTGGGAGAGATGATCTTGCGAAGCTAGAAGTTCTTCCGGAACAACTCAGCTCGCTTCACAGTGGAGAAGTGTCTCGTGAGGTCCAGGCCAGATATGTTACGTGAGGCACCACCAGAAGACCCTCCAACGGCAGCCCCTGTTCTTGGGCGCTTTGAGCGATGAGAGGATTCAACCATTGATGAGAAGGAGTAGAGTGGGATGAATGGTAAATGGTTGGGGATGAGTGAGGAGAGAGAGAGGGACGAGGTTAGGGCAGAGAAATAGAGATGGGGTTCGTGAGAGAAGATGGGGAGATTTGGGTGAGGGATGTGAGGAGATTTAGAGAGATGGGGTGTGTAGAGAGGGTTTTATGAGATTGAGAGAGGTGAAATGAGGGATTTTGATGGAGATTTGAGTGAGAAATGAGAGATTTTAAGGTTTGAGAGGTTTAGGGTGCGTGGGAGCAGAGGAGGAGGACGAAGAAAATGAATAGGTTCTGAAAAATGAGCTCTACGCGCGTCAGAAACCTTTTAAAAAACCTAGTGTAATCGATTACATTGAGTGTGTAATCGATTACATTTTTGGTGTAATCGATTACATGCTTTCTGGGAACCTTGTAATCGATTACATAGTTGATGTAATCGATTACCTGAGTTCTGAGTTGATTGTAATCGATTACAAAAGGTGTGTAATCGATTACATGCGTGATGAGACACATGTAATCGATTACAAAGGCATTGTAATCAATTACCAGCACTCTTTAACTCAGATTTTGCATTCCAAACAGCATATAATCAACTTTAATCCATCCAAATCAGTTCCAAAGCAACTTAGATCAATTCAAATCATCATTCAAATATATAATCTAATCATATTATGATTCAACTCACATAATTGATCAAAATTACCCTTTTTACCAATAATTTCACCATTTTTGGTGAAATTTTGAGGATGTTGAGTTGCTTGGGAGTCTTGGGCATGAGGGAGCAACTGTAAAATAACTTAGGGGAAATCTCCAGCGCTCAAGTCAGTATTGGATTCAAATATGATGAAAAATTCAGAGATTATGCAGCAATTTGGCATGATTATGCATTAGTTTTAGGATTATGCAGTAAATAGTTAATTTATGCATGATTGATCCAATATACCAAGTTCATTTTTTATATAGAAAATGCTTCTTTTGCTAGGGGTTTAGTGAAAATATCAGCTAGTTGCTTAGTGGTTTCTACAAACTCAAGCATACAATCACCATTTTGAACATGGTCTCTAATGAAATGATGTCTTATTTCAATATGTTTAGTTCTAGAATGCAAAATGGGATTTTTGGACAAATTGATTACACTAGTATTATCACATCTTATGGGGATGTGATCAAGCTCAAGACCATAGTCCAAGAGTTGTTGTTTCATCCAAAGGATTTGAGAACAACAACTCCCATGCAATATATTCAATTTGTAGACAATGCCACACTATTTTGCTTCTTGTTATGCCAAGAAACTAGTGAGCTTCCAAGCAAGTGGCATGTCCCACTAGTGCTCTTTCTATCCATTTTACACTCAGCAAAATCAGAATCAGAATATCCAATAAGACTATATGAGGCACCTTTAGGGTACCATAAACCCATTTGTGATGTGCCTATTAGATATTTCATTATTCTTTTAACAGCACTTAGGTGTGATTCTTTAGGATTAGCTTGATATCTAGCACACATGCATACACTAAACATTATATCAGGCCTACTTGCAGTGAGATAAAGGAGTGAGCCAATCATACCTCTATATTTCGTAATTTCTACTGATTTACCTCCTCCATCCTTGTCCAAATAGCAAGAGGTGCCCATAGGAGTAGCCATATGCTTGGCATTGTCCATTCCAAACTTCTTGAGCAGCTCCTTGCAATACTTGGATTGGCTTATGAACGTTCCTTCTCTTGTTTGCTTGATTTGGAGACCAGGGAAGAAGTTGAGCTCACCCATCATAGACATTTCAAACTCACTTTGCATAATATTTGAAAATTCTTTACAAAGAGAGTTGTTAGTAGCTCCAAATATAATGTCATCAACATAGATTTGAACTAGAAGTATGTCATGCATTTTATGTTTTATGAAAAAGGTAGTGTCAACTTTGCCTCTAGAAAAACCTTTTTCTAAAAGGAATTTGCTCAACCTTTCATACCATGCTCTAGGAGCTTGTTTTAAGTCATACAAGGCATTTTTCAGTTTAAAAACATGGTTAGGCATTTTAAAATCCTCAAAACCAGGAGGTTGTTCTACATACACCTCTTCTTGTATAAAACCATTTAAAAAAGCACTTTTGACATCCATTTGATAGAGTTTGAAATCCATGATGCAGGCATATGCAAGTAGCATTCTAATGGCCTCTAACCTAGCTACGGGAGCATAAGTTTCTTCATAGTCTATGCTTTCTTCTTGATTATATCCCTTAGCTACAAGCCTAGCTTTGTTTCTTATTATTAAGCCCGTTTCATCAAGTTTGTTCCTAAAAACCCATTTGGTGTCAATTATAGGATGATCATTGGGCCTTGGAACTAATTCCCAAACTTGATTTCTCTCAAATTGGTTTAGTTCTTCTTGCATGGCCAAGATCCAATGCTCATCATTAATGGCCTCATTTATGTCTTTATGTTTAACTTAAGAGACAAAGGCTAGGTGATTACATGCATCTCTAAGTGAGTTTCGAGTGATTACCCCTTTTGATACATCACCTATCACCTTGTCGAGAGGATGATATCTTGAAGTCCTCCATTCCTTGGATAGATCCAAAATTTATGAATCTTTTTGCCATGAGTGATCAAGGAATCTCTCTTCTTCCTTCTTGGACTCTTTCTCTTGATTTTCCAAGTGCGTCCTCGCCAAGATTTCTACAACATCATCAACAAGCTCCTTTCTCGGCTCATTTGGGTTAGTTTCATCAAATGCAACATATATGGACTCTTCTATGGTCATAGTTCGTTTATTATAGACTCTAAAGGCCTTACTATGAATAGAATAACCAATGAATATTCCCTCATCAGATTTTGCATCAAACTTCCCCAAGTTATCTTTTCCATTATTCAAAACAAAGCATTTACATCCAAAGACATGAAAATGTGACACATTAGGTTTCCTTCCTTTGTACAATTCATATGGGATTTTCTTTAAAATTGGCCTTATTAGGACTCTATTCATAATATAACAAGTAGTGTTAACCGCATCCGCCCAAAAGTACTTAGGAAGGTTGGCCTCATTGAGCATAGTTCTTGCTATTTCCTCTAAAGATCGATTTTTCCTTTCTACAACACTATTTTGTTGTGGTGTTCTAGGGGCAGAAAAATTATGCTCAATGCCATGTTCATGACAAAAAGTTTCAAATTCATGATTTTCAAATTCACTACCATGATCACTTCTTATGGATGCAATACAAAAACCTTTTTCGTTTTGGATAACTTTGGCAAGTTTTCTAAATGATTGAAAAGCATCATTTTTGTGGGCCAAGAATAATGTCCAAGTAAACCTAGAAAAATCATCCACAATCACTAATGCATAGTAATTCCCACCAAAGCTCATAGTTCTAGAGGGATCAAAAAGATCCATATGCAAGAGTTGTAAAGGTCTAGAAGTTAAAACTGTGTTTTTAGCTTTAAAAGAGACCTTTACTTGTTTTCCCTTTTGACATGCATCACAAAGTTTGTCTTTTTCAAATTTGAGCTTTGGAAGACCAATTACTAGTTCTTTAGACACCAATTTGTTTAAGTGATCCATGTAAATGTGATCAATTCTTCTATGCCATAACCATGAATCATTTTCTTTACTCATAGAGCATTTAGCATCATTTGAGGAGATATCATCGAGACTAATCATATATATATTATTGACCCTATGACCAACAAACTTAACTTGCTTATCATCCTTTCCCTCAATTATGCAACAAGAAGAATCAAATATAACTCTATTGCCTTTATCACACAATTGACTAATACTAAGCAAATTATGTTTAAGTCCTTCAACAAGCAAATCATTATTAATAGATGATGAAGGGATCTTACCAACTTTGCCAATTCCAAGAATCTTCTCTTTGTTGTTATCACCATATGTGACATGACCATGTTTCTTGTGTGTAAGGGAGGAGAACTTGGAGCCATCACCGGTCATGTGCTTGGAGCAACCACTATCAAGATACTAACTTGAGCTATTGGTCTTCAAGCACACCTACAACACAGATTCAAGTTTTAACTTTTGGTACCCAAATTGTCTTAGGTCCTTGTATGTTAGAATTAGGCATGGTGCCTTTAGGAACCCAAACTCTTTTTATTCCAACTTTAGTGTTTATGTTCTTTCTAACATTGTAAGTTGATGCACTATGCCCTTTCTTACCACAGTGAAAGCATTTAACAAAGGGACTACTTGAGGTATTTGAGGAAACAAAGAAGTTCTTATAAGACTTTTGATGATTGTTTGGATTAAATCCCAAACCGACTTTTTGAAAAATACATTTTTGTCTCCCTAACAATACATTCAAGTTGTCTCTTCCAAAAGTGAATTTTGCAAGAGTGTTATTCAAATCTTCAATTTCTTTTTCAAAAGCTTTGCATGATAAACAAGGTAATGATATAGATGTATTGTCATGTGAGGAACAAGTCATGCATAATGAATTAGCATCAATGAGTCCTAAAGTCTCATTTTCAATTTTAAGCTCATTTATCTCCTTAGTTAAAACAGAAACTTTGTTTGCCAATAAGGAGATTGTTTTATTAGAAGACAAAACCATTTTTGTGAGCCTTAAAGATTCATCATGCAATTCTTGAAAGGCATATTGCAATTCATCATAAGAAGGTGAGGGTTCTTCACTTTCTTCTCCTTGAGCCATGAGGCAAAGATGAGCTTCTTCATTCTCCGAATCATCGGAAGAGCTTTAGTCATTGTCCTCCCAAGCTATATATGCTCTTCTTCCTTTCCTTTCCTTAGAAGGCTTTTTCTCAAACTTCTCCGTCTTCTTGAGATACATAGGACACTCCATTTTCATGTGTCCCAGTTTTCCACATTCATAGCATTTTGGAGGAGTAGAGGATCCTTCTCCTTTGTGATACAATTTCTTTTGAGGAAATGGTGGTCTTCTTTGAAATCCCTTGTTCTTTAGGAATCTTCCAAATTTTCTCACAAGGAGACTAAGATTCTTCTCACTTAGCTCAACATTTTCACCATCCTCTTCACCATCTTCATCATCATCTTCAATTGTAGAGGAAGTAGCTTTGAGTGCGATTCCCTTCTTCTTTTTGTCATGCTCTTCATTTTGGTTGAGCCTATTTAGTTCCAGCTCATGTTCTTGAAGCTTCCCAAATAAAGTGGCTAAAGACATGGTTGATAAATCTCTTGATTCCGCAATCGCCGTTACTTTGGGTTGCCAATTCCTGCTTAAACATCTCAAGACTTTGTTAATAAGATCCTTATTAGGAAATGTCTTTCCCAATGAGATAAGATGATTAACAATATGAGTAAACCTCTTTTGCATATCTTGAATACTCTCACCTTGGTTCATTCTAAACAATTCATATTCATGAGTAAGAGTGTTTATTCGAGATCGTTTTACCTCACTAGTACCTTCATGAGTTACTTGTAGAGTATCCCACATTTCTTTTGCAGTTTTACAATTTGACACTTTAAAGAATTCATCGTACCCCAAAGATATGGTGATGATGTTCTTGGCTCTCAAGTTGTATTGAACATTTTTTTTATCATCATCGGTCCATTCATTTCTAAGTGTATTAATTTTCACACCATCTTTAGTTTGTGTTGGGACAAAAGCACCATTTTCAACGGCGTCCCACACATCTAAGTCCATAGCTTCAATGAAAATTTTCATCCTTTCTTTCTAATAGGCGTAACCATCCCCATTGAAATAAGGAGGTCTGTTTATAGAAGAACCTTCATTTGAAAAACCATTTGAAGCCATCACTTTTCTTGAAGCTGCTAAGCTCTTTATACAAGAGTCTAGCTCTGATACCACTTGTTACCAAGTGGCCTCAATACTCAAGAGGGGGTTGAATTAAGTATGAAAAATAAGTTCGCAAATCTTTCGCAAATCATTTAATAAACAATTTTCGTTGAAGCTAATTGATGATTGGATATAAAAGATAAACACTTTCACTTATAAATGCAATAGCCAAAGGTACCAATATTCAAGCAAAATAATAAAACAGTACTTAATGTAAAGAGAAGGGTTTAGAGAAAACAAACACAATGATTTATCCTGGTTTGATCACCAATCTACTTGTGATCTACGTCCAGTTCCCAAGCAACAACTTGAGATTTTCTACTATATCTTCAAGCTTCAATGGGTGCTTGACAACCATTATAACCTTCAGCACTCAACACTTTGGGATACCTCACCCTTGGAGCTTGAGTCTCTTCAACTAAAGGATACCTCACCCTCTTTACAAAGCAATAATGATAGATTGAATGAAGCTCTCACTAGAGCAGATGATTACAAATTGAAGCTCTAATATGCTCTCAAAGATTTTTCACATTTTCAACAAAAAACAGAGCAAGAAATGGATTTGAGGATTGATTCACGTTTGGAAGTATTGATGATCAGTTTTTGATTCAAGGTCAACCTCAAATAAAGACCCAACTTTAGTATTTATAAGTTTCTCAATTAATAGAGCCGTTGGGGTGTTCTGGGCATGCATTTAATGCATTTAATATAGTCGTTGGATATTGTCAGGGTTCGTGTAATCGATTACACAACTTATGTAATCGATTACATTGTTGTTCCAACGTGTTCTTGGCTTTCTGGGCTCTGTGTAATCGATTACATTATTGGTGTAATCGATTACATGGCTTCTGACTTTGCTTGTAATCGATTACAATATCCATGTAATCGATTACATGACTTCTGACTTGCTGTGTAATCGATTACAATATCCATGTAATCGATTACATGACTCTTTGAACGTGTTCTTGCCTTTCTGGGCTTGATGTAATCGATTACATATATTGTGTAATCGATTACATGGCCTCTGACTTGCTTGTAATCGATTACATTGCTCATGTAATCGATTACATGGCTTCTGTTTGCTGTGTAATCGATTACAAACATCATGTAATCGATTACATTGGCCTTTGAACACATTTTTCAAGTCCAATAAAGCTTGTAAGTCATTTCTAACACCTTGAGACAATTGATTAAACATAAATCCTTTTAAGAGTGTTAGATTTAAGATAGAAACTCAAGTTTTCTTGAAAGCCATGTTTAACTTTGAAATTTCCCATTTATTTTGAAATGATATATTGAAAAACCATTTGAGAAATCTTGAGAGCATTTAACATAAATGTTCTAAGTCTTATAACTACATAAACCTCTTGACTTCTTTTTTTTATCTTGATTTTTCCTTTTGCGCTTGATCTTCTCTTTTGTACTTGATCTTCGCTTTTGCCTTTGTTATTATCAAAAACCATTTGATATGCCTTAGAGACATAAGCATTCACAGGGAGTGATCGCCAATGCAATGAAGCATAGACAAGGGGTGGCTTCTGGAAGGCTTCTAGGTGAAGGGTCGCATGAATGAACTGAATACCCACCGAAATGAGAGGGATTCAGAGATTGTGCAGGTATGAGACTGCGTAGTTAAGAATGACTTAAAGGAATTGATTTGGCATAGCCATATCAACAAGTTGCAACTTCTTTTCGGGAGCCTAGAACATAAGAACTCCATGGTTAAGCGTGCTTAACCTGGAGCAATTGTGGGATGGGTGACCTCCTGGAAAGTTTCCTAGGATGCGTGTGAGTGAGGACAAAGCACGCCAAAAAGACCCGTGTTGGTTAGTGGAGAGACTCGTCAATCCTGCAGGCAATCTCGGGACGTTGCAGATGGTATCAGAGATGAGACCTCTCCTAGTACGGTGTGGTTCGAGGACGAACCAAGCGAAAGTTAGTGGTCATGTGTGTCCCAAGGCCAACGAGGGCGGGGAATGATCACTGGTGCAATGAAGCACGGACAAGGAGTGGCTTCTGGCAAGCTTCTAGGTGAAGGGTCGCATGAATGAGCTAAATACGCACCAGAATGAGAGGGATTCAGAGACTGTGCAGGTATAGGACTACATAGTTAAGGATGACTTAAAGGAATTGATTTGGCGTAGCCATATCAACAAGTTATAACTTCTTTTCGGGAGCCTAGAACATAAGAACTCCAAGGTTAAGTGTGCTGAACCTGGAGTAATTGTGGGATAGGTGACCTCTTGGGAAGTTTCCTAGGATACGTGTGAGTGAGGACAAAGCACGCTGAAAAGACTCGTGTTAGTTTGTGGAGACACTTGTCAATCCTGTAGGCAGTCCTAGGACATTACAATAATACCTATATAGGTAGGTTGGCTGTTGTCAGAAAAGTTTAAAATTAAGAAACATAGTTTTTTTTATTTTTTTATTTTTTTTTAGACTTCAAGAAAACCATCAAGGTAAAGAAGTCTAGAAACCCCTGAAGGACCTTGCCCAAAGGATCGTTTGTCCAAAATCAAAATTATACAAAGATAAAATAATAATAACAAATGATGACATACCTTTATGTACAGGTTTCATGGCGTATCTTTATATTGCGCGTCATGAATGCAGTAGCCTTCACAATCTTACCGCCCCTTGAAAAAGACATTGAATTCCCTTAAGGAATTTCAGACTTAAGGCACTCCTCCCACTTGTGGGATATCCCAGCCTATGCATTGTCCCTCTAGTTAAAGAGAGAAAATATGAATACGACGACCAGTGACCACAGCCAGTGGAGCTACGCTCAGGAACCCAATAAATCAATACCAGGAATTGAGCTCAGAGGCATTGTCACGCGAGAATGCAAACACAGGACGCTTCTATCTGTCCATTAGCAAGCAGAGCCTATGGTTAAAACCTAGGAATGCTTGTGCGGCTCTCTATAGAGCATGGCACACGAACCTTATTTATGGACCGGTGTGCGAAAGTCTACCCGAGTCAATGACGGGATGGGCATCTACCTGGGACTCCTAATCTAATCAAGTACAACTAAAGTTTCACCCTCTTTTTTTATTATTTTCTTTTTTTTTATTTTTTCTTCTTTTTTTCTTTTTTTAGGAAATGTACAAGATAATATATATATGTTGTTGTGATTATGGCTCATATCTTCTTCTGGTTTTACATCCAGTATCGGCTTAAACGCCTTCTATGAGTCGAGGATAAGCTTCCTATCCAATTTTCTTATGAATTGGTAAACAGGTTCTTTTTTAGTCAGATTCCTAAGACTGTAACGCTTTTGCTCGTCTCTGAAGAGATTTCACAAACTAAGAAGTTTACGATGCACAACTCCACAAGAATGTGTCTCAAAAGTCAATAAGATTATTATCTAATGACTCCTTACTCAGCCCATTCTTAATAAAGTATATTTTGTCTTCTCGATTTGTAGAAACCATTCCCAAAGAACGACATCATGTGTTGCAATTCTATCGCGCACATTTGAAACAAACTTGTATTCTTTTTACTCTTCTCCTTTTTGAATACGAACTTTTACCGAGACCCGGCATGTATGGGACAAATGAATCTAAAGATTCACTAACTAAACGAACCTTTGCTTCGATTATTCAGCGTATATCTTTTGGTATGCCCTTGTACATTAACAGTCTCAGTCTTTCACACCTAACTTTGTAGATTTTTGTTAGAGCATTTTGAAGAAGAGAAAGAAAATGCTTTCTTAAATTTGATAGAATGATATCCATTTCATATCCGACTTGAGAGTCACGGAGTACTGTTATCCGCCACTTAACCGAAAACACAAAGAACTATAAAAAGAAAGCAAAAAATAAATAAATAAATAAATTCTACTCATAACATGGATTAGAAAGGGAGATGAATTCTACCTAAACAACTTGGTTCTCCAGAAATGGTTTAAGTCTTTCTCCATTGACCTTAAATGCATTACCATTCCTAGGGTTCTCAATGTCTATGACCCCATGAGGATACTCATGTTTGACAATAAAAGAGTCAATCCACCTAGATCTCAATTTTTCAGGGAATAAGTGAAGACAAGAATTATAAAGCAGAACTTTTTGATCAATTTCAAAAGATTTTCTCAAAATTGATTTGTCATGAAATGCTTTTGTTCTAACTTTATAAATTTTTGAGTTTTCATATGTATCATTTCTCAATTCCTCAAGCTCATTTAATTATAATTTGCGTAACTTGGAAGCATCATCAAGATTTAAATTGAAAGCTTTAATGGCCCAAAATGCTTTATGTTCCAGTTCTACAGGCAAGTGATAAGGTTTTTCATAGACTAACCGATAGGGTGACATGCCTAAAGATGTTTTGAAAGCAGTACGGTAAGCTCAAAGTGCATCGTTTAATCTTAAAGACCAATCTTTACGATTTGGGTTAACCATTTTTTTCTAAAATTTGTTTAATCTCCCTATTTGCCAATTCTACTTGTCCACTTGTCTAAGGGTGATAAGGGGTGGCAATTTTGTGTGTGATGTCATATTTCTTCATTAAAGAATCAAATGGTTTATTGTAAAAATATTTTCCTCCATCACTAATGATAGCTCGAGGGATTCTAAATTGACTCAAAATATCTTCTTTTAAAATTTTGAGAACAGTTTTATGATCATTATATCGACATAGAATCACCTCAATCTATTTTGAGACATAATCAACTGCAATCAAAATATACACAATCCAAATGATGATGGAAATGGACCCATGAAATCAATTCCCCAACAATCAAAAATTTCAGTGACAATGATAGGGTTCAAAGGCATCATGTCTCGTTTAGAAATGGACCCCAATTTCTAATAATTCTCACAACTTTTGCAAAAAGTATAGCTGCCCTTAAATAAAGTAGGCCAATAAAATTTACACTGTAAGATTTTTGCAGTTGTTTTCTTTGAAGAAAAATGACATCCACATGCTTCTGAATGACAAAATTTAATGACACTACCTACCTCACTGTCAGATACACATCTTTGAAAGATTTGATTAGGACAATATTTGAACAAATATGAGTCATCCCAATAGAAATTTTTCACCTCAATTAAAAACTTTTTTCTGTCTTGATGTGTCCATTGAGGCGGCATCGTACATGTTACAAGAAAATTGACAATGTTAGCAAACCAAGGCATGAAATTGACAGAAAATAAAAATTCATCGAGAAAAGAATCATTGATAGGTGTGTTATCAAAAGATGAGTCTGTTGTAAGTTTGGACAAATGATCTGTAACAACATTTTCAGCTCCTTTCTTATTTTTTATTGTGATGTTGAATTCTTGAAGCAACAAGATCCACCATATCAACCTATGTTTGGCATCTTACTTAGACATTAAATATCTAACAGTAGCATGATCAGTGAAAACAATAGTAGAAGAACCAATTAAGTAAGCTCAAAATTTGTCCAATGCAAAAATTATAGCAAGCAGTTCTTTTTCAGTAGTGGTGTAATTTATTTGTGTACTATTCAAAGTTCGAATTGCGTAATAAATCACGTGAGGCTTACCTTCCTTTCTCTGTCCTAAAATAGCACCAACAGCAAAATCACTAGTATCACAAATCAACTCAAAAGGTAAAGACCATTCAGGAGATTGCATGATAGGAGCAGATGTCAGAAGATCGATTAATTTTTAAAAATATTTCTGACAATCTTGAGTCCAATCAAATGGTGTATCTTTTGTTAGAAAATTACATAATGATCTAGATATGACACTAAAGTCCTTAACGAATCTTCTGTAAAATCCCGCACGTCCTAAAAAGGAACGAACTTCTTTGACTATTTTTTGGGAAGGCAAATGAGTAATTAATTCAACTTTAGCCTTATCAACTTCAATTCCCTTAGAAGATATCACATGACCTAGCATTATTCCTGAGGTAACCATGTAATGACATTTTTCCCAATTTAACACAAATCATTTTTCTTCACATCTTTTAAGAACTTTTTCCAAATTATCAAGACAATTTTCAAAAGAATTTCCAAACACTGTTAGGTCATCCATGAAAATCTCTAAATAATACTTAATCATGTCACTGAAAATACTTAACATGCATCTTTGGAAAGTTGTCGGAGCATTACAAAGACCAAAAGGCATTCTTCTATATGCAAAAGTGCCAAAGGGACACGTAAAAATGGTTTTTTCTTAATCCTCTAATGCAATTGGTATTTGATTATATCCTAAATAACCATCAAGAAAACAATTGTACGGATATCCTGCTACTCTTTCCAGAATTTGATCAGGAAATGGCAAGGGGAAATGATCTTTTTCTAGTGGCTGCATTCAATTTTCTAAAATCAATATACATACGCCAACTGGATGACACTCGAGTAGGTATTAATTCACCTTTTTCATTTTTAACCACTGTCATTCCAGATTTCTTAGGCACAACTTGTGTAAGGCTTACCCACTGGCTATCAGAGAAAGGATAGATAATTTCAATATCAAGTAATTTGAAAACTTCAGCTCTAACTACCTCTTTCATATATGGATTTAATTTTCTTTGAGGTTGTTGAGATGTTTT
Organism: Ormosia semicastrata; assembly: GCA_029884595.1. Taxonomy (NCBI): domain Eukaryota; kingdom Viridiplantae; phylum Streptophyta; class Magnoliopsida; order Fabales; family Fabaceae; genus Ormosia; species Ormosia semicastrata. Next base: position 49,400,537 of record JAQQTO010000056.1, on the reverse strand, counting down.
AGTATTATCCTCTAAATGTATTCTATGTGTACAACTTAATGGATTAATGCCTTTTATGTCCTTTAATGTCCATCCAATTGTACTTTTATGCCTTTTAAGTACTTTTATCAACATAACTTCTTATTCTTTGGTCAGGGATGAAGAAATTACCACTAGAAAGCTTTGTTCTTCTCCCAAAAATATGTAGTTCAACCCAGCAAGTAATGACTTTAGTTCCAGTGTGGGTACTTCTTCATGGGTATCATCATTCATGGGTTTTAGCACTTCGAATCTCGACTTTCATCCTTTATATTCCATTACCTGTGTATAGTCAAGCAAAGAGCATATTTCAGAAGCATCATCATCTAATTGTGTAGCTGAATTAAATGAATTAATTAAACAAATTTCTAATGGATCAGAAGAACTCCTGGTTTGAAGATGATCATCTATAATGGCCTCAATCCCTTTAATTTCTTCCTTTTCATCATAGACTTCTTGTGGTTGCTTGCACATGTTGAAAACATTAAGCTCTAGTGTCATATTTCCAAATGTTACTTCACCACTCTATTTTTGCAATTTATCAAAGCATTAGATGTTGCTAAAAATGGGCGACCTAAAATAACAGGAATTGACTTGCTACTATTTTCCATAAGTTCAATTTCCAAGACAATAAAATTCACAAGATATATGAATTTATCAACTTGTACTAACACATCTTCCACTATTCCTTTTGGAGTTTTAATTAATCTATCGGCAAGTAGAAGAGTTACAGAAGTTAGTTTTAACTCACCCAAGTTGAGTTACTGATAAACTGAATATGGAAGCAAATAAACACTAGCACCAAGATCAAGTAAAGCTCGTTCAATTTTATGTTCACCAATAATGCATGAAACTATAGGACAACCAGGGTTTTTATATTTCAATGCATTATTGTTCTGAAGAATAGAGCTTACTTGTACAGTCAAAAATACATTTTTTTTTCACATTATGTTTCCTTTTAACAGTGCATAAGTCCTTCAAAATTTGGCATAATAGCGAATTTGTTTGATAGTATCTAACAGAGGAATATTGACCTTCACTTATTTAAGGATTTCAAAAGTTTCATTGTTATGATTCACTTTACTCGAATTGTTTAATGCTTGAGGATATAGGGGTAAAGGCGAGGGTTTGGTCTCCTTTTGGCTAAGTGGCTTATCATCTCCTTTCTCATCCTCGGGACTTGATTTATCATCTTTCTCACATGATTCAGGAATTTGTTTTTCAACAACCTTTCCACTCCTAAGAGTTATCACTGACTTGACTTGATCTATTTATCGGCTTTCTGAACTACCCTCATTTAGGTTGTACTGACCCTTGGAATTTGGTTGAGGTTGAGAGGAAAACTTTTCTTTTTCGTGAATGGTGAATGCAGAAGAAAGTTTAGAAAGAGTGTCTTTTATGTTAATCATGTCTTGAGTGTTTTGGTTATTAATGGCCTCTTATTTTTTCATGAATGCATGTAATGTTGTTTCAAGATTTTTCCTATATGGTAGGACATAGGGTGCATATCCTTAAGAATTTTAAGAGTCCTGCTATGCATGAGGAGGTGATGGTTGCATAAATTGTGTCTGATTGTTAGTCATCCAACTGAAGTTCAGGTGATTTCTCCATCCCGGATTGTATGTAGCTGAAAAAGAAGAAGTAAATGATTTTTTAAAATTTTTCATTACATTTACTTCCTCATGCACAACTTTTTAAAAAATAAGAATTTTTAGAAATTCATTTGTTGAGTGTCCTAATTCATCACAAATGCTACAAATTTCTTCATTTTGCACAGATTTGATTTCTTTTACTTTCCCTGATTCCATGGCTTCAACCTTTCTAGCCAAACTAGCAAACCTAACATTTAGATCTTCTTCTTGACTAAGATGATATTTTCCTTTACTGGGATTTGCAAGGTTATATCTAGTTGAATTTTCAGAAGGATTAGTACCATGCCAAGATTGAGAATTTTCAGCCAAATAGTCTAAATAATCTAAAGCTTCTTCAGGTTCTTTATCAAGAAACTCACTATTGCACATTGTTTCTACAAATTATTTAGTTTCAGGTGTTAACCCTTCATAAAAGAAGCTTATAGTATGCCATTTTTCAAAACCATGATGTGGGCAAGAATTTAACAAATCTTTAAAACATTCCTAACTTTGAAAATATGCTTCATTTGAATTTTGGGAAAATTTTTGGATTTGTCTTTTCAAAGCATTGGTTTTATGTGTTAGAAAAAATTTCTTTAAAAACTCACCTTGCATTTCTTGCCATGTGCCAATTGATCTTGGTTTCGAAGCGTTAAACCAAGTTTTTGCTTTATCTTTCAAAGAAAAAAGAAACAATTTAAGCTTAACAATCTCTTCAGTGCAAGTTTGCTCATTAAAAATGGTATATACTTCTTTAAATTCTTTTAGATGTAAATATGGGCTTTCAGATTCTAAATCATAGAAATTAGGAAGTAAAGAAATCATACTCGGTTTAAATCTAAAATTGTTAGCATTAAATGAAAAGATAAAACATGATGGACTAGAATTTCGAGATGGTTGCAAATACTTACGCATGGTTCGCAACGGTTGATTTTTAGGTTCATTATGTACACTTTTATTTTTACCCGTTATATTTAATATGTGTGATTGTGATTCAGATAAATCACTATATAAAGTACCAAGATTAACTTTAACCAAATGACCAGAATTTGAATCACGATACCAATTAAGCATAAATAAGTAACTTAAAATAGAAAAGAAAATATACAAGTAGGCGGTATAAACCTGTCGTTAAACATTAACAAGGATATGGTATAAACTAGCCACTAAATATATATTAACATGTAGTAAATAAATATTAACAAGAGTGTGGTATAAACTAACTACCAAATAAGTTAATAAGCTAATAAATTAAAAAGTTAGTAAGTCGATAAATTAAAAAAATTAGAAAAAGTAAATTAAAATGTTAGAAGCGGGTAAATTAAAAAGTTAGAAAGTTAGAAAGTTAGTAAAAGAGTTAAATAGTTAGTAAGTTAGTAAGCAAGAAAATTAAAAGGTTAGTAGGTTAGTAAGTTAGAAATAAAATACGAGAAGTAAAGTAAAAAAATAAAGTGTAGAAAGTAGAATACGAGAAAATAAAGTACAAGAAGTAAATTTGAAACATGAAAAACGGAGAATCAAAGCAAGCCAATTTTTTGCTCCAACGAGAGAGAAGAGAAGAAGAAAGATTATTTCATTAATGATTAAAGATTGCAGAGGGGAAGGGAGAGTTTTTCTCACTAAATTAAATACGTTAGTATGTACAAAGAAAAAATTAAAGAGTATATATATATATATACAAAATATTTACACAATAAATTTATTCTTCAAATCAAGTTCTCGGCAACGGCGCCAAAAACTTGATGCGAATCAAAAGTTACAAATCTAAGTACAGGTTGTTTCAAGTAATAAATTCTTGGGAGTCCGAGGTCGATCCACTGGGAATTGATGAAGTAAAAAATTCTTTAATGTAAGGTAAATATTTTGTCACAATAATAAAAGTGATAAAACTTAGTCACAAATAAAAATAATTTACTTGGGTTAGGAGATCCACTCTTAGTAAATAAATTAAGGGTAAGATTAATTTTTTTTATAACTCAATTAGAATCCACGCATAATGGAGATTCCAATCAGAAAATACAACATTCAAAGTTCATTTAAGATTATATATGTAATTATATTATGATTCCTTTAATTATTTATTAACACCACCACTTATAAATGGGCTCAAGCATTCATTGTGCCAACTTCTTGTATACAATGAATCAAGATCTCCACTTTACAAGGAGGGTTTCTAAATTGGTTGGATACAAAATACAACACATATAATGACCACTTGAAAATATATCATTTAAGCACAAAAAGAAATAAATCTAACCTTATTTCATTACTAAGAGCTTCACCTTTTCACCCAAGTAAAATGAAAATTAGTTACTCATAGACAAAAAAAAAAAAAAAAAAGAGAAGAAGAAGAAGAAGAAGAACATAACTTCAATTTAGATCAAAAGAAAACTACAATAACACAATAGTATGATCTTGATTTCTAACACCAAGATTCCTAAATGATCAGCTAATTGTGCTTTTTATAGAGGATTAGGGATACAAAATGACAATGGGGTTGATTAATGAGTGAGTGGATGAGTGGGTGAATGAGTGGAAAATGCCAAATAACTTTTGATGAGTGGAAAATTATTGAGATTCTGTCTCTGAAATCATTCAGTGCTGAACTTATTACATTTGTCATTTTATCACCAAGTGGTCTTCATAAAAATTGTAGGCTTTTGTCTTAGCTTTCAAATGCCATTAGTTTTAGCCGAAAATCATTCCTACAGCTCAAGATATGATCCAATCACTACACACTGCTTAGGCCCAGCTATAGCTCCTCTGTTCTGACTTGCAAGCCCAATATGACCTCCAAGCCATCTGAATTCAGTCTTGTATTCTCATGAAAGTTGTAGATATGAGTCTTAACTTATAGATTCCAAAATTTCGACCCAATTCAGTTCTTACACCCGAAGTTATGCTCTGATTACTACACCCTATTCAGGTTCCAATCACAAAACCTGTGTTCTGATTTCCAAGCCCAATTAGTTCTATTAGATATTTGACTTTCACCTAGAGCTCTTATGAAAGTTGTAAAACTCTCTCTTATCTTTCCTACAAGGTAAAATACATAATTATTAGATATCTAGAACTCAAGATATGGTCAAAAGACAGAAATAGTGTAAGACGTAAATCATGCTAAAAAATCAATTAAGTTCAATTTGAGTTCAAACTCACAAAACATAACCAAACTCAATCAATTAAGTACATGAAGAGTGTAAATGACTAAAAATTAAGATTTATTAATGTATAAAGTATGTGATCATCACTCATTTTCCTCCTTTCTTTCTCTTTTCTCTATTTTCTCCGTGCTATGTTCTACTGGACCGTGGAGAGAATGATATAGTGAGTAAGAAAGAATGATTTATACATGATGATTTATACTTAGTTATATTTTGGTCTGGTCTCCAAGTGTTTACATATATAATTATTTTATTTTATTAAAAAAATTATTTTCTACTTTTTTATCTGTGTTGTCCATGCTAAATCATTCCTTTTCTTTTGAAATCAATTTTGATGTAAATATCAAAATGTGTTTTACCTTTTTGAACTCATTAATGCAAGGCTTGTGGTGGCGTGAAATTTGGTGATTAAGGCAGTTTCTTTTTATTCATATAATATTTATTTTAATATTTTGTGCTAATATTTTTAATTAAATGTCCTTAATTATTAATCTTTTATAATTTTCTAGAATATGTTTCTACTTTCTAAGTTGTGTAATTACTTAAAAAAATAATTATGGATATTTTGAAATGAATAGCAATGTGAATTCTCTCTAGATTCTTTTATATTTTACATACTTATGTATTTTCTTGGATTTTTTAAACGGCTGAAGCAGCCAAATTTTGAAAGGGATGATGCCACAATGACAATTTTCCACCATGCCTACTGCATGAAGCAGGGTAGGCCATTATTTTTTTTGGCAAAATTATTATTTATTAAATAATTATATTTTGCATTTATTTTCTTCGGCTGCAATATTTGTGCCTTTGTTCTGAAATATGTTTCTGGGTTATGATTAATAAAGAAAAAGAAATGTCAATTCTAGATTTAATAGTAGTGTGTATTTTTTCTTAGGTCCTTTTATGTTTTACATACTATATAAAACTCAATATTCATGGAATTCATTTTGGACTGTTTTTGACTACTGAGATACATGTTGATGAGTATCTCATTTTGACTAGATCATCTATTTTGTTTTGTCAGTGCATTATTTTTTTCCTATATGGTTAGTTTTGTAAATTTATATAAACATTTATCACCAAAGTGGTTTGTTTATATGAGTTCAGTAACTTATCATCATGTGAGATATGTTTTTTTTATTATGACATACAATCCCTACCCCAAAAGGAGTTATTGTATGTTTTAATTGGGAATTATGTGGAGCATGTCGATGTAAGTTTATTCCTAATATTTAAAGTTATCATTCCAAATGAGATTTTTTCAATTGTCAGGAATTTTCTTGCTATTGGCTTTATATGAGGAATCTTTATATATTTTTGTATCCCCACCCCAAAGAAGGGATTGTAATTTTATGTTTTGGTTCTTGTTTTAACTTATTTGGTGGCAAACCGTTATTTAATGCTCAAGTAATTGATGTTAAACATTCTTATTATTAATTTGTATATTTGATTTGTTTTTTAAAAAAAATTAGGCTTCCTCTAAACTCTAATAATTAGATATTTAAATTGTTGTCATGACTTTTATGGTTATTTAAAGATTTTTCTTTTGAGGATTTGCTTGAACTTATTTTGTTTAGATAGATTGTTATATTTTATGATAAATTGAATGATTGCGTCTGTAACATCCCAATATTTACTATTTAGATATATCGTCATATAAAAGAATAGTCAATATTGACCATGCTACTTCTAACATAACAATAACGAACTAAACTCATATCATTCATACATAATGAATAAATATAGAGAGCCACGATAACAAAAGTTATATATATACATCACAGCTTCAAAAGGCATATTGTTATACATAACTCAAACAACTAAGCAAATAATATATATATATATATATACACACACACACATATAAGCTCAGTCCAAACTATCTATACTATGCTAGTCCTCATAAATCTTCTTCTTCCCCTTCGAAGAACTTGTACCTGAATTTACATGACAACACAATTGGGGAGAGAAATCATATATCTCAGTAGAAGTATTCCACTACCAGTATTTTATACAATCATACAAATGATATTCACAATTATCAAACTAACACTTTAATCACAGATGTACACAATGGATCATACAATTGCAAAGTCATGATTTATCAAGCATAGTGAGGATATGACCCACCAACACTACCCATCAAAACAAACAAAGGATATGACTCACCTCACCGATTAACAATTGATAGAGAGGATATTACTCACCTCCACTATCCAACAATCATGCTGAGGAATTACTTACCTCATCACAAAGAGAAATTACTTACCTCACTGTACAGTCAATTTAAAGAGGATATCACTCACCTCCTTACTCAACAACATAAAGAGGATATTACTCACCTCAATATGTTCCACTTACATCTCATGCAACACAATTACCAATTACCTACAATAATTAGTATCACAATTGATTTACATGCATCTCAAAAGGTTTACCCTAACCTAGTGAAAAGGAAATAACTAGAGAACTTACACTCTTGGCTCAACTCTAACCCATAAAGGAACCAACACAGTTCTCTAATCAATCATGAAGCTTAACCTAGGCAAACAAGGAAATATGCTTTAACTATGCATTCCAAACTCAACTTAACTCTAAAGGAGTAATCTTTGCATATAAGTGTTGGTCCGTAATTGATCCGTAAATCCGCAAGCGCACGGGTCGACAAGTAATATAAAGGAGAGTTAGAGTGTCGTGTCCCAAGGGATTGATTAATTAGAAGAATGTTAAACTTAATCAAAATTCACAAATTTTTATCCAAGCAAACGAATTGTGAGAATGGGTTGTAATTGAAATAACAATTTAAAGAAACAAAATAAGAAAACACCAAACACTAATTCCACAAGAGAAGATGAGAATGATTAAAGCCTAGGGGTCCCTATTCACTTGCTACTTCAATGAATAAATGCAATCAACAAGCACCAATCAATAAAATGGTATTTGTTAGCTGATAACCTTCAATAGATAAGAGCCTATGTCTAGGACAATTACCCATGCAAAACCTAGCTAATCCACTATGTGTCCATGTGAATTAACATAAGAATCACTCATTGAGACCAATTATCAAACACTTGCTATGCATGACTAATGGGTATGTGTCCATCCCATTAGCTAATTAACACACTCAATGCAATAGAATGTAATTGAACATACATCAACCATACCATATCCATATTCACAACTCCCTATCTCTAGTTCAATTGGAATACTAAAATCATGCACTTGATGGCCAATCAACAACAAGCATTAAGCATAGATATGGATGAACAAAACCAAATTCATTGAAAGGATACCCAATTAATTACAAATTAATCAAATCCATAGCAAGATCCTAGAGAGCCCCTAGATTAGAGTTTAGCTACACATCATGAAGGAGAAGAAAACAAATGAAATCAAATGATCCATCAAGTTACAATCAAGAGGTAAAGGGGGAGAATAGACAAAAATGGAGAGAATCCAAGCTTGATCCTCTTCCTTGATCTTGATTCTCCCTTGAGTCACCTTCAATCCAAATGGGTTCCTCCTCTTCTCACTTGCTCTCTGAAATTCGTGGTTTTGTGTCTCAAAAACAGAATATTCTCTCCTTTCCCAAAAATCAGAATAAGAAGGCTGAAATTTGCGTGCCAGGGTTTTTCCCATGCCTAGGCGTGTATTTACCACGCCTAGGCGTGGTTATGAATCACGTGCCCTTCTCCTGCTTGTCACGCCTAGGCGTGACTTTACCACGCCTAGGCGTGGTGGTCTCTGCCTGGGATTCCTGATAAACTGCAAGGAACACGCCTAGGCGTGGATTAGCTGCGCTTAGGCGTGGATTTGCTGCCTTTGCTTCCTTTTTGCATCTTTCTTCATTTTGCACTCTTCTATGCTTCCATTCCAAGGTCTTTCCTTCTTGAATCTCTACAACAAAAACAAAGCTTTAACTCATCAAGCCATGATCAATCTCAATTTCTTATTACAAGCATTAACAATTAAAGTATCAAACAATTGAGATACAAAGCTTAAAGAATCAAGATCATGCATGAATTTGGACCATTGGGTAATGTCAATTTAAGGAAAGCATGCTCCTATACATTCAAAGACATGTGAAATAACTTCATTTTTCGAAGTTATCACACCCCCAAACCTAAAGTTTTGCTAGTCCTCGAGCAAACTAAACCAAGTAAGAAAAGGAAACACAATCCAATCCCAAGGTCAAGAAATATGAGGCAAATTGAATTAGGGCAAATCCAGCTTCCAATTATCATTCGTACCCTCAGAAATCACATTTCAATCCTTACAACAAGGTCCACACATGCAAGAAATTCACAACTATCATGCTCACCCTCTAATGCCATCCTTTGTGCATGAAATATTTCCCAAGCTCATGAATTTAAAACCCTTTCCTAATCATGAAGAGCAAGGTGGATGAATTTATAAAATGCACATGCACTCTCAAAAGAATGTCCTTCATCCCTTTCTCCACTAATGTAGGCAACACATGATCAAGAATCATGAGGGTCTTTTAGGCTTGTAATGTGAGGCTAAGGGTAATGGTTAAGAAAGAATGGGAAGGAATTAAATTCAAATATCAAACACATAATCACACATTCCCATTGAATCAAGCCAAGCATGCAAGATGTACAAAAAGGATCCAATATATATAAAAAAAAAAATCAACTCTCTTTATTCAATTTTTTTTCTTTTTTTTTCTTCTTTTTTTTTTTTTAAACAAGAGGGCTGCATTTTGTGCAACTCACGCATTTTTCTTTCTTTTCTTTTTATACTTTTTTTTTTTTTTGGATAGAGTTTGTTCCAAAAAGATCCTGATTTTCTATTACCATGCACAAATATTGATTTGGCTCAACTCAACAAAAATGTCAGATCGTGCATTCAACAAGGGACATGTAATCAAGAGTAAAATGATTTTTCTCATGCAGGGATAACAGGGTGGACAATTGAAGTTTAAAGAAGGAAAAATTAGGCAGCACATACACACACACTAGGCTTCAAAGGGGGTACTAGGAAACTCATTAAGTCAAGGTTGGCTTGAAAGGCCCAATCGCTTCAAAGAACTGCCCTAGTCATTTCCTTGAAAACACATCACCTAGGATTTCGCCTTGAAAGGGAATCAGACAAGCTTCTAAGATGCAAATGACTATACACATGCCTTTTATAAATTTTTCTCCAAACATGCATTTCATTTATATTCCAAGATTTATCACACATGCAACTGGGAAATCCACTCATACACTAATATAACAAAAGTGTAAGCACAAAATCTGAAATTTTTACATGTGATTTCCCAAGTAATGAGGCATATCTGTGATCCACACAATCATTGGATAATCAAATCAAAATTCCAGCATGCATAAGTTCAATTTGCCTCTCAACATACTCATCAATTAATAGCATAATTCAGGCAGCCCAATTAATCCTAATCAATCAAGCACACTCACATCCACAAATTTGGAAAAACAAAGCAAGACCAAAGGAAAGAGAAAGAAATCCATAATATCAACAAAAACGATTCAGCAATTAACAGAGAAAGTACTAAATCTCCCCAAACCCAAGTCATGCGGTGTCTCACCGCATACAAAATAGGAATGTATCCAATAAGTACGGACAAAGGTGCAGAAAGTCAAGACAGAAAAACAAAGCGAAAAATAGCATGAAAGTAATAGGCCCTGGCGCCTCAAATCAAGTCATCCTCATCCAACAGGTCATCGCCCTCTGCGCCCATCTCCGGATCATCAGCAGGTGGGGAAGGCGGCTGAGGAGGTGAAGCTGGAACTGGAGGAGCTACAAAAGGTGGAAAAGCTGGAAAATCATCCATCGGGCGCCCCTGACCCAAGGCCATCCAATGAATGCCCTGGTAAAGCGAAGCTAGCATCTCCTGCTGCCGATCCAGGCGCTGCTCAATGGAGTGTGCCCAGGTGGCATCAAAAACTGGAACAGGCTGTGGAGCAGGAGCAGGTGTAGGTGCAGGAGCAGGCTCAGGATCTGGAACTGGGGGCTGGACCGGGGCTCGCCTGCGCTTCTCCTGAGCAGTCATAATAGTCTGCACTGCCCGTTCTGTCATGGGTGTCTTCAGCTTCACACGGACTTCAGTGTCCTTCCAAGGCACCTTCGCATGCGCACACAGTTGACATATGAGGAATGGAAAGAACAAGGATTTGAGCTTTTTGGTGATGCACAGCCGGATTTGATCATAGAGTATCTGAGCGGTGTCCACCTGAAGAAGATTATAAATTGCATAAAGCATGTAGGCACGCTCAGGATAAATTTCTGACCTGTGCTCAGTAGGGAAGCAAACAGAACACACAAAATGGTTCCACGGGCGCAGCTCACGGCGCAAACTCTCCCCGCTTGAGAAAGCGGATAGAATTATCGGTGTTCCTCCGGACTTGGACCGGAAAGTGGAGTCACAAATCTTGTCCATCACAAGGTGCTAAAGGGGTGCCCCCCTGCTCCTCGAGTAATTGCATCTCTCTCGTATGAACGGACTAGTGGAGGGGGGGCCAAGGTCCGGGACTTGCCGCTTGGATGCGCTCCACGGAGTAGTCAACTGTCCGTCTTCTAACTCTAACAGTTGTAGAAGACCTTTGCTCAGCATGGGCATTAGCATAGAACTCTTTCACCACTGCAGCCACTGGTTCTTCAATGGGATGTTCGGCAAAAGTTTGCCAATGAAAAGCAGCTGTGGCGCGAGAGATGGCTGGATAACGCACCACATTTAACTCATGGAACCCCCTTTCTGGTATGATATTGATTTTTCGCAAGTGCTTCCAAAAGTGGTCAAAGGCTGTTTGTGAAATGAAAAAGCGGTCATATCTTTGGAATTGCTTCACTTTCATCGTGGTTACTTGGCCCACTTCAACATTTTTCTCGACGCTTTGACATGGTGAATGATGACCTGAACAGAAGAAGGGCTAGTTATTAGCATTAGAACAAAGACTAAGAATAATTAGAAGGAAATCAGTCACTTCCAAGAAGATAGCATGCAAGGCAATCAAGCAACCCAAGTCAAATAACCAACCAAAAATGCATGCAGAACCAAAAATAAGGCAACATACCACAACATGCAACAGGGTCCTACTCAGTAATAGCGGTAAAGGATCGATCCCAATCAGTTCAAATATTCGCATGCAATTGCAACAGGTCCAGCATAGTCAACAAGGCCAACTATCCAAACCATGGTCATCCCCAAATCAAAAGAATCAGAAATAGGTAAACAGGTCCAACCAGTTAAATTTCAAGCAATCAGCAATAAGCAAGTGATAATGCAAACCAGTCTCATCTTAGCCAGTGCACAACTGAGAATCAAACCCCATCAATCACCCAAAAGATGACAACAGATACTAAGAACAACTACAGGGTGATTTAAACTGAAGGAACACCTCACGTATGTCAACAGGCAGAGGATTTAACACAAATAGGCATGTAACATAGTCCTTGTTCATCAGAAATAATCAAGCCAGAAGCCCAATAGAAATCAACAAATATAAAAAGAAATCAAATTGCAAAACACAAAAAGGATACATGAAAATCAAAAGACAAAAGGAAGAGGAGGAAATGGAGATGCAATCTAACCTTGAAGAAGGGGGAAATGGACAAAGTACCCAAAACTAGCAAGAAACCCCAATCAAGCACACAAACAAGCAAACGGGAAGATGTATTGGTGGATTGGCCGTGTGGTGGGTACGGTGGAAAAGTGGTGTGTTGGTGAAGTGTGTGTACGGTGGAGAGGGAAAGAGAAAAGAAGGAGGGAAGGAGGAAAGGGGTTACGGTGGTGGTGATATGGTGAGAAGGTGGATATGGTGATGTGAGTGTTGTGGGGAAGAAGATTGGAGGAAAAGATGAGGAGGGAGGGGTACGGTGGTGGGGGAAATGTGGTGGAAATGTGGGTTGTGTGTAGAAGGAAAGAGGAGGAAGAGGGAAGAAGGATGGAGTGGTTACGGTGGAGGGGAAGTTTGTTGGAGGAAGAAGGCTAAGGTTAGAGAAGAAGGGAGATGAGGGGACGGTGGAATGCACAAAGCAAAGAAAATGGGGGGGGAAATTAGGGATTTAGGGACTAAATGGGGGGCTGCGTTTTGTGCGGCGGAGGCTCATCACGCCTAGGCGTGACCATACCACGCTTAGCGTGTAATTTTTTTTTTTTTTTTTTTTTTTGAATTTTGGTTTTTTTTTTTATTAGCGAAACCCGCGCCTAAGCGTGTAAAAACCACGCCTGGCGTGATGCTCGCAGTTTACAACTACGAAAATACAGAGAGGACCACGCCTAGGCGTGATAAAACCACGCCTAGGCGTGGAACTCTCTGGAAAAATGTTCGATAGCAATGAGAGACACACGCTTGGGCGTGTATAACCCACGCCTAGGCGTGGGTTACTGGAACAAATACTAACGAAACACCGAGAAAACCCCACAACCAAGCATCAAACACACTCTCCTGAGTCTCAAACACCTAAGAAAAAGCATAGGACTAATATGAACAGCCAAATCCTCCAAATGAAAATCAAACACACAAAACAATAAAACAAAATCAAATAAAACTACAGAATAAGAGAAAAAGCATGCAAAATAATGTCCTAAGTGATGAGATAGGGTTAGGAAATTGGGTTGCCTCCCAACAAGCGCCTTATTTATAGTCCTGGCTGGACTTTATTTTCCAGTTTTACTTGCACGTGCTTATGGGAGGAGGATCTTCCTCCTTTTCTTCAAAGTAAGCATGGTATGCATGAAATGGCAAAGGTTTTAACTCCATGGTTAGAGCCTCCTTAATGGGTGATTTGCATGAGTAAACCATCTTGCTTGCGTGCCGCTGCTGCAGTTGAACTTCTTCCCTATCATCCGCAGAGATCTCATGACTTGCACCAGAGCACAGATTAAATCTCTTGCCTCGGATGTCTTCCCTTCACCATCACACCGCAGAACATTCTTCTTGATCTTGAGGGCTCTTGGTATCTTTGAAAATAGTGAAGGTAACTTGTCTATCTTGAACTCTCATGGTAAGTTCTCCTTTCTCCACATCAATAAGGGTTCTTCCAGTTGCAAGGAAGGGTCGGCCTAAAATCAAAGGGACTTTACTATCTTCCTCCATATCAAGTATGACAAAATCCGCGAGGGAAGAAAAAGTGGTCCACTTTAACTAGCACATCTTCAAGAACCCCATTCGGGTAAATGAGGGTTACGTCTGCCTTGGCCGTAAGGTAATTGAAGTAGGTGCAACTTCCCCCAAACCTAGTCTTTTGTAAATAGAGTAAGGCATGAGATTAATGCTAGCTCCCAAATCACATAATGCCTTACCACAAAATTTCTCACCGATTGTGCAAGGGATGGTGAAACTCCCTGGATCCTTGAGCTTCGGAGGTAGTTTGTTTTGCAATATGGCACTGCACTCCTCTGTGAGAGCTACTGTCTCATAATCCCCGAGTCTTCTCTTCTTAGACAAAATGTCTTTCATGAACTTCACATAACTAGGCATTTGTTCCAAAGCCTCAGCAAACGGTATGTTTATGTGAAGTTTCTTGAAAATATCCAAAAACTTTTGGAATTGAGCATCAAGCTTTTGTTTAGCTAGCCGGTTAGGGAAAGGTGGAGGTAGTGTATAAGGCTTGTCCTCCTTCTTCTTGTCTTCAACCTTCCTCTCTGCTAGCTCTTCATTCTTCTCCACCCTTTGGCTCACAACTTCTTCATCTTGAGCTACCTCCACTTCTTTTTCAAGTAGCTTGGTCTTCACATTTCCTTCAATTTCTTTCCCACTCCTCAGTGTTATAGCCTTGCAATGCTCCTTGGTAGAACCTCCTGGGATTGTTGATGGTGTCACTAGGAAAACTCCTTGAGGCCTACTACTTAAGGCTTGGGCAAGTTGGCCAACTTGGGTCTCAAGATTTCTCAAGGAGGCTCGCTTGACCTTGCATCAAAGCATCATGCGAAGCAAGCCTTGAGTCGGTCTTAGACATGTACTCTTGCTGGCTAGTCATAAACTGAGCAAACATCTTCTCCAAATTGGATGTGGATGTTGAGGTTTGGGCTTGAAGGGGGCTCTGTTGTTGAAAACCCGGAGGAGCACGGGGAGCTTCCCTATTCTGATAAGAAGAAGAGGAAGGACCTTGAACTTGACCACCCCATGAGAGATTGGGATGGTTCTTCCAACTAGGATTATAAGAATTGCCCAAAACATTGTTGTGAATTGGCTGACGAAATTGATTTGCATATTGCACACTTTCCAGGCTAGCTGTGCAATTAGCAGTTGAATGAAGGTCCCCACAGTGATCACAAATTTCAGCTGAGTTACTAACTCCACTTGCTGACTGCAATTGACTCCCATGGTGTCCAAATTTCTTAGAAAGAGTGCCACTGAGTCAGTAAGAGATGTAAGAGCATCAACTTCATGAATACCGCTGTTTGATCTCTTGGGAGTAACTCTTTCACCGGCCACTGATAGTTGTTATTAGCCATTTCCTCCAAAAGGTTGTAGGCTGCATCCACGGTCTTGCTCATGAGAGCCCCTCCAGCTGCTGCATCAATTATGGATCTAATGGAGGTTGTCAAGCTATTGTAAAAAGTATGAACCAACATCCATTTTGCTATACCATGATGGGGGCACTTCCTTAGCAACTCCTTGAATCGCTCCCAAGCCTCATACAAGGTTTCTCCTTCGAATTGTCTGAAGGACAAGATGTCATTCCTATACTTCATTGCTTTCATGGGAGGAAAGAATCGATCCAAGAACTTCTGAGCCAGCTCTTCCCAAGTAGTGATGGAATGTTCAGGTAATGATTGAAGCCATGCCTTGGCCCTATCTCTTAAGGAAAAAGAGAAAAGCCTCAATCGAGCCGCATCATCAGTCATCCCTTGATGCTTGAAGGTATCACAAATCTCCAGAAAATTGGCTAAATGAGCATTAGGATCTTCATGGGGAAGATCCGCAAATTGCAAATTATTCTGCACCATCTGGATAATAGCAGGCTTGATCTCAAAAGTCTGAGCCTGAACAGCTGGCCTTCTAATGCTAGATCGAATGTCTCTAGCATTTGGAGTGGCATACTCTCTCAAGAGTCTTTCAGCATTCGCTTCTTCCGCCATCTCCGATTCACTATCCAATTCAAGTGCCTTCCCTTGTACTAGTCGTTCTCTTAGCAATCTACGAAAGGTCCTTTCGATCTCAGGGTCGTAAGGAAATCGAGATACACTTTGAGTCCTTCGCATACAAGAGCTAAGTACCTGAAAATCAAAACAAAACAACAAAGAAAACTTGAAATAAGAATTGTGAATAATTGTAAGAAATAACACAAAATCTAAACTCAATCCCCGGCAACGGCGCCAAAAACTTGTTGGTCCGTAATTGATCAAAATCATGCGCACGCGAATCGACAAGTAATATAAAGGAGAGTTAGAATGTCGTGTCCCAAGGGATTGATTAATTAGAAGAATGTTAAACTTAATCAAAATTCACAAATTTTTATCCAAGCAAACGAATTGTGAGAATGGGTTGTAATTGAAATAACAATTTAAAGAAACAAAATAAGAAAACACACCAAACACTAATTCCACAAGAGAAGATGAGAATGATTAAAGCCTAGGGGTCCCTATTCACTTGCTACTTCAATGAATAAATGCAATCAACAAGCACCAATCAATAAAATGGTATTTGTTAGCTGATAACCTTCAATAGATAAGAGCCTATGTCTAGGACAATTACCCATGCAAAACCTAGCTAATCCACTATGTGTCCATGTGAATTAACATAAGAATCACTCATTGAGACCAATTATCAAACACT
Source organism: Ormosia semicastrata (assembly GCA_029884595.1). Classification (NCBI taxonomy): domain Eukaryota; kingdom Viridiplantae; phylum Streptophyta; class Magnoliopsida; order Fabales; family Fabaceae; genus Ormosia; species Ormosia semicastrata. Next base: position 49,383,962 of record JAQQTO010000056.1, on the reverse strand, counting down.
TGCTATGCATGACTAATGGGTATGTGTCCATCCCATTAGCTAATCAACACACTCAATGCAATAGAATGTAATTGAACATACATCAACCATACCATATCCATATTCACAACTCCCTATCTCTAGTTCAATTGGAATACTAAAATCATGCACTTGATGGCCAATCAACAACAAGCATTAAGCATAGATATGGATGAACAAAACCAAATTCATTGAAAGGATACCCAATTAATTACAAATTAATCAAATCCATAGCAAGATCCTAGAGAGCCCCTAGATTAGAGTTTAGCTACACATCATGAAGGAGAAGAAAACAAATGAAATCAAATGATCCATCAAGTTACAATCAAGAGGTAAAGGGGGAGAATAGACAAAAATGGAGAGAATCCAAGCTTGATCCTCTTCCTTGATCTTGATTCTCCCTTGAGTCACCTTCAATCCAAATGGGTTCCTCCTCTTCTCACTTGCTCTCTGAAATTCGTGGTTTTGTGTCTCAAAAACAGAATATTCCCTCCTTTCCCAAAAATCAGAATAAGAAGGCTGAAATTTGCGTGCCAGGGTTTTTCCCACGCCTAGGCGTGTATTTACCACGCCTAGGCGTGGTTATGAATCACGTGCCCTTCTCCTCGCTTGTCACGCACGCCTAGGCGTGACTTTACCACGCCTAGGCGTGGTGGTCTCTGCCAGGATTCCCGATAAATCGCAAGGAACACGCCTAGGCGTGGATTAGCTGCGCTTAGGCGTGGATTTGCTTTGCCTTTGCTTCCTTTTTGCATCTTTCTTCATTTTGCACTCTTCTATGCTTCCATTCCAAGGTCTTTCCTTCTTGAATCTCTGCAACAAAAACAAAGCTTTAACTCATCAAGCCATGATCAATCTCAATTTCTTATTACAAGCATTAACAATTAAAGTATCAAACAATTGAGATACAAAGCTTAAAGAATCAAGATCATGCATGAATTTGGACCATTGGGTAATGTCAATTTAAGGAAAGCATGCTCCTATACATTCAAAGACATGTGAAATAACTTCATTTTCCGAAGTTATCAATAAGTAGGCATACCATATCACTAAGGAAGCCTAAGATGTCCTAACACATCGTCCATTAACACACCACCACACTTTAGGTGTCTTGAGTCTTCTAGCTCTATCCTAAGTGTAACACCATTTAAATATGAAATGTATCCCATTAGATCACTCCATGCCAAAGCATCAAGGGTTTCCTAGCAAAAACATGCAAGAAAAGCCATTTTGGACATTTTTGGGAGAAGGCCACGACTCACCCTTCTTTGGCGTCATGGCACCTCTCTCTCGGTGCCAAGAAAATTGAAACAGAGACATAAGTGCCACAGCTTCACTCCAAGAAATGTCACGGCACCTACTGGAAAACGACGAATGTCTACAAATTTATGCAGACACTTTTCCATTGGCCATGCTCTTGGATTTTGGCCATTTCAATCCAATCTCTAGGTGATTTCAAGTCCCAAACAAGTTCACAAACATGAAGAAAATATAAAACACTAAATTATTTCATCAATAATGGATCAAAACACTAAATCCCTCATCCAAACCCCTAAAATCAACACTTTGAGCTTTAATGGTCCAAATAACGAATTTTTAATTTCTAATCCAAACTTTTAGCATGAATAAGTCATAAACACCATTTAAAACTTATCTAAGCAAGAAAATCACTTAAAACACCTCAAGATCTCATTTATACATATTAACCCTCAAATAAGCTAAACATGAAAAATGAGGAAGATGAAGTTTTAAGCTCAAGAACCCCTACCTCAAATTCTTGAAGAATAAGATGAAGATGAAGCCAAGCCTCCACTTGAATCCTCTTTCTCTTTCCTCTTTCTTTTCTCCTTTAGGTTCCCCCTTTCTCTCTTTTCTCTTTTCTTTTCTTTCTCTGTTTCCTCTCTCAGTCGTGAGATATGAGGAAAAGAAATTCAAATTGGCTTCTTATAACAAAGTACTAAAACTCCTGATCTGCTAAGAACACTTAGATTTCACCAAATCAAGTTTTCTAACTTCTAACAAATTCAAAATAAATCCTAAGATTCATTAAAAATCCTGTTTCACAAATTCTCTATTTTTCCATATCAGCAGCTAGTCAAACCGGCATTAAAACACACAACCAGTATGCTTAAAAATGTCAAACTAACTTTGATTATCCTTAGATTTTAAATGTGGCACAGTTCACACATTTATGACCTAGAAACAAACTTTCTACATTTATTTCCATTAACTGATTAACTTAAGCCACTTCTGGAGTAAATAACAGGTATATTTCACACAAAGTGTTACAGTAAAGTGCTTAAACATACTCAGATAGTCACAAAACTACACAGATATGTTAAGTATATATTAAGCTACCTCTGTAACCATATACAAGCCTAACATATTTTTTCAGGATGTTACATTTCTCCCATCCTTCTTAGAATTTTGTCCCTAAAATTCACTCGCCATCAACACTTAGTCTCTCACAACCAAGGTTCTAAGATCTCCATTAGATATCACTCTCGAAGGATTCCACCTCCCCTAGTGGTATCTAACTCATCATTAACAACTCAAGATAACCTAATCTCATGCAGGTCTCCGGCTTCCAAGCCAAACCTATGCTAGATATTCTTCACTTAAGAAATATGTTTTCCTCAACTCTTGGATTCCTCAATCCATAATCTTTATAAGCTCTATCTAACTACCCTTTATCCAACCCATGGGCTTTACTAACTCTAGAAGTACTAAACCAAAGGGTGTAGATACAAACAAATCCTAATAAGTTCAGTCATACCAACTGCACCCTCACTAGAAGAACTCCTAATTCCCCTAGTTTGCCTAGGTGAAGTCATAGTTTCCTGTCCACATAGCATATTACATACTGAGTAGGTCAATCCTCAATATCATGTAACTGTGTAACAATAGCTACTAACATCCAACCTAAAGCAAGTCATGTAATCCTTTTCCAACATCTCAAACAAGAGACAAAGAAATGCACAACACACAGAGAAACTTCTACATGCCTAAGCATAGTCAGTCCACACCCCGACTCAACAGGATGAACTGTTTTGATACTAAAATATAACATCCCAATATTTACTATTCAGATATATTGTCATATAAGAGAAAAGTCAATATTGATCATGCTATATCTAACATAACAACAACGAACTAAACCTACATCATTCATACATAATGAGTAAATATGGAGAGTCACGATAACAAAAGTTATATATATACATCACGACTTCAAAAGGCATCTTTGTTATACATAACTCAAACAACTAAACAAAAATAATATATATATATATATATATATATATATATATATATATATATATATATATATAAGCTCAGTCAAACGGCATTAATACTATGCTAGTTCTCATACTTCTCTTTATTCCCTTTTGAAGAACTTGTACTTGGATTTATATGGCAACACAATCGGGGTGAGAAATCATATATCTCAGTAGAAGTATTCCAATACTAGTATTTTATACAATTATACAAATGATATTCACAATTATCAAACTAACACTTCAATCACAGATGTACACAATTGATTATACAATTACAAAGTTATGATTTATCAGGCTTAGTGAGGATATGACTCACCAACACTACCTATCAAAACAAACAGAGGATATTACTCACCTCACTGATCAACAATTGACAGAAAGGATATTACTCATGTTGCAAATTCAATTAAAAAGAAATATAAAATTAGAAAACAATAAATCAAAGGGATGAAAAATAATGATGTTGAAGAGTTAGGGTTCAGATTTCACTTGAACTCTTTAGATGCACATTCAAAAATTGGTTTAACTATGTTCTACTTCAATGATTTATGATCAATTCCCAAAATTAATTAATACTCAATTCCTTGGTATATTAATCCTCTTACGCTGATTGGAATTAACTAATCCCTTAGTCTAACCCCAATTAGAAAGGCATTATCAAGAACGAGAAAATTAAAAGAAAGACCACATAACCCACAATGCCTATTCCTAGCGATTGTAGAAATTATTGTATTTATCATAAGTTCTAAGTTCATGAAATTTTTTTCAAATTATACATCAACCCAAAAAATCATTCCTAAATTAATCAGGTTTAGAAAAGCATTAAGAATAGAGATAAACATGTAAATCATGAAATAGAAACATAAATTAAACTCATAAAAGAAGTTACATCATCCAAGAACAACATTCATCATCCCCCTAACAAAGGAAAAATTAGTTACACATGGAAAAAAAAGAACACAAAGGGAAGACTATGACAAACTCCATTGTAGAAATGTGGAAATGTTGAAGAAAATTTTTAATCTTCAAGCCTAATTGCGCCCACACCACATTAGGGTTTGTGCCTCATGACGGCTACTGCGTTCTGTTCAAGTGTCTAAGAGTGTGTCAAAAATGTGTTGTATTTGACAAAACTTTCTTATTTAAAAGAAATTCACACTGCAGTTTACACGTTCAGCGCTCAAGCGCTAAGCTTCCAGCGCTTAGGCGCTAGCCCACTAATCAGGAAACCTATCTGTGCGCGTTGCGCACTCAAGCAGTGATGGGCGCTGGGCTTCTGAATTAATTTTCTTATTTTTTTCTGCTCCTCAAATGCCCAATCTTTTTTTATGCAATTACCTACAAAAAATACATAAAAAAACATAATAAGAATACAATTAAAATAACAAAAACATAACAAGACTTGAGAACAAAACTAAATCAAAAAGATTAAAAGATGATAAAAACCCAAGATTTTGAATCGTAAAAATATGAATTTTTAAAGGTTCATCACTCCCCCAAACATAAGCTTTTACTTGTCCTCAAGTAAAAGGAAATCAAAATAAAATAAAATAAACTAAAACTCAAAACAGACTTAAATATGACAATACCGAGTATCAAAAATCATTCATATCTTCAGAAATTGTTTCACAATCTAACTTCAAAGTGTCACATATGAATAACCTAATTATCACATCGTCTATCACATGCAACTCTTATGCAAAAATGACTTCCTAAAAATATGAATGAAAGACACAATCTCTTCATAAAGTACAAACCCAGATAGGTTTATAAAACTGCAAGTGCACATCAAACCCACATCTATAGGGTTGTTCTTTAACTCTCTCTCCACTAATGTAAACAACACATAACCAAGGATCAAAATGGACTTTATAAGCTTGTAATGTAAGGCCAATGGTATGGGTTAAGAAAGAAGTGGTAGGAAAATGAAAAAAAAAGTTGAGATACAAAATCATGCAAATTTCACAATCCAAACCACAGAATGTAGGATAAGTGCAAAACGGAGCATAAGAATCAACACATATTTACTTTTTTTTTTTGCTTTTTTTTTTTTCAACAATCTCCACCCCCAAACTTATTTCTTTGCAACACATTGGGTGGACCTTTTTTTCATTTTTTTTTCATTTTTTTCATTTTTTTAAATTTTTTAACTCTGTAAAACTTCATACACAAAAATAACAAAGACTTCAATAATAAAATAATATAAGATATGCACTCAACAAAGGTTATGTAAGAGAGGAGTTTTTTTATTATGGGTATGGTAAAGAAAAATGTGGGTAAAGAAAAGAAATAGAGGCCAAACAATAGCAAGGCTGCAAAAAGGACCTAAAGATAAACTGTGTCACAGGTTAGCTTGAAAGGCTCAAACAGTCCAAAGAAGGCCCTTATCATTTCTTTAATCATGCACTGCCTAGGATTTCGCCTTAAGAGAGAATCAAACAACTTCTAAATACAAATTATCGACACACGTACATTCCCATAAACTTTCTCTAAGCTTGACATGCAATTAAATTTCAAGGTCTATCAATCATAAAGATGGGAAGAAAATTCATACACAATTAAAACAATAGAGATAAACATAACTCATACATTCTCATGTGCTATCCCAAGAAATTAGATCAATCCACAATCCAAACAATCATTGGATATTCAATTCAATACACCGGAATGCACAGAATGACTCAAAACACAATAGGGTGATGATGACAAAATAAAAATAAATAAATAGATAAATAAATAAATGCTGAAATTAAAAGCTAAAAGAAAGAAAAGAAAAAAAATTTTGGTGGCCGATGACTATATACATTCTCCTACAAAGGCTCAGAACTCGGGGAGGCACCTAAGCCGACTCAACACTACCTTCAAAACAAAAATAGAAAAAATGTTAGTCAAGAAAATAAGAAATAAAAAAATAAAAACAAAAATAAAAATAAAAGAGAAAAGAAGAGAAAATTTGGGTTATCTCCCAAAAAGTGCTTGTTTAACGTCATTAGCTTGACGTTGCCTTTTCTCAATTAATCATGGTGGCTTGAAGTAAGAGAAGTAGGATGACATTTTTCTTTTGTCAAATCTTTGCCTCCATACTCTGTCAATGCCTTTGGAATCAATATGCAATAAATCAGTGGAAGCTGAAGGATCTTTTTCAATTGTAGTAATTTTTTAGAGAGGGGAACCTTTCTCCTTTTCATCCACAATTTTGGAAGTATGAAGATCAGCATTGATTGATGATGAAGTGTGATTGAACATATGTCTTTGAAGAATGGTTTTGATGATAACAAACATGAAGATAAAAATGAAGATGATGGGAAAACCAAGTCCAAGATCCTTTAAGAATAGCTTTAGCACTTAGAGTCTTTTTGTACAAAGCTCTCTTTAATATTTGACTATTTCGAAAGATAAGATAAAAATATCTAATTAGCTTTAAAAAGGAATTGAAGTGATTTTGAAATGAATCTGGAATTGTGTTAAAACTATTTTTTAATAGTATTATTCGAATAATGTTCTTTCTATTCGAATAAATCCATCCAATAGTTTTTGTTTTTTAAATTGTAATTCGAATAGCACATTAGCTATTCGAATAAAAGGCTTTTTCAAAACTGTTTTCACAAATGAGTTATTCGAATAACTTAGTAGTTATTCGAATAAACCTATTTTCTCAGAACATTGTTTTTAACAGTGTTATTCGAATAACGTATAGGTTATTCGAATAACCCATATCAGACTGGTTTTCACAAAACTTTTATAAAACATGTTATTCGAATAACACGGAGGTTATTCGAATAAACACGGATTCTGATATGGAAAATAAACAGTCATATTTGTCTCATTTATGAGCTTTTAATACCCCCAACGACTATTTTCTTGAATTGCTCTATAAATAGAGACCTTGGGTCTTCTCTGAAATTTGCCTAACATTCTGAATCATTTTCTACTTGCACTAACTCGTGAATTATATTTTCTACGCTCCTTTTCGATCAAAACTTTGAGATATTCTGTGTGAGCTCCTTTAGCACTTCAATTTGTATTATTCACTCTTAAGGAGAGTTTCTATTCATTTATATTTTCTGCTCTTTTGTAACGGGGGTGAGATATCTCTCAAAGGTTTGTATAAGGGTGAGGTATCCCTGCAGGCTGAGACTTTAGAAAAAGGGTAGAGTTTCCCTGTGTGTGAAAAGTGCTCTATTTTGTAACGGTAGCAAGCACCTATTGAAGCTTGTTTACATAGTGAAAAATATCGAATAGTTTTTCGAGGACTGGACATAGATTACAAGTGGGTTAGTGGTCGAACCAAGATAAATATTGTGCCTACTATTCTTCTCTTTATCTTTTTATTTAATGTAATTTAATTTTATTACATATTTATTTATTTGCTATTCTTAAAGCTCTTCTTCTTCATCTTGCAATTTCTCTTTTTATTTAATAGCTTCTATGCTTATATTTATTTTAAAAGTATTTACAAAAAGTTTTTCAACTCAATTCATCCCCCCTCTTGAGTATTGGAAGCCACTTGGTAACAAGTGGTATCAGAGCTAGACTATTGTATAAAAAGCTTAACAGCTTCAAGAGAATATGGCTTCTTCAAATGGTTTTTCAGAAGGATATTCCATATACTGACCACCCTTTTTCAATAGGGATGGTTATGCATATTGGAAATAAAGAATGAAAATCTTCATCGAAGCTATTGATCTAGATGTGTGGGATACTGTTGAAAATGACGCATTTATACCTACACATGAGGTCGATGATGTAAGGACCGAAACACCAAGGAATAAATGGTCTGATAAGGATAAAAGAAAAGTTCAACATAATTTAAAAGCCAAAAACATTATTACCACTGCTTTGGGATATGATGAGTTTTTCAGAATTTCAAATTGTAAAACTGCTAAAGAAATGTGGAACACTTTACAAGTTACCCATGAAGGTACTAGTGAAGTAAAGAGGTCAAGAATTAATTCTTTAACTCGTAAATATGAATTATTCAAAATGAACTAAGGAGAAAGCATTCCAGGAAATACAAAAGAGGTTCACCGACATAGTTAATCATCTTGCATCATTAGGAAAGAATTTCTCTAATGAAGATTTGATAAACAAAGTGTTGAGATGTCTTAGCAGGATTTGACAACCCAAGGTAACAGCCATATCAGAATCGGGGGATTTATCGACAATGACACTAGCTACCCTCTTTGGAAAGCTTCATGAGCATGAACTGAACTAAGCAGGTTAAGTCAAAGTGAAGAGCATGATAAAAAAAAAAGGGGATAGCGCTCAAAGCCACCTCCTCGACAATTGACGATGATGATGAAGAAGATAAAGAAGACATCGAGGTAAATGAAGAAAACCTTAGTCTTTTAATCAAAAAATTTGGAAAATTTCTCAGGAAGAAGGGAACACAAAGAAGACCTCATTTTCCTCCAAAGAAAACCCATCATAAAGAAGGAACATCATTAACTCAAACCTGCTATGAATGCGGCAAACTGGGTCACATGAAAATAGAGTGCCCAATTTACCAAAAAAAATGGAGAAATTTGAAAAGAAACCTTTCAAGGAAAGAAAAGGAAGAAAAACCTACATAGCATGGGACGACAACGACATGGACTCAAGTGACAGCTTAGATAGTGAGGAAGCTCATCTATGTCTTATGGACAAAGGAGAAGAAGAAGAAGAAGAAGAAGAAGAAGAAGAAGAAGAAGAAAAAGCGAAAATGAGGTAAGTTTTAATACTACTTTATTACCTTCTTACGATGAATTACAATATGCCTTTGAAGAATTGCATGACGAATCTTTAAATCTCACAAAATTAATTTCTTCATCTATGAAAAAGATTTCATCTTTAGAAAACCAAATTCTTATTTTAAATAAAGAAATTGAAGAATTAAAAATTGAAAATGAAACTTTAGGAATTATTGATGTATGCACCACTCATTCTTCACATGCTTCTACATCTTCATCTTGCTCTTCATGTCATATGCTTGAAAAAGAATTTGAAGATTTAAAGAAAACTCTTTCTAAATTCACCTTTAGAAGGGACAATTTAAATATTTTATTAGAAAAACAAAAAGTGGTTTTTCAAAAGGCTGGAATAGGTTATAACCCTAAAAATCAACAAAAATTATATAAAAATTTCTTTGTGCATTCAAGTACTTCAAGTAGTCCTTTTATTAAATGTTTTTATTATGGAAAAAAAGGATATAATGTATCAATATGCAATGCAAGGAAAAAATTTAATCCAAAAATTAGAACAAAAATAGTTTGGGTTCCCAAAGGTACTATACCCAAAACTGACACACAAAGACCCAAGAAAATTTGGGTATCAAAAGTTAAAACTTAAACATGTGTTGTAGGTGTACTTGAAGGCCAGAAGCTCAAATTGGTATCTTGATAACGGCTGCTCCAAGCACATGACTGGAGATGACTCCAAATTCACGCTGCTTGTTCCTAAGAATCATGGACACATTACATATGGTGATAACAACAAAGGAAAGATTCTTAGAATCGGTAAAATCGATAAGAGTCCTAACTCCTCTATAGATAATGTATTGCTTGTTGAAGGACTTAAACATAACTTGCTTAGTATTAGTTAAGTATGCAATAAAGGAAATAGAGTTATTTTTTATTCAAATTGCTGCATAATTGAAGATAAAAATAATAAGCATGTTAAGTTCATCGGTCATAGAGTCAACAATATTTATATGATTAGCCTTGATGATATATCCTCAACTGATGCGAAATGCCTTTTAAGTAAAGAAGATGAATCATGGTTATGGCATAAGAGAATTGCACACATTCACATGGATCATCTAAAAAAGTTAGTCTCTAAAGAGCTAGTAATTGGACTACTCAAGCTCAATTTTATAAAAGATAAATTACGTGATGCATGTCAAAAGGGAAAACAAGTAAATGTCTCTTTTAAAGCTAAAAATGTTATTTCAACTTCTAGACCCTTACAACTTTTGTACATGGATATTTTTGGACAATCTAGAACTATGAGCTTTGGTGGGAATTACTATGCTTTGGTGATTGTGGATGATATTACTTTTGGTGCTACTAATGAATCTCTTTGCAAGGAATTTGCTAAGACAATGTAGAATGAATTTGAAATGTCGATGATGGGAGAGCTTAATTTCTTCCTCGGACTTCAAATCAAACAAACAAAGGAATGGACCTTCATAAGTTAAACCAAATACAGCAAGGAACTGCTCAAAAAGTTTGAAATGAGCAGCACTAAACACATGGCCACTCTAATGGGCACTTCTTGCTATTTGGACAAAGATGGAGGAGGTAAATCCGTAGAAATAATGAAATACAGAGGTATGATTGGATCTCTCCTCTATCTTACTGCTAGTAGGCCAGATATTATGTTTAGTGCATATATGTGTGCTAGATATCAGGCTAACCCTAAGGAATCTCATCTAAGTGTTGTTAAACATATAATGAAGTACCTAGTAGACACTTCACAAATGGGCTTGTGGTACCCTAAGGGTGCCTCATGTAGCCTAATAGACTATTCCGACTCTGATTTTGCAGGATGCAAAATGGATAGGAAGAGTACTAATGTGACATGCCATTTGCTTAGTAGTTCTTTAGTCTCTTGGCATAGCAAGAAACAAAATAGTGTGGCTTTGTCTACCGTTGAGGCTGAATATGTTGCAACCAAGAGTTGTTGTGCTCAAATCCTATGGATGAAGCAACAACTTCTAGACTATGGTCTTCAGCTTGATCACATCCCGATAAGATGTGACAACACTAGTGCAATAAATCTCTCTAAGAATCCCATTTTGAATTCTAGAACAAAGCATATAGAGATAAGATATCATTTTATCAGAGATCACATCCAAAAAGGGGATTGCATTCTTGATTTTGTTGAAACATCTAAGCAATTTGCAGATATTTTCACTAAACCCCTAGCAAAAGAAGCATTCTTTTATATTAGAAGAGAATTGGGCATAATTGATCAATCCAATATATAAATGTTTGTAATTATTTATGGGTTTACCATTCTTGAATTATCACTGACTTGAGCATTGTAGATATCTCAAATCTTATTTTGCAGGTACTTTATCATTGGGTAAGTTTTCCTCTCTTGAATTTCATTTCTGGATGTGTGTTTTACTATTTTTCTGATAAGATTTATTCGAATAAATCTAAGTTTATTATAATAAAAATCAGTCAGCTGCTCAAAAATGGTGTTGTGTATCAGTGTTATTCGAATAACACTTCAATTATTGGAATAAATTGACGTTTAGCAACTACAGTTCTTTCATTTGGTCTCTGTATTATTCGAATAAAGCTTAGATTATTCGAATAAACTGACTTCTATGTCAGTTTTCTATATGCTATAGTTTCAGCTTTATTCAAATAAAGCTTAGCTTATTCGAATAAATTATAACTCGTTTGTGCAGTTTTTAGCGCCTGCTCTCTGCCCTTTTTGAATAACACTAGCTTTATTCAAATAAAACCTGATAAAAAGCCACAATGTTTGGTTTTCCTTGCCTCTCTATTCGAATAGATCATCAACTATTCGAATAAACCCTAGTTGGAATCCCATGACTTTTGAGTTTCCATGAAGGGTTATTCGAATAACCCCCTTGGTTATTCGAATAATTTCAGGCCTCCTATTTAAAGCCCACACCGCGTATTCAAGCTATTTCATTCTCCCTTTCTCTCTGTTTCTTCTCTCTGGTCATTTCTCCCCTACCCACGCCGCCACCATCTCTTTACTCACCTCCACAATTTTTGTCTCTCTCTCTTTCTCTTTCTCTTCCAAACCTCCGATCACCATGGCCTCCTCTTCCTCTCATGGAAAGCGTCCTCGCACGAAGAATGCCCCCTGCGATAATTCACTTGACTTGCGAAGGCTCTCCACCAAAGAAGAACACCGTGGCCGCTTCATCACACACTTTTGGGAGCATAATCTTGTCCAACCCAAATACCTTCAGCTCTCTTTTTTCTAGTAGAATGGAGGCTTCGATTTTCTGACCTTGCTACAAAATCAAGGAGTTCTGCAGCTCTGTTCTCACTAGGTTGTCCTCTACCCTGCTCTAGTCAAGATGTTCTACTGCAATCTGGCAATTTTTAGCTAGGACCTTCTCTCTGAAGTCTGCGATCAGAACATCATCATCACTCCGCAGGACTGGGAGACAATGTTTGGGTTACAGTTCACTGGCACACCCATTGAAGAAGATGACAACCCTCTTATTCAAGAGTTCAACAGGAATCGGACAATTGAAGACCTGCTGAAGCCTGGGCTAGCTTTTCCTGACAAGGACCACAAATGAGGCATGCTAAAGAGCCAAGATAGGCTCCTGCAATATGCTTTTGCACATATCCTAGCGCCACGTGGTGGGAATTATGCCTATCTCGGTGAAGATGACATCTTCATGCTCTGGATCCTGAAGAGTGGTCATAAAATCAATTGGCCTGTGTTCATTATGAAGCATATGATGAAGGCCAAGGGCAAGGAAAAATCTGAATTGCCTTATGGCATTCTCATCACTACCTTGCTTAGCAAGTATCCTTAGGTGTTGGAGACTGAGCACGTCATCGCTTCGACCCATCACAATGTCTTCGGAGCCCACACTTTGCTCAAAATAAAGATGAGCAGGACTGATGAAGGCTGGGTGCACCCAGATAAGGTTGCTGATGATGAGTTTGACCCAAAGGACCTTATTGCCCCTGCTGATGCACCTGTTGTTGCCCTGCCTCAGTCACTTTGGAGCAGATCATGGCTACCTTGTGTGATAATCGTGCTTATATGGAACACACCTTCTCTATTCTTTTTGACAGAATAGAAGGTATTGAACATGAGGTTGCAACTTTTCAAGCTGCATCACCTGCTTCTGCACCTGACTTTCCGCCCCTGCCATCGGATGCTTATTTCTAGGAGCTTTAGATCTTAGGATCTTTATTTTTGCTCTGTTTTATTTATTTTCCATTGTGCTTGCATTACCTTTGATCAATGAATAAATGATGTTTTTATGGCCTATCAAAATGTGATTTACAATTCTTCATTTAATTTATTCCTTGTATTTATATTTGGATATTTATCTATGGGACTTACCCCTCCTTTTTGCTCATGACAAAAGGGGTAGAAAAATTAGAATTTATCTGAGAAAAGACAGGTAAAATTAACAAGAGAAATTGGATTCCAAAAGTATGGGGAAGCTACGCACATCTCTTATATACGTTACCACTTATAAGTAAAGAGGGGGAGTAAGCTTTTAATACCTCTTTGTGAATTCCAATTATATGCACTAATTCTTTTCTCAATGCTAGTTTGTCATCATCAAAAAGGGGGAGAATGTGATTGAACATATGCCTTTGAAGAATGGTTTTGATGATAACAAACATGAAGACAAAAATGAAGGTGATGGGAAGACCAAGTCCAAGATCCTTTAAGAATAGCTTTAGGACTTAGAGTCTTTTTTGGATGGAGCTCTCTTTAATATTTGACAGTTTTGAAAGATAAGATAAAAATATCTAATTAGCTTTAAAAAGGAATTGAAGTGATTTTGAAATGAATCTGGAATTGTGTTTAAATTGTTTTTTAATAGTATTATTTGAATAATGTTCTTTCTATTTGAATAAATCCATTTAGCAGTTTTTGTTTTTTAAACTGTTATTCGAATAGCACATTAGCTATTCGAATAAAAGGCCTTTTCAGAACTATTTTCATAAATGAGTTATTCAAATAACTCAGTAGTTATTCAAATAAACGTATGTTCTCATAATATTGTTTTTAACAGTGTTATTCGAATAACGTATAGGTTATTCGAATAACCTATATCAAACTGGTTTTCACGAAACTTTTATAAAGCATGTTATTCAAATAACACGAAGGTTATTCGAATAAACACAAATTTTGATATGGAAATAAACGGCCATATTTGTCTCATTTACGAGCTTTTAATACACCAAACTGCTATTTTCTTGAATTGCTCTATAAATAGAGACCTTGGGTGTTCTCTGAAATTTGCCTAACATTATGAATCATTTTCTACTTGCACTAACTCGTGAATTATATTTTCTACGCTCTTTTTTGATTAAAACTTTGATATATTCTGTGTGAGCTCCTTTAGCACTTCAATTTGTATTATTCACTCTTAAGGAGAGTTTTTATTCATCTATATTTTTTGCTCTTTTGTAACAAGGGTGAGGTATCCCTCAACGATTTATATAAGGGTGAGGTATCCCTGCAAGCTGAGACTTTAGCACAAAGGTAGAGTTTCCCTGTGTGTGAAAAGTGCTCTATTTTGTAACGGTAGCAAGCACCTATTGAAGCTTGTATACATAGTGAAAAATATTGGATAGTTTTTCGAGGACTGGACGTAGACCACAAGTTGGTTAGTGGTCGAACCAGGATAAATATTGTGCATGCTCTTCTTCTCTTTATCTCTTTATTTAACATAATTTAATTTTATTGCATATTTATTTATTTACTATTCTTAAAGCTCTTCTTCTTTATCTTGCAATTTCTCTTTTTATTTAATAGCTTCTATGCTTGTGGTTATTTTAAAAGTATTTGCAAAAAGTTTTTCAACTCAATTCACCCTCCCTCTTGAGTACTTGAAGCCACTTGGTAACATGAAGGACTCTTACTAGCCAAATCGTATAGAGAATTGTCTTGAATGCACTTGACAGGGGCACAAAGATCTAATGTCAGCGCAGATTTATCAAAAGCATTAATAGTCACCTGATCACCATCCACTCTCAAAATAAGCTCTCTTCTAGGTACATCAATCAACACTCCTGAAGTAGCTAAGAATGGTCTTCCAAGAATCAAAGGAATATCAGTATCCTCATCCATATCCAAAATCACAAAATCAACTGGGAAAATAAATTTGTCAACCTTCATTATTACTTACGGTTCAGGGACAGGTACCGCATATATAAGTTCCCTGCTATCTGTTTCTACATTGAATTCTCCACATGAAGGCACCACATTCGGGCCACTAGTGTGTGGGTTAGCAGGGGTGGCATAGAAATCGCTGGGTCAATAAGGGGTAGGACAGAAGTTGATGCGCCTCCAATGGTCAATGGACTAGACGCTGGTAGGCCTGCACTGGTCGATGGGCCAGTAGCTAAAGTTGCACCTAACATAATTATACATAAAAAAATACATATATATTATATTTATATAAACCACGAGTTAACAATAATTAAAAAGATTATCCTACAGGTATACTTGAAGAGGGCTGAGAATGCTGTACTGGTGAAGAATCATGGGTAGATGAAATATTACAGCCTCTCCCATGACCGCGTCCAGCACCTCTACCTCGAATGGTCATGATGAATATCTGCATAAGGAAACATAATGAAACATGATGAGTTAAGAAAGTATATTTCAATAAAAACCTCAAAATATAATATTGATATTCCAGTGTAAATACCATTAACGAAATTTATTGAACAAGTTTCAATTTTAACCACTTGAGTCTGAAGCAAAAGATTCCTCATCTTCATCTGAGAATTCATTAATTTCATTATTTTCATTGTCATCGATGAACTCATCATCAACCACATCGTCCATTGGATAATGTATATCACGTATGTTCACTTCTTCCATTTGGGCATGTGCATCAAATAAGGAGACTGCTTCATCATCTATCACAAGATTGTGTGTTCCAAGGGATCCATCATCTTAGTAATAATCAGTGACAGTTAAGTCATTCAATTCATCACCTTCGTCATTCAATGTCTCAGCCATGAAGAGTTTTGATCTGACCTTGCAAGCTGCCCACCATTCACCATTAGCTCTATTCCCGCTTTGTGGGTATCTTGTGTAGTACACTTGTTGTGCTTGTTCGGCTAAGACGAATGGCTCATTTGAGTGAAGTCTTGATTTATGCTTGATGTCAACTAACCCATATCTCTCATCAACATTGACTCCATTTATTGGGTCAAACTAATGACATTGTAAAAGAAATACTTTGTTCTGATTTCCTACATATGACAATTCCAATATATCTTTAACGATGTCATAATAGTCAAAGTAATTCTCACCATATATATTACCTCTAACACATATGCCACTATTCATGGTAGCTTTATTTTGTCCGTACACCTTGGTATGAAATCTGTACCCATTAACTATTAAGCCACAGTAAGAAGTCACGGACTTGGATGGACCATAACTTATCTCTCGTATCATTTGATCCTCGACTTGGCCTATATTAACCTGTATCATTACATAGACGGTAGATAGTTGTAACATTTAGCATAATGCACATTGAATTTAATATGATAGATCACTATTATAGATAAAAGGACTCACTAGATGTTTTAGCCACCTACTGAAGTCCTTATCTCGAGCTTTCAATATTTGATCATCAGTGATATTGGGATCTGTATCCCTTAACAAATCCTTGAATTGTCTAATCAATACAATAATTAATATTTAGCATAAATTTAGCACATTAATAATAAATTCATTAGATAGAGAGTAAACTTACTAGAGATAAGGTTCTACTTCTCCACAATTTACAAGCATATATGTCTCAGCAATCTGAAGTTCCACATCCGTCAAGAATCTATTTCGACTTCTCCCAACAGGACGACATGGATGTTTAAAAATAGACAACCATTTATTAATTATATCTTCCCCACCGTCGTCATTCTGAGGAACTTGAGTGCGCCTAGTCTATAGGTGGGGATCAAAATAAATGGAAGCAAAATTGGAAATTTCTTCTAAAATATACGCTTCACAAATAGATCCTTCAACTTTCGCCTTATTTCAGACCTTTCTTTTCAAGTATAGCATACACCTCTCAAAGGGGTACATCCACCTGTAATGCACTGGTCCTCCAACCTTTAGCTTCGTAAGGGAGATGCACGACTAGATGTTCCATCACGTCAAAGAATGCTGGAGGGAAAATCTTCTCTAACTTGTAAATTGTTTCAATGATAGAAAGCTCTGCATTCTCCATGGTGGAAGCATGAATTTCAGTTGCACAAACTTCTTTAAAGAACAAGCTTAGTTCTATTAACAGTCCCCATATAAGTTTTGGCAAGATATCACGAAATGCCAGAGGAATTAACCTTTGTATAAAAACATGACAATCGTGACTTTTCATTCCATATATCTTCCCGTCTTCTACATTGATGCAACATGCAATATTCGACACATACCCATCAGGAAACTTTAACTATTTTATCCACTCACACACCATCCTTCTTTTATTGGCATCCAAGACATACGTCGCCTTTGGTTTTTTACACTTGCCATTCTCAACTATGAGCTCCAAGGTAGGACGTTTGTATATTATCTTTAAATCTTCTCTTGCATTTGCATTATCTTTTGTCTTGCCCTTTATGTCCATGATAGTGTTGAAGATATTATCAAACACGTTCTTCTCGACATGCATAACATCTAAATTATGTCGTATTAGATTAGTGGACCAATAAGGCAATTCTCAGAATATGCTCTTCTTCACCCAATTGTGGTGTATACCAAAGCCATCTTATTTTTGTTTACCTGAATTCAAGCCAAAAATGATTTCCTTAAGTTGAGTCACTCTATTCAAGACATCTGTCCCACTTAGCCATTGCAGTGGATTATATTTTTCCACTATTGATCTCTTAAAAGAGTTTCGATCACAGCGAAATGGATGATCAAAGGGCAAAAATTGGCGATGATAATTAAACCAACAACATTTCCTACCGTGCTTCAACACAAATGACTTATTGTGATTCATACAAAGTGGACAAGAAAGTTTTCCATGAGTGCTCCACCCAGACAGTATTCTATAGGCTGGAAAGTCACTTATTGTCCACAACAAAGCTACTTTCATATCGAAATTTTGCTTCTTCCAGGCATCATAAGTTTGCACCCCATCATATCACAATATCTTCATATCGTCAATTAGGGGTCTAAGATAGACATCTAAACTTTTACTTGGTGACTTTAGTCCAGGAATCACAAGAGTGAGGAATATATATTCCCTTCTCATACACATACTTCGAGGTAGATTATACAGTGTGACAAAAATAGGCCAACATGAATATGGTGTGGCTGAACCACTGAATGGATTAAAATCGTCTGTACACAGGCCAAGCCTAACATTTCGAGCGTCTTGCGCAAATGTTGAATGGGTAGCATCAAATCATTTCCAAGCCTCAGCATTAGGTGGATGCCCGATCACTGATTCATCTTGACGAACTCCATCCGCATGCCAAGTCATATATTGTGCAGTGTTTTTGGACATAAATAGATGTTGGAGTCTTAGCATAATGGGAAAATATCGCAACACTAAGTGCGGCACATCCTTCTCATTTGATGAACATCTCGCCTTTGGTTTGAATCGTGGGTGTCCACATACTAAGCAAACTGAGTAGAGTCTCTTGTCACGGTATTCTTTGTAATACAACATGCACTGATTAAGACATGCATCTATCTTCGCATATCCTAATCCCAACTCACGAACCATTCTCTTCGATCTATAGAAGTTTTCGGGTAACATTTTAGGCTCTAGAAGCATGCTCTTAATTATCACAATCATTCTATCATAACAACTCTCACTCATGTTAAACTCTGACTTCAAGTTCAAAAGTTGAGTTACAGTTGACAATTTCAAGTGCTTATGGCAACCATCCCATAAAGGTTCGTCAGCGTCTCTTAACAAGTCATAAAACTTCGCAGCTGACAGATTTGGATCCTCTTCTAAATCTTGAGCTTCTGCATTTAATCTATCACCTGCGGCATCTATAACCATATCCACATATGGATTCCCAGGCTCCACTTCATCATCATGGACAATAGATGTTGAGTCACTATCCCCCCATCTGTCCTCACTATAAATGGTCTAATTTACATAACCATCCACAAATTCGTACTTATACAGATATTATTCTACCCCAAATACCTCCCTCCAAGCATGATTCTTACATCTAGCACATGGATAAAGGATGCGATTTAATGCATCGGTAACTGTCGGGTCTCCTTTAGCAACCCTAATGAAATCATCAACTCCATCCTTGAATTCTTCTCTTATATAGCCAGTAGGATCAGTTCTTCATAACATCCAACTTTGATCGGGTCTCTTGATTGCTGAAATTGGTTTAGCACATTAATACAAATCCTTATATCTCCATCTCCTTCTTAACATGGTATGGCCCTATCCCATTCAATAAGAAACTTTTTCAACACTTGGTTAATAGTTATTCTTGAAATCTCATATTTTATACTTGACAAAATTCAGGCAGCATTTTCCATTGGTCTCCAAGTGCATGACTATAACGCAGTGAGATCTACCGTGTTTAAGTATACACCTAGAGAACAAAAGGAAATGTAGCAGACCAAAATTTCAACAAGTATAAGATATGATATTTAAAGAATAATTATTAACCAAGTGAAGGAAAAATTCCTTACCAAATTATCCCACTTAGATAATTCAAGATTTAATACAATGAGCAGTACCAACAATAGGTATGTGTGCGCATTAATATTGAATCTCAAATGGGAAACTATTGAATCTCAGACGGGAAACTAAGGTTTTGCTCAAATCTTCACTCGAATAAGAAAATAAAACTTTAAGCATATGTTAAAGCACAATCAAAAGTTAAATCAAACTAATATTCTTAACACATAATTCGTTAGAAATTCATAAAATTTTATTTTCAACATCCAAGATTTGATATCATATTTAAATAGTCCTAAATGTACCCCATAGGAGAGAAAAGCATAAAGAAAATCTCAGTTTTCACTGGCCACAATGATTGCTGCTATGCTGCCTGACATAGACAATATTGATGAATATATTAGGAACACTACTGCTAGAGCTTTCAGTGTTGTTGCCTCTGCTCTTGGTATACCTGTTGAGGGTGTGGAAACTGATTATATTAGAAATGATATTGTCCCTGACTTTTGAATAAGAACGTCTGGGTTAGGGATTTCTATTCTTTTTTCCTCTTTGTTCTTTTGAATGGAGGTTAGGGATTTGGAATAGAAAATGGGATTTGGAGAGCCAAATCCTAGCTTTTAACTTGATTCTTGCTTCCAAGAATTGAGTTAGGAATTCATTAGTTTAGTAAGTATTAGATAGCCATTTATGGCTCAAACCAACCATTTTGGTTCATGGTAGACAATCTTGGCAATGGGTTAGAGAAAGATGAGAATTAGGGTGTGATTAATTGACTTTAATCATAATCTAAATTTAATGGATTAGATACTAGTTAGTTGATAGGTTGGAGGCCTTAGAATCCATAATTTCTTTTTTAATGGTTAGTTGGAAAAAAGTAGGGTTTTAGTTTGAAGTTTGAGTTTAAATCCATAATTGATGAGTTGAACTAGTGTTTAATGATCCTAACATGATTAGAGACCATGGTTAGGGTTGGAAAACACTTAGAATTCATGATTTGAGGATTAGAACTTGGTTAGAAACCAAGATTTCCCTTTACCCGAATTTGCAGAATCAGGGTGGCATCCGAGCAGTCTGTGATGTTTATTGCATAACTTGAGCTACAGACATTGGAATGAGATGATTTTTATGTTATTTTAAAGCTAAGACATAGGGCTACATGTGGTAAAAATTTCATATTTTTCCACCAAGTCACTTAGCACCAGTTTTTGTTTGAATCAGAGTTGGATTCTGCAGAAAATGCATTCTGGCAGCCAGTAAACCAGATTGCATAACTTCCTGCTCCGATGTCTGTTTTGTGTGAAACTAATGGCATTTTGAATCTAACATGTAAGGCTTCTTTGTTGGAAAATTTCATAATTTTCCTATGTGTAGTTTGTTCCTTGTTATAGTTTTAAGTCAGGGCAGAAACGGGTGAACCAGTGAATTCCCTATTTTTGCTTCTGTAAAATGTCATATAACTTTAGATACGCTTAGCCAAATGAGGTGAGGTTTATGACATTGGAAAGATATGAGAGAGAGCTATCTTCCCATAAAATTTTAGAATTTTATGAGTTAGGATGCACATTTGGTGCAATCTTGAAAATCAGCCTTTTTAGGCAAGATTTGGAGGACTTTTGAACAAGAACGTCTAGGTTAGGAGGATGGCTTTGGATCGAAGAAACTATAAGCAACGTACTCATTTCCTACTATAGAGATAGCAAACAAAGTTGGCATTGCCAATATTGTCGGGAGAATTGTTAACGATCTTAAAGATGAGAGTGAACCTTACAAGCGAATGGTTATGGAAACTATTGAGAACGTGATCACTAACTTGGGAGCATCTCATATAGATGCCTGCATTTATTCATTAGTGGTGATCTATCTAAAAGAAAAAAAAGGATTTGGAGGAGAATGAAGAAACTGGATTTAAATTTTCAAACTTGATAAATTAAACAATAGTTACACGAAACTGAGAAGCAAAGGTCTTCTAAGTTTTAACTTTTAACCCAAAATCAAGGATGGCTTTTAACCCGAAAGCGAGGAAGGTTTGGAGAGAACATGTCAAGCAAAGAGAGAGAGAAGTAGCAGAATAGATTTGAATGCACTCTCAAGGAACAGGTCTCTCATTTAAGATACAGGGGGTGATTATTACAACCAGCTTCAATCCATGAGCATCATGCAAGGTTCAAATTGTGGATTGCTAGTCTCCTTTAGTTCTCAGAATACAAAGTTTCACAGGTTAAACCAGTTAATTGTAGTTCTTTTCCATCCCACAAACCTTCTTTTATTCTTTAGTTTATTACATGTCCAAATTTATATCTAAAGAAAAGAACACAAAATTGAGCATAATATGTAGTCCATTGATTCCAATCACAGTATGCATATCCAGTCCATTGATCCCATCCGTATCTTATTAATTTACATCTTTATGTCTTTTTTTTTACCTTACAGCCTCAAAATTTTATGAAAACAACAATTGAAGAAAAAGAGACGAATCTTATGAGAGCATATTCATTATTTGTTTAGTTTCACCCACTACCAATCAACAAATTTGTGCTAAATGTTTTTATGTTTCTTTATGCTAAGTAACTGAAAAAACTATATAGTTTTATAAATTATAATTTCCCTAAATGTTTATTTTTGCTCATAATATCACCTTAAATAGGGAGACAAGAATCATCATGGGCTCAGTCTGGAGGCTTAAGAAATCCAGATGTTAGCACACCAGAGGTACCGTACTACTGGGTTTAGAGTATGAGTGTGTGTGTGTGTGTGTGTGTGTGTGTAGTATCTTTCATAATTACTTTGATTCACTTAACTTTTGCCTGAATTAGGTGCCAAGACATTGGTCCATGTAGAGGAGAGTGGATAGCTTAGATTCAAATAACATTAGCCACATGTTCACAATCACATACCCAGTTACAGGAATGATAATCATTAAGCAATTTCCACACAAAGCAATATAGAAATACTGAGTATGAAGAATGAAGATAATTACTGTACGTATGTAAATAGGAAGCAAATGAAGCAATATGAAAAATAAAATAAAATATTGTCACCTTGCAAATTGCAGTAAGTGATGGAACTCTGTAACTATAATCTCAGTTCTTAGATTGTTCCTTCAATGGCCTACAAAATCAAAATCAACTCATTTACAAGTCGTAAAACAAAATCAACATCAACTCAACTCAACTCAGCTGGGGCTTACCCGTGGACTTAGAGCAGAGGCAGAGGCTGAGTAGTTCTCAGATAGTTCCCTCAATGGTCTACAAAATCAAAATCAATTCATTTACAAGTTGTAAAACAAAATCAACATCAACTCAACTCAACTTCTTTGGGGCTTACCTGTGGACTTGGAGTAGAGGCAGAGGATGAGCAGTGTCGCACCTGCGAGCTTATGTTGCTAGAGGCAGAGAATAGAGGCTGCAGTATTTGAGTGAGAGAGAATGAGAATGAGAGTGAGAGCACAAGAGAGAAAGGGTGAGGGTGAGGGTGAGAGGGAGAGGGAGTCGGAGAACACAAGAGAAAGAGCATGAGAGTGAGAGGGAGAGCGGCTGTGAGTGATTTACAATTCAATAATTAGGTTAAAATTAGGTTCTGCGAGGGATTGGTGACGAAAATTTTCCTCGCTAAAATTTTATCATCTAGCGAGGGAAAAAATACCTCGCAATTCCCTCGCTAAATTGACTAAGTTTAAATTATGCTCTGAGCGAGAGAAATTATTCCTCGTAATTCCCTCGCTAATTTTAGTGTGGGAAATTATCCCTCGCAATTCCTTCGGTAATATTAGAGAAGGAAAACTTACCTCGCAATTCCCACGCTAATTTTAGCGTGGGAATTTATCCCTCGCAATTCCCTCGCTATTCTTTCACTATTTTCCCTCACTATTTTTTTTTAAATTTAGCGAGGGCTCATACTTCCCTCACTTATCCTTCGCAATTCCCTAATTAGTGAAGGAATTGCGAGGGAAATTTTCCCTTGCAAAATTCCCTCACTAAATTGTAAAATTCTTGTAGTGTTATTCGAATAGATCATCAGCTATTCGAATAAACCCTAGCTGGAATCCCATGACTTTTGAGTTTCCACGAAGGGTTATTCGAATAACCTCCTTGGTTATTCGAATAATTTTGGGCCTCCTATTTAAAGGCCACATCGCGTGTTCAAGCTGTTTCATTCTCCCTTTCTCTCTGTTTCTTCTCTTTCCTCATTTCTCCCTTGCCCACGCCGCCACCATCTCTTTGCTCACCTCCACCATTTTTGTCTCTCTCTCTCTCTTTCTCTTCCAAACCTCTGATCACCATGGCCTCCTTTTCCTCTCGTGGAAAGTGTCCTCGCATGAAGAATGCCCCCTGCAACAATTCACTCGACTTGCTAAGGCTCTCCACCAACGAAGAACACCGTGGCCGCTTCATCACACACTTTTGGGAGTAAAATCTTGTCTAGCCCAAATACCTTCAGCTCTCTTTTTTCTAGTAGAATAGAGGCTACGATTTTCTGACCCTGCTACAAAATCAGGGAGTTCTGCAGCTCTATTCTCACCAGGCTGTCCTCTACCCTGCTCTGGTCAAGATGTTCTACTACAATCTGGAGATTGTTGGCTAGGACCTTCTCTCTAAAGTCTGCGATCAGAACATCATCATCACTCTGCAGGACTGGGAGACAATGTTTGGGTTACAGTTCGCTGGCACACCCATTGAAGAAGATGACAACCCTCTTATTCAGGAGTTCAACAGGAATTGGACAATTGAAGACCTGTTGAAGCCTGGGCTAGCTTTGCCTAACAAGGGCCTCAAAGGAGGCATGCTGAAGAGCCAAGATAGGCTCCTGCATTATGCTTTTGCATATATCCTGGCGTCACGTGGTGGGAATTATGCCTATCTTGGTGAAGATGACATCTTCATGCTCTGGATCCTAAAGAGTGGTCATAAAATCAACTAACCTGTGTTCATCATGAAGCATATGATGAAGACCAAGGGCAAGGAAAAATCCGAATTGCCTTATGGCATTCTCATCACTACCTTGCTTAGCAAGTATCCTCAGGTGTTAGAGACTGAGCACGTCATCGCTTCAACTCATCACAATGTCTTCGGAGCCCACACTTTGTGCAAAATGAAGATGAGCAGGACTGATGAAGGCTGGGCGTACCCAGATGAGGTTGCTGATGATGAGTTTGACCCAAAGGACCTTGCTGCCCTTGCTGATGCACCTGCTGTTGCCCTGCTCCAGTCACTTTGGAGCAGATCATAGCTACCTTGCGTGATAACCGTGCTTATATGGAATACACCTTCTCTATTCTTTTTGACAGAATAGAAGGTGTTGAACGTGAGGTTGCTGCTTTTCGAGCTGCATCACCTGCTCCTGCACCTGACTCTCCACCCCCGCCACAGGATGCTTATTTCTAAGGGTTTTAGATCTTAGGATCTTTATTTTTGCTCTATTTTATTTATTTGCCATTGTATATGCATCACCTTCGATCAATTAATAAATGATGTTTTTATGGCCTATCAAAATGTGATTTATAATTCTTCATTTGATTTATTCCCTGTATTTATATTTGGATATTTATCTATGGGATTTACCCCTCTTTTTTGCTCATGACAAAAGGGGTAGAAAAATTAGAATTTATTTGAGAAAAGACAAGTAAAATTAACAAGAGAAATTGGATTCCAAAAGTAAGGGGAAGCTGCACACATATCTTATATATGTTACCTTTTATAAGTAAAGAGGGGGAGTAAGCTTTTAATACCTCTTTGTGAATTCCAATTATATGCACTAATTCTTTTCTCAATGTAGTTTGTCATCATCAAAAAAGGGGGAGAATGTGATTGAACATATGTCTTTGAAGAATGGTTTTGATGATAACAAACATGAAGATAAAAATGAAGATGATGGGAAGACCAAGTCCAAGATCCTTTAAGAATAGCTTTAGGACTTAGAGTCTTTTTGGACGGAGCTCTCTTTAATATTTAACTGTTTTGAAAGATAAGACAAAAATATCTAATTAGCTTTAAAAAGGAATTGAAGTGATTTTGAAATGAATCTGGAATTGTGTTAAAATTATTTTTTAATAGTATTATTCAAATAATGTTCTTTCTATTCGAATAAATCCATCCAACAATTTTTGTTTTTTAAACTGTTATTCGAATAGCACATTAGCTATTCGAATAAAATGCTTTTTCAGAACTATTTTCACAAATGAGTTATTCAAATAACTCAGTAGTTATTCGAGTAAACCTATTTTCTCATAACATTATTTTTAACAGTATTATTCGAATAACATATAGGTTATTCGAATAACCCATATCAGACTAGTTTTCATGAAGCTTTTATAAAACGTGTTATTTGAATAACACGGAGGTTATTCGAATAAACACAGATTCTGATATGGAAATAAACGGCCATATTTGTCTCATTTACGAGCTTTTAATACACCAAACTACTATTTTCTTGAATTGCTCGATAAATAAAGACCTTGGGTGTTCTCTGAAATTTGCCTAACATTCTGAATCATTTTCTACTTGCACTAACTCGTGAATTATATTTTCTACGCTCCTTTTTTATCAAAACTTTGAGATATTCTGTGTAAGCTCCTTTAGCACTTCAATTTGTATTATTCACTCTTAAGGAGAGTTTCTATTCATCTATATTTTCTACTCTTTTGTAACGAGGGTGAAGTATCCCTCAAAGGTTTATATAAGGGTGAGGTATCCCTGCAGCTTAAGACTTTAGCACAAGGGTAGAGTTTCCCTATGTGTGAAAAGTGCTCTATTTTGTAACGGTAGCAAGCACCTATTGAAGCTTGTATACATAGTAAAAAATATCAGATAGTTTTTTGAGGACTAAACGTAGACCACAAGTGGATTAGTGGTCGAATCAGGATAAATATTTTGCCTGCTCTTCTTCTCTTTATCTCTTTATTTAACGTAATTTAATTTTATTGCATATTTATTTATTTGCTATTCTTAAAGCTCTTCTTCTTCATCTTGCAATTTCTCTTTTTATTTAATAGCTTCTATGCTTGTGTTTATTTTAAAAGTATTTGCGAAAAGTTTTTCAACTCAATTCACCCCCCTCTTGAGTACTAGAAGCCACTTGGTAACAAGAAGGACTCTTATTAGCCAAATCCTGTAGTGACTTGTCTTGAATGCACTTGACAGGGGCACAAAGATCTAATGTCAGTGCAGATTTATCAAAAGCATTAATAGTCACCTGATCACTATCCACCCTCAATATAAGCTTTCTTCTAGGTACATCAATCAACACTCTTGAAGTAGCCAAGAATGGTCTTCTAAGAATCAAAGGAATATCAGCATCCTCATCCATATCCAAAATCTCAAAATTAACTGGGAAAATAAATTTGTCAACCTTCACTAGCAAATCTTCCACTATACCATATGGATGTTTAATTGACCGATAAGCTAGTTGAAGGGACATTGTAGTTGGCTTCACTTTATCAACCCCAAGATTGCGGAGAATTGACAATGGCATTAAATTGATGCTAGCTCCTAAATCATATACTTTCTCAATAGTCAACTCACCAATAGTGCACGAAATGGTAAAACTACCTGGATCTTTCAATTTTGGTTATAGTTTTCTCTGAATTATAGCACTGCACTCCTCAGTAAGTGACACAGTCTCATTTTCCTTGAGTTTCCTCTTCTTCAAGAGCAAATCTTTCATGAACCTTGCATAAGAGAGCATCTGCTCAAGTGCCTCAGTAAAAGGAATGTTTATCTGCAGCTTTTTGAAAACTTCTAAGAACTTGGAGAATTGTTTTTCTTGAATCTCCTTCCTAAACCATTGAGGGTATGGAAGTTTACCATAGAGTGAAGGATTAACTATTTTCTTTAGTTCCAAGTCTTTCTTTTTTCTCTGCACTCTCGATTGTTCTTCTATAGCTTCAACCTTTTTACTATTATCTTGAGACAAAACCTCTTCAATCGGAACCTCAGTATATTCACTCTGATTTTCTGTAGAACCAAATGCTTCATTCTTGTCTTCCAAAGTCTTGCCACTTCTCAAAGTGATTGCATGACATTGCTCCTTTGGATTTACTACAGTATCACTTAGCAAAATACTTGGAAGTCTTTCTTAAAGCTGCTTTGCCATTTGCCCTATTTGATTCTTAAGACTTCTAATAGTAGCCTCATGATTCTTAAAATTAGTTCTTGATTCCTCCATAAAAGCTGAAGTCTGTTGCACAAAAACAGAGGTCTGCAGAGAAAGTTTCTCCATTGCAATCTCAAGAGGAGACTTCTTCTCTAGTTGAGGATTCAATGACACCATTTGATTGCTCCAAGAAAAATTGGGATGATTCTTCCAGTCTGGATTGGAAGTACTAGAATAAGGATTAACTTGTAGCCTTGAAGGGTTTCCCATATAGTTCACCTGCTCTGGAATGTTGACACCTGAATTCCCTACTTCACATTGACCATTGACAAAGTTGCCTCCGCAAAAATCACAAGTCAGACCTTGATGATTAACTACATTTTCCTGTAAATTACCAACTTGCTTAGTAAGGTTAACAATGTGCTGCATCATAGTCTGATTCTATGCAAGTATAGTACCAACAACACCAAGCTCCAACATTCCCTGTTTAACTGTAACTCTTCTTTTAGGAACCTGATACTCATTAGTGGCCATTATCTCAAATAATTCTTGAGCCTCTTCAGGAGTTTGTGTTTAAAGATCCACCTGCAGATGCATCCACCATTAGTCTTGTGGAATGATTCAAACTACTATAAAAAATTTGCACCTGCTGCCAAACCTCAAATGCATGGTGAGGACATCTCCTTAATAGCTCCTTGAATCTCTCCCAAGATTCATATAATGACTCCCCTTGATTTTGAGTGAAACAAGTTATTTCACCCCTCATCTTCACAAACATTGATGGAGAAAAATATTGAGTCAAAAATTTGCTAACCAGGTCCTCCTAAGTAGAAATGCTCCCTTGTGATTGGGCTTGTAGCCAGCTCATTGCTTTGTCTTTGAGAGAAAATAAGAACAGTCGTAATCTAATGGCATCATCAGTAATACCATTATACTTAATAGTATCGCAGAGTTGCAAGAAATTTGTAATGTGTAAATTTAGATCTTCTACTTGACTTCTCCTAAACTGATTCTGCTGCACCAGTTGTACAAGTGCTGGTTTAATCTCAAAGTTATTGGCCTGAATAGTAGGGCGCACAATACTAGTAGAAATATTTTCAGTAATGGAGTAGTATAGTCAGCCAATGTGCATCTTTGCTCTGCAGTTATAACTATTTATGTCATCTTTTCTTCTACTTCTTCAAGTTTCTTCCTTTTCCTAGCTGCTTTTCTGTTTGCTCTAACTATTCTCTCTATCTCTGGATCAAAAAGTAATTTTTCTGACTCCAAAAACCTTACATAAATAAACAAACAAGCAAACCAAAGTGAAGTAAAAAATTAAAAAAAATAAATAAATGACTAATAAAAATAAACAAAGAAAAATAAAAAGAAAAAGAAAATTAAATGAAAAAAATGAAATTAAATAAGAAAAAAATTATGTATAAATAAAAGAAAATTAAAATTAAAATTAAAATTAAACAATTAAAAATAAAATTAAAAAAAGAAAAAATGATTAAATTAGTGTCTTTTCAACTACTATTTAATATTAATAATAATAATCCTCGACAATGGCGCCAATAACTTGTTGCGAATATTAGCAAGTGTACCAAATCGACAAAAGTAATAAAGAGTGAGTAAAGTATCATTCCCACAAGGATTATGTTATCAATTACTAAGTTTATTAAATCAACATTATTCAAGCTATCGAAAAGAGAGTTATTGCAAATTCAATTAAAAAAATATAAAATCAGCAAACAATAAATCAAAGGGATAAAAAATAATGATGTTAAAGAATTAGGGTTCGGATTTTACTTGAACTCTTTAGATGCACATTCAAAAATTAGTTTAACTATGTTCTATTTCAATTATTTATGATCAATTTTCAAAATTAATTAATATCCAATCCCTTTGTATATTAATCCTCTTATACGCTGATTGGAATTAACTGATCCCTTAGTCTAACCCCAATTAGAAGGCATTATCAAGAACGGGGGAATTAAAAGAAAGACTACATAACCCACAACGTCTATTCCTAGCGATTGTAGAAATTATGGTGTTTATCACAAGTTCTAAGTTCATGAAAATTTTTTCAAATCATACATCAACCCAAAAAATCATTCCCAAATTGATTAAGTTTAGAAAAATATTAAGAATAGAGATAAATACGTAAATCATGAAATAGAAACATAAATTAAACCCATAAAAGAAGTTATATCATCCAAGAACAAGATCCATTATCCCCCTAACAAAGGGAAAATTAGTTACACATGGAAAAAGAAGAACACAAAGGGAAGAATATGACAAACTCCATTATGGAAAGGTCGAAATATTGAATAAAATTCTTAATCTTCAAGCCTAATTACGCCCACACCACATTAGGGTTTGTGCCTCTTGACGGCTGCTGCGTTCTGTCCAAGTGTCTAAGAGTGTGTCAAAAGTGTGTTGTGTTTGACAAAACTTTCTTATTTAAAAGAAATTCACGCTGCAGTTTACGCGTTCAGCGCTCAAGCGCTAAGCTTCCAACGCTTAAGCACTGCCCACTAATTAGGAAACCCATCTGCGCGCCTTGCGCGCTCAAGTGGTGATGGGCGTTGGGCTTCTGAATTAATTTTCTTATTTTTTTTTTGCTCCTCAAATGCTCATTCTTTTTCATATGCAATTACCTACAAAAAATACATAAAAACAAGTAATAAGTACACAATTAAAATAATAAAAACATAAAAAGACTTGAGAACAAAACTAAATTAAAAAAATTAAAAGATGATGAAAATCCAAGATTTTGAACCTTAAAAATATAAATTTTTAAAGGTTCATCAACTCACCTCCACTATCCAACAATCATGCTGAGGAATTACTTACCTCATCACAAAGAGAAATTACTTACCTCACTGTACAGTTAATTTAAAGAGGATATTACTCACCTCCTTAATCAACAACATAAAAAAGATATTACTCACCTTAATATGTTCCATATACATCTCATGCAACACAATTACCAATTGCCTACAATAATTAGTATCACAATTGATTTACATGTATCTCAAAAGGTTTACCCTAACCTAGTGAAAAGGAAATAACTAGAGAACTTACACTCTTAGCTCAACTCTAACCCATAAAGGAACCAACATAGGTCTCTAATCAATCGCGAAGCTTAACCTGGACAAACAAGGAAACATGCTTTAACTATGCATTCCAAACTCAACTTTAACTCTAAATGAGTAATCTTTGCATATAAGTAGGCATACCATATCACTAAGGAAGCCTAAGATGTCCCAACACATCGTCCATTAACACATCACCACACTTTGGGTGTCTTGAGTCCTCTAGCTCTGTCCTAAGTGTAACACCATTTAAACATGAATTGTATCCTATTAGATCACTTCATGCTAAAGCATCAAAGGTTTCCTAACAAAAACATACAAGAAAAGCCATTTTTGGACATTGTTGGGAGAGGGTTGCGGCTCACCCTTCTTTGGTGCTACAGCACCTCTCTCTCAGTGCTAAGAAAATTGAATCAGAGACATGAGTGCTACGGCTTCACTCTAAGAAGTGTCGCAGCACCTGCTGGAAAACTATGAATGTCTGCAAAATTATGCAGGCATTTTTCCATTAGTCATGTTCTTGAATTTTGGCCATTTCAATCTAATCTCTGGGTGATTTCAAGTCCCAAACAAGTTTACAAACATGAAGGAAACATAAAACACTAAATGATTTCATTAATAATGGATCAAAACACTAAATCCCTCATCCAAACCCCTAAAATCAACACTTTGAGCTTTAATGGTCCAAATGACGAATTTCCAGTTTCTAATCTAAAGTCTTAGCATGAACAAGTCATAAATATCATTTAAAACTTATCCAAGCAAGAAAATCACTTAAAACACCTCGAGATCTGATTTTGGCATATTAACCCTCAAATAAGCTCAACATGAAAAATGAGGAAGATGAAGTTTTAAGCTCAAGAACCCCTACCTCAAGGTCTTGAAGATGAAGATGAAGTCAAGCCTCCACTTGAATCCTCTTTCTCTTTCCTCTTTCTCTTCTCCTTCGGGTTTCCCCTTTCTCTCTTTTCTCTTTTCTTTTCTTTCTCTGTTTCCTCTCTCAGCCGTGAGATATGAGGAAAAAAAATCCAAATTGGCTTCTTATAGCCAAGCACTAAAACTCCCGATCTGGTAAGAACACTTAGATTTCACTAAATCAAGTTTTATAGCTTCTAACAAATTCAAAATAAATCTTAAGATTCATTAAAAATCTTGTTTCATCATTTCTCTATTTTTTCATATTAGCTACTAGTCAAACCGGTATTAAAACACATAATCAGTATGCTTAAAAATGTCAAATTAACTTTGATTATCATCATACTTTAACTATGACACAGTTCACATATTTGTGACTTAGAAACAAACTTTTCACATTTATTTTCATTAACTGAGCAGTTTAAACCACTTCTAGAGCAAATAACAACTATATTTCACACATAGTATTATAGCAAAGTGCCTAAACATACTCAAACAGTCACAAAACTACACAAACATGTTAAGTATGCTTTGAGCTACCTCCTTAATCATATACAAGCCTAACATGTTTTTCCAGGGTGTTACAGCATGTATCCTTTGTATCTTATATTGTATTAAGATTTGGTATTCTTATTTGCACAAGATAATTTTTATTGAGACTATTTGAATAAATAAAATCTGATTATGTGATTTATGTAGACACTTGTTTTGTTAATATTTTATGTTGCATAGATCGACAATATACATATTGTTATTAGTATATTGACCTTATTTTATTTCTTTTTGATAATTTTTTATCCTAGTATGAGCTAATTCTTTGAATATCAATGTAAATGTTTGTCACCAAAGTGACTCTCTTACAAAGATTGTAAGAAAACTTTGTTATCATTATGTATGATTTTTTTTCTTTGGCTTATTGCATACAATCGCTACTCCAAAGGGGGTTATCGTGTGTCGTAATTAGAGGAATTTTATGAAGTGGATATAAAGACATAACAATTTTGGAGGTCTATCACCCCAAAGGGGATATGCTTTTGTTTCTCCATCGTGTTCTTTGTGTTAACTACAATGACCTAAGGAATTTGTCTACTCAAAGTTATCAATTTCTAAGTTTTGTTGTAGTATAATATGTTAACTTCATAGTTGGAGCATTTTTGCCCTGCCAAAAAGAGAGTATAAAATGATATGATAATATTATCATGTAGCTCATGTTGTTAAGGAGTTGTTTTTCTAATGTACTCATTTGTTTGCGTATTAGTTTTACGTTATTTAAAAAATACTTTTCAAATGAGTTTATTAACTTATTTTGAATTTTTTCATATTTGATGTATATGATCACTATAATTGTTTTTGGACTCAATTAAATGCATATTGATATTGCTTCTAATGGCGAGTAAGAATTGATGTGTGGCCAAAATAAAATAATGTTCTTTTTTATTTGGTGTGAAACAATTTTATATAACTTGTGGCTTACTCCCAATATTGATATTGTAACATTTTGTCATTATTTGATTTTTTATTTTATTTTATTTTTTCTCAATGGGGTAGAAAGGTTAAAGATAATTTTTTAAAAACAGAGTTTAAATGTACCAACAAATTTTTGTTTTTCCCTTCCTACATTGGAACGTATACATAGCAATTTATTGCTAGTAATATTTTGGTTTCATAATTTATGATAAGATATAATATCTAATCCTTTTTATAATTGAATTACCATATCAATAAATTAATTATTTTATTTTATGGTAATAAAATCGGAGCATTAACAATTTCATTTGAATGTTTGTTTCACATTTTTAAGGAAAGTGAACAAATATAGATTTACTCTATGTTGGCTTAATTATTATACTTATGTTAATGCTTCTAAATTAAATGGTGCATGAGCTTTTACTGAAATAAATGATTCTGCTATATATTTTATTCCACTTGTTATCCCTTTTGTTAAGGAGTTTCGTTTAATTTTGATAGTGTGAATTTATCTCTAACACTTAAATGTTTAAAAAGCACAATTTTATGCAAATTAATTCTATTTCATAGAATTTCATGCGAAGCAGTGATATACTTATGTTAGTTAAGTTATATATTTGAATGTTGATATATTATACTTGGAAGT
Organism: Ormosia semicastrata; assembly: GCA_029884595.1. Lineage (NCBI taxonomy): Eukaryota > Viridiplantae > Streptophyta > Magnoliopsida > Fabales > Fabaceae > Ormosia > Ormosia semicastrata. Next base: position 49,350,113 of record JAQQTO010000056.1, on the reverse strand, counting down.
TAAGAAGCATCTACTCTGATTTGTATAGTTGAAAACTTAGTGTAAAACATGTCATGTTGTTTTCTTTTCAGTTAGAGCATATTATCTAAAATAAGTATAGTATAAATGTTGACATCGGTGGGAGAGTTTTGACGTTTGTCATTATTGGTGTCAAGCATGGTAGTGAAATCATTTATTATATGAATTTAAATATCTCTATTTAAAAGTTTAGTTTAGAAAGACTATAAAATTTTGGGTAATGGATCTCATGTGAATTCTTTGAATGCATCAAAGAAAATTTGGAGTATATATGTTTATATTATGTTTCATATGTTTAAGATATAATGGTATGCATATAACCATATGAAGGACAACTCTTTTTTTTTAGACTTATTACCTTGGAAAGGATTTGATGAACCCATGTGAAATGTAATTTCTATTTGCTTGATAAATAAATAGATAAAAGAATAGTAGCTGCTATGGTGTTGCATATTTATTGGATAATTGTTTTTCAAAGGAATAATATTAATGTATATGCTTGTAGAAATAATTAGTTACAACATTATCATTGATATATTTTGAGAATGATTCTTGTAAGATTCTTTTTGAATAAATTGAATGATGTTGAAACCTCCTAAATATGAATTTATTAAAGGATTGAGTTGCTCTCACAGCACAAGCAATTGTTATTATTTATGTTTGGTATAGCTACACAACTTCTGTACAATTATGGCCAATTCTAATATACACCCTCCTTTGGAGGGTGTGTCATACACCTCATAATCTAAGTCATTGATTTATTCATAAAATAAATCAATGGCTTAGATCAATTACAGGAAACTTGTTAAGCTCTTCCTTTTTTTTTTTTTTCAGTTTTTTTTTTGTGTTATATTTCTTTTTACATACTACTACTACTATTTTGGCATCAACATTGGATGTTGTATTACTACCTACACACCTCTAATTTTTTTTAAATTGTATAACTCATAAATATTATCGTTAAATTTTATAATTTTTTTCAAAAAAACGAAATTTTAGGAAACTGATCACCTCTAGTTTTTTAAAGTTGTATAACTGTATAAATATTATCGCTTATAATTTATAAGATTTTTCAACAATAATAGTTTTAGAAAAAAAATTCAAGATGCACTAAGTTATTTATGAAAAAATATAAACATTGATTGATATAATTTTAAATAAATATTATTTAAAATTGAAAATACAATTAATTTTAAAATATGTAAAGAATGTTTTTTTAGCTTAAACAATACCCTTAATTGTGTGAATAATGTTTTTTATGAAAATTCTCCGATTAAAATCTGCGTGAACTAACATATCTAAAAAAATAACTCCCAAAAAAAAAATCTATTGATTCAAAAGTCATGGGTGTATGGTACACCCAAACTTACCAGGGTGTATCATAGCAATGGCCTACAATTATAATGTTTCTAAAGGCATTTACGTGTAATTTTATTTAGGATAAGTAAAGAACTTCTATGATTGGTTGTTCATGTACACTTGTTTGAAGTATTGTGATCTCACAAATGTGATATGAATGTGTTCAAAATATTTGTTGCCTTTCTAAAATAAATAATAAATCCAAATCTCTTTGCTAATTGTTTTTCTCAAAGCATATTGGACATATGTGCAATTTGTTGCATGTTATGTTATTACATACTACTCAAAGTGTTTGTTTAAGAAACTTCTGACATGCACATGGCTTTGCATTGAGAATTTTATTGCTTGACTATTGAAAATTTATTGTGATAATAATGTTACTTTGTAATGGTCTTGAGCATTTGGAAGTGAATTATTTGATGTCGAATATCTTGTGAAAAACAAAGACATGTTTATTGAACATGTTCATATTAGTTCCATGTTAGATAATACTTTATCCAAAAGTCATAGGCCCATAGCGTTTAAAAGGCATGTTGTAAATATGGGCATTTGAGATCTTTTGATGTGTAAGGTTAGTGAGAGTTTGGATATTAATATCATAATGTCAAAACCCTATCATTGGACACTTTTAGTGTTTAGTTGGTATGTAATGTTTATATTGAGCAATGGATTATACATTAATTTTGATTATTATATCTCTTTATGTATATATCTTTGTGTATATAAATTTCAAAATTTTTTGGAACTCGTTGTTATTAGAACCACCATGCCTATGGTTGACACCATATTGGAGTTTGAGGCATAATTGTATTTTGAAGCTTGGTGTCATTAGGACCACTATGCATGTGGTCGACACTATGTTGGAACTGAGGCATGATGGTTCTTAATGAATTATACAATTTCTCTAGCTTTCCTAAATCATGATTGTAGATAAATCGTACACGCATGTGGATCTTTTTAGATGCCAATGGGTTTCACTTATTTCTTTGAGGCATAGTTATAGAGAAATTGTTTGCATATTATTTATGGTACACATGTGTTATGCACATTATTATTAATATTACAATTGTGTGATGCTATTGTTTGTGTACCTGCATGAATAAACTTGAGTTTTGGTGTTAATACTCAAGTATGTGGATGCTGTCTCATCATAAACACCATACTAGATATGTGTGACAGGTTGTTTTCTCTTGCTTATTTTGTACCCAAAATATATTAAAGAGGAATTGGATTTCTCTTCCTTATATTGTAACTAAGCATGTTGAAGAGAAGTCGGTCCGACACGAAAACAACATATATTTTGGATCAACATTGGATGTTGTATTTCTTGCTACACTACCACATTAAGACTTATGTCAAATAGTGTTAAATTGTGTTTGTGACCATGGAAAGAAATTGTATCGGTAAATGATCAATGATTGTCATGATTTAACACAATTGACATTGTTTGACAGAGTCATATCAGGGGTGTTGTCTATAGATCATATGTCTTATAATCATGGCAACGTACTAAGTTTTTTCTTAATTGCTCAGCCTTAGAGTTATTTTTTAAATAAAATATTTTTAAAATTGAAAATACAATTAATTTTACCTTAGTGGAAGAATGTTAGAATTTTTTTATGTGAGCTACAATTAATTGTTAAATTTTGTTTATGAAAATTAGATTGACAATATGATATGCTATATAAACAAGCATGGTAAGCCCAATATTAATATTGATTCATGTTATGAGTTGTAAACACATATTATTGTGTTAATGTGGTTAGGTGGCAACAATATAGATCTAATTAACCATTAGTCCATTAGAGTTTATTCCTGATAATGTCTCTTGATGTAAGAGTCTGTTGTAGTTATAAACAAGTAATTAAATCTTCTCATTACTACCACAATATGTTATCTGATTTGTTCCATCAAAAACCACCTATTACAAGAGGTAGATAGAAAAAATGATCTAATTATAAAAGTAATCCTTATCAATATCTCAATCAATTATCCATGACTAACTTAGATACATTTATATTTTATGTAAATTATGTTCATGTATTGGATTTATACGAGTGCTTAATTCTTACACTTACCACTAAGAAAAAAGTGGCCTATATGGCTAACATTTATTTCCAACTAATTTGTCGGCGTGCAAAGCTATTTTGCAATTTCTGTACATGCTAGTAATAAAAGACGAAAGGGGCAGTGATGATGATGACAACAAGATACTGATGTTGTTATTGAAATACAAGGTTTTATCTTTCTCTTTATTGAAATAAACAATTTTGTATTCCTTAAAATGTTTTAAAAAAAAAAACTTTACAGCTGAGTTTCCCATATAATTTTGTTACATAAAATTCATTCTTAAATATTTCACCTTTGTTTTTAAACAGACATCGAACTTAACTAATTATTAAGAGGCAACCTCACTTTGTATTGTCTTATGAACGGCACACGAACTGGGGTTTATATCTGGTGACCTCTAAGGACCATCTTGCCTGTAGAATATTATGTAAATAGGTAACTTTTGGAACTAGGAACAATTATAGTGTTGTGGCAGATGAAAAGGAGTAAGGAAAAGAAAAGAATTGAAAAGTATTATTATTTTTTTTAAAAATGGTCTTATATTATTTATTATTCAGCTAAATTGACAAAGGAAAAGAAAAAGGTTGTTGATTTGACAGAATAAGTTAGTGATATTCTTTCCCTCTTTCTTCCTCAGGTTCCGACCACTATGATTGTGAGATTATTACAACACATGCAATCTCAAATTGTTGCTGATTAGTCGAGAAAAAAAAATGTGGATGCTTCCTTTTATTTAGTTTTTGCACATTTAGAAACGGTCGGGTTCCTAAAGTGTACGTTAGTTAGTCTTGATGGAAGCAGTTGGCCAAAGACCGATAATGCTAATAGCCATCTTTTCAGACTTGTTGGAAGCTTCTGGGCATAATCGTGTGATAAAAAAAAGTAAAGTTTTTTTATTTAATGGTTTTGCACAATAAAAAACGGTGGGGTTTTTTATAAGTCGTTAATAAAAATTTTAAAGATAATAATTAAGTTGGCCAAAAAATAAGGCACATATCATATTTTTATTTGGAGATTGAAATGCCAATAGCCATCTTAAAAATTTTACTTAAATTTTCTCTTAATCCTGTTTTGTTTTCTCTTGAAATGAAAGTTCTTTTTCATTTCACTATGAATAAAGTTATTTTTGGTTTAAAAAAACCTATGTTATGCCTAGCGTATGATTTTAAGCCCAATATTTCACTAATTATTTAATATATGGCTGTTCTTATCTCACATTTGTCTTATACAATTTTTGTTTCTCTCCGGTTAAACTTTCCTAATATCAAAAAAAGAAATTGAATGTAGTAGACAAAGGAACAGAAAAAAAAATTTAAAAGTGAATTTATCTTTAAAATAAATAAGTAAAGATGTATTTATAATTAAGAGTAAATACATCATTATTTATTTAATTTAAAGACAAATCCAGCCTTATTCTAAAGAAATATAAGTGATTATTAAGTTCAGTCACATCTCTCTACGAAGTTGTTGCAATTGTCTAAGTTTTATATGTACTTGATTATTAAGAAATTAAAAATCAAATTAGTGACACTAGCTTACCTCATCTTTTAATAGAAAAAAACAACCCACCAATATAGTCTCATTGACTTGAAATTGCTCTTTTTTTTAATTCTCTTTTATTTTACTAACACCTTTCAATTCTCCTTTTTTAATTCTCGAGTATTGGTTATGCTATATATGTCACAAGGTAGTTGGGCCTCTTGCACAATATAAAGTCCCTGCTTTGAGCACATCATCCACTACCACAAAAAAGGACAGAAAGATATATGCCCACGTAGCTTTCATCATATGCAGCACAGTCAAAGTGAACAAAGACAAAAAGGTTAGGAATTTTACCTTCTCACGAACATAGAGGATTTCAAACATAAACATAATGGCTCTTTCCTTTCATTGTTCATGGATTGAATAGTAGCTAGTATATCCGCTATAATAATTGCATTAAATGTATTGAAATACCATGTGGTGGAAAACCAGATGGACCCATTCACCGTTAACTTGAGTTCAAAGATTGTCTAAATCAATTATGACGATAGGGGGTTGCTTCCATTCATTTTTACATATTTTATAGTATCTTTAATTAAATTGTATATCATTTCTTTAAAAAAAGGAGGAAAAATAGTGTAATACGTCAGATGAATATGCTTCTATCAATAATTGAACCCCATTTATTTAAATAGTAACTTCCACTAAACTAGGGGTAGATGGGTTTATCTAAAAACATATATTTTACTTTAGATACCCTTTTGTGACCCACGTGTAGTTTTAGGCATTAAATGTACATTACAAGTACCATTATAATAACATTATAATTATAATCATCCAAAACGAAAAACAACTTTCACTTTGAGTTGTACAAAACAGAGCATGTGGATCTTAAAATGTCTGTACTGTAATATGTACAACACAATTATGTGAAGTGAAGTATTTTTCTCTGTTTCAGCAGAATAATGGTAAGTAGGACATAATTCGGCATCGATATAAGATTTTTTCCGAGTCAAATTTTCGACTTACTCACTTACATGAAATGAATTCAATTTAAAGATGTTAATAACTCAATTAATGAAGTCTTAAGATACAAATACTTGAAATCAAATCTCTCTTTTATTGCACAGTATAGAAAATAAGTTAAAATAAATTTATTTATAAAATTAATAAATATAAATATATTTACTCTTAATTTAATCAAATGCATTACGATGTTATCTTAGTAAATAATTTAAAAATAAATATATTTTTATTTACTCACTATATCAATAAACTTGCTTTAGAAGAGTTTTTAGATAAGTTTAAAAACCTGGTAACTGTATAACCTAAACGGTTGGACACTCAATTTGTGTGATATCCAAATTCTATGTTCTGATGAAGCAGACAAGACAGGAGGGAGAAACTAACTAGTCTACTTTAGGGTGGTAATTTGGTTCACCCACTAAACCTTAAACAAACTTTATGGGAAAAAGGTCTACAAAATCTACTATCCCACTTCATCAAGATAGTTCAGCTAAAGTCTAACCCCAAACCCCTTGTGCAAATAAATTTGTTTGGAGCATTCTGAATCTCTGATCTGCTGGAAATGTGATTTGTGAGTGTGTGACAAAGGGAGAAGGTAGCTCAACAACCTTATCAATATCAACATGCACACAAAAAGAGCCATTCCTGAAAATCTTACGAAATCACATTCACTTAAAAAGACAATTGTCTATAGAAAATAGAGAAGTCAAATCAATAATTTAGCAGCAGTCTCTTTCCACCGTGGTCCAGTCCATTGTTCCCATCCCACATGGGATGGTGTAAATTTCACTTATAATGTGACATTATCACATGAAATACAGCAAAGTAAGTATATTGTATTTAGAGATTTAGGTGTTTAATGCCAAAAATTATATAATTAAATAAAAAAAAAGTACTTGTTATTAGTGTGATCTCTGAACAAAAGCAGACAAGCAGTGCTCCCTATACTTGGACTAACATATTTGATATTACATCAACTTATGTTTCCAAAGACATACTTGTCTCACATACTGTATTTCAGAAACTAAGATACAAAGAAGAAAGTTTACAAAAAGGAAATTAAATACCCTTTTTTTTTCTTCTTAGAACAACATGAACGCAAGCTGATTTTGCAGCCACGCATAATGGAATATAGAAAGCTTAGGGGGAGATGCGCCTAAAATGTTCATAGATGCTTCTTCTTGAGCTTGGAAGGTAAATTATAGATTCAGAAACAGCACTAGTTCTCTTGCAAGAAGCATAAAGGTTAATAAACCCAAAACGATCACTAAGACTCCTTGACACCTTAGCATCATTCCACAAATTTCTACTTGTTTTTTCTTCATGATCATCCTTTGAGCATTTAATCATTGCGGCAAAGAAAGGATCCCTCTGAAAAGTACTTTGTATCGAATTCTTCTTCCGAATCCGGCTTTCTTCATGACTGAGCTTTTTGGAAGATTGAATGGTGGTAGTAGGAGGGGGCAGTGGTAGGAGTTTCAAGGAAGATTCCTGCTTCTTCTTTGGATTCTGGTTCTTGGGAATTCCTGGTGAATGTTCCCAAGAAAATGGAACACCAGAGAATCTATGTGGGGTGGCAGGACTTAGGAGAATGTCATCAGCAAAATAAACTGATTCAAGTGAGGAAGAGGAGAGAGAAAGTGATGAAGAAGAGGAAAATGAAGGAGTTCTGCGAGAAGACAAGTACTTGAAGGTGTCACATTGTTTTGGGACAAGCTTGTGATCATGGTGAATAAGAGTTGCTGAAGAATCCATTGAAGTTTGTGTGAGGAAGTAGAGAAGAGGATCACAGATTTTTGTGCTTGGTCACTTACCTTTATTTTTATTTCTTGGTCTTGTTTTCACAATTTATATAAGCATACAGAGAAAGACAATGTACAAGTCATATTTTATTCTTCTATCTAAGATTTTTATTTTATTTTTAAATTCAAGAAATAAGAAGGAAAAAATAATAATATTATTATTTTTTATTTTTTAGAATATCTCACTCAATAGATCAGACACTTAAACAAAAAAATTTTTAATAATATTATTTTTATACTCAATATCATATATTTAAAGAACTTATATCTTTTTTATTTAGATCATTACATGGATGAAAAATATTATTATTGACTAACAAAAACGACCCCACAACATTCAAGAGGAGGAGGAGAAGAGGGACAAAATGGGAAAATCAATATGATGGAAATCATATATAAGTCATACTATCTTATTATAGAGGTAAGGAGTGGTTAGGAAGGAAATCACATGTGGCTGGCCAAGCACGAGGTGGCTGGCCGAGCATGAGGAATTGAAGATACTAATACTTGATTTAAATCTAATTTTGTCGTTTAGCAAAAGAGAGCTATCTCTATATGGGTTTGAAACAATAGACAATTAAATTCATTGAGAAACGCACATTAAAACATAAAATGCAGCATGCGTTTGAAGTTGGCAAGGTCCAGTAATTTACCTTTCAGAATTTCTCCTTGTGCAATAGGGAAGAGTTAAGTAAATTTCACTCTAAAGTTTGGGACTTCGATGAAGAAATTAACTATCCTTTGAAATAAGTAATCTATTTGGTAAAGTATAATTTTATAGTTTCCGGAATGTGATTTCGCTTAATTACATCTGTTAATCACGTAATTCAAAACAAGATACCTTCTCAATCTATGTTTTTAAAGTACGAAACTAGAGTTGCAATTTTAGAATGTTAAGTGAACAGTTTGTACTTCGTTTACTCTGGTCCCTCAATAAGTTGTGCTTGAAATAATGTTAGTTATGAAAGTAATTCTTTATTCAGCATAACACAACCGATGTTATTAAAATTAGATTGGTTATTAAAATGAAAGTCAAGATTGATTATTAAGTAAAATTATTAAGGACAATAATGTTTTTTTTTAGGTGCAATACAGTAATGTTATTTGAAAACTATTTCCATTACACCATTATTACACATGTTTTTTGAATAATAATAAAAATAAGAAAAATATATATATTCCAACATACACTCTATATTTATTTTTTCAATAAAGAAAAGTATAAGAAAAATGTATCAACCCTTCCGTACACACCACATGAGTAAGACTTAGTTATAAGCATGCTGATTTTAATTAATCTTAAAACATAATATTTATCATAATTATAACTCTAGGTAATAGATAATGTAAAAACAGTACATCGTGATTTTAAATTACAGTCTGCAATTTCAATTATGGACGCATCAATGGATTAGTCACATTTTCTCACAATTATCCACAAATTTATAAATACATTGCAACCACAACTACAATATAAAACTATGTTATACATAAACACATATAAGAATCGTAAGTAACCTAGGATTAGTCTTACACCTTGGTAATACCCAAACAAGGACCAAAAATTAAACACATAAAAATACATTTAGATACAATCATAAACTCATTGTGTTTTTTAGGAGTATTTTTTTTTAATTATTATGCTATGGTTTTTTTTTATCGTTTTAATCTGTAAAATATGTATTAATATAAGGATAAAAAACAATTCTGAACTTCTTTTTCTCTTATAGCACTACCTTTGATTTGAGACCGTAATATTGTAGGCTCGTCATTGTGAGAAATATTTACATAGATATTATTTATATAAATTGTGTAGAATAAATTAATTAATAAGTGACATATTATTATTTTTAATATAAAATAATTGTATTACACAAAAATTTATATAATTATTCAAGTACTAATTAGTTTAATCTATATAACTAAATAAACAAGATCTACCTCAATCTTTCTCCGTGATTGTATATACAAAGTTCTTCTCCCCTTACAAAATAAGAGAAAAAGAAGCACTGATGCTCCAATCATGGGAAACCAAAGCTCACGTGGTGAGGGCACATTTCTTTTGATGTTTTGTATTGAAGTGAAAACCAGGGCCCAAGAGGTTCCCTTACCTCCCTTTCCTCTCAACTCCATTTTTCCAATGTTGCATTTCTTTCATATCCCGTGAATCAATTCCTGTGTTTGTTTCTTGCTGCTTATGAATGATGAATCTACATTAGTCACATTGTCTTTCTTTTTTTCGTCTTTTTGTCATTGAGACTACCATACCATTAACATGGTCCATAATGTGTTGTGAGTTGTGACTGGTGGCACTGAGCAGTCATTATTATGGACCATGGGCTGAAGACTAACCCAAATCTTGAGCCTTGCAGTCTTTAGGCCTTGTAATCTTTGTTAATTGTTACCATATGGGCCAACTCTCAATGTCCGAGCCCATTTTTCAATAGAAGGGTTACATTATATAAGATTTTGGTCTATATAATTTATACTTATTTTAGTTTTGATCTTTATACTTTATATTTTTTAGATATCAATTTTTATATTTTTAATTATTTGATTTTTGGTTCCTTAAAGACTAATCCCTTAATAAATGAAAATTATTGAGACCAATCTTTTATTAAAAATAAGGACCAATATTTTAGTGAGTAAAAATTATAAAACTAAAATCAAAATAAGTAAAAATTATAAAAATTGATACTTTAACGATAAGGACCAAATCCAAATTAATGAAAATATAGTGACCAATATGAAAATAAAAAAATAATAAGTACCAAAACCCAAAAAAAAAAAAACTATTGGAACTAAAATGTTATTTAAACCTATTCTCTATATATTAGTGGTTAAGATTTATATTATAAATTTATATAAATATAATACTTTATTACATTTTTAATGTTATTTATAAAAATATCTTAATATTAATTGGATTAATATTAATTATTTTTTGTAATTAGCTTAATCAAAACACTGGTAAAAAGTGATTGAAATGAAAGCATTATTAATAATTAATGAAAACTATTAATTTTATATAAAAAAACGTTTTGAAATTAAAATTAAATTAAGCCTAAGAAGTTGATTACTTGATTTAGTGGTTAAGGAGATGTGTTCATACCTTAATACCTTGATTACTCAGGTTCGAATCTTCAGCAAACACCTAGAGAATTAATTCTAGTATATGCACCCAACCGATGTGGGGATATACCCTTATTTAAAAAAAAAAAAAAGAGTTAATTGTCATCTTTTATTCCCTCGTACCGCCGGATGAATTTTCCTTAATTAGCATCAGTAAAAAGAGTAGAAGAGATACAATGTTCAGATAATAATTGTCAAGCTTAAAAAATAAAAAAGAAATCGTTCTGCAATGAAAGAGAGAAAAAAAAGTACATAGTTATACAAGAGATTAATACGAAGCATATCTTTTCTCACTAATCCTTTTCCTTTGGTATCAGGTTCACCAAAATGCAGATGTTACTGCGTATGAATAGGAAAATATGATGAGAGGGGTCGATCTAAAAAGTCTAGGTGATTGCACATATATAGGGCTGATGAACCGCAACAGGGTGCAGAAATGTAGTCTTGCTGCTGCAGACTGCATTGTGACTAAGAAGCACCAATAACTGTTCTCTTCTTTACAGCAGGGTAGGGCGAAGGGAGGAAGAAGGGGGGTTGAATGGCACTAAAACTTTTGAGAAGCCATACCTTTACTTGGTACCAACAATCCAGTTCCCAAAGACATTATATCGGTTAAATTCATGAACAAAGGATGGGAATAGCATGCAGGCTTATCAGATCAAGTGCACTTGAAAGAACTGGAAAATGAGATTCAAGTTTCAACCATAAACCATGACAAACCTAACCACTTGAACATCAAAATTCGACTGTAAAGTTCCCAATTTCCAGCCGTTAACACTGATAGAAATGGCATAACTTGCCTAGCTTATGTAATTTTAAGTTAACAGAAACCACATACAAAAGATATTCTCATTGGATCACTTTATGTTGTTAGAAAAATGGGGTCATGCAATACCATTCCTAATTCCAAATAAATGACGAGCACAAAAAACAGTTACTGCCTCAACGGTTTATTGGAGTGTGCATACGCTCAACAATTCTGTTCACAGCATCTCGGGACATCACCAATGTGTCATGCAACAAAATGCTGTAGACATTCAAGCCCTACAAAAACATGTCAAACACATTATGTATAAGCAAAGGAAACTTCTACATTAGCAAGTTTGCACAAATGAAAATCGCCACATAATGATTCAGTTATAGGCTTTAAAAGAACGCTCGTTTTAGGAGAAACTTGGAACTTGTAACAACTAGCATTAGAAGGCTGCCAAGTTACTATTCGACAAGAAAGCTGAAAGCAATCTTTTTTCACATATAATTGACACAGATGCAAATGCTTGTTGTAGAACGAAAAGAGAGAAAAAATGTAATTAGAACTATGCAAACACTATGAAACTATAGGAAAGGATATGTGAGAGTAGATTAAGACGAGATTGGCATATCATATAACCAGTTTAGTTTTATGCTAAAGAAGTCAACCATGGAGACTATATACCAATTGGAGGGTTTGATGGAAAGGTGTACAAAAGGAAACAAAAACACTTGCACATGGTCTTCATCAATGTAGAAGAAGAGTTTGTATCACATACTCGAGGTATAAAGGATAAGTAAGATAGGACACTGACTAGTGTGCAAACTCATGGATGTGACAAAAGATTTCTTATAACTGTATGTTTGCGCTCCAATGATCAACTTTGAGTCTATACCTTTTTAGCTTAGTATTGGATGTACTTATTGGTCACATCCAAGAGCCAATGCCTCAATGCAAGCTTTTGTGGATGATATTATCCTAATTTATGAGTCGAGAGAATGAGAAAATTGTAGACTTGAATTGTGCAAAGAAGCTTTGGAATCAATGGGTTTTCAATTAAGTGGGAGTGAAAAAGAGTATATGATTTGCAAGTTCAGTCGGACATGAGTTAGCAATGTAATGGAGGTGAAAATTGGGGATAACATCTAGTTACACAATTTAACCATCTAAGATCCATCTTGCAAAGTGAAGGGGAAATTGATGGGCTGATGGCAATGTCACACATACAATTCAAGCTGCGAACATGAAATGGAGAGATGCTTCAATCGTAATTTCTGATCACAAATCGCCTTTCAAACTCAAAAAGAAAATTATCTTGTATAAGTTACAAGATCAGCAATGGTCTATGGTTGTGAATGTTGGATAGTGAAGTGCCAACAAGAGCAAAAAGATAAGCATACCAAAGATGAGAATGTTGTGGTGGATGAGTGAACATATAATATTAGGAATGAAAATATCTGGAAGAAAGTTGGAACAGCCCTGCTCTATTAGAAAAGTGGGTCAAATGGAAGATAGTCCGATTAAGAAAACAACTAGGAGAAACCATTAAAAAAGACATTGTTAGAAATGGTTTAACTAAAAATTTGGTTTTTAATGGAGCCAAATGACGTCGATTGATTATTGATCCACCCAACCCCATCTAGTGGGATAAGGGTTGGTTGTTAATGTTGTAAATGTATTGACTCTTGGAAGCATATTTATAAACAACATAAACTGTTGAAAGAGAGAAAAGAGAGACATATGAAGAAACCGTGTGTCTAAACTGCACAACAGAGGTTGAATTATATAGACCTATTACAATAAATACAAAGATCCTAATTACCATAATTACATGATTTGGTTATGATTTAATTAGCCTATACAACGAATCTAGATACTATTTACATAGTTTTCAACAGTCCTCCTCAAGCAGAAGCATATAGGTCATATACACCAAGCTTGTTACAAATATAACTTATCCGATGACCTCTCAAAAACTTAGTGAAAACATCTGTCAGTTAATCATTTGAATTGACGAAGCTAGTGGTGATGTCTCCAGATAGGATCTTTTCTCTAATAAAATGAAATTCTATCTCAATATGTGTGGTCCTCTCATGAAACACTATATTAGAAACGATATGCAATGCAGCTTGATTATCCCAAATGAGTGTCATTTGCATAATTTCCCCAAATCGAAGCTCTTTAAGTAGCTGTTTTAACCAAACGAGTTCACAAGTGACTAAGGCCATGACTCGATATTCTGCTTCGACACTTAATCTTGCGACCACATTTTGTTTCTTACTCTTCTAGGATATCAGAGTACCCCTAATGAATACACAATACCCAGAAGTGCATCTTCTATCAAGATGAGAAATGAGAACCTGCCCAATCACTATATGAGTATCCAACAATCTGAGTGTGACCCTTATCTTCATAGACAAGGCCTCTTCCAAGAGCTCATGCGAATCACTACATCCCAATGTGCATCACAAAGTGAATTTAGAAACTAACTTACCACACTAACCGCAAAGGAGAAGTTAGGACGGGTAACAATGAGGTAGTTTAGTTTTCCAACTAATCTTCTGTATCTTCCTGGATCCAAGAGTGGCTCCCCCTAATTTGGTAGGAGTTTAGCATTCGGATCCATAAGAGTGTCAATAGGCTTTCAATTCAACAAATCTGTTTCCTCAAGAATGTCCACGGCATACTTCCTCTGTGAAATTACTATACCATCATTGGATAGTGCCACCTCTATTCCCAACAAGTATCGTAGTTTGTCAAGATCTTTGATCTGAAAGTGATGACCAAAATATTGTTTTACCTGAATTATGTCATGGTGATCATTGCTAGTGATAACAATGTTGTCGACATACATAATCAAATAAATATTCCCTTGAGCTGAATGGCGATAGAAAACAGAGTGGTCAGCCTCATTGCATGTCATACCGAACTGATGAATTACAGTACTAAATCGACCAAACCAAGCCTTAAGAGACTGTTGAAGGCCATACAGAGATTTGTGAAGACGACAAACTAATCCAGAAGACTTCCCCTGAGCAACAAACCCTGGTGGTTGCTCCATGTAAACCTCTTCTTCAAAATCACCATAGAGAAAAGCATTCTTGATGTCCAACTAATGAAGGGGCCAGTGGTGAATAGCAGCCATTGACAGAAAAAGTCGAACCGAAACCATCTTCTCCACAGGCGCGAAAGTGTCCCCATATTCCAAGCCAAAAATCTGGGTAAACCCTTTCGCCACCAGATGAGCCTTGAGGCGATCAATCTTACCATCAGAGCCAACATTGACCGTATAAATCCACCGACAGCCTACAACATACGTCCTAGGAGGAAGAGGAACAAGTTCCCAAGTACCACTGCTCTAAAGGACACACATCTCATCGATCATAGCTTGTCTCCACCTAGGATGAGATAAAGCGTCACCTGAAGAGTTAGGAATAGACACATAAGACAAGGAAGAAAGACAAACATAATGAGAAGAAGATAGGCGATGATAACTCAAAGTAACATAGTGAGGAGAAGAGATATGAGTAGACCGTATACCTTTTCAGAGAACAATGGGAAGGTCAAGTTCAGGAGGCAGTGTCGAAGTTGGTAAAGGAATTGGTGCCGGAGGATAGTCCACATTAACCTCTGCAACTTCTAGTGGAGGTAGGGGTGGTGGAGGTTGCTATGGCCGACAATGATAGACCTAAAAAGAGCGAATAGTAGTGGTGGGTTTCTCGATATGGGGAGTCGGAGGTGTATTTGACTCAACAGTAATAAGAGGAAGAGGGACGGGTAAGACCTCAGAGATAGGTTCAAGAGTCGATGAAGGAGACTGGAATAAGGAAACAAACTCAAAGAAGGTAACATCGGCCGAGATGAGGTAACGTCAGAGATCAGGGAAAAAACAACGATAACCCTTTTGAGACTGAGTGTAACCAAGAAAAACACACTTAATAGATCAGGAGACAAAGTTATCAATACTAGGAGTGAGATTATGAACAAAACAAGTAGACCCAAACATACGAGGTGGTAGGGAATGCAGAGGTTGGTGGAGATATAAAATAGAGTAAGGGACCCGGTGCTCAAGCACAGAGGAGGGCATGCAGTTAATCAGATAACAAGCAGTAAGAACTGCATTGCCCCAAAAACGGAAAGGAACATTACCATGAAGTAAAAGGGTTCGAGTTGTTTCTACAATATGTCTGTTTTTACATTCAGCGACTCTATTTTGTTGAGGTGTATGTGCACAAGAGGTTTAGTGAAGAATGCTATGAGAAGCTATAAAGGATTGAAATGGTTGAGACAAATACTTATGGGCATTATTACTACGCAAACTACGTATAGGAACACCAAATTGAGTTTTAATTTCATGATAAAAGTTTTGAAATATTGAAAACAACTCAGACCAATTTTGTATAAAAAATAACCAAGTGCAGCAAGAGTAATCATCAATGAAAGTGACAAAATATCTGGACCCTAGTGCAAACACAATACAACTAGGACCCCAAGCATCAAAATGTACTAAAGCAAAAGGAGATGACGCTCGACTGTTGACTTTATCAAGAAACGGACTACAAGTTTTTTTCCTAGTTAACATGACTCACAAGGGAGACTCGACAA
Organism: Ormosia semicastrata; assembly: GCA_029884595.1. Taxonomy (NCBI): domain Eukaryota; kingdom Viridiplantae; phylum Streptophyta; class Magnoliopsida; order Fabales; family Fabaceae; genus Ormosia; species Ormosia semicastrata. The sequence goes on along the minus strand of JAQQTO010000056.1, from coordinate 49,333,868 downwards.
CTTAGAGAGGCCGAGCACCAATTTTTGTAGTTTAGGAAGGCTAGGATGACCTAATGGATGGTGAAAGGTGAATCCTTGACAGCGCAAACACGAAAAGGGTTAGAGAACTAGTAAAGGCCATGGGACTCACATTCTGTGCCAAGTATTCGACCCGAACTCCGGTCCTACAGAATCATAGAGTCTTTATTAAAGGTAATCATACAATCAAGAGACCGACTCAAATGACTAATGGAAAGCAAATTAAAAGGAGACCCAAGAACATAAAGGACAGAGTCTATTGAAAGGGAAGGGAGGGGATGGGTAGTGCCGATCCCTTGGAGTGAGTCTTGGAACCATTTGCTAAAGTGACAATAGGCAAAAAATCATTGTGAGAAAGGTTGGAGAAAAGAATCTTATTACCAGAAATGTGGTCAGTTGCACCAGAATCAAGAACCCAAGTACTAATGGATGGGGAACGAGAGAGACAAGCAAATAAAGTACCAATATGTTCAACGGAGGCAGTGGAACCAGAGGTTTGACGTTGCTAAAACCACTTCAAAAAGTTGGCATAGGCAACCGTTGGAGCAGAGGAACCAGAGGATTTACGTTGTGCAAACCATTGTAAAAAATCTGCATACTCAGCCTTCATGGTGTCCTTAAAGCTATCTGAGAATATGGATAAGTAAATAACAGGCCAAAAAACACAACCAAACAGTACCCGAATGCACCGATTCAAAAGGGGGTCGCGACAAACGGTCACGAACACAAAATGCGAGGGCAGATCCAGAAAGAGGAGAGAAGGGCGAGTACGATGCTACAAAATGTGGCCGGAGGGGGTGGCCCACGCACTGTCACACACCGATGAAAGGGCAAACGGTGGAGCTGCTCGCAGGGACATTTGGACAGCGCGTGGGCGCGTGTGAGGGAATCTCAAGTCGGGCTTTTGGGCTCTAGCTGAATAGGGAGAGGCGATTCCGATGGTGGGATCGCCGGACGGAAAGGTCGCCGGAAAAGTTTCCGAAAAGTTGGACGGCGGTTGACGATAACAAACAACGGCGGGCAGCAGCAGACAACAACAAAAGAGATGGGTCTACTGGAAATAGGACACAGTAGGAGGAGAAAGGCCGGCAAACCGAAGTGAAAACACGGTTTAGCCGGAAAAAATTTTCACCGGAGAGCAGTGGACTCACCGAGTGTACACGGTTCTAGGATTGCCTCTCTTTAGGCTCCAGATACCATGTTGAAAGAGAGAAAAGAGAGAGACATATGAAGAAACCGTGTGTCTAAACTACACAACGGAGCCTGAATTATATAGACCTATTACAATAAATACAAAGATCCTTATTAACATAATTACATTATTTGGTTATGATTTGGTTAGCCTATACAACAAATCTAGACACTATTTACATAGTTTTCAACATAAATATTATTAGAAATCTAAAATGTACAGTTAAAAATTGTCACTTCCATCCAAACAATGATATAAGCAACAAGGATAAAACTGAAACTTACAATGGAGGGAAGCACGTTAACATAATGTAAATTTTGTGTAGCCAATTTTAACTTTTCATCTATGGGTCCACCATCTACGAGCAGAAGTTTCCTGGTGTCCTCCATTTGTTTGAAATAATTCACAATGTTCTTGGTTTTATGTGTGGGAACCTCCAGATCCTCAAACACAAGAAGCTGTGTAAATGCAATTCTCCATAGTCAGGTGTACATAACACAAGAACAAGCTCTTATTTAACATATAATGCAAGAAAAAACTCAAAGAGAAAAAGGATTGCACACAGTATAATCAAGATAATTATGGGATGAAAGGAATCAAAGAACACCTTACGTACAAAAGAGTTACAAGAATACACAATCTAACATACCCTACCAGAATCGTAATGAGGCATCTTTTTTTTGGGGGTAAAGAGACATTTTGGTATTGTAAACTATGGAATATGGCATCAGGACAGGGATACATGCCTAAAAGAACCATTGAACTTACAATAAGAAAGGAGTCAAAGGGCAGTTAATGCAGGAGCAATGCCTTTTTCTTTTTGTTTTATGAGTTATTTCCTTGTTTTCCATATTTTTTCTTTCTATGGTTTTATTGTATTAAGTAGTCACATGACTAGCACATGACCTTTTAATGACTAGACTCTAGAGCAGTGTGTTTAGAGGGGACTTGTATTTTTGAGCTGGGCATAGTAATGTACAGTTAACCTAGTATTAATGGTCCTTAGGACTTCGTATTAGCTGCCATATGATATACATTTAGATTCAAAGAGGTTTCTAACCCAAGAACCTTAATTATTTTGTTCCTACTTCAATTCTCCCTACAATCAACCACAATTTTGTGAAGAAGTGGCAGTCTATCTATTTTCTATACACAAGCAGTGCTCATTTAAAAGAAAATCCTTGTACCGGGAAAAAATAAAAGTAAAAAAAAAGAAGAAAGGAAAGCCTGGATTAGTCATTTTTTAACTATATTACACCCAGAAACATTAAACGATGAAAACAATAAGATTGGCAATCAGGAAGGCCGAGGCTGAGAACATTCATATGAAATATTAAATGACAACCAACTATACAGTGCACTTCACTGAACAATGTCTTTAATTTTGATAGTAATAACAATATCAACAACAAAGAAGCCACTTAAGGAATCAGAATATTGTGTATCTTGCCAGTTTGGCTTCCGAGCCATTTAACAATATAATTATAAATTATAAAAATGAAACCTTCCTGAAGTGAAAAATATACTTTCTTGAGTATAAACCATAATGCACACTCACATAACAGACACTGCAAAATGGATCAATTCAAATGAGAAAACATGAATAGGAGACAGAAGAATTTAGAGATGTCCTTTTCTTTTTTGAGGATAGGGTGGGGAGGAGACTTGCCTTTCCTTCTGCTGCACGAGCTGACAAAGCAATCTTCAGCCCTAAACGCCGAACCTTCTTATTGAGTTTGAAAGCATGGCTTCGGGGCTTAGGGCCATGCAAAGTGGCACCACCTCTGAACTGTTACCATTCATTAAATTTATTAATTTCAACTGCCAAAAAAGAGGGGGGAAAAAGAACAGAGGAACTGTGAAGAAAGGAGGAATAAAGATAGACTGACAATTAATGAGTAGAATGCTCCACTACCTGAGGCCCACGCAATGTACCATGCCTTGCTCTACCACTCGCCTTTTGTTTCCAAGGCTTTTTCCCAGTCCCACTGACCTCACTGATAGTTTTTGTTGAGTGAGTTCCCTGTTGGCCAAATCAATTAGCAAACACATAACATTCTCATGGAAAGTTTTCATAGCTAACAATTTGGATCCGTACTACTAGATATAGTTATATATCCAATACCATTATATGTCAAGTGCAAGAAGACATAAATATTGTTAAGACGTTTCAACCAATAAATGATAAAACGTCAATGGAAATATTCCATCCTTAAACATATGAACAGACATGCCAAACTGTAGATGTTGTCTTGTCCCAAATCCAAATGCTTGTCCTCCTCCCCCCACCCCCCAAAACAAAAAACAAAAAACAATTGTCAATGCAATTCTAAATGTGATGAAAGAACAAAAAAAAAATGATTGACTATTTCTAGCATTTAACGACAGAATACATCTCATAAATTGTTAAGCCAATGTAGACAAATAATCATCAATCTAGCCGGACTAAGTAATATAGCATTTCCTCTGGATTATATGTGCCCAATGAGAAACAAGCTTTATATTTCAAAACATTATGAACAGTCACTACCTGTTGTCGTTTTGCAAGCTGCCACCTAACAACGCGATGAATAATATCCTTCCTAATAGGCAAATCAAAAACATCTCCGGCTAAAACCATAAAGCCCTTGTCCTCATTATGGAAGTTGGTCACTGGAATTAAAAGATCCTGACAAAGCCCTACGTTATAATGAAATACATTAATAACACTCTTAGATCTTACTGAAACAGCAATTAACTCATGCCATGATCAAGACTAAACGGGTAGCCATGATAGATAGTAGGTAGCAAAAAAAACAGAGAACATAATAAAAGATGCACTCAAAACTTTGATTTGTAATAATAGACTTAAATCTCTGTTTTGCTCTCATTCTTGAAAAAGACAAATGCATCATTAAAGCAGAAGGGTGTGAACATTAAGCATAAAAATTAAAATATTAAGATCAATTGACAAAACTTGAGAGAATGTGAAAGAGTTACAAAATGCATGCATTTTATCTAATTTTAGGTATAAACCAGTTCTTAGAAAAAGCATACAGTAAGTTGAGACAAGTAATATACATATAAATGCATTCTGTCAGTTGCATATTATCGTTGGAGAGAATTACACATTGGAATTCACACCTAGCAGTCAAATAATCTCTCCTTCTAGAAATAAATATCAGAAGAAGAACAATGAAACACCAGCATATTCATGTACTAAAGGTTTCAACTTATCCTTCATACCTATAGTATGCTCAGATGTTGCCAAAGGCTTTCTGGACAACAAATCAGAGGGAAATGCACCTTCATCAGGCCCAGGAGTTAAAATAGAAGTAGAAAACCGTTGGACCATTGACCTGGCCTACATTTAAATACAGTATACTACATTAACAGATAATCAGTAAACAACCAGCATAAGAGAGAGCTGCATTGATTAAATATTCATCCTGAAAGAAGTTACATATATAGAATGAAAACTAAATGCAATGGCAATGTACCAAGAGAAGGCCAGAATGTTCTGCAGAAAACAGTCTTTCCCCAGATAAACTGCTGTATATATCTGTGGATGAAAAATAATCATTTATATAAAGATTTATAAAAGCTAAAATATAATTTAAAAAAAAATAATTGAGGGCAAAAAGCAGCGGCTTACAATTAAGAAACTATATAAACCTCTTACCACGTGATCTATAAAAAGAGGCAAACCCACTGTTAGGTGAATCAAAGCAACATCGTCCTAGTGAATGCAAGGACCCAAAAGAACGTAGTAGCCTTCTAGAGATCAAGGCCGCCATAATTGAGCAAACAATCTATAATTCCAATGGCAGCAAGTGGATATGTACCTGCTGAAATTTTGTAATTTCAATGAGGTTTGCTGATTTTAGGTTCAAATGCAAATCCTCATGGTTTGTTTGAATGTCACCCCACTCAGTTTTTTCTAATAAGCATGTTGTGTCATGTCATTCTTGCCCGTTGATTTTTTTTTCGCTCAGCCCATTAAACCGCTGGCCTATTTTTTTTTTCATTTTTAATAATTTTAAAAATATTTTGAAAAGTCCCAATCAGCCATACACACAAATATTTCAAACACAAGCATACACACACGAGACTGCCAAGACATATGCCACAATCTTGGTCTCAAAGATACAACTACGATAACATTAACATTTAACAACAAGGAAAAAAAAATGTAGAAACACCAGAGCCCAAAACAGAGAGCATAATAAGAGCTACAAAATATTTTTTCTGGGGTATCATCTTTTCCTTTTGCCCATTTATTAGACAATTACCCATTTATTAGACAATTACAACAGCCCAAGTTTGATAATCGTTCAAAAACAATCATGGTATATTAACGTTAGTGGCAGTGAGAGAACATGCCATAACAGAAAGAATGCAACTAATTCATGGTGCCAAACAACAAATTCATAAGCCTGTAAATGTAACAAAAAACAATAAAAATCTCATGGTGTAACTGGATATTGCAAACTCATTAAGACCATAAATGTAAAACATGTTTCTTTCATTCTTCATTCAGTTAGAACTATGGTATGTGCCAAATAGAGGAATATGATGTGTTCCCAAAGACACATTATGTTATGATATCAATTTCAGTTTCAACTCAACGTTAAACACAAACACTAATAGCCAGGAAATAGCTACTTATGGGATTAATAAAAAGGGAGCCAATAATTATGTTATATTTGTAAAATTTTCATTAACCATATCATTATTCTAGGCCAACCTAATGCTGATTGCTTTTAATTGTAAAATTGAATTCTGGGCTCTGTGATTTCAGCTTTCAAGAAAATATATTCCCTTCAATGTGAAAATTACCAATGCTCAGAAAAGCGGATGAAAACAAAAAGATAAAAGGGCACCCAAATTTAGCAGATGGTTGCTCTCACTTGGGAATCATTCTTTGCTTTTTTTTAATCTTTTTTCATTTTTTCCCTGGGTTTTGGTAAATCACAGGACACAACAAATTCCATCACAAATCAATCATAAACCACATTCATAAATCACGAATTCCATAAATAACAGAAACCACATCAAATCATATTTGCTGCATTGACAGTAATATGAAGGATAAATTAGGACTTTGGCAACCTTCATGTTTAGATAGGCACATCCAATTATTCCTTTAATCTTATCAAGATTATCAGGAAGGTATAGACAGGCACATTTGAACAAATCAAAACATATACGTTAGCACTATTTCAGTAATTAATGAAACAAATCAATACTATATACATTAGATATAGTTGCCATGAAGACATCAAATATACACCAAAATATTCACAGAAAACTAAACCAGCAAGGCAGCACTTAGTATCATGATAAAATAGAGTCAAATATTCACAAAAATAAGTTAAACAACCCATTGATACTCCGACAGTCTCTAAGTTATCCCATCAAAAGCAACTTCATTCCTATAACAAATCCAATTCGTTTTAACTTGACTTATATATATCAACAACAACAAATACCAAAATTATAACACAACTCGATCCGATCCAAACACAAGTTCTAAACCCGAAACTGAAGTAACATTGCACTAATCTATTTGATCGCAGCATAATTAGACATCTAATCAAACAAGTAATTTGCACTATAATCCTTAATCACAGCAGAAGGAAGTACACAGTAATAATTATAACGCAAACCGAAGCAATCCAATCCAAAGAACGGAAACCAGATTCGAACTTAAGAAGAACAATCAATAGGAGAAAAAATGGAGCTCAATTTCAACGGATCGAATTGAGTCATTTTATCAAACAGGTTATATACACAATCAATAAGCATGTTTCACAACATCACAGACTAAATCAAATATCCTCCAAGGCCAAAATGATGCACCATTTCAAAATCAGCACGAACACACACACACACGCTAATACACACAATGCAAGCAAACACGTCAAAACAGTGATTCCCCAATTATTCACAGAGCGTAGGTCGACATTAAAGGGAAACCGCAACGTGACTTGCCCTTAACCCATGCTTTTATGCTTTATGCTTAGAAGTGAACCCGAATTCTAAATGGGTACCCGTACCTGTTGAAGACGCAGAAGCAGGTTGCGGTTGACGGAGCCGCTCAGGGGACTACGGGGGCCAAGAATGAGTGAAGAGGGAAGAAGTGAAGAACTAAGGAGTCTACGTTTGAAGACCAGAGCGCAGCGTTTTGGTCTTTTTAAAAGCAAATAAAAAATAAAAGAATAAACTCCAAATTTGTCCATAAGAATATAGATACCAAATTGATTAGTCCTTGATAATGGTGAAACCGAATCCTAGTCTTTAAGATTTTGTTTAGATATTTAATAATAAGTGTAATAAAATGAAATGAGATAGAATGTGATAAAATAATATAAGATTGAATAAAATAAAAGTTTTATATTATTGTTTGAATAATTTATGATACAACATAGGCAAGTTTTCATTTTATTGTTTAGAATGATAATGAAATAAAATAGAATGGTAAAGATTAATAAAGTAAAAATCTTATTATATCACATACCCCCTAATTTGGAAGGAGAAAAAAAGTTTGGTATGGTATGGAATAGGATGGAATGGGTTCCATCCAATACTATTCCATTTCATCTTTATTTTTAAAACCCAAATAATGGAACTATATATTATTTCATTTCATTCCATCTTATTTCATCATTTACTATCAATCAAAACAAAGTCTAAGGTTATGTTTAGATGAAAGGCTTTGAAGGAAAAAGAAAGTAAAGACTTTTTTTTTTATTTATAAATTGAGAGAGTTACAAAATATTTATAAAAATGAATAAAGGATGATAATCTTTCATTTTATTCGTTCATTTTTAAAAGTACTAAAATATAGAGAATGTTCTATCAAAATGAAGAATAAGTCTTCCTTTCTCTTTTTGTTTCCCTCTAAAACTCTCCAAAACTCCTCCATCCAAACATATCCTAAAACCCATAAATGTAGGTCATATAAGTCCTTTTCACGGACTCATGTGTCTAGTGCCAAAGGACTAATGTGTTCAATGATTAAGTGTATTTATGTTTCTTAGGAACCACAATAAGGCTTTTATATTCTTAGGGACTAATGTGACTGGTGCTTATATTCTCATGCACGAATTAGGAGGTTTATTCAAAATAAAATAAAATTATTTGTTGATTCTGTCGTTGGATTTGATTCTGAAAACAAAATTATTCACCACACACTATTTTCCCAACACCACTTTTGCACCACATGCAAGTGTAATAAAAATACCACTTTTGAGTCTATATTTTCTTGTATTAATCTCTCAATATTTCTCTTTTCTATTTATAACACGTTAATTACACAATCAAGTCTACCACTTTTGAGTTCATATTTTCTTGTTTTGATCTCTTTGTATTTCTCTTCTTTGTTCACAATACGTTAATAGCACAATCAAGTCTTTACGATGTAACAAAATCCTTCAAGTTTCTTTTCTTATATTAAGGTAGATTTTTTTTCTCTCACATGTGCTACACATATCTTTTTTATTGTATGACCAAAGTATATATCTTTATATGTTCCATAATGTGGTGTGTGTAAGATAGGTATTTTTATTGTTTAACTTTTTAGTTGTCCACCTAATTTTTTATTTTCCTTTTTCAAGTGTCCTTACAATGTCAAACCTCATTAAGCTTGAATTTATTGCCCTTGATATTTCTAAAAGAAATTATTTGTCATGGGTACTTGATGCTGAAATTCATCTTAACGTTATGAATTTTGAGAATACCATAAAAGAAGGAAACTAAGCACCCATACAGGATCGCTGAAAAGCAATGATTTTCCTTCGACATCATTTGCGCAAAAAATTAAAAATTGAGTACCTTACTATTAAAGACTCGTTAGCCATTTGGAACAGTTTGAAGGAAATATATGAATACTAAAAAATAGTGATTCTTTCAAAATCTCACTATGATTGGATCCACTTATGTTTGCAAGATTTTAAAACTGTAAGTGAATATAATTCAGCTTTGTTTAAGATTAGCTCTCAATTGAAATTATGTGGAGAGAAAATTACCGATAAAGATATGTTAGAAAAAACATATTATACTTTTCATGCCATGATTGTGCTCCTGCAACAATAGTATCGAGAGCATAGATTCACAAAATATTCTGAATTAATTTCTTGTTTACTTGTGGCTACACAAAACAGTGAGCTTTTAATGAAAAGCCACCTATCTTGTCCAACTAGCTCAGCACCAATCCTTGAAATGAATGTAACATTTTCTCAAGGTCGTGGACAAGGTTATGGAGGTAAAAGGGATCGTGGTAGAAAAAAACTATTGGACCCGTGTTAATCCTTCTTCAAGTTTTAAAAGCAAAAGTGCTGAAAGAAACAAAAAAAATGAGTCAAAAATGAGAGAAATCTTGAAAAGGGCAAAACAATGAGAATATTTGTTATAGATGTAGAACAACAGGTCATTAGACTTGCATATGTCGCACTCCAAAACACTTGGTTGATCTTTACAAAGCATCACTAAAAAAAGGGGGGAAAATGTTGAAGTGCATATTTTTTGAATCTATTGATCCTTCTTATGATAATGAGTCTCCTATAAATGTTAATTTTGATGTTTCTAATTTTTTTGAAGACCATATGGCAAAATTGATCATTTGATTGAGGATGAAAATGACTACTATTTAAATCTGTTTATGTTTACGTTACTTTGAAGTTTATCATTTGTAATTTTTCATAAAGTTTTATTTATAACATGAATAGCAATGACTTGCATATTTCTTATTTATTATCTCTTTTTAATTCTAAAAAATCTATTTTTGTGTTACTAGATAATACAAAATAAACTTGATATAATGAAAGATGACATATGTTTAGTGGATAGTGGCATAACTCATACAATTCTTTGTGATAAAAAATATTTCTCACAATTGACATTAACCAAAATTAATGTTAATATCATATCTGGTTCTGCGAATATAATTGAAGGCTCTAAAAGAGTCTATATTATGTTCCTTAATGGGACAAATTTGTATATTGATGATGCATTATATTCTAGTAGATTCTGAAGAAATCTATTAAGTTTTAAAGATATTTGTCGCAATGGGTATCATGTTGAAACTAAAAATGAAGGAGATGCGGAATATCTATATATTACCTCCACAATTTTGAACTAGAAGTTTATATTAGAGAAACTTCCAAGTTTCTCATCTAGATTGTATTTTACAAAAATAAGAGTGGTTAAGTCAAATTATATACACTAAATGTGCTCAGATCCTAAAACTTTTATGTTCTAGCATAATCGTCTTAAGCATCCAAGTTCAACTATGATGCGACGTGTTATTAAAAATACACATAGACACCTATTGAAGGATCAAAAAATTCTTTTGCTTAATTTTATTTTTGCACTTCTTGTGCTCAAGGTAAATTAATTATTAGACCTTTTCTATCTAAATTATTTTTGGAGTCTCTTGATTTTCTACAAAGAATACAAGATGATATTTGTAGCCTAATTCATCCATCTTGTGGACAATTCTGATATTTCATGATTTTAATTGATGCTTCCTGTAACATCCCAATATTTGCTACCCAAATATATCGTCATATAAGTGAATAACCTAATATTGACCCTGCTACTACTAACATAAAACAACGTCTAATCCATATCGTTCATACATAATGAATAAATATGGAAAGTCACGATAGCAAAAGTTATATATATATATATATATATATATATATATATATATATATATATATATATATATCACAGCCTCAAGGCATACTGTTATACATAACTTGAAACAACTAAACAAATATAAAACATATATAAACTCAGCTCAAAATAGCATCTATACTATGCTAGTCTTCATACATCTTCTTTTTCCCTTTAAAAAAGCTCGCACCTGGATTTACATGGCAATACAATCGGGGTAAGAAAACATATCTCAATAGAAGTATTTTAATATCAGTATATATATATATATATACAAACAGATAATATTTACAATTATCTCGTTGATACTTCAATCATAGAAGTAACAACTCCTCATTTCAACAACACGCAATCACTCATATAATTGCAATGCATGAAAATGTCATGATAGCAATCGCTTATACAATCACCATGTTATGCTTAATTATGACTAATGATTATGTCTATGTAAATCCCTAAGTATGAAAATGCATAATGCATGATACCACATCCAGGACTCCAATCCCATGGCAATGTCATGAATACATGAAACTTGAACAAAGTAATGGAAGTCCATAGTTTCATCCATAACCTTGAACAAGCACTAGAAGTCTTATCTAGCATATATCATTATCACAGAGGAAGTCTCATCCCCCCCACCGGGTAGTGAAGTCTCATCAACTATACGGTTATCGATAATAAATAAGGAATTTTATCCTTTCATACTTTACTATATTAGGAAGGGTACTAAGCGCCTTACCTGATATAGAACACCCACTTTCACGAGGCCAAACAAAGCAAAGAGAATATTACTTACCTCCTTACTTCACAACATAGAGAGGATATTACTCACCAATCCATGATTCTCAACAATACTAAGAGGATATTATAAACCTCAATATGTTTTTCAAACATTTCTTGCAAAATAATTACTAATTACTTCTCATAATTAGTTTTCACAATTAATTTATATGCATTTCAGGTTCAATTCACAACACTTCATCAAATACTTATAGAAGTACTTTAACACTCTTAAAAGAGCAAACATGAATAATTCTCATTCTTACGGAAACTCAATTCCTCGATTCCTCATAATATAAATTATATTTATATAATCATGCCTAATTATCTCACATAATTGGCATTACGAATCCATTTAATTCAACACATTCACACCTCATTAAATACCCCTATTAGAGTCTCATCACTTACTAAGAAGTATAAATGAAGCTACTACACCTATCATAGGTCCTATTGTATCACACAATAATTTTCTGTCCAAAACTAGACCTCACGCCGTGGCATTCCCTGTTCCACGTTGCGGCATTCGTCCTGTTCTTCCCAACGTTGCAGTATTCAAATTCCAACGTTGCAGCATTTAGCCTGTTCTTCCTAACGTTGCGGCATTCAAATTCTAACGTTGCGGCGTTCAACATGTTCTTCTCGACGTTGCAGCATTCAAAGTCCAATGTTGCGGCATTCAACAGCAGAACTCATTCTGCATATACAAGTTTTGTTCCATTTGGAACTAAACCCTCTTCTAATCACTCAAAATCCGTTTTTAAGTAATTTTCAACCTCTAACAAGGTCCAACTACACATATTAACTCTCAAACAACATCAATTTCACTTAAATCAATACTTATGAATCAAAATCCCAAACTTGACCTAAACCCCCAAAAATTGTCCTAAGAGGGATTTAAGGCTCCTATTGATGAAAACTTCATCCTAGCACATCAATAAATCAATTCCTAACTCAACCAATCTATCCACATCAAGATTTAACTCATAAATCATAAAATTACCCATCAACCTCATTTCCTCTTCAACCTTTTCTTAAACCAAAAGAAAAGAATGAACACAAACAAACAAATAGATTTTCCCCTACCTCAAAGTCTTGAAGATGACCAAGGATTGATCCAAGCTCTCAAATCCTTGCTTGCCTCTTGATTTCTCCTCTTTTTCTTTCTTCTTTCTTCTTTCTCCTTCTTCTTTCTTCACGTTTTCTCTTCTCTATTTCCCCCATTCAGCCGTGTAGTCATATAAATAGAGGAGCCAATTTTGGCTTCTCACAAAAAGTACTAAAACCTCAATCTACTAAGAACACTCAGATTTCTCCAAATCTGATTTCGTAGCTTCTAACAAATTCAAAATAAATTCTAAGATTCATTAAAAATTCTGCTTTACTAAAAATTGATATTTCCATATCAGCTGTGGGTCAATCCAGCATTAAAACATACAACCAGTATGCTTAAAAATACTGAACTAACTCCGAAAATTCTCAAACTTTAACTGTAGCACAGTTCCCACATTTGTGACTTGGAAACAAACTTTCTACATTTATTTTCACTAACTAAGCAGTTTAAGCCACTTCTAGAGCAAATAACAGCTATATTTCTCACATAACGTTACAGTAAAGTGCCTAAACGTGCTCAGAAAGTCACAAAACTTCACAGACATGTTAAGTAAGTATTAGGCTACCTCTATAACCATATACAAGCCTAACATAATTTTCTAGGGTATTACACTTCCACTCAATGATCACATGTTCGTTTACTTTTAACTCGCAATGTAGATTTTGCTAAATTTCTTATTCAAATTATAAAGTTGAGATCTAATTTACTAATCATCCTATCAAGTCAGTTTGTTTAGATAATACAAGTGAGTTTACTTCAAAAGCATTTTGTGATTATTGCATGTTAATAAGAATTAGTGTTGAACATTCCATTATACATGTTCATACTTAAAATGGTTGCTAAATCTTTTATTAAACATTTGCACTTTAGTGTTAGGCCTATGCTTATGAGATCAAAATTTCCTACATCTTCTTAGGGACATGCTATAGTTCATGCTGCATCTTTGATTCGCATCCGACCATCTGCATATCACAAGCTTTTACCTTTACAACTTGTGTTTGATCAATAACCTAATATATCTCATCTTAGAATTTTTGGTTGTGCTATTTATGTTCTTATTGCACCCCCTCAACGGACTATAATGGGCCTCCAACATCGCTTTGGTATTTATGTTAGTTTTGACTCCTCATCCATCATTAGATATCTTGAACTTTTAATGAGTAATCTTTTGAGAGCAAAATTCTTATATTAACAATTTAATGAGTCTACTTTCCTGTTATTAGGGGAAGAAAAAGGTAAAGGGTCCAAAGCATAAGAAGTTTGTTGGAACACACCAACATTGTCCAATCTTGACACACACAAATGAATGTGAACTTGAAGTTCAAAGAATAATTCATTTGTAGAATGTCACAAATCATTTGCTATATATTTTTGTAGACATCCAAAAGGTCACTAAATCACATGTACAAGCTACAAATACTCCTGCACGATTAATTGTCCTTGCTAGACATCCTGTGGCTATGACAACCAATGAATCTAAAGTACTCCAAAAGCATGGTAGACTTATTGGTACAAATGATACTTTTCCTCGAAAAAAGAAGAAAATGTAAAAAAACTTCAAAATGATGCTAAAGAAGAGGTCAAAATAAATACAGATCATCAACCTCATATTTCGAGGGAAACAACCCCAGAAGTGCTTTTGGTATCAACAAATTATGAGATCTCATTAAAATCTAAAAATATGAGGGGAAAAGATGAAGTTGTTGTTGATAATATTTTTGTATATGAAATTGCTTATGAAATTGTCAATGGTAATTAGCTTGAGTCTGAAAGTGTAGAAGAATGTCAAAATCAAAGTGACTGGCCAAAATGGAAAAAGCAATACAAGCTAAGTTAGATTCATTAACCAAACATAATGTATTTGGACCAGTAGTCCAAACACCTAAAGATGTCAAACTCGTTGAATATAAATAGGTCTTTGCACATAAAATAAATGAGTTAATTGAAATTATGAGATACAAAGCATGACTTGTAACACAAGGTTTCTCACAAAGGCCTAATATAGATTATGTAGAAACTTACTCCCCTGTTATGAATGTAATTACTTTCAGATTTTTTTATTTTTTTGGTAGTCTCTGAAGGACTTGACATACTTCTAATGGATGTAATGACAACTTACTTACATGAATCATTGGATAATGACATATATGTGAAAATCCTTAAAGGATTTAAGATGCATGAAGCATACAATTCAAAACCTTAGCAAATATACTCTATTAAACTTCAAGATCCTTATATAGGTTAAAGCAATCTGGATGCATATGGTATAATCGTTTAAGTGAATATTTATTAAAAAATAGATATAAAAATAATCTTGTTTGTCTTTGTGTTTTCATCAAGAAATTAAATTATGAATTTACTATAGTTGCAGTTTATGTTAATGATTTAAACATAGTAAGGACTCTAAAAGAGATCATTAAGACTGCAAACTACCAAAAGAATGAATTTGAAATGAAGAATGTTGGAAAGACAAAATTTTGTCTTGGGTTTCAAGATGAACATTTGGCAAGTGAAATTATTGTGCATTAATCATCTTATATAGAAAAAAATATTGATACAATTTTGTATGGATAAATCTTACTCATTCTTCTCAATGTTGTTTATGAACTTGATGTAAAATAAGATCCTTTTCATCCACAGGAAGATGTTGAAGAAATTCTTAGTCCTAAAGTACTATATCTGAGTGCAATAAGAGCACTTTTGTATCTTGCAAACAACACTAGACCAAATATAGCTTTTGCAGTCAATCTGCTGACAAAGTTTAATTTTGCACTAACTCGAAGATATTGGAATGGATTAAAACATATTCTTCATTATCTTTGTGGCACATTTGATATGAGATTGTTTTTCCCAAAGGGAGAAAAGTCAAAATTGGCAAGATATGCTAATGTTGGTTGTCTTTCTGATCCTCATAAAGCTCAGTCGCAAACAGGTTATGCATTCACATGTAAAAATTTTGCTATCTCATGGTAGTCTGTAAAGCAAGCAATCATTGCTACCTTGTTAAACCATTCAGAAATATTAGTCATTCATGAAGCAATTCGTGAGTGTGTATGGTTAAGAACTATGATCCAACACATTAAAGAAACATGTGGATTATTGAAGGAAAATGATGAGCCAACAATATTACATAAGGATAATGCAATATGTATTGCACAAATCAAAAGTGGCTACATAAAAGATGATAGAATTAAACATATTTCACCAAAGTTCTTTTACTCTTATGGATCCTTGAAAAAATGTGATGTTGATATTTGCAAAATTTGCTCAAGTGACAACTTAGCTGATCTATTTACAAAGGCATTACCAATTTTAATTTTCAAGAAGCATATACATAACATTAGAATGCGTCAACCTAAGGACATTTTATAATCAATTATATTTTGAGAGAAATTTGCCTATGAATATTGTACTATTTTTTCTTTGCCAAGTTTTTATCGCATCAGGTTTTTCTTAGCAAGGTTTTAACGAGTCATATTCATAGTGTATAATCATACAATGAAAAGTATTATAAAACATGTATACTTTGTATATGGTAGATGACTACCTTAATTTGATTTTAAGGGTGCTATTAGTAAAAGTTGGTATTTATAACCTTTAGTGTGCCTAATTACTTTGTAACTATTGCACTTACTTTATAACATTTGCACATAAAGGTGTATTGTATTAAGAAGTGTAACTACTCTATCCTTTTTTTTATATTTGGAGTCTTGTATATGGACATGATTTCCCATTAAGAAAGAATAAGAATGATAAAATACAACTAATTTTTGAATAACTAGATTTTGAGTCTATGTTTTTTTGTCTTGATCTTTGTATATTTTTCTTCGCTATTGATGGCACATTTATGTTTTTTTATTAGAGTTTCAATTTTTTACATCATTTTTCTACACCACTTTTTACATTAGTTAACAATGTATAAAGTCGTGGTTAATAACCTGTATTAGTTAGTTAATGGCTAGTGGTCGATTATTATATTATGACCAACACAATCAATCAACCAATATATATTATTAACCATGAATTTATGTATCGTTAAACGGTGTAAAAAGCGGTATAGAAAAATGGTGTGAGATGGTTATTTTCTTTTTTATTACATCAATAGTGACTCACCCAATTGATTTGGAAAGAAAAATTTCAACCTCAAATTCTTGCTCTTAAATTTCGTCATTGTTCTCTCGAAAATATCATTGTCAATCCCACCCCTATTCTGGGCATTTTGGGTTAAAAAAATTCAACTATCTTGTTCAATTCATGTTGAACTGATCCTAATTTTCTATCATTTTGGATTTCACTTTATCATCATCCACTACACTAGCACAAACAAATTTCATTCAGACAAATCAACAAAGAAAGTAAAGGAACAAAGATGGTATTGGGAACATGAGAAGTTAAGGAATTCGTCTTCAATTGAACTAAATTCCAACAACAACAATTGTTTATCTACTAGATAAGGCTTGAACAGTAACTTATATATTCTCCTTTTATAGTGGAATGTAATATGACAATGCCATGAGTCAAATGTTTTAGTTTTATGTTTGGTGATGATGTCTCCAGTGATGTAGACACTAATGAGTAAGGAATAGGTTACACAGTCTGTCAAGGGCTTACGACCTAACTTGTTTTACGCTCACTTAGGCATAGCCTAGTTGGCAAACAAGTCAAATTTAAATTTTTTAAAAGGTCTATTTAACTATGTAGACTAAGGCTTGAAGTTTTGAAAAAACATATTTGACCTACCAAGATGACATATTTATTTATTATTTATATATATAAATATAATTAAGGA
Organism: Ormosia semicastrata; assembly: GCA_029884595.1. Lineage (NCBI taxonomy): Eukaryota > Viridiplantae > Streptophyta > Magnoliopsida > Fabales > Fabaceae > Ormosia > Ormosia semicastrata. The sequence continues at coordinate 49,316,315 of JAQQTO010000056.1, read as the reverse complement.
TTTATAACACTTGCAAAATTTAGTAATTATATTTAGTACATTATATTTGTTACCAAGTGACCTCAATACTCAAGAGGGGGGTGAATTGAGTATGTAAAACAAGTTCGTAAATCTTTTGCAAATCGTTTGATAAACAATTTTCTTTGAAGCTATTTGATGATTAGAGATGATTGGATATATGAGATAAACACTTTTACTTATAAATACAATAACCAAAGAGAACAATATTCAAGCAATTCAATAAAACAGTGCTCAATGTAAAGAGAAGGGTTTAGAGAAAATAAACACAATGATTTATTCTGGTTCGATCACCAATCCACTTGTGATCTACGTCCAGTCCTCAAGCAACCGCTAGAGATTTTTCACTATTTCTTCAAACTTTAATAGGTGCTTGACAACCTTTACAACCTTTAGCACTCAACACTTTGGGATACCTCACCCTTATGCTTGAGCCTCTATTTCCAAGGGATACCTCACCCTTACAATTCTTGAGGGATACCTTACTCTCTCTAAACAGATTGTATAAGATTTAAACAGAAGAAACTCTCTCTAGAGCAAGTAATACAAATTGAAGTGTTATGGTATTTGGGATTCACACAAGTTCAAGCTTGAAACAGAGGATTTTGTGAAATGATGAAAAAAACTAGTTTAATGCTCAATAGTAAACTTTCAGATTGATAGTCTCTATTTTTTAACCCTCCATTGAAGCCCAACAACCAAATTTATAGTTAAGGGCCATTTAGTGCCATTGGTGGCAGACGTGAGCAATTAATGCTCATTAATATAGCCGTTACAAGCTTCTCTTTATTTTTCCAGAACATAGACTAACCAGTTAGTCAAGCCCCCTAATCGGTTAGGGGCCCTTTAAGCTTAAAGGAATTTTATTCTGTTTTGATAAATAATCGGTTAAGGATGTGTCCTAACCGGTTAGGACAACACACAAATGGGTTCTGGGAAAGATGCTAACCGATTAGAGCTCTAGACTAATCGGTTAAGACATAATCATAATGGTTTCTGAGTTGGAGAATAACCGGTTAGGTCTCCTACCTAATCGGTTAGGACAAGAACAAAATGGCTTCTGGGTTAGAGAATAACCGGTTAAGTCTTCTACCTAATCGGTTAGGACAAAGACAAAATAGCTTCTGAGTTAGAGAATAACCGGTTAGGTTTCTCACCTAATCGGTTAGAACAAAACGTTTGTGGTTCTAGTTGGACCAAATAGATAAATATGTAACAACTTAAGGGGTCTAGTGGTAGTAAACACATTCTTTACTTGAAAAGATGTTTTTGCTTGTTTGCACCTTTGACATGCAACAAAAAAAGAAATCATTTTCAAATCTGATCTTAGGGAGTCCCCTTATAAGATTATTTTTCACAAGTTTTGAAAGCAATTTCATATTTTCATGTCTAAACTTTTTATGCCATGTTTATTTTTCATTATTCATGGACACCAATCATGTTACATTTTAATTATCTAGCTCATCTAGATCAACCTTATGTAGGTTGTCATATCTCTTGACAATGAAGAGGGTAGTGTCAGATTGAGAATCCTTCACTATACATAAAGCTTTGTTGAAGGAAACATTGTAATATCACATAATTGACTTATACTTAGTAGATTATGCTTTAATCCATAAACTAGCAGAACATTATTAATAAAAAGTGAGGAATTGTTACCCATATTACCATTTCTAGTGATCTTTCCTTTAAAGTTATCTCCAAAGGTGGCAGTGCATCCAATTTTAGGCTTTAAGGACAAGAATATAAATTGGCCTCCTATCATGTGTCTTAAATAGCCACTGTCCAAATACCATTTCTTCTTATGTTTCTTGCTTCTCAAGCACACTTGCAGGTGATATTGCTACTTGTTTAGGGGCGGATGCTATGGTACACCTTAGAGAGTTTTGGTGTATCATACACCATTCAAAATGACCTGTTATTATAGATCACCCAGTTTCATTTTTTTGAAAAAAAAACCCTAATCGTATCCACTGACCACCACCCTCACCCTTGCTTCTACCACGACTACGCCACTGCCATCACCCTAGTTGCCGGTGACGTGAGCATTGGCTTCTCCACTTACACTCCTCTCTTCACCACCCTTTCCAACCACTTCTCCTCCCTTTCCCAAAAATCTCAATCCATCAATTCCAAGCTCTAATCTGACTCCAAAGAAACCCTAGTGGTGGTTCGCGGGGTGAGATGGGTGAATCTGTATAGTGGTTCACGGATCTGGAATCGAATTGGTGTCTCAGCGTAGGACAGTGGTCGTGGATCGAGACAGAGGTATGCAGTGGCTAGGCATGGAATAAGGTAGTGGTTTTGGGCTTGACTCACGATGGCTGGGTGCGGAGGCTGAGGTCATGCGATGGTGGTTTGTGGACGCAGTTGAGACGGGCAGATCTGTGGTGGTTAACAGATGGATGGATGGATCTGTGGCTTGATGCATAGTTTTCTATGCTAGATTTGCTACAACCACCTCACGCACATAATCACCACTGCTCATCGCCTCTGTCGTAGATTTGGGTTGATTTTGCGATGGGGTTGATTTTTGTTTGGCTTTTGGGTGGTGGTGGTCTAGCTCTTGGGTCGGATTTGGCCAAGGTAGTGACCACCGACAACAATTCACGGTATAGGGGGTGGCACGGTGGTCCAAGGTGGTTGATACAGTGAGGTCGCAGCTGGGCACGTGTTCGATGGGTGTCTGGCGGAGAAACTTGATGAAACGACGATGATTCCAATTCGGATTGGGCGTTTTCTGGTGGCTGAGGGTGGTGGTTCTAGCCAGAGGTGGTGCTTGGTGGACAACGAACTCACGGTGGGGCAGTGGATCTGGGTGGTTGGTGAACGGCGGAGGTGCGATGGTTTTTGAGTGGTGGTGGTGGCAGTGGAAGGAAGAAAGGTGGTGGTGGTGGTGGTGGTCTCTACCTTGGCCAAATTCGACCATCAATTATTTTTCACCAAGTATTGCATAGGTTACCGGTCGTCAATCATGGCCGTTAACTTATTTTATTCATATATCAACGCCTCTTATAATGAGGAGTATGGTACACCTTTAAAACGAAGATGTATATTAGACTAAGCCCTTGTTTAGGTACCAATATAAGTTTAGGTCTTTCTTGTTTGTTTTCTAATACTGATAAGATGCTTTCTGAAGCTTATCGGGAGCTTTCTATCTTTTTCTTCTAAAACATGCATAATAAGAATGACCAAATTTATGACAGTAAGAGCAAATTTTCTCATGCTTAGAAGATGCTTTAACAAAGAAGTTTTTGAGATATTTTAGTTTTACAAACTTCCCATATCTAAGGCTAGCTTTGTCAAAGGCACATTTTTGTTTTCCCAACATCATTTCAAGATTCTTTATGCCATTTACAAATTTGCCCAGTCAATTATAAGCTAATAGACTTTCTATTGAAGTTTCTCAATTTCATAAGAATGTTCACAAGGGGATTCCTAAGAAATCTCATTTGAATTTTCTTCAGAAATCAATTTTAATTAATGATTCTCGTCCCTTAGCTCAACATTATCAGTTTCTAAGGCTTCTTTCTAAAGTTTTTGTTTTTCAAGATCTCTGGAAAACTTCAAAAAGCTTTTCTTGAGAGAATAGTACTTAGAAACTAATAGCTTTGAGCCAAACAGAATATTATCAAATGTTTCTTGTAATTCAAAAAGAGAAAGGTCAGAGTCTGATACCTCATCATCTTTTCCACTGATGTTAGCTACAAGACATAGATGGACAAATTCTTCATTCTCTTCTTCACTTTCTGAAGAGTCGTCAAGATCTTCAAATGTAGCCATTAGTCCTTTTTTCTTTTTGAATTTCTTAGCAGTCTTCTTAGCTGAGGGCATTCTATTTTGATGTGCCTAGGTTTCTTGCACTCATAGCAGATAATATGATTCTTTTCTTGTCCACTTGAATCTCCTTTTCTGAATGTTTTTCTTTGAAGGAAATCCTCTTCTGAACTTTCCACGCTTTCTCCACATTCTCCTTATCTTTCTATAGATGAAGGATAGTTCATCATCTTCTGAATCCTCGTTGTCTGATTCATCAGAAACCTCAGAGTCTTCAACAACATTTAGAGCATTGGTTTGAGATGAGGACTTGGAAGCTTTCTAATTGGCCTTTAGAGCTATGGATTTTCCTCTTTAAGGAATATTCTCTTCAGTTTTAGCTAACTTTAGTTCATGAGTTTTTAGAGAGCCAAGCAACTCATCCAACCTCAAAGAGCTCAAATCTTTGGCTTATTGAATGGCAGTTACTTTAGGTCTCCAAATCTTTGGTAGGCTTCTCAAGATTTTTCTTACACGATCTTGATTATTATAAGTTCTTCCTAAGGATTTTAGACCATTAATAATAGTTTGGAATCTTCCAAACATTTCATCAATGGTTTCATGATCATACATCTTGAAAAGTTCATATTGATGAATTAGCCTACTGATCTTTGACTTTTTTAACTTGATCATTTCCCTCATTAACAATGGCTAGAGTGTCCCAGATTTCTTTGCAGTAGCACAACCATGAATTTTATCATATTCACTTTTGCTTAGAGCACAAGTGAGAAATAATTTAAATTTAGAATTAGCTAATATTTTGCTCTCATAGCGTTAGTCCATTGTTCTTCTGGCTTGTCCTCCTATCTTCCATCATCATATGTGACTTTTGGAATATAAGGACCAGTCTCAATGATATCCCACATATCAATATGTGCAGATTCTATGAACAACCTCATTTTGTCCTTCTAGTAGTGATAGTCTTCTCCATTAAAGGCTGGAGATATGTTTACTGAGGAACCTTTAGTTATAAAGGGAGTAGCATTTTGATTTTCCATTATACTAGCAAGGATCTTTCCTCTTTGCTTGTCAGCCGCTCAACCTAGAGGCTGAGCTTTGAAACTGATAACTTTTGTATAAGAAAGGAGTTGAATTATTCTTCTTTTTAAAATCCTGAATCCTTATCTGAAACTTAAACAAACTTTCTCAAGTGTATAAACTTGGATAATGTAATTAGAGTGTTAGAATATACCTAAAGAAAGCTTAGTTCATAAACCAATAAACTGAGAAGAAAGTATCAAAAGCCTGATACTAATAAAGTTCAGAAAATTAGCAGAATGTTTTTAGAAATAGTTTCTCAATATGTTTGAAAAACTTTTATTGACTTTAAAGATCCAAAAACAATTTTCACATACAGATCTCTTTACTTAGCAGAACTTAAGATATCCGAGTTTAGAAGGTAGATTTCAAACAACAAAGAGATAAGGATAGAGAAAGCTTTACACACAAGGTTTTATACTGGTTTGACTAAACCACTTGCCTACTTCCAATCCTCAGCATACAGCCGAGATTGTTTATATATCCAAGTAGTCTTTCTTCCACCCTAGCATCTCCAAGCTTGATAACAAGTATTCTTTTAACACCTAGCCTCTTCAAGCTCACTCAGAAATCTCACAAACCACTACCAGGACAGGGTTACAAAGAGTTAAAAGATTGGGTTTATGTTTACTCGCTCATACACTCTCAAAGTGTATTACAACACTTGAGATCAGAGCAAAAGAACTCTACTTTATAAGAGATAGACTGCAAATACAAGTAGAGTAAGGTCTGACTACCAGAGAGCAATGTAACAGTATCAGAGCAATATCAAAAAGCTTTTTGGCAATAATTGTAAAACTTGAATATTACAATAATGGCTTCACCAACCAAGGATTCCAAACTTGAATAAGCTTCAGCAACTTCATTTTATAGTCTTCAATCAACTCTAGTCATTGGTAGTTATTAAATGCAATTATACCATGTCTTAAAACTTGTTGAAGAGAGATAGCCATGATTCTTTCTTCTATTGATAGCTTTGTGCAGCTTTCTCTTAATTGGTACAGTAGCTTTTGTACTTGTACTAGGGGAATGTTCTATGCATTTTGACTCTGGGATAACATTCTTAAGTACTTTTAGTCTTCTAATCCCACAAAAATAATTTTTTGATGGGTAGCTTTATGATGTTGAGCTTTCTCAACAAATTACTTTCTCATGGGTAACTTTTTGAACAAGAATTGTCTGAGTATTGATATTATTTGATTGAAGCAAAGTGTTTTCTTCTTGATAAAACTTGTATGACCTTACACTTCAACAAACAGTTAAAACAACTTACACGGTACAAAAATACTTAAGTTCAATCATTTAAATATTCAAATAAGTGTATGAAGCAAGTATGCCCCTGAGTTTTCTAATGCAAGATTTATGATTTTTGGTTAAATAACAAATTTGTTATCATCAATACTAAAGAAGAGCAAGAGGATTAAGATATGTACAAAAGTTTTAGGACTTTGGAGCTTACAGATTATTCTCATAATGGGTCCATTCTCCATGATATCTTCTTTGTTGCTTCTTGGTTTGATGTATTTAATTATGATTTTTGTTTAAGAACTTGTAATAAGATTGTAGACTCTTTGGCCAATTTCACCAGGCTTTATAAGTTGGAAATTTGGCTGGACGATGCACCCAACTTCTTATCCCAACTTTTTATGTCTGATTTTGACTTGGAAGGAAATTAGTCTTTTATCTTAAAAAAAGATACAAGCCTCATGATTTTAATAATTTAAAAATACAGTTATTTAATTTATTTATTCAATTATGTAAAGTATCATTAAATTAGCTATTTTTTGTTGAATTGAAAAAAATAAATATAACAGAATCCTAATTTAAAGATTAATTTGATAACATTTTGCATGAATATAGACTAAAGTAATAACATTTTACATTAGACTAAATTAATATTAAAAATCTATAAAAGAACAAAATAATAGCACTTTATATTATTAAGGAATTAAATTAATAACAAAAATCAGATTAAAGACCCATGTTTTTACAGACGACAAAACAAGGATTATTCAAAAAAATAAAAATAAAAATATAAGCACTTTGTATTTTATAAGAAGACGCCGAACAGTGATTAGTCTGTGACATAGGCAATCTTTCGGATACAACCGTAGCTCTTCGAGAAAGCACTAGAAACTTGAAGAACACACTGCAACAACCTTCAATTGAAGAAAATCAATCCCCAGCATCGCAACCATTTTTCAAGGCATTTTGTTATGTTCTTTTTTGTGGTAGCTTTGGTACATAGATAGTTTCCGGTTTCTGAGCATATTCCGATGGCAAAGTTGTCGTCGTCGTCATCGTCTTCGTCGAACTCTGAGAATTCTCGCGATCTGGTGTGCGTGGGAACGTTGGAAATCGCCACTCCAAAACCTGTAGGGTTCTTATGCGGCTCAATCCCCGTTCCCACTGACAAATCCTTCCATCACGCTTTCCATTCCGCTCTTCTCCCAACCCCTCAAACGTAAACTTTCTCTCTAACCTTCTTCTTCTTTATTGTTCTTTTCAAATTCTAGGTTCTGAGAATTTTATTATTTTTATTTATTTATTTTTTTTTAAATTTTTTGGTCTGATGGGTATGGTTGATGATGTCAGAGTGAATGCGCCGCGGTATCGGTACCGGATGCTGCCAACAGAGACTGATCTGAACACGCCTCCTCTTCTTCCTGTTGGTGCTGCTGTGCACTCCAAGACCACTGCAGGTACTCACTTACTTGTTACTTCTTCTTCCACCATTTATGATGCACGGATACAAGAACGATTATTGGATACGACAGAGTATGGTATGGGGATACGATTTTTGTTAAAAAATTAAATTAACATTTACCAACTATCCAACTATTTGGTACGGATATGGTCATGAAGTACTCGATTCATAGGACTAAATTACATTTTATTACTAGAACTTCAATGCTTCACTATGTACCTTTTTATTTTAATGTTTTTTTTTTTAGTTTAGACCTAAAATGCTTATTAGTTTCTGATGGAGAGGTGGTACATGCTATTTGGGACTTCTGGGGGAACATGTCAAACCCTTTTAATGAGTATTATCCATTCCTTTTTTTTGCTATGTATTATCATAGTTAGAGTATGGTTAGAGATCGATTAACTTAGTTAGAAGTTAGTTAGTTAGATTAGTTTGCTGAGCTAGCTTGTTAGTTATTAGTTAGTTGCTTTTTTTTTTTCTATATAAGCCACATGATTGGCTTATCATACACACTTTTACCAGTCAGTAAATTTCAATTTTCTCAGTTCTCTTAATTCTCTGAATTCTCTCTTGCTCTTGCCATGTTTCTCTACACTGTGTGATGTGTGTGACAAATGCTATCACTCTTTGGAGAGTCAATCCTTTTGGCTGTTCCCTAAATTTTTATTATTATTATCTGATAATAGAAATCTTCATGCTAAAATTACTTACGATATTCATACTTTTCATATTTTCTGATGCTTTCTGTCGTTTTTGGCATCTGAAATTGTTTCTGTGACAGATTTTCCTTGGGAAGGCACTGCAGTTGCATCGAATTTTAGCAGAAAAAGTGAGGCCCTTGCAGTATCTGGTTTGGTTGATTATGGAGATGAGATTGATGTGATTGCTCCAGCAGATATTCTGAAGCAGATATTTAAAATGCCATATTCCAAGGCTAGATTATCGGTCGCTGTTCATCGCATTGATCAGACTCTTGTTTTGAACACTGGGTGTGTATTTGACCTGCTGTTGACTCTTTTTTGTTGCCATGTCTCTCTTCCACCTAATTAAAGCTTTGACTTATAATTGCTGTTGATGATTGTCTTTTTGGTCCATGATAAATTTACTTTGGAAAATTGAATTTCCATATCTTTTGTTTTTGTTTTTGTTTTTTTTAAGCTAAAAGAATTGAGTCCTGCTTTTGGATCAGAAGAAAAGATTAATAGTTGTAAATATTGGACTTCTATGCTTCAACAAAAAAGGAAATGTATGGACATTTATGAAGCATATTCTGGTTCTAGTGCATCATGTTTGATCATGCATTCTAGTGCATGATGTATGATAATTTCTTATTGTGGATGTTGTCTTGGTTGAACAATTTAAGAGCCTTTCTATGTTTTATGTTGAAATTTGTGTGTTTTAATTTTTATGTTATGTTATCATATTTTATTGTGTGAGATTTTAGTTTATTGTATATGTGACGTACCCGTAATCTAGTTTTTTGAAAATTTTCATACCTCGTACTTGTATCATCAGATACCGATCTTACTTGTGAAAATACACTAATGGGCTTGATAGATGTCGATAGCTAGCGAGAAAAATGAAGAAGAGTAGTAGACAATTCAGGATATGCTTATATTTAGGCAAAACAGCAAAAAAAAGGAAATACAATGGAATGGAATTCCACTGACAGAGAGCCTAGCTCCACAGAGGCCAAGAGTGCCCTCTGTCCCAACAACCCAATGATTATTTTTGCATACCTCCCTCATTCCTCACACGCTCCCATATAACCGTATTTCCTTACACAATTGCCTAGCCCTTTTCTCTCTTAGCCACATCAGCATTCTCTCTCTCCCCTTTCCTATTTTCCCTAACATACACTCTCCACACTTTGGGTCTAGGAGATTGTTGAGCTAACTGACCCATTAGACAAAGGCCGTTCCTTGAAAAGCAGACTTGAGGACAAGTCAACTTGAGACTCAAATATTGAACTCCTCTTCCCATGAAGCTTCCTCTGACAATTGGATTAGCAATTGGTTGACATTCACCTCCCTTGGTAATAATTCGATTGCCAATACTGCCGCAAGTTCTGAGGATTTTTGGTATCACCATCCAAGCCTTGAGGGAGATCAGGGTTCACTCTATAGTTTCCAATTGCCTTCTTCAACAAGGAGACATGGAAAATAGGGTGAATGCAACCAACCTTAAGCAATCCCAGCTTCTCAAGCACCGGGGGCCATAATACACAGGAGCAAGTTTGGGGCGATCCTAGCCCCCATGGTTTGCTGCCTGCGGACGCGGCCTTAAGAAACACCCAATCTCCTATTCAAAATTCAAGTCTTTCCTCATCGGTCGGCATGTGCCTTCATACGGTTTTGAGCAAATGGTATTTCTAAAGCCTCATCTCTATCCAATAGTTCCCTCTCATCTTTTCCACCTTCGTTTCCTCCCAAAAATCGGGTAAGTAGCGGAGGAGTGTATACACACTTCAAATGGAGTCATTCCCGTGGAGACATGAAAAGTGGTAGTACCAATATTCACCCACGGTAACAGTACACCCATGTCTTCGGTTGATAAGCTATGAAACATCTTAAGAAAGTCTCCAGACATCTATTGACAACTTTGGTTTGGCCATCCGTTTGAGGATGATATGCAGTGCTCATCTTAAAATGTGTCCCCTGCAACTTGAAGAGCTCTTGCCAAAAATTGCTCACAAAGATGGGGTCTCGGTCACTGAGAATGGATCTGGAACGCCATGGAGTCTCACTACTTCTTTAGTAAAAATTTCAGCCACTAACCTGGCCGTGTATGGTGTTTCAAAGGAATAAAGTGGCTATACTTAGATAACTTGTCCACTACCACACAGATGACTTCAAACCCTTTTGATCTAGGAAGTCCCGTAATAAAGTCCATGGAGATCTCTTCCCACACTCTTTCGGGAATGTTAAGAGGCTGTAAAAGTCCCCAGTGAAGCACCAAATACTTCTGTCTTTGGCAAGTGTCACACTCCCTTACAAATTGCTGAATGCACATTTTCTTGCTGAACCAATACAGATTTGCAGCCATGCGCTTGCATGTCCGATAAAATCCCGAATGCCCTCCTTGGGGAGAAGAATGGAATTCCTGTAATAGTTTAGGGATCCAAGGAGATTGAGCTGAAAGTACCACTCGCTTCAAACAACATCACCCGTTATTATAAGAAAACCTTTCCTAGTAACTGACTCAATGATTTCTTTCAACTTCATATCCCGATGGGCTTCTTCAATAACCTATTTCCCTTCAAGCCAATCGGGTAGTATACCATAGCACCAAACTCCACATCTCTATACATTCTGGAAAGTGCATCAGCCCCCTTGTTTTCTAAACCCGGTTTATATACTATATCAAATTGGTAACCCAGAAGCTTTACTGCCCAGTTTTGCTGATCCATAGTAGAAACCCTTTGTAATAAAAGCTGCCTTAGACTTCTCTGGTCGGTGCAAACAGTGAATCTGCGGCCTAGCAAATAAGGTTGCCAATGCTGAATAGCTAAAGCCATGGCCATGAGCTCCTTTTCATACGCAGACTTGGCCAAATTTCTTTCACCCAATGCCTTACTAAAATAGGCTATAGGACGACCATTCTGAATTAGAATCGCCCCCAAGCCTTGCCCCGAAGCATCACTCTCAATAAAAAGTTGCTGGCTGAAATTCGGTAATGCTAAAACTGGTGCGGTTGTGATCTTGGTTTTAAGAGTTTTGAAAACTTCTTGGGCTTGGGGTCCCCATAGAAAACCTTCGTTCTTAGTAAGCTCCGTTAACGGCTTGGCCACTTTTCCATAATCTTTGATAAACTTCCGGTAGTAACCGGTTAAACCAAGAAATCCTCTTACTCCTTTGACATTTTTAGGCACGGGCCAGCTAAGCACACTAGAGACTTTGTTAGGGTCCATAGGCACCACATCTTTTGATATCACATGACCCAAGTACTCCACAAAGGTTTGGGCAAAAACAAATTTCTTCCAATTGGCTACCAGCTGCTGCCCGAGTAGTCCAGCACCATTGTTAAATGCTACATATGTGTGTCCCAGTTTGGGCTATAGACTAAAATATCGTCGAAAAAAACTAGCACAAACTTCCTCAACATGGGACGGAATATTTCATTCATGAGGGATTGGAAAGTAGAAGGGGCGTTCATCAACCCGAACGACATTACCAAATACTCATAGTGTCCCTTATGAGTTCGGAAGGCTTTTATGCACATCTTCAGGTTTGACCCTGACTTGGTGATAACCCGATTTGAGGTCTAACTTCAAAAAAAATTGAGCACCATACAGTTCATCCAGCAGTTCATCAATCACGGGTATAGGGAATTTATCCGGAACCATTACCTTGTTTAAAGCCCTGTAATCGACGCACATACGCCACGTTTCATCCTTCTTTTTCACTAAAATGACAGGGCTTGTAAAAGGCACTCTGACTGTGTCTAATCACCCTTGTACTTAGTAATTCCTTCACTTGCTTCTCTATTTCGTTCTTGTGGTGATGCGGGTAGCGATAAGGACGAACATTGACAGGCCCATGTCCTTCCAGTAGAGTGATAACATGCTCTTTTTCCCTCTTGGGAGGCAACCCTTTAGGTTCCTTGAAAACTTCCTCATAATGACTCGGTAATTTCTCAAGCTCCTGTTCTTGCGCCATTCTAACCCCCTCCGATGCTCCTGTTTGCTGTTCAATATTTTAGTGAAAAACAACTCGGTGGAAAAGAATACACCCTCAATGGCCCTCACTTGGTTTCCCAAGCGGACTTTGCAGTACTGAAAGTTGACACCGCTTCTCCCTTAAGCTCAACCCAAATGCACCTTTGCTTTCCCAATCTACTCACATTTCACCAAGAGATGCCAGCCATGAAATTCCCAAAACTACATCAATACCCTCCAAATCGAAGAGTAATGTGTCCACGACTAACTCTGTGTTTTCCAGCTCAATATTTACTCCCAGACACTTTCCTTGAGCTACAGCTTTGAAACCATCCCCCAATTTAATTTGCAAAGGCTTAGTCTCCTCTACTGGCTAACCCATCGTAGCTACCAACTTCTTAGAGATGAAGTTGTGTGTAGCCCCACTATCCACAAGGATCAGAATGGATACCCCTGCTACTCATCCCTTAAGTTTCATAGTCTGAGGTTTCACTCCTCTCTCCGAAAGCAAACTGCCCAGATTGAGAACGCTACATTCCCCTTCAATTTCGACTTCCTCATCTTCTTCTCCAACTAGGGCATTCGTTGCGCCCTCCTCATGACAATTGGCGGTCTCTTGGTGACAAGGGTGAAAAGGACCCCCACACTTGTAGCATAATCCTTTCTGCTTTCTATCGGCAATTTCTTGCGATGACAGGTGACGCACGCCCCTATCACGCCCGTTCGTCCCTCTTCTCTCATTTCGCGGGTTGAGTCTGAAGCTTGGGCCTCTATCGAGTGATTCGCGGTTGCCCCGGATGAAAACCCAATCATTTCCGCCAGGTCGACCTGGTTGGACAGTTCCGGGTACATGGTTTGGGTTGGACTTATAATTTGTGCCCGACCCAACAAGGCTCCTATTCCCTGTACTTCTCTGCCCACTCCAACTCTGCTGTTCACGTAACTCTCACTCCACCGCCCTTGTCAAATTCATCAGCCTTGAACGAGGAAGAGGCCCCAGAGTACGCATGCTTCGTACCTTCCCTTTGATTCCTTCTTTCAAACCTTGGATGAAGTAACCAAAGTAATGGTCATCCGGAAGACGTGCCACTGCGCGTCAATCGCTCTAACTCTTCCTCGAAGCTACCTTCTTGTCGGAGCGTCGAGAGTTGTTCGAAAACGTTCCCATCCCCCTCGCCATAACGTTCCAGCTAGTCAACCTTTGTTCCCAAAGATAATTCACCCTCTTCACCCAAGAATGACTTGAAAAAGTGAATTGTTGGCCCCTCCATACACAAATTGGGCCAAGCTCACCCTCACCTCGGGGCTTGTTTCTTGGACACAGGAAATAAACCTCAAGCAATCCATCCCGCCGAGTCCTCTCCATTGAACATCGGAAGTTCCACCTTCTTTCAGAGAGAATTCTTCGAGTGAATCTCCTTGGAGCTTCTTCACACTCTTACTCGATTTCTCGGTGAATCGAATCTTTGCTCCGGGCGATCAACGCGATCAACCTCTCTTGATTCTCCTCCGCCTTCAACTGCATCGCAATCATCCTCTCTCTGGTTCTCAGCCGCTTGCAACTGCATTGTGGCTAGAGTGTTTCTAACACGGGCCATTTCATTCTCCAGATTAGCTACCTTACCCTCCATCTTCTTTAGTGGCATATGTTTCCTTATCGCGTTGATCCTTCCTCGTAACGAGTGGGACCGGTTTGATAGATATCGATGTTGAGAGAATAGCAGAATAAATGAAGAAGAGTAGTAGACAATTCGGATATGCTTATATTTAGGCAAAACAAAAAAAAGGAAATGCAATGGAATGGAATTCCACGACACAGAGCCTAGCTCCACAGAGGTCAAGAGTGCCCTCTGTCCCAACAACCCAATGATTTTTTTCCATACCTCCCTCATTCCTCAAACGCATATAACCGTATTTCCTTACACAATTGCCTACCCTTTTCTCTCTCAGCCACATCAGCATTCTCTCTCTCCCCCTTCCTATTTTTCCTAACATACACTCTCCACACTTTGGGTCTAGGAGATTGTTGAGCTAACAGCCCATTAGGGCCCAATTTCTGAACTACGGTCCTATCAGGGCTTCAGAGATGACAAAGGATTCAATCTAGCAAATGTTGACAACCAAATGCAACAACCTTAACTAAGAAACAACAACAACAACCAAGCCTTTTTCCATTAGGTGGGGTCGGCTACATGGATCAAACGACGCCATTGTGCTCTATCATAAACCAAGTCTTCAGAAATGCCTTTCAAATCTAAATCTTTTTAAATCATTTCACATATAGTCTTTATTGGTCTTCTTTTACCTCTAGTTATTGAGCTATTCTCCACCTGATTTACTCTTCTTACAGGGGCTTCTAAGGGTCTTCTCCTTACATGTCCAAACCACTTAAGGCGAGATTCTCCCATCTTTTCCACAATAGGTGCTACTCCTACTTTCTCTCTAATGTATTCGTTCCTAATCTTATCTTGTCTTGTATGGTCACACATTCAGTGCAACATCCTCATTTCCGTGACACTGATCTTATGCTCTTATTGGCTTTTTACCGCCCAACATTCAGTACCATACAACACCGCGAGCCTTATAGCTGTGCGGTAAAATTTATCCTTAAGATTAAGAGACACTTTTCTATCACAAATAACTCTTGAAGCACTCCTCCATTTAATTAATTTAGCTTGAAACCTATGGTTTACATCTCCCTCTATCTCTCTGTCATTTTGTATGATAGATCCAAGATACCTAAATTGTGTGACCTATGGTATGATATGATCTCTAATTTTCACCACTAAGCTAGCATTAACACACTTCTTACTGAATTTACATTCCATATACTCCGTCTTACTCCTGCTTAGACGAAGGCCATGTTCTTTCAAAGCTCGTCTCCATAGCTCTAGCTTCCCATTTGTTTCCTCTCTCGACTCTCCAACTAAGACTATATCATCTGCAAAAAGCATGCATTGTGGCATCAGCTCTTGAATATGCGCAGTAAGCACATCCAAGACCAAGATAAAAAGATATGGACTTTTTACAATAAGAAATTACAATACTTAAGCACATCTTGGGATTTAGCCTATTCCTTTTCATGGAGTGGATAAAGGAATATGTGCTTCAATTCCTTTCACAACAAGAGGAAGAGAAAGGTTGTGAAAGGAGCTTCAAGGCAATGGTTTGAAGTTTGGGGATTGAAGCTCCATACATGACCCACGCCGCAGGTTGCCAAAGCTTAGCATGCGAGGTCACCAGTCGTTGGAGCTACAGTCGTCGAAGCTGGGTCCTTGGAGCACCGCTCGGGATAGAAGCAGAGAGGAGAGTGGTCAAATGGGTTAGGGGACAACCGTGAAGACTTCGTGAAACAAAATACCCATTTTGTTGAACTGAAATGACCGTGTTTTGGGAGAAAGTTGGTGGAGTTGTACCCACGCCGCACCGGAGCTGTATCCAGTTGCACCGGAGCCGTACCCAAACTCTAAATTTAAAGAAAAAAAATTTGGGTACTCGACACATACCTGTACCCAATACGTACCCCGGTACTGCTCCTCCTGGGAGGAGTACCCATGCTTCAGGGACTAACTTCCTTTTCTTTTCTTTGTTTTTTGGCAGCCTTTTGTTTGTCAATCTCAAGCATTTGATTTATTTATAAGTGACAAAATATTTATGAAGTGCAGGCCGGATGTTGAAGAGGGAGAAAAGTTGATTAGGAGGCATAACAATCAATCAAAATGTGCAGATCAATCTCTATTCTTGAATTTTGCTATGCATTCAGTCAGAATGGAGGCCTGTGATTGTCCACCTACTCATCATGTTCCATCAGAAGAGAAATCAAATTCTTCTGTTCTTCCTGGAGGAAAAACACCCCATATTGTGGAACAACATGATGTTGTTCAAGCTGAAGGATACAATTGTTGTTCCGAGTACTCACAGGTTAAGCAGGACAGCTTCTATTGGGGAAGCAAGAAGAATAGGAGAAATAAGAACCAAAGTCCAGTCAATAAGGTGTCACAAGTTGGTGAAAAACCCAGATCATCAATGCAAGAGTCTGAAAAACAAAGAAAAGTTGGTAATGATAGCTTTTTAAGGGTTTTGTTCTGGCAGTTTCATAATTTCCGCATGCTCCTGGGAAGTGATTTACTTTTATTCAGTAATGAGAAGTATGTTGCTGTGAGCTTGCATTTATGGGATGTCACACGACAGGTGAGAACATTCTTCTAAAATCTTTCATTCTATTTTATGTTGGCACATTGTTAATTGTGTTTTCCCAATTTTGATAGGTCACACCTTTGACATGGCTTGAAGCTTGGCTTGACAATGTCATGGCAAGTGTGCCTGAGTTGGCCATATGTTATCATCACAATGGTGTGGTTCAGGGATACGAGCTTCTGAAAACAGATGACATTTTTCTATTGAAAGGGATATCTGAGGATGGGACACCTGCATTTCATCCTTATGTTGTCCAGCAAAATGGTCTGTCTGTTTTGAGGTTCCTTCAAGATAATTGCAAACAGGATCCTGGTGCTTATTGGGTACTTTTTTTTTTTTAATACATTTAAAGTGTTTGTTGCTTTTTATGTGAATTTCTTTTAAAAATATCTATGGCCCTTAATAGTGCTAGCAAGTCTGACTTAGAGTTCTGCAGCTTTATAAAGGTGCAGGTGAAGATGATATACAACTTTTTGATCTTTCTGTTATTCCGAAGAACCGTTCATGTAACGATTGTGATGATGCTTCAAGCTCCTTGCCATCATTAATAAGTAGAGGTAGAAGTGATGCAGTGTATTCATTGGGAACTCTCCTCTATCGAATTGCTCATAGGCTTTCACTCTCAATGGTGTGGATGAATTAAACTTATCTCTGCGTTAATCCTGCTTTTCAGGTTTCAAATATCTAATTTTTATTTATTGTTGCTTTTTCTGCAGGCTGCTAAAAATAGGGCTAAGTGTGTGAGGTTCTTTAGAAAGTGTTTGGAATTTCTCGATGACTCGGACCATCTGGTATGTTTTTGGAATAACATGTTTGATGTCTTCTCCCCTTCCCTCCCCTCCAAATTTTCTTCTGCCGAATATCTTGAAGATGATCGCATTTCTG
The DNA here is from genome assembly GCA_029884595.1 of Ormosia semicastrata. Taxonomy (NCBI): domain Eukaryota; kingdom Viridiplantae; phylum Streptophyta; class Magnoliopsida; order Fabales; family Fabaceae; genus Ormosia; species Ormosia semicastrata. The sequence continues at coordinate 49,298,997 of JAQQTO010000056.1, read as the reverse complement.
ATAAATGTTTTGCTGAACAGGCAGTACGAGCAATTGCTCATGAACAATTTGCAAGGCTGATTTTAAATTACGATGATGAGTTGAATTTAACTTCTGAATCTCTAGCTGTAGAATGTGAACCAACTGTTACTGAACCCGAAGATTCATATTGGGATGCTGAAAACAGTAATTCTGAATCAGCTGTCCATGAAGGATTCTATCTGAATGCAGATGACACATCAGGTGAACATGGACAAATACTTGGGCACTTGGAATCAGAAGCTTCTGCAAAGATGATTTCTGAAGCAGACAGGCCTGCCTCTGGGGAACTGATTGCAGTTGGTGACACAGAATTGAGTAATCAAGAAGGAGCTGTACCAAGCTCATCTCCTGATGAAAGCTCTTCTGTGTGTGAAGTATGTCCAGTTTCCACACCTGTGGTTCAGACGGTTGCTGATCCAATCTCATCTAAGTTAGCTGCAGTACATCATGTTTCACAGGCCATTAAGTCTCTCAGATGGATGCGACAGCTTCAGAGTACTGAACCAGAGGTGATGGATCAATTCAATGAAACTCATGATAGGCCATCATCATCTTTTAATGTTTCTGTTTGTGCTTGCGGGGATGCTGACTGTATTGAAGTTTGTGACATTCGAGAATGGCTTCCAACATCCAAGTTGGATCATAAGTTGTGGAAGCTCGTTCTTTTGCTTGGAGAATCTTATTTGGCACTTGCAGAAGCTTATAAGGAGGATGGTCAACTGCATCAAGCTTTAAAGGTGATACAGTTAGCATGTTCTGTGTATGGATCAATGCCTGCACATCTTGAAGACACAAAGTTTATTTCTTCAATGGTTAGTTGCTCATCTTTACAGAGAAAATGCTTTGATGTAAATGAAAATACTGTGTGGCTGCATGATGTAAGGGATGAGACTGTTAATGGCTATCTTACTATCGAGAGGAAGTCTTCTACTTACCTTTTCTGGGCCAAGGCATGGGCACTAGTTGGAGATGTTTATATTGAGTTCCATAGGATAAAGGGTAAAGAAGTCTCAATACAAGATCTGAGAAAACCTGCAACTAGAGAATTGAGAATGTCATCTGAGGTTGTGAAGGAAGTTAAAAGGCTGAAGAAGAAGCTGGTGCAGTTGAACCAGAACTGCAGTTCATGTTCGTTGGTAAATTGCAGTTGTCAAAGTGACAGAGCAAACAGTGGAAGCAGTGCAAGCAGTAGTAGTGCAGATGTGAACTTCATGACTTATGGTAGAAAGCATAGTAAACGATCATCTGCTAAAATTGCCAATTACTTGCCTCTGAAAGACGCAGGAGATGAGTACATTCATAACAAGGAGAGCAGAACAGATTTTGATAGCGAATATCTTGAGCACAGTAATTATGGTGAAAACCGGGCAGATACTCTTGAAAGTGGTAAGATTGAAGTTGAATCCTTGGCAGCTATGAACTCTAGAACACTTGAGGGATCTTCAGAGATGGACAATTCTTGTTCCAGTGTTGTCTCTCAAACTGAATTCAATTCAAAGGAAACAGCTAGAGTAAAAAATGGTGGGATATTTGAGTACCTAGATGGACCTCTAGTTGGAGATGTAGAGCACAATCTATTAGCTGCTTTAAAATGCTACGAAGAAGCTAGAAAAGCATTGTTTAAACTTCCATCTGGTTTATCTGAGTTACAATCTGTGGTTAAAAAGAAAGGGTGGGTTTGCAATGAATTGGGCCGAATCAGGCTTGAAAATAAAGAGTTGAATAAGGCTGAATTGGCGTTTACAGATGCTATAGATGCATTCAAACAAGTTTCAGATCACACCAACATTATATTGATAAACTGTAATTTGGGCCATGGCAAACGGGCTTTGGCTGAGGAGATGGTATCAAAAATTGAGAATTTTAAACTACATACTATCTTCCATAATGCATACAATCATGCATTGGAAACCGCAAAACTGGAATATAAAGAATCTCTTAGATATTATGGGGCGGCACGGTTAGAACTAAGTGCCATCAATGAGGATGCTGATTCTGTGACAAGCAGCTTGAGGAATGAGGTACATACACAGTTTGCTCATACTTATCTACGGCTTGGCATGCTTTTGGCAAGAGAAAATAGTACAGCTGAAGTTTATGAAAATGGATCATTGGAAGATACACGAGTAAGTCACACCAATCCTCATGACAGAAAAGCCAGAAAAGAATTGAGAAAGCATGAGATTTCAGCTAACGAGGCCATTAGGGAAGCATTATCTGTGTATGAGTCGCTGGGTGAACTACGCATACAGGAGGCTGCATATTCTTACTTCCAGTTGGCTTGCTATCAGAGAGATTGTTGCTTGAGATTTATGGATTCTGGCAACGAGAAAAGCATTTTGACAAAGGGCGAAAATAGCACTGTGCAACGAGTCAAGCAGTATGCATCTTTGGCAGAGAGGAACTGGCAAAAGGCCATGGACTTCTATGGCCCAAAAACACATCCTAACATGTATTTGACTATTCTCATGGAGAGATCGGCTCTTTCATTAAGCCTTTCAAACCATTTACACTCCAGTGTGGTATTTTCCTGCACTTCTTTTACACAGTATTTTTATTTTGATTATGACTTGATTTTTTTTTTTTAAATTTTCATTGAGATGATTTAATTCGTCATTTCTAACTAGTAGCATTGAAATTCTGAATATGACTTCCATTTTCCAGAATGAATTAACTGCTGTAAAATATCTTCTATGCTCTCCCAAAAACTTTAGGAGAAGCTATTAAAGAAAGACCTTACTCTAAATAGTTGTATTGAAATTTTGGTCTTTGATTGACCCAATGGATTGATTTATGTAGCCGATTCAATTTAGTGGGGTAAGGCTTCGTGATTGTTGTATTCTTTTTACAAGTGTACCCATTACACACATAATGTTTACCCGTTTAAAATTTTAAATTATTCACTAAATGTAGCTGAATGCTAATACTAAGAAAAAGTTGACATCGTAATATTTATGTACTTCTAGTGATTTATTTGTTGTCCATTTGTGGTTTTGCTTCCAATGTGTCTATTTTCAGTCACTTGATACTTCTAGAGTTTTGTTCCAGGTGCTGGAATCAGCTTTGGCTCATATGCTTGAAGGACGCCATGTTTCAGATACAAATGCTGACACTTTCAGTACTAGCTATCCTGAAATACATGCAAAATATTGGAGTCAGTTGCAGATGCTTTTGAAGAAAATGTTGGCCACAACACTTTCATCAAGTGCAAACAAATCTTCTCTCTCTCAACCATCTTCAACATCTAGCAGATTTGGAGACGGTGGAAAGATCAGGGAACTTTACAAGATGTCCCTGAAGGGTGCTGACATGGTACAACTGCATGCCATGCACAGCTTGTGGATATCTTGATATGAAATTATGACATTCTTCTCCTGTTTACATCAGATCATAGTAAATTGTTTGACACCTCTTTCTGATTATCTTGTCTTGATTTTTGTTGGACTAATTCCATTTAAGTTGATTATATAAAAAAGAACAAAAAAAGTGGTTATTCAACTGTAATAAATTTTGTTTATTATTTTACTCCTCATCCTCGACCTCTAATCTTCTCTGATAAATTCTTCTTTTATATAATAAATAAGCAAATAAATCTAAGTTATTTTGTTATAAAAAATGATTAAGAACTTGTAGACAGAAATTTCTTGTTAAAAGGAAATAAATTGGAAATTTATTGTTAAATAAAATCTAATACGAGTTATTTTTGTAAAAGGGAAACGAGCTAAGGATAGCAAATTTTTTGTTGTCGTAACATTGTTAAAAGACTCAAATTTGAATTCTTTTGCGCCTCCTTTTCGTCAAATGTGAATATTCATTCATTTGGTTGTAATGCTTTCATTATTAAGGTTGTCTCAATCATATACCTCTGCTTTCTATCACAATGGTTGAGATTGTTCCTAACTAATCAATTTGTTAACTTCATTTGTGTTTTCCATGAAAGGGGAGTAGGACTAAGGAATTTTGTTATTATTATTATTATTATTATTATTATTGTTATGAAAAGAATGATTCTCTAATTACATTTTGGAGGTGACAAAGGAGTAATTTTTTATAAGGGCACATGACGCCTACTAGTGGATCTTGTTAAAGTTACTTTGAAGTAGGTTACTAAAATTTCACATATTTAGTAACACTTAAATCTTGAAAAAAATAATTATTTTTTCATTTTAAAGTTTTAAGAGAATTTTTTATTATAAATTATTTTATATATAAAATAAGCTAATCTAAACGCACACTTAAAGTGTTGATTACTCCTTTTATTTGATTACAAATTCCCTTCCCAAGTCATTTATGTAATTTTCCTCTAATACCTAATTCATTCTGTTGCCATTGTGTACCATCCAACACATTTTTTATGGTAACTGTCTTATCTTTTCTCTAATGTCCGTGGTCTGGATTCTTAAGTCTTCAAGTAATAGTTGTAGTCTCATTTATTTGTATATATAGCTATTAGCTATACTCTTGTAGCATACAGTTGTATTACAATTTGTACACAATACTATCTTTGAATGTAAATAAAGACTCATGTGAATAATACCCATCTTTGAATGTAAGGTGCTATTGACTTCCATCCATTCACCAGAAATGATTGTCTCCAAATTTTCAATTCTACATGCTATCAATCCTTTGTGGGAGGAAATGTAGTCCTAGCCCACATCCAGCGGCGCTTTCATTATTACTATCTTTATTCTTCAGCATTAACTGCGCATCTACTCTAACCACCGCCTTTGGCTAAGCTTTCACGCCGGCTAGCCTTCTATCCTCTATTGAGATTTGAAGAATTGCCAGTCAATGGAGCTATTGTTCTTGTGGGTTGCTATTTCTTAGTTGTAAGTCCTCGTAGGTGGTTGTTCTTCAGAGTCTTCTCTCATAACCAGTCTGTGTTCGTATGTTCTCCCCTCTATTTGATAATGTTCAAGCTGCTTTCTGTCCAGCTAGCATGTCTATGAGAGCAGGTTCATCAACTTCAGCCAAAATGGGTACTTTTATCTCTGCCTTTTCTTACCAATGAGCAACTATCTGGTTTAGGGGGCATGTCAAATGATTTTAAGTCTCTGCCTTTTTTTTTTTATTGAAATGGATTTTAATTCTTTTGTCTTTTCTTTCGTAATTTTATCTCTGCCTTTTGGTAAAATCGGTAAAAAAAAAAAAAAGATATTTGACTTTCACTTGAAGATTATCATGGTTCTAAGGCATAAAAAAAAGGAAGGAAGAAGCTTAGACGAACAATTTTGACCTTCAACCTCTATTACTCTGTCTCTGGTTTGGTTTTTGCTTATAGGATCAAAAGCAACAATGATGGAAAATAGAGAAGAGAACAAATTGAAAGAAACAAATGGGAAGAATATATAGAAGCAAAATTTAAGATGATGAAAAGAAAGCAAAGAAGAAAGAAACAAATACATTTTATATATAAGCATTCATTAGTAAAGTTAGGTTTATGACCCTCGAGAAAATGATCAGAAGCATGATATGATTCTGTGGGGAGTCTCGAGATGGACAAATTACCAAGATCAAGTAGATGCATGTTGAATAAAATCATTGTAGATGGTTGAGAAATGAAGAGACACTGTACAAAGATTGGCTAAAGAAGGAAGCTTGTGACTTGTCTTTCAAGTGGAGAAAACCTTTAAGTGTTTGGAATGCAAAAAAATAAGAAATGATTTCATTTGTAAATCAAACTTAATTAAATTTGGTATTTGGAATGTTAAAAAATAGTATATTTATTTCAAATCAAATCAAATCAAATCCTAACAAAAGCATAATGTGTACTTTTTACCTGTCACGATAGATAAATTATATATATATATATAAAATTTTGGAGGAATGGCTGTTATTGTGTACTTTTGAGACTGTGCTACTTAAGCTTGTTCTTCTCTATTGTCCTACTGCTACTTGTAACTGGGAGGTAAGAACAGTCGTATTTTGTAATGTATGATACAATCATTCAATTATGACTTAGTCACCTCATCTGCTTGTCTTGCTTTTGTCTTGTCTTACCCCCAATGCAATTATAAATCTCAGAAACAGTTCAAAATCCTTCTTTTTTTCTTTGCTAGTTTTGGATTCCTTCTTCTTCTTCTTCTTCTTCTTTTTTTCTAACGTGCCAATCTAAAAGAGAGGTCTTTGTAGTCTTAGTATAAAAAAAATTATATCTCTCATTCTGGTCCAATCCTTCATAAGGCAACAAAAACCGGCTAAGTTTGTTCATGAAGTTTTCTAAAGTATCTTCCTTATTAGTCACTGATGCTGGCTTTGTTGTTCTACACAGACAAATTGGGATCTGAACAGCCTGCCTAATCTGGCTTTGATAGTGACGAGCTTCAAATTTCAACTTGTTTTGGCTTTGACTAATTTGTCTTTCTGCTGTGAGTGAGGAGTGCAGAGTGTTCATAATCTTTTGCAATGTTACTAGAGCTCCTTATGTATAGATAAATTGAGTAACTGCTCTTGACATCCTGTAGAAATCTTATGCCTGTTATGATTGCGCCATGTGTCCCTGAAGCTTACTTCTTCTTTCTCCATCAACACACTACTTCTTAAATTGTGTTTGTGTGGCACTTTATGCATCTGAATGGATGTAATGGAGAAAACTTCTCCATCGCGAGTTCAACCCTATGACCAACGCTTGGTAACTGAAGATCTTCTAAAAAGTTACCTACCTGCCACGTGCTCCCTCAGGCTAAGCCTTGTGTGAACTTCTTATCAACAACGTTAGTATTGTCGCAATGCAATATTATAGATCGAGTTCCAAGGACTTAAACTATTTTGGAGTTATCTACAACAACATCAGTATTGTTGCTATTTTAGCTCTAAACTCCAATAGTTCTCTGTCGACCTAGTTGATATAGTGTGTCGACCTCATGATAACATTGGTATTACCATTTCCTTTGGTTTTCATAGCATCAGTACCACCAAAATACTAAGATAGTATCAAAACTATCTTGTTTAGGTAGCATCTACGTTTAGTAGATCATGACAACACTTAAACAATTTCTCTTCAATGTCTACGCAACATTAGTATTGCCCTATTCGACAGCCTTAGTATTGTCGACTAGTAGATTCAATGTCTAGTTGGCACTTTCTTAGCAACCTTAGTATTGCCACGTGTTGCATGATAACATGTGCGGGTTTTCAACATGTGTAGCATAATAAAAGTTTTTAGTATGCTCTCAACACTACAAGAGTAAGCAATAATCTAATGGTACTTATTTTAGCAACTGGTGACAAAGTTGTTGGTGTATGCCCTAGAGGCTAATACATTTACCTGTATTTACATACATTCTATTATGCTATTTTAATATATGAGGCACTTCATTTATTGTATTCTTTTTAATAAACATAATAAAGTCCTTAGAATAGTAAGTTTGATGCCATATGACATCAAGTGGATGACTTGATCATGAGATCCTTTTGGTTAGAACACTATTCTTAAATGTCCCTAGTCAAGTATTATTGTTAACTAAGACAACAATAATGCATTGAGACTAGTATGTGCATAGACTGATGACCACATCTCACGGGTCATGGATATGAGATATCAAATCTTCACATAGGTACATATTAGAGTAATTATGTACTGGACTGACCCACCATGAGAACGCTACATGGATCGTTATATGAGTGTCATAAGCGATTCTCATAGTGACAATGGTGTTTATGGTCCTTTGACCTGAAATCACTATGATTCCTACATGAGGAGTTGTGTGTTTTAATGCCATCAAACGTCATCTGTATCAAGGTGATTATAAAGTTAGTTATTGGACATACCGCTAATCATGCAGAGGGATGTGAGTGACCTAGATGGGATTTGTCACTCCTACATAATAGGAGTGATATCTTCGGGCCCCCTGATTGAGTGAGACTGTGAAATGCATGGCCATGCTCAAATGAGTCAATATGAGATATTAATTTCATTTGTTGTTACAAAGTCTACTCCAGTATCAAGAAACGAATGATTGGACTATACAAGGGTGACGCATTCCATGCCTTGTGTTCAATCTAAATATCTTGACAAAAGGACTAAACGACACGAAAACATTGGTCACAGAAAGGTTATGTCAAATCACTGACATTCTTATTACTTGGGTAGCAGCGATGTATTGCTAGATACCTTTCACTGCTTGTAATATTAAAATGAGATTTTAATATTACTACCAACGTAATGAGAACCTGCAGGGTCACACACATAGGGCAGACTAAAATTGGAGCAATAAATCCAAGTTGGACTCGGATTTAAATATGGGTCAGACTCATAACAGATGAGTCTAGGGTTGCACAGCTTACCTTGCTACTGCTCACACCCACTTAAGGCAGTCACTATTATAAATAGTACTGCGAAAGGGCTGCTAAGACACATATATTACAGAACCCTAGTTGCACCTACAGAAAAGTGAGTGAGAGAGCGACAGGTTTCTTCTCTTCTCTTCACAGCTAGCACTGTGTGAAAGACGTAAGACTCCTCTTTGTGGACGTTGGACGTTCGTGATTCTGTTTGTGTGGATATTGCAGAGACATCGTTTCTATTACGGTATTGGTGATTCACGTCACTTCTCTTTTATCACGCTTCAAGAGGTAAATTATTTTAAAACTCGGATTATGGCTTTTCGCATGGATCCTTGGTGGGAATCCTATTTTTCTGCTGCGTGATGTATCCGTAATTTCCAACAGTGGTATCAGAGCATCTTGCAAAACCATGATTCGATTTTCTATTTTCGTTTTGAATGAGATAACGTGTTTATTGTTCTTGTTTTAATAAAAGATATGATCTTTAATATATTATTTCAGAAAATAAATGAAACCCTTTTGTGAAAACATATTCTGTTTTATCTGTTGTATGCAAAACTGTGATGTTGTTTTCAAAAACCATGAAGATGTTCATAAGTTCTGTGAAAACCATTTTGTATCAAGATGTATGTTTTTGCGAAGCTTTCTGGTATGTATGTGATACGTACAATGTTATGGAATCTTTATTCTCAATGCGCGGCACAAGGGTTTAGGAAAACTTGTTCTTAGTTTGTGGCAGCAAGGGTTATGGAATCCTTGTTTCTGCATAAACGGCACAACGCAAGGGGTTTTGGAAACCCTATTCCTATTTTGCGGCAGCAGCATTAAGTGTTGATGTCAAGCCGTCAAGGAGGCGTAAAGGTTCAAGTGTTGAACAGCGGCACAAGGGTTCCCCGCGGCACATGAAGCGTTCATGCATTTTCGATTTAGGGTTCAAGTCGTCAAGGGAGGTACAAGAGATTTAGCTCTTGTTTTCAGTTCAATTTTCCCATACTACCTCTGCGCAGTGTGCTATTTGAAAGCGCGATATTTTCTATCTAATTTTATGGCTCACGAAAATAATAATGTATTATAGTTTTGAGTTTATATGTTCTTTGTGATGCATGGTGCATGGTTATGGCCTTAGTCCTCTTTTTATGTTATTTTGGTTTTTTTATAAATACGACCTACATGTCGTGCCTTTCTCTCTATATTCTGATTGTACATTCTCTTCTCACCTAACTCCCCTCGAATGTAAAAGCGATTTCTATATAATGTAATTATGATGTAGAGGCAAGAAGACGGCATCAAGTGAGGACGTTGATGGGAGACGCTTAGTGAAGCTGGCTTAGTTAATGCTACTCTCTTAAGGGGCCATAACCATGTCACTTTTATTATATGCTTTATATGTATGAGATGCATGGATAATGTTTATGATATAATAAACAGTTTAATAAATGGTGAGATCTAATAATAATAATAAAATTCCCTCAAAGCAAATATTAAGTTATTATGTGATGCCTTTCAATGTGTGGCACTCGTCAAGACTAGTATCGATCAAGTGCAGGTCTGCCAAAGCAGGATGCCTTTATCTATATTAGTAAGACACGATGGGATAAGGGTAATATCCAACTATCAACCATTGGGTCTGACTTAACTAGGTCATTTCAATAGGATTGAAGGCTTAGAGGCATGGAGTTGGGCTTTAGTCTATTAGATGGATTTGAATAAGCGTTATTCACTCAACTATCCAAGAGTTACATGTGATGTAATTGGAAAGTGTTTCCTACCTAAATAACTAAATTATGGGTGATCAGCCAAAGCTGACTTAAAACTAGGTGAAATATGGATCTTGCCCACTAGGAAATCTTACGATGGGATTTTCTAAGTCAATGTTGAGGGTCATTGACTTGAATAAAATAGTGGGAGGTATATTTAATTAAAAGACCTCATTAAATATGTTTATTGTATGATACTTATATTTTACATATTTCTGTTGATAGATTACCATGTTAACAAACACATCAAATAACTTATCACTGCGATTCGTCCTTGAGAAGGACAAGTTGTTTGGAACGAATTTTATAGACTGGTACAGGAATTTGAGGATTGTCCTTAAGTAAGAAAAAAAGTTGTATGTACTAGAACAGTCTATTCCTGAGCCACCTGCTACTAATGCCCCTAGAATTGAAAAGGATGCTTATAAGAAGCATCAAGATGATGCCTTGGACATCGGATATCTTATGCTGGCCACTATGAACTCTGAGTTCCAAAAGCAACACGAGAACATGGATGCCTACGATATGATCGTACACCTTAAGAAGCTCTATCAAGAGTAGGCCAGACATGAGAGATATGAGGTCTCTAAAGCACCGTTTCAATGCAAGCTGGTAGAAGGAAGCCCTGTTGGTGCTCATGTACTCAAGATGATTAGGTACATTAAAAACCTAAAGAGACTTGATTTTCCTTTGGGCCAAGAGTTGGCCACTGACTTAGTCCTGCAATCGTTGTCAGAAAGTTTTAGTCAATTTATCATAAACTACTACATGAAAGAAATTAACAAATCACTACCAGAGTTGCTAGGCATGTTGAGAACTACTGAGCAAAATATAAACAAAGGCAAAGGAAAGGCCATAATGATGGTCCAAAAGAATAAGGACAAAAAATAGTAGAAAAAGCCTAAGGACAACTGGAAGGGCAAGGGCAAGGATAAGTCCAAGCCCAGCATTTCTAGCTTGAAACCAGTGGGTGGAGTGGCTAAAGAAGGTACATGCTTCCACTGTGGTCAGATCGGACATTGGAAGAGGAATTGTGCCAAGTTCCTAGAGGAGCTCAAGAAGAAGAAGGGAAATAAGACTTCCACTTTAGGTATTTTTGTTATTGAAGTTAATTTATCTACTTCTGCATCATGGGTATTAGATACTGGATGTGGATATCACATTTGTGTAAATGTTTAGAATCTAAAGAGCAGTGGACCATTGACGAAGGGCGAAGTCGACCTACGAGTGGGAAATGGAGCAAAGGTTGCTACATTAGCTGTAAGGACTTACTTATTATCTTTGCCCACTGGGCTTGTAATAGAGTTAGAGAACTGCTATTTTATGCCTGCTATTAGCAGGAATATCATTTCTGTTTCTTGTTTGGACAAGAAATGTTTTTCTTTTATTATAAAGGACAAATGTTATTCTATTTATATGAATGATATTTTTTATGGTAGTGCACAATTGAGTAATGGACTTTATGTCCTTAATCTCGAAACACCCGTCTATAATATAAATATGAAGAGGTTTAAATCAAATGATCTTAACCCAACTTTTCTCTAACATTTTCGTTTGGGCCACATAAATGAGAAACGCATCTCCAAGCTCTATAAAGATGGATTCTTGGACTCGTTTGATTTCGAATCATATGAGATATGTGAATCTTGTTTATTGGGGAAGATGACAAAGACCCCATTCACTGGACAAGGTGAAAGGGCTAGTGATCTTTTAGGCCTTATACATAGTGATGTATGTCGGCCACTAAACACACTCACTAGAGGCAGTTTTTAATACTTTATTACATTTACTAATGATTTCAGTAGATATAGATTTCTATATCTTATGAAGCACAAATCAGAATCCTTTGAAAAGTTCAAAGAGTTCAAGAATGAAGTACAAAACTAACTTGGCAAGAGTATTAAAATTCTTTGATCAGATCGAGGAGGAGAATACTTAAGCCAACAGTTTGATGATCATCTGAAAGAGTGTGGGATAATATCTCAACTCACTCCACCATGAACACCACAATGGAATGGTGTCTCTGAAGGGAGGAACCGGACCTTGTTGGACATGGTCCGATCCATGATGAGTCATGCAAACCTTCCAGGCTCCTTCTGGGGACATGCTCTGTTAACAGCAGCTTTCACACTTAATCGTGTTCCATCTAAAATAGTTCAAAAGACACCATATAAGATATGGACTAGGAGACGACCCAATATGTATTTTATGAAGATTTGGGGCTGCGAAGCTTATGTGAAACGTCAAGTTTCCAATAAGCTTAGACCAAAATCAGATAAATGCTTCTTTGTAAGTTATTCCAAGGATACCAAGGGATACTATTTCTATAATCTTACCGAGGGCAAAGTGTTTGTCGCACGGACTGCTGTGTTTCTAGAAAGGGAGTTTATCTCCAAAGGAACTAGTGGGAGGAAAGTAGAACTTAAAGAAGTTCAAGGTTCACAAAGTAGCAATGAACCGATGATGGAAATAGAGCAGCCTCCACAAAATGTTGTGCAACAACAACCTGCTCTAGTAGCACAAGACCTACGTAGGTCTAACATGATACGTCATCAACTAGAGAGATATGAATTTCTCATGACCTAACAAGGTGATGTATTGTTCATGGATCAAGATGAGCCTGTGACTTACCAGGAAGCCATTATTGGCCCAGAATCTAAGAAATAGATTAAGGCCATGAGATTTGAAATGGATTCCATGTATGCCAACCAGGTATGGACCTTGGTTGACCCACCTGAAGGGGTAAAACCCATTGGGTGCAAGTGGGTTTTCAAGAAGAAAACCGACATGGATGGTAATATGCACACCTTTAAGGTGCGATTAGTGGCTAAAGGTTTCAAACAAATTCATGTTGTAGACTACGATGAGACTTTTCCCCAATTACAATGCTTAAATCTGTTTGGATCTTGCTTGCTATTGCAGCATACCATGATTATGAAATCTGGAAAATGGATGTCAAAACTGCTTTCCTTAATGGAAATCTTCTCGAGGATGTGTACATGACACAACCTGAGGGTTTTGCCATTCCAGAGGATGCTGGAAAGGTGTGCAAGTTGCAACGATCTATTTATGGATTGAAGCAAGCTTCCAGAAGCTGGAATCTTCATTTTGATGAAACAATAAAATAGGTTGGTTTCATCAAGAATGAAGAAGAATCTTGTATCTACAAGAAGGTTAGTGGGAGCACTATTATCTTTCTGGTATTGTATGTAGATGACATACTACTTATCGAAAATGACATCCCTACCCTACAGTCCGTAAAGACTTGGTTAGGGAACTGCTTCTCTATGAAGGACTTGGGTGAAACCAACTATGTGTTAAGTATTAGGATCTATAGAGATAGATCACTGAGACTGCTTGGCCTAAGTTAGAGTACATACATAAACATAGTGTTAAGACGGTTTAACATGTATGAATCCAAGAAAGGACTCATTGCCTATGTCACATGGTGTAAGCCTATCTAAGGCTCAATCCCCTTCCACCCAGGACGAGAGGGATCATATGAGCAAGATTTCATATGCATCTGCAATTAGATCTATCATATATGTCATGTTATGTACTCGACTAAACATCTCGTATGCTTTGAGTATGACGAGCAGGTACCAGTCTGATCCTGGTGAGAGTCACTGGACTGCTGTCAAGAACATCCTTAAGTACCTGAGAAGGATTAATGATTCGTTCTTTGTATATGGAGCCGAGGAAGAGCTAGTTGTAAAGGGTTACACTGATGCTAGCTTCCAAACCGATAAGGACAACTCCAGATGGCAACCGGGTTATGTTTTTTGCCTAAATGGTGGGGCTGTGAGCTGGAAGAGTTCAAAGCAGGAGACAGTCGCCGATTCTACCACAGAGACTGAGTATATTGCTGCCTCCAACATAGCAAAGGAGGCCGTTTGGATCAGGAAGTTCATTACTGAACTTGGCGTTATTCCTAGCATTATGGACCCAGTGGACCTCTATTATGATAATAATGGAGCCATTGCACAAGTTAAGGAGCCTAGATCTCACAAGCGATCCAAACATATAGTTAGGCGCTTCCATCTCATTCGAGAGATCATCGATAGAAGAGATGTGAAGATATGCAAAGTACTAACAGATGATAACATTGCTGATCCACTGAAGAAGCCTCTTGCACAGCAAAAGCATGAGGGTCACACTAGGTCTTTAGGCATTAGACATATGCTTGATTGGCTTTAGTGCAAGTGGGAGATTGTTGGTGTATGTCCTAGAGGCTAATACATTTGTCTGTATTTACATACATTCTATTATGCTATTTTAATATATGAGGCATTTTATTTATTGTGTTCTTTTTAATAAACATAATAAAGTCCTTAAAATAGTAAGTTTGATGCTATAGGATATCAAGTGGATGACTTAATTGTGAGATCCTTTTGGTTAGAACAATATTCTTAAATGTCCCTAGTCAAGTATTATTATTAACTAGGACAACAATAATGCATTGAGATTAGTATGTGCATAGACTGATGACCACATCTCACGGGTCATGGATATGAGATATTAAGTCTTCACATGGGTACATATTAGAGTAATTATGTACTAGACTGACCTGCCATGAGAATGCTACATGGATCATTACGTGAGTGTCATAAGCGATTCTCATAGTGACAATGGTGTCTGTGGTCCTTTGACCTGAAATCACTACGATTCCTATATGAGGAGTTATGTGTTTTAATACCATTAAACGTCATCTGTAACAAGGTGATTATAAAGTTAGTTATTGGACATACCATGAATCATGTAGAGGGATGTGAGTGACCTAAATGAGATTTGTCAATCCTACATAATAGGAGCGATATCTTCGGGGCCCCTAATTGAGTGAGACTGCGAAATGCATGACCATGGTCAAATAAGTCAATATAAGATATTGATTTCATTTGTTGTTACAAAGTCTACTCGAGTATTAGAAAACGAATGATTGGACTATACAATGGTGACATATTTCATGCCTTATGTTCAATCTAGATATCTTGACAAAAGGACTAAACGACACGAAAACATTGATCACAGAAAGGTTATGTCAAATCACTGACATTCTTATTACTTGGGTAGCAGCGATGTATTGCTAGATACCTTTCACTGCTTGTAATATTAAAATGGGATCTTAATATTACTGCCAACGTAATGAGAACCTGCAGGGTCACACACATAAAGCAGAGTAAAATTAGAGCAATAAATCCAAGTTGGACTTGGATTTAAATATGGGCCAGGCTCATAAAAGATGAGTCTAGGATTGCACAGCTTACTTTGCTGCTGCTCACACTCACTTAAGACAGTCACTAATATAAATAGTACTGCTAAGGGGCTGCTAAGACATACATATTGCAGAACCCTAGCCGCACCTACAGAAAAGTGAGTGAGTGAGTGAGTGACAGGTTTCTTCTCTTCTCTTCGCAGCTAGCACTGTGTGAGAGACGTGAGGCTCCTCTTTGCGAACATTGGACATTCGTGAGTCTGTTCATGTGGATACATCAGAGACATCGTTTCTATTACGATGTTGGTGATTCACGTCACTTCTTTTTTATTATGCTTCAAGAGGTAAATTATTTTAAAACTCGAATTATGAATTTTCGCATGGATCCTTAGTGGGAATCCTATTTTTTTGCTGCGTGATGTATCTGCAATTCCTGATAAAAGTTTCAAGAAAGTCTAGCCTTTTAGTCTAAGTAAATCCTTTAGCTACTAATTGGCCTTTATGCCTTTCTAAAAGCCCATCTACTCGATATTTCACCTTAAACACCCATTTCCCCCATATGGATTTTTTATTTGGAGGTAGATTAGTTAGTTCTCAAGTATTATTTTGCTCCAAAGCTAAAATCTCAGGTAACATGGCATTTCTCCAATACTCATGTTCAATTGCTTGGCTATAAAAGAAGAGTTTAGTGTTTGGAGATATGGCTAAGGCAAAGTGTTTGTGTTTTAGGGTCAACCAAGAATAAGATAAGTAACATAGAAAGGATATAGTATACTTGAAGAAGAAACACCTGATGAGTGATATGGTGTGTCAACTTAGGAGAACATAGAGCAATGGTACTTTTGTAAGTAAGTTGGAGATCTACTCACTCTAGTTGAATGTCTTAGAGAAGGTGTGGGAGTAGTGGGTGGTGTAGGACCTGACTCCACAAGGTTTGGAGATGAAGAAAAAAAACAAGTGCAAAATGAAAGAAATCATAATCAGGTAGAGATTGATCAACAAGAGATGGAACCTGTGCAAATGTAGGCTCTTTTGAACTAAGTAAGAGAAAAATAGTCTCATGAAATACATTTTTGGAGAGGAAAGCTTCTCTGGTTTTAACATTAAAGAGAATATAACCTTTAGTGTCAGTCTTACTACCAAGTTACACTCACTTCCAAGATCTAGGATCAAGCATCTTTCTATGTGAGGTTGATGTGGAAGCAAAATACTAACAACCGAAGACTTTCAAATCACTAAGGTTGCGTGAATGACTATATAGGACCTGATATGGACTTATCATATCCATGACAATGCTAGGACCTCTGTTGATCAAGAAGACTGCATGGGACACAACATAGTTCCACAATAATTTTGGAACATTAGACTGATATATATAAAAGTGATCTAATCATATTCATGATTTGTTGGTGCTTTCTCTCTACCATACCATTTTGTTGTGGTGTCTCTACACAAGATGTCTAGTGTAGAATGCCTTTAGAGGTATAAAAGGTAGAGAGGGAAAACCTTGGCCCATTATTTGATCTTATAGCTTTGACCCTATGATCAAATTGGCTTTCTACTATTGACATAAAAGACTAGAATAAGGGTGCAGTATCAGATTTGTGCTTCATAAGGAATATCCAGGTATATCTAAAGTGGTCATCCACCACTGTGAGGAAATACCTATGACCTTGGACAAAAGTAATTGATATTGGTCCCCATATATCCATATGCAACAAAAAAAAAAAAACATGATTAGATCTAGATACATTGAAAAAGTAAGGATATCTTTTTTGATTTGCCAAAGGAGAAATTTCACAAAGTTTACTATTACCAATAGAGATATAAGGGATTGTTTATGCATTACATTTAGTTTCTATTGGGCAATGTGCCCTACAGACATCTAACTCAAATACAGAAGCATTATTGACAAAGAAATATGAAACTAAAGGTTTATAATGTAAGGAGAGCATATAGAGTCCGTTATTGGTCTCAATTGACCCGATCATCCTCAAGGTATTCTTCTTTTGTATAAAAAACATGTCATCGTGAAATATAAGCTTACAATGTAAAGAGGAAGTAATCTTTGTACTTGAAATAAAATTGAAGGTGAACTAAGGAAAGATAAGAACACTAGTCAAGAAGAATGATTTAGAAAAATGTACTATGCCAAAATGTTTGGCAAAAACATGACTACCATCAAGTAATTTTACAAAACTTAGTTTTGTGGGTCTATAGGAAGTGTATTGGTTCATAGAGCAACAAATTGATATGTGATGTGCGTGTAAAATTGATGAACTGTCAACATGTCATATTTTTACGATTCAATTCCTTGGTTTTTCATGTTCTTTTTATGTTTATTTTATTTTTATTGAACTTTGTTTGTAAGTTTTGTTATATTTTTAGTATTGTTTAATTATATTTTTATTATGTGTTTTATGTATTTTTGTCAGATAATTACACATGGAGAAGAATGAATGTTCAAATAAGTAAGGAAAAGAGGAATTTTTCATCAACATCCATCGCTTGAGCGCTGGATTGGAGAGCTTGAGCACCCAAAGCATATGCAGCAATAGTGATTTAGTGACCCAGCGCTCGACAGCGCTTGAGCGGGCAATGAGGTAACAGCGCGCGTCCTGGTTTAAGTGGCTCAATGCCCAAGCGTCCAAAAAGTCAATGCTTAGGCGCTGGTTGCGTAACAGCAGATGTGAATTTCAATAAATAGAAGAAGTTATACCAAATTCAACACACTTTGTACATCACGCAGAAAATCTCTAATCTTGAGAGAGTAGTTTCGCGGCCTTGGAGGACAACTTTGAAGGGATGATTCGATTCTTGAAGGCTTGAAAATCATAATCTTCATTAAAGGAGTTTTGATTTTTCTTTCTTTCTAGTTTTTCCCTTTCTTTGTGTATTGCCTTTCATGGGTTTGTATTCTGATTTGAGTTTGTTTGTATTGAACATGAGTAACTAAACCCATAGTTAGGGCTATGGGAAATCTTATTTTCCTAATTATTTGGGTTTGATTTCTTATTTGATTAAGGTAATTTCTTTTAAGGTTTATCATATTGCTTGCATTCTTGTCATAACTTGATCACTTTTGGCATGTGTTAATTCATTGTTTGACCGGTGACCATTCGCATTCAATGAGTGGATCTATATGGTAAGCCTAGGATTAGATTGTGAATGACCAAACATTAATTTTTCCTACCAATGAAATTGACAAGTATGTTAGTTCATCTTTTGAATTGAAGCTTAATGCATTCCTAATTAATTTAACTAAATGACCAAATAGGTGATTTAATTTAGGAATAGAATATTGTTTCATCCATGACCATTGAGAATCAATAGCAGGTAAGAGAATATTGGCAAAAGAATTACCTTACATCATAAATGAAAGAAAATCTGAATAATTGAAATCAAGTGAACCTTGTGCCCTAGTCTCTCTCTCATTGATTCTCTATTTTCTGTTTGATTATCCATTGTTTTGCTTTATTTATTTTTCTATTTTAATTTGAATTTCTTCATACACTTTCGATTGTCTTGATAACATAGAGCTTTGCGAATCTAGTAATTACCATTTATTCCTCGTGGGATCGATAATTGGGATTCAAACCCTGTATTACTTGGCGATAGAGTGCACTTGCTCTTAATGTATTTTACGCCTACTAAGTTTTTGGCGCCGTTGTTAAGGACTAAGTTTGATAATATTAGAAGCGAAAAGCTCTAGTTAATTTAGACACCCTTTTATTTTATTCCTTATTGTATTTTTTTTTATTTTTTCATTTTCATTTTTATTTTTAATCAGTTTGTCACTTCATATTTTTTTGTTTATGCTTACTCGATCTCAGTTTACTGATTTGGTATTTAATTCAGAAATTGAGAAAATAACTCGCTGGTTAATTAAGCAATCTTTTATTGTAAACTGTGATAGAAGATATAAATAGGATGAAGAGACAACCAACAACTGAGGTGAATCGTGAAGAAAGAGCTACCCCAGCAGAGCGGACCATACTTGAGTACTCCATGCCCACTGCTGAAGGGTATGGAGGGAGTATTATAAGACTAGTTGTGGCAGCTAACAACTTCAAGATCAAACCAGCATTGATTTCTATGATTCAGAATTTAGTTCAATTTAGTGGATTGCCTTTAGATGATCCAAATCAACGTTTGGCCTAGTTCTTGTAGTTGTGTGATACTATAAAGTATAATGGGGTGATATATGATGCAATCCAATTATGACTCTTTCCTTTCTCTCTTAAGGACAGAGCGAGTCAATGGTTAACGTCACTACCAAGGGGTTCCATCACTACATGGGATCTGTTGACACAACAGTTCCTGGCTAAGTATTTTCCTCCCTCTAAATTTGCTAAGTTAAGGAATGATATATCTTCTTTTATGTAGTTTGACATGGACACTCTTTATGAAGCTTGGGAGCGCTTTCAAGAGTTGTTGAGGAGATGTCCACATCATGGATTTCTCGTATGGCAGCAGTTACAAACTTTTTATAATGGTTTGTCGCCTGTAAATCGTTTACTCATTGATGCTACGACGGGAAGTACAATTTGGAGGAAAACACCTATTGAGAGCCAAACATTGATTGAAGAAATGGCACTGAACAATTATCATTGGCAAAATAAGCATCAAATTCCTAAAAAACAAGTAGGTGTACATGCTGTTGATTCTTCTATAGCCATTCTAAGTCAATTGGACGCTTTGACAAAGAAAGCTGAGACTATGATGGTAACAAATAGTGCAGCTCCACCAATCATTTGTGAAGCATGTGGCGGACAGGGTCATATAAGTGTAAACTGTCAAGTTAGTAATCTATTTGCCCTTGAGCCTGAAGTAGCAAATTTTGTTGGTAATTCCAACCAGCAACAATACAATCCATATGTCAATACATACAATCTTAGTTGGAGGGACCACCCTAATTTTAAATAGGAAAATCAATAGGGCTATCAACAGAATCAGTAGAGAGCTCTGCAACTACCTCCAGGTTTCCAAGCATCTGCAAAGAAGCCAAGCTTTGAAGATTTAGTAATGAAGTACATGTAGAATTCAAATTCCAGAATGAAGAATATAGAGACTCGAATTAGCCAGTTAGTTACATTGATGACAATAAGGGCACTAGGGACATTACCTAGTACTACTGAGACTAATCCAAAGGAACAAGTCCATGCAATTACCCTGAAAAGTGGTAAGGAACTTGGGGAGTCCTCCCGAAAGAAGGAAATGTCAAAGCTTGGAGATACTCTTGTTAAGTCAGTTCATGAGGAAAACGATAAGGCAATTGAAGCACTTAGCTCATTAGGAATTGAGACTAAGCAAAATGATGCTCGTACTAAAGATGTCTCAATTCAAAATGTCAATAAAGAAAAAGAGGTTGAGAAGAAAGAACCAAAGTGATAGAGAGCAAAGAAGGATCGTGAACAAAACACAGTATATGAACCATCACCATATGCTAAGATCTCATTCCCTCAAAGGCTCCAGAACACTCAGCCAGATAAGGAATTTGTAAAATTCTTGCAAATATTCAAGAAATTACAAATTAAAGTTCCGTTTATTGAAGCCATCTCTCAAATGCCCAAGTATGCAAATTCTTAAAGGATATACTTACAAAGAAATGCAAGTTTGCGGAATTTAAGACAATATATCTTAATGAGGAGTGTTCTGCCATCCTTTTGAAGAAGTTACCTCTAAAATTAAAAGATCCGGGGATTTTTACTATTCCTTACTCTATTGGTAATTCTTATTTTGAGAAAGCATTATATGATTTGAGTACTAATATAAATTTGATGTCTTTCTCTATTTTTAAGAAATTGAGAATGCAGGAACCGAAGCCTACTAACATTTTACTACAATTAGCCGATAGATCCATCACTTACCCTTGCGGTGTGGTGGAGGATGTTTTGGTGAAGGTGGATAAATTCATATTCCCAGTTGATTTTGTGGTGCTGGTTATGGAAGAGGATGCTGAAATCTCTCTCATTCTTGGAAGACCGTTTCTGGCCACTTCGGGAGCTGTGATTGATGTACCTTATGGTGAGCTCATCTTGAGAGTGGATGGAGATTATGTGACCATCAATGTCTTTAGGGAAGCTAAATCTTCCCCAATGTCAAATCTCCATACTTCTATCAATTTTGTTCAAGTTAAGAAGTAGGAAGCCTTAGCTATCAAAGACCCCTCGTTATCACGCAATGTTGATGTTGACCTTCCAAAAACTCAAGTTGCTGAAACAGATAAAAGTCCTCCTATGATCCATGCTCCTTTACAAATTGGTCATTCATCTATTGATTGACTGAAACCACCATGGTTTAGCGAGATCTCTATGCCAAGGCACTTTTAGAGCAACCACGTCCTTATCAAGCTCAAAATGCTTTTAGAGGCACCTCCAAGGTCATTGACGAAGGGAGGAAGTACTGTTTTGAAAGAAAGAATGCATCCTCCTATTTCTCTTGCTTTAACTCACCTTGATTTATCTAAAAAAGACAATGTCGAGCTAATGACGTTAAACAAGTGTTTCACAGAAGGCAACCTATGTTTCTTCTTTATTAATTTTTTTAATTATTTTTGTTATTTTTTGTTTTTCTTTTAGATGTTACTCATGTGTTTTGGAATTTTTCAAATTCTATTGCTGCGCTGACTCTTGTTCATCTTCTATGCTTGACATTGTGTCACTTGTCATTAGGTTGTGCTGTTCTTTTCTTTACCTTTTTATTTCTTTTTCTTTCGCATTGAGGACAATATTTATCTTAAATGTGGGGGATACTTTTACAATTTTTATGAAAAAATAATAATAATAATAATAATAATAATAATAATAATAATTAATAATAATAATAATAAATTTGATAAGCACTTGAGTATTTCTATTAATTAAGCAAAAATTGTGTGTTGATGTCTTAATTTATTTTGAACTGATAGAGATATGTTTTAAAGGGGATTCCATTGATTATGAGTTATTTTTATGTGAAGCAATCTTTTTTATTGAAGTAAAGTAAAACTTAACATCTTATTTGGAAATTAGTCATGTCTGCTTGCTTTTGTTCTCTTTATTAACTCTAACCAGAAAGTGAGTTTTGAGCTTTAATGATTGAATTTTTCATAAATGAAATCTTATTTTTCTTCTGGAGTGAGTTTTCTCTATGATTGATGTTCGCTAGAACTTGCTTTGATATCTTATTAAGACTTTAAATATTCACATATAGACTTGAATATGATTAAGGCAGTTAAGCTTTATTCTTTATTGACTTTCAGAGTTGTATTAATAAAATAATCTCTTAGTAGCCTCATTTGAGCCTGTAATTGATTTCTTTGGACACCTATTTGAATAATTAGGTTGAATTCTTTGGAGCATCTGATTTGTTGATTAAAAAAGCCTTGAAAGGTTTCTTTTGTCTTCAAGGATTAAAAGAAAAAAAATGAAAGAAGAGAGAAAAAGAAAAGAAAAAAAGAAAAAATAAAGAAAAGGAAAAAAGTTTGTTGGTAAAGAATAATGAAAATATTAGGTTGAAAGTAAAAATCTGTTATATTCTTGTGCAATGTGCTCTATCTATCATCTTTTCAACCTGATTCTGCTTTGTATTGATTTATCCATGAGCATTCTTTATCCTTATTTATCTTTCTCCTACCCTTCATTATACATTTCGCCCTGTTACAACCAAAGGAAGTCCTTTTGATTCTTGTGTTGTATGTGAACTTGGAAGTGGAGATGAGATTGATAAGCAAGCCTATGATATTTTATTTTTCAAGAGAAATTTGGATATTCTCCTTGTCCTTAAACACTTGAGTGATGGAAAGATGAGTGATCTCAGATGTTTCGTGAATAGAAAAGTTATAAGCTAGACTCAAGCCTCTAATTGTTTCAAGTTCTAAATGATTTTACTTGGTTGGATTTGATTGTTGAACTTGAATTTTTAAATTATGAAATTTTTCTTGATTTATGTTCTTGATGTTGAGTTTGATCTTGTTGTTGATTCCTATTCTTTACTTGAGGACAAGCAAAGCTCAAGTGTGGGGGAGTTGATGAATCATCAACATGTCATATTTTTACGGTTCAATTCCTTGGTTTTTCATGTTCTTTTTATGTTTGTTTAATTTTTATTGAACTTTGTTTGTACATTTTGTTATATATTTAGTATTTTTAATTGTGTTTTTATTATGTTTTTATGTGTTTTTGTCAAGTAATTATACATGGAGAAGACTGGACGTTCAAAGAAGCAAGGAAAAGAGGAATTTTGCATCAGCGTCTAGCGCTTGAGCGCTGGATTGGAGCGCTTGAGCACCATAGCGGTGATTTAGTGACCTAGCGCCTGAGCGCTGGGAAGACAACACCTAAGCGTGCAACGCATAACAGTGCGCGTCCTGGTTTAAGTGGTTCAACGCCCAAGCATCCAAAAAGCCAGTGCTTAGGCGCTGGTTGCATAACAGCAGACGTGAATTTCAATAAACAGAAGAAGTTATGCCAAATTCAACACACTTTGCACATCATGCAAAAAATCCCTAATCCTGAGAGAATAGTTTCGCGGCAGCAGACCTTGGAGGACGACTTCGAAGGGAGGATTCGATTCTTGAAGGCTTGAAGATCATAATCTCCATTAAAGGGATTTTGATTTCTCTTTCTTTCTAGTTTTTCCCTTTCTTTGGGTATTGCCTTTCATGAGTTTGTATTCTGATTTGAGTTTGTTTGTATTGAACATGAGTAACTAAACCCATAGCTAGGGCTATGGGAAATCTTGTTTTCCTAATTATTTGAGTTTAATTTCTAATTTGATTAAAGTAATTTTTTTTAGAGTTTATCATATTACCTGCATTCTCGTCATAACTTAATCATTTTTGGCATGTGTTAATTTATTGTTTGATCGGTGACCATCCGCATTCAATGAGTGGATATATATGGTAAGTTTAGGATTAGATTGGTGAATGACTAAATATCAACCAATGGAATTGACAAGTATGTTAGTTCATTTCTTGAATTAAAGCTTAATGCAATCCTAATTAATTCAACTAAATGACCAAATAGGTGATTTAATTTAGGAATAGAATATTATTTCATCCATGACTATTGGGAATCAATAGCAGGTAGGAGAATATTGGTAAAAGAATTACCTTACATCATAAATGAAAGAAAATCTGAATAATTGAAATCAAGTGAACCTTGCACCCTAGTCTCTCTCTCATTGATTCTCTATTCTCTGTTTGATTGTTCATTGTTTTGCTTTATTTATTTTTCTGTCTTTATTTGAACTTCTTCATACATTTTCGATTGTTTGGATAACAAAGAGCTTTACAAATATAGTAATTACCATTTATTTCTCGTGGGATCGATAACTAGGACTTAAGTCCTATATTACTTGACGATAAAGTGCACTTGCTCTTAGTATATTTTATGCCTACCAAAAATCCACACATTTTATACTCGTTTAAACATTGATTTGAGTGCTTTGAAAGAATATTTATGTCACTTATAATTATATTGAGTGAATTTTTTGTGCCTATTGAATTAAATGTGTTGTTAATGTGTTTTGTATGGATTTAAGAGCTTTTGTGAAAATTTGACTAAGTCAAAGTAGTATCCCTAAATTTTAGGAAACAACTTGGAACTTTAATTGGAGCCAAAGTAATCCTTAATTGGTGACCAAACAACCCTTGTATTTAATGCAAGGATCTTAAGGAGAGATTTATTAATCTTGGTGGAATATTTGTTTCCTAATTTATGGGAAATCAACAAGAAGCAAATAGGAAATAAAATGTTTGGTCAAAGATTAATTAAAGAAAGTCTTGCTATCAAAGTTGTCTCAATAAATCAAGTATAACTTTCTCTAGAAATATGAAATTTACCTGATTCTTGTGACGGTAGAAAGCTAATAAAGATATCTGCAAGTCTTATGTTGACATCTTTCCTTAATTCAACTACCTTCAATGAGAGAAATTGTCCCCAAGTTGCTGCATAGGTAGGACCCAACAATATGTGATTTTAATTACCCTAGACTCTTTGAAGATTATAAATAAGGGGCAAAACGAAGGATTGAGGGAGCTTAGGCTGAGGTAAAGAATTCACTTTGGAGGCTAAAATGATTTCACCATTGAAGACATCCAAGACTCTTCTCTTCTAAGATTTCTTCACGATGTTTCTTCCATCTTTTGATTTGTTTTGTGCTTTCATTGCTATGAATAGCTAAATTCTGAACATATAACTTAGTTTGAATGATGATGTATTTCGATTCTTTTGATTTAATATAAGTTTTTTTATTCAGTTGAGTTTTTATCATTATTCTTAATGCTTTTATGAATTGATCACTCATATATTGATATTGTGGGTTGTGTAAGAAACTGCAAAATTTATGCATAACTTAGACAATGTGATAAATATCATAATCTTGATTATCTAGGAATAGAGATTATTGATTGTGTGGGTTTTGCTTGAGACTCCATAGATTACATAATGCCTTTAATTCTTGAGATACAATTAAGGGATTAATTGAGTTTCTAAGATTAAAGAGAATTGGTGCATCAAGGATTTGAGTATTAGTTAAATTAGGGAATCCCCATATCAATTGTTTAATTAGAACTTGATTAGGTTGGAATCCTAAATACCAGTAAAAAAAACCAAGTGAAATTGAATCTCTAGCTCCTTTATCATTATGTGTTACTCTCTAATTTGCTATTGTGGTTTCTTTGTTGTTTTCAAGTTATTTGATTTGCCTTGGTTTGCTTTTCTTCTGATTACATGTCTTGCTTTGAAACTCTCTTTAAATTAAATATTTGTCTAGATAGTAATTAGATTAGTGAAATGATAATTGGAAACTCAATCTCTGAGAGAATGATACTTTCTTACCACTCTGTTACTTTTGTGATTTGGTGCACTTGCCAAATTAGTCAACAACATGATCTATGGCTCCTGAATCCAATATATTCATAGTTGTGGTTAGGAGTTGCAACTAAAAATGATACAGTTACCTACTAGTTTGGTGAGGGTAGTGGTAGGAGACTTTTAGGTGACGATCTGGTCTGTAATATGAGCTTAATTTCGAACTTGATTCTACTAGAAAAGAGCCATAAGAGCCTGATATTGCTCTAGAGTAAAAACTTGACTTGGTGACCTTAAATTCTCTTGAACCTACTCAGATTCTTCAATATCATCATCATCTTCTGTGCTAAAGTTGTTTACAGTAATAAAAGGAGAACTTATTGGCATGGACCCTAGAGGAAAGCTTTGTTTCTTGTAGCACACATCAACTGTGCACCCAAATTTCCCATAATAACTACACACCTTTTTTTTCGTCTTGCCCTTCTACCCTTTCCTGGTTTCTTGCTTGAAGAGACCAAGGCTTTTGATTCTTCATTCGTGCCCTTGTTCAACTATCTTTCCTGTTAAAACACCATTTAAAATACTTTCTTGACGGGTGGCATAGGATCTAACAACATGGTTTGAGACCTTACACACAAGAACCACTCATTGAGACCTTTCAGGAACTTTATAGCATAATCTTGATCTCTATACATTTTGCAAGAACATGGAATTTTAGACAAATAGCTTTGAATGAGCCTAAAATTTTCCAACTCATCCCATTAACTCTTTAATTAAGTAAAATAATTCGTGACTGTAAGATACATTTTGCAAGAACATGGAATTTTAGACAAATAGCTTTGAATGAGCCTAAAATTTTCCAACTCATCCCATTAACTCTTTAACTAAGTAAAATAACTCGTGATTGTAAGACTTCCATATCTGAATGAGTATATTTTTTCTTGTAATTCAACAATTCAAAAGATATCACCTTGATTGAATCTCTATCTGAGATCTTCCCAAACTAATGAAGCCTTGTCCATCCATAACATGCTTTGGGCAATGTTTGGTGACAAAGCTTGCACAATCCAAGACAACACCATAATGTTACTCCTTTACCAAGGACAATGTAGAGGATCATCAAGATCTAGTTTTTTGATGCTCCCATCCATAAAATCAAGCTTATTCTTTGAGTGAAGCGCCATGGTCATCGCTCTTGACCACGCGTGATATAATTGCTCTCCAAGAGTAGAGGACTCACTAGCACCAACGCTAGATTTTCACTTGGTTGAAAAAAATAAGGGCTACTGGGATCAGCTATAGGATTAATTACATTCACCATTCAAGAAGCTCAAGAAAGAAAGGTGGAAGCTTCGAATAGAAAACACCAATGGAGATTTGATACATTGAAGAACAAATTAGAGTATATAGCAGAGTTATCTAATATTATGTTGAAATCGAGAGAAATTGAAAAGAAAAAAGAGTAAAAAGAGTATTCTCACTTATCTAATTGAAGAAAAATGATTAAGTTATACAATCGAGGGAGCTGTGAGCTTATACACATCAACAGTTCTAACTAACTTCACCAATCAACACCTTCCACATATAAGCTTCCAATTGTAAGCTTAACAAACTATTGACAACTCTAACTGACAGTAACTACAACTAATCTGCTTTGACGAAACTTCATTATGTACAAATGCAATACAAGTAGGAAAATTCAACATATATTAATGTGTCTTGTTTAACATCATTTGACCTAATTTTTGTTACGACTTAACTATGAACACAAATATTTATTGATTTTGGTTTATTAGAAAATCAAATTAGAATTTAATTTTGTTTTGTTTTTTCAATTACAAAGGATTATTACATTATTTCCTAATTATATGGTTTACTGTTATATTGTCTTCTAACTATGAGAGATCTTGACCATAATTTTAAATTTACTCTTAATTTGTCAAAAGTAAGTTTATCATCATGAGGATGTTTACGGAGAATCATATACAGTAAGCGAGGAAATTGGATAAGCGAAGTATCATTAATTTATTATTGCTGATAAGTGGGGGAAAAAAGATAAGAGTCATCTTATATCCATATTTTAAATATTTGTTATTTTATCACTTAATTTTATTTTACTTCTCATATTTATGATTTTAATATACAATTTTATTTCTTTCTCGTAACAAATGCGTTAAAGTTAATTTATGTTATTAATAAAGGAGATTTCCTTGATTTGTATGTACCTTCCAATAATGCGATTGAATTGTACGGGCTGATGGGATGGAGACAAAACGATATGCAGCTGCAAGCTTCCAATATCTAGCCTCACGAGAACCCTTTTAGCTTTTAGCTGCCTAATGTTGCCTTTTAGCCTGGAGGCAGACTCCCGCAAAGCAGAAATGCGCGCGCGCGAGAGAGAGAGAGAGAGGAAATTTGTGAAAATTGAAGTCACGTGATTGGTTTAACGGAAGATTGTAATTCATTATATCTTTTTTTATAGGCCATTTTTAAGATGAAAAATAATGTTCATATATTATTTTTTTAAAAATATCACTATTTATATTTTTTGTGAATAATAATAATTTAATTAGAAAAAAAGTGATAAAAAAATAATATAATCAATAATATTAAAAGAGGTATAAAAAATATGTATGTATTATTTATAGTAAGAATATCATTATTATTTTAAGATATACTCTTCAAAAGAGGATGTATCATATACTTCATAATCTAAGTCATTAATTTATTCATAAAATAAATTAATGACTTAGATTAATTACAAAAAATCTGCTAAGCGGGTTTTCTTTTTTAAGATTTTTTTAGTTTTTAAGTGTTATATTTTTTTACATACTACCACTATCATTGTCATTGATTATACTATTTATCGACTACTACGGTCACTTTTAATATTTTTAAATTGAATAATTATATAAATATTATCGGTTAAAATTTATAAGATTTTTTAAAAGATACTGATTATAATTTTAGGAAACCAGATCACCTCTAATTTTTTTAAGTTATATAACTGAATAAATATTATCATTTAAAATAATACTAGTTAAAAGCGTATCAGTCTTTTAATTTTTAATAAACAACTGTGCATACCGAAAACATTACAGATTTTAACTAACAATATTTTACACATACTGTTGATTTATTCATAAAATAAATCAATGACTTAAATTAATTACAAAAAATCTGCGAAGCATGTTTCCTTTTTTAAGATTTTTTTTAGTGTTATATTTTTTTTACATACTACTACTACCATTGTCATCGATTACACTGTTTGTCGACTATCATCAGTCACTTCTAATTTTTTTAAATTGTATAATTATATAAATATTATCAGTTAAAATTTATAAGATTTTTCAAAAAATACAGTTATAATTTTAGGAAACCAGATCACCTCTAATTTTTTTAAGTTGTATAATTATATAAATATTATCATTTAAAATAATACTAGTTAAAATTGTACCAGTCTTTATTTTTAATAAACAACTGTGCATACCGAAAATATTACAGATTTTAACTGATAATATTTTACACACATTGTAAGATTTTTAGTATATATAATTATTTATGAAAAAAATAAAAGGCTGATATAATTATAATTGGTATTATTTTAATTGGTATTATAACAGGTAGGTAAACAATAACACCGACGACAGTGAACAATATTTTTTAAGTATGAACAGTATTTTTTCTCAACGTAAATAGTATTTTTTTCGACATAAACAATACCTTCTGCATGAACAATATATGCTTTGAAAAAAAAAAGAAACAACCTATCCAAAAAAAAAACCTAAAAATTAAGGATATATGATACAATCAAAGTAAGGAAGATGCATAGTAACACCCGCCATCTTTTATAAATGAAAGCATCAGATTTAGTTTATAAATAAACATCATCTTATACTCTTTTAAGAAAAAAATTAAAATTATTAATATTTTTTAAGGGTATTGATTAAATGAAAAAAATAATAAAAAAATTATAAATGATAAATAATATTAAAATATATATAAAAAATAATATATAAAAAGTGATTAAAAAATTAAAATTGTTAGTGTAACTCTAATAAAGTTACACTAGTGTAATTTCATCCTAATCTATATATATAGACACACAAAATGAGGATCTAAATTGTTAACCTATTTGGCAAATTTGGATCATCTCAATTTTTTTTCTCAAGTGATTAAGTAAAGGAGAAAGATAAATACAAAAAAATTATTAGTGAAACTTAATTATAATGTGTGAATTTTTTTTTATAATTTTTATGTTTATTTTTCTTATTTACTTGACTACTTGAGAGAAAAAAAATTAAGAGAATGAAAATCCTATGTGGCACTTTCACCTATGATATATTGTGATGAGAATTATACCACATCTGATACTGTCAAATGTGAACGATTAATGCCAACTCTCAAAGACTATATTAAAAGAACCTTAGAGTTAATGAACTATTTACTAAAAATGAAGATCAAAACAGAACTCTAAACATTTGAAGTTTTAAAGTTACTTCTTCATATAAAAATATTTTATATTGCACCGTAGAAAATTAAAATAAGAATTGAGTTCAATACCACACTGACCATCTTGGTATCCACTTTGTCATCTCAATAAACAGCCCATTTCTAATTGAGCACTTGGTTTACTATCCATAAACTGAGTGACTCAAGGCCAAGACTTAACATTCCTATCAAAGATGCCTGGCCCAAAAGTTGAGTTGGAGATCTCAACAAGTAATGGAAATTGTTACAAAATGTACAAAGTAACTGGAACACATGCGAGCAGAGTGACAGGAATGACAATCCATGTTTTGTCATGAAGCAGAAGCAACAGTGCTGCACAGAAAGCCATCATCATGGTTGCTAAAGAGATAAACATAGTCGAAAGTCCTATGGCTAGCTTTGTAGGTAATGATTTGAGAAAATCATCTTCTGCATAACGGGAAGTGAGAAGTCCCAGAAACATGAGTAATGAAGTTGACGAAGAAAAAAGTGATACTGCATTTGATATAATAAAGAGCATAAATAACTTTTTATATAATAAGATTGGGTAACCCTTATCTTGGTCATTGCCACCTGGAACTGTGAAAGCAGCAGCAAAAGTGATGGTCACTACAAGAGCTGCTACAACACTACACGAGCCAGCTGTATCTTTCATCCATTTCTCACCCTGTTTTACCAAATCAGTATGGTTTTTTGTGAAGAACTCTCTAGGTGTCACACGTTGATTATTCAAATATTCTTTCCTCATCGGTGGCATGATACTTTCTACTTCCTGCACACAAATATAAGTCAATGACATACTATCAAATAAAAAATTCTTCTATAAAAAAATAGCAACATGTGAATGATTGGTCAAAATTACCCATAGAGAATTGGTCATTCTTGTTTACCGGGGCTGAAACGAATTGAGCCAAATCAAACACTAATAAAATTTAAGTTTTATTTCTAAACAAAAAATTTATTCAAATTTAATTTATTTATTTGAATAAATTAAATTTAAATTTTAAATTTGATTTATTTAAAAATATAATATTTTAATTTGAATTATTTTTATTTTTTAAAATTAATTATATTTTTTATTTTATCAAATTTTTATTTAAAATATTTAAATTTATTAATTTAATATTTAATAAATATCTTTATATTGAAAAATATAGTAAAAAATTAAAAATAAAAATAAAAATCTTTTTATTCATAATCCACTACATAAAAAAATTATAACTTCTCATACAAGCATTTAATTAATAATAATAACATATAAATTATTATTATCTATATTTTTTTTATTTAAAATTATGTTTTTAAGATTTAATTTTTCCTATGTATACAAAATGAATAATATATATATATATATATATATATATATATATTCAAGAGTTTTTAATGTCAAATTTATAAAATTTGAATTTGACTCATCTATATAATCGAGTCTAAGTCTAAATTTAAATTTATTTGTTTAGTTAAACAAACGAACTTAATCGAATATTTAACGAATCAAGTTCGAATAGTTCATAAATAGTTTAGTTCATTTACACATGTACTTGTTTATACATATATAGATTAGAATTTAGAACAAAGGAGAAGACTAGTAGTATATGAAGAGGCTTCTTGATCTTATTAAAAAAAGTGATTTCTTAATCTATTTTAGGAGAGCTACATTAATACATATAGTTTATTTTTTATCTATATGCATCTTACTTTTGTTATTTAATTTAAACTTTTCAAATATACATTGATAATGGTACTACAAGAAAAATAGTATTTAACAATATTCCATTGCAACATGTTACAAAATCTGCCTGCCAATATGGCACTTAATGACGAAATTTAAATTCCAATTCCATCGAATTCAAAATTCTGTGACAAAATCCATCCCCATCTACAATGGAAATTTTTTTGTCACTAAATTTTGTTTCAATTTATTTTATTTTTTTATGTGTAAATTTTGTTTC
The DNA here is from genome assembly GCA_029884595.1 of Ormosia semicastrata. Taxonomy (NCBI): domain Eukaryota; kingdom Viridiplantae; phylum Streptophyta; class Magnoliopsida; order Fabales; family Fabaceae; genus Ormosia; species Ormosia semicastrata. The sequence goes on along the minus strand of JAQQTO010000056.1, from coordinate 49,266,482 downwards.
AATTTAAAGGTCTTTCAGCGCATTAGAAGAACATGATTTTCGTCTAAGTAGGAGTAAGACGGAATATGTAGAATGTAAGTTCAATAAGAGACATGTTAATGCTAGCTTAGCGGTGAAAATTGAAGATCGTACCATACCGCAAGTCACACAATTTAGGTATCTTGGATCTATCATATAAAATGACAGAGAGATAGAGGGAGATGTAAACCATAGGATTCAAACTGAATGGATGAAATGGAGGAGTGCTTCAGGAGTTATTTGTGATAGAAAAGTACCTCTCAAATTTGAGGGTAAATTTTATTGCACAGTTATAAGACCCGTGATGTTGTATGATACTGAATGTTGAGCGGTAAAAAGCCAATAAAAGTATAAGATCAGTGTTGTAGAGACGAGAATGTTGCGTTGGATGTATGACTATACAAGACAATATAGGATTAAGAATGAATGCATTAAATAGAAAGTAGGGGTAGCACTTATTGTGAAAAAGATGAGAGAATCTCACCTTAGGTGGTTTGGATATGTAAGGAGAAGACCCTTAGATGCACATATAAGAAGAGTAGATCGGATAGAGAATAATCCAATAGCGAGAAATAGAGGAAGACTAAGAAAGATTATAAGTAAAACGATTAAAAAAGATTTAGATTTGAATGACATTTCTGAAAACTTAATTATTAGTTTATGATAGAGTACAATGACGTTATTTGATTCATGTAATCAACCCTACCTAATGAAAAAAAAAGCTTAGTTATTGTTGATAAAGATCTTTCAACAATGAAAAAAAATAAAACAATATTATCCAACAGATCATGTAGAACGTACATCGATAAAACCCAAAATATATAAGTATAATTAACGGTGTTGACAAGAAATACTTTTCTTGAGATCTTTTTTATTTTTGCCTACGATTATAATATAATGATAATATTTTATTTTCATTTTATATCCACCATATAAAATTTTAATGAACCACTAAATGAAAGAAAGTTACTTTCTCCCAAAATAAAATTATGTGGAATTAGTTTGCAAAAAATGTACTTTTATTCATTTTAATTTTACTAAGCATTTGTTTGTTTATTTATTTATATATTCTTTTTTAATCATAAGTTGATTAATCGTAGATTTGATTCCATCCATCGTTTGAAAATTATTTTGTTCTAGATTGGGATTTGAGACCTAATTTCATGGGTTAACCCGACACGTATCTAGTTGGAGTATATTTTTAACACCCCAACAAGAGTTTACTCGAGACACACTGTTAAGATTTTGACACAACGCATGTCGGACTACAACATAGTACAACAATAACACGGTTACGAAATTTACGCAGTGGATGAATCCCACAATTATTGTATTTGCCAATTATGATCACGCGTAATAATAACGCCCATAATTACCTTTAACTACTCATAGCTACAGTAACAACATCTCAATTTTATAGGGATCTTCTGCAATAGTCAACGGGATGTGTTTTCCTATTCACTCTTTATAAATATGAGGCTCAATTACCTTCAACAGGTAACGATTGTTCTTTTGCTTACACCCTACTTGTGCATAACCTGACTTGAGTGTTGGAGTGCCTTTGCAAGTACCAACCACCCCTGTTTCAACACGCTCCGCTACTGCCTAGGGAGGAAAACACCTATTTGAACTTATTCAGGTACAACTCAGTATATGCTACTAAACATTAGCACCGTCTGTGAAAAACTTTAAATTTCTATTCCCATCCAACCATAGTGAGCATAAGACAGAATTCAAGGAAAGGAGATGTTGTGCCACCGCCACAGGCCAAAAGCGGCGCACCATCATCCTCACCTTGTCGCACCACCACATAATGACTATTTGACCTAAAATCAACTAGTTATTGAAACCTCCACCACGAGGAACCAAGAGCCCAACACTAGGCACCCTCGCAATGGGAAAAAAACCTCAGCCTGTGATGAAGCCCCACACCCATCGTGCAGGACCACAGTGAGGGATCGACTTGGCCATCGCGTGCATGGATCTAATTTTGACGTTCATGGGTCTAAAATCCCAATGCATCAGAGCCTGGGACATAAGAACAATGACGTTGATGACCGCGTGTCCCACCCAGAGGGCACGATTCAATCTGACATGTCCAGAGCCCATATGTTGGACATAATGCGACAACAAGCGATGGTATTGGAGGAGTAACGTTGCCGAATAGAAAATTTGGAGCAATCTATACATAAGGGCTAAGATTAATCACAACATGATGACGGAAAGCAGAAGGCGGCCAAAGACTAAGGAAGAATGCTGCACGGTTATGTTGGAATGTCCAACATTGTTAATAATAAGCCGGACCCTGACAATCAGGAGTAGCTCTTCTCTGCTCAATTAATGGAGTATAAAGTTCTTAAAAACTTCAAGTTTCTAGCCAATGTGGAACTCTATGATGGGACTACGAACCTTTAAGAACACATAAATGTCTCTGTTCAATCTATACACTTCCATGGGGGATCCCCACAATTGCTATGTCGTGCCTTCCCCCTCTCCTTAAAGAAGACAGCCCCTAGATGGTTCGTAACCTTACCACCGGGATTCATCATTAGCTGGCAAGGCCTTAGACAACACTTCTTGTTGCACTACACCACCAGCAAAGAGCAACCCAGATCTATTGAATCTCTTTCTGAGATTCGCCAAAGGTGCAAAGAGCATTTTCGCAAATACCTAAAGAGGTTCAATATGGCTTGCATTAATGTGGAGAACCTCGATGAGAAGATTTCTCTCCACTATGTCAGGAGCGGTCTCCGGATCGACTCTCAATTTTTCTAATCTTTGCCAAAGAGAAATCCAGAAAGTATGGAAGAATTTCGGGAGTGGTCCTAGAAGTACATAAATGTAGAGCATGTTACTAAGGCTAAGAGGATCCTGGAGAAGGGTGAATCCTCTCACCAGAACTCCTCTCAGCCCTGGAACTCCTCCAAGGATGATCCACCCCGGACTAAATACTTAACCCACACCTTTGAACGCTCCATACGGAATGATTCTGAAGGAAATATTTTAGACCGAGTTATGAGATATTAAGAATCTGACTCCTTTGAAGAAATATGCGCAAAAGGATCGTTCAAAATATTATTCGTGGCACAAGGGCTACGACCGTGACACAGAAGATTGCTTTCAACTTCGTGGCGCCATTGAGACCCTAATTAGGATAGGACAATTAGAACAGTACATTAGCCATGTCCAAAACAATGGATGCCACGGAGGATGGAATGAAAGAAAATACAGCCCCAGTCTTAGGCGGAGCCCGTCTTTAAAGAACATGGTCCCAAAGTCCACCTCACCATAATACTGACAACCGGCAAGATCTGAACCAAGACACTACGTCAGATGACAATGATGGCCACCATTCCCAAGCTAACCAAACCATCAACACTATCGCTGGTGGTTTGACAGGCGGTGGGTCATCCAATAGTGCTCGAAAGAAAGCACTCAGGAAGATGGTGTTGAGCATCACCCACTCCGCACCTATATCACAAGCTGGAGATCGGAAGGCGCCCCCATCTCATTTTCAAACAAAGACTACGATGAAATTATCTTAGAGCACGATAATTCATCGATTGTCTCAGGAATAATTTTTAATACCGAGATCCAGCGCATTTTTCTAGACCAAGAAAGTTTAGCTGATATTATATTCATGGAGCTGTATGAGAAGCTGGAATTTCCAAACTCAGAGTAGATTCCCTATAATGGCGAACTCACCGATTTTACTGGTGAAAAAAAATCACTCGGGCGGGATATGTTGAGACTTACCTGACCCTGGGGAGCAGCAAACTCTTAGGACTGTCAAGGTCAAGTTTCTAGTTGTGAATTGCCCCTCAGCGTATAATATCATCTTGAGTTGTCCTGCGCTAAATGCACTTGGCGCTGTGGTGTCTACCACTCACTTAGCTAAGAAATTCCTCAACAAAAACAATGAGGTTATCACGGTCAAGGGGGACCAGATTATGGCACACAAATACTATAATCAAAGCCTTAAAATCAGTAGGACCCACAAGAGAGTGGAATTTAACACATCTAACCCAGCTCTAGACCAAGTCAACATTCTCATGACTGAGTTAGATGTGTGAGAAGAAATATGGGGTACCAGATCCCAATCGGAGGGTGAACTACAGTGCTCTAACTTGGTATCAAGCCAGATCGAGTCACCAAGATTGGGGCAAACTTGGAAGAAGAAGAGAGGCACTAATTGATTGAGCTCTTGGAGAAAAGCAAAGACCTCTTTGCTTGGACATCCTCCGACATGCCTGGGCTCGACCCCGCCTTCATCAGTCATCACCTATCTATAAGGAAAGATGTGAGGCTAGTTTCCCAAAAGCAGAGAAAAATTAGGCCAAAAAGACAGGTGGTCATTGAAGAACAAGTCAAGATGTTGCTCAATGCCAACTTCATCAAGGAGATAGCTTACACCACATGGCTATCTAACGTAGTCTTGGTGAAGAAATCAAATGAGAAATGGAGAATGTGCATGGACTACACGGATTTAAACAAAGCTTGTTCCAAAGATCTGTACCCACTTCTCAATGTGGATAAATTGATTAACAACTCCTCCAGCTTTCGTTTGCTGTTTTTAATGGACACGTACTCCGGGTATAATCAAATCCTAATGTACCCCGAATATGAAGATAAAACCACTTTCATCACTGAGAGGGTGAGCTACTGCTACAGGATTATGTCTTTTGGACTAAAAAATATAGGAGCCACCTGTCATAGAATAATGCATAAGGTTTTTGAAGGCCAAATAGGGAAAATGCTAGAGGTATATATCGATGATATGATAATAAAGACCCCATAGGCTGGATCACACATCTCGGACATCGATGAGGTATTTGCACAACTCCGAAAACATAACATAAGGTTCAATCATGAAAAATGCACCTTCGGAGTCCAAACAGGCAAATTCTTGGGCTTCATGTTGACTCACTGCGGGATTGAGGCAAATCCAGACAAATGCCAAGCAGTGCTCAACAAGCGTAGCCCACAGAACATCAAGGAAGTGCAGCAGCTGATAGGCCGAATTGTGGCCCTCACACGTTTCCTTGCCAAAGCTACTCACAAATCTCTCCCCTTCTTCAGACTACTTAAAAAGGGGAAAGATTTTAAGTGGACTCATGAATGTGAGGACGTTTTTACATCTTTAAAAAATTTTCTATCCTCTCTCCCTCTATTGATAAGACCGGAACCCAGTGAAACATTGTACGTGTACTTTTCAGTTCACAAAGAGACTATAAGCTTAGTACTGATCCAGGAGATGATGTAGGGCATAAGTCAATCTACTTTTGAGCAAGTTGCTACAAGGCTCTGAGCTCTGTTACCAGAAAATAGAGAATGTTGCCTTTGCACTCATTTCCATGGCCAGAAGACTCATATAGTACTTTCAATGTCATCCAATGGTGGTGAGGACGGACTAACCTATTCGTCAGATACTATAAAAGCCTAAGCTAGCAAGAAGAATGATCGCCTAGTCCATTGAGTTTTCCACGTTCAGGATGGCTCAGGCGCTTTCAGACTTCCTGGTAGCACTTATATCATACCCCGACAACCCTGAGGGAATTTCGTGGACTATGTTCATCAATGGATCCTCAAACCCCAAGGAGAGTGGTGCCGGGGTGATCTTGGAAAATTCTGAAGGAGTAACAATAGAGAACTCCCTGAAGTTTAAGTTCCCCACTTCAAACAATTAGGCAGAGTACGAAGCATGCATTGTCAGACTGGTGATGGCCAAGGATATAAGAGCAGCTGAGATCACATTTTCCCAACTTGTGACCTCCCATATCCGAGATGATTATCAAGCTAAGGAACCCCTCCTTTAGAGATACTTAGCCAAAGTCCAAAGGCTCCTAAAAACTTTTCAGGCTGCTAAGATAGAACACATACTAAGGGAATAGAATTACAGGGTAGAACTCCTATCTAAACTGGCTAGCACCAAGAGCCCAGGCAACAACTGCTTCGTGATCCAAGAGACCCTCTCTCAGCCTTCCATCACAGACTCATCCATTTTTCAGGTGGAAGTAGAGGAATGTACTTAGGTCACCCCAATAATGGAGTGCCTTCAATCTGGAACTTAGCTCGATGATCCAAAGAAAACCTCTAAGTTAGTTAGAACTACAGACAATGGACAGTTGTACCGCCGTGGGTTCTCTTCACCTCTCCTCAAATACCTCACTCCAAAAGAGGCAGAATATGTTTTGGGCGAGATCCATTAAGGGAGTTATGGACACCACTTGGAGGGCAAAGCCTTAGCTTTGAAGGCACTTATGGCTAGTTACTATTGGCCAAAAAAGGAAGTTGACTCCTTTGCGTATGTCGGGGTTTGTAATAAATATCAGCGATACTCAAACCATTATCAAGCTCCTCCTGAAGGATTATCTATGATGTCTGTACCCTGGCCATTCTACAAACGGGGTATGAATACCTTAGGTCCGTTCCTCTAAGCACCTGGACAACTAAAGTACTTGGTGGTAGTTGTAGATCATTTCACCAAATGGATCGAAGTAGAGCCTATAGCCACAATCACCTTCGCTCGGATCCAAAAATTCACTCGACGCCACATCATCACCAGGTTTTGGGTCCCGGAGTCCAATTTCACGGATAATGGAATCCAATTCAAAGATAAAGGTTTCAAAGAGCTGCTTGTCGAGCTCTAAATCAAGCACTATTGCAGTTTTGTTGAGAATCCCAAAACCAATGGACAAGCTAAAGCCGTCAACTAGGTTATTATTCGAGGAATAAAAAAAAAGCTGGATGAAGTTAAGAGAAACTAGGTCAAACAAGTAGACCACGTCCTCTAGGCTTACTGAACTACGCCTCACACAACAACAGGGGAAACCTCCTTCAAACTTATTAATGAGTGTGAGGCTATGATCTTGGTGGAGATAGGAGAACCCAACTGGCGTCACCAACAATTCTCTCCTGATAATAACCCCAGACTGATTAGAGAAGACTTAGATCTTTTATAAGAAAAAAAGGCGCATTGCTCACATATGCGACGTCGCCATCAAATAGAAGATGGTGGTTCTTGGAAGTTATCCTAAGAAAGTTTGAGTTGGGTGATTTAGTACTTCGGAGAGTAGACATTGGCGATAAGAATGCCTCCTAAGGGAAGTTAGCCCCAAATTTTGAAAGCCCCTACCAGATTGTGATCAGCACCGATAAGGGAGCTTACACTTTGGAGACAATAACTGAAAAGCCAATAAAAAACTATTGAAATTCGGACAAACTAAGAAAGTACTATAGCTAAGTGTCTTTTAAGGCTTAGTCTCGTAGTTTTCTTTATGTTTAATCTACCGCCATTTTTGTGAGTATACATTGTATGGACTCTGGTCCTTCGTTCAATCAACAAAATAAGGAAATTGTTTTTGTACATCTGCATATACTTTCTTTAAAGCTTTAAGACCCTTAAGTCAGACCTCGTTTTGAGAATATCTACAGAGCCCGTTCTTTATGAGATCTGGGGTTTCTTAGAATCCAAGTTAAGAGGAATGACTCACGAAATCGACTTGAGCATTTTTGTTGTGAGTTGTGGGTCCTTACCAAAATTCTCAACACTTGGCCATAACCATTTTGTGGTTATGTGTAATTAATTGGTAACACAGATTACGAGATCCAATGTGTCATGGTCCATTTGGACCTTCATCCGTGGTCTGCCCTTTAATACTTATCGTGGATGTTTTATATTAAATTGGTCATGAACTTAAAAATTCCTAAGTGTTGGGTAGTTTTCTAAACTAGACCGTTAACATTAAAGATCCCAGTTATTGTTCACCTTTTATTTTGCTTAAGTCCTTAAAGGCATTCCAAGTACTAAAAAGTTTGGGCTTTGGAACCTAAACCAAGGTTTCATGCGATTGAAGTTCTTCTAAGTCCTTAAATGGCTACCAAATGCTCATTAATGATAGGTGTTGGACCCAGTATGAACCATGGAAAAAGATTAATGATAGGCATTGGACCTAGTACGAACTATGGAAAAAGAAATAAGCATGCAATACACAAGTTATAAGGATAAGTAATTGTATTTTACAAGGCCCGGCGACCGGGAAAATCGTCCTTACAAAAATAGCGTGCCCCATGCAAAGGGCAAAGAAAAGCAATAAAACAAAAATAAGAAAAAGGCAAGTCCTAGAACTTGACCTATTCAGCTCCAGCATCCTCTTCGGTAGCACCTTCCATTGGGCTTTGTTGGTCCGCAACCGTTACTTTGCCATCCTCTTTAGCAAGAGTCAGATCAAGGGTAGCAGTAGGAGGGACCCCAACAGCAGCTCAATTAGCCTCTTGAGCCTCCTATGCCGGTACCAGGCGGTCATTGTGGATCACCATCTCAGAGTTCAGTTCATCCAAGGTTAGTCCTACCCCCAGATTAAAGAATTGGACTTGGGCAACCGCATTCCAGAATTGCTTACCACTGATGTCTATACAAATTTTCATTAGCTGCATACTATCCTTTTGTAGTTGTGGCACCCTAGTCCGGAGATCGTTATTCTCAGTACGGAGGTTGGCGTCCACCTTCCTAGCCTTTTCAGAGTAGGCCCTCTCTCTCCTAAGTTTGGACTCGAAGTTCACCAGTTTCTTCTTTAGCTTATCAATCTCCACTTTGCCATCCTCTAGGTCTTTTTTGGCTTCCTCTTCTTTGGTCTTGAAGGCCAAGTCAAGCTTCCAAGCCCCATCCTCACCGACCGCCCTCATTTTCTCAGCCATTTCCTCTTCAAATTGGTCTAAATTCCTTTGAAGGTAACGGACTTCAACAACAATTCAAAGTCTGTGAGTCTAGAACCTTGACAGGATCTCCGCAGTACCCTTCTTAGAGATGTGGACTAAAACATCATCATCCAAGAGTTGGGAATCCACAAATAACTCAGGCACCAAATCCTTTTTATACAAGGAAACCAGAGCGAAGACAGCATTACCCGGTGCAGACCTCGGACCTTGAACATCAGTAGCCTCCCTGACCAGCCTCTTACCACGGTCCTTCGTCTTACCACCTTCAGCTATGAAGGGACTGATCAGGAGACCCTTGTTGATAAGGAGCCACCTCGATAACTGGATCCCGGACAATGGTGACCGGTGCGACTTATACAAGAGGATTAGAGGGTCCAACACCTTTTTTCCTCACCTTCATGGCTTGGAGGGCAGCAAGAGCTTGTCCAAATGCCATGCTTTCTCCAAAACAAAGACAAATCATACATTAGAAACAGAACATGAAGGTTATTCAAAGAAAATATTAAAAGCAAAATGTCCAGTAAAGATGGACTGCGGTTGACACTCTACCTGGCATGGCTTCTAAGGTAACATCATTAGGGGCATCCATAATTTCTTTACAAGCAACAAACTAGACTTTCTCTACCCACATATTAATGAACCTAATACAGTCAGCATCCTCCAGACTAAGTTCATACTACTTCACCTCAATCATCTCAATAAAGGTGTCCCATGCCCGATTGGTCTAGTACAGATCAAATAATGGGGTCCCATCGGTCTCCTCGAAGAATGGGTAGGTTCTGGGTGCCACCATCAGCTTAAAGAACTTATTTTTGAAGCTATTGAAGCTTTCCTGAAAGACTTTGAAGACCTTTCATCTGCCTTTAGCTTAGAGTGTGAGCCAAAAAAATTTCCTTGCTGCCATTTTTCCTTAAGGTGACCACCGAGTGAAGAGGTACAAAAATGCCTTCACCGAGTATCATAGTCCAACCACTCGACAAAACTTCTTGAAGGCAAAGACGAAGCCCTAGCTATTGGGGTGGAGTTGGGACAGTGCCACATTTAAATGGTGAAGGACTCCAATTTGAAAGTTAGAAAAAGGAAGTTGGAGCCCTAGTCGGCAAAAGAGGTTCTCATACAAAAAATGAAATGTTCGCCATCTGTCCAGGCTGAACAAACTCTTTCATCCTCTCCTGAAGTCAGGATCTGATACTCATGGTCCAGTTTGCGACCCTTTGTCAACTCCAAATAACTCGAGTGATTTTTGGCATCTTCCATAGTCTGAATTTCATATATACTACCCCAAGCATTTTCTCCAGCCTAAGGGTACATGTGCCTCCTAGGGGCAAATACCATGGCCCTCTCTCTAGCCAGACTCTTAGGTTCTGTTACTCGTCTTCTTGCTATGGAATCCCTTGAAACACCATAGAGGTTGGTAAGGTGCTGTTAGAATTAGAAGAATATCTTAAATTGCTTATAGATTCAGACATGGAAGAGGGCAGACTATGGGGGGAAAGCCTATTAAAGATTGTGTCTACATCTGCCTCTACCCTTTGTCTCCAATTAGCTACACCCATTACAAACATCGGCCTCTGCACCCTTAAAGGTCTATGAGCCCAAGTTTAGTGCCTCTGCCACTCACGATGTGGCGAAGAGGGTACTCTAGAGAGCAACACCATTGAGTGTATCCAAAACTACTAGTATCTCTACTCATTTTGCCAAAAAATGATGGAGAATGCCCCAAAACAAAAATGACAAAAGTTCTCTCCCTAAGGTTTGACACTGAGAACAGTGAGAATATAGGGTAGAATAGAAGGACACATACCTTGTAGAAATAAAGAGAGTTGGTGACTAGAAGATGATTAATCAGTGGAAATTGCTCAAAAATAATGGTTCTTCGTTGTGCACAGTCGTTGAAAATCGTCTCAATTAGCCAAAGATTTGAAAGAGACAGCAAAAGTGAGAAAGAGGCACCCTCAGCTCCTATTTATAAAAATGAGGTTGGGGGTAATTTCGTCCAAGCACTTCGAATTTAAAAAATCCTTATCATGGCCCACAAAATCATAATGGCGGCCAGTTAGAACACACCACGTGGACAATCACAACTATCACATCAGATGAAGCGACGAATGCTCAGAAAGCTAAACATCACGCAAAGCCTCACTGTTTTGAATGCAGTTTTTTGCTACAGAACACGACAACAATCCTAGTTCATTCTACGGACCTCGATTGTGCACTGGAATGTCTGCCTCTAATCACTTGACGCATGGACCATGGCTGGACCATGGTGTGTCCACAAGTGTCAAGTAACTTAGTCATGTTAATGCCTCAAAATTAAAACTTTTGATCCCTTGTGGGCATTACGGACTTCGGCTTCGTGTAAAGCTTGGATCCTTTGACCCGGGGGCATTAAGACTTACCTTGATACTTAGCTATGCTAGCTAAACACCAAGTTGGAAGCGACTATTTTGAATTGGGATTTGGGACCTAGCCCCATGGGTCAACTCAGCACGCATCCAACCGAAGTTCACTTATGACACACTGTTGAGATCTCAATACAATGTATCTCGGACCACAGTATTGAGCAATAGTAACACGATCATGAGATTTGCGTAGTGGATAAATCCCACGATTATTCGTATCTACCAATCATGATCATGCGTAATAATAACATCTATAACCGCCTTTAACTGCTCATAATTACAATAACAATATCTCGATTTTATAGGGATCCTCTGCAACAGTCAAGGGGACACGTTTCCCTATTCACCCTCTATAAATATGAGGCTCATTCACCTTCAATAGGCAATGATTGTTCTTTTGCTTAAACTCTACTTGTGTATAGCCTGATTTAAGCGTTGAAGTGTCTTTACGGGTATCAACCACTCCCGTTTCAACACGCTCCACTATTGCCCAAGGAGGAAAACACTCATTTGTGCCTACTCAAGTACACCTTAGTATCTACTACTGAACAAATTTCATTTTTTTTTCAACTTTTATAGCTAATTTGAATTTGTTCGGAGTCTATATGAAGTTAAAATTAAAACAAATTTATTATGCAAAGTGTAAAAAACTCATTTGGACTGGATTCATTGAAGAGATTGTTAAAAAAGGAAAAGCACTACATTGTCTAAAGTGGATATCACAATTATATTTTCAGACACAAATTGCCAACACTACATTTTTTTCTCATTAAACACAACTACATTTTCAGACATAAATTGCCAACAAGAACTCAATGAGAAAACGTGGAGACCGAATGTTAAAATTAAACAAGAAAAGCAATAAATATTTTATTCAATTATGAGGAGTAAAAGTATAATTTATTTAAAACTATTTTATTCTAATAAGAAAATATAAGAAGTTGTCATTTTGTTTACCTCTAGTCATAGGAATTAATAAATATATTTAAAAACAACTAAAATGACTATTTGTTAAAGAAAGACAAATACCTTGAACCATTGTAATTCTCTTTGCATTTGTAAAGCTGCCCCAGAGATTTGACTAAGATAAGTGGATGGAGCCAGTATCCCAGCCGTATGCAGCATATTATTTTTATTTTTGTCAAGGAAGCTTGAAAATCTCTCCTTTTCAATAACCCCATGAATAAGATTAAAAACTTTTGCTTGGCGAAATTCAATAGCCAAATGGAAGATAGATTTCCTGTCTACATCTCTGGTCCACAGAAGGTATAAGTGGGCCTTTATTGCTTCAACGATGAAATCAGCATTCCCTCCTTGAGCTGCTAGAGATACCGATGATGTTACATCATCTATTGCCGTTATATCGTTTAAAGTGGATATCACTTTACACACAGCACGTAGAAGTTCAAGAGATTGCTTATGAGCTAACTTTGCTTCATACATGTTCTTAAATCCTATTGTTCATAAATAAAAAATCAATCAAATAGATGGAAAAAAAAATAATGTATATAACTAAAACAATATATCTATATATGTTTTTAGAGTATTTATTCTTGTAATTAATGATACTTTGTTTTTAACAGAATATTTAGTCACGATTTCCCATAGCCTCTTTTTCATTCTTTTGATGTCACCCAACCACTTACCTTTGCATGTCGCAAAGAGACCAATTATTCTTAGGTTAGAGTTATTAACATTCTTATTTGTTTATTCATATTTTTTTAATTGCTTAAATTATTTTTTATTAATTTTTGTATTTAATAATTCAGACTTTCTATAATTTATAAATTATTTATACATTTAAATTATTAATTAAAATTGTTATTATACAAAAAATTCTTCATTCAAACTTTACACTTTAAATATCAAATTTAATTTGAATATACTATCAAAATAAAAAAAATTATACTATCATTCAATCATATATTGTCACGACATAAAAAATATTTAATCATTATAATAATAACCATCTTAAAAGTCACATATATAATAACTTATGATTGATTGATAATGTAAAAAATTTTATACTAATAATACATTAAAATTAAACGCACACAATAATTAAGAGGGAATATAAATAGTCAAATAGGAATGCTAATAACCCTAGCCTTATTCTTGTCTTTGTTTAAATTCTAACAACCTAAATTATTCTTTTTACCAAAGTATTAACTGCTCTCTACAAGTTAAACTCTAACAAAGTAAAGATACATCATCTCAATATTTTTTTTAACAATTATCTCATGCACAGTATAGAAAGAATTAAATGAAAAATTAAATATATTAAATATTTTAAAAATATTTAATACTTTCTTCATTTAATAATTTAAATAAGAACTTTGTTGACGTAAGAATTCAAAACAACATTTATTACACTTTTTAATTATTTAAAAAAGTACTAAATAATTTTTATATTTTTAATACATTAAATACTTATGTTTTTTATTTAATATTTTCTATTTCTAAATTCTTAACAAAACCCTTAAAATAATTATTAAAAAGTTAATTAAAAGGAAATAAAGTTATTTTATAATATATGAACAAATTAAATTATTTTATATTTAAAATAATTTCTAATAAAAAATATTATAAAATTTAAAAAATAAATAATTATTTTTTTAAAAATAATCTAATTTAAATATACTTTAACTTTAATAAGTGTAAAAACTTAAATTTCAACTTTTCCTTCCTGACACGCAATAGGAGTTCTTGGAATTTGAGTCATGATCTTTGGATCTTGAAAAACCACTTGACTCATTCATAGTCCTTTACTGCCCTCAGATGAAAAGGTCTTTCTTGGTTGTAAACATTGACCTTCCCCTGATTTAGTAATGAAAAATGATCATTTTACACCTTTTTTTAGGGGTGTAAGTACTATTCATACTTTTTTTAAAAGGTATGATTGAGTGAGAGAAAGTGATAAAAATATATATATAATGAATGATATTAGATGGGGGGTGTGAAAAGAGGTGTATGCACTATTTGATGTAAGAATATAAGAGTTGTTAGTAATTAGTTCCATCATTATTTAGCATCAATATTATTTTGATTTTTGAAATAATATTTTCTTCTTTCTCTTTTGAGACGGCCACCTCAACATCTAGTTTTTCAAAATTTCCCTAGGCTTTGAGAGATGAAGGAGTAGTCAAGTGTTATACAATCCCCTAATAGCTCACCTGCGGATTCTATAGCCTATCTTTAGGTTCTAAAATTTAAGTGAGACACGAGAAAGGAAAAAAAAAGGAGATGTGATTTAATTCTATGGCCTATAATGTGATTTAATTCTATAGCCTATCTTGCGGAGGATGTGTTGGCTTCACTAGAGAGTGCGCCAACGGGGTTTTGATATGTGATGCAAGATGTGATTGCGAGGGAAATGAGAGAATATGTGTCTTCCATGATTTTTTATTATTTGGGTTTAATTGAATATAGAGGTTGCAGAAAAATGGTGAGTGTAGAGGGTGTGAAGAAGAAAATAACAGGGAAAATGATGTTAAAATCTTTTAAAATGATGAAAGAGATTATGTGTCATTTTTAATTAAAGTGTCAAAATTTAAGCGAGACACAAGAAAGGAAACAAAAAAGGAGTACCAATTCCTAGCGAAACCTAAGTCAACGCAGTCAATAGGTCATCCTCCAATGGCACATGTCTATGACAAATAACATCCCTCTCTCGTTGGTAGTAGCAACAACAGAAGACGTCATTGCTTCCTGTCTCTTGCGCTTAAGGGTGGACTTACAATAGTGGTTCTTGACAACTTTACTAGTTCATCCCGGGAGAACCCGACAATTGTGACCTACTTGTTACCATACTGGACATATGCGGCTAAGATAATGTCGTCTTCATGTGAGAATAATGGGTGGCTAAGATAGTTTGACTCTAAAGTGGAAGAATGAGAGAAGGAAGGAGTGGAGGAGGAGCATCTATTCAATGCTTCCATTTTGATTCTAGATACGGACCTAGCTAGAGATTAGAGCAGTTTGAGTCTTAGAGATATTTTTTAGTGACATTAAATGTGATTTTTAAAATTATATCGAGTTTGGATAAGGTTGGATCGACGAGATATTACAATGTCAATAAAGAGAGTGTTGTTTGGGTTTACACATGGAGAGAGAGAGAGAGAGAGAGAGAGAGAGAAGAAAGAAAGAGAGAGAGAAAGAGAGAGAGAGTCATAAGAAGATAACAGGAGAAATGAGATTTTTTTAAAAAGACAAAAAAATAATGTGTCATTTTTAATTGTGGTGGTGACATTTAATTGGGGCCATGGGAGAAATTCTTAACATTAAAAATATAGTTTAAGCAAGAGATAATAATGATTTCTGAAATCTAGTGACACTTATTTAATAATACATAATAACAGAAATATCTTACTTTAAGAGCACTTCAAAATTTTTAGGAGACATGGAAAGGGATGAGAAGAGGGACGTTTATTTCAATCCCGCAAACATTAGCAACCCTACCTAATAACTTAGGTCTTGGTTGGCCACTTTCATTCTTTCTTTCTTTCCATTTTCACATGATATTGACTAAGGTAAGGATGCTATGTATCATTAGTTTTACAACAACTATATACAATATGAAAAAAAGATTATATTGAATCTAGCTTCCATTACCAATTCAACAAGTTGAAAATGATTCAAAAAGGATTTTAGTTATTCGTCCATTTGGTGAGTAAAATCTTGGTTTGGAATAGTTCAAAGAGTTGCCTCTATTGGCCAATGGACTTTCTGCTAACCAACTTTAAATCTGGGCTTCCTATCTTACCCCACGTAATTTAGACCTTGATACCGTGACTCTAGGAACCTCAGGTATGAGGCACACCATGAAAATTGTGTGGTCATGCAGTTTGAATGGTGTATGAAATTATGTGGTCATGTTTTACTTCCATGGTTAAGTTGTGCTTGGAGAGGTTTTAACCTTTCATTCAGGAAGTAATTACAACTATATCCTCTTTTTAACAATAGGTATGTAGAATGGTGATGTGGTTTCACATTCATGGCCTTATATGAGGTGGGTGACATTCTTTGCTCAAAGAGGGTCATCATCCATTAGCAAGATTTGGTACCATCTCCCTCACCAAAGACCAAGGACATCAAAGAAGATGACCAAGTTGCAAACCTATTTGCTCAAGGGGCACATCTATTTTAGAAAGTCATGAGGCATCACTACTTGTGAAGTTGCTTGACAAGGGCAAGTGTGCTCTAAGAATTGGCTCTATCAAAGATGCATGAACCATACTCTGGCGGTAGAAAGTTTACTAACTCCTCTAGTCGTTAAGCTAGGGGTGCTCATGGCCTAGTCTAACTTGATAGCTTGGCTTGGCCCGAAACTAATTTAGCCAGGTTGAGTTCTTGAAATTAGATTCAATGTATCTTTTAAGTCGAGTTTAGGTCACACTTTGAGTTGGCTCAACTTAGCTTGATATTACATAATATATTGAAACTTATAATTTTATAAAAATTAGTAACAAATTATAAGATTTCTTGAGTTTTTTTGTTTTTTGTCATGAAGACTTTTTGACATAAATTAATACTTTTTGTATTGATATAATTTGTTTCAAAATATATATTATAAAACATACTATAGTTTTTGTTTCGTACTTTTAAAATTTTATGACTTAATTATAAATAATATTCAAATTTGTACACATATTTGAATATCGGGTTGACCTGATCACTAATCGGACCATGATCGAGTCGGGTTTGAATCTAAAAATTTGGCCTAATGAAAGTCTCAGGTCAGGTTCAGGTCAAGTTAAACTGACCCATGAGTACCCCATCATTAAGCTTAAGCAATAAGGATAAATGCTTATGAATGTCTTTATTATATCTCTTACACATCCCTTCATGAAAGAACTGTTTGGGCTTAAAATGTGTACAATGCACAAATTCACTCTGCATTATGTTGAAATAACTATTTTTTTATTAGAAGAAATGGAGGCGACTTGAACTTTTGACTACTTGGTCATAAAGGTTCTGAAACTATGTTAATGACCAACTCTTTTAAATACTTAAAAGCTTATTCTATTTGATGAAGGATCATTAATGACTTTATATCTCTGTCATATATTATGTTGAATTTGTCCCACTAGACGCTTCAACCGTTTCTAAGAGCCCTTATTTCAAACTAACTGTAGAAGATATCCTTCTTCTAAATACGAATGAAACAATGACCAATGTAGAAACTCTTCCAATATGATCGAAATGGCAAAATTCCTATTTCTTAACCATTCAGAACTAGCTTTTGCTCTTATTACCGCTAAATAACTAGTGTCACTGACTATCAAATTCGAATAAGATGTCCCTGTCGGCCCATTCTACTTGGAACACAATTAGTGAGTAAAGTTAAATTAGTATGACTAACTCTAACCTTGGCTCAAATGTCAACATTTCCTAGGCTAATATAAAGCTAAGATTAAACATCTTATTTTAACTTGACCAATATAAATTTTTTTCAAAAAAAAAAATTATCATAAAAATAAGAAAGGAATAAGCTCAAATCAAAATCCAATTTAGGTTCATTTTACTTAATCTCTTTAATAATTTTTGAACCAATTCTCTTATTACCCATCTTGGTCTAATTTAAAAAAATTAAAATTAAAAATCAATCTATTACTTCTTTCAAAATAAAATAAAATATTTTTATAATTCTTTTAATGCCTAGGACCCACTCTATGGGCATACTAGAGAGGTCCCCTAGTAAGGCTCCTAGGTGGCCTCTTAATGGAGCTTAGGGTAAGGAATCGAGAATAAAGGAAGGGAAATTGGGATGGAGAACATCCGTAGGAATCGAAAATCGCTACTCTTCCTACATGTCCCCACCTTCTAGGGGTGTTCATTCCCAAACCAACCAAAAAAATAAAAAAGAAAACCCACTTAATTGATCCAAAAAGATTGAAAGTTGATCAAAATTGAATTTTTTGGATTGGTTTAATTTTTTTGTTTGAAAACCGATCAGTTCGGTTCATTTATTAGTTTCATTTTCTGAATCGATATCCAAACCAAACTGAATCGACACACACACACACACACATTATTTATAAAATTATCATAATGACCTTATTAACCTAACCTTAACCCATTTTCTTTTCCCTTTCTCTTTCAACTTTCAAACCCTTCTCACCCTATACACATCAATGCCTCCCTCTAACTCTGTCCCTATCGTCACTCCACCATTTATGACCATTGTCGCTCCACTATTTACGATGAACACGCAGCCTACAAAGTTGTGACAAACTCACACTACTCTAATAAGTAATGCTACCAACTCCGACGACCCATTACAAAAGTACGACCACCATTGCAAACCCAATGTCTAAGGTAATCTCCATCTTTTTTCTCCTAGGGTTTTGGATGTTTCAATTGGGGGGTTTTGTGGATTGAACATGAACTAATATGATAATTATGTAATCTCTACTTAATCTCTATTTTATATAGTTGCTTAATCCATGCGCTTATAATTATATGGTTGAACTAAGGATTTGGTAGTTTGTGGATTGAACATGAACTGTGCTGAGAATTATGTAATTTCTACTTAATCTCTGCTTATTATAGTTGCTTAATCTTTGTTCCTTTAATTATATGTTTCAATTGGAGGTTTACTTAATTGTATAGACCTTTTGACATTATTCAGTTCATGGATTAGTAATTTAGTACAAGGATCATGTTTTTGTTGTGCCATTTTTTTGTGTTTTGTAGTTTAAATGGGCCCAGGTGAACAAGGATTGCTTTTTTACTAATTTTTTTTATCAAAATACTGAATCAACCAATCTAACCCAATCCAATCAAATCCAATTAGTTTGGATTGGTTCAGTTCTCAACATGGAACTAAACCAATTCAATCCAAACCGATGTAAGCTCAATGTTTGGATCGGTTGACTTTTTGACTCAAAACTAATCTAAACTAGATCACAAATACCTAACTTTTGCCAACTAAGCTTCCAATATGTGACTAGAATTTTGTTTTTATTGCAAACATTTCTCTCACTCTCTTACTATCTCAAGGTTATACAATTACCATTCACACAAACATGCATCTTCACTCACCATTTACTCATACATGTATACATAACACTTACTTCTCTCATATGCACTCATACATTGCGTTTCACATACATATATGCATCCACCTCATGCATAGGTTCCATACATATTAGACAAACACAAACACAAAGAAATCACTCATCACAAGCATATATTCACTAAGCCATTAGTGACTATCACATTTTCACACACACTCTCTTCACGCCACAATGACTCAGTCACACTAACAAAACTTTGACATTTTTTTACTTGAATAATTTTACATATACACATTTACACACATATTATCTCGCATTTGTACAATTTTTACTGTCATATTATAGTTAGTCTACCTTAATTTTTATACACCTATCTTCTAATTTTATCATGTACCCTTGATGTGAGAGATGTGAGGCATGATTATGTGCAACTAGCATTTTTATTTTCACTCTCTTTGAAGAGCTCATTCTAGAGATCATTTCCATTTACTCACAGATAGCACTCTCAATAGGTCACTAACACACAACAGAGGCATCACAGACCCACACCACATTTCTGCTTCCATGCCTCCTCTGTCACCATACTGAAACATCCCAAATAGAATGTTCCTACTATAATTTTCATGCTCTAAGACTTAACCTCCATTACCACCAACCTGAGCACACCATCATGCAACATCCCCTTCGAGCTCAACTGAGACCCATCTCTACTCATTTGCAAATTTACCCTATAAAGTCACAATTCAATTTTTTATCATTTCCTATTAGACTCTCAAACCTAATCTCATTTTTAGGCTAGTTTCATAATTAAAAAGTTCTCCAATTTTTTTTCTAAAATAAAAATCGGTTGTGACTCCATACTTATTTTAAAAATAATAATAATTGCCTCTTGTTACGGCTCCCTCCAAGGATGTTGTGACAATAACATTATGTTTCAATGCTTTTTAATTAATTGAATGGAAGAGAAGAAGTGAGGATGAGTTGTAAAGGGAAGGGAAAGTACGAAGCAAAGCTATTTTTCTCTTTGTTTGAAATATTAATAAGGAAATAGAACGAAACTCCATTATCTTGTTAGAGAGTTAAATTGTAAAGGAATCAAACCAATTATAAAATGATTACTATAAAAGTTTATTTTCGTCATTCCACCTCATTTTTTGGAGGAACAAAAATTGCATATTTGAGGGGAATAGATCCCTCTGAGTTTCTTTCCCTTCCTATACATTTTTAAACTCTCCAGTAAGGGAGATTATTTTCCTTCCTCTCATTCCCTTTTCATTCCACTTATTACTTGTCATCCAAACACAATGTAAGGAGAATCCTCTTAACCCCTTATTTTGGATGTGGTCTTTACTTATAACAATGCCTTAAAAGAGTAATTTACATTTCTATAATTATGCTTGGCTGAATATATTAGTGATGATGAGCTTAACTTTCTCAACAAACTGTGGGGTTCATATGGCACAATGAAACCTTACATTAAGCAGTAAGAAATGATCTAGTTATATTTCCAAACTAGATTGAGTTGATAAGTTTGAGGCAAACACCACCATGTCACTTAAAACCAAGGTCGTACTTGAGTGAACGCTAGCTAGACTTGGATCTAAGAAGTCCAAGATTAACACAAAGATTGGCCAATTATCTGCCTAGCTCGCCAAGCTTCAAGAAGAGGTTAGTTCTAACATATTTCCTTGACGACAAGGTTTGGTGACTCTACTATTGGGGCTAGAAAACGATTCAGAGAACACAAATTGGTTTTGAAGTCTTGAAATAGATGTTCCAAGAATGCCCTAAGGTCGAAAGGGAGTTGTAAGAACTTGAATGACAATTATATTCTTTCAGAAATTGACTTGAGGCATCATTTGGCCCTCACTTTTAGGTTTGGATTGAAACAGATCAACCACTATTAGGCTAATCCATTTGTAAAGGATCTTGCAAGGGTGATCCTTAATTTGGCAACCCATTTTGTCATATTTTCTTTTTATAGATGGCCCCATTTCATTAAGGCCATCAAATTAATGTCAATCTGTATTTTCAAAAATTTGGTTTATGAACGGATATCATTACTTTAAATATTCTCGATTAACTGCATGTTATTTTTTTTTCTTTCTGACCAAATCTATGATTGAGTGTGTGTTCTTATGATCACTCTCTTAAGCATGAATCGCCCTTCCCTTCAATGGCGACAATTTACCATGACATATGCACTTATGAACCAACTAAAGATAACTTCCCAAACTAAATCACCACTGCGAACTTCTTTTCTTGGACTTTCTTGTCATAGTAGCAAATGCATTTTTCTTTCTGTTGGATTAATTTTTCAGGGTTTGTTAGATCCTTCTTATCCAAATTGTCTAAGAGTAAATCAACAATGGTTGACACAACTGGTAAAGGCAGACCATGCCAAATAAATTGGCCTGGATTATATTCCTGCTAGGGTTTGTTATTTGTGGGTTATTTTTTAGTATCTGTAACACTCATTAAGCCAGGAAGCCTACCCTGACCTTGGGATGGGGCAGCCACCCTTGACTTTAAACTTAATTCACCAAAAGAAAAAATGTGTCTAAGAGTAATGTTAAACAATTAAAAAAAATTGACATAATTCAATTAGAATTTACTAAGATTTAATGATGGTTGTTGAATAAGTTAAAGTGGTGGGAACCACCACTCTATCTAAGAATTAAAAATAATGTCAACTCATTCTGACAAAAAAATTCTAGTTGTCTAACATTTTTCATTATACAAATGATCTCAAATTATTAATTTTCTCCAAGCTATCATCTAAATGATCTCTTATTGAACTTCTTTAAATGGAGATATGTTCACTATAAGTATGATATTTTTGGAAAGGAAATTATTAAAAAGTAAAATAAAAGAAATCATTTAAAAGAGTAGATGAACCGTACCATACCTAATAAATTGAGAGCATTCGATACCAGTTAGTGCAATAAGCCTAGATTAGCATCAAGCAAAATAAGCAAAGACATATTAGAAAGAAAAGCTAAAATAAGCCAAAAGATTTTAATGCAACAAAATATAGAAAAGAGAATGTTAATTTTTAGTCAAATATATAAGTTGAACTCTATTACATGAATCCATTCATTGAAAACAATAACAAACATTGCTTTACACAATATAATTAATTACTTTATTAATAGTATAAAAATTCCTCCTTATAGTATTTGTTTCACATGTTATGATGTTTTTAGTTTGTAACAATAAAATATATAATTTAAATTCAACAATGTTACTAACTAATCCTTGTCCTACGTGAATTTGGCTACATAGGTCAATTGATGTTGTTTGGCTATATTAAAAATCAACTCTTTGATGAAAATAATAACAATATGATCATGCTTTTTTTTAATAACTTCTAGAGATTTTTTCACTTGAGAACTTCTAAAAGGACTACTACTGCAGTTACACCTTTTTGGTTGGCCTATGGCCACAATGCAATAATTTCAATTGAAATAGCCATGCAGTCTATTCGAGTAGCCATGCAAAATGCTAACTTTAGAAGAGTATCTACTAGCAATGCATATGGAGCTAGATCAGATGGATGTAGATCAACTCTTGGCCTTAAAGAAGATTTGAGCTAATAAGTTGCGGGTTGCTTCAAGTTACAATAGAAAAGTAAAGCCACACAAATTTAAAGAAGTGGACTTAGGGTAGAAAACTATTTTGCCTATCGAAGCTAAGGAACAAGGGTTTAGAAAATGGTTAGGTAATTGGTAAGGTCTATTCCAAGTTAACTAAGTGTTGGTCGCTAGTGCTTACAGGTTAACAAATATTAACAGGAGGATGGGAATGGATTATAAAAGCTTAAACAAATTAAAGTGGGCAGTTGATTATATACAAACCAAAAATAGTAGCCAATTAGCCAAAAGTAGTTCCAAATCCTAACTATTTGTAGCCATAGGCTAGCCACATAACCAAAAAGCTATAACTTAAAAGTGCTCCAATAACAAAAACAAAAAGGACAAGCTGAGCTTTAAGAGGCCCTTGAGGTTGAGGTCCAACACTAGCTCCGATCACGACTACTATGAATTCAACAATGTCCTTGGCAGGCTCAAGGGATCCTCATCCATCAGAGATGCAGTTTCAATCATAATGCTTACTTGCCTCGCTTCTAAAGCTAGTCTCTCTTAATTCTTTTGGGGAGCTTTCTCCTGTAGAAACTCTACCTTAAACTTACCCTAGCATTCTCCACTTCATCCAAGTTAGATTCCCTAAGTTCCTTCTCTTTCTCATAAAAAACCTTGTTCTGCTATAGAGGGATCAAGTCGGGTTTAATGGTCTGGTTCTCTAAGAACAACTGATGCACTTCATCATGGAGTCAATTACAGTTGAATTATAAAGAATTAAGATGCAACTCCAGTAGCTTGACCTCAACTTGAGGCTACTCAATCTGTATTTGCTTATCAGCAATATCTTACTTAGCTTTGGCAATTTGACTCAAAAAAGCTTGGTCCAAAGCTTCGGTTCTTGAGTATTTTCTTATTACGGCTGGCTTTAGAGCAAATAGAAAGTTTTCACAGATTTTGTAGTTCTTTCTCATCTGCACCTTTTTGATTGAAGGCCAACTTACTTTTTAGTTACAGATGGTTGAACTTTGCCGAAAAACTTGGAAAGCAACTCCTGGACTTCCTCGCTCAGGCTCGATAGCTATTCTAGGTTGATTAAAGATTTAAGGACTGAGCAGAAAGAGTCTTGTTCTAGAGATTATGGTAGAAAAAGGGAGCTGAAAAACTTCTCAACTAGCTACAAATTCCTTTAGACATTAATAGGAGCAGGGAGTTTAGCAACTTATTCTCAGTATAAATTTTTTTTTCTTATCCTCTGTAGCACTAGAGGCAGTACAAAGTGGTGTTGCAAGAAGTGGTCCTTGGGCTGTGGGGGCAAGAAATGGATGGCGTATTAGCTTTTCATGGATAGAAAGCACAAAAACCTTATATTCAAATGGAAAGATTACCAATCTTCTTTTGGTGGACTTGGAGTCCTTTTTAGCGGTTATTTGTGGCTCATGACTAGTGGTTTGCAAAGGATAAAACAAAATAATAGAATTATATCAGGCCATAAGAGCTATGATAAAAGAAAGAAAAGTTGAGAGTGAAGGAAGCTGCATTTGAAGATACAGCCCAACATTAGATTCAAGTAGTGGACCGAAGATGGGATTTCTTTGGTAGAGGCATGTTAGGGGAAGAATCAATGAATCAATAGTAATAGCAACAATTTCTATTAAGGAGGCAAACAAAATATATTAGAAAAAAAATAGAATGAGATGGCTAAAAGTTTTTTTTTTAAAAAAACAAAGAAGATATGCAAAAGCATCACTGCATTGCAAGGCATCTCAATTATGTTGGCACCCCAAGCAACGCCTATCATCTGCAGCAGATCAACATTTTATTAATAAGAGAAAAAAAGAATACAAAAAATACCAAAATAGGGGGGGCGTAGACCTAACCCATGAAAACAGTTAAGAAAATCTATAACTAGGCAAACCATATCTATTATGGTTAAAATCATCATTAATGAAATGTGGAATTGTATTCCATTTACTAAAACTATGAATTCCTAAACCATGAGAGACCAATTTATCAGCACAATTATTGTCTTCCCGAAATATGTGAGTACAATAAAAATTCATATCCTTTTTCAGAATCATATAATTGTACCATCTATTCCTTAATTTCTAAGGAATATTAGAAGATCCTTGAAATGCTTGAACCACCAGCATTGAATCATATTCCAACCAAAAATTCCTCCAACCTCTTTTATGAGCTATTTCTATTGCATACATAGCTCCAATATGCTCAGCATGATAAGCAATAGAGATTCCTACGTTAGCTGAAAACAACCAAGAGTTGAGGCTCTAAAGTCCCTGAAGATGCCTCCACAGGCTGCTAATCTCGGGGAACCCATTGCAGCACCATCTGTGTTGCATTTGATCCAATTGCAAGAGGGAGGAGACTAATTAACTTCTATAATTGTTGGAAATCTTCTCAGATGACCAGAGATAGAAAAGAATTTCAGGATTGTGAATTCCATCATGTCAGATGACATGTTTCCTCTGCTGAGATTTCTTGAAAGAGAAGTATTTGTTATTATCAAGTTCTTTGCTGCCCTTAAAGAAATGCTTGTGTTGTCAAATTTAGCTTTGTTCCTACAAAGCCAGATCACTCAAATGATGTTTACAATGGTTGCTGCAACCACCTCTCTGACCTGAAGCTCCAATTTCTATCACATAAAGAGAAGATGTCTAGCATATTTAAACTGTTAGCACTAATTTGCAAAGTAGAGAAAAACCAGTTCCAAAGACTTTTTGTAAAATAGCAATCAAAAAATAAATGAGAAGTGCACTCATCACTTGCATAGCATAAATGACAAGTGGAAACAATTATGCAACCTCTCTTCCTTAGTTAATCATCAGTAGGCATTTCATCTTTGAGAATTCTCCAAACAACAAAGGATTTTGATGGAGGAATGCTGCTGCTCCACACATTCTTGTGCCAACTTACTTGCTGACCAGATGGACTGATAAAAGAGTAAGCCTCCTTAAGAGACAAACAACCCGAGTCATTGTTCCATCTTCTGTTATCAACAGAATTTCCTAATGGAATATGAATCCATTCTAGTTCCTTCAATATTGAAGGACATTTCTGCAACAGAACCTCAGGAAATTGCAATGAGCCATTCACTATAAAGTCCTGCAGATTAGATTTCAATCTGGTCTAAACTCTTACAGGAATTTCTAAATAATCAACTAGAGGTTTATCAAGCCAAGGATCATGGCAGAAGCTGATACTCTCCCCATTACCAATTTGCCAAGATGAAATATCAAGAACAACTTGATTTTCTGATTTCAAACCATTCCATAAAGAAGATGTAAGATGATAGGCCATAGGAACATTGTTTTTGAAAGCTCTTGCTCTAAGAATGCAGGACCATTGACATTGAGAAGTTACTAATTCCCAAGCCAATTTAAGCATTGAAGCTTTATTTATAGACTGGATTGACCTTAGTCCCAGCCCTCCTTCTGAAACAGGCTTGTATACACTCTTCCATGCAACAGTTACAATTTTCCTATGATCAGTGCTACTCGACTATATGAAATTTCTTAGCCAACTGTCCACCTCTTTTATACATTGTACTGGCCATTTATAAATCTGAAAACTGTATAATAATATACTTTGAGCCACTGTTTTTACCAGCATCACCCTCCCCATGATAGGCTACAAATAGGACTTTTTAGGCTTGCCCTTGAAAAGGGGAATTCCTAAATAGTTAAATGGAAGGGACCCTGCAAAAAATCCTAGAAAAGTTGCTATATCAGTCTTCCTTCTTGCAGAAATGAAACCAGAATAAAATTTAGATTTTGCACAATTAATCAATTGTCCTGATGCATCTCCATAGTCAGAGAACAACTTCATCAAATTCCTCATGTTTCTCTGAGTACCTCTGCAGAACAACATAATATCATCAGCATATAATATGTGGGAAGGAGTTGCATAAGTCCTTGGACCTGCCATTAATTGAAGTTCTCCAGAAACAACCAATTTAGTAACCTCTTGCTAAGAACCTCCTCAGCTAAGCAAAACAAAAGGGGAGACAAAGGATCACCTTGTCTAACCCTTCTATTACATGAGAAAAAGCCAGCTGCCTTCCCATTTACATAAATGGATAATTTGGCTTATTGAATATCACTTTGATCCAATTACAAAATCTATAACTGAAACTAAAAACAGTGCAGCACCTTTAACAAAAAGTTCCAATCTAAAGTGTCAAAAGCCTTTCTAATATCAATCTTCATTGCTATATTGCCTCCAAACACTTTCTTATCCAGCATATTTACAGCCTCTGAAGCTGTACAAATACAATCTCCAATTTGCCTACCTTGAATGAAACCTCTTTGATTTTCAGAGGTGATTCTTGGAGCCAATCTAGCCAATCTTTCTGTTAGTACTTTTGTAATGATTTTAAACTTGTAATTAGCCAAAGTAATAGGTCTGAATTTATCAATTCTATCAGCTCCTTCCTCCTTAGGAATAAGAACTATCAGATTTGCATTATAGTTTGGCAATAACCATCCTGTTTTGAAAAATTGAATCACTGCATTATACACGTCATTTACAAATAAATTCCAATAAATTTGGAAGAAATATCCACCAAAACCATTTGGACCCGGAGCACCATTAGCATTCATTGAAAACACTGCATTCTTGACTTCTTCAATTGTTAGCAAATCTGTTAGGTACTGATTATCTTCTTCTGACAGCAGGTTTGGAATCATTTGGTCAATAATGCCATTATCAACACAAGCATTGTTTGAAGCAAAAGACTTTCATAATAACTAATGACATGCTTCTCTATGTCTTCAATTCTATTCAACACTTGATCATCCTTCTTTAACAAAGAAATTTGCTTAGTGACATGCCTTACTTTGGCAATTTTTTAAAAATATTCAGTGTTCCTATCTCCCTTACAATACCAGTTGATTCTAGACTTTTCAAGCCATAACTCTTCTTGATAATGAAGGGCTTGCTACAATTTCAACTAAGCCTCCTTCTCCTGTAAACAGAGGACCTCAGAAAAACTATCAAGGTTCAGTTCAGCTTGAATTCTGTTCAGTTCTATTTCAGTAACCATCACTTGAGCATTTACATCACCAAAATCCTTTTTATTCCACAGTTTAAGCTTAGTTTTGACATTTTTTAGTTTTTCAGACAAAACAAACATTGGACATCCAACTACAGGAATTTCCCATGCTTCCTTGATCAACTTTGCACAGTCGGGGTGGCTTGACCACATTTTCATGAATTTAAAAGAAGATACTTGTTTACTCATACCATCTTCCAAACTGAGAAGGATTGGATAATGATCAGATTTGTTTCTGACCAAGGTGCAGCAATTAATACTAGACCAAAAATCCATGCTTTCACCGTTGACAACTGCCCTATCTAGCCTTTTTTCAGTTAAAGCTGATCCTCTTCTTCCATTTGCCTAAGTGAATTGAGATCCACTTGTCATAACATGGATGAGATGATTTGAATTAGACCAAAGTCTAAATTCCTCACAAGCAATTCTAGAAGTCATACCACTCCCTCTATATTCATGCGCACCAAGCACCACATTAAAATCACCTATGTAGCACCATGGTCCAAAATGAGTAGACTGCAAAGAACTTAAAACTTGCCAAAGATTTCTTCTTACTGCATAATTAGTACTAGCATATATAGCAGCAAAATAAATAGCTTGACCATTAACCACCAGAGAGAATGCCACAAACTGACTAGAGACAGCTATTATGCATGGATCCAAAAGAGAATCACATACACACCAGAGATTAGGCATGAGATTACTTCTTTCATTAACAGTAAACATTTTTAAGTTTAATTTATTCCAAAAACCAGCTGGAAATCTTTCAGCCTATAACCAAGGTTCAGCAATGAAGAGTAAAGCAAGTTCATTCACATTGCATAACCTTTTCAACACTAACCTTGTTTCCTTGTTTGCTAGTCCTCTAGCATTCCAAAAAAGAACTTTTATTGAGTAGGATTTTGAAGAGCAGCCCTTGATCGAGTAATATGGACCACTTGTTGAGCCTTTAATTTCCTTTGTTTCTTTTTTTGAGATTTGGTCAGAACTTGAGTAAATTCTGCATCTGCATCAGGAATGACATATTTCTCTTCACTAACATTACCATCAGTCCAAAATCTAGAAACAATTCTAACATCTTTCTGAGCTTGACCATGTAGTTTATCACCTGAACAAACTCTAGCTTCAGAGTTAACTTCAGTCCTAACAGCACCTGATGCACCATTCCTATCATGAGAGTTTAAAGAATCCTAAACCAAATTTAACACATGATCAGGAATTTGAAAAGAATTGGGATCAGCCCTTGGGGAATTAATTTCAATCCTAACAGTAGCTGATGCACCATTCCTATCGTGTGAGTTTAAAGAAGACACATGATCGTGAATTTGAAAATTGGGATCAGCCCTTAAGGAATCAGGGTGAAGAGATTCATCATACTCAGACCTTTCATCAGCATCTTTATTCACTGATTCTCTTGCTGAGCTATAGTTCTCCTCCATTTGGTTTTTAGACTGAACATTCTGCCCTTTAACTGATGGAACTTGTGCACCATTATTATCTGGATCCTGCTGCATAGCTTCATCCTTATCATTCTTCACAGCCCCATCCCACACAGTGTTTTGTTTAGGCACATACATTTGAACAACCCTTCTTCCTTTATCTTTGGTTGCCTTCAAATTACCATTCTTCTTAATACAGTTGGTAGGGTCGTGACCAATCATCTGACAGAAATCACAAAAGGATGGTAGTTTTTCATATTCAATGCCAACAAAGAATGCAAAATCATTCTTTTCTACCATTAAAGCGTTCAGAAAACTACCATTCAAATTTATCTCCACTAATATACGAGCAAAATGTCCTAAAGTTCTTGATCTTGTTACTTCGTGCAGGGTTATTGGATTAAAATCTGAACTCCATCTTGATAACCTTAGTTTTCTAGATCCTATATTCCAAGATCCTGATGACCAGATTCTCCTCAAGTCATTCTGTGATTCAAAGACGAACTTAAAATAACCTTTCCCAAGAGGAGTCAAACGCCAATTAGAAACAGGTTTCCATAGAGCAACAAGTTTAGCTCTTAATTCATCGGCCTTTAGAGGTTAGTTCCCTTTGGCAATAATTAATCTACTGTGTAAACAATTTTTGGAGCCTTCTAAGCCAAGCTTATACTCATCCTCTGAAATTTTAATTGAAATCGAATCTCCCTTAACACAAGGTTGAGGAAGTTGACTCAATGAAATATCCAAAGAGGGTTGACTCATGATTTATGCAAAAGTTTTGCATTGATCAGCAGTCTTTGTAGCAATCTCGGCTTCTTGATGAACAAGATTCTCATTAAAAACCTGATGAGAGGAAGAGAGAACACGAGTAGGAGAAAAAGGATGCAAGGGGGGTTTAGAAGGAGGATTCGAAGAAGGAAGAAGATTAGGGAACATGAATTACCATAGACAATTTGAGAAGAAAGCCATGGTTGGAGATGGCTAAAAGTTGAAAAGCTAAAATTTAAAGTGTACTTTTCGCTTTTTCTTTCTCTTTGGCTACTTTTTTGGTGGGAGCTTTTCTTTTCTTGGGTTGAGCTAGGACAAGGTTAAAGACTTCAGCTAATCAATTGGCCACTAGAGATATGAACCAGAAAACACAGAAAATTCCCGCTAGCAGCTGAACATAATGGATTTGGATAATGAAGGAGTGAAGGCACAAAACTGGAACTTCTTTATAGCTTGATCTCGGTAAGTCAGGACTAAAGCAATCTTTGGGGTGGTATTAAGAATAGCTCGTTCGGTTGTGCCCTCATTTAAATAATAAGCATAGGAAATAGGTACTTGCTGCCCCAAGCCGACTTGATTTTCTATGCACTTTGGCAAATAAACCTCAACTCCAAGTGGGTAGTATTGGCCGCGTGGATTATAATGCACCAGCAGCTCATAACTTACCACCACACCCACCCAAAAAGTTAAAGTCTCGAAGGCATCACTACGATTGAGCTTTCAACTTCATGGGGCCAAAAGTGTACAGGTAGTACTTAGAGAGGGTAGAGACAAATCTCTCCTTCAAATTATAGAAAAACTCAAATAGACCTATGGGTGTAGCTCCAAGGAAAGGGAGCCTGCATAGCAGCTCATTTTGAATTCAACAAATTTTCCAATCCTCAGTAGATATGTTTAAAGAGGATTTAGATGGGACAAGATCTAGGAACTAAGCTTGGAACCACATTTACAAAAATAAAAATGGGTCAGAAATAAAATCTTGCAAGCCATAGGTCTAGATTGCAAGAACTAAATTAAAAAAGCCCTTGTACAGGCTGCCAAGTAAAAAGTTATCAAGAGCAATCAACTTCCCTTTAGCTATATCAGCTACCAGGGGTATGATTTCCCTCAGAACTTAGAGGGAGCTGGTGCATATTACATACTTATAGAGCCAATAGGAGATGAAATTTATATGCTCTAAGCTAGTCACTAGTCTAGATCTATGGTTGATAGATGAGATGAACTTATTATAATCAACTGTGCATTTGTCGAACTCCATCACAAAATCAGCTTTGACCTCTGAATCAAAATAAATCAGCAGCATATCACCAATAGGAAACAATCCTATGATTGTTGCAACACCTAATAAAGTGGAGATCATCATGCCAAATAGAAAATTAAACATGTTGGTAATTGGACACCAAAAAAATATTGCAGCTTGTAGCAAAGCCAAGTCAGCTTTCAAACTCTTAGTGGAGAGCTAAATTGCATGGGCAATATCCATTTCGTGCCACAAG
This sequence comes from Ormosia semicastrata, assembly GCA_029884595.1. Classification (NCBI taxonomy): domain Eukaryota; kingdom Viridiplantae; phylum Streptophyta; class Magnoliopsida; order Fabales; family Fabaceae; genus Ormosia; species Ormosia semicastrata. The sequence continues at coordinate 49,234,971 of JAQQTO010000056.1, read as the reverse complement.
TTTTCTTTTGCTTCATTCACTCACTTGTACCATTACTTATAATTAGTTGAAGCTTCGTGAGGCCAAGAGCGAGCTTCTTTTTTCCACCTAACTGCAATAACATGTTGTTTTTTTTAGAAAAAGCTAAAGATGTGGAGGATTAGGGAACAATTTGGAGAAAAGGTCTTGGTTACTAAGAAAATGGTTAAAAAGACCAAGTTGACATGTTGGAGGCTTAGTAAAAGTTGGGAATAAATATAGCTTCTCAATATATTAACCTTGAGCAACTGTTGAAGGTTCATCAATAGTTGTTGCAACAAGGGCAACAATTTTTATTACTGCTTGGACTTGAGGTGGAGGCGGAGATGAAGAAGAGCGTTGATACTTAAAGGACAACAAAGAGGATGAGGAATCGCTGCTTGGGAAGTTTTGAGACTGATTCTGGGAATCGGAAGCACTTGACATATTAGCAAGCAAGGAATTGGCAAGAAAGGTATAAGCTTTTTTGGAGAATACTAGGGTTTTGAGGATGATGTGTTTTGAAAAGGGTGAAGAATCAAGTTCCCAAAGTGAAATCTTTAAATCCCCAACCACCCGATAAATCATGGAACAACATTTAATGCAAAGTAAAAGTTGCGGCGATTAGGATTTGATGTGGCTACGAGCTTTAAATTTGATAAACAACCTTTTAAGTTTCTTAGCCATTGGCTAAATTTAAAATTCAGCCAAATGGTATTGCTGGCATCCTAAAAATGAGTAGTTGGGTCGATGTGATAAAAGCTGCAAGGTAAGGATATGGGCTAGTGTGGTCCAATTGGAAAAGTGGGCCAGACCATTTGAAGCTCTAAAAATGGTGACTTTTGGGATAGAAATATGGTTTGATTTGGTGTTGACTAAGTCAATGACTTAGATTGTTGGACATGATACAGGAAATTCCGTGAAAATAGGAATGGGAGTTGTGGGTGGTCATCTTGTAATGTTCAAGCTTGAGAAAGTACAATCATGGCCAATTTTTGGTAGTTCTTGGACATAGAATATGCTAGAAATTCATTTAAGAAGTCCCCATGTTCTAGTCATGACCAGAACTCATCAAGGAATGTAAAGATTAAGCCGCTAAAAGATAGGAGAATGTTCTTTGAGGCCTAAAGTTATATTGGAGTTGTGGTTTTTCCATCTCTAACCCTATAAACAGGCCTCTAAGGTTCTAGAAAAGGGATCCCCAATCAATCACACAAAAATAATCTATGTTTCATTCATTTTGCCTTTAGCTCTCCAACCTTTTATAGCTTGTCATTTACCTTATAGTCATTTTATTGCTTTTCTTTACATTTTTAAAAATTTTACAACAGTTATTTACAACTTTCAGGTTTAGTTTATGGGAGCCTTCTATCATAGACCTATTTGGTTTAGGTCCATGAATAAACTACCTATTTTTTTATCTGACAATATCTATATACAGATTTGGTTATATGTAAAAATTACTAGTTGAAATTTATAAATTTCTTATATGTATTGTTATTTGTAAAAAAAAAAGTGATATGGTTAAATTTCTGTGTGAATATGAGTGTTACTAATTGAATCTAATATTTTAATTCCAGCCAGTAATTTATTTTAACAATAAATTAATGACTGATTTTACCTGAGTCCATTCATGGACCACCCTGGGGGTAGTCCATATTAGAATTCTCCTAGTTTATGGTGCACCCCTAAATTGGGGTGCATCGATGGATTCCATAATATTAGCCATTGATTTAAATGACTTTTACATTAATGGTTGATATTTATTTCCTATAACTTGTTAAATAGGTTATTTTATAAATATTAACATTTATAAAGATTGCCTAGAAAATAATGTTATTTCAAATTGGATCCTAAAGGCTAAAGCTCTCTATAGGTTTGGAAATAGGTCAAGCCACCTATCAGGGGGCCTATGGCCTGACCTATCTAAAACTTGATCTGACCTAACCTGTTTACAAAACAAATTAGGCCAAAACTTTTTTAAAAGTCTATTTAACTAAAAAGGTCATGCCTCAGGCCATTTAATAGGCCTTTTAGGCTTGGTAGGCAGTCGACTGTTTAACTATATATAATATAATATATTAATATTAATATTAATAATAATAATATTATTATTATTATTATTATTATTATTATAACATATTAATATATTTTTTAATTAAATTTTAATTAAAGCCAATAACTATAACCTAAGTTAATAAGTTGGAATGGAAATAACATATTAGAATTATGTCATAACTTAACACTCACCCCCTACTTTTATAGATGCTCACCACTTTCTTGCTTTAATCTTTGGTCTACGTGAGATTTGAAAATATACCAAGTTACAAAATTATTGGAGACATATAGTTTTGACTTTGGGAATAACTTAATACTCACCCCTACATATAGTTTTGCAAAATTATGTTATACCAAAATTATTATTTGACATTTATGTAAGTATTTTTAATTTTTAATATAATCCTTATAACTTTATGCAGTTAAATAATAATATGAATAACTACTATAGATAATAACCCCAATTCTTGTTTCAAGGTGCTGAGCTATCATTATGTACGAACATAAGGGACATTTTCTTTGGAAAATGTTTCTTATACAACTAAATATTCCATCGTCTTTACACCATATGTCAAACTAGTTCAAAATGTTAAATCATTCTATATGCGACTGTAGAATTCTCGTGGCAAACTGAATAATTTTGTGAGTGGGTTGGACAAGTTGGACGTATTTTAGTTGGACGAATAACGAGGCTAATTTTATTTTAGTTTGTGGGAAAAAGAAAGGAATGTCGAATTAAAAATTCAACCTCGCAGCATATGTCTTATATTGTTTTTGCCTTTTGGGAAATTAGCAATGACTTATGCAATAGAACCCGTTTGTGTGTTGGTGTTGTTCCTCCTTTAACTTTTCTCCCCATTAATGGAGTTGGTGGCGACAGGGGAGCCAACTCCAACTGCATGTCCCCATCAATTCCACTTAGTGCCGTTTATCAACAGGAGCAGTTCTCTCCATAAAGTGGACTTATGATATGACTGGCCCAATGGCTACAACTTCAACATCATCCAACATCAGCTGGGCGAGCTCAAATGCGACCTTGAATGGAACAATGTGACCCATATCCACTATTAGAAAAACATATGCAACGGTAATGTTGTTGCCATTGTAGTTCTTAGCAGCCAGAACCTAGGAACATTCTTGTGAAGGCTTTTCAGTTGGACAAGACTACCATCAATTATTTGCAGTCCAAGTTCTAGATATGAATCATGTGATAGAATTTATTTAATTGCTTACTTTGATTACACATTTTGCACTGTTGTTTGTTGAATTGTGAGTGGTATATCTCTAAGTCCCACATCGACTAAAGATTAGAATAAGAAAGTGGTAAGTATCTATAAAAGTATGGGTGAATGTTAAGTTAAAACAAAAGTACATATTGGCTTGTTGGCTTATTTAAAGACCTAGGCCCATTGGCTTATTTTAAGACTTAGACATGTTAACCTATTTAAAGAAAGACTTGTTAGTCTATTTAAAGGTAGGTTGCCTATTTAAAGGTCTTATTGTAAAGTAGGCCTTTAAATAGGTTTTTAGGTCAGGCTAAGCTTCTAAAAAAGTTAGGCCAGACCTTAAAAATTGACCTATTTCAAGCTCACAGGTCAGACTCAAGCTTTATAATTGGGATATAGGCCAGACCTATTTAAGGCAAAGTCTGGCCTGCCCTAACCTATTTCCACCCTTAGGTCCCATTGACTTCCCACCAAAAAAATGTGTGCTCTGATGAGAACGACAATAGCAGAAGCACCAGCCACCATGGACCATAACCGCAGCATAACCGCACCACCATGAGTCCAATAGTGGTTGCATGACTCACAGAAATGACCCATTGTTCTACCAAAGGAGTGTACATGAATGCAGGGAAGGTTGAACAATGGTTATGCACGACGGAGCTTTGACGAATGGTGGTGGCACTGAAAGGCAAAATTTTCTGTGGGGTTTTAGAGAAAGAACACAAGTTGGGAGTAGTTGTTTTTGGTGGTCAAACTGTGAATTTAGGGGTTTGTAGGTTAGCCCGTCCTCTCTCCTCTTTCTTTTTCCTCTTTGTCTTCCCTTTTTGTTTTTCGCTTAGATGGCCAAGCTTCTATAAAAGTTCAGAGTTTTTATTGAAAACAGTTTTGGAAAACTTTTTCCTAGTTTTTTTTCCTTGTGAACCAACATGATTTGTTGATGATTTACTTAGTAGGCCAATTGGAATGGTCATAAATGAGTTAGACTGAAATGATATCACAGCAACATGATTTCATGAGTGGCTACGACAATAGTGATTTTGCATAGATAGACAAGCAAGATTGAATTTTGTTAATGATTCTAGAATCTCTTCACCTGGGACACAATAATTCCTATTCATTAGTACCAAACCCATTCCATTTTGCTTCTGTATATGTTCCCCATTTTTTCTTATTGTTTCTTCGTGCTGCATCATTTAAATTTGATCTTATTTTGGTGTTCATTTATTTTTGTGTGGAAGAAATCTATGGATTGTGGTACTATGTTCTCAGTTTTTTCAATAGAAATTAAAATATTTGTAGGATTAAAATGTAAATAAATTAATGGGTTACATTATGAATACCTAAAACTTATTATTTCAAGTAATTTTAAAGGGTGCACCTATGGACACTTAGCTAAATGGTCCACCATAAACTCTACCTTAGTATATGTTATTTACTTGAGGGGGGGGATCAACTTACAGCAATTTAAGTCTTTTCTTCTTACACCTACTTTTAACCATGGATCCTAATTATATTTAATGGTCTAAAACATTTCACTAAATGCCTCACGTGACTTAATTTTCCATTTTCTCCACTTTCTCTCTCCCTAATGACATAACCTCTCAAGCCTTGTTCCCACTAAATAGCAGCACTTTCTCTCTCCACGGAGGTTGCTGTCAAGGCAGGGATAACATCTTTAAAAAGGAGGTTGAACGACGGTGGAACCTTATTTCATTACCGACGGTGGAAAACCCCCTTTTCTTCCAACGTGAGTGAATGTGGAACCTTATGAACGCAGAAGCCTTTCAGTGCAACTAGCAATTCTCTGCTCTACATGTTAATACTGTGAATTATTAGACATAAATTGCTCTCTCTTCCATATAAAGTTTTCTAGGATTTTCCATGGAAATTTTTCCAACTCATGTAGCCCACCTTTAATATTATCCATTTCCATTGTCAAAGACTAATTATATTTAATGCATCTTTAAAATTATTTTAGAGTAACTTGATGCTTGATAGTTACATGTTTTGACGTGACCTTTTGGAATTTTTTGGAAGAAAAAAGGGTTTTCTACCATTTCCACCGCTATTCAACCTCCACTTTAGCACTCTCTCCCCAATTATGACAAAAACTTATAAGATAATTTGAATGGACAACCTCTCAAGCCTATTCTGTTGCATGTTCCCACTTAGTAGCACTTTCTTAGATATCTTAGGATCAATGGTTAAAAGCCGAAGTGTAAAAGGAAAAGACTTACACTAACATAACTTTGATTCCCCCTCTATTTACTTTGTTTTGTATTTCGGGGATCATTTCAATGCCTTATATTTTGGATTTAATTTGATGTGTTGTTGCTTCATTGAAGTTACTAATGCAATATTAAAGACAAGTTCTTCCTTTTGAGAGTTTTTTTAGGTGAAACTCATACTGCATTGAGACAACGATAAGAGTATGAAATTTACTTTTACTTTTCAAGTAAATCTAACTTAACTTTTTCTACATCAGAACCTATGAAGCATGGAAACAGACACGGACACGGGACATCACACGAACACGAACACGGCATGGATATGACATATATATATAATTTTGATTATAAACAATCCACCACCGATCTTCAACTAAAAAGGAGGTTGAAATATACCTTTTTGGGTGGAACCTTATTTCATTACCGACGATGGAAAACCCCTTCTTCTTCCAACGTGAGTGAATGTGGAACCTTATGAACGCATAAGCCTTTTAGTTCAACTAGCAATTCTCTGCTCTACGTGTTAATACTGTGAATTATTAGACATAAATTGCTCCCTTTAATACATTGATGAATAACTATCAATATATTTTCCTTCTGTCATAGCAAGTAGGAGTGAGAGTGTTTAATTCTTCTCTCCAACCTTATAACAAATCTTTGAATTAGATATAAAGTTGTCTAGGATAGGATTGGCTCCATGGAAATTTTTCCAACTCATAGTAGCCCACCGCCAGTATTATCCATTTCCATTCAGCACTAATTGTAATTTAAGGATTGGGCTAATAATATTAATGGCTATATGCCATTTATACAGTAAGGTTTAACAGTGGCTTTATGCCTTTGCCATGTCCATACGGGTTTGGAATTATTTTAGAGTAAATTAATCTTTCATTTGATGCATTATTTAGAGTTTGGAATTATTATCATGAACATAATTATATTTGGAGTTCTGGTCAGTTCTATGTGTGTCATAATGCAGTTAAAAAAAGATGCGTTTGTCGAGAGTTGAACCAGAGTTTATAAAGGGGAGTAAGAGTGAAATGGTACAAACTTTTAGTGGGTGATTTAGTAGCCATGGTGGACCTTCCGATAGAAATGAAAGGGCTCAAATTCCAGAAAGAAGCATGCAAAAACCAAAATGATGCTTGATAGTTACATGTTTTGAAATATACGTAGAGTGTTTAGTTCAGTACAAGAAATCAAACAAGAAAAAATACTGTAACCCTTACGTTTGGATGAACAGAGAATAGAGAAAAAGAATGAAAAAGGGGTTTGGAAGAAAAAAAGGGTTTTCTACCACCAATAATGAAATAAGGTTCCACCGTTGTTCAACCTCCTTTTTAAAGATGTTATCCTTGCCTTGCTAGCAACCTCCGCAGGAAAGAGAAAGTGCTGCTATTTAGTGGGAATAAGGCCAGAGAGGTTGTATCATTGAGGAGAGAGAAAGTGGAGAAAATGGAAAAATAACATAAAATGGAAAAATAAGTCATGTGAGGCACTTTAGTGAAATGTTTTAGACCATTAGATATACTTAGGATCAATGTTTAAAAGTGAGTGTAAGAGGAAAAGAATTATACTAGCATAACCTTATTCCCCCCTCTATTTACTTTGTTTTGTATTTCGGGGATCATTTCAATTCCTTATATTTTGGATTTAATTTGATGTGTTGTTGCTTCATTGAAGTTACTAATGCAATTTACATTTCTTTTACATTGTACAAGTTATTTACTTTGAATCCTAAGCTTAGGACTTTTTTTAGTTATCTCAGGAGCCTATATTAAAAGACAAGTTCTTCTTTTTGAGAGTTTTTTAAGGTGAAACTCATACTGCATTGAGACAATGATAAGAGTATGAAATTTACTTTTACTTTACAAGTAAAATATAACTTAACTTTTTCTACATCAGAACCCCTTGAGTGATACAAAATGAATGGGGAGAATTTTAGCCTCCAAGACGAATTCTTGGATACCAAGGAATGCTCCCTGTTAGAAGAACTTAGTAGAACTCTAAACAATAAACAATTGATTCTTGATGTTTGGAGTTGCTGTCAATTTTATACAATATGTTAGACATGATTGTGAGCTTGTTTGGTTTAACTATCAGAAGAAGGAAAAAAGAAAAATGTTCCTTCCTAATATACTTCTACAAGTAATATGTTACTTTAGTCAAAAAGCCTTTCGACCACTTTTTTACCACTTCCAAAAAGATAAAACAAGTATCAATCATGATTTTCTTATCACATTTTTTATATTATTTTTTATACTATTTTTTATATTATTAATTATATTATTTTTTTATTATTTTCTCTCACTTAATCATAACTATTAAAAAGTATAATAAAAAGTAATGTGTAATAATGTTAATAGATAAAACAAGTATCATTATTTTCCAACACATATAGCCTGTGTCTTTGATGACGGTGGTAATAATGTTAATAGTTCTATAGTTTTATGCGAATGTCTAATATGGATCACTGATGGACTCAAGTAAATTAATGATTGAAATTAAAAGGTTAAATTCAACTAATAATACTTAAATTTACATAAAAATTTAGTTAAATTATTTTTTATGAATAATTAGACATATAAAAAATTTATAAATTTTAATTAATAATTTTTTTATACACTCAAATTTATATATAGATATTATCAAATAAAAAAAATAATTCATCTATGAATCTAAATATTTTGAGCCAATGATAAAAGTCTTTTAATTTCGTACACAAGTAACATTTTGCTAAGAAAAATAAGGCTGTCACTGACAAAGAGCATTGGGCCAGACAATATAAGAAATTTTAAAATATGAAAAATTAAGGCAGACAATAGAAAAGCATATTTTAAAAATAAAGAACTTCAAGAGATTAATTATTAGCAATTGGCTTGGTTTCGGCATCCTTCAACTGAGATTATGATAATGTCATTTCTTAATTTTGGTTACTGTTTTCCGCAGTAGGAAAAATAAAGAAACAAGAAAAAAGACTAGCTATAAATAATTAAATGTGAAGAAGTCTCACACAGTTAAACTCACCAGGACTTGTACTCATATTATCTTCTTCTTTTGTATTTGTTTGGAAAATGTTAACGAGAATTTCATTGATCGAAGATGTAGGTTCTTGGTGGACATGGACCCCTTCAGCAAAAGTGTGAAGTTATACAAAAAAAAAAATAAGATTGTCTTAGAAATAACAAACCTGTATCCCCTAATTAAGTTTTAACACAAGTAACTGCTAATAATTCAATCAACTACCTAAATCGAGTACCTTGTTTTAGAAGCTTTTACCTTAAATACTTTTTTAAGTTTCTAAACATGCACCCAATGTGGCAAAGCCCCAACTTACCAAAATCCGTTTAAAATATTATCCAAACAATCCAATCTTGTCCCATGCATTTAAGTTGGATACCCAGTTTAAAATCTGATTATGAATTGTTAAAAAAAAAACCCTTAAAATCAACTTGCGAAAATAAAACTAAGATTAACATAGAAAACTTGTCCTCACTTATTTTGTTATATATATGTAACATGAATTGCAAATGTTTGAGTGCTATGGCAAAATAAAAACTGTTTCTTAGGTTTCTTTTCTTTTGAGCTTTGGCTGCTTAATGTACCATTAAAAAAAAACATAAATAGTTAAATACCGATATTAAGCTTGTTTGGATGTTTATTTTTTTAAAAAGCACTAGAAGTTAGATTTTGATACTTTGCAAAAAAGATTTTTTTTATTACAAAAAAATGATGTTCAAACATTAAAAAAATATTTCTCTAACATTATATCCAAACATAAAATAACATTTATTTTTTAAAAAAATTTAAAAAATCACATAAAAAAATTTTATTTTTAAAAATTCATCCAGACGAGTCCATTATCACAATAGTAACTACTACAAATTTGTTCATTCCAGAATTAAGTATAGAGAAATATTAAAGCAATACGTACATTTATATATCCACTGTTGCCGATATGAGAGCTGGCTTTCATTTAGAATTGCCGAAGGAGTGCTTGCCAAAGCTTCCAAAAATTTTTCCCCCTCTGGTAGTCTTGGTGCCACTACTAAACTTGGGCTAAGCTTAAGTAAATCCAAAGCTACATCTGTCATATTTCGTTATATAAAAATGATAATCCTATATGAACAATTTTAGACTGATAGACAATAACATAAATAATGAATTCAACCATGATGTGTGGTTGAGTAGGTAAATTAAGTTCTGTTGGCAAACTTTACATAGTGTAGGAATTTGAAATTTAATAAAAGCACCACATAGTCACCATAAATGCCTACTCAAATGAGGATTAGTCCCAACTCATAGTTTTTTTTTTAAAGTATTGAATAGTTGATTTTTAAAATAACTGATATTTATTATATATGAATTTAATGATGTCAAAATGGAGGTTTTTGATCCATTAGAATCATGTTTCAAACTAATTTGTAATTACCACTTTACACACTTTTGAAACACATTTTCCATCAAGTATCAAGTATTATTTTTAATACGTAGAAATATTTTTATTCTTTTACATGTCATTTCATCTGCGCTAGTTAAAGTGGCAGTACAAATGATAGTGTGCAAAAAAGAAAAAATTTAAAAAAATATTATGTAAAAAATAATAGCAGATCAAAAATTTAAAAGTTTAAAACGACTATCAACCGTGATTGTCATAACTAGTAAATGCAGACTCCATCAAAAGTTTGGCTAAGAATCAAATTTTGTGGTGGATTATTTATAAATATTTGCGCTCGTGAACTCAAGGACTTTGTCCTGAGTTTAAGACAACAATCTCTGATTTTAAATTTTGTGTAACAAAACAAAATTCAAAACTACTGTAAAGTGATAATTAATTTGAAAATTGGGTAAAAAAGAGGTAAAATGGGAAGAAAGATTTTTTTTTAAACATTATTTGTGTGTAACATTTATTCTTAAAAAAAGAAACAAGTAAAATATGTATGGCTATGGGAGTACAGATGTTAACAAATTAAGTTTCCAATTCTTACCTAACATCTTGGAATAATAGCACAGCGTAAGAAGTATGGCGCCATGAATACCATTTTAGGGTAGTAGCACTTCTACAGGGGTGACAGAGTAAAGATAACGTGCCATTTCAATGTTGCCAAAATCAAGAGCCAATGTAACTGGAATCCAATAGCCATCTGAGATGGTGGGCAACTTCTTGTTCCTTTCAACCAAGCATTTTGCTATCTTGACATTATTTCTATCAGAAGTAGCAGAATGGAGAGTTGTTGAACCACTTAAACTAGTCACTTCGAGATCCTCTGGTGACATTAATTCCAGTAGCTTCTCTATAATATGAAAACGCCTGAACATAACTGCCAAGTGAAGAGCTGTGTAGCCATTAGGCGTGATGCTTGCACGCACGGCTTCTGGATGATCAATAAAGAATTTGTTTACAGCATCCAAGTCCCCACCGCACACAGCCTTGTATAACGGTTGAAGATCCGTGTTCACTGTGTAATTTTCCAAAAGAGATCAAACTTAACCAAGGAAACTTGGTCATTAATTCAAGGGGACAAAAGTTTTCGTTCTTAATTTTTATGTATATTTCAATATTTGTTTCAAACTACCTTGTACCATCCAATATCTTTAGTAGATAAGCTTAACATGTGAAGGACAAAAAAAGAAAGAAAGAAAGATGTAAAACCTGATGTGCTTCCTTGCGCAGTGTCTGAAATATTGGATGGAAATGATTGTGGTTCCATGATGATACCGAAATTAGTTTGGTCCTTTGACAAACCTAGCAATACCTACACTGATATAAACAAAAACTTCAAACAACAAAATCTTACAAATTTGCGTTAGTATATCGTAAGCTTCTTATTTTATACTGTAATTTGCGTTTATTACTTCTCAAGATCTTTACGGCTCTGCCTTGTCTTCGGAGTAAAGTTTGAAAGTAAATGTTAAAGAATGTTAATCCCAATCGAAATTATGTTTTAAATCATGGCCAATACGCAAATTTTGTTTTCATAACAAGATGAATTGTTATCATGGTAAATTAATATATTGAAGAAACTTTCCCTAAACTGTAAAGACGTTCTCCGGTTTCCTCTCACAAGCTCCCAATTATAACCCTCCACTTACAATGCATTCTCAAGCCATGGTGAAATGCAACGACTATAATCATTTTCTACAAGATCTCTGCCTAAAAAAAATGTTTAGTCAAGATATTGAAATAAATGTTTTATTGGTTGGTAGAGAGAAGTAATATATTTTGAATATAAATTGTTTTATAATTAAAATAAGTTAATTTAAATACATATTAAATATTTGTCTATTAATTTAAAAACTCTGAATAAAGTATAAAATTAAAACTTAAAATAAATATGCAACGCACAGAGTAAAATAACTTATTATACAAGAAACTTTACTCTTTTTTCCCTTTTTCCCAACAAATTAAATTAAGTTTCAACATCACTCTTCTTTTAAAATTGTCATTACATAGAAACGAGTCATCCTTGGTTGTAAAAAAATACTTTTCAAAAATAAAATTATTGTATGTGAAATCTACTATCATAGTTCACATAATAATTTTAATTTGATTAATTTTATCCTCGTGGTTTAATTCGGTGATACAAATACTACATAGTATCGATCAATATGCTATTAGGATAGTTTTTGGGGAGATTTTATGACGGGAAATGAATGTAACAAATTCTTTTATTTTATTGTAGAGACTCAAACATTAACCTCTATGGATAATACTCATAATAGCATATCATAATTGTGAACTAATTTTACCAGGAACACCAGAAAGCTAAAATATGTAGTTCAAATACATGCATGAGCAGAAATCGGAGAGAGAGAAGAGAGTGCTGATGCTTACAATCTTGACTGCTCTTCACTTCAGTATATCGTGAGACATAGTGGTGTCCTGTTAGGATTATATATAAATAAAGAGAACTTACCTCTGCATTTTCTAAGCACACTTTACTCAAGGAATTCTTGTCAGGAGAGTTAAAAGAATCTCTGCCTTCTCTAAATAGAAGCAATCTTTACTTGTTTAACATGTTAAACAATAATATTCTTTTCTTTTTCTTTCTCCAACTTTGGTTTCCCTTCCCTTTTATCTTTTAATCTTTTGTATTCCAATTAAACCACATTGTCATATTTCGCACACTCGTCTCTTTCTTCCTAGCTATAATTTCTATCATTTGGTGACATATAAAGTATATATCTTGCACAGAAGTTGAAAGAGAATCTACCTTTAACTATTAAATTAGATTACTTTTTTTTTAAGAGTAGCTTAATCTTTTATTCTATCTTTCTTAATAGAATAACATATCATTCTTTAATTATCTTATTTTAAATTCAATTTTTTTAAAATTAATTATGCATATATCTTTTTATAATTTTAACATTTTTTCTCTTTAAATCTATATTATTTAAAATTCTATCTAAATTTAAAAAATCAGGTGTAATGAACAAGATATGTTGTGACATTTTATCAAGCCTTTTAAAATACTCGTAAGTACACGAACAGTATAGAAGGATAGTTAAACAAGTACGAAGTCGATCTCACAAAGACTTAGAATTAATTTTAAGTATTAAAAATTTCTTTTTAATCTAATCACACAAATTGATGAGTCAAAGATGTAAAAATTAAATTAAATAAATAACTAAAATAAAAAGTAAATTAAAAGAAAATAAGTATATGAATGAAGTTTCTACCAAATGTAAAAAGATTAAGGGTCAGAATCTACCAAGATTAATTTTAACATTAACTATGTCCAATTATTATACCCAAATAATTTATCTCATAAACATTTAGCGACAAAGTATGTGATCACATAAAATCTATCAATGAAGCACTAAAAATAATAATTAAGTATATGATAAAATTTCCCTAATTAATAGAAATTTATCAAATCATCAAATGTATCTCTAATAAGAAATTACAATTGATATTCAACAATTATTACCGACACTCAGATAACAAAAATAAATTGCAAAGCATGAGAAAAATATGTCTGAACTCATCTAAAAATTCATTCATATAATTTGATAGGAAAATAAAATCAACAAACATTAAATCTTAAAATTAGGTAAAAATAATTCAACATAATAATACCAAAATAATTAAGATTTCATCATTTTCTTAGTACAAAAAATTTAGCAAGGCATAATAAAATTAGAATACAATAAAATTATTTCCCTAAAACTCTTTTATTAATACTACTTTTCTTCTTCTCTTCTCTGCAATTTTTCTCCACGGTGTGTCGCTCTCCCTGTCGTTGTGTTGTGTGTTCTGTTTTATCCCAATTCTTCTTCCCCAAGCGGTGTGCCCTCAACCAGGGGTGTAAGTGGATGGTTTGATTCGGTTCTTGAGAGAAAATAAATCTAAACTAATCAAAATCAATAATTGATTAGGTTTGGTTCAGTTTTTGTATTTTTTGGTAATCAAATCCGAACTAAACCTAACCGAACATCTACGGATTGATTTGGTTCGGGTGATCGAGTTAGCTATTTTTTTAAATACAAAAATTAGTTTAATAATTAGATTTCCATAGCAAAAAATAATAATAATAATAAACCTATGAAAAAATTTTTAAAAATAGAATCAAACTTATTGATTTGAACACTAATAATTATTTCATATTTCAAAATGTGCATTAAAAAGTTCATAAAGAGGGAATAAAGAAATACATTGATATTTGTATTAAGAAATTATATTTGAATAAGTTAAAAAATTCTTAAAGGGAGATTTAACTTGATAAGTTGTATACTACTACTATTCAATTAAAGAGGAAGTTATGATGCTACTAACCTGAAGGTATATATGTAACTAATTGAACTCCTAAAGACATAAGTGAAACTAATGGAAACTTGATTAGTTGAACTTTGAAAAAGCAACCTAGCGAATCCAAAGTCTCCAACCTTTGCAATCACATATTCATCCAAGAGAATGTTGTTGGGATCAATATCATTGTGCAATTAATTCAATGCACAAGTAGCATCAATATCTATATTCAGTCTCACCATAAGATTCAACTCATTTTTATTTGCATGCTTTCTCTTCCCCTTAATCCAATCTTCCAAGCTCCCGTTACTTAAATACTCATAAACTAGAACTAAAAATTCATTATTTTTAAAATCAATAATAGAACATTTAAAGTCAATTCATCGTTTCCAAGCTTCCAAGTTCAGATGATGTTGTTGCTGTTACCTTCACTTTTCTGTTCGTTATATATAATAACAAACAAATTGTCAGACATAGTATCAGTGTTACCAATGTGGCTATGATGATATAATGTCTAACATGCCTTCTTCTATGACCATGAGGTTCACATGTGAAATACAAACAAAATTTTTTATTGCCTTCTAAATGGACAGTAGAGAGATTTTGGAAAATTCCACCACTGGGAATGATTCTTTTTAAATCATTATAAGAGAGTTCAAAAGCTTAAGGACGTGTAGATTTTGAAGTTCAATAAGAATGAATCTAGAGAGTTAGTTGGAGGAAAAATTCAAAGTTTCCAAGCATCTCACCTCTCCAAGAGTTTTTGGAATAGCACCTAGCATATTCTTAGCCAAAAATAAATTTTCCAAGCTCAGACAATTGTTGAATGAGCTGAGGATGTCACCAAATAATTGTTAATTTTTTAATATATACTATGCCTAATATTGACTAGAGTTAATTTTATAATCCAACTAACTTATTTAAGAAACTGATGATGAAATAAGTTAGAAAAATAGTAATTATACAGACCATGACTAATTATTATTAATAGAGTTAAAATACTAATGTCTCTTTCTGCGTTAAACGAATGGTGGGACGAAGCAGATCTAACCTGAGTTGTGGTGGAGTAGAACCTACGGTGAGCTGCGGTGTCGATGAATAGAATCGAACATTTTGGCAGATGAGTTTTCTGGCCTTTTGCATTGGACGAAGACGACGTTTTAGGGGTTAGGAACTGAGAAAGTATTACAAAAAGTTAAAGCAATAAGTAGTAGTCAAAAAAGGTTGTAGCATAAATTAAAATAATAATAATAATAAAATATATAAATATATAATTTGATTTGATTTGATTTAGTTTTGAAATTTCAAATTTGAGAACTGAACTAATTAAGCTTTAATTAGTTTAAATTTTACTCGAACCAATTAATATACTCAAATCAAATCAAACTAATTTAATTGATTTGATTTAAATTGATCGAGTTGGTCGAGTTATCCAAATCAATTTACACTCCTACCCTCAACCACGTCAATTGCTGCTTATTTATATATATTTTGCACCGCCTCCCAGTGGCTTTTAATTTGAGCACTATTTCACTAAACTTTGTGATCAAAGCCCGTTAACAATGTTGGACCTTTTGACTTGCTTCAGTTTGCCACTTTTGCACCGTAATAATATAAAATACCATGCAATGCTATTAGACGGCCCACCAACCGTGAATATTTTCTTCCCATCCAATCTATTCTCTTTAATGCCCACCGTGAGTGTATCATTATAAATAGGAAGCCAAATAAATTTACATATTTAGTCTTGAAATTATCATAATAATTAAATTAATAATATTTTTAAATAAAAAATTAATAATATCGTAAATTTATTAAAATAAAATATAATAATATCTATTTTTTATAAGAAATATATAAAAATTAGATTGTTATCCAGATACTCGTTAGTAATAATTAAAAACATACTGCAATTCTCTTTATATTTATAAAACTTCCTAAAGATGTTGTGTTTGATTGGAGGAGTTTGAAAGTAAAGGGAATTGGGAGGGCTATTTCATTTTGAGGAAATACATTCTCCTTACTTAGAATTTCTTTTAAAAGGAAAGAAATAAAATAAGATATTATTATAGAATTTTTTTAATTATCACTTATTTATTTTTATAAAAAATTTATAACTCTTTTAAATTGGAATAAAAAATTAACCTTTTCTTTTATATATCGAATTTTTGGCCCACATATAATAGCTATTACTTTTATTTCCTAATATATAGCTCTTTCCACGTTATTTCCCAAAATGCGCACTTCTCTAAACGTAGAAGCTTTTTCTTTTTTCTTTTTAAAGAAAAGATGGTGGTAAGAAGTTGGTTTCTTTGGGAGAAACCTTCTCAACACCATGAGTCAATTTTTTTTTGCAGCACATGTTGGGGAGTTGGTTCTTTTGAAACTCACTTTTCAACAGGATTTTTTTTTTCTATTATTTGGTTTAAAAGAAAATTCTTATTAATTTTGTAAATAGCAAAAAAAAGACACTATTGAAAAG
Source organism: Ormosia semicastrata (assembly GCA_029884595.1). Classification (NCBI taxonomy): domain Eukaryota; kingdom Viridiplantae; phylum Streptophyta; class Magnoliopsida; order Fabales; family Fabaceae; genus Ormosia; species Ormosia semicastrata. The sequence continues at coordinate 49,218,231 of JAQQTO010000056.1, read as the reverse complement.
TCAGTATAGGGGATGAAAAAAAACCTTGTTTCACGATGTTGAGAAGTCGGTTTCTCCCAAATTGACTTCTCAACACCATATTAAAAAAAAGAATATATAAGTTTTTACATTGAGAAGTTGATTTGAGAGAAACTAACTTCTCAACGTTACCCAAAATAAATGTATTTTGAGAAATAATATTAAAAGAACACACAAACATAGAGAGATATTGCGGTGTCCATTTTAAAATCGACTTCTCTTTGGATAATACTCATCATAGCATATGATAATATATTGTCAAGTAATTTTGCCAGGAACACCAAAAAGCTAAAATATGTAGTTCATACACATGCATGAGCACAAAACCAAAGAAGCACACGAATATTGAGAGATATTGTGGTGGCCATTAATATGGTTGTAATTAGGCTTATATATATAAATTTTGAGAATGTAATAAGTAATTCTGCATTAACTAATGCACATAATTAGACTTTACTCATGAAATTCTTGTCAGGAGGATTAATGAATCTTAGCCTTTTATAAATAGAAGCAAGCTTTACTTGCCCTAGATGTTAAAGAAAATAGTATCCTTTTCTTTTCTTCCTCTAACTTTTGTGTCCTTCCCTTTTCTCTTTTAATTTATTTTACCAAATAAACTACCTCATCATAATTCTCATACTCGTCTTTTTCTTCTGAGCTACAATTTCTATCACTTGGTGACATATATATCAAGTATCTTGCGCAGAAGTTGAAAGATAAAAATACTTAACATATTGCAATCCTCTTTACATTTGTAAAACTAGCATGAGATTTGTTAAGTTGTCCAAATGAAGCTAGTATTCCTGTTTCTTGACAAATTGACAATTGTAGCAGATAATTTTCATAGCTAGCTATCTATGAAGCTTGTAATTACATTCTCAAGCTTGTATATAAGACTATAAACTATGGCTTGACGAAACTGAACAACCAAGAAAAAAAGACTACATGGTCATTTTGACCCCTTATTTAGAAGGCATCAGTCATTTTAGTTCTCCGTTCAAGGAAATTATCCTGAAAGTCCCTCATTCAAGAAAATGTCAATCACTTTAGTCTAATGACTAGCCAACCTCTATTAAAGCTGATGGAGATACTTATGTGGCATGTTATGTGTCTTGCTAGATGCAAACATGGCAAGCCCAATCCCCTAACCCTTCCTAAACGTAAAAACGACGTTGTTTGGCCATTGGAGGGAAAAAAATGTTAACATTCTGATTCCCCCACCTCCCCAAATACTGACAACATGCAAAGACTATAAACCCTAACAATCTCTCAAAAATCCCTATTTATCCCAGGAAGAAACCTCGTCCATTCTCTATAAACCAAACCAGAATCATCCATAAAAATATGTTCCGTTTATCTTCTTCAAGCTTAGCACAAGTGTGTTTTTTCCCCAAAATATATTCTCCATTTTGTGCTTTGTGGTGTAGTCCATGTATACTTAATTTGATTTGTGTGGTTCCCAGTACAAATTTTCTATTTAAGCTATGTTATTCCTTGTGCTTGATGCATGTGATGGTTTGTCTCTGTTTTTTGTTACATAGCACAGATGAACTATCCATTTTTTATAACCTTTTTAATTAGTGTTGTTTGTATTTATATAGATGTGGTATCATGTAACTTCTGTATCACCATAGTGGTAAGTTTGTATATGATGCTAGAGGGAAACTTGACTATGTAGGGGTGAAATAGATAGTTGTCCTATTGAAATGTTGACAAAATGAGTTTTTTGCTGTTAGAGATTTGTGCAGTTTTCATGGTTATCACATGTTTGAGAACTTCTATTAATTGGTTAGTTCTTGAGAAATATTTGGATGGTAAGTTAAGATACTTGAAGATAGACTTGGATGTGCATGATATGTGAATAACTTCTAGCTGTAATAATGGAGAGACTGATATCTATTTTGAACACCCATTATTATTGACCCAGAGATATTGACATACCTTGATGAGGAACCAAATGAGGCACCAAATGAGATCATCCAAACAATACACCAACCCCAGATCAACCTAACTCACCACTACAAACAGGATCCAAGTCACTAGTTCTAGACATAGTTGTAAGAACCAAACTAGCAACGAACTCATCTAGAAGACTGAATCACAGGGTTGCTGGTCTGACCACTGATTCGACGGTTTGATAGGAAAACCCAAATATCCTTTAATTATTTGCACCTCACCTTATTTGGTTCTTGTTTTTTTTTAATAAAATAGTTGTTTATCCTTTTCTACTTGACTACCATTATACTCATTTGTTATTTCTTATGGTTGTTGTTTCTCCTGTTGGTTTTTGGTCATTGCCCATTGGTCATTTTTTCCATTTAAGTTTTCGTTTTCTGGTCCATCCATGTTTTCCATTCAAGTTTATTTTATTGACTATTTTTCATTAGTACCCATTGGTTCTTGGATTGTACCCCAGGATTAATAGCTTGGAAACAAGTCATCTAATGCCATTTCCTAATTGTTATTACTTCTCTCCATCATCGTCGAAAATTATCTCTCATCCTCCACTCATTTAATAATTTTCTTCACTCCTATAGTTATTTTTGTTCACCTATTCACCATTAATCATGCCCTTTGCTTGACTTCCTCTTTCCACCTTCTAATGCAATGCTGGTTTAGTGACTAAGTATGGAAGTATGGAGGCCACCTATTGGCAAGAGCCAAGAAGTGACCATTGCACCATATGTTGCTAATGCTAGAGTTTGACCAAAAATCGGACAATTTAACCATATTTTAACCAAGTTTGACCAGTTCTACTAGAAAAACCATAATCACTTATAACTAGATTGGCCATGTAGCTAGTTCATCAATTTTTTGGTCCAAATGGCTAGGCTAGTCCAGTTCATATAACCAGTTTAACCGGCTAGGCTGGTTCAATTCATATTTTATTGACCACTGTTCATTAGTCATTGGTTCTTGGATTGTACCCCTGGATTAATAGCTTGGAAACAAGTCTTCTAAGGCCACTTCCTAACTACTATTGCTCCTCCTATCACTATCGAAAATTATCTCTTATCCTCTATTCATTTAATATTTTTTCTTCACTCTTGTAGCTATTTTTGTTCACCTATTCACCACCAGTCATGCCTTTTGCTTGACAACCCCATCTTCCTTTTTCCACCTTCCACTGCAGTGCTAGTTTAGTGACTAAGTTTGGAACTCTAGAGACCACTAACTGGCAAGAACCAAGAAGTGACCACTACACTAGACAATGTTGATGCCAGAGTTTGACAAAAAATTGGACAGTTTTTTTTTGGTTTAATTGAATCTTAACCAAGTTTGACTGATTTTATTAGAAAAACCATCATCACTCATAAATGGACTAGCCATATAGTTAGGTCATCAATTTTTTGATCCAACCAGCTATGTTGGTCTAATTCATATAACTATGGTTCTACATCAACCAAACTCATCACTACACATAAAGCCTAAATGACCACAACCGACTATTGACCTTGAACACCAAGACTAACCTCAACATGAATTTGATGATGACATTGAGAAGCAATATGAAGAACTAACAGCTAAAGATAGTGAGCCCTCTAATGATTATGAAAGTGCAGGGGAAACCCTTATAGGCCTCCTTCTTTTGCTGCTTATGGGGATAAAGAAGAGCATGATGATCCTCTTGGGATGAAGAAAGAATGGTTAAAAGGACTGTATAAAAGAAGAAGAGGGTTAGACCATTACATAGAGGAAGAAAAGTCTAAAAGCATTGCACAGAAAAGGTGCAGAAGAAAGAGTGGACTTGTGGAGCAAGGAGACAATAACTCTGATAATGAAGAAATAGATTCTGATACTCCTAAGAGAATAAACATAGGGCATAGGCATATTTATACACATGATTTTGGAGAAAGGACAATTAAAAGCAAAAGGAGTTTGAGGGAGAGTGATGTCAGGGGTTCTGACCATAGTGATGAAAATGTATCTAAAGACGGAAACAATAACTATGTGTTTGAAGAACTTAGGTCTCTAATAAGTTTTGATGATGATGAAACTGAGAAATACTTTGATGTAAATAAAAATACTACATGGATGGATGATGCAAGGGATGAGAGTGTTAATGGCTATCTTACTATTGAGAGGAAGTCTTCTACTTACCTTTTCTTGGGCCAAGGCATGGGCTTTAGTCGGAGATGTTTATATCGAGTTCCATATGATAAAGGGTAAAGAAGTCTAATACAAGATTTGAGAAAACCTACAACCAAAGAATTGAAAATGTCATCTAAGGATGTGATGGAAGTTAAAAGGCTGGAGAAGAAGCTGGTGCAGTTGAACCAAAACTATAGTTCATGTTCCTTGGTAAATTGTAGTTATCAAAGCAATAGAGAAAAAGTAGAAACAATGCAAGCAGTAGTAGTGCAAATGTGAACTTCATGACTTACGGTAGAAAGCATAATAATTGATTATCTGCTAAAAATGCCAATAGCTTGCCCCTGAAAGACCTAGGAGATTAGTACATTCATAACAAGGAGAAAAGAAAAGATTTTCGTAACAACCCTCAAAATAGTAATAATAATAATACTAAGTAATGAGATATTATTTTCCAAATGTAATCATTACAAAGAAGAAAAACCTTAAGGCTTCTTGAAGAAGCCATTGGAAAAAAATATCTCAAGACTTCTCAAAGAAGCCATTTGAATAAATATCTCAAGGCTTCTTAAAGAAGCCATTCGAATAAATATCTCAAGGCATCTTGAAGAAGCTATTGGAATAAATATCTCAAGGCTTCTTGAAGAAGTCATTAGAATAAATATCTCAAGGCTTTTTGAAGAAGCCATTCCCTTTACAAACCCATAAGTTTCCTTTTTTCCTACCACCAGAAAACACCTAGAAAATATAGACAAATGAGATTTTCATCCTATTTCCCTTGCTCTCCATTACCCAGCAACGTTCTATTCACTCTCATCCAGACTCTCAAATGCGATTTTCAGAAAGGTAGGAAGGGTGAAAGTCCATTCTTATCCCCTATCTTTCTACTAATCTTAATTTTGGTTCATCGTTGATTAACCTCTGTGTATTTCCATCAAATTTCTGACATTCGAAGGTGATGCATGATTTCTTATTTTCTTCAGAGATGATCAAAATTACTTTAGTATTTCATTTTTTATTTGCATTCTTGATTTTGAGATTCTCTTTTCTGATTGATTTTGATTTTGATATTTCCTTAGATTTTCAATTATGTTTGATACTGTTATGTACTCGTTTTTCTCCTGTTTCGATTTTGATTCTTACCTTTCGATTTCGATGATCTTCTTTGACTCTTAAGAACTCTTGTTTCTCTCCTATATTTATTTCTATTTCAATATTGCCTTCGATTTCGAAATTAAATTTTATACTATTTTGACTCCTAAGTATATTGTTGTTTCCTTTATTTCGATTTCAAACTCTACTTTGATCTTTAATTTTGAATTCGATTCCTAATTCTTTGATTTTGATTTCTATTTTTGATTTTGATTCCTATTCTGTAACTTTAAACTTCTAATCATTTTTTTATCATTATTTCGATTTTTGAACTTTACTAATCAACTTTGATTTCTTAAAGGTTTTATAAAAAATTTCTTATCTTTCTTTTCGATTTGGACTTCTTGAAGGTTTTAACACAAATCTTTTTATCATTCTATTCAATTTAGATTTCTTAAAGGTTTATAAAAATTTCTTTATCTTTCTCTTTGATTTCAATTTCTTAATGGTTTTACCAAAATCTTCTTATTTTCTCTACTTTGTATTTCAATTAGAAAAAATCATCAGTTTTCAACTGAATTTTCTTGATAAGTTGAATTAAATTTTTAAGAATTCACTAATGTTGTCCCATTGTGTAATGAATCAATGTGCAAAAAAATATATTATTGTGGCCACGATTAAAGATTATTAAGGAACGTCTCAATTAGAGACTATTATGACCATGATTAGAGATTATTGGGGGATGCCTCAATTAGAGATTATTATGGTCATAATAAGAAAATAATGGGGGCTGCCTCATTGTTAGAGAGAGAAATGCATATTCGATTAAAGAGCTTTAACAATGGGATGAAGAATGGGATGAAGAGAAAAACCTTTTTTTTTAATTACTTCATAGATGGTTTAAAGAGATTTTACAAGAGATGTTACAAAGAGATTTTTCAAGAGATGTTTTAAAGAGATCTTATAAGAGATGTTTTAAAGAGAGTTTATAAGAGTTGATTTAAAGCGACTTTTCAAGAGTTGTTTTAAAGAAGAAAAATTAAAGAATTATGGATATTTTATTCTTTTTCAAATTTGATTTCAATCTCTACCTTTTTATCATTTCTCTTTCATTTCGATCTCTGTATTTTTTAGAAAAAAAGTTATTATTGAAATTACTCATCTTGATTTTGATTTTGATCTCCTTTGAATCTGATTACTGCTCTTTGATTTCTGTTCTCGATTTTATTTTGACTTCAATTGATCTCGGGTCCTTGACTAACTTTTTGATTTCGACTTGAGTTATGGATTTTTAGAAAGAAAAATGGAAAAAGGTAGTATAATAAATTATTTTCCATACTTGTGACGGTTGAAATATCATTGGATGAAAACTTATATGTGTTTTGATCATTCCTACTGAGTTTTATCTCACATAATTTTGCATGGCATTTTAGAAAGTGCACACTCAAGGTCATGATTAATGCTCACATCAAGCAGATTGTTAAGCCTAGTTTTGAGGAGCATGTATTTTCTTTAGGAGAAGTTTGTATTATACGAAGCATGTATAAGTCTTACTATTTCTTGGTGTAAAATTTCAAAACCAAATTGTTATTAATAACATATTTATGTAACTGTCTAGCAATCATATTAGAGAAATTATTATTATTATTAGAGTAGGATGTTACATTATGGTATGAGAGCGGAGCCTTAGGCAAAGTGGTTTGACAACCATTATGCTTTCTAACAAAATAAGTAAGTTATGTAGGGAAAAATGTCACATGGGCGGAATAAGTCATAACCTCTTGGATATGATAGATAGGATGATAGGCATGTTCGTAGAAAGAGCAGCAACAATGAGAGAGCATACAACTATGACCAATCAATTTTTATAGCATATACATACAAATAGAGGTCCAAAACAAGACGCTTCTGCGGTGTATACTGACCAAATTTTGAAAAGCTAACCCGCCAATCTTTAAAGGGGAACATGACTCAGTTATCGTAGAATACTAGCTCATAGAGCTAGAAAAGATTTTTACTATCCTATGGTGTACTGACGCTCAACGAGTAAACTTTTGCCATGTATAATCTATCTGGAGAAGCAGGACACTAGTGGCAAAGACTACTGAAAACCCAGATGCACCATTTCAAAATGAGAAAAAGTTGGAGTATCTCCATTTATGACAAAGGACTATGACGATCGGACAATAGCATAAGCAGGAGGATGACAAAAAAAGAGTCAGGAATAATACGCTTAGGCCAAATATGAACAAGGGAAAACAAATCCAACACAAAGAAAATTGCCCAAAGTGTGAGAGCTACATGGAGACAAACTTTTCTTGATAGGGCAGCATGTATGCTACACTAGCGAGAAGCTCAGAAATAAATCAAAGGATTACAGAAACATCAACAAGGGAAATCTTCCTATAAAGCCACAAATTTCAGGAAGGGTATACACTTTTAATAGTCGCGAAGTAGATCAATCTTCAGATTTGATATGTGGTCAGTAGTCTTAGTAAAAGAAGGAAGATAGTCTTAGGTTGTGCATAGATTATAGACAACTAAATAAGACGACAACTAAGAATGAATATCCACTCCCTAGGATAAATGATTTAAAGCCTCGTTTTTTTTTTAAATATATAGATTTAAGGTCAGGATAACATCAAATTAGGGTCAAATCAGAAGATATTCCTAAAATAACTTTTAGAACTAGATAAGGCCATCTGGAGATGTTATGTTTATGGATTATATGAATAGGGTGTTTAGGCCATACTTGGATAAATTTGTAATGATATTCTAATTCACTTGAGCATAGTATTAAAAACCTTGAAAGAAAAATAGTTATATGCAAATTTGGAAAAATGTGAATTTTGGATTAAATAAATTAAATTTCTAAGAGTCATGATATATCCTTTTTTTTGGGCTTAGGTTCATAGAAATATTTTCACAGATAGTTTTGCCAATGACTAAGTTGGAAAAAAAAGGAGTACTTTTTGTGTGGACAAGTGATTGTGAAGAAAGTTTATAGGAACTAAAGAAAAGACTCACTACTGCCCCTATTTTAATAATCCTTGATCCTTTAGGATATTTTGTAGTTTATAGTGATGCCTCCAAAAAGGGATTAGGATGTGTGTTGATGTAAGAGGGGAAGGTAGTAGCTTATGCTTCTAGACAACTTAGACCTCATGAGGAAAATTACCCAACACATGATCTGGAATTAACAGCAATAGTCTTTACTCTAAAAATTTTGAGACATTATTTGTATGAAATAAAACTTGAGGTTTATACTGATCATGAGTTTAAAATATATTTTTGATCAAAAGGAATTGAACATGAGGAAAAGGAGGTGGATTGAATTTCTTAAGGATTATGATGTGAAAATTAAATATCACCCAAGAAAAACAAATGTTGTAACTGATGCCTTAAGTAAGAAATCCCTTCATCTTTCATATATGATGGTTCAGGAAATTGATTTGATAGAAAAGTTTAGGGATTTAAATCTTTCAATGACCTTTGGACCAAATAGGGTTTGTTTAAATATTGCACAAGTTACTTGTGATTTGAAAGCAAAAATCAAAGAGGTACAAAAAGAACATAAATTAATAAGAACTCAAAGAAGTAAGTATACAATTCATCCAGGAATTAATAAGATGTATCAGGATCTTAAAAGTTAATTTTGGTGAAATGAAATTTGAAATAGCTAGGTATATGTCTCAATGCTTGACATGTCAGAAGGTTAAAATAGAACATCAAAAAACCTGTAGGCTTATTGCAAACTTTAGAAATTCCAAAATGGAAAGGGGATAGTATTTCCATGGATTTTGTTGTGGGTTTACCAAGAAATACATTAGGACATGATGCTATATGGGTAATTATAGATAGATTAACTAAATCGGCTCATTTTCTATTCATTAGGATTATTTCAAATAGAGACCCAAGGTTTATCTCTAGGCTTTGGGAATCGTTATAGGCAACTAAGAAATAGAAGTATTCTTATGATCAAAAGTTTTATGGCAAGAAAAAGATGAGAAAGATGTTACGTGGAAAGCAGAAGAAGATTTTAAAGCATTCAGAACTCATTTTATAAGTATTTAATAGAAATTTTGAGGACAAACATTTTATAAGAAGCGAAGAATGTAATAACCCTCAAAATAATAATAATAATAATACTAAGTAATGAGATATTATTTTCCAAATGTAATGATTACAAAGAAGAAATATCTCAAGGCTTCTAAAAGAAGCCATTGGAAAGAAATATATCAAGGCTTCGTGAAGAAGCCATTGGAAAGAATTATCTCAAAGCTTCTTAAAGAAGCCATTAGAATAAATATCTCAAGGTTTCTTGAAGAAGTCAATGGAATAAATATCTCAAGTCTTCTTGAAGAAGTCATTTTCCTTTATAAACCTACAAGTTTTCTTTTTCCCCACCATCAAAAAACGCCTAGAGAAGAGAGACAAATGTGAATTTCATCTTGTTTCACTTGCTCTCCATTACCTAGCAACGTTCTATTCACTCTCATCCACACTCTTAAGCGCAATTTTCAAAAAGGTAGGAAGGGTGAAAACCCATTCTCTTCCCCTTTCTTTCTACTAATCTTAATTCTGGTTCATTATTGATTAACCTCTGTATATTCCATCAAATTTCTGACATTCGAAGCTGATGCAGGATTTCTTATTTTCTTCAGAGATGATCGAAATAACTTTAGTATTTCATTTTTTTGATTTCTTGATTTTGAGATTCTCTTTTCTATTTGATTTCGATTTTGATATTTTCTTCAATTTTCAATTATGTTTGATATTGTGACGTACTCGTTTTTCTCTTGTTTCTATTTCGATCATTACTTTTCGATTTCGATGATCTACTTTGACTCTTAAGAACTCTTGTTTTTCTCTTATATTGGTTTCTATTTCAATATTTTCTTCAATTTTGAAATTACATTTGATATTGTTTTGACTCCTAAGTATATTGTTGTTTCCTTTATTTTGATTTCAAACTCTACTTTGATCTCTGATTTTGGATTTGATTCCTAATTCTTTGATTTCGATTCCTATTCTGTAATTTCAAACTGTTATTCAATTTTTTTATCATTATTTTGATTTTCGATCTTTACTACTCAACTTTGATTTTATCTTTCTTATCTTTCTTTTCGATCTAGACTTCTTAAAGGTTTTATCGCAAATCATTTTATCATTCTATTTGATTTAGATTTCTTAATGGGTTATCAAAAATTTCTTTATCTTTCTCTTTGATTTCAATTTCTTAATGGTTTTACCAAAATCTTTTTATTCTCTCTACTTTGTATTTCAATTAGAAAAAAAATTATCAGTTTTCAATTGAATTTTCTTGATAAGTTGAATTGAATTTCTAATAATTCACTAATATTGTCCCATTGTGTAATAAATCAATGTGCAAGAGAAGAGATTATTGTGGCCACGATTATAGATTATTAAGGGATGCCTCAATTAGAGATTATTATGACCATGATTAGAGATTATTGGAGGACGCCTTGATTAGAGATTATTATGGTCACAATCAGAGAACAATGGGGGACGCCTCATTGTTAGAGAGTGAAATGCACATTCGATTGAAGAGCTTTAACAATGGGATGAAGAGAAATTTTTTTTTTCAAATTACTTCATAGATGTTTTAAAGAGATTTTACAAGAGATGTTACAAGGAAATTTTTCAAGAGATGCTTTAAAGAGATCTTATAAGAAATGTTTTAAAGAGATTTTATAAGAGTTGATTTAAAGAGACTTTTCAAGAGTTATTTCAAAGAAGAAAAATTAAAGAATTATGGATATTTTATTCTCTTTCAAATTTGATTTAGATCTCTACCTTTTTATCATTACTCTTTCATTTCGATCTCTGTATTTTTCAAAAGAAAAGTTATTGTTGAAATTACTAGTCTTGATTCTGATTTCGATCTCCTTTGAATCTGATTACTGTTTTTTGATTTTATTTTGACTTCGATTTCAATCTCGGGTCTTTGACTGACTTTTCGATTTCGACCTGAGTTATGGATTTTTAGAAAGAAACATGGAAAAAAGGTGGTAATAAAATGTTTTTCATACTTGTGACGGTTGAAATATCATTGTTTCAAAACTTATATGTGTTTTTGCTCATTCCTATTGAGTTTTATCTCACATAATTTTGCATAGTATTTCAAAAAGTGCACATTCTCATGTTTATGATTGGTGCTCGCACCAAGCAAATTTTTAAGCCTTGTTTGGAGGAGCATGTATTTTCTTTGGGCGAAGTTTGTCTTATTCGAAGCATGTATACGTATTACTAATTCTTGGTGTAAAAATTTAAAACCAAATTGATATTAATAACATATTTATGTAATTATCTAGTAAACATATTAGAGAAATTATTATTATTAGAGTAGAACATTACATTATGGCATTAGAGCGGTGTCCTAGGCAAAGTGGTTTAGGAACCATTATGCTTTCTAACAGAATAATAAATTATTGTGGGGAAAAATGTCACGTAGGCGAAATAAGTCATAACCTCTGGGATAAGATAGACAGGATGATGGGCATGCTTGCGAAAATAGTAGCAGTAATGAGAGAGCAGATAACTGTGACCAATCAATTTTTTTAGCATATATAGATAAATAAAGGTCCAGAACAAGGCATTCTTGTGATGTATTTAAATTTTCAAGGACTATCGGAATTTTGAAAAGCTAACTCGCCAATCTTTAAAGGGGAACATGACCCGGTTATCACAGAATACTAGCTCATAGAGCTATAAATTTTTTTTATTATCCTATGTTGTACTGACGCTCAATGAGTAAACTATTGCCACGTATATGGTATCTAGAGAAGCAGGACACTGGTGGCAGAAGACTATTGGAGACCCTAGATGCACCTATTTGAAACGAGAAAGAGTTGGAGTATCTACATTTGTGACAAAGGACAAAGTATGGCATAAACACCCTATTCATATCATCCATAAACATGACATCACCAAATGGCTATATTTAGTTCTAAAAGTTATTTTGGAATATCTTCTTATTTAACCTTAATCTGATGGTATCCTAACCTTAAATCTATTTTTAAAAAAAATTGTGGCTTCAAATCATCTATCCTAGGGAGTAGATATTCATTCTTAATGATCATCTTATTTTGTTGTCTATAATCTATGCACAACCTAAGACTATCTTCCTTCTTTTTCTAAGAGTACTGACCTCATATCAAATCTAAAGATTGATCTACTTCGCAACTAATAAAAGCTAAGACCTTTCCTGAAATTTGTGGCTTTATAGGAGGATTTCCTTTTATGTTGTTTCCGCAAATCCTTTGATTTATGTCCAAGCTTTTTCGCAAGTGTAGCATACACATTGCCCTATCAAGCAAGGTTTGTCTCCATGTGACTTTCCACACTTTGGGCAATTTTCTTCGGGTTAGATTTGTTTTCCTTTGTTCATATTTGACTTAAACTTATTGTTCCCGATTCTTTTTCTATTATCCTCTTGCTTATGCTATTGTCCGGTCATCATAGTCCTTTGTAGGGGTGTCCGTGGGTTGGGTTAGGTGGGTTCAATATCATTTTTGGACCCGACCCATATAAGAGATTTTTTTCCATCGACCCGACCCAACCTGACACAACCTGATCAAGAGATTTTCTTCACTCGACCCTACCCAACCCGACTTGCTCAAGAATGGGTTGGGTTGGGTCTAACCCGTGGGTCTAACATTTAAAAAAAATTCTTAAAAAAAATCAAAATACAAAATCTAACAAATTAACATCATAAGTCTCAATATCAAATAAACTAAATATCATAAGTCAACAAGTGCATAACAAATTACAAGCTAACAAGTCTTACTAAGTCTTGAATAAATTAAACAAAACTAGTCATAACTTAAACAACAAATTAGTCCAACTAATCAAAGTCAGTGTCATTATGCATGTCATATGAATTGTGAACAACATAATCATTGACTTCACTCTCTATTTTATCCATATACTCTTTATCATCTAAACGATCCATTGATTTTTTAACACAACAGTCACTTAGATACATCAAGAGTCTTATGAACTCATTTTCTTTGTTCACTTTGAGAGTAACATCACAATGCCTACACTTAAACTTGATTGGAACAATACAAAAAATAAGGAGAAAACATCCTAAAATGCCACAATAGGTATTTAGGATCCATGAACATGTCATAGAACTCTACACGACAGTGTGCCCTCCTTTCCTCCTTGGTCTGCACAATCAACAAGATAATTGTCAAATTATATACAAATTTAAACTCAACAATGAAATAATAAGTTCATAAGAATTAGAAAGTTAATCATTAAACCGCAAACAGCTAAAAGAATCAATGTTTAAGACCTATAATTTCTTCTCTAATAGATGACATATCTAACATACCAAAAAAGTATTAACAATTAGTAATAGATAATTAATAATTCATTAAACAAATTGAATGAGTTCTATATAACACACTGCTAGCTTTAAGCTTCTCAATATCATCCATTTAAACCTGTAAATCTATGAGTTTCTTAGGAGTCCTCAACTAATTTTAAGCACAAATCAATAGCTCAATAGTGGTAGGTTGCAAAGAACTACAAAAAAGGTCAAGAACTCGCCCTCCAATACTAAATGCTAACTTAGATGAAACTGTAGAAACAAGAATTACTAAGATATCCTTAGCAATGAATGAAAGAATATGATACTTCTTGGTCTTTTCTCTCCACCATGTAAGAATATCAAAGCCATCAACATCATCCTCCACATCATCCTCCTTGTACCTCTCAAGCTCATTCTTTTTTACTGTATGTTATTTTTCCTTCACTTTCAATCTTAACTTGGATTTATAACTATCATTATCATCTTTAATATCATCATCATATGTAGAGGAAGGAACATCAGATGACATACAACTAGAATTGCTAGCATCAAGAGGAACATGATGTATTTGTTGATAATGTTTAAACAATGGCCTCATAACATCGTCTAACCTCTTCATAATTTTTACACTCAATTCCAAGTCATACATCTTTTCCAAGCAAAAATCAAATAATCCATTTTATACCTTGGATCAAAGACAATAGCCACAAGCAATAAGTAATTTAGAGGAGCATCAATGGCATCCCAATATTTATCTAACTTCATTTTTATGGAAATGGTCATCTCCTTCAAAATTGGATCATTCCATCTAATCCATTTCTTTATAAGCTTATTGATGTCACACAATTTATGGAAGAAAGTATTTGAAGTAACATGCAATGATCTAGAAAAAGTAAGAGTAGCATCATAAAAAACCTTCAAAAATTTAATAATGGGAGTGAATGTTACAGATTGGAGGTGAGTGAAAATTGATTTTACCAAAAAAAAAAAGGGTCGTGGGTGGGTTGGGTTCACGGGTTGGGTCGGGTTGAAAAATTTTCAATCCACAGTGTGTGGGTCGGGTAACAAGTTGGAACACTTCCAACTCGCACAACCTAACCCACCCATGACCCATTATTTTATTTTTTTATAAAATCAATTTCCACTCACCTCCAATCTGTAACACTCACTCCCATTATTAAATTTTTGAAGGTTTTTTATGATGTTACTCTTACTTTTTCTGGATCATTGCATGTTACTTCAAATACTTTCTTCCATAAATTGTGTGACATCAATAAGTTTATAAAGAAGTGGATTGGATGGAATGATCCAATTTTGAAGGAGATGGTCATTTCCATAAAAATGAAGTTAGATAAATATTGGGATGACATTGATGGTCCTCTAAATTACTTATTGCTTATGACTATTGTCCTTGATCCAAGGTATAAAATGGTTTATTTGATTTTTGCTTGGAAAAGATGTATGGTTTGGAATTGAGTGTAAAATTATGAAGAGGTTGGACGATGTTATGAGGACATTGTTTGAACATTATCAACAAATACATCATGTTCCTCTTGATGCTAGTGATTCTAGTTGCATGTCATCTGACGTTCCTTCTTCTACACATGAGGATGATATTGAAGATGATAATGATAGTTATAAATTTGAGTTTACATTGAAAGTGAAGAAAAAATAACATACTGTAAAAAAGAATGAGCTTGAGAGGTACAAGGAGGATGATGTTGATGGCTTTGATATTCTTACATGGTGGAGAGAAAAGGCCAAGAAGTATCATGTTCTTTCATTCATTGCTAAGGATATCTTAGCAATTCCTGTTTCTACAATTTCATCTGAGTCAGCATTTAGTACTGAAGGGCGAGTTCTTGACCCTTTTTGTAGTTCTTTGTAACCTACCACTGTTGAGGCATTGGTTTGTGCTCAAAATTAGTTGAGGACTCCTAAGAAACCCATAGATTTACGGGTTCAGAAGGATGATATTGAGAAGCTTGGTAGTGTGTTATATAGATCTCATTCAATTTGTTTAATGAATTATTAATTATTTATTACTAATTGTTAATACTTTATGTTAGATATGTCAGCTGTTAGAGAAGAAATTGTAGGTCTTAAACATTGATTCTTTTAGCTGTTTGCGGTTTAATGGTTGACTTTCTAATTCTTATGAACTTATTATTCCATTTTTAAGTTTAAATTTGTATATAATTTGATAATTATCTTATTGATTGTGCAGACTAAGGAGGAAAGGAGGGCACGTCGCCATGCAGAGTTCTATGACATGTCAATGCATCTTAAATACCTATTGTGGCATTTTAGGATGCTTTCTTCTCATTTTTGTGTTGTTCCAATCAAGTTTAAGTGTAGGCATTGTGTTGTTACTCTCAAAGTGAACAAAGAAAATAAGTTCATAAGACTCTCGATGCATCTAAGTGACTGTTGTGTTGAAAAATCAATGAATCGTTTAGATGATAAAGAGTATATGGATAAAATAGAAAGTGAAGTAAATGATTATGTTGTCCATAATTCATATGACATACATAATGACATTGACTTTAATTGATCAGACTAATTTGTTGTTTAAGTTATGACTAGCTTTGTTTAATTTATTCAAGACTTAGTAAGACTTATTAGTTGTTAATTTGTTATGTACTTATTGACTTATGGTATTTAGTTTATTTGATATTGAGACTTATAATGTTAATTTGTTAGATTTTGTATTTTTTTTTCAATTTTTTTTTAAAAATGTTGGACCCACGGGTTAGACCCAACCCAACCCACTCTTGAGCGGGTCGGGTTAGGTCGGGTAGAGTGAAGAAAATATATTGTTCTGTTTGTGTCGGATCAGGTCGGGTCGAGGGAAAAAATCTCTTACACGGGTCGGGTCCAAAAATGAAGTTGAACCCACGTAACCCAACCCACGGACACCCCTATAAAGGACTATGATGACCGAACAATAGCATAAGTAAGAGGATGATAGAAAAAGAGTCGGGAACAATAAGTTTAGGTCAAATATGAACAAGGGAAAACAAATCCAACTCGAAGAAAATTGCCCAAAGTGTGGAAAGTCACATGGAGACAAACCTTGCTTGATAAGGCAACGTGTATGCTATACTTGCGAGAAGCTTGGACATAAATCAAAGGATTTATGGGAACAACATCAAGGGAAATCCTCCTATGAAGCCACAAATTTTAAGAATGGTCTTAGCTTTTATTAGTCGCGAAGTAGATCAATCTTCAGATTTGATATGAGGTCAGTACTCTTAGTAAAAGAAGGAAGATAGTCTTAGGTTGTGCATAGATTATAGACAACTAAATAAGACAATCATTAAGAATGAATATCCACTCCCTAGGATAGATGATTTGAAGCCACGATTTAAAAAAAATAGATTTAAGGTTAGGATACCATTAGATTAGGGTTAAATCAAAAGATATTCCTAAATAACTTTTAGAACTAAATATGGCAATTTGGTGATGTTATGTTTATGGATTATATGAATAGGGTGTTTATTTCATACTTAGGTAAATTTGTGATGATATTCTAATTCACTTGAGGATGGTGTTAAAAACCTTAAAAGAAAAATAGTTATATACAGATTTAGAAAAATGTGAATTTTGGATGAAAGAAATTAAATTTCTAGGAGTCGCGATAGATCCTTTTTTTTTTGAGCTTAGGTTCATAGAATGATTTTCACAAATAGTTTAGCCATTGACTAGGTTGGAAAAAAAAAGGGACTCATTTTTGGGTGGACAAAAGATTGTGAAGAAAGTTTACAGGAACTAAAGAAAAGACTCACTACTGCTCCTATTTTAGTAATCCCTGATCCTTTAGGATATTTTGTGATTTACAGTGATGCCTCTAAAAAGGGATTAGGGTGTATGTTGATGTAAGAGGGGAATGTAGTAGGTTATGCTTCTAGACATCTTAGACCTCATGAGAAAAATTACCTGGCACATGATATGGAATCAGCAGCAATAGTCTTTTCTCTAAAAAATTTGAGACATTATTTGTATGAAATAAAATTTGAGGTGTATACTGATCATAGGAGTTTAAAATATCTTTTTGATCAAAAGGAATTGAACATGAGGCAAAAGAGGTGGATTGAACTTCTTAAGGATTATGATATGGAAATTAAATATCACCCATGAAAAGCAAATGTTGTAGCTGATGCCTTAAGTAAGAAATCCCTTCATCTGTCATATACGATAGTTCAGGAAATTGATTTGATAGAAAAGTTTAGGGATGTAAATCTTTCAGTGACCTTTGGACCAAATAGGATTTCTTGAAATGTTTTACAGGTTACTTGTGATCCGAAAGCAAAAATCAAAGAGAAACAAGAAGAACATCATTTAATAAGAAGAAGCTCATAGAAGTAAGTATACAATTCATCTAGGAATTAATAAGATGTATCGGGATCTTAAAAGTCAAATTTGGTGAATTGAAATCTGAAATAGTTAGGTATGTGTCTCAATGCCTGACATGTCAGAAGGTTAAAATAGATCATCAAAAAACCTGCAAGCTTATTGCGACCTTTAGAAATTCTATAATGGAATCCCTCGCTAATAACTGTGTGATTCCCTCGCTAGTCCATCGCTATTCTCTAGCTAATTACCCATGTGATTTCGTTATTTCATCGCTAATCCCTAGGTAATTAGCTTTTTTATTTATAACCTATATATATTATTACTTTCCCAAAACCTGCATATCAAACCGCAGGAAACAATACAGCAAACAGAAATCCAACAACAACAACAACAATAACAACAAACAATCCAATAATTGTAAACTGCTGCAACAAAAAATTTGTACAAATAATCCAATAATATAGTTAAAAGTTATTATACAAATAATCAATCCAGTATAGTTGAAAGTTATTATACAAATATAGACAAGAAGAATAAAAAATGACAATTAGTCTAAGTTGGCTTTGTCTTTGTCTTCGTCTTCCTCTCGACCCTCCCCAACTAAACCTTGCAATGGTGCTTGTGGAGCAACATTTGCTGATCCGATCGTAGATAAGAACGATTAAAGGGGCGCCAACATAGGGACAAGTTGAGTCTGGACAAAAGAAGTCATCGTTGTTGTCACTGCTGTATTTACAGCTTCATATATGTCTTGTGTCAACGGTGTAGAGCGAGAAAGACCCGCAACCGAGGAGAATGAATCTTGCATGGTGTTATTACTAATGTGCAAGCTGTTACCTATGTCATGCACACGTCCCTTCTTGTTGGGACCTGCCGCATCCAATCGGCTTATTTTCTGTTCATTAGGATTATTTCAAATGGAGACCCAAGGTTTATCTCTAGGCTTTGGTAATTGTTACAGGCAACTAAGAAATAGAAGTATTCTTATGATCAAAAGTTTTGTGGCAAGAAAAAGATGAGAAAGATGTTACATGAGAAGCAGAACACACTACAACAAAAAAGCCTTTTAGCAACAATAAATATGCCATTTAGCGGTAATAAGAATTGCTGTGAAAACCTTTGCTGGTAATTAATTATTTGCCATTGTATCTAGTGTCAGTAAAAGGTTTTTCCGCCCATTATATAGAGTGTCGATAAAGACCCCTTTTATGGCCAATAAAAGTAATGCCTTTTAGCAGCCATTATTTACTGAAAATTATAATGGCCGCTAAAACAGCCTAAGGTTTACCTTTATCCATGTTTTTAGCGACCTTTGTTATTGTCGGTGAAGACCCATTTTATTGTCAGTAAAAAATATGCCTTTTATTGGCAATTGTAATGGCTGCTAAAACATCTCCAAATTTGCCTTTTTTCATGTCTTTTAACGGCCTTTGTTATTACCGATAAAGACTAATTTTATTACCGATAAAAAATATGACTTTTTTCAGCTATTGTAGTGGATGCTAAAACAGCCCTATGTTTGCCTTTTTTTTTTCCATGTCTTTGATGACCTTTGTTATTGCCAGTAAAGACCCATTTTATTGCCAGTAAAAAATATATTTTCCTGGCAATTCTTATGGCTACTAAAAATGTTATGCCTATTTGCTATTCAAGGTGAAATTTTAACGTCATTAACAAAAAATTTAGTGATAATAATATTTACCCCTAAAGAACTTAAATCATAACATACAAATGTTCCTAAATACAATATACTAAAATTCATTCTAAAAAACAAAATATATTTCATTAAATCCACAATAGAAAAGAACATCTATAACTTTACAGTGTCAACAACAAAACATAAAAAGTACACAATCTAATAACTAATGTCATTTTGAGTCAAATAACTAGTGTTATCAAATAATCATAGTACAAGATAGTAGGTAATTTATAAACAAATCTTTAACTCTTGATCATAATGAAGTCTTTTGCATGCGAAATTTCTCAAAATCATAGTGTATGACCTGTAATGATAAAATAAAAATAATGTGTCATTCAGATATAGTTCAAACTTTTTATTTTTAGCACTACAAGTTGAGTTTGGCTACCTACCAAAATCTCAAGATGCAGAAGAATCAGCAATCAAGAATTTTAACAAGGTATAAGATATTTATTTATTTTTTTAAAAAAAATACATTAGGTTACTAACCAGAAGCTCCAAGAATGTCAATCTATCTCAAGGATCCTTTTGGATGCTATAATTAAACTAGAGATAATCAATGTGATATGTTTATTTGAACGTGTTAAAATTTAATCACCCCAGTTCCCAGATAGATATAGAGAAAGCTAAAAGTTAAAATATAAAGCAACTTGCTGAACTATAAATTGAACTTGCTATGTGAGAATCTTGATGTGCCAGTGTCACTTTCATCTTGAATGCTCTGTTCAAATTAAGTAATTGAAAGTATGTGTTGCAACAAACTAGTGTAGGAAACTATAACTGGTCAGAGAATGGTTGTGGTGTATTGCTACCTACATTTACAATTACAACAACCATATGATTTTAGTGGTGCCATTTTCTGAATTTTTTTACTTATAATTTCATTAAGCTCGTATCTTTAGACACTTCAATAAGATTTATCCAACAAAAGTGCCAAAGAAGGATAAAATTAAAACTATTTAACAATATTTGTTACTAAATTAAAATATTGTGTATAGAAAGTTAAAAAAGTAACCAAAATTCTAATGACTGAAAGTGTATTTTATAACTTTCTATTGTTCAACTTACCCATTGAGGATATAGTTCAGGCACATGACACGACAAGAGTTGGATTGTCTAACAAATAAAGTCTTATTCATAACTTACATATAATATTAAGAGATGAATAATTTTAGTATATTAAGAGATGTCTATTTTAGTGGAGACTGTGATGATGAGAGTATGAACATCACTAGGTTTGAACATTTATTAAATTTATTAGTTTATGATAAAGAATCATCAAACAAAGAAGAGAAGGTAGCTGAATTAAACTCTAAGAAAGCCATGTACTTAAGCTAAATGTCTATTAAAGAAACAGAAAAAAATATCATTGACAGCGTTAGATTCTCTATAATCTAGGAATATCTCTAGATTTGAAGTTTATTCACATTGGGAAATTCATGACAAATTCCAGTGCTTCTCATGAGAAAAAACAATATAGTAACGACCAAAGATCAACAATGAACT
Organism: Ormosia semicastrata; assembly: GCA_029884595.1. Taxonomy (NCBI): domain Eukaryota; kingdom Viridiplantae; phylum Streptophyta; class Magnoliopsida; order Fabales; family Fabaceae; genus Ormosia; species Ormosia semicastrata. The sequence goes on along the minus strand of JAQQTO010000056.1, from coordinate 49,197,127 downwards.
GTAAAATATATAGATGTGCTTCAAGATGATAGAAATAAATAAATAAAATAATTACAAGCTATAGAGCAATATGTTAAAAACTAGGAAAATTGGATTATGTCATAATAAGCATATTTATCAAATGTAATGAATAACTGCATCATAATAGATATAAATAGTATGATAATGTTAACATTTACTTGTATATGTTCCCAAAGCAAGCAATCAAATATGGAAATTCTACAAGTATAATAAACAAAACTACTTTTCCCATAGAAAGCAATATTTCCCCATGCGGACTAATATCTCATCCATTATACACATGGTCATCTAACTTCAAAACACAAGCAGGAAACACGTGGGGAAAAGCCATTGGTGCATCAAGTCAATGGAGAACAACACTAAATTTGATGTCTGCATTCAATATTATGTGCATATTACAGACCATTTAAAATATTCCTAATTGTGCCATTGGGGCTTCTCCACATAGACTTCAATCCAAATTCTTTGACTCGGGTCTCATCTGAAAATACAAAGTAGAGTTAAGAAAATCTTATGTTTGTGAAAAAAAATGATAAATGAATCAAGATTATGTATGCACTAGTGTCCGCTTGCCATGCAATATGTAGAATATTATATAATGTAAATAAACCGGTACACTTGTAGCAAAATTCATAAGTATGATACAAGGTTGCCCATTAATTCATGATACAGAATATTTGATATATTTAAAGCCTAGTACAACTTGACCAGGAGTTATTGTCGCATATTTCACAGCAACATTGTACCTGCAGGACATAGAAGCTTCAATTAATAAATGGAAAGGGTCTTCAAAACTATTTTTGTTTTTTGGTGCATGATTGATATGTGATTCTTAATTCCTGAAATCATATCATAATATATTTCTAAATGTAGGGAACCTATAAAGTTGGTCTGTAAAGATAAAATATGCTAGTAAGTAATCCATCACACTGACAAATCAATTTTGCTATTATACCCAATTTGTTTTAGATGCAATTTAGTTTTCTAACAACCTCTTAAATTCCTAAGGTTTTTACACTGAAAAGGATTATATCTTAGCTTTTAGAAGCCCCTGGAACCAGGTCAAAAGGACCTTTATAACTTAAGTTCTGTAACCTAGAATACAAGCTGTCAGGATCCAACCTTAGCAGAAATTGGACCCGATTTCAAAATAAAACTAGTATCAAACCAGTTAACTAAAAATTATGAAATCTTAACTCAGAATTTTTATCTGTTATATTTCTAATGAGACCAACTCCATGTTATTTGGAATCCTATAACTCAGTTTCTGATCCTTTTAGTGTAGGCTGCTCAAAGTAGAACCAAAAACTTCTGCATAATTCAGCACCTCTCCATAAATGAATCCCCTGAGTTCTGTTTTGCTACTTACTCAGGGCACAAGCTTGAGTAAGAGGAGTTTACATTTCTACTATGGTTTTGATATAGATAAAAATGTATTAATCTTTCTGTTGTGTGTAAACAGGTTGTGTAATGATTAAATGCATATTATTTGCAACAATAATAAGCTTTCTAGTGCATATCCAAAAAAAAAAAAGCTTTCAAGTGGTAAGAACTATTTATTTCCAAAGCTAATGATTCAGGGCTTGAAAGAAACTTCAATTATATCCTTAAGACACTTATATAACAGAACTACAGAAAGGTTACTCAAAGGTTGGAATCGATCCCCAATCACAAGCTTTTGTGTATAAAATGGAAGTCTACTCAAAGGTTGCCATGCCTATGAAGTCCTTGGAGATATTTAGGGAGAAACAGGAGAAACTATGGAAAACAAGTGTGGCAACATATAATAAAATAATAGAGATACAATGCAAAGCACAACAATTGGAATATTGCAGAATCAATCATAACAGATTTTGTCAAAGAGTGGTATGAAGCCCCTTACACCATCATATGTTTTTTTACTAAACATGTACTTCAATTTGGAATTACATGATAAATTGGAAGAGGCATTCTTGCAGTAGAATTAAATAAGGCATTCTTTCACAAAGATAGATACACAAAAAATAAAATAAAATCAGATAGATAGGTTTTCTCAATGCAATAGAATTAAAAATAAGACAAAAATGAAAAAGTTCACCCCATAATCAAATAAACAGTACTGTCAGAACAAGTTTTTTCACTGATACAACTACCTACTACCATATTTCAGAAAAACAAATCCTAATTTACACAACCATTCGAAATAAAAAAAGAGTATGCATCCACGATTCAATCAAATAACAACCCAAACACATCAACAAACAATGCTCAAACAGAGACTCAAATAAACAACAAAAAAGGCACCAATCGAATGAGCAAAAGAAAAGAAAAAAAATAGCACAAGAATCAAAAGCAGCAAAAGAGAACAACAACAGAGCATAACAAAAGAGAATAACAAACTCTAACATAGCATAGTGACTGGGAAAGAAAAATAGACCTCTTAATGTTTTTCGAAAAATTCTATCAAGATTGATATCAACATAGATGGCAATAAAGCATTACCACTTTTCGAAAGAATGAATTACCATTTTTATGATAAAACCAATGAGGACTAGCCATTTGATATTTCTTAATGTTCAAAGGTAATTTTTGTCCTGAAATAGTTTAACATTGTTGCTTGTATTACCCTAAGAGTTTACATAGGGAACTAATGCAAATGTTCTCTCCTGGAACCTCAAATTTGTAGACTAATTGGTCAATTTTGTGTGACTACCATCTCATCAACCCAATTTTGCTTGGAAGAGTTAGTTTCAAAAGACACCTCAGTATTTACCATGAGTGTTCTCAAATTCTCTGGACTTAGCAGCAACCTTCTGAAGCACAAAAATTGGAAGTCCTGAAATAAGATTAATTCGTTTTATTAAAACAAGAATTGGTTAAAAATGATATAACACATTAAAAGATATAGTTTAGCATATTCATAGCAAACAGTGTAACCAGCATAACATGCATATTTTAATAGTTTTCTGTAGTGATGCAAAAATCTTGTATAAACATGCAAATCTATCTCAATAAACATTTTGGTTAATTGTCAGCCTCAAGTTTAAGCTACATTATAGCGAGGCTAGACAAAGACTTGAATTCTATGGTCCTAGAGTTTCATATTCAATGGACCTAAAATCAATGAAATCCTAGATGTTTGTACTTGATCCACACCTGCAATTCCATCACAGACTTGGCCTGTCATATGGTAGGGACAGACCTTTACAACAAATGCATTAAAAGGTAACGCAAAAATATACTGGTTACCAAAACACTAGCCAAAATAGAAAGTAAAGCTTATAGTTGACATTACTTCACTAGAATGTAAACTTCAAATAGTATATCAATATCTAAATTGGTCGTTGATGTGAATTATAAGTTGCAAACTCAAGTGCAAGTTGTCTCAAGTAATAAAATCTCAAGAGTCCGAGGTCGATCCGCATGGAATTGATAAAGAAAGATTATTTGAGGTAAGGAAAAGATTTTGTCACAACAATAAAGGTGATAAAACTTAGTCACAAATAAAAAAGATTTAATTAGGTTAGGAGATCTACTTTTGGTAAATAAATTAAGAATAAGATTAATTCTTTTTATAACTCAATTAGAATCCACGCATAATGGAGGTTCCAATTAGAAAATATAACATTCAAAGTTCATTTAAGATTATATATGTAATTATATTATGGTTCCTTTAATTATCTATTAACACAATCACTTATAAATGGGGTCAAGCATTCATTGTACCAATATCTTGTTTACAACAAATCAAGATCTCCACTTTACAAGAAGGGTTTCTAAAATTATTGGAAACAAAATATAATACATATAATGACTATTTGATAATATATTATTTAAGCACAAGAAAGAGATTAATCTAACCTTATTTCATTATCAAGAGTTTCACATTTTCACCAAAGTAAAATGAAAATTAGTTACTCATAGACAAGAGGAAAGAAAGAGAGAAGAACAAGAACAAGAACATAACTTCAATTTAGAACAAAAGAAAACTACAACAAAATAAATAAATAACACAATAGTATGATCATGATCTCTAAGCCAAGATTCTCAAATGATCAGTCAAGGCTCCCTTTTATAGAGGATAAGGGATACAAAATGACAAGTGGCCTGATTAATGAGTGAGTGGATGAGTGGGTGAATGAGTGGAAAATACCAAATAGTAGTTTGATGAGTGAAAAATTATAGAGATTCTTGTCTCTGAAATCATTCAATGCTGAACTCATGGAATGCATCAGATTCTCACCAAGTGGTCTTCATAAGAGTTGTAGGATTTTGTCTTAGCTTTCCAATGCGCTAGTTTCAGCCCAGAAGCATTCCTACAGCTCGAGATATGGTCCAATCACTGCACACTACTCAGGCCCAACTACAGCTCTTCTGTTCTAAATTCCAAGCCTAGTATTACCTCCAACCCATCTGATTTGATTCTTGTGTTCTTCATTAAAGTTGTAGATATGGATCTTAAATTTCGAATGGCACTAGTTTAGGGTTAATTTAACTCCTATATCTCAAGATATGGTCAAATGAGTGCACAGAGGTCAAGCTGCCAAGATCAGCACTCTGAATCTTGGTTCAACTCTAATTTAAATTATACAAACATATGATTTGGCCCTTGAGGTCTTCATGAAAGTTGTAGAGAATTGTCTTAGTTTTCCAAAAAGACTAGAATCACATCAATAAAATATTTGTAACTCAAATTATAGCCAGTTTACTGAACATTGCAAATAAACTATTTAAAGTCAATTTAAGCAATAATTCTTTCAATGATCCAATTAAGCTCAATATCATAAAATGTGACAAAACCAACTTAATTAAGCCAAATTGGACCTTAAGAAGCCAAGTGAGAGGATTATAAGATGAATAAATTATATTGCTATCAAATTTCCCCACACTTGACTTTTGCACTCCCAGGCAAAACACATAAGACCAAAACTAGTGAACAAGAAAAAATAACACAAATTCAAACTAAAAAATGAATTCTTAAATACTCAATTTCCAATAATATTAAATAATGAAGAGCAACCAAAGATTCAAAGGATCAAAACATTTATGAGGTAACGTTTCTTCACATATCAAACCAACAAGTAAGGAAATTTCAATTAAAAAGCATGAGTCGAGAATGATAGATCTTCACAATATTCATTCTCAATCCCTCAAGTGTTTAAAATGTAAGTATTGCACTCAATTCAACTCATGAAAAATTGCACTACCTTAAGTTTGCTTATCTTCTACTTCTCCATTACTCAGAACACATGCACACACAAATCATGAGGATTTTATTCAAGGTTGTAATAGGGTCAAGATAAATGAGGAGGAAATATGGATATGACAAGTTAAATACTAAAGAGAATAAAAGAGCGTGAGAGTTGAGTTCAATTAACAAGCATAAAAGTTCATCCCAACTCCACCTAATACAAATTTCCTTTACATATCCTTTTCCTTTCCTTTATTGCCCTGTTGGCCTTTCTTTACACTTTTTTTTTTTACAAGATAAACATAATATATACATTTTTTAATTAAAATTTTTTTTAATCATTCTGCACACACACCCCCACGCTTATTTAAGAACTCATTCAATGACAAAGCTAATGTTCTCTTATTCCCTAAGGCTAGGTAAGAACATGGTTTTTCATTTAAGACACATAATGAGCTCGAAACAAAGAATGATCAAATAAGCTCAAAAGGGTTAAGCAAGGGAAAATAAGCCAATTCCAATGCCTTAAGTTGGCAGGAATCAAAGAATTTTCAAAAAGTCACAAGAGTGCTTGATATCATATTGAGAAAATATGTTGTTGAGCAAGGCTACCTATTTGTGCGCCAATTATTCTTGGCTATTTAGTTAAAGTAGCTATTTCAAGAAAAATGTCTCAATCATGTTTATGTATGCATGTGAAAATATAGTATAAAAAAGAATCAAAGCAAGTTCTAGAGTAACAATTTCATGAGTGAAAATCACACAAGAAAGAAGAGAATGGTACAAATGTTCAATTCATTCATCAATAGGCTCAAAATTTCACAAGGCATAATTCTATCATTCTTAGTCCACCTATTCAACATCCATAACCAATCATGTAATTTTTAAGAAAGAAAACAATTTACTCAATCATGTTATGTTCCCTGAATTTGAATTGCTACTTCCAAATAACATAGTTATCTACCTAATTACTCCTTACTCTGTCACTTATTTTGATGCATCTCAATAGCAAATTTACCTCAATGGCATAATTTACTCCTTACTCTGCCATCCTTAATTAGTTTTGTTGTTAATAAATTACTGACAAACATATTAATAAACACACTTCTTAATTTTTTTTATTTTTTTTTATTTATAAAATTATCTTTATCCTTCCCCCAACTAGATCACAACATTGTCCTCAATGTAAAAATAAAGATAGGTTAAGGATAGAATATATTACCTGTCGTTGCAATTACTGAAAAGAGAAACCTTACATAAATTTGAACAGAAATAAAGTATGATGAATAAAACCAAAGGTAAAGGAAATTTATAGATGAAGTGTCAGATCACACCTACGTTCCTTGCTACCTCCCTTACTGCTTCCTTCTGACCAATCTATCTGAGCTATAACTGGTTCAGGTTCATAAACAAAAGTTTATAATTTATCAATTAATTTATCAACAGTTGAAGCAGATATAAGGAGTCGTCTTGTCGAAGGTGTGATAAAGTTCTATTCCACAACATGGTCAACAAAAGATAACAAATTATCAAAGAAATTATTAATATTCAACAAATCTATGGGTTTATGGTGGATGTTTAGTTGGGCCCAAGAGATAATTTGAAAAACTTCTTCCAAAGTGCCAAAACCACCCGGTAAGGCAATGAATACATCAGAGTTTTCAAGCATTGTCCTCATTCGTCCATGCATAGATGATACTTGAAGTTCCAGCCCAATTGTCTTTCCAATGATGTTCCTTCAAGTTAAAGGTTCAGGAATGATACCTAAAACTTGACCACCTCTTAAATGTGCAGAAAGTGATATAGCCCCCATTAACCCAATGTTACCTCCTCCATATACTACATGAATATTCCTTATAGCAAGTATTCTACTAATAGTGCTTGCTGCATTTACAAATACTAAACTCTTCCCATAACTTATCCCACAAATACACAGATATTGACAAGTCTACGAACAGAAGAATAATCTCCCTCCATTTCTACACTCACACTCTCTTTGAATGATTATGAGTTAGAGGAAAATGAAGAAAATAAAGTGTTTAAATAGGGAAGAGAATGAAAAAAGTAATGATAGTTCCTATATAGGTAGGTTAGCTGTTGTCAGAAAAGTTTGACATTAAGAAACACTTTTTTTATTTTTATTTTTTATTTTTTATTTTTTATTTTTTTAAACTTGAAGAAAACCATTAGGGTAAAGAAGTCTAGAAACCTCTGAAGGACCCCGCCCAAAGAAACGTCTGTCTAAAACCAAAATACAACAAAATTATACAAAGATAAAATTATAATAACAAATGATGGCATACATTTATGTACAATTTTCATAATGTATCTTTATACTGCGTGTCATGAGTGTAGTAATACCAAGACGACTTAGCCAATCTTGGAATTCTTCTCCCTCCCACTTGTGGGATATTTTGGATTAAGCTACTACGTAACTAATTAAAGTGTGTAAATCTGACAACTACCACCAACGACTATTGCCAGTGAGAGGTCGCTGGAGAGCCCATGGCATGAAATTACATGATCCAGCTTAGTTGCATAATCATGCGAGTATGCTAACGCGTGGCACTTCTATCTGCCCATCAATCGTCTAGAGCCTGGGAAAAATCTTGGGAATGGATAATGCGCCTCTCTACAGAGCATGACACACAAATTTTATTTACGGACTGGCGTGCAAAGGTCCCCTCCTGAGTCAATGGCATGACAGGCATCTAACCGGTGCTCCTAATCTAATTAAAGACTAAGTACAATCAAAGTTTTGCCCATTTTCTTTTTGAAATAAAAATACTTTCACACAACAGGAATAAGCATAAAAACCTCTGCCCTCAAGCCAATTAGGGCAACTTTCAATGAGAAGTTGGTTCCAAGACTACAATACCCCCAAAGAACCTTCCAAACAAATAGGGTAAGGATCCATGCACAAGGATTTCATGGACTAAATACCAAGTTACTAATAACCTGATGAAAGGTGAGTGTATACTCACTTGAGAATGGGATGAAAGTAGTATGCTCTTTTGGCTTTGTGCCAAAGCATCATTGACAAGTATTAGACGCATTCAAGACCAGCGCAACATAGGGCTCCCAAAAGGGACAAGTGGCCATAATGCGACTGGTTACCTCACATATGAGATACAATCTACCTACTTTGTTTTTCAATAAAGAAGGCTAGATCAAGATGCGTGCATTTCCCCATTCACATTTTGTGTTTACCAAGGCCAAACCCAAGATGTGTACATACTCTATCTCTTTCTTCTTTTTTTTAGGAGATGTACAAGATAATATATACATGTTGTTGTGATTGTGGCTTACATCTTCCTCTGGTTTTACGTCCAGTAATGGCTTAAACGCCTTCTATGAGTCGAGGATAAGCTTCTCATCCAATTATCTTATAAATTGGCAACTAGGGTCTTTTTGAATCAGATTCCTAAGATTGTAACACTCTTGCTCATCCCTGAAAAGATTTCACAAATTAAGAAGTTCACGATGCACAACTCCACAAGAATGCGTCTCACGAGTCAATAAGATATCATCTAATGACTTCTTACTCAGTCTATTCTTAATAAAGTATATTTTATATTTTCAGTTTGCAGAAACCATTCTGAAAGAATGACATTGCGTGTTACAATTCCTTCGCGCACACTTGTAACAAACTTGCATTCTTTTCGCTCTTCTCCTTTTAGAATAAGAACTTTTATCGAAATCCGGCATGTACGGGACAAATGAATTTGAAAATTCACCTACTAAACAAACCTTTGCTTCAATTATCCAACGTATATCTTCTAGGTTGCCCATGTGCATTAACAATCATAGTCTTTCACACCTAACTTTGTAGACTTTTGTTAGAGCATTTTAAGGAAGAGAAGGAAAATATTTTCTTAAATTCAAGAGAATAACATCCATTTTAAAGGAGAAGGAATAAGTTATTATGGGAAACTAAAAAACAAACCAACTTGAGCGTCACGGAGTACCATTATCTGCCACTTAACTGGGAGTCACAAAGAATTGCAAAAAGAAAGTAATAAAATTAAAATAAATTCTTCTCATAATAAGGATTAGAAAGGGATATAGATTCTACTTCAACAACTTGATGTTCTAAAAATGGTTTGAGTCTTTGTCCATTGACCTTAAAAACATTATCATTCTTAGGGTTCTCAATGTCTATGGTCCCATGAGGATACACATGTTTGATAATAAAAATGTTAGTCCACCTAGATCTCGATTTTTTAGGGAATAGATGAAGACGAGAATTATAAAGCAGAACTTTTTGACCAATTTCAAAAGATTTTCTCAAAATTGATTTGTCATGAAAATCTTTTATTCTAACTTTATAAAATTTTGAGTTTTCATATGTATCATTTCTCAATTCTTCAAGTTCATTTAATTGCAATTTGTGTAACTTGCAAGCATCATCAAGATTTAAGTTGAAAGCTTTAATAACCCAAAATGCTTTATGCTTCAGTTCTACAGGCAAGTGACAAGGTTTTTCATAGACTAATCGATAGGGTGACATGCCTAAAGATGTTTTGAAAGCAGTATGGTAAGCCTAAAGTGCATCGTTTAGTCTTAAAGACCAATCTTTATGATTTGGGTTAATCATTTTTTCCAAAATTTATTTAATCTCCCTGTTTGCTAATTCTACTTGTCCACTTGTCTGAGGGTGATAAGGGGTGACAATTTTGTGTGTGATGTCATATTTCTTTATTAAAGATTCAAATGGTTTATTGTAAAAATGTGCTCTCCCATCACTGATGATAGCTCGAGGGATTACAAATCAACTCAAAACATTTTTTTTTAAATTTAAGAGAAAAATTTTATTATCATTGTGTTGACGTGGAATCGCCTTAATATATTTTGAGACATAATTAACTGCAACCAAAATATACACAAATTCAAATGATGATGGAAATGGACCCATAAAATCAATTCCTCATCAATCAAAAAATTCAATGACAATGATAGAGTTCAAAGGCATCATGTCTTGTTTAGAAATGGACCCCATTTTTTGACAACTTTTACAACTTTTACAAAAAGTATAACTGTCCTTAAATAAAGTGAGCCAATAAAATTCACACTACAATATTTTCACAGCTATTTTCTTGAAGAAAAATGACCTCTACATGCTTCTAAATGACAAAATTTAATGACACTACCTACCTCATTGTCGGGTACACACCTCCGAAAGATTTGATCAGGACAATATTTGAACAAATATGAGTTATCCCAATAAAATTTTTTTAGCTCAGTCAAATTTTTTTTTTCTGTCTTGGTGCATCCATTGTGTCGACATCTTACATGCTATAAGAAAATTGACAATGTTAGCAAATTAAGACATGAAATTGACAGAAAATAAAAATTCATTGGGAAAAAAATCATTAATAGGTGTGTTATCAAAAGATGAGCTTATTGTAAGTCTGGACAAATGATCTGCAACAACATTTTTGGCTCCTTTCTTATCTTTTATTGTGATGTTGAATTCTTGAAGCAACAAGATCCACCGTATCAACCTAGATTTGGCATCCTGTTTAAACATTAAATATCTAATAGTAGCATGATCGATGAAAACAACAGTAGAAGAACCAATTAAATAAGCTCAAAATTTGTCCAATGTAAAAATTACAGCAAGTAGTTCTTTTTCAGTAGTGGTGTAATTCATTGTGCACTATTCAAAGTTCGACTTATGTAATAAATTACATGAGATTTACCTTCCTTTCTTTGGCCTAAAATAGCGTCAACAGCAAAATCACTATCATCACACATCAACTCAAAAAGTAAAGACTAGTCAGGGGATTGCATGATAAGAGCAGATGTTAGAAGATTGATTAATTTTTCAAAAGATTTCTCACAATTTTGAGTCCAATCAAATGATGCATCTTTTGTCAGAAGATTACATAATGGTCTAGATATAACACTAAAGTCCTTAATGAATCTTCTATAAAATCTTGCATATCCTAAAAAGGAACGAACTTCTTTGACTATTTTTAGAGAAGGCAAATGAGCAATTAATTCAACTTTAACCTTAGCAACTTCAATTTTATTAGAAGATATCACATGATCTAACATTATTCTTGATGTAACCATGTAATGACATTTTTCTCAGTTTAACACAAATCCTTTTTCTTCGCATATTTTAAGAATTTTTTTCAAATTATTAAGACAATTTTCAAAAGAATTTTCAAAAACTATTAGGTCATCCATGAAAATCTCTAAATAATGCTCAATTATATCACTAAAAATACTTAGCATGCATCTTTAGAAAGTTGCTGAAGCATTACAAAGACCAAAAGACATTCTTCTATATGCAAAAGTGCCAATGAGGTATGTAAAAGTGGTATTTTCTTGATCCTCTAATGCAATTAGTATTTGATTATACCCTAAATAACCATCAAGAAAACAATAGTAGGGATGTGCTGCTACTCTTTCTAGAATCTAATTAAGAAATGGTAAAGGGAAATTATCCTTCCTAGTGGCTGCATTCAATTTTCTAAAATCAATATACATATGCCAACTGGATAAGACTCGGGTAGGTATTAATTCACTTTTTTCATTTTCAACCACTGTTATTCTAGATTTCTTAGGCACAACTTGTGTAGGGCTTACCCACTGGCTATCAGAGATGAGGTAGATAATTCCAACATCAAGTAATTTGAGAACTTCAGCTCTAACTACCTCTTTCATGTGTGGATTTAATCTTCTTTGAGGTTGTTGAGATGTTTTAGCATTATCCTCTAAATGTATTCTATGTATACAAATTAATGGATTAGTACTTTTTATGTCCTTTAATGTTCATCCAATTGCACTTTTATGCATTTTAAGTACTTCTATCAATATACCTTCTTGTTCCTTGGTAAGGGATAAGGAAATTACCATTGAAAAACTTTGTTCTTCTCCTAAAAATGTGTACTTTAACCCAGCAGGTAATGACTTTAGTTCCAGTGTGGTACTTCTTCAAGAGTATTATCATTCATAGGTTTTAGCTCTTCAAAACTAGGCTTCTATCCTTTGTATTTCATTACCTGTGTACAATCAAGTAAAGAGCATACTTCAAAAATATCATCATCTAATTGTGTATATGAATCAAAGGAATTAATTAAACAAATTTCTAATGGGTCAGAAGAACTCCTGGTTTGAAGATAATAATCTATAATGGCCTTAATCCCTTCAATTTCTTTTTTTTCATCATAGACTTCCTGTGGTTGCTTGGACATGTTGAAAATATTAAGCTCTAGAGTCATATTTCCAAATGTTAGTTTCACTACTCCATTTCTGCAATTTATCAAAGCATTAGATGTTACTAAAAATAGGCGACCTAAAATAACAGGAATTGACTTACTATTATTATCCATAGGTTCAGTTTCTAAGACAAAAAAATCCATAGGATATATGAATTTATCAACTTGAACCAACACATCTTCTACTTTTTTTTTTAGAATTTTAACTGATCTATCGACAAGTAGAAGAGTTACAGAAGTCAGTTTTAACTCACCCAAGTTGAGTTACTGATAAATTGAATATGGAAGCAAATTAACACTAACACTAAGATCAAGTAAAGTTCGTTCAATTTTATGTTCTCCAATAATGCATGAAATTGTAGGACAACTAAGGTCTTTATATTTCAACGCATTATTGTTCTGAAGAATGAAGCTTACCTATTCAGCCAAAAATGCTTTCTTTTTCACATTTAGTTTCCTTTTAACAGTGCATAGGTCCTTAAAAAATTTGGCATAAGAGAAAACTTGTTTGATAACATTTAAAAAAGGAATATTGACCTTCACGTGTTTAAAAATTTTAAAAATGTCACTGTTATGGTTCAATTTACTTAAATTATTTAATGCTTGAGGATATAGGGGTGAAGGCGAGAGTTTGGTCTCCTTTTGGCTAGGTGGCTTATCAACTCCTTCCTTATATTTAGGACTTGACTTATCATTTTTCTCATAAGGTTCAAGAATTTATTTTTCAACAACATTTTCACTCCTAAGAGTTATCACTGACTTGACTTAATCTATTTGTTGGCTTTCTGAACTACCATCATTTAGGTTGTACTGAATCTTGGGATTCGGTTGAGGTTGAGAACGAAATTTTCCTTTCTCGTGAATGGTGAGTGCAGAAGAAAGTTTAGCAAGAGTGTCTTTTATGTCAATCTTGACTTGAGTGTTTTGGTTATTAATGACCTCTTACTTTTCCATGAATGCATGCAACATTCCTTTAAGGTTTTTCCTATATGGTAGGACATAGGGTGCATTTCCTTGAGCATTTTGAGAGTCCTACTATGCCTGAGAAAGTGGTAGTTGCATAAATTGTGCTTGATTGTTAGTCCTTCACCTAAAGTTCAGGTGATTTCTCCATCTTGGATTATATGAATCTGAAAAAGAAGAGATGAATGACTTTTTAAAATTGTTCATTGCATTTACTTGCTCATGCACAACTTCTTTAAAAACAAGATTTTTGGACATTCATTTGTTGAGTGTCATAATTCATTACAAATCCCACAAATTTCTTCATTTTGCACAGATTTGATTTCTTTTACTTTCCTTGATTCCATGGTTTCAACCTTTCTAGCCAAACTAGCAAACCTAACATTTAAATCTTCTTCTTGACAAAGATGATATTTTCCTTTACTAGCATTTGCAAGGTTATATTTAATTAAATTTTTAGAAGGATTAGTACTATGCCAAGATTAAGAATTTTCAACCAAATGGTTTAAATAGTCTAAAGCTTCTTCAGGTTCTTTATCAAGAAACTCACCATTGCATAATGTTTCGACAAATTGTTTAGTTTTAGGTGTTAACCATTCATAAAAGAAGCTTATAGTGCGTCATTTTTCAAAACCATGATGTGGGCAAGAATTTAACAAATCTTTAAAATGTTCCCAACTTTGAAAATATGTTTTATTTGAATTTTGAAAAAAAATTTGGATTTGTCTTTTCAAAGCATTGGTTTTATGTGTTGAATTTTTTTTTAAAAAAACTCAACTTGTATTTCTTGTCATGTGCTAATTAATCTTGATTTCAAAGCATTAAGCCAAGTTTTGCTTTATCTTTCAAAGAAAAAGGAAACAATTTAAGCTTAACAACCTCTTCAGTGCAAGTTTGGTCATTAAAAGCGATACATACTTCCTCAATTTCTTTTAGATGTAAATATGGGCTTTCAGATTCTAAATCATAGAAATTAGGAAGTAATGAAATCATACCCGGTTTAAATCTAAAATTGTTAGCATTGAATGGAAATATAAAACATGATGAACTAGTATTTCGAGAAGGTTACAAATATTCACACATGGTTCGCAATGGTTAGTTTTCATATTCATCATGTACACTTTCATTTTCAGTCATTGTGTTTAACATGTGATTGTGATTCAAACAAATCAATATATAAAGTACCAAGATTAATTTTAACCAAACGACTAGAATTTAAATCACGATACCAATTAAGCATAAATAAGTGACTCAAAATAGAAAAGAAAATGTACAAATTGGCGGTATAAATCGGCCATTAAATATTAACAAGGATGTGGTATAAACCAACCGCCAAATAAATATTAACGAGCAGTAAGTTAGTAAACTGATAAAGTAAAAAGTTAGTAAGCTGATTAATTAAAAAGTTAGTAAGCTGATAAATTAAAAAGTTAGATAGTTAGAAAGTTAATAATTAGGTTAGTAAGTTGGTAAGTTAGAAAGTTAGATTTAAAGTACAGAAAGTAAAATATAGAAAATAAAGTGCAAAAAATAAATTTAAAACATGAAAATGAAAGAACCAACAAGTTGATTTTTTGCTCCGATGAGAGAGAAAAGAAGAAGAAAGATTATTTCATTAATGATTGAAGATTACAGAGGGAGAAATGAGAGTTTCTCTCACTAAGTTAGTAAGTTAGTAAGTATAAAAAAAATTAAAAGAGTATAAAAGAGAAAATATATATATACCAAAATATATGCAAAATATAGAAAAGACCTCAACAAATTTGTTCTTAAAATCAAATCCCCAGCAACGGCGCCAAAAACTTGATGTGAATTATAAGTTGTAAACCCAAGTGCAGATTGTCTCAAGTAATAAAATCTCGGGAGTCTGAGGTCGATCCGTAGGAAATTAATGAAGAAAAATTATTTAAGGTAAGGAAAATATTTTGTCACAACAATAAAGGTGATAAAACTTGGTCACAAATAAAAAAAGATTTACTTGTGTTAGGAGATCCACTCTTGGTAAATAAATTAAGGATAATATTAATTTTTTTATAACTCAATTAGAATCCACGCATAATGGAGGTTCTAATCTGAGAATACAACATTCAAAGTTCATTTAAGATTATATATGTAATTATATTATGGTTCCTTTAATTATCTATTAACACCACCACTTATAAATGGGCTCAAGCATTCATTGTGCTAATATTTTGTCTACAACAAATCAAGATTTTCACTTTACAAGAAGGGTTTCTAAAATTATTGGAAACAAAATATAATACATATAATAACCACTTGATAATATATCATTTAAGTACAAGAAAGAGATTAATCTAACCTTATTTCATTACCAAGAGCTTCACCCTTTCACCCAAATAAATTGAAAATTAGTTACTCATAGACAAGAAGAAAGAAAAAGAGGAATAATAATAAGAAGAAGAAGAACATAACTTCAATTTAGAACAAAAGAAAACTATAACAAAATAAACAAATAACACAATAGCATGATCTTGATCTCTAAGCCAAGATTCTCAAATGATCAACCAAGGCTCCCTTTTATAGAGGATGAGGGATACAAAATGACAAGAGGTTGATTAATGAGTGAGTGGATGAGTGGAAAATGTCAAATAGTAATTTGATGAGTGAAAAATTATAGAGATTCTTGTCTTCGAAATCATTCAATACTGAACTCATGACATGCATCAAATTCTTGCCAAGTGGTCTTCATAAGAGTTGTTGTATTTTGTCTTAGGTTTCCAATTCCGCTAGTTTCAACCCAAAAGCATTCCTACAACTCGAGATATAACCCAATCACTGCGCACTACTCAGGCCCAATTACAGATCCTCTATTATGACTTCCAAGCCCAATATGAGCTCCAAGACATCCGATCTGACTCTTGTGTTCTTTATTAAAGTTGTAGATATGAGTCTCAAATTTGAATGGCACCATTTTGGGGTTAATTGAACTCCTATATCTCAAGATATGGTCGAATAAATGCACAGAGGTCAAGCTGTCAGGATCAGCACTTTGAATCTTGCTTCAACTATAATTTAAATTATCCAAACATGTGATTTAGCTTTTGAGGTCTTCATTAAAGTTGTAGATAATTATCTTAACTTTCTTGTAAGACCAGAATCATATTAATCAGATATTTGCAACTCAAATTATAACTAGTTTATTGAATGTTGCAAATAAATAATTTAAAGTCAGATTAAGCAATAATTCTTTCAATGATCCAATTAAGATCAATATAATAAAATATGACAAAACCAACTTAATTAAGCCAAATTAAACTTTAAGAAGCCAAGTGAGAGAATTATCAAATGAATAAATTATATTACTATCAGCTGCGACTGGCGATCTTATAGGCAAGTGTGAATTGTGAAATATGCCATTGATTAATTATTGAGTGAAAAACCTAGGTATACCTATGGATCTTTGTGAAAATCTATAACTAATTGGTGATAACGAGTAGAAAAATAATACACAAGATGTTTGAATGTTGACTGTGAATGGGTAAAAAAAAATAGAGCATTGTGTGAGCTTTGAGTTGGGTGATAGCCTGATGGGTGGATGGTGGTTAAATAAAATAAAATAAGATAGAGATGGGAACGACATGAAAATAGAACTAAGAAATCGAACTACCTGTGAGTATGAGACAAAGGTGTTAGAAATGACCAAAATGAGTACATACAAGGGTGAATGAACAAGGGAAGAGTATTTTACCAGACAATCCAAACAACAAGAGCAACGATTGAAAGGAGGACGCACACAAGAATGATTGAGAGGAGGACGCACAAATGAACTTCACAGAGGCATGCACAAATGAACAAGGGTGAATGAATTAGGGCTCAATGGGGTCATTGTTGAGAAATTGATCTGTGGAAAGTGGTTTCCCATTGTTGAAAGAGAGAAAGAGAGAGTACGAGCAGAGAAGGAGAGTGGGAAATGCATTTGCCTGCCACGAAAATTTTGTGAAAAAGAGAAAAGAAATAGAAGGAAATGTGTTTTCCTGTCACGTAAATTATATCCCCTTTCCTAGCCATTGTACTTAATTGCCACTACAAGATGGTTTATTGGTGGCTAATAAATATTTGCCGAGAGAATTTCGTATAAGAGAAGAAATTACTAGCAATAAGATAATGGTTGCTATATAATGGCCACTAAAAGAGGTTTTTGTTGTAGTGAAGAAGATTTTAAAGCATTCAGAACTCATTTAGTAAGTATTAAATAAAAATTTTGAGGACAAAATTTTTATAAGGATAGAAGAATGTAACTAACCTCAAAATAGTAATAATCATGATACTAAGTAATGAGATATTATTTTCCAATGTAATTATTACAAAGAAGAAATATCTTAAGGCTTCTTGAAGAAGTCATTGGAATAAATATCTTTTGAAAAAACCATTGGAAAGAAATATCTCAAGGCTTCTTAAAAAAGCCATTGGAATAAATATCTCAAGACTTCTTGAAGAAGCCATTGGAATAAATATGTCAAGGCTTCTCGAAGAAGCCATTCCCCTTTATAAACCCATAAGTTTCCTTTTTCAAAACCATTGGAAAGAAATATCTCAAGGCTTCTTAAAGAAGCCACCATTAGAATAAATATCTCAAGACTTCTTAAAGAAGCCACTGGAATAAATATCTCAAGGCTTCTTGATGAAGTCATTCCCCTTTACAAACCCATAAGTTTCCTTTTTCCCCACCACCAAATAAACACCTAGAGGAGAGACAAATGAGAATTTCATCTTGTTTCCCTTGCTCCCCATTATCCAGCAATGTTCTATTTGTAACACCCCAAATTCTGACTATGTTAATAGTAATAGCAGAATTACACTATTTTGTATTTTTTGTGTGTTATCAAAATAATCTGTCTGTTCTGAGATTATTTTGATCATTTTATGTGATTTGCTCCGAGTCAAGAAAATAATAATTTTTTGACCTAAAAAAATCTTATTTTAATTAATTAGAGCTAGGGGATCTTACTAAACCCAATTCTGATTGATATATATATATATTAATCTTATAATTTTTAATATTTAATTGTGCAATAAAATAATTTTATATTATTATAATATTAATTTATTCAACAGTACCTATTGTCTCAAAAATAGTAAAAAATCTGTTAGTGGACTCGAAAAAGTTTGCAGGACCCACGTTTAGTGTAGCAGTCAACAATTCTGACTGAATAGAATTCTGAACCAATAAGAACAAGTCAAAATAGGTGGCTTGACTTTTTAAACCAATGAGAATGAGTCAAACAAAGAAGCATAGACTTCTTTGTGAACCATTAGATTGTAAAGCTTGTTTTAGAAGCTTTGATCTTAACCGCTGATTCGATCAATGGTGTAAAACGAACCTTGACAAAACCACTAAGTAATATCCGTCGAGTCAGGATGCTCATATCCGTCGAATTGGTTCTTCTGAGACAATGCCCAAATTCGTCGAATTTGATCTTCTAACTATTTAGTACCATGTTAATATTCGTCGAATGAGGATGCTAATATCCGTCGAGTTAGAATGTTAATGTTCGTCGAGTAGGGATGCCAATGTTCGTCAAGTTAGAATTTCTGACCATTCAGTAGAGAAACTTCTCTAATGTCAAAATCTGTTGAATTAGGATTTTTGACGATATAATACTTTTGTCGGTTCAACACTTGAAAGATTTCTCCAATGTTAACACCCGTCCGTCGAATTAGGATTCCTGCTAACCGTCTAGTATATCTGACAATTTTTTATCTTCATTCGACAGAATCATCGTTCGACATTCGACAGAATCATCTTTCGACAGAATCTTCATCCGACAGAACTTGACTGTTAGCCATTCTTGGGAAATAATGTTCTCCCATCTTACATCATTCTGTCATGATATTTTTCGTCAAAAATTGCCCTTGAAACTCACGACCATACAGCAGCTTGAAGGGGTTTCTACATGATTCTTGAACAATCCAAAAGCCTTGAAAGTCAAGTGAATGACATAAGCCATGTGCTAGTCCATGTGTGCTCAAAATAGGATATTTTACTTCAAGTAAATCCTAATTTCTCTATGCTTATCCCACTGCAGCAGCACTCATAATTTCACTCTCACAAATTACTTTTTCTCTCACATCAAAAAGCATTCATCTTTTTCTCTCAAAAATCCCACAAACCTAAGCATCAGTTTTTCTTCCTTTTCTCTTTATTAGTTCGGCCAAGCACCCTACAAACATCATCCATCACCTATAATTTTCACTCTCACTATTTCCTAAAGCTAAACAACATTTTAAACACTTTCCATGTAGAAGGTTTTCCCAAAATCACATCCTAGGTGCTTCAAAAACCCACTTCTAGCTTACTTCCTTGGAGATAAACTTGGATTTCTATGGTTTAAATTTATGTTTATGATTTTCTAAGCCATGTTTGTTCCATGGTTTGTTATTATTGAGCTTTGTTTGTAATTTTACTAATTATTTTAGAATTGTTAGGAATTGTTGTGAGCCATATGAAAATTAAGGAGAAGGAGGGGAGCTTGAACAGCTTGTCTTCAAGAGGTAAGAGAGAGATTTAACCTCACCAACCAAGTTTTGGTGGTGTGAGGATGGTTTTGTACGGTGAAAAATCCATAAGGGTTCTTCACCAATTATTTGATTGTGTTTGTGTTGTGTTTGATTGTATTTTTATGCTTGCATGTGTGATAAAATGCTTAAAGCTTTGATATTATGTGTGTATGTATAATTATGAAAGCATGGGAATGTATGTGTAATTTAAGATGTGAACAATATGATGAATCGATTGTATGAGTACTCCAAAGAGTATTGAGCCTTACGACCATACCATGGAAAAAGGACCAAAGTCCTTACACTGATGAATTAAAATGAGAACTGAGCGATTTAAATGAATTTAGAAAAAAATTGAGTATGATAAAGTAAAATGATTTTTGTAAGAAGTAAAGAAATGAAATAACAATTTTTGGGAAACAATACCATTACTGATTTTTAAAGGGGTTATATGGTAAATTTTTATAAAGGAGGGACTAAATTGTAAATATTATGTAAATCAAGGGCCATTGTATAAATACTTATTTTTAGAGGGGTCACATTATAAATATTATTTTTTAAAGGGTCAAATTGTAAATATTTTATAAAAGATGGATGATTTTGTAAATATAATTTTATGAGAGACTATTTTGTAAATATTAATTTCTAAGGGATAATTTTGTAAATATAAATTTTATGAGGAACTATTTCATAAATATTAATTTATGAGGGACTATTTTATAAATATGAATTTTATAAGAGACTATTTTGTAAATATTAATTTACGAGGGACTATTTTATAAATATGAATTTTATGAGGGGTTATTTCGTAAATATGAGTTTTTGAGGGACTAGTGTGCAAATATAAAAAAAGTAAAGCTAATTTTAGTATTAAAATGAGAAAAATAGTATTTTTGATTTAAAACGTATGAAAAATATTTACGCGATTGGAAAATGTTGGAAAATCGCTACGCGATTTGAAAAGGCGACAGAATTGAGTCGCGATTGAGAAAATGCGAAAATATGACTACGCGAATAAAATACAGTAATAATACTGTTAGATTATTGTGTGGACCCCGAATGTGTGATATAAATTAGAAATGTGAATAGTGCATAGTACATGCATTGGAAAGGTCTGATGGACTGTATGAGGCTAGTTGCCTAGGAGAGACTACACCTCCTGAGTGGGTGCGATATGCGTAGTGTAAGTCGCTCGTTGACTTTAGGGGCATTGGGGTGCGGGCTGCCTACAATGGGTAGTTGGTAGCTCTTCTGTGTCGTAGGTTAGACCGACGCAACATACCAATGATCCTAACCGAGACACTATCCTTAATCAAGATCTGATAAAGACTTTCGTGTATATGCTGGATGTGCAAGACTGAGCACGTGGTCCAAGGCATGTTGGTACCGACAAATCTTTTCGATCACTTTCTTCGACCTGAGTTGTAACTTTATAGAGTAGAAAATTGAGTCTGTGTGCATACATATAATGATAGAGGGTATTATCATAATTTCTGTTTATGATAATTGATTTATTAGTTATTTGATTATTGATAA
This sequence comes from Ormosia semicastrata, assembly GCA_029884595.1. NCBI lineage: Eukaryota > Viridiplantae > Streptophyta > Magnoliopsida > Fabales > Fabaceae > Ormosia > Ormosia semicastrata. The sequence goes on along the minus strand of JAQQTO010000056.1, from coordinate 49,175,689 downwards.
TGACATGATTGTAATCATTGTGAACTACATGTTTTGTGATAATAATGAGGTTGTGATAACTGTATGAAATATTGTATGTGTTTATCTTCATTGCTACTATACTGATATTGGCGTAGGTGATCTCACCTCTTTGTATGTATGTTCTGTATTATATTTATATTTGTTAAGACGTTGAGCAAGAGGTGGAGCAAGGAGCTGAGGAAGATCAGATTCCTACTGAGGACGTCGAGTTTTGAAGAAATGGAGATACCTAGTTTCCTTGACTATTTGAGGTTTACATTCCTTGAAGGAGAGGATTCGTGGCACGTCGATCTAGAGAGGGAGAGTATCTATTATATGGGAGATCTAAATATTAGACTGAGTAGGCAACATTTAGGACACCCTTACTTTTCTGTCAATATTTATGTACAACTAGAGTTCCCAATATCTATTAGGCAATATTGGGGAGCTTACTATCGTACTCCCAGTGCGGTTAGTATTGTGTCGTCTGCTCGGACACCTGTCCGTAGGACTGCACCTCATGATGGATTCTTATATGCTGAGGAATCTGAGGAGGACCCGTCTGAGGGTTCTGCTGTCTAGTAGGATTTGTGCAATATGTTAGTTTTAAAGTTTGAAGTTTAAATATTTTGGAAGTCTAGTTTGTAAAATAACTAAGTATGACAATACTACGACTTGTGTATGTATATATATGATGTAAATTATTTGTGACAATGTTGTTATGTTTTTATTTTCTGTAAGTTTATCTTATTATCATCAAGAAATTTTATAACTCGTATTTATATTACAAGCACGATTTTAATTGAAAGGTAATTTGGTAATTAAGTAACATAAAGTGTGGCACCCTAAGATGGGTGTTACACTATTTACTCTCAAACGTGATTTTCAAAAAGGTAGGAAGGGTGAAAACTCATTCTTTTCCTCTTTCTTTCTACTGATCTTAATTCTGGTTCATCGTTGATTAACCTCTGTATATTCCATCAAATTTCTGACTTTCGAAAGTGATGCAGGATTTCTTATTTCTTCAGAGATGATCAAAATAACTTTAGTATTTCATTTATTTGCATTCTTGATTTTGAGATTCTCTTTTCTGTTTGATTTTGATTTTGATATTTTCTTTAATTTTCAATTATGATTGATACTGTTACATACTTGTTTTTCTCATGTTTTGATTTTGATCCTTACCTTTCGATTTTGATGATCTACTTTGATTCTTTAGAACTCTTGTTTCTCTCTTATATTGATTTCTATTTCAATATTGTCTTCAATTTTGAAATTATATTTTATACTGTTTTGACTCCTAAGTATACTGTTGTTTCCTTTATTTCGATTTCAAATTCTACTTTGATCTCTGATTTTGATTTGATTCCTAATTCTTTGGTTTCGATTTCTGTTTTTGATTTTGATTCCTGTTCTATAATTTCAAATTGTTATTCAATTTTTTATCGTTGTTTCCATTTTTTATTTTTCCTACTCAACTTCAAATTCTTAAAGGTTTTATAAAAGTTTCTTATCTTTCTTTTTGATTTGGACTTCTTGAAGGTTTTATCGCAAATCTTTTTATCATTCTATTCGATTTAGATTTCTCAATGGTTTATCGAAAATTTCTTAATCTTTCTCTTTGATTTCAATTTCTTAATGGTTTTACCAAAATCTTCTTATTTTCTCTATTTTGTATTTCAATTAGAAAAAATCATCAGTTTTCAACTGAGTTTTCTTGATAAGTTGAATTGAATTTCTAAGAATTCACTAATGTTCTCCCATTGTGTAATGAATCAATGTGCAAGAGAGGAGATTATTGTGGCCGTGATTAGAGATTATTGAGGGGCACCTCAATTAGAGATTATTATGAGCATTATTAGATATTATTGAGGAATGCCTCGTTTAGATATTATTATGGTTATAATTAGATAACAATGAGGGACGCCTCATTGTTAGAGAGAGAAATGCACATTCGATTGAAGTGTTTTAACAATGGGATGAAGAGAAAAACTATTTTTTTATTACTTCATAGATGTTTTAAAGAGATTTTACAAGAGATGTTACAAAGAGATTTTTCAAGAAATGTTTTAAAGAGATCTTATAAGAGATGTTTTAAAGAGATTTTATACGAGTTGATTTAAAGAGACTTTTCAAGAGTTGTTTCAAAGAAGAAAAATTAAAGAATTATGGATATTTCATTCTCTTTCAAATTTGATTTCGATCTCTACCTTTTTATCATATATTTATGGACCTCTACATTTGATACTCTACCTTTCTAATAGATGTAGAGTTACACCTTTCAAGATATTTGAGTACCTAGATGGACCTCTAGTTGGAGATGCAGAGCACAATCTATTAGCTGCTTTAAAATGCTATGAAGAAGCTAGAAAAGCATTGCTTAAACTTCCATCTGGTTTATCTGAGTTACATTCTGTGGTTAAAAAGAAAGGGTGGGTTTGCAATGAATTGGGCCGAATCAGGCTAGAAAATAAAGAGTTGAATAAGGCTGAATTGGCGTTTACAGATGCTATAGATGCATTCAAACAAGTTTCAGATCACACCAACATTATATTGATAAACTGTAATTTGGGCCATGGCAAACGGGCTTTGCTGAGGAGATGGTATCAAAAATTGAGAATTTTAAACTACATACTATCTTCCATAATGCATACAATCATACAATCATGCATTGGAAACTGAAAAACTGGAATATAAAGAATCTCTTAGATATTATGGGGCGAACTAAGTGCCATCAATGAGGATGCTGATTCTGCGACAAGCAGCTTGAGGAATAAGGTACTTACACAGTTTGCTCATACTTATCTACGGCTTGGCATGCTTTTGGCAAGATAAAATAGTACAGCAGAAGTTTATGAAAATGGATCATTGGAAGATACACATGTAAGTCACACCAATCCTGATGACAGAAAAGCCAAAAAAGAATTGAGAAAGCATGAGATTTCTGCTAACGAGGCAATTAGGGAAGCATTATCTGTGTATGGGTCACTGGGTGAACTACACAAACATGAGGCTGCATATTCTTATTTCCAGTTGGCTTGCTATCAGAGAGATTGTTGCTTGAGATTTATGGATTCTGGTAACAAGAAAACATTTTGACGAAAGGGCAAAATAGCACTGTGCAACGAGTCAAGCAGTATGCATCTTTGGCAGAGAGGAACTGGCAAAAGGCCATGGACTTCTATGGCCCAAAAACACATCCTAGCATGTATTTGACTATTCTCATGGAGAGATCAGCTCTTTCATTAAGCCTTCCAAACCATTATACTCCAGTGCGGTATTTTCCTTCACTTCTTTTACACGGTATTTTTATTTTTATTTTGATTATGACTTGATTTTTTTTTTTTTTTGAAATTTTCATTGAGATGATTCAATTCGTCATTTCCATCTAGTAGCATTGAAATTCTGATTATTACTTCAATTTTCCAGAATGAATTAACTGCTGTAAAATATCTTCTATGCTCTCCCAAAAACTTTAGGAGAAGCTATTAAAGAAGACCTTACTCTAGATAGTGGTATTGAAATTTTGGTTTTTGATAGACCCAATGGATTTATTTGTGCAGCCGATTTAATCTAGTGGGATAAGGCTCGGTGATTGTTGTATTCTTTTTAAAAGTGAACCCACTACACACATAATGTTTACCCATTTAAAATTTAAAATTATTCACTAAATGTAGCTGAATGCTAATATACTAAGAAAAAGTTGACATTGTAATATTTAGAGAAAAGAATATCCAACTCTCTTGAAATTTAACGTTTTTATAAATTATTATCACGAACTTTAAAAATTTTTTAATTAGTTTCTAAATTTAATTAATATCCTAATAGATCATTCTATTTAATTTAAATTTGTTAATTCATTAACGATGATATTGTATAACAACATCTTATTCGTATTAATATTTCTTGGATTGTTTATAAATTAAATTTTAATAAATAAATTAATAAATAATTATTAATTAATGTTAATATAAATAAAATAATATCATACAATATTATCATTAGTGAATTAACAGATTAAAATTAAACATAAAGATCTATTGAGACATTAATTAAAGTTTAAGAACTAATTGAGAAAATTTTAAAGTTTGTAGTGACAATTTACAAAAGACTCAAAGTTTAAGGTGTCTCATACTCTTTTCCCTATTATTTATGTACTTCTAGTGATTTATTTGTTGTGCATTTGTGGTTCTGCTTCCAGTGTGTCTATTTTCAGTCACTTGATACTTCTAGAATTTTGTTCCAGGTGCTGGAATCACCTTTGGCTCATATGCTTGAAGGACGCCATGTTTCAGATACAAATGCTGACACTTTCAGTACTAGCTATCCTGAATTACATGCAAAATATTGGAGTCAGTTGCAGATGCTTTTGAAGAAAATGTTGGCCACAACACTTTCATCAAGTGCAAACAAATCTTCTCTCTCTCAACCATCTTCAACATCTAGCAGATTTGGAGACGGTGGAAAGATCAGGGAACTTTACAAGATGTCCCTGAAGGGTGCTGACATGGTATAATTGCATGCCATGCACAGCTTGTGGATTAGAAATTCTTGTCTAAATTATGGGTACCAAATTAAGTACAGCAAGTTAATCATGATTTAGTATTTTTATGAATAATTGTGTTACATAATTAATTTCACAAAAATCAATAAAAATATTAAATATTGATTAACTTGGTACACCCAACTATGGTGCCTATAGTTTAGGTAAGAATTTCTCCTTGTGGATATCTTGATATGAATCTTCTCCCGTTTACATCAGATCAAACTAAATTGTCTGCCACCTCTTTCTGATTATCTTGTCTTGATTTTTGTTGTTGGGCTAATTCCATTTAAGTTTATTATAGCAAAAAGAACAAGAAAAGTGGTTATTCAACTGTAATAAATTTTGTTTATTATTTTATTCCTCATTCTGATAAATTATTCTTTTATCTAATAAATAAGCAAATAAATATAAGTTATTTTGTTATAAAAAAATGATTAAGAACTTGTAGACAGAAATTTCTTGTTGAAAGGAAAAAAATTGGAAATTTATTGTTAAAATCTATTACGAGTTATTTTTGTAGAAGGGAAACGAACTAAAGATTGCAAATTTTTTATTGTCGTAACATTGTTAAAAAGACACAAATTTGAATTCCTTTGCTCCTCCTTTTCGTCAAATGTGAATATTCATTCATTTGGTTGTAATGCTTTCATTATTAAGGTTGTCTCAATGATCATATACCTCTGCTTTTTATCGCAATGATTGAGATTGTTCCTACCTAATCAATTTGTTAACTTCATATCTGTGTTTTCCATGAAAGTGGAGTAGGACTAGGGAATTTTGTTATTATTATTATTATTATTATTATTATGAAAATAATGATTCTCTAATTACATTTTGGAGGTGACAAAGGAGTAATTTTTTTAAAGGTACATGACGCCTACTAGTGGATCTTGTTAAGCTTACTTTGAAGTAGTTTATTAAAATTTAACATGTTTAGTAACACTTAAATTTTAAAAAAATAATTAATTTTTTTAAAGTTTTCAAAGAATTTTTTATTAGAAATTATTTTGTACATAAAATAAACTAATCTAAACATCTATTCATCTTTTTATTTGATTACTATTTCCCTTCCCAGGTCATTTATGTAATTTCCCTCTAATGCCTAATTCATTCTGTTACCGTTGTGTACCATCCAACATATTTTTTATGGTAACTATCTTATCTTTTCTCTAATGTCGGTGGTCAGGATTCTTAAGTCTTCAAATAGTAGTTGTAGTCTCATTTATTTGTATATATAGCTATTAGCTATACTCTTGTAGCATACGGTTGTATTACAAGTTGTACACAATACTATCTTTGAATGTAAATAAGACTCATGTAAATAACGATGGATGCAAGGTGCTATTGACTTCCATCCATTCACCAGAAAGGACTGTCTCCAAATTTTCAAATTTTCAATTCTACATGCTATCAATCCTTTGTGGGAGGAAATCTAGTCCTAGCCCACATCCTGCAGCGCTCTCATTATTACTATCTTTATTCTTCAGCATTGACTGCGCAGCTGCTCTAACCACCGCCTTTGGCTAATGGAGCTATCAATTCTTCTATTTGACATTTGAAGACTGGTCAGTCAATGCAGCTATTGCTATTGTCGCCGGCGGATGCCCCGATACGTACTGCGTATTTCCATTGCATTTGAGACCATTTACGTGTAGTCAGTCAGTGACAGATTCAGAACCTTAGACAACGGAGATAAAGTTGTATTTTTATATTTTTAAAATATTAAATAATTATTTTATTATTAATATTATCAAATATTTTTTTATATAAAAATACATAATTATTTAATAATATTATATAAATTTTATTTTTTATCACTATATATTTATCAATTTATTTTTATATAAAAATAAAAATTACACATAAAAAATAAAAAAAAAACATATATTTATATAAAATTAAAAAAAATCTAAAATAAAATCAAGACATGTGTCTCCAATCCTCTACACTTAAATCTGTCCCTGCATATAGTGATCATTCTCACTCCAGCCACCCTATAACTTGGAGGCTTTGGTTTGTTTTTATTATCTGATAATTAAAAAATATCATATTATTTTCACTTTATTTTTAATTTTTAATTTTTTTTGAAAAAATAATAAAATAAAATAATATTTTTTGTTGTTATATTATTTTCTTTATAAATGTTTACAAATATGTTATAAAATGAAAATAATGTAACATTTTTATAATGCTAAAAACAAACCAATACCACCTAACCTCCGACATTGAACTATGATTTTGTTCTTGTGGGTTGCTATTTCTTAGATGTAAGTCCTCGTAGGTGGTTGTTCTTCAGAGTCTTCTCACATAACCAGTCTGTGTTCGTATGTTCTCCCCTCTATTTGATAATGTTCAAGCTGCTTTCTGTCCAACTAGCATGTCTATGACAACAAGTTCATCAACTTCAGCCAAAACCGGTAATTTTATCTCTGCCTTTTGTTACCAATGAGCAACTATCTGGTTTAGGGGGCATGTCAAATGATTTTAAGTCTCTGCCTTTTTTTTAAATGGATTTTAATTCTTTTGTTGATACCATGATTAGGAGGAGGATTAATTTAATGTGCCTATAAGAAACTAAGTGGGTTGGAGAAAAGGCAAAGGAACTCGACTCTTCGGGTTTTAAGCTTGGGTATACCGGCAAGGAAAAATCTAGAAACGGGGTAGGCATAATAGTAGATAAGAATTGGAAGAATATGGTTGTAGATGTGAGAAGGCTCGGAGATAGGATCATAGCTTTGAAGTTTGTTGTGGAACAAGAGACTTTTAATGTTATTAGTGCGTATGCACCCCAAGTAGGGCTAGACGAGCACTACAAGATTAAATTTTGGGAGGATTTAGAAGGTTTAGTTCAGGGAATACCTTTAAGAGAGAAGATTTTTCTAGGAGGGGACCTAAATGGTCATGTGAGGAGCGAATCTAAGGGGTATGAGGGTTTACATGGGGGTTATGGTCTAGGAATAGCTAATGCAGAGGGCAAAGGGATTTTAGATTTTTCGGTAGTGTTTGATTTTACAATAGCTAACACTTGTTTTAGGAAGCGGGAAGAGCATCTGATCACATATAGAAGCGGGAGTTCTTGCTCTCAAATTGATTTCTTTTTAATAAGGAAATCTGATAGAAAACTTTGCATGGACTGTAAAGTCATCCCTGGAGAGAGCTTGACTACCCAATATAGGGTTTTGGTTATGGACGTACGGGTCAAGATGAGAGTAAGGAAAAATTGTCGAGACAGAAAGCCAAGGATCAAATGGTGGCAATTAAAGGGAGAAAAACAAATGCTCTTTCAGAGGAGGATTATGGAGAAAGGAATTTGGGAAGTACAAGGGAGTACTAATGATATGTGGGACGGGATGGCTAAAGGGATTAGAAAGGTAGCAAAAGAGACACTTGGTGAATCAAGAGGCTTCAGACTCAAGGATAAAGAATCTTGGTGGTGGGACACAAGTGTACAAGATAAAGTTAAGGTTAAAAGGGAATGTTATAAAGCTTGGCACGTGTGTAAAAATGATGAAAATTGGAAAAAATATAAGGCAGCTAAAAAAGATACTAGGAAGGCGGTGAGCGAGGCGAAAACTAAAGCATTCAACAGGTTATATCAATCGTTGGGCACCAAAGACGGAGAAAGGAATATATACAGGCGTGCTAAAAGTAGGAAAAGGAAGACAAGAGACTTGGATAAAGTGAAATGCATTAAGGATGAAGAGGGTAAAGTCTTGGTTACGGAACAAGACATTAAGGATCGATGGAAGGGTTATTTTCACAAGTTATTTAATGAGGAACATGGGACATTAGGGGACTCGGACATTCTATGCACTAGAGAGGAGGGCCAAAATAAAACTTTTTATCGTAGAATCAGGGAGTTTGAGGTAAAAGAAGCATTGAAGAGGATGGATAATGGAAAAGCAGTCGGACCGGATAATATACCTATTGAGGTATGGAAGTGCCTAGGAGAGAAAGGTATAAGTTGGATCACAAAGCTGTTTAACGAGATAATGAGGTCTAAGAAAATTCCAAACAAATGGAGGAGAAGCACTTTAATCCCTATTTATAAGAATAATGGAGATATACAAAACTACACAAATTACAGAGGACTTAAGCTCATGAGTCATACCATGAAGTTATGGGAAAGAGTAATTGAATGGAGATTAAGACAAGAGACTCATATTTCAGAGAATCAATTTAGTTTTATGCCTGGCAGGTCAACCATGGAAGCAATCTATCTTCTACGAAGATTAATGGAGAGGTATCGGAGGAAGCAAAAAGACCTACACATGGTTTTCATTGATCTGGAAAAAGCCTATGATAGGGTACCGAGAGAGATCTTGTGGAAAGCTTTGGAGAATAAAGGAGTTCGTATCGCCTATATTCGAGCAATCCAAGATATGTATGATGGGGCTAAAACTAGTGTGAGAACACAAGGTGGGGCTACAGAAGATTTCCCTATAACTATAGGACTGCACCAAGGGTCAGCTTTGAGTCCATATCTTTTTACCTTGGTCTTGGATGTGCTTACTGCGCATATCCAAGAGCCGGTGCCACAATGCATGCTTTTTACAGATGATATAGTCTTAGTTGGAGAGTCAAGAGAGGAAACAAATGAGAAGCTAGAGCTATGGAGATAAACTTTGGAAAAACATGGCCTTCATCTAAGTAGGAGTAAGACGGAGTATATGGAATATAAGTTCAGTAAGAGGCGTGTTAATGATAGCTTAGCGGTGAAAGTTGGAGATCATACAGTACCACAAGTCACACAATTTAGGTACCTTGGATCTATCATATAAAATGATGGAGAGATAGAGGGAGATGTAAACCATAGGATTCAAGTTGGATGGATGAAATAGAGGAGTGCTTCAGGAGTTATCTGTGATAGAAAAGTGCCTCTCAAGCTTAAGGGTAAATTTTACCGCACAGCTATAAGGCCTGCAATGTTGTATGGTACTGAATGTTGGACGGTAAAAAGCCAACAAGAGCATAAGATCAGTGTTGCAGAGATGAGAATGTTGCGTTGGATGTGTGGCCATACAAGACTAGATAGGATTAGAAATGAATACATTAGAGAGAAAGTAGGGGTAGCACCTATTGTGGAAAAGATGGGAGAATCTCGCCTTAGGTGGTTTGGACATGTAAGGAGAAGACCCTTAGAAGCTCTTGTAAGAAGAGTAGATCGGGTAGATAATAGCCCAATAGCTAGAAGTAGAGGAAGACCAAGAAAGACTATAGGTGAAACGATTAAAAAAGATTTAGATCTGAATAACATAACTGAAGACTTGGTTTATAATAGGGCACAATGGCGTCGTTTGATCCATGTAGCCGACCCCACCTAGTGGGAAAAGGCTTGGTTGTTGTTGTTGTTGTGGTGGATTTTAATTCTTTTGTCTTTTTGTTGGTAATTTTATCTCTGCCTTTCGATAAAATCGGTAAAAAAAAAAACTTTTGACTTTCACTTGAAGATTCTCATAGTTCTAAGGAATAAGAAAAAAAAGGAAGGAAGAAGCTTAGACGAACAATTTTGACCTTTAACCTCTATTACTCTCTCTCTCGTTTGGTTTTTGCTTATAAGATCAAAAGCAACAATGATGGAAAATAGAGAACAGAACAAATTGAAAGAAACAAATGGGAAGAATATATCGAAGCAAAATTTAAGATGATGAAAAGAAAGCAAAGAAGAAAGAAACAAATACATTTATTTGTATATAAGTATTCATTAGTAAAGTTAGGTTTATGACCCTCGAGAAAATGATCAGAAGCATGATATGATTCTGTGGGGAGTATCGAGATGGACAAATTACCAAGATCAAGTAGATGCATGTTGAATAAAATCATTGTAGATGGACGATGGTTGAGAAACGAAGAGACACTGCACAAAGATTGGTTAAAGAAGGAAGGTTGTGCCTTGTCTTTCAAGTGGAGAAAACCTTTAAAAGAATAGGGAATGGAAGAGTTTTGATAAAAAGATTATTGAAATAGGAAGTGTATCTCAAGTCTCAACTCTTGATGAAGATAGTATTCCTGATCATTGTAGCAGATAACTTTCATAGCAATCTCTAAAGCTTGTAATTGCATGAGGCCACAAGGGCATAAGTCGAACCCTTATCTATTATCCTTTATTTTATAAATGTAAAGAGAAATTGTTCAAGGTTGGTCATAAAGTGACCAAATACTAATGATGGATTTGTTTTTGTGAAAAGATAAATAGAGGCATGAACAGCTGGCTAATCGTTAAGTTGTTTTAACCTATATATATATATACATTTATATATATATATATATAGGATTTTACTCAAGTGAGAGAAGTGTTTATTATGAGAGGTGAGAGGAGTGAATCTTGACTATTAGATCTTTTATAAATGGTCAAGATTAGAATATAAATGCATGTGACTTTTTTAAGTGATCACATGACCTTCAAGTAACTTTTAATCTTGACTATTCATGTATGATTGTATGGTCAAGATTTACTCCTCTCATCCTTTCACAATAAAAACTCTTCTCACTAGATATGCCCCTATATATATATATATATATAAGGAACAAAATATTAATGATTCAGAAAGTTATATTTACAATTGATGATACAAATATTACAAATCTTGATTAAACTTCTGAGTTCCAAATGTTACAAGTGGAAATCAAATAGGAGCAAATACAAAGAGAATAATAATACAGAGTGGTTTTCCTCAAAGAAAATTTTTGAAGGTAAAAAACTCTTAGTCAAAATACAATGTCTTCACAGATGAGGAACTAATGCTTTTATAGGTGAGGTGCTGAAGAGTCTTGCGGATTTAAGTTCATTTGAATTCTGAAATGATTGAAGTAGTGGATTCTAAATTTTTTAAGTCCGCTATGATAGTCTAAGTGGAGGACGAGCGTCGGGAACAGGAGGAATCTCTTTTGCTTTTACTTTTCTTGATTTGTTATTTTCTTTTGATGGTGTTTTTGAATACTTTTACTGACAATACTTGATGAGGAATCTTCATAATTAACATGATGGGACCTTATAGCTCAGAAAGGTCTACTCCGTAACAGTCATCTTCATTGATGAGATCGTCATTATCGCTTGCTATACTGGGAGGAGAGCTTTGCCGGGATGATGATCCAGATGTTGACATTGAGGTCTTCATTTTAAGTAACAGTTCTTTTTCTAATGAGGCATTTGCTAGATCCCGAAGAAGTTGTTCTTTGAGTTGCTCGAACTTTGTAGGCTTTTTTTGATTTTTCTTTATTAATGTAGGATTAGCATCACACCATTGATTAACGGCTTTAATACTTACCAATTTCATGTTGAAGCTGGGCCACCACTTGACACTGAATTCTCTAGCGACCCATGTTAGATGCAGAATTTGAAATTTACGATAAAAATTGTAATCCCAAAGCTTGGTAAAAAAATTTCTTGAAATTTCACGATGAGGAACTAGTAGCAATTGTAGCCCTGCAAAAATTCTCTCGTTAGAAAATCTGGAAGATAATTATATTTTCATTTAATATGTTGAACATCAAAGTCGAAACAGAATAGTAGAGCTTGCCATCTTACAAAAATTTGTTTGGAAACCAAATTCTTAACATCATTTTGAATAATAGAAGGAGCGGCTTTACAATTAGTTTTTAACAGAAATCTTTTGTTGAATAGTTCATCTTGAAATTTCGTGATACTTAGCACTATAGATAAAATCTCTTTCTTGATTGTACTATACTTTTGTTGAGTCGGCTGTCAGACCCCAGAATGGTACCTAACTACTTGGTATTTGGATGACTCTAGTAATACTTGCTTTAACACTCTCACATACCCCAAATCAGAGGCATCTGTTTTAACTATAAGGAAAGCTTGGGGATCTGGTAGGCCTAGACAAGGAATTTTCTTGACTAACTTTTTAATTTGTTGAACAGCATGAGTCATACTATCATCTCATGTAAGGGGATCCTTTCTTAATCTTTTAAACAAAGGAGCACAAATTATCCTGATATTTGAGATAAAGTCTGCTACGTAATTATCACATCCTAAAAATCTTTGGAGTTTATTCTTATCTTTGATTTCATAGAAAATTTATTTGCAAATTCTATAGATCTTTCTATAGGAACAATAGTACTTTGATTTATTTCAAATCCTAAGAATCTCGTCTTAGTCTGAAATAACTTCATTTTCTTAGCAGAAATTACAAATCCATTTTCTTTAATAACATTAAAGAAAATTTCTAAATAATTAAAGTGCTGATCAATTGAATTATTGAATACTAATACATCATCTAAATAGACAATGGTGAACTTCGAGTAAGGATTCAAAATAGTGTTCATAATGTTCTGGAATTTAGAAGGGGCATTTTTTAAGCATTAAGGCATTACATTCCATTCATAATGACCAAATGGGACAACAAAAGCTAACTTGTACCTATCTTCCTCGACGACTTCAATTTGATAGTATCTTGATTTCATATCAATTTTTGAGAATATGTTAGCCTGATGAACTCTGCTTACCATATCTTTCTTATTAGGAATCATATATCTTATCCATCTTAGAACCTTGTTCAAGGGTTTATAATTAATTACAAGTCTTGGAGCACCTCTTTCTATTTCAAATGTGTTCATAACATAAAATATTGCACAACTCTAGGGTGATTTACTAGGTCTTATCAAATTCTTATCTAAGTATTCTTGAATTTCTTTCTTACAATATTCTAGATATTGTTGATTCATTTGTATTAGTCGTGCTTTTGTTGGGATGTTGATCTCTTTAAATCCTTCTTCATATAGGAGGGTGATTACATTTTTTTCTTTCTTTAAAAGCATTTGGAAATTCACTGCAAACTTCTTTCTCAAAATTTTCTTGTAAAGTTTTTATCTTTTCTTTAATCTGAGGTTTATGAATCTATTCTTTAATTCTTTTATATTGAACTTCTTTGGTTAACATATTGATGTGTTTAGTTTTCTTCTCTATTAAATTTACTTTAGAGATTAACAATTCTTGGACTATATTTAACTCTTTTATTTGAGGAGGCTTAATAAATTGAAAACAAATTTCTTTTTCTAAAGCTTTAGTAACTAATCCTTTTTCTGTTACAAAGAATGGATATAATAATGAGAGAAAATGAGTTCCGAATATTATTTGTTCAGAGATGTTCTTCACTAATAAAAATGTTGTTTTGTAGCAAATCTTATTCTTACATATCTTAGCATTGTTTAGTTTATATCTTATTAATAACTTATTTCCTAATGCACTACTTAAGGTTTCAGTAGTTTTTTTCATAATACTTAGTTGGGATTAATCCTTCTTGATCACAATTCATATCTACACCTGAATCTATTAATACTATGAAACTAAATCTTTCGTTTTTAATTACTATGTCTATTACACGGTGTCATTTATGAACAATTATTTGGCTTAACAAATGTATATATAATTCTTTATTTTCTTCTTGATTAGAGCTTGAAGTTTAATTTTTTATTATTACTTGTCCTTGCAGATTTAACATTTTAAATTCTAATTCAGTATCTTTTTCGTTTAAAAGTTCTATTTATTCATTTAAATTATTTATCTCTTGTTGCAGATCTTTTAAAGTGACTTCATTTTTTAGATCTTTCTAAAACTTCTTTCATATCTAGTTTTTGTACTTCTTTTTTCTTATCTTCATAGTCTAAAAATTCTTTTATCTATTGAATGAATTCTTGTTTAACCGATGATTCTTCCATATTTTCAACTATACTTAGTAGTGAGGATGCTTGATCTCTTGTAATTATATTAATGGTTTTTAATCATGAAGAGCAATCACACAATTCTGGACTTAAACCTGTACATTCTTTTTCTTCTTGATTATCTGAGTGAGAGGAAGTGTCTAATATCTAATTAACATTTCTTCTTCTTCAGAGTTATATTCTTCTTCTGAAGATTCTGATTCATTAACTAATATGTTTATTAATGATTTTTTTAATTCTTCATCAATATTTAAATTATTAATTTTTTGCTTTACCTTACAGTCTTTTTTATAATGTCCGACTCGTCCACACTTATAGCACAATATTTCTCTTTTTGATTTAGATTTATACTTACCCTTCTTAGGTTTTGATGAGCTAGTTTATTCTTTACTATGTTTTTTGTAGTATCTTCTTGATTTCTTAGATTTATGAGGAACATATTTTTGAATTTTTTGTTTTCTTTGTCTATTTAGAGCTTTAACTCCTTCTATTGCCCACTGGGAATAGAACAAACTTAATTCTCTCTTAGTTGTCTTAGCCTCATTCTTGAGCTTATGCTGAAATTTAAATCTAAACATAATTGTAATCTAGTTTCTATGATGTAATTAGAAATTTGACCAAAAGTAAGTTGACTGTAAGGACTAGTACCTTCATTTTGATTCTGAATTGTTATCTTAACATTTTCTACAAATAGCTTAGGAAGACCAGCGATAAATCACTTTTTCTAATAATCTACAGATGCATCACTTCTTAAATAGAGTTTTGATAGAAACATATCCCTATATCATCTGTAATCAGAGATAGAAGGACAATGGAGATTGACAATCTGATATGCTATTCTTTGTTGAAATTTCAAAGGCTCACCTATGAAATGCTTTGTAATTATAAAGAAGAGTTGTTACAGTATCTTCAAATACTATTCCATTTTGATCAATTTTTGTTGAGTTTATTATGAAATCCTTTTCTTCTTGGGATAGTACATTATTATCCCACCATCCTTTAAGTTGGCCATTAAAACCATAACTATTAAGGAGGCTATTGTTCTATTTGTATTGCTTTTTCCCTTAAAGGTTGTTGCAGCCATGGTCATCTGTTGAACAGTATCAAGTATCTATTGTTCACTGGAACCATCTATATTCCATTCTATTATTGCTTCTCCAGAAAAAAGTGGCACCGTCAAAAACATTTCTATCTTCATATTGAACATCAGGATATGTTAGTCTTAGGTAATAATTTCTTGTCAATGGAAGAGAAGCATTTTTCCTTAACTTATTAATATGAAGATTTTGAAGTTCATTTTCTAATTCTTCTATTTTCTGTAAAGTTATATCTTAGGCTTAGAATTGGATGTTCCTATTGTTAATTGTTTTAATTTTTTTCTTAATCTCTTCTATAGAATTATCTGATTTGAGATAAAGTGTATATTTTTTAAGTCTGATTTAGGAACATTAATTACCTTGTAAATAAGTCTATTAGGATCTAAGTTTTTGTTAATATTTTGAGCTGATACACTTTCTTTATGTAACTCATTTAATTGACATTCTATTCTTTCCAAATTCTTTAACATAGTGTGAAGCATTTGATTTGAGTTATTAAGTTGTTGATGAACTTTATTAAATCTCCTTTGTCTATAGGTAAATTATGTGCTCTTGAAGCTATTTCTCTAAAAGGCGTAGCTCCAACTTCTATTCCTTTTTTAGTTGTTATTCTTGTTGTTTCTAAAGGAGGAAATTCTGATATTATTATCTTATCTTGTTCTATTTTCCATGAAGTTGTTGTTTTAGTGTTTACTAAAACTTTAGGGATTCTTAAATAAGGATTTTCAAAAGTATTTTCTTGGCAGTATCTTTCAAACTAATCAAAGAAATGCATGTTGATCTGATGTTTTATTAAGAAAGAATAAAATTCTTCTCTAAACTTAATAGTTTGTTCTTTACTAAAAGTTTTAAAATACCAATCCTTCTTATCCTTATGATTAGCTTCAAAATCATTACTTATCCATTTCTTATCTATTTCAAATTGTTTGTCTCTTGTAATTGTGTTTATTACTTGGGATATAGTAGGTGAATATTTTGGAGACTCAGTTCTAGTTTCTTGATATATAAGCTGATGAATATTAAGTTCAAAATTAACACCTGCTAGATTTATATTAATCGAAGAACCATCTACAGAATGTCTCAAAGAGACAATTGTAGAAGGTTGCATTATTATCGAGAGTGTAGAAGTACTAGGCCTAAAAGAATTTGACCTAAGCATTCCTATTATTATATTAGATCCATCATGAACTATTGATCCTATTCTAATATTTCTAATTGTTTGAGGGGGTATAACGTCTAGAAATATCCAATCCTCTAGAATTCTTATCAAAATCTCATCATGAGATAATCTTTTAGGAGTAAGTATCAAAGATTTCTTAAGATTTGTTTCCATAAAATTATCATTTCATGTTTTGGAGATTGCCTTAATGCTTTAAAATTTTGATTTTGATAAGAGACTTTATAATGAATTTCGTAAAGTACTGACATATGAGGAACACCTTCTTCAAAAACATCATCTAATATTTTAACATTTAATTCTAAAGCTTGCTTAGTCAAATAATGATCTAAAGGCATAGTATAATTAGGATAGCAATTGAAAAATACTGGTCCATCATGTAAATTTGATTTAAAATTACAATTATCATATCATGAAGTTTCTTTAACCTCTTATCTCTTAACAATATTAAAATAGGATTATCAACTCCTAGTCTATGTTGTCCTTTTGCAGCTACTTGTATCAATCCTAAATGAATAAATTTATATCATTCTCTAACATGTTGATCTATTATCTAGTCTGGGAGTAAACTAATTGATTTATAAGGTTTTTCTAAGATATAAGTAGCTTCATACATATGAATTGAATCCTTAGGTTTAAATAAGAAAGTACTTATTTTATAAATTTCTTTAGGAGTATAGTATTGTCCAATTTTGAAGATTATTTTCAATGGTTGCTATTTCTAATTCATTTTGTTGAACCTTATCTTGATCTATCCCTAGACTTGATGATGCAGACTTAAACTGTGAGGAACCTATGCTGGGAGCCTTCTCACTACGATGAGAGAGCTCGCTTAAAGTTCTAAGTATCCTAGACATATTGAAGGAATTCTCTTACCGGGACCACCACACACTCGTACGGGACCACCTAACCTGCCTTATCTGGCACAAACACGGTTGACCAATGTACGGACCGCGGACTGACCAACGCTAAGTTCTTCTTCCTCCTTACGCTATGGATGCTCCTAAAGTGATGACGATTGATTTATACATTTTAATAATCAATGACTCAAATTAAAGACCAATAACCTGTATAGCATATTGACTTTATTAGAATTTTAAAATGAACCAAAAACAAAAACAATAGAACATGTATTGAGTCAACGACTTTTACCTGTCACAATAGATAAATTTAATAGAGCATTAATGTGTGTGTATGTGTGTGTATATGTGTGTATGTATACATATGTATGTATGTATATATATATATATATATATATATATATATATATATATATATATATAGGATCTTACTAAAGTGAGAGGAGTGTTTATTGTGAGAGGTGAGAGTAATGAATCTTGACCATTGGATCTTTCATGAATGGTCAAGATTAGAACATAAATGCATGTGACTTTTTTAAGTGATCACATGACCTTTAAGTAACTTTTAATCTTGATCATCTATATATGGTTGTATGCTCAACATTTACTCCTCTCACCCTCTCATAATAAAAACTCCTCTCATTAAATATGTCTCCTATATATATATATAATTTTGGTTCAAGGAATACAGAAGAAAAGTTACCAAAAGCATAATGTGTACTTTTGAGACTCTGCTACTTAAGCTTATTTCTTCTCTATAGTCCTACTGCTACTTGTAATTGGGAGGTAAGAATAGTCGTATTTTGTAATGTATGATACAATCATTCAATTATGACTTAGTCACCTCATCTGCTTGTCTTGCTTTTGTCTTGTCTTACCCCCAATGCAATTATAAATCTCAAAAATAGTTCAAAATCCTTCTTTTTTTTCTTTGCTAGTTTTGGATTCTTTTTTTTTTCCTATCGTGTCAAGAAAGATAATAAAACACTTCTAACATGCCTAGAAAGATAATACAACACTAAAAAACATGCTAAGAAACTCAATACCAACTGTGGAACTTCACAATAGGTCCTTTTCCCCTTCACCACTACCATGTCATTATGGAGGGACCTTCTTCGAGTTAGGGATCTCAATGGCCTCTTAGATAACAACTTCAGTAAGTTCGAACTCTAGGACTTGCATCTATCGAGGTTTGTTTGAAATTCTTGACTTTCCCCTTTGGTCGACTTGTGTCTATCTTTAGACCACTACTAGCAAAAAAGGCAATCGCTTCTGGAATGATTAGGCTCAACTTGGAGGGGTCTTTCCTCCTAACTCCATTCCTTTCTTTGTGGTCGCGATTTCTCCTGCTTTAATATGGATCTCTTGTTGGTTTTGGCTATTAATGATTATGATGGTATCAATGTCTGCTAGCTCTTTCAGCTCCTGAGTTGTGCCCAAATTCATTTTCTGTTGACAAATTATTGGGGTTTGAGTTGGATGGCCAACCTCTGTGTTAGGCAGCGACTGGTTTATTATAAGGTTTTGAGTGGAACTTGTGCCTGCCATAGATAAGGCCGATAGGTGCAAGGAGACTTGCACAACTAAGCCTTGAACCGCGACATTTGATTTGGCCTTTGGTTTGTTGGAGGGTCCACTACTTGGTTTATTTTGAGTAGCCATATCCGTGTTGATTTTCCTGTCCTCGTGTCCAATTATACCATAATAATAGCAAAATATAGGAAACTCTTCATACTTAAAATCCACCCAAGTTTTACTTACATTAGGGAGTCGATAGTAGATTCAGTGTCTTAGAGGATTGTGCACGTGAAGGGTTACCAAAGCATTTGGAATGAACCCCTAACTTTCGCGAACAGAATAGAGGTTTGATTCTGCCACTAGGCCAAGTCACTTACAAAGTTGTTTTCCCTGTTGATGTTGTACGACAATCACAGAGCAGGCCCCAATATTACACCCAAAAAGGAAAATGAAAGGAATTCATAGTCCTCTAGCTTTTTATTAAGTTGGTTTTATGCTATAAATTCCAAATGATTTTAAGAAAATATCTACAACAATATTATATCAATGGAAAAAAAATTTTATAGCAATATCCAAGATTCTAATAACCTTCCTTTAATTAATCACTACTTATCATGATCATCCTTATTCATTAGTATTGTTATTGTTATAGTGTCAGGCAATAGTTGCAGGGAATGTCATCCTGTTAGGTGTCATAACCATCAACACCGTGCAAAATTGTTGGTGCTGTTGAAATTGAGAAAAATTAGAGAGAAAAGAGAGTATTCTCACTGATCTGATTGAAGAAAAGTGATAATCGAGGGAGCTGTGAGTTTATATACATAAAAAATCCTAACTAACTTCACCAATCAGCTCCTTCCACGTGTAAGTTTCCAACTGTAAGCTTAACTAACTATCAACAACTCTAACTGATAATAACTGGTACTAATCTAATCTAACTAAGCTTTACTATGTACAAATGCAGTACAAGTAGGAAAATACAATACATGTTAACACCCCTTAAAGCTGGTGAGTGAATATTCTTCATTCCCTGCTTTCTAAATAAATTATGAAAGGTCTTAGGAGGCAAGGCCGTAGTGCATAGGTCTGCAATTTGAGAAACTGAAGACACAAGTAGAAGATGAATCAGGCCATTTTGAACTTTCTCTCAAAGTACATGGTAGTCCTACTCAATATGTTTAGGTATTCATGGGATATCAAGTTGTCTACTATATAGAGAGCAGCTTGATTGTCACATTATAGTAGAGAAGGAGTCTTGAATAGGATGTGAAGATCATGAAGCATGTAGTTCAACCATTGGATTTCATAAGTAGCTATTGCAAGAGATCAATATTTAGCCCCTGAGGAAGACCTAAACATTGCCACTTGTTTCTTGGACTTCCAAGAAATGAGGGAGTCTCCAAGGTAAATGCAAAAACCATTAGTGGATCTATAGGTGTCAGAGCAGGAAGCCCAATCTGAATCACTAAAACCTTTTAATTGCAAGAGTAGAAAAGAATAGACCGGCTCCAAGTGAACCCTTCAAATATCTAAGAATTTAGTTTGCAACTTTGAAATATGATTTTATAGGCTTGGAGAGGAACTGACTTAATTGGTTGACTACAAAACAAATGTCTAGCCTAGTATTGGTCAAGTAGAGCAATCTCCCAACCAACCTGTGGTAAGAGGAGACATTTTGATAAGGGGCACCGAGAGTGGTATATGGCCTATAAGCTAATAAACCAATGATAATCACATATTTTATTCATTAAGAAACCCTTATGTTTAGTCATTTACACTTTCCATATTCTTAATTGATTGAGTTTGGTATGATTTTGTGAGTTTGAACTCAAATTGGTCCTAATTGAATATTTTCAGCATTATTGAGATTTGACACTGTTTCTGTATTTTGGCCATAACTTGAGTTCCCGATATCTGATAATCATGAATTTTACCTTGTAGGAAATCTAAGAGGAAGCTCTACAACTTTGATGAAGAGCTCGAAGTCCTAAATAGATGTCTAAGGGGCCTAAGTTTACATGGAAGTCAGAATACGGGTTCTATCACTAGAATCCGAACGGTGTGCACTCATAAAATTATATCTCAAGCTGTAATAATGGACATGGGCTGAAATTTGGATAGTTGATAGTTAAGATCCAAATAAACAACTTTCATGAAGAACACTTTTTGAAAAAATGAAGTCTAATGGGTCAGTTTGAGCTTGCAAGTTGGAACAGAGATGCTGAAGTTGGGTTTGAGCAACCTGCAGTATTTGGGTCATATCTTAGGCTGTAGGAAGCCAAATTGGATGATCCAGATATGCATGTTATAGCCAAGACAAATATCTACAACTTTCATGAAGAGTACTTTTCATGGGTCTGAAGTATAGTTAGTCATTTTTGGCTTCCAAGTCAGACAATAAATTTTTGTCCTTAATAACCCACTCAACTACTCCACTCACCAACCCTCTCAACTACTATACTCACCAACCCTCTCAACTACTCTACTCACCAACCCACTCATCCACCCACTCCCCTTTGTCATTTTGTTACCCTAGACTTCTATAAAAGGCACCATTGGTTATCATGAAAGGAATAAGTTGTATTCTCCTTCATTTCTCTCATAGTTTCTTCTTGTTTCTTCATAGTTTCTCATAGTTTTTGTATATTTTGATGCTCCCCTTCGTGGTAATGGAGGACTAAGCTACTTTCGGTCAATTTAGAACTCTTGAAGAGATTGTGGTTTGGATTCTTGAGACCTTGGTTATGTATTGTATTTGATTTGTAATTGAATTTCTTTTTTCTTCTTTTCTTCTTTCTTCTTCTTGATCTTGAATGCATGAATGGTGATTCTATTTATGTTGATCTGATTTGATCTTGGTTTAAGATTGAGATTTGTGATGAAACTTAGAACTGATTGATCTAAACTAATCACATAAATGAAGATTGAGATTTGTGATGAAATTTAGAACTGATTGATCTAAATTAATCACAGAATTGAAAAGGTTAGGTTACTGATTTGTGCCTAAGTTAATTGAATTCAGTACTTGAAATTAACATAATCTTCATGAATGGTGTGATTGCGGATTTGTGTTTATCACTTGTTAATTGAATTCTAGACGATCGTCTAGTATGAATTCTGGATTTGATGCAGAGATCTCGGTTAGGTCCAAATTAACAATTCAATTGTGCTTCAAGTGTTCTATGAAGGATCTATGATTGAATCCACCCAATCTTGGATAGGTTTCTAAATTGACTGCTCTTTAATTATTATTTCTTCTTTTAATTTTGTTAAGTACGATCTTAAACTGTCAAACTCCCATTTGCTAACTTTCACTTGATTTGATTAAATTGCATCTACAATCCTCGTGGAGATGATCCGGTGTTGTCACTATGCTACAAGCTTAGGTAATAACTTCGGTTATAATTTTGACCGAGTTCGGCTTCGTCAAAATTTTGGCTATTGCTTCTGGGGATTAGTAAGTGTAATCTTTTCATTTTAAGTGTTTTTACTAACTTTTGCTTTTTATTAACTTTTCTAACATTTTTATCCATTGTCTAGTGTATTTTGCTTATTTATTTGTTTTTGTGTGATGCATGATTAGTCTTTTGCTAGCCAATTACTTGATATTGATTCTGAGATTGATATGACTTTGCATAATGGAGTACAAACTTGAGGAATTGACTTCTTTGGTGAGACAATTAGTAGTGAGACAACAATTACCTGTGCAAATAGCTGCAACTGTGTGTGCCATTTGTTCTTGTTCATCTCATCCCACATATGCATGTCATATACTTCAAGATGGTGGTTCTGTTTTTCCATATCAATCTGTTGCTACAGCAGGTGTCTTTCTTAGTAAACCACCATACTAGCAGCCTATGCAACAACCAAGTCCAGTAGCCATGAAACTTGAGCCATCATTGGAAGATTTGGTAAAGCAGATGGCCACTAACAATATTCAATTTCAATAGAGGACAGAGGCAATCACACAGAATTTAGAAACCCAGATTGGACAACTGGCCTCCTCATTGAGTCAGCAGCAAGCCCAAGATTCTAGCCAACTCCCTTCCCAAATAATTCCCAATCCAAATGGGAATATGAGTGCCATTATGTTGAGGTCTGAAAAAATTGTAGAAGCATCATCTGAGCCTCAACCAGTAGAAGAAACTGTTTCTGATGAACCAGCCCAAGAATCTGAGGGTCAGAATAAATCAGTTGTTGCCCATGAGCAGCAGCAACAACTTGCGGTGGCTCTTCCCTTTCCACAAAGAGCCATTGAGACCAAAAAGATACATGAGGCTGAGAAGGATAAAGAGCTCCATGAAGAACATTATATTTTTCATATTGATTTAATTGATGATTTGGTTGATAATTCATATGCTGACTTGTGTGAGGAGTTTCCTGAGATTGCTGATTTTAATGACTTTGTGTGTGGTGATTTGTGTGCTTCTTGTGATGGTGATAAGTTGTGTGCTATATGTTCTGAAATTTTTACTGTTGTGGGAGATACTGCTACATGTTTAAAATTTCCTTATTCTATGAGTTATGATCATGTTGTTTTAGAAGATTGTACACATATTACAGGTGATGTTGCAATTAAATCAGTAGAATTAATTTCTTCAACTAGCTTGATACCTTTAGTGCAGCAATCACCTACCCTTGAGTTGAAAGCCATTGAAGAATTTTCAGAAAAGGGAGAAGAAGAGCACCAGATGGCGGTCACTACTGTGGTAGATTTTGTTTTTGAGCCATGGTCCAACATAAACAAGGAAAATCAAGTTGATCAAGTATACATATTGCATTCTAGTGCTGAAGCCAAAGGAATTAAGGAAGACCAATGGGACCCCGATGGAAGCTCTCCTGTTTCAAGTCATGTTTCCAATCATGTTTCAAGTTTAACTTGGTCTCGGTCATTACACTTCAAGCAATGGGACCCCGGTGGGAGTTTCTTGTCAGCTGTAATAGGACCTTAATGAATCTTCACCTTGATAAGGATGTTTTTTCTCTCTCTTTTATTTTACTTGTCCTTTATTAATTGATGATTTTGATGGAATGTTGTTTTTCTTGTGAGCTTTACATTGTGGACAATGTACAATTTAAGTGTGGGGAGGAATTTTAGCATTCTGTTTTTTTTTTGTTTTTAATTTTAATGCTTCGTTGTTTTTGCTATTTTGATATTTTAACCCTGTTGTTTATTTTTTCTGTTACTATTTTTGTTATTATTTTGGTTTTGTTTTCTGTGTTTGTTTATTGCAAAAAATCAAAAAAAATCAAAAAAAGAGAGGAAAAGTTCATTGCATGATTGAATAACTTTTCTCCCTTCTTGAACTGATATACTTGGTGATGGATGATTGAATTGATGAATTGAGTTTGATGGATGCATACCTTGTGAGATTTTGAGCCTAATGGATGGATTCAACATTTATGCCATTCTCTTCTTTCTTGTGTGATTTTCACTCATGTTAATGACCACTCTAGAACTTGCTTTGATTCTTTTTGAGGCTACATTTCACTTGCATGCATGAACATGATTGAGGCCCTCTTTCTTAATTAGCTAGTTTAACCGAATAGCCAACCTTGTTTTCAATATGATATCAAGCACTCTTTTGACTTCTTGAAAATTCTCTGATTCCTGTCAACCTTGTATATTTTCCTTTACTTAACCCCTTTGAACTTATTTGACCATTCCTTGTTTCTAGCTCATTATGTGCCTTAAATGAAAAATCATGTTCTTACTTTACCTTAGGGAATAAAAGAACATTAGCTTGGTTAATGGATGAGTTTTTGAATAAGTGTGGGGGTGTGTGTACAAAATGGTTGTTGAAAAAGGAAAGAATGCCTAAAAAAAAAAAAAGAAGAGGAAAAATGTATGTATATAGTTATGTTCATATATATATATATATATATATATATATATATAAAAGAAAAAAAAAAAAAAAAGAAAAGGATTGGGAAATGAATATGTAAAGGGATATACATTAGAGTTGGGATAAACTTTTATGCTTGTTATTTGAACTCAGCCCTCATTTGCTTTTATTCCATTTGGTATTTATCTTCTCATATCCATTTTATCCTCTTCTGTTACCTTGACCTCACTACAACCTTGAATAAAGTTCTCATGATTTGTGTGTACATGTGTTTTGAGTAGTGGAGAAGTAGAAGATAGGCAAGCTTATGGTAGTGCAATTTTCATGGGTTGAATTGAGTGAAATACCTACCTTTTAAACACTTGAGAGATTGAGAGGGAATCTTGTGAAGATCTATCATTCTCGATTCATATTGAAGATACCTTGCTTGTTGGTTTGAGACATGGAGAATTGTTAACTCATGAATGTTTTGATCCCTTGAACCTTTAGTTGTTCTTCTTGATTGTAAAATTTTGGGCTCTTGAATGTCGTTGGAATTTAAATTTTTGTTAATCTCTTATGTCCTTGTTTTGGTCTTGAGTTTTGTCCAGGAGTGCAAAAAGCTAAGTGTGGAAGAATTTGATAATCACATATTTTATTCATTAAGAAACCCTTATGTTTAGTCATTTACACTCTCCATATTCTTAATTGATTGAGTTTGGTATGATTTTGTGAGTTTGAGCTCAAATTGATCCTAATTGAATATTTTTAGCATTATTGAGATTTGACACTGTTTCTGTATTTTGGCCATAACTTGAGTTTCAGATATTTGATAATCATGAATTTTACCTTGTAGGAAAGCTAAGAGGAATGTCTACAACTTTGATGAAGAGCTCGAAGTCCTAAACAGATGTCTAAAGGACCTAAGTTTACATAGAAGTCAGAATACGAGTTCTGTCACTAGAATCCGAATGGTGTGCACTCATAAAATCATATCTCAAGCTGTAATAATGGAGATGGGATGAAATTTGGATAGTTGATATTTAAGATCCAAATAAACAACTTTTATGAAGAACACTTTTTGAAAAAATGAAGTCTAATGGGTCCGTTTGAGCTTGCAAGTTGGAACAGAGGTGCTGAAGTTGGGTTTGAGCAACCTACAGTATTTGGGTCATATCTTGGGCTGTAGGAAGCCAAATTGGATGATCCAAATATGCATGTTATAGCCAAGACAAAGATCTACAACTTTCATGAAGAGTACTTTTCATGGGTCTGAAGTATAATTGGTCGTTTTTGGCTTCCAAGTCAGACAATAAATTTTCGTCCTCAACAACCCACTCAACTACTCCACTCACCAACTCTCTCAATTACTCCACTCACCAACCCTCTCAACTACTATACTCACCAACCCTCTCAACTACTCTACTCACCAACCCACTCATCCACCCACTCCCCTTTGTCATTTTGTTACCCTAGACTTCTATAAAAGGCACCATTGGTTATCATGAAAGGAACAAGTTGTATTCTTCTTCATTTCTCTCATAGTTTCTTCTTGTTTCTTCATAGTTTCTCATAGCTTTTGTATATTTTGATGCTCCCCTTCGTGGTAATGGAGGACTAAGCTACTTTCGGTCAATTTAGAACTCTTGAAGAGATTGTGGTTTGGATTCTTGAGACCTTGGTTATGTATTGTATTTGATTTGTAATTGAATTTCTCTTTTCTTCTTCTCTTTTTTCTTCTTCTTGATCTTGAATGCATGAATGGTGATTCTATTTATGTTGATTTGATTTGATCTTGGTTTAAGATTGAGATTTGTGATGAAACTTAGAACTGATTGATCTAAACTAATCACATAAATGAAGATTGAGATTTGTGATGAAATTTAGAACTGATTGATCTAAATTAATCACAGAATTGAAAAGGTTAGGTTACTGATTTGTGCTTAAGTTAATTGAATTCGGTACTTGAAATTAACATAGATCTTCATGAATGGTGTGATTGTGGATTTGTGTTTATCACTTGTTAAGTGAATTCTAGACGATCGTCTAGTATGAATTCTGGATTTGATGCAGAGATCTCGGTTAGATCCAAATTAACAATTCAATTGCGCTTCAAGTGTTCTATGAAGGATCTATGATTGAATCCACCCAATCTTGGATAGGTTTCTAAATTGACTGCTCTTTAATTATTATTTCTTCCTTTAATTTTGTTAAGTACGATCTTAAACTGTCAAACCCCCCTTTGCTAACTTTCACTTGATTTGATTAAATTGCATCTACAATCCTCATGGAGATGATCCGGTGTTGTCACTATGCTACAAGCTTAGGTAATAACTTCGGTTATAATTTTGACTGAGTTCGGCGCTCGTCAACCAACATCTTGCAAAAGTTCTAAGGTGTATTTCTTTAGCAAATAATGATGCCTTGGGAGAACTTTGCAATTATGAATCCCAATAAGTTCCTAAGATCTTATAAATCCTTAATCTTGAAAGAAGAATCTAACATTTGTTTGACTGCTAAAATTTCTCCTAAGTCATTTCTAGTCAGGATCACATCATCCACATAAATTAGCAGTGCGATGAAAGATGAAGCAGAGGTCTTTTTTGTGAATAAAGAGTGATTAGATTGTGATTGCTTATAATCACAAGCTAGTAGAGTAGTAGAGAGTTTAGAAAATCGTATCCTATTCATAAAGGGACCTTTTTAACTTGCAAACCTAATTTGGTTTGTCAGAATAAACAACCTTTGGTAACTTCATATAAACCTCCTCGTGCAAATCTCTATAGAGAAATGTTTTATTTACATCGAATTATTTAAGGTGCCGGTTTTGAGTAACTACATGTTTTAGTGGAAAATATCCTAAAACTAGTATGACCTATGCAATCAAATCTTTGCCTAAACTTAGAATGTCGACCCTTTGACATTCAAGAGGAGAGAGGGATCAAAGTCTTATAAATGCTTTATTCGCTACCACTTAATTGACTTTTTAAGTTTTTACCCCTTAATGCGATTAAGATTGATACTCAATAAGCAAACAATGTGTGATAATGCCAAGCATATATTGAATATCAAGAAAAGAAACTGAGCTTGCTATTCAATAACAAGTATTAAATAAAACATAATTGAATTAAACTTGAAAATTCACTTACAGCATCATTTCAAACACAAGTTGGTTGATAAGCTACAAGCTACTTTTACTTTTATGAATTAAGATAAACTATAGAAAAAGTAGCCTAGTCTATAAAATGAAAAATTAAAAGGGTGGTCACTAGTAACTTGTCTTTCTGCTAAGAGTAAGGAGTGTAGAGTGTTCAGGATCTTTTTCAATGTTACCAGAACTTCCTATTTATAGATAAACAGAGTAACTGCTCTTAGCATCTAACGATCTTGTAGAAATATGATGCTTGTTATGATTATGCCTTGTGTCCCTGGAACTTACTTCTTCTTTCTCCATCGACGCACTACTTCTGAAATTGTGTTTGTGTGGCACTTCATGCATCTAAATGAATGTAATGGAGATAAGTTCTCCATCGCGAGTTCAGCCCCATGACCAGTGCTTAGTAACTGAAGATCCACCAGAAAGTCACCTACCTACCACGTGCTCCCTCAAGCTAAGCCTTGTGTGATATGCAACATTATAGATCAAGTTCCAAGGACTTGAACTATTTTCGAGTTATCTACAATAATGTCAGTATTATTACTATGCACCTTTATTCACTCCAAACTCCAATAGTTCTCTATCGACTTGGTTGATATGGTGTGTCGACCTCACGGTAACATTGGTATTACCATTTCCTTTAGTTTTGATAGCATCAGTACCACCAAAATACTAAGATACTATCAAAACTATCTTGATTAGGTAGCATCAGTACCACCAGAAATTGCTTCTACGCTTAGTAGATCATGATAACACTTAAACAATTTCTGTTCAATGTCTAGGCAACATCAGTATTGCCCTATTTGACAACCTCAGTATTGTCGACTAGTAGACTCAATGTCCACTTGGCATTTTTGTTAGCAGTCTTAGTAATGCCACATGTTTTATGATAACATGTGCAGATTTTTAGCAAGTGTGGCATAATAAATTTTTTTATTATGCTCCCAACACTACAAGAGCAAGCAACAACCTTTTAGTACTTATTTTAAAAATTGTTGAAAAAGTTTCAAGAAAATCAAGCCCTTCAGTCTAAGTAAATCCTTTAGCTACTAATCGACCTTTATGCCTTTCTAAAAACCCATCAACTTCATATTTAACCCTAAACACCCATCTACCCCATATGGATTTTTTATTTGGAGGTAGATTAGTTAGTTCTCAAGTATTATTTTTCTCTAAAGCTATAATCTTAACTGACATGACATTTCTCTAGTACTCATGTTCAATTGCTTGGCTATAAAAGGAGGGTCAAGTGTTTGAAGATATGGCTAAGGAAAAGTGTTTGTGTTTTGGGGACAACCAGGAATAAGATAAGTAAACAAAAGAAAGGATAAAGTATACCTGAAGAAGAAACATCTGATAAGTGATGTGGTGTGTCAACTTAGGAGGACATAAAGCAATGGCACTTTTGTTAGTAGGTTGGAGGTCTCCTCACTCTAGTTGAATGTTTGAGAGAAAGTGTGGGAGTAGTGGGAGGTGTAGGACTTGATTCTATAGGGTTTGGAGATGAAGAAGAAATAAGTGAAAAATGAAAGAAATCATAACCAAGTAGAGATTGATCAACAAGAGATGGAACTTGTACAGATATAGGCTCTTGTGAACTAAGAAAGAGAAAAACAATCTCATGAAATACAATATTTTTGGAAAAGAAAGTTTCTCTAGTTTTAACATTAAAGAGAATATAACTTTGGTGCCAGTCTTACTACCAAGAAACTCACTTCCAAGATCTAGGATCAAGCATCTTTCTATGTGAGGTTGAAGTGGAAGCAAAATAGTAATAACCAAAGACTCTCAAATCACTAAGGTTGCATGAATGACTATATAAGACTTGATATGGACTGATCATACCTATGACAATACTAGGACCTCTGTTGATCAAGAAGATTGCATGGGATACAACATAGTTCCAGAATAAATTTGGAACATTAGATTTAAATAAATGTGATCTAATCACATTCATGATTTGTTGGTGCTTTCTATCTACCACACCATTCTATCATGGTGTCTCCACACAGGATGTCTAGTATAGAATGCCTTTAGAGGTATAAAAGGTAGAGAGGGAAAACCTTGGCCCATTATTTGATCATATAGCTTCGACCCTATGATCAAATTGGGTTTCTACTATTGACATAAAAGACTGGATTATGGATGTAGTATCAAATTTGTGCTTTATAATTATAAGGATTATCCAAGTATATCTAAAGTGGTCATCCACCACTGTGAGGAAATATCTATTACCTTGGACAAAAGTAATTGATATTGGTCCCCATATATCCATATGCATCAAATAAAAAAAACATGATCAAATCTAGATACATTGAAAGAGTAAGGAAGTCTTTTCTAATTTACTAAAAGACAAATTTCATAAAGTTTACTATTACAAATGGAAATATAGGGGATTGTTTATGCATTACATTTAGTTTCTATAGGGAAATGTGGCCTAATTGATACCTCCATTGAATGTAGTTATTTGTGCCCTATATCTGTACTATAAATAATGTTTAGTCCTTGTTTACGATGCATATATGAAAGGTTTTAGGCTTATATTTGTCACATTCTAATTTTGATGTCTTCCTACATGTTTTTGAGCAAATTGTACTTATTTGGTAAGTGATTAAGTGGATTTGCAATTATGATTAATTTGGTGATTTCTCTATTTTAGGAAGGACTCTAAACAAGCTAAAATTTAGAGGAATTGGACAAAAAGTGGAAGAGAAAGCCAAGTGTGCATATCAGCAGCTAACATTGCAACACATGTATATCAATGCCGCAGTGTGGTGCATCCCTTACATCAATATAGAGAACCTGAGGCTAGAGCGCTGCAACGCAAATTATGCATGCTGTGATGTTGGTGACCTAAATTGATGTGTGTCACGGCGTAGGCATGTTAATATCGCGGCGTGACTCTGTTTTTTAAGCTTATAAATATTGTTTTATTAGTTTTGGTGAAAAAAGGGCTGTTAGATTAGAGAAGTTGCGGTTGGTTTTCATGTTTGGGGCTAAGAGGAAGCTAGGGGAGCAAAGTTGAAGATCATCTTCTTCATGGAGGAGGATTTAAGTATCAAAGAACACATCCATAAGCTTCCTTCTCTTTTCCCTCTTCTTCCTTCTCTCCCTTGTATCTTGAGCATGATTTTTTATGTATATTTTCGTGTTCATAGAGTAGCTCAGCTGTATTAGGGATTACTTTGAATCATTTTATGAATATTGATAATTTTGTACTTCTATGAGTTGATATTAATGATTTGGTTTTGTTCAATCATATAGATCTTAATACTCTTAATTGTTTGAACAACTTTTAAGTGATTTGTTGAAATATAATGAACCTAGACATATGAATTTGGATTTAAGATCATATGTATGGTTGATGCATGTTCGATTTCATTCAATTGGCTTGGATAAGTTTATTCACTAATGAGATAGAAATATACCTCTTAGCCATGCATAACGTGTGTTTGAGAATATATCTTAATGAGTGGATTTTGCATCTAGTTTTCATGGCAACATAGTGAGTTAGGTAAATGAAGTATGGTTGATTGATCTATACATAGGCTTTTAACTAAATTAGAATCTCAAGCTAACTTAACTATTTCATTAATGTTGATTTAGCAGAGGATTGCATGTTATTGATTAATGTAGGAGGTGAAGAAGGATTCTCTAATCTCTATCCATTATCTTTATTTTCATTTATTATTTTTTAGTCTTTAGTTTATATGTTTTTCCTTACTTTTTATGTTCTTGAACAGAAAACATTTAAGCTATTGGTTAATACTTAGCTTTGTAAGTATCATTATCCTCGTGGGAACGATCTCTGCTCTTCATTGTATTACTTATTCGATCCGTACATTTGCGGCCTATTAAGGGGCAAACAAGTTTTTGGCATCGTTGCTGAGGAGAACGATTTATTTCTATATTGTTAATATTGACAATGAGCTTAGGTAGTTCTAATTCAAGTTGTGTATAGTTTATTTTCATTTAAATTTTCATTTATGTTTTTGTCTTTTCTTTTTGCATTAAATAAGTAGTATGTTGATTTTGTAGTTTTATTATATTTCTGTTATAAATATTAAAATTTAACTTTTTGAATAAGTTTTGCAGGTGCTGGAGACTCAAGGGAAGTAGAATTGGCAGCAAAACTATGTTTGCTGCAAAATTTTGCAGACTGATCTCTCACGCCGCGGGGCAAGACACTTCATGCCACGACACTAGTGTGATTTTTCTACAGACAAGCTACACGTCGCGGGGCAGGCAGATTCATGTCGCGGCGTTATGCTTTGTTTTGTACATATTTCTTTTATTTTTTTATGTATTTCTATATTTTAGTATGCTTAGACTAACAATGTAAATATTTTTTATAAGTTTAGGTACTCTTTGTGCCATGTAAAGTGAGGACTTTGTCTCACTTTGGTTTAGAGGAGTATCATTACATGTTTTTGATATATAATGTTAAATGTATTACGTGTGATGATGTTTTTTGTATGCAGTAGTAGTAGCCACCATGTTGTCATGTTTCTATATTATTTTAGCTATTATTGTTGAGTTTTGTGAAAAATTTTCAATTTTTAACATTAGAAACATGATGTTATGCATGCTTGAATTGAAAAAGTTGAATCTATTTGAATGTATGATTTGTTGCAAATTGCTGGTGTTGTTTTGATTGTCCAATGATATAAAAGGTTGCTATCTGCCCCCATTTTAGTGAAACCATTTGCAATCATGAAGCAAGTGAACCAATTTAGTCATTTTTTATGCATGATTTAAATCTCACTTAGATGCAAATGTAACTTTGAAAATTATAAGAGTGTATGTCTAGAGAAAGTTTATGGATGTACATGTAGAGTTTCAATTATCTTAGAAATTATTTTTAAACTCTCTTGAGGCAAAATCCTAGGTTATGCATGATTGAGGAAATAATTAGGGTATTGTTTGGATCGATTAAGCCTTAAAAGCTTACCTTGATATGATGATATCCATAGGTCCCCTTTTGAAGCTTTATATTGTTTAGTCTTATTTGTTTTTCACCACCATTGTGTTCGTTAACCTGTTAGCCATTCTAATGCATGTGAAAGCATTACATTTTCTTCCTACCATTATTGTTTGTTGAGTGTATGATATGTTATTTCTTGAAAGGAGTCTACTAATTAGGGGTATTAATGCATATTCAATATAAAATGAGTCTGAAGGAACCAGATACAGTCAAAGAAAAATGGCATTGCTTTGCAAAATAAAAAAAATGAAAAGAAAGAAAAGAAGAGAAAAGAAAAGCAAAGCATAAGAAAAGAAAAGTATGAAAAACATTGAATAGTTCTGGGGAGTTTTGTTCTTTCATTGTTGAATACCCTACTAATATCAATTAGAGACTCAAATCTTGAAATAATATATTGTGTTTCTCAATATTTGTATCGTATCCTTTCCATTTTTGTTCTTACGCCCATAACCATTGGCCTTCATTACAAGCTGTTGAAGTCCCTTTTGTTAGTCATGACAACCATTACCCAAGAGGGGGGTGAATTGGGTATTAAATTTTTTTCACAAATGCTCTTAAAATAAACACAAATAATTAAGCTATTAAATAAAAGAGAAAGAATTGCGAGATGAAGAATAAAAGTTTTAAGAACAACAAATGAATAAGTGTGCAATAATATAAAATTACATAAAATAAAGATTGCATAAAATAAAGAGATAAAGGGAAGAAGAACAGACACGATATTTATCCTGGTTCGACCACCAACCACTTGTGGTCTACGTCCAGTCCCTAAAACACAGTTCGAGATTTTTCACTATGTATACAAGTTTCAGTAGGTGCTTGCAACCATTACATAAAAGAGCACTTTTCACACACAGGAAAACTCTACCCTTGTGCTAAAGTCTCAGCCTGCAGGGATACCTCACTCTTATACAAACCTTGAAGGGATACCTCACCCTTATACAAATCTTAAAGGATACCTCACCCTCAATACAGAAGAATAGAAATATAGATGAAGAGAAACTCTCACTCAGAGTAAATAATACAAATTGAAGCTCTATGAAGCTCTCTAAGGATATCTCAAATTTTGGCAAAAAAGAGCGCAGAAATTTGATAAAATATGTATCACAAAATAAAGTAAGAAAGAATTATTTCAGATAAATAGGTGTTACTAAAAGATGTCCTAAAAATATGTATTTATAGTGTTCTAAGAAAAAGAGCCATTGGGTATAATTTATTTCAGCATTAAAAGCATAAAAAATAGCCATTGCATAAAACTGGATCGAGTTTATTCGAATAAACGAAGTCCTATTCGAATAAATCACTTATAACACATCAGGAAGTGTTTTCTGAAACCTTTTATTCGAATAAACATTTGGTTATTCGAATAAACGTTTAGTTATTTGAATAAAATGTTAAAAACACGTTCAGTAATGTTTTCTGGGTCATGTTATTCGAATAACCCTTTGGTTATTCGAATAAACCATTAAAAACTTGTTCTGGCATGATTTCTGTGGTGTGTTATTCGAATAACATATGCTTTATTCGAATAAACCACTTTGATTTCGAAAACTGATTTTAAATGGTCATAACTTCTTCATTTCTTATCTGTTTAAAGCAAATGACCAGTCATTGGAAAGATCTTTGAGTCTATTTTCAAATGAAATAAGTTTCAAAATAAAACTCAAAGTATTTTGAAAGTTATGATCAAAATAGTGACCAAAGATCAGTTTTGTAAAACTCAAACTTGGCTATTTTTCATAAATTTGAACTACCACCATAAATAATTTTTCAAAACTTGTTTGTTGGGTATTTTAGCATAGGAAAACCATTTGTAAAAACATATTTGAGATATCCATAAGGTTTCTTACATAAAGACCCTAAGTCCTATAAGCTATACCATTTAATCTTCCTTCGGACTTGGTCTTTAACATAACTTTGATGTTTATCAATACCTTCATGAAATAGGCATTTACATTCTCCTTATATTGAGCTTAATTGAGATCTTTTACTTTCTTGTTGCAATGCTCACTCTTAGTACTTGGACTGTCCTACAAAGTATTACTCACTTAAACAAGCATAGTTAGTCCAAAATCATAATTTAATATATTCATATGCATGATTCATAAATGTATAACTCTAGTTAGTTTAACATGCATATAAGACTTTCATAGATACATCCAAATAAGATATTTATCAATTATTAATGGATATGCTCTATATAAGATGCAACAAAGAACATATGCAAAGTGTTCTTTTTGTCTTGTATTTGTCATCATCAAAACTTAACATATTAAATCATTTGGGGCAAACTTATTTCCACAATCTCCCCCTTTTTGATGATGACAAATCACCAAAGAAAAATATGTTGAGCAATATACAAGAATGAATATTCATCTAAGCATATCAAGTAATAAGCACAAGAACATATTTTTCTTTCCAATTTCAATTATTGTTGGGAATGCGACCAAAGTCCCACATTGGCTAGAAATGGGGAGCATGATGTGTATATAAGTATGGATATATATCTCCATTAGTATGAGACCTTTTGGGGTAAAAGTCCAACAGCAAATCCATGAGGGCTTAGGCCCAAAGTGGATAATATCATACTAATGTGGAGATATGTGGTGTCTGATGTGTGTGAAACAACATCATATTTTGTTCTTCTTTTACATGCATTCTTAGGTATTTTAGGCATTTTAGTTTCCCTTTTAGTTTATTTTTCTCATAGTTCGGATAACTGCAGTGTTTTTGGTGTTCTTGTGTATGATTGGTGCTAAATTGGCCTTGGAATGGATGGAAAGTTTGTATGATTGAAGTTGGAGCTTAATGGATAGCAATAAAGGTGCAAAAAGGCCATTCCAGAGGGAACCACGGCACCCGCCCGGTCTCTACCACGGCCATGGTTCGTGGGAACCAGAAATTGAAGAAATTTGAAGCGACTCAACCACGGCCTGGCCGTGGTGGCCACCACTGGCCGTGGTTAAGAGCCAAAGACAAGAATTTTCATCTCAGAACTGACCACGGCCGTGGTTCGGGGCGCGCAACAGATTTTAGTTTTCTATTTTTATTTCTTTTGGGGGCTTTTAGCCCATAAAAACCCTAGGCTATAAATAGATGTTCTGATTACAATTAGGGCATTCTAGCTTGGATTCAAACCTAGTTCTAAAGGAGGCAAAAAGGAGGCTTGGTTTCTTCATCCTTCATCTTCTTCTTCCATTGTTACGGGTTTGGGATGTTTTTAAGTTTGATTTCTGTTTCCTTCTTCTCTATGTCTGAGTAGTTACTCTTGTTTCTAGGATTGGGCAATGCCCTTTGATACATTGATAATGATGAATTGACGTTGTTTCTCCTTTTATTAATCTTGATTGTTCATTGATTCAATTCTTATTGTTTTTATTCATATGAATTTGGTGGCCACTTATTTGCATCTCATAGGCATTTAAGGATGTACTGAGAGGTGAACCTAAGTGTTGGAACTATAAGAATTGAACTTAAGGTCTAAATCATGAGAGTAGTTTTAGGCTTTCGAGGATTTAATGAATTACCACAAAGAGTAATGGGTTCAGTTTAAATTCAATTACCACGAAAGTAGGAATTGGTTTAATTGGGCACGGATCTTGTATCTTGAAAGAGAACATTAACTAATTTTGGGTAATTCACCTTCAATAGAATTTCAGATTTAATAAAAGGGTTGTCGATTAGGATTTGTCTTGTATCATTGTGGTATCCCAATCTTGGAAGCTTTCTTAAACCTGAAAACCCCCTTCTTGATAACTTGCTGTTTTTATTCTAAATTCTATCTTCTTGATTTTTATTTAATTATTTTGTTACTACATTATTCTTAATAAACAATCACACTCTCTTTTGTTTAATTTAATTGAGTTAATTAATTAATTGGTATTCATAGACTCAGTCCCTGTGGATTCGATCTTTTATTACTTGACGACGAAACCGTACACTTGCGGATTTCACGCATCAAGTTTTTGGCGCCGTTGCCGGGGACTGTGTTTTTCTTGAATATCAGTTTAATTTTAATTTAATTATTTTAAATCTTTTTATTTTATTATATTATTACGTTCTTGTTTTCTCTTTGACTCTCTGCAGGTAATTTCTCTGGTTTATGCAAAGTACTAGACGTTTCGGGACTCTTATTGAAGCTGATTCTGAAATTGAAAGAACCTTGCATCAAAAGAGAAGACAACAAAGGCAAAAAGCGAGAGAAATATCTGAACCAACACTTGTCATGGCAGCAACTAAAGATAATAAACCTTTAAAGGAGTATGCAGCCCCTAATGCTCGGGGTTTACGATCTGGAATTGCTCGGCCAGACATTGAAGCCAGGCACTTCACCATACCTCCTGTCTTACTTTCTATGATAAGGCAGAACCAGTTTGGAGGATTACCCTCGGAGGACCCAAATGATCATGTGGAGATGTTCTTAGAATTCTATGAGACTCTCAAAATTGAAGGTGCCTCAGTTGATGCCATTCGCCTCCGATTGTTTCCATTATCATTAAGGGACAAGTCTAGAGCTTGGTTGAAATCGGTACCCACTGATACATTAACTACTTGGGACCAATTGGAGCAAGCCTTTTTGGATAAATTCTTTCCACCTTCCAAGACTGCTCACCTAAGGACCCAAATCACAAGCTTCATTCAGAAAGGTGGAGAGTCATTGTCAGAAGCTTGGGATAGATATAAGGCTTTGCTGGAAGCCTGTCCACACCACGGGTTAGAGAAATGGTTGATCGTTCACACCTTCTACAATGGATTAGAATATTCTTCGAAGGTGTCTCTTGACTCCGCAGCTGGTGGAGCTTTGATGAACAGAAGGCTGACAGAGGCCTATGAGATAATAGAGAGTGTAGCCTCAAATCATCACCAATGGGTCAGTGAAAGAGGTAACAACCCGAGAAAGCTCTCGGAAGGTAAGTTTGAGGTGGATGGTGTTAGTTTAATTATGGCTAAGTTTGACTCATTGAATAAACATTTTGATAAGCTTGAAAAAGCTAGTGCTAATGCCATAAGTGCTGCTAACATCTTTTGTGAGATTTATGGAGTACAGGGACATATGAGTGCGGAATGACAAGCTGAAAATGGTTCCTCACAAGGCACTTCAGTGGAACAAATGGAATCATGCCACAATTTCTATGACATTCCACCAAAGGTGCGCAATGATCCATATTCACAGACTTACAATCCCGGTTGGAGGTCTTATCCCAACTTCTCTTATCGGAACAATCAAAATCATGCTGGACAAGGTAGTGCTCAACCCTCTATTGGATTCCCCCAGGTACAAAAGTCTAAACTCGAAACTCTCCTTGAAAATTTTGTAGAGAGTCAAACTAAGCAAAATGAAGAGTTTAGGCACCATAGTCAAGTTGTTAGTGAGACTATTAAGGATTTGACATCTAAGGTTGATAATTTAGCTATTCATAACAAAATGTTAGAAACTCAAATAGCCCAACAAGCTAGCTCTTCATATAGACCACACGGGAAATTTCCAGGACAGCCTGAAATAAATCCTAATGAACATTGTAAGGCTGTGAGTTTAAGAAGTGGAAAGCGACTGGAAGATTCCAAAGCAAAGGGAACAAAGATGGGAGGGATGAAGAAAAAGAAACAACTAGGACACAACCCTTAGAAGAGGAGGAAATTAATGAGAAAGTGTCTAAGTATGTACCCCCTGAGCCATACAAACCCCCGGTTCCCTTCCCTCAAAGATTGGCCAAGGCCAAGCTAGATAAGCAGTTTGGGAAGTTTCTTGAGGTCCTTAAGAAGTTGTACATTAATGTACCCTTCACTGAGGCGTTAAAACAAATGCCTACATATGCTAAGTTTCTTAAGGACATTTTGTCAAATAAGAGAAAACTCGAGGAATTTGAGACAGTAGCTTTAACTGAGGAGTGTAGTGCCTTAATTTAGAATAAGTTGCCTCATAAACTCAAAGATCCTGGCAGCTTCTCTATTCCTTGCTTGATTGGGAA
Organism: Ormosia semicastrata; assembly: GCA_029884595.1. Classification (NCBI taxonomy): domain Eukaryota; kingdom Viridiplantae; phylum Streptophyta; class Magnoliopsida; order Fabales; family Fabaceae; genus Ormosia; species Ormosia semicastrata. The sequence continues at coordinate 49,136,875 of JAQQTO010000056.1, read as the reverse complement.
TACCAGTTTTGATAAAGCTTTGTGTGACTTGGGGGCTAGTGTTAGTCTTATGCCCCTTTCTGTGTGTAAGAAGTTGGAAGTGGGTGAGCTGAAACCCATAACTATCTCTCTTCAATTGGCGGATCGGTCAGTCAAGTACCCTGTAGGCATTTTGGAGGATGTTCCCATTAAGGTTGGTAAATTTTATATGCCTGTGGATTTTATTGTACTTGATATGGAAGCTGATGCTACAATGCCGATCATACTTGGGCGCCCATTTCTTGCCACTGGACGGGCGATCATTGATGTCCATGAAGGAAAATTGACTTTGTGATTGAATGATGAGGAAGTAGTTTTTGATGTTTTTAATTCTAAAAAAAATTCTAATTCCTTAAATTCATGTAATCGCATAGATGCTACTAATGTTGTGGATAGTGTTGTGCTTTCAGGTATGCAGGAATCAGTGGCTGATGCTATGCCCTGCAAGGAAGGACCTAAGAAGCAGAGTGACAAGTGTGTCGAGAAGCGTGAATTTAACATCGGGGATAAAGTTCTTCTTAATAACTCGCTTGTACGTTTCTGTCCTAATAAGTTATGGTCAAAATGGTCAGGACCATATGAGATTGTTCGAGTTTTATCCTACGGTATACTTGAGGTGAAGAAAGAAGGCCATAAACCTTTCATGATAAATGGCCAGATAGTGAAACACTTTGAAGGAGTGGGGACTGAGCACTACTCCGTAGATGTCACCTGAGCACAGAAACCTGACCAAAGTCAAGTTAATGACTTTAAACAAGTGCTTCTTGGGAGGCAACCCATGTTATCTTGTTTTTCTATTTTATTTCATCTTTTTCTTTTAATTTTGTTTGTTAGATTGTTGTTTTGATGTTTGTCTTTTGGATTTTGTCTAGGTTTGACCCTTTTCGAAGCTAAATTTAGAAGAAGAGTGAAGTCAGAAGGTTCCACACCCAGCTCATGGAAAAATTCCATAGTCATGGATTGAACACCAGAAGTTTTTCCACCACCGCAGTGAGTTCATTTCTTTTCGCCCTTCTCTAATTATAGATTTTTACATTGGGGACAATGTAAGTTCTAAGCTTGGGGGGGTATTTTCATCTTCATTTTCTTATTTTCATTCTCATTAGTTTCATGCATTCTCATGTCTTATTTTGTATTGCATTTTCATGTTGTATTTTCACACCATCATATCTCTTGGGTTTTTGGTTGAACTTGTGCCTCTCTCTTTTGAGGATTTTGAGATGGTATTGATTTGGAACCCAATTTGTTGATTCATGTAGTTGGCAACAGGCATTGTTTTAATTGATAGTAGAGGTGATCTTTTGATAGTTGATAATTAGCATAATGTTCTTTGAATTTGTGCTTCTTATTGAATTTTTAAACCTCTAAATGTGAGTTTTGAGCTTATATAGGACTTATGCATTATATGATTTTTGTTCCCATTCTTTGTGTTGAGTGATATTCTTCATTGATCATGTGCTCTAGAACTTGATTTGAAACCTTTTTGAGGCAAAATTTTTGGTTGCATGCTTGAATGTGATTAAGGCATCTTAGGTATTTTTCTGGCCTTCTAAAATTGTTGCACTTTCATCCTCTAGTTTCCTATTTTGAGCCTATTGCATACTTGTTTTCTTGATACCTATGCTGAAATATTGTTAGTTATCATTTAGAATATTAAATGGTGCGAATTAGGCTTGAAAGTTGTTTGAAAGTTGTATTGGGAATTATATGTATTTGAGCTTCCTCTTCCTCAAAAAAAAAAAGAGAGAAAAAGAAAAAGAAAATAAAAGAAAATCATAAGATGAAAGCTTGAGAAAGAGAAGAAGGAAAAGAAAGGAAGAAAATTCTTTGAAATGTGGAGTTATGTTTTAGATTGAAAGATTGTTTTTGCTCCATTTATGTTCTATTGGATTTCTTGTGTTTATTGAAAATCTTGATGAGCCCTTTGTGTATACTTTCCTTTCTCTACCCTACCTAACATCATTCCCATGACCCCATTACAACCCTTGAAAGACCTTTTGATTCTTGTATGCATGCTGATTATTAGTGAAATTTTGGTTTCTTATCAAGCATATGGAAGTACATTTTCTTTGAAGGATTTTGAGCGTATGGTTTCCACCCTTAAACACTTTGAGTGTGGTTGGTAAAGTGAACTTGATTCAATCAGTGAGGATGCATGATTTCTGAGAACTTAGCCTCTAATTGGACTTGACTTTGATTACCTCTCAGATTCTTTATTTGCCTTAGCCTATTGCTTGGATATTGTTTTCTCGGGTTCCTCATTCTTTATTATCTTTTGATCCCACTTCTTGGTTTAGCATTAATTATTGCTTGAGGATAAGCAAAGTCTTAAGCTTGGGGAGATTTGATGTGTGTGAAACAACATCATGTTTTGTTCTTCTTTTGCATGCATTCTTAGGCATTTTGGGCATTTTAGTTTCCCTTTTAGTTTATTTTTCCCTTAGTTCGGATAATCATGGTGTTTTTGGTGTTCTTGTGCGGGATTGGTGCTAAATTGGCCTTGGAATGGATGAAAAGTTTGTATGATTGAAGTTGGAGCTTAATGGATAGCAATAAAGGTGCAAAAGGCCATTCCAGAGGAACCACGGCCGCCCGTGGTCTCTACCACGGCCATGGTTCGTGGGAACCAGGAAATTGAAGAAATTTGAAGCAGACTCAACCACGGCCTGGCCGTGGTGGTCACCACGGCCGTGGTTGAGAGCTAGCATAAGAATTTTTATCTCAGAACTGACCACGGCCTGGCCGTGGTGGCCACCACGGCCGTGGTTCGGGGCGCGCAGCAGATTTTAGTTTTCTATTTTTATTTCTTTTGGGGGCTTTTAGCCCATAAAAACCCTAGGCTATAAATAGATGTTCTGATTGCAATTAGGGCATTCTAGCTTGGATTCAGACCTAGTTCTAAAGGAGGCAAAAAGGAGGCTTGGTTTCTTCATCCTTCATCTTCTTCTTCCATTGTTACGGGTTTGGGATGTTTTTAAGTTTGATTTCTGTTTCCTTCTTCTCTATGTCTGAGTAGTTACTCTTGTTTCTAGGATTGGGCAATGCCCTTTGATACATTGATAATGATGAATTGACGTTGTTTCCCCTTTTATTAATCTTGATTGTTCATTGATTCAATTCTTATTGTTTTTATTTATGTAAATTTGGTGGCCACTTATTTGCATCTCATAGGCATTTAGGGACGTACTAAGAGGTGAACCTAAGTGTTAGAACTATAAGAATTGAACTTAAGGTCTAAATCACGAGAGTAGTTTTAGCCTTTTGAGGATTTAATGAATTACCACAAAGAGTAATGGGTTCAGTTTAAATTCAATTACCACGAAAGTAGGAATTGGTTTAATTGGGCACGAATCTTGTATCTTGAAAGAGAACATTAACTAATTTTGGGTAATTCACCTTCAATTGAATTTCAAATTTAATAAAAGGGTTATCGATTAGGATTTGTCTTGCATCATTGTGGTATCCCAATCTTGGAAGCTTTCTTAAACCTGAAAACCCCATTCTTGATAACTTACTGTTTTTATTCTAAATTCTATCTTCTTGATTTTTATTTAATTATTTTGTTACTACATTATTCTTAATAAACAATCACATTCTCTTTTGTTTAATTTAATTGAGTTAATTAATTAATTGGTATTCATAGACTCAGTCCCTATGGATTCGATCTTTTATTACTTGACGATGAAACCGTACACTTGCGGATTTCACGCATCAGTGTCCATGGGCCCTACACCTTTTGATCCTCAGTTGTGTATGATTTACATTAGTGGAGAGAAAGTTTAAATTCTATTTTGTGGATTCTTAAATTCATATACATATAGGTTTATAAACTTATCTGGATGAGTATGACTTGACTAAGGGAAGTTTATCTTGCATGTTTGTGGAAAATGTGAATTGCATGAAATGATGCCTGAATTGTATGAAATGATGCCTGAATTGTTAGCATGTTAAGGATTGTGTATGTGTGGAGTTGATTATAAGGCATTAGTACTTTTTGAGGGCTATACAATCATTATACACTGGTTGGATGTAATGAAAAATTGAAATTATACTATTTGCTGAATGAATGTTGAGCATGAATTGTTAAGCAAGTTTACTTAATCATACTTTGTTTTGCTTGAGGACTAGCAAAAATATAGATTTGGGGGTGTGATAACTCCATTGAATGTAGTTATTTGTGTCCTATATCTGTGCTATAAATAATGTTTAATCCTTGTTTATGATGCATATATGGAAGGTTTTAGGCTTATATTTGTCACATTCTAATTTTGATGTCTTCCTATATGTTTTTGAGCAAATTGTGCTTATTTGGTAAGTAATTAAGTGGATTTGCAATTGTGATTGATTTGGTGATTTCTCTATTTTAGGAAGATGTTTAAACAAGCTAAAATTTGGAGGAATTGGACAAAAAGTGGAAGAGAAAGCCAAGTGTGCAAATCAGCAGCTAACGCCATGGCACAGACATATCAATGTCGCGGTGTGGTGCATCCCCTGCATGAATACAGAGGACCCGATGCTAGAGCATCGTGACACAAATTATGTATGCTACAGCATTGGTGACCTAAATTGACGCACATCATGGTGTAGGCATGTTAATGTCGTAACGTGACTCTATTTTTTGAACCTATAAATATTATTTTTATTAGTTTTGGTTGAAAAAAGGACTGTTAGGTTAGAGAAGCTGCAACTGGCTTTCATGTTTAGGGCTGAGAGGAAGATAGGGGAGCAAGGTTGGAGGCCATCTTCTTCATAGAGGAAGATTCAAGCATCAAAGATCACATCCATGAGCTTCCTTCTCTTTTTCCTCTTCTTCCTTCTCTCCCTTATATCTTGAGCATGATTTTTTATATATATTTTCGTGTTCATAGAGTAGCTCAGCAATATTATATAGGGATTACTTTGAATTCTTTTATGAATATTGATGATTTTGTACTTATCTGAATTGATATTGATGATTTGGTTTTGTTCAATCATATAGATCTTAATGCTCTTAATTGTTTGATCAATTTTTAAGTGATTTGTTGAAATCTGATGAACTTAGACATAAGAATTTGGATTTGAGATCATATGTATGGTTGATGCATAGTCGATTTCATTCAATTGGCTTGGATAAGTTAATTCGCTAATGGGATAAAAATATACATCTTAGCCATGCATAAAGTATGTTTGAGAATAGATCTTAATGAGTGAATTTTGCATCTAGCTTTCATGAAAACATAGTGAGTTAGGTAAATGAAGCATGGTTGATTGACCTAGACATAGACTTTTAACTAAATTAGATTCTCAAGCTAACCTAACTATTTCATTAATGTTGATTTAGAGGATTGTATGTTATTGATTGAAGTAGGAGGTGAAGAGGAATTCTCTAATCTCTATTCATTATCTTTATTTTCATTTATTGTTTTTAGTCTTTAATTTATATGCTTTTCCTTATTTTTTTTATGTTCTTGAATAGAAAATATTTAAGCTATTGGTTAATACTTAGCTTTGGAAGTATCATTATCCTCATCGGAATGATCTCTGCTCTTCATTGTATTACTTGTTTGATCTGTACACTTGTGGCCTATTAATGGACAAACATTAATCTGTAATGCCAAGCATCTAACTCAGATACAAAAGCATTATTGACAAAGAAATATGAAACTAATAGTTTACAATGTGAGGAGAGCACATAGAGCCCACTATTGGTCTCAACTAACCTAATCATCCTCTAGGTATTCTTCTCTTGTATTAAACACGTGTCATCATGAAAGATAAGCTTATAATGTAAAAAGGAAGTAATCTTTGTACTTGAAATAAAATTGAAGGTGAACTAAGGCAAGATAAGAACACCACTCAAGAAGAATGATTTAGAAAAATGTACTATGCCAAAGTGTTCGGCAAACACATGAATACCATCAAGAAATTTTACTAAAATTAGTTTTGTGGGTCTATAGAAAGTGTATTGGTTCAAAGAGCAACAAATTGACATATGATGTGGACTCTTTGTAGCTATTGCGTTATATATGTTGTTAATGTGTTTTGTGTGGATTTTAGGGCTTTTGTGGAAATTTGACTAAGTCAAAGTAGCATCCCAAATTTTAGTAAACAACCCGGAGTTTTAATTAGAGCCTAAGTAATCCTTAATTGGTGACCAAACAACCCTTGTATATAACAAAAGGATCTTAAGGAGAGCTTCCTTAATCTTGGTGGAATAGTTGTTTCCTAATTTATGGGAAATCAACAAGAAGCAAATAGGAAATAAAAGATTTGGTCAAAGATTAATTAAGGAAAGTCTTGCTATCAAAGCTGTCTTAGTAAATTAGGTACAACTCTCTCTAGAAATATGAAATTTACGTGACAACTTTCCTTAATTCAATTGCCTTCAATGAGAAAAATATACCCCAAGTTCAGGCATGGGTAGGACCCAACAACATATGATTTTAATTACCCTAAACTCTTTGAAGATTATAAATAGGGGGCAAAACCAAGGATTGAGGAAGTTTGGGCAGAGACAAAGAATTCACTTTGGAGGCCAAGATGATTTCACCATTGAAGACATCCAAGACTCTTCTCTTCTAAGATTTCTTCATGATGTTTCTTCCATCTTTTGATTTTTTTTGTGCTTTCATTACTATGAGTAGCTAAATTCTGAATATGTAACTTAGTTTGGATGATGATGTATTTGGATTCTTTTGATTTAATATAAGTTTCTTTTTATTCAATTGAGTGTTTATCACTATTCTTAATGCTTTTATGAATTGATCACTCATATATTAATCTTGTGGGTTGTGTAGGAAACTACAAAATTTGTGCATGACTTAGACAATGTGATAAATGTCATAATCTTGATTATCTAAGAATAGAGGTTATTTGTTGTGTGGGTTTTGCATGAGACTCCATAGATTACATAATGCCTTTAATTCTGGATATGCATTTAAGGGATTAATTGAGTTTTTAAGATTAAAGAGAATTGATGCACCAAAGAATGAGATATTAGTGAAATTAGGGAATCCTTATATCATTAGAACTTGATTAGGTTGGAATCCTAAATACTAGTGGAAAAAACCAAGTGAAATCGGATCCCTAGCTCTTTTATCATTGTGTGTTACTCTCTAATTTGTTGTTGTGGTTTCTTTGTTATTTTCAAGTTATTTGATTTGCCTTGTTTTACTTTTCTTCTAGTTACATGTCTTTCTTTGAAACTCTCTTTGAATTAGATCTTTGTTTAGATAGTAGTTGGATTAGTGAAGTGGTAATTGGAAACTCAATCTCTATGGAAACGATACTTTCTCATCACTCTATTACTTTTGTGATTCGGTGTACTTGCCAAATTAGTCAACAACATGATCTATAGCTCCTGAGTCTAATATATTCATACATGTAATTAGGAAGTGCAACTAAAACTAATACGATTACCTGCTAGTTTAGTGAGGGTAGTGGTAGGATACTTTTGGGTGATGATTTGGTCAATAATATGAGCTTAATTCTGAACTTGATTCTACTAGAAAAGAGCCATAAAATCCTGATATTACTCTGGAGTAAAAACTTGACTTGGTGACAAATTCTCTTGAACCTACCCAAATTCTTCAATATCATCATCATCTTTTGTGCTAAAGTTGTTTACAGTAATAGAAGGAGAATTTCTCAGCATGGACTCTAGAGGAAAGCCTTGTTTCTTACTGCACACATCAATTGTGCGCCCAGATTGCCATAATAACTGCACACCTTTCTTTTTCCTCCTGCCCTTCTACCCTTTCCTAGTTTCTTGCTTGAAGAATTCAAAATGGTAGTGATCAAGGCTTTTGATACTTCATTCGTGCCCTTGTTCAATTTTCTTTCCTGTTGAACCACCATGTAAAATACTTTGTTGATGGGTGGCATAGGATCTAACAACATGATCCGAGACCTTACACCCAAGAACCACTCATTAAGACCTTTCAGGAACCTTATAGCATAATCTTGATCTCTATACATTTTGTAAGAACATGGAATTTCACACAAATAGCTTTGAATGGACCTAAGATTTTCAACTTATCCCATAAACTCTTCAATTAAGTAAAATGACTCGTGACTGTGAGACTTCCTTGTCTGAGTGAGTATATTTCTTCTTGAAATTCAACAATTCAAAAGACATCACCTTGATTGAATCTCTGTCTGAGATCTTCCCAAACTTATGAAGCCTTGTCCATCCATAACACACTTTGGGCAATGTTTAGTAACAAAGCTTGCACAATCCAAGACAACACCATAGTGTTACTCCTTTACCAAGGACAATGTAGAGGATCACCAAGATCTAGTTTCTGGATGCTCCCATCCACAAAATCAAACTCATTCTTTGAGTGAAGCGCCATGGCCATCGCTTTTGACCATGCGTGATAATTGCTCTCTAAGAGTGGAGGACTCACTTGCACCAATGCTGGATTTTCACTTGGTTATAGAAAATAATGGCTAATGGGATCAGCCATAGGATTAATTGCACTCACCATTTGATAATCACATATTTTATACATTAATAAACCATCATTTTTAGTCATTTGCACTCTTCATATACTTAATTGATTGAACTTGGTTATGTTTTATAAGTTTAGACTCAAATTGGACTTAATTGATTTTTTTATGATTTATGTCTTACACTATTTCTGCATTTTGGTCATATCTTGAGTTCTAAATGTCTAAAAATTATGTATTTTACCTTGTAGGAAAGATAAGAGAGAGCTCTACAACTTTCATGAAGAGCTCTTGTCAAAATCGAACATCTAGTGAAGTTAATTTGGCTTGGAAGTTAGAACACAGGTTTTGTGATTGGAACTTGAATAGTATACAGTAATTAAGGCATAACTTGGGCTGTAGGAACTTAAATTGGATGAAACTAATCACATTTGAAATTTAAGATCCATATCTACAACTTTTATGAAGAACACAAGAGTTTATTCAGATGGCTTGGAGGTCATATTGGGCTTAGAAGTCAGAATTGAGGAGCTGTAGCTGGGCCTGAGCAGTGTGTAGTTCTTGGGCCATATCCCAGAATGTAGGAATGGTTTTGGGTTGACATTTTGGAAGTTGAAATTTAAGACCTATATCTACAACTTTCATGAATATCACTTTTTCATTTGATGACGGCATCCATGAGTTCATGATTGAATGATTTCAAAGACAAAGAATCTCAATAATTTTCCACTCACCAAATCACTATTTGGCATTTTTCACTCATTTTCTACTCATCCACTCACTTATAAATCAGCCACCCTGTCATTTTGTATCCCTAATCCTCTATAAAAGAGATCATTGGCTGATCATTTAGGAATCTTGGTGTTAGATATCAAGATCATGCTATTGTGTTATTTGTTTATCTTGTTGCAGTTTTCTTTTGTTTTAAATTGAAGTTGTATTCTTTTTCTTTTTCTTCTTCTTCTTCTTATCTATGAGTAACTAATTTTCATTTTACTTAGGTAAAAGGGTGAAGCTCTTAGTAATAAGTTAAGGTTAGATAATTTCTTTTGTGCTTAAATGATATATTTTTAAGTGGTCATTATATGTATTGTATTGTATTTTGTTTCTAATTAATTTAGAAACCCTCTTTGTAAAGTGGAGATCTTGATTTGTTGTAGACAAGATATTGGCATAATGAATGGTTGAGCTCATTTATAAGTGGTGGTGTTAATAGATAATTAAAGAAATCATAATAATTATGTATATAATCTTAAATGAACTTTGAATGTTGTATTTTTCAATTGGAACCTCCATTATGCTTGAATTTTAATTAAGTTATAAAAAGAATTATTATTGTCCTTAATTTACTTATCAAGAGTGGATCTCTTAACTCAAGTAAGTTTTTTTTTATTTGTGACTAAGTTTTATCACCTTTATTGTTGTGACAAAACTTTTTCTTTATCTCAAAGAATTTTTCTTCATCAATTTCCTGTGGATCGACCTTGGATTCCTGAAATTTTATTACTTGAGACAACCTGCACTTGAGTTTACAATTTATAATTCACATTAAGTTTTTGGGTGCCGGGAGCTTGATTTTAAGAACAAATTTATTAAGGTCATTTCTATATTTTGTATATATTTGTGTGTGTGTGTGTGTGTGTATATATATATATATTCTCTTTTTTACTCTTTTATTTTATTTTTATTTTTTTGTACTTACTAACTTACTAACTCTTTTCTACTCTCCTTTCTCCCTCTGTAATTTTCAATCATTAATGAAATAATCTTTCTTTTGCTCTTCTCTCTGCCGAGCAAAAAATTAGCGTCTGATTTTTGATTTTTATGTTTTAAATGTACTTTTTGCACTTTATTTTCTCGTATTTTACTATCTATATTTTATTTTTTGTAATTTACTTTATGCACTTTATTTTCTGTATTTTACTTTTGTTACTTTAAATCTAACTTTCTAACTTACTAACTTTTTAACTTTTTAATTTACTTACTTCTAACATTTTAGTTTACCCACTTTTTACTTTTTAATTATCTCGCTTACTAACTTTTTAATTTATCAGCTTATTAACTTATTTGGTGGTTAGTTTATACTACACCTTTGTTAATATTTATTTACTACGTCTTAATATATATTTGGTGGTTAGTTTATACCACACCCTTATTAATATTTATTTGGTGACTGATTTATACCACATCTTTATTGATATTTAATGGTCAGTTTATACTACCAACTTGTATATTTTCTTTTCTATTTTATGTCACTTGTTTATGCTTAATTGGTACAACTCTTACATCAAATAGTGCATACACTCATTTTCACACTCCATCTAATACCATTCATTATACATACTTTTTTCTATCACTTTCTCTCACTCAATCACATCCCTTAAAAAGGATGTGAATAGTACTTATACTCCTTTTTAGGGGTGTAAGATGATAATTTTCATAATTGATATTGTGATTTAAATTATGATCGTTTAATTAAAATTAATCCTAATACTTTATATATTGATTTGTTTGAATCACAATCACACACATTAAACACAATGGCTAAAAGTAAAAGTGTACATGATGAACAAGAAAATCAACCATTGTGAACCATGCGTGAGTATTTGCAACCATCTCAAAATTCTAGTCCATCATGTTTTACCTTTTCACTCAATGCTAATAATTTTAGATTTAAGTCGGGTATAATTTCATTACTTCCTAACTTTTATGGTTTAGAATCTGAAAGCTCATATTTACATCTAAAAGAATTTGAGAAAGTATGTACCGCTTTTAATGATCAAACTTACACTGAAGAAATTGTGAAGCTTAAATTGTTTCCTTTTTCTTTGAAAGATAAAGCAAAAACTTGGCTTAACGCTTTGAAACCAAGATCAATTGGCACATGGCAAGAAATGTAACGTGAGTTTTTAACGAAATTTTTCCAATACATAAAACCAATGCTTTGAAAAGACAAATCCAAAATTTTTCTCAAAATTCAAATAAAGCATATTTTCAAAGTTGGAAACGTTTTAAAATTTTATTAAATTCTTGCCCACATCATGATTTTGAAAAAATGTGCACTATAAACTTCTTTTATGGAGGGTTAACACCTAAAACTAAATAATTTGTAGAAACAATATGCAATGGTGAGTTTCTTGTAAAAAGAACTTGAAGAAGCTTTAGACTATTTAAATCATTTAGCTGAAAATTCTCAATCTTGACATAGTACTAATCCTTTTGAAAATTCAATTAGATATAACCTTGCAAATTTTAGTAAAGGAAAATATCATCTTAGTCAAGAAGAAGATCTAAATGCTAGGTTTTCCAGTTTGGCTAGAAAGATTGAAGCCATGAAATCAAGAAAAGTAAAAGAAATCAAATTTATGCAAAATGAAGAAATTTATAGCATTTGTGATGAATTAGGACACTCAACAAATCAATGTCCAAAAATTCCTATTTTTAAAGAAGTTGTGCATGAGCAAGTAAATGCAATGAACAATTTTAAAAAGTCATTCACCTCTTTTTTTTTTCAGATTCACACAATCCGAGATGGAGAAATCACCCAAACTTTAGTTGGAGGACAAACAATCAAGCACAATTTATGCAACCACCACCTCCTCAAGCACAACAGGACTCTCAAAATTCTCAAGGATATACATCATATATCCCATCATATAGGAAAAACCTTGAAGGAACATTGCATGCATTCATGAAAAAGCAAGAGACCATTAATAACCAAAACACTCAAGTCATGATTGACATAAAAGACACTCTTGCTAAACTTTCTTCTGCACTCACTATTCACGAGAAAGGAAAATTTCCTTGTCAACCTCAACCAAATCCCAAGGGTCAATATAGCCTAAAAAAGGGTAGTTCAGAAAGTCAACATATAGATCAAGTCAAGTCAGTGATAACTCTTAAGAGTGAAAATGTTGTTGAAAAATAAATTCCTAAACCTTGTGAGAAAGATGGTGAATCAAGTCCCAAAAATAAGGAAGAAGTTGATAAGTCACCTAGCCAAAAGGAGACCAAACTCTCGCCTTCACCCCCATATCCTCAAGCATTAAAAAATTCAAGTAAATTGAGTCATAACAGTGACATTTTTGAAATTTTTAAATAAATGAAGGTCAATATTCCTGTGTTATATGCTATCAAACAGGTTCCCTTTTATGTCAAAATTTTGAAGGACCTCTGCACTGTTAAAAGGAAACTAAATATGAAAAAGAAAGCATTTTTGACTGAACAGGTAAGCTCCATTCTTCAGAATAATAATGCATTGAAATATAAAGACCCTGATTATCTTACAGTTTTATACATTATTGGAGAACATAAAATTGAATGAGCTTTACTTGATCTTGGTGCTAGTGTTAATTTGCTTCCATATTCAGTTTATCAGCAACTCAACTTGGGTGAGTTAAAATGGACTTTTGTAACTCTTTTACTTACTGATAGATTAATTAAAATTTCAAAAGGAATAGTGGAAGATGTGTTGGTACAAGTTGGTAAATTCATATATCCTGTGGATTTTATTATCTTGGAAACTGAACCTATGGATAATAATAGCAAGTCAATTCTTGTTATTTTAGATCGCTCATTTTTAGTAACATCTAATGCTTTGATAAATTGCAGAAATGGAGTGGTGAAACTAACATTTGGAAATATGACACTAGAGCTTAATGTTTTCAACATGTGCAAGCAACCACATGAAGTCTATGATGAAAAGGAAGAAATTGAAGGGATTAAGACCATTATAGATAATCATCTTCAAACCATGAGTTCTTCTGACCCTAAAGAAATTTGTCTAATTAATTTCTTTGATTCGGGTATACAATTAGATGATGATATTTTTAAAGTATGCTCTTTGCTTGATTATTCACAGGTAATGAAACACAAAGGATGGAAGCTAAGATTCGAAGAGCTAAAAATCATGAATGATAATACTTATGAAGAAGTACCCACATTGGAACTAAAGTCATTACCTGATGGGTTGAAGTACACATTTTTGGGAGAAGAACAAAGCTTTCTAGTAGTAATTTTCTCATCCCTTATCAAGAAACAAGAAGGTATGTTGATAGAGGTAATTAAAATGCATAAAAGTGCAATTGGATGGACATTAAAGGACATAAAAGGCATTAATCCATTAATTTGTACACATAGAATACATTTAGTTTAGATGATAATGCTAAAATATCTCAACAACCTCAAAGAAGATTAAATTCACACATGAAAGAGGTAGTTAGAGCTGAAGTTCTTAAATTACTCGATGTTGAAATTATCTATCATATCTCTGATAGCCAATGGGTAAGCCCTACACAAGTTGTACCTAAGAAATCTGGAATAATAGTAGTTGAAAATGAAAAGAGAGAATTAATACCTACCCGAGTCTCATCCAGTTGGCGTATGTGTATTGATTTTAGAAAATTGAATATAGCCACTAGGAGAAATCATTTTCCCTTGCCATTTCTTGATCAGATTCTAGAAAGAGTAGCAGGACATTCTTACTATTATTTTCTTGATGGTTATTCAGGGTATAATCAAATACCAATTGCATTAGAGTATCAAGAAAAGATCACTTTTACGTGCCCCTTTGACACTTTTACATATAGAAGAATGTCTTTTGGTCTTTGTAATGCTTCGGTAACTTTTCAAAGATGCATGTTAAGTATTTTTCAGTGACATGATTGAGCATTATTTGGAGGTTTTCATGGATGACTTGACAATTTTTGGAAATTCTTTTGAACATTGTCTTGTTAATTTGGAAAAAGTTCTTAAAAGATGTGAAGAAAAATGGTTTGTGTTAAACTGGGAAAAATTTCATTACATGGTTACCTCAGGAAAAGTGTTAGGCCATGTGATATCTTCTAAGAGAATTAAAGTTGATAAGGTTAAAGTTAAATTAATTGCTCATTTGTCTTCCCTAAAAAATAGTCAGAGAAGTTTGTTCCTTTTTAGGATATGCAGGATTTTACAAAAGATTCATTAAAGACTTTAGTGTCATATCTAGACCATTATGCAATCTTCTAACAAAAGATGCACTAGTTGATTGGATCCAAGATTGTCAAAAATGTTTTGAAAAATTAATCAATCTTCTGACATCTGCTTCTATCATGCAATTCCCTTATTGGTCTTTGTCTTTTGAGTTAATGTGTGATATTAGTGATTTTGTTATTGGTGCTGTTTTAGGCTAGAGAAAGAAAGGTAAGCCTCATGTAATTTATTACGTAAATCGAACTTTGAATAGTGCACAAATAAATTACACCACTACTGAAAAAGAATAATTTGCTGTAATTTTTGTATTGGACAAATTTTGAGCTTATGTAATTAGTTCTTCTACTATTGTTTTCACTAATCATGTTGTTGTTAGATATTTAATGTCTAAGAAGGATGCCAAACCTAGGTTGATACGGTGGATCTTGATGCTTCAAGAATTTAACATCATAATAAAAGACAAAAAAGGAGCTGAAAATATTATTGCAGATCATTTGTCCAAACTTACAACATGCTCATCTTTTGATAGCACACTTATCAATGATTCTTTTCCTGATGAATTTTTATTTTCTGTCAATTACATGTCTTGGTTTGCTGACATTGTCAATTTTCTTGTAACAGGTAAGATGCCACCTTAATAGACGCACCAAGATAGAAAAAAATATTTGATTGAGGTGAAAAAAATTTATTGGGATGACCCATACTTGTTCAAATATTGTCCTAATCAAATCTTTTAGAGATGTGTACCCGACAATGAGGTAGGTAGTGTCATTAAATTTTGTCATTTAGAAGCATGTGGATGTCATTTTTCTTCAAAGAAAATAACTGTGAAAATCTTGCAATGTGGATTTTAATAGCCCACTTTATTTAAGGACAATTATACTTTTTTGTAAAAGTTATAAAAATTATCAGAAATTGGGTTTCATTTCAAAACGAGACATGATGTCTTTGAACCCTATCATTGTCATTGAAATTTTTGATTGTTGGGGAATTGATTTCGTGGGTCCATTTTCATCATCATTTGAATTTATATATATTTTGGTTGCAGTTGATTATGTCTCAAAATGGATTGAGGTGATTCTATGTCGACATAATGATTATAAAGTAGTTCTTAAATTTAAAAAAAAAAGTGTTGAGTCAATTTGGAATTCCTCGAGCTATCATCAGTGATGGAGGAACATATTTTTGTAATAAATCATTTGAATCTTTAATGAAGAAATATGATATTACCCACAAAATTGTCACCCCTTATCATCCTCAGACAAGTGGACAAGTAGAATTAGCAAATAGGGAGATTAAACAAATTTTGGAGAAAATAATTAACTGTCGCAACCTGGATCGCGGTGAAAAATAGCAACTCATTGATTTAGAAATATGAAAAATAAAAAATGGAGTCGCCACCAATTTTATTTAAATTGAAAAAAATTGGAAAATCCTTTTTTTGAAAATGGTCTTTGGAACCAGATTCGATTCGGGAGTCGGTTATGGATAGGGAAGGGCGGAAACTTAATCCCACATCACCCCTAACACACCCATTCTAAAATGGCACCTTAAGTTAATTGTGCAAATTATAAACAATCCTTGAAAATATTTATTTTATCCCTTTTACAAACATTGTAACTATTTATAAAAAAAAAGAAAATCATAAAATTATAAAAATTTAATTTTAACTTGACAGAAATGAAATTCTGCTCCTACGTATCCCCTGGTGCAATGGGGAATTGAAAGTCACGTAGTTCTTTATAAAATAAGTGTGGGTTGATTGATTTTAATTAAGAGAAGAAAAAAACTTTTATTTGAAAACCAAATTTATTCTTGCACAGGGTTCAAGTTAGCACAAGGCTACTCAATAAACCCTTATGAACCCAATGACATTGAAGATAACATTCGTTATTCAATCAACATCCTTGGTCATCGCATTGATTAAAAGATTTTTTTTATTCTTTTTTATTTACCATTTTTATATTCTTTACCCATCTTCCTTTTTACCAAAATGCATCATTATTGCCTTAATGTGAAATGGGCAGCAGCCCACATGATTCAACCTCAAACCCAACAAGACAATCAATAATGCAATTTAAAGAAATTAAAGTTTGGAGACTTTGGCAACAATAACAGCACACACCAGAGGACGTTTGGGGAGGGATCCGGTTTGAGATTCGACGGTCGGTTGAAGGTCACGGTTTATAAAGTCTGACGGTCGGTGCGGGGAGAGATCTAGTTGAAGGTTCGACGATCAGTTGAAGGGTTGATGAAGATGATGGGGGTCACGGTTGTTGAGGGGAAGGATCTGGTTTCTTGGGGCTCGACGGTCAGTGAGGGGAAGAATCTGACTTCTTGGGGTCTGACAGTCGGTGAGGGGAAGAATCTAGCTTCTTGGGGTTCAACGGTCGGTAAAGGGAAAGATCTGGTTTCTTGGGGTTCGATGGTCGGTTGAAGGGTTGATGAAGATGATGGGGGTCACGGTCGGTTAGGAAGGGATCTGATCTGGTATTCGATGGTCGGTGATGTTCGTTACGGTGATGTTGGTTGTGGAAGTTGAAGATGACAGCAGGGAGTGTGGGGTGATGGTGATGGGGCCAAATGGTAAGGGCTACATAATGGTGGAATGAGTCCAGGTTGATGAAAGTTGGTTATGGTGGAGATCTTGGGTTTCAGTCATGGAGGTTTGAGTAGATATATAATATTCATTCCAGGTTGGGTGCAGAGGGATTCAGGGGTTGTGTGCAAGTGAAAATAGCTAACAGAAATGAGCTACATGACATAGATGAAGAATGTTACCTGTGGAGCTCAAAGGGGAGCAGTTGAAGTGAATGTTATTCCTCAACAAGGCTCCTGTCTCCTTCTTGTTCTCTTCGCTCTATTTCCCTAAAAAAAACTTGTTATTGTATTGATTGATTTTTTTTGTATTCTTGATTATGTATTGGGATGATTGAGTTATGTTTCTCTTGTGATGGCTGTGCTCTTGGAAGTTTATGGTGGTGAAAGATTGATGAAGATGATGGTCACAGTGGAGAATGGGTGGAGGTGCTGTTTTTGGTGATGAAGGTGGTGAAATGGAAGGTGTTTTCTGGTTCGGTTTGGGTGGTAGGAAGGTGAGGGAAGGTGGTTTAGTGATGGGTGGTCAGAGGTTGATAGAGATGATGAAGGGTGGAGTGGTGGTTCTGGAGATTTTTTTTTAGGTGGTTTTTGAGTTCTTGAAGGTGAATTGAGGTGAAAAAAACTGTGGTGCCCTGGTGGCCTCCTCTTGCTCTCTCAAATATCCCCTCTTTCATCATTTTACCGCTGACATCTTCTTCTCTTTTTTTTCTTTACGTGAGCCCCCCCTACATTGAACCCCCTCATCAGAACCTATTTTTTCCCTTACATCCCTTCAGCCTCCTTTTTCCTTGCTTGTTGCCATTATGCATTTAATGCATCGTCCCTTCATCATGTATTTTCTTTAGCTTTGCGACGTTTTCTAGCTTCAAATCTCTACCAACTTTCCATTTTTGTGTTGTATTGAGCCTTGGGCCTTTGGAGACTTTCATCATTGCAGCAGACATTGGCATAGAATAAGGGAATTTGACATGGTGTTGTTACATTTCAACTAAAATTGAAAATGCAACCAAAGAAAACAACTAGCAGCCAACGTGGCCAAGACTACCCCCCCTCTTTTTTTTTTAAAGTAGGCTTACAATTGGGCCTAAATTTTTTTTTTTCTTTTACTTTTCATTTTTTTGTGTTTTTTGTTTGTTTTTTTTTTTGTTTGTTTTTTTTATTTTTGTTTTTTTTTTTTTTTGTTTTTAAGCCCAGTCAAATTTGAGTGTTCACAGTTGCCCCTCTTTACTTGTTTCTTACTAGATAATAAGAAGACTGTGGTCTTCATATTATCATTGCGAGAAACAAGTAAAGATATGAATTTCAATTTTGTCCGACGATGCATAAGATGTAAGACAAATGCGAGGAATATCATGCAAAGTGCCAATACGCTGAAAAGAATTGACAAGAATTTAAAATGCATAGAGCTGATGCGCTCAAAAGAATTAACAGAATTAACAGAAATTAAAATACACAGAGCCGATGCGCTAAACAGAATTTAAAATATATGGAATGCATGAAGTCGATGCGCTCAACAGAAACTAAAATGCAGGGAGCCGATGCGCTCAATGGAAACTAAAATGCATGGAGCCGATGCGCTCAAAAGAATTGACAGAAATTAAAATGCATGGAGCCGATGCGCTCAACAAAATTTAAAATGCATGGAACCGATGCGCTCAACAGAATTTAAAATACATGAAGCTGAATGCACTCAACAGAATTTAAAATGCACGGAGCCGATGCGCTCAAAAGAATTTAAAATGCATGGAGCCGATACGCTCAAAAGAATTGACAGAAATTAAAACGCATGGAGTCGATGCGCTCAACAAAATTTAAAAGAATTAACAGAAATTAAAATGCACATAGCCGATGCACTCAATAGAATTTAAAATGCATGAAGCCGATTGATGCGTGAAATCCGCAAGTGTACGGTTTCATCGTCAAGTAATAAAAAGATCGAATCCACAGGGACTGTATCTATGAATACCAATTAATTAATTAACTTAATTAAATTAAACAAGAGAAAATATGATTGTTGATTGATAAGAACTTAGTAACAAAATAATTAAATAAAAATTAAGAAAACAAAATTTAGAATAAAAACAGCAAGTTATCAAGAATGGGATTTTCAGAATTAAGAAAGCTTCCAAGATTAGGATACCACAATGATACAAGACAAATCCTAATTGACAACCCTTTTATTAAATCTGAAATTCAATTGAAGGTGAATTACCCAAAATTAGTTAATGTTCTCTTTCAAGATACAAGATCCGTGCCCAATTAAACCAATTCCTACTTTCGTGGTAATTGAATTTAAATTGAACCCATTACGCTTTGTGGTAATTCATTGATTCCTCGAAAGGCTAAAACTACTCTCGTGATTTAGACCTTAAGTTCAATTCTAATGGTTCCAACACTTAGGTTCACCTCTCAATGACGTCCCTAAATGCCTATGAGATGCAAATAAGTGGCCAAAAATACACATGAATAAAAGCAATAAGAATTGAATCAATGAACAATCAAGATTAATAAAAGGGGAAAACAACGTCAATTAATCATTATCAATGTATCAAAGGGCATTGCCCAATCCTAGAAACAAAAGAAACTACTCAGACATAGAGAAGAAGAGACAAGAAATCAAACTTAAAAACATCTCAAACCAGAAACAATGGAAGAAGAAGAAGAAGAATGAAGAAACCAAGCCTCCTTTGTGCCTCCTTTGTGCCTCCTCTAGGTCAGAACACCCCCTAAAACGTGCTAAGAATGTCAATAAATAGGCCCCCCAACACAAACTTCGCATAGAAGTTTCAATAATTGCTGTCTGCGCTTCGAACCACGGCCGTGGTGTCCACCACGGCCAGGCCGTGGTTGGTTCTGAGTTAGAGGGATTTCATTGCAGGCTTCAAACCACGGCCGTGGTGTAGACCACGGCCAGGCCGTGGTTGGTTCTGGAATGGCCTTCCAAGCTCAATATGACCCATTAGACCTCCGAATCTGGAAAAGTGCTCAACATGAAAGTTGTAGATTTGGATCTTAGCTATCAACCATCAAAATTTCATCTAATTTGACAACTTGTAGCTCGAGATATGTCATGAATAGTATACAAAGGTCAAGCTGTCAGGATCAGCACCCTAGTTCTTGCTTCAATTCCAATTTGAGTTATCCAAACGTGTGATTGGGCCTTTGAGGTCTTCATGAAAGCTGTAGATAATTGTCTTATCTTTCCCTAAATTAGTTCCATAAAGCTCCAACTTCAATCATGCAAGCTTCCATTCATTCCAAGGCCAATTTAGTACCAATCCTACACAATAACACCACAAACACCGCAGTTATCCGAACTAAGGAAAAACAAACCAAAAAGGCAAACTAAAATGCCTAAAATGCCTAAGAATGCATGCAAAACAAGAACAAAACATGATGTTGTTTCACACACATCAAATCCCCCCAAGCTTAAGACTTTGCTTGTCCCCAAGCAATAACTAATGCCAAACCAAGAAGTGGAATCAAGAGACAATAATGAATGAGGAACCCGAGAAAATAATATCCAAGCAATAGGCTAAGGCAAACAAAGAATCTGAGAGGTAATCGAAGTCAAGTCCAATTAGAGGCTAAGTTCTCAGAAATCATGCATCCTCACTGATTGAATCAAGTTCACTCCACTAACCACACTCAGAGTGTTTAAGGGTGAAGACAATGCGCTCAAAATCCTTCAAAGAAAATGCACTTCCATATGCTTGATAAGAAACCAGATTTCCACTAATAATCAGCATGCATGCAAGAATCAAAAGGTCTTACAAGGGTTGTAATGGGGCCATGGGAATAATGATAGGTAAGGAAGATAAAGGAAGGTTTGCACAAATGGCGATTTTCAATAAACACAAGAAATCCAATAGAACATAAATGGAGCAAAGATAATTTTTTTTCAATCTAAAACATAACTCCACATTTCAAAGAATTTTCTTCCTTTCTTTTCCTTCTTCTCTTTCTCCTCTTTTTTTTTTTTCAAGCTTCTTATGATTTTCTTTTATTTGCACTTCGTTTTTTTTCTTTTTTTTTTGAGAAAGAGAAATGTCATTCACATATGATTCCCAACACACTTTTCACAACTTTCAAACCCACTTTGCTCCATTTAATATTCTAAATGATTACCAATAATATATCATCATAGGCATCAAGAAAATTAAATATGCAATAAGCTTAAATTGGGCAACTAGTGGATGAAAGTGTAACAAATTCAGAAGGCCAGAAAAATACCTAAGATGCCTTAATCATATTCAAGCATGCAACCAAAAATTTCTCCTCAAAATGGTTTCAAATCAAGTTCTAGAGCACAAGATCAATGAGGAATATCACTCAACACAAAGAATGGGAGCAGAAACCATATAGTGCATATATCCCATACAGGCTCAAAACTCACATTTAGAAGTTTAAAAATTCAATAAGAAGCACAAATTCAGAGAACATATGCTAATTATCAACTATCAAAAGATCACCTCTACTATCAAATTAAAACAATGCCTGTAGCCTATCACAAGAATCAACAAATTGGGTTCCAAATCAATATCATCTCAAAATCCCCAAAAGAGAGGGGCACAAGTTCAACCAAAAACCCAAGAGATATGATGGTGTGAAAATGTAACATGAAAATGCAATGCAAAACAAGATATGAGAATGCATGAAACTAATGAGAATGAAAATAAGAAAATGAAGATGAAAATACCCCCCAAGCTTAGAACTTACATTGTCCCCAATGTAAAAATCTATAACAAGAGAAGGGAGAAAAGAAAAGAACTCACTGCGGTGGTGGAAAATCTCCTGGTGTTCAATCCATGGCCATGGAATTTTCCATGGGTTTGGTGTGGAAATTTCTGACTTCACTCTTCTTCTAATTTGAGTTCTAAAATGGTCAAACCTAAACAAGATCCATGAGATAAAGATCAAACCAGTAATCCAACACACAAATTCAAAAGAAAAAGAAGAAATTAAAAGGAAAAACAAAAACAAAGAAACTTGGGTTGCCTCCCAAGAAGCGCTTGTTTAAAGTCATTAGCTTGACTTTGGTTTGGTTTTTGTGCTCAGGTGATGTCAATGGAGTAATTACCTGCAGAGAGTCAAAGAGAAAACAAGAACGTAATAATATAATAAAAGAAAAAGATTTAAAATAATTAAATTAAAATTAAACGATATTCAAGAAAAACAACGGTCCCGTAATCGGCGCAAAAACTTGATGCGTGAAATCCATGCAAGTGTACGGTTTAAATCGTCAAGTAATAAAAAGATCGAATCCACAGGAATTTGTATCTATGAATACCAATTAATTAATTAACTTAATTAAATTAAACAAGAGAAAATATGATTGTTGATTGATAAGAACTTAGTAACAAAATAATTAAATAAAAATTAAGAAAACAAAATTTAGAATAAAAACAGCAAGTTATCAAGAATGAGATTTTCAGAATTAAGAAAGCTTCCAAGATTAGGATACCACAATGATACAAGACAAATCCTAATTGACAACCCTTTTATTAAATCTGAAATTCAATTGAAGATGAATTACCCAAAATTAGTTAATGTTCTCTTTCAAGATACAAGATCCGTGCCCAATTAAACCAATTCCTACTTTCGTGGTAATTGAATTTAAATTGAACCCATTACGCTTTGTGGTAATTCATTGATTCCTCGAAAGGCTAAAACTACTCTCGTGATTTAGACCTTAAGTTCAATTCTAATGGTTCCAACACTTAGGTTCACCTCTCAATACGTCGTCCTAAATGCCTATGAGATGCAAATAAGTGGCGACAAATTCACATGAATAAAAGCAATAAGAATTGAATCAATGAACAATCAAGATTAATAAAAGGGAAAACAACGTCAATTAATCATTATCAATGTATCAAAGGGCATTGCCCAATCCTAGAAACAAAAGAAACTACTCGAGACATAGAGAAGAAGAGACAAGAAATCAAACTTAAAAACATCTCAAACCGAAACAATGGAAGAAGAAGAAGAAGAATGAAGAAACCAAGCCTCCTTTGTGCCTCCTTTGTGCCTCCTCTAGGTCAGAACACCCCTAAAACGTGCTAAGAATGTCAATAAATAGGCCCCCAACACAAACTTCGCATAGAAGTTTCAATAATTGCTTGTCAAGCGCTTGAACCACGGCCGTGGTGTCCACCACGGCCAGGCCGTGGTTGGTTCGGAGTTAGAGGGATTTCATTGCGGGCTTCAAACCACGGCCGTGGTGTAGACCACGGCCGGCCGTGGTTGGTTCTGGAATGGCCTTCCAAGCTCAATATGACCCATTAGACCTCCGAATCTGGAAAAGTGCTCAACATGAAAGTTGTAGATTTGGATCTTAGCTATCAACCATCAAAATTTCAGCTAATTTGACAACTTGTAGCTCGAGATATGTCATGAATAGTATACAAAGGTCAAGTTGTCAGGATCAGCACCCTAGTTCTTGCTTCAATTCCAATTTGAGTTATCCAAACGTGTGATTGGGCCTTTGAGGTCTTCATGAAAGTTGTAGACAATTGTCTTATCTTCCCTAAATTAGTTCCATAAAGCTCCAACTTCAATCGTGCAAGCTTCTATTCATTCCAAGGCCAATTTAGTACTAATCCTACACAATAACACCACAAACACCGCAATTATCCGAACTAAGGAAAAACAAACCAAAAGGCAAACTAAAATGCCTAAAATGCCTAAGAATGCATGCAAAACAAGAACAAAACATGATGTTGTTTCACACACATCAAATCCCCCCAAGCTTAAGACTTTGCTTGTCCCCAAGCAATAACTAATGCCAAACCAAGAAGTGGAATCAAGAGACAATAATGAATGAGGAACCCGAGAAAATAATATCCAAGCAATAGGCTAAGGCAAACAAAGAATCTGAGAGGTAATCGAAGTCAAGTCCAATTAGAGGCTAAGTTCTCGAAATCATGCATCCTCACTGATTGAATCAAGTTCACTCCACTAACCACACTCAGAGTGTTTAAGGGTGAAGACAATGCGCTCAAAATCCTTCAAAGAAAATGCACTTCCATATGCTTGATAAGAAACCAGATTTCCACTAATAATCAGCATGCATGCAAGAATCAAAAGGTCTTACAAGGGTTGTAATGGGGCCATGGGAATAATGATAGGTAAGGAAGAGAAAGGAAGGTTTGCACAAATGGCGATTTTCAATAAACACAAGAAATCCAATAGAACATAAATAGAGCAAAGATAATTTTTTTTCAATCTAAAACATAACTCCACATTTCAAAGAATTTTCTTCCTTTCTTTTCCTTCTTCTCTTTCTCCTCTTTTTTTTTTTTCAAGCTTCTTATGATTTTCTTTTATTTGCACTTCGTTTTTTTTCTTTTTTTTTTTGAGAAAGAGAAATGTCATTCACATATGATTCCCAACACACTTTTCACAACTTTCAAACCCACTTTGCTCCATTTAATATTCTAAATGATTACCAATAATATATCATCATAGGCATCAAGAAAATTAAATATGCAATAAGCTTAAATTGGGCAACTAGTGGATGAAAGTGTAACAAATTCAGAAGGCCAGAAAAATACCTAAGATGCCTTAATCATATTCAAGCATGCAACCAAAAATTTCTCCTCAAAATGGTTTCAAATCAAGTTCTAGAGCACAAGATCAATGAGGAATATCACTTAACACAAAGAATGGGAGCAGAAACCATATAGTGCATATATCCCATACAGGGCTCAAAACTCACATTTAGAAGTTTAAAAATTCAATAAGAAGCACAAATTCGAGAACATATGCTAATTATCAACTATCAAAAGATCACCTCTACTATCAAATTAAAACAATGCCTCGTAGCCTATCACAAGAATCAACAAATTGGGTTCCAAATCAATATCATCTCAAAATCCCTAAAAGAGAGGGGCACAAGTTCAACCAAAAACCCAAGAGATATGATGGTGTGAAAATGTAACATGAAAATGCAATGCAAAACAAGATATGAGAATGCATGAAACTAATGAGAATGAAAATAAGAAAATGAAGATGAAAATACCCCCCCGAAGCTTAGAACTTACATTGTCCCCAATGTAAAAATCTATAACAAGAGAAGGAGAAAAGAAAAGAACTCACTGCGGTGGTGGAAAATCTCCTGGTGTTCAATCCATGGCCATGGAATTTTCCATGGGTTTGGTGTGGAAATTTCTGACTTCACTCTTCTTCTAATTTGAGTTCTAAAATGGTCAAACCTAAACAAGATCCATGAGATAAAGATCAAACCAGTAATCCAACACACAAATTCAAAAGAAAAAGAAGAAATTAAAAGGAAAAACAAAAACAAAGAAACTTGGGTTGCCTCCCAAGAAGCGCTTGTTTAAAGTCATTAGCTTGACTTTGGTTTAGTTTTTGTGCTCAGGTGATGTCAATGGAGTAATTACCTGCAGAGTCAAAGAGAAAACAAGAACGTAATAATATAATAAAAGAAAAAGATTTAAAATAATTAAATTAAAATTAAACGATATTCAAGAAAAACACAACATCCCTGGCAATTATTTCAAAAACTTGATGCGTGAAATCCGCAAGTGTACGGCCGTCGTCAAGTAATAAAAAGATCGAATCCACAGGGACTGTATCTATGAATACCAATTAATTAATTAACTTAATTAAATTAAACAAGAGAAAATATGATTGTTGATTGATAAGAACTTAGTAACAAAATAATTAAATAAAAATTAAGAAAACAAAATTTAGAATAAAAACAGCAAGTTATCAAGAATGGGATTTTCAGAATTAAGAAAGCTTCCAAGATTAGGATACCACAATGATACAAAACAAATCCTAATTGACAACCCTTTTATTAAATCTAAAATTCAATTGAAGGTGAATTACCCAAAATTAGTTAATGTTCTCTTTCAAGATACAAGATCCGTGCCCAATTAAACTAATTCCTACTTTCGTGGTAATTGAATTTAAATTGAACCCATTACGCTTTGTGGTAATTCATTGATTCCTCGAAAGGCTAAAACTACTCTCGTGATTTAGACCTTAAGTTCAATTCTAATGATTCCAACACTTAGGTTCACCCCTCAGTACGTCCCTAAATGCCTATGAGATGCAAATAAGTGGCCAGCAAATTCACATGAATAAAAGCAATAAGAATTGAATCAATGAATAATCAAGATTAATAAAAGGGGAAAACAACGTCAATTAATCATTATCAATGTATCAAAGGGCATTGCCCAATCCTAGAAACAAAAGAAACTACTCAGACATAGAGAAGAAGAGACAAGAAATCAAACTTAAAAACATCTCAAACCAGAAACAATGGAAGAAGAAGAAGAATGAAGAAACCAAGCCTCCTTTGTGCCTCCTTTGTGCCTCCTCTAGGTCAGAACACCCCCCAAAACGTGCTAAGAATGTCAATAAATAGGCCCCCCAACACAAACTTCGCATAGAAGTTTCAATAATTGCTTGTCTGCGCTCAACCACGGCCGTGGTGTCCACCACGGCCAGGCCGTGGTTGGTTCTGAGTTAGAGGGATTTCATTGCAGGCTTCAAACCACGGCCGTGGTGTAGACCACGGCCAGGCCGTGGTTGGTTCTGGAATGGCCTTCCAAGCTCAATATGACCCATTAGACCTCCGAATCTGGAAAAGTGCTCAACATGAAAGTTGTAGATTTGGATCTTAGCTATCAACCATCAAAATTTCAGCTAATTTGACAACTTGTAGCTCGAGATATGTCATGAATAGTATACAAAGGTCAAGCTGTCAGGATCAGCACCCTAGTTCTTGCTTCAATTCCAATTTGAGTTATCCAAACGTGTGATTGGGCCTTTGAGGTCTTCATGAAAGCTGTAGATAATTGTCTTATCTTTCCCTAAATTAGTTCCATAAAGCTCCAACTTCAATCATGCAAGCTTCCATTCATTCCAAGACCAATTTAGTACCAATCCTACACAATAACACCACAAACACCGCAGTTATCCGAACTAAGGAAAAACAAACCAAAAAGGCAAACTAAAATGCCTAAAATGCCTAAGAATGCATGCAAAACAAGAACAAAACATGATGTTATTTCACACACATCACCGATGCGCTCAAAAGAATTGACAGAAATTAAAATGCATGGAGCCGATGCACTCAACAGAAACTAAAATGCAAGGAGCCGATGTGCTCAAAAGAATTGACAGAAAATTAAAATGCATGGAGCCGATGCACTCAAAAGAATTAACAGAAAACTTAAAATACACAGATGGGCAACTGAGTCCCGGAATTTAAAAGACAGGCGAGCTACTGTGCATTCAAAAAGGCAAGGTATCTTGATCCACAAGGATTTTTCTTCTCTTTTTTTTTTGAGTCTTTTTGTTTTAGTTTTATTAAAAGACCTTCGAACCAACGACGACTTTTGGAAAACTTTAACCAATCAAAACCCTTGTTCACATGCTTTTGCTCATTGGACCTGATAGCCTTGATCTTTCCTCTCTTTCTTCTTATTCTTTCTTCTTTTTTTATTTTTCTTGATTCCTCTTTTCTTCTTGACAATGAAATCTAATACTGCGTTGCAATCTGTAGTTTGAGCTACTGAGATCTTTTAGTCCAGCTCAATCATTGAAGGATTGTTGTAGAATTGTCAAATCAAATTGTTAACCATAAATTTATCCTATTTGAGACATAACTTAATAAGTAAGCATGCATTCATGAATGGATAGAAATTTGTCGAATGAATAAACTTTTTTTTTATTGCTTTGGTGATCTGATCATACATGAACTTTTAGCAGGACACATGCTTGCAAGATGAAATCCTAGAAACTAAAGGAAGTTACAAAGGATAAGAAAAATTTGCCCCAGTATTGGTTCCTTGTTCCTCATTCAATTGATTCCCTGCAATGGCCTGATGACTCAACTATTGCCTCTGTGTGGTTACTTCCTTCAACACATCTTCTCCTCAGTCCTTCAAAAATAATTGCCCCAGTGTAGCCAATTGAAAGTGACCAAAATTGCCCCAGTGTAGTCAACCAAATGCCAATAAGAATTGCCCCAGTTTGGTGAGCCCTTCTAGGAGCTTCATGCCAACTTTCTTTGAGTTCTTACCTATTTGTTTACCCTAACTTTTGCTTAGACCGCCCTTTCTGGTTTTCAGCCTAATGGGCCCCCCTTTTTTTTAGGCATAGAATCTCTTGACAACATCAGTGTTTACAGGCCTTGGCAATTCTTCTCCATCCATATTCTGCAAAATTAATGCTCCTCCTAAAAATGTCTGCTTGACTATATACGGGCCTTCATAATTCAGAGCCCATTTTCCTCTACTATCCTCTTGATTAGGGAGAATCTTCTTCAAAACCAAATCTCCTGAACAAAAATCTTTGGGACGAACTTTCTTGTTAAAGGTTCTGGCCATTCTACTTTGATATAATTGCCTATGGCAAATAGCTATCAACCTTTTCTCTTCTATTATATTCAACTGCTTATGTCGAGTCTTCACCCATTCGGATTCTTCCAACTCTGCCTCCATCAAAACTCTTAGAGAAGGGATCTCAATTTCTATGGAAGAGACTGCCTCCATCCCATATACCAAAGAGAAAGGCGTTGCCCCAGTGCTTGATCGTATATTAGTACGATACGCGTGCAAAGCATAGAGCAACATTTCATGCCAGTCTTTGTAATTCACTACCATCTTGGCAATAATTTTCTTGACATTCTTATTTGCTGCTTCAACTGCACCATTCATCTGGGGCCTGTAAGGAGCTGACTTATGATGCTTGACTTTGAAACTATCACAAAACTTTCGAATCTCAGCATCGTTGAGATTGGTGCCATTATCTGTTATTATCTTTTTTGGAATTCCATATCTACAGACGATATCCCTTTTAAGGAATCTCAAAAACACCTTTTGAGTGATATTGGCATACGAGGAAGCTTCTACCCACTTGGTGAAATAATCAATCACCACTAAAATAAAGCGATGACCATTGGAAGCTTTAGGATTAATGGGTCCAATGACATCTATTCCCTACATTGAGAAAGACCATGGAGATACCAAATTGTGCAAGGGAAATAGAGGTGCATTTACTCGATCTGCATATATCTGGCACTTCTGACACTTTCGTACATATTCCATGCAGTCTGTTTCCATGGAGGACCAATAATAGCCACTTTTGAGAATTTTTCATGCCATCATATGACCATTAGCATGAGTTCCACAAATCCCTTCATGGATTTCAGACATGATTATGCGAGCTTCATGAGCATCCACGCATCTAAGCAAAGTGCCATCATGACTTCTCTTGTACAAAATCTTTCCATTCAAGAAAAAAGCCATTTCCAGTCGACGGATAGTCTTCTTGTTCACCTCATTTGCCCCAGTTGGGTATTCTCTATGTTGTATATACTACTTGATATCATGATACCAAGGTTTACCATCTGGCTCATCTTCCACATTAGCACAATACGCAGGCTCACTGTACATCTTTACTTGGATAGGTTGAACATTATTGTGAACATCCAATTTGGTCATTACAGCCAAAGTGGCCAAGGCATCTGCAAACTGATTCTTATCTCGAGTCAAATGGGAGAAGGTCACCTCCTCAAACTTCTCGATCAGCTGGGTCAAGTACTTTTGATAAGGCACCAACTTCAGGTCTTTGGTTTGCCATTCACCGTTCACCTGATAAATGATAAGTGCTGAATCTCTAAATACATGTAGCTGTTTGATCCCCAAGTCAATTGCAACTTGTAAACCATTAGCACAGGCCTCATATTCTGTAACATTATTGGTGCATTCAAAATCAAGCTTGATAGCGACTGGATATTGCTTTCCAGTTGGTGAAATAACCACGGCTCCTATGCCACTACCATGCATGTTGACTACTCCATCAAAATACATGTTCCAAATGGGCTCACCCTCACTTTCTTCTTTTCCTTCTACTGTCAAAATTTCTCCATCAGGGAACTCGGGTGTTACTAGTTGTCCACCCTCAAGAGGGTTTTTAGCTAAATGATCAGCAATTGCACTTCCTTTGACGGATTTCCGAGTTATATACTTGATGTCGAACTCTAATAGTATCACTTGCCATTTTGAAACCCTTAATGAAATATGAGGGCTTTCAAATATATACTTCAGGGGGTCCATTCGGGAGATCAACTAAGTGGTGTCATACAACATGTATTGCCTTAACCGTTTTGAGGTCCATACCAGAGCACAACAAGTCTTCTCAATTGCCATGTAACGGGCTTCACATTCATTGAACTTCTTACTCAAATAATAAATTGCCTGCTCCCTTTTCTCTGATTCATCATGCTGCCCCAACATTGCTCCCATTGAGGTTGGCAGTACGGTTAAGTACAATATTAAAGGCCGACCAGATGTAGGTGGTACCAAACAGGAGAATTCACTAGATAAGCCTTTATTTTGTCAAAAGCTCCTTGACATTCCTCATCCTATTTTCCTGGCTGGTTTTTCTTTAACAGCTTGAATATAGGCTCACAAGTACTGGTCAAGTTGGCAATGAATCTAGCAATGTAGTTAAGTCTCCCAAGGAAACTTCTCACTTCACACTTTGCCTTAGGAGCAGGCATCTCTTGTATTGCTTTCACTTTATCCGGATCCACCTTTATTCCTTCTCTACTAACAATGAATCCAAGTAGCTTTCCAGTGGATGCTCCAAAAACACATTTAGCAGGGTTCAACCTCAGCTTATAATTTCTGAGTCTTTCAAACAGCTTACGCAAAACTGCCACATGACTTTCTCCTTCTCTAGACTTGGCAACTATATCATCCACGTACACCTCAATTTCCTTATACATCATGTCATGGAACAATGCAACCATAGCGCGTTGGTAAGTAGCCCCAGCATTCCTTAATCCAAACGGCATCACTATGTAGCAAAATGTTCCCCAAGGAGTGATGAAAATGGTTTTTTCTTTGTCATTAACATCCATGGGGATTTGATTGTACCCTGAGTATCTGTCCATGAATAAAAACCCATGATTCTTAGCAGTGTTATCAACCAAAACATCGATATGAGGGAGTGGAAAATTATCCTTCGGACTAGCTTTGTTCAGATCCCTGTAATCCACATACATTCAGACTTTCCCATCCTTCTTATGCACAGGCACAATATTGGCTACCCACTCTGGGTGTCTTGACACTTCTACAAATCTTGCTTCTAGCTGCTTAGTCACCTCTTCCTTAATCTTCAGGGACATATCAGGATGCATCCTCCTTAGCTTCTGCTTCTTTACCTCAACATCTGGATATAGTAGGATTTTATGAGATGCTGTCTCTGGATCTAATCCAGGCATATCCCGATAAGACCAAGCAAAGACATCCATATACCCTTTAAAGAGTACAATCATTTCTTCCCGTTCAAGGTTTTCCACCATTTTTAATTCTTTTTTCTCTTTTTCTGTCCCTATGTTAATTACCTCGGCTTCCTCACCATTCAAGTCAAATTCCTTCTCCGAATACTCCAGTAATTTTTCAAAACTTTCAACGACTTCTCCCTCTTAATATGATCCAGGGTCTTCTTCTTCAAACATCGCATGGGAAACAATCAATGAGTTTTCAAGGTCCCTTTCGTGAGGTGAACTTTCTACGAGACTCAGATCCCTGGAAAGTAATTTATGTGGAGTTAGAAAAGTAAAATAGAGTGGGAATGATAAAGGAATAAACAAAATATTATACCAAAAGGGAAATTGATAAATGCAAATGGACAAGTCAGAGTGCAACGAGGAGGAATGTTGAATAATCATGCAAATTCATTAAGCTAATATCTCAAACAGTACAAACATAAGCTCAAAACATAATCAATCTTAAATATCAGCTGAGTACAAATATGACCAAATAATTACTTAGAAATAATCACATTAATCACTAGTTTAGACTGCCAGTTCTTTAGCGGCTCCTCATCAGCAGAAGGACGGATTGCCTTGCTTTCTTCTGAGCCTTCTTCATGCAACGCATTAAGAGTAGGATGGCCTTGGGAACGAATGACTTTTCCAGACATGATTACTTCGACTGGTGCTGGGAATGTTTCCCTCAGGTGGGGAATATACCTCATCTTGCCCTTGTTATTTTTCTTTCCGAGGGTTATGCTCCTTGTTCTCTCTTCCAGGGATGCTTCATACCCTAATCCAAACTTGTCCTACTTTTCTCGGAAGGACACCGGCGACCGAGTACCTTGCAATTGTGAGCCCAAGCCTTTTCCTTCTTCATATCCACTGCTTGCCATAATCTGGGCCACTACCTGATCCATACTTTGCATCGAAGATTCATCCTTACTAACTCCAGTCTCAACTATTTCAAAACTATGCCACAAATTCTCTTTATCTTTCTCTGCACTCTCCACATATGGCACTGAAACTGGTTTTGACAACATAATCTCTTCCTCTCCATGTATGGTAATGACTGACCCATTTTCAATATATTTAACGCTCTGATATAGGGTAGAAGGAACAACACCAGCAGCATGGATCCATGGTCTCCCCAAGAGCATTATGTAACTAGGCTCAATGTTCATAATTTGGAACAATACCTGAAAATTACTCGGACCGATCTCTAATGGCAATGTCGCCTCTCCTAAAATGCCTCTCTTATTTCCATCAAAGGCTCGCACCACCGTTTCTCGAGGTAACAGTTCATCCTCACTTATTGATAATGAGGTTATAGTCAACTTCAGTAGGATATTTAGAGCAGATCCCCCATCAATCAAAACTTTTACAACTATATACCCTTTGCATTTAAGGGTTATGTGTAAGGCCCGCGGGTTTTTCTCAAACCGAGAGGTGATTTCTTCATCCATGAATGTGATCATGTTGACGTGTGATCGACGATGTCGCACTCGCCTCAAAATAGACTAGGATTTACAATGGAATATAGCATAGTGTATAACCTAGGTCATCTCCCAAGGACCAATTCGGATTCTCAAGTATGTTAGCAGTTAAAACAGAATTAAAATAAGTAAGGGGGGTTTTGTTCATTTCAATAACAGAAAACGAATTCAAATTGTAGGAAAAATCAATTAAGAAAACACCAATCCAAGGTCTTCAATTCAAATGGCAGAATTAATCATTGTTCAAAGAGAATATAATTCTGTTGCATTCACCTCTGTTAATTCGAATTTAACTAGATAATCATCTAGGATTTATCAACAAAAACAAATCACAATCGCAATTCTTGATTAAGATTGATTTAGGAACAAATTCGAATTAACATAGATTATCAATCGATGATCTATTCTCCATTAGAATCAGATTAATCAACCCTACTTCTAACTTCAATTTCGAAATCTCAATCAGAAATCAATTGAAGGAGGAGAAGAGGAAAGAACACAACAGAATTCGAAAATTAAACAAGAGAACTCAAAACTCTAACCACAATCATTGAATTCCTTGGATTGATTTGGAGTTTTAGCCTTCCATAGCCATTATGAAAACGCAGCAAAGAAGCTAAGACGAAAAATAGAGAAGATGAAAAGAGAGAAAAGGTTTCTGCCTCAATAAGATAAAAGCCGAACAATAACAATCAAAAGGTCAATTCGGAATACTGTCTTGACCTATTTGTAACTGAAAAATCTTATATAATTCCTAATCTACCCCTGGCCCATACTGTAGCCCTCTGAAACAGCTTTTCATAGACATATCATTTGCCTTATTTGGGCTTAAATTGAGAGAATTAGGCCCAAATCATTGAGGAAAGGTCCAAGCTTTGTGACAAAGCAACAGCGTCCTAACTTTGAGGCCCAGTTTTCGCCCTGAATACAGCTGAATTGGAAAAACTACATTAGATGCAAAATTGTGTATCTTCGTCTCAGCTTTCAGGGGACACCAAGATCATCCAAATATGACATTTGTAGCCCAAGTTATGGCCTGCACAAGACAGAAAGGTCAAAATGAGTTAAAATCCGAAAATTAATGAAGTTTTTACAATTAAGCTCAATGTAGACCAAACATCTAAAACTCATCTACAAACATAATATTAGGCACAATTATCATCAATTAGGCCAAATATAAAACAATAATGAATGCCTAAAAATTGATTGATCAAATTCCCCCACACTTGAACCTTTGTACTCCTGGGCAAAATTTAAAATTGAACCAAAAGGGGTTTCCTCACAAGCACACAAAAACAACATACCTTCCAATGAATTGCAAGAATGCAAGGTAGTGATCAAGATTCAAACATCCAAAGTATCAAGGAGTCAAGACAAACATGAATATATCCCTCAACATCTCAAGCAAGCAAGAAGACAAATCGAGTCAAATGATGAACCAAAAGTGATAGGATCCTCACTAGGCATACTATACTCTCAAGTACTCTCAAGTGTTTAGGATTGTATTTACACTCAAAGCACCCATGAAAGCAAGTACTACCATAAGCTTGACAAGTCTCTAATTTTCACCACTTGAAACACATGCAAATAAAGATCAAAAGGACTTTATTCAAGGTTGTAATGGGGCCAAGGTAAGGGAAGGAACAATATGGATATGGCAAGTTAAGCACCCAAGAGAATAAAAGAGCAATGAGAGGAACTCAAATGACAAGTAATGCAAATTCTCTTACTTTGATCACCTTTCCTTTTGCCTTTCACAACCTTTCTAGAACCATTTTTTTTCATTTTTTTTCTTTTTTTTTTATTTTTCTTTTCTTTTCTTTCTCTTAATTACTTTTTTTTTTCTTCTTCTTTTTTTTATTTATATTTTTTTTTTGAACACCTTGCACATTGCAAATCAATTACATAACCCCCACACTTGAACTTCTACCCACAAGCCAAAAGAGCTCCTCCAATGAAATGAACCAATGCAATGCTCTTCCATTCCCTAAGGTAAGGGTAAAAACATGGTTTTTCACATAAGGTATAAAATGAGCTAAAACAAAGAATAGGCAAGTAGGCTCAGGGGTTAAACAAAGGGAAATAATGCAAGGTTGGCTATTTGGCCAAAGTAGCTAAACAAAGAAAGAAGGCCTCAATCATCTCAATACATGCATGTGAACAAGAAGCTTCAAAAAGAATCAAGTCAAGTTCTAGAGTACCAACAATCATGAGTGAGATCACACAAGAAAGAACGGAGAATGGCATAATGCAATCCATCCATTATAAGGTCCAAAATCTCACCAAGGACAAGCCTATCACAAATGATTCAACACTTTAATTCTCAATGCCACTTGCTAAACTAAAAATGCAAGAAAAGTATTTACATTATGTCATGAAACCTCAAACTAAGAATGACGAAATTGCTCACAACCTTTACAACTCAAGAAATGCAATGAAAGGCATGCAAAATGGATCAAAACAATTAAAACAAACAAAAACAGAATTAAAAATAGCAAAATAAAAACAAAAAACAAAAATAGAAATCAAAATAGCGAGAAAACAAAAATAGAAAATAACAAAACAAATGCAAGAATTGCATGACAAAAGAAAAGTAGAAAACAAAAAAAAAAAGAAAATAGCAAAACAAAAACGAAAAATAGAAAACAGAAAACGAAATGTAAAAACAGAAACAACAAGTATTTGTATGACAAAGAATCGAAAACGTGAGAAAACAAAAAAATTATGCAAATGACGAAAAAGCAAAGAAGACGAAACACGTAAAAACAAATAGAAATCCGAAAGGCAACAGAATAGCAAAATTATGCAGAATAGCAAAAACGAACGTAAAAATTATGCGATACACGTAAAAATAGAAACATTATACGAAAACAGAAACAAGAAAAACAGAAAATAGCAAAACATAAAAACGAAAAAAAAAAGCAAAACAAGAAAACAAAAACAAAGAAACATAAAAACAGAAAAAAATAGAAACAAGAAAACAAAAACAAGAAAAAATTCCCTCCCCCACACTTAAATCACACATTGTCCTCAATGGAAAGAAAAATCAAAAGACAAGTAGACAAGTGAAATAAAAGAGCAAGGGAAGAAAACACCCTTATCATGGTGGAAAGATTTGCACTTGGGAAAAGTGGGCGTTGCCAAGGAGAACTCTTCTACAAAGCGGGGCTTGCAGGCTCTCAAGAAAGGGCTTAAGACGGTGGCCATTAACCTTGAAACTCTTATTGGTGGCTTCATTCAAAATCTCCACCGCACCATAAGGGAAGATGCTAGTGACAACAAAAGGACCATCCCACCTAGAACGAGCTTACCGGGCATGAGTTTAAGGCGAGAGTTGAACAAAAGCACCTTTTGGCCAATGGAGAACTCCTTTCTAGAAATCATCTTATCATGAAAATGCTTGGTCTTTTCCTTGTAGATCCTTGAATTCTCATAAGCCTCCAAGCGAAGCTCTTCCAGGTTGTTGCAATTGAAGCTTCCTCTCTGAACTTGCTTGGTCAAATGCTAAGTTACAACTCTTCACTGCCCAGTATGCACGATGCTCTATCTCCACCGGAAGGTGACATGGTTTACCAAAGACAACCCTGAAAGGAGACATCCCTATAGGTGTCTTGTAAGCGGTACGATGAGCCCAAAGAGCATCTTCTAACCGGTGGCTCCAATCTTTCCTATTTGGCTGCACCATTTTCTCCAAAATCTGTTTTATCTCTCGGTTAGAAACCTCGGCCTGCCCGTTAGTTTGGGGATGATATGCTGTAGACACTCTATGCACGACCCCATACTTCCGAAACAAGGCCTCCATGGTCCGGTTACAAAAATGAGTCCCTTGGTCACTAATGATAGCTCGGGGCACTCCAAACCTGCAAAATATGTTAGACCTGACAAAATCCACAACAACTCGAGCATCATTAGTCCTGTGGCCTTAGCTTCCACCCATTTAGAAACATAATCAACTGCAAGCACAATATAAGAGAAACCAAAAGAAACAGGGAAAGGGCCCATAAAATCGATACCCCAAACATCAAAAACCTCGCAGAACAGAATGGGCTGCTGGGGCATCTCCTGTCTACGAGTGATGGCCACACCTGCTCTCTGCACTGCTCACAAGTACTGAAAACCTTAAATGCATCTCTGAAAATGGTAGGCCAGTAGAATCCAGAATCCAGCACCTTCCTAGCGGTCCGCTGTGGTCCAAAGTGACCTCCAACTGGAGAAGCATGACAGAAATGAAGGACGGACTGGATCTCATGGTCAGGTATGCATCTGCGAATCACCTGGTCACTACAAAACTTCCACAAATATGGATCATCCCACACATAATATTTAGCATCACTCTTAAGTTTAGCTTTCTGTGATCTAGATGCATGAGGAGGAAAAACAGATGCAACCAAGTAATTAACTAAATCAGCAAACCAGGGAGAAAGTGGGGTATCATGTAGCTGCATGAGCTGCTCATCTGGGAAATCATCTCTGATAGGAGAAGGGTCAACAACTCCTTCTATCCTGCTCAAATGATCTGCCACCAAGTTCGCTGCGCCACTCCTATCTCGAATCTCCAAATCAAACTCCTGAGGAGCAAAGATCCATCTAATCAATCTAGGCTTCGAATCTGTCTTCTTCAACAAGAATTTTAATGCTGCATGATCAGTAAAAACAACCACTTTAGAGCCAAGCAAATATGATCTAAACTTATCAAGTGCAAATACAATGGCAAGCAACTCTTTTTCAGTGGTAGTATAGTTAGCCTGTGCAGCATCTAAAGTCCGAGAAGCATATGAAATGACATGAGGCGATTTGCCAATTCTCTGTGCAAGGATAGCTCCCAATGCATAGTTAGATGCATCACACATGAGTTCAAAAGGAAGCGTCCACAAAGGTGGCTGAATGATGGGAGTGGTGGTCAAAGCTCCTTTTAGGCAATCAAAAGCCTCTCTACACTTGCCATCAAAATCAAAAGCAACATCTTTCTGCAACAAGTTGGACAGGGGAAGGGCCTTTTTGCTGAAATCCTGAATGAACCGCCTGTAGAAACCTGCATGGCCAAGAAAAGAACGAACCTCTCGCACGCAAGAGGGGTAAGGCAACTGGGAAATAACATCAATTTTAGCAGGATCTACTTCTATTCCCTTCTTAGAGATGATATGCCCTAAGACTATGCCCTGTTCTACCATAAAATGACACTTCTCATAATTAAGAACAAGGTTAGTCTCAATGCATCGATGCAAGACTCTATCCAGACTGTCCAAACAGGCATCAAAGGAGGAACCATAAACAGTGAAATCATCCATAAATACCTCAATGCAATCCTCTAAAAAGTTTGAAAAGATATTTACCATGCATCGCTGGAAAGTTCCAGGGGCATTACATAGGCCGAAAGGCATCCTCCTGTAGGCAAAAGTGCCAAAAGGGCAGGTGAAGGTGGTCTTCTCCTGGTCCTCGGGTGCTATATGGATCTGAAAGTACCCTGAAAAACCATCAAGAAAGCAGTAGAAAGACTTTCCAGCCAAGCGCTCAAGCATCTGATCGATAAAGGGCAAAGGAAAATGATCCTTTCTTGTTGCTTGGTTGAGCCGCCTGTAATCAATACAAACTCTCCAGCTACTCTGGACTCTAGTAGGAATCAGCTCATCACGATCATTCTTCACTACTGTGATTCTGATTTCTTTGGAACCACTTGAACTGGACTCACCCAAGTACTATCGAGATAGGATAGATGATGCCTTGCTTGCGAAGCTTGGTCACCTCTTTCTTTACCACATCAAGGATCAAAGGGTTGAGTCGCCTCTGTGGTTGTCTCACTGGTTTAGCACCATCCTCAAGTAATATTCTGTGCATGCACATGGAAGGACTAATGCCAGGAAGGTCAGCCAAGGTCCAACCTATAGCTTTCTTATGCTTCCTCAAAATTTGCAGCAGCCTCTCCTCTTGGTCAGCATGGAGGGCAGTAGAAAATGATCAACGCGGTACCTTATTCTCCTCTAAATATGCATACTTAAGGTGCTCTGGGAGTGGCTTAAGCTCTAGTATAGGTGGCTGCACTATAGATGGAAGGATCCTGGTGGAAGTAACTGTGTTTACAGCCTGCAATCCAACGAAATCTGATGCAAAGGTACTTGCTGTAATCAAGCTACTACATTCTGACTCCACACAATCTGTATCCACACAATCTGTATCAGAATCACCATTTAAACAGGAAGCAATCTCAGTACAAGCACTGCACATTTCTGAAACAGTACAAGCATCACATGTATAGGTATCATCAAAATCAGAAAAGGATGGAAGATCAGCAGCATAGAGCTCAGAAAAACCATCATCAACTACATCAGCCAGCAAATCTATGTGGAAAACTGAATGGTCTTCCATGGGGTGCTTCATGGCATCCAGGATGTTAAATCTAACCACATTTTCTCCAAACTCCATAGAAAGAGTGCCTGCATGGACATCAATTTTGGTTCTGCAGTTTTGAGGAAGGGTCTACCAAGAATGATGGGAGCCTTGCTGGATTCGGATTCTCCATCCATATCCGAGATGTAGAAGTCTGCAGAAAGATCAAATCATTTACTCTAACAAGGACATCCTCAATGAGTCCAAAGCAGGGTATGCATTACTCCTGTTTGCCAACTGAATAATAACTCCTGTATTCTGCAAGGGCCCAAGAGCAAGAGAGTTGAATACTGACATAGGCATAACATTAATTGAAGCACCTAAATCCAACATGGCATTTTCGAATTTGCTACTGCCTATGGTGCATGGGATAGTAAAAATCCTGGATCCTTGCATTTTGGGGCATTGTGGGCATATGAGTGCGGACACATTTCTTCCCATGCTTGATCTTCTCATTTCCCTTCGATCTCCTTCTATGAGTACACAAATCCTTAAGAAACTTGGCATATCTTGGAATCTTGCTTGATTGCTTCAATGAGAGGAATGTTCACCTCAACCTTCCCGAATGTCTCCAAGATTTCCTTATCGTGTCGATCTCAAAAGTCTTCTTAGGTGCATAACTCTCTCGAGGGAATGGTAATGGAATGGACCGTCACCGTGACTACGGGAATGGGGCCGAATGGATTCGTATTTTTCTGCTACATGGAATTTCGGCAAGGCTTGCTTCTCCTTATCGATTCTTGTTGCAACCCACGAGTTTGGTGCATCAACATTCTTACCGGATCTTAGAGTGATGGCACTCACATTTCTTGGATTTACCACGGTTTGTGCGGGAAGTTTATCGAATCTTGGGACTGTAATTGATTCATAGAACTAGCAAGTTGCCCAATCGATTCTCCAAATTCTCGAATGGTGGCTTCGTCCTCTCTGGAATTGTAAATTGTTCACAGACCATCTGTTTCATCAATTCTTCCAAGGTTGGCTCGGATTTAGGAGGGACATGTAACAAGTCGCTGCTTGATTTTTGCTTCTTGCATAAAGGTGGCTGGTATGGCACGCTAGGCCTGCAGATGGGGCCGGAAGGGTAGTTCTTCTTCTTCTTTGCCTAAACCGAGTAGGGACAGGCTGTGTAGGGTATTTCCCCACCTCGGTTTGGATGATTTCTCCATCCGGGGTTATATCTGTTGGAGGACGGATCATAACTCGTGGTTCTTCTTCTTGAGGCCTATTATTGTAGATGTTTGCTTTGCATAGGCACTGGGGGTACCATCGCATCAACCTCTTGCAATGTAGGGCGGTGCATCTGTTTGATGATCGCGAGAAACACGATTCCACATACTGGCGGGGAGCTACTGCACGTGCCGTTGTTCTTTGTTGAGTAACAGCTAATTGCCTCACCAAGGATGCAAGGTCATCAATTTTGCTTTCCAATTTTCTGTGATCTGCGATAAGTTGCCTCAATTTCGTGGACACCTCTACTCAAGACCACCGAGTTGCTTCGGTGCCAAACCGTTGGGAATTAGTGGCCATATTCTCAATCAATTCTCTTGCAGCCCATAGGAGTCTTGTCTACCAATGCTCCTCCACTAGCAAAGATCAATCATGCTCCTATCCATAGGCGACAAGAAACCTTCATAGAAATACTTGGATTAGTAACTCGGTCACTAATCGATGGTGAGGACAGGTAGCACACATCTTCTTGAATCTTTCCCAGTACTCAGACAATGGCTCTCTATCAAACTGTCTGATGCCACATATCTCTTTTCGGATTGAGGCAGCCCTTGAGGCAGGGAAGAATTTCTCCAAAAACAGCCTCTTAAGGTCATTCCAGCTAGTGACAGATCTTGGATGCAAATAATACAACCAGTCCTTAGCAGCATCCTGTAATGAGAAAGGAAATGCTCTAAGTTTGATGTGATCTTCGAGATGCCTTGAGGCTTCATGGTAGAACACACAATGTGGAACTCCTTGAGGTGCTTATGAGGATCTTCTCCTCGCATGACCATTAAACTTAGGCGAAAATGGATTAGTCCGATTTAAGTTCAAATGGAACATCAACATCGGGATACCGAATGCATAAAGACTCGATATGTAACATCGGGAGCAACGGCTCCTTCAAAGTTCTATTATCCATAATCTCGGTATGCTCAATATGCTCGGATGCTCGATAATCGAATTAGAAGATGGATGAATGACGAAAGTGTAGAATCGAAAAATTCGTAAGCGAATCACTAGTATGATAAGTATGGGAGAATCACTACTTCCTATATGCTCAACAAATGCGTAGAATCGATCTATTGACCCTATGCAAGGTATGAAAAGTCCTATCTATCTCAGATCAAAATGATGCAAATAACCAGGATTAGACCTAGTCATATAACATGCAAAACTTGAAAACAACAAAGCAACAAAATGGAGAATCCAACACTAGAAATGCACCAAAATAAATGTAGTTAACCTACCAAATGATTTTTAAAAAATATGGGACCACCACACAGTGAAAACTACACTAAAATGGAACTCAAAAATGCAAAGAAAAAACTTCAAAAAATGAAAAAGTGGTCTAAATGAAGGAATTAGGGTGAGATAGGGTGGTGCTCACGGCATAGCTGTGAGCCTTGTGGAGAATGCCATTTTCCTTCAACCAGCCAATTTTCAGCTCATTCTGAGCATGTTTGATCAGCCAAAAATTACAAAAATGCCATTGTTTCACCTAAATCTGCTCAAAAACCCTACCAAACGATGGAATTTGGCCAAATTATGCAGGAATGATCCTTTTAGGATCAGTTTGCTTAGAATGATGGTTTACCTTTGGGGACCAAGTTTCAGCTCAAGACTCCAATGCAAGTACAATTCTGTCTACTACTAGTCCCTTTTTGGATTCAAAAATTTGGGAACAAAGTGAAACTCAAAAGTGAAAATAGGGGTAAAACTCAGGAATGAAGATGAGAACTTTCATATGTCAATAATGAAGTATATGGATGCTCAAATGCAACAAAATGACATGCAAAAGCCGATTGTGGTGCAATGGAACCAATGGAACAGTAACAGGATGTTTAGCACAAAATTATGCAGACCAATGCAAAAGCCCGAATGTGATGTCAATTATGTTAAGTGAGGCAATGCACATTCACAGGAGTCATCAAATGCAGCAAAAATTCAATGGAACAGTAAACCACCAATGGAACAGTACACGCAGTAAGATTATGCAACAAATCGTGCAATTCAAATTATCAGATTATGCAGAACTTTTGTAGCAGATGATTGTGGTATTTGGGCAACGAAGTATCAATTGTGTTAAGTGAAACAATGCACAATCATAGGAGTCACGGAATGCAGGAAAATCCAATGAAACAAGAATGTGACAATAAAATGAAAATTATGCGTGATGAAACAAAAGCCAATAGAACGTTGATTAATGCATCAAAAGCAATGCAGCAGGCAAGCACAAAATGTGAATTATGCAATGAATTCATACAAAAATCCAATGCACAGTAGTTCAATGTAGTTGTGCGCAGTGGAGAATGCGAATCGCGCCAAGAAGAAACAAATTCTGCAGATGAAAATCAATGAATCAAGATTATGCAATGCGGAATGCAACATAGCGAGAATAAACAAGCACACCGCACGGAGGGATGGACAATTATGATCAGAATGCTTAATGTATAATGCGAAGAAAGCAAATGCAATGCAACAAAATGCACCTAATATAACTACAAGAGTGTAACAAGATATGCGTAAACAGAATGCGTAAATGGTATGCAAAAAAAAAAAATGCACGAGAATGACAATTATGCAAGAAGCGAGAATGACAATTATGCGAGAATCGAGAACAAAATATGCAAGAATGAGATCGAATTCAGGCGAAGACTGAATTTTACAATGACAGATTAATTATGCAAAGAACAGATCAGAATTATCGGTAGAAGAACAGAAATTATCGAGAAGAAATTATGCAACATGAATCAATAGATAGCGAAATCGATGGCGTGATGAGCGAGAATCAAGAATTCGAGCGGCGATAGCGAATCAAAATTACTGCATGAGACTCAAATTATGCGCAGAGAACACCTAATAGTAACAAAAATAGTAAAATGCACTTTTAGTCTACGATCACGAATGCAAAGAAATTAGGAACTATTAAGAACACCTAATAAACCTAAGAAACCGAAAATAGGTCCCGACAATCAACGCGCTAAATTTTGATCGACGATGTCGCACTCGCCTCAAAAATAGACTAGGATTTACAATGGAATATAGCATAGTGTATAACCTAGGTCATCTCCCAAGGACCAATTCGGATTCTCAAGTATGTTAGCGATTAAAACAAATTAAAATAAGTAAGGGGGTTTTGTTCATTTCAATAACGAAAAACGAATTCAAATTGTAGGAAAAATCAATTAAGAAAACACCAATCCAAGGTCTTCAATTCAAATGGCGAATTAATCATTGTTCAAAGAGAATATAATTCATTTGCATTCACCTCTGTTAATTCGAATTTAACTAGATAATCATCTAGGATTTATCAACAAAAACAGAATCACAATCGCAATTCTTGATTAAGATTGATTTAGGAACAAATTCGAATTAACATAGATTATCAATCGATGATCTATTCTCCATTAGAATCAGATTAGAAATCAATTGAAGGAGGAGAAGAGGAAAGAACACAACAGAATTCGAAAATTAAACAAGAGAACTCAAAACTCTAACCACAATCATTGAATTCCTTGGATCGATTTGGAGTTTTAGCCTTCCATAGCCATTATGAAAACGCAGCAAAGAAGCTAAGACGAAAAATAGAGAAGATGAAAAGAGAGAAAAGGTTTCTGCCTCAATAAGATAAAACTGAACAATAACAATCAAAAGGTGAATTCAGAATACTGTCTTGACCTATTTGTAACTGAAAAATCTTATATAATTCCTAATCTACCCCTGGCCCATACTGTAGCCCTCTGAAACAGCTTTTCATAGACATATCATTTGCCTTATTTGGGCTTAAATTGAGAGAATTAGGCCCAAATCATTGAGGAAAGGTCCAAGCTTTGTGACAGCAACAGCGTCCTAACTTTGAGGCCCAGTTTTCGCCCTGAATACAGCTGAATTGGAAAAACTACATTAGATGCAAAATTGTGTATCTTCGTCTCAGCTTTCAGGGGACACCAAGATCATCCAAATATGACATTTGTAGCCCAAGTTATGGCCTGCACAAGACAGAAAGGTCAAAATGAGTTAAAATCCGAAAATTAATGAAGTTTTTACAATTAAGCTCAATGTAGACCAAACATCTAAAACTCATCTACAAACATAATATTGGGCACAATTATCATCAATTAGGCCAAATATAAAACAATAATGAATGCCTAAAAATTGATTGATCAACGTGCTTTACCGGGTCCACCATGTTGACAACATTCTCAAGAGTAACATCGGGTTTAACATAAGCCTCATTTAGTACTTTTAGCAACGCTTTTCGATGTATCTCAAATGTCAAAACGAGTGACAGAAGGGATATCCTTGCTAGAGTCCTCTTCAACTGTTCTATCACATCGTATTCACTTTGTTTCACGATCTTCAAAAATTATTCTTCCTCTTCTTTCCCTCTCTCCTCTTCTCTTGCATTTTCCTCCTTACTCCATTCTTTAACATTCTTTTTCTTTTCTACTTCTACTGGGCCATAGCATCACCCACTCCTTGTAATTCCTCCTACCCCGACTATGTTAGTCACTGGGTTTCCCTCTTGATATACTTCT
The DNA here is from genome assembly GCA_029884595.1 of Ormosia semicastrata. NCBI lineage: Eukaryota > Viridiplantae > Streptophyta > Magnoliopsida > Fabales > Fabaceae > Ormosia > Ormosia semicastrata. Next base: position 49,091,924 of record JAQQTO010000056.1, on the reverse strand, counting down.
GCCACTCGAGCATTCGAAGTCCTTTCCTTGACTCCCTTTATCTCCACCCTTGTTTCATAGCTCCAGGGCACTGCGCGGGTGTCATTACAAGCAAATGGTGTTGGCTTCTTGACCGTCAATACTACTTTCCCTGACACCGAAGCTTGATTGAGAAGTGGCACCTTAAGTACAAATCGTTCAATCACATTGACCTCTTCAGAGGAAGTTACCCCTGGTCTTGCTTGTATTACTCCCAATGTGAGCAACCTCTGGACTCGAGCCTTAAAGTCCCAACAGTTCTCAATATCGTGTCCTGTTTCCCCACAATGGTAAACGCATCTGGACTCTTCATCATGCCTCTCCTCTTCCTTCACTGATGAAGCTGGTGCAATGATAACATAACTTGCTATATTCAGTCCCTCAAATATTCGAATCATCGGCGTATGTAGGTTCATGACTTCTTTTATTAGAGGTCCTTCCATCTCCACGACATTCGCCTCATTCCTTCCACCATGGTTAGGGATTGGGTTGTTGATGATACTAGGTCCAGCCTCTTCTTAAATGTCAAGCTTCCTATAAGTAATAAGCTTCCTTACTGCAGTCTTGAAAGCCTCACAATCTTCAATTGAATGCCCTGGGATATCCATGTGGTATTTGCAAGTCAAATTCGGGTTATACCACGCTGGGAACGGTGGTTCTAAGGGACGTACAGGATTTCTCGAAATGAGGTGGGTATCGAACAGCCTTTGGAATAGGTCTGCATTTGAAATGGACAGTCTTGAGAAATGGGGTAGGTTTTGAGGATGAAAGCGACCTTGATTCTGGAAGTTTGGCCGAGGTTGTGGGTGATTTGGGTAGGTTTGTGGAGGTGCAGGTGGGTATCGGGTATAGGTCGGGTGAGTTAGTATATATGGTTATGGTGTGGGAACATTATTGATTTGAAATTGCAGAGTTAGGGTGATGTTTGTGATAGGCATAACTTGGTGGGACGGGTAATAAGGAAGTGTAGGTGTTTGGTATGGAAGGTGAGGGTTAAGGTTATATGGTGGTTGGCGGCTTGAGTTTTGTAGAGAATATCAAGGTTTGAAGGTCTGCTAGCATTGGACATAATTCACCTCGGGTTCCTTCTTTTTTGGCTAGAATCCCTTCTTAAAGGCAGTATTCTTCGTATTGCTCACTGATAACTTCCCAGCTTTGGCCAAAATCTCTATCCTTTCTCCTGCCATTATCAAGTCTGCAAAATCCTTATAGGCTGCCCCGACCATTGCCCCGATAAAAGGATTTCCCAAGGTTCCCAGGAAATATAAGCACATCTCAGATAGTGTTAATGGGGCTGAACTTGAGCTGCCAAGGCTCTCCATCTCTGTGCATATTGTCTGAAAGGTTCTTCTGCATCAAGCTCAATTGTTCCCAGGTCAGAGTTGCGTCCAGATTAAACATGTATTGGTCCATGAACAGGTCAGCCAATTCCGTCCAACGAGAAATCTTAGAGTGGTTTAATTGAAGATACCACTCTAAAGTAGGACCTGTAAGACTCTCGTGGAAAAAGCTAATGAGGAACTTATCATCCTTGGACCAAACAGCCATCTTAGTTCCATAACTGATCAAATGAAACCGAGGGTTGCCACTTCCATCGTACTTGGCAAAATCAGGAATCTTGAAGTCTTTAGGGATTACGACATCGTGGTAGGACACAGTTCTTCTATTCTCAAAGGTTCATAAGCACTGGGGCCCTTGATTGCCTTGATCTGTTCCATTTTCTCCATCTACTCTTCCCTCATCCTGTCTTTCTCGGTCATGACATGACTATTTCCAGAGTGAGGTATTGTTGCTTGCCCTGTAATGGACACATAAGGTTGTTCCCAAGTAGGGCCAGCATAACCAGGAACTTCATTATAAGCACCTTCCAAAGTGCGATACCCCTCCCCAATAGGCATGACAATCAATGTCGTTTGAGGTGGTTGTTCATGGATCCCCACAGTGATGCCTGAGGTTATAGTCGGGAATGTCGGGGTAGTTATTGATGGCACATTTACATATGCTTCAACCCCATTTGTACATCTATTTCCGCTGATTAAGTGAAGAGACTCCCTCATATCTTGCAGTATTGCTTCCAACCGTACTTGGGCCTCTGACACCTCATTTATCCTCCCTGTCATTTCATCGACTTCTCTGCTCAAGTTTCTCCCTGCCTCAGGATTATTGGCAGCCATTCTGGTCCGAGATCTGGTATTGTGAACTCGGGTTTGATTGGTATCTGATGCATAATTTTTAGTTTCAAACAAGTCTACAAACTTGATGCAGGATTAATTGTTGCATTGCGAACCCAAGTGCAGGTTGTCTCAAGTAATAAATTTCTCGGGAGTCCGAGGTCGATCCACAGGGAATTGTTGAAGATTAATTAAGGTGAAGTGAATATTTTGTTACTACGATTAAAATTATTTACTTGGGTAAAAAGATTCACTCTTGGTAAATAAAATAAAGGTAAGATTAATTCTTTTTATAACTCAATTAGAATCCTCGCAACATGGAGGTTCCAATCAAAAAATACGACATTAAAAGTCCAATTAAAATAATATACATAATTATATTATGTTTCCTAAAAATATTACCACCACTTATAAATGGATTAAAGCATTCATTGTGCTAATATTTTGTCTACAACAAATCAAGAACTCCTCTTTACAAAGATGGTTTCTAAATTATAAGAAACAAATTATAATACGTATAATGATTACTAGAAAAAATAAATCATTTAAGCACAAGAGAAGAATAAATCTAACCTTACTTTATTACCAAGAGCTTCACCTTTTCACCCAAGTAAAATGAAACTTAGTTACTCATAGATAAGAAGAAAGAAAGAGAGAAGAAGAAGAAGAAGAACATGACTTTAATTTAGAACAAAGGAAAATTACTACAAAAAAACCTAGTAACAAAATGACATTATTTTGGTAACTAAAACCTAACACTCTTAATGATCTGCCAAGGCCCTCTTTTATAGAGGATTAGAAATAAAAAATGACAAGGGGGCAGAGTCATTAGTGGGTGGATGAGTGGAAAATGAGTGGAAAATGTCAAATGACTTTAGGTGAGTGGGAAATTATGGAGATTCCTTGTCTCCGAAATCATGCAGCTCTGAAGTCATTACATTCGTCATTTTTGAACCAAATGGTCTTCATGAAAGTTGTAGACCTGGATCTTAGCTTTCAAATGGATTTAGTTTGAGTCTAATATCATTTCTATAACTTCAGATACGTTCAATTACTAAACACTGCCCAGGCTCAGTCACAGCTCCTCTGTTCTGACTTCCAAGCCCAATATCACCTTCAAGGGGTCCGATTCTGGAAAAGTGTTCAACATAAAAATTGTAGATATTGGTCTTAAATATTTAGCATCCAAATTTCAGCCCATTTTACAACTTCTATCCCAAAATATGTGATGAACAGTACATATAGGTTAAGCTATCAGGAAAAGCACTCTAGTTCTAGCTTCAATCCCAATTTAAGTTATCTACTCGTGTGATTGGGCCTTTGAGGTATTCTTAAAAGTTGTATTACTCTCTCTTATCTTTCAAATGACACTAGAATCACCTCCAAGACCACCTACAGCCCAAGATATGGCCCAAATACAGAAACAGTGTAAGATATGAATCATGCTGAAAAATTCAATTAAGTCCAATTTGAGTCCAAACTTACAAAACATAATAAAACTCAATCAATTAAGTACATAGAGAGTGTAAATGACTAAGAATGAAAGCTTATTAATGTATCAAATATGTGATCATCAAATTCCTCTACACTTAACTTTTTGCACTCTTGAGCAAAACATATAAGACCACTCACAAAAAAAAAAAAAAAAAAAACAAAACAGACTCAAAAGCTAAACACTCTAAAAGACTCAATTTCTAATAATATTTAAAAATGAAGAGCAATCAATCATTCAAGTAATCAAAACATTCATGAGGTAACATATCTTCACTTCTCAAATCAACAAGCAAGGATATTTCAATTGAAAAGCATAAATCAAGAATGATAGATTTTCACAAGATTCACTCTCAATCCCTCAAGTGTTTAAAAGGTAGGTATTTTACTCAATTCAACCCATGAAAATTGCACTACCATAAGCTTGCTTATCTTCTACTTCTCCACTACTCAGAACACATACACACACAAATCATGAGGACTTTATTCAAGGTTATAATGAGGTCAAGGTAAAGGAGGAGGTAATATGTATATGACAAGTTAAATACAGAGAATAAAAGAGCATGAGAGCTGTGTTCAATTAACAAGCATGAAAGTTTATCCCAACTCCACCTAATACAAATTCCCTTTACATATTCTTTTCCTTTCCTTTATTACCTTGTTGACCCTCTTCTTTTTACAAAAAATTTTTTTGATTGATTTTTTTTTATCTTTTTAATTTTTTTTTTTTTTTTTATTTTACAAAAAGAACATCATATATACATTTTTTTAACCATTCTGCACACACACCCCCACACTTGTTCAAGAACTCATCGAATGACAAAACTAATGTTCTCTTATTCCCTAAGGTCAAGTAAGAGCATAGTTTTTTATTTAAGGCACATAATGAGTTTGAAACAAAGAATAGTCAAATAAACTCAGAGGGGTTAAGCAAAGGGAAATAGGTCATTTCTAATGCTTTATGTTGGCAGAAATCAGAGAATTTCCAAGAAGTCATAAGAGTACTTGATATCATATTGAGACAACATGCTTTAAACAAGGTCAAGTTATTTGATTAAAGTAATAATTTCAAGAAAAATGCCTCAATCATATTTATGTATGCATATGAAAATGTAGTCTAAAAAAGAATCAAAGCAAGTTCTAGAGTAATAATTCCATGAGTGAAATTCACACAAGAAAGAAGAGAATAGTACAAATGTTCAATCCATTCATCAATAGGCTCAAAATCTCACAATGTATAATTCTATCAATCTTAGTCCACTAATTCAACATTCATAACCAAGCATGTGATTTTTAAGAAAGAAGACAATTAACTCAATCATGCAAATTTTCCTGAATTTGAATTGCTACTTCCACACAAACTAGTTACTACCCCAATTACTCCTTACTCTGCTACCAATTTTTGATGCGTCTCAAGAGTAAATAATTTACTCTTTACTCTGTCATCCCTAATTACTTTTGTTGTTAATAAATTGATGACAAACACAACAAACATATTAACAAACACACTTTTGAATTTTTTTTTTACAACCATCCTTCCCCCCAACCAGATCACAACTCCTCAATGTCAAAACATAGATAGAAAAAAAGATAGAATATATTACCTGTTGCTGCAATTACTGAAAAGAAAAATCTCACACAAATTTAAACAAAAACAAAGTACCAAGAGACAATTTGAAAGACTTCTTGAAAGACTTCTTCCAAAGTACCAAAACCACCAAGTAAGACAATGAATGCATCAGAGTTTTCAAGCATTTCCTTCATTCGTCTATGCATAGATGATACTTGAATTTTCAGTGCAATTGTCTTTCCAACGATGTTCCTTCGAGTTAAAGGTTCGAGAATGACACCTAAAACTTGACCACCTCTTACAAATGTAGAAAGTGATACAGTCCCCATTAACCTAAGGCAACCTCCCCCATATACTACACGAATGTTCCTCGCAGCAAGTGTTCTACTAACAGTGCTTACTGCATTTACAAACTCTAAACCATTCCCATAACTTGTCGCACAAAATACACAGATACTGAGAAATCTACGAACTGAAGAAGAAGCTCCCTCCATTTCTACACTCACACTCTCTTTGAAGGATTATGAGTTGCAGGAAAGTGAAGAAAATAGAGTGTTTAAATAGAGAAGAGAATAGAAAAAGTAATAATAGCTCCTATACAAGTAGGTTAACTGGTGTCAGAAAAGTTTAAAATTTTAAAAATAATAATAATAATTTTTTTATTTTTTTTTTATTTTTTTTATTTTTTTACTTCAAGAAAATCATCAGGGTAAAGAAGTCTAGAAACCCCCCGAAGGATCCCATCCAAATGATCGTCTATCCAAAACCAAAATTTAACAAAATCATACAAAGATAAAATAATAATAACAAATGATTACATACCTTTATGTACAGGTTTCATGGTAGATCTTTATACTGCGCGTCATGAGTGCAGTAATACCAAGACGGCTCAGCCAATCTAGGCATTCTTCTCCCTCCCGCTTGTGGGATATCCCAGCCTATGCATCGTCCCTCTAGTTAAAGAGAGAAAATCTGAATACGACGACCAGTGACCATAGCCAGTGAGAGGTTGCTGGAGAGCCCATGGCATTAAATCATAGGATCCAGCTCAAAGGCATTGTCACACGAGAATGCAAACACGGGACACTTCTTCTGTCCATCAGCAAGCAGAGCCTTTGGTTAAAACCTGAGAATGCTTGCGCGGCTCTCTATAGAGCATGGCACATGAACCTTATTTACCGAACGGCGTGCGAAGGTCCACCCGAGTCAATGACGAGTCTGCCACTCCACTGGCAGGGGCTCCTAATCTAATTAAAGACCAGTACAACCGAAGTTTCGCCTTTTTTATTCTTTTTTATTTCATTTATTTCATTTTTTTTTTTTTTTTTTTTTTTTTTTTTGAAAATGTACAAAATAATATATACATGTTATTGTGATTGTGACTCACATTTTCCTCTGGTTTCACGTCCAGAAACGGCTTAAACGCCTTCTATGAGTCGAGGATAAGCTTCTCATCCAATTTTCTTATAAATTGGCAAACAGGGTCTTTTTGAGTCAGATTCCTAAGACTGTAACGCTCTTGCTCGTCTCTGAAGATATTCCACAAATTAAGAAGTTCACACTGCACAACTCCACAAGAATGCGTCTCAAGAGTCAATAAGATATTATCTAATAACTCCTTACTCAGTTCATTCTTAATGAAGAATATTTTATCTTCTCTGTTTACAGAAACTATCCCCAAAGAGCGACATCGCGTGTTGCAATTCCATCGTGCACACTTGTAACAAACTTTCATTCTTTTTACTCTTCTCCTTTTTGAAAATGAACTTTTACCGAGACCAGGCATGTATAGGACAAATGAATCTGAAGATTCACCAGCTAAATGAACCTTTGCTTCGATTATCCAGCGTATATCTTCTGGGATGCCCTTATACATTAACAGTCTCAATCTTTCACACCTAGCTTCATACACTTTTGTTAGAGCATTTAGAGGGAGATAAGGAAAATGTTTTCTTAGATTTGAGAGAATGACATCCATTTTAAAAGGAGAAGAAATCAGTTATTATGGAAAACTGAAAAATAAACCGACTTGAGAGTCACGGAGTACCGTTATCCGCCATTTAACCGGGAATACAAAGAACTGCGAAAAGAAAGAAACAACATTAAATTAAATTCTACTCATAATAAGGATTAGAAAGAGAAATGGATTTTACCTCAACAACTTGATGTTCCAGAAATGGTTTGAGTCTTTGTCCATTGACCTTAAATACAATACCATTCCTAGGATTCTCAATGTCTATGGCCCCATAAGAATACACATGTTTGACAATATAAGGACCAATCCACTTAGATCTCAATTTTCTAGGGAATAGATGAAGATGAGAATTATAAAGCAGAACTTTTTGACCAATTTCAAAAGTTTTTCTCAAAATTGATTTGTCATGAAAAGCTTTTGTTCTAGCTTTATAAATCTTTGAGTTTTCATATGCATTATTTCTTAATTCCTCAAGTTCATTCAATTGCAATTTACGTAACTTGGAAGCATCATTGAGACTTAAGTTGAAAGCTTTAATGACCCAAAATGCTTTATGCTCTAATTCTACAGGCAAATGACAAGGTTTTCCATAAACTAACCGATAGGGAGACATGCCTAAAGATGTTTTAAAAGCAGTACGGTAAGCCCAAAGTGCATCGTTTAGTCTTAAAGACCAATCTTTATGATTTGGTTTAACCGTTTTTTTCAAAATTTGTTTAATCTCCCTATTTGCCAATTCAACTTGTCCACTTGTTTGAGGATGATAAGGGGTTACAATTTTGTGGTTAATGCAATATTTCTTCATTAAGGATTCAAATGGTTTATTGCAAAAATGTGTTCCCCCATCACTGATGATAGCTCAAGGAATTCCAAATTGACTCAAAACATTTTCTTTTAAAAATTTTAAAACAATTTTATGATCATTGTGCCGACATGGAATCGCCTCAATCCATTTTGAGAGATAATTAACTGCAACCAAAATGTACACAAATCCAAAAGATGATGGAAATGGACCCATGAAATCAATTCTCCAACAATAAAAAATTTCAATGACAAGGATAGGGTTCAAAGGCATCATATTTCTTTTAGAAATTGACCCCAATTTTTGACAACTTTCACAACTTTTGCAAAAAGTATAACTGTTCTTGAATAAAGTGGGCCAATAAAATCCACACTGCAAGATTTTTGCAGCTATTTTCTTTGAAGAAAAATGACCTCCACATGCTTCTGAATGACAAAATTTAATGACACTACTTACCTCATTGTCGGGTACACATCTCCGAAAGATTTGATCAGGATAATATTTGAACAAATATGGGTCATCCTAAAAGAAATTTTTCACCTCAATCAAAAACTTTTTTCTGTCTTGGTGTGTCCACTGAGGCGGCATCTTACCTGTTACAAGAAAATTGACAATGTTAGAAAACCAAGGCATGGAATTAACAGAAAATAAAAATTCATAAGGAAAAGAATCATTGATAGGTGTGCTATCAAAAGATGAGCCTGTTGTCAGCCTTGACAAATGATCTGCAACAATATTTTTGGCTCATTTCTTGTCTTTTATTGTGAAGTTAAATTCTTGAAGCAACAAGATCCACCGTATCAACCTAGGTTTGGCATCCTGTTTAGACATTAAATATCTAACAGCAGCATGATCAGTGAAAACAACAGTGGATGAACCAATTAAATAAGCTCAAAATTTGTCCAATGTAAAAATTATAGCAAGTAGTTCTTTTTCAATAGTGGTGTAATTCATTTGTGCACTATTCAAAGTTCGAATTGCATAATAAATTACATGAGGCTTACATTCCTTTCTTTGGCCTAAAACAGCGCCAACAGTAAAATCACTAGCATCACACATCAACTCAAAAGGCAAAGACCAGTCAGGAGATTGCATGATAGGAGCAGAAGTCAAAAGACCGATTAATTTTTCAAAATATTTCTGACAATCTTGAGTCCAATCAAATAGTGTATCTTTTGTTAGAAGATTACATAAAGGTCTAGATATGACACTAAAGTCCTTTACAAATCTTCTGTAAAATCCTGCATGTCCTAAAAAGAAACGAACTTCTCTGACTGTTTTTGGGGAAGACAAATGAGCAATTAATTCAACTTTGGCTTTATCAACTTCAATTCCTTTAGAAGATACCACATGACCTAACACTATTCCTGAGGTAACCATGTAATGACATTTTTTCCAATTTAATACAAATCCTTTTTCTTCGCATCTTTTAAGAACTTTTTCCAAATTATCAAGACAATTTTCAAAACTGTCAGATCATCCATGACAACTTCTAAATAATGCTCAATCATGTCACTAAAAATATTTAGCATGCATCTTTGAAAAGTTGTCGGAGCATTACAAAGACCAAAAGGCATTCTTCTATATGCAAAAGTGCCAAAAGGACAAGTAAAAGTGGTCTTTTCTTGATCCTCCAATGCAATTGGTATTTGATTATACCCTAAATAACCATCAAGAAAATAATAGTAGGGATGTCCTGCTACTCTTTCTAGAATCTGATTAAGAAATGGCAAAGGAAAATGGTCTTTCCTAGTGGCTACATTCAATTTTCTGAAATCAATACACATACGCCAACTAGATGAGACTTGAGTAGGTATTAATTCTCCTTTTTCATTTTCAACCACTGTTATTCCAGATTTCTTAGGCACAACTTGTGTAGGGCTTACCCACTGGCTATCAGAGATAGGATAGATAATTCCAACATCAAGTAATTTAAGAACTTCAGCTCTGACTACCTCTTTCATGTGTGGATTTAATCTTCTTTGAGGTTGTTGAGATGTTTTAGCATTATCCTCTAAATGTATTCTATGTGTATAGATTAATGGATTAATGCCTTTTATATCCTTTAATGTCCATCCAATTGCACTTTTATATATTTTAAGTACTTCTATCAACTTACCTTCTTGTTCTTTGGTCAGGGATGAGGAAATTACCATTGGAGAGCTTTGTTCTTCTCCCAAAAATGTGTACTTCAATCCATCAGGTAATGGCTTCAGTTCTAGTGTGGGTACTTCTTCATGGGCATCATCATTCATGGATTTTAGCTTTTCGAATCTTGGCTTCCTTCCTTTGTATTCCATTTCCTATGTACAGTCAAGAAAAGAGCATATTTCAGAAATATTATCATCTAATTGTGTAGCTGAATCAAATGAATTAATTAAACAGATTTCTAATGGGTCAGAAGAACTCCTGATTTGAATATGATCATCTATAATGGCCTCAATCCCTTCAATCTCTTCCTTTTCATCATAAACTTCTTGTGGTTGCTTGTACATGTTGAAAACATTAAGCTCCAGTGTCATATTTCCAAAAGTTAGCTTCACCACTCCATTTCTACAATTTATCAAAGCATTAGATGTTGCTAAAAATAGACAACCCAAAATAACAGGAACTGACTTAGAACTATCAACCATAGGTTTAGTTTTCAAGACAATAAAATCCATAGGATATATGAATTTATCAACTTGTACCAACACATCTTCTACTATTTCTTTTGAAATTTAATTGATCTATCAACAAGTAGAAGAGTTACAGAAGTTGGTTTTAACTCACCAAGGTTGAGTTGCTGATAAATTGAATATGGAAGCAAATTAACACTAGCACCAAGATCAAGTAAAGCTCATTCAATTTTATGTTCACCAATAATGCATGAAACTGTAGGACAACCAGGGTCTTTATATTTCAACTCATTATTGTTTTGAATAATGGAGCTTACCTGTTTAGTCAAAAATGCATTCTTTTTCACATTATGTTTCCTTTTAACAGTGCACAAGTCTTTCAAAAATTTAGCATAACAAGGAATCTGCTTGATAGCATCTAACAAAGGAATATTGACCTTCACTTGTTTAAAGATTTCAAAAATGTCACTGTTATGATTCACTTTACTTGAATTGTTTAATGCTTGAAGAAATGGGGGTAAAGACGAGGGTTTGATCTCCTTTTGGCTAGGTGGCTTATCAACTCCTTCCTCATCTTTGGAAATTGACTCATCATCTTTCTCAAAAAGTTCAGGAATTTGTTTTTTAACAACCTTTCCACTCCTAAGAGTTATCACTGAGTTGACTTGATCTATTTTTTAACTTTCTGAACTACCCTCATTTAAGCTAAACTAACCCTTGGGATTTGGTTGAGGTTGAGAGGGAAACTTTTCTTTCTCATGAATGGCAAATGTAGAAGAAAGTTTAGCAAGAGTGTCTTTTATGTCAATCATGGCTTGAGTATTTTGGTTATTGATGACCTCTTATTTTTTCATGAATGCATGTAATGTTCCTTCAAGGTTTTTCCTATATGGTGGGACATAGGGTGCATATCCTTGAGGATTTTGAGAATCTTACTATGCCTGAGGAGGTGGTGGTTGCATGAGTTGTGGCTGGTTGCTATTCCTCCAACTGAAGTTCGGATGATTTCTCCATCCCAGATTGTATGCATCTGAAAAAGAAGAAGTGAATGGCTTTTAAAATTGTTCATTACATTTACTTGCTCATATACAACTTCTTTAAAAACAAGAATTATTGGACATTCATTCGTTGAGTGTTCTAATTCATCACAAATGCCACAAATTTCTTCATTTTGCACAGATTTGATTTCTTTTACTTTCCCTAATTCCATAGCTTCAATATTTCTATCCAAACTAGCAAACCTTGCATTTAGATCTTCTTCTTGACTAAGATGATATTTTTCTTTACTAGCATTTGCAAGGTTATATCTAATTGAATTTTTAGAAGGATTAGTACCATGCCAAGATTGAGAATTTTCAGCCAAATGGTCTAAATAGTCTAAAGTTTCATAAGGTTCTTTATCAAGAAATTCACCATTGCACATTATTTTCACAAATTATTTGGTTTCGGGTGTTAACCCTTCATAAAAGAAGCTTATAGTGCGCCATTTTTTAAAACCATGATGTGGACAAGAATTCAACAAATCTTTAAAACGTTCCCAACTTTGAAAATATGCTTCATTAGAATTTTGGGGAAAATTTTGGATTTGTCTTTTCAAAGCATTGATTTTATGTGTTAGAAAAATTTTCTTCAAAAACTCACATTGCATTTCTTACCATGTGCCAATTGATCTTGGTTTCAAAGTGTTAAGCCAAGTTTTTACTTTATCTTTCAAAGTGTTGAAATGTACACGAAAATAAAATAGAGAATTACCCCCACTGTACAGAAATTAAAATGCAGAAAATAAAGTGCAGAAAGTAAATTTAAAATATAAAAACTGGAGAATCGGCAAGCCGATTTTTTGCTCCAGCGAGAGAAAAGAGAAGAAGTCATTAATGATTAAATATTACAGAAAGTAAAAGGAAGAGTTTTCCCCCACTGTTAGTATGCACAGAAATTAAAAAGGGAGAGGTTCCCCCACTAGTTAGTATGTTAGTATATATACAAAATTTTTACACCAGAAATTCAGTCTTCAAATCAAGTTCCCCGGCAACAGCGCCAAAAACTTGATGCACAAATTTTAGTTTCAAACACGTCTACAAACTTGATGCGGGATTAATTGTTGCATTGCGAACCCAAGTGCAGGTTGTCTCAAGTAATAAATTTCTCGAGAGTCTGAGGTTGATCCACAGGGAACTATTGAAGATTAATTAAGGTGAAGTGAATATTTTGTTACTACGATTAAAATTATTTACTTGGGTAAAAAGATTCACTCTTGGTAAATAAAATAAAGGTAAGATTAATTCCTTTTATAACTCAATTAGAATCCTCACAACATGGAGGTTCCAATCGGAAAATACAACATTAAAAGTCAAATTAAAATAATATATGTAATTATATTATATTTCCTAAAAATATTACCACCACTTATAAATGGGTTAAAGCATTCATTGTGCTACTATTTTGTCTACAACAAATCAAGAACTCCTCTTTACAAAGATGGTTTCTAAATTATAAGAAACAAATTATAATACGTATGATGATTACTAGAAAATATAAATCATTTAAGCACAAGAGAAGAATAAATCTAACCTTACTTTATTACCAAGAGCTTCACCCTTTCACCCAAGTAAAATAAAACTTAGTTACTCATAGATAAGAAGAAAGAAAGAGAGAAGAAGAAGAAGAAGAATATGACTTTAATTTAGAACAAAGGAAAATTACTACAAAAAAACCTAGTAACAAAATGACATCATTTTGGTAACTAAAACCTAACACTCTTAATTATCTACCAAGGTCCCCTTTTATAGAGGATTAGAAATACAAAATGACAAGGGAGATGAGTCATTAGTGGGTGGATGAGTGGAAAATGAGTGGAAAATGCCAAATGACTTTAGGTGAGTGGGAAATTATGGAGATTCCTTGTCTCTAAAATCATGTAGCTCTGAAGTCATTGTATTCGTCATTTTTGAACCAAGTGGTTTTCATAAAAGTTGTAGGCCTGGATCTTAGCTTTCAAATGGCTTTAGTTTGAGTCCAATATCATTTCTATAACTCCAGATACGTTTAAATTACTGAACACTACCCAGGCCCAGTCACAGCTCCTCTATTCTGACTTCCAAGCCCAATATCACCTTTAAGGAGTTCGATTCTGAAAAAGTGTTCAACATGAACGTTGTAGATATTGGTCTTAACTATTTAACATCCAAATTTCAGCCCATTTTACAACTTCTATCCCAAAATATGTGTTGAACAATACACATAGGTTAAGCTATCAGGAAAAGCACTCTAGTTCTTGCTTCAATCCCAATTTGAGTTATCTACTCATATGATTGGGCCTTTGAGATATTCTTGAAAGTTGTAGAACTCTCTCTTATATTTCAAATGACACTAGAATCACCTCTAAAGACCACCTACAGCCCAAGATATGGCCCAAATACAGAAACAGTGTAAGATATGAATCATGCTGAAAAATTCAATTAAGTCCAATTTGAGTCCAAACTTACAAAACATAATAAAACTCAATCAATTAAGTGCATAGATAGTGTAAATGACTAAGAATGAAAGCTTATTAATATATCAAATATGTGATCATCAGTATCTTCTTTCCTAGGTCGCGCAATGATTCCTGAATCAAATTGATTTATTAAAACAAAACAACATTAAACAAAGAAAAAGGAAAGAAAAAGTTAGCGCTATTGTGAGGATGCTTGGTGATTGTGGAAAGATTTGTATGGACATTCAATGGCAATATAGGATCCTAAATTCTGCACTTCGGGTTCATCATCCCTTAGGCAAGAATATGATTGACAGTGATCCCAAGGGAGTATTCTCTCCTCAATGGGTGCTATCTTCTTGGATATTCACAGGCAATGCAGTTATTCTTTCACTGACCACTAGGCTTTCTGTGCTTTCGCTGAAGGATGAATTGTCTCAGGTCGAGAGCACGATTGACAATCTATTCAAGAGGGCGTTCACCCTTCAATGAATAATGTCCAGGTGAAAAATAGTAAAATCAATGTTTAGGACAAAACATTGCAATTGGTCATTCATTCATTTCAAATTTCAATCAGTACAAGGTCTCAGACTCCTCAAAAGGCAACATAAATAATATTACATTAACAACTTTGTTTGTTTCTTCCTAAGACCTTTAGCGAGACCTCGATAATACTTCATAAACTCGGCTATTTTTTGTAGTAGCCGTAACAATGGATTCAGTCGAATCTGAAGGTCTGCCTCTTTAAAATGATCAACCAGTTGCACAGTATGATATTGCATGCTGTCAGACATGTTCTCATATTTCTTCTTCCATTATTCTTTTTCAGCCCTTTGATCTTGTGCTATTGATTGCCACATTTCTGTCCATTCTTCTTTTTGCCTCACTAGTCTTTGGACTTCGAGTCTCCACTGCTCATGGTCTCGCCCCAACTCTTGAATTTTCAGCTTCAAATGCTCATTCTTTCGGTTTGCTTCCACGAGTGCATCATGATATTGGGTAGCTAATGTGCATCCTTGGTCAGAGCGGCACTTTGCTTCAGTCAGAGCTTCTTGTAAGGCTTGCATTCTATGATCTTGTACCCTAGCATTCGCCTCCAACTTTCCTTTCTCTTGCAAAACCAACGCCATTGTCTCTTCCTGAGCGTTTATCTTTGCTCGCAATTCATGAACCTCTATTGTGATTTTTTCAAATTCTATCTCCTTTCCTTTCCTTGCTCTTTTTACTCGGCTTGGGGTCTCAGCCATATCTGCACACGTATCTTTTAAATATTCAACTTCATCAGCTAGCTTCTGGCATCGACTCTGGTGGACGACTACTTTAACTCAGCGACTTCCTTTCCTTATTCCAACACTTTCATTTGTGCTTTCAGTCTTTCCATCTCAGTGGCCATTTGAGGTATGATTTGAGGATAACCTTTATCATCTGAAACTATCTGAGAGATACTATTTTGTACCCTTCTTACCTCTCTCCATTGCAAGTATTCAGGGGTACAGACCACCACATGCTTCCCTAAATCCCTTGTTCCTGCCATATGAACATTCTTCCAAGCATCTCTAATCTCTTTTTCTCGCTTAGCAGTGCTTCCATCTTGCTGGTATAAGAAGCTGAACCCTTCAAGTTACTTTTCGTCGGGCACATATTGAGTCCATCAGAGTTGTCGAAGCACAAGGATTGGCGCGTATGATACACCACCTCTAGAGCTCATCAAAGGAACATTAGGAAAGTCACCACAGCTGAAAACTATCTCTTCTCCATGATACCACGGGTATACCCATTTGAAAGAATCTGGCCCCATCCTCACGAACTCATTCTTCCATTCATAAGTTTTTTGTTACTTCACTGGTAGGTGACCAAAATTCTTTAACGAGTCAAGTAGGAGTCCTAGGCAATTTTGTACATCCATATGCATCATGATCCAAATGTACAATATATGTGTATAGCATCGAATCTCTCCATCATCCTTTTGATGACAGATTTCCATTGTCAAGAAAGTATCAGTAAGAATAGCAGGGACTGGATTTGCTTTATACTTCTCAAACTTGAAGAATACATCCATTTCTGCTTGATCTACCATATCTGAGGTAAATGGGAATAACACTAACCCAAAGATGGCTAAGACCAGTGTTTTGTTGAAGAAATCCCACTTTCCTTGTTGCGCTAGATACTGAAGATGTGCTTCGAGGTAGCTTTTCTTCAAGCCTTTTGTTCCTCCCTTTTTTTCCATACCCAATTGATTTGTTTGAGTCCCTATCAGTTCTGCTATCTTCCCTACTGACAAATAATACCCTCCATAAAGATAAACATTTGGGTGCTTGCTCATTGGGAGTCTTAACATAATAGCGTACTCTTCAATAGTCGGTGCAATATCTAGGTCAGGCAACTCAAAATATTTTAGAGAATGGTTCCAAAATTGAGCTAGGCCACTCAAGACAGGCTCTTCAACTGTGATGCACAATAAGTCCAGGATCTGCCCATAACTACTTAAAAACTCTGATTGAGCTTCAGGAGTCATCTGTTGAGTAATGTCTCTCACCAACCTCAGATCACTGCCATTAACTGTAATCTTCATGTTTCTCTTGAGGTCAACTGCATTGCTTGTGTTTTGCCCATGACACATTTCTTCCATTCTTTGCTATTGATGAGTACTAATCTTTCCACTTTGCCAAGCAAACTCACCCTACAGAATTTAAAAAGAGAAAAGAGTGTAAGCATGCCAGAAAAGGGATGATGCATCCTAAGGATACCTCTTATCGAGGTAACTCTAGAGAATGTATCCTAACAACCTACATGAAGAAACCCTTATAGGGTTGTAAACCCAAAGGATGATGCATGATATGCAAATACATTATTTTTTTTTGCTAAGAGGGTTATTGCAATGCAAGATGAAATATCTTTTTTTTTTATGCAGTGAATGACATGAGAATGCAAGATATTTTTTTTTATATGAAAATGTAAGCCATGGGTAATGCAAGATGAAGTATATATTATATTTTTTTTATGCTGATTTTTTTTATAGCAAAAATGCATGAATAAATGATATGTGGAAATGATAAATAAAGAATTTTTTTTGTTGCTAAGAATGAAAATGTAAGATGATGTATTTTTTATGATTTTTTTGAAAAAAGAAAAGAAAATGCAAGAATGAATCACATAAAGAAAATATAGATAAAGAAGAAGTAGTCCCCTTTGTGCCTTAGTAAGGTGGAATCTAAAGGTTGGATTTCCTTAAGGTCACGACTCTAATTTTGGCAGCCATTACGTTCGATCTATCAGTGCAAGGTTTTCGGGACAGGTCTAAACTCCTAAAAGGCATGGTCCTCAGATTGCCCTTATCTATAAAGACAAGGTCCCAATTCATGAATCAATCACAAGTAGGGATAAACCCTCTCAATATGATTCATCCATGATAAAGGTAACAATCTGAGTGGTGTCTCAACAAATGTCAAGTGAGCATAAAGCCCCTCAATAACAAAAGTCGAGACCCCTCCTATTCCCCGGCTTCGCGCAGACTCGGGTATAGAGCCCAAAAAGTGTGTGAGGTAAGTGATAGTGATGTGTGTGAGGGAGCATACAAACCTGTACAAAAATTTAAAAAAAACTCCTTGCAACCTGCAAAAAACATATATACAACAGCCAGCTAGCAATCATCTGTCCTAGGGTTTTAACAATTATGCACAACATATTTACAAGTAACAATATACATAAGATAATGTCGTCAGATATTTACATAGAACAAAATAAATAAAATCCATTTAGAAACAAAAAGAAAACAAAAACAAGGATAAAAAAGGTAAAATAAATAAATAAAAATTATTAACAATTTGCACAACTAACAACAACAGGCCTGACTCTCCAAATATCCCCAGTGGAGTTGCCATCTATCGCGACCAGGATCGCGGCGAAAAATAGCAACTCATTGATTTAGAAATATGAAAAATGAAAAATGGAGTCGCCACCAATTTTATTTAAATTGGAAAAAATTGGAAAACCTTTTTTTTAAATGGTCTTTGGAACCAGATTGGATTCGGGAGTCGGTTATGGATAGGGAAGGGCGAAAACTTAATCCCACAGTACTCCTAACACACCCGTTCTAAAACGGTACCTTAAGTTAATTGTGCAAATTATTAACAATCCTTGGAAATATTTATTTTACCTTTTTTGCAAACATTGTAGCTATTTATAAAAAAAAGAAAACCACAAAATTATGAAAATTTAATTTTGGCTTGACAGAAATGAAATTCTGCTCCTACGTATCCCCTAGTGTAATGGGGAACTCAAAGTCACGTAATTCTTTATAAAATAAGTGTGGGTTGATTGATTTTAATTAAGAGAAGAAAAAAACTTTTATTTGAAAACCAAATTTATTCTTACACAGGGTTCAAGTTAGCACAAGACTACTCAATAAACCCTTATGATCCCAACGACATTGAAGATAACATTCGTTATTCAATCAACATCCTTGGTCATCGCATTGATTAAAAGATTTTTTTATTCTTTTTTATTTGCCATTTTTATATTCTTTACCCATCTCCATTTTTACCAAAATGCATCACTATTGCCTTAATGTGAAATGGGCAGTAGCCCACGTGATTCAACCTCAAACCCAACAAGACAATCAACAATGCAATTTAAAGAAATAAAAGTTTGGAGACTTTGACAACAATAACAGCACACACCAGGGGACGTTTGAGGAGGGATCTAGTTTGAGATTCGACGATCAGTTAAAGGTCACGGTTTATGAAGTCCGACGGTTGGTGCGGGAGAGATCTGGTTAAAGGTGCGACAGTCGGTTGAAGGGTTGATGAAGATGATGGGGGTCACGGTTATTGAGGGGAAGGATCTGGTTTCTTGGGGTTCGATGGTTGGTGAGGGGAAGAATCTGGCTTCTTGGGGTTCGATGGTCGGTGAGGGAAAGAATCTGGCTTCTTAGGGTTCGACAGTTAGTGAGGGGAAGAATTTTGCTTCTTAGGGTTCGACGGTCGGTGAGGTGAAGAATTTGGCTTCTTGGGGTTCAACGGTCGGTGAGGGGAAGGATCTGGTTTCTTGGGGTTCGACGGTCGGTGAGGGGAAGGATCTGGTTTCTTGGGGTTCGATGGTCAGTTGAAGGGTTGATAAAGATGATGGGGGTCACGATCGGTTAGGAAGGGATCTGATCTGGTATTCGATGGTCAGTGATGTTCGTTACGGTGATGTTGGTTGTGGAAGTTGAAGATGACAGCAGGGAGTGTGGGGTGATGGTGATGGGGCCAAATGGTAAGGGCTACGTAATGGTGGAATGGGTCCAGGTTGATAAAAGTTGGTTGTGGTGGAGATCTTGGGTTTCAGTCATGGAGGTTTGAGTAGATATGTAGTATTCATTCCAAGTTGGGTGCAGAGGGATTCATGGGTTGTGTGCAAGTGAAAATAGCTAACAGAAACAAGCTACATGACATAGATGAAGAATGTTACCTGTGGAGCTCAAAGGGGAGCAGTTGAAGTGAATGCTATTCCTCAGCAAGGCTCATGTCTCCTTCTTGTTCTCTTCGCTCTGTTTCCCTAAAAAAAACTTGTTATTGTATTGATTGATTTTTTTTTGTATTCTTGATTCTGTATTGGGATGATTGAGTTATGTTTCTCTTGTGATGGTTGTGCTCTTGGAAGTTTATGGTGGTGAAAGATTGATGAAGATGATGGTCACGGTGGAGAATGGGTGGAAGTGCTGTTTTTGGTGATGAAGGTGGTGAAATGGAAGGTGTTTTCTGGTTCAATTTGGGTGGTAGAAAGGTGAGGAAAGGTGGTTTAGTGATAGGTGGTCGAGGTTGATAGAGATGATGAAGGGTGGAGTAGTGGTTCTGGAGATTTTTAGGTGGTTTCGGTTCTTGAAGGTGAATAGAGGTGAAAAAAACCGTGGTGCCCTGGTGGCCTCCTCCTGCTCTCTCAAATATCCCCCTTTCATCATTTTACCGCCGACATGTTCTTCTCTTTTTTTCTTTTTTTTCTTTTTTTTTCTTTACGTGAGCCCCCCTACATTGAGCCCCCTATCAGAACCTCTTTTTTCCCTTACATCCCTTCAGCCTCCTTTTTCCTTGCTTGTTGCCATTATGCATTTAATGCATTGTCCCTTCATCATGTATTTTCTTTAGCTTTGCGACGTTGTCCAGCTTCAAATCTCTGCCAACTTTCCATTTTTGTGTTGTATTGAGCCTTGGGCCTTTGGAGACTTTCATCATTGCAGTAGACATTGGCATGGAATAAGGGAAATTGACATGGTGTAGTTGCATTTCAACTAAAATTGAAAATGCAACCAAAGAAAACAACTAGCAGCCAACGTGGCCAAGACTACCCCCCCTTTTTTTAAAGTAGGCTTACAATTGGGCCTAAAATTTTTTTATTCTTTTACTTTTCATTTTTTTGTGTTTTTTTTTGTTTGTTTTTTTTTTGTTTTTGTTTTTTCTATTTTTGTTTTTAAGCCCGGTCCAAATTGAGTGTTCATATTAACCCAAATCGTAAAGATTGGTCTTTAAGACTAAATGATACACTTTGGGCTTACCGTACTGCTTTCAAAACATCTTTAGGCATGTTACCCTATCGGTTAGTTTATGAAAAACTTTGTCACTTGCCTGTAGAATTGGAGCACAAAGCATTTTAGGCCATTAAAGCTTTCAACTTAAATATTGATGATGTTTCTAAGTTACGCAAATTATAATTAAATGAAATTGAGGAGTTGAGAAATGATGCATATGAAAACTCAAAAATTTATAAAGTTAGAACAAAAGCTTTTCATGACAGATCAATTTTGAGAAAATCTTTTGAAATTGGTCAAAAAGTTCTGCTTTATAATTCTTGTCTTCACCTATTCCCTAGAAAATTGAGATCTAGGTGGAGTAGTCCTTTTATTGTCAAACATGTGTATCCTCATGGCCATAGATATTGAGAACCCTAGGAATGATAATATTTTTAAGGTCAATGGACAAAGACTCAAACCATTTCTAGAACATCAAGTTGTTAAGGTAGAATTCATCTCCTTTTCTAATCCTTGTTATGAGTAGAATTTATTTTAATTTTGTTACTTTTTTTTTTGCAGTTCTTTGTGACCCCCGGTTAAGTGGTGGATAATGGTACTCCATGACTCTCAAGTCGGTTTGTTTTTCAGTTTCCTATAATAACTGATTCCTTCTTCTTTAAAACAGATATCATTCTCTTGAATTTAAGAAAACATTTTCCTTCTCTTCCTCAAAATACTCTAACAAAAATCTACAAAATTAGGTGTGAAAGACAGAGACTGTTAATGCACATGGGCATCCCAGAAGATATACGTTGGATAATCAAAGTAAAGGTTCGTTTAGCAAGTGAATCTTCAAATTCATTTGTCCCATACATGCCGGATCTCAGTAAAAGTTCTTATTCTAAAAAGAGAAGAGCAAAAAGAATGCAAGTTTGTTACAAGTGTACGCGATGGAATTGTAACACGCGATGTCGTTCTTTAGGAATGATTTTTGCAAATCGAGAAGATAAAATATACTTTATTAAGAATGAACTGAGTAAAGAGTCATTAGATGATATCTTATTGACTTTTAAGACGCATTCTTGTGGAGTTGTGCATCATAAACTTCTTAGTTTGTGAAATCTCTTCAGGGACAAGCAAGTGCGTTACAGTTTTGGGAATCTGACTCAAAAAGACCCTATTGCCAATTGATAAGAAAATTGGATAGGAAGCTTATCCTCGAATCATAGAAGGCATTTAAGCTGGACGTAAAACCAGAGGAAAATGTGAGCCACAATCACAACAATATGTATATATTATCTTATTCTCTAAAAAAAGGGTGATCGAAGAGTACTATGCTCTTAATTGAGTGTCGAGCCCTAGCCAGTGGTAGACCCATCATTGACTCAAGTGGACCTTCGCTCGTCGGTCTGAAAATAAGGTTCATGTGCCATGCTCTGTAGAGAGCTGCGCAAGCATTCCCAGGTTTTAATCATAGGCTCTGCTTGCTGATGGACAGATAGAAGTGTCACGTGTTTGTATTCTCGCATGACAATGCCTCTGAGCTCAATTTCTAGTATTGATTTATTGGGTTCCTGAGCATAGCTTCACTAGCTGTGGTCATTGGTCATTGTATTCAAATTTTCTCTCTTTAACTAGAGGGACAATGCATAGGCTGAGATATCCCACAAGCGAAAGGAGTGCCTTAAGTCTAAAATTCCTTAAGGGAATTCGATGTCTCTTTCAAGGGGTGGTAACATTGTGAAGGCTATTGCACTTATGACACGCAGTATAAAGATACGCCATGAAAATCATACATAAAGGTATGTCATAATTTATTATTATAATTTTATCTTTGTATGATTTTGTTGTATTTTAGTTTTGGACAGACGATCCTTTGGACAGGGTCCTTCAAGGGTTTCTAGACTTCTTTACCCTGATGGTTTTCTTGAAGTCTAAAAAAAAAATAAAAAAGTGAAAAATAAATAAATAAATAAATAAATAAATAAAAAGTGTCTTAATTTCAAACTTTTCTGACAATAGCCGACCTACCCATATAGGTGTTATCATTTTCATTCTCTTCCTTATTTAAACACTCTATTTTCTTCACTATCCTCCAACTTATAATCATTCAAAGGAAGTATGAGTATAGAAATGGAGGGAGTTTCTTCTTCTATTCGTAGACTTACCAATATCTATGTATTTTGTAGGACAAGTTATGAGAATGGTTTAGAGTTTGTAAATATAGCAAGCACTGTTGGTAGTACACTTACTACGAGGAACATTTGTGTAGTATATGGGGAAGGTAGCATTGGGTTAATGGGAGTTGTATCACTTTCTGCACATATTAGAGGTGGTTAAGTTTTAGGTATCATTCTTGAACCTTTAACTCGAAGGAACATCATTGGAAAGGTAATTAGGCTGGAACTTCAAGTATCATCTATACATGGACGAATGAAGACAATGCTTGAAAACTCTGATGCATTCATTGCCTTACCTGGTGGTTTTGGTACTTTGGAAGAAGTTTTTCAAATTATCTCTTAGGCTCAACTGAACATCTACCATAAACCCATAGGTTTGTTGAATGTTAATAATTTCTTTGATCATTTATTATCTTTTGTTGACCATGCTGTGGAATAGAACTTTATCACACCTTCAGCAAGACGACTCCTTATATCTGCTTCCATTGTTGATGAATTAATTAATAAATTATAAACTTTTATTTATGAACCTGAACCAGTAATAGCTCAAATAGATTAGTCAGAAGGAAGCAGCATGGGAGGCAGCAATGAACGTGGGTGTGATCTGACACTTCATCTATAACTTTCCTTTATCTTTGGTTTTACTCATTTTACTTTGTTTCTGTTTATATTTGTGTAAGGTTTCTCTTTTCAGTAATTGTAATAACAGGTAATATCTTCTATCCTTTACCTATCTATGTTTTGACATTGAGGACAATGTTGTGATCTGGTTGGGGGGAAGGATAGTTGAAGTGGAAAGAAAAACCAAAAAATAAAATAAAATAAAATAAAATAAAACAAAAAAAATTGGAAGTGTGTATATTAATATATTTGTCGTGTTTATATATTTGTCAACAACTTATTAACAGCAAAACTAATTAAGGATGACAGAGTAAGGAGTAAATTATGCCTTAGAGATAAATTTGCTCTTGAGACGCATCAAAATTAGTGGCAGAGTAAGGAGTAATTAAGTAGATAATTATGTTGTGTGGAAGTAACAATTCAAATTTAAGGAACATAGCATGATTGAGTAAATTGTCTTCTTTCTTAAAAATCTCATATTTGGTTATGGATGTTGAATTGGTAGACTAAGAATGATAGAATATGTCTTGTGAGGTTTTGAGCCTATTGATGAATGAATTGAACATTTGTACCATTCTCTTCTTTCTTTTATGATTTTCACTCATGGAATTGTTAGTCTAGAACTTGTTTTGATTCTTTTTGAGACTATATTTTCACATGCATACATAAACATGATTGAGGCATATTTCTTGAAATATCTACTTTAACCAAATAGCTAAGAATGATTGGTGCGCAAATAGGCAGCCTTGCTCAGCAGCATATTGTCTCAATATGATATCAAACACTCTTATGACTTCTTAGAAATTCTTTGATTCCTAATATGATATTAAGCACTCTTATGAATTCTTGGAAATTCTCTTATTCCTGCTAACGTAAGGCATTAGAAATGACATATTTCTCATTACTTAACCCCTTTGAGCTTATTTGACCATTCTTTATTTTGAGCTCATTATGTGTCTTAAATGAAAAACTATGTTCTTACCTGGCCTTAGGGAATAAGAGAACATTAGCTTTGTCATTGGATGAGTTCTTGAACAAGTGTAGGGGTGTGTGTGCAGAATGGTTAGTGAAAAAAATGTTTAATTAAAAAAATGTATATATTATGTTTAATCTCTAAAAAATATTGTGTAAAGAAGGATCAACAAGGTAATAAAGGAAAGGAAAAGAATATGTAAAGGAAATTTGTATTAGGTGGAGTTGGGATGAACTTTCATGCTTGTTAATTGAACTCAACTCTTACGTTCTTTTATTCTCTTTGGTATTTAACTTGTCATATCCATATTACTTTCTCATTTACCTTGACCCCGTTACAATCTTGAATAAAGTCCTCATGATTTGTGTGTGCATGTGTTCTGAGTAGTGGAGAAGTAGAAGATAATTAAGCTTATGGTAATGCAATTTTCATGGGCTGAATTGAGTAAAATACCTACCTTTTAAACACTTGAGGGATTGAGAGTGAATCTTATGAAAATCTATCATTCTTTACTCATGCTTTTCAATTGAAATTTTCTTACTTGTTGATTTGAGGTGTGAAAAAAAGTTATCACCTAAATTTTTTAATCCCTTGAATTTTTGTTTGTTCTTTATTCTTAAATATTATTATAAATTAAGTCTTTTAGAATTTCTAACTTTTGAGTTTGTGTTGTTTTTCCTTATT
Organism: Ormosia semicastrata; assembly: GCA_029884595.1. Taxonomy (NCBI): domain Eukaryota; kingdom Viridiplantae; phylum Streptophyta; class Magnoliopsida; order Fabales; family Fabaceae; genus Ormosia; species Ormosia semicastrata. Next base: position 49,066,859 of record JAQQTO010000056.1, on the reverse strand, counting down.
CCTTAGTTTTGGTCTTATGTGTTTTGCCTAGGAGTGCAAAAAGTTAAGTGTGAGAAAATTTAATAATCATATATTTTATATATTAATAAACCCTCCTTTTTAGTCATTTACAATCTCCGTGTACTTAATTGATTGAGTTTGGTTATGTTTTATAAGTTTGGACTCAAAGGACTTGATTGATTTTTTTTCAGCATGATTTATGTCTTACACTATTTCTGTATTTTAGTCATATATTGAGTTCAAGATGTATAAAAATTATGTATTTTACCTTATAAGAAAGATAAGAGAGAGCTCTACAACTTTCATGAGAGCTCTTAGTCAAAATTGGACATCTAGTGGAGCTAATTAGGTTTGGAAGTCAAAACATAGGTTTTGTGATTGGAACCTGAACAGTATGTAGTAATTAAGGCATAACTTGGGCTGTAGGAACTGAAATTGGATGAAACCAGTGGCATTTGAAATTTAGATCTATATCTACAACTTTCATGAAGAACACAAGAGTCCATTTGGATGGCTTGGAGGTCATATTGGACTTGGCAGTCAGAATTGAGGAGCTGTAACTGGGTCTGAGTAGTGTGCAGTTCTTGGGCCATATCTCAGGTTGTAGAAATGCTTTTGTGCTAAAATTTTGGTAGCTGAAAGTTAAGACTCATATCTACAACTTTTATGAAGACCATTTTTTCATTTGATGATGGCATCCATGAGTTCAGGACTGAATGATTTCAGAGACAAAGAATCTCAATAATTTTCTACTCACCAAATCACTATTTGACATTTTTCACTTATTTTTCACCCATCCGCTCACTTATGAATCAGCTCCCTTGTCATTTTATATCCTTAATCCTCTATAAAAGGGACCATTGGCTGATTATTTAGGAATCTTAGTGTTAGAGATTAAGCTCATGCTATTGTGTTGTTTGTTTATCTTGTTGTAGTTTTCTTTTATTCTAAATTGAAGTTATGTTCTTCTTCTTCTTCTTCTCTCTTTCTTTCTTCTTGTCTATGAGTAACTAATTTTTATTTTACTTGGGTGAAAGGGTGAAACTTTTGGTAATAAGTTAAGGTTAGATTAATTTCTTTCTTGTACTTAAATGATATATTTTTAAGTAGTCATTATATGTATTATATTTTGTTTCTAATAAATTTAGAAACCCTCATTGTAAAGTGGAGATGTTGATTTATTGTAGACAAGATATTGACACAATAAATGCTTGAGCTCATTTATAAGTGGTAGTGTTAATAGATAATTAAACGAATCATAATATAATTACGTATTTAATCTTAAATAAACTTTGAATGTTATATTTTCTGATTGGAACCTCTATTATGCGTGGATTCTAATTAAGTTATAAAAAAATTAATTTTATTCTTAATTTACTTACCAAGAGTAGATCTCTTAACTCAGGTAAGTCTTTTTTTATTTGTGACCAAATTTTATCATTTTTATTGTTGTGACAAAATTTTTTTACCTTAAAAAATATTTCTTTATCAATTCTCTATTGATTGACATCAAACTCCTAAGATTTTATCACATGAGACAACTTACACTTAAATTTATAACTTATAATTCACATCACCATTCAATAAGCTCAAGAAAGAAAGGTGGAAGCTTTGAAGATCAGAAAACACCTATGGATGGAGATTCGATACATCGAAGAACAAATTAGAGTGTACAAACAGAGCTCTCTAACACCATGTTGAAATCGAGTGAAATTGGGAAGAAAAGATAGTAAAAGAAAGTATTCTCAAAGAGAAATGATTGAGTTATACAATCGAGGGAGCTGTGAGCTTATACACATCAATAGTCCTAACCAACTTCACCAATCAACTCTTTCCACATATATGCTTCCAACTGTAAGCTTAACAAACTATTTACAACTTTAATTGTCAGTAACTGCAACTAGTATGCTTTGACTAAGCTTTATTATGTACCAATGCAGTACAAATAGGAAAATTCCTTACATGTTAACATGTGTCTTGTTTAACATCATCTGACCTAATTTATGTTACGACTTAACTATGAACACAGAAATATTTATTGATTTTGGTTTATTAGAAAATCAATTTAGAATTTAATTTTGTTTTGTTTTTCCAATTATATAGGATTGTTACAATATTTCTTAATTATATGAAATACTGTTATATTATCTTCTAATTATGAGAGATCTTGACCATAATTTTAAATTTACTCTCAATTCGTCAAAAGTAAGTTTATCATCATCACGATGTTAACCTATATATATATAGTTAAACTAGTATAATTTCATTCTAACCCATATATATAGACACACAAAATGAGGATCTAAATTGTTAACCTATTTGGCACTTTCACCTACGATATATTGTGATGAGAATTTTATACCACATCTTTTACTGTCAAATGTGAATGACTAATGCCAACTCTCAAAGACTATATTAAAAGAACCTTAGAGTTAATGGACTAAAATGAACTATTTCCTAAAAATGAAGATCAAAACAGAACCAAAAACATAATTTTTTATTAACAAGAACTAAAAACATAAAGTTTTTGAAGTTACTTCTTCATATAAAAATATTTTATATTACACCGTAGAAAATTAAAATAAGAACTGAGTTCAATACCACACTTGACCATCTTAGTATCCACTTTGTCATCTCAATAAACAGTCCACTTCTAATTGAGCACAGGCCAAGGCTTAATATTCCTATCAAAGATGCTTAGCCCAAAAGTTGATTTGCAGATCTCAACAAGTAATGGAAATTGTAACAAAATGTACAGAGTAACTGGAACACATGCGAGCAGAATGACAGGAATGACAATCCATGTTTTGTCATGAAGCAGAAGGAAAAGTGCCGCACAGAAAGCTGTCATCATGGTTGCTAAAGAGATAAACATAGTCGAAAGTCCTATGACTAGCCTTGCAGGTAATGATTTGAGAAAATCATCTTCTGCATAACGGGAAGTGAGAAGTCCCAGAAACATGAGTAATGAAGTTGACGAAGAAAAAAGTGATACTGCATCTGATATAATAAAGAGCATAAATAACTTTTTATATAATAAGATTGGGTAACCCTTGACTTGGTCATTGCCACCTGGAACTGTGAAAGCAGCAGCGAAAGTGATGGTAACTACAAGAGCTGCTACAACACTACACGAGCGAGCTGTATCTTTCATCCATATCTCACCCTGATTTACCAAAGCACTATGGTTTTCTGTGAAGAACTCTCTAGGTGTCTTTTGTTGTTCATTCAAAGCTTCCTTCCTCATCGGTGGCATGATACTTTCTACTTCCTGCACACATATAAGTCAATGACATACTATCAAATAAAAAGTTCTTCTGTAAAAAAATTGCAACATGTGAATGGTGGGTCAAAATTACCAGAGTATAGGTCAAAAATTACCTCAGAGAATAGGCCATTCTTGTATACAGGGGTGTAAACTACTCGAGTACTTAAAATTTAAGTTTTATTTTTATTTTTATTTATAATTCATTACATTAAAAAATCATAACTTCTCATACAAGCATTTAGTTAGTGATAATAACAAATAAATTATTATTATCTATGTTTTTTCTTATTTAAAATTATATTTTTATAATTTAATTTTTACTACCTATAAAATTTGTATTTGACTCATTTATATAATCGAGTCTAAGTTTAAGTTTAAACTTATTTGTTTAGTTAAACAAACGAACTTAATCGAACATTTAACAAATCGAATTTGAATAGTTCATGAATAATTTAACTCATTTACACACATTCTTGTTTATACATGTATAGATTATAATTTAGAACAAAGGAGAAGAGAAGTAGTATATACATGTATAGATTATAATTTAGAACAAAGGAGAAGAGAAGTAGTATATAAAGAGACTTCTTGATCTTATTAAAAAAAAAGTGGTTTCTTAATCTATTTTAGGAGAGCTACATTGATACATATAGTTTATTTTTTATCTATATGCATCTTACTTTTGTTATTTAATTTAAACTTTTCAAACATATATTGATAATGGTATTATAATTAATCTTATTTTTTGGTTTATTGAGATTTTACGTTCTGAACAAATTATTATTACATTATATAATGTAAGAAAATAATATTCATCTAAGCCAATGGATATACTGACATATAAATCACTAGGCTAAACACTACAAGAAAAATAGCATTTAACTACAGAAATATTACATTGCAACATGTTACAAAATCTGCCTGCCAATATGGCACTTAATTAATGATGAAACTCAAATTCAAATTCCATCGTTGAATTCAAAATTCTGTGACAAAATCCATCCCCATCTGCAATGGAAAACTTTTTGTCACTAAATTTTGTTTCAATTTATTTTTTTTATGTGTAAATTTTGTTTCAATATAAAGGTCTTTCAGCAATGAAAAAAATAAAACAATATTACCCAACACATGTAGAACGTACATCGATAAAACCCAAAATATATAAGTATAATTAAAGTTGTTGCCAAGAAATACTTTTCTTGAGATATTTTTTATTTTTGCCTACGGTACGTTATAATATAATGATAATATTTTATTTTCATTTTGTATCCACCATATAAAGTGTTAATCAACCACTAAATGAAAGAAAGTTCCTTTCTCCCAAAATAAAATTATGTGAAATTAGTTTGCAGAAAATGTACTTTTATTCATTTTGATTTGACTGAATATTTGTTTATTTATTTATTTACATATATTTTTTAATCATAAGTTGATTGATGGTAGATTTAATTCCATCCATCGTTTGAAAATAATTCCATTTTTTTTTTCAGTTATCGTAGCTGATTTGAATTTGTTCGGAGTCTATATGAAGTTAAAATTAAAACAAATTTACTATGGAAAGTGTAAAAAACTCATTCGGACTGGATTCATTGAAGAGATTGTTAAAAACGAAAAAACACTACATTGTCTAAAGTGGACATGACAGTTATATTTTCAGACATAAATTGGCAACACTACATTGTTTTCCCATTAAACACAACTACATTTTCGGAAATAAATTGCCAACAAAAACTCAATGAGAAAACGTGGAGACCAACTGTTAAAATTAAGGAAAATGATTAACTCTTCTAACTCATCCTCCTAATATTCTTCTTAATTATTAAATAAAAAAATATTAAATATTTTTTATATTTTTAAGATATTAGTTACATTTAATTTTTTATTTAATACTTTTTTTATTAAACAGTAGGAAGATTATTAGGAGGATATAACAAAATTCAAAAATTAAACAAGAAAAGCAATAAATTTTTTATTCAATTGTGAGGAGTAAAAGTATAATTTATTTAAATTTTTTTATTCTAATAAGAAAATATAAGAAGTTGCCATTTTGTTTACCTCCCGCCATAGGAATTAATAAATATATCTAAAAACAACTAAAATGACTATTTGTTAAAGAAAGACAAATACCTTGAACCATTGTAATTCTCTTTGCATTTGTAAAGCTGCCCCAGAGATTTGACTAAGAGAAGTGGATGGAGCCAGCATCCCAGCCATATGCAGCATATTATTTCGATTTTCGTCAAGGAGGTTTAAAAATCTCTCCTTTTGAATAACCCCATGAATAAGACTAAAAACTTTGGCTTGGCGAAATTCAATAGCCAAATGGAAGATAGATTTCCTGTCTGCATCTCTGGTCCACAGAAGGTATAAGTGGGCCCTTATTGCTTCAACGATGAATTCAGCATTCCCTCGTCGAGCTGCTAGAGATACCGATGATTGCACCTCATATATTGCCATTGTATCTTCTAAAGTGGATATCACATTACACGCAGCACGCAGAAGTTCAAGAGATTGCTTATGAGCTAACTTTGCTTCAGACATGTTCTTAAATCCTATTGTTCATAAATAAAGAATCAATCAAATAGATGGAAAAAATAATAATGTATATAACTAAAACAATATATCTACATATGTTTTTAGAGTATTTATTCTTGTAATTAACGATATTTTGTTATTAAAAGAATATTTAATCATGATTTCCCATAGGCTCTTTTTCGTTGTTTTGATGTCACCCAACCATTTACCTTTGTATGTCGCAAAGCGACCAATTATTCTTAGGGTAGAGCTATTAACATTCTTATTTGTTTATTCACATTTTTTAATTACTTAAAATTTTAATTACCTAAATTATTTTTTATTAATTTATGTATTTAATAATTCAGACTTCCTACAATTTATAAATTATTTATACATTTAAATTATTAATTAAAATTATTACTAAACAAAAATTTCTTCATTCAAACTTTACACTTTACATATTAGATTTAATTTAAATATATTGTCAATATAAAAATTTTTGTCTTGTCATTCAATCATGCATTGTCACGATATAAAAAATATTTGATTGTTATAATAATTATTTTAAAAGTTACATATATAGTAACTTATGATTGATTGATGGTGTAAAATTTTTTACACTAATAATACATTAAAATTAAATGCATACAATAATTAAGAGGGAATATGAATAGACAAATAAGAATGCTAATAGCCCTAGCCTTATTCTTGTCTCTATTTAAATTTGAACAACCTAAATTACTCTTTTTACCAAGGTGTTAACTTCTCTCCACGAGTTAAACTCTAACAAAGTAAAGATACATCATCTCAAAATATTTTTTTAACAATTTTCTAATGCACAGTATAGAAAGAATTAAATGAAAAACTAAATATATTAAATATCTTAAAAATATAAAAAATATTTAATATTTTATTTATTTAATAATTTAAATAAAAGCTTTCTTAGCATAAGGATTCAAAACAACATTTATTACATATTTTAATTATTTAAAAAAGTATTAAATGATTTTTACATTTCTAATACATTAAATGTTTATATTTTTTATTTAATATTTTTTATTTTTGAATTCTTAACAAAATTCTTAAAATAATTATTAGAAAGGTTAATTAAGAGGGTATAAAGTTATTTTATAGTGTGTATTTAGATTAACTTATTTTATATTTAAGATAATTTATAATAAAAATTTCTAAAACATAACTAATTATATTTTAGAAATAATCTAATTCAAAAGTACTTATACTTTAATAAATGTAAAAGCTTAAATTTCGACTTTTCCTTCTTCAAACACGCAATAGGGGTTCTTGGAATTTGAGTAATGATTTCTTTGGATCTTGAAATGCCACTAGACTCATTCATAGTCCTTTACTGCCCTCAAACGAAAAGGTCTTTTTTGGTTGTAAACATTGACCTTCCCCTTGATTTGGTAGTTGGTTCCATCATTATTTAGCCTCAATATTATTTTGATTTTTAAAATAATATTTTTTTCTTTCTCTTTTGAGACGGCCACCTCAACATCTAGGTTTTCAAAATTTCTCCAAGCTTCAAGAAGTGAAGTAGTAGTCAAGTGTTATACAATTCTATAACCTATCTTTAGATTCTAAAATTTATACTCTGATTGGTTGACTCAATTTCCGTCACAAACTTATCTCTTTTTTCAGTTCTCTTTTCTCGTGTCTCACTTAAATTTTGACGCTTTAATTAAAAATGACACATCACCTCTTTCATCATTTTAAAAGATTTTAACGTCATCACTTTTCCTGTTATTTTCTTCTTCACATCCTCTGCACTCACCATTTTTTTGCAACCTCTATATTCAATTAAATCTCAAATAATTAGAAATCATGGAAGACATATTCTCTCACTTCCCTCGGAATCACATCTTGCATCACATACCAAAACCCCATTAGCACACTCTCTGGTGAAGCCAACACATCCTCCACAACACCACTACCAATTCCTAGCGGCACCAGAGTCAACACGGTCTATAGGTCATCGTTCAATGGCACAAGTCCATGACAAGTAACATCCCTCTCTCGTTGGTAGTAGCAACAACAGAAGACGTCATTGCTCCCTGTCCCTTGCGCTTAAGGATGGACTTCCAATAGTGGTTCTTGACAACATTATCGATTCGACCCAGGAGTAACCCGACAATGGTGGCCTACTTGTTACAATACTAGGCATGCGCAGCTAAGATAATGTCGTCTTCTTGCAGGGAGAATGGGCGACTAAGATGGTTTGACTCTGAAGTGGAAGAATGCGAGAAGGAAGGAGTGGAGGAGAAGCATCTATTCAATGCTTCCATTTTGATTCCAGATACTGACCTAGCCAGAGCCTAGAGTTTGAGTCCTGGAGATATTTTTTAGTGACACTAAATATAATTTTGAAAATTATATCAGGTGTCAGGATAGACCAGATAGTACAATGCCGATAAAGAGAGTGTTGTTTGGGTTTACACATGGAGAGAGAGAGAGAGAGAAAGTGAAAGAAAGAGAAAGAGAGAAGGAGAGAGAGAATGTGTGTGTGTCATAAGAAGATAACAAAAGAAAGGAAAATGATGATATGATATTATTTTTTATATTATTTTTTAATAGTTGTAATTAAATGAGAGAAAGTGCTGACATGTGAATATTGATTTCAATGGTACGAAGAATAGTGTAAAAATAATGTGTGAGAGAAAAGTGTAGTGAGAAAATCAAAATTGCAAGAGAAATTAGATTTTTTGAAAGACAAAAAAAATCATATGTCATTTTTAATTATGGTGGTGAAATTTAAGTGAAGGGACATTGGAAAAATTTTTAGCATTAAAAATATAATTTAAGTAAGAGATAAGAATGACCCATAAATATGACGTGACATTCATTTAATAGTATATAACAAGATAAATATCTTACTCTAAGAGGACATCAAAATTTCTCAGAGACATGGAAAGGAACGAGAAAAGGGACTGTTATTTCAATCTTGCAAACATTAGCAATCCTGTCTAGCAACTTAGGTCTTGGTTGGCCGCTTGCATTCTTTATTTCTTTCCATTTTCACATGATATTGACTAAAGTGAGGATGCTATGTATCATTAGTTTTACAACAACTATATATGATATGAAAAAAGGATTATATTGAATCTACTTTCCATTACCAATTCAACAAGTTGAAAATGATTCAAAAAGGGTCTTAGTCATTCATCCATTGGGTGAGAGAAGTCTTGGTTCGGAATAGTTCAAAGACTTGTCTCTATTGGCCAATGGACTTTCTGTTAACCAACTTTAAATCTGGGCTTCTATCTTATCCCACGTAATTTAGACCTTGGTATCGTGACTCTGGGAACCTCAGGTATGAGGCATACCATGAAAATTGTGTGGTCATGCAGTTTGAATGGTGTATGAAATTCTGTGGTTATGCTATACTTCTATGGTTAAGTTGTGCTTCCAACGGGTTTAACCTTTCATTCAGGAAATAATTACAACTGTATCCTCTTTTTAGCAATAGGTATGTAGAATGGTGATGTGGTTTCACATTCGTGGCTTTATATGAGGTGGGTGACATTCTTCACTCGAAGAGGGTCATCATCCATTAACAAGATTTGGTACCATCTCCCTCACCAAAGACCAAGGACACCAAAGAAGCTGTCCAAGTTGCAAACCTATTTACTTGAGAGGCACAACTGTTTTAGAAAGTCATAAGGCATCACCACTAGTGAAGCGGCTTGGCAAGGGCAAGTGTGCTCTAAGAGTTGGCTAGCTCTATCAAAGATGCATGAACTATACTCTGGCGGTAGAAAGTTTACTGACTCCTCTAGTTGTTAAGCTAGGGGTGCTCATCATCTGGTCTGACTCGATAGCTTGGCCAGACTCAAAATTAATTTGGCTAAGTTGAATTCTTGAAATTATATCCAATGTATTTTTCAAGTCGAGTTTGGGTCACACTTCGGTTTGGCTTAACCCAGTTTGATATTACATAATATATTGAAACTTATAATTTTATAAAAATTAGTAACAAATTGTAAGACTTCTTGACTTTTTTTTTTGTTATGAAGATTTCTTGACTTAAATTAATACTTTTTGTATTGATATAATTTGTTTCAAAATATATATTTTAAAACATCTCGTAGCTTTTGTTTTGTATTTTTAAAATTTTATGACTTAACTATATTTAATATTCAAATTTATACATTTATCTAAATATTGAGTTGACCTGATCACTAATTGGGCCATGATTGAGTTTGGTTTAGGTCTAAAAATTTGGCCCAATGAAAGTCTCAAGTCGGGTTCGGGTCAAGTTAAACCTGATCTATAAGCACCCCATTGTTAAGCTTAAGCAATAAGGGCAAAGGCTAGCTTATGAATGTCTTTATTATATCTCTTACATATCCCTCCATGAAAGAACTATTTGGGCTTGAAATGTGTACAATGCACAAGCCTACGCTGCCTTGTGCAGAAATAACATTTTTTTATTAGAAGAAATGGAGGCGGCTTGAACTTTTGACTACTTAGTCATAAAGACTTTGATACCATGTCAATGACCAACTTTTTTAAACACTTAAAAGATTAATCTATTAGATGAAGAATCATGAATAACTTTACATCTCTATCATATATTATGCTGAATTAGTTTCACAAGACGCCTAAACCATTTCTAAGAGCCCTTATTTCAAATTAGGTGGAGAAGATATACTTCTTCTAAATACGAATGAAACAATGACCAGTGTGGAAACTCTTTTAGTATGATCGAAATGGCAAACCCCTATTTCTTAACCATTCAGAACCAACTTTTGCTCTTATTACCGCTAAGTAACCAGTGTCATTGACTACTGAATTCAATAGTGACAATGACAACATTGATATATGGACCAAGATAGTAAATAAGATGTCCCTATCGACCCATTCTACTTGGAACACAATTAGTGAGTTAAGCTAAATTAGTATGACTAACTCTAACCTAGGCTTAAATGTCAACTTTTCCTAGGCTAATATAAAGCTAAGATTAAACATCTTATTTTGCCTTGACCAATATAATTTTGTTTTAAAAATAAAACAAAATTATAAAAAAATAAGAAAGGAATAAGCTCAAATCAAAGTCCAATTTAGGCTCATTTTACTTAATCTTTTAATAATTTTTGACCTAATTCTCTTATTACCCATCTTGGTCTAATATAAAAAAATTAAAAATTAAAAAGCAATTCATTACTTCTTTCAAAATGAAATAAAATAATATTCTATAGAATTTTCTTTTTTTAAAGGCCTAGGACCCACTCTAGAGGCATGCGAGAGAGGCCTCCTAGTAAGGCTCCTAGTTGACTTTCTAACGAAGCCTAGAGGAGGGGATCAGGAATAAAGGGAGGGAAATTGGGATGGAAAGTATTTGTAGGAATCGAACCTCGGTACTCTCCCTGCATGTTCTCACCTTCTAAGGGTGTTCATGTCCTAACCAACCAAAAAAATAATCATGTTGAACTGATCCAAAAAGATTGAAAGCTGATCAAAATTAATTTTTTTGGATTGGTTTGATTTTTTTTTAAAGCGATCAGTTTGGTTTGATTTTTGGTTTCATTTTCTAAATCGATATCCAAACCAAACTGAACTGATATACATACCAAACCATATTGACCTTACTAACCTAACCCTAACCCATTTTCCTTTTCCCTTTCTCTTTCAACATTCAAACCCCTCTCTCCCCACACACAATAGTGCCTCCCTCTGACTCTGTCCTTATCGTCACTCCACCATTTGTGACCACCTTTGCTCCACTATTTACGATGAACATATAACCTATGAAGCTACAACAAACTCAAGCTACTTTGACGAGCAATGTGACCAATTCTGACAACACACTACAAAAGCACGACCACCATTGCAAGCCCAATATCTAAGGTAATCTCCATCTTTTTTCTTTTAGGGTTTTGGATGTTTCAATTGGGGGATTTGTGGATTGAACATGAACTAATATGAGGATTATGTAATATGTACTTAATCTTTATTTTTTATAGTTGCTTAATCCATGCTCCTATAATTATATCGTTGAACTAAGGATTTGGCAATTTGTGGACTGAACATGAACTGAGCTAAGAATTATGTAATTTCTACTTAATCTCTGCTTATTATAGTTGCTTATTCTTTGCTCCTTTAATTATATGTTTCAATTGGAGGTATGCTTAATTGTATGGACCTTTTGACATTATTTGGTTCATAGATTAGTAGTTTAGTATAGGGATCATGTTTTTTTTTTGTGTTATTTTCTTTTTTATTTTTTATTTTTGTGTTTTCTAGTTTAAATGGGTCCAGGTGAATAAGGCTTGTTTTTTTACTAATTTTTTTTGGAAAAAAAAACTGAATCAGGCAATCTAATCGAATCTAATCCAATTAGTTTAGATTGGTTCGGTTCTCAATATGGAACCAAACCAGTCCAATCAAAACCGATGTAAATCGCATTGTTTGGATCGATTGGCTTTTTGACTCAAAATTGACCCAAACTAGACCGCAAATACCCAACTCTTGCCAACTAAGCTTCCAACATATGACTAGAATTTTCTTTTTATTGCCAACATTTTTCTCACTCTCACTATCTCAAGGTTATACACTCACCATTCACACATACATGCATCTTTACTCACCATTTACTCTCACATGTATACATAACACTCATTTCTTTCATATGCACTCATACATTGCATTTCACATACATACATGTATCCACCTCATGCATGGATTCCACACATATTAGACAAACAAACATATTATCACACACACACACACGCCATCAGTGACCATCAAATTTTCACACACACTCTCTTCGCGTCACAATGACTCGGCCACATTAACAAAACTTTGACATTTTTTCACTTGAATAATGCTACATATACACATTTACAGACATATTATCTCGCATTTGTACAATTTTTACCATAACACACACATACACACACACGCACACAATTTGCACAATTTTTACCATAACACACGCACACGCCATTAGTGACCATCAAATTTTCACACACACTCTCTTCGCATCACAATGACTCGGCCACACTAACAAAACTTTGACATTTTTTCACTTGAATAATGCTACATGTACACATTTACAGATATATTATCTCGCATTTCCATAATTTTTACCATAAATTATAGTTAGTTCACCTTAATTTTTATACACCTATCTTTTGATTTTCTCATGTACCCTTGATGTGAGAGACGTGAGGCATGATGATGTGCAACTCACATTTTTATTTTCACTATCTTTGAAGAGCTCATTCTGGAGACTGTTTCGATTTATTCACAGATGGTACTCTCAATGGGTTACTAACACACAATAGAGGCATCACAGACCCACACCACTTTTCTACTTCCATGCCTCCTATATCACCATACTTAAATATCCCAAATAGAACGTTCCTGCTATAGTTTTCATGCTCCAAGACTTAACCACCATTACCACCAACCTGAACACACCATCCTGCAGCATCTCCTTCAAGCTCAACTGAGACCCATCTCCACTCATTTGCAAATCCACCTTACAAAGTCACAATTTAGTTTTTATCATTTCCTGTGAAACTCTTAAACCTGATCCTATTTTTAGACTAGTTTCCTAATAAAAAAATGTTCTCTAATTATTTTTCTAAAATAAAAATTAGTGGCAACTCTATAATTCTTTTTTTTAAAAAAAATTAGTTGCATATTGTTACAGTGCCCTCCAAGGATGTTGTGACACTAACACAATGTTTCAATGTTTTTTATTAATTGAATGGAAGAGAAGAAGTGAGGATGGAATGGAAATGGAAGGGAAAGAATGAAGCAAAGCTACCTTTCTCTTTCTTTGAAATATTAATAAAGAAATAAACTCCATTATCTTGTTAGGGAGTTAAATTGTAAAGGAATGGGACCAATTATAAAATGCTTACTATAAAAGTTTATTTTCTTTATTCCACCTCATTTTTTAAGAGAACAAAAGTTGCATATTTGAGGTGGGAATGGAGAAGGAATAAATCCCTATGAGTTTCTTTCCCTTCCCATTCATTTTTAAATTCTCAAGTAAGGGAGATTATTTTCCTTCCCCTCATTCCGTTTCCATTCCACCTGTTACTTGTCATCCAAACACAATGTAAAGAGAATCCTCTTAACCCCTTCTTTTGGATGTGGTCTTTACTTATAGCAATGCCTTAAAAGAGTAATTTATATTTCTATAATCATGCTCAGCTGAAGAGATTAGTGATGATGAACTTAACTTTCTCAACAAATTGTGGGGTTCATATGGCATAATGAAACCTCACATTAAGTAGCAAGAAACGATCTAGTTAGATAGCCAAACTAGAATGAGTTGAAAAGTTTAAGGCATACACCACTATGTCACTTAAAACCAAGGTCGTACTTGAGTGAATGCTAGCTAAAGTTGGATCTAAGAAGTCCAAGATTAACACAAAGTGCACAATCCTAACTTGAGCATCAAAGTGCCTTGCTAGTACACTACCCCACTTTATGTCGCCACACATATGGAGGAAACCATCATTAACCACTATCCATCACTGTTTGGAGACGCGATCAAGTACTACCCTAGATCTTGATTCTGAATATTAACATCATCTACAGGAACTCTAAACTGCAAATCCTACCATCATCATGGTCAATATCAGAAGACAAACTGCCATGAACTAGGAGTAGTGGCAGGACAAAGTGGAAGCCTCCTCACCAACCAGAACGAGGTTCTTGACCTTCTATCACACGGCCCCAATAATAACAATAACAAGTTACGATTCGTCATCCAGGTTACACCTCACCCCGGGACACAACCTCGTGGTAAGGTCCTTCCTCATCCTCCGGAATGTTTGGCTCACCATAAGCTCGTTTATCAAGAGCTGCTGACCATTGTCCACCATTAAAACAGATAGATAAAAGAGTAAAGAAGATAAATTATGGAGCTCTAGAGAGCAGTTATAGGATGAAAATAACCCAGAACACCAGCATGAAAGAGCCTTGGTAGATGAACCTAGAATGTGGGTTGAACGTGAACTAAGAAGGGAAACCTATCCGCCTCTCAAGAACTCTATGATCTCGGAACCAACTAATTACCCCGATGCTCCCTATCAGCTGAATAAGCCGTTTACGGACTTTATTATGTGGGTCCAACTGTCTATGGGATTCAAGATCCCAACCAACATCAACCCGAACGAAGGCACCACAAACCCCTATGAACACATAGACTCATTTGCCTCATTTATGTTACTCTTAGGGAGCATCAATCCCATAATTTGTCATACCTTCCTAGGAACCCTGAAGAAAGCTGCCCTGGAGTGGTTTTTGACCCTGCCTTCTAGGCTCGTCAACCAATTCGAAGAACTTGCTACAAAGTTCTTGTTGCACTTCACTACTAGAAAAGTGCAACCTAAGACTTTGGCCATTCTCATTAACTTTAGGCAGGGATGAGATGAATCACTTTAGGATTTCTAGACTAGATTCAACAAGGAAGCACTGATGATTAGAGACCTTATCAAGGACGTTGCCATGCACGCCATCATGGTCAAACCTTGCCTCCTTGTTGGCAAAAAAAAAAAAAATTTGTGGACCTAGATGACCTCAAAAGCAAGTATGAAAAATACATCAACATGGAGGAGGTAAACAAGGTGAAAAAGAAAGTGGACAAGACCGAGGAACCCTAACAGAAAAAGAATCAAGAACCTCAACCACAACAAAATCCTCCAAAAGCCCCATTGAGAGGGAAGTTTGTGGAATACACCATATTCATTGTCCCTTAGACACAGATCCTGCAAGTCAAGATTCATGACCTTCCTTGACCTCCTATGTTGAAAGAAATGTTTAGAAGGATAAGTCTAAGCATTGTGAAAACCATAGATGGCTATATACATAACACAAAAGACTGCATCTGGTTATAGTACATGATTAAAACCCTTATCAGGGAAGGATGCCTAGAATAGTAAATCTTGCAACACCGAAATGGCAACTTTTAATTCGGATCTCATAGTTATAGGAAAAGGAGTTATAGCCAAAGAAGGAGCCCTTCACCTCCACCACAAAGGCGATCACCACACAAGGAAGACCACAAAAGAGAAGAGTTACATTGGGAAGAAAAAACAGATCATAACTCCTGTCCTTCCCACAACCCCTCACCTCGGGAAGACAGTCGTCGTCACACCAAGGTTACCTGAACTATAAACAATATTTCTAGGCTTTGCGGGAAGTAACAAGTCGAAAGCCTCCAGGAAGTGCCATTTGTGTGCTGTCTTTGGCATGGCTTCCTAACCCATTCCAAAATCAAGATACAAATCGTAGATAATGCCCTTATCATATTCTCATATGACGACTACAGAGAGAAGATCCTTGATCATGATAATCCTCTTATTATATCTAGTATATTAGCTAACGTCGATGTATAAAAGAATTTTTTGGATCAAGGAAGCTCCATGGACATAATGTTCGCAAACGTCTTCAATAAATTGGGTCTCTTAGAAAAATATTTGTTGCCATGTTCCATGGAGCTAATCAGCTTCACAAGAGATAAAATTATGCCAAACCAACATATTGACGTATACCTTATGCTGGGGTTTGACCCACTGATCAAGACAGTCAAGGTGAAGTTTCTGGTGATTGATTACCCTTCCGCATACAATATCATCCTTGGTTGGCCATCCCTAAATGCCTTATATGTTGTGGTCTCCACTAACCATCTCACAATGAAATTCTCACAAAGGGCAACAAGATTGCCATTGTTAAAGGAAACTAAGTCAAAACCTAGAAATGTTACAATACCAATTTAAAAATTGAAAAGACCCCAAAAATGCCTCACGATGCATACCAAACTCAGTGTTGTATTGAGCGTGCCTATATCCTATTGATCGAGCTAGACGTGTTTGAGGAGATACGCGCCCTTATCTAGAAGGAGAACTAGTACCCTTGCAACTCGATGAGAGGTTGAACCAAATCACCAAGATTAGAGGCCAATTACTCACAGCAGAACAAGACCAGCTGATTGCGTTTCTTTGAGAAAACAAGGACGTCTTTGCCTAGACCTTAGCCGACAAGCCTGGGTTAGACCCAGATTTCATCTCACACTGACTTTCGATCTTCCAGCATGCCAAGCCAGTATCACAGTGGAAAAGAAAAATCGATCCAAAATGCCAGAAGATCGTTGAGGCCAAGTCAAAGAACTCTTAGACACTGACTTCATCAAGGAGATAGATTATACCACCTAGCTCTCCAATGTCATGTTAGTAAAGAAAGCCAATGGGAAATGGCAAATGTGCATAGACTATACAGATCTCAAAAAAGACTACCTAAAAGACCCATGTCCTCTTCCTAACATTGACAAATTGGTGGATAACTTCTCCAGCTTTCAGGTTTTATCTTTCATGGATACCTACTCCGGGTACAATCAGACTCCAATCCATCTTGACGATGAGGACAAGGCGATGTTCATCACAGAAAGGGCTAGTTATTACTAGAAGGTCATGTTTTTTGGCCTTAAGAATGTTGGAACCACATACCAAAGAATGATAAACAAAGTCTTCGAGGAGCAAATCGGAGACATGCTTGAAGTATATATAGATGACATGATCGTCAACACCCCCCCACGAGTGACTGATAGTCACATATTTTATACATTAATAAATTCTAATTTTTAGTCATTTACACTTTTCATATACTTAATTGATTGAGCTTGGTTATGTTTTATAAGTTTGGACTCAAATTGGACTTAATTAATTTTTTCAGCATTATTTACGTCTTACACTGTTTTTATATTTTGGCCATATTTTGAGTTCTAGATGTCTAATAATTATGTATTTTATCTTGTAGGAAAGATAAGAGAGATATCTATAGCTTTCATGAGAGCTCTAGGTCAAACTCAGACATTTAGTGGAACTAATTGGGCTTGGAAGTCAGAACACGGGTTTTGTGATTGGAACTTGAATAGTGTGCAGTAATCAGAGCATAACTTGGGTTATAAGAACTGAATTGGGCTAAAATTTTGGCATCTGTAAATTAAGACCAAAATCTACAACTTTTATAAAGAACGCAAGAGGAGACTTGGATGGCTTGGAGGTCATATTTGGCATGCAAGTCAGAATAGAGGAGTTGTAGTTGGGCCTGAACAGTGTGCAGTGTGCAGTGATTAGGTCATATCTCGAGTTGTAGGAATGCTTTTGGGATGAAACTAACGGCATTTGAAAGCTAAGACCAAAGCCTACAACTTACATGAAGACTATTTTTCAATTCTCTGATGCATTTAATAAGTTCAGTACTGAATGATTTCGGAGACAAAGAATCTCAATAATTTTCCACTCATCAAAAGTTATTTGGCATTTTTCACTCATCCACTCACTCATTAATCAGCCCCCTTGTCATTTTGTATCCCTAATCCTCTATAAAAGGCACCATTAGCTGATCATTTATGAATCTTGGTGTTAGAGATCAAGATTATGCTATTGTGTTACTTATTTTTCTTGTAGTAATTTTCTTTTGTTCTAAATTAAAGTTATGTTCTTCTTCTTCTTCTTCTTCTTCTTCTTCTTGTCTATGAGTAACTAATTTTCATTTTACTTGTGTGAAAGAGTGAAACTCTTGGTAATAAGTTAAGATTAAATTAATTTCTTTCTTGTACTTAAATGATATATTTTCAAATGGTCATTATATGTATTATATTTTATTTCCAATTAGTTTAGAAACCCTCCTTGTAAAGTGGAGATCTTGATTCATTGTAGACAAGAGGTTGGCACAATGAATGCTTGAGCCCATTCATAAATGGTGGTGTTATTAGATAATTAAAAGAATCATAATATAATTACATATATAATCTTAAATGAACTTTGAATGTTGTATTTTCTGATTAGAACCTCCATTATGCATGGATTCTAATTGAGTTATAAAAAGAATTAATTTTGTCCTTAATTTACTTACTAAGAGTGAATCTCCTAACCCAAGTAAATCTTCTTTATTTGTGACTAAGTTTTATCACTTTTATTATTGGGACAAAATATTTACCTTACGTCAAAGAATTTTTCTTCATCAATTTCCTGTGGATCGACCTCAGACTCTCGAGAATTTATTACTTGAAACAATCTGCACTTGGGTTTGCAACTTTTAATTCGTATCAGTGACCATATCCAAGATCCTGACTAGGTTTTTCAATAACTCTGGAAGCATAATATGAGGCATAACCCAAAAAAGAATGGGCCTTTGAAGTCCAAGCTAGAAAATTCCTTGGATTCATATTGACCCACCATGGCATCAAGGCCAGCCTAGACAAATGTCAAGTGATCATCAACATGTGTAGGTTAACGTCAGCAAAAGAAGTCTAGTAGCTGATATGATGAATAACTGCCCTTACTCAGCTCATGGTCAAAATAGCTTATAAGTGTCTTCCCCTTTTTAAGATCCTTAAAAAGGGAAACAACTTCATATGGACCTCAAAGTGTGAAGCGGCCTTCACAAAGCTCAAGAATTGCTTGGCATCCCCTCTTATTTTAACTAGGCTAGAACGTTGTGAGACATTCTACCTTTACTTATCCATCAACGAGGAACCCATGAGTTCTGCCTTGGTACAAGAAACGGATGGTGGGCAGAAGCCAGTTTCCTTCATCAGTAAAGTCCTCTAAGGACACAAACTCCGCTATCAGAAGATTAAAAAGATAGTTTATGCACTACTCATGACAGCACACAGACTATGTTAGTACTTTCAATGTCATTCGATCATTGTGAGGATGGACCAACTAATCCAACAAGTACTACATAAGCCAAATCTCATTGGAAGAATGATCGCATGGTCAGTGGAACTTTTCAAGTTTGGAATTACTTATGAGCCTCGCCAAGCCATTAAACCTTAGGCTCTTTCCGAATTCATTATCGAATTGGCACAGGATCCTAACCTTCCTAGGGAAAATGCATGGACCATTTATGTGATGTCTCCTTCAATCCCAAAGGAAGCAATGAATAGGTGATACTTAAAAATGATGAATGAGTAACGATCGAGTACTCCCTGAAGTTCAAGTTCCCTACCTGGAATATCTAAGCCGAGTACGAATCTTACATTTATGGGATTAGCCATGGCAAAGGACCTTAGTGAATCCAAGATCAGACTATGTAGTGATTCACAACTGGTAACTACCTAGGTCCTCAGTGACTATCAATCCAAGTAATCCTTAAGTCAAAAGTACTTGGTGGAAGTAAATGAGCTCCTTAAAGACTTCACCTAGGCCAAGGTATAGCTCATCCCCATAGAGAATAACTTTAGGGCCGACATCCTTTCTAAGTTAGCTAGTACAAAGGCACCAAGCAATAAAAGGTCCATGATCTAGGAAACCATTGCTATCCTCACCATCTTCAAGACTAAGGTGGTTATGGCTATTAATGAAAATGATGACTAGATCAAGCTTATTACCTCCTACCTGTGTGATGGGGTCCTACTAACTGATCCCAAAGAAGCAAAGAAGTTAACCTAGACAACAACCTAAAAATCTTTGTACAACTATTAGTTGTATTGCAAAGGCTTTTTCACCTTTCTCCTCAAATGTCTCGCCCCCAAGGAAGCCCTATACGCCTTGACTGGGATCCATAAAAGGAGTTGCAGGTTCCATCTTGGTGGAAAATTCCTTGCTTGGAATGCCTTTAGGGTGGGATACTTGTGGCTTACTATGCCTGCAGACTCCATGGAGCATATGTGCCAAAGGTTTGCTAACGTCCATTCTGCACCACCTAAAGAGCTCTTAACATTTTCGGTCCCATGACCCATTTTTCACATAAGGAATGGATATCCTCATACCATCACTCAGCTCCTGGCTAGGTCAAATACCTTATAATAGCCATCAACTACTTTACTAAATGGATCAAAGTTTAACCATTGTCTATCATCACCTCGGCCAGAGTATAGAGGTTCACATACAAGAACATTATTAACTGCTTTGGTATCCCAAAGTCCATAGTGACGGATAATAAAACCCAATTCACGGATAAGAATTTCTAGAAGTTGTTGTTTGACCTCCACATCAAACAATATTTCACCTCTAGGGAACACCTTTAGATCAACAGATAGGCAAAAACTGCCAATAGGGTAATCCTCTGAGGTTTGAAGAAGAGGCTAGACAACGCTAAAGGAAATTGGGTAGAATAGCTTGGCCACGTTCTATAGGCATACAAGACCATTCCCCATTCCACCACAAGAGAAACCCTATTCAAACTCATTTATGGGTGCGACGCTATGATCCTGGTAGAGATTAGGGAACCCAGCTGGTGGAAACAGTACTTCTTTAAAGAAAGTAACGAAGAACTCATCTGCTAGAACTTGGACTTGCTAGAATAATAGAGGCAGATACCCCCACATCCATAAAGATGCTCTTAAATAAAGGACGATAGTCATACCATGAAGTTTTAAACCCAGAGACCTAATCCTATGAATAGCGGATGTCAGCGGAAAGAACACCTCCCAAAGGAAGCTAGCCCTCAACTAGGAGGGACCATATCAGGTAGTGGGCACAACAAACACTAGAGTATGCAAACTTGAGACCCTTACAAGAACATTGATTCCAAGACATTGGAACATGGCCAAGCTACGAAGATACTACAACTAGTCATCTCACACTTGGTGCTATCTTCTAGTGTCTCCTTCAAATTTATTTAACGCTTTTCCACTCTCTATTTTTACTTATAGTCATAATTATTGTATGGAGACTAAACAACCCGGTCACCAGTAATGAAACTTACTATCTTAATTCAGTAAAATACTCGTCTTTACTTACTTAAACCCTTATGCGTTACCCACAAGACTATTATAATACTATCTTGACGAGGTCTAAGGGATCAACATCTTGAGACATGCACTTAATGCCTCGTTGGGCAACCCTTATGGCCGTCTGTGGCCACCTTTTTGCAGTAACGAGGTCTTCACCTCACCAACATGCCCACGAGATCTCAACGTGCCCCCAAGGCCACTAAGGCCGCCTTGTCGAGGCTCACGAGGTATTCACCTTTTAACTAACACAGTGAGCAACAATCCATGATGTTGGGATCTATCCAATTACCAAGGATACTGCAACACCTGAGATATAGAAATTTGCTAGATTCGGCTCCTTCAGTCCTCTCTGAGGCTATCCATTTAAGCCAAAGACACTGAGTATTATACAATACACTAAGTGTTGAAGTACACTAAAACATGATAGGGATATTGGATCCCCTGGAGTTTTGAAGATGAAATGGGTCAACGATAACCCCAAACACACTCCCTTCTAGAATTACTAAGTCCCATAAGTTCTTGCAAACTTGGAATTAGGTGTTGGACCTAAGGCAAACTACAAAAATCAATTTTTTTTTCATAAATTTTCTAAGGCCCTCAAAATTTACAGATTCGAAATTGGGAATTGGACCCTTGGCGAATTATGGACAAAATTTAAAGCATATCAAATGCAAGCAAAACAGACAAACTGATAAATTAAAGGATGCCCAAAATGGGACTTGTCCATAAAACATTAAGAAGCCCTACGTAGGGGATAGTCTAAATAAAAATAATTACTATTTACTAGGCAGAGGTACCATCTTCGACTTTACCATCCTCAACCTCGGCCTCGTCCTCTGACTCCTTAGCTAGTTCTTCGTTTAACGAGGTAGCGAGTGATGGGTTTACGTTGGCGATAATATTATTTTTAACACACCAACATGACCTTGCCCTCTCCATGAGAAGGTCGAGATTGAGAACTTTGGGTTATTCTAGCTCATTTTCAAAATATTCATCAACAGATTGTGCCTATTTAAACTCAACATCTTCCATCTCGACCTCCAGCTTTTGTTTTCGTTCATTAGCTCCCAAAACTGTGTTCGAAGCCCCGCCATCACTGCATCGGCTGCCACGACCTTCCCTGTTGTTTGAGTATTTTAACTTCATCTATAATAGCCTTCATCTTTCCCTCTACGCTCTTTGACCAAGTCATCTGAGTTGCCTGGTGCTCCTCCATCTCGGACTTGGCAACTTGGAGCCCTCCAACTCCTCCTCTACTTCCACCACCCTTCTTGTTAGCAGAACCAACTGTGAATGTTTATGTCTTGAAGCATATCAAATGGGTTTTTGATGATAACAAAGGCAAAGACGAAGATCAAGATCAAAAGAGAAAACCAAGATCAAAAGAGGAAGACCAAGATCAAAAGAGGGTATATTAGATATAGATCTTAGAATATCATTGTAAAATGCCCTTTTAGTATCTCAATGATTCTCAAATGGTTTTCCAAATAATCATTTTCAAAATCAGCTTCAAAATTCAAAGCTAAATATGTTTTTCAAGAAATATTGATTTTAATCTTGAATTCAACACTCATGAAAGGTTTTATGTTTAATCAATCATCTTGAGGTGTTAGAAATGGCTTACAAACTTAATTGGACTTGAAAAATGTGTTCAAAAGCCAAGGTAATCGATTACACATGTTTTGTAATCGATTACAAGCAAAACAGAGAGCTGGTAATCGATTACATGGTTCATGTAATCGATTACACGCAAGTCAGAGGGACTGTAATCGATTACATCAGTAATGTAATCAATTACATTGAAGCCCAGAAAGGCAAGAACACGTTCAAAGAGTCATGTAATCGATTACACAGATAATGTAATCGATTACACACAAGTCAGAAGCCATGTAATCGATTACACCAAGAATGTAATCGATTACACAGAACCCAGAAAGCCAAGAACACGTTCAAACATTCATGTAATCGATTACATAGGTTGTGTAATCGATTACACACGGTCTGACAGACCCCAACGGCTATTTTAACTGCATTAAAAGCTTGGCTTTATTACCCCCAACGGCTCTTTTCTTCATACAACTTATAAATACTTGCCTTGGGTCTTCATTAAGGGTTGAACTTCATTTTAGAACATCAATCTAACAATCAAATACGAGAATCAATCCTGAAAACGTGTTTACCCTGTTTTTGTGAGAAAACTTGAGATATCCAATAGGGGCATTGTTAGAGCTTCAATTTGTATTTATCTACTCTTCAAGAGAGTTTCTTTCTTCTATCTTCTGTGTAATCTGAAAAAGAGAGGGTGAGGTATCCCTCCAAAGTAAAAGGTGAGGTATCCCTTAGAGAGTGAGGTATCTCTCAAAGTTAGAAAAGGGTGAGGTATCCCTTGAGGGTGAGGCATCCCTCAAAAGCTTGTATAGGGTGAGGTATCCCTGTATTGAGGCTCAAGCACAAGGGTGAGGTATCCCAAGGTGTGTTGAGTGCTCTCAAGTGTAAAGGTTTTCAAGCACCCGTTCAAGCTTGAAGTTTAGTGGAAAATCTCGAGTGGTTTGCTTGAGGACTGGACGTAGGTCACAAGGGGTGACTGAACCAGGATAAATCCATGTGTTTGATTCTCTCAACCTTATCTCTTTATAATTATGCATTTACTTTATATGCTTGCTTGAATATTGTTCATCTTGGTTTATTTATATCTCAAGTTGTAATTGAGTAATCTATAATAGCTACCCTTGTTGTGCATATTCCGCTGCATTTATTAATTGAATGTTTCAAAATGCATAATTTATCAAAGTTGCATTAAAACAGTCATCACCCAATTCACCCCCCCTCTTGGGTAATGGTTGCCATGGCTAACAAGTGGTATCAGAGCTTCGTGCTCTGGTAAAAGCTTAACAGCTTGGAGTTAAAGATCCTTGTTTGTTTGGCAACCATTAAAAGCTTTTCAAAATGAATGGTTTTGAAATTAATAAACCACCATTCTTTGATGGTGCGAATTTCATTTATTAGAAAGCTAAAATGGAAATTTATATACAATCTATTGATATTGATTTGTGGGATATTATGCTTGATGAATTTACATGCAAATCAAAACAAACATGGAATGACTATGATAGGAAATGCTTTTCATTGAACATTAGAGCAATGCAAATATTGAGAAGTGGTTTAAATGATGATGCTTATGCTAAAATTAAGAATTGTTCTAGTGCTAAAGATATATGGGATGCTCTTGATTCTTTCTATCTTGCTAATGATAATCTCTTGCAAAAAGTTGTATATAGAGAGCAAGAAGAGCAAAAGCCTCTAACGGAAGACAATATTGAAAAATGTCCTCAAGAAGATGTTCTTGAATCTTGGATGGACAACAATGAGGAAGATGGTGATTTCCTTAAAAAGGACTTTGAGGTAAATAATGCTGAACCATATTATAGTCCTTCTTATGATGAGCTAAAATATGCATATGATGAATTGTTTGATGATTTGTCGAATTTAGAAAATAAAAATTTATCTTGTTTGGAAAACATTTCCTCCATTGAAAATGAAATTGAGATGTTGAAAAATGATTATGCCTTTCTTGATGAGGAAATGCCTTTGAAATATGAAACCTCAACTTCTTGTGAAAAATGCATTGATTTAGAAAATCAAGTTGAGGACTTATCTTTTGAATTTGTCAAAGCTAATGATCCTATTTACTTACAATCCATGTGTGTTAATAAAAATGCAATTGATGCTATTTCACATGGAAATTCAAGTAAGGCTTATGGCAAAAATGACACAGAATATGTTAACAACAAAAGGCTTAAGTTTTCCAAAGATGAACTTCAAAGAACCAAACCACCATTGAATTCAATTGTTTACAATTTTTGTGGTCATCTAGGACATATTTCTCATTTATGCAATTATAGAAGAAATTCTTATATGAGAAATAATATGAAATGGGTTCCTAAAAATCTTAAATGCTCTAGTACTAACATTCAAGGACCCAAGATGAAATGGGTACCAAAATGTCCTCCTAGTGTTTCAATTATGCAGAAAACTTCTCAAAAGGATAGACAAATTGGTCAAATGAAAAAGGAATCATCAAGGGAAATGCTTCCAAAGCCCAATGGTATAAGTTTTGGTCAAAGAAGGAAGTTGGCTTCAACCGAAACTTCTCAAGTACAAAATGTGGAACTTTCAAAGTTCAAAACACCAAAAGAGAAGCAATGGGTAAGGAAAAGAGCTTCCTTGATTATTAAGGCCAAGGTATCAAAAGTTTCTACCTCTTATGCACATTCACTTGTAAAGTCAATGAATTTGAGGTATATTCCTTATAGGCCTTAAGTGATTAATTGAATCATGCTTTACTTGATTAACATCTTGAAAAATATCTTTTAAATATCTTGAATATGCTAAATGAATATGCTTTTCATGTGATATGACATGTATAATATCAATATCTTTGAACTTGTCATAATGGATCAATCATACATCTAAGTCTGCTGCATAATATGCTTATTTGCTGCATAATATGTAATCTTCTGCATAATACATAAACTTGCTGCATAATATGCTTTCTTGATGCGTAATATATTGTTTGGTGCACAATAATGTATTTTTAATCATAATCTGATTACAATATCTGTGCTTAAATGATGTTTGAAATTGTTTTGGAACTAATTTGAAGCCTTTCATCATATGCACTTGCTATTGTTATCACTTTTTGGTGTGCTAAATGGTTATACTCTGATATTGATCTTGCTGGGTTAAAATGATTTTATCCAATCTGAATGCTTATGTCTTCTTTTTGATAATGCCAACGGGGGAGAGATTAGTGAAATATATTACATATGTACGGGGGAGTGTTGCACCTTCAAATATTCTATCTCATGCATACATTACGGGGGAGTGTAGCACTAAATAAATGTGAATGCATATATTTCTCCTTATGTTGAATGTTTAGTTTGTCATCATCAAAAAGGGGGAGAATGTGAATGTTTATGTCTTGAAGCATATCAAATGGGTTTTTGATGATAACAAAGGCAAAGACGAAGATCAAGATCAAAAGAGAAGACCAAGATCAAAAGAGGAAGACCAAGATCAAAAGAGGGTATATTAGATATAGATCTTAGAATATCATTGTAAAATGCCCTTTTAGTATCTCAATGATTCTCAAATGGTTTTCCAAATAATCGTTTTCAAAATCAGCTTCAAAATTCAAAGCTAAATATGTTTTTCAAGAAATATTGATTTTAATCTTGAATTCAACACTCATGAAAGGTTTTATGTTTAATCAATCATCTTGAGGTGTTAGAAATGGCTTACAAGCTTAATTGGACTTGAAAAATGTGTTCAAAAGCCAAGGTAATCGATTACACATGTTTTGTAATCGATTACAAGCAAAACAGAGAGCTGGTAATCGATTACATGGTTCATGTAATCGATTACACGCAAATCGTCGAGATCGTGTCGATTACACCAGTAATGTAATCGATTACATTGAAGCCCAGAAAGGCAAGAACACGTTCAAAGAGTCATGTAATCGATTACACAGATAATGTAATCGATTACACACAAGTCAGAAGCCATGTAATCGATTACACCAAGAATGTAATCGATTACACAGAACCCAAAAAGCCAAGGACATGTTCAAACATTCATGTAATCGATTACATAGGTTGTGTAATCGATTACACACGGTCTGACAGACCCCAATGGCTATTTTAACTACATTAAAAGCTTGGCTTTATTACCCCCAACGGCTCTTTTCTTCATACAACTTATAAATACTTGCCTTGGGTCTTCATTAAGGGTTGAACTTCATTTTAGAACATCAATCTAACAATCAAATACGAGAATCAATCCTGAAAACGTGTTTGCCCTATTTTTGTGAGAAAACTTGAGATATCCAATAGGGGCATTGTTAGAGCTTCAATTTGTATTTATCTACTCTTCAAGAGAGTTTCTTTCTTCTATCTTCTGTGTAATCTGAAAAAGAGAGGGTGAGGTATCCCTCCAAAGTAAAGGGTGAGGTATCCCTTAAAGAGTGAGATATCTCTCAAAGTTAGAAAAGGGTGAGGTATCCCTTGAGGGTGAGCCATCCCTCAAAAGGTTGTATAGGGTGAGGTATCCCTGTATTGAGGCTCAAACACAAGGGTGAGGTATCCCAAGGTGTGTTGAGTGCTCTCAAGTGTAAAGGTTTTCAAGCACCCGTTCAAGCTTGAAGTTTAGTGGAAAATCTCGAGTGGTTTGCTTGAGGACTGGACGTAGGTCACAAGGGGTGGCTGAACCAGGATAAATCCCTGTGTTTGATTCTCTCAACCTTATCTCTTTATAATTGTGCATTTACTTTATATGCTTGTTTGAATATTGTTCATCTTGGTTTATTTATATCTCAAGTTGTAATTGAGTAATCTATAATAGCTACCCTTGTTGTGCATATTCCGCTTCATTTATTAATTGAATGTTTCAAAATGCATAATTTATCAAAGTTGCATTAAAACAGTCATCACCCAATTCACCCCCCCCTCTTGGGTAATGGTTGCCATGGCTAACACCAACTTGCTAAGATAACGGAGGAAGAAAGCATTTTGGAGGCATAAGATTTCTGTCATCAAGAGCTGGTAAACCAAATCCTCCTCAACCAACTTATCGATGTTGAACACAGAGAGGAGGGCTTAGTCAATTAACTTCTCTATCGAGTAGGTCCAACCCCATATTGAGGATTCAGAAAAATGGATGGGAGCAATGGTAGAATTTTCTTCATCATGGCCAATAGTTAAGTCCATGATAAGCCCTTCAGTAGTGACAGTCCTCTTAGACCAGCTTTGACAACTTTGGGTAGTCGATTTTTGCTTTCTCTACTGTGAGCTAGCTGCTCGCTCAGAAGATTTAGGACTCAATTCATGAAACTGGACCACGACCTCTAACGTGACTTTTCCTCCTAAGTTGGGGCCCACGCTACCTGCCATCATCCGGGCAGTCCATTCTGCCAACTGATGGTGGAGTTTTGATAGGTTCTTGATTGGTACTATGCTCTCTACAAAGAAAAGAATGAGTATGAGTCATATACATAAAAGCAAATACAATATTCAACTTTAAACAAATCAACAAAGTACCCTAAACACCCCAGATCCTACCTAAGGTAGCCTGGAGATCTGACTCCAGTGTATCAATGACATCCTATAATTGGAAATTCCTCCTATTAGTGACCTATCCAATGAGGAACGTGGTGACATCAACGTTGTCCTTAGACAAATCTTCATCTAGGGTCTCAAAATCATTTGGCTTTAGATCAAAATGTCATTGTGTCCAATAGAGCCATATAAACAACTCCCCTTTCATCTTTAAGAAGATGGGCTAAGTTCTAGGAGTTGCCTCAAGTCGGAACAAGTCCTTCTTGAACCACTTGTAGTACTCTTCATACGATTAGAAGACCTTACGACTGTCTTTGGCCCATAAAGAGATCCAAGCTTTAGTATGTCTGCTACTCAAAGTATGGACTATTGAGAAAAACCAGAATAACTCCCGCACAGTGTAGGGAAACTCCAAATGCCAGCACAACAACTTGAATGTTTGGATGAATGCCCACTCATTTGGATGCAACAAAGCCACTCTTAGATGGTTTAAGACCCTGCACTTGAACTCGATGAATGGTAGCTGGACCTTGAGATGCACAA
Organism: Ormosia semicastrata; assembly: GCA_029884595.1. Taxonomy (NCBI): domain Eukaryota; kingdom Viridiplantae; phylum Streptophyta; class Magnoliopsida; order Fabales; family Fabaceae; genus Ormosia; species Ormosia semicastrata. Next base: position 49,037,698 of record JAQQTO010000056.1, on the reverse strand, counting down.
TCATGGTCTTATATAGGTACATTAAGTGTTTGTGACCAGACGTCTAAGTTGTACAAACCCTCTCTTGATATCTAAGGGGATGCACCTCGAACTCATCATCTTGACGATCGTCCATAGTCAATTGTAAATACACCCACAAGTTCACCACAACTTCACCACAACTTCATCAATATTCAGCATAGACAATGTCCTAAACACTTATTTATCCACCCATTGATGCAAGCTAGCATCTTGAGGTACGGCGAAGGAACTTGATAAAGCTATGACCACTTTTCTCCTCCTTATTTCAATGACCTGAGTATTAGAAGAAGCACCCACAGAGGCCAAGCTCTTGGCGTCAGAACTTGAACTACTTAATGAGCCTACTTGTTGTTCTAACTCCGCTAAAATCTTGGACAATGGATGGCCATCCCTAAGTGTTGCCGCCTTTCGGGATGCCTCTATTATCATCAAGATCTCATCTTGGACCTCAACTCATGATCGTAGCCTCTGTGCCCCTGAAATATTCCTTCTTCCATAGGCTCTCCTCCACCAATAATAGCGTGGTAGGGGAAGAGGTTCAAAGAGAACTTCTAGGGAGGTACCTTCTTCCCTGTTGCTACCAATCTCTTTAACCCTTGCCATTCCCAGAAAAATAAAGCAAAATGGGAGAATAGAAAGAGAAAATACCTTTGTGATGGAATGAAAATGAGAAAGAGAGTAAAAAATAACAAAAATTGACTTCCTCAACAATCATTGCTGCAACAAGCACTGCGCACTACCGTAGAACTTCATCGGGAATCGCCTTACTTATCAAAAAAGTGAGAAGAGAGAAAATGTGAAAAATGAATATGGCATCCACTCTCACCACTCTCCGTATTTATAAGCAACCCATCCCCTCAACTATCACCATCAAGAGGAGTACACTAGCCATTTTGCGCAAATTCAAAATCATTATGGCTTGAGAACCAAATGTTAGTGTCAACTTTTAGGATGTCACGTGTCATTAAATAGTTGTCCACGCAACGCAAACGACCTTGGACCCCCGACAAAGCGTTAGAGGATAGCCAGGCGCCAACACATCCTAAAACTCATTACAACAAAGCATACGCTAGATTCCCTTTCTTTGATGCCACCCATGATATAAGAACTTGGCACTAAATGGATCATAATCGTTCAAAGGAATTTCATTTCAACATTGCAAATCATGACATAATTACAACCCTCAGTTGATAAAGGAAAAGGACACAAATATTGCAGATATAGGATCCTAGTGGAAACCATTTGCCCACTCCAAGCAGACCCTGATCCACACATTATTACGAGTCTTGACAACATGGGGGCATTGTTGCACCACGCGGAGGACCACCACAAACAGCCCTTGTAGAGGACAACTAAGTGAAGCATCGTCAATATAGGATCTCGAGTATTCACAACATACCAGTCATGAAACAGATCTCGACCATAATGCCCAAGACGGATCCTCATGACAAGGAACATCAATCACTTTTGCTAGCCCAAACATATCATACTTTAGCACTCTACTTCTATATCAGAGCACTGATTGATGGCCTGGTATCCTAGATGGTGGCCTAACATGAGCGATCCAACTTAGTTGGCCTAACTACGACCTAGTCTATTGCGGTCCTTATCTAGCAAAAAGAATCCCTCATTGTATTAGGATATTTAGGGATTAAATCCCTTCACAACTACCTATCTTAGTTATATAGAAACATTATATCTTCAGATATTGCTTTCCTTGCAAGTAAACACATGCTATAAATACAAGGTTAAACCACTCAAGTAAGCATATACTCTCATATCCTTTTCCTTCCTAGTGCATAACCCTATCTTGAGCATCAGAGTGTTTTACAGGTACATCACCCCCTCTCCACTGCAACGCACATGAAGGAAGCCACTATTCATCACTATTTGGAGGCACGATCAGGTACAACCCAGATCCCGGTTATGAGCAATAACAAAGTAAGACGGAATGCATTAAAAATAATTCTATAAAAACTTCAAGGACTTACTCTAGGACTTAGTCTAATATTCAAATATAAAATAAATACTTAAATATCACTATGTGATATTCAAATAACACAATAGTAAAATCTTTCATATTTTTTTTGACAAAATAATATTCAAGTGTCAACCCTTGATATTCAAATATCTCAATAAAGGTTATGATTGCTTTTGCATCAATATACCTTTCAAATATTTGAAGAGCTCCATGAGAATGAAATAGAGGTCAATAGGCTTAAACTTTAAAATGAGGAGTTGGACATAAAGAGTACTACAATTGCAGTCAAGACCTTTACCTCCACAATTGATGAATATGGATGTCCCTTTATTGGCATCCTAAAAATGAGTAGCTGGGCAGATGGGATAAAAGCTGCAAGGTAAGGATATGGACTTGTGTAGTCCGATTGGAAGTGTCCTAGACCATTTGAGGCTCTAAAAGCTGTGAGTTTTGGGACCAAAAGCTAGTCCAATTTGGTGTTGACCAAGTCAATGTTTTGGGCTATTGTACATGATAAAGGAAATCCTATGAAAATGGGAATGAGGGTTATCAGTGGTTATCTTGTAATGTTCAAGCTTAAGAAATTGTAATCATGGCCAATTTTTTATAGTTTTTGGACATGGAGCATACTAGAAACTCACTCAAGTCCCCATGTTCTAGTCATGACTAGAACTAATTAAGGAAAGTGGAGATCAAGCCCTTGAAAGATAGGAGAATGTGCTTTCACGCCTAAAACTGCATTGAGGTTACTATTTTCTAGCTCAAACTCTATAAATAGGCTTTTAAGGCTTTGGAAAAGGGATCCCCAATCAAACACACCCAAAAATCATCTATGTTTCAGTCATTTTGCCTTTAGTTTTTTAGCAGTTTATAGCTTTCCACTACCTTTCAGCCAACTTATTATTTTTCTTTACATTTTCATGTACTTTATAGTCATTCTTTATAGCTTTCAGGATTAGTTACTTTGCTTTGTACTTCAAGGCTCATTTAAATTCCTTGTACTTTGGATTTAAGTTGATATAATGTTGCTTCATTGAAGTTGTTAATGCAATTTACATTTCCTTTACATTGTGCAAGTTGTTTACTTTTGATCATAAGCTGAGGACTTTCTTTAGTTACCTCAAGAACCCACACCGAAAGGCAAGTTACCCCTTTTGGGAGTCTCATTAGGCAAAGCTCTTATTACATTAGGACAACAATGAGAGTGTGAATTTTGCTTTTGCTTCATGGGTAACTTAGATTTTTCTGTACTAACATCTTTTTAGCACACCTGATGGTCCCTTGGATTCAGGATCTTTCAGATCTCCACGTGTTTATGAACTTTTCCAAATTCCAAGTGTATGCGATTACGATTAGGCCATTGGATTTCTACTACTACTATGACTTCGCATGCAGAAATGTATGTAGTTCCTTCCTTTAGTCACTCAGTGGCAAATATTGAAGTTAATCCCCATACTACTACTACACAAGCCATACCTATTACTACTGGCATAAAAAATACAACCAATATTGTGGCATAGGGTGATAACATTGCCCTAATGTGGTATCAAATTGACAATAGTGTAAGGGAGATAATCCCTTTGATAACGACTTAGATAGTCAAAGTCTTGAGGCTTCTAATGGTGAATGAAATCTAAAGAAGCAGAGAAAGAGAGGCCAGGGACACTAACTAGGGAACTTTTCCTTAATACAATCAACTAGTTATGGGAAATGCCTGCTATGTTCTACCACTAATAGGTTACCCCATGTAGGTAATGTGGCAAACGACTACTACGACTAGTTCTCCTGTAACCACAGTTACCACAGCTCCATGGCAGTCATTGGCAGCTTCTGGAAACACTTAACACTTCCAAATGCCGACAAGATAACCCAATTATGCTACTTCAGTAGGACCAAGGCCTATAGTACCACCATTGCAATATGGACAAGTACATATTGCTTGTAGGCCTTTGAAAAATCCAATTAATACTAACACTGTTTCAGCTTCTCAGCCAAATCCATAACGAATTTTTAAGGCAACATACTTGCTTGGTAGCATGCAACTGATGCTTACAATCCTTTCCAATCTACCACATAGCCATATGGTTATGCTTAACCTCTTACTTTGCCTTAGCCATGGGAGACACCTAGTGCAAGGCCTTATATGCCAATGGCTGCACATGGATATATCTAGACATTGTATTATGCTCCAACTCCTGGAACCAGACCAGGTCAACAACATTACTATCCTCAGGCCTCAAAAACTATCTCAGTATTGAACATTGGTCCCAACCAGATTATTAATATCCTAAAAAGGCACTTTAGTGTCAATCTGAAGCTGAATGAGAGGCTAGTTTACAAAAAGTCATACCCTAAGCGGATTGACTGTATGGCATCTCTCCTAAAGGGCTTTAAATACCCAGAGTTCTCAACATTTTTTTGAGGAAAATGGTCATACCGCTCTGGAATACATCAGCCAGTTTACCACAGAACATAGCAAACTTAGCCAAAATGGCTTTTACCAGCTTCAGCTGTTTTCGTTGTCCTTGACTAAATCAGCTGACAGGTGGTATACCAATATACCGCCCAGCTCTATCCAGAGTTAGAATGAGATGGATCAACTATTTCATGATTACTTCTATAAGACACAACTAGAGTTTTCAATAGTCAATCTGACTATGATCAAGCATAAGCTAAACGAGCCCGTGGCCAACTATTTGGAGAGGTTTAGGGAAACTAAAGCCCTATGTCACCCTCCATTACTCGAAAGTGAATATGCAAAGCTAGTTATTGAAGGTATGCTTGATTTCTTGAAGGAAAAACTAATCTTGACTGATTATGCAGACCTTCCTCAGTTAACTTTGAAGGCTACTTGCTATGAAATGTGAATCAAGGATAAAGAGAGGAAGAGATCATCGAGGGAAGATAAAGTTCCCTATTTTATTTCATGGGTTGTTTATTCCAGCTACTCTATAGATGAAGCATATTTGACTGATGAAAAAGGAGAGATCAGTGCACCCAAGAACATGAAAGGATCAGCTTATACTTATCCGACATTGAGAGCTTCCAAGGCCAAGTAGAAGAAACAGGTTGAAGCAAAGAAAGATTATCTATTTGATATTACAAAAGTTGATTAGGCCTTTGATTTTTTGTTGAAGGATAAGCAGATCCGGCTTCATGAAGGCAATCACATTCCAAACCAGAGGATATTAATGACAAAAAATATTGTAAGTGGCACAACTTGTATAGGCATTACCCTAATAATTGTGTGCTTTTTAGAACGGCTACGCAGAAAGCTATTAAAGAAGGAATGTTTAAGTTAATGGACAAAGGAGCCTCAGAGATGGCTGTGGACACTGAGCCTTACCCCAAGCAACCTAGCATCAACATGATAACACTGCCAAGCTTAGGAAATGAAGTTCCATTAACCTGAGTTAGTTCCAGAGCTAGAGTCACTTGGGTTGGAAACGACTAAGCTGCCAATAACTGTTGTACTTAGAAAAGCTGAACTAAAAAGTGATATCTGTAAGAGGTTAGGCCCCCAAATTGTTAGTAATGCTGATGATTAACCTTTTATTGAGAGACAAGTGCAAGAATATCCTCTGGCCAATGGAACTTTAAGCTTGCGGATTTTTGTAGTGACCAAACGACCTTCTAGAATGATGAAGCTGAAAGTTGATGTTAATTAGAGTTGGAAAGTGGATGATCAACCAACATCCAAAAACTTCCAAGATTACTAGCTTGAAGAAGCCACAACAGGGACTGAAGCCAGAAAGCAACCTATATGGGTCCATCAGGATGTCATAATCAGAAATGCAAAGTCGAGCAACCAGAACAAGCATTACTGAAATAGTTTCTTATAAAAAAAATGGACCCAAAGCAAGATTAGCATGGTCAATAAAGAGCTTGAGCAAATAAAGCAAGGTCAAGAACTTCAGTTGATCCCATAGCAGGATGCGAAGCTGGTGATTGAAGAAGAATTGCCAAGTATCCTTTAGAAGAAAAAGCTGAGAATGATGCAAAACCTTTAGATATTCTAGATGAATAAGACTTACAAGAACTATTAGAGGAATTAATGGCTATTGACATGATTGACATAGTTCCAATTGATTTCTTGCTCAAAGAAGATTCAGGCAATTGTCTAGAGGAAGATGTTCTGGCCTTTGAAGCTGAATGGGCTACTCTATCCACTAACGAGTATCCTAAACAAGTAGCTAAAGTTGTATTTGAGAAGCTGATAACAATATATTTTATACATTTTATAATCCTCTCATTGGGCTTCTTAAGGTTCAATTAAGTTAGTTTTGACACATTTTATGATATTGGATCTCATTAGATCATTGAAAGAATTATTGCATGAATTAGCCTTAATTTATCTTTTTGGCAGTGTTCAGTAAATTGGCTATAACTTGAGTTACAAATATCTGGTTGATGTGATTCAGGTCTTGTAGGAAAGCTAAGATAATTTTCTACAACTTTCATGAAGAACTCAAAGGCCAAATCACACGTTTGGATAACTCAAATTGGAGTTGAAGCAAGAACTAGGGTGTTGATTCTGATAGCTTGACCTATGGCTACTGTTCATGCCATAGCTCGGGCTATAGGATGTTAAATAGGTTGCAATTTTGGTAATTGATAGCTAAGATCCAAATCTACAACTTTTATGTTGAACACTTTTGGATATTCTAAGGTCTACTAGGTCATATTGGGCTTAGAAGTCAAAATAAAGGAGCTGTAACCGGGCCTGAATACTATGCAGTAATTAGGCCATATCTCGGGCTGTAGGTGGCCTTTTGAAGTGATTCTAGTGGCATTTGAAAGCTAAGATCTAGGCCTACAACATTTATGAAGACCACTTAGTGAGAAAATTACGAATGCAATGATTTCAGTACTAAATGATTTCAGAGACAAAGAATCTTCATAATTTTCCACTCATCAAAGGTCATTTGACATTTTCCACTCATTCACCCACTCATAAACTCACTCATTAATCAGCTCCCTTGTCATTTTGTATCTCTAATCCTCTATAAAAGGCACCATTGGTTGCTCATTTAGGAGGTCTTGGTCTTAGAGGCCAAGATCATGTTATTGTGTTGTTTGTTGTAGTTTTCTTTTGTTCTAAATTGAAGTTATGTTCTTCTTCTTCTTCTTCTTCTATCTTCCTTTCTTCTTGTTTGTGAGTAATTAAGTTTTATTTTGCTTGGGTGAAAGGGTGAAGCACTTTGGTAATAAGTTAATGTTAGATTAATTTCTCTCTTGTACTTAAATGATATATTATTAAGTAGTCATTATATTTGTTGTATTTTGTTTCTAATCAATTTAGAAACCCTCCTTGTAAAGTGGAGTTCTTGATTTGTTGTAGATAAGAGATTGACACAATGAATATTTGAACCCATTTACAAGTATTGGTGTTAGAAACTCTCCTTGTAAAGTGGAGATCTTGATTTGTTGTAGACAAGAGATTGGTACAGTGAATGTTTGAACTCATTTACAAGTGTTGGCGTTAGTGGATAATTAAAGGAACCATAATATAACTAATATAACTTTTAAAGAACTTTGAATGTTGTATTTTCTGATTGGAACCTCCGTTATGTGTGAATTCTAATTGAGTTATAAAAGAATTAATTTTATCCTTAATTTATTTGCCAAGAATGGATCTCCTAGCCTAAGCAATTCCTTTTTACTTGAGAACAATTTTATTTATCATCTTTATTTTTGTAACAAATCTTTTCCTTACCTCAACAAATTTTTCTTCATCAATTCCCTCTGGATCGACCTCGAATTCTTGAGAATTTATTACTTGAGATAATTTGCACTTGGTTTTACAACTTTTAATCCGCATCAAGTTTTTGGCGCTGTTGTCGGGGACTTGATTTTAAGAATAAATTTATTGAGGTCTTTTCTATATTTTGTATATATTTTTGTATATATTTTTGTTCTCTTTTCTACTCTTCTATTTATTTTTTTGTACATACTAATGTACTAACTTAGTGAAAGAAATTCTCCTTTCTCCCTTTCTCCTCTGTAATCTTTAATAATTATTAATGAAATAATCTTGACTTTTCTCTTCCTCCTCCTTTGCCGGCTTTGGTGGGGCTCTACCTCTCTCTCGATTTTCATGTTTTAAATTTATATTCTGCACTTTATTTTCTATATTTTATTTTCTGCATTTATCTTCTCATTTATTTTTTATTATTTATTTTCTATCATTTATTTTTTGTCATTTATTTTCTCATTTGTTTTTTGTCATTTATTTTCTGTCATTTATTTTTGTTTACTAACTTATTAACTTACTAACTTAATTATTAACTATCTAACTTTTTACTTTATCAACATACTAACTTTTTACTTTATCATCTTACTAACTTAATCCTTGTGTTAATATTTATTTGGTGACTTGGTTTATACCTCATCCTTGTTAATATTTATTTGGTGGCTGGTTTATACCATATATTTGTTAATATTTAATGGTCGGTTAATACCGCCAACTTGTATATTATTTTTTTTATTTTAAGTCACTTATTTATGCTTAATTAGTATCATGGTTTAAATTTTAGTCGTTAGGTTAAAATTAATCCTGGTACTTTATATATTGATCTGTTTAAAAAAAAACAAAAACAAAAACAAAACGAAAAAAAATAAAAAAAATATTTGTTTCTTATTTTCAAACTTTTCTAACAACAGTCAACCTACCCTTATAAGTGCTATCATTACCTTTTCCATTCTTTTCCCTATTTAAACACTCAATTTCGTCCATTTTCCTCTAACTTATAATCATTCAAAGGGAGGGTGAGTATAGGAATGGAGAAAGTTTTTGTTCGTCAATTTAAAAATATATGTGTATTTTGTGGGTCTAGGTATGGGAAGAGTTTAGATTTTGTAAAAGCAACAAGCACTCTTGGTCGAACACTAGTTGTAAGAAACATTCATGTTGTATATGGGGGGTTGCCGTGGGTTAATGGGGGCTATATCACTCTCTGCATATATAAGAGGCACTCAGGTTTTAGGTATCATTCCTAGAGCTTTAACTTAAAAGAACATCATTGGAAAGACACTTGGAAAGGAACTACAAGTATCATCTTTGCATGAACGAATGACTAAAATGCTTGACAATTCTGATGCATTCATTGCCTTACTGGGTGGTTTTGGTACTTTGAAAGAAATTTTTCAAATTGTCTCTTGAGCCCAACTGAACATCCACGAGAAACTCATACGTTTGTTGAATGTTAAGAATTTTTTTTCTAGTTTGTTATCTTTTCTTGACCATGTTGTGGAACAAAACTTTATCACACCTTCGGCAAGACGACTCCTTATCTCTGCTTTTACTGTTGATGAATTAATTGATAAATTATAAGTTTTTTTTATGAACCTAATCCAGTAATAGCTCAAATAGATTGGTTAGAAGGAAGCAACAAGAAAAGTGGTGAGGGAAGCAGCAAGAAACGCGAGTTTGATCTGACACTCCATCTATAATCTTCCTTTACCTTTGATTTTATTTATCGTACTTTGTTTCTATTTAAATTTGTGTTAGGTGTCTTTTCTCCATAATAGCCACATAATATCTTCTATCTTTTACTCATCTATATTTTAACATTGAGGACAATGTTGTGATCTGGTTGGGGGGAAGGATAGTTGACCAAAAAAAAAAGAAGAAGAAAAGCGAAACTTCAGTTGTACTTGGTCTTTAATTAGATTAGGAACCCCAAGCGAATGCCTGTCCTATCATAGACTCAGGAGGAGACCTTCACACGCCGGTCTATAAATAAGGTTTGTGTGCCATGCTCCATAGAGAGCCACGTGCTACATTCTCAGTTGTTGGAACCTAGGCTCTGTAGCGCTGTTGGACTGAAAGAGGAGTTTCGTCTTTGCTGTGAAATGTAAACAGCTACTAAGCATTATCTTGTACTTAACTGTATGAGCTCTGAAGCGTCAGGTCATGCTGATGGTGTCGAGTATGCAGCTGTATTCAGATTGAATGCCTTTAAGTAGGTGTTCAGATAGGTTGTGTAAATTCTAGCCACAGTAGAGATCTGAAGCCATGCCTTGTAAGGATGAATTGCACTGGTGACACGCAGTATAAAGATATGCCACCTTGTATATAGCTTTTGAGTGAATAATCTCTTTGGTGAGGTCCTTCAGGGGTTTCTAGACTTCTTTACCCTGATAATTTTCTTGAAGTCTCAAAAAAAATTTGGAAAGTATGTTAATTGATATGATTTTTAGAAACCTACAGCAAAACTAATTAGGGATGACAGAGTAAGGAGTAATATTACTCTTGAGACGCATCTAGATTAGGGTAGTAACTATTTTGTGTAGAAGTAGCAAATGGATTCAGGGATCATGGCATGGTTGAATAAATTGTCTTCTTTCTTAAATTTCACATGTTTGGTTATGGATGTTGAATTGATAGATTGAGAATGATGGATATATGCTTTGTGAGATTTTGAGCCTATCGATGAATAGATTGAAGATCTGTACCATTCTCTTCTTTCTTGTGTAATTTTTTTTCACTTATGGAATTGTTACTCTAGAACTTGCTTTGATTCTTTTTGAAATTACATTTTCACATGCATACATAAACATGATTGAGGCATTTTTCTTGAAATAGCTACTTTGACCAAATAGCCAACTTTGCATATTTTTCCTTGTGTACCCCCTTTGAACTTATTTGACCATTCTTTGTTTCTAGCTCATAACGTGCCTTAAAAAAAATCATATTCTTACCTAACCTTAGGGAATAAGAGAGCATTGGCTTTGTTATTGGTTGAGTTTTTTAATAAGTGTGGGGGTGTGTTTGTAAAATGTTCCTAAAAAAAAGAAAAAAAAAAGAAAAAAAAGAGCTGACTACCGCTGCAATCAAAGAATGCACCTTGTGACATATTCATACCTAAAGTGAGAGTGGATGCTTGGAAACAACAGGAAGAGAAGGAGAATGTTCAGGCCTAACAATGAATTCAACCTACCAATTTGGCATTGATCTTCAATAAAACATTAGTCAAATATTGGTCATTGTCCTTTATAAGAAGGAAGCAAACAGGGAAGGAACTAAGAAACCCTTGGGAAATTTAAACTGAATGTTCTCAAACATCTTCTCCACTCTAACTGTATCATAATGCTCTTCTATTTTCTTTAGTATTTAACTTGTCATATTCATATTACCCTTATCCTTTACCATAGTCCCATTACAGCCTTGAATAAAACCCTCTTAATTTTTGTGTGCATGTTGTTTTTGAGTAGCGGAGAAGTATAAGATAAGCAAGCTTATAGTAGTGCAATTATTCATGAGTTGAATAGAGTGAAATACTTACCTTTTAAACACTTGAGAGATTGAGAGTAAATTCTGTGAGGATCTATCATTCTTGATTCATTCTTTTCAATTGAAGTTTTCTTACTTGTTGGTTTGAGATGCGAAGAAATGTTACCTTATGAATGTTTTGATCCCTTGAATGTCTGGTTGCTCTTCTTGATTCATTGAATCCTTTAGAGTTTTTAGTTTTTGAGTCTGTGTTATTTTTCTTTGTTCCCTGGTTTTTGTCTTATGTGTTTTGCCAAAGAGTGCAAAAGCTAAGTGTAGAAAAATTTGATAATAATATATTTTATACATTTTATAATCCTTTCATTGGGTTTCTTAAGGTTAAATTAGGTTTAATTAAGTTGATTTTGACACATTTTATGATATTGGACCTTATTGGATCATTGAAAGAATTATTGCATGAATTAGCCTTAATTTATCTTTTTGGCAGTGTTCAGTAAACTGGCTATACCTTGAGTTACAAATATCTAGTTAATGTGATTCTAGTCTTGTAGGAAAGTTAATACAATTCCCTACAACTTTTATGAAGACCTCAATGGCCAAATCACACGTTTGGACAACTCAAATTGGAGTTGAAGCATGAACTAGGGTGCTGATCCTGATAGCTTGACCTATGCATACTGTTCATGCCATATCTCGGGCTATAGGATGTTAAATGGGTTGAAATTCTGATAGGTGATAGTTAAGACCAAAATCTACAACTTTCATGTTGAACATTTTTCGAGATTCTGAGGTCTACTTGGTTATATTGGGCTTAGAAATCAGAACAGAGGAGTTGTAATTGGGCCTAAATACTATGCAGTAATTAGATCATATTTCGGGCTGCAGGTGGCCTTTTGAGGTGATTCTAGTGGCATTTGAAAGCTAAGATCCAGGCCTACAACTTTCATCAAGACCACTTGATGATAAAATGACGAATGCAATAAGTTCAGTACTAAATGATTTCAGATAGAGCCGGCAAAACGGGTTCAACCCGCGGGCTCAACCCGCCAACCCGCTGTTTTTTTGCGGGTTGGGTTCAAGGATTGAACCCATATTTCTTTTCCAACCCGCATAACCCGCCCCGCATAACCCGCGGGTTAAGCGGGGCGGGGGCGGGTTGGCCCTGCGGGTTGGTTCTTTTTTTTTTTTAAATAATAATAAGTAATACTATAAATGAAAAACTCTTTGATATTATATAATTTATGTTTGAATATTTAATTAGACTATTTTAAAAATTATATTTTAGATATGTGGTTTGAAATTTTTTACCATTATTATTTATTATTTTTTATAGTATTTATTGATTTTTTATATTTATTTTTTTTATTTTTTAGGCGGGTTAAACCAGTTTACCCATCAACTCATCTATTTTTTTCTCATTTTATTTTTATGCGGGCCAACCCACCAACCCACCTTAAAGCGGGGTGGGTTAGCTCTTCCAACCCATTTTTTAAAACGGGCCAACCCACCCCGCCCCACATTTTAGCGGGTTGACGCGGGTCGGGGCGGGTTGGGGCGGGTTGGCCCATTTTGCCAGCTATAATTTCAGAGACAAAGAATCTCCATAATTTTTCACTTATCAAAAGTCATTTAACATTTTCCACTCATTCACTCACTCATCCACTCACTCATTAATCAGTCCCCTTGTCATTTTGTATCTCTAATCCTCTATAAAAGGTACCATTGGTTGCTCATTTAGGAGGTCTTGGTCTTAGAAGCCAAGATCATGCTATTGTGTTATTTGTTATAGTTTTCTTTTATTCTAAATTGAAGTTATGTTCTTCTTCTTCTCTCTTCCTTTCTTCTTGTCTATAAGTAACTAAGTTTCATTTTGTTTGGATGAAAGGGTGAAGCTCTTGATAATAAGTTAAGGTTAGATTAGTTTATCTCTTGTGCTTAAATGATATATTATCAAGTAGTCATTATATTTGTTGTATTTTATTTCCAATCAATTTAGAAACCTTCTTTGTAAAGTGGAGTTCTTGATTTGTTGTAAACAAGAGATTAACACATGCTTGAACCCATTTACAAGTGTTGGTGTTAGAAACTCTCCTTGTAAAGTGGATATCTTGATTTGTTGTAGACAAGAGATTGACACAATGAATGCTTGAACTCATTTACAAGTGTTAGTGTTAGTGGATAATTAAAGGAACCGTAATATAACTAATATAAATTTTAAAGAACTTTGAATGTTGTATTTTTCGATTGGAACCTCCGTTATGTGTGGATTCTAATTGAATTATAAAATAATTAATCTTATCCTTAATTTATTTACCAAGAGTGGATCTCCTAACCCAAGCACTTCCTTTTTACTTGAGAACAATTTTATTTATTATCTTTATTTTTGTGATAAATCTTTTCCTTACCTCAACAAATTTTTCTTCATCAATTCCCTGTGAATCGACCTCGGACTTCTGAGAATTTATTACTTGAGACAACCTGCATTTGGGTTTGCAACTTTTAATCCACATCAGAAGCCAAGATAAAGCATGGCCACACATCTAAAGCCACCTTATATTAAGGTATATGTGAATGATTGACCCATAACTAGAGTCTTCATTGACAATAGGCCCACTGTTAACATCATGCCCATTATAACATTAAGGAAGCGGAGGAGGATTGAAGCCGATCTAGTATCCACCAATGTGCAAATGACAAGCTTCATTGGTGGAGCTACAACAGCTAATGGCATTACCCCCTTGGAGCTTACTGTCGAGAGCAAAACCACCACCACTATTTTCTTTGTTGTCGATGCTAAGGCCACCTATACTTTGCTGCTGGGGCGTGATTGGATTCATGCCAATTAGTGCATTCCCTCATCATTGCATCATATCCTGATTTATTGATTGGATTCATGTCAATCATTACATTCCCTCATCATGCCAAATAGTGCACTCCCACATCATTGCATCATATCCTAATTTATTGGAATGGTGATGAGGTAAAGGGTTTTAAGGCTGGTGATAAGCCCTTTGTGGCCAAGGTTAAACTCCACCTTAGTATATGATATTTACTTTGCTTTGTTTTTCAAGGCTCATTTCAATTCCTTGTACTTTGGATTTAAGTTGATATATTGTTGCTTCATTAAAGTTGCTATTACAATTTACATTTTCTTTACATTGTACAAGTTGTTTATTTTGAATCATAAACTAAGGATTTTCTTTAGTTACCTCAGGAACTCATATTGAAAGGCAAGTTCTCCTTTTTAAGAGTTTTCTTAAGTGAAGCTCATACTACATTGAGACAAGGACGAGAATGTGAAATTTGCTTTTGCTTCACAAGTAGAAGCTAACTTAACTTTTTCTACACCAACACCCTTTGAATGATACAGAATGAATAAGGAGAATTTTAGCCTCCTCGGTGAATTCTTGGATATAGAGATTGACTCCCTGTTAGACGAACTCAAAATGATGAACAGTTGATTCTTGGTGTTTGGAGTTGCTGTCAATTTTATATAATATGTCAGAAATGATTGTGAGCTTGTTTGGTTTAACTATCGGAAGAAGGAAAAAAGAAAAATTTGCCTTCGTAATATACTTTTACAAGAAGTAAGATGAATGTTACTTTGGTCAAAAAGTCTTTCCACAACTTTTTGACCCCTTTCAAAAGGTTAAACACATATGGCCTGTGTCTTTGGTGGCGTTGGTAATAATGTTAATAGTTCTATAGTTTTATGGTGTTTGTGTTCTGTAGTTTCTTTTGGGGCTTAGTACTCCGTTGTATCTAAGAAAAGTAAGGCTATTACTGATAAAGAGCACTGGGCCACACAATTTAAGAAATTTTAAAATGAAAAATTAAGGCAGACAATAGAAAAGCATACCTTTTAAAAATAAAGGACTTCAAGAGATTAATTATTAGCATCCTTTTAATGAGATTATGAGAATGTCATTTCTTAATTTTGGTTATTGTTTTTCCGCAGTAGGAAAAATAAAGAAACAATAAAAAAGACTAGCTATAAATAATTAAATGTGAAGAAGTCTCACACAGCTAAACTCACCAGGACTTGTACTCATATTATCATCTTCTTTTGTATTTGTTTCGCAAATGCTGACGATAATTTCATTGATCCATGATGGAGGTTCTTGGTGGACATGGACCCCTTAAGCAAAAGTGTGAAGTTATACAAAAAAAAATAAATATAAGATTGTCTTAGAAATAACAAACCTATATCCCCTAATTAAGTTTTAACACAAGTAACTGCTAACAATTCAATCAAGTACCTAAATCGAGTACCTTGTTTTAGAAGCTTTTACATTAAATACTTTTTTAAGTTTCTAAACATCCACCCAATGTGGCAAAACTCCAACTTACCAAAATCGGTTTAAAATATTATCCAAACAATCCAATCTTTTTCCATACATTTAAATTGGATACCCTGTTTCAAATCTGATTATGAATTGTTCATAATAAAAAAAAACTTTAAATTAACTTGCGAAAATAAAACTAAGATTAACATAGAAAACTTGTCCTCACTTATGTTGTTATATATAAGTAACATACATTGCAAATGTTTGATGACATGTGCTATGGCAAAATATATACTTTGTTTCTTAGGTTTCTTTTCTTTTGAGCTTCGGCTCCCTAATGTAACATAAAAAGAAAGAATAAATACTAATATTGAGCTTATTTGGATGTGCTTTTTTAATTTTTTTAAATAAATATTTTTATTCATTTTTAATATGTTTAGATAAACTTTTTTAAAAAAGATAAAGTACTAGAAAAAGCACAACTTGTACATTTTTTAGAAGTTAAATTTTGATATTTAAAAAAACATTGTTTATAACAAAAAAAGCTATTCAAATGTTAAAAAAAATATTTCTCTAATATTATATCCAAACATAAAATAATATTTACTTTTTGAAAATATTTTTAAAAAAATCATATAAAAAATCTTATTTTAAAAACTCATCTAAACGAAAACCATTGTCACAATAGTAACTACTACAAATTTGTTCATTTCGGAATTAAGTATAGAGAAATATTAAAGCAATACGTACATTTATATATCCACTGTTGCCAATATGAGAGCTGGCTTTCATATAGAATTGCCGAAGGAGCACTTGCCAAAGCTTCCAAAAAATTTGCCTCGCTTGGAAACCCTGGTGTCACTACTAAACTTGGGCAACGCTTAAGTAAATCCAAAGCTACATCTGTCATATTTGGTTATATAAAAATGATAATCCTATATAAACAATTTTTGACTGATAGACAATAACATAGAAATAATGAATTCAACCATGATGTGTGGTTGAGTTGGTAAATTAAGTTCTATTGGCAAACTTTACCTAGTGTAGGAATTTGAAATTTACTAAAAGCACCACATAGTCACCATAAATGCCTACTTAAATGAGGATTAATTAGTCCCAACTCCTAGCTTTTTCCAAAAAAAAAAAAACTGTCAAAATGATGTATTGAATAGTTGATTTTTAAAATAACTGATATATTATATATATGAATTTAATGATGTCAAAATGGAGGTTTTTGATCCATTTAGAATCATGTTTCAAACTAATTTGTAATTACCACTTTACGACAGTTTTGAAACACATTTTCCATCAAGTATCAAGTATTATTTTTAATACGTAGAAATATTTTTATTCTTTTACATGTCATTTCATTTGCGCTAGTTAAAATTGGCAGCACAAATGATAGTGTGCAAAAAAAATTTTAAAAAAATAATATGTCAAAAATAATAGCAGATCAAAAATTCAAAAGGTTAAAATTAACATCAGCGTTTGACATAACTAATAAAAGTGGATTCCATCAACTAAGTTTGGCTCATGATTTATTGTTGGTGGATTATTTATAAATAATTGGGCTTGTGAAGTTGAAGATTTGTCCTGACCCTAAGACAACCACTTCTAACTCTAAATTTTGTGTAACAAAAAATTTTCAAAACTACTGTAAAGTAATAATTAATTAGGAAAATGGGTAAGAAAAAGAAAAAATGGGAAGAATGAATTTTTTTTTTCAACAATATTTGTGTGTAACCTTTATTCTTAAAAAAAGAAACAA
This sequence comes from Ormosia semicastrata, assembly GCA_029884595.1. NCBI lineage: Eukaryota > Viridiplantae > Streptophyta > Magnoliopsida > Fabales > Fabaceae > Ormosia > Ormosia semicastrata. Next base: position 49,020,407 of record JAQQTO010000056.1, on the reverse strand, counting down.
GTAAAATATGTATGGCTATGGGAGTATAGATGTTAACAAATTAAGTTACCAATTCTTACCAAACGTCTTGGAATAATAGCACCGCGTAAGAAGTACGGCGCCATGAATACCATTTTCGGGTAGTAGCACTTTTAAAGGGGTGAGAGAGTAAAGAAAACGAGCCATTTCAATGTTGCCAAAATCAAGAGCCAATGTAACTGGAATCCAATGGCCTTCCGAGATGGTGAGCAACTTCTTGTTCTTATGAACCAAGCATTTTGCTATCTGGATATTATTTCTATCAGGAATAGCAGTATGGAGAGGTGTGTCACCTCTTAAATCAGTCACTTCGAGATCCTCTGGTGACATTAATTCCAGTAGCTTCTCTATAATATGAAAATGCTTGAATATAATTGCCCAGTGAAGAGCTGTGCAGCCATCAGGCGTGATCCTTTTACGCACGGCTTCTGGATGGTCAATAAAGAATTTGTTTACAGCATCCAAGTCCCCACCGCACACAGCATTGTATAACGGTTGAAGATCCGTGTTCACTGTGTAATTTTCCAAAAGAGATTAAACTTAACCAAGGAAACTTGGGCATTAATTCAAGGGGACAAAAGCTTTTGTTCTTAATTTTTATGTATATTTGTTTCAAACTAGCTTGTACCATCCAATATCTTTAGTAGATAAGCTTAACATGTGAAGAAAAAGAAGGATGTAAAACCTGATGTGCTTCCTTGCTCAGTGTCCGAAATATTGGATGGAAATGATTGTAGTTCCATGACGATACCAAAATTAGTTTGGTCCTTTGACAGACCTGTGAAGGTAAAAGCCACTTTTGTGGCATTAAGAAGACAAAGAAAATTAAATGAAGAACGAGCCAGGTGGTAGTTGGCAGAAGTAAATTTTTTCCTTCCTTTTTTTCGGGGGAGCAGCAGGTTGTTGGAGAAAAATAATTTCTCCTATTTGTTGGAGCAGAGAGCAAGTTCTCCTTATAAATAAAGAGTTCTTCCAATAGTTTCTAAATCTTATTTTTACAAAAAAATATTATATAATATTTTCTTATAATTTTTTTTATTTTATATAGAGAAATGTATATTCCCTTATGTTAAGAGAATGTATTATTGTTTCTCCTTATAATTAGAGAGAAATTGTAATTATATTCTACATAGTAAATTTTTTTAATTTTTACCCGTAGTTTTTTTCTCATCACTATTAGAGAGTTTTCCACATTAAATATTGTGTATCAATTCTTATTTTCTCAATTTTATTTTAGTTGTATGATATTATTTCCAAAACTCTGATACCTAACAATAATATCAGAAACATTGGTTGCTGGTACTATTCATGTTGCGGTACTGTTCACAATTACTATTCACACGTGTGGTTGTATACTTTTACAGTATTGTTAATGTATAAGAGGTTGTCTCGATACAGTATATATATATAATATTGTTCACGTATATGATACTATTCACGGTAAAATAGAGTAAACCAGTCCAGTTGAGAGACATATTGTTGTCGATATCATGGCAGCAAAATTTGAGATTGAGAGGTTCAATAGGAGTAATTTCTCCTTATGGAAACTGAAGATAAAGGCAATATTGGGGAATGACAATTGCTTAGTAGCAATTGAAGGCAGACCCACTAGGATACCTGATGACAAGTGGAAGGAGATGGATGACAATGCTGTTGGCAACCTACATCTAACTTTCGCAGATTCAATTTTGTCAAATGTTGCAGAAAAGAATATGGTGAAGGAGATCTGGAATGCAAATTTACCGAGACAGAAAAGATAGGAAGATTTGACTTTCTCAAAGGAATTACCTGAAGAAAATCTTGCGGCACTTCAACATGCAAGATTGTAAGTCAGTCTCTACTCCACTTCTTATCAATTATAAATTATCAAGTATGTGTCCTACCAATGAAGTGAAGAGGATGGAAATGTCTCGAGTGCCGTATGCATCAGCAGTGCGAAGGCTTATGTATGCAATGATCTATACTAAACCAGATATTACTCAAGCAATTAGTACGATCAGTCGTTTTATGATAGATCTTGGTAAAGAGCATTGGAATGCTGTTAAGAGGATCTTAAGGTACATTAAAGGAACCTCACGTGTTGCATTATGTTTTGGAGGATTAGAGTTTGTTGTCAGGGGATATATTGATTCAGATTTTGCAGGTGATCTTGATAAAAAGAAATCTACTGTAGGCTATGTGTTTACACTTGCATAAGGAGCTGTGAGCTGATTATCAAAATTATAAACTATTATAGTTTTATCTACTATAGAAGCTGGATATATGGTAGCTACGCAAACATGCAAAGAAGCAATTTGGATTCAAAGGTTAATGGAGGAACTCAGGCATAAGCAAAAAAAGATTTCTTTGTATTGTGACAATCAGAGTGCCTTGCACATTGTAAGGAATCCAGTCTTTCATTTCAAGACAAAGCACATAGGAGTTCAATATCACTTTGTTCGAGAAGTAGTAGAAGAAGGGAGTGTGGATATGCAAAATATTCATACCAAAGAAAACATAGCAGATGTTATGATAAAGCCAATCAGCTCTGATAAATTTAAATGACGTAGATCCTCTTATGACCTATCAGAAATGTAGACAGCATGAAACTGGTAAGATAAGAAATGTTTCAAAAGCTCACAAAAATGACGTTTAGTGGGAGATTGTGAATGTAAAAACCACTTTTGTGGCATTAAGAAGACAAAGAAAATTAAATGAAGAAGGAGGCAGGTGGTAGTTAGCAGAAGTGAAATTTTTTTTCTTCCTTTCTTTCAGTGGAGCAACAAGTGGTTGGAGAAAAATAATTTCTCCTATTTGGTGGAGCAGAGAGTAGGTTCTCCCTATAAATAGAGACCTTCTGCATCTTATTTTTATATAGAAATATTATATAGTATTTTTTTAGAGTCTTTCTTATTTTATATAACAAAAAATGTGTATTCTTTTATGTTAAGAGAAGTTGTTATTGTTTTCTCCTTATAATTAGAGACAAGTTATAATTATTTTTTATATAGTAAAAATCTTTTATTCTTACCTATGAATTTTTTCATAATTATTAGAGAGTTTTTTACTTTAAATATTATGTGTCAGTTTTTATTTTCTAAATTTTATTTTAGTTGTGTAATATTATTTTCATAACTCTAATAGTTAACAAAACTTAGCAAAATGAAGGTGCTGCTATTGTTGTTGAGAGGTTTGGCTTGAGTTTGAAAGCTGAGGAAGATTTGAACGATGAAACTTGAAAGAGATTGTGGTTAAAGGAAGTGATATAACTCGTGATGCTGATGTCTCGGATAGCTCGAGGAATGTTAGCAACAAATTTTTAATATTAAGTGAAAAAATATTTTTTAAAAAATATTTTCTGGAAACATGAAATTTTTATTTGAGTTTTGTTATAATTTTTAAAATTTTCCCTTAATAATTTTTTAATATTAAGTGAAAAAATATTAAATAAAAAATAAATATATTTAATATTTTAAAAACATAAAAAATATGTATTTAATATTTTTATTTAATAATTAGTAAGATTAATAATATAAAATTGAGTATGAGAATTTAAAATTATTTTTATTATTAATTAATTAATTAATTAATGTAACTTTACATTGTTATAGATGGTCTATTCGTTAGTATTACCTAATTATACCTACTTTATTTATTACGTATTAATAATAATTACCAAATACCTACTTTATTTATTACGCATTAATAATACTGACTGTCACTGACTTTGTTGTGAATGTGATGATAGATACTGTTACATTGTCAAATGACTATGGAAAAATATTATCTTATCTCATTTTTTTTAATATTATTTTTAACATCTGATTAATGATGTATAAATTCATGGTTAATCACGTGTATTGATTGGTTAATGAGTAAATCTATAATTTAAGGTTTGAAACTTGAATTTATTCATTAATCAATCAATATACATGATTAATTACGAATTTGTACATCATTAACTAAATATTAAAAGTAATGTTAAAAAAATGATGTAAAAAAATCGGGATTGAATGACTATGGTGTTATAAACAAAAACTTCAAACTTCAAACAACAAAATCTTACAAATTTGCTTTAGTATATCGTAAGCTTCTTATTTTATATTGTAATTTGCGTTTACTACTTCTCAATATCTTTACGGCTTTGCCAAGTCTTCGGAGTAAAGTTTGAAAGTAAATGTTAAAGAATGTTATCCCATTCGAAATTATGTTTTAAATCATGGCCAATACGCAAATTTTGTTTTGATAACAACATGAATTGTTATCATGGTAAATTAAGATATTGAAGAAACTTTCCCTAAACTGTAAAGACGTTCTCCGGTTTCCTCTCTCTAGCTCCCAATTGTTACCCTCCACTTATACTGCATACTCAAGCCATGGTGAAAGGCAACGACTATAATCATTTTCTACAAAAACTCTGCCTAAAAAAAATGTTATTAGTCACTATATATTGAAATAAATGTTTTGTTGGTTGGAAGAGAAAAGTACTATATTTTGAATATAAATTGTTTTATAATTAAAATAAGTTAATTCAAACACATATTAAATATTTGCATATTAATTTAAAAACTCTGAATGAAGTATAAAATTAAAGCTTAAAATAACTATGCAACGCAGAGAGTAAAATAATTTATTATACAAGAAACTTGACTCTTTTTTCCTTTTTTTTCCCAACAAATTAAATTAAGTTCTAACATCACTCTTCTTTTGAAATTATCATTACATAGAAATGAGTCATTATTCAACAACAACAACAAAGTCTTTTTTCATTAAATAAAGTCGACTATATAAATTAAACGACGTTATTGTACTTTATCATAAACGAGTCATCCTTCGTTGTAAAAAAATATTTTTAAAAAATAAAATTATTGTATGTGAAATCCACTATCATAGTTCAAATAATGATTTTAACTTGATTAATTTTATCCTCGTGGTTTAATTTGGTGATACAAATACTACATAGTATCGATCAATATGCTATTAGGATAGTTTTTGGGGACATTTTATGAAGGGTAATGAATGTGACAAATTCTTTTATTTTATTGTAGAGACTCAAACATTAACCTCTATGGATAATACTCATAATAGTTGTTTAATAATACTGACTGTCACTGACCGTGATCAGAGATCCCTACTTGTCCTATGGATCAACCGGCATCTTACACTTTAGTATACCGAACTCCTCCTACGGCTTTGCCAAGTCTTCGGGTATAGAGGAAGACTCACGACGTGTTTCGGACCACGGATTATGACACTTGAGCGGTGTTAGTATATGACATCGTGACTAAAAGATTCACGCAGAGGATGAATCCCTAAATATCAAGTGGTGAAAGGCAACGCTATAAATCATCAACTTACAAAATCTGCCTAAAGGATTTATAGATATCTTCAATGGTTAGATACTTTCCATATATTAATCCCGGATTTATAGGGATGTATCCTGTAATAATGAAAATGTGATCCTCATCAAGATACTAATCCTAAAATTACCTGCATTCAATAAGGATCCTATCAGGATTCTGTATACGCTCTATAAATATAAGGCTAAGTCATCCTAATAAGGTAACTTTCAATCCAATCTCTCAGACCTCCTTATCTAACGATTACCTTTTATAACTTGAGCGTTGGAGTCCCTTTAGGTACCCACCCATCATAGTGCTAATGATTTTAACTTGCTAATTTTATCCTCATCTAATTTGGTGATACAAAGGAGGAATCATCGCTACGTCATTTCTGAAGGGTAATGAATCTGACAAATCTTTTATTTTATTGTAGAGACTCAACCCGATTAAGAACAATAGCATATCGTAATTGTGAACTAATTTTACCAAGAACACCAGAAAGCTAAAATATGTAGTTCAAACACATGCATGAGCACAAAACCGAGAGAGAGAAGAGAGTGCTGATGCTTACAATCGTGTCTGGTTGCTCTTCACTTCTCAGTATATCATGAGATATAGTGGTGTCCTGTTAGGATTAGATATAAATAAAGAAAACTTAACTCTGCATTTTCCTAGCAGTCTTTACTCAAGGAATTCTTGTCAGGAGTGTTAAAGAATCTCTATGTTTTCTAAATAGAAGCAAGTTTTACTTTCTGAGATGTTAAACAATAATATCCTTTTCTTTTCTTTTTCCAACTTTGGTTTCCCGTCCCTTTTCTCTTTTAATCTTTTGTTTTCCAATTAAACCACATTGTCATAATTCGCACACTTGTCTCTTTCTTCTTAGCTATAATTTCTATCATTTGGTGACATATAAAGTATATATCTTACACAGAAGTTGAAAGAGAATCTACCTTTAACTATTAAATTAGATTACTTTTTTTTTTAAAGTAGCTTAATATTTTATTCTATCCTTCTTAAGAGAATGACATATCATTCTTTAATTATCTTATTTTAAATTCAAATTTTCTCTTAAATTAATTATGCATATATTTTTTTATAATTTTAAACATTTTTTCTCTTTAAATCTATATTATTTAAAATTCTACCTAAATTTAAAAAATCATGTGTAATGAAAGAGATACTTGTTAGTAATAATTAAAAACATATTGTAATTCTCTTTACATTTATAAAACTTCCCGAAGGGAATTGTGAGGGTTATTTCATTTTGAGGAAATACATTCTCCTTATTTCTGAGAATTTTTTTAAAAGGAAAGAAATAAAATAAGATATTATCATAGAATTTTTTAATCATCACTTATTTATTTTTATAAACAATTTATAACATTTTAAAATTAGAATAAAAAAATTAACCTTTTCTTTTATTTCTCGGCTTTTTGACCCACATATAACAGCTTTTACTTTTATTTCCTAATGTATAGCTCTTTCCACATTATTTCTCAAAATGTGCTTGTTTCAGGTAATGTTTAGAAGTTGGTTTCTCCTAAACCAACTTCTCAACGTAGACACTTTTTTTTTAAATGATGGTGTTGAGAAGTTGGTTTCTTTGGGAGAAACCTTCTCAACACCATGAGACAATTTTTTTTGCAGCACACGTTGGGAAGTTGGTTCTTTTGAAACCGACTTCTCAACAGGATTTTTTTTCTTTTATTTGGTTTAAAAGAAAATTCTTATTAATTTTGTAAATAGAAAAAAAAAGAGCCACTATTGAAAAGTTGATATAGGGAATGAAAAAAAAATATTTTACGATGTTGAGAAATTAATTTCTTCCAAATCAACTTCCCAACACCATATTAAAAAACAATATATAAGTTTTCACGTTAAGAAGTCAGTTTGAGAGAAACTGACTTCTCAACGTTACCCAAAACAAATATATTTTGAGAAATAATATTAAAAGAGCACACAAACATAGGTGGCCATTTTAAAACCACCTTCTCTTTGTATAATACTCATTATAGCATATGATAATATATTGTCAAGTAATTTTACCAGGAACACAGAAAGCTAAAATATGTAGTTCATACACATGCATGAGCACAAAACCAAAGAAGCACACGAACATAGAGAGATATTGTGGTGGCCATTAACATGCTTGTAATTAGGCTTATATATATAAATTATGAGAATGTAATCAGTAATTCTACATTAACTAATGAGCAGAATTAGACTTTACTCATGGAATTCTTGTCAGGAGGATTAACAAATCTTTGCCTTTTATAAGAAGCAAGCTTTACTTGCATCAAATGTTAAAGAATTTAGTATCATTTTCTTTTCTTCCTCCAACTTTTTTTCCTTCCTTTTTCTCTTTTAATCTATTTTACCAATTAAACCACCTCGTCATAATTCTCATACTCGTCTCTTTCTCCTGAGTTACAATTTCTATCACTTGGTGACATATATATCAAGTATCTTGCGCAGAAGTTGAAAGATAAAAATACTTAACATATTGCAATCCTCTTTACACTTGTAAAACTAGCATGAGATTTGATTAAGTTGTCCAGATGAAGCTAGTATTTCTGTTTCTTGACAAATTGACAATTGTAGCAGATAATTTTCATAGCTATCTCTGAAGCTTGTAATTAATATAAGACTAGAAACTTTGGCTTGACAAAACTGAACAACCAAGAAAAAAAGATGAAATGGTCATTTTGGTCCCTTATTTAGAAGGCATTAGTCATTTTTGTTCCCCCTTCAAGGAAATTTCCCTAAAAGTCCCTTATTCAGCAAAACATCAATCTCTTTAGTCTAACCATTAACCAACCTCTATTAAAGCTAATGGAGATACTTATGTGGCACATTATGTGCCTTGTTAGATGCAAACATGGCAAGCCCACTCCCTTAACCCTTTCAAAACGTAAAAATGACGTTGTTTGGCCATTAGAGAGAAAAAATGTTAACATTCTAATTTTCTCCCCAAATTCTCACAGCATACAAAGACTATAAATAGTAACAACTCTCTCAAAAATCCCTATTTATCCTAAGAAGAAACCTTGTCCATTCTCTAAAAACCAAACCATAATCATCCACAAAAATCCATTCCATTCATCTTCTTCAAGCTTTGCACAAGTGCATTTTTTCCCGAAAATATATTCTTTATTTTGTGCTTTGTAGTGTGGTCCATGTATACTTAGTGTGGTGTGTGTGGTCCCTGGTTCAAATTTTCTATTTAAGTTATGTTATTCCTTGTGCTTGATGGATGTGATGGTTTGTCTCTGTTTTTTGTTGCATAGCACAGATGGACTATCCATTTTTTATAACCTTTTAATTAGTATTGTCTGTATTTATGTAGATGTGGTATCATGTAACTTGTGATTCACCATAGTGGTAAGTTTGTATATGATGTTGGAGGGAAACTTGACTATGTAGGGGGTGAAATAGACAGTTGACCTAATTGTGATGTTGACAAAATGATTTATTTTATTGTTAGAGATTTGTGCAAGCTTCATGGTTATCACATGTTTGAGAACTTTTATTAATTGGTTAGTGCCTGAGAAATATTTGGATGGTGGGTTAAGGTACTTAAAGACATACTTGGATGTGCTTGATATATGAATAGCTCCTAGGCATAATAATGGGGAGGCTGATATCTATTTTGAGCACCCTCATTATTGTTGACCTAGAGATATTGGCATACCTTGATGAGGAACCAAATGAGGCACCAAATGATATCATCCAAGCAATACACTAACCTTAGACCAACCTAACTCACCACTACAAACAAGACCTAAGTCACAAATTCTAGACATAGTTGTAAGAACCGAATTGGCATGGCAACCAACTCGGCTGGAAGACCAAGTCATCATGTTGTTGGTTTGATCGTTGATTCGACAGTTTGATAAGAAAACCCAAATATTCTTTAATTACTTGCACCTCACCTTTTTTTGCTCTTGTTTTTTTGAATAAAATAGTTGTTTGTCCTTTTTAACTTGACTACCATTATACTCATTTTTTATTTCTTATGATCCTTATTTCTCCCGTGGCTTTTTGGTCATTGCCCATTGGTCATTTTTTCCATTTAAGTTTTGTTTTTCTGGTCCATCAATGTTTTCCATTCAAGTTTATTTTATTGACCATTGTTCATTGGTATCCATTGGTTCTTGGATTGTACCCCAGCATTAATAGCTTAGAAACAAGTCATCTAATTCCACTTCCTAACAGCTATTGCTCCTCTCTATCACCATTGAAAACTATCTCTCATCCTCCACTCATTTAATAATTTTCTTCATTCCTATAGTTACTTTTGTTCACCTATTCACCGTTAATCATGCCCTTTGCTTGACAACCCGATCTTCCTCTTTCCACCTCCTACGGCTGTGCTGGTTCAGTGACTAAGTATGGAAGTATGGAGGCCACCTATTGGCAATAACCAAGAAGTAACCATTACACCTTATGTTGCTTATGCTAGAGTTTGACCAAAAATCGGACAGTTTAACCATATTTTAACCAAGTTTAACCGATTCTACTAGAAAAAATATCACCATTCATAATCAGACTGTCTATGTAACTAGTGTAATACCCTTAGTTACATGTTAGACTGATAAATGATTACAAAGGTAGCATTTGACTTGATTAACATGCCAATAAAGTTTTGTGACAAATTGAGTTCGTTTATGCACTTAGTTGCAACACATAAATTGAAAAGTAGCTTAAAATAACTCAAATAATAGCATAAGTTGCTAAGCGAAGGAAAATAAACACAGAGGGTTTGTTTTTAGGTCATAAATAAGTGAAACAAGGTGTAGTTAATGTTTCAAGAGAATCTGAGTTAGTTTGGTATTTTTAGGCATACTGATTGTGTATTTAATATCGAATTGACTACCAACAGATATGAAAAATCATGAAAATGATTAAACAATAATTTAGATGAATCTTATGATTTATTCTAAAGTTGTTGGTAGCTGAAAAATTTGAATTAGCATAATTTAGGTATTCTTAGCAGATAAGGAAGTTCCAACAAAATATCCTAAGGGACATTATGGTCATTCTCTCATTTCTCTCTTTCACGTATAAGCAGCATAAGTTGCAAAAGAAAGAAAAGAAAAATAGAGAAGAAGAAAAATAAGGAAGAGAAGAGAGAAAGGGGAAGAAAGGAAGAAAGAGAAGGAGGAGAGGAAGAGTGGGAACAAGAGGATCAAGCTTCAAGATCTTCATCTTCTTCAAGAGGTAAGAGGTTTCTATTCATCTTTCTCCTCTTTGATTTTTCATTGAATGAGGTTAGAGGTTTTGAATAGAAATAGGGGTTTGAAGAGTCAAATCAATGCTCTTAGCTTAATTCTTGATTCCAAGGATTAGGTTAAGTTAGTTTGAGCTTAGTGAGTGTAAGATAGTCACTTATGGCTCAAGATCAACCATTAGGATCTATAGATTTAAGAATTTGGCAATGGTTGGAGTTTTGTGATTTGGACCTAGATCTTTGCCTAAGAGAATCCATAGGTTGTAATTGAGTTACAACAAGTTTAAGGGCATTGATTAGTGTTAGAAATCACCAAGAAACCAATTATAGATAATTGGATGTAAGATTGGAACCATGGAACCGTATCATGGTTCTGTAGATTTGCTTCTAGTTGAGAGACATGGCCCGTGTCTGAAGATACTAGGGGGTAGTGTCGCTCTCTGCCAGTGAAATTTGTGAAACAGTGCTCTCAGAGCAAGACATAGGGGCATGTAATCAAACATGACCCATGTTTTAGGTCAGAATCTTCAAAAATATCATTTTCGATGTTTTGAAGCTATAGACTAGATGGAATCATTAGCAGATATTTCCTAAAGTATGTTAAGGCACAAATGGGGATATTTTCAAGAGAAAAATTATCACCAATAAGGAATGAGAAAGCTTAGGCTTTAAGCATCCAAAAGTGAAGGATGACCCTAGATAAGGACATAGCACCTTAGGCAACCTAGTGTTGCATTAGATATCACTCAAGATGTGATGAGATGGTGCAATGGAGACAAGTACACTAGGATAGATTGTAGAATTCAATCTAGTAAGGATAAGAAACGTATGAGTCTTAGGATATCCAAGAGTAATGGATTATCTTTGGAAGGTACCTAGAACCTTAAGCGACAAAGAGTTGTAAGTAAGAACCATTCTTGAATTAGATTCACTTGAGTGGAGATAAGGTTATGTATTTAGTTCCAAATAGATGATGTTATATAATAAGTCTCTAATTAAATGGGACCTTGTGCATTGTAGAATACACAATAAGATGAATGTTGACTTGTAAGCTTGTTGCATTCATTAAGTATGCAAAGTTATAGTGAAATGCTCATTTGTTTCCTTAACCAAGATTGAATGAGGCATTAGCTAAGAAAGGCTCTTTCACTAGGATGAGTTAAGTATATAAGAACGTTCATATGGTGTTTAGGTAAAAGATAAATATAACACTATATTTTTCACATACTAGTTAATTAATCTAGTTTGTATGTGAAAGTTATGAGAACCTTTGTGCAACCAAGAGTAATGGTTTACCATAGGTGAGTATCTAACACTTCGGCAACATAGGGTTGTATAGGATTCATTTAAGAGTTATAAGTGATAAGGTTGTATTTAGATATAAGTATGTATGTATGTAAATGGAAATAATCTAGTAGTATTGATCTTAATAAGTATCCTTTGATGTACACTCATGAAGGCCAAGAGAGATTGAAGGGTGTCTGATAGACTCAATTAAGGAAAGACATAAAATAACCCTAATATTTCATTAGTGCAAAGGCCAAGGCCAAAGGAGATAATAACCCTCATTCAACATAGGCTCTTTCACTAGGATGAGTTAAGGAAAGACATAATAACCCTGATCTTAGTAAGTATCCTTTGATGTACACTCATAAAGGCCAAGAGAGATTGAAGGGTGTCTGACAGACTCAATTAAGGAAAGACACAATAGAATGAATGTTGACTTGTAAGCTTGTTGCATTCATTAAGTATGCAAAGTTATAGTGAAATTCTCATTTGTTTCCTTAACCAAGATTGAATGAGGCATTAGCTAAGATAGGCTCTTTCACTAGGATGAGTTAAGTATATAAGAATGTTCAGATGGTGTTTATGTAAAAGATAAACATAACACTATATTTTTCACACACTAGTTAATTAATCTAGTTTGTATGTGAAAGTTATGAGAACCTTTATGCAACTAAGAGTAATGGTTTGCCATAGGTGAGTATCTAACACTTCAGCAACATAGGGTTGCATAGGATTCATTTAAGAGTTATAAGTGATGAGGTTGTGTTTAGATATAAGTATGTATGTATGTAAATGGAAATAGTCTAGTAGTATTGATCTTAGTAAGTATCCTTTGATGTACACTCATGAAGGCCAAGAGAGATTGAAGGGTGTCTGACGTACTCAATTAAGGAAAGACATAATAACCCTGATATTTCATTAGTGCCAAGGCCAAAGGAGATAAGTAGGGGTCCACAAGGTACTTCGTTGTTTGTCCCAAAATAGGCCACAAGTGCAATGGTCATTCAAGTAATAAAGTAAAAAATAAATATCATTCCCTCGAGGATAAGTTTACTTACAATGCTAAGTATTAACCAATAGTTTACCTAAATTCTATCCAAGAACATAAAAATGGACAAAAGTAAAGAAAGTAAAGACAGAAAGCAATAAAGATAAACGATTAGATTTCAGGGAATCCTTCTTCACCCCCTATATCTACCAATAACATGCAATCCTCTTCATAAACATGAATGCATTGATTAGATTAGCTTGAAAATCTTTATTAGCTAAAAGTCTATGTCTAGGTCAATTAACCCTGGTTTCAATTACCCAACTCACTATGTTTCCATGAGAGCTAACACAAAATCCACTCTTAAACGATCTATTCTCAATCACACACTATACATGGTCAATAGGTATATTTCTATCCTATTAATGAATCAACTCAAAAATTAAAACATGTATCAACCATACCATATCCATATTAACAAATCCCTATATCTTGTTCATTTGCAATATTAGGATCATGCAATTGATGGCCAACCAACAGCAAGCATTAAGCATAGATTATGGAAGAACAAAACCAAACATCCACACAAACTCAGAGAAGAACACATCATTAATATATATAGAAAAGGATCCAAAATATCCCTCAATACAGCTCAGCTATACAATGAACATGAAAATATAAGTAAAATCATATCCAAGAAAGATAAGGAAAAGAAGAAAGAAAGGGAAAAGAGAAAGGAAGCTCATTGATTTGTCTCTGAAGCTTGAATCCTCCTTCATCCTTGTTCCTAGCCTCCAATCCACCATCAATGGAGATCTAACCTAAAACTAAGAAAAATTAAGAAAACTAAAAAGGAAATGGCTAAGGCAGCCAAGACAGAGAGAAAAATGTGAAAAATCCTATTTATAGGCTCAGTTTGCCACCGAGCGCCTACGTCCCCATTGAGTCAGTTACCTAGCGCCTCGACCCCCATTAGTGAGCGTCGCGGCCTTCTCACCTCAGGTCTAAGTATGAAAATTCTGATGATGCGCTTCCACACCGTGGCGTGTAAAACCTTGCGTCGCGGCGTTGACTGCTGAAAGGCTAATTTGGTTTCCTCTTCCACTTTAAACTCACATGCTCTACATTTGACCTTATTTGGAGCCCTTCCTAATATAGAGAAAATACCAAATCAGAAACAATTACAAATCTACATAATCAATAACAATATAAGCTCAATTTGCTTAATAACATATCGAAAAGCATCAGAATCAGAATATGACAAATATAAGTACAAAACCTTCCAAATATGCATTATTAACAAGGACTAAGCATTCATTCTAGTTAGGGGTGAAAACAGGCCAGGTCAAGTTAGGCTTTGCCTTAAACAGGCCTGACCTATATCCCAATTATAAGGCCTGAGCCTAGCCTATGAGCCTGTAGTAGGTTGATTTTTAAGGTATGACTTGACCTTTTTAAAAGCCTAACCTGGCCTGAAAGCCTATTTAAAAGCTTACTTTGTAATGAGACCTTTAAATAGGCTAACATACCTACCTTTAAATAGGCCAATAGGTTTTTACATAGATTAACAGACCTACCTTTAAATAGGTCAACATATCTTACATAGGCTAACAGACCTACCTTTAAATAAGTCAATATGCCTTTACATAAGCTAACAAGTCTAAGCCTTGAAATAAGCAAATGGGCCTACTCAAAGCCAATAGACCTTTGTTATAATTTAACACTCACCTTCTAATTTTATAGATACTCACTACTTTCTTACCCTAGTATTTGGTCGATGTGAGACTTAGAGATATACCAAATTGCTCACTTTCTTACTCTAGTCTTTCAAGTTCCACATCGACCAAAGACCAGAGTAAGAAAATAGTGAGCATCTATAAAAGTAAGGCGTGAGTGTTATAGATGTTCACTACTTTCTTACTCTAGTCTTTGGTCGATGTAAGACTTGGAGATATACCAAGTTGCTTACTTTCTTACTCTAGTCTTTCAAGTCTCACATCGATCAAAGATCAGAGCAAGAAAGTAGTGAACATCTATAAAAGTAAGGAGTGAGTATTAACTTATTATTTTCATTTTAATAAATATATTACATTAAATATATTAATAAATATGTTATTTTTATTCTAACTTACTAACTTAAGTTTTAATTATTGACTTTTATTAAAATTTAATTAAAAAATATATTTACATATTATAATAAATTAATAATTATAATTATAATTTATAATTATTATAATATTATATATTATATTATATATAATTAAATAGGTCAAACTGGCCTACCAGGCTTAAAAGGCCTATTAGATGGCCTGAGACCTGACCTTTTTAATTAAACAGGCTTTTAAAAAAGTTTTGGCCTAACTTGTTTAGTAAACAGGCTAGGCCATAGGTAGGCCAGGCCATAGGCCCCTGACAGGCAATCTAGCCTATTTCCACCCCTAATTCTAGCACAAAGATAATAACTACATTTTATGGAGTTATCATTCGTAATCAGGATTTAGACCGAACATCTTAGCATGCAAGATATATGTGATGTGAGGAGATACCTCTATTCACCATGGTATAATATATTGAACCAATTCCTGATGATTTTCTTTGTTTTAAACATAAAACTCTGCACGTATTTCAAAACAAAGCATTACACGAACATATCTCTAGGATATTTCTTGAGCATAATCATATTGCATATCATCTATATTGTATTTACGGACAGTTGTATGGGCATTGTCTGTTGCTATTGGTATTTATAACTGTATGGGCAAATGTTTATATTTAACATTATGTAGGCTATCGATTACACCACACTACATAGTAGTGTGCAGTTATGAGAAGTAGTGGAGGAAACTCCTATATTAGTAGTTATAGCAATTGTTATATTTGATATACTATGTTATAGCTAACTAGTTTTGGAATTACTTTTCCCGAGAATTGTGGTCCTCATCCTAGTTGTTCTTCCACGTAAATCTAGGTACAGAGGTACAAACCCTTTTAAGGGAATGAAGGTAAACCATGAAGACTAGTATAGTTTTATATGCTTTTTTAGACAAAACTTATGTATACAATTTATGATGATCACATATTTGATACATTAATAAGCTTTCATTCTTAGTCATTTACACTCTTTATGTATTTACTTGATTGATTTTGATTATGTTTTGTAAGTTTGGACTCAAATTGAACTTAATTGAATTTTTCAGCATAATTTACGTCTTACGTTGCTTCTGTATTTGGGCTATATCTTGGGATGTAGGTGGTCAAATGAGGTGAATCAGATGGCATTTTAAAGATAAGAGATAGCTCTAAAACTTTCATAAAGACCTTAAAGGCCCAATCATACCAGTAGATAACTCAAATTGGGGTTAAACCAAGAACTAGAGTGTTGTGCCTAATAGCTTGACCTATATGTACTATTTATGCCATTTTTTGGGCTAGATGCTTTCAAATGGGTTGAAATTTGGATGCTGAATATTTAAGACCAATATCTACAACTTTCATGTTGAATACTTTTCCAGAATCAGACTTCTTGAAGGTGATATTGGGCTTGAAAGTCAGAACAGAGAAGTTGTGACTAGGCCTGGGCAGTGTGCAGTAATTTGAACGTATCTAGAGTTATAGAAATGATATTGGACTCAAACTAAAGCAATTTGAAAGCTAAGATTCAGGCCTACAACTTTCATAGAGACCATTTGGTTCAAAAATGATGAATGTAATGACTTCAGAGCTGCATGATTTCAGAAACAAGGAATCTCCATAATTTCCCACTCACCAAAAGTCATTTGGCATTTTCTAATCATTTTTCACTCATCCACCCACTGATGACTCAGCCCCCTTATCATTTTGTATCTCTAATCCTCTATAAAAGGGATCCTTAGCAGATCATTGAGGAGAGTTAGGTGTTAGTTACCAAAATGATGTCATTTTGTTAGTAAGTTTTCTTGTAGTAATTTTTCTTTGTTCTAAATTAAAGTCATATTCTTCTTCTTCTTCTTCTCTCTTTCTTTCTTCTTATCTATGAGTAACTAAGTTTTATTTTACTTAGGTGAAAAAGGTGAAGCTCTTGGTAATAAAGTAATGTTAGATTTATTCTTCTCTTGTGCTTAAATGATTTATATTTATCGCAACCGTCCCGAAGGGCGCTGCGAAAATAAAAAGAAAGAGGAGGATAGGACCTCGGGGTGTTGGGAGTCGCCACCAATCGCTTTATCCATTAAATGGAATGGCGTAATTGGACACCTAAAAGATGGTCTATGTTTCAGAGTTTGAGGTTCGGGGGTTGATTACGGGTAGGGAAGGTGTTAGCACCCTACACCGTCCGTTCTAAGAACGGTTACCTATTTAATCTAATGTTATTTGCAAGAATAATTAAATTGGTCCTTTATTAATTAAAAAAATAATTTTTTTATTTTTTATTTTGACATATCCCATTTTGTCAAGCATAATATCAAGAATGATAAATGATTAAGACAAGTAATGGGTGGCTAAATAGCCATTATTTTGGAACAAATTCTAAGTCTACAACATATTATATAAAAGTGGTGAATCAAAAATTTTTTTTTTGAAGAGAAGTAATTTTCAAAATAAATGGTCAAATAAAACATTATTTCAATGAATAAATTTTAATTCAAAGAAATTTGTTTGAGGTAAGAGAAAGTTTTTTTTAAAGTAAATGGCCAAATAAAATCTCATTTATAATCAAGAAAAAAAATATTTTTAAGCATAAAGAGATTTTTGTAGTAATTTTCAAAAAAGTCTTCATAAAAAATAAAAGTTTAATTCACCACAATCATGATGTTAAAACGTATGAATTTGTTCACTTTTATTTAAGAATTTTTTATTTTTTACAAAAAAAAGATTTTATTTCAATTTTAAAAAAAGGTTGCATTTTATTTACAGAAAATATTTTAATTTAGTGTGAGAATTAGACCTACATGGCCTCCGACAAAATCCAATATAAAGCCTCAAGATTATCGGGAAGAGTATATCTGATCGGCGCTCCGATCCTCTCCTAATTTTTCCGTCATCGATAAGTTTTAAAATATTTGATTAATACAAAAATAATTAAATTAAAATCACATTACTAACGAGTATAACAATCATAGCAACAAACAAAATATTATTTATTTTATTTTTATTTTATCTTTTATTTTTATTTTTATTTATTTTAAAAGAAAACAATTTCATTTTTTAGACTTCAAATACTTATTTTAAGTTTTATTTATTTATTTTTGTTTTTTTAATTAAAAAAATCTTTATGAAAAAAAGAAAGAGAAAAGGGTGGTCATAAATTTATATATATATATATATATATATATATATATATATATATAT
The DNA here is from genome assembly GCA_029884595.1 of Ormosia semicastrata. Lineage (NCBI taxonomy): Eukaryota > Viridiplantae > Streptophyta > Magnoliopsida > Fabales > Fabaceae > Ormosia > Ormosia semicastrata. Next base: position 49,002,232 of record JAQQTO010000056.1, on the reverse strand, counting down.
ATATATAAGAAAGGAAATGGTGGTCACGGTACGACCACCCAAATTCCTTTAAAAAAAAAAAAAAGTAAAGGGAACAAGGTTGGTCACGTGAGACCAACAAAAGAAAAGAAAGAAACGGGGTGGTTAAAAGCTAGTCACAAATGACTAGCAAAAAAAAAAAACAAATATGAAGAGGCTTTTCGGTCTTTGCACACATAGAAACAGAATAGAGAAAGAAAGACAAAGGGAGAGGGGAAAGCTCACGGTGGTTCACGTTGTTACCAAGTGGCCTCAACACTCAAGAGGGGGGGTGAATTGAGTAATTAAAAACAAGCTCGCAAATCTTTCGCAAATCGTTTGATAATCAATTTTCGTTGAAGCTATTGAATGATTGGAGATAAATGGATGAATGAGATAAACACTTTTACTTATAAATGAGATAGCCAAAGTAGACAATATACAAGCAATTCAATACAACAAGTAAATTAAATATGAGAAGGGTTTAGAGAAAGCAAACTCAATCGTTTATCCTGGTTCGATCACCAATCCACTTGTGATCTACGTCCAAATTCCAAGCAACAACTTGAGATTTTTCCACTATTTCTTCAAGCTTCAATGGGTGCTTGAAAAACCGCTACAACCTTGAGCACTCAACACTATGGGATACCTCACCCAAAAGCTTGAGCCTCTATTTTCCAAGGGATGCCTCACCCTTACAATGCTTGAGGGATGCCTCACCCTCACTAAACAGATTGTATATGAATTGAATGAAAGAAACTCTCTCTAGAGCAAGTATTACAAATTGAAGCACTAGGGTATTTGGATTCACACAAGTTCAAGCTCAAAAACAGAGGATTATGTAAAAGGATGAGAAAACTTGTTCAAAGCTTAGTAATCAATATTCCAGAATGCTATGTTCAGTTTTTCTAACCTCCCAACGAAGCCCAATTTCCAAATATATAGGTAAGTGATATTAAATGCCGTTGGAAGTGGTTGAGAGCAATTAATGCTCAGCAAAATAGCCGTTACGGGCTTCTCCCTGTTTTTCCAGAACTTAGGCTAACCGGTTAGCCAAATATCCTAACCGGTTAGGGGCTCATTTTAGATGTGAGGAAAGTATTTTGATTTAATAGCTAACCGGTTAGGAATGTGTCCTAATCGGTTAGGACTCCACGAAAATGAGTTCTGGGAAAGCTTCTAACCGGTTAGTCCTCCAAACTAATCGGTTAGGACATCACGTTGTTGGCCTCTGACTTTGTGAATAACCGGTTAGGCCATCTGCCTAATCGGTTAGGCCAACATAATTTTGGCTTCTGGGAAAAAGACTAACCGGTTAGGTCTTCTACCTAATCGGTTAGGACAATTATAATTTGGCCTCTGACTTATGAAATAATCGATTAGCTTCTTTGCCTAATCGGTTAGGCATGTATTACAGAACGTTCCAAGACTTTGCTTGAACAAACTAACCGGTTAGGAACTGGTCCTAATCGGTTAGGAGCCTTGAAATTTTGGCTCCTTATGTTTATCAAGAGGCTACTAAGTTTCCGAAAAGCTTAGGATATTAGATTTGAAAGAGTTATTACATAAAACCTTTTGATCTTAACTTGAAAAACCATTTTACAAAAACATTTTAAGGAAACCATTTGAGCTTGATGTGAATCTCTAAAATACCTTTACATTGGATCTATAACCTACATGTCTAAGCTTGAGTTCCTTATGACTTGATCATTGTATTCCCATGCTTTCTCGTTTGTCGACATCAAAACCATTTGCACCTTGTCCATGCAATCACATTCTCCCCCTTTTTGATGATGACAAACACTTGTTGAGAAAAGGGTTAGTTCATATGATAATTGGAATTCATAAGAGAATTTGGAGACTTACTCCCCCTCTTTTGTTCAAGAGGTGCTTAAGTCAGAGATGCACAGCGGCTTAAGTCAGAGATGCACAGCTCCCCCTTTGTTTTGGAATTCCAGGACCATTAATTAACATGCAACTCACAAATTCATTATCATTTAGTTACATTATCATTACACATCCACATTTAGTTACTTTTCTCAATACCTCTCAATACCTTATTCTTCCCCCTCTTTTGGCATAATCAAAAAGAAACGCAACAACCTAGGGTATTCAAAATCAGTCATGCAACTCATAACAGATTATATGATAAGCAAAGAGTCAAGGATTCATAACAAAAGCACAAATTTAATAATTCAGAGACTCATGAGTAGTCACAGAACATATAACATAGGTATTCAAAATTAAACATAGTGTTCAAAAAGCATATGATCAGGTATACCAAAAATTATATGTCCAATATCCATAACAAGATTCATACCAAAATCCAATATCCAAAATAAGCCAAAGATAAATAGTCATCAGTCATGCTAAATTAGGCTTCCAAAATAACCAAAATAAGAAAGTGCAGCACAGTCAAAAATATAGTTCAAAGGCTAAACAGCACAATCATGCCAAACAGGGAGTCCATGCCTAAGCCCCAGGGTCCTTGAGTGCTGGAAAGCGACGCTCGAGCCTATCCAAGCGGTCCTCCATGGCACTCAACCGATCAAAGATGACTGAGTTGCTATGCTCTTGGTAGGTGCGCAGATCCGCAATGGCTACAAGAATGCGAGCTTCACTGGTGGATTCAGAGACGCTTCCCATTTCTGGTGCCTCCTCCATAGGGACATCAGCTGTGTGAACCGGAATTTCTACTGGTAGCGCTCCTCCTACTCGTGCTTGGCCATAAGTCCATTCACCATTGACCTTCTTCATGTGCATTCTATTTAGAGATGCTAGACCAAATTTATGAGGGCCTACTGTGTTCACAATGCCATCTTCCAACAGGGGAACCTTGTGATGGTCTAGGATGCGAGCAATCAGAAGTGCATACGTAAGATCCATAACTGCCTTGTTTTGAGCTTTCAAGCATAGTGTGTATAATGTAGAAAGGCCAGTTGATCTTGATGCGTTCCTTGAGAAGCCACATCAAAAAGATGTCTTCCTCTTCAACCAGGGCATAATTGCTTGCCCTTAGTGCAAGAATGTGAGTGACAATGAAATGAAGAAGACGATCATGGATCGTTAGAAACCCAGTAGTGAACGTTCCTCTTGGCATTGGAACTCCAGGTTGAATCATGCCCATTACAGCATCTTCTCTCTTATAATTTTCCCATTTACTATGGTTTTCCACTTTAAGCTTTTCACCGGAGTGGGGAAGATCAAACAGAGTGACCCACTCACTAGAATTTACAACTATCTTGTGCTTCTTAACTTCAGAAATTAAAATTCCTCCTTTAACAGATAAATTGCAGAAGAAAACTTTAATGGGTTTAAGATAGAAGTACCCTGGATTGGTGGTGATGAGAGTTTTCAGCCCATGGAACTCAAGAAGCTCTGTGAGAGGAGTGAATCCCTCTTGAACGAAGAACTCCCAGTCCATCCATTTCGGGAGATGATACGTCTTGCATGGAATTCCAATTGGTACTTCTTCATCTGAGCAGGGTTAGTGAAGTACCTCCCGAGATTCAGAGCAACTGAGAAGTCTGGGTCTGGGTCAGTGGGGTTTGTTTCCTTGGGGACATTGGGGTTTTTGGTACGTGTCCTTTTGGGAAAAGAAGAGCTGCTGGCCATGGTGGAGGTGGAAGCTTAGGTCACGGTGGTGGAGAGAGAGAGATGAGGGAGATGGAAATGGAGGTTTTAATGTAAGAATGATGATGGGGGATGATGAAATGTGAGAGAAATGGGGTTGGAAGACCGTATTTGTGGTGGATTGATGGTGAGGGATGAAGGTGAGGCAATGGGTGTGAGAGAGCTTGAGAGGTTGAAGATGAATATGGAAGTGGAGGGGGCGTGAATGGAGGGAACACGCTGCTGGGGGCTTTTTAATTGGAGGGGCCTAACCGGTTAGGGAATGTGGGTAACCGGTTAGGGAAATTAGGAAATGGCTACTGAGTTATCCAATAACCGGTTAGGGGAATTGGGTAACCGGTTATTGTACCAAGTCAGAACGTCCAGACAGCTTTCCAATTACAGGGTAACCGGTTAGGAGTGATTTCTAACCGATTATTTGATCATTACAGTGAGTCCCTTAGTGTTCCAAACACTTCCAAATCCCATACGAAAACATATACTTCTTCTTTTGCTTGATCATTGCACTAATAGCATTATTATAAACTTATGAGAATAGTCCTTGGCATATATCAGTAGGAGCAATCTCATTTCATTTCCAGTATTCCAAATCACTTGAGGTTCATTTTGGCTTGAGTCCATTCTTCATTTAGAACCAAAATCTTCCCAATATTAATAGGAACCTTGAGCTTTCAGATTTGGGGGACTTAAGCATGAACTCAGCTCCTGCAAAACAAAATAAGGGAACACTCCGACGCTCAAGTCAGTATAGGAGTTAAAAAAATTCAGAGATTATGCAGCAAATGATTAATTTATGCATGATTGATCCAATATACCAAGTTCATTTCTAATGTAGAAAAATGCTTCTTTTACTAGGGGTTTGGTGAAAATGTTAGCTAGTTGCTTAGTTGTTTCAACAAATTCAAGTATGCAATCACCCTTTTGAACATGATCTCTAATGAAATGATGCCTTATTTCAATATGTTTAGTTCTAGAATGCAATATGGGATTTTTTGACAAGTTAATTGCACTAGTATTATCACATCTTATGGGGATGTGATCAAGCTCAAGACCATAGTCCAAGAGTTGTTGTTTCATCCAAAGGACTTGAGAACAACAACTCCCAGCTGCAACATATTCAGCTTCAGCTGTCGATAGTGCCACACTATTTTGTTTCTTGCTATGCCAAGAAACTAGTGAACTGCCAAGCAAGTGGCATGTCCCACTAGTGCTTTTTCGATCCATTTTGCATCCAGCAAAATCAGAATCGGAGTACCCAATAAGACTACATGAGGCACCCTTAGGGTACCACAAACCCATTTGTGATGTGCCTATTAGATATTTCATTATTCTCTTAACAAAGACTTAGGTGTGATTCCTTAGGATTAGCTTGATATCTTGCACACATGCATACACTAAACATTATATCGCCTACTTGCAAAGTGAGATAAAGGAGTGAGCCAATCATACCTCTATATTTTGTAATTTCTACCGATTTACCTCCTTCATCCTTGTCCAAATAACAAGAGGTACCCATAGGAGTTGCCATATGCTTGGCATTGTCCATTCCAAATTTTTTGAGAAGCTCCTTGCAATACTTGGATTGGCTTATGAATGTTCCTTCTCTTGCTTGCTTGATTTGGAGACCAAGGAAGAAGTTGAGCTCACCCATCATAGACATCTCAAACTCACTTTGCATAATATTTGAAAATTCTTTACAAAGAGAGTTGTTAGTAGCACCAAATATAATGTCATCAACATAGATTTGAACTAGAAGAATGTCATGCTTTTTATGCTTTATGAAAAGAGTGGTGTCAACCTTGCCTCTAGAAAATCCTTTTTCTAAAAGAAATTTGCTCAACCTTTCATACCAAGCTCTAGGAGCTTGTTTCAAGCCATACAAGGCCTTTTTCAATTTAAAAACATGGTTGGGCAAATCAAAATCTTCAAAACCAGGAGGTTGTTCAACATACACCTCTTCTTGTATAAAACCATTTAAAAAGGCACTTTTGACATCCATTTGATAGAGTTTGAAATCCATGATGTAAGCATATGCAAGTAGCATTCTAATGGCCTCTAACCTAGCTACGGGAGCATAAGTTTCTTCATAATCTATGCCTTCTTCTTGATTATATCCCTTAGCTACAAGCCTAGCTTTATTTCTTATTATTAAACCCGTTTCATCAAGTTTGTTCCTAAAGACCCATTTGGTGCCAATTATAGGATGATCATTGGGCCTTGGAACTAATTCCCAAACTTGATTCCTCTCAAATTGGTTTAGTTCTTCTTGCATGGCCAAGATCCAATGCTCATCATTAATGGCCTCATTTATGTCTTTAGGTTCAACTTGAGAGACAAAGGCTAGGTGATTACATGCATTTCTAAGAGAGTTTCGAGTGGTTACCCCTTTTGATACATCACCTATCACCTTGTCAAGAGGATGATACCTTGAAGTCCTCCATTCCTTGGGTAGATCCAAGATTTCTGAATCTTCTTGCCATGATTGATCAAGGAGTCTCTCTTCTTTCTTCTTGGACTCTTTCTCTTGGTTTTCCAAGTGTGTCTTTGCCAAGATTTCTGCAACATCATCAACAAGCTCCTTTCTCGGCTCATTTGGGTTAGTTTCATCAAATGCAACATGTATGGACTCTTCTATGGTCATAGTTCGTTTATTATAGACTCTAAAGGCCTTACTATGAATAGAATAACCAATGAATATTCCCTCATCAGATTTTGCATCAAACTTCCCCAAGTTATCCTTTCCATTATTCAAAACAAAGCATTTACATCCAAAGACATGAAAATGTGATATATTAGGTTTCCTTCCTTTGTACAATTCATATGGGATTTTCTTTAAAATTGGCCTTATTAGGGCTCTATTCATAACATAACAAGCGGTGTTAACCGCATCTGCCCAAAAGTACTTAGGAAGGTTGGCCTCATTGAGCATAGTTCTTGCCATTTCTTCTAAAGATCGATTTTTCCTTTCTACAACACCATTTTGTTGTGGTGTTCTAGGGGCAGAAAAATTATGCTCAATGCCATGTTCATCACAAAAAATTTCAAATTCATGATTTTCAAATTCACCACCATGATCACTTCTTATGGATGCAATACAAAAACCTTTTTCGTTTTGAATAACTTTGGCAAGTTTTCTAAATGATTGAAAAGCATCATTTTTGTGGGCTAAGAATAATGTCCATGTAAACCTAGAAAAATCATCCACAATCACTAATGCATAGTAATTCCCACTAAAGCTCATAGTTCTAGAGGGACCAAAAAGATCCATATGCAAAAGTTGTAAAGGTCTAGAAGTTGAAACTGTGTTTTTAGCTTTAAAAGAGACCTTTACTTGTTTTCCCTTTTGACATGCATCACAAAGTTTGTCTTTTTCAAATTTGAGCTTTGGAAGACCAATTACTAGTTCTTTAGAAACCAATTTGTTTAAGTGATCCATGTGAATGTGAGCAATTCTTCTATGCCATAACCATGAATCATTTTCTTTACTCATAAAGCATTTAGCATCATTTGAGGAAATATCATCTAAACTAATCATATATATGTTATTGACTCTATGACCAACAAACTTGACTTGCTTATCATCCTTTCCCTCAATTACGCAACAAGTAGAATCAAATATAACCCTATTGCCTTTATCACACAGTTGACTAATGCTAAGCAAGTTATGTCTAAGTCCTTCAACAAGCAAAACATTATCAATAGATGATGAAGGAATCTTACCAACTTTGCCAATTCCAAGAATCTTCCCTTTGTTGTTATCACCATAGGTGACATGACCATGTTTCTTGTGAGTGAGGGAGGAGAACTTGGAGCTATCACCGGTCATGTGCTTGGAGCAACCACTATCAAGATACCAACTTGAGCTCTTGGTCTTCAAGCACACCTATAATACACATTCAAGTTTTAACCTTTGGTACCCAAATTGTCTTGGGTCCTTGTGTGTTAGAGTTAGGCAAGGTGCCCTTAGGAACTCAAACCCTTTTTATTCCAATTTTAGTGTTTATATTCTTTCTAACATTGCAAGTGGATGCACTATGTCCTTTTCTACCACAATGAAAACATTTTATAAAGGGGCTACTTGAAGTTTTTGAGGAAACAAAGAAGTTCTTATAAGATTTTTGATGGTTGTTTGGATTAAATCCTAAACCGGCCTTTTGAAAAACACATTTTTGTCTCCCTAACAATACATTCAAATTGTCTCTACCAAAAGTGAATTTTGCAAGGGTGTTGTTCAAGTCTTCAATTTCTTTTTCATAAGCTTTACATGATGAACAAGGTAATGATATGGATGCATTATCATGTGAGGAACATGTCATGCATGATGAATTAGCATCTATAAGCCCTAAAGTCTCATTTTCAATTTTAAGTTCATTTATCTCCTTAGTTAAAGTAGAAACCTTGTTTATCAATAGGGAGATTGTTTTATTTGAAGACAAAATCATTTTAGTGAGTCTCAAGGATTCATCATGCAATTCTTGAAAGGCATCTTGCAATTCATCATAAGTAGGTGGAGGTTCTAGGTTAGAAGAGGTTACCTCGGTGTCGCTTTCTCCACTTTCATCTCCTTGAGCCATGAGGCAAAGATGGGCTTCCTCATTTTCTAAATCGTCGGAAGAGCTTAAGTCATTGTCCTCCCAAGCTATATATGCTCTTCTTCCTCTCTTTTCCTTGGAAGGTCTTTTCTCAAACTTCTCCGTCTTCTTAAGATATATAGGACACTCCATTTTCATGTGCCCCGGTTTTCCACATTCGTAGCACTTTGGAGGAGTGGAAGATCCTTCTCCTTTGTGATATGCTTTCTTTTGAGGAAAAGGAGGTCTTCTTTGAAATCCTTTCTTCTTTAGGAATCTTCCGAATTTTCTCACAAGCAGACTAAGATTCTCCTCACTTAGCTCAATGTTTTCAGCATCCTCTTCACCATCTTCATCATCATCTTCAAGTATGGAAGATGTGGGTTTGAGTGCAATTCCCTTTTTCTTTTTATCTTGCTCTTCACTTTGATTGAGCCTATTTAGTTCCAGCTCATGTTCTTGAAGTTTTCCGAAAAGAGTGGCTAGAGACATAGTTGATAGGTCTCTTGATTCCGCAATCGCCGTTACTTTAGGTTGCCAATTCCTGCTTAGACATCTTAAAACTTTGTTAATAAGATCCTCATTAGGAAATGTTTTTCCCAATGAGATGAGATGATTAACAATATGAGTAAACCTCTTTTGCATATCTTGAATACTCTCACCTTGGTTTATTCTAAACAGTTCATATTCATGAGTAAGAGTGTTTATTCGAGACCGTTTTACCTCACTAGTCCCTTCATGAGTTACTTGTAGAGTATCCCACATTTCTTTTGCGGTTTTACAATTTGACACCCTAAAGAATTCATCATACCCCAAAGATGTGGTGATGATGTTCTTTGCTCTCAAGTTGTATTGAACCTTCTTTTTATCATCATCGGTCCAATCACTTCTAGGTGTATTAATTGTCACACCATCTTTAGTTTGTGTTGGGACAAAAGCACCATTTTCAACGGCGTCCCACACGTCTAAGTCAATAGCTTCAATAAAAATTTTCATTCATTCTTTCCAATAAGCGTAACCATCCCCATTGAAATAAGGAGGTCTATTTATAGAAGAACCTTCATTTGAAAAACCATTTGAAGCCATCACTTCTCTTGAAGCTTTGCTAAGCTCTTTATACAAGAGTCTAGCTCTGATACCACTTGTTACCAAGTGGCCTCAATACTCAAGAGGGGGGTGAATTGAGTAATTAAAAACAAGTTCGCAAATCTTTCGCAAATCGTTTGATAATCAATTTTCGTTGAAGCTATTGAATGATTGGAGATAAATGGATGAATGAGATAAACACTTTTACTTATAAATGAGATAGCCAAAGTAGACAATATACAAGCAATTCAATACAACAGTAAATTAAATATGAGAAGGGTTTAGAGAAAGCAAACTCAATCGTTTATCCTGGTTCGATCACCAATCCACTTGTGATCTACGTCCAGTCCCCAAGCAACAACTTGAGATTTTTCCACTATTTCTTCAAGCTTCAATGGGTGCTTGAAAAACCGCTACAACCTTGAGCACTCAACACTATGGGATACCTCACCCAAAAGCTTGAGCCTCTATTTTCCAAGGGATGCCTCACCCTTACAATGCTTGAGGGATGCCTCACCCTCACTAAACAGATTGTATATGAATTGAATGAAAGAAACTCTCTCTAGAGCAAGTATTACAAATTGAAGCACTAGGGTATTTGGATTCACACAAGTTCAAGCTCAAAAACAGAGGATTATGTAAAAGGATGAGAAAACTTGTTCAAAGCTTAGTAATCAATATTCCAGAATGCTATGTTCAGTTTTTCTAACCTCCCAACGAAGCCCAATTTCCAAATATATAGGTAAGTGATATTAAATGCCGTTGGAAGTGGTTGAGAGCAATTAATGCTCAGCAAAATAGCCGTTACGGGCTTCTCCCTATTTTTCCAGAACTTAGGCTAACCGGTTAGCCAAATATCCTAACCGGTTAGGGGCTCATTTTAGACGTGAGGAGAGTATTCTGATTTAATAGCTAACCGGTTAGGAATGTGTCCTAATCGGTTAGGACTCCACGAAAATGAGTTCTGGGAAAGCTTCTAACCGGTTAGTCCTCCAAACTAATCGGTTAGGACATCACGTTGTTGGCCTCTGACTTTGTGAATAACCGGTTAGGCCATCTGCCTAATCGGTTAGGCCAACATGATTTTGGTTTCTGACTTACAGAATAACCGGTTAGGCCATCTGCCTAATCGGTTAGGCCAACATAATTTTGGCTTCTCGGGAAAAGACTAACCTAAGTTAGGTCTTCTACCTAATCGGTTAGGACAATTATAATTTGGCCTCTGACTTATGAAATAACCGATTAGCTTCTTTGCCTAATCGGTTAGGCATGTATTACAGAACGTTCCAAGACTTTGCTTGAACAAACTAACCGGTTAGGAACTGGTCCTAATCGGTTAGGAGCCTTGAAATTTTGGCTCCTTATGTTTATCAAGAGGCTGCTAAGTTTCCGAAAAGCTTAGGATATTAGATTTGAAAGAGTTATTACATAAAACCTTTTGATCTTAACTTGAAAAACCATTTTACAAAAACATTTTAAGGAAACCATTTGAGCTTGATGTGAATCTCTAAAATACCTTTACATTGGATCTATAACCTACATGCCTAAGCTTGAGTTCCTTGTGACTTGATCATTGTATTCCCATGCTTTCTTGTTTGTCGACATCAAAACCATTTGCACCTTGTCTATGCAATCACATTAAAGCTCACGGTGGTTCACGTATGGAGCTCGGATCTGGCGCAGGAACCACGGCGTGGTGGACGGCACGAGGTTGCGTGGCAGAGATGCGGTGAGAGTACGATGGAGCAGCGTGGTGGAGCGTCGGTGACGGGTAGCGTGCGACGCGAAGATGGCAGAAATGCAGCGAGAGGACGGCGGTGCCGGATCTGGAGGAAAAGGGCTCGGCGGCTGCAACGGGTTGCTCTGTCTCGCGCGATGGTGCGCGACCGAGTCGCGCTGCTTGATTGCGGCTTCGGTTGGGTTGGGTTGGTCAGTGAATGAGGGTATTTTTTTTCTGCGTTCGCTCAATTCGTATTAATCTGTCTGACACCTCTGTTTTTGATCCGAGGAATTTTTCTTTCCAATCCTCTCGTGTAGCTCTCTATTTTTCCGAATGATTGAATCCCCTTTTTAATTTGTCTCACTGAGATTTATATCATTCAATAGCCAAACCTTTTGTTTCGAATAATGATTAGAATGCCAAAGGAAAAGAAAACTGTTGAAACTTATTTCTCAATCATGACAGAAAAGAAAACTGCCATAAGCCTTTAATCCAATTCAATGCAATTTGTGGAGGTTAGGGTTGCAGCAGCAGGAAGAAGGAAGTTGGGTTATGGGTTAGAGAATTGGGTCATGGGTTGACCCGTACAAAGCTTTTTTTATTTTTTATTTCTTTTTTATTTTTTTTCTTTCTTTTTTTTAAAGAAGGAAATTAAATTAAATAAATAAAACAAAAACGAAAATAAAAGAAAATGGATAAAATTGAGTATCAACAGCTGCCCCCTTTGTTTTACATTTAGAATAAATGAAAAATAAAGGAATTGATTCAATTTTATCCATGAGAAGGTAAAAACTTGTGGTTCAGATGTCCGCTGAAACTTAACAGAAAACTTAAAAGCAATGGGTACGGGGGACCCGATAACATAAAACAATGGGTGTGGGGACCCAAAAGCTTGCAGAGTCTGGTATCCGCTGAAGCTTAACAAAAACAAGGTAAGAAGCTTATGGAGTCGGGTATCCGTTGAAGCTTAACAGAAAACTTAAAGGCAATGGGTACGAGGACCCAAAAACAACAGGTACGAGGACCCAAAGGGTAAAAAGCTTGTGGAATCAGTTATCCACTGAAGCTTAACAAAAATAAGGTAAGAAGCTTACGGAGTCGGGTATCTGTTGAAGCTTAACAGAAAACTTAAAGGCAATGGGTACGAGGACCCAAAAACAACGGGTACGAGGACCCAAAAGGTAAAAAGCTTGTGGAATCAGGTATCCACTGAAGCTTAACAAAAACAAAGTAAGAAGCTTACGGAGTCGGGTATTCATTGAAGCTTAACAGGAAACTTAAAAGTAATGGGTATGGAGACCCAGAAATGAGAACACAATGGGTGCAGGAACCCAAAAACTAAAAGACAATGGGCACGGGGCCCAGAAAAGAAAAGACAATGGGTGCAGGGGGCCGGAAACGAGAAAATAATGGGTGTAGGAACCCAAAACTAAAAGACAATGGGCACGGGGGCCCGGAAAGGAAAACACAATTGGCGAGGGGGCCCGAAAACTAGAAAACAATGGGTGTAGGAACCCAAAAAAACTAAAGACAATGGGCGCGGGGCCCGAAAAGAAAAGACAATGGGTGCGGGGCCCGAAATGAGATAAAAAGCTTGCGAAGTCAGGTATCCGCTGAAACTTAACAAAAACTTAAAAGCAAATGGGTACAGGGATCCAAAAACATAAAACAAGGGGTACGGGGACCCAGAAAAGGAAATAGCAAATTGGACCTTTGTAGGTCAAGGCTAGCAAAATGAGAACAAATGCACTATGCAATGCATGCTTCAAATGTATGAAAGTATGAAAAAATTTTCTTTTTTCTTTTTTCTTTTTGTTTTTTTTTGTTTTTTTGTTTCTTTATTTTTTTTTTGTCTCCACGACCCTTGAGGACATGATTGCAATCATTTTCAAAGATGAACTGGAATAGGATTTAATGGCATCCTTTCATTTGTCTATTCAGCCGATGGTTGAAATATCCAACCAGAATGACCCTTGAGGTGTGCATTAAATGTGACACATAAGAGCAATAGGAAAACTCTTTAGATGACCCTTGAGGTGACCTGGTTGTCCTTTCTTTTATCAACACTCTTATCAGGAATCATTGTGTTTCCCATACCTTTCAAGTCATTAGAAATTCTTAATACTCGGAGAGCAATGTCACACATTTCATATTCCAATATATGATTATTAGAAAAATACATATTGAGTCAAAGAAGAGGCAAAGGTAAAAACATGACAATATTGTATTGAAATGGGAATGGTGAAAAGAAAGCAATATTATGGTCATCAACATAAAATTTACAGAGGGATGATAAAGGTAAAGGTCTTCAGTTCTTCCAGTGAAATCCTTTGTCGTAATCAGCGTCAATCCTCTGCATACTCGATTTTGAACACCCATTAACCAGCCTATGAAGACTTTGACTGCCCTAGTTGGGATCATTTGGCCTGCCCCAATATGGAAACTTAGTTTGCTCTAAAGCAGAGATTTGCTTCTCCCTAGCATGGAGACTCAACCGCTCAGGTCTCACTTCCTTTGTCATATCAAGCACTATTGTCCTTTTATTTTGGACCTTAACTTTTGCCTAGGTCGCTTCTTTCGAGTTTTCAACCTACCAGGTCGCTCAACTTTTGCCTAGGTAGCCTTTTCGCTTTTCCACCTAGCAAGCCATGCTTTTCCCTTTCTTTTCTTTTTTTTTCTTTTTTTTTTTTTTTGACAAGTAGTGCTTTTACGCATAATATTTCTTGACTGCATCTGAATTTACAGGAAGTGGTAGATCTTCACCATCCATTCTTGTGAGAATCAAGGACCCTCCAGAGAAAGCCTTCTTCACGACATAAGGTCCTTCATAATTTGGAGTCCATTTTCCTCGGTGATCTTTTTGCATTGGCAGGATCTTTTTGAGCACTAAGTCTCCTTCTTGAAATTGTCGAGGGCGCACTTTTTTTGCATAGGCTTCCATAAGCCTCCTTTGATATAACTGGCCATGACACAATGCAGTTAATCTTTTACCTTCAATAAGATTCAACTGATCTAGTCGAGCTTGGACCCACTCGGCCTCTTCCAATTTTATCTCCATCAGTACGCTTAATGAGGGGATCTCTACCTCAATAGGGAGTACAGCTTCCATTCCGTAAACTAAAGAGAAAGAAGTTGCCCCAGTTGAGATATGGACAGACGTGCGATAACCATGCAGAGCAAAGGGAAGCATCTCGTGCCAATCTCTGTATGTCACAACCATTTTTTGGATGATCTTCTTGATGTTTTTGTTAGCTGCCTCAACAGCCCCATTCATCTTTGGGCGATATGGCGAGGAGTTATGATGTTGGATCTTGAAATTCTCGCACATTTCCTTCATCATTTTGTTATTCAAGTTGGTTGCATTGTCAATGATGATCTTATTCGGTAGACCATAACGACATATCAACTCTCTTTTGATGAACTTGATCACCACATTCCTAGTCACATTGGCATAAGAAGCAGCTTCAACCCATTTAGTGAAGTAGTCTATCGCGACAAGGATAAAGCGATGCCCATTTGAGGCCTTAGGTTCAATAGGTCCTATGACATCCATACCTCACATGGAAAATGGCCAGGGTGCTGCTAGGACATTCAAAGGGACTGGCGGCGCATTGATCTTATCAGCATATGTTTGGCACTTGTGACACTTCCTCACATGATTGAAGCAGTCAGTTTCCATGGTTAACCAATAATAACCAGATCTTAGGATTTTTCTTGCCATTGCATGTCCATTGGAGTGAGTTCCAAAGGAGCCCTCATGTACTTCTTCAATAATCTTTTCTGCTTCCATTGCATCAACACATCTTAGAAGCACCATATTATGATTTCTCTTGTAAAGTATTTTCCCATTCAGAAAATAACCCATTGCGAGCCTCTTCAGGGTCCTCTTGTCATTTTCTGAAGCACCTGGAGGGTACTCCCTATTCTTGATGAAACATTTGATGTCATGGTATCATGGCTTCCCATCAGGCTCATCTTCAACCACTTGACAATATATAGGATAGCCACGACTTTCCATTTTTATAAGTGGTAGGTCCCTTTCATGACTTACTTGGAACATTGATGATAGTGTGGCCAAAGCATCAGCCAACTGATTTTCTTCTCGAGGAACATGATGAAAAGTGACTTCATCAAATTGCTCGATCAATTCTTTGATGTAAACATGGTATGGAATCAGTTTAGCATCACGGGTCTCCTATTCTCCTTTCAGTTGATGAATGACCAAGGCAGAGTCCCCATATACTTCCAAGATCTTTACTTTTGATTCTATTGCTGCCTGAATACCCAAAGCACACGCTTTGTATTCTGCTATAGTGTTAGTACAGTCAAAACACAACCTTGCTGTGATTGGGAGATATTTATCTTCAAGGGAGATCAAAATGGCTCCAATGCCGTGCCCCAGTGCATTAGAGGCTCCATCAAACCACATAGTCCATTTTTCTTTTTCAGAGGATTCTTTATTTTTAAACAGAGCCATTATATCTTCATTAGGGAACTCACATTGCATCGACCCATAATCTTCTATAGGCTGGTTAGCCAGATAATCTGCAACGGCACTTCCCTTAATTGCCTTTTGGGTGACATAAACAATTTCATACTCCGACAATAGAACTTGCCATCACGCGATTCTCCCAGTGAGAGCGGATTTCTCAAAGATATACTTGATAGGATCCATTTTGGACACCAACCAAGTAGTATAACACAACATGTATTGCCTCAATCGATGGGCAGCCCATGCCAAGGCGCAACAAGTTCGCTCTAACAATGAGTACTTTGCCTCATAATCAGTGAACTTTTTACTTAAGTAATAAATAGCACATTCTTTCCTACTGGATTCATCATGCTGCCCCAGTATGCAACCCATAGACTCATTAAGCACCGTCAAATACATAATGAGAGGTCTCCCTGGCACTGGAGGCACCAAAACTGGGGGTTCTTGTAAATACTGCTTGATTTTTTCAAAGGCTCTTTGGCAATCATCATTCCACTTGATCGGCCGATTCTTGCGTAACAACTTGAAGAGTGGCTCGCATGTTCTTTGTGAGTGGAATATGAATCGAGCGATGTAATTCAACCTTCCCAAAAATCCCCGAACTTCCTTTTCAGTGCGAGGGACCGGCATGTCCAGTATTGGTCGAACCTTGTCAGGATCAACTTCTATTCCTTTCTGGCTCACCACAAACCCTAATAGTTTGCCTGATCTGACACCAAAAGTGCATTTTGCAGGATTCAGTCTGAGTTTGAACTTCCTCAATCTCTCAAAAAGCTTTTGCAAATTGATTATATGATCTTTTTCTGTTTTTGACTTCGCAATCATATCATCCACATAAACTTCTATTTCTTTGTGCATCATGTCATGGAATAATGTCACCATAGCTCTCTGATACATTGCCCCAGCATTTTTTAAACCAAAAGGCATCACTTTGTAGCAAAAAGTTCCCCATAAAGTGATGAATGTAGTCTTCTCCATGTCTTCCGGTGCCATCTTGATCTGATTGTATCCCGAGAAACCATCCATAAAGGAAAAAAATGAATGTTGAGCAGTGTTGTCCACCAAAACATCAATGTGAGGTAATGGGAAGTCGTCTTTAGGGCTAGCCCAATTTAAATCTTGATAGTCTACACACATTCGAACTTTCCCGTCTTTCTTTGGGACAGGAACAATGTTGGCAACCCATTGTGGGTATTTTGCAACTGCAAGAAATCCAGCATCAAACTGTCTTTTTACTTCATCTCTGATTTTTAGAGACATCTCAGGTTTCATTCGTCATAACTTTTGCTTAACTGGAGGGTGCCCAGGTTTTAGTGGCAATTTATGCTCAACTATATCAATGTCTAGCCCAGGCATATCTTGGTATGACCATGCAAAGACATCACTATAATCAAACAAGAGTTTAATCAACATGTTACGCTCATCCTCTTTCATCGAGGTACCAATTTTGATTTCTTTCTTATCATTTTCAGTCCCCAAATTAATTACTTCAATTGGTTCCTCATGGGGTTGGATTTCTTTAGCTTCTTGTTCAAGTAATCTCATTAACTCAGGTGAAGTTTCCCAATCATCCTCATTATCCTCATCAGTATGATTAACAGGGTGTTCAAAATTATATGATGAGATATTGACACTGTCACTTTCAAGAGAGTCATTTTCAGATCTGCAATAAGTGATGTTGACACAAGAAAAATAAAATGAATAGAAGGCCATGATAATGGAGGGATGAAAGCTAATGGAATGAAAAATGAGAGAACTCAAAAATGCATTTATTAATAACAGTTATTGGAAAGGAAACATGTGAGCCCATTTACAAATGAAAATCCTAAAGCCTTGGGCAGAGCTAAAGGAAAAGCACTAAAGAGTTACTTTGAAAGAGACTCTAAGGTTATGGGAAGCTCAGAGATCTCCCAATTATCGAGTCTTGTATCTGAAGAACATGCATACACCACGTCCATATGACTGACAAAATCATCTTCAACTGCGGTCACTTGGTCTACGAACATAACTCCCGCGCTCCGGGAATCATTGTTTTCTTTCTTTTTTTTTAAAGAAGGAAATTAAATTAAATAAATAAAACAAAAACGAAAATAAAAGAAAATGGATAAAATTGAGTATCAACAATATTTTCTAGTAACCATTATACGTATTATAATTTGTTTCTTATAATTTAGAAACCATCTTTATAAAGAGAAGTTCTTGATTTGTTGTAGACAAAATATTGGCACAATGAATGCTTTAACCTATTTATAAGTGGTGGTAATATTTTTAGGAAACATAATATAATTACGTATATTATTTTAAATGGACTTTTAATGTTGTATTTTCCGATTGGAACCTCCATGTTGCGAGGATTCTAATTGAGTTATAAAAGAAATTAATCTTACCTTTACTTTATTTACCAAGAGTGGATCTTTTAACTCAAGTAAATAATTTTTTATCGTAGTAATAAAATATTTACCTTACCTTAAATAATCTTCAACAATTCCTTGTGGATCGACCTCGGACTCCTGAGAAATTTATTACTTGAGACAACCTGCACTTGGGTTCGCAATGCAACAATTAATTCCGCATCAAGTTTGTAGACTTGTTTGAAACTAAAAATTGTGCATCAGGTTTTTGGCACTGTTGCCGGGGACTTGATTTGAAAATTGAATTTCTAGTATAAAAATTTTGTATATATACTAACATACTAACTAGTGGGGGAACCTCTCCCTTTTTAATTTCTGTGCATACTAACTTGTGGGGGAAACTCTCCATAATTTCTCTATAATCTTTAATTATTAATGAAATAATCTTTCTTCTTCTCTTCTCTCTCGCTGGAGCAAAAAATCGGCTTGCCGATTCTCCCATTTTCATATTTTAAATTTACTTTCTGCACTTTATTTTCTGCATTTTAATTTACGTATAGTGGGGTAATTCTCCCTTTTATTTTCTTGTACATATTAACTTAGTGGGGTAACTCTCCCTTTTATTTTTTTTTTTCTGTACTTTACCTTTTGTATTTTATTACTAACTTACTAACTATCTAACCTTTTACTTTATCAGCTATCTAACTTTTTAATTTACTTACTTCTAACATTTTAATTTATCTGCATACTAACTTTTTAATTTTTCTATTTATTAACTTATTTGGTGGTTGGTTTATACCATACTTTTGTTAATATTTAATGGATGGTTTATACTGCTAGCTTGTACATTTTATTTTATATTTTAAGTTACTTGTTTATGCTTAATTGGTATTGTGATTCAAATTCTGGTCGTTTGGTTAAAGTTTATCCTCGTACTTTATATATTGATTTGTCTAGATCACAATCACACACATGAAACACAATGGCTGAAAATGAAAGTGTGCATGATGAATATGAAAATCAACTGTTGCGAACCATGCATACATATAATCCGAGATGGAGAAATCACCCGAACTTCAGTTGGAGGACTAACAATCATGCACAATTTATGCAACCACCACCTCCTCAGGCACAACAGGGCTCTCAAAATTCTGAAGGATATGCACTTTTTGTCCCACCATATAGGAATAACCTTGAATAAACATTGCATGCATTCATGGAAAAGCAAGATGCCATTTTTAATTAAAACACTCAAATTATGATTGACATAAAAGACACTTGATGCACACTTTTTAATTGTTGCATTCACAAACCCAAGTGCAGGTTGTCTCAAGTAATAAATTTCTCGGGAGTCCGAGGTCGATCCACAGGGAATTGTTGAAGATTAATTAAGGTGAAGTAAATATTTTGTTACTACAGTAAAGATGATAAATAAAATTGTTCACAAGTGAAAAGGAATTGCTTGGGTTAGGAGATCCACTCTTGGTAAATAAATTAAGGACAAGATTAATTCTTTTATAACTCAATTAGAATCCACACATGAAAGAGGTTCCAATTGGAAAATACAACGTTCAAAGTTCATTAAAAATTATATACGTAATTATATTATGATTCCTTTAATTATCTATTAACACCACCACTCATAAATGGGATCAAGCATTCATTGTGCCAAAATCTTGTCTACAATAAATCAAGATCTCCACTTTATAAGGAGAGTTTCTAGCACCACCACTTGTAAATGAGTTAAAGCATTCATTGTGCCAATCTCTTATCTACAACAAATCAAGAACTCCACTTTACAAGGAGGGTTTTTAAATTAATTGGAAACAAAATATAATACGCATAATGATCACTTGAAAATATATCGTTTAAGCACAAGAGAGAAATTAATCTAACCTTATTTCATCAACAAGAGCTTCACTCTTTCATCCAAGCAAAATGAAACTTAGTTACTCATAGATAAGAAGAAAGAAAGAGAGAAAAAGAAGAAGAAGAACATGACTTCAATTTAGAACAAAGGAAAATTACTACAAGAAAACCTAGTAACAAACTAGCATTATTTTGGTACCTAACATCTAACCCATTAATGATCTACCAAGGACCCCTTTTATAGAGGATTACAGATACAAAATGACAAGGGGGGTGAGTCATTAGTGGGTGGATGAGTGGAAAATGAGTGGAAAATGCCAAATGACTTTTGGTGAGTGGAAAATTATGAAGATTCATTGTCTCCGAAATCATGCAGCTCTAAAGTCATTGCATTCGTCATTTTTGAACCAAGTGGTCTTCATTAAAGTTGTAGGCCTGGATCTTAGCTTTCAAATGGATTTAGTTTGGGTCTAATATCATTTTTACAACTCCAGATACGTTCAAATTACTACATACTACTCAGGCCCAGTCACAACTCTTCTATTATGACTTCCAAGCCCAATATCACCTTCAAGGAATCCGATTCTGGAAAAGTGTTCAACATGAAAGTTGTAGATATGGGTCTTAACTATTCAGAAGCCAAATTTCAGCCTATTTGATAATATCTAGCTCAACAAATGTGATGAACAGTACACGTAGGTCAAGCTATCAGGAACAGCACTCTAGTTCTTGCTTTAATTCTAATTTGAGTTATCTACTCGTGTGATTGGGCCTTTAAGGTCTTCATGAAAGTTATAGAGCTCTCTCTTATCTTTCAAATGCCACTAGAATCACCTCCAAAGACCACCTACAGCCCAAGATATGGCCAAAGTACAGAAACAGTGTAAGATATAAATTATGCTAAAAAATTTAATTAAGTCTAATTTGAGTCCAAATTTACAAAACATAATAAAACTCAATTAATTAAGTACACAGAGAGTGTAAATGACTAAAAATGAAGGCTTATTAATGTATCAAATATGTGATTATCAAATTTCCTTACACTTAGCTTTTTGCACTCCTGGGCAAAACACAAGACCAAAACTAAAAAGAAAAACGAAACAGACTCAAAAGCTAAACACTCTAAAAGACTAAATTTTTAATAATATTTACAAATGAAGAGCAATTAACCATTCAAGTAATCAAAACATTCATGAGGTAACATATCTTTATATCTCAAATCAACAAGTAAGGATATTTCAATTGAAAAGCATGAGTCAAGAATGATAGATTTTCACAAGATTCACTCTCAATCCCTCAAGTGTTTAAAAGGTAGATATTTCACTCAATTCAACCCATGAAAATTGCACTACCATAAACTTGCTTATCTTCTACTTCTCCACTACTTAGAACACATGCACACACAAATCATGAGGACTTTATTCAAGGTTGTAATGGGGTCAAGGTAAAGGAGGAGGTAATATGAATATGTCAAGTTAAACACCAGAGAATAAAAGAACATGAGAGCTGAGTTCAATTAACAAGCATGAAAGTTCATCCCAACTCCACCTAATACAAATTCTCTTTACATATTCTTTTCCTTTCCTTTATTACCTTGTTGACCCTCTTCTTTTTACATTTTTTTATTTTGATTTTATTTTGATTTTATTTATTTATTTATTTATTTTTACAAAAAGAACATCATATATACAATTTTTTTTAACCATTCTGCACACACACCCCCACACTTATTCAAGAACTCATCGAATGACAAAACTAATGTTCTCTTATTCCCTAAGGTTAAGTAAGAACATGATTTTTCATTTAAGGCACATAATGAGTTCGAAACAAAGAATAGTCAAATAAGCTCAAAGGGGTTAAGCAACGAAAAATATACAAGGTTGGCTATTTGGCTAAAGTAGCTATTTCAAGAAAAATGCCTCAATCATATTCATGTATGCATATGAAAATGTAGTCTCAAAAAGAATCAAAGCAAGTTCTAGAGCAACAATTCCATGAGTGAAATTCACACAAGAAAGAAAAGAATGGTACAAATGTTCAATCCATTCATTAATAGACTCAAAATCTCACAAGGCATAATTCTATCATTCTCAGTCCACCAATTCAACATCCATAACCAAGCATGTGATTTTTAAGAAAGAAGACAATTAACTCAATCATGCAAATTTCCCTGAATTTGAATTGCTACTTCCACACAAACTAGTTACTACCTAATTACTCCTTACTCTGCCACCAATTTTTGATGCGTCTCAAGAGTAAATAATTTACTCCTTACTCTGTCATCCCTAATTACTTTTGTTGTTAATAAATTGATGACAAACACAACAAACATATTAACAAACACACTTTTTTTATTTTATTTTTAGTTTTTTTTCCTAATATAAACACAACAAACATATTAACAAACACACTTCCTAATTTTTTTTTTGGTTTTTTTTTTTCACAACCATCCTTCACCCCAATCAGATCACAAAATTGTCCTCAATGTCAAAACATAGATAGGTAAAGGATAGAATATATTATCTGTTGTTGCAATTGTAACACCCCAAATTTCCTATATCTTAAACAGTAATTTTGACAGTTAACAAAATTTTACTGTTTAGTAATTTCTGGATACTGTAAAATTATTTTGTTTATTCCGTCAGCATATTTGATGGTTTTGAGTGATTTACTCCGTGTCAGGAAAATAATAATTTTTGGGCCGAAAAAAAATCTTTTTGTATTTATTTCTCTTGACTGTTAATTATTTTTAACAATTTAACTTTATTTTCATACGTTTTCTAATTTTTGTGATTTTATATGTGATTTTGAATTTTTTTCTATTTGTGGGCCCCACGAGGTGTTTGTGGGCCCAAGTGACCATACGTGGGCCCAGGTGGGTCCCGTAATGTGAAAATTTTTCTACGCATAGAAAAATTTGTACTGTTTAGACGGAGACAGGGGATCTTACTAAACCTGAATCCGAAAATAATTTTAGAAAATTTGTTTTGTACTGTATTTATTTATCGAAAGATAAAAATACAGTAAATATATTCTTTCGTGGGATTTTTAGAAGATAAAAATAGAAATTATATTGCTTAAGTCAACATTGGTGGTTTGGATATCCACTATTGATTCAATTAATGGTTAAGAAATAAATTTAATAAAGAAACATAAGATAATCATCATTGATTTAATCAATGGTGTGAGAATAAACTTAATTAGGCAAGCTTCAATATCAACCGTAGATTTAATCAACGGTGTAAAATTAATTATATAAAGTGACCATTTACAACCGTTAGATTTAGAATTGATCAAGGGTAGAGATTTGGTCTTAAAAAGTGACAAAGACCATTTATGACCATTGGATGAAGAATTAATCAAGGGTGGAGATTTGGTCTTAAAAAGTAGCAAAGACTAATTATGACCCTTGGATTAAAAGTAAGAAGAAGTAATCTTGACTATTTATTTTGGAGACATATCTAATGGCTAGAATTTAAAGGAGAAGGATCCAATGGCTTAGATTTAGTCTTCTAAAAATTAAAAGTCTACCTAAATCCTAACCATTGAATTAATCAATGGCTAGAAATGCTTCAAATAATGGCCTAATTAACAAGCCAAGTAAACTAAATTAAATGTTAAATTATTATAATCTAATTCTTAATTAGATATCTTAATTTTAATTAGAGATTATAATATATGAAATAATATGTCTAATTAATTAGTTAAAATTGATTAAGAAACTTAATCTAATGAATTAACTAATCAATTAGCAAGTAATTATGACAACTTTGGAGTGCATGATGAAGGGGGACGGTTTTGGAGTGTTAGGAAGGAGGAGACATGTTTAGACATGCTTGTATAGCCTTTTTAGGCCAAAGAAAAAGATGACAAAGTGGAAGACTTTGTGCATCATGTGATAGCCTTCAATTATGCCAAATGAATTTATATCTCTCCATTCTTTCACTCCCACGGCAGCAGCACCTTTGGTTACACTCTCCATATTCATTTTTCTCTTTCACCCAAAAAGCCTCCATCTTATTCTCTCAAAATTCCAAGAACACAAAACAACCATTTTCCTTCCTTTTCTCACCTTATGATTCGGCCAAGCAACCCACAAGCACCATTACTCACCTATAATTTTCACTTACATCATTTCCTAAACCTAAACATCATTCTAAGAACATCTCTAGTTATGAGTTTTTCCAAAATCATTCATCTTGAGCTTCAAATCCAAGCTTTAAGTTTCTATCAAAAATCAAAAATTCCATCTTTGTGCTTCAAGAGAAACCATTCGGTCAAGACACTCAAAACCACCATCCAATCTCTTTTAATTTCATCCAACCATAGATCTTGAATCTACATGATATTCTAAGCAACTCTCATGTTGGAGATTTTTTCTAAATCATTCATCTTCATGTACTTTCTTCAAGATCAAAGTTATTGGATTTTTGAGGTGAAGTGTAAGGAAACTTCATTTCTTTTCTCTTTTTCATGATCTAAACCATGTTTGATCCATGGTTCCTCTTAATCAAGCTTAGTATACTAATTTCTATGTATTTTGTTTTGTATTTGAGAAGCCCTTGGTGGTGAAGGACTTGGAAAGAGAAGCAAAACAAAGAGTTTTTGAGGATCTTCAAGAGGTAAGAGGGAGATCCATCTCACCAACCAATTATGGTGGTGGGAGATGGTCTTATATTTGATGGATTGTGAATTCATGTGAGAATTCTAATCCATGGTCATATAATAATTAATTGTGTGTTTATGAGCTTTGCTTTATTTTCTTATGCTTTGATTATTTTTGTCTATACTTAATATGCTTTGCATGATTTTATGACTTTGATAGTATACTTATAATATGCATGATGAGTATATGGCATGTTTGTGATATTTATGATGAAATATATATATATATATACATATATATATATATATATATGTATGTCATGATGTGTGGATGGAAAGAAAATTGATATTGGTTCCAATGGCTAAGGAAGAGCTACAATTTTGATGCCCTTGATGAGGGTCAATGTTGAAATTTTTCAAGAACAAGAAAATTAAATTTTGATCCCTAGAAAATGAGAATTTCGGTCAAGACACCTCAAAATAGGTGTTTACAAATTAATATGTTTATGGAAGAATAAAATTGGATTGATTTGAGGAGTATGGAAAATGAACTAAAGGTTTGTTCTTTTTAAGAAAACATGAACACAAATTTTAGAATAAAATTTTATTGATTTATTTTGTGTAGAAATAAGAATGGAATTTATTTAAGTTAGAAGAAAAATATTTCATGGTTCCAATGGCCATCTATAAGGTTTTGATAATTTAGAAAAATGTTTTGATGCTATGAAATACAAGAATTTTTAAATAAGAATTTTTGAAAAGGGAATTAAGTGTTATAAATTAAGTGAAGTGGAATTTTCATAAATAAAAGAAAAAGAAGATTGAAAGTATTGAACTTCAAATTAATTTAAAAAGAATCAATTTTTAGAAGTAATTTAGAAATATAAAAGAAAATAGTTGTAACTTAAATTTACTCACGAAGAATTTATTTGGGTTTTGGAAAACGTTAGGAAATTTAAAATGAAGAATTTATTTGGGTTTTGGAAAACGTTAGGAAATTTAAAGTTAAGAAACAATAATTAAAACAACTCAATATGATTTTGTAGGACTAGATCAATAAAAAGTGATTTTGAGAAAATATATATTAAGGAAAAGATTTTTGACTAAGAATGAAAAAGGATTTGCAAAGAAAGTGAAAATGAATTTGAACAAATGGGTTTGTGTTATGACCAATTGGTACTTTGGTTTTGAAAATAAAACTTTAATGGTTTTGTTCGTGTAAAACCATATCAATCTAGAAGGAAAAATGTTTTGATAATTTTCAATAGTTATGTCCATTTTTTTTGAAGGCTTGTAATGCCTAGATTTTGATGAAACAAATTAATTTTTCAAGTGAAAATATAATTGATTTAATACAAGAAATTTGAAAAGGGAATCAGAGTATTTTACTCACTTGAAAAATTAAGTTTTGTAAACGAAAATGTTTTCAAACTTCAATTTATTTTGAAGTAGGTTAATTTGGAAATGATTTAGGAAAAAATGGAGAATATAATGGTATTTTGAGAATTTACTCAAGTATAACTTATTTTCAAGTTTTGAAGTACGTTTGGAAATTTTAAGATTTGAAACATTGATTTATATCAATGGAAAGGTAATTTTGTGGATTATATTTGAAAAAACATTTCTTGAATTAAGAAATGTGGAAAAAGATTTTCTTGAATAAGGAAAATATGAAAAATAAAATACAAAGTTATATTATTTTGAGAAAAATTAAAAAGAAATTTTTGAAGGTTAAGAAATATTATTTGTAATGAAATTGTGATGAAAAATGTTTTACGTATCTTAAAAACGTGATTTTTAAGCTACACAATTTGAAGAATGTGTTGAAATTAATATTGATTTATTTAAGTCCAAAATAATGTTTGGAATATTGATAAATATTTTACGTAATTGTAAAATATTGAAAAATATTTTACGTATCTTAAAAATGATTTGAAATACGGTAAAATATTTCTACGAGATTTGAAAAATGTTAAAATATTTCTACGCGATTTGGAAAGCGTTTAAATATTTTACACTATTGAAAATATTATTGAAAAATCACTACATGATTAAATAATGATAGAATATTTTTACGTGATTGTGAAAATTACAGAAAATCGTTATGTGATTTGGAAAGTATTTTAAATATTTTGAGAATGATGAAAAATGTTTTATGCCACTTAAAAGAATGATTATTAAGTTACGCAATTTTGAAAATGATGAAAAATCATTACGCGATTTGAGAAACGTATATTTTTATGCTATTAAGAAAAATGTTGAAAATTTTAATATGTGATTTAAAGGTGCAACAGAAGAGTTGCAGTATTGTGAAAACGTAACAGAAACGTTTTGGAACTGTGAAAACGAAATGGAAATGTTGCGCAATTTTGTGAAAACACGATGAAAGAATTTTATAACTATGAAAATGTGATAATATAATTTTTTTGTTGAAAATATAGTATAAATACTGTAGAACCAGTATATGGATGCTGTGTGAGAAAATGACATGTTTTGCCTATGATTGGCAATTGGTGCATTATACATGCATTGGAAAGATATGTCTTTGTGATTGGATTTGGTGCATTATACATGCATTGAAAAAATATGCGTTGAAGCATATGATTACATTGAACAAATGAAATTGAAAAGATTTGGCCCTTTGGAGTTGGACTTGCACTGATATATTCGTGCATTGTATAAAATATAGCTAATAGCTATTATGACCCTTGTGGTTGAAGAGGGAATGAGAATTGATAGTGAGGTCTATGATGGATCTTGGGGGCATCGAGGCACGGCAGTCGACCAGTGGACAACACCGCGAGTACCACTGTGCCACTTGGCGATGCAGTCCGTTGCAACGCATTGACGATACCCGACAAGAACACGATTCTTTTCAACAACCGGGAGATTGTCTTTGGGCTAAGGTGACAATTGACCGAGCATTCTTCTCGAAATTGTGAAAACCTCCATGGAGTTGTTTTTGAAAAATGAGTCTTTGTGCATATGCATAAATCTGAGCATTTATATCTGTGTGATATATTAATTGAGGAATATTGGTTATAACGATTGTTATGAATACTTGGATGATGATGATGATAATGCTGATAACATGATTATGGTATGATTTATCTGTATGATATTGTTTACTGTGTGTTATCTCTGTGCTGGCATGTTGGTATTGGTGTAGGTGATCTCACCTCTTTGTTATATTATTTTGTTGTGTCTGTACTGTTAAAATCAAATAATAGAAAGATCGAGTTGTCTTAGACATAACGGGCGATGGATACTCTGAGATTGGTGACAACAATAAGGAGTGGACATTCAGGACTCGAAGGTGTGCAGTGTTGACAAAGGAACAGATGTCTGATGCATCAAGATGGACAGAAAAAGGATTAAGTATGTTAAAGTTTTTCGTTAGTGTTGTACCGTGCTATTAAGTAGGACCTGTCATGGGGTTTGCTACTGTAAAAAAAAAATAAGTCTATTAATTTTATATTTCTCTTTAAATTGCGTTATTAATTGGTGTCAATATTACATAATGAATAGTTGAAATATGATTTTCAATATTACCTAATATTTTTAGTAAATTTACGTTTCAGTAAAGAAGAAATTTTGAAACCCATCTTTTATAACTCAAACTTTGTGTGAACTTATTTTCAGATTATGAGTCGGAAGTCAGAAATGTGATGCCCTAGCTAGGGTGTTACAGTAATTACTGAAAAGAAAAACCTCACACAAATTTAAACAGATACAAAGTACGATAAATAAAATCAAAGTTGGTAATTATTTAAATAGTTGGAGTGTCTTGGCTGGCTTTCTTTTCAATTTGCTTCCCTCACCACTTCTTTCACCGCTTCCTTCGGACCAATCTATCTGAACTGTTGCTGGATCAGGTTCATAAACAAAAGCTTCTAATTTATCAATCAACTCATCAAAAGTAGAAGCAGAGATAAGGAGTCGTCTTGCGTATAAGGTGTGACAAATTTACGCTCCACAAAGATGGTCAACAAAAGATAACAAATTATCAAAGAAATTATTAACATTCAACAAACCTATGGGTTTATGGTGGATGTTCAGTTGGGCCCAAGAGACAATTTGAAAGACTTCTTCCAAAGTACCAAAACCACCAAGTAAGGCAATGAATGCATCAGAGTTTTCAAGCATTGTCTTCATTCATCCATGCATAGAGGATACTTGAATTTCCAGTCCAATTGTCTTTCCAACGATGTTCCTTCGAGTTAAAGGTTCAGGAATGACACCTAAAACTTGACCACCTCTTATAAATGCAGAAAGTGATACAGCCCCCATTAACCCAAGGCAACCTCCCCCATCTACTACACGAATATTCCTCGCAGCAAGTGTTCTACCAACAGTGCTTGCTGCGTTTACAAACTCTAAACTCTTCCCATAACTTGTCCCACAAAATACACAGATAGTGACAAATCTACGAACAGAAAAGAAACTCCCTCCATTTTTACACTCACACTCTCTTTGAATGATTATGAGTTGCAGGAAAGTGAAGAAAATGGAGTGTTTAAATAGAGAAGAGAATAGAAAAAGTAATAATAGTTCCTATACAGGTAGGTTGGCTGGTGTCAGAAAAGTTTGAAATTTAAAAAATAATAATAATTTTTTTTTGTTTTTGTTTTTTGTTTTTACTTCAAGAAAACTATCAGGGTAAAGAAGTCTAGAAACCCCCGAAGGATCCCATCCAAAGGATCGTCTGTCCAAAACCAAAATTCAACAAAATCATACAAAGATAAAATAATAATAATAAATGATTACATACCTTTATGTACAGGTTTCATGATAGATCTTTATACTGCGCGTCATGAGTGCAGTAATACCAAGACGGCTCAACTAATCTTGGAATTCTTCTCCCTCTTGCTTGTTTGAAGAAAAGAGAATAAAGAAACCATCGTGGGTTTCCATCCTGGGTCTAGAACCTGGAGAGCTCACACTTGGGTTCGTAACATCAACAAAGATGCTAAAATCTGAAACCCGTAATGTCCAAGATCCAGAACGCTCCATCCCAGGGCACTGAGAGCCCCTTCTAATAAAAGAGATGATCAAGCTCAGATGCCTCATACGCTTTGGCAGCCGCGGGTTACTTCTCACTAATAACCAAAGTGGGACGCTTCTATCTGTCCATCAACTCCACAGTGCCTAGATGGTGAACATTGGGTTGTGGAGTGCGGCTCTCTACAGAGCATGGCACACGAACCTTATTTACCGACCGGCGTGCGATGGTCCACCCGAGTCAATGACGGTTGCCGCTTGGCGATGTGGGCTCCTAATCTAATTAAAGACCAAGTACAATCGAAGTTTTGCCTTTTTTTATTTTTTTTCATTTTTTCTCTCTTTTTTTTTCATTTTTTTATTTTTTTTTCATTTTTTCATTTTTTCATTTTTTTTTATTTTTTTATTTTTTTTCTTCTTTTTTTTCCTTTTAAAAATGTACAAGATAATATATACATGTTGTTGTGATTGTGGCTCACATCTTTCTCTGGTTTCACGTCCAAAAATAGCTTAAACGCCTTCTATGAGTCGAGGATAAGCTTCCCATCCAATTTTCTTATAAATTGGCAAACAGGGTCTTTTTGAGTCAGATTCCCAAGACTATTACGCTCTTGCTCGTCCCTGAAAAGATTCCACAAAGTAAGAAGTTTACGCTGCACAACTCCACAAGAATGATATTATCTAATGACTCCTTACTCAGTTCATTCTTAATGAAGAATATTTTATCTTCTCTGTTTATAGAAACCATCCCCAAAGAGTGACATCGCATGTTGCAATTCCATCGTGCACACTTGTAACAAACTTTCATTCTTTTTGCTCTTCTCCTTTCTGAAAATGAACTTTTACCGAGACCAGGCATGTATGGGACAAATGAATTTGAAGATTCACCAGATAAACGAACCTTTGCTTCGATTATCCAGCGTATATCTTCTGGGGTGCCCTTATATATTAACAATCTCAGTCTTTCACACCTAGCTTCATAGACTTTTGTTAGAGCATTTAGAGGGAGAGAAGGAAAATATTTTCTTAAATTTGAGAGAATGACATCCATTTTTAAAAGGAGAAGAAATCAGTTATTATGGGAAACTGAAAAATAAACTGACTTGAGAATCACGGAGTATCGTTATCCG
Source organism: Ormosia semicastrata (assembly GCA_029884595.1). Taxonomy (NCBI): domain Eukaryota; kingdom Viridiplantae; phylum Streptophyta; class Magnoliopsida; order Fabales; family Fabaceae; genus Ormosia; species Ormosia semicastrata. The sequence goes on along the minus strand of JAQQTO010000056.1, from coordinate 48,971,777 downwards.
CCATTTAACCGGGAACACAAAGAACTGCAAAAAGAAAGAAACAACATTAAAATAAATTCTACTCATAACAAAGATTAGAAAGAGAAATGGATTCTACCTCAACAACTTGATATTCCAGAAATGGTTTGAGTTTTTGTCCATTGACCTTAAATACAATACCATTCCTAGGATTCTCAATGTCTATGTCCCCATAAGAATACACATGTTTGACAATATAAGGACCAATCCAGCTAGATCTCAATTTTTCAGGAAATAGATGAAGACGAGAATTATAAAGCAGAACTTTTTGACTAATTCCAAAAGTTTTTCTCAAAATTGATTTGTCATGAAAAGCTTTTGTTCTAACTTTATAAATCTTTGAGTTTTCATATGCATCATTTCTTAATTCCTCAAGTTCATTCAATTGCAATTTGCATAACTTGGAAGCATCATCAAGACTTAAGTTGAAACCTTTAATGGCCCAAAATGCTTTATGCTCCAATTCTACAAGCAAATGACAAGGTTTTCCATAAACTAACTGATAGGGAGACATGCCTAAAGATGTTTTAAAAGCAGTACGGTAAGCCCAAAGTGCATCGTTTAGTCTTAAAGACCAATCTTTACGATTTGGATTAACCATTTTTTTCAAAATTTGTTTAATCTCCCTATTTGCTAATTCAACTTGTCCACTTGTCTGAGGATGATAAGGGGTTGCAATTTTATGGGTAATGCAATATTTCTTCATTAAGGATTCAAATGGTTTATTGCAAAAATGTGTTCCCCCATCTCTGATGATAGCTCGAGGAATTCCAAATCGACTCAAAACATTTTCTTTTAAAAATTTTAGAACAGTTTTATGATCATTGTACCGACATGGAATCGCCTCAATCCATTTTGAGACATAATCAACTACAACCAAAATGTACACAAATCCAAAAGATGATGGAAATGGACCCATGAAATCAATTCCCCAACAATCAAAAATTTCAATGACAAGGATAGGGTTCAAAGGCATCATATTTCTTTTAGAAATAGACCCCAATTTTTGACAACTTTCACAACTTTTACAAAAAATATAACTATCCTTGAATAAAGTGGGCCAATAAAATCCACACTGCAAGATTTTCGCAGCTCTTTTCTTTGAAGAAAAATGACCTCCACATGCTTCTGAATGACAAAAATTAATGACACTACTTACCTCATTGTCAGGTACACATCTCCGAAAAATTTGATCAGGACAATATTTGAACAAATATGGGTCATCCCAAAAGAAATTTTTCACCTCAATCAAAAACTTTTTTCTGTCTTGGTGTGTCCATTGAGACGGCATCTTACTTGTTACAAGAAAATTGACAATGTTAGCAAACCAAAGCATGGAATTGACAGAAAATAAAAATTCATCAGGAAAAGAATCATTGATAGGTGTGCTATCAAAAGATGAGCTTGTTGTCAGCCTTGACAAATGATCTGCAACAACATTTTCGGTTCCTTTCTTGTCTTTTATTGTGATGTTAAATTCTTGAAGCAACAAGATCCACCGTATCAACCTAGGTTTGGCATCCTGTTTAGATATTAAATATCTAACAGCAGCATGATCAGTGAAAACAACAGTGGACGAACCAATTAAATAAGCTCAAAATTTTTTCAATGCAAAAATTACAGCAAGTAGTTCTTTTTCAATAGTGGTGTAATTCATTTGTGCACTATTCAAAGTTTGACTTGCGTAATAAATTACATGAGGCTTACCTTCCTTTCTTTGGCCTAAAATAGCGCCAACAGCAAAATCACTAACATCACACATCAACTCAAAAGGCAAAGACCAGTCAGGAGATTGCATGATAGGAGCAGAAGTCAAAAGACTGATTAATTTTTCAAAAAATTTCTGACAATCTTGAGTCCAATCAAATGGTGTATCTTTTGTTAGAAGATTACATAAAGGTCTAAATATGGCACTAAAGTCCTTTACAAATCTTCTGTAAAATCCTGCATGTCCTAAAAAGGAACGAACTTCTCTGACTATTTTTGGGGAAGGCAAATGAGCAATTAATTCAACTTTGGCCTTATCAACTTCAATTCCCTTAGAAGAGATCACATGACCTAACACTATTCCTGAGGTAACCATGTAATGACATTTTTCCCAATTTAATACAAATCCTTTTTCTTCGCATCTTTTAAGAACTTTTTCCAAATTATCAAGACAATTTTCAAAAGAATTTCCAAAACCTGTCAAATCATCCATGAAAACCTCTAAATAATGCTCAATCATGTCACTGAAAATACTTAACATGCATCTTTGAAAAGTTACCGGAGCATTACAAAGATCAAAAGGCATTCTTCTATATGCAAAAGTGCCAAAGGGACAAGTAAAAGTGGTCTTTTCTTGATCCTCTAATGCAATTGGTATTTGATTATACCCTGAATAACCATCAAGAAAACAATAGTAGGGATGTCCTGCTACTCTTTCTAGAATCTGATCAAGAAATGGCAAAGGGAAATGGTCTTTCCTAGTGGCTGCATTCAATTTTCTGAAATCAATACACATACGCCAACTAGATGAGACTCGGGTAGGTATCAATTCTCCTTTTTTCATTTTCAACCACTGTTATTCCAGATTTCTTAGGCACAACTTGTGTAGGGCTTACCCACTGGCTATCAGAGAAAAGATAGATAATTCTAGCATCAAGTAATTTAAGAACTTCAGCTCTAACTACCTCTTTCATGTGTGGATTTAATCTTCTTTGAGGTTGTTGAGATGTTTTAGCATTATCCTCTAAATGTATTCTATGTGTACAAATTAATGGATTAATGCCTTTTATATCCTTTAATGTCCATCCAATTGCACTTTTATGCCTTTTAAGTACTTCTATCAACTTACCTTCTTGTTCTTTGGTCAGGGATGAGGAAATTACCACTGGAGAGCTTTGTTCTTCTCCCAAAAATGTGTACTTTAACCCATCAGGTAATGGCTTCAGTTCCAGTGTGGGTACTTCTTCATGGGTATCATCATTCATGGATTTTAGCTCTTCGAATCTTGGCTTCCTTCCTTTGTATTCCATTTCTTGTGTACAATCAAGTAAATAACATACTTCAGAAATATCGTTATCTAATTGTGTACCTGAATCAAAGGAATTAATTAAACAAATTTCTAATGGGTCAGAAGAACTCCTGATTTGAAGATGATCATCTATAATGGCCTCAATCCCTTCAATCTCTTCTTTTTCATCATAAACTTCATGTGGTTGCTTGCACATGTTGAAAACATTAAGCTCCAGTGTCATATTTCTAAAAGTTAGCTTCACCACTCCATTTCTGCAATTTATCAATGCATTAGATGTTGCTAAAAATGGGCGACCAAGAATAACAGGTGATCTGCTAATAATTTCAGCTCTTGAATGTTCTTTGTTTGATCTAATTGGATTCCAAATGTGCTTAATTGTTGACATTTAGCTAAGTTTCTAATTTAGAGTTGTCTTTGGATGTTTATTGTGAAACTTTGCTTAAATATGGTTATAAACACTCATAAACGTATTGTGATTTTCAGGAGATCTATGAGTGATGGAGTCTATTGGTATTGAACTATTGAGAAGAGAGTTAAGAGACTTAAGGGAATCAGTATCAACCCCTAGAAGCAAAGGAAGAAGAATGTTCATGAAGAATTAAGGCTGGATTTGAAGAATGTGAAGAACACGGCCCGTGTCAAATGACACGGGGTAGGCCATGTATTATTTTGACTTTGAAGACTGGAAGGTTTTGATCAACACGGCCCGTGTCAAATGACACAGGGTAGGCCGTGTACTCCTCTGACCTCACGAGGAAGAGTTAATTTCAAGTCTTGACTGATAACATGGCCCGTGTCAAGTGACACGTGGTGGGCCGTGTTCTTCTCTGACTTTGGAATAGCTGGGAATCTGTCATCAGAATTGGACATGGGTTAGGCCGTGTAATATGACACGGCCCGTGTCATCGGTTCAGAAGTTTAATTACGTGTTTTAATGCCAAATTAGGTTTCCAAACATATAAATAGGGTTGTTTAGAGCCCTTAAAGGCAGTCTGGATAGAGAGAGTAGTCAAGGAAACTGAGAGAAACACAAAGACCAAGAAGAGGAAGGATTCGATTGAGGATTGGAGACTCGGATTCGAGCGATCATAGATCAATCACCCTCAAGCTTTGGAAACTAGTTTGATCTTTAGTTTTTCTTTTCTTCTTTTATTCTGAACAATGTTTTCTTTTAATTCTTCTTCTATTTTTGAATTTTCCATGTGTGGCTAAACTTCTTAATTGGTTAAGGGAGGATGAAACTCTAGTTTTGATTATGTGAATACTAGGATTGCTATGCGCGGTTGTGGTGGTAAAACTAGTGAAACGTATGATCTAAGTAATTTAATCCCGATGTGTGATTAGATCTTAGTGTGATTGGTTTTCTAATTTTTAATGCAATCATTAGGGAGGCGTAAGAGCAGTTGCTTTACAAATAACTAATGGTTAGGGCTTGATTTGAGCGGTTGCTGAATTAAGCAAAACTTAAGGAAAACATGGGATTTATCTCACAATCACATAAGAACATAATTGATCATGTTGGTATAAAGGGTATGTAAGTTGGCATAATCATATAAATCTAGTGGTGGATTCCATCTCTTAACCAATATCTTTAACTTGATAATTCAATTTGTGTTTACTGTTTTGATTTAAGTTTAATTTCTTTTGTTAGTTTTAATTAACAAAACCCCCCTTTTTAATTTTACTATTTATTTTTCATTGGAGCTTAATTTAGGAATTAGATTGATAGTGGTAATTGAATTGGTTCTCTGTGGATCGACCATTGCTTACTACAACTGGTTGCAAGGTTTTTGTATTTTTGGTGGAACTTGGCAACTATTTTTAATATTAATTTTTAATCGTATTCCACACCACACCAAATTTTGGCGCCGTTGCCGGGGAGCTAATTTTCCAATTGCACTATTAATTTGTTTCCTATTTTATCTCTATTTTTATTTTTAATTTTAATAGTTTCAATTGTTCTCTTCAACTATCTTGCAGGTGTTCATGTCTAGTGAAGAGGTGAATGAGCAACTGAGGAATTTAAGGCATTACTTTGAACAAATCAGCTCACAATTTACGCCTGCTGACGTTGAAGCTGCCCGTCACATAGATCTTTCCAGTTCAGCGGCATCTGAGATATCTGAGCCACCTGAAGAAGAAGTGATGGCAGAAAATACACTAAGGATGTTGGGTGCTCCAGACTTAGACCAACAACCTCTGTGCATAGAAATTCCTGAGAATGAGGAGGCATTTGAGTTGAAATCTGGTCTCATTCATCTTTTACCATCTTTTAATGGACTAGCTGGAGAAGATCCTAACAAACATCTGAAGGAAATCCATGTTGTGTGTTCTAGTATGAAGCCTGCGGGAATTTCAGTGGAGCAAGTCAAGCTGAGAGCTTTTCCGTTTTTCTTGAAGGATTCTGTAAAGGAGTGGTTGTACTACTTGCCACCCAGATCAATTCAGACATGGCAAGACATGGCTCGGGCTTTCCTAGACAGATATTTCCCTGCATCAAAGGCCGCACCCATCAGAAAAGAAATTTGCGGCATCCAACAAAGACATGGGGAATCACTTCATGAGTTCTGGGAGAGATTCAAGAGATTGTGTGCTAGCTGCCCTCAGCATCAGATTAGTGAACAACTTCTGATACAGTACTTTTATGAAGGTTTGCTAGTGATAGACCGCAACATGATTGATGCCGCCAGTGGAGGAGCTTTGGTTGATAAGACTCCTCGAGAAGCTAGAAAATTGATATCTAGAATGGCTGCGAACACTCAATAATTCTTCACTCGGAATGATACAGGGGTGAGAGCAGTTAACGAGGCTGACACTACTAGCTTGCAGCATCAAATGACTCAATTGACTGCCATGGTTCAGAAGCTGATGGACAATGGGAAAGCACCAGTACAGGCATGTGGGATTTGTTGCTCTTCAGGACATCCCACTGATATGTGTCCCACTCTGCAAGAGGACACAAATGAAGAGGCTAAGGCGGTTGGGGGATTTTTTGGTCCATCCAAAAACTACAACCCCTACTCCAACACATATAATCCAGGGTGGAGAGATCATCCAAACTTTAGCTATGCAAAGCAGCCCCAAACTCAAGCTCAACCTCAAGCCTATGGGCCTCCAGGGTTCTAGCAAAGACAAGCACCCTTTCCTCTGAGGCAACCACAAGTTCAAGCTCCTAGGCAAACTGAGCCTTCGTTGGAAGAACTAGTGAGGCAAATGGCCAGCAGTAATATTCAGTTTCAGCAAGAAATAAGGGCCACTATCAATACCTTGCAAAACCAAGTAGGACAGTTGGCCACTAAGATCAACAAGGTGCAGAATTAGATTTCTGGGAAACTCCCCTCACAGCCAGAGGTGAACCCAAGAGAAAATGCTAGTGCTGTCACCTTGCGTTGTGGGAAAACACTTGACGGACCCACATCTTCCTCAATCACTAAAGACAACGCTCAAAATACTAAGGAGTAGATGAGGAGGGGATCCACTCTAAGACCCCTAAGGTAAGTATTTCTGACCCACTTCCTAAATATGTCACTAAGGCCCCTTTTCCGAGTAGGTTGATTAAAAATAAGAAAGAAGAAGCGGATAAAGAGATCTTAGAGACTTTTAGGAAAGTTGAAGTTAACATTCCTCTGTTAGATGCCATAAAGCAAGTGCCTAGATATGCTAAATTCTTAAAAGAGTTATGCACTAACAAAAGGAAGTTGAAAGGTAATGAACGGGTCCAAGTGGGAGCAAATGTTTCAGCTGTTTTTAATAAAAAAACTCCTAACTAGATGTAAAGATCCTGGCACATTCACTATACCATGCACTATCGGTAATGCCAAGTTTGAGAGGGCCATGCTAGATTTAGGTGCATCCATCAATGTCATGCCCTTTTCTATTTATGCATCTTTACATCTAGGACCTTTAGAACCTACTGGAGTTATCATTCAACTGGCAGACAGGTCTAACGCTTACCCTAAGGGAGTTATTGAAGATGTTTTGATGCAGGTAAATGAACTGGTGTTTCCAGCAGATTTCTATGTGCTGGACATAGAGGAGGACAAATCTCCCAACTCTGCCCCCATTCTGTTGGGGAGGCCTTTCCTCAAGACTGCCCGAACAAAAATTGATGTGCATTCGGGAACATTGACTATGGAATTTGATGGAGAGTTGATTAGAATCAACATCTTTGAGGCCATGAGATACCCGAGTGATGTACACTCTGCATATGTTATTGATTCTTTTGATGTTTTTGAATCTTTAATTTCTACTGTTCTTGAGTCTGATTAATTTGATGCCATTGATACAGTTATGCCTCGCAGTTTAGATTTTCAGGATTCAAAAGAAATAGTGGCAGCCTTGCATACACTCTCTTCCACCTCAGAAGAGCATGAGGTATCGTATGTTGAATTACCTTTTACCACTGATGTACCTAAACCTTCTGTTGTGCAGGCACCAGAGCTGGAATTGAAGGAATTGCCCTCCCATTTGAAATATGTTTTTTTGGGTGAGAAGGAGACACTTCCTGTAATAATTGCTAAAGCCCTCACCAAAGAGCAAGAGGAGAGCTTAATTTCTGTGTTGAAAGACCACAAGACAGCCATCGGGTGGACAATTGCAGATATCAAAGGTATTAGCCCCTCTATTTGCATGCATCAAATCTTAATGGAGGAGGGGGCTAAACCAGTGAGAGAACCACAGAGGAGGTTGAATCCCCCGATGATGGATGTTGTGAAGAAGGAGATACTAAAGCTCCTAAGTGTGGGGGTCATCTACCCCATTTCTGACAGCAAGTGGGTAAGCCCGGTCCAGGTAGTACCAAAGAAATCTGGCATTACTGTGGTAAGAAATACCGAGAATGAGCTTATTCCCACTAGATTACAGACAGGGTGGCATGTTTGTATAGACTATAGAAAATTGAATGCTGCCACCAGAAAAAACCATTTCCCTTTACCCTTTATTGATCAAATGTTAGAGAGGTTAGCCGATCATTCTCATTATTGTTTCTTAGATGGATTTTTAGGGTATAACCAGATTGCGATCGCTCCGGAAGATCAGGACAAGACCACTTTCACTTGTCCTTTTGGCACCTTTGCTTATAGGCGAATGCCTTTTGGACTTTGCAATGCGCCAGGGACCTTTCAGAGATGTATGGTGAGTCTTTTTTCTGATTATATCAAAAACATCATTGAGGTCTTCATGGATGATTTTAGTGTATTTGGGAATGGTTTTGAGAAATGCTTGGAACATTTGACTTTGGTTTTAAAGAGATGCATTGATACTAACCTTGTTTTAAATTGGGAAAAATGTCATTTCATGGTAGAAGAAGGTATTGTGTTAGGTCATGTAATCTCTACTAGGGGCATTGAAGTTGATAAAGCTAAGATAGAACTCGTGCGTTCATTACCCCCGCCCACTAGTGTGCGGGATATTCGCTTTTTTCTTAGTCATGCAGGTTTCTATCGGCGCTTCATCAAAGATTTCTCCAAGATATCAGCCCCCCTCTGCACACTTCTCGAAAAAGATGTGCCGTTTCAATTTAATGAGAAGTGTATGAAGGCTTTCGTTACACTTAAGGAGTTGATGACTGAGGCACCTATCATTAGGCCACCAAATTGGGAGCTTCCATTCGAATTAATGTGTAATGCGAGTGACTTTGTGGTAGGGGCTGTCTTAGGACAGCGAGTTGATAGGGTTTCTTATGCTATTTACTATGCATCAAGGACCCTAAATCATGCTCAACTAAATTATTCTACAACTGAGAAAGAACTTCTTGCTGTTGTTTTTGCTTTAGAGAAATTTAGATCATATTTAATTGGCTCTAAAGTAATTATTTTTTCTGATCATGCAACATTGAAGTACCTACTGACAAAGAAGGAGGCGAAGCCAAGATTGCTCCGATGGATTCTATTGCTCCAAGAGTTCGACTTGGAGATTAAAGATAAAAAGGGGAGCGAAAACTTGGTAGCAGACCATTTGAGCAGATTGGTGACTGAAGAGGAGGACGTACCTATTCAAGAGAGTTTTCCAGATGAGCATTTAATGACTATCACAACCACTATTCTGTGGTATGCTGATATTGTCAATTATTTGGCCACTAAGGACTTTCTGGCAGGCCTGAACAAGGCACAGCGAGATAAGCTGAGGAGTGATTGTAAGTACTATATTTGGGATGATCCCTACCTTTGGAAGCATTGCGTAGATCAAGTGATTCGGAGATGTATCCCGGATTCAAAGACTCACTCTGTTCTCTCTTTTTGCCATACCTATGCCTGTGGAGGACATTTCGGCATGAAGAGGACAGCCAACAAAGTACTTGACAGTGGTTTTTACTGGCCTACCATCTTTAAGGATGCTTATAATTTCTATAAGTCATATGACCGCTGTCAAAGAACAGGTAATATTGGTCCACGAAATCAAATGCCTCAAACTCCAATAATCTTTGTGGAAGTCTTTGATGTTTGGGGTATTGACTTCATGGGACCATTCCCTCCTTCTTTTGGTTTCTCCTATATTCTTTTAGCTATGGATTATGTTTCAAAATGGGTGGAAGCTAAAGCCACTAAATCTGATGATTCTAAGACTATTGTGGATTTTGTGAAGTCCTTTATTTTTTCCAGGTTTGGCACTCCCAGAGCCATCATTAGTGACCAAGGTCCTCATTTTTGCAACAGAATCTTTGAAGCCCTGTTGAAGAAATATGGGGTGGTGCACCAGATCTCTACTCCTTATGATCCCCAGACGAATGGCCAGACTGAGGTATCCAATTGGGAGATTAAGTCTATCCTTGAAAAACTGTGAATCCCACGCACAAGGATTGGAGTACTAGACTTGCTGATGCCTTGTGGGCCTATCAGACTGCATACAAGACCCCTATTGGTATGTCCCTATTCCGATTGGTTTATGGGAAGCCCTGTCACCTGCCAGTAGAGCTAGAACATCGATCTTACTGGGCTATCAAGCAAGTTAACTTGCACTTGGAAGGTGCTGGCAAACAGAGGAAACTCCAAATTCGGGAGTTGGAAGAATTGAGGAATGAGGCCTTCGAGAGTGCCCTCATTTACAAGGCCAAAACCAAAGCATTTCATGATCAAATGATCTCTAGGAAGAGCTTTCATCAAGGCCAAAGAGTGTTGTTGTACCAGTCCAGACTAAAATTATTTCTAGGTAAGTTACGTTCTAAATGGATTGGCCCATTTGTAGTAACTAATGTTTTTCCTTCTGGTATAGTGGAGATCATGAACGAGGCCTTTGGGAAGACGTTCAAGGTCAATGGGCACCGTCTCAAACCTTACCATGAACTTCTGGAGAATGCAAAAGTTGAAGACATGCCTCTTCTCCATCTCTCTTATGAAGAATCTTGAGGAGCATCACAATGTCTGGCTGAGGACAATAAACCAAGCGCTTATTGGGAGGCAACCCAATCAGATTTGCTTTCTTTTTCCTTTCTATTTTGTGTTATTTAGTTCCTTAGTTTACCCTATTTTTAAGTGTTTCTTGCTTGATGATACCTGTCTCTTTGCTGATAATTGTGTTTTGACTTGCTCAGTTTTAGTTTGATTGCTTGAGTTCATGGTTTGTTGGTGCATGCAGTTCTGAGGAAAAGTTTAGAGTGCTTCTTGTAAGTCAGCAGAGTACACGGGGTGGGCCGTGTCCCATGACACGGCCCGTGTCCTCATGACAGCAACCCCATTACTACAGAAAACTACACAGGGTGGGCCGTGTCATATGACACGGCCCGTGTTTTCGAGGATAGGACGTTTGTGATGATTCCAGAGAGGTACACGGGGTGGGCCGTGTCATATGACACAGCCCGTGTTGTCTTGCGCAGCTTATTACTAAGACAGAGGAGTACACGGGGTGGGCCGTGTCCCATGACACGGCTCGTGTACTCGTACCAGTGGCTCATTTAAACCCTGATTTAGGGTTTTCTGCCCCAAATTCCTCTTCTCCTCTTCTTCTTCTTTGCGCAGCCACCATCATCTCCCCCTTCCATCTCTTCTACCCACCACCATTCACCACCATTTTCCTCCATTCTTCACCATTTTTAACCATTATCACCTCTCCCCACATGCATTTCACACGCATTTCCCACTAAATCATCACAAATATTTCTCATTGTTCCTTCCCTTTCCATCATTTTCTCCCCTGTTCCTCCTTCCTTCCTCCACGGTCCCATCCTATTTCTTTTCTTTTTATTTTTCTTCATTTCTTCTCGCTTCTTCTAGTGATGGGTCCTAAAAAGCACGTCAAGACCACCGCTGCTTCCTGTTCGCTCCATCCCCATCGTACCAGCGCTAGGTGTGCGCCGTCTCCATCACCCCCGCGTGAGCCCTCACCCCCTCAGGTGCCAGTCAACCCTATTGACAGAAAGGTAGTGGTTCCCACTCGCTTTTTAGATGTAGATACCCTTAGGGCTATAGGGTTATATGATGAGGTGTTTGCTCTGTTGGGTAGGATTGGTTGGGTTGATTTTGCACTATTACAGAGGCCTACTTTTACTGAGTTAACTAGGGAGTTTATTTCTAGTTTTAATTGTCAGCTTTATCCTCTGTCTGATCAAACCAGATGGCCTGGTTAAATCACATTTAGGTTGCTTGGTAATTCTCATTCTGTTGATATCCATATGTTTAGAGCTGTTTTTGGTTTTCCTGAGGGGGAAAATATGTTACCCCTTGATTTTAATGCTAATCGTGTGTGGTTTACCCTCACTGTGCCTGGGTCTGATGAATATGATCCTAAGGTGTCTAAAGCTTCTAGGCTTAGGTCCCCTGCCCATCGGTATATTCAGAAATGGTTAGCTAACACTCTTTGTGGTAGGGGGAAAGTCAAAGGACAATTAGCCGTTCTGAGTTATTTTTCTTGCACTGCATGATTGAGGGAGTTCCTGTTAATGGAGGGTATTAGCTCTTGAATCAACTTCACCACGTAGGGACCACTCTAGCTGGTCGCATTGTGATAGGGGGGTATGTGACAGCCATTACTGATCATTTTGATTACTTGCATTTGTTAGAGGAGGCACCAGTCCAGGGTCCCACTGCTATTGACAGGGCTATTTTGGTATCTATGAAGCTCTGCACTCGTTTAAATAGTGCTCTAGTCTTGCTTGGCACTGATGGAGCTGCCTTACCTAGGGCTGATCCAGCCCCTGAACCGTATGAGGATATTGTTGTCTCCCCTCCCCCCGAGTTTGCTGATAATGCGGGCCCTTCCACTCCGCTAGGCACAACTTCTTATGATGCTATTTTGGCCCATATTGACTGCTTGGAGCTGGACCATGCTGCTCGCTTCCAGCGCTTAGAGGATCGCTTTCAGGCTCTGGAGGTTGCGCACGATCAGAAGATGGATGCCATTGATGGCAAGCTTGATCTTCTCTTCAGCGTTTTCATATCCCCTCCCCATCTTGATGTATTTTCATTTTGAGACTATGTCCTTCATTTTGCTGGCTTAATGGACATTGTTTTGGTTACTATTGGTTTATCTTTTGTATTTGCTTGAATTTCCTGATGCCAGACTCAATTCTTTGCATATACTTTGCTTATTACTGTGGATTCCTTTTATATGTTGTGTATGCTTTGACATTGAGGACACTGTCTATTTTAAGTGTGGGGGGAAGTTTGAAGTTTGGGCTTGACCTTAATTGCACATTCTGATCTTAAATGCATATCTGGTGCATGTCTTTCTAACTAGTTTTGAGAGTATGTTAAGCAATGAGCAAGTGATTGATTTTTATTGACAGGTTTTTAAGCCTAAAGGAGTTAACTTTCTTGATTCTAAACTTGCACTAAGAGGTTTTGAAAATTAAATGGGTTTTGAGAATATGATAAAATTGGACCTAGTGAGTTTTTGGGCCTTTATGTGAATGACTAATCTTAAGTCATTTATGTTCTTTGTCGTGTGATTCCACTTGTGATTATATGCTTTTCAGAATTTGATTTGACTCTCTTTTGAATTGCAAATGATCACTGCACATTTTTGAGATGATAAAGGCATTTCTTTCTTTCAGTCAATGGCCAAATAGCTATCCTTGTGTTTTGATCAATTGTTTCACCCCTTTGAGCCTGAATGATTTCCTTTCTTTTTATTATAGCTCAATACAAGCCTAATAGTGAAAAACCATTGCTACCCTACCTTAGGGAGTAGAAGAGCTTAATAATTATGTTAGGAATTGTGTTTGAATAAGTGTGGGGGTGATTACACTATTTTGCCTTGGTTAAAATAAAATAAAAAAAAGGGGCTCTCAAAGGAGAAAAGGAAGAAATGTAAAAAAAAAGAAGAGAAAAATAGATTGATAAGTTGGTTGATAAATGGAGAAAGTCAAGTAAAAGATGAAGATGGATTGAAAAGTGTTGGGGTAATTGTGAAAAAGTGTTTGGTTTTTATTCCCCTTGGCTCTTCTATTTCCAATAGTCTAACTTTGTTTATTCTTGATATATCTTACCTTGACCTTGACCCCATTACAACCTGATTAAAGATCTTTTGATCTTTGTGTGCATGTGATTTAGGTGGTGGAGAATTAGAGGCTTGTCAAGCCTATGGTAAGGCATGTTTTCATGAGTTGGTTGAGAGTAAATACAAGCCCAAAATACTTGAGTGAAAGAGAGTACATCTGTGAGGATTTATCATGTTGACTTAACCCTGATATTGGATTGACCTTGCTTGCTGATTTGGATTGTTAAGAGAGGAAATTTCTAAATGCTTAGATTCTTTGAAAGAACTGATATGTGTAGATCTTTGCTCATTGTTTAGTACTTTTGTTACTTTTTGGGAAGCATGTGCTTGGTTTTATGTTTTTGCCCAAGAGTGCAAAAAGTTAACTGTGGGGGTATTTGATCTGCTAATAATTTCAGCTCTTGAATGTTCTTTGTTTGATCTAATTGGATTCCAAATGTGCTTAATTGTTGACATTTAGCTAAGTTTCTAATTTAGAGTTGTCTTTGGATGTTTATTGTGAAACTTTGTTTAAATGTGGTTATAAACAGTCATAAACGTATTATGATTTTCAGGAGATCTATGAGTGATGGAGTCTATTGGTATTGAACTATTGAGAAGAGAGTTAAGAGACTTAAGGGAATCAGTATCAACCCCTAGAAGCAAAGAAAGAAGAATGTTCATAAAGAATCAAGGCTGGATTTGAAGAATGTGAAGAACACGGCCCATGTCAAATGACACGAGGTAGGCCGTGTATTATTCTGACTTTGAAGACTGGAAGGTTTTGATCAACACGACCCGTGTCAAATGACACGGGGTAGGCCGTGTACTCCTCTGACCTCACGAGGAAGAGTTAATTTCAAGCCTTGACCGATAACACGGCCCGTGTCAAGTGACACGGGGTGGGCCGTGTTCTTTTCTGACTTTGGAATAGCTGGGAATCTGTCATCAGAATTGGACATGGGTTAGGCCGTGTAATATGACACGGCCCGTGTCATCGGTTCAGAAGTTTAATTACGTGTTTTAATGCCAAATTAGGTTTCTAAACCTATAAATAGGGTTATTTAGAGCCCTTAAAGGCAGTCTGGATAGAGAGAGTAGTCAAGGAAACTGAGAGAAACACAAAGACCAAGAAGAGGAAGGATTCGATTGAGGATTGGAGACTCGAATTCGAGCGATCAAAGATCAATCACCCTCAAGCTTTGGAAACTAGTTTGATCTTTAGTTTTTCTTTTCTTCTTTTATTCTGAACAATGTTTTCTTTTAATTCTTCTTCTGTTTTTGAATTTGCCATGTATGGCTAAACTTCTTGATTGGTTAAGGGAGGATGAAACTCTAGTTTTAATTATGTGAATCTTGCATACTTCTTTATATTAATACAATTATGTTTTTATTCATATGTTTCTATTCTTAAATCAATATAAAGGTTTTTATATTCTTGCCAAATTTCGAGGGTGGTAAAACTAGGATTGCTATGCGCGGTTGTGGTGGTAAAACTAGTGAAACGTATGATCTAAGTAATTTAATCCCAGTGTGTGATTAGATCTTAGTGTGATTGGTTTTCTAATTTTTAATGCAATCATTAGGGAGGCGTAAGAGCGGTTGCTTTACAAATAACTAATGGTTAGGGCTTGATTTGAGCGGTTGCTGAATTAAGCGAAACTTAAGGAAAACATGGGATTTATCTCACAATCACATAAGAATATAATTGATCATGTTGGTATAAAGGGTATGTAAGTTGACATAATCATATAAATCTAGTGGTGGATTCCATCTCTTAACCAATATCTTTAACTTGATAATTCAATTTGTGTTTACTGTTTTGATTTAAGTTTAATTTCTTTTGTTAGTTTTAATTAACAAAATGCCCTTTTTAATTTTACTGTTTATTTTTCATTGGAGCTTAATTTAGGAATTAGATATATAGTGGTAATTGAATTGGTTCTCTGTGGATCGACCCTTGCTTACTACAACTGGTTGCAAGGTTTTTGTATTTTTGGTGGAACTTGGCAACTATTTTTAATATTAATTTTTAATCGTATTCCACACCACACCAACAGGAACTGACTTAGAACTATCAACCATAGGTTCAGTTTCTAAGACAATAAAATCCATAGGATATATGAATTTATCAACTTGTACCAACACATCTTCCACTATTCCTTTTGGAATTTTAATTGATCTATCAGCAAGTAGAAGAGTTACAGAAGTTGGTTTTAACTCACTAAGGTTGAGTTGCTGATAAACTGAATATGGAAGCAAATTAACACTAGCACCAAGATCAAGTAAAGCTCGTTCAATTTTATTTTCACCAATAATGCATGAAACTGTAGGACAACCAGGGTCTTTATATTTCAACTCATTATTGTTTTGAATAATGGAGCTTACCTGTTCAGTCAAAAATACATTCTTTTTCATATTATGTTTCCTTTTAACAGTGCACAAGTCTTTCAAATATTTGGCATAAGAAGGAATCTGTTTGATAGCATCTACCAGAGGAATATTGACCTTCACTTGTTTAAAGATTTCAAAAATGTCACTGTTATGATTCACTTTACTTGAATTATTTAATGCTTGAGGAAATGGGGTTGAAGATGAGGGTTTGATCTCCTTTTGATTAGGTGGCTTATCAACTCCTTCCTCATCTTTGGGAATTGACTCATCATCTTTCTCAAAAAGTTCAGGAATTTGTTTTTCAACAACCTTTCCACTCCTAAGAGTTATCACTGAATTGACTTGATCTATATTTTGATTTTTTGAACTACCCTCATTTAGGCTAAACTGACTCTTGGGATTTGGTTGAAGTTGAGAGGGAAACTTTCCTTTCTCATGAATGGCAAGTGCAGAAGAAAGTTTAGCAAGAGTATCTTTTATGTCAATCTTGGCTTGAGTGTTGTGGTTATTAATGGCTTCTTGTTTTTCCATAAATACATGCAATGTTCCTTCAAGGTTTTTCCTATATGGTGGGACATAGGGCGCATATCCTTGAGGATTTTGAGAATCTTGCTGTGCCTGAGGAGGTGGTGGTTGCATGAATTGTGGCTGGTTGATATTCCACCAACTGAAGTTTGGGTGATTTCTCCATCTCGGATTGTATGTATCTGAAAAAGAAGAAGTGAATGGCTTTTTAAAATTGTTCATTGCATTTACTTGCTCATGCACAACTTCTTTAAAAATAGGAATTTTTGGACATTCATTTGTTGAGCGTCCTAATTCATCACAATGCCACAAATTTCTTCATTTTGTATAGATTTGATTTCTTTTACTTTCCCTGATTCTATGGCTTCAACCTTTCTAGCCAAACTAGCAAACCTAGCATTCAGATCTTCTTCTTGACTAAGATGATATTTTCCTTTACTAGCATTTGCAAGGTTTGATCTAATTGAATTTTCAGAAGGATTAGTATCATGCCAAGATTGAGAATTTTCAGCCAAATGGTCTAAATAGTCTAAAGCTTCATCAGGTTCTTTATCAAAAAATTCACCATTGCACATTGTTTCCACAAATTGTTTGGTTTCAGGTGTTAACCCTTCATAAAAGAAGCTTATAGTGTGCCATTTTTCAAAACCATGATGTGGGCAAGAATTCAACAAATCTTTAAAACGTTCCCAACTTTGAAAATATGCTTCATTGGAATTTTGGGAAAAATTTTGGATTTGTCTTTTCAAAGCATTGGTTTTATGTGTTGAAAAAAATTTCTTCAAAAACTCACATTGCATTTCTTGCCATGTGCCAATTGATCTTGGTTTCAAAGTGTTAAGCCAAGTTTTTGCTTTATCTTTCAAAGAAAAAGGAAATAATTTAAGCTTAACAACCTCTTCAGTGCAAGTTTGATCATAAAAAACATTACATACTTCCTCAAATTCTTTTAGATGTAAATATGGGCTTTCAGATTCTAAACCATGGAAATTAGGAAGTAAAGAAATCATATCTGGCTTGAATCTAAAATTATTGGCATTGAGTGGAAAGATAAAACATGATGGACTAGAATTTCGAGATGGTTGCAAATACTTACGCATAGTTCGCAATGGTTGATTTTCATGTTCATCATGTACACTTTCGTTTTCAGCCATTGTGCTTAATGTGTGTGATTGTGATTCAAACAAATCAATATGTAAAGTACTAGGATAAACTTTAACCAAACGACCAGAATTTAAATCACGATACCAATTAAGCATAAACAAGTAACTTACAGTAAAAATAAAATAAAATAAAATGTATAAGCTAGTAGTATAAATTGTCCATTAAATATTAACAAAGGCGTGGTATAAACCAACCACCAAAAAAGTTAATAAGCATAAAAATTAAAAAGTTAGTATACAGATAAATTAAAATGTTAGAAGCAGAAAAAGTAAAAGTTAGATAGCTGATAAAGTAAAAAGTTAGATAGTTAGTAAGAGAGTTAGTAAGTTAGTAAACAAAAAATAAATGACAGAAAATAAATAACAAAAAAAATAACAAAAAATAAATATAGAAAATAAAGTACAGAAAAAAATAAAAGGGAGAGTTACCCCACTAAGTTAATATGTACAAGAAAATAAAAGGGTGAATTACCCCACTGTACAAAAAATTAAAATGCGAAAAATAAAGTACAGAAAGTAAATTACAAAAAAAAATAAAAGGAGAGATTCTCCCACTAAGTAAGTGCGTAAAAATAAAAGGGAGAGGTTCCCCCACTAGTTAGTATGTTAGTATATATACAAATTTTTTACATCAAAAATTCAATCTTCAAATCAAGTCCTCGGCAACCGCGCCAAAAACTTGATGCACAATTTTCAATTGTCGCATTTGCAAACCCAAGTGCAGGTTGTCTCAAGTAATAAATTTCTCGGGAGTCCGAGGTCGATCCACAGGAATTGTTGAAGATTAATTAAGATGAAGTAAATATTTTGTTACTACAGTAAAGATGATAAATAAAATTGTTCACAAGTGAAAAGGAATTGCATGGGTTAGAAGATCCACTCTTGGTAAATAAATTAAGGACAAGATTAATTCTTTTATAACTCAATTAGAATCCACACATAATGGAGGTTGCAATTGGAAAATACAACGTTCAAAGTTCATTAAAAATTATATACGTAATTATATTATGATTCCTTTAATCATCTATTAACACCACCACTTATAAATGGGATCAAGCATTCATTGTGCCAAAATCTTGTCTACAATAAATCAAGATCTCCACTTTATAAGGAGAGTTTCTAGCACCACCACTTGTAAATGGGTTAAAGCATTCATTGTGTCAATCTCTTGTCTACAACAAATCAAGAACTCCATTTTACAAGGAGGGTTTTTAAATTAATTGGAAACAAAATATAATACGTATAATGATCACTTAAAAATATATCATTTAAGCACAAGAGAGAAATTAATCTAACCTTATTTCATCACCAAGAGCTTCACTCTTTCACCCAAACAAAATGAAACTTAGTTACTCATAGATAAGAAGAAAGAAAGAGAGAAGAAGAAGAAGAAGAAGAAGAAGAAGAACATGACTTCAATTTAGAACAAAGAAAAATTACAACAAGAAAACCTAGTAACAAACTAGCATTATTTTGGTACCTAACATCTAACCCATTAATGATCTATCGAGGACCCTTTTTATAGAGGATTATAGATACAAAATGACAAGGGGGTGAGTCATTAGTGGGTGGATGAGTGGAAAATGAGTGGAAAATGCCAAATGACTTTTGGTGAATGGAAAATTATGGAGATTCATTGTCTCCGAAATCATGCAGCTCTGAAGTCATTGCATTCGTCATTTTTGAACCAAGTGGTCTTCATGAAAGTTGTAGGCCTGGATCTTAGCTTTCAAATGACTTTGGTTTGGGTCTAATATCATTTTTACAACTCCAGATACGTTCAAATTACTACATACTGCTCAGGCCCAGTCACAGCTCCTCTGTTCTGAATTCCAAGCCCAATATCACCTTCAAGGAATCCGATTCTGGAAAAGTGTTCAACATGAAAGTTGTAGATATTGATCTAAACTATTCAGCATCTAAATTTTAGCCCATTTGACAATATCTAGCCCAAAAACTATGATGAACAGTATACATAGGTCAAGCTGTCAGGAACAGCACTCTAGTTCTTGCTTTAATCCCAATTTGAGTTATCTACTCATGTGATTGAGCCTTTAAGGTCTTCATGAAAGTTATAGAGCTCTCTCTTATCTTTCAAATTCCACTAGAATCACCTCCAAAGACCATCTACAGCCCAAGATATGGCTAAAGTACAGAAATAGTGTAAGATGTAAATTATGCTAAAAAATTCAATTAAGTCTAATTTGAGTCCAAATTTACAAAACATAATAAAACTCAATCAATTAAGTACATAGAGAGTGTAAATGACTAAAAATGAAAGTTTATTAATGTATCAAATATGTGATCATCAACACTCTTGCTAAACTTTCTTCTGCACTCACCATTCATGAGAAAGAAAAATTTCATTCTCAACCTCAACTAAATCCCAAGGGTCAATACAGTCTAAATGATGGTAATTCAGAATCAACAAATAGATCAAGTCAAGTCAGTGATAATTCTTAGGAATGGAAAGGTTGTTGAAGAAAGTAAGGAGATAAAGAGCCAAATGTCCAAAGTGATGAACTCTTTGAGTATGAATGAGCTAGAGGATGTGGAAAAGAATCAAGATAGTGGTGATGCTGAACTACCCAAGGAACCTAAGGTGACAAAAAGTCTTGTTAAGCCAGAAAATGATGACGAGGGCCACCAGACATACATGATTGACTCAATCATGGATAGGGGAGTTTCTATAACTCATGATTTTGATCCTTTTGAGAATTTTCTTGTCAATTCTGATTTTAATTCTATTAGTAATCCATCTAAAGTTCTTGATATTTATACTGTTTTTGATAGAACTCAGGATCATGACACTTAGGCATTGTGAATGCTTATGTCTCTAAGGCATGTCAAAAGGTTTTTGATGATAACAAAAGCAAAAGAGAAGATCAAGCGCAAAAGGAAAAATCAAGATCAAAGAAAGAAGACAGAAGGTTTATTTAGACTTAGGATATTAATGTTAAATGCTCTCAAGATTTCTCAAATGGTTTTTCAATATGTGATTTCAAAATAAATGGGAAATTTCAAAGTTAAACATGGCTTTCAATAAAACTTGAGTTTCAACTTTAAATCTAACACTCTTAAAAGGATTCATGTTTAAACAAGTATCTTGAGGTGTTGGAAATGACTTACAAGCGTTATTGGACTTGAAAAATGTGTTCAAAGGCCAATGTAATCGATTACATAATGTTTGTAATCGATTACACATCAAACAGAAGGCATGTAATCGATTACATTATAAATGTAATCGATTACAAGCAAGTCAGAGGCCATGTAATCAATTACACAATATATGTAATCGATTACACAAAGCCCAGAAAGGCAAAGAACACGTTCGACGAGTCATGTAATCGATTACATGGATATTGTAATCGATTACAAACAAAGCCAGAAGTCATGTAATCGATTACATGGGAAATGTAATCGATTACACATAACCAGAAACTCAAAGAACACGTTCGACGAAGTCATGTAATCGATTACATGGATATTGTAATCGATTACACAGCAAGTCAGAAGTCATGTAATCGATTACATGGGCATTGTAATCGATTACAAGCAAAGTCAAAAGTCATGTAATCGATTACACCAAGAATGTAATCAATTACACAGAGCCCAGAAAGTTCAGAAAACGTTGGAACAACAATGTAATCGACACTGATCCAGTAATCGATTACACAAACTCGATAGCGTCCAACGGCTATATTAAATGCATTAAATGCATACCCAACTACCTCCAACGGCTCCATTTATTGAGAAACTTATAAATACCAAAGTTGGGTCTTTATTTGAGGTTGACCTTGAACCAAAAACTGATCATCAATAGTTCAAAACGTAAATCAATCCTTAAATTCATTTCTTGCTCTGTTTTCTGATTAAAAACGTGAAAAATCCTTGAGAGCATATTAGAGCTTCAATTTGTAAACACTTGCTCTAGAGAGAGCTTCTTCTATTTCAATCTTATACATTCTGATTAGTGAGGGTGAGGTATCCCTCAAGTATTGTAAGGGTGAGGTATCCCTTGGAAAATAGAGGCTCAAGCTTTTGGGTGAGGTATCCCATATTGTTGAGTGCTCAAGGTTGTAGTGGTTTTTCAAGCACCCATTGAAGCTTGAAGATATAGTGGAAAATCTCAAGGTGTTGCTTGGGGACTGGACGTAGATCACAAGTGGAGTGGTGATCGAACCAGGATAAACGACTGTGTTTATTTTCTCTAAACCCTCCTCTGTTTATTTTTGTACACTATTTTATTGGTTTGCTTGGATATTGTCTTCTTGGCTGTTACGGTTATAAGTAAAAGTGTTTATCTCATCTATCTAATTATTTCTCATCATTCAATAGCTTCAACGAAAATTGGTTGTCAAACGATTTGCGAAAGTTTTGTGAACTTATTTTTAACTACTCAATTCACCCCCCCTCTTGAGTATTGAGGCCACTTGGTAACAAGTGGTATCAGAGCTAGACTCTTGTATAAAGAGCTTAGCAGCTTCAAGAGAAGTGATGGCTTCAAATGGTTTTTCAAATGAAGGTTCTTCTATAAATAGACCTCCTTATTTCAATGGGAATGGTTATGCCTATTGGAAAGAAAGGATGAAAATTTTTATTGAAGCTATTGACTTAGATGTGTGGTACACAGTTGAAAATGGTGCTTTTGTCCCTACACAAACTAAGGATGGTGTGACAATTAATACACCTAGAAGTGATTGGACCGATGATGATAAAAAGAAGGTTCAATATAATTTGAGAGCCAAGAACATCATCACCACATCTTTGGGGTATGATGAATTCTTTAGGGTGTCAAATTGTAAGACCGCAAAAGAAATGTGGGATACCCTACAAGTAACTCATGAAGGTACTAGTGAGGTAAAAAGATCTCGAATAAACACTCTTACTCATGAATATGAATTGTTTAGAATGAATCAAGGTGAGAGTATTCAAGATATGCAAAAGAGATTTACTCATATTGTTAATCATCTCATCTCATTGGGAAAGACATTTCCTAATGAGGATCTTATTAATAAAGTCTTGAGATGTCTAAGCAGGAATTGGCAACCCAAAGTAACGGCTATTGCGGAATCAAGAGACTTATCAACAATGTCTTTAGCCACCCTATTCGGAAAACTTCAAGAACATGAGCTGGAACTAAATAGGCTCAATCAAAATGAAGAGCATGACAAAAAGAAGAAGGGAATTGCACTCAAAGCCACTTCTTCCATACTTGAAGATGATGATGAAGATGGTGAAGAGGATGCTGAAAATATTGAGCTAAGTGAGGAGAATCTTAGTCTTTTTGTGAGAAAATTCGGAAGATTCTTGAAGAAAAAGGGATTTCAAAGAAGACCACCCTTTCCTCAAAAGAAAGCATATCACAAAGAAGAAGGATCCTCCACTCCTCCAAAATGCTATGAATGCGAAAAACTGGGGCACATGAAAATGGAGTGTCCTATATATCTCAAGAAGACGGAGAAGTTTGAGAAAAGACCCTCCAAGGAAAAGAAAGGAAGAAGAGCATATATAGCTTGGGAGGACAATAACTTAAGCTCTTCCGACGATTCAGAAAATGAAGAAGCCCATCTTTGCCTCATGGCTCAAGGAGAAGAAAGTGGAGAAAGCGACACCGAGGTAACCTCTTCTAACCTAGAACCTCCACCTTCTTATGATGAATTGCAAGATGCCTTTCAAGAATTGCATGATGAATCTTTGAGGCTCACAAAAATGATTTTGTCTTCCAATAAAACAATCTCCCTATTGACAAAGAAAGTTTCTACTTTAACCAAGGAGATAAATGAACTTAAAATTGAAAATGAGACTTTAGGACTCATAGATGCTAATTCATCATGCATGATTTGTTCCTCACATGATAATGCATCCATATCATTACCTTGTTTATCATGCAAAGCTTTTGAAAAAGAAATTGAAGACTTGAACAACACTCTTGCGAAAAATTCACTTTTGGAAGAGACAACTTGAATGTGTTGTTAGGGAGACAAAAATGTGTTTTCCAAAAAGCCGGTTTGGGATTTAATCCAAACAACCATCAAAAGTCTTATAAGAACTTCTTTGTTTCCTCAAAAACTTCAAGTAGCCCCTTTGTTAAATGTTTTCATTGTGGTAGGAAAGGGCATAGTGCATCCACTTGCAATGTTAGAAAGAACATAAACACCAAGGTTGGAATCAAAGGGTTTGGGTCCCTAAAGGCACCATACCTAATTCTAACACACAAGGACCCAAAACAATTTGGGTACCAAAAGTTAAATCTTGAATGTGTGTTGTAGGTGTGCTTGAAGACCAAGAGCTCAAGTTGGTATCTTGATAGTGGTTGCTCCAAGCACATGACCGGTGATGGCTCCAAGTTCTCCTCCCTTACACACAAGAAACATGGTCATGTCACATATGGTGACAACAACAAAGGGAAGATTCTTGGAATTGGCAAAGTTGGTAAGATCCCTTCATCATCTATTGATAATGTGTTACTTATTGAAGGACTTAAACATAATTTGCTTAGTATTAGTCAATTGTGTGATAAAGGAAATAGAGTTATATTTGATTCCTCTTGTTGCATAATTGAGGGAAATGATGATAAGCAAGTTAAGTTTGTTGGTCATAGAGTCAATAAAATATATATGATTAGTCTTGATGATATTTCCTCAAATGATGCTAAATGCTTTATGAGTAGAGAAAATGATTCATGGTTATGGCATAGAAGAATTGCTCACATTCACATGGATCACTTAAACAAATTGGTCTCTAAAGAACTAGTAATTGGTCTTCCAAAGCTCAAATTTGAAAAAGACAAACTTTGTGATGCATGTCAAAAGGGAAAACAAGTAAAGGTCTCTTTTAAAGCTAAAAACATAGTTTCAACTTCTAGACCTTTACAACTTTTACACATGGATCTTTTTGGACCCTCTAGAACTATGAGCTTTGGTGGGAATTACTATGCATTAGTGATTGTGGATGATTTTTTTAGATTTACATGGACATTATTCTTGGCCCACAAAAATGATGAGTTTCAATCATTTAGAAAACTTGCCAAAGTTATCCAAAACGAAAAAGGTTTTTGTATTGCATCCATAAGAAGTGATCATGGTGGTGAATTTGAAAATCATGAATTTGAAACTTTTTGTGATGAACATGGCATTGAGCATAATTTTTCTGCCCCTAGAACACCGCAACAAAATGGTGTTGTAGAAAGGAAAAATCGATCTTTAGAAGAAATGGCAAGAACTATGCTCAATGAGGCCAATCTTCCTAAGTACTTTTGGGCGGATGCGGTTAACACCGCTTGTTATGTTATGAATAGAGCCCTAATAAGGCCAATTTTAAAGAAAACCCCATATGAATTGTACAAAGGAAGGAAACCTAATGTGTCACATTTTCATGTTTTTGGATGTAAATGCTTTGTTTTGAATAATGGAAAGGATAACTTGGGAAGTTTGATGCAAAATCGATGAGGGAATATTCATTGGTTATTCTATTCATAGTAAGGCCTTTAGAGTCTATAATAAACGAACTATGACCATAGAAGAGTCTATACATGTTGCATTTGATGAAACTAACCCAAATGAGTCGAGAAAGGAGCTTGTTGATGATGTTGCAGAAATCTTGGAAAAGACGCACTTGGAAAATCAAGAGAAAGAGCCCAAGAAGGAAGAAAAGAGACCCCTTGATCATACATGGCAAGAAGATTCAGAAATCTTGGACTTACCCAAGGAATGGAGGACTTCAAGATATCATCCTCTCGACAAGGTGATAGGTGATGTATCAAAAGGGGTAATCACTCGAAACTCACTTAGAGATGCATGTAATCATCTAGCCTTTGTCTCTCAAGTTGAACCTAAAGACATAAATGAGGCCATTAATGATGAGCATTGGATCTTGGCCATGCAAGAAGAACTAAACCAATTTGAGAGAAATCAAGTTTGGGAATTAGTTCCAAGGCCCAATGATCATCCAATAATTGGCACCAAATGGGTTTTTAGGAACAAACTTGATGAAACGGGTTTAATAATAAGAAATAAAGCTAGGCTTGTAGCTAAAGGATATAATCTAGAAGAAGGCATAGACTATGAAGAAACTTATGCTCCCGTAGCTAGGTTAGAGGCCATTAGAATGCTACTTGCATATGCTTGCATCATGGATTTCAAACTCTATCAAATGGATGTCAAAAGTGCCTTTTTAAATGGTTTTATACAAGAAGAGGTGTATGTAGAACAACCTCCTGGTTTTGAGGACTTTGAAATGCCCAACCATGTTTTTAAATTGAAAAAGGCCTTGTATGGCTTGAAACAAGCTCCTAGAGCTTGGTATGAAAGGTTGAGCAAATTTCTTTTAGAAAAAGGCTTTTCTAGAGGTAAAGTTGACACCACTCTTTTCATAAAACACAAAATGCATGATATTCTTCTAGTTCAAATCTATGTTGATGACATTATATTTGGAGCTACTAACAACTCTCTTTGTAAAGAATTTTCAAATATTATGCAAAGTGAGTTTGAGATGTCCATGATGGGTGAGCTCAACTTCTTCCTTGGTCTACAAATCAAGCAAACAAGAGAAGGAACATTTATAAGCCAATCCAAGTATTGCAAGGAGCTGCTCAAAAAGTTTGGAATGGACAATGCCAAGCATATGGCTACTCCTATGGGCACCTCTTGCTATTTGGACAAGGATGAAGGAGGTAAATCGGTAGAAATTACAAAATATAGAGGTATGATTGGCTCACTCCTTTATCTCACCGCAAGTAGGCCGATATAATGTTTAGTGTATGCATGTGTGCTAGATATCAAGCTAATCCTAAGGAATCACACCTAAGTGTCATTAAGAGAATAATGAAATATCTAATAGGCACATCACAAATGGGTTTATAGTACCCTAAGGGTGCCTCATGTAGTCTCATTGGGTACTCCGATCTGATTTTGTCGGATGCAAAATGGATCGAAAGAGCACTAGTGGGACATGCCACTTGCTTGGAAGCTCACTAGTTTCTTGGCACAAGAAGAAACAAAATAGTGTGGCATTGTCCACACCGTGAAGTTTGAATATGTTGCAGGTACTGGGAGTTGCTTGTGCTCAAGTCCTTTGGATGAAACAAGAACTCTTGGACTATGGTCTTGAGCTTGATCACATTCCCATAAAATGTGATAATACTAGTGCAATTAACTTGTCAAAAAATCCCATTTTGCATTCTAGAACTAAGCATATTGAAATAAGACATCATTTCATTAGAGATCATGTTCAAATAGGTGATTGCATACTTGAATTTGTTGAAACAACTAAGCAACTAGCTGATATTTTCACCAAACCCCTAGCAAAAGAAGCATTTTTCTACATTGGAAATGAACTGGGTATATTGGATCAATCATGCATAAATTAGATATTTGCTGCATAATCCTAAAACAAATGCCTAAGCTTACGTTTTTCTACATAATTATGCCACATTGCTGCACAATCTCTGAATTTTCATTATATATTTGAATCCCATACTAACTTGAGCGTTGGAGGTATCCCCTAAGTTGTTTTGCAGTGCTCCCCTCGTGACCAAGACTCCCAAGCGCTAATATCCTCAACAAAAATGGTGAAACTCTTGGTAAAAATGGTAATTTCAATCAATTATATGAATTGAATCATAACATGATTTGATTATATGTTTAAATGATGATTTGAATTGATTTAAGTTGCTTTAAAACTGTTTTGGATGGATTAAAATTGATTATATACTGTTTGGAACGCAAAAACTGAGTTAAAGAGTGCTGGTAATCGATTACAATGCCTTTGTAATCGATTACACAGTTCCATTTAATGTAATCGATTACACACATTTTGTAATCGATTACAACCAACTCAGAACTCAGGTAATCAATTACATCAACTATGTAATCGATTACAATGTTCCCAGAAAGCATGTAATCGATTACACCAAAAATGTAATCGATTACATACCCACCAGAATGCATGTAATCGATTACACACTCAATGTAATCGATTACACAGGGTTTTTAAAAGGTTTCTGACGCGCGTAAGGCTCATTTCTTTTTGGAACCTGTTCATCTTCTTCGTTCTCTCCTTCTGCTCCCACGCACCTCAAATCTCAAAATCTCTCTTTTCTCACTCAAATCTCCATCAAAACCCGTCATTTCACCTCTCTCAATCTCGGAAAACCCCTCTCCACATAGCCCATCGTTCAAAATCCCCTCACATCCCTCATCCAAATCTCCCCATCTTCTCTCACGAACCCCATCTCCATTTCTCTCGCCCTAATCTCGTCCCTCTCTCATCCCCAATCATTAATCACTCATCCCTTGCTTCTCCTTCTCATCAATGGCTGAATCTTCTCATCGCTCGAAGCGCCCGAGAACAGGGGCTTGCCGTTGAGGGTCCTCTGGTGGCTCTTCACGTAATATATCTGGCCTGGACCTCACGAGGCACTTCTCCACTGTGAAGAAAGCTGAGTTGTTCCGGAAGAACTTCCAGCTTTGCAAAATCATCTCTCCCAGGTATCTTCCCATCACCTTCTGCGAGAGTGAACCTTTAGAGAGCTTTAGGACAATAGAAAACTTAGGCTTGCTGGGATTCCTGAGCATAGAGAAGGCCATCTACCCTAACCTTGTCCGAGTCTTTTATGCTAACCTGAAGGTTGAGGATAATTGCATAATCTCTGAAGTGAAAAAACAACAAATCAGGTTGACAATGGCAGAGTGGTATAGGCTTACAAAGCTCACTCCTGATGGAGCTCAGTTCTGTGGAAATGCAAAAGTCTGGGGGCATGAGTTTGAGCATAAGGCTGCTCTTCTCTCTTTGATTAGGACTGGCTATCACCTCCCCAGTGATCCTAAATGAAGAATAATGGCCACTGGCCTCACTATGGAGAACAGGGTTCTCCACTACCTCTTGGTTCGTGGATTGATTCCCAGAGGAGGGAATTACTCCCAAGTCCTCAAGGATGATGTAGTGGCATTATGGGCAATGACCACAAGGCACCCAATAAACTGGGGTTACTACATTCTAGAGCATATGCTGGACGTCAAGAAAAAGAAGAACTCTGCTCTCCCCTTTGCCATGTTGGTCACCACAATCCTCGAGTACTGTTACATTTCGCTGGCTGAAGAGTCCAAGGACAACAGCTCGAACCCTAATCAATTGGGTTGCATACTCTGAAGAAGCTTCAGCTCTATAAGGTGGATGAAAGGTGGCATTACATTACTCATGGCACGTTTGGTCATATCCATCACGATCCAGATAGTGATGATGAGGAGGCTCAGTACCCTGCCTCTGCTCCTGCTCCAGCTTCTCTTGATCTTCTGCTCCAAGAAATGCGCAACCTGAGCGCCAACGTAAACACACGCATGGATCATATAGAGCAAAAGATTGACCATCTTGAGCTGAGGATGGACTACTCAGACCAGGAGCTTGCCTCCATTCGCTCTCTCTCTGGGTGGACCTCCTGTTCCTCCAAGTGCAAGCTTCGCCGCACACCTCCCACATCCTCTCGCCCCTCCTGCTCCCTATCCTTCGCCGTCCATCCGGGAGTTCCCGCGATGATGAGGAGCTTCGGACTCGACGACGATCTTATGCCCGCCGATGATAACATTGATCTAGGAGACTCTGCGGATCCGAGGGGTGAAGTTTTTGTGACAGCGAGGCCACTGATAGTGATCATGGCCTATCGCCTTGATATTTTCTTGTATTGATGACCACCTTGTACTTATTTTGTTTTGACTTTGATTATATAAAATTGGTTTACATTTATGGTTATCTTTTGTTTATTGACTACTAGTTGTGATAAGCTCCTTTATACATACTGATTATTAATGAACTTGCTTTTACTTTGAATGTTTGGCCTTTTTGGAATATTGATTGGACTGATTAATCTTTGTGGCTTTTCTGTTATGGCAAAAATTGGGGAATCATGCAATATAGCTGTCATGCTGTCTATTTTTCTTAAATGCTTATGTCTTTTTGATAATGCCAACGGGGGAGAAAATGAGGAAAAATAAAAATGAAATGAAATGTAATTAATGATTGCATGAGAAATTAAAGGTTGCATGAGTACGGGGGAGTTATTGACCTTTTTAAGTTATTAAGCTTTTCATATGCAAAATCTAACCCAACATCATGCATAAACTCCGGGGGCAGCATTGTACCTAAATGACTATTATATACAAATGCAAAAACTCTTTCTTTTTCCTATGATCAGTTTGTCATCATCAAAAAGGGGGAGAATGTGAATGCTTATGTCTCTAAGGTATGTCAAAAGGTTTTTGATGATAACAAAAGCAAAAGAGAAGATCAAGTGCAAAAGGAAAAATCAAGATCAAAGAAAGAAGACAGAAGGTTTATTTAGACTTAGGATATTAATGTTAAATGCTTTCAAGATTTCTCAAATGGTTTTTCAATATGTGATTTCAAAATAAATGGGAAATTTCAAAGTTAAACATGGCTTTCAATAAAACTTGAGTTTCAACTTTAAATCTAACACTCTTAAAAGGATTCATGTTTAAACAAGTATCTTGAGGTGTTGGAAATGACTTACAAGCGTTATTGGACTTGAAAAATGTGTTCAAAGGCCAATGTAATCGATTACATAATGTTTGTAATCGATTACACATCAAACAGAAGGCATGTAATCGATTACATTATAAATGTAATCGATTACAAAGCAAGTCGAGAGTTATGTAATCGATTACACAATATATGTAATCGATTACACAAAGCCCGAAAGGCAAAGAACACGTTCGACGAGTCATGTAATCGATTACATGGATATTGTAATCGATTACAAACAAAGTCAGAAGTCATGTAATCGATTACATGGGAAATGTAATCGATTACACATAACCAGAAACTCAAAGAACACGTTCGACGAAGTCATGTAATCGATTACATGGATATTGTAATCGATTACACAAAGAAGTCGAGTCATGTAATCGATTACATGGGCATTGTAATCGATTACAAGCAAAGTCGAAGCCATGTAAT
This sequence comes from Ormosia semicastrata, assembly GCA_029884595.1. NCBI lineage: Eukaryota > Viridiplantae > Streptophyta > Magnoliopsida > Fabales > Fabaceae > Ormosia > Ormosia semicastrata. The sequence continues at coordinate 48,941,276 of JAQQTO010000056.1, read as the reverse complement.
CGATTACACCAAGAATGTAATCAATTACACAGAGCCCGAAAGTTCGAAAACGTTGGAACAACAATGTAATCGACACTGATCTCGTGTAATCGATTACACAAACTCAGACATATCAACGGCTATATTAAATGCATTAAATGCATGCCCAACTACCTCCAACGGCTCCATTTATTGAGAAACTTATAAATACCAAAGTTGGGTCTTTATTTGAGGTTGACCTTGAACCAAAAACTGATCATCAATAGTTCAAAACGTGAATCAATCCTTAAATTCATTTCTTGCTCTGTTTTTTTATTAAAAACGTGAAAAATCCTTGAGAGCATATTAGAGCTTCAATTTGTAAACACTTGCTCTAGAGAGAGCTTCTTCTATTTCAATCTTATACATTCTGATTAGTGAGGGTGAGGTATCCCTCAAGTATTGTAAGGGTGAGGTATCCCTTGGAAAATAGAGGTTCAAGCTTTTGGGTGAGGTATCCCATATTGTTGAGTGCTCAAGGTTATAGTGGTTTTTCAAGCACCCATTGAAGCTTGAAGATATAGTGGAAAATCTCAAGGTGTTGCTTGGGGACTGGACGTAGATCACAAGTGGAGTGGTGATCGAACCAGGATAAACGACTGTGTTTGTTTTCTCTAAACCCTCCTCTGTTTATTTTTGTACACTGTTTTATTGGTTTGCTTGGATATTGTCTTCTTGGCTGTTACGGTTATAAGTAAAAGTGTTTATCTCATCTATCTAATTATTTCTCATCATTCAATAGCTTCAACGAAAATTGGTTGTCAAATGATTTGTGAAAGTTTTGTTAACTTATTTTTAACTACTCAATTCACCCCCCCTCTTGAGTATTGAGGCCACTTGGTAACAGGCATGGCAACCAAAGTTCAAGGACTTGCTTAAGCAAGCTTGGAGCATTGCTGATAAAAAAAGTGTTCGTCCCTTGGTCTGTTCTTATAAAATTAATTTGGAAGAAGGTAAATGGTCAGCAGTTGAAGCTATAACTTGAGTTGAATGATCCAGATATAGCAGAGACTTTGGTAGACGATCCTGTCTACCAAAGCTGAGGTAAGTTTTTAGTATTTCGTATTTTTATTGAGTCGGGTTAAGTGCCTCCCAAATTTCGGAGCCTTTGTATGGGGATGTAAATAGTGTCGGCCAACAAAAAAAAATTATAAAACAAAAGAACCCAAAAAAAAATTTGTTTGCATGCTTGTTTATTTCATTTTTTTTTGTCATTGCTAACCATTGTCAAGATGTAGTTATTCTCTTCTCATCTAAGCATTTCGGGTATGTGACTTCTCCCCATTACTTTGTTTAATTTTGTCCCAATAATTTCTTTGGTGTATGTTGATGGTTATTTCTTCATTTTGGATTTAATTGTTAACATTGAGGACAATGTTCTGATCTGGTTAGGGGGAAGGATAGTTGTGTAAAAAAAATAAAAAAAATTAGGAAGTGTGTGTATTAATATGTTTGTTGTGTTTGTATATTTGTCAGTAACTTACTAAACCAGTTAAGGATGGCAGAGTAAGGAGTAAATTTTACTCTTGAGATGCATCTTAATTTGGGTAGACAACTAGTTTGTGTGGAAGTAGTAATTCAAATTCAGGGAAATTTGTATGATTGAGTAAATTGTATTGTTTCTTAAAATTCATATGCTTGGTTATGAATGTTGAATTGGTGGACTGAGAATGATAGAATTATGCTTTGTGAGATTTTGAGCATATTGATGAATGAATTGAACATTTGTACCATTCTTTTCTTTCTTGTGTGAATTTCACTCATAGAATTGTTACTCTAGAACTTGCTTTGATTCTTTTTTAGACTAAATTTTCATATGCATACATAAATATGATTGAGGCATTTTTCTTGAAATAGCTACTTTAATCAAATAGTCAGCCTTATTTAGCAGCATGTTGTCTCATTATGATATCAAGCACTCTTATGACTTCTTGAAAGTTCTCTGATTCCTGCCAACATAAAGCATTAGAAATGACCTATTTCCCCTTACTTAACCCCTTTGAGCTTATTTAACTATTCTTTGTTTCAAACTCATTATGTGCCTTACATGAAAAACCATGTTCTTACTTGATCTTAGGGAATAAGAGAACATTAGTTTTGTCATTCAAAGAGTTCTTGAACAAGTGTAGGGGTGTGTGTGCAGAATGGTTAAAAAAATGTATATATGATGTTCTTTTTGTAAAATAAAAAATAAAAAAAATATCAATAAAAAATGTAAAAAGAAGAGGGTCAACGAGGTAATAAAGGAAAGGAAAAGAATACTTACCTTTTAAACACTTGAGAGATTGAGAATGAATCTTGCGAAAATCTATCATTCTTGACTCATGCTTTTCAATTGAAATATCCTTACTTATTGATTTGAGATGTGAAGATATATTACATCATGAATATTTTGATTACTTGAATGATTGATTGCTCTTCATTTTTAAATATTATTAGAAATTGAGTCTTTTAGAGTGTTTAGCTTTTGAGTTTGTTTCGTTTTTTTTTTTTGTGAGTTGGTCTTATGTATTTTGCTCAGGAGTGCAAAAAGCTAAGTGTGGGAGAATTTGATGATCACATATTTAATACATTAATAAGCTTTCATTCTTAGTATTTACATTCTCTATGTATTTAATTGATTGATTTTGATTATGTTTTGTAAGTTTGGACTCAAATTGGACTTAATTGAATTTTTTAGCATAATTTACGTCTTACTTTGCTTCTATATTTGGGCTATATCTTGGGATGTAGGTGGTTAAATGAGGTGAATCTAATAGTATTTTAAAGATAAGAGAGAGATCTATAACTTTCATGAAGACTTCAAAGGCCCAATCATACGAGTAGATAACTCAAATTAGGGTTAAACCAAGAACTAGAGGTCTGCTCCTGACAGCTTGACCTATGTGTACTGTTTATGCACTTTTTTGGGCTATAGGTTGTCAAATAGGCTGAAATTTGGATGTTGAATATTTAAGACCCATACCTACAACTTTCATGCTGAACATTTTTCCAGAATCGAACTCTTTAAAGGTGATATTGGGCTTGGAAGTCAGAACAGAGGAGTTGTGACTGGGCCTGGGTAGTGTGCAGTAATTTGAACGTATCTAGAGTTATAGAAATGATATTGAACTCAAACCAAAGCCATTTGAAAGCTAAGATTCAGGCCTACAACTTTCATAAAAACCACTTAGTTCAAAAATGATGAATGCAATGACTTCAGAGATGCATGATTTCAGAGATAAGGAATCTCCATAATTTCCCACTTACCAAAAGTCATTTGGCATTTTTCACTCATTTTCCACTCATCCACCCACTAATGACTCAGCCCCCTTATCATTTTGTATCTCTAATCCTCTATAAAAGAGCTCATTGGCAGATCATTGAGGGGAGTTAGGTGTTAATTACCAAAATGATGTCATTTTGTTACGAGATTTTCTTGTAGTAATTTTCCTTTGTTCTAAATTAAAGTCACGTTCTTCTTCTTCTTCTTCTTCTTCTCTCTTTCTTTCTTCTTATCTATGAGTAACTAAGTTTCATTTTACTTGGGTGAAAGGGTGAAACTCTTGGTAATAAAGTAAGGTTAGATTTATTCTTCTCTTGTGCTTAAATGATTTATATTTTCTAGTAACCATTATACGTATTATAATTTGTTTCTTATAATTTAGAAATCACCTTTGTAAAGAGGAATTCTTGATTTATTGTAGACAAAATATTGGCACAATGAATGTTTTAACCCATTTATAAGTGGTGGTAATATTTTTAGGAAACATAATATAATTACGTATATTATTTTAAATGGACTTTTAATGTTGTATTTTTCGATTGGAACCTCCATGTTACGAGGATTCTAATTGAGTTATAAAAGAAATTAATCTTACTTTTACTTTATTTACTAAGAGTGGATCTTTTAACCCAAGTAAATAATTTTTATCGTAGTAATAAAATATTTGCATTACCTTAAATAATCTTCAACAATTCCCTGTGGATCGACCTTGGACTCCCGAGAAATTTATTACTTGAGACAACCTGCACTTGGGTTCGCAATGCAATAATTAATTCCGTATCAAGTTTGTAGACTTGTTTGAAACTAAAAATTGTGCATCAATTTACATTTGTTTTGTATGTATTACAATATTCCCTTTTGTGGTAGTGTTGCATATATATATGTATGAGTTTAAGTTTTCAACATTCTCTCAAGGTTTTCTATAATTACTCAGTTGTGATTATGGATATATGTTGGCATGTTTTATGTAGAAGTGACGTCTTTAGTATTAGTTATCTTTATATATCTCTATTTATCTAGGATATATCTAGATATCTGTATTAGGATGTTACATTATGGTATCAGAGTAGTTCATTCTATTGAGCTGGAGTATGGACTGACTGTGCTTAGGTATAAGTAGTAGTTTAGTAGAATGTTATGCATTCTTTTATCTTTTTTTGAGATATATAGATGGAATTGCATGACTAACCTAAGGTATGGATACTATTGGTTACTATTACATAGTTAAATGATATTAAGCCTAGCTAACACAATATGTAATATTCTGTGTGTACAGGAAACTATGGCATCTATCGGGCAAACCTATGAGACTAGGAGACTTGTAAAAGAGGAGATAACCAGAACTCTTAGAGAAATGACTGCTGTATTGAGAGAGCAAACTTCCATTTGTAGAAGTTTATCAGAAGCGATAAAAAAGAACTTGCATAGTTAGTTGCGGGAATGAGAAGGAACTTATGAGAGATAAGTATTTCTCAAAGTTCAGGAAAGTTACTCCTTTATTTTCCAAGGGAGAGTTTGCTTCAGTTAGGCCCGAAAGATGACTTCATGTAATAGAAGAGATCTTTGAGGTCATGACGTGTGCTGATGGATAAAAGGTGACATTACTTCATAAGGGTTAGTAGGAAGAACCAAAAGCTATTGAGATGAAGCAGAGAGGTTACTAGAAGAGGTTGGTACTCGAATCACCTGGTAGGTGTTTAGAGCTAATTTCCTAAACAAGTATTATTCCCTTGAGTTATGGAAGGCAAGAGAAATTTAAAAATTTCTAAGGTCTGAGCAAGGGGATATTATTGAGGACCAATATGTGGAGCAATTCAAGGAATGTCAAGAGTTTTTTTTCTTATTTTACATCTAATCCAGATGAAGATTGGAAGTGAGTAAAATTTGAAATAGAACTTGGAGAGGGCATCAAAAAGGTTGTTAAGCAAAAGGGAGGTTAAGGACTTCTTCGCTCTATTCAATGAATGTAGAGTTGCAGAAGCAGATAATCTTAGAGCCTTTATGGAATAAGAGTTAGAAAGTTCCCCAAAGAGGAAAAGATCAAATGTTGAGATCAGCGAGGGTGTCTCTTGGTCTCAATTTTTATCAGACGATGGAAGACAAATTCAAGTGGTAGCTTGGAGAATGATGAGTATAAGTAGAGTGCTTTTGAAAAGAGCATCCCTAAAGGAAAAAGGTAAATTAGACTTCAAAGTACCAAGATGCGCAAGCAGATTATAGATCATAGTGTGCAGCAGAGGCAATGAAATCTTTCAACTTGGTATAAGGTAAGAGCACATGTAAAGAGAAATCTTTTAAGGTGTGTATAAAGAGAGTATGAATTTACTTTGTAAATCATGTTTGTTTACTTTGTGAATCTAGCTTGTTTACCTAGTTGGTATGGTCTTATTGCTAAGAGAGACAAATGATGTTATATTCTTATTTAGTGGAAGTGTGAGACTGTGCTCACGTTAGGCAGTCGAAAGAAAGATATATCAAGACTAAATGTCTTTATCTAGAAAGGATGATCGAGTAAATCAGTTAAGAAAAGCTTAAGATTTTCTCATGAGATGATCTAAGACCTGGTTGTCAGAAAAGTAATGTTGAGAAGAGTAGATTTCTAAGAGTTTTTCCAAGATTACGAAAGGGCATAAAGAGAATGTCAAAGGTAGTTTTGGAAACTTTTGGAAAAAAAAAGTAGTTAAGTGCCAAGTAAGCCAAAAGTTAGTTTTGGGTTACAAGTGGTACAGTTTAAGGGCTATATAATTTCTTAAGGAAGAAATTGCAAAGAACCCTAGTAAAGTTTAAGCAGAGGTACAATAGGAAGAACAATCATTGTAACCAAGGGCAGAGAATTTATAAGTAGACTTTCTCAGTTAGTGCTACCTAGATTAGGCCAGCTAAGAAAGGTAGTATTCAGCAGTGGACTCTAGAGAGTGAGTATGATTTTCAATAGTTGTAGAGGAGGTAGATTACTATGTTAATGTTGGTAATTCCATATTCTTGTGAAAACTTTAAAGTAGTCAGTTATACTTCGAAGAAGGGATTGGGGTGTGTTTGGATGCAAAAGAGGTAAGTAGATACCAACGTATCAAGGCAATTAAACTTGCACGAGAAGGACTACCCTAGGTATGATTTGGAATTAGCCACAATGGTGTTTGCCTTACAGTTTTTGAGACATAACTCATGAGGAGTCTAGTTTGAGGTGCTCAGCGATCATGATAGCTCAAGAATGCTTGTTGATCAGAGGAAGTTGAACATGAAACATAATAGATGGATGAAGTTTTTCAAGGCTTATAACCTTAAGTTATGATATCATTCGGGTAAGACCAAAGTAGTGGTTGATGCACTAGGTAGGAAATTCCTATAGGTGTCCCAGATGATAGTCCATGAGAGTGAATTTCTTGAGAGTTTCGACAATTTGAGTCTCGCGGTGACTATGATTCCAGATAGTCTCCCAGTGAGAAAGGTGGACATAGTAAGAGGCCCAAGGATTCAAATTTTTAGAAGCTTAGAGGGAGAATGAAATTCTAAGGGACAAGAGTGAATAGATCTTCTAAGGAACCCTAGAGGATTTTGTTATGACGGAGAGGGAATGATGAAATTTAGAGATAGGCTTTGTTTTCCAAGAGGGTTAAAAATCAAGAAAGGGATCCTAGAGGAAGCTCTCAAAAGAAAGTGTACCATCTATCTAGAGGCTACTAAGGTTTTTCAATAGTTAAGAAAGATGTTTGGTGACCTAGTATGTTAAAGAACACAGTAGAATATGTTAAACTACGGGTAAGGGTGGATAGATTAAGTAACCTTTCCACTTTTTGCCAAGTAGAGCTAGTTATTTTCTAGATAAAGTAGTTCAACTACTTTTGAAGGAGATAGTTAGAGTGCATGGAGTTCTAGTGAGTGTGGTGTCTGATAGAGATACTATGTTCATAGTTGGTTTTGGAAAGCCTTACAAGAAAGAGTTCAAAGTTAAGTTATGTTTTAGTACAGCTTATCATCCACAAACAGAGGGGCCTAGAGCTTAGAGAAAAGCATATTTTCTTTGATAAAGGTGTAGTTGGGAGAAGCTAATGCTGAAAAAGGACTACATGGTAGTAAGAATTCCATGTTAAGAGAGTTACCCAGAGTTGTTTGCATGAGGTGAGCAATTTTAAGGATAAAATTTTAAAAAGGAGGGGAGAAATGTAATACTCTTAGTTACATGTTAGACTGGTAAATGACTACAAAAGGTAGCATTTGACTTCATTAATATGCCAATGAAGTTTTGTGACAAACTGAGTTCGTTTAGACACTTAGTTGCAACATAGAAGTTGAAAAGTGGCTTAAAATGACTAAGATAATAGCATAAGTTTCTAAGTGGAAGGAAATAAACATAGAGGGTTTGTTTCTAGGTCATAAATAAGTGAAATAAGGTGTAGTTAAAGTTTCAAGAGAATCTGAGTTAGTTTGGTATTTTTAGGCATACTGGTTGTGCATTTAATATCGAATTGACTACCAGCAGATATGAAAAATTATGAAAATGATGAAACAATAATTTTGATGAATCTTATAATTTATTCTAAAGTTAGTGGAAGTTGCAAAACTTGAATTAGCATAATTCGAGTGTTCTTAGCAGATATGGAAGTTCTAGCAAAATATCCTAAAGGACATGATGATTATTCTCTCATTTCTCTCTTTCACGTATAAGCAGTAGAAGCTGCAAAAGAAAGAAAAGAAAAACAAAGAAGAAGAAAACGAAGGAAGAGAAGAGAGAAAATAAAAGAAAGGAAGAAAGAGAAAGAGGAAAGGAAGAGCAGAGCAAGAGGATCAAACTTCAAGATCTTCATCTTCTTCAAGAGATAAGAGGTTTCTATTCATCTTTCTCCTCTTTGATTTTTCATTGAATGAGGTTAGAGGTTTTGAATAGAAATAGGGGTTTGAATAGCCAAATCCATGTGCTTAGCTTAGTTTTTTATTCCAAGGATTAGGTTAAGTTTGTTTGAGCTTAATGAGTATAAGATAGTCACTTATGGTTCAAGATCAACTATTAAGATCCATAGATGTAAGAATTGGATAATGGTTGGAGTTATGTGATTTGGACCTAGATCTTTGCCTAAGAGAATCCATGGGTTGTAATTGAGTTACAACAATTTTAGGGGTATGGATTAGTGTTAGAAATCACCAAGAAACCAATTATAAATGATTGGATGTAAGATTGGAACCATGGAATCGTATCACGGCTCTGTAGATTTACTTTTGGTTGAGAAAAACGGCCCGTGTCTGAAGACACTAGGGGGTAGTGTCCCTCTCTGCTAGTGAAATTTGCGAAACAGTGCTCTCAGAGCAAGACACGGGGAGGAGAGGAGATGTGTAATCAGACATGGCCCATGTTTTAGGCCAGAATATTCAAAAATGTCATTTTTGATGTTTTGAAGTTGTAGACTAGATGGGATCATTAGTAGATGTTTCCTAAAGTGTGTTAAGACACAAATGAGAATATTTTCAAGGGGAAAATTATCACCAATAAGGAATGAGAAAGCTTAGGCTTTAAGCATCCAAAAGTGAAGGATAGCCCTAAATAAGGACATAGAACCTTAGGCAACCTAGTGTTGCATTAGATATCACTCAAGATGTGATGAGATGGTGCAATGGAGACAAGTATACTAGGATAGATTGTAGGATTCACTCTAGTAAAGATAAGAAAGGTATGAATCTTAGGATATCCAAGAGTAATGGATTACCTTCAGAAGGTACCTAGAACCTTAAGCAACAAAGAGTAATAAGTAAGAACCATTCTTGAGTTAGATTCACTTGAGCAGAGATAAGGTTATGTATTTAGTTCCAAAGAGGCGATGTTATGTACTAAGTCTCTAGTTGAACGGGACCTTGTGCATTGTAGAATGCACAATAGGATGAATGTTGACTTATAAGCTTGTTGCTTTCATTAAGTATGCAAAGTTATAGTGAAATGCTCATTTGTTTCCTTAAGCAAGATTGAATGAGTCATTAGCTAAGATAGGCTCTTTCACTAGGATGAGTTGAGTCTATAAGAATGTTCAAATGGTGTTTATGTAAAAGATAAATATAACACTACACTTTTCACACACTAGTTAGTTAATCTAGTTTGTATGTGAAAGTTATGAGAACCTTTGTGCAACCAAGAGTAATGGTTTGCCATAGGTGAGTATCTAACACTTCAGCAACATAGGATTGCATAGGATTCACTTAAGAGTTATAAATGATGAGGTTATGTTTAGATATAAGTATGTATACATGTAAATGAAAATGGTCTAGTAGTATTGATCTTAATAAGTATCATTTGATGTGCACTTATGTAGGCCAAGATAGATTGAAGGGTGTCTGATAGACTTAATTGAAGAAGGGCATAACCCTGATATTTCGTTAGTGCCAAGGCCAATTGAGATAAGTAGGGGTCCATAAAGTTCTTCGGAATCAGGATTTAGACCAAACATCTCAGCTTGCTAGGATATGTGTGATGTGAGGAGATACCTCTATTCACCATGGTATAATATAATGAATCAATTCTTGATGATCTTATTTGTTTTAAATATAAAACTCTGCATGTATTTCAAAATAAAGCATTGCACTAACATATCTCTAGGATCTTTCTTGAGTATAATCACATTGCATATCATCTATATTGCATTTACGGACAGTTGTATGAGCATTATTTGTTGTTGTTGGTATTTACAACTGTATGGGCAATTTTTTATATTTAACGGTATGTAGGCTATCAGTTAGACCACGCTACATAGTAATGTGTAGTTATGAGAAGTAGTGGAGGAAACTCCTATGTTAGTAGTTATAGCAATTGTTATATTTGATATACTATGTTATAACTAGATAGTTTTAGAATTGCTTTTACTGAGAATTATAATTCTCACCCTAGTTGTTCTTCCATGTAAATTCAGGTACAGAGGTACAGACATTATTAAGAGAATGAAGGTAAAGCATGAAGACTAATATAGTTTTATATGCTTTTCTAGACAGAACTTATATATACAGTTTACATTTATTTTGTATGTATTACAATATGTCCTTTTGTGGTAGTGTTGTATATATATATATATATATATATATATATATATATATATATATATATATATATATATATATATATATATATATATATATATATATATATATATGTATAAGTTTAACTTTTTCACATTCTCTCAAGGCTTTCTATAATTACTCGGTTGTGATTATGGATATATGTTAGTATGGTTTATGTAGAAGTGACATCTTTAGTACTGATTATCTTTATATATCTGTGTTTATCTAGGATATATCTAGATATATGTATTTGGATGTTACAGCTAGGTCATTAGTTTTTTGGTCCAAATGGTTAGGCAAGTCCAGTTCACATTATCGGTCCAACTGGCTAGGCTGGTTCAATTCATATTTTATTGACCATTGTTCATTGGTTCCCATTGGTTCTTGGATTGTACCCCAGGATTAATACCTTGGAAACAAGTCATCTAAGGCCACTTCCCAACTACTATTGCTCCTCCCCATCACCATTAAAAACTGTCTCTCATCCTCCACTCATTTAATATTTTTTTCTTCACTCCTATAGTTATTTTTTGTTCACCTATTCACCACCAGTCATGCCATTTTCTTAACAACCCCATCTTCCTTTTTCCACCTTCCACCACAGTGCTAGTTTAGTGACTAAGTCTGGAACTCTGGAGGCCACCTGCTGACAACAGGGAAGAAGTGACCACTGCACCAGACGTTGTTGATGCCAGAGTTAGATCGAAAATTGAATAGTTTTTCCAATTTAACCAAATTTTAACCAAGTTTGACCGATTTTACTAGAAAAACCATCATCACTCATAACTAGACTAGCCATATAGTTGGGTCATCGATTTTTCGATCCAACAAGCTACGCTGGTCCAATTCATATAACTATGGATCTATATCAACCAAACTCACCACTGCATATAGAGTCCAAATCACCACAATCGACTATTGAACTTGAACACCAAGACCAACCTCAACCTAAATTTGATGATGACATTGAGAAGCAACATGAAAAACCAACTACTGAAGATAGTGAGTCCTCTAATGACTATGAAAGTGCAGAGGAAACCCCTATAGGTCTTCTCCTTTTGTTGCTAATAGGGATGAAAAGCACGATGACCCTCCTAGGATGGAGAAGGAAAGGTTAAAAGTACTTTATAGAATAAGAAGAATGGGGTTAAGACCACTACATAGAGGAAAAAGAGTGCTAAAAGCACTACACAGAAAAGGTACAAAAGAAAGAGTGGACCTATGGAATAAGGAGACAACAACTTTGATAATGAAGAAATAGATTCTAATACTCCTAAGAGAACAGGCATAGGACATAGGCAGATTTATGCACACAATTTTGGAGAAAGGACAAGTAAAAGCAAAAGGAGTTTGAGGGAGAGTGATGTCGGGGGTTCTGACCACAATGATGAAGATGTATCTAAAGTTGGAAACAATAGTTACGTGTCTGAAGAATTCAGATCTCCAATAAGTTTTGATGATGATGAAACCAGCAAATACTTTGATATAAATGAAAATACTACATGGTTGGATGATATAAAGGATGAGAGTGTTAATGGTTATCTTACTATTGAGAAGAAGTCTTCTATTTAGCTTTTCTGGGCCACGACATGGGCACTAGTCAAAGATGTTTATATTGAGTTCCATATGATAAAGGGTAAAGAAATCTCAATTCAAGATTTGAGAAAACCTATAACCAAAGAATTGAAAATGTCATCTAAGGATATGAAGGAAGTTAAAAGGCTGAAGAAGAAGCTGGAGCAGTTGAACCAAAACTACAGTTCATGTTCCTTGGTAAATTGACGTTATCAAAGCAAAAGAGCAAACAGTAGAAATAGTGCAAGCAGTAGTAGTGCATATGTGAACTTCATGAATTATGGTAGAAAGCATATTACACGATCATCTGCTAAAAAAGCCAATTACTTGCCTCTGAAAGACCTATGAGATGAGTACATCCATAGCAAGAAGAGTAAAAAAGATTTTGATCACAAATATCTTGAGCACATTAATTCTGGTGAAAACCAGGTAGATACTCTTGAAAGTAGTAAGATTGAAGTTGAATCCTTGTCTGCTATATGAACTCTAGAACACTTGAGGGATCTTAAAAGATGGACAATTCTTGTTCTAGTGTTGTCTCTCAAACTGAGTTCAATTCAAAGGAAACAGCTAAAGTAAAAAATGGTAGGATATTTGAATACATAGATGGACCTCTAGTTAGAGATGTAGGGCACAATCTATTAGCTGCTTTAAAATACAATGAAGAAGTTAGAAAAGCATTACTTAAACTTCTATTTGGTTTATTTAGGTTACAATCTATGGTTAAAAAGAAAGTGTGGGTTTGCAATGAATTAGGCCAAATCAGGCTTGAAAATAAAGAGTTGAATAAGGTTGAATTGGCGTTTCTAGATGTTATAGATGCATTCAAGCAAGTTTTAGATCACACCAACATTATATTGAAAAATTGTAATTTAGGCCATAACAGACAAGCTTTGGCTGAGGAGATGGTATCAAAAATTGAGAATTTTAAACTATATATTATCTTCCATAATGCATACAATCATGCATTGGAAATTGCAAAACTAGAATATAAAGAATCTCTTGGATATTATAGGACGGCATAGTGAGAACTAAGTGCCATCAATGAGGATGCTAATTCTGTGACAAGCAGCTTGAGGAATGAGGTACATACACAGTTTGCTCATACTTATCTACAGCTTGACATGCTTTTGGCAAAAGAAAATAGTACAACAAAAGTTTATGAAAATGGATCATTGGAAGATACACGTGTAAGTCACACCAATCCTCATGACAGAAAAGCCAGGAAAGAATTGAGAAAGCATGAGATTTCAGATAACGAGGCCATTAGGGAAGCATTATCTATGTATAAGTCGTTGGGTGAACTATGCAAACAAGAGGTTACATATTCTTACCTCCAGTTGGTTTGCTATTAGTGAGATTGTTGCTTGAAATTTATAGATCCTGGTTACAAGAAAGGTATTTTGTCGAAAAGTGAAAATAACATTGTGCAATGAGTCAAGTAATATGCAGCTCTTGCAGAGAGAATCTGGAAAAAGGTGATGATCACATATTTGATACATTAATAAGTCTTCATTTTTAGTCATTTACACTTTCCATGTACTTAATTGATTGATTCTTATTATGTTTTGTAAGTTTGGACTCAAATTGGACTTAATTGAATTTTTCAGCATAATTTATGTCTTACGTTATTTTGTATTTGGGCTATATCTTGGGATGTATGTGGTCAAATGAGGTGAATCTAATGACATTTTAAAGATAAGAAAGAACTCTATAACTTTCATGAAGACTTCAAAGGCCCAATCACACGAGTAGATAACTCAAATTGGGGTTGAAGTAAGAACCAGAGTGCTTTTCCTGATAGCTTAACCTATGTGTATTGTTCATCACATATTTTGAGATAGAAGTTTTTAAATGGACTGAAATTTGGATTCTGAATAGTTAAGACCCATATCTACAACTTTCATGTTGAACACTTTTCCATAATCGGACTCCTTGAAGGTGATATTAGGCTTAGAAGTCAGAACAGAGGAGCTGTGACTGGGCCTAGGTAATGTGCAATAATTTGAACGTATCTGGAGTTATAGAAATGATATTGGACTCACCACCAAAGCCATTTGAAAGCTAAGATCTAGGCCTACAACTTTCATGAAGAACACTTGGTTCAAAAATGACGAATGCAATGACTTCAGAGCTATATGATTTCGGAGACAAGGAATCTCCATAATTTTCCACTCACCAAAAGTCATTTGGCATTTTCCACTCATCCATCCACTAATGACTCAGCCCACTTATCATTTTGTATCTCTAATCCTCTATAAAAGGGGTCCTTGGCAGATCATTGAAGGGGGTGTTAGGTGTTAGGTACCAAAATGATACTAGTTTGTTACTAGATTTTCTTGTAGTAATTTTTCTTTATTCTAAATTGAAGTCATGTTCTTCTTCTTCTTCTTCTCTCTTTCTTTCTTCTTATCTATGAGTAGTTAAGTTTCATTTTACTTGGGTGAAAAGGTGAAACTCTTGGTAATAAAGTAAGGTTAGATTTATTATTCTCTTGTGTTTAAATGATTTATATTTTCTAGTAACCATTATACGTATTATAATTTGTTTCTTATAATTTAGAAACCATCTTTGTAAAGATGAGTTCTTGATTTATTGTAGACAAAATATTGGCACAATGAATGTTTTAACCCATTTATAAGTGGTGGTAATATTTTTAGGAAACATAATATAATTACGTATATTATTTTAAATAGACTTTTAATGTTATATTTTTCGATTAGAACCTCCATATTGCGAGGATTCTAATTGAGTTATAAAAGAAATTAATCTTAGGTTTACTTTATTTACCAAGAATGGATCTTTTAACCCAAGTAAATAATTTTTATCGTAGTAACAAAATATTTACTTCACCTTAATTAATCTTCAACAATTCCCTGTGGATCGACCTCGGACTCCCGAGAAATTTATTACTTGAGACAACCTGCACTTGGGTTTGCAATGCAACAATTAATCCCGCATCAAGTTTGTAGACTTGTTTGAAACTAAAAATTGTGCATCAAGTTTTTGGCGCCGTTGCCGGGGACTTGATTTGAAGAATAAATTTCTGGTGTAAATATTTTGTATATATTTTCTACTCTTTTAATTTTTTTTTCTTTTGTACATACTAACTTACTAACTTAGTGGGGGAACCTCTCCCTTTTATTTTCTTTGTACATATTAACTTAGTGGGGGAAACTCTCCCTTTTATTTTATGCACTAACTTAGTGGGAGAACCTCTCCCTTTTATTAATTTTTTTTGTACTTTACTAACTTAGTGGGGGAATCTCACCCTTTTATTTTTTTTAATCTTTAATCATTAATGAAGTAATCTTTCTTCTTCTCTTCTCTCTCGCTGGAGCAAAAAATCAGCTCTACCGATTCTCTGGTTTTCATATTTTAAATTTACTTTCTGTACTTTATTTTCTGCATTTTAATTTCTGTACAGTGAGGGTAATTTTCTCTTTTATTTTCTTGTACATATTAACTTAGTGGGGGTAACTCTCCCTTTTTTTGTACTTTACTTTTTGTATTTTATTACTAACTTACTAACTATCTAACTTTTTACTTTATCAGCTATCTAACTTTTTAATTTACTTGCTTCTAACATTTTAATTTATCTGCATACTAACTTTTTATTTTTTCTATTTATTAAATTATTTGGTGGTTGGTTTACACCACACCTTTGTTAATATTTAATGGACGGTTTATACTACTAGCTTGTACATTTTATTTTATATTTTAAGTTACTTGTTTATGCTTAATTGGTTTCATGATTCAAATTCTGGTCGTTTGGTTAAAGTTTGTGATAACACTATATTTTATACATTTTATAATCCTCTCACTAGGCTTTTTAAGGTTCAATTAAGCTTAATTAAGTTGGTTTTGACACATTTTATGATTTTGAGTCAAATTGGATAATTAAATAAATTATTGCATAAATTAACCGTAATTATCTCTTTGGCAATATTTAGTAAACTGGCTATAATTTGAGTTACAAATATCTGATTGATGTGATTTTGGTCTTGTAGAAAAGCTAAGACAATTCCCTACAACTTTCATGTTGAATACTTTTCTAGAATCGGACTCCTTGAATGTGATATTGGGCTTTGAAGTCAAAATAGAAGAGTTGAAATTGGGTCTAAACACTCTGCAGTAATTAGACCATATCTTGAGTTCTAGGCATGATTTTGGACTGAAACCAAAGCTATTTTAAAGCAAATATTCAGGCCTACAACTTTCATGAAGACCACTTCTCTCAAAAATGAAAAGATGACTGGACACACAGTTGTATATTTACTCAATTATTATTTTAAAAAAAAGAAAAAGAAAATCACAAAACGTCATGGATGACGTTTTGTTAAGTTTATATCGTGCAGCAATTGGAGCTATTGTAGCTCCAAATTGCAATTCAAAATTGCATGCTACAGTAACCCCAATTGTCTATAAATAGACACATTCACAATTCAGAATTGGCACACGTCCAGCGGAGAGAATTGGGAGACGAGAGGGAATTGAGGGAGACGCTGCTGGGAAGGGGTTTTTTGGCAGTGCCCTGCTCTTCTCCTTAGTCTCCCTCTAATTTTTTTTTCTTTTTTTTTCTTTTTCTATTTTTTAGTTTATGTATAAATAAGTTCTAGTCTACTTGGGTCAAAGTGTGAAGCTCTTGGTAATAAAATAAGGTTAGATTTATTTCTCTCTTGTGCTTTAATGATTTATATTTTTAAGTAGTTATTATGCGTGTTATATTTTGTTTCTGATAATTTAGAAATTATCCTTGTAAATAGGAGTTCTTGATTTATTATAGACAAAATATTGGCACAGTAAATACTTTAACCCATTTATAAGTGGTGGTAATAATTAAAGAAAATATAATATAATCACGTATATTATTTTATTTCGTATTGTATTTTGTTTCTAATCAATTTAGAAACCCTCCTTGTAAAGTGGAGTTCTTGATTTGTTGTAGACAAGAGATTGACACAATGAATGCTTTAACCCATTTACAAGTGGTGGTGTTAGAAACTCTCCTTGTAAAGTAGAGATCTTGATTTATTGTAGACAAAATATTGGCATAGTGAATGCTTGATCCCATTTATGAGTGGTGATATTAATGGATGATTAAAGGAAACATAATATAATTACGTATATTATTTTAATGGACTTTAACATTGTATTTTCTGATTGGAACCTCCATGTTGCGAGGATTCTAATTGAGTTATAAAAGGAATTAATCTTGCTTTTACTTTATTTACCAAGAGTAGATCATTTTACCCAAGTAAATAATTTTTACTATAGTAATAAAATATTTACTTTACCTTAAATAATCTTCATCAATTCGCTGTGGACCGACCTCTGACTCACCGAGAAATTTATTACTTGAGACAACTTGCACTTGGGTTTGTAAATGCAACAATGAAAAAGTGTGCATCAAGTTTTTGGCGCCGTTGTCGGAGACTTATTTTGAAGAATAAATTTTTGGTGTAAATATTTTTGTACATAGTAAAAAGTAAATAGTATGTAAATAGTGTGTGAATAGTGTGAAATAGTATGTGAATAGTGTGTAAATAGTGTGTGAATAGTATGAATAGTAAAAAAAATAAAAAAAATTTGTGTGAATAGTGTGAATAGTATAAATAGGATAAATAATATGTGAATAGTATAAATAGTAAAAAAAGAAAAAAATAGTAAAAAGTAAAAAAATAAATAAATAAAAACAAAAATTATAAAAAAACAAAAAAAAAGTGGTCACACCCGTGACCACCCAAAAAAAAAAGTTAAGCCTTTTATTTTATTTTATTTTATTTTATTTTTGTACATATTAACTTTGTGGGAAAAACTCTCTCATTTCTTTTCTTGTACATATTAATTGTGGGGTTAATTCTCTCTTTTATTTATTTATTATTTTTTTTGTTGTACAAATGAGGGGATTCTCTCCTTTTATTCTTATTTATTTATTTATTTATTTTTGTCCTTACTAACGAGTGAGTAATTCACCCTTTTATTTTTTTGTATCTACTAATTTAGTGGGGGAACCTCTCCCTTTTAATTTTTGTACATACTAACGTACTAACTGTGAGGGTACCTCTCCCTTTTATTTTCTTTGTACATACTAACTTTGTGGGGGAAATCTCTCCCTTTTAATTCTTGTATATATTAATATTGAGGGAACCTCTCCCTTTTATTTTTTTCGTACATATTAACTCAGTGGAGGTAATTCTCCCTTTTAATTTTTGTAAATACTAACAGTTGGGGGATTCTCTCCCTTTTATTTCCTTACTAATTTGTGGGGGTAATTCTCCCTTTTATTTTTTTTGTATATACTAACTCAGTGGAAGAATCTCTCCTTTTTAATTTTTTGTACATACTAACAAAGGAGAGAAACTCTCCCTTTTACTTTCTGTAATTTATTTTTTTGCACTTTATTATTTTTTGTATTTTATTTTCTACACTTTATTTATTTATTTATTTATTTATTTATTTTTATTTATTTTCTGTCATTTATTTTTATTTTTTTTATTTTTTTCATTTATTTATTTTCTCATCATTTATTTTCTTTTCTCATCATTTATTTTTTTATTTTTGTCATTTATTTATTTCCTGTCATTTATTTTCTGTCATTTATTTTTGTTATTTATTTATTTATTTATTTATTTTTGCTTATTAATTTATTTGGTGGTTGGTTTCTACCACACCATTTTTAATTTTTTATTTGGTGGTTGGTTTCTTACCCCACCTTTGTTATTTTTTTTATTTTATTTATTTGGTGGTTGGTTTATTACCCCACCTTTGTTATTTTTTTATTTGGTGGTTAGTTTCTACCACACCATTTTTAATTTTTTTATTTGGTGGTTGGTTTATTCCACACCTTTGTAAATATTTATTTGGTGGTTTGGATTTATACCACACCTTTGTATATATATATTTTTATTTTTTATTTTTTTTATTTTCTTCTTCTATTTTGTCACGTGTAATTAATTTGTGTGTTTTTAGGGTGAAAACGTAACTTGATTCAATTGACATGTATTAAGATTGAAATTTTAATCAACTCTTTTCTATTCAATTTGAGTGTTTATTATGGTTCATAAGGCTTTTATGAATTGGCCACTCATAAATTGATCTAGTGGGTATATGTGTAAACCGAAAGGTTTGCATATGACCTAAACCATAAATAATAAAGTGCCATGATTTATAATCATCTAGGAATGGAGGTTATAGATTGTGTGGGAGAACTGTGGTATTTTTCTATGAGAATCCATAGAGTAAAAGTCATGCCTTTAAATGTTTTTAAATTACTGATTCTCCCCATCAAATTGAATGATTAGAAATTGATTAGAAGGAAGGTCCCAAAACTATTCTATTGTCTATGATAGATTATTGAATCAAGTGAAGTCTGATCCCTAATTTTCTAATTTCATGTGTTTTCATTTCAAAAAAAAAATAAAAAAAACTTTGTTTTCTCTTTTTCTTCTAATTTCATGTGTCTTAGTGTTTGTTTTTCTTTTCTTTTTAAATAGTCAACTTCATTTTGACCTTTTGGTCATTTGTCAATTTTCTCAATAAGTTTTTGTAAATTTAGGTTGATACGGTGGATTTTGTTGCTTCAAGAATTCAAAATGAGCCAAAAATGTTTTGTCCATACTTACAATAGGCTCATTATTTTTTTTAAATTACACCTATCAAGATTTTTTTTTCTCTAATGAATTTTTAATTTCATGTCTTGGTTTGCCAAAATGGTCAATTTTTCTTGTAACAAGCGAAGTTGTTCTTTGTGGATGGTTTCTGAAAATTAAAAAAAAAAGATAAATTATTTTTCATTAAAGAATGGCCTGAGTAAGGAGTTATTAGGTGAAATCTTTTTGACTCTTGAGACGGATTCTTGTGAATTTGTGCAGTGTGGATTTATTAATTTGTGGAATCTCTTCAAAGGCAAGTAAGCGCGTTACAGTCTTGGGAATCTGACTCAAAAAGACCCTGTTTGCCAATTTATAAGAAAATTGGATGGGAAGCCTATCCTCGACTCATAGAAGGCGTTTAAGCTGTTACTGGATGTAAAACCAGAGGAAGATGTGAGTCACAATCACAATTATATGTATATATTTTCTTGTATATCTTCTTCTTATGACAGCTCTGATCCAATAACAGCTCAGCTAGAAGTGGTCTGAAGGAAATGTTACCGGAAGCTGTAAGAAAAGCAACCTAGTCAAGACACTCCATCTGTATAAATAATTTTAATCTTTGGTCATACTTTGTTTTTGTTTATATTTGTGTGAGATTGCTCTTTTCAGTAATTGTGGTAACAGGTACTATCTTCTATCTTTTTCCTTTCTATTTTTTAACATTGAGGACAATGTTGTGATCTAGTTAGGGGGAAGGATAGTTGTGTAAAAAAAAATAGTAAGTGTGTTTATATTTTTCGTGTGTAGAGTTGTGTAAAAAAAAACTCAAAAAAAATATAAATTTTTAGGCAGTGTGTGTATTAATATGTTTGTTGTGTTTGTCAATAACTTACTAAACCAGTTAAGGATGGCAGAGTAAGGAGTAAATTTTACTCTTGAGACGCAACTTAGTTGGGGTAGACAACTAGTTTGTGTGGAAGTAGCAATTCAAATTTAGAAAAAATTGCATGATTGAGTAAATTATCTTCTTTCTTAAAATTCACATACTTGGTTATGGATGTTGAATTGGTAGACTGAGAATGATATAATTATGTCTTGTGAGATTTTAAGCCTATTGATGAATGGATTGAACATTTGTACCATTCTTTTCTTTCTTGTGTGAATTTCACTCATGGAATTGTTACTCTAGAACTTGCTTTGATTCTTTTTGAGACTATATTTCCATCTGGATACATAAAAATGATTGAGGTATTTTCTTGAATTAACTACTTTGACCAAATAGCCAACCTTGTATATTTTCCTTTGCTTAACCCCTTTGAGCTTATTTGACTATTCTTTGTTTCGAACTCATTATGTACCTTAAATGAAAAATCATGTTCTTACTTGACCTTAGGGAATAAGAGAACATTAGTTTTGTCATTCGATGAGTTCTTGAATAAGTGTGGGGGTGTGTGTGCCGAATGGTAAAAAAAAATGTATATATGATGTTCTTTTTGTAAAAAAAAATCAAAAAAAAAAAAAAAAAAAAGAAATGTAAAAAGAAAAAAAAAGGGTTAACAAGGTAATAAAGGAAAGGAAAAGAATATATAAATGGAATTTGTATTAGGTAGAGTTGGGATGAACTTTCATGCTTGTTAATTGAACTCAGCTCTCATGTTCTTTTATTCTATGGTGTTTAACTCGACATATCCATATTACCTCCTCCTTTACCTTGACCCCATTACAACCTTGAATAAAGTCCTCATGATTTGTATGTGCATGTGTTCTAAGTAGTGGAGAAGTAGAAGATAAGCAAGCTTATGGTAGTGCAATTTTCATGGGTTGAATTGAGTGAAATACCTACCTTTTAAATAATTGAGGGATTGAAAGTGAATCTTGTGAAAATCTATCATTCTTGACTCATGTTTTTCAATTGAAATATCCTTACTTGTTGATTTGAGAAGTGAAGATATGTTATCTCATGAATGTTTTGATTACTTGAATGATTGATTGCTCTTCATTTTTAAATATTATTAGAAATTGAGTCTTTTAGAGTGTTTAGTTTTTGAGTCTGTGTCATTTTTCTTTGGTTTTTGTCTTTTGTGTTTTGCCTAGGAGTGCAAAAGTTAAGTGTGGGGGAATTTAATAACACTATATTTTATACATTTTATAATCCTCTCACTAGGATTTTTAAGGTTTAATTAGGCTTAATTAAGTTGGTTTTGACACATTTTATGATTTTGAGCCAAATTGGACAATTAAATAAATTATTGCATAAATTAACCGTAATTATCTCTTTGACAATGTTTAGTAAACTGGCTATAATTTGAGTTGCAAATATCTGATTAATGTGATTTTGGTCTTGTAGGAAAGCTAAGACAATTCCCTACAACTTTCATGTTGAACACTTTTCCAGAATCGGACTCCTTGAAGGTGATATTGGGATTTGAAGTCAAAATAGAGGAGCTGAAACTGGGTCTAAACACTCTGCAGTAATTGGACCATATCTTGAATTCTAGGCATGATTTTGGACTGAAACCAAGGCCATTTTAAAGCAAATATTCAGGCCTACAACTTTCATGAAGACCACTTCTCTCAAAAATAAAAAGATGACTGGACACACAGCTGTGTATTTACTCAATTATTAATTAAAAAAAGAAAAAAAAGAAAAAAAAATAACAAAACGTCATGGATGACGTTTTGTTAAGTTTATATCATGCAGCAATTGGAGCTACTGTAGCTCCAAATTGCAATTCAAAATTGCATGCTACAGTAACTCTAATTGTCTATAAATAGGCACATTCACAATTCAGAATTGGCACACATCCAGCGGAGAGAATTGGGAGACGAGAGGGAATTGAGGGAGACGCTGTTGGGGAAGGGTTTTTGGGCAGTGCCCTACTCCTCTCCTTAGTCTCCCTCTAATTTCCTTTCTCTCTCTTTTTCTCTTTTTCTCTTTTCTAGTTTATGTGTAAATAAGTTCTAGTCTACTTGGGTCAAAGTGTGAAGCTCTTAATAATAAAATAAGGTTAAATTTATTCCTCTCTTGTGCTTTAATGATTTATATTTTTAAGTAGTTATTATGCGTGTTATATTTTATTTCTGATAATTTAGAAATTACCCTTATAAATAGGAGTTCTTGATTTATTGTAGACAAAATATTGGCACAGTAAATGCTTTAACCAATTTATAAGTGGTGGTAATAATTAAAGAAAATATAATATAATCACGTATATTATTTTATTTCGTATTGTATTTTGTTTCCAATCAATTTAGAAACCCTCCTTGTAAAGTGGAGTTCTTGATTTGTTGTAGACAAGAGATTGGCACAATGAATGCTTTAACCCATTTACAAGTGGTGGTGTTAGAAACTCTCCTTATAAAGTAGAGATCTTGATTTATTGTAGACAAAATATTGGCACAGTGAATGCTTGATTCCATTTATGAGTGGTGATATTAATGGATGATTAAAGAAAACATAATATAATTACGTATATTATTTTAATGGACTTTTAACGTTGTATTTTTCGATTGGAACCTCCATGTTGCGAGGATTCTAATTGAGTTATAAAAGGAATTAATCTTGCTTTTACTTTATTTACCAAGAGTGGATCATTTTACCCAAGTAAATAATTTTTACTGTAGTAATAAAATATTTACCTTACCTTAAATGATCTTCATCAATTCCCTGTGGATCGACCTCGGACTCACCGAGAAATTTATTACTTGAGACAACTTGCACTTAGGTTTGTAAATGCAACAATTAAAAAGTGTGCATCAGTTTGTCCTAGTACTTTATATATTGATTTGTCTCGATCACAATCACACAATGAAACACAATGGCTGAAAATGAAATTGTGCATGATGAACATGAAGATCAACTATTGCGAACCATGCATACATATAATCCGAGATGGAGAAATCACCCGAACTTTAGTTGGAGGACCAACAATCACGCACAATTTATGCAACCACCACCTCCTGAGGCAAAACATGGCTCTCAAAATTTTGAAGGATATGCATTTTTTGTCCCACCATATTAGAATAACCTTGAAGAAACATTGCATGCATTCATGGAAAAGCAAGATGCCATTTTTAATCAAAACACTCAAATCATGATTGACATAAAAGACACTCTTGCTAAACTTTCTTCTGCACTCACCATTCACAAGAAAGAAAAATTTCCTTCTCAACCTTAACTAAATCCCAATGGTTAATATAGTCTAAATGATGGTAATTCAAAAAACTAACAAATAGATCAAGTCAAGTCAGTGATAACTCTTAGGAATGGAAAGGTTGTTGAAGAAAGTAAGGAGATAAAGAGTCAAGTGTCCAAAGTGATGAACTCCTTGAGTGTGAATGAGCTAGAGGATGTGGAAAAGAATCAAGATAGTAGTGATGCTGAGTTAACTAAGGAACCTGAGGTGACAAAAAGTCTTGGTAAGCCAGAAAATGAAGATGAAGGCCACCAAACATACATGATTGACTCAATCATGGATAGAGGAGTTTTTACAATCCATGATTTTGATCCCTTTGAGAATTTTGTTGTCAATTCTGAGTTTGATTCTATTAGTAATCCCTTTGATGTAGTTGATATTTCTACTGTTTTTTGTAGAACTCAGGATCATGACATTCAGGCATGGCAACCAAAGTTTAAGGAGTTGTCTAAGAAAGGTTGGAGCATTGCTAATAAAAAAGGTGTTCGTCCATTGGTCTGTTCTTATAAAATTAATTTGGAAGAAGGTAAATGGTCAGCGGTTGAGGCCATAACTTGAGTTGAAGGATCCAGATATAGCAGAGACTTTGGTAGATGATCCTATCTACCAAAGCAAAGGTAAGTTTTTAGTATTTCGTATTTTTATTGAGTCGGCTTAAGTGCCTCCCAAATTTCGGAGCCTTTGTATGGGGATGTAAATAATGTCGGCCAACAAAAAATATATATATAAAAAAAACCAAAAAAAGTTTTTTTTTTGCATGCTTGTTTATTTTATTTCATTTTTTGTTATTGCTAACCATTGTCAAGATGTAGTTATTCTATTCTCATCTAAGCATCTCAGGTATATGATTTCTCCTCATTACTTTGTTTAATTTTGTCCCAATAATTTCTTTGATATCTATTGATGATTATTTCTTCAGTCTGGATTTAATTTTTAACATTGAGGACAATGTTGTGATCTGGTTGGGGGGAAGGATAATTGTGTAAATAAAAAATTAAAAAAAATTAGGAAGTGTGTATATTAATATGTTTATCAGTAACTTACTAAACCAGTTAAGGATGACAGAGTAAGGAGAAAATTTTACTCTTGAGACACATCTTAGTTGGGGTAGACAACTAGTTTGTAAGTAGCAATTCAAATTCAGGGAAATTTGCATGATTGAGTTAATTGTCTTCTTTCTTAAAAATCACATGCTTGGTTATGGATGTTGAATTGGTGAACTGAGAATGATAGAATTATGCCTTGTGAGATTTTGAGTCAATTGATGAATGGATTGAACATTTGTACCATTCTCTTCTTTCTTGTGTGAATTTCACTCATGGAATTGTTACTCTAGAACTTGCTTTGATTCTTTTTGAGACTACATTTTCATATGCATACATAAATATAATTGAGACATTTTTCTTGAAATAGCTACTTTAATCAAATAGCCAGCCTTGCTTAATAGCATATTGTCTCAATATGATATCAAGCACTCTTATGACTTCTTGGAAATTCTCTGATTCCTGCTAATGTAAAGCATTGGAAATAGCCTATTTCCCATTGCTTAACCCCTTTGAGCTTATTTGACCATTCTTTGTTTCGAACTCATTTTGTGCCTTAAAAAAAAACTATTCTTACTTAGCCTTAGGGAATAAGAGAACATTAGCTTTGTCATTGGATGAGTTCTTGAGCAAGTGTGGGGGTGTGTGTGCATAATGGTTAAAAAATGTATATATAATGTTCTTTTTGTAAAAATAAAAATAAAAAAAATCAATAAAAAAATGTAAAAAGAAGAGGGTCAACAAGGTGATAAAGGAAAGGAAAAGAATATGTAAAGAAAATTTGTATTAGGTGGAGTTGGGATGAACTTTCATGCTTGTTAATTGAACTCAGCTCTCATGTTCTTTTATTCTCTGGTATTTAACTTGTCATATCCATATTACCTCTTCCTTTACCTTGACCCCATTACAACCTTGAATAAAGTTCTAATGATTTGTGTGTGCATGTGTTCTGAGTAGTGGAGAAGTAGAAGATAAGCAAGCTTATGGTAGTGTAATTTTCATGGGTTAAATTGAGTGAAATACTTACCTTTTAAACACTTGAGGGATTGAGAGTGAATCTTATGAAAATCTATCATTCTTGACTCATACTTTTTAATTGAAATATCATTACTTGTTGATTTGAGATGTGAAGATATATTATCTCATGAATGTTTTGATTACTTGAATGATTGATTGCTCTTCATTTTTAAATATTATTAGAAATTAAGTCTTTTAGAGTATTTAACTTTTGAGTCTGTTTCGTTTTTTTTTTTTTAGTTTTGTCTTGTGTTTTGCCCAGGAGTGCAAAAAGCTAAGTGTGGGAGAATTTGATGATCACATATTTGATACATTAATAAGCCTTCATTTTTAGTCATTTACACTTTCTATGTACTTAATTGATTGATTTGTATTATGTTTTGTAAGTTTGGACTCAAAATAGACTTAATTGAATTTTTCAGCATAATTTACGTCTTATGTTTTGTAATTTACGTCTTACCACTTAGTTCAAAAATGACGAATGTAATGACTTCAAAGATACATGATTTCGGAGACAAGGAATCTCCATAATTTTCCACTCACCAAAAGTCATTTGGCATTTTCCACTCATCCACCCACTAATGACTCAGCCCACTTATCATTTTGTATCTCTAATCCTCTATAAAAGGGGTCCTTGGCAGATCATTGAAGGGGGTGTTAGGTGTTAGGTACCAAAATGATGCTAGTTTGTTACTAGGTTTTCTTGTAGTAATTTTCCTTTGTTCTAAATTAAAGTCATCTAACACCAAAAAGATGCTAGTTTGTTACTAAGTTTTCTTGTAGTAATTTTTCTTTGTTCTAAATTAAAGTCATCTTCTTCTTCTTCTTCATCTTCTTCTTCTTCTTCTTCTTCTTCTTCTTCTTCTTCTTCTTCTTCTTCTTCTTCTTCTTCTTCTTCTTCTTCTTCTTCTTCTTCTTCTTCCACGAGTAGCTAAATTTTATTTTACTTAGGTGAAAGTTTGTAGCTAAATTTTATTTTACTTGGGTGAAAGGTTGAAGCTCTTGGTAATAAAGTATCTTCTTCTTCTTCTTCTTCTTCTTCTTCTTCTTCTTCTCTCTTTCTTTCTTCTTATCTACGAGTAGCTAAATTTTATTTTACTTGGGTGAAAGGTTGAAGCTCTTGGTAATAAAGTAAGGTTAGATTTATTATTCTCTTGTGTTTAAATGATTTATATTTTCTAGTAACCATTATACGTATTATAATTTGTTTCTTATAATTTAGAAGCCATCTTTGTAAAGAGGAGTTCTTGATTTGTTGTAGATAAAATATTGGCACAATAAATACTTTAGCCCATTTATAAGTGGTGGTAATAATTTTAGCAAACATAATATAATTATGTTTATTATTTTAAATGGACTTTTAATGTTGTATTTTCCGATTGGAACCTCCATGTTGCGAGGATTCTAATTGAGTTATAAAAGAAATTAATCTTACCTTTACTTTATTTACCAAGAGTGGATCTTTTAACCCAAGTAAATAATTTTTATCATAGTAACAAAATATTTACTTCACCTTAATTAATCTTCAACAATTCCCTGTGGATCGACCTCGGACTCCCGAGAAATTTATTACTTGAGACAACCTGCACTTGGGTTCGCAATACAATAATTAATCCCGCATCAAGTTTGTAAAGTTGTTTGAAACTAAAAATTATGCATCAAAAGGCCATGGACTTCTATGGCCCAAAAACACATCCTAACATGTATTTGACTAGTCTCATGGAGAGATGTTTATGGTACACCATATAGTCAGGCGGTGGGCGTTCAATGTGGATTGGTGGTTATGGTTGGTGGTTGTTGTTACCAAGTGGCTTCCAGTACTCAAAAGGGGGGGTGAATTGAGTATAAAACTTTTTCGCAAACCCTTTTAAATATAATATAAATATTAGAACTTAATAAATAAATGCACAGAAGGAATGAGACGAAGTAAAGATCAGCAGAAAATAAATGTGCGATAAAATAAATTACGTAAAAATAAAGAGATAAAGAGAAGAAAAGCAGGCACGATATTTATCCTGGTTCGATCATTAACCCGCTTGTGGTCTACGTCTAGTCCTCGAAAGCCGAGGTTTTTCACTAAGTATACAAGTTTCAATAGGTGCTTGCTACCATTACAAAATAGAGCACTTTTCACACACAGGGACACTCTACCCTTGTGCTAAAGTCTCAGCCTGCAGGGATATCTCACCCTTATACAAACCTTGAAGGATACCTCACCCTCGATACATAATATCATAAAATAGATGAAGAAAAACTCTCACTCAGAGTAAGTAATACAAATTGAAGTGCTAATGGAGCTCTCACAGAAATATCTCAAAGTTTTTAATCAAAACAAGCGTAGAAAATAGTTTTCACAGATTAAAGCATTCAGAAAATAATTCAGAGTTATGGGCAATGAAATTCGTGACCCAAGCTTTCTATTTATAGGGAAAAACACAGAGATAGCTGTTTAGGTATAATTAATAGCATTTGAAAAACAAATTAACCAAATTAAAGCATTTGAAATTTTCCATATCAGACTTCGTATTCAAACGTGTTTATTCGAATAACTTAACAGGTTATTCGAATAACATTGTTCCTGAAACCAATTTAAAAGCTCGTCTGAAATGGGTTATTCGAATAACCAACCTGTTATTCTAATAACTCTGTTAAAACCAGAGTTCAAAAACCAAATAGGTTATTCGAATAGCAGCTAAACTATTTGAATGAAGTTTAAAAGAAGTTCAGACACAAAAAGGTTTATTCGAATAACGTATGAGTTATTCAAATAACTCACTTAAAAGCACAGTTTTGAAAGACTTCATTTATTCGAATAAAAGGATAGTTATTCCAATAGCCACTTTAAAAAATAGATCCTCGTGAAGGTGTTTATTCGAATAGGCTAAGCTCTATTCGAATAACTCAATTCAAAATCGTTTTGACAAAGATGTTTTCAAAGATATTGAGTTTGTTTCAAAACAGTTTTTATCTTTTCTTTCAAAAACAAAGAGATATCAAAGTGAGCTCCGTACAATAGATCCTAAGTCCTAATGCTAATCAAATATAAACTTGGACTTGGTCTATCTTCATTTATTCTTCACGTTTGTTATCATCAAAACAAGTCATCAAAAGTATGCAACCAAACACATTCTCCCCCTTTTTTATGATGACAAACTATCAATGAGACTATCAATGAGAAAAGCGTTAATGTATATAATTGGGATTCACAAAGAGGTATAAAAGCTTACTCCCCCTCTTTAATTATAAGAGGTAATGTATATCAGATATGTGCGCAGCTCCCCCTTT
Source organism: Ormosia semicastrata (assembly GCA_029884595.1). Taxonomy (NCBI): domain Eukaryota; kingdom Viridiplantae; phylum Streptophyta; class Magnoliopsida; order Fabales; family Fabaceae; genus Ormosia; species Ormosia semicastrata. The sequence goes on along the minus strand of JAQQTO010000056.1, from coordinate 48,912,244 downwards.
CAATTTGAATCCAATCTCATTTTAAATTTACCTGTCTTTTCTCAATTAAAGTTAAATGATCAAATATTTCTCCCCCTTTTGTCATGAGCAAAAAAGGAGGGGTAAGTCCCATAAACATATACCAAAGTAAGAATGCATAAAAGGAAATATACTCGTATCAATAGATCAACAGGAAATTTTATTTATGCATTAATAATAAAGAGAGTCAATTACACAAGCCAGAAATAAATAACATGAAGCCAAAAACAGATAGTCTAAGAACTAAAGTTCCTAGAAATAAGTATCCGGAGGTGGTGGTGAAGAAGCTGGTGCAGGAGCAGGTGAAGCAGATCGAAGGGCAGCAACCTCACGTTCAACGCCTTCTATTCTATCAAACAAAATAGAGAATGTATGTTCCATGTAAGCTCGGTTATCCTGCAAGGTGGCCATGATCTGTTCCAAAGTGACAGGAGCAGGAGCAGCAGCAGGTATATCAACAGGAGCAGCAGGGGCGTCAGTAGGGTCAAGCTCATCCTCAGCAACCTCATCTGGGTACACCCAGCCTTCATTGGTTTGGATCATCTTCATTTTTCGTAAGGTGTGAGCGTCAAAGACGTTGTGGTGAGTCAGAGCAATGACTCACTCAGTCTCCAAGACCTGAGGATACTTGCTCAGCAAGGTAGTGACGAGAATGTCATAAGGCAAGTCAGATTTCTCCTTGCCCTTGGCCCTCATCATGTATCTCATGATGAACACAGGCCAGTTGATCTGATGATCATTCTTCAGAAACCACAGCATGAAGACATCTTCCTCGCTGAGGTAGGCGTAGTTGCCACCTCTAGGAGCCAGGATGTAAGCGAAGGCGTAATGCAGAAGCCTATCTTGGCTTTTCAGCATTCCACCTTTGAGACCCTTGTCAGGCAGGGCTAGACCAGGCTTCAGCAGGTCCTCAATTGCCTGAAGCTTGTTGAACTAGTCAAGAAACGGGGTGTCACCATCTTCAACAAGGGCGCCAGAGAACTGCAGCCCGAACAGAGTCAGCCAGTCCAGTGGTGTGATCACAATGTTCTGATCACATACCTCGGAGAGGAGATTCTGGCCATCAAAATCCAGATTGCAGAAGAACATCTTCACCAGAGCTGGATAGATAGTGGCCCGGTGAGAGCACATTGAAGAACTCCCTGGTTTTGCAGCAGGGTCAGAAAGTCGAAGCCTCGATGTTGCTGGAAGAAAGAGAGGTCAAGGTACTTGGGTTGGACCAAGTTACGCTCCCAGAAGTACGTGATGAAGCGTGCACGATGCTCTTCGTTGGAGGAGAGCCTTCTCAGATCAAGAGGGTTGTTGCATGGAGCATTCTTCGTGCGTGGACGCTTGCTGGAGGAGGAGGCCATGGTGGAAGAAGGTGAGAGAGAGTGAAAACGTAGGGGTGAACAAGTTTAAGAGGCAGGAGCAATGGAGGCTTGAAGAGCAGAGAAGAAAGTAGAAGGTGGAAACGTTTGGGCGCGCAGGGGTTATTTAAAGAAAACCCGTGTTTATTCGAATAAACATAGGTTTATTCGAATAAACCTTACCTGAAACCGAAAGTATAAAGGCGCGTTAGAAACCGAAAGGTGTTCAGAAAAGTGTTTCAGCTAGGTTTTATTCGAATAGGGAGGTATTCTATTCGAATAGAACAACTGGGAAGGCCAAGCGTTTTGGCTAGCTGACAGGATTTATTCGAATAACTAATGGAGTATTCGAATAGGCTGAGGCCAATCAGTCAAAACTGATAGAAACAGGGTTCTGGTTATTCGAATAACCTGATGTTTATTCGAATAGACAGAGACCATGAATAGAAACTGATAAAAGAAGGAATCTGCTTATTCAAATAAGGGAGGGTGTTATTCAAATAGACAGAGGTAAAAAACAAACAAGATTTAACACAGGAATCAGTTTATTCGAATACAGTGAGTTCTATTCGAATAAAGCTGATATTCAACATATATTTGATAAGCTATAAAGAGATTTATTCGAATAAAAACCTGTTTATTCGAATAAAACTAACAAAGAAGCACACAGAAGAATACGTTCAAGATATTCAAAGCATATATCCATGTGATAATATTCAGCAATAAAACATGCAATTATATATTAGATTGATCAATTATGCCTAATTCTCCTTGAATATAAAAGAATGGTTTTTTTGCTAAAAGTTTAGTGAAAATATCTGCAAGTTGCTTAGATATTTCAACAAACTCAAGAATGCAATCCCCTTTTTGTACATGATCTCTGATAAAATGATGTCTTATCTCTATATGCTTTGTTCTAGAATGCAGTATGGGATTCTTAGAGATATTTATTGCACTAGTGTTATCACATCTTATCGGGATGTGATCAAGCTGAAGACCGTAGTCTAAGAGTTGTTGCTTCATCCAAAGGATTTAAGCACAACAACTCCCGGCTGCAACATATTCAGCCTCAGCAGTAGACAAAGCCACACTATTTTGTTTCTTGCTATGCTAAGAAACTAAAGAACTACTAAGCAAGTGGTATGTCACACTAGTACTCTTTCTGTCCAATTTGCACCCAGCAAAATCAGAGTCAGAATATCCTATTAGGCTACAAGAGGCACTCTTAGGGTACCACAAGCCCATTTGTGAAGTGCCTACTAGGTATTTCATTATTCGTTTAACAGCACTTAAATGAGACTCCTTAGGATTTGCCTGATATCTAGCACACATGCATACACTAAATATCATATCTGGCCTACTAGCAGTAAGATAAAGGAGAGATCCAATCATACCTCTATATTTCGTTATTTCTACTGATTTACCTCCTTTATCTTTGTCCAAGTAACAAGAAGTGCCCATCGGAGTGGCCATGTGTTTAGCGTTTTCCATTTCGAATCTCTTGAGCAATTGCTTGCAGTATTTTATTTGACTTATGAAAGTCCCTTCGTCCGTTTGTTTGATTTGAAGTCCGAGGAAGAAATTCAATTCTCCCATCATTGACATTTCAAATTCATTCTGCATTGTCTTAGCAAATTCTTTGCAAAGGGATTCATTAGTAGCACCGAAGATAATATCATCCACATATACTTGCACAAGAAGAATATAATGCTTTTTATTTTTAATAAAAAGAGTAGTATCGACTTTTCCTCTTAAAAAATCATTTTCTAAAAGAAACTTACTCAACCTTTCATACTAAGCTCTAGGAGCTTGCTTTAAACCATATAAAGCATTTTTAAGTTTAAAAACATGGTTGAGTAGTTCATGATTTTCAAAACCTGGAGGTTGTTCAACGTATACCTTCTCTTGAATAAAACCATTTAGAAAAGTACTTTTGACATCCATTTGATATAATTTGAAATCTATGATGCAAGCATAAGCAAGTAACATTCTAATAGCTTCTAATCTAGTTACAGTGCATAGGTTTCTTCATAATCTATTCCTTCTTCTTGATTATACTCTTTAGCAACCAATCTAGCTTTGTTTCTAGTTATTAATCCATTTTCATCAAGTTTGTTTCTAAAAACCCATTTAGTTCCAATTATGGGGTGATTATTAGGTCTAGCAACTAATTCCTAAACTTGATTTCTTTCAAACTGATTTAATTCCTCATGTATAGCTAAGAACCAATGTTCATCATCAAAAGCTTCAATTAAATCCTTAGGTTCAATTTGAGAAACAAATGCTAGGTGATTATAAGTATTTCTAAGAGAGTTACGAGTACTTACGCCTTTAGATACATCACCGATAATCTGATCAAGGGAGTGATATTTTGAGGTTCGCCATTCTTTGGGAAGTTCCAAAGCTTACGAATCTTCTTGTCTTTGTTTGTCCTCTTGCTCCTTGATTTCTTTTTCTTTATTATCCAAATATGTTTCCGCCAAGACTTCTGCAACATCATCAACAACTAGATCATTTCTCGATCTATTTGGGTCAGTTTCATCAAATGCAACATATATAGATTCTTCAATAGTCATAGTTCTTTTATTATATATGCGAAAAGCTTTACTATGATTTGAATAGCCAAGAAATATACCTTCATCAGACTTAGCATCAAACTTGCCTAAGTTATCTTTTTCATTATTTAATACAAAACATTTGCAACCAAAAACATGAAAGTGTGAGACATTCGGCTTTCTTCCCTTATACAACTCATATGGGGTTTTCTTTAAAATAGGCCTTATAAGAGCCCGGTTCATTACATAACAAGCTGTACTTACAGCATCCACCTAAAAGTATTTAGGAAGAGCAACCTCATTAAGCATAGTTCTCGCCATCTCTTCTAAAGAACGGTTTTTCCTTTCTACAACTCCATTTTGTTGCGGAGTTCTAGGGGCAGAGAAATTATGATTAATGTCATGTTCATCACATTAATTTTCAAAAACACTGTTTTCAAATTCGCCACCATGATCACTTCTTATAGAAGAGATTTGAAAACTTTTTTTCATTTTGAATAACTTTGGCAAGTCTTTTAAAAGCTATAAATGCATCATTTTTATTTGCAAGAAATAAAGTCCATGTAAACCTAGAAAAATCATCCACAATTACTAAAGCATAGTAATTCCCACCAAAGCTCATAGTTCTAGATAGTCCAAATAGATCCATGTGCAAAAGTCGTAAAAGTCTAGTAGTTGAAATTATATTTTTTGCTTTAAAAGAGACCTTTATTTGTTTACCCTTTTGACATGCATCACATAACTTATCTTTTATAAAATTAAGCTTAGGTAGTCCAATTACTAGCTCTTTAGAGACCAACTTCTTTAAGTGATCCATGTGAATGTGTGCAATTCTCCTATGCCATAACCATGAATCATCATTCTTACTTAAAAGACATTTCGCATCATTTAAAGATATATCATCAAGACTAATCATATAGATGTTGTTTACTCTATAACCAATGAATTTAACATGCTTGTCATTTTTATCTTCAATTATGCAATAGTTTGAATTAAATATTACTTTATTTCTTTTATCACATAATTGACTAATACTAAGCAAGTTATGTTTTAAACCTTCAACAAGCGGCACATTTTCAATAGAGGAGTTAGAGTTCTTACCGACTTTGCCGACTCCAAGGATTTTTCTTTTGTTGTTATCGCCATAAGTGACGTGTCCATGATTCTTGGGAATAAGCACGGTGAATTTTGAATCGTCCTCGGTCATGTGCTTGGAACAGCCGCTATCAAGATACCAATTTGAACTCCTAGCTTTCAAGCACACCTACAACACAAGTTTAGTTTTTAACTTTTGGTACCCAAACTTTCTTGAGTCCTTGTGTGTCAGTTTTGGGTAAAGTACCCTTGGTAACCCAAACCATTTTTGTTCCAATTTTTGTATTTATGTTTTTCCTTGCATTACATGTTGATGCACTATGTCCTTTCCTTCCACAATAAAAACATTTAATAAAAGGGCTACTTGAAACACTAGAATGCACAAAGAAATTTTTATAAAGTTTCTGTTGATTTTTCGGGTTATAACCTATCCCAGCTTTTTGAAAAACCACTCTTTGTCTTCCTAATAAAATATTTAATTTATCCCTTCCAAAGGTGAATTTAGAAAGAGTGTTCTTTAAGTCTTTAATTTCTTTTTCAAGCATATGATATGAAGAACAAGATGAAGAAGTAGAAGCATGTGAAGAATGATTTGTGCAAGCATCAATGATTCCCAAAGTTTCATTTTCAATTTTCAATTCTTCTATTTCTTTATTTAATACAAGAATTTGATTTTCTAAAGAAGAAATTGTTTTCTTAGAAGAAGAAATCATTTTTGTCAATTTTAAAGATTCTTCATGTAATTCTTCAAAAGCGTCTTGTAACTCATCGTAAGAAGGCAATAAAGTAGTATTAGAACTTATCTCATTTTCGCTTTCTTCTTCTTCTCCTTTGGCCATGAGACATAGTTGAGCTTCCTCGCTGTCTGAACTGTCAGTTGAATCCATGTCGTTTTCATCCCATGCTATATAGGCTTTTCTTCCTTTTTTTTCCTTGAAGGGCTTCTTTTCAAATTTCTCCTTCTTCTTTTGGTAAACTGGGCACTCCATTTTCATGTGACCAGGTTTGCCACATTCATAGCAAGTTGGAGTCGATGAAACTCCTTCGCCTTTGTAATGAATCTTCTTCGGATGGAAGGGTGGTTTTCTTTGCGTTTCATTTTTCTTAAGAAATTTACCAAACTTTTTAACCAACAAACTTAGATTTTCTTCCCTTACCTCGATGTTCTCTGAGCTTTCTTCATTTTCTTCATCGTCATTGTCGAATGTTGAGGAAATGTCTTTGAGCGTTATCTCCTTTTTCTTTTTATCATTTTCTTCGCTTTGACTTAGTCTGCTCAGTTCCAGTTCGTGCTCATGAAGCTTTCCAAATAGGGTATCTAAAGTCATTGTGGACAAATCCCTTGATTCTGATATTGCTGTCACTTTGGGTTACCAAATCCTGCTAAGACATCTCAAAACCTTGTTAATCAAATCTTCGTTAGAGAAACTTTTGCCTAAAGATGCAAGATGATTAACTATGTGGGTGAACCTCTTTTGCATTTCCAGAATGCTTTCTCCTTGGTTCATTCTGAATAGTTCATATTCACGAGTTAGAGAATTGATTCTCGACCTCTTAACTTCACTAGTACCCTCATGGGTAACTTGCAAAGTATCCCACATTTCTTTAGCGCTTTACAATTTGAAATTCTAAAAACTCATCATATCCCAAAGCAAGAGTAATAATATTTTTGGCTTTTAAATTAAATTGAACTTTTCTTTTGTCTTCATCAGACCATTTATTTTGTGGTGTTTCGGTCCTTACACCATCGACCTCATATGTAGGTATAAAAGCGTCATTTTTGACAGCATCCCATACATCTAGATCAATAGCTTCAATGAAGATTTTCATTCTTTCCTTCCAATATGCATAATCATCCCGATTGAAAAAGGGTGGTCAGTTTATGGAAGATCCTTCCGAAAAACCATTTGAAGAAGCCATATTCTCTTGAAGCTGCTAAGCTCTTTATACAAGAGTCTAGCTCTGATACCACTTGTTACTAAGTGGCTTCCAGTACTCAAGAGGGGGTGAATTGAGTATAAAACTTTTTCGCAAACCCTTTTAAATAAAATGTAAATATTAAAACTTAATAAATAAATGCACAGAAGGAATGAGACGAAGTAAAGATCAGCAGAAAATAAATGTGCGATAAAATAAATTGCATAAAAATAAAGAGATAAAGAGAAGAAAAGCAGGCACGATATTTATCCTGGTTCGACCACTAACCCACTTGTGGTTTACGTCCAGTCCTCGAAAGCCGAGATTTTTCACTAAGTATACAAGCTTCAATAGGTGCTTGCTACCATTACAAAATAGAGCACTTTTCATACACAGGGACACTCTACCCTTGTGTTAAAGTCTTAGCCTACAGGGATACCTCACCCTTGATACAGAATATCAGAAAATAGATGAAGAGAAACTCTCACTCAGAGTAAGTAATACAAATTGAAGTGCTAATGGAGCTCTCACAGAAATATCTCAAAGTTTTTAATTCAAAACGAGCGTAGAAAATAGTTTTCACATATTAGAGCATTCAGAAAATAATTCAGAGTTATGGGCAATGAAATTAGTGACCCAAGCTTGCTATTTATAGGGGAAAACACGGAGATAGCCGTTTAGGTATAATTAATAGCATTTAAAAAACAAATTAACTGACTTAAAGCGTTTGAAAGTTTCCATATCAGACTTCGTATTCAAACGTGTTTATTCAAATAACTTAACAGGTTATTCGAATAACACTGTTCCTGAAACCAATTTAAAAGCTCGTCTGAAATGGGTTATTCGAATAACCAACCTGTTATTCTAATAACTCTGTTAAAACCAGAGTTCAAAAACCAAATAGGTTATTCGAATAGCAGCTGAACTATTCGAATAAAGTTTAAAAGAAGTTCAGACACAAAAAGGTTTATTCGAATAACGTATGAGTTATTCGAATAACTCACTTAAAAGCACAGTTTTGAAAGACTTCATTTATTTGAATAAAAGGATAGTTATTCGAATAGCTACTTTAAAAAACAAATCCTCGTGAAGGTGTTTATTCGAATAGGCTAAGCTCTATTCGAATAACTCAATTCAAAACCGTTTTGACAAAGATGTTTTCAAAGATATTGAGTTTGTTTCAAAACAGTTTTTATCTTTTTTTTCAAAAACAAAGAGATATCAAAGTGAGCTCCGTACAATAGATCCTAAGTCCTAATACTAATCAAATATAAACTTGGACTTGGTCTATCTTCATTTATTCTTCACGTTTGTTATCATCAAAATAAGTCTTCAAAAATATACAACCAAACACAGTTGTGACTGATAAAAAACACATAAATATAAAAAATACCTTCCTCCGTTCTGAACATCCACCCAACAAGACTCGTTAGCCATTGAAACTCCTCAATCCATGAACTTTGCCCTCTTCATAGTAACCCCAAACAATTATGTAAACCCCAAAATCAAAACCACCACTATAATCCAAAATTTTCTTCACCAAATCAGACCTCAAGCCTCACTTGAAACCAGACCAAAACCTATAGTTGACCATAACATTCTCAGCCTAACACCAGCGTGAACCACCCTTAACTAAACCATTGTCGCCCCCTTTCACCTGCGAACCATCATCCTCAGCCCCATCAAATCTTCCTCCATAATGCACCACTGCATTAGACTCGAAACCCCGTCGCACCACCACCCCTTCTCCATTTCCACTCCTTACTACTACCATTCTATACCCCGTTGCCAGCGTCTAGGAGTCTACACCACCATGAGCCACCAAGCCACACCATCATGAAGCATTGTCACTCTCTTGAAGTTTCAATTCCTTTTTTTCCTACCTACCAAATGAAAAGTTTCAATATTTATTTTTGGGTTTTTCAGTTTGTAGCAAATGGAGTCTTCTTTGCATATGTGAAAGGTTCTAACTATGGAGCTCACAAAAGGGTGGTAGATCAAATAGTGGTGGGTTTCTAACGTGGTGGGACTCCAACAGTGATGTAGCCTTTGTCTGAACCTACCGCATCGCCTCTGGTGGCAGCGTGGTGTATTTAGACTCAGTGATGGAATTAGTGAGAATGACTAAAATGAAAATATTAATATATACAAGGATAATGTCGCGACCGTGATCACGACAGATGTAGCAACTTAAATTAAAAAAATATAATTAATTTAGGAGTCGCCACCAATTTTATTTTCTATTAGAAAAAATTGGAAAACCCAAGAAAAATAGTCTTTGAAACTAGATTGAATTCGGGAGTCGGTTATGTGTAGGAAAGGGTGGAAACTTAATCCCACAGCACCCCTAACACACCCGTTTTAAGACGGTACCTTAAGTTAATTATGTAAATTTTTAATAATTCTTGAAAATATTTGTTTTACCCCTTTTGTAAAAGAAATAAATGAAATAGACAAATGAATTATGAAAAATTAATTTTTGGCTTGACAAAATAGAGATTCTGCTCCTACGTATCCCCAGGTGCAATGACGAACTCAAAGTCACGTAGTTCTTTAGAAAATAATTGTGGGTTTGTTGATTTTAATTAAAAATAATTATTTTAAAAAATTTGAATTAACGAGTCGTCGCGACTCCGTCAATCAAATTGATGATTAAATATGTGAAGCTCGCGTCATGCTAGAGGCATCACCCACTGATTATCAAATTTGTTAAAAAAATTTTATTTAAAATTATCTAGGAAAGCAAAAAAAAATTGGTCAGTTTTATTTTTATTTAAAGAGAAAATTTAATTATATTTTTTAGAAACTTGAAATTAACGAGTCGTCACGACTCTGTTAATCAAATTAAGGATTGAATAGGTGAAGCTCGCGTCACGCTAGAGACGTCACCCATTGGTTATCAAGTTTGTTGCGAAAAATTTTATTCAAAATTATCTAGAAAAAAATTGATTAATTTTATTTTTTATTTTTTAAAAGAAATAATTTAATTTTTATTTTTTAAAAAATTTGAATTAACGAGTCGTCACGACTCGTAATCAAATTAAAGATTGAATAGGTGAAACTCGTGTCACACTAGAGACGTCACCCACTAATTATTGAATTTATTGCAATTAAGTGAAATTTTAATTTAAAATTATCTAAAGAAATAAATAAAAAATGAATTTTGATTTTTTATTAAACAACGATTTATTTTAGAAATTTTGAATCATCAAGTTGTCACAACTCAAATTACCAAAATAGTTACTAGATTAACAAGTTATTGCAATTTAGTTAGTCTTGTTTTGTTCTTTTAAAAAAGGGTTTGATTATTTTATTTTATTTATTTTTATTTTATCATTTTTTATTTTTTTATCTTATTTCTTTTTACATGAAACAAAAAATAACAAAACTTAAAAAAAAAGCTTACGAAAAAAGACGAAACCAAAAAGGGGAGAAGTTCCATTTTCTTATTTGAGATATTTGCAGAGGGAGATGACCGTATGGTGTCGGTTGAAGGGAAGACGTGCGCGGCTGGCTGGGCATTGACAGCCAGGACGTGACGAGCCCGCGATTGGCTGCGCGCTGGATCAGACGCGGGTCACTGCTGGGGTCTTACGGTGGAGCGAGGTCGCGGTGGTGCACCGACGGAGGGGGAGGCAAATCTGAGCAGTTCAATGGAGCTCCGGGTCTTGGGTTTGGTACAAGGACACGGTCTAGTTTCGGTATGGGTGAAGGAGTCAGCGTGGTGGCCGGCGACTGGGTCTGTGCGGGATACTAGTGGCGTTTCGCTGCGGCTGAGAAGGTGCGGGTCTAGTGTAAACGGGGGCTCTATAGTTGGGTCTTCACAATTTGGTCTTCACAGAGCAGAGGAGAAAGAATGGTAAATGGGGTGGTTACTCACTGAGTTGACTCGGTTGGGTTTGGTTATGGGTTGTTTGGGTGTTATTTGGTTGATGATAGGTGTATTTGTTGTTGACTTGGGTTTAAGATTTATAGGGAAAATGGTTATAGTGGCTTGATGGTGTTGTTAGGTGGAGATGGTTGGGGAGGTCATTATAGTTATGGGGTAGAAGATGAAGTGGTGATTGATTTCGTGGGTGACCGAGACACGTGGGATGGATGGTCATTAGTGAGGGGAGTGGAAGTTATAGTGGAATGGAGGTGGGAGGACGTGAATGATAAAGGGTGGATTATGGAGGTTGACCATAGAAGACTATAGTGATTGGGACATTGGCAGATTTGGTGAAGAATTGAGCAGGGGAGAGGTTGATGGTTTAGAGGGGTGAAGAATGGGAAGTTGGTTATTATGGTTAGGTTATGGAAGGATTTTGGCAGAAATATATCGTAAGTGAGAAAATATGGTTTGTGATAGTTGTAGTGTGAATATCAAGGTGAAAGTGAGTCGTCCCGAGTCTCTCTTCTCGTGTATGGGTTATGTGATTTTATAGGAGGGGATTAGGTTGAAGAGTTTGAGTTAAAATATGATTAGGAGTTTGTTTAGGATAAGTGATGGGGTTTGTTAAGATGAGTGTTGGATTTAGGATAAGTGATGCAGCCTATTAAGGATGAGTTATGGTTGGTTTAGGATAGTTAGGATAAGTGTTTAGGAATTAGGATGATTGATGGGGTTTGTTTAGGATAAGTGTTTAATGGTTAGGGTAACTAATGGGGTTTGTTCAGGATAAGTGCTTGGTATATGAGTTATGGGTTAATAGGTTGGATAACGGGTTATGGGTTAATGGGTTAAATAATGGGTTATGGGTTAATGGGTTGATTTATGGGTTAATGGGCCAATGGGTTGGATAAGAGCCACTAAATGAAAGATGAGTCTTTTTTTTTTTTTTACAAAATACCCCAGACAAAATTGGGTGTTCACAGATAAAACATAAAAGGAGCCATGAACTTCATTATAAAGTATGAGAACTTGTTATATCAAGTCAGGCCAAAGGACCACCAATGCATCGTTTACCAAAGTAGAGCACATTAAAACCTGCCTCAACTCTTTCATTAAGCCTTTCAAGCCATTTACACTCCAGTGTGGTATTTCCCTGCATTTCTTTTATATAGTATTTTGATTCTGATCATGACTTGATTTTTTTGTATCAATCTTATTATTTAATTCATCATTACTATTTAGCATATATATTTATTAATAATTATTCCTTGAAAAATAGCACACATAAGAAGAGTTATTTCCTTCTCTACCTAAGCGAGTGTTCCTAAGACAACCTAAGGTCATCAAAGAGTTTCGCGTCATTGACAATGACATCTGCAAAAATACTTCAATGCTCAACTCAGTCTCAAAGCCAAAAAAAGGGGAAAAAGTAAAGGCAAAGAAAATGAACCAATCTTAATAGCCTAAATGTGTGCTTAAATAGGGTGGCCCTTAAAAGGGTCCAAGTTAGTAGGTCAAGTCGACCCAGGAGATGAGAGACCCAGTCTTGGCCCAAACAGCCCAAAATGGTCCGCAACCCCCTAACTCGAAGCTCGAAATTCTCCAAGCGATCAAGCTTGAAGAGTTGTGGTCACTTGATCTTCTTAGGTCTGCAAAGTGCTTGGAAGTTGACAAACTTAGTGTGTCAGGTTTTGAGGTGTATAAACAATAATTGACAGATATGGAGAGAAAGAACATGTCATATAATGCTAAGTTGTCATTTGATACATGTGAAGAGAAACAACATGTCACATAATGTTGAGGGTCAAAGTGCCAATAACAAGGGTTTATTCAAGACATGAGAAGAAAATTTGAGAAATATCAAGAATAACATAATAGTGACTATTATAATCGATGTTGGCCTCTAAGAATCAAATAGAACTTGCACATTGTCCGAGTATACTAATAGAAGTAACAATATTTGCTTTTATCTCATCACTAACATCTTGAAGATAAACAGGAGCAACTCAATCAATTCTAGCATGTTTAGCCTAGTATATTCCAAAGTTTTGTTAATAATATAGTCAATTTGATATGCAATATACATATTCTTCATTCATAGCATCTATTCACATATTGAATTGAGGACAAGAAACAATTTCCTGATAATTCTTGGGGTCAATGACATCCTTAATATCATAAGCATCCTCACTCAGATAGACCATAAAGTCATCAGAAATGACAAGTCGCCTCTATTTGAATGACCTTCTCATAAGAATTTGCTCAACTAGCTTAGTAGGTTGGGGAACTTCAATCGTAGTAGGAGGATCAATCACATTATCATCAAGAGGATGATTAATTATGTTTTCAACTGGAAGCTCAACTCCAATAGGAGTAGCAGATAAGATGTTGTTATCAAAAACAAGCAAAGGCAAAGAAACAATCTCATGCAAATCAACACCAGTATTATCATATGGAATAACAGGGTCTGACACATTAAGCTCCAAAAACTTAGCTTGTAAAGACTCCATAATTCTAGTACCCCTTCCAAGACAATAGAACATGTATCCTTTTGTATGATCCGAATATCCAATGAAAAACCAATGACTACTTTTAGGGTCTGTCTTTTCCTCTAAGAGATTATAAATATTAACTTCTACTAAGCAACCCTAGACATGAAAATGGTTCAAATTGGGTTTTTTACCTGTCCAGAGTTCAAAAGGTGTTTTTGGGATGGATTCGCTTGGAACTTTGTTAAGTATTTTCAAGCTTCAACCCATAGAAATTTTGGCAAGTTACACCTACTCATCATGCTCCTCATCATATTTTCAGTGTGTGGTTACGCCTTTCAGCCACACCATTTTATTCAGGACTACCAAGCATGATGGAATGTGGAACAATTCCACAATCTTGTAATAGTAAATGATCATATATATTGCCCTGTGGCATCATATCTACCATAATACTCTCTACCACGGTCAAATCTCACTATCTTGATAACCTTTCCTAATTGTTTTTCCACTTCAATTTTAAAAATCCTGAATTTATCAAGTGTATCATATTTTTCTTTAATTAAATAAAGATAGCCAAATCGAAAAAAAATCATCAATAAAAGTGATAAAAATCCTATTGTCACAAATAGTATGAGAAAGAGGTCTACTAATGTCTATGTAAATGATTTTTAAAAGACTTAAACTTTTGGTTACACTTTTTTTTTTGGGTCTTAGTGAATTTTCCTTTAATACAATCCACATAAGTCCCTGAATCATCAAAGTCTAAGGAAGGTAAAATATCATCTTTAATTAACCTTTCTATCGTTTCCCTATAAATTTAACCTAAGCACTTGTGCCACAATAAAAAGGATTTTTCCTTAATTTTAGGCCTTTTAGAAACAACATTCTCAACATTTAAAGTTGAAGAAACATTATCAGAAGCCAAAGACAATTTATACAAACCATCCATCAAAGAACCATACCCAACAACTAGAGTTCAACATCAAATTTATTTTTCGATCGCCAAAAGTAAAATGAAATCCAAGTTTATCCAAATAAGAAATAGAAATCAAATTCCTCCTAAAAGAAGGTACATAGAAAGTATCCTTTGAAACGAGCTCATAACATGTTTCTAAAACTAAGCTAACATCTCCCATTGATTCCACCATGAATTCAAGATCATTTCCTACCCCCAGCTTGATTTCTCTCAAACTTGGTTCCTCGAGTTTCTGAACCCTTGTAAAGATAGGGTAATATAGGTTGTAGAACTACTATCAAGCCACCAAGAATCAATAGGTACATCAAATAAGTTACATTCAAAATAGAAAAAACTAAAGGGTTACCTCTAGATTTTTGATTGTTGCCTATCCAAGCTTTGAATCTACCACAATCATTATTCTCATGCCCCTTGCCCTTACACCAGAAACACCAGACACTTCTCTTGAAGGCAGTTGGCTTAGGACCTCTTACATTGTGGTGTTGACCATTACCCGGTTTCCTTGAGTTATGATTGTCATTAGGAGTACTAGATGAATCCTTCTTGTGTTTCCAATTACCCTTTGGGGCTTACCACGAAAAGTCAAGAGGGCTAGATCATTCTTTTCTTTCTTGAGTTTCTCTTCCTTTGCCACACACTTGATAATAAGGTCATTAATGATCCATTTTCGCCAAAAGTGTTATAGGTAGTTTTAATTTATGTAAATTCAACAAGCAGACAATTTAAGGCATGTGGGGCAAGAAATTTTTCATTTAGGTCTATGTCACGGGCCTTTAATTTCGTTTGGATGTGAACTATCTTTAGAATAAATTCCTTTACACCCTCAATGTTGTCATATCTCATGTCCATTAATTGTTTCATTAGATATCCAGACTCAACATCATTAGACACTTGATATCTTTTACCTAGCTCGATGAGAAATTCTTTAGCATTTGAGGTTTCTAGTAAGCCACGTAACAGATGTTCAGAAATGGTCCTCTTAATGACAATTAAACTAAGACGATTGTATCTCTCCCACTTAGCTACAAGTTCTCTCTACTCAGCTATACTTCCCTCACTAGTCACTAGGAACATCAGGCGTATTTTCACATAGTGCCAAGTCAAGGTCAGCAATTCCTCAAGAGAAATCCAAATATTGCTTCCATTTGTTATAGTTTGATCCAGTCAAATTTTTTATTAAAGTGAAATAATTATTCATGGAAAAAGTAGCTATTAATACAAAACAAGAATGCATTAGAATAAACTATTAGGGCAAATATATAACTCCAAATTAAATCAAGCTATCATTATGAGGCCAACATAATATCACACATTTTCTTTTGGGCAGAATGTGGAACCAAGGTCGTAACCAAAGTCAGAACCTCTTATAAGTTAATCAGTGAGCATACAGTAGGTTTAAGAATCCATTCCTTTAGGGTACATAGACCTTCTAGACCAATGCACCTCCAATAACTTCATCCACAAATCTCAAGATGAGTTAATCAATGAAAATGCACTGAGTTTGAAAATCTATCCCCTTTGGGAAGACAGATCTCCTAGACCAGACAGATCTCCTAGACCAATGTACTTCCAAATAACTTCATCCTCATATTAGCTTCCAATTACATCACACAAGAACCCCCTTTCAGCAAGTAATTACATGCAATAAATAGAAAAATTCCTCAAATTACAAAAAACTTCCACAAAATAATACAAGTAATCCCACTATGGTGGTAATCACCCATAGTAATTCATGAAAATTCTTGCACATGAATCAATTTTCTCTTGCCCAAAATACCATGACATAATCTAAAAGAAGGTGTAGTTATAGACAACACCCGTACTATTCATGAATTTAATTTAACAGCATTCCCAAAAAATTGTACACTTAAACAATTCAAATGAGAGCATATAACTCGAAAATAGGCTTTTTTAAGCATACAATTCAAGTTTAATGTACGTAATTTTATAACAGAAAAATAGGGAGAGTGAGCATCATGAAAAGATTCAAAACATGATAAATTATTTTTCCAATATATTATTTTATGAAATATCAGCTGAAAAAATAATTAAATATACTATATACACCAATTTTTCATCAAAAATATTCTTAGCAATGGAAAAAAAACACAAAACATATACCAAAATATTGGATTTAGAGAGTATAACATAATGCAACAAATGAAATTGAAAAATTATATTTGTAGATATCACACTCCCTCTCACTCTCTCAAGGTGCGAGTGGACATGGTCAAAAGAGGTTTTCTTCAACCTCTGGCACATCAACTCGCAGGCAGAGGCAGATTCCACCATTAAAGCTAAATCTGAGGTCGTTTCAACGTGTGTCTTCACGAGATTTCACATGGGTTTCAACTAGAAACCCATTTTCAATCTAACCTGAACAAGAGCCCCAAAAAAGATCAAGTTTTAATGGGATTAAAGGCCTTAGGAAAAGTCACACGCAGGTAACATAAACCGGCAATGTATGGTTTGAAAGAATACCATAAAACCCTATAAAATATTGCAATTAAAATATTGTTATTTCTCAATACATAAAAGAAAAAACATGATACATGAAAATCATGCAATATTATGCATAAACAAATGGATAATTCAAATTAGGTTTTAAACTCTAATTGTAACTTTGAGTTCAAATTTCTCTCTTCGCAGTGCACAAAAAAACACGATTCAAGTCTCATAAACACATACAATCATGCTCTATAAAAGCACTAAGGAATTGAGTTCTAATTTCTTAGAATTCATATACAACTGGAAAATTTAAAATATGCCCACAAAAATATCAAGAAATTTAAGCCTAAATCACATAATCATGTCTAATTGAATATTATCAAGTCATAAATCATATAATCTAGGCTCTTATAATAAATGTAAGCAAAAACATGTGAAAATTACATGAAATAAGAACATCGATAAAATACTTACTTGTTGAATACATTACTTCTTGATAATTAGGAATTGTCGCGTTGATCTAATGTCTTACAAAAACTTGTGAAAAGACTAGAGCTTCATTCGCAATTCATATTTCATGTCACAACTCTCAATAGATTGTACTGTGGAGTCTCTGTCTCACCGTGAATGCAAAAGGGATCTAACCTAAATAACCTAACCATAGTGCCCTCCTATCATGAGTCTGTGAGTTAAGACCTACACTATAACTTACACTAATCAAACTTGCAAATGTCCAACCTATACTAAATAGATCACTTAAATTAATAAATAAATTACAAATACATTTGTATATGAATTATGAATTAGTTTATTTTAAAAAACTTAAAAATCATAATTAATTGTAACCCACAAGAATTATTCAATAATTCTAACATAGCGAACTTTATAAAATGTCCCAGAAGGGTGCTGACATGGTCCAAATGTGTGCCATGTACAACTTGAGGATATCGTGATAGGAAATTCATTATGAGTGTGTTTAGAATATAAAAAAAAATGAGAAATAATTTGATTTATAAATCAAATCTAATTAGATTTTGTATTTGGAATGTTAAAAAATAGGAAATGATTTGATTTCTAAATTCCCATGAATTTTATTTTTTTTATTTTAGAAATTTCATCAAATTTGATAGGATTTGATTTGAAATGAATAGACTATTTTACCCTTAGTAACTATCTCTAATCATCTCTCATAAGGGTAAAAATATAAAATAATAAAATCAAATCAAATCAGTTCTCATTTTAATGAGTTCCAAACACACAATTTGATTTCTACATCAATTCAAATCTCATTTTTTTAATAAGTTTTAAAAACAAAATTTAATTTTTAAACCAAATTAAATTAAATCAAATCATTTCTAATTTTAATTGATTATAAACACTACATATGACATTCTTCTCCTGTTTACATCATATCAAAGTAAATTGTTTGCCACCTTTTTCTATTTATCTTGTCTTGATTTTTGTTTTTGGGCTAACTCAATTTAAGTTGATTATTATATAAAAAAGAAAAAAATGGTTATTTAACTGTAATAAATTTTGTTTAGGAAAATGTTTTGTATTCAACTTTTATATACTCACCGTATTTACACCATATGTTAATGTGAGAGAGATGTTAAATCATTCTATATGCGACTGTAGCATTCCAATGAAATACAAAATAAATATATAAGTGAGTTAAAAAAAGTTGAACGTATAAAAGTTCGACGAATAACGATATTATTTAATTTGTTTATTAGTTTATTCTCCATCCTTGGCTTCTGTAATATTCTTCTTTCTTAATAAATTCTTCTTTTATATAATAAATAAGCAAATAAATCTAATTTATTTTGTTAAGAAAAGTGATTAAGAACTTGTACACAAAAAAAAAATCTTGTCAAAAGGAAATAAATTGGAAATTTATTGTTAAATATATAATACGAGTTATTTTTTGTAAATAAAAGGGAAACAATAACTAATGATAGCAAATTCTTTTTTTGGAAGTGACATTGTTAGAAGACTCAAATTTGAATTATTTTGTTTTTCCTCTTCCTTCTTTTATCTTAACTGTCTTATCTTTTCTGGTCTGGATTTTTATTTGTATTTTTTTTGTATATAGCTATTGGCTATACTCTTGTAGAATACAGTTTTATAAAACATACATTGTATCATTTATGCTCTGCACCATTTAAAAAAAAACCTGCACATTGTGTTTTATAAAACTCAAAATATAACCTTGGATTCAACATTTATGTAATGACTTGGATCTCTTTGTCCCATGCGTACCATTTGCTCCTGTTGGACTCAGGTATCTTGACATTCAGGTATCACATCTAAACACTAAGCTGAGGGCAACTATTCTGAATCAAGTTTCGGGTTAACAGTTCATGAGTAATCCAACTCACTAGAATTTGATCTCAGATATTTATAAGTACTATTAGATAAGTAAATATACATATTTATGATGAGTAAATCTTTCATAGATATGGATACCAATTATATTTTTCATAAATAGAAAAGTCAGTTATAATAGATAACAATATCATAAATTCTTATCTTAATTAACAACATTTAATACAAATTTAACTATAATTCTTATTATTCAAGATGGTCCTATAAATACTCTACAAGATAGCAAATATATATACAACCTAATCAATCACTCTATCCACCTTATACACAATCTAACTTGAGCGTCATAGTGACTTTTACATGTACCTACCCCCTTACACCACTGTCATAATCACTATACATCGAAATAATCCATTTTTGTCAATATAATTCATGTATTCACTGAACCCTATTTAAAACATGAGTTATTTTTTAAATAAAAGGGAAACAAGAACTAATGATAGCAAATTCTTTTTTGGACGTGACATTGTTAGAAGACTCAAATTTGAATTATTTTGCTTTTGCTCTTCCTCCTTTTATCTTAAATGTCTTATTTTTTCTGGTCTGGGTTTTTATTTGTATCTTTTTTGTATATAGCTATTGGCTATACTCTTGAAGAATACAATTTTATAAAACATACATTGCATCATTTATGCTTTGCACCATTTAAAAAAAAATCTTGCACATTGTGTTTTATAAAACTCAAAATATAATCTTTTTTTGTTGAATTTTGTTTTCGAATTTTTTTTATTAGTTAACTGAATTGCCTTTTAGTTTTTGTTTAGTATTTTATACATAAAACATGCTTTTAAAAAATAATTTTATTTAATATTGAAAAAATTATTTTCATTAAATATTGTTCTTATCATTAAATATTGATAAACATAAAACCTAATTTTTGTTACAAAATTAATTTAATCAAAATACATATATTATTCAAAAACAATGTTCACACAAAAATTGTCCAAACGCGCTTTGAAGTTTGAATATAGGAGGATAATTAACAGGCTTGCCAAGTGATGATGGCCAAGTGGAACAAGCGAATGGGGCAAGTACCCGATTGGTGACACCAAAACAATGTGTTGTGCATAGCAGAATAGTCCTAAACAGAAGTGCAAGTAACCTAAATATAACATAGAAAATATGATTTGTTGAAAGATCGAACCTCCAAACATTATCACACTCAAGTCTCAAAAGACTTGAGCCGGTAGTAATATAACTACAAGCACGTTGTCAACTTGTCAAAAAATTACATTTGATTTCTACACAATTAGTATTGCAAACCTCCAAAGTAACTTTGGAGTTATTTTTGCTTAATGTTAATTGAATCAAAATATATTTTATTCAAAAATAATACTCATACATAAAATTGTTCAAACACTATTTTTATAGAAAATTTTTTATCTAAATTTAAAGCATCTAATTAAGTGTATTAAATTAATTAAATTTTAATATTTTTATGAATTTTTATGTCATATAATTAATTTTATAAAAAATTATAAAAATATTTAATTTTAATTAATTTAATACACTTAACTATGATGTTGGAAGTTTAGATAAAAATTTCTGGTTTGTATATAGGATATAGGCTTGCCAAATCATGGCCAAGTGGAACAAGCAAGTGCCAAGTGGAGACACCAAAACAACGTGTTGTGCATCGCAGAATATAGAAATGTCGTATTCCTTAAGCATAAAAAATATCTAAATAACATTCTCATATGTAATAGAAACTTTGAATAGTCGTTAATGTGGATACATATCCATCCTTATATAAGGAGCACAAAATCAACATGGCCACGAACCCCAATCTTAAACCTCGTGATTCTCAATCTCAATCTCTGTTCCTCGTTTTCCTTGCATTGCTTCATTTGATTTGCATAGCCAGAGCCATGTCTGATCCCGCTGCCAAACCCCTCGATTCTCACTCCGAGGCTTCCTCTACTTCTGCTCCTGCGGTTCACATCGTGTACACTGAGAAGCCACAGGGCGAGGACCCTGAGGCCTTCAACATCCGAACCCTTTCCGCTGTCCTTGGCAGGTGCGTCATTTTTTTTTCTGTTTGTTTCCCGAGAAAATTAAGAGAAGAAAAAAAAAAAGAAAATAAATTATGGGTATTATTTTTCAGATTGAATATGAAATGGTTTTTTGTTTTTTTGGTAATTGGATGATTGTTTGCAGTGAGGAGGCTGCAAAGGAGGCTTTGTTGTATAGTTACAAGTCAGCTGCTAGTGGCTTCTCTGCTAAGCTTACTCCCGAGCAGGTTGCTGAAATTTCAAGTGAGTATTTTTGGTTAATGATTTTCTCTCCTTTTGAAATTCCCTCTTGTAATATGCTTCATTTATGTTATTGTTTCTGTTTGCACCCAACCAACATGATTTTTTTTTTTGTTTGAATGATTGTCCTTTTTATCTTCTTTGATTTTTGGGTTTTGATTTGCAGTGGTTTGTAGCATGATTTTTATAATAAGAATTTATTTATTGTTTAGAGAAATTTCGATTTTTTTTAAATAAAAAATCTTTTTGGGTTTTGATTTGCAGTGGTTTGTAGCATGATTTTTATAATAAGATTTTATTTATTGTTTAGAGAAATTTCGATTTTTTTTTAAATAAAAATCTTTTTGGGTTGGGGTTGCATGGTTGGATCTTAGACTAGTTAGAGGCACTTGTGTGTTGTGACTGAATTTGTGAAGTTGTTTATACAAGTATCACTTAGTTTGCTTCCATATTTATCAACAATGATTCAACCCAACCCCAATAAACAAGATAAGTAGATAACATAAAGAGCAATTGATATGCTTGTTTGGTTTTGGTTAATTTTTACACAAAATCAGCTTTTCAGCTAGATGCTATCTGTGCAGCATTTTGTTTATAAGCTTTTTGGAACACAAAATAAGCTAATCCAGATCTACATGATGTTCTCTTTTCTTTTGTTTTTCTTCCTCGTCAATCATGATAGAACAAGCTTTTAAAATCAATTACATAGTAGGTTTGGTGCCTTTTAATTTTTTCTTTCATATATAATATATGTTACCTCATATACCAATTAACACTGTCCTCAGATTTAGGGGAAACCAAACACTATTAAGATGTTCTTTTTACGCTTTGATATCTAGTGAAAAAGGGTTTTTAATAGTCACCTGATAGAAATTCTTGTACCACATTGTTAACCTCAATCAAGTTCCTATGGTTTTGTTGATGCTCTGCTTCTTATGAGTTTCCTAATTCGTGAGACACCTTCCCACTTGCCAATCTCTGTGTATCTGTTTGCACCAAAACATACTTTCCAAATTCCTCCCACTCAAGCTCTGAAATTTGTTGATGAATCCTGCAAGAACTTGTAGAGAGTTCCATATTCGTGGATCTGGCTTTATTGGCATCAAGGCATCCTGAATGTCTTCATTTAATTTTTTATCTAATATTTAAGAATAAGAAACCATTAGTTGAGTACCTGTATTTAAAGGATGCTAGTGAATGGATGGGAAGTTAATGTGGGAATAAGTGTTTTAATAGTTTATTTTCAATAATAAGTATTTAGAGTGAAGAACTTGATGCCTCGTACAGCAGCTCTACATTAGCAGGTGTAATTTCTCAGACCTACTTGAAAATATTTTCATGTGTGTGTATCGTTAGTCAGATGTTGATTTTTCAGTTGTCTCAGCCTCTCTTGTAAAACGATACTGCCATAGCCACCATATATTTGCTTCTCTCCGTGTTTCTGTGGTAATCAGAAGGTTCCAAATTTCAGACCACAAGGGAGTTCTTTTTCTGGGGTACAAATGAGGCAATGAAGTTTGAACTTATGATCTCATACAAATTATCCAAACCCTTCACTACTATCCAATCCTAGTGGCTTGCCACTGGGGAATGTTTGTCAGTTCTCGTATGGTTTGTTTTTACAAAGTATCTGTATTGTTGTGGTATATTGTTTTGTTGCAGTGTAAATCGATTAAATTAACAATTTAGTTCTTGAAATTACTCTCTACTTGCAGTTTAGCCCCTGAATTTAATTATGTATTAGTTCTTGAATTTATAAAATTCGTATCAACTCAATCCTTAAGTGAGAAACAAAAAGGTTTGAGTTGATACGAGTTTTATAAATTCAAGAACTACATTGCAAGTAGAGAATAATTTTTAGGACTAAGTTGCTAATTTACTCCATGTAAATCTTTGTTTTTGCTCTATCATAAGAATATTGTTACATCAGTTTCGCTTGTTATCGTGTAAACATATATTCTGTCTTGTTCTGCATGATTTTTTATTTCTGCCGGTTATTATCATTTGGTTAATGTGCTCCCCATATTAATAGTTGATGCTTGATATTTTAGTTGTTACTACTTTACATTTGCAGAGCAACCTGGTGTTCTTCAAGTTGTTCCAAACAGGAAACTTCAGCTCCATTCAGGAGGACCAAACAACGTGCAGTAGAGAGAATGAGGAGTTTCTTGATCGTCCTTTGAAGATGTATGAGTTCCAAATCGTTATATACACCATGTATAAACTAGTTTGACTTAGCCTATGCATGTCAATAAGCAATAAGGACATGGGTTTGTAACATATTATAATTATAATTTATTGTTAATGTTTATGGTACATGTTTATGATTGTCTCACGTATTCCAAATGGCATCTATAGGTCCTTGCTAAGCATATTGATGGTCTGTTGAAGCATTGAGAGTGTAATTAGGCGCTTTGAGATGTAAATCCTGGCCACCATTTGCCCTCACTAGACGGATTTCGAGTCATATTATTGGTTTTGGTTTGCGTATGTCCGGGACCGCAACTAGCTTAATAAGCTGAGTTTCTCGTACGGTTTTAAAAATGAGCAAGCGATAAAAGTAAATGCTTTAAGCCTTAAAATGTGTTTGGTGTACTTACATAGTTAAATTTGGTCAATCATGTTATTCTCTTTACAATCGTATAATTTTATCTTCTCCCGCGCTACTTTATATTACATAATGAGAAAATTTTGATAAATAGAATTTGCATTGAAGAATTTGATAAATATATTCTGTCACTTAATATTCAAATTTTTAATCAACTATTACAATTTTAAAAGTAGAATTTGAACTTTACACGTTAGTATTTCTTTGGTGAAAGGGTTGATTCACGTCCGGCACAAGCAAATACTATAAAAACGATAAGCTAACGAACTCAGAAACCAGAAAATAAAGTATGATACGTAAATACTAAAAATCAGACTTCATGTTCAACCAATCACACAGAAACCAAGGTACAGTGAAAATAAATAAGCAATCAAGCAAGAACACTTAAAAGAGTATGTTTTAAAGAAGATTACACCAAGAAACTTATACTGGTTCAATTTTCAATGTCAAGTCTATATCTAGTCTTTAGTTAAGCAGAGAATTTTTATTAAGTAATACTGCTCTCATGTACTTACACATATATTACTTCATATTTATATAATTTTTATCATTTGATCATAATTAGGTACACTTCGTTTTCTGTACATATACACTCTAATTCTGTCACATAAACAGACGTGAGTGATGTGAGTTATAAAGTGATGTGTAAGAAGCATTTTTCTTCACTATAACATAAGTATTCTTTGATCAATCTTAACTTCTTCAAGTTCAACACAAGTAGTTTTGATCCACACTAACTTTTCCAAAGAGAATCTAGTAATTTTCTTCAATACTATCCTCTCTAAGTTAGAATCGAGTAGTCTTCTTCAATACTAGTCTCTCCAAGTTAAAAGAAATACACCTACACAGGGATTTTACAAGATTAGGGAGAATAACTTTCAAAGAGAGATGGGTCTTACAAGATAAAGCTCAAATATGATTACAAACACACCCCAAACAAAGTATATTTTCTCTCAACTAATTTCAGAGCATTTGCACAAAATGATTCTCAAAGATTAGCACTCAAAGGCTTCATTATTTCTTATTATTCTCTTTGTTCTCCTTCTCTTCTGTAGAAGCCTTTGTGCAGTTGCTTTGTATAAGGAAAAAGGAGATTTGAACGTTGCAGCATCTAGGTAGTACAATACAGTATATTTCTCTTTATTCCTTGTCTTTTTTGTGTAAAGGAGACACCTTGAAATATTCAGTTGTCCTCTCTTATCTATTCAATCTTTTTTTTAATGTTTCTTAGGTGTAAGATACGTTTAGGCTATTTAGCAAGCTTTTGGAACAATCTGGAACTTCAACAACGAAACAAAGCATTATGGATTCTTTGTTAATGGCTAGCTTGTCTCTATCATGAGAAAGCTCTTCTTGGTCTTCCAAAGCAGTAGCCGTTTTGATGACTTGGACAAACCTATCTTCATTCATAGGCATCTCTAATCTTCTGTTGTTCTAATATTTGCATAAGAAACAAACTTTGATCTTCAATTGATCATTCTAGTCTTCATAGGAATAACTTTTATCCTTCCTGATTTTTATTCCTTCATCTCCTTGAGACTTCAACTTGTATCATAAGAAACCACGGCAGTAAATACTCCAAATTGAGCTTCTTTCTCTTGACTTCCATGACAGCAGCTCTTCTTGAGAGATTTTTTCATTCTTTAGCTTGACTTGTTCTCTTCAATGGAATACTTAACTTCATTGTTTCTTTCACGAATTTGCATATTAGCCTTTAAATTAAAACCAGTGTAAATATGAAAGGTTAAGAATATTAAAATGTTTAAAATCATCCCCTTAATGAAATGCCAAGTTAAAAACCTTGGGTTAACAATTTTAGCTTGTTACATAGTAACATGTCTGTTAGGATCAAAAGTTTACCACTAAATTAAAAACTATAACTTTTGATCATGGCGCAACTTCATTTCCTTATAATGACAACGCAGAATCCCGAATCTAAACACCCTCAATATACTTCTATACGCACATGTGAGTCTTAAGGTGATTGTTAGACTCTCATAAATCTAACAATCTCCCTTCTAGCAACACCTGGAAGACTTGAACCTATAGCATCACTCTAATACCACTTGTTAGGATCAAGTGTTTATCATTATATTAAAAAATATAACTTTTAGTCAGAACGCAGCTTTATTTTCTTATAGTGACAATATATAGTCTTACATTTATAACATGCTGTGGGCGGATATGAGGAGCTTCGTAGTGCACACATAACGCACCAGTAGATTGAGCTGTCAAACACTCTTAATGTACGTCTATATACACATGCGAGTCCTAAGGTGATTACTGGATTATCATAAATCTAACAATGCCTTTATAACATTTTACTACGCGATTATCTCTTTATATATTATATATATAGATATAGATTAGATTGCGTTGTTTCTTGGGTTCTCAATTGTGTGAATATCATTAAGCATGTGCCCTTGTCTCATCCTTTCTCTTTAAGTGGAGGCAGAGCCACCATATATTTGCCCTTTCGTGTTTCTCTGTTACGTTGGAAAGATTTAAAATTGAAGGGATCGGAGCAGACGATGTCATACCGTTTCTAACTATATAATATATCTTTCGGTGGTGTGTAAATTTTTGCAAGAATTTAATATATTAGTTATCAGTTAAATATTAATAATTATTTAGAAAGATTATTTAGTTGCATTGATTTTATTTTAAATCAAATAATCATTTTGAATTATTATTTGGTCTTTAACTAATATTAAAGTGTCAAACTGATTCCTTATCGTGAGTTTTCTTAAATTTATGTAACATCCCATATGTTATATAAAAAAATTATTGTCACCTCAATAATTTGCTTGTTATTGTTAAAATATATTGCATAAGTATATACATACATTAAAAAGCTTATGTTTGGTTGGGGTGATTTAGAAAGAAAGTAACGAAAAATGGGATGATAGCACTTTTATAGGCCCCACATTTTGTATGCTAAATATTAATAAGACAATGTGAATATTTATTTTATCATTATTTCATACATTATAAATATTTTATATTTGATAAAAGATCAAATGGTAAGCGAGTCGCATTTTTAAGGAGTAGATCAAAATTCAAATCTTGAATAAGGTAATTGTTGATATAATCTCTTAATTGTAATAGTATTCCATGATTAATCTCATAGGTAATATCTATCGATAACTGGTTAATGACCAAAAATGAGATGTAACAAATTGTATTTCTTTTCCATTCCATTTTTTGTTTTTTTGTTCTTTTTCATCTCTAATCCTTTCCTTTCTCTCTCCCCTTCTTTGTACCAAACCTAGCAGCTGCCACGGACCAAGTTAAACCGAAGGGGTTTTGGGTCCTTAATATATCAGCATATTTCAACACCAAAGTTGCTGGTAGGCAATGAAGTGATATATTCAATAGCTGTCTATGCAATATGGCCTTACTAACAAAGGTCAGAGTCTCATCTCGTCGGTGTAAGAATGAAACCAGACATGCATAGAGATGGCTTAAAAACATTAGTTCAATGAAAATTTTGGTTCATGAATGTCAGAAGCTTATCTTCCTTATCCCAACATTAGGATCTAAATTGTCCACTTTTTGTTTACACAAGCATTGACAAGTAACAAACTGTTGGTACTTAATTCTTTTTAGCTTCCAATAAGTCGGTTTCCTCTCAAGAAGCATGGGCTAAGTGCCATGAACGACCCCTGAAGTGTGTATATGTGGAATGCCACGTTTATTGAGCTGGAAGGAGGATGAAAAGGACCCCAACAATTCAAATTGCAAATGCATTGAATTTAGAAAGTGGGGTGAGGAATAATCCAGGGTGGTCTTATTAGTTGGAGGTGTGAGTGATGAAAGTTGGTGGTTTAGAGGGGTTGGGGTGCCTTGAAGAAGAATCATGTGGATGCATGTGCTTTAAGTTGGAGAACATGCTCAAAAGCAACGAGCAATACACTTGTCCCTCTCCCATTCCCTTCGAGCCCTTCTTTGAAATTGTACTGCGGTCCCCACCTTCAAATCTTCGAGAAACTCGTATGCTTTTGGAGTAAGAAAATGTTTTTGTTCTGTATTATTCAATGTATCATGCTACCATTATTTCTTATCTTAATAATTTTTAATGTTATAATTAAAGTGATACATGTTGATGTTAAATGATACAAAGGAGCATCTAAAAATTTCTCCTAATCCTATAAGTTTGTCTGAATTATCCTTTAAGGCTACCCGCACATGTCCCAAATGCACCATATAAATGCTCTCATTGTGTGTCACTTTTGCTGTAGCCCTTGTGTTGGTATCTGAAATTGAAAAGTGATAGAGAGCTTCATTAATTGGTTTGGAGTGGAAAACTAGAAGTTGAGTTATGGGAGTTTCTTCACAGCCTTTCCTTGTTTCCCTCTCTTTGAAAGATTTTCTTCAGGTAACTAAAGAAAACAAAGCTTCATCATATGGGTATTTGTGGAGCAAAGTGTCGGCAGCACAAGCCACGAAGCAGAAGGTCACCAAGAAAAGTGTCAGGGGCAGGAGCCCAGGAAGGATTTTAATGAAGAGGAAGACACTCTCAGTAGAAGGTTCTAGAAGAAGGGCCAAGGGGATTCAGAGAAGGGTCAGAACATTGAAGAGGCTTATACCCAACAGCCACTCCATGGGGTTGGAAGGACTCTTCAGAGAGACAGCTGATTACATACTGTCTTTACAAATGAGAGTGAGAACCATGCAGGTTATGGTTAAGATATTGACAGGTTCTGATGAGTGATTTGATTCATTTGTAAAGACTAATTAGGTTTTATTTCCTTGTGGTTTATAGTTTTTTATAGAAAGATTGGTTTTGGATGCTCAGAATATGTTTTACTTCATCTAGATTTAGAACAGCTTTGTGATCATTTCAATGTGTCACAAGATGAACTTGTATTATTGGTTTGTTATAATTATTTGTTATTCATCATATATATATTTAGTTGTATTGATCAACCACTCAATTGGGATACTAATTTTTAAAATTAAGGGTGCAACCTTTATAATGTTTGCCATGAACGGAATTGTGGCAGGTGTAAATGAACAATTTAGTTTAAGCCCCTGTGAATTCATTCTTGCTATAAACAGTTGCGTACTGAGTGACAAAAAATGAAGCTAAACAATTCATACCAAGTACTCTTCCAAGTCTGAAAAGATTAAAATCGTATTGAAGAGTATATATCATGCTACATACAACCAAGTTGCCCCGTCCCAGGTATAAAATCACTGTTCTTTTTTGACTTACGAGACCATAAGAATAAGTCCGAAGCGGCTGCTTCCTTTCTTGTCTCCTCCACTTGTATTCTTAAACATCCAACTTAGGCACCTCACAGTCTTTATGACAATGGAGGGTAGTCTCAGTATTGCCTCCACTGCTCCACACAGAGCAGTTTCCCCATTTTCCACGAGATTATTTGAAATCAATTCTTATTATTTGCAACACTTATTTTTAGATCAATAATAAAATAAATATTTAAAAAATATTTAAAAAAATTTGTTACTAGCATTTCTCTGGAGTCATATCTCTTTCTTTGAATTCTAGGCAAAAGATCATCCCCACATCCATATTTAGATCTCACAACCTTCACCCTAAAGGCATCACGTCCTCAATTTAATTTCATCACGGAAGCACTGTTCCTAGTTCTAGTGTGCTGAAATCCGAGACCACCAATTTCCTTAGGCTCGCATAAATTTTTCTAACACAAAAGATGAATTTGTTTTTTTCATTTTCCGAGGATTCTCAAACAAAATTTTGACACACCTTATCCACTTGATCACAGACTACTAACAGGAAGCAAAAAGTTTGCATGACATATCTTGAAATGGTTGCAAGTGCAGATTTTGCAAGAGTCACTCTACCTGCCAAAGAAAGAGAGGAGGCACGCCACCCATTCAATATGGGATTAGGATCCTCTCCAGGAAAACACACATACCCATACGGTATGTACAATAAAAAGTAAAAAAAATTTACACATATAACATATGAGATATATAAAAATATATATTTTTAATTAACAGAATCTTTTCTTATTTTATATTAACAGGAGAATACAACATGTTCTCAATTCTATCAATAACATACATGTAGGTACTTTTAGAGGACTTGTTATGAAGCAAAGGTACCCGTAAATATTTCCCTAAATCAGTGGAAAGTCTAAATCCATAAGCCTCACTCAGCTCGCTCCTCTTAATGTGGTTGACATTTTTAGAGAAAAGACATGACTTTTCTTTATTGACTTTCTGGCCGTAACTACCACAAAATAAGATAAATGCTCATTCACATGAAACAAAACAACACGGATGAGCTGGCTTGGTTGTATTTTATAAATAACCTATTTTAAAATTTACATGTAAAATAACTGCCTTTATTGCATTGGCAGAAATCAAGAGCCACGTCATTCGTGCACTCTTTCATGAAATTGAATGGAGTCACTTGTTTTCATTTTTTGTCTTTTTTTTTATTTTTTTACTTAAATTTTTAAATTTTGATAAATATAAAATAAATTAAATAAGAATAAAATATGTAATTAAATTTAGAATATTTGTTAAAATTTAAATAAAAAGACAAAAAATAAATAAAAAATAAGTACTAATAATTTTCATCCCATGAAATTATGTTCGTAGTATTTAGCAATGCTGACAAAATAATTCCAAAATACCATTTATTGCTTGTACCTGATCCACATAAACTTCGGCAAATAAACAAGATCATCCCCAAAGCTTAAATAAGAAAGTCGAGAACCATCCCTAGAGAGAGTGATCGGGTGTTAAAGGGCACTATCCACAGCTAGATTAATCAATTTGAGATAAGCTCTCCATACATCAAACAAATATATTGGGTGAAATGGGATCACCCTTTTCAATTCTCCATAATTCCCAGAGGGTAAAATTGGGGGCGGGGGGGGGGGGGTGGTAATACAACACCAAATTTACTCCACAATCCTTATTGGAAACCAATATCAATAAGAGTATCTTTTACAAATTCTCAATTTAGGTAGTCATAAGTTCTTTCTAAATCAATCTTAATTGCCATAAAGCCTTTACCTCTCTTTCTCCTTCGCATGGTATGAAATAACCTCCTGTATAATAATTATATTATCTGAGCTTTGCCTGCCAAGAACAAAACCGCACTGAGTTAGAGCCACTGGCTTAGCCATCACAGTCTTAAGTCTACTTGTTACAATTTTTGAAATCAATTTGTAGCTAACATTGCATAAACTATTATTCCGGAACAATTTAAGCTGATCTGGATTATCAACCTTAGTAATCAGGGTGATATGAGTAGAATTAGCATTTATTTAATCTATAGATTATGAAAAACAGCCTTCATACTTTGAAACAAAGTATCATGAACCACGTCCTATTGAGATTGATAGAATATGGCATGCAGGCCATCCGGCCCAGGGGCCTTCAAACCACCAATAAGTTGAAACAAGGCTTTTTTAACTTCCATCAAAGAGACTTCCCTACTAAGCATCTCAAGCCGCTCTTCATTAAGTTGAGGAAACGCACCAAAAAGAACAAATTTTGAATAACCATTGTTACCAGCATATAGCTCATTATATAAAGCATGCACTAGACTTTTCAAAATAGAAGGATTTGACACCCACTCCCCCTGAAGCATCCTTTAGAGAGCCAATCCTATTCCTTTGCCTTCTGGCTATGCCTAGGCTACGAAAATATTTATTGTTTTTTTTTTATCAAAATTTATCCATTTGCACCTTGAAAACTATTTCTAGAGAATTCTTCATGAATCAACAAAGCTTCATATTCCAACCATAGCTCTTTTTGTAAAATTTCTAGGAAAGGATTACCATTAATCGACAAATTTCTGGAAATCCCCTCCAATCTGGAAAGTACTCTATTTTTCTTTCTAAAAATATTTCCATAAACTTCTTTATAACAAATTTTAACTTCCTCAGTAAATGCATGAATATAAGAAAAATTATCCCTAGAATTATCCCAACAATTCACCACCACATCATGAAAGTCTTCATGCATGAGCCAAGATGCCAAAAAAGAAATGGCTTTCTCCTAATGGCATTTTGGCTATTTTCTTCAAAGCACATAAGCAAGGGGACATGATCTGATTTAAAGCGAGGGAGATGCTAAACTTTAACTTCTTCAAAATGAACTAACCAATCCACAGTTGCCACCACCTTATCCAACCTTCTTCTGGTGTCCCATGTTGCCACGTGAAATTCTAACCCCATGAATTCCAAATCAAGCCACTCACAATCAAATAAGCACTCCCTAAATAACTGAGAATCGACATGCACCTCATTACCTGCTAAGCAATCAAGTGATGATAAGGTGGAAATTTTTTTTTATGGAAAAAGAAAATCTATTAAGGAAGAAGAGAAGAGTACATAAAAAGAGGATACGACATCCTCGCTAGAAGAAAACAAAAGACATTGCGAAAAATTCAGAGATCACCGTTGTCCATATCTGATGGTAATTTCTCAAAATTCGTCAAAAATTTGAATTTTTAGTGGATTTTCTGACAAAAAGTGGTCCCCTGAAAAACGATCGTTGGAATAAAAAATTCGCTGGTATTTTCGGTGGATTAAACCACTAGAAAAATTCATGAGTTGTCAGAGGACAACATTTTTCAGCGATGATATCCATTGGTAATTTCCTATGGAGAATCGGTCGAAATCACTATATAAGTGATTCCGAGTAGTTCAAGATTTGGCTACTCTATTCATTTTTCGTTTTCTATTGATAGTGAGAATAATGACTCCAATTAAGGGTGTTCACTGATGGGTTGGGTGGGTTCAGCAGCATTTTGGACCCTACCCTCTCACAAGAGCAATGGGTTGGATTAGGTTGGACTAACCTAACTCGACCCATTCAAGAGTGAGTTGAGTTGGATCAAATTCATGGGTCCAACATTTTTTTTAAAGAAATTTTCTATAAAAAAAAGTCAAAATATAAAATCTAACAAATTAATATCATAAGTCTCAATCTCAAACATAATTTGTCTCAATCTAACAAATTAACATAAGTCTCAATCTTAAATATAATAGGTCTCAATCTAATAAATTAACATCATAAGTTTCAACTGACCTTACTCAAATATAATAAGCCTCAATCTCAAATAAACTAAACATCATAAGTTAATAAGTGCATAACAAATTAATAATTAACAAGTCTTCTTATGTCTAGAATAAACTAAATAGAGATAG
Source organism: Ormosia semicastrata (assembly GCA_029884595.1). NCBI lineage: Eukaryota > Viridiplantae > Streptophyta > Magnoliopsida > Fabales > Fabaceae > Ormosia > Ormosia semicastrata. Next base: position 48,879,111 of record JAQQTO010000056.1, on the reverse strand, counting down.
TCATAACTCAAACAAATTAGTCTAACTAATCGAACTCAGTATCATCACTAATGTTATATGTATTGACATAATCATTAATTTCACTCTCTATTTTTTTCATATACTCTTTATCATATAAATAACTTTTTACTAAAAAAAAAAGTAAGTGGGTCAGGTTTGTGCTGGTTATGTGAATGCTTATGTCATGAAGTATATGAAGTTTTTTATGATAGCAAAGTCAAGACAAAGATCAAGTTCAAAAGAGGTATATTTGGTATAGTTTATGAGTCTTAAAATCTTAATGTAAGATGCTCTTAATATATCTCTCAAAATGGTTTTTGGAATGTCTTTTTAAATCAACTCAAAGTTGAAAGTTCATATTTTAAAGAAATGTTGTTTTTAATCTTGGATAATGTAACTCAAGTTTATTTCTTAACAAATCCAAGTATTTTCTAAGTTGAAAATGGTTATCAAGTTTAATTGGGCTTTAAAATGAGTTTAAGGGTGATTGTAATTGATTATACAAGTGTTGTAATCGATTACAACTCTGGCAGAAGTCATGTAATCGATTACATGATGATTGTAATTGATTACATCCTGTCTAGAAAGCCAAGAATACGTTCTAAGAGTTATGTAATCGATTACCACAAGTCTGACAGTTGCCAATGACCATTTTCTTGGTATTTAATGCTGCCATTAAATGTACCCAACGACTCTCTTGAGCTAAAACACTATAAATACAAATCATAGGTCATTTTTAATGGCTAACCAACAACTTGAAACACATTTTTATTGCTTTAATCTGTGAATCAATCTTTCAATCCATTTGTATTCTATTTTTGGCAAATATTTGAGATATTCTTGAAGAACATTATAGGGCTTCAATTTGTATTACTTACTCTTGTGAGAGTTTCATCATTTATACACATTGATTCATTATAAAGAGAGTGAGGTATCCCTTAAACAATTTGTAAAGGTGATGTATCCCTTGAAGTTGAGGCTCAAGGCACAAAGGGTGAGGTATCCTAAGGTGTGGTGAGTACTTTATTGTGCAAAAGTTACAAACACGTATTGAAGCTTGAAAATATAGTGAAAAATCTCGAGTGATTGCTTGAGGACTAGACATAGGTCATAAGTAGATTGGTGTCTGAATCAGGATAAACATTGTGTTTGATCTTCTAAACTCAACTCCTTTACATTTGTGTTTATTTTATATGCTTGCTTGAATACTCTTTGTTTTGGTTTGTTCATTTGTGAGTGAAAGTATTTAATCTTCTCTATTCATTCGTCTCTATCAATCAATAACTTCAACCAAAATTGATAATCAAGTGTTTTGCGAAAGATTTACGAAAATATTTTATAAACTCAATTCACCCCCCTCTTGAGTATTAAGGCCACTTGGTAACAAGTTAGACGTGTTTCAACCTGCTACCCAACCCACATATTACGGGCTGAAGCATTTTTCAACCCAACCAAACTTGCGAATAGGGGTGGAAACAGATCAGGCCAGCCCAGACTTTGCCTTAAACAAGCCTGGCCTGTATCGCAATTATAAGGCCTGAGCCTGACCTATGAGCCTGTAATAAGCCAATTTTTAAGGTCTGACCTGACCTTTTTACAAGCCTAACCTGCCTGAAAGTCTATTTAAAGACCTACTTTATAATAAGGCCTTTAAATAGGCTAACAGGCCTACCTTTAAATAGGCCTTTACATAGATTAACAAACCTACCTTTAAATAAGTCAACATATTTTACATAGGCTAACAGACCTACCTTTAAATAAGTCAATATGCCTTTACATAAGTTAACAGACCTAAGTCTTGAAATAAGCCAACGGGCCTACTCAAAGCCAATAGGCCTTTGTTATAATTTAACACTCACCTTCTAATTTTATAGATGTTCACTACTTTATTACTCTAATTTTTGGTCGATGTGGGACTTGGAGATATACTAAGTTACTCACTTTCTTACTCTAGTCTTTCAAGTCCCATATTGACCAAAGATCAGAGTAAGAAAATAGTGAGCATCTATAAAAGTAAGGGGTGAGTGTTATAGATATTCACTACTTTCTTACTTTAGTCTTTAGTCGATATGGGACTTAGAGATATGTCAAGTTGCTCACTTTCTTACTCTAGTATTTCAAGTCTCACATCGATCAAAGATCAGAGTAAGAAAGTAGTGAGCATCTATAAAAGTAAGGAGTGAGTGTTAACTTATTATTTTCATTCTAATAAATATATTACGTTAAATATATTAATAAATATATTATTTCTATTTTAACTTACTAACTTAAGTTTTTATTATTGATTTTTATTAAAATTTAATTAAAAAATATATTAATATATTATAATAAATTAATAATTATAATTATAATTTATAATTATTATAATAATATATATTATATTATATATAATTAAGTAGGTCAGGCCGGCCTATCAGCTTTAAAGGCCTATTAGATGGCCTGAGGCCTGACCTTTTTAGTTAAACAGGCATTTAAAAAAGTCTTGGCTTAACTTGTTTAGTAAACAGGGTAGGTCGTCATGTCTCAGCGAGTCAGGCCATAGGCCTGACGGCAAAATGCGGCTTATTTCCACCCCTACTTGCGAACTCAACCCACCCACAGTTTATGAGTTGGGTTGGGTCGAAACTCGTGAGTTCATGGGTTGACCCGACCCACTGAACACCCCTAACTCCAATAATAACATTTTCAGGTAGTTGATATAATCGAAAATTCATGTAGTGAAAATAATTCCACCTCTTATAACGATGAGAAAATAACTAAGTAATGAGATTAAAAAAAAGAATGAAAAAAGCATTAAGGATTATAACAGTGAATTTATACAATTTTAAGGAATAATTTTTCTAGTGAATAGAAGCTGCTTAGTGGAAAAGTCGGGGAATAAGAAAGAAACCAAAAGTAAATGGAACATTTTACAAAGAATGATGACACCAATGAAAATAACATTATACCAAAGTGTCATGGAGAGGAATATCCTGATGATAATGTGTGTTCAACATTATTAGAACTAGGATAATTGAAAAGGCATCCCCAAGACCATTGCCCTTCTAGGTGACACAAGAAGTATGTGTCTGCTTGCAGTCGTTTAATGATTTTTAAAGATAGTAGAAAATATTTAATCTTAAGGGAATTTGGACAAGAGTGAAATTAGAATTTAGAGAGTGTTGATGATGACAAGTGAAAGTATATATATTTCTCTTTTTACTTGTAATATAATATAAACTCAAGGAAAGACTATCCAAATTTGACAACTCAGTCTAGAAACTAGGAGTATCAGTATTAAAAAAAAGTCATTTTTCTTTTGAGCTTTTGAATCGATCGTGCTCGTATTTAAAATTTTTTGTGTTAGTTTCTCTAATGATGAACTGAGATACCAATCTTGCTCGCTACAATTTGATAAACACAATTTTTCCAAAAGCAAAGTTCGTTGTGAAATATATCAATCATCATCATTATCTTCAACTATTAAATATACGAATTTTATTAATATTCTTACATACGCTCTTTCACACAGTCGATGATAGTCAAATCTTATAGAATTCAACTCATATGCCTTCTCTAATCTAGAAATCTTGACCATACAACTTCTCTAATCCAAAAAGATCTCTAGGTTGGAGAAGACATATAGGTTGAACTATACGATATTGCTATCATCAAACATAAGGAAAAGTGAAATTAAGAAATTTTAAGTATTTAATTGTTGAAGACAATGATGATGATTGATATATTTCATAAAGAACATTACTTAAAAATAGTTGTACTTCTTGAATAGTTGTTAGCATTTCTATCCTAACTCACTAGGAGAGATCCAATACAAAAATATTTTAACACGAGCAAAAGCAAATCATTAAAGATAAAAAGAAAATTTACTTTTCCTGATACTAATGCTCCTAGTTCTTAAATTCATTCATTAAATATGAATAATATTTCCTTGAGTTCCAATTGTATTACAAGTAATTAGAAAAATACATCTACTCCACTTATCATCACAATTACTATCAAAACCCTAATCCAAACTTCAGCCAAATACCCCTAAAATTATTTTTTTCACATACTCTCCTAAACGCGATAGATGTGTGTAAGAAGATATATGCTTCTAGTGTCACCAGCAAAGACAATAGTCTAGGCACAACCCACTCAACTTCCCCAGTATTAACGATGTCAAGCTCATGATTTTATTAAGCATTTCCTTTCCACGAGACTCTTGTATAATGTCATTTTCGTTGATGAAATCACTTTTTATATAAATTTCATCTACTTTCGATTTCTATCTTATTCCCCAACCGCTTCACTATACGACTTCTGTCCGTTAGAAAATCTACTTCACAAAAACATACAAATTTATTTTTTTAATCCATAATGTTTTTTTTTCTTCCTTTTCTAATATCACCCTACCTAGTCTTCTCCTCATCATCATAAGACGTGGACTTGTGTCACCACTCAAACTTTCTATCATATTTACCACCTAATAATATTATCACTAGAATCATCATTCTCACAATCAATGGATGAAAAAAGATAAGATACTTGATCAGTCAAATCCTAGACTGTTGAGAGCCACTTAAACTATCAATTCAAAACTAATATCTAACTTAAGGTTTAGAGCTCCCTAATTCAATATAGTATTAATTATTTCAACAATTCAAATGCAACAATATGCATGCAAATAAGTGTTAATAATAATAACATATTACTCTATTATACAATTTGTATCTCAGTAACCAAGGCCTTTTATATATTTATCATTCCTCTAATTAGTTTGAAGTCATCGCTCGTCTACAAGATCTGTCACACTACCTTATGTCCTAGACCCATGTGTATATATGTCATGTGTTTGATAGTTGCTCACATATTTTTGTAATTGATCATTCTTATTTAATTAATTAGTTATTTAGTTTAATTAACTAATTTTTTAATTAATTATTTTTTATTAATTAATTATTAATATAGTTTAAATTTTCACTTTCTATAATTTCATATTATATTTTTTATATTTTTATTAAATTTAAATCTTCAATTTACACAATTCGTAGCTCTATAATCGATGTCTCTTATAATTTTGTCATTTCTCTTAAATTAAAGTCATTATTCGTTTGCAAGATCTGTCACATTGCCTCATGTCCCCAACCCATATGTATATACATCATACGTTTGATAGTTGGGACTTGGGAGCACATTTTTATAATTGATCATTCTCATTTAAATAATTAATTATTTATTTATTTGATTATTTAATTATTTATATAGTCCAAATTTTGACTTTCTTTTATTTCATATTATATTTTTTATATTTTATTAATATTATTAATTATTTTAATTTAATATATAAATTATTAAATTAAATAATTTATCAAATTCTTCACTTAAAACTTTAAAAAATTCATATTACTATTTTTGTCACTATTTTTTATTTTAAAATTAGCACTTAATACTATATTATTCTTATAATGAAATAGTATTAGTCTTATACAATGTAATGTTATTATTCAAATCTTATACCATCATAATATCTATCATCTATCATATCTCATACACAAACACTAAAAAATAATAGTATACCATGCATATAAACATACATTCAAATATACACATATAAATTAATATATTCAAAATATAAACACCATATGCATACATGCATACACATTATAAAAAATAAACAAATATTACATTCAAATTAAAAATAAACAAAAATAATATATCATTTCCACACCTCATGCACCCACGTCTCCCACGCACAACTTCCATATTATGAGGATCTACTCCTCAGCGTGCTACCACTAGGAGCGAGGATGCTCACTAGTGGAAGGACCGCTAGATTGTTGCTCGTCCATGGGAAAGTCGTGTCCCCAACATAACCATTAGCCCCCTAAGAAAGCTCAAAATAGGGAGTCAAGCAAAGTTCAGAAAGGTAAGAACCCATCAACACCAAAAAATTTAGTTTTAAATAGACCACCCTCAGCTAATGCAAAAAAGACTACAAAAGTTAGGAGATTGTCTTACCTAGTCACAGAATATGATGGTGCATGAAGGAAGGCAATGAGTACTCAGGGGCTGAATAGAAGAGAAGAGAAGAGAGGAGCTACTAGCAGGGGGATTAGAGTGCAAAGAAAAGAGAAGAGAGGAGATAACATGAAGAGAAAAATGGAAAAATGGAAAATGGAAAGGGAGAGGTTGTGCTCATAAGTTATAAAAAAATTTTGGCCAGATTAGTGTCCGATAGAAACTTTTACTGGCGAAAATATTTAAATTTTCGGCAAATAATCTACTGGAAGCCTCGAAACACATAACCAGTATATTTTCCAAGGAGTGTTCTGGTGGATTAATTTATGGTGGATCAACCATTAAAAATTGGCTAGTGCTTATCCTTGAAAGTTGGAGAAATTTTCGCTGGAACCCTTGAAACACATAACATGTACATTTATTGGCAAAGTAGTCTCTAGAAATGAAAAAAAAATATCATTGGTGTTTTTATTTTCCAACGAATTATTCTGCCACAAATTTATATTATATTTTTTTTAATTGATGTTCGATTTTTCGACAAATACGCCCGCTGAAAATTAACTGTATTACTAGTAGCCACAAATTCGTTGAAAAATCTGTCATTAAAACCCTAATTTCTTGTTGTGAGAAAACACCTAGAACCTAATAGATTGAGTCATTTAATAAGGCATGACAATCTCTCTACATATCTGCAAAAGAAACTCCTCTAAATAGACCATGAGCAGAGCACCACAAAGAAGCTAAAAAAAAATCATATCCTAAATGTTGTCTAAAGACAATGAAGTTCCCTTGAAAATTCTAGCATTCCTTTCTAACCAAAGGCACCAAAGAACAACAAAATAGAGCACCTGCCACAAAATTTGGCTTTTTTTTACAGAAGTCAAAACGTATATATTTAATAAGGAGAAACTGTTGCAGATCCTTAGGACAGACTTAATTCTCTCCAAAAATCCTGAAGAGCCTATGCCAATGAAATTTCACAGCAGAACAATGTAAAAATAGATAAGTCCAGGTTTCCAAACTAAAACAACACATCACACACATATTAGGAGACAAAGTGTTAAGAGGGTTGTGCTTTTGTAGCATGTCATTAGTATTAATTATGTTAAGAATAGTGGTCTAGACAAAAGATTTAACCTTAGGGGGAGCTATAAATTTCTAGATGGGTTTGTCCAAGAGAAAACTATCTATATTAGGAGACTTAGTCAAGAATTGAAAGTAGGATTTGTAAGAGAAAATACCTGAAAAGTCAAGAGACCAAATTCTTTTCTCATTGTTAGAAAAAAAGATGAACAGAATCAAACAAAACCAAAAGGGACTCTAACTCAGTAACTTCTCTATCATACAAATTCCTTAAAAAAATGAAAATTCCAAGAGAAGTTAGATGAAGAAGAAGAAGATTAAAACTAAAAAACAGGGGCATTATGAAGGGAATAAAGATGAAAGAGTATGGGAAATGCTTCAGAAAGATGAATTTTTCCAACCCAAGTATTCTTCCAGAATTTGATATGAGACCTATCACCCAAAGTCAAGGAAAGGAAAGGTCTAAAAGAAGATAATCCCTGAGAAATAAATTTCCAAGGACTAGCATGATTAGCTCTGCTCACAGAATTGGCATCCCACCCATTAGGATGTAAATCATATTTGCTTCAAATAACTTTATGTCATAACGAAGAAGACTATAAAGGAAAACGCCAAAGCCACTTAACTGCCAAAACAATATTCTTGGATACCAAATTACCAAGATCTAACCCTCCCTCGTTCTTAGGTCTACAACAAGCCTCCCAACTCATAAGATGGTCTCTACTCAATGTCCCTAACCTTGACCAAAGGAAATCCCACATAATTATCTCAATTATCTTGGCAACAGCCATTGGAATACTAAAAAGGGAGAGAAAATATAAAAGGATACTGGATAGACAAGACTGTATAAGAGTGATCTGATCTCCCAAAGATATAAAAGCACCCTTCTAATTATCTAAATGTTTAGATATCTTTCACACAATTGGATCCCAAAAGAACAAGACCTGAGGATTACCTCCCAAAGGGACACCAAGATAAATGAGAGGCCACTGAAGAGATTGATAGTCAACCAACATAGCAAAAATGGTCCAAAACTAACTATCCACATTCAACCTCGTGAAAATAGGACCATTGCACTTGCTTTGGGTGGTTCTCTTAGAATCTTGCACAACTTCTCTTTTCTTAGTCTCCATTGCACACAAAGACATAGAGAGAGGAGAATAAGAGGGGGAAGAGAGGGCAATGCTTTTCTTGTAAACCCAAATTTTGAGGGACAATTGTTTATCACTCTATCTATCAATAAGATATTCTATAAAATAATGAGATAGAAAGAAAGCGAGTGTGTGTGTTTGAGGAAGGAGATGTTGTTATTGTATAAAATAATTAGATAATTAGATTATATACACATTTATGTAAAAAAAATTAATATAACTATACATAAATATCATATAAAAAATATTATATACATAAAAAAAGATAAATTTAACCATATAAAAATAAATGTTTTTAGATATGATATTATTTATTAACATTACTATTTAATGAAAACATAATAACAATTTTTTTACTATGTACAAAATTTATATATATAATATGATGATGACATCATTTGGTTTGATAGGCCGGTCTAACTGGTTGAGCTTGAACTTGACACTTTATCGGTTCACTGTCTAGTCCAACTTTAACAACATTATACCAAACAAAGTCTAAGAGATCCCTAGGACTAGGAGGGAGAAAAGGGAGAAAACGAAGAGGTTGTTCCATTAGGGGTATTGAACCCCAACTAGAGACTTTGTTCAATTTCTTCGTTAGGCATTAACTTCCTATCTAGAGAATTGACTTTTTCCCTTCACTATGTTACGTGTTTAGATTAGAGTTTGTAAACTTAAGTTTGAGTTAATTTGGTTTTTCAAATTTAAATTTAATTGAAAGTGGAGTTTGCATTAACGTGATTTATGTTTGAAAACTTTTGTCTCAAAAGTGAGTTTAATCCTATGTTTAGATGTTTTTTCATTAATGGAACGGAATAGAATAGGTGGGATATACTGGAAAGGAAAGAGAAGGAATGAAACATAATTATCATTCTCTTTGTTTGGAAGTTTCATTAACGGAATAGAACGGAACTTCATTACTCATATGTTCCCCTCATTCCACCTCAATTTTGGGAGGAACAAAAGCTAGTCATTTGAGAAAAAGAGAAGAAAAATAGTTCCCCATATATTCTGTTCCCTTCTCATGTATTTTAAAATTCTCAAACAAAGAAATTTATTTTTTTTTCCTTTCATTTTATTTTCATTTCCCTCATTACGTATCATCTAAAGTCTAAACATAGTGTAACAAAATAAATGTTATTTAAATAAAAGATTGAAATCACTACTGAAGCAAGATTAAAAAAAAAAAGTTTGCCCAACAGAATTATGCCCAACGGAAAAGTAAGAAAATATTGCTTTGGCACAAATTGAGATTAGAGTCTCAAATTGTGTTGAAACAATGTGGATGGAAAAAGACCCCAAACACCATTGTTGCACCGTTCAAGGAGTTGAAACCGACGTTTGGGCAAACTAACTCCAAACCAAACATGCACTAATTATGATCTGATGGCTTTTGCCAAAGTACAAAACTCAACGGTATAAAAGGTTTGCCATTAGTGATCAGCCTTAGCTGAAGTGGCCCATCAAATGTTAAGAAATGCAAAACCGCCTAAACGTTACCAAATAACCGCTGTAATTCAACCCTTCAACCATTCAACCATTCAAAATCATTTGAGATTTCTTAACTTTGAAACAAGGAACATCTTGATGCATTTTTTAAGATGAATTCAACGATTCGAATTGTTCAAGATTGATATTCATAATACTTTAAATTTTATCCAAATTTGAATTATCCACTAAATGAGTTCATTTCAACTTCGATTAATTCAACTTAAATATGGATAATGCAAAAATGGCATGAAACTATTAACAATTCAAGAACCAATTGCAATCTATAATTGATCTTCTATTAATCAAGCCATATGTAGGCTGACCGTACATTTCAGAGTGCTTACAAAGCAGGGATATGCTTAATGACTGACTACGAATTGATAAATGCTAGAGAGCTTAAAGTTGGACAACATCAGAGTTGACTCCAATGACACGGAGAGTAATGACTGTAACTTGCTACTATATCTTAATAAATTGACAAACAATAGTACAGAGGAAGTCAGTAAGGCACGTGCGCATACAGCACCACAAAACACCACAACCTTCCTGATGCCATCAAGGCTAAATAATGAGTAATTTAGAGGCTCCACCAAAGGAAATGTAGGGGAGCACATGCCACTGTTTTCATTATACGTCCTTTCTCACGGATATCTTGGGTAATTGTTTTCCACTATAATCCACTGTCCAAGTTCACAATCTAATTAAATGATCATGTGTCTTGCCTTTGGGAGAGGTTTAAACAAGCTCTGCCAGCACAACTTTCATTCATAGATTCGCTTCCTCTTCAGAAGTGTTGGAACTATGGAAACAAATCCAATGAGGAAGAGCACTGATAATGTCTTAAAATCATATAGATCCTTCACTGACTTTAGATCCCCAAGAGCAAGGCCAGCCTGGTTGAACAAGAATGGAGGTGTTAGGAGTATAACGAAAGAAATGCAGAAAAGCAGCTACTATAAAAGTTTGGACAAAGTAGAATAGAAGATAGTCTACTTAGCCTCTTCACCCACGACTGTAGAATTTAAAGAGAAAAAATCCATGCAAATTAAAATTGAAAAAAGAAATGTAAAGGTAAAATGGGAAAACGATAATGATTAACATCAGCCCAGCTAATATGATCAGAGAAACAAAATGTACATGTGCAACAAATCCATTCTTGTCATTTATTAGCTGAAAAAGTGAGTGCCGGATAACAAGTGAAACCGTTCTCATTACTTCAATTATCCATTCCAGCTAAATCATTGAAAACATTGGGGCAGCATGAAACACAAACACAAACTGAGCAGATAAGAATAAAAAGGGTCTGCAATCCCTGAGGGAGGAATCCTCAACAAATTTGGTACTAATCTTCATGATCACAAGAACAATGCCTTCTCCAACAAAAGTCACCTTAAAAGAAATATTTTCCACATCCAGCAAGAGAACAGTGAATTATAGTAGGAAAGTTCAAGTGGCTTTTCAACCAGACAATATCACCATGGGCTGCCTAAAGCTTATACGGTGTCTAAGTACTGCTCATAAAAACACCCCTTCTCCTAGACGTGTGTCTCAATAGGATTAACATAAACAACCTGTCGCAGATTTGAGGGCTTCACAATGCTCTTTCTCCCAGTGTATTATGGTTAGATCTAGCTCAAACAGTAGGAAGCTATTCTCGTATTGTAAAATGGCTACTTTTACTTGAAACAATCTTTTTTGGGTTGTTGGTATGCATTGGGTGTCTGCTGCTATGCAGCAGCTTTTGATGGTTAGTTATAAAGGTTTTGGTACAAGCAAGGAGGGTAAATTTGGCAGTGTGCAATTAATGCAGTTCATTTCATTGGAGCAGAATACTCACATTTTCAAGGGTGCTTCTTTGCACTTCAAATTGTTATGGGACAAGATTATGTTTATGGCTTCTCTTTGGAGTTCTGCTCATGACTATTTCAAGGGAGTTGCCATTTCTGATATGCACCTTGCTATATTTTTTTTTTCATGTACCTTGTTGTATCTTGCGTTTCCTTTAGGGTAATGTTATCATCCCCTAGATGTACTTTAACTTTTTTCTCTCTAATAAAACTTCATTTTAAATAAAAAATAAAAACACTAGTCCTCATGAAATCAGTAATCAATTTCATATTTTGCTCAGCAGTGATTTTAAAAGAGTTACATGCAGTTAAGCACGAAGGTCCCTTAAAAGTTGAACTAGTGTTGAAAAATCCATACCAGAGCTGCTAGTTTGACTGAAAACCAGTGAACTGGTCATAGGTCTTGGTCCATTTAACCCATCGACTTGTTAGAGAACCGGCCGAACTGGTAGTAAACCAGTTTGAACCCTTTTTTCTTTAAAAAAAAAAATTAAACTCTAATTTTTTTGTCAACAAATTTTTAACTCATTCAAAAATAATTTTTGAGCCAAATAAAAGCCCAATGCCAAGCTATAAAAGCCCACATATAAAGCCCAAAAAAGGCCCAAGAAGGTTTGTCCGCCTCTTGACTTTTATTTGTATGATTAGATGTTCCATTCACTATTCTATATAGGACCTGTAAGTGTAGCCTCCTCTTTATATATGTTGTATGCTTAAATGCTTCACTCATTGTACAATGTGAGACTTTGAAACACTAACATAATATAAGATATTAATATGTTAGTTTATTATTTAATATATTATATAATTATATAATATTAAAAAATATATATTTAATTATCACCGATTCGGCCATAGTTTGAACCAATGAACCATGAACCAATATCTTCACTGATTCAATGACCGGTCTAGTTTTAAGAACATTGGTCGAAGCCTTGAAGCTTAAAGTGCAGATTTTTACAAATTACTTGAGTAAAAATATTTGACATGATAGGTGCACATTGATCATAACATCTGTGAAATATGCAAAATTCAACCTCAAGTATGCATCCATAGCTTAAATTTTATTAACATTTGTCTCTGCTATTTAAATCCATTATTTCCTTATCAGAGCTCACTACAATTTTAGATAAGATATAGAACACCCAAATCAAACTGAACTAATTTTATGTTTTGAATCCAGCTGCCAAATATAGCATGAGATGTAAGTAAAGCTTCATAAACTCTGCAGTTGATTGATTCACATAGACACGTGGGTTTTAGGCAAGGTGCATGATTTTCTTGGGCAGCAAGCCTGGATAACCCCATCCCGAGATTTAGGTGTTATATGAAAAAGGACAAGTACTTTGAAAGAATTTTGGGGACAGCTATAACTTGAATCAAAGAGTACAGGACTAGGAGAAAGCCAATAACCTAGAAAATAAAGAACCGGGAAACAATGGAAAATAGAAAGATCTTCTGCATGTCTCACATGGGAAAAAACTTAAAATCTCAATGGAATCTCACCATTCAAGATTCAGGATTAAAATAAAAAAGAGTGAATCTGTTTAGAAGGCCTGTTTATCTGTGGATTACAATATACCACAATAAGGAACAGTAAAACCTCACCTTAGAAATGACTTTTCCAAAACTATCTACTTACCCAAAGATTTCTGAAATGCTTAAGAAACTAAACAAAAGTTGGATTAATCCTGAAAAGGAACAGAATAGATTATGAACTAGCAGAGTAACTTAATTCTTAAGTCATTTGAGGATCAAGGTTGGTTGATAACCCCACACCCCCCCCCCAAAAAAAATAAAAAATAAAAAGATCTTTGGTCCAGTTAAGTTGATGATCATCCAATAAATGTAAAAACATTCACAAATACTTTCCCTCCCTCTTTTCTGCCTTTAAGTAAGAGGACACTCAATGTGTAGAAAGTCTCAAAGGGCTAAATACAAGGATGTAAGGATAAATGGCTTTTGTACCAATGTCAGATACATATCCATGTCAGATAATCCTTGGCAGAGTTTGGAAAACATAACCAGACCAGCCGGTTGGACCATGAATCCGTCACCTCTCAGGTCTAGTCCAGCCAAACAAACCGGTAAGAAAAGAAACCGATCAAAAGCCGAAGAACCAACACTGAACTGGGAGGACTGTGCAAACTAGTCCAGTTCCATGAATCAAAGACAATTGCCGAAGTGAAGTTGTCAGAGTCTGACGGTAAGACTTGTTGAACATGCCACCAGTTTGGGAAGGCACACAATTAGATCCGGCCAGAGAGGTCATCATCCACGAAAGGAAATCCTAGATTTGGCCACTTTTTTACAATCAGATGCTGGTAATTTGCAAGGAGTGTTTGGGAGATTTTCTGGTAATTTGCAAAGAAAGAGAACACATGGAAGGCCAAGGGTTCTCTAGCAGATTGCTGTGGCTCATAAACCAGTGAAAGACTATTGCTTCTACTGTTGAAGAGAAAGAGCCTAGTGGCAAAGGGAGGTGGATTTGGCAAGAAGCCGAGAAGAAAGCCAATTTGGCAGTCATTGATGAGGTAACTCCACCCATGCTCTTCTCTCTTTCTCTGATTCTTTCTTTCTAGCTTTGGGGCATGGAGACTCGCCACATGATGAAGTTATTGTTAGTCAGGATTCAGGAGGTAGTATTAAGATAGGAAACATGCCCTTATGATAAACAGTTCTTTTTTTAAAAAATTTTTTGGTCTTCTTTAAAATAAAAATTTTGTATTGTCTTAAGAAGATGAATCCCTCCCTTATTCTTATTCCCATCCGTTTGTCATCTCTTGATCATCCCCACATATTAGCTTATTGATATCTATATTTATATTTAATTATATTCCGGTTCAACCATGGGTCCATGGCTAAACCACAATAGGACCATTGAACCATGAACTCTACACTAGCTCAATAACCAGTCTTGTTTTCAGAACCCTGCTCCTCAAACACCTTCAGATACGGCTAGCATGTATCTTGTAATTTTTTATTTTTATTTTTGATATTTTGTGGCACTATGGGTGGGATATTATAAGAAGTGGATAAATGCTAGTCTTCTATTGCGTTTAAATGTCTAATGCTGAAAAAGATGGGATAGAGATATCCAACTTGATGTCTTATCTCCATTTTTCCCCGTCAATCATGGAATAGGCTCAATCATTATTTTTTGTTTACGATAGCTTTATATATGCTCTATCATAACCTACTGTACTCGTGCCCTAATTTTTTTAGGACATGCCATATACCTATGTCCGATACCTTTAAATATGATCAGAAGTGAAACAGTTTAATCTGTTAAAATGTTCCTATTGTAGAGCCAACAGGCATCTATAAGAAACTGACTAAAATGAGGTGAAAACACAAAAAAATAAGGCTAAATTAAAGTTTTGGTCCCTATAGTTTACAGTCATTTTCAATTCAGTCCCTATATTTTTTTTCTTTTCAAATTAGTCCTCACAATTACAAAAAATTTCAAAATAGTCCCTGCCATTAACTTTATTTTAACACCATTAATTTAATCCCTACTCAACATCTTAAGGAGAAAAAAAAATCTAAAAGAGCACTTATTGGACAAAAGAGTACTTACTCAAAAGAAATAAACACCTACTACACTGAAGAAGCACCTTATTTGATGTTTTACATAGAAAAAGAGCATCAAAAGGAGTCTCTATTGGATAAAATAACATTTACTTTGTTAGTCAACTGACAGTATTATTATGGCATTATAACATAAGTTAATGGCAAGGACTATTTTGAAAATTTTTGTAAATGTAAAGACTTATTTGAAAAAAAAACTATAGGGACTTAATTGAAAATTAGTATAAATTATAAGGACCAAAACTTTAATTAGTGCATAAAATATGAATACTTGGACCAACAAGTGTAGAGTTCAGGAAAAAAAGGGAAAGAATAGCACATTGTCCAATAACAATATGAAAGCTTACTCTGACAGCAATATAGGAGGCTGGAATAAGACCAATCAATGTCGCCAAAAAGAATATATGAAATGGTATATCAACAATTGGTGATGCCAAATTGATGAAAAGATTTGGCAATGTTGGGGTTATCCTCAGAAAAAGCATGTAATTCAGCAGCTTATCCCTGCGCTTTGCTATCTGATTTAACATTAAAAAAAAATCAGGTTAACACAGTAGATGCTATAATATTCTAGCCAATTGTTAGATAAACTTTTTAGAAGCAAAGACAAACCTCTGCTTGGAAAAACCTTAACTTTTCAGGCCACAACCAAGAAATTAAAGGCCGTCCAATTAACTTAGACAAAAAGAAGCAAGATGATGCTCCAGCAGTGGCATTGAAAACAACTAATAGAATTCCTCGAACAACTCCAAAAAGAGCTCCAGCTAACAAAGACAAGAAAATTGTTCCTGGAATCATAAAAGTCTGCATAAAGATGTAGGTGGAGCAGTAACCAAGAATGAATTGCGCAGGATGATTTCTTGCATATGTTGAAAGATTATCTCTGCAGAAAAATATAAGAAGAAAAGTACTGTTTAGGAAAAACATGCCATGATAATCACAAAAAAAAAAGAAAAAAAAAGAAAGAGAACAGATAGTAACTTATTGGAGATTCACATCATCAAGCTACAGATTACAACTTGAATACTCACAAGACATTTTAATCATCCAAGGAACTCAATACTTCTGAGCTGGAAATTTTTAAAAAAAAAAAAAGCATATAGTCATCAATCAAAATTATTCTTTACCATAAGAGCTGCAGCAAAAGTTTCACATTAGTACATCCCTGTATATGTGCCTAGTTGGTATCCCAAGTGAAAGCATAGAAATAGGAACATGCTCATCAAATCCCAATAAAAATCTCTCCCTCAAATTACTGAAAGAAAATTTCACAAGAAGTTGCTCTACAGATCACTAAACAACATAGAAGATCAGTAGAATCTTAACAATCTTTCTTACTTGGGTTGAAATGTCGTGTTATTCACTTATTATGACACTAGAAGTACCATATGCAAATAAACTCCTGAGAAGTCCACACTACAGTGCTTCACCCATGACATCTTCATACATTCAACTACTTTCTATGAAGCATGCATTTTTTATAAGCCCCATAACACAAACATAGAGACAAGCACATAATATAAGAAAAAGAGAACATGTGTAAACTCCATTCATAACCTGCAGATGGCCAGGGAAGAACAGCACCAAACAAGGAAAATTCTTATATACTAGTTACTAGAGTATTGCATTGCACCCAAGCCACACAGAGTGTGAACTGACATGTGACAGCACAGTCAAATATAGACAGTTAGATCAATTTTAATCCAAACCTTTGGGTGTATACAACAAGAATAATAGCTCCCCTGTCAAATGCCAAGACCAAGCAAAGATCATAAGAGCATGCATTCTACTACTAAGTGTTTGGATTTGATTAAATTTTTACTCAAAAAAGTTTTTCACTGAAAAATCCCTATAACATTTTTTAAACACTAAATAAGCTAATCCAAAAACACACACTAATTTTAACAGCTAAACATGACTATATACACAGATTAAAAAAAATGAAACAAAACAAAAATGCGTATCAATTTTATTTTGTAGAACAACGCACAAATTGATAAAAGCAATACAACACAGTTGTGTTTTGTCAACTGGTTTTTCCATGTATGTTTATCTCTCCCACTGTGATTGGTCAGTTAGTTTTGTAGTGTGGTTTCATGTGAAACATTTCATACAAAATAGCATTTCTCTAAACAAAAGGCCAAGACCAAGCAAAGATCATAAAAGCTTGCATTCTACTACTAAGTGAGTGTTTGGATGTGATTAAATTTTCACTCAAAAACAGGTTTTTAACTAAAAATATCTCTTCATAACATTTTTAAAACATTAAATAAGCTAATCCAAAAAACACCTACTAATTATTACAGCCAAACTTGACAGCACGCATTCTACTACTAAGTGAGAGTTTGGATTTCATTAAATTTTCACTCAAAAAACAGTTTTTAACTAGAAAAAAAAATCTCCCTATAACATTTTTAAAACACTCAATAAGCCAATCCAAAAACACATTAATTATTAATTATTATAGCTAAACTTGACTATACACACAGAAAATTTTAATTTTTTTTAAAAAAAAGCATAATTCATTTTCCCTAATATGCAGAGTGTTTGGATTTGAATAAATTTTCACTCAAAAAAGTTTTTTTTTAACTAAAAAAAAATCTCTGTAACATTTTAAAACACTAAATAAGGTAGTAAAAAAACACACACTAATTATAACAGCTAAACTTGGCTATATATGATATACTATATACACAGAAAATCTTTAAAAAAATTTGAAAAAAAAAGCCATAATTCATTGTCTTGTCCCTATCTGAATTTATGAACAAAATCCATAGCCAATTACTTGAGGAGTCGAAGATCCGAAACGGTGCGTGGCAGCTTGATGTTGCCGTACTCGTTGGCCGGCATGGTCAAGTAGATACAGAACAAGCCAGTGGAGAAGACAAAGAAAACGCCAACGACAACGGCGACTTCCCAACTATTGAGGGGGAACCTGTCAGGTTTTGGTTTCTTCGCGGCGGGCGAGTCGTCATCGTCGTTGTCGTTTTCGGCGTTCTCTTCGTCCCTCAACAACTTCCCGGTCTCGCCCAACAGGTTCCTCGGCGCCGCCATGGTTATCGCAACCGCGGGGAAGGTTCAGGACTCGCTAATGCGCGAACGCTTTGACGCCGCTTTTCTGAAAAAAACGCGCGAAATCAGAGCGATACCATCGAGGTTGTGTGAATCGAAGAAATGGCAGAAGAAATTGGAGAATTGAGGATTTGAGTTATGAAAGGTGAAGATTGTGGGGACTGTGAAATGTGGGTTTTATTGTTGATGAGAACCCTAAGATTTTGGGAGGATGATGGATCCTTCACCGAAATTTAGTTAGCAGCACACTGCAATAGCAATGCGGTTTCTTTTCAAAGGAGAGAGAAACAGCAGAGAGACGAGAGATTTTAAAGAAATATGAAGAAGGAAGTGAATATTTTTTTCCTAGGATTTTGGGAGTGTTTTTTCTTTTTCTTTTTCTTTTTCTTTTTTGACGAGAATTTTGGGAGTGTTTGAAGTTTGAATAAGAGTAAATACACAATTTGCATTTTTTTTTGTTAACTCCCAATTTTTTGCATCCTAAAAGATACCCCTAGTATCTTTGACAAGAATAATAGTTCATCTTATTTTAAATAGTATTTATACTTTTTTTAATATTATTTTTTTAGTTAATTATATGTATTAATTAATTAATAAAAATTATATAAAAAAGAAGTTAAAGTTTAAATTTACTTATTAACTAATTAATACATATAATTAATCATAAATTTATATATCATTAATTAAGTATTAAAAATGATATTAAAAATATAATATAAAATATAAGAGTTGCTTTGAGAAAGTGTGCCCGTTTATAATATAATTTAATTAATATATCATCTAAAAAATTATCATATGTCTTCTAAATTAATAATTAAATATTTTAATTTATTAATATATGATAAATAAAATAGTTAAAATTATATCACGTGTCATTTGATGTAATATTTTTTTGTGTAAAATGATGTAATAATTGTTATACATACAAAAAATTATATAAAAAAATTAATAAAAGATAATAAATTAGATAACTCTTATATATATATATACAATAAAAATTTCAAAGAAAATAAATCACTCTAACTAAAATTTGAGGGAAAAAGTCATGACCTTTATAATTAAGTATATGTTCCTTTCTTTTCTCCTTCAAATTGCGATGAATGGTGAAGGGAAGTGTAAGAGATGATGTTGCAGCGTCATTCCAAGGGCTTAAAGATGAGTTGCTCTATGTGTGCAATGTTGTAGAGGACATTGTTCTTGACGCCAATTGTCGTAAGGATAAGCATTTGATTACTCTGTGAAGGATGTTTGCAATGGTAGTTGTGGTTCATTGTGTTCATAATCTTTCTTAACCTACCAAATTTCATGCTTATATTTATTATTACTTCTGTTTCCTATAGAAGTAGAAGATATATTTGGTACATGAAAGATTGACGTTAGCAAGTTGTCTTTGGGGTGGTGTTTATTTTTGCTACTCAAAATTTTAAATGATTGTTACCACAAATGGTTTTATTCATGACTCTACAAGTATGGGTTTACTGATACACACTTTAAGTGCTCGACAAAATACTTCTAAGAGCTAATATTGTTTTAATTCATATTATTTTAATTTTGTGACCATAATTGGCATCTATTGTCAACTTGCCTAGTAATATTGACCATTATTGTTCTTTATTATTTCTTATTTTAAAGCTAATTATTTCCCATTTTATTTCTTTTTTTCTTGGATTTTGGGTTAGCATATTCTAATTATTTTCTTACACTTATTGTAATCTTATCATTAAGGGCATGATAGATGTAGAATATTTTTTAGAGAATCTTATATTATTTTATTTTGGATATAATTTCATGATAGTATACCTTAAAGCACCTCATCTGGTTGACCAAATTATTATAAGGCAATTATTTCACCAATTAATTACTAAATGCTATAGCAAATACACAATGGGTTGCTGGTGTGGTGTTGTTTCGTAAAATTGTTGTTAATGGCCAGACACACAAAGATAAAATGTTATTAATCACACATTTATAATGATTAGGATTGACTTTTACAGATTTAATGATTTCAAAAATATTTGATTGATTTGTTAAAGGCCAAATAATTCAGTTGTAATAATGTTGTTGTCAATGAAAGGTGAGAATTGTAGTAGAAGAGTAACCATTTTTTTATGATGATTTACATAGCTTGAGCAACCCACACGCTAGGTCTCAACAATCACTTATTTTGATAATCAAATCTTTTGTCAATAACTAGAAGAAAACTTAAGACAACTATTATGCAAGCCAAAGATCTTACAGTTGTGAACACCTAATTTTGTCTGGGGCATTGTGTTAAAAAGAAAAAATAATAATAATAAAAATGAAAAAGGGGGAAATTCTAAAAATTAAAAAAAATGAAAATCTAAAAAAAAAATTAAGGTATCTAGGTTCATTGTACCACTAAGTCTCACATGGGAGAATGTATCTAGATTCATTGTATCACTAAGTCCCACATTGGAGAAGTCATGCTCATTCTTTTTCCCATTCTCCTATATATAGAGGTGGTTCTCAATTGTTTTGGGCATCTCAAAAATTACACACTTTAGCTTAATACTAAGTATAAAAACTCGAGAACTTTAGTATTTTTTTTACTTGGGCTTAATACTAAGTATAAAAGCCAGATACTTTAGTATTTTTTTTTCCTTACAAGTAAGTTGCTTTTCAAGGTTTGATTTGAAGAGAACACGTGAGGCTCTGTGCAATAACTTCTTTGAGCATAACAATTTTTTTTTACGCCTTAGAGGTAAGCTTGCTTATTTTATTTTATTGTATTATTATTTTTTATATATACATGTTGTTTATTTTAGCTTATTCATTTGTTAGTTTGATTAATTTATTCATTTATTTATTATTTATTTATTCATTTATTTTTTTGTACATTTTTTAAAAAAATTAATTCATTAACATTCCATTTAATTGCAATAAATCCAAATAATTAGTGGGTGATGTCTCTAGCGTGACACAAGCTTCACCTATTCAATCTTTAATTTGATTAACAGAGTCGTGACGACTTGTTAATTCAATTTTTTTTAAAATAATAATTAAATTGTTTCTTTAAAAAAATAAAAAAATAAGATCAACCAATTCTTTTTTCTTCCTAGATATTTTTAAATAAAATTTTGTAACAAATTTGATAATCAGTGGGTGACGTCTCTAGCGTGACGCGAGCTTCACCTATTCAATCTTTAATTTGATTAATAGAGTCGCGACGACTTGTTAATCTAAATTTTTAAAAATTAATTTTTTTTAATTAAAATCAACCAACCCACAATTATTTTCTAGAGAACTACGTGACTTTGAGTTCTTCATTGCACTTGAGGATACGTTGGAGCAGAATTTCTATTCTATCAAGCCAAAATTAAATTTTCATAATTTATTTATTTATTTCATTTTTTTTTACAAAAAAGAATAAAACAAATATTTTCAAGGATTATTAAAAATTTACATAATTAACTTAAGGTACCGTCTTAGGACGAGTGTGTTAGGGGTACTGTGGGATTAAGTTTCACCCTTCCCTACACATAACCGACTTCTGAATCTAATCTGGTTTCAAAGACCATTTTTTTTAGGTTTTTCAATTTTTCCTAATAAAAATAAAATTGGTGGCGACTCCTAAATTAATTTTTTTAAATTTAAGTTGCTATTTCGCCACGATCAACGGTCGCGACAGATGGCGACTCCATTAGGAATGCTTGAGAGTCAAGCCTATACGAGTTGATTATGCAAAAATTTTGGTGATCTTTATATGTTTGTTTTACCCTTTTTTTATTTGATTTTTTTGTTTGTTAATTGTCTTTATTATGTAAACCTTAGGGTAGAAAACTTTTGGAGTTTGTTTTGTGTTTGCTTTGTTTTGCAGGATATGGGTAGTCTTTAGGATTGCAAATGTTTGTATGTTCCCTACACCCACCGCACCTACACACTTATCACACACATCCGAGTGGGGCCCTATACTCGAGTCTGAGTGAAGCTTAAGTTAGGTAGAGGTTGCGTAGTGGTAGCCATTTTGGATGTACATCCTGTTTGGTTATCGCGAAAACCTCATCTAAAGTGTGTCTTTTTCATGAATGTCCCACACCTAGTGGTTTACCCACTGTTTGTGGTTAACATTCTGAAATTGGACTTAACTCTAGAGGCCTTTGGAATAGAAGAGTTATCCAATGAAAGTTCTCATGGATCAGAAGGACTCTTAGATCTTTAGGATAGAAATTCTCATGTTTAAGGCAATCTCATTAGGGCACAAAGGGAGTATATTTCTTTTTTCCTCATGTCATCCATTCTTGCATAAAAAAAAGTCTAAAATAAATACATTATCTTGTATTTTCATGTCATTCCTAGCATTTTCAAAAAAAAAATCATGCATTTTCATGTCATCCTTGGCATTAAAAATAAATAATAATAAATCATGCATTCTCATAAAAAAAATCATGCATTTTCATGGCATCTTTAGCATTCTAAAAAAAATGATATAAAAAAATAAATTATGAATTTTCATTCCATGCATTTGAAAAAAAATGTTTTCATTTCATTCATCTCATCTTATGCCTGACATTAATCTCATTCATTTCATCTCATTCCTTGTATGATGTTACCGTGTTCAGCAACTATTGTGCAACTAAGGAAAGAAGACACCAATTAAACTTGAGTTCACAATACAATGGCTCGAGCAAGGCTTGCAATAATGGTAGCTGAAAGAGAAGGTAGAAACTTGAGTATGGAAGTCGATGAGAATAAAGGGAGGATCGATGAAATGACAGAATCTCAGAGAAGAATGGAGGAAATGTTATTGGCCATAAGGGAGACTCTCACCTTGATTGGGGCAGGTGGAAGCACAGGAGTGGCTGGGGCACATCCGCGCCTGCCCACTATCAATTCCATGAGGACAAACACCAAGATCACTACTGAAATGCCTGTTGTGGGAAGAACCTCAAATACTGCACCGCTAGTGATTCCTATCAAAGAAAGGTATCATTCTTCAGAGGATACTCGAAATGAGATTCATGGTAATGCTGAATTTACATGGGAACAATCACATATGTCCATCTCATTGACAACAAGATTTCTTGCTAGGAGTAGTCATGCGATAATTCAAAAAAATAATATGGAAGAAGATTGGATGGAAAGGATGGAAGAACAAATCAAAGCTATCAAGGGCCCCAGTGCTTATGGAATGCTTGGAATAGAAGAACTGTGTCCTATCCTAGATGTCGTAATCCATAAAGACTTCAAGATTCCTGATTTTTCCAAATATGATGGGAGTGGTAACCCTCAGTTTCATTTGATCAGTTATGGAACCAAGATGGCTGTTTGGTCTAAGGATGATAAGTTCCTCATTAACTTTTTCCACGAGAGTCTTACAGGCCCCGCTTTAGAGTGGTATATTCAATTAGACCGCCTTAAGGTTTCTCGTTGGACGGAATTGGCTATCTATTCATGGATCAATACAAGTTCAATCTGGATGAAGCTCCTACCAGAGAACAATTGGGCTCAATGCAAAAGAAAAATGAGGAAGCTTTCAAGTAGTATGCCCAGAGATGGAGAGCTCTTGCAGCACAAGTGCAACCATCGTTGACATTGACAGAAATGTGCTCATATTTTCGAGGGACTCTGGGAGTTCCTTATATTGAGACAATGACAGACACTGTTTATCTAGACTTTGCTGAGTTAATAGCGACTGGGGAAAGGATTAAAATTTTGGTAAAAGCTGGTAAATTGCTAAGTGGTAATGATGAAGGTGGTTTCAAGAAGGAGTTTTTCCCTAAGAAAAATGAGTCGAAAGTGAGCTATGTGCAAAACCAAACCTGTCATCCACCATTTTACCTTGCCTACCGAGCCCCTCCATATAACCCAAATCATTATCCTTCTTATCAAGCAGCTCCACCCACTCATTCAACTCACCAGATTTCATACCAAGTCAACTCGCCACATCCATATATCCCAATATGTCCTGTCTACATCAATCACCCTCCAGCAACTTGAAACCTCTGAACAATTGGTGATCTGAGGTGTGCTAATTGATGTGAGTGTCATCTTAAAATTTTGTGATGTTAAACTTATGTTAACTTTCTTGAAGCATTAATGTAATGATTTTGCATGGATTCAAGCATATCTTGCCTCCTTTCATTTTTATGGTCTTTCTTTTTTTGTCATTTATTTCGTTTACTCAAAGTGTCTTCCTTGTGTTTGGACCCCATTGGACTCCAATTCTTGCCTTGATAGATGTCATTAGTCATAAAGTCCATGTGTGCAAGTGCCATTTGCAAAAAAAAAAAAAAAAAGAATGAATAAAAAAAAGAAAAATAAAAGAGAGCAAAGAAGTAATCACTTGGTGTGCATTATCCTTTTGTCTCTAAATTAAATTTTTTAAAAATGAGTAATCAAGATTTGAAATGAAGATTGGTCATGTTTCTCTATCCTTTACAAGAATTCATCTTTTTATTTTCTCTCGTTGTCCTTTTTGAGCTTGAAAATTTCTTTAATAAACTCTCGACAAGGATCACTCCTACACTAGGGGATGACACAAAGCAAAGGTTGATTGTCATGGTGGCTCTTTTGAAGCATAATGGAAAAAGAGAAAAAGAAAAAAAAGGTTTATGAAGAAACTAAAAAAAAGAAAAAAATTATGAAGAAACTAAAAAAAAAAAAAAAAAAAAGAAAAGGGAAGGAGAGAAGAAAGAAAATGAAATGAAAAAAGTTATAACAAAAGTGAATAATTGAAGTGAAAAGAAAAAGGAAGAAATGAGCAACAATAAGAGAAAAGTGTGTTTGAAAGTGTGAAGGCAATTGACAAAGTTTAACTTTGAACAAGGATCCTTGGTCTCATCAACCCTTAAACATTTATTTGAGCCTTATATCTTTCCTTTCATAACCCCTAGTATTGGCCACGTTACAAGCCTCAAAAAGTCAATTCTGATCAATGAAGGATTGTTGTCATTTTCATTAACTTTAATTTTGAAACAAAAGTTATGCTCATCTAAATATCTAGTTCATTGCTCCTTTAAAAAAAAAGAAAAAAAGAAAAAAAGAAAAAAGAGACTTACATCAGGGTAAATTTCTACCATGTTCGAGCTAGCCCTACACTGGGACATTCTTACACTGGGACAAATCTTTTGGTCACTAGGGTGAGTTCTTACACTAGGATAAGTTTCTACCCTGCTCGATTTGACTCTAAACTGGGGTAATTTTTCTTTTTCTTGGTTCAATTTGACTTACACTGGGATAAATTTTTGGGTCACTAGGGCGAGTGTTAGCCTTATTCTATTCAATCCTAAACTGAGACAAATTTCTCTTTGGTTTAATTTGACTTAATGTAGATGTTCAGTAAAATAAACTCATTGATCATAATGTCTAGTGAGCAACTAAAGATTATTTTCATGGGGATCAAACTCATCCATATCAAGGCAACTCTTCTTTGAATCTCATACCATCATTTGTATCTTTTTTTGTATATACCCTTTTTGTGTAGCCAAGCTTGCAAGACCAATCTGAAAGTTATTTACTCAGTAAGTTCTTTTTCTGTTATACCTTTAAATTCATGTCTGTCTATTACGTAATGCTTTAGGTAAGGTGAACATGAGTACAACATTTGACCATCTAATGACAATCCCTTGATGAATAATTTAGACTAAAAAAAACTTAAAAGTTCCAATTAAAAGAAAAAATGATATCTTAAGGAATAATCCATAAATAGGAGGTATTTGAGCATAAAAAAGAAAAAGGGAAAAGGGAAAAGAGCTTGTTATACTGAAAACCCGAAAGGGCAGTTTAGGCAAAAGTTAGGGCAAATAAATTGGCATGACTCAAACTGGAGCAATTTTTTTGACAACTTTAGTTGCGTTTGATTGGCCATACTGGGGCAAAATTTCTGAAGAATTAAGGGGGAGATATGTTAAAGGAAGTAGCAATAGAGACAGTAATTGAGTTATCAAGCAGTTGTAGGGAATCAATTGGATGAGGGACAAAGTTAAATACTAGAGTAAAATTTTCTCTCAAGAACTCAGCCAAGCAAAGGTTCATAATAAGAGATGATCATTTCATTTCTCAAAAGGAGAGTTGAGAGTGACAAACAAGGAAAGAGAAAGAAGAAGAAAAAGGAAAGAAAGGATGAGGATATAAGTTATCAGGTCCAACGGGCTAAAGCACATGAACAAGGGGTTTGATTGGTTAAAGCTTTCCAAAGTCGTCCTGGTTTGAATGATTTTTTTTTAATTTAGAAAAAAAGGAAAGAGAAAAAGAGAGAGAAAATAAGAAAACAAAAGGAAAGAAAAAAAAGGGCGGCCTAAGCAAAAAAATTAGAGCAAATAAAATAAAAAAAAAAAAGAGAAAAAAATAAATAAAAAGAGAGAGAGAGAAATAGAAAGGAAAAAAGAAAGAACAAAAAAAAGAGAGAAGAAATTTTCTTTTTGGGTTAAGTTGCCTTTTACCTTTTAAATTTTTATTTTTCAGGGACTCAGTTATCTATTATCTTTTAAATTTTGGGACTCAGTTGCCTATTATCTTTTAAAATTTCGGAACTCAGTTGTCCATTATCTTTTAAATTTTGAGACTCAGTTGCCCATTTTCATTTAATTTCGGGACTCAGTTGCCCATTGTCAATTAAATTTTGGGACACAATTGCCTATTATCTTCTGTCTTTTACTTTTAAGCGCATCGGCTCCCTGTCATTTAAGTTTCTATCATTGAGCGCATCGCGCTTTGCATTGTTTTGTTTCTTTTCGCTCCCGAACAAAATTCTAGTTCACGTCTTTACTCGTTCCTTATAGTAATAAAATGAAAAATTACGGTTGTTTTTTTTATCTAGTAAGAAACAAGTAAAGAAGGGCAATTGTGAACACCCAATTTTGTCTGGAGCATTGTGTTAAAAAGAAAAAAATAATAAAAAAATGAAAAGGGGGAAATTCTAAAAATTAAAAAAAATGAAAATCTAAAAAAAAAAAAAAAATAAAAAATATAGAAAAAAACTAAGGTGTCTAGGTTCATTGTACCATTAAGTCTCACACGGGAGAATTGTTACCAAGTGGCCTCAATACTCAAGAGAGGGGTGAATTGAGTAAATAAAACAAGTTCACAAATCTTTCACAAAACGATTGATAACTAATTTTTGTTGAAGCTATTGAATGATTAGAGATGATTGGATAAATGAGATGAATTCACTTACTTATAAATATGATAGCCTACGGAGACAATATCTAAGAAAATTAATGAAACAGTGCACAAAAATAAACAGAGGAAGGTTTTGAGAAAAACAAACACAGTCGTTTATCCTAGTTCGATCACCAATCCACTTGTGATCTACGTCCAGTCCCCAAGTAACAACTTGAGATTTTCCACTATATCTTCAAGCTTCAATGAGTGCTTGAAAACCACTACAACCTTGAGCACTCAACACTATGGAATACTTCACCCTAAAGCTTGAGCCTCTATTTTCCAAGGGATACCTCACCCTTTACAGTTTGGAGGGATGCCCCACCCTCTCTACAGAAATTACAAAGATTGAATGGATAGAAACTCTCTTGAAAGAGCAGATATTACAACTAGAAATTCAATCGGTATAAGATTTACGGTTTACGCTCAGAAACAGAGTATTATGGAGAAATAGATGAAAACTCATTTTTAATGCTCAACCCAGATTTTTCAGATTGATTGTCTAACCCCCATAAATGCCCAACAACTTCTATTTATAAGTCATTGAAGATTAGAGCCGTTGGGAGGTGGTTGAAGCATTAAATGTTCTGCTACTATCCGTTAATTTCTGTTTCTGGAAATCTTCATTATTCGAATAAGACATTTCTTATTCGAATAACGCTTGAAATAGCTTTCACCATGTTTTCCTCTGTAACATGTTATTCGAATAACATTCTGGTTATTCGAATAACTAGATAAATATTTGTTTTCTGGAAAACACGTTATTCGAATAACATTCATGTTATTCGAATAACTCATTCAAATTAAATGAGCTTCTGAGTTCCTGTTATTCGAATAACAACATCGTTATTCGAATAACCAATTCAGCATGGTTTTATTTGAAAGCCCTGTTATTCGAATAACACCTTTCTTATTCGAATAACTAGTAAAGTATGGCTTTTTCTGAAATACTTGTTATTCGAATAACAACTTTGTTATTCGAATAACCAATTCATGAACTGACTTCCTGAAATGTGTTATTCGAATAACACTTCTGTTATTCGAATAACCTATTCGTGCCAAAATACTTTTGAAACACTTATTCGAATAATGCATGGCTTTATTCGAATAAATCCTTCCCTGAGTGATTAATTTGGAATCTCTGACTTGTGTTATTCGAATAAGGAACCCCTTATTCGAATAATACATGTGAAAACATGTTTTGAGCCTTTTTAAATGTTGCTCTTGATTCCATATGATCTTGTAGGTTTATGGACACGAGGTGGTTTAATTCTTTGGAAGTTAAAAACCATATTGAAGCCTTGAAAACTTGTGTGCTATTACGAAACGCAAGATTAACCTTATTTGTGAATCTTTATATACCTCTACAAAAAGATTAAAGTCCTAAAAGCTATACTTGATGGTCTTGATAATCTTGGACTTGATCTTGCAACATCTTTGAGTTTGTTATCATCAAAACATATTCTTCATCAGATACATGCCAGTCACATTCTCCCCCTTTTTGATGATGACAAACAGCCATTGAGAAAAAGTTAGTTCATTTGTAAATAGGAAAGCACAGTATTAATCATGGAGACTTACTCCCCCTCTGGTTTGTAAGAGGAGCATAATTTATCAGAGACAAGCGCAGCTCCCCCTTTCTTTTGGAGTCTCTTGATCCTTTTCAAAAGAGTCTTTCTGATCTGTCTTTTCTCAACACAATCTCCAAAACCAAAAATTGTCAGAAATGATTATTTTTATCTTTAAGTGCAAATGAACAGAGTTAACTTAACTTTTAGCTTATTCTTGTTCTTCTCCCCCTTTTGTCATGATCAAAAAGATGGGGCAAGATATGCATAAACCCGGAATCCATAAATATGCCTTTTTACTTTTTAACAAAGAATTTAAACAAACATATTGGAAGGCAAGATCAGGCTCAGAGATTGCAAAGTCAGCAAGAAAAACAAATTATTCTTTATTGAATGTTGGCAATCATAGTCAAGATGTACAATTTCAGATATAGATTATGCCAGAGATACATCAAAAACATAAAGAAAATAAAACTAAACTCCTATAATCAAAAGTAGGTGTCTGGTGGAGGAGGAGGGGAGTCTGGTGCAGGGGCAGGAGGTCTAGTTCGCATGGCAGCAAGCTCGCGTTCAACACCTTCTATTCTGTCGAAGAGAATAGAAAAGGTGTGTTCCATATAAGCACGGTTGTCGAGCAGAGTTGTCATGATGCTTTCCAGAGTTACTGGAGCAGGAGCAAGGGCTTCAGCAGGCTGTTCAGCAGGAGCAGGGTCATCAGCAGGAGCAGGGGCATCTGCAATGTCTTCGTCTGCTGCAGCTTCTTCCAGCTCATCAGGGTATACCCATCCTCCAACTTCGTCTGGAACCATCTTCATCTTCTTCAGAGTAAATTCGCCGAAGATGTTGAAGTGGTTCATAGGCACTGTCCTTTCAGTCTCTCTGAGTAAGGAATACTTCTTGAAAAAGGTTGAGATAATCAGAACGTATGGCATGTCACAATTCTTGGTGGTCTTGACCTTCATCAAGTATTTTCCAATGAAATTTGGCCAGTTGATCTTTCAGTTTTTATTCAGCACCCAGAGAAGAAAGATGTCATCCTCAGTGAGATAGGCATAGTTGCCTCCACGAGGAGTGAGAATATGAGCGTATGAGTAGTAAAGCAGCCTTTCTTGACTTTTCAACATCCCACATTTCAGACCAACCTTGGACCAGGCTTTTCCAAGTTTCACCAGTAGGGACACAGCTTCCTCTCTTCTATATGCCTTCACGTAGGGCCTGCTGTCTGGCTCCACTGCAGCACCTGTGGTGTCTAAGTTGAAGAATGTCATCCAGTCAGCAGGAGTGATGACAATTTCTTGGTCCTTGACTTCAGAGATGAGATTTGGACCGTCTAGCTTCAGGTTGCAGTAGAACATTTTCACCAAGTCTGGGAAAATGGAGTCCTTGTAGCTGCAGAGTGCCAGTACGCCCTGATGGGAGAGATCATCGAGGAAGTTAAATCCTCCATCGTCCTCGAAGAATTGATGATCCATGTATTTGGGTGGGATGATGTCTCTGGTCCAGAACTCCTCCCTGAAGCGCTTGAGATCATCGTTGTTTGACGAAAGTCTATGAAGGTCAATAGGGTTGTTGGTGGGAGCGGTCTTGCTACGTGGTCGTTTGGAAGAGGAAGCCATGGTTGAATTTTGGTGGGTGATGGAGAGAAGGAAGAGATGGTCAGGATGAGGAGGAGAGAACAGAGAAAGATGGGAAAAGAGAACGTATGAAATGACAGAGGAGCCTCGGAATTCCTTTTATAAACTGCGTGTTATTCGAATAACAGTGGTGTTATTCGAATAACAGAGCGGTACCTGAAGCGTCTTGGCTCACTGCCAAGCGTTATTCGAATAACAAGGCTGTTATTCAAATAACAACGTAATAGGGCAGATTTTGGTGAAATTCTGTCTTTTGTTATTCGAATAACACAAGCCTTATTCGAATAACATGAAAATGGCTTTTGCCACTGACATGCTTTATTCGAATAACCAATTGGTTATTCGAATAACCAGTTAAAAACTACAATGTGATAGCACATTCTATGATGTGTTATTCGAATAAGGGAATCCTTATTCGAATAATGTAACCGTGTTAGAACAAGAACTAGGTTTTGCTGACATGTTTTATTCGAATAACAGACTTCTTATTCGAATAAGAGGCTTCTCATTCGAATAAGGTATACGATAAAAGATAGTTGCAGCAAATTATAGAGGATTAATCCTTCTATCATTTATGTGATTCAGAGACATGCCAGTTTAATTCCAAACAACATAGAATTAACTTCAAATCATTCAAATCAGTTCCAGAACATGTTAAATCAATTCAACTTATCATACAAGCATATAATCTTATTATATTATGTTTCAAATCACTCAATTTTGCAAGAGGGCTATTTTTACCAAGGATTTCAAATCTGAGATTGTTGAGTTGTTTGGGAATCTTGAATCATGAGGAGCGCCTGCAAAATAACTTAGGGGAAAACTCCGACGCTCAAGTCAGTTTTTGATTTAAATATGATTGATAGCTTAGAAATTATACAGCAAGATGACATGATTATGCAGTAAACAATAAGATGTGATGCACTAAAATGTCAATATATGCATGATTGTTCCAAAATGCCAAGTTCATTTCTAATGTGGAAAAATGCTTCTTTTGCTAGGGGTTTAGTGAAAATGTCAGCTAGTTGCTCAGTTGTTTCAACAAATTCAAGTGTGCAATCACCCTTTTGAACATGATCTCTAATGAAATGATGTCTTATTTCAATATGTTTAGTTCTAGAATGCAAAATGGAATTTTTTGACAAGTTAATTGCACTAGTATTATCACACCTTATGGGTATTTGATCAAGCTCAAGACCATAGTCCAAGAGTTACTGTTTCATCCAAAGGACTTGAGCACAGCAACTCCCTGTTGCAACATATTCAGCTTCAGCTGTGGACAATACCACACTATTTTGTTTCTTGCTATGCCAAGAAACTAGTGAGCTTCCAAGCAAGTAGCATGTCCCACTAGTGCTCTTTCGATCCATTTTGCACCCAGCAAAATCAGAATCGGAATATCCAATAAGACTACATGAGGCACCTTTAGAGTACCATAAACCCATTTGTGATGTGCCCATTAGATATTTCATTATTCTTTTAACAGCACTTAGGTGTGATTCTTTAGGATTAGCTTGATATCTAGCATACATGCATACACTAAACATTATATCAGGCCTACTTGCAGTGAGATAAAGGAGTGAGCCAATCATACCTCTATATTTTGTAATTTCTACCGATTTACCTCCTTCATCTTTGTCCAAATAGCAAGAGGTGCCCATAGGAGTAGCCATATGCTTGGCATTGTCCATTCCAAACTTCTTGAGCAGTTCCTTGCAATACTTGGATTGGCTTATGAACATTCATTCCCTTGTTTGCTTGATTTGGAGACCAAGGAAGAAGTTGAGCTCTCCCATCATAGACCTCATCATAGACATCTCAAACTCACTTTGCATAATATTTGAAAATTCTTTACAAAGAGAGTTGTTAGTAGCTCCAAATATAATGTCATCAACATAGATTTGAACTAGAAGTATATCATGCATTTTGTGTTTTATGAATAGGGTAGTGTCAACCTTGCCTTTAGAAAAACCTTTTTCTAAAAGAAATTTACTCAATCTTTCATACCAAGCTCTAGGAGCTTGTTTCAAGCCATACAAGGCCTTTTTCAGTTTAAAAACATGGTTGGGTAATTCAAAATCTTCAAAACCAGGAGGTTGCTCCACATACACCTCTTCTTCTATAAAACCATTTAAAAAGGCACTTTTAACATCCATTTGATAGAGTTTGAAATCCATGATGCAAGCATATGCGAGTAACATTCTAATGGCCTCTAATCTAGCTACGGGAGCATAAGTTTCTTCATAGTCTATGCCTTCTTCTTGATTATAACCCTTAGCTACAAGCCTAGCTTTATTTCTTATTATTAAGCCCGTTTCATCAAGTTTGTTTCTAAAGACCCACTTGGTGTCAATTATTGGATGATCATTGGGCCTTGGAACTAATTCCCAAACTTGATTTCTCTCAAATTGGGTTAGTTCTTCTTGCATGGCCAAGATCCAATGTTCATCATTAATGACCTCACTTATGTCTTTAGGTTCAATTTGAGAAATAAAGGCTAGGTGATTACATGCATCTCTAAGTGAGTTTCGAGTGATTACCCCTTTTGATACATCACCTATCACATTGTTAAGAGGATGATATCTTGAAGTCCTCCATTCCTTGGGTAGATCCAAGATTTCTGAATCTTTTTGCCATGTGTGATCAAGGTGTCTCTCTTCTTCCTTCTTGGACTCTTTCTCTTGATTTTCCAAGTGCGTCTTTGACAAGATTTCTACAACATCATCAATAAGCTCCTTTCTTGACTCGTTTGGGTTAGTTTCATCAAATGCAACATGTATGGACTCTTCTATGGTCATAGTTCGTTTATTATAGACTCTAAAGGCCTTACTATGAATAGAATAGCCAATGAATATTCCCTCATCAGATTTTACATCAAACTTCCCCAAATTATCTTTTTTATTATTCAAAACAAAGCACTTACATCCAAAGACATGAAAATGTGACACATTAGGTTTCCTTCTATGTCCATGAGTAGAAAAGATCATTTGACGTTTAATGAAAGACAATTTGTAAGGATAATGATAAATAATATAAAGAAAAAACGAGAGGAAAAAATAACAACTATAAGAAACAATTATTGAGTAGTAATTAATTATTAAGAAAGAGGGAAAGTAGATAATAATAACAAATTAATTATGAGTCAAAAAAGTGTAAGAATATATTGGCCTTTAAATTAGGCTTTATCATTAAAAAATATATAATTTTTTTTCTAAAATATATAATATAATATATAATTAATATAACATTAAAAAAATTATGGGGCCTAAAATAAGTTTGGGTCAAAGGCAAGCGCTTTATCAACCATGTCCTCTAATCACCCTACTGTTTATGTGACTCTGACTGCTATGTCATTATTTGAATTGAGATCTTAGCCACATTTACTACAAGATAATAGATGCAATGTAAGTTCATAATAACACTTTTATCATATTATGTTGATAATCTTTTCTAAGTTGTCTAAAGAATGAAGATTGCTTAAACTCCAAATCCTCTATGAAATAATCCATTTGAATTTGATGAGAATGGTGGTGATGAATAGTGTTGCATACCTACATATAAAATGCTTTAGTGAACAAATTTTTGGACATGAAAAAAAAATATCGGTAGTTAGGGATGGAAATGGCACAATTGGTGCAATTAATTAGTGTGAATTGTATTCTTCTATATCCTAATCCAAATGTCTTAAATATAGTAATAAATTTTTTTATTTAAGTCTAAAATATGATAACAAATCTTAATAATAATACAAAAATAATTATTAAGAAGATAACAGCTGTCATGTAAAAAAGGAATATACCAATAATAGAAATACTTAATTTTTAAATAATTTATGATTATTTATATGTACTCAACAAATATATTTTTAAACTAAACTTATAAATATTATTTTTTTGATGAATTATTACATATATATTTTTAATAAAATTATTTTTATTTATAATTATATTTATTTTTATCATTTAATTCTTAATTTATCTCATGCATTATACGGTACAAAATCTAGTTTGGGTAAAATGTAAGAAATCTTCTAATTATGAGTCATATGTAAAAAAATCTCTTTTTGTTTTAAAATTCATCAACATGATTTTTTTGAACTTATCAAACATTGTGTACATTGACTTCTTATAAAAATATTTTTTGCAAATGCACAAGAGGATCAATGTACACTAATATGCAGCATTTGAATAGTTCAAGGGGTCATGTTGATGAATTTTAAAATACAATGAAATTTTTTACACATGATCCATACCTGGAGGGTTTTTTTTTTTTTTGCGTTTTATACATTTGATTTTGGAAGTTGTGAATGATAAAGAATTCAAAGAAAAATACAAGAACATTTGTGAAGAAGAAACAAGGGTTTCATTGATTGTTGAAATGCAAAAGTCAATTTAACCTAAATACAAAGAAACTATATATAGGCTAAACAGGGAAAGGAAAATACTATTCTACCCTTAATAAATAATAAAACAAAATAACTCAATATTCTTAACATCTCCCCTCAAACTCACGATGCAGCAGCTACAAGCATCGAGAGTTTGCCAACCAGAAAACGAAAACGGGAGATGGAATGCGACTTGGTAAAGAAATCTGCAATCTGCAAAGAAGAAGAAACAAAGGGCAAGGTAATGGTTCCATGCTTGAGATGATGACGAGTAAGGTGACAATCGATCTCAATGTGCTTAGTTCGTTCATGAAAAACTGAGTTGTGAGCAATCTGAATAGAACTCCGGTTGTCATAATACATAAGAGTGGGATCAGAAAGAGAAACTCCCATATCTGCAAGTAACCAACGTAACCAAACAATCTCTTTAGTAGTAGATGCCATAGCACGATATTCTGCTTCAGTTGAAGATTGAGAAACAATAGGTTGTTTCTTGCTCTTCCAAGAAATAAGAGAATCACCCAAAATATACGAAACCAAGAATGAGACTTGCGATCTGTGGGATCACTGCCATGATCAGCATCAGAGTATGCACGCAGCTCTAAGGAAGAGGTTGATGGAAATAAAAGACTATGAAAGACTGTACCTCGAAGGTATCGCAAAATACGAAGTACAGCTGCCCAATGAACTGTAGTAGGAGAAGCAACAAACTGACTAACAACATGAACAGCATATGCAATATCTGGACGAGTAATAGTAAGGTATACCAAGCTCCCAACAATAGTACGATATAAAGTAGGATCTGACAAAGGTAAACCATCAGAAGAAGAAAACTTTGCATTAACTTCAATGGGAGTGTCTACAGCCTTATTATCAGTAAGTCTAGCTCGCTCAAGAATATCTGCAACATATTTCGATTGAGAAAGAAGATAACCTCTGGGTGAGTAGGCTACCTCAATACCCAAGAAATATCGTAGAGAACCCAAATCCTTCATTTCAAATTTTAGCTAACTCTGTCTTCAAAATTGAAATACCATGAATATCGTCACCGTGATAATCATGTCATCAACATATAAAGACAAAATGATACGACCTGCATCGGTGCACTTAACAAAAAGAGCAGAATCATGACTACTTGAAGCAAATCCAAGGGAAGAGATCACAACAAAAAATTTCTCAAACCAAGCACGGGGTGCTTGTTTGAGACCATATAATGCTTTCTTGAGCTTGCAGACATACCCAGAATCATGTAAAACACCAGGAGGGGGTGCCATATAAATTTCTTCTTGAAGATCTCCATTCAAGAAGGCATTTTTAACATCAAGTTGAAAAATATGCCACTGACGAACCGAAGCTACTGCAATAAGAGTACGAATAGTAGTCATTTTTGCAACAGGAGCAAATGTCTCCTCATAATCCATACCATACTGTTGAGAATACCCTTTTGCAACCAACCTGGCTTTGTATCGCGCAATAGATCCATCAGAATTAGTCTTGATTTTATATACCCAACGACAACCAACAACAGTCTTACCAGGAGGTAGAGGAACCAAGTCCCAGTACTGTCTTTTGCAAAGCGAAAGTTCCTCATCCATAGCTTGCTGCCAAAGATGATCAAGAATAGCCTCTTTATAGGAAGAGGGCTCAGAGAGACAATGAATAGAAGCTAAAAAAGAAGAAAAAGATGAAGAATAACAAGAATAAGCAAAATCTGGTAACTTTGTGGACTTACGAATGCGTATGGATTGACGTACGGGTGGATCCACAATCTCAGACCAGACTTGAGGGACCATAGGAGAAGAGGAAGCTTCGGATGTGCGGAGAGAGTAAAGTGTCGACTGCAAGGGGTATTTGAGTACTAGGAACCCGAGATGACAAACTATCAGAATCCTCAGAAAAAGGATCTATACGAATAAGGTCAGATCTAGTCAAACTATGAGTAGTGGATAGAATAGAAAAGAAAGGTATATGCTCAAGAAAAACAACATGACGAGACACATAAAGTTTCTGAGTTATTGGATCAAAACAACGATACCCCTTTTTACCTTTACCATAACCAAGAAAGACACAAATAGCAGATTGAGAGGACAACTTGCTGCGTTCCACATGAGGACGAAGAACGAAACAAGTACAACCAAAAACTCTAAAGAAAGAATAATCAGGAGCATACCCATACAACTTTTCAAAAGGAGACAAACCTGAAATATGAGAAGATGGAATTGTGTTAATCAAACTTACAGCAGTAAGAACAGCTTCACCCCAAAACACACTAGGAACAGAAGCGACATAAAGAGAGAACGAAACGGTTTCAACAATGTGCCTATGTTTTCTTTCAGCAACACCATTTTGCTCAGGAGTATCTGTACATGAAGTTTGGTGAATAGTTCCATCTAAGGCAAGCAGCTCACAAAATTTATTAGAGGTGTATTCCCCACCCAAATCACACCTAAAACATTTAATAATAGCAGAATGTTGAGTTTTGACAAGAGCCCGAAAAGCTGTATATATCTCAAAGAATTCAGAACGGTGTTTCATTAAATAAACCCAACAATAACGAGTATGATCATCAATAAAAGAAACATAATATCGAGACCCTCCTTTTGTGGCAACAGGAGAAGGTCCCCATACATCAGAATGAATCAAATTAAAAGGAGAAGAAGAAACAGAAATACTTCGATTAAAAGGTAAAGCTGAAAATTTTGCCAGTTTACATCCACTACAATCAGAAATATCACAAGTTTGTAAATTTCCTAAAGCCCCTGTGGATGCCAAAAATCTCAAACGAGAAGATGAAACATGACCTAGACGAGAATGCCATAAGTAAAAACTAGAAGAAGAATGACTCAAATGAAAAGAAGATAAATCAACACTATTAGCAAGCGAAGAATCGGCACTTTTAACTCATCCAAAATATATAGTCCCCCTCCCTACGGCTGTCCCAATCGGCTCGAGATCTGAGATCCTCGCACATAACAAGAAGAAGAGGAAAATGTGACTAAATTACCGAATCACATAATCCGACCAACGAAGCAAGATTTAATTTGAGTTTAGGAATATGATAAACATTAGGGAGAGACAAGTTAGGTGTAATAACGGAACCAACACTGCTAAAGGCATAGGAGTGCCATCGGCGGTCATAACAGAATAGAAGACGAATGAGACACGAAGCAAAATGTGAAGAATCTCGGAGACATATGATGTGAAGCACCGAGAATCCAAGACCCATACGAATGAGACATACCGAAGAACTATGAGGCAACCGACCCATGGAAGAAGAAGCGGATAGCATGTGGGCAGTAAGGAGAGAAACTTCGAAATTGCTCACCAGTACTAGGATCGGCCTAATGACTCGATGAACAACCGCTTTTTGTATTAGGTCGTGGTGGTCTCAGTAACCCCGAGGTGGTCTATAAGCATTAGATTGTGATTTTTACCAGGCTTCAAGCTTGAGATTGTTTTGCGATTGGTTATGTTGTCTCAACTTAGAACACTTGAGCCTTCCAATGACCTTTCTACGCTTACAAACGCACTCGTCAATGGCAACCCTCGTATAAGACTTATTCGATTATTGGAGGGTGGCTTAGAGGATACCGCTAGCACGGGGATTAGAAGTAGAAAGAATTCCTTTTCGAATAAGACTTAAGACGTATTTCTTCACCAATAACTCACCGACAACCGAGTCAACGAAGGAAGAGGAGAACGATGCAAAATTGAACCTCTAAGTCCTTCAAAATCACTCGCGAAGTGCCATTAAAAATTGTACCAATCGCTCGTTTCTCTACGAGCAATATAAGCACCACATGCCTTTAATTACGCCGATTCTCAGAAGAGCCAATTGATCCCAAAGATCATTATAGCAGAATAAAACTCCCGAATACTCATATTCTTCTCGTCAAGAGCTCGTATATCATTCTCCAATTGATACTTTTTTGCAAAATTTGATGAGTGAATAACATTTGCAAATGATCCCAAACCTCCTTTGCGCCTCATACTTTGCCACCAGTGTACCTATAGAATGCTCAACAGAATTGTTAATCAAGTAATAATTTTTGCATTGTTTGCTTCCCAGGTATCTATCAAAGCAAAGATACCCCAACCGTATTCTTAGGTTTTTCAAAAGTTCCACTAACATATCCCCACGCACCCTTAAGAAAGTTTCTCATCACATAACTCCAATACGAATAATTCTTTCCATCCAACCTCACACTCACAGATCAAGCCGAATCGTCTCTTTCAAGAGCCATAATCAAAAAACCAAGAAAGTCAAAAGAAAACGAAATACCAGATTAAAAATACAAATACCAAAATACGAAGTTGAGCGAATACCCTACCGAAATTGTACGGTCACAAACAGAAGTTGGATCCGCAAAAGCTGTGTTTGAGATTAAGCCTCGTCCCATGGCTTTCTCTGATACCATGATAAAGAATTCAAAGAAAAATACAAGAACATTTGTGAAGAAGAAACAAGGGTTTCATTGATTGTTGAAATGCAAAAGTCAATTTAACCTAAATACAAAGAAACTATATATAGGCTAAACAGGGAAAGGAAAATACTATTCTACCCTTAATAAATAATAAAACAAAATAACTCAATATTCTTAATAGTGAAATGTTTAACAAAATTACCCCTTTATTAGTTGGTATTCAAAGACTAAATTGGTCATTTTACAATTTCAAAAACTAAATTATATATATATATATATATATATATATATATATATATATATATATATAAACATTCAACGTGCATTTTTTAAAAATCAATTTGTATATTTACTCATTTGAATAAACTTTGTTAAAAACCGTTTCAATGACGTAGTTTATGTAAAAAAATTATTCTGCAAGATTTTATATTTTTCTGGAAATTTTAAATAAGTCTTTATATTTTAAAAATTTGTAATTAAATTTTTATAATTTCAAAAATTTCTAGTTGAATATCTGTCGTTAGAGCATTGTTAGATCAATGTTATGGAACCCAAATGCAAACTTTTAAAATTATAAGACTCAATTACATACTTTTAAATTATAAGGACTTATTTGAATTTCTTCAAAAAGTATAAAAACCTGTAGAGTAATTTAATTCCTTTTTTCTTTAGTAAATACACAAACTGATCTTCTAAAAATATACTGAAAATCAAATTGGCCATCTGAAAATTTTTTACATCAGTTTGGTTTTTAATAGTGTAACATAAGCATTAATTTAAGAATCAATTGACACATAAAAATATATTAAGTGACTAAGTTGATGTCAATTTTAAACATCGATAGACTAAATTATTGTCTAAAATCTTCGGTCGACTAACTTGATGTCCCATATATGTTTGGGGACCAATTTGAATATTTATTCATTTTTTTAGAAGCTATTCTTTCTTATTTTTTAGAAAAGCACTAAAATTACTTTGTTTTTGTGTTTTTGCATTTTTTTTAAGAAAAATCTAAATAACTTAACATTTTTTAGACATATAGTTAACTAAAAAAGTGCTTTAAAAAAAAAAGTCAAGAGGTTACTAGAGAAAAGTGAAATGGACATTTCTTTTCTTAATATTGTGACCAGGTTGTGTCTAGACTAACTTGTATACATCTTCATTAATCCACCCCTCAAGAATGGAGATTTACTATATAACATTGTAGTATAAATATGCAGTTTTTTTTATGTATTACTATTATAAAGGGAATTCTTCATTTTGTTGTCCAATTTTTGTTTTTTTAAATTATCACAATTAATTACTCATTCAAATATTTAAATAAAAATTAAAAAAACAAAATAGTAAATACATCTTATTAGTCATTTAAAGATTTGAAGATAGACATGATAAAATAATAACATTTTATTATTCATTTAATTAAAGATTTAAAGATAAGTATAAAAAAGGACACAATCATTTAAATATTTTTTACTCTCCAATTACAATTGCCTTCAAATACATCTTAATTTGTCACTATATAATTATAATTTATTTCAAACACTTTATTTATTTATTTTTTATCTTAATAAAATAAAAAATATGAAAAAGTGTGAATTGCCATTATTTTTTGTATAATTTTTTTTTCACATGTGTTAAGTGATTATTCTTAAGATAACTTCAGAAGAGAAAATAATGGCAATAATTAAATTAGGCACCAATCTGAAATACAATGGTTGAAATAATTAAATTAGGGGTTAATTTGTTATAGGCTAACAATACGGTTGAAAAACTCACGAATCGATTTTCAATATAATTTTATTAATAAAAATTTATCCATGAATTTTCACCATCATTTTTTCTCCCATACTAAATTAACGATAGATAAGAAATTTTCCTTAGTTGTTTGTTTTTTTTACAATAAATTATAGATTCATTCAATCAAATATCCAGCGACACTTATAATTTCTGTAAAATTAATAAATATATTAAGAAAAAAATACAATTTTCATCTGAAACTAACTCATAATCTTAGCTTTGCTTTTCATCTGTAGAGTATCGATAATGACACATCTTTCACTGTAAAAATCGATACATAACGTGTTATTATATAAAGAGAGTATCACATTTTTTATCTTAATAGATCTGAAGGTCTTACTATTAAGTAGATCAAAGTATGAGACTGACTTAAATAAACTAAAATTAGAAAATTCAAATCTATCATAACATAAAATAGATCTAAAAAACACAAAGCCAAACTTTTAAATCTTTTCCAAAGATAATAAATCTGAAATATCTTGATAGTTTTATTAAAGAAAATACTAAAAAAAAAAAAATAAGAAAAAAAATGAAGAGAATTGCCACTAAAAGATTATAGCAGTAACCTCCATTAAATAAACACTTAAAAAAAGGGACTAAAGCACTGCAAAGAAAAAGAAAATATTACATAAAAAAGAGAGAATTAGGGTGGCTTTCCTTAGTTATTATGATTGAAATAATCACATTAAATCTAATTGCAAATTAATTTACATAATCCTCCTTTGAATATTTTGCTGAATTTGGGCATATTTGTTTGTTTCAGTTCCAAAATAATTATTGGATAAGACCAATGTAAATCTCCTAATTTTAGTATAAATGATTTATTTTTTATCAAATTATAGAGATAAATTAATTAAAATATATGTAAGTTAATTTAGACATTACATAATTGTAATACTAAAAAAAAGTTCATTTGTGGCTAAATAATTATATAAATTTTACTTTTACAATACGTAGTATTTTCTATACGTGCAGCGTTTCTTAATTATCTGAACATCAACTATGCTAAACTCGTAGCTAAGCTGTCCGCATCTAACAATAACGCTTTCACACGCTGGGCTATAACTTATAAGCCAGGATTGGACTTATTTGCCCATGACTTTCAAGTCAACATTCCAAATTTGACGTTTTATCAGATCAATAATGATTGTGAACCAAGTAACTTGTCTTTAGTTGGTGATGTTTCCCGTGACAGGTACATGATTTTATTTCATTTGTTTTCTGATGGGACTTGGGAAGATCAAACTTGGCTAAATTTTGAAAAAATAAAGCAAAAGAATATATGCTGAACTCAAGGGAATATTACATGATGGAATCATGGTTTATTTAACGAATATTCTGGTTTCATTGTTTGGTCAAAAGATAAATATATATATATATATATATATATAATGTTGGTTGTGTTTGAATTATTAGGGAATTCTTAAAAGTAAATCATTTATATTAAAACTAAAGATTTACAATAATAATCTTTGTCCATCAAATAATTGGTATACATAGAATTCAAATATATCATTATATATCTATTCATACATCACACATTACTAACTCATGGACTCTTATAAACCAATTAATCGTCAATCAATAAATATAATATTAAAAATAAAGATATATAACTTAAAATTTTATAATGTATTAATCTTAGCTAGCAAGCAGAGTTTTAATTTTTTGTCATGTGTCAAATTATTACCTATTTTAATGCCATATATTTTTATAAATAAAAAAAATTATAACACAATGTTGCACACGTGGATGACACATATACAAATATTGAAAACCAAATAACCAAATCAAAAACCATTTAACAAATAAAAAACCAAAAACAAATAATCATTATGTGCCATGTTTTTAGGGGACTTGTAACATTATAATACTGATAACTTAGTATATCAAGCATATACCTGGATAAGCAGTATTAGTGTATATTTGGAAAAACTGTAAAAACTTGATTATTTCAATAATCAATTATTATATAAAAGTTTTTTGTTATAATCGATTATAATTGATTCATTTTTATGTTTGGATATATTAGCTGAAAAGTAATTTTAAGCTAATCTATTTCGTTTAGATAATATAAAAAAGAATAGCTTTTATGCATTAAATTACTAAAATATGTATAGAATGATTAAAAACGTTATTTGATTGAGGACAAAATGGTATTTACATATCAAAGTGTAATGAATAATCTATAAACTAGAATCATAAGTTTCAATCTTCAGCATTATGAAAAAAAAACTTAAAAAAGTTTCTATAATGTATTGAATTTCGTGTAAAAACTAAAACTTATTTTACCAAACATGTGAGAATACTGTTCTAATAGCTTTTTTTTTTTTCAAAAAAAGAGCTGTTGAAACAGGGATATAAGTTTTCCCAAACAAGCTATTAGTCATGCTACTTCTAAGTTAAACATTGTATTAATCTATATCATTGAAACAAATAATAATGGAAAGCCTTGCAAAAATTAAAAGTTATATACATACATCTTTTGCCTCAAAAGGATACTTAGTATACATAAACTTTGTACACACTTAAAGTAGTGTAAATAAATACAAGCTTAAAACTACTAAGCATAAAAACTACTCTAGTTTTCATACTTTTTCTTCTTTCCTTTGGAAG
Source organism: Ormosia semicastrata (assembly GCA_029884595.1). NCBI lineage: Eukaryota > Viridiplantae > Streptophyta > Magnoliopsida > Fabales > Fabaceae > Ormosia > Ormosia semicastrata. The sequence goes on along the minus strand of JAQQTO010000056.1, from coordinate 48,835,333 downwards.
AACTACCACTTGGATTTATATGACAACAAACAGGGTGCAAAATCACACTTCTCAATAATAGTAACCAATAACAAAGTTTAAACATTCACAATGAATAAACAAAACAATTACATAAGAATATATACATCAACTCTATGCAATATTCAAAATACAATTCTATAACTTCAACTTAGATTGTAACAACAATGATATCAAATAACCACTCATACAATTATATGATATCATCAAGCAAGACAACCGCTCATACAGTTGTCACCGAAGGCAAATGCAATACATACACAAAAGAATCATCAAACACAAACAAAGACAAAACCAAAAAATGCAACAATTATGTTATGTATGATTATTCTTGTTCTGGACCGTGATCTAGGATCCCGTTTTGCTGGATCAAGACGGCACACGAATAACTGTATTCCGCCTTGGACTACATAGCTAAGGCCTTGAAGGCAGTCCAGACTTCGGAGCCATGCACATTGAGCGACGTTGGGTCATAATATCAAGATGGCTAGATACGTGCAAATGATATATTCCTAAATATCCGTAACTGACAATCATCTACTTACGATATTATAAAACTCATAACTGCCTTAAATTGATAAGTAGCTCTCGTATTAAGAGTTCCTAACTTATAAGGATTCACCCCAACAATAATGAGAATGTAATCTTTACTATGATACTAATCCTAAATACCTACATTCAACACAGATTGCATGAGGATTCTATATATACTCTATAAATACCAGACTAAGTAACCTTAATTAGGTATCAGTAAATTACTCACTAAATACTGCCTTACTTGTGCACAGTCTGACTTGAGCGTTGGAGTCCCTTTATAGGTACATACCCCTCTGTTTCAATATGCTTGGCTATTGTTGCTCAAGGAGGAAACCACAGTCACGTGCTTATCTCAGGTACCCTCTGAATTCACTTCAGAACATTGGCGTCATCTATGGGAAAACCATAAACTTCTAATCCTACATAATCATGGTGAACACATGTCAACACTCAAAGAAGGGACGTTGGGCAACCCTCTGCCAATCAGAGGTAGGGATCAGCGGCGCAGTGCCCTCCCCTTCCAGTGCCACCGCTTGCAACTGAAGCCTCTGTCATGGGGAATCGAGCATCTGTCCCACAACACCCGCATGACGGCCATGAGACTTCACTATCCGATGAGAGTCCACACCTGTCACAAAGGCAATCCTTTTTGGATAGGTTTACCCGCCCTAGAGAAAGAGCTAATAACATGGTTCAAGGGTCCCGAGCTCCAGTGCAAACACGCCTAGGCCTCTTGAATAACGTTGCTGCTAATCATGTATTTAGCCGAAACACCGTCCACTCCGAGATGACTAGAAATCATTTTCAAGAGTTGGTGGCCCAACAGATGCTGCAGATTGACAAGCAACGCCACCAGTTGGACAACCAGCATCGCTGACTGGATAAGTGATGTGTGGATAAAATAAAACACCTCTTGTGCTTGATTTGAGGTGGATTTAGGTGTGCTTTGATGATTTATGATGGAATTTATGCCACATTTAATCTAATTATCCTTGGTATCTCATGATTAGTCTTTATCTATGTTTTTAGGTCCAAAAGAAGTGTTTTAACATGGCTCTATGAAGCTTTGGATGGATTCATTGCAATTGAGTCGAGCTCAAAATTTATATGGTCAAGATTCGTAGAGTTTTTGACCTTTGCGCCATAAAATGAGCATAACTTGAGCTACAGAAGTCAAAACGAGGTAATTTCAGTGGTATTGGAAAGTTAAGAAAAAGATCTAAAACTTTCATGAAGATTACTTCTCTAAAAAATAATGTTTTGAGTGATTAAAAAGGAATACACGACCGTGTCTCCCATAGACACGGCTATGTCCCTCACCAAACTACAGACACAACCCTGTCTAAGTGATTTCAAGCTTCTAGACTAGAGACACGGCTGTGTCTCAGGGACACACGATCGTGTCTCACTTTTTTGACTATTTGTATACGTTTTCTAACAAATTGGATGCGTTTTCTCAGAGACACGATCGTGTCTAAGGAAGACACGGCCGTGTGTAACCTCCTGGCGTGAAAGAGAAGCCAAAACTCATTAAATGGATTATAAGAAGCTAGCTGGAGGCTGCAGAACGAAGAAGAGACTTGAGGGGGTTCTCTTTGAGACCCTTTAGGTAGAAAACCAAGAGAAACTTGAAAGGCACAAGGATTGGAGGCTAGGATCAAGAGCAAGAGCAATATCAAGATCAACCATTGAAATTCTCTTCTTCATCTTCTTCATTTGCTTTGGAATTATGGTTGTATCTTTCACCTTTGTTCTTGTTTGTGCTGTAATTGTCATGAGTGGCTAAACTCCTTTTTTTAAGATTGGGGTGAAACTCTCTATTTCTTTATGTTGAATTGTTAATTTAATTCTTTGTTAATGGTGATTATTGTTCTTGATTCATTCTTAGTGTTCTTAATGCTTGTGATATGTTGCGCACCATATTTACATGACCTTAGGCTTTAAATGAAGAATCGAAAAATGAAATCTAATTGCTTAATAATCTAATAATTGAACTTAGGAATTGAGATCTAAAAATAAACTTAAATCTTTCGAGGAATCACCGATTGTCATGAATCTTAATGGGTTAAAACTTGGATTAATTGCCATGAGAATGAGATTGATGAAGTTTTAGCACATTTTTAGTGCCAAGATATTGGACTTTAAATAATTAAGGATAAATCACATTCAAAAACATAATTAATAAAGATAATTTTACAATTTAGCATAAGGAGTAGTGTAGTGGATTCCCAGTCCTAGGTCTTTATTCCTTATTTAAATCTCAATCTTTCTTTGTTTATTTGCTTTATTTACTATTTTGATTTTAATTCAGATTTAACTACTGTGTTTGTTCGCTTAAATAATCATAATCACCGTAAAAGTTAGTATTCAAACGATCCTAGTAGGAACGATATTTATTTTACTACTTGTATGATCCGTCTGCTTGCAAAAATTGCACAACAAGTTTTTGATGTTGTTGCCAGGGATCATGTTGATATTAACACGAGTGGTAATTTGGTTAATTTCAACATTTTGTATTTTATTTTATTTTCACTTTCTTTTATTTTTCTTTGAATTTTCAGGTGCTATTTCCTTTTTATGCAAAGAACGAGGAGTCAAGGAGATCTTACTATCTTTATTGATCTCGAGATCGAAAGGATACTTCGTCATATTAGAAGGGAAAGAAGAGCATAGAGAATTGAGAAAGATAACATTACAAACAATAATGACCAAGCCGCCAATGCAGAGCTAAGTCTGAGGGATTATGGAGCTCCCAACGCTAATGCTCGTTAGTCTTCCATTGTTAGGCCACGGGTAGAGGCCAATAATTTTGAATTAAAGACATCACTGATTCAGATGGTCCAACAAATGCAATTCAGTGGGTTACCAATCGAAGACCCGAATTAACATTTGGACGATTTCTTGGAACTATGTGACACAATCAAGATGAATGGGGTTTCGACGGATGCTATAAGGTTCAGACTTTTTCCCTTTTCTCTTAGGGGGAAAGCAAAGAAATGGATTCACTCAGAAGCCCCAAATTCACTTACCACTTGGGCTTTGATGGAGTAAGCCTTCTTGGATAAATACTACCCAATTGGGAAGACAATTAAGCTCCGTCAAGACATCACTACCTTCTCTCAAAAAGATGATGAGTCTCTTTATGAAACATGGGAGAGGTATAGTGATCTGATTCGTCAATGTCCACATCATGGCTTACAGGATTTTGTTGTCATCCAAACATTCTATGCTGGGTTGTCTTTCTCTACAAAGGCAGCTCTTGATGCCGTAGCTGGCGGTGCTTTGATGGCCAATACTCCAACAAAGGCAAGGGGTTTGATCAATGAAGTGGCTTCGAATATTTATTTGTGGCCAAGTGATAGATCCTCTTTGAAGAAGCAAGCCAAAATTTTAGAGCTTGATGTCGTTAGCATGTTGAATGCCAAGTTTGACGCCTTGGCCAAGTCACTTGAAAAGTTGAAAGTCAATGCTATAAATACTCCTAAAGCAACTTGTGAAACATGAGGAAGAGGGCATTTGACTTCAGAGTGCAATGTAGTAGAGACGTATTCTCAAGACTAGTCTATGGGCTAAGTGAATTACGTCCAAAATGGTAATTTCAGAGCTCAAGGGAATTCTTTTCCTAATTCATATAACCCCAGTTGGAGAAACCACCCAAATCTCTCTTATGCCAATCAACAACATAATTGGGGCCCACCTAAATTCTAACAAGTTCAACAATCTTCTCAAGGTGGGAAATCCAATTTAGAAGTTATGGGGAACTTCATTGTCACTCAAAAGGAGCATAATAATGCCATTTAAACTGAAGTGCAACAACATGGGGAGTCCATCAAGCAAATTCATACTCGCCTAAATCAAATGGTGACTCATTCTAAAATGCTTGAAACTCAGATAGCCCAACAAGCAAGCTTGTTCAACATGATACAGGGGCGAATTCCAAGTCAACCGGAGACAAACCCAAAGGAGCAAGCAAATACAATTTTTTTGAGAAGTGGCAGTCAAGTTAAAAGCCCCACAAGGGAAGAAAAGCATGAAGATGAGAAATCCCAAGAAAAGGAAGAGAAGTAAGAGAAGAGCGAGGCCAAGAAAGAAGAAGAAGAAATCGCTAAAAGGTATGTTCCTCCACCAGCTTATGTTCCACCTTTGCCCTTCCCACAAAAATATCAAAGGGCAAAGCTTGATGAGCAATTTGGAAAGTTTTTGGAGGTTCTTAAAAAGCTGTATATAAACATTCCTTTTATGGAAGTGCCCTCTCAAATGCCCACCTATGTTAAATTCTTGAAAGAGATTCTCTCTAATAGGAGGAAGGTTGAGGATTATGAAACTGTTGCTTTAACTGAGGAATGCAGTGCACTCATTCACAACAAGCTTCCTCCTAAGCTTAAGGATCCAGGTAGCTTCTCTATGCTGTGCTCGATTGAGACCATGCAAATTAACAAGGGCTTATGTGACCTTAGGGCAAGTGTGAGTTTGATGCCCCTTTCCTTTTGCAAGAAACTTAATGTTGGGGAGCTCAAACCGACCACCATCTCTCTTCAACTAGTCGACAGGTCAATCAAACGTCTTATTGGCATACTAGAGAATGTCCCCTTGAAGGTTAGTAAGTTTTACATGCTGGTGGATTTTGTTGTGCTTGACATAGATGCTGATGATAAAATGTCAATTATACTTGGGCGTCCATTCCTCGCCACTAGAAGGGCAATCATTGATGTCCACGAAGGGAAATTGACTCTGTGATTGAATGATGAGGAAGTAGTTTTTGATGTTTTTAATTCTGAAAATAATTCTAGTTCCTTAAATTCATGTAATCTCATAAATGCTACTAATGTTGTGGATAGTGTTGTACTTTCAGGTGTACAGGAATCAGTGACTGATGATGTGTTAGAAAAGACCTTACCCAAGGCTGTCACAAAATTTGAGAAGTCCAAGCCCTGCAAGAAAAGACCTAAGAATCGGAATGACAAGTGTGTCGAGAAGCGTGAATTTAAACTTGGGGATAAAATTCTTGTCAATAACTCGCTTCTACATTTCTGTCCTAGTAAATAATGGTCGAAATGGTCAGGACCATATGAGATTGTTCGAGTTTTATCCTACGGTATGCTTGAGGTGAAGAAAAAAGGTCATAAGTCATTCATGATAAATAGCTAGAGAGTGAAACACTTTGAAGGAGTAGGGACTGAGCACTACTTCGTTGACATCACCTAAGTACAAAAACCAGGCCAGAGTCAAGTTAATGACTATAATTTAGCGCTTCTTGGGAGCTAACCCAATTTTTTTTTTATCTTTTTCTTTACTCTTTTATTTTTTATTTTTTTTTTAGCTTATTATTATTTATTTTATTGATTAACATTCTTCTATTTTTGTTTTGTAATTAGCTATTGTTGACTCCGCTTAAGTGCCTCCTTGAGTTTGGAGCCTTTGTAGGGGGATGTATATAACTATCGGCTACCCAAAAAGATTTTTCTTTCCTTTCATTTAGTTGCTTTATTTTCTCATTTAGTTCTTACACTTTGTTTTTCAATTTTTGCTTTATTTTTCTTGTGCTGTTTCAGACCCTATTTCGCCGCTCATGATGACTAACTATTCGAGTTCATTGCTATGCACCTCTTTCTCCCACCCTTCCCCACCACCTTCATGATCTGGAGTTTCTACTTTCAGGGAAGTTTTGTTATCCTTTGTACTGTTACTTTACTTTTTAAACATTGAGGGCAATGTTTCTTTCAAGTGTGGGAGGGAATTGTTGAGCATTTATTTATTGCATTGAATCTAGCGGGAATTATGTTAATTTCTTAGTTATTACTGAGCTGATAGAAATTTGTTTGAGAGGGGAATCTACTACTATTTTTGAACTATTTTTGTGCAAGACAATCTTTTTCAATTGAATGTTGAATATTTTAACATTTTATTTCAGAAATTAGTCATGTCTACTTGCATTTATTCTCTTTACTAACTTAAGCCAGGAGTGAGTTTTAAGCCTTTATTCATTGGATTTATCATAAACTGAATCCTATTTTCTTTATGGAGTGTGTTTTCTCTTGATTTTTGTATGCTAGAATTTGATTTGATATCTTCTTGAAAGTTTAACAGTTCACATACATTCTTGGACATGATGAAGGCATTTAGGTTAATTCTTTCTTGACTTCCAGAGTTGCATTGTTAAATAATCCATTAGTTGCTCCTTTTGAGCCTGAAATTGATTACTTTGAATACCATATTGTATAATTAGGTTGGATTCTTTGGAGCATCTAATGTGTAAATTGAAAGGTCTTGAAAAGTTACTTTTATCTTCAAGGGTTGAAAAAAAAAAAAAAAAAGGAAGAATAAAAATGAGTGATGAAGGAAATAGATTATTGGTGAATGAATAATGAGAATTTTGGATTGAAAATGAGAATTGGTTACATCCATGTGCATTATGCTCTATTGATTATCTTTTTAACCTGATTCTGCTCTGTATAGCTTTACCCATAAACATTCTTTACCTTTATTCATCTTTTTCCTACCATTTATTTCACCATTGGCCCTATTACAACCCAATGTAAGTCATTTTTTATCCTTGTTATGTATGTGAACTTCAATGTGGAGATGAGATTGATAGTCAAACTTATGGTCATGCATTTGTTAAGAGGAATTTAAGTGATCTCTTTGCCCTTAAACACTTAAGAGATGGAAAGATGAGTGACCTCAATTATTTGGTAGAAAAGAAAGGTGCAAGCTAGACTCAAGAGCTTCTAATTGTATTAAGTGTTAAACTTTCTTGTTTGATTGGATTTGATTGCTGAGCTTAATTGAATTTTTAATTTGTGGATTTTCCCTTAATTCATGTTTCTTGATTTTGAGTTTAATCTTGTTTTTAATTTATATTCTTTACTTGAGAACAAGCAAAGTTCAAGTGTGGGAGAATTTCATGTGTGGATAAAATAAACACCTCCTGTGCTTGATTTGAGGTGAATTTAGGTGTGCTTAGATGATTTATGTTGGAATTTATGCTACATTTAATCTAATTATCCTTGGTATCTCATGATTAGTCTTTCTCCATGTTTTTAGGTCGAAAAGAGATGTTTTAACATGGCTCTATGAAGCTTTGGATGGATTCATTGCAATGAAGTTGAGCCCGGAATTTATATGACCAAGATTCGCAGAGTTTTTAACTTTTGCATGATAAAATGAGTATAACTTGAGCTACAAAAGTTGAAACGAGGTGATTTTGGTGGCATTGGAAAGCTAAGAAAGAGATCTAAAACTTTCATGGACCATTTCTCCAAAAAATGGCGTTTTGAGTTATTAAAAAGGAAGACATGGCCTTGTTCTTCACCAAACTACAAACACGACCCTGTCTAAGTGATTTGAAGCTTTTAGACTAGAGACACGGCCGTGTCTCAGGAACACACGGTTGTGTCTCACTTTTTTTGACTATTTGTACGTGTTTTCTAACAAATTAGACTCGTTTTCTCAGAGACATGACCATGTCTAAGGAAGACACGGCCGTGTGTGACCTCCTAGCGTGAAAGAGAAGCCAAAACTCATTAAATGGATTATAAGAAGGTAGCTGGAGGCTGTAGAACGAAGAAGAGACTTGAGGGGGCTCTCTTTGAGACCCTTTAGGTAGAAAACTAAGAGAAACTTGAAAGACACAAGGATTGGAGGCTAGGATCAAGAGCAAGAGCAAGATCAAGATCAACCTTTGAAGTTCTTTTCTTCATCTTCTTCATTTGCTTTGGAATTATGGTTGTATCTTTCACCTTTGTTCTTGTTTGTGTTGTAATTGTCATGAGTGGCTAAAATCCCTTTTCTAGGATTGGGATGAAACTCTCTATTTCTTTATGTTAAATTGTTAATTTGATTCTTTGTTAATGGTGATTATTATTCTTGATTCATTCTTAGTGTTCTTAATGCTTGTGGTATGTTGCGTGCCATATTTACATGACCTTAGGCTTTAGATGAAGGATCAAAAGATGAAATCTAATTGCTTGATAATCTAAGAATTGAACTTAGGAATTGAGATCTAGAAATAAACTTAAATCTTTCGAGGAATCCATGATTGTCATGAATCTTAATGGGTTAAAACTTGGATTAATTGCCATGAAAATGAAATTGATAAAGTTTTAGCACGTTTTTAGTGCCAAGATATTGAGCTTTAAATAATTAAGGATAAATCACCTTCAAGAACATAATTAAGAAAGATAATATTACAATTTAGCATAAGGAGTAGTGTAGTGGATTCCCAATCCTAGGTCTTTATTCCTTGTTTAAATCTCAATCTTTCTTTATTTATTTGCTTTATTTACTGTTTTGATTTTAATTCAGATTTCACCACTGTGTTTGTTGGCTTAAATAATCATAATCACCGTAAAATTTAGTATTCAAACGATCCTTGTGGGAATAATATTTATTTTACTACTTGTACGATCCATGCGCTTGCGAAAATTGCACAACAACGAGCTAGAAATGTCTATACATGTTAAGCATGACAACAGAAGGCGAAATACGGATCAAAACCAGAGAGGTTTGTCACGTGATGAAGTTAGTCATGACCCCGAAAATAATCTTTTGTTGCCTAGAGGCCGTCAACTGCCCTTCTCAGACAAACTAATGGCATACAAGGTCCCCGGAAGCTTCAAGTCCCCGACAACTTAGAGCCTTATGATAGAACAACTGACCCCCAAGAATATCTGGATGCTTATATTCACTCCATGCAGTTCTGTGGGGGATCCCTAGAGTTACTTTGCTGAGTCTTTCCCCTCTTCTTGAAGAAAGGTGCCATACGCTGGTTCTTAACTTTACAACTAGGGTCGGTCATCAGATGAGATGATCTTACTCAATGTTTCCTGATACATTACACTATTGCTAAGGAACAACCCAAATTAGTTGATTCTTTTTCTACAATTCGCCAAGGGAACAATGAATCCCTTCTTGAATACATTAAAAGGTTCAAGGACGCCCTTGCTCTTTTTGAGAGTCCAAACAACAAGATTGCTCTTCATTATGCCCTGAGTGGTATCAGAACTGATTCTGAATTCTTCCGATCTTTAGAAAAAAAGAAGCTAGAGACTATAAACAAATTCCACGCTCGTTTAAAGAAATACATCAACCTCAGAACTTCCCAAAGGGCGAAGCATACTAGCTTAGGTACTCTGACTACACTCCTCTGAACACCCCAAGGGAAATGATTTTCAAAGAGGTGCTTCAGACTGAGTTTTGGAATATCTAAAGGCCGTCCCTTCTGAAAAAGGTGAAGGGCCACTCTAAGCACTGTAAGTGGCACAAAAGTTATGGCCATGAAAGAGAAGAATGTTATCAGCTCCGAGATGTCATTGAGTCCTTAATTAAGGAAGGATGGCTACAGAAATATATTGTCGGGATCTGAAACAATGATAATCCCGAAAGACAGAGAGAGTGAAGACGTAGCCGCAGCCCTTGGCGAAGTCTGACCCCATGACAAAGGAGGAGGACACGTAGCCTTGTAAGAAAAATCCCAGACTCCACCACGCTGTAACACTGACAACCGACAAGATCGAAATCAGGATATCAAAATGGGGCCGACAAGACGGATCGGCTGGTCAGTACTATCTCTAGAGGATTTGCAAGAGGAGGTTCATCTATTAATTCCAAGAAGAAAGCACTACGGACTGCGGTATTGAGTGTCTCTGGCTTTATGCGCAGGCCTGGTGCTAATGATAGGGAAGAACCACTGATCTCTTTTACCACTAAAGACTACGATGATATTGTCCGGGATCATGATGATCCACTTGTCATCTTCGGAATAACATCTAATGTCGAGGTCTGACCTATTTTCGTGGATCATGGTAGCTCAGCAGACATAATGTTTATGGACTCTTTCTAAAAGTTAAAATTCTCCATGTCTGCCTTAACCCCCTATGAGGGCAAGCTCACCAGTTTCTCTAGAGAGAAAATCACCCCGGTAGGTTATTTTGAAACATTCCTGACCCTCAGAGACAATAAAGTCTACAGAACCGTTAAAGTCAAACTTTTGGTCATGGACTACCCGTCTGCATACAACATTATTCTGGGGTGACCTACCCTGAACGACATTGCCGCTGTAGTATCCACTACTCACCTGGCCATGAAATTCCTCAACAAGAATAATGAGGTGGTCACAGTTAAGGGTGATCAGATCACAGCATACAAATGTTATAATGAGAGCCTTAAGATCTGTAAGACTCTCAGGAAAGTAACAACACGTACGTCTAGCCCAGCTGTGGATCAAGTTAACATCCTTATGACCGAGCTGGATATCAGAGAAGAAATTCGGGGCACCAAACGTCATCCAGAAGGAGAACTTCTTCCACTCCAACTAGGTGATAAGCCTGACCAAGTCACCAAAATAGGCACAAATCTAGAAGAGTAGGAGAAACACCAGCTGATAGAGCTCCTTCAAAATAATAAGGATCTATTTGCATGGACGTTCTCTAACATGCCTGGACTGGACCCTGCCTTTATCTATCATTGTTTGTCTATTGAGCGGGATGCAAAGCGGATTTATTAGAGAAATCTCGTACACCACATGGCTCTCCAATGTGGTCCTAGTAAAAAAGTCAAACGGGAAGTGGAGGATGTGTGTGGATTACACATGCAGACCTGAACAAGGCATGCCCCAAAAACCCATACCCCCTAACGTTGATAAACTTGTAGATAACTCCTCCAACTTCCGGTTACTATCCTTTATGGATGCATACTCCAGGTACAACCAAATCCCAATGTATCCCAAGGACGAAGATAAAACTGCTTTTATCACTGAGAAGGCAAGCTATTGTTACAATGTAATGACCTTTGGGCTAAAAACCACAGGAGCTACCTACCAGCAGATGATGAAAAGAGTCTTTGAGGGTTAAGTAAGGAGAATGCTTGAATTATACATTGACAATATAATCGTTAAGACCCTAGACTCCGGATCCCACACAACTGACCTTGAAGAGGTATTTGCGCAACTCAGGAAGTACAACATGAGACTCAATCTTGAAAAATGTGTATTTAGGGTTTGAGCCGAGAAGTTCTTGGGCTTCATGTTGACTCATCACGGGATTAAGGCAAATCTAGATAAATGCCAAGCAGTGCTCAACATACACAGTTCCCGAAATGTAAAAGAGGTTCAACAACTTATAGGGCGGATCGTGGCTCTTACACGCTTTCTCGCTAAAGCCACTCACAAATCCCTCCCCCTCTTCAAACTGTTAAAAAAAGAGACGGGTTTTGATTGGACACATGAGTGTGAGGATGCTTTCACGTCACTAAAAAAGTTGTTGTCCTCCCCTCATCTTGACTAAGCCAAATCTCAGAGAAACGTTGTATGTGTACCTCAGTGTCCATGAGGAGGTCGTGAGTTCAGTGATCATTCGAGAAACTGCCAAAGGACAAAAGTCGATATACTTTGTGAGCAAGGTGTTGCAAGTCCCCGAGCTCCACTATTAGAAGATCGAGAAGGTTGCTTTTGCCCTAATTGTTACAACTAGGAGACTAAGGCAATACTTCTAGTGTCATCCGATGGTGGTAAGGACAAATCAACCAATCCGACAAATATTACATAGACTGGACCTAGCAGGAAGGATGATCGCTTGGTTCATTGAGCTCTCTAAGTTTGATATTTCTTACGAGCCCAGACTAGCAATAAAAGCACAAGCACTGTCAGACTTCCTTGCTAAACTTACATTGGATCCCAGTGACCCCGAGGAAATATCGTAGACTATGTTCATTGATGAATTCTCCAACCCTAAGGGAAGTGGCGTCAAGGTAACCCTAAAAAATTCTAAAGGTATGACAATTAAGAATTCCTTAAAGTTTGAATTCCCTACTTTGAACAACCAAGCAAAGTATAAAGCATGCATTACTGGATTGATAATGGCCAAGGAATTTGGTGCAACAAGGATCATACTTTGTAGCGACTCCCAGCTTGTGACATCCTAGATTCAAGGTGACTACCAAACTAATGAGCCCCTCTTGCAGACATACCTTGTAAAGGGACAAGGACTCCTCAAGAGCTTTCAAAAAGTGAAGGTAGAACACATTCCTAAGAAATAGAACTCAAAGGCCCTATCCAAGTTAGCAAGCACGAAGAGTCTAAGGAATAACCATTCAATGGTCCAAGAGACTCTCTTAGAGCCCTCTATCATGGTTTTAACCATTTTTCAAGCTGAAAAGGAGGACCCACATGGATCATCCATATCATAAAGTATTTACAGTCCATAAGTCATTCTAAAGACTTAAAAGAGGCTTCCAAGCTAATAAGAACTGCAGTCCAATACACCATCTACGATGGGTAGTTATACCAACGTGGATTCTTTTCACCCTTTCTCAAATGTCTCACGCTTAAGGAAGTAGAGTATATGCTAGCAGAGGTCCATGAAGGGAGCTGTGGACACCACTTAGGAGGCAAAGCCTTTAGCGTTGAAAGCACTCAAGGCTAGTTATTATTGGCCCACAATGGAGGCCAACACAATAATACATGTTCAAGTTTGTGACAAGTGCTAGCACCACTCAAACCACTACCATGCTCCACCCGAGGAACTCTCCACAATGTCCGTACCCTGGCCGTTCTACAGATGAGGTATGGATATCCTGGGCCCATTCCTTCAGGCATCGAATAGTTCAAATTTCTAGTGGTAAGCCGTAGACTACTTCACTAAATGGATTGAGGCTGAACCTTTGGTCACCGTTACTTCAGCCCGAATCCAAAAGTTCACATGGCGCCATATTATTGCAAGGTTTGGAATCCTAGAATCCATTATGATGGATAACGGGACACAGTTCAGGATAAGGGGTTTGAAGAGTTACTCACTGGTTTAAAAATCAATCATCATTGCAGCGTTGTAGAAAACCCCTTGACAAATGGATAGACTGAAGCTACCAACCGGGTTATTGGTCGAGGACTTAAAAGAAGGTTGGATGAAATGAAAGGAAACTGGGCTAAACAGTTAGATCATATCCTTTGGGCCTACTGGACTACTCCCTACTCCACAGCAAGTGAGACTCTTTTCAAACTCACTTATGGTTGTGAGGCAATGAATCATCATTGCAACGCTATAGAAAACCCCTGGACAAATAGACAGGCTAAAGCTGCCAACCGGGTTATTGTTCGAGGACTTAAAAAAAGGTTGGATGAAGCCAAAGGAAATTAGGCTGAATAGTTAGATCACGTCCTTTGGGCCTACCGAACTACTCCCCTATCCACAGTAGTGAGACTTATTTCAAACCCACTTATGGTTATGAGGCGATGATTCCAGTAGAGATTGGAGAGCCCAGTTGGCGCCTCTAACAATTCTTACCAAACAGTAATCCTAGACGAATCAGGGAAGACCTAAATCTCTTGAAAAAGAGAAGGCATATTGCTCATAAACGCGACGCCGCTATCAAACAAAGGACAACATCATGCTACAACCTGAAGGTTGTTCCCAGGAGATTCCAGCCAGGCAACCTCGTACTACGCTAGGCTGACATTAGCGGTAGGAACGCCTCCCAAGGAAAGTTAGCTTCGAATTGGGAAGGCCCCTATAGGGTCGTGATCTGCACCAGCAAAGGAGCCTACACATTAGAAATGCTAATAGGCAAGCCGATGAAGAACTTCTGGAACACAAATAAACTCAAAAAGTACTATAGCTAAGTGTCTTTGAAGGCCTAGTCTTAGTTTACTCTATGTTTAATCTACTCCAATTATCATGGGAATGCTTTGTATGGACCTTAGTCCTCTATTAAATGAATAAAACAAAGTGAATTTTTACTTCATTGTATGATCATTGCTAACTTGGACAAGCTATTATGGTACCCATCGAGAGTTGTCTTGTGTTAAAAAGATTGTGTAGCAAGGAAATCCTAAGTCTTGGAAAAATCCTCATACTAAATCACAAACACGAAAGACCTTGGCAAGGACCACTTATGTCAAGGTCAAGAGGGATCCTAAAAGTCAAAGTAATTAGAAATGGACCCCAGACAAGGCTCCTCTATGCCTAAGTCCAAAAAGGGATCCCCAAGTTCTCAAAGGGCATAGGACCACGGACAAGGCATTGTTTAAACCAAAGCCACATGAGATCCTAAAAGTCAAAATAATTGGTGGAGGACCCCGGGCAAGGTGTCTTTCCTCTAATACCTAAGTGCTAAAGGGGACCACAAGTCCACAAAAGGGCATTGGACCCTAAACCATGGTTCCTAATTATGGAAAATATATAAATCCTAAAGGGAACCATAAGTCCACAAAAGGGCACTGGACCCCGGACTGCGGATTCTAATACCTAGAAATTTCCTAAGTCATACAAGAATTACAAAATAAACACCATAATGGGCATTGGACCCAAAAGGTTGACCATTGAAATAAGCAGGCATACAAAGCAAATGAAAGAGAAGTAAATTAGACACCCTAAAACCTAGGGCAATTGTCTTTACAAAGGTAAAAAAGGAAAAACCCCACGTAGAGGGCAGCAAAATACTAAAAGAGACAAATTACTCCTTATCCTCATCCTCATCCATGCACCGACGCTCTTCACCCGAGTCCCTTTCAGTTAAATTCAGCACGGCAGAGGGAGCCTCGTCTGTTTGGACCTCTGAAGCCGATTGACTGATTGGCCCAACTTAGATCAGGCACCTATCCTAGAATATTTTGTTAGGACTCAGATCCTGCAAGGCCAATTCAAACTCGGGGTTGAAATGCTGAACTTGAGCAATTGCATTATAAAATTTGTCAATACAAATATTGGTGTGGTTAACAGGTCAGCATTCTCCCCCTCTTATTCTCCCACCTTAGCCTTGAGGGCAACATTGTCGACAATGACTGATTTGAAGCGATATTACTCACTGGCGAATGAAGTTTGGAGGTCTGCAAGCTCTTTTCCCAACCTGATAACCTTGGCCTCCGCTTCCTCTTTACCTTTGAGGGATAGATCAAGTAACCATATTCCTTTGGCCTTCGCTACCCTCAAGTCCTCCACCTTCTTTTCATAACTAACCACAATTTTCTCAACGAGTCATACCTCCGTTACAGTCGGGAGGGCAAGAGTCTGGAACAATGAAAGGGCCTCGGGTATCGGCCTTCGAGTAATAAACTTAACAACATCATCACTAAGGAGAATGTTATCTACAAATTAATCTATCCTTGGTAATCAAAGGTAGAGGATTGACCTTCACCCTAACATCTCCCTCCATGGCGATCATCTTCCCTCTCCTGCGATCTTCAGCATGAGTAGTTTCTATGGCTTTCCTTTTCCTCTTATAAGGAACTAACATAGAAGGGTCTGAGGCTGGTTCCTAAATAATGAGGGAAGGGGCAGCAGCTGTTTAGGAACAAGAAGTCCCACCTCCATCCTTTTTCGCTTTCAAAGCTTGGAGCGCTTCAATGGAGGCATTAGTATTCTTTCTAGTGGTCATGCTAATTGAAACAAAACAAGAGAGAGAAAAAAAGATTAGACAAAAGGAAATTGCAAGTATAAGAAAGGTAAAGCACAAAAACCAAAGGTGAACTATAGCCAACAATGTCCTGAACCCTACCTAATAAAGCAAAGAGAAGATCATCATCAGTGGTGTTCAGGACTTCTCTGATTTAGATCAATCCATAATCCTTGGTGTACTGGGTTAAAATTTAACGCACTCAAGCTCATCTGGTTTGAGATCTTCCTTTTCTTTTTCAAGAAACGCAGTGGGGAAGCTCTACGCATCTTGCGTCTAATACAACGGGAACATTGGCTCCTCGTCAGTTTTCAGGAAAAAAAGGGTTGGTATCCCGCGGTCCCTATCAGCTTAAAGAACTTATCTATAAACCCCTTAAAATTGTCTTGGAAGACGGTGAAGGATTTGCGACCAGACCTAGATCGAATGGTGAGCCAATTCTTCTGGTATGCTCCACCCTAAGGACTCACTCGAGTATAAAAATAGAAAGAGACATTTGAGGAATACCGTAACCCTATTATTAGGCAAAATCTCTCAAAGGCAAGTATGTAACCCCACTCGTTAGGGTGAATTTGAGTTGGGGCTACTTGTAAAGTCTGGAGAATCTCGATTTGGAAATTAGTAAAAGGTAGCCAGAGGCCCAATTTGATAAATAAGGGCTCGTATAGAAACATAAAATACGAGCCTGCTTCCCAGCACGAGCCTGCTTCCCAGCACGAGCATACCCTTTTGTTCTACTCGGGAGATAGAACTTGGTACTCTTGATCTCGAGCTTTCTTTTTTGTCAGTTCTAAATATTGGAGTGACTGCCTAAGGACGTCCTCGGAAGCAAACTCAGACAAATGGTCTGAGATGTCATCCCCAACCCATGGGTATATCAATCTTGGACCGTGTTGAATCCGAATAGCATCTTCTTTAGATAATTCCCAAACTTCGAGAACCGGGGTCTAGGGTCTAACCCTTTTCTTCGCTCTAGCCATTAAAGTCCTAGAAACAACCAAAGGTTGATGGTCAGAATCAGATAACACTAGAGATTCAGACATAAAAAGAGGGGAAACAGGGAAGACTGTTTACATCCATGTTCAGGCTTTCGTACCTCCCAAGGCAAAAAACCTCAGGAAGGCACCCCCACCACATATGTCGTGCCGAAGGAGGTGTTCCTCATGGCAGCGCCATTGAAGGGACACAAGAACTAGCAAATAGCTACTCCAAACCTTTTTTGTTATAAATAGTGAAGTGCATTTCCAGAAAGGAACATACACCCACTCCATGACTCAAAAAATAGCAGAAGCAGATAATAAGAAAAGGAAATACCTCGTAGGAAAGTGGTTACTTGACGAATTGGAGGTTTGACACCACTGGAAGTTAGTTTTCTTCGCTGTTGAAGTTGTCAGAAATCACCTTAGACTACTAAAATTGATAAAGGATAAAGAAGAATGTATAAATGGGGTTTTCCCCTAATTTATTTGGGCTAGATAGTTATGGGGCATTTCCATCTTGTTGATGCAGATTTCAAAAGATACTCATTATGGTAGGTGAAGTACTAGGCACGATCTCCCAACTAGACCATGTCACGTGGCCCACGCAACTGCTTTTGCAGTTGAAGAGACGGTTACGTAGCAAATCAAAAGACGTGCAAACTCAGCAGGTTAAGTATGAAATATTATCACGGATCCAAGCATAATCTGTAGTAAAGAAGTCCAGTACAGACCACAACAACCCTACAAACAGTCAAAAAGTTGATTCTGAAAAGCCAAAGGTATAATTCTTAACCCCATGAGGACCACAGACCCCGGTGAAAAGAATTAAAACTTGGCACTTTGTTGAACCAACTAAGAGCCAAGCTGGGGGCAACTAAGTTTGATTACGGGGTAAGCGTTGGACTCACTCCGAATAATGTAAAGTAGAAAGCAGAAAAAGAAAAATCAGAGATACAAGATAGATTTTCAAAAAGAAGAATTTTATTAATCTCATTCCATACATCGTCAATCTCCACAGAAGGAGAAGAAAAAGTACACTAAAAAGAAAGTGAAAATAGTGTCCGTAGGAGAGCTTAAGGACGGAATCAGCATCACCGCTAAGGCACCCAGCTACATTATCACATCTACAGTTCCTCCATTCTCTTCACCGGAATGGACTCAAGCCACTCCATCCCATTTCTTCTTCGCTGCCCCTTTCATGATGATAATAAAAGGCCAATAACCACCCTAAGAGTAAGTCCAAGAAAAAAGGGCAGTATTCTTACATATCCAATTGTACTACGAAGAAGACTAGTCTGGTGCCTCCAAATCACTCAAGAAGGAAGAAAGAAGATGAACAGAGTGCCCTCCAATGTCCCTATGCACTAGTTTATGAAAGCATCACTCCATCCTAACAACACTTTGGATCAGACACCCTCATGTACGCCAAGAAAGAAAGGCTTTCGCCTCCCTAAATGCATGGTGACTTAATGTTATGCCAAGAAAGAAATGATCCTTTGAAAGAAGAAGTTGTTTATAGAACGTCAAACACCTTAAAATTGTTTAGAAATGATCCCTTGAAAGAAGAAGTTGTTTATAGAAAGTCAAACACCTTAAAAAAATTTAGAAAAAGCAAGAGGATAATTTTTGCAGGAAATAAAACCCTCTACGCAAATGCAAAAAAAGAAAGAACCACACTCTCAAAGAGAATCATCCTCGCATGGAACCATAAGGTAAAAGGAATACAAGGGAATACCAGCTTTAGTGTAAACATTCCCTATTTATAGAGAGAATGAAGCACTCCGATTAGTCCTATGAAAAGTGAACTAATCCTATGATGGTAGCCACATTAAATGCTTTCAGCTTCTGGTTAGTCATGGAAGCAGCGGGCAGTTGGGAAAACAGTACAAAATTAAGATGCTCTTTAAAGGATATTTAATTCTTAATGAAGTCAAAGTAACAGTTTTCCAAAGAATCGCAGACTGTTACCATCTGCAATATCAAAGGTTATGTTTAGAGTTCACATGGAAAATACTCAAGGGAATCCCAAGGATTAATACTTGGGGGCAATGAACTAAAAAGAATGTAATAGTATGCAACAGATACCAACATTTCGTATAAAACATCCGAGATCCAATGTTAAATTTCTAGACTTTTATATTAATCGCATGCTTGGGTGATCATGTTGAGACTTAACACTTGGTTGTCCTTCCAAGCGCCAAGCTGGGGGCAACTATTCTGAATTGTGATTTGGGATCCCATCTTACTAGATTAACCCTGCACATGAATAATCAGACTCCGCCCTAGACATCATAGCTATGGCCTTGAAGGCAGTTTGAACTTCGGAGCCATACATATTGAGCGACATTGGGCCATAATATCAACATTGCTAGATACGTGCAGAGGATATATCCCTAAATATCCGTAACTGCCAATCATCTACTTATAATATTATAGGACATATAACTGTCTCAGACTAATAAGTAACTCTCGTATTAAGAGTTTCTGACTTATAGGGATTTACCCCAACAATAATCGAAAGATAATCTTTACCAAGATACTAATCCTAAATATCTGCATTCAACACAAATTGTATGAGGATTCTATATATACTCTATAAATATTAGGCTAAGTAACCTTAATCAGTTATCACTAAATTACTCACTAAATACTGTCTTAATTGTGCACAGTCTAACTTGAGTGTTGAACTCCCTTTGTAGGTACCTACCCCCTGTTTCAACATGCTCGACTGTTGTTGCTTAAGGAGGAAACCACCATCACGTGCCTATCTCAAGTACCTTCTGAATTAATTTTAGAACAATGCTCAAAGAAAAAAGTGTATGATAGTGTAGGTGAAATGTCATAAGACTTAACTATTCCTCTAGGTAAGGAGAGAATATGTTATCTTAACATGTAACCTCTTGTAACTTACTAAGTAGGGAGGGAATATGTAACCTTTTGTAACCTACCTTAAATGTGAGGATTGTACCACTACCTCAACTCTAAGAATAACAAGTATGTGAGAGATGTAGTTCGTGTGTGAAAATGCGGTGTTATGCCTAACTCTTACATAACCACCACATAACTCTATACTAAGTCCATCTTTGCATTACTAACTCTACCTCAACTCTATTCATGCACTACGACACTTAACTAATGCTAACTAGACTTAGTATACCCTCTATCCTTGCATTATTAGCTCTACCTCAACTCTGTGAGAGCTTTCATGCACTATGACATTTTACTCTTGCCAACTAGGCATTATGGCACTCAACTCTTGCCAACTAGCCTGTATACTTGTATCTCACTTTCTCATCACTTCCCAAGTGATATCTAAGCAACACTTTGTCACTTAAGAAACTAAACTTTTATCGATGGCAATCCATGCTTAATGGATGCACAAACTTTCCTTACTTTTCCTTGTATGTCATATGGTCTTTCAATCTAAGAAATACCCCTCTTAGCGTCTCAAAACCCTTAAAAAGGCATAAAAAAAAGGATCCCATCAATTAGGGAACTCAATTCATCAAAATAGCATTTTTGAGGAATTATGGTACTCAGGCCTCAACGCAGCCCTGCTCACGCTGCAGCGCAGCGCCCTACTCTATGGTCTCTTATGCCTCGGCGTGGTGCATCTCACGTTGCGGCGTGCTATTTTCAAGTGCAAAATCTCTACAACTCATGCCTCGACATGACCCTTCCACGCCGCGGCGTAAATAGCAGAAACTGAATTCTGCAGAATTTTGCATAATCCGAGTACTATTCCATAGGCCCCTAAACTTGTTGTAACTCTCATACAATCCATTGATTCACCTAGGCATAGATTTAAGTCCAAAAATTACCATAACTCCAACCATCACCAAGTTCCTCATATATGAACCCTAATTGTTGATCTTGAGCCATAAATGGCCATCTAGCACTCACTAAGCTGAAAACCTACTAATTTAATCCTTGGAATTAAGAACCAAGCTAAGAACATGAATTTGACTCCTCAAACTATTATTTCCATTCATGAAAACCTATGTCCATTCAAGATGAACAACAAGGAAAAGATGAATAGAAAACCCCTACCTCTTGTATGGATGATGATCTTCAAGCTTTAAACTTGCTCTAGGATCCTCCTTCAAGCTTTGATCTTGCTCCTCCTCTTTCTCTTCTTTGATTCCCCTGTTCTCTCTTCTCTCACTTTCTCTCCTCTATTTCGCTACTCTTAGCCATGAGAAGGATGAGAAAAATAGGAAGCAAAGTCTACTTTGGCTTCTTATAGCTAGATACTAAAACTCCCAATCTACTATGAACACTTAGATTTCTTCAAATCCAATTTTGATTTCTCCAAATCCAATTTTCTAACTTCCAACAAGTTTAAAAAATCTTAAGATTCATTAAAAATCTTATTTTACCATTATCTCATATTTCTATATCTGCTAGAAGTCAATCTGGCATTAAAACACACAATTAGTATGCCCAAAAATGCCAAATTAACTCTAAATACCCCCACACTTTAACTACATCATACTTAACTCATTTGTGACCTAGAAACAAATTACCCATATCTGTTTCCCTTAACTAAGCAATTTATGCTTCAATCTAGGTCATTTTAGGCAACTTTTCACACTCTAGGTTGTAAAAAAGTATCTAAACTAACTCAGTTTGTCACAAAACTTAACTGACATATCAAACAAGTAATATATTACCTTTGTAACTATATAACAGCTTAACATATTTTTTTGGTATGTTACAGGACTGACGTGGAATGTGTAGCAGAAGATTATTTGGGGCAGATTGATCGTCAGAATTTCAAACGATCAACCCAGCTTTAATTGGGCATAACTTTTGACCTGGATGTCAGAAACGTTATTATTATATATCAACACAAAACTCAAGAAGAGAACGCCATGGTGGCAAATGGTTAACCCCAATGAGGTTGTTTTGGGCCAATTAAATGCCATTTTTGCACTATTTTGACCTTTTTTTTTTCCTATTTTGCCTTAATTTTTGTCATTTATTTTGTGATTTACAGCTCTAATTAGGCTCAGCCACCTTTAAATACTTTTATTTTATAGTGTTTGAACATCACATTTTGAGTAAATATTTCCAAATTTTGAATAAACATTTCTACAGTTGTCATTTCAAATATTTTTGCCATTTAATATTATTAAACCTTAAACTTTGCTGCAAGTTGACAAGGCCTGAAATTGCAACTCTGTCAAAGACATCTCTTCTGATACTTTTACTACCAAATACTACAGATCTTGTTTCTCATAAAGAAATATGATCTAAAACTAAGTTTCCTCTCTATATTAATAACTGTACACAAAGATTGAAAGAGCATCTACATAGTATAAATAAATAAATAAAATAAATAAATTAATATTTGTAGTTGCTGTTGTTAATGGTATTGTGTAACGTGTTTAGTATTTATTTATTTGTATGTCTTACTTTAATACTTGCTTTCTTCAATCGTACAAAAGTCATGATTAAATATGGTTGTAATTATTGTTGAGATGAGATACTATTGTTACTACTACAATTCTACATTGTTGGATAACAATCTTTTTCCTTATGTTCTTAAATGTTGTTGGCATATAAATGTTTTGTTAGTTTCTCTTATCCGCACGTAGGTGTTTCCTTCTTAATTAAATTACTTTTAATTAGTCTTGCATTATTTTTTTCTATATTCTGTCTGTGCATCGCATGGGTGGAAGAACTAGTTTTTTTAATAATAATTTACTCTGCAATCTATATATAACTAGAAAGCGAACAAAATGAATATTTCTTTCAAGTTTTTTTTTATCTTTCAAGTGAGATTAGATTTCATGTTGATGTATGGAATTTATTCTCATATACCTCTCATACATTTGAAGGTGAATTTATTTGGACTATTTTGAAAAATACAATGAGACTAAAGTCTTAGAAATAGAAGGGAGCTCAAAACACCAGAAATGTCCGAAACCAATGGACTCAAAGAGAAACAATAATAGTGGACTGACATCATATATTAACCCAAAACCTTATGACATTAAGTTCATGGATCCATCCACCTTTTAAAGTCCTCTTTGTCCATTCCATGACAATGTGTATCAGAGTTTGTGAATGAATGAAAATGATTCTCATTAACTAACAATCACTGTACAAAGGTTTTATATACATGCAATAATCAACCCTAATTAGGGTTAATCATACTTTAACTAATCAACTAATTACATGAGCAATCAACATAAAGTAGTTACAAGAGTCCACATAAGCTAAGTTTGTTATGGTGGTTGAGTCTCCAACTGTGAACATTAGTAAGAGCTACTTGATGAGTGTAAAATATACTTATTTTTTAGGTTTATTTATTAGATTTTTAATTTATATTTATTTAGTTTTTGTTTATTTTTATTTATTTTTAATTTTTAATTTATTTTTAAATAATTATCTCTTCACTTAGGATTATTGAATTTTTAGGATAAATCATTAGATTTTGTGTAAAAATAAGAAATTCCTAAAGATAAATATTTGAAGGATTTGAATATCTTGAGATAAGAATTATACTATTTATTTATGATATTGAGTGAATTCTACTAATTAAATGTATTTTTATTGTGTTTTGTAAGAATTTAAAGATTTTTGTGGTATTTTAGGCATGATTATTAAAATCTTGATGAAGAGCATATGGACATTGATGCAGTATTTTAAGCATAACTTTTACTACAGAGCTCAAATCAAGCTAATCTATGTGTCTATAGAAAGACGAGAAAATTTCATACAACTTTCATGAAGACATCGAAGTTCAATTTATGCATTAAGAAGGTGAAAAATTGTGTGTAAAGTGGATGATGAAGTTTGATCAAGTCAATTAGTATTCATAAATTTTAAGGATCAAGTTAGATTCTTAATTGAAGTGCAAACAATCTCTACTTGATGACCAAGTATCTTTGCATTTAATGCAAGGATATCAAGGAGTTTCTTGATTTGAATGAGATATTTGTTTCCTAATTTATATGGATTCAACAAAAAGAAATAGGAAACAAGAGATTTGGTCAAAGATTAATTAATGAAAATATCACTATCAAACCAGTCTCAGTAAATTAGGGATAACTTTATCTATAAATATATGATTTACCTTATTCTGGTAGCATTTGAAAGCTAATAATACAAATCTCATGTTATTAACTTTCTATACTTAAGCTGTCATTAACATTGAATATTGGATAATGATTTTCAAAGAGATTTGATTCGAATTCCAGTACTATCATGACCATTTCTCATTAATTGAGCCATATCTTGAGCTACAGAGATCAGATCGAAGCTTTGTTTATGGTATAAAAAATCTAACAGAAACTCCTACACATTATCTGTTGAGATCGAGGTCAGATTCGACCATTTGAAGGGTGAGAAAAATCGTGCAAGTTAGAAACAAAAAACTGTCAGCTTTCATATAAAAAAAAGAAAAATAAGTTTAGCAAATTAGCTCTCTTTTGGTTTAAAAAAGATATAAAAAATATAGAGTTTTGAGAGGCTCAAAGGCAGCGAGGGGACGAGCCTTAAGAGAGGAGGATGAGTTGTCATGACGCTCTCATGGAGTTGGAGATTGAATCACCATTGAAAGCATTTTGGTTTCTTCTTTACGGTTCTATCATGATGAATTTTCTTCCTCTTCCTATCTTTTCTTCTCTTTTGTCATGTGTAGCTAAATTTATGTGTTTCTAGGGTGAAGATGTAACTTGATTTAATCGACATATATTAAGATTGTATTTTTAATTACTTTCTTTTATATTCAATTTGAGTGCTTAGTATGATTCTTAACGCTTTTATGAATTCATAAATTGATCTAGTGAGATGTGTGTTGAATCGAAAGGTTTACATATGACTTAGACCATAAATAATAAGTACCATGATTTATAGTCATCTAAGAATAGAGGTTATAGGTTGTGTGAGAGAATTGTGAAATTTTCTATGAGAATCCATATAGTGAAGGTCGTGTCTTTAAGAGTTGAGGTATAGATCAAGGAATTGACTAGACTTTGATAATTATAGAGAATTAACTCGCTAAGGAATTGGGTTTTAATTAATTAAGGGATTCTCCCTATCAATTGAATAACTATAAATTAATTAGAATGAAGGTTCCAAAGCTACTCTATTGTCTATGATAGATTTTTGATTTAAGTAAATTTAGATCCCTAGTTTTTAATTTCGTGTGTTTACATCCTTAATGTGTTTCGCATTTGTGTGCTTTGTGTCTTTAATTGCTTTGAATCGCTGTTAATTATTGGTTGCCTAAATAGTATTAATATTAAAAAAGTGGTACTTGGTAATCTAATTCATCATGGGAATAATATTCTACACACTCTTTATTACTTGTTCGATTCGTGTACTTGCGATAATGTCGCCTAATTTAATACATAATCACACGCGAGACGATCACTACTCCCTTGTGATGCAGCTATGTAAGCATCCATGCATGGGTATGTTAATGTGCATGGGTCCTATGAGATCCCCCAGTAAGCTAGAAGGTATGCATTAAGCAAACACAGGTTGGGAACAAGAGATTAAAACTGAGTAGTAAAGAGAGCCTTAATCATGACATCGGTAAGCTGGGCAGAGATAATCTTATCACAAATTAGGTGGTGATCGAGCTCCACATGCTTGGTTCATGCATGTAATGCCAAATTATGAGCCAAATGAATGGTAGACCGATTATCATAGTAAATGAGTGTGGGAGCAATGAAGGAGACTTAAAGTTCTTGAAGCAAGTATGTTAGCCATTATAGCTCACAAGCAATTGATGCAAGTGCATGATACTCGACTTCAATAAAAGATCGAGTCATTGTAGGTTGCTTTTTAGCTTTCCATGCAATCAAAGAATTCCTCAGAAATGCACATTAGCTAGAGACCTAATGCCTAGTGTTTGGACATCCAACCCAGTCTGCATTTACAAAGGCTCGAAGTTGAAGAGGACCATTGGTGGGAACAATCAAACCCATGGCAGGGATACCTTTAAGGTAGCAAAGTACCTTGTGTGCCGCTTGTTGATGAGTGGATGTTGGACATGAAATAAACTGACTAAGCTGTTGAATAGCATATCTTATGTCTGGCCTTGTGGTTGACAAATATAGAAGATGACCAACAAGCCTTCTGTATGGTTCAACATCGTTTAATGGAGCACCTTGTGAATGTTGCAAGTGGATGGCAAGGTTAGTGGGAGATTAAGCAAGTTTAGCACCGAGGAGTCCAACATCTAAAATTAACTCCAAACAGTATTTATGTTGATTAAGTAAGAGACCACATGTCAACTTGTGGACCTCAAGAGCCAAAAAAATAAGTGAGACACCCAAGGTCCTTGGTTCTAAAGGTGTGGTCAATATAAGCTTTAATAGAGTGAATAGTATCCAAGTCACAATTATATCATCTACATAAACTAATAATGTTGTAAAGCAAGAAGTTGTTGTGTGCTGTAACTGTACGGCTTGTACAAGTAATAAAAAGTGAGTGAAGGAGTATTGTCTCTATAGGGATTAGATTAATTATGCTCTATTGATAAACTAATTACTAATTCTAGGCTTAAACAAATAATTATGCGTCGAATTAAAGGAGATTCAAAATTAAACAAATGAATTAAGAAAACAAGAACACATCCAATTCCAAATGAGATGAAATTATGGTAAAGATCCTAGGAGTCCTTTTTTACCATCTACTTCACTTGTATATATGCAACTCAAGAAATTTCATATTAATGTCTAGGTTTTGTTAGCTGATACTCTATTTTAGTTAAATACCTATGTCTACATCAATTAACTATATGTCATTGCCTACCTTGCTATGTGTTTATATGGATTAGCATAATTTAACATATTAAGATTAAGCATCGAACACATACTATGCAAGACCAATAAGTATGTGTCCATCCCATTGACTAATCAATACACGCAGCCTATGCAAGTGTAATTGAACAAGCATCATTCATATCATGTCCATATTCCTAAATCCCCATGTCTATATCATTTGGAAACACTCAAATCATACAATTGGTGATCTAGTGATTGCAAACATTAAGCACAAATATAATTGAACAAAACCATAGTATTAACATAGAACATCTAAGAAATTACATATAGTTGGTGGAGAAGATGAAGAAAATGCCAACGGCGATAGTGACTTTCTAGCTGTTGAGCTTTTTGGCCAACGATGGTGAAGGTAGTGGTCAGTGATTGAGTAGTTTGCTTAAGGTCAGAAGTTCAACTTGTGTCATCCTTTAAGATTGCTCTCTAGTCTAAGGATTATAAGTAGTGCTAATGTGCAGCATTCCTAATATCTTATATAGACTACCCCAAAACCACAAGACAAACCTAGGATCTTAATCAAACACAATGAAACTCCATACTTACTCACTATTCTATGAACAAAGGCTTTGCTAATCTCCTAAGAGGGAAGTATACTCTAATAGGCATAAACACTTCATCAATCAATTGACACTAACGTGTATGCTATCACAATTGATTAACGATCAAGGTAAAAACATTAACATGTTTTTATCATTATGCTTTGATGATTAATAAACTATATTGAAAATGTGATGTTTAAGCTTTATCACTTCAAGAGTGCTTTAACTTGGTCTGGTGAGTTTCTATATTTAGTTATGAAATGTAGATCTTTACGTGCATGCTATCACAATTGATTAACGTTCAAGGTAAAATTGTGACAAGATCCATAGTTTTATATTCCCATTCCCATGTTCTCTACGAAACTCTCCTCTATCTGTGGCATTTCTTCATGAAGGAAAACTGTTATGAAATCAACATTATCACAAAGTTCACTAGCTTTCTTTCATATAGTAGAATCCAACAAAATTTATTACTCGTGGAATACATCTCTATTTCTAATAATTCTTTTCTTTTGTGGATCCCATCACCTACAGTCAAACTTTTCATCTCTATAGCCTAGTAATATACAAGAAATGATGGCTCTATCATCAAAATTTGTCTTTTTTCTTTACTTAGGTAAGCCTAAGCTTTGCATCCAAATACCCTTAAATGAAAGTAGCTGATATTTTCCCAACCATACACTCTTAAGTATGTCAATGCCAAAAAGAACAAATGCAAGGTCCAAAACCCTCTTGATACAAAGTTCTTATCACGATGCTTTGATGATTACTAAACTATATTGAAAATGTGATGTTTAAGATTTATCACTTCAAGAGTGCTTTAACTTGGTCAGGTGAGTTTCTATGTTTAGTTATGAAATACAGATCTTTGGATTGCAATAAGAAAGAACAAGACATGATTGAATGACCATCAATTTGGATTTAAAGCTTGGGAACTAACTTGAGAAGAGCTGAATAATAAGACCAGCGTCTGTCTCAAGTCTAATGGATGATAATCAACTCATAAAGTATTCAAGAACTCAATAAGACAACAATAGAAGACTTCAAGTCTCTAAAGAAGATCTTCCCGTGAAGGTGTCATATTCAAAGCTTCAAAGTTGAAGGAATCCACCAAAGAAGTCTTGAAGATGGTTGAGAAGATTTGAAGACTTAAGCTCTATCAAAGTTGAGAATAGTGGAACACCCTTCTCAAGTATACGCTATAGGACAAATTGTATCAGACGAGCTGAGTCAGCAAAAGAGATGTTGTAATGGCTAGTTTGTGACCAGAATACAAAAACTAGCCTTAAACTCTAACAGCTAGCTTCCAAAGGATATATAAAGGATTATGGTCAAAGTTTCAAGAGGTTAGACAAGCTAAAAATGAATATAACGTGAAAACTCATTCTGACCTCTTCTCATCTGTTATCCTCACTGCCTACTAGTTCTACATTAGCCAGAATCCTGTTGTAGGTGTTACATTAGCTCTATTTACAGTGTTTAAGCACTCTCTGAGTGATTATGAAATTTACCAACTTTTAAACTCTTTCCAAAATAGTTTGGGTTAGAGATAGTGAGTTAGAAGGTTTTTCTCGCCACTATGCATATAGCTAGGAGTGGATGAGTTCAAATACTACTTAGTTTTCACCTGAGGAGGCTGTGGTTAAAAGAATACCTGTCTATTGAAGCCTAGAGAGGCTTGATTGATAAAGAATACTCATTTTATTGAAGAAAATCCTAGTGAGTAGTTGAGGACTAGATATAGTCCACGTGTTTTAGGGTGAACTAGGATAAATCTACTATGTTGAGTTTCCCTCTACCTTATCTCTTTTATTTACAGTATTTTTTGAACGGATCTCAGTGTCGTCTAGCTGATCTATATCAGTTTATTCAAGTTTGAACTTAATTAAGTTTTTTGAAACTAAATGTTTTTGGATTCAAAGCTTTTGCTGACTTAAATCTGCTAACATATATTTATTTAGTTAAAAAATAAGGTTATAAGTGGTTAAAAGTTGTTTAAAAGAATACCCATTGGTTAGTTTCAAGTTTTGTTAATTGGTTATATAAATAACAATATTGAGAAAAGTGATTTTGCATAACAGTTTGTGTTTGGTTCTGACTCTTCTCATCTCCAAGTTTTAACACTTAAGAATGGTTTGAGAATAATATTTATGTTTGCAGAAATTTTCAAGGACTGAAGAGCATAATTCAACTCCCCTTTCTTGTGCCTTTTGCTAACTTCAGTTGGTATCAGAACTCAGCCTTTTGGTTGAGCATACCTAATTGCATGAGAGGAAAAAGATCAAAGGGGAACAAAAAATCAACAAGGAGGAGGTACCTTCATTCCCGATGACTCTTCAACAAATAGACCATTAACATTTGATGGAAATGACTACTACTATTGGAAAGATCACATGTAACTATTCATTGAATCACAACATGTTGATTTAGAAGGAATCAAATAATATGGTCCATACATTCCCATGACAAGGTTTGATAATGGAAGCACTGCAGAAAAGCCAAGAGATATATGGATTAGAGAAGAAAATAGCAAATACATATTAATCTCCAAAGCCAAGTTCCTTCTCATATGTTCCTTGAGCATAAATGAGTATGACAAAATAGCTGGTTGCAACATTACAAAGGAGATATAGGATATATTGATGATAGCTCATGAAGGGACTAATCAAGTCAAAGAAGCCAAAGTTAGCATGTTGGTCCATCAATATAAGTTATTTAAGGTGCACGAGCACTAATAAATAGATGAGATGTTTGCCAAATTCACAATAATTGTGAATGACCTTAAATCTATTGGGAAAGCCTACTCAAATCAAGAACATATAAGAAAGATTCTTAGGAGCTTGCCTAAGATATGGAGACCAAAAGTCACTGTCATTCAAGAAACAAAGGATCTCTCAGTCTTGAAGCTTGATGAGTTGTTGGGATCACTAAAAGTTCATGAACAAGAGCTGGCTAAAATGAATGAAGATGTTCCTAGAAGAGAAAAGCTCATAACTCACAAGTTACCTCAAAAAAGCTCTAGCAAGTACTCTTTTTATCTCTCATCTCATCACTTTTCTCAACCTACTGCATTGAATTCTACTATAGACTCAGATAATGAAAGTGATGAAGAGGGAGACTCTTCCGATGAAGATGAGTTGGCATTAATCTCTAGAAAGATCCAAAGCATATGGAAGAGAAGAGGCAGAAACAAGAAAGGCTTTTAGACCAAGAAAGAACTTCAGAAGGTTGATTTAAGCAATAGCAAAGAACAAATTATCTGTTATGAATGCAAAAAGCCTAACCACATAAGGAGTGAGTGTCTCTTGCTAAAAGAGCAACAAAAGAAGTCTTTCAAGAATAAGATAATGATGGCAACATGGGAGGATCTTGAAGAAGAATCCTAAAGTGATGATGAACAAGAAGAAATAGCCCATCTCTGCCTTGTAGCAAGAGAGCAAGAAAGTGAAGATGAGGTATCGGACTTTGAATCCTCTCAACTCTCTTATGATGAATTAGAAAAAGGCCTTTGATAATCTCTTGTCTAATTGAAATACCCTTGGTAAAAGATGTGCTATTTTAAAATCAAAGATTTCTGAAGCTTTTAAAGAAAATGAAATTTTGAAAGCTGAGAAAAATGCACAAAGTCAAGAGAATGATAATCTTCTCAAGTTGAATGTTGATTTAACAGCATAAACCAAGCTTAAGTCTGTTGAACCTTCTCAACTCTCCTCTCTACACTCTTCTCAAGTGTCTAAAGAAACAAAAGTGTTGAAAAAAAAGTTAAAGAGTTAACAGAAGACCTACCCAAGTTTTTCAATGGCACCATGAACACGGAAAAGGTCATTGAAAGTCAAAAGTGTACCTTTGACAAAGCTAGTCTTGGTTACAAGAGATTCTCAAAGCAAAAATGGTATAGAAACTTCTTTGTGCTGCTAAGAAACCAGAAGTGATTTATTTCTGTTGTAATAAGATTGGCCACAAGGCTTCCTCTTGTTACCACAAAAATAAATCACCAAAAGCTATAGTGACTAATTCGAGAGGATCAAGCAAGTTTAAGTACCTAAATCTATTAATTATTCTCTTGTAGATGTGCTTCATGTAAAAAAGAAAGAAACACATATGGTACCTAGACAGTGGATGCTCCAGGCATATGACAAGTGATAGAAGCAAGTTCCTATCACTTGAAGCCAAACATGATGGAAATGTCACTTTTGGTGACAATAGCAAGGCAAAGATTAAAGGTATAGGTAAAATTGGTGAGCTCAACTCTACTCAAGTTAATGATGTTTACAATGTTAAAGGGTTAAAACACAATTTTCTCATCATTAGCTAGTTTTGGGACAATGGCTATGAAGTAATGTTTGAACCTACATAATGTATATTTAGATAAGCTAACAATGGCAAAACCCTCTTTGCTACCAAAAGAGATAAAAATATCTATAATGTGAAATTAGAGGACCTTTCTCATCAAAATATAGAAAGTCTTATTTTTTTGAAAGATAAAAAGTGGATCTGGCATAAAAGATTTGGTCACATAAATATGAAAACAATTTCAAAATTGGTAAAACTAACCTTGTTAGAGGCTTTCCAAAAATTAAGTTTGAAAAGGACATGATACGTGAAGCATGCCAAAGGGGTAAGGAAACAAAGTTAGGTTTTCAACCAAAAATGTTGTCATAACTTATAGGCCACTTGAACTATTGCATATTGATTTGTTTAGTCCAACTACGTCCATTAGCTTTGGTAGTAAGAGATATGGTTTTGTGATAATTGATGACTACTCAAGATTCACATGGGTACTCTTCTTAAGCCACAAGGATAATTCTTTTGAGGCTTTCAAAACTTTTGTAAAAGAGCTCAAAATGAAGAAGAATTTTGTATAACTGGCATAACAAGTGACCATGTGGGAGAGTTTGGAAATAAGCTTTTCAAAAGCTTTTGTGATAAAAATGGTATTGTACACAATTTCTCTTATCCAAGAACTCCTCAAACAAAATAGAGTTGTGGAGAGAAAAAATCATACTTTGCAAGAAATGAATAGAACTCTTTTTCATGAAGCTAAACTTCTAAAATATTTTTAGGTTGAGGCCGTCAACACCTCATGTTACCTTCAAAATAGAATTTCCATAAGGCCAATATTGAAGAATACCCTCTATGAATTACAGAATGGAAGAAAATCCAATATATCATATTTCCATGTATTTGGCTGTGAAGTTTTATCTTAAATAACAAAAATCAGCTAGGAAAATTTGATTCTAAGTCTGATAAATGAATCTTTCTTAGCTACTTAATATCCTCCAAAGCATATAGAGTATATAACACTAGAACTCTAGTGGTAGAGGAAACTACGCACGTGGTATTCAATGAATCTAACTATTCTATTGAGAAACAAAGAATTTCAAATTTAGAAGATGAAATGGAGCAGCTAAACCTCAATGATAAGTCTAAAGATCAAAAGAATGAGAAAGATTAATCTAAAGACAAAGTTGCAAAAAAAGATAAGAAAATTCATGACCATTCTCAAGTTCATACTTATAACCCTTCACAAGTCTTTTCTCATGATCTTTCTTAACATACTGCTCAACTTCCTAAACAATGGAAGCAACATCCTGCTTATCCTAAGGAATTCATCATTGGATAAACTTCTGTTGGTGTAAAGATGATCTCAATTCATAAATGACAACAATCATCTTGCATTGCTTTCACAAGTGGATCCAAATAATGTTGATGAAGCTCTACAAGAAGAATCTTGGATAATAGTCATGCAAGAGGAGTTGAATCATTTTGAAAGGAATGAAGTCTAAACCTTAGTTTGTGCACCAAAGATCATTCTCTAATTGAAACAAAATAAGTCTTCAATAACAAGTTAGATGAAGAAGGCAAAATGGTAAGGAATAAAGTAAGGTTAGTGGCTCGAGGGTATAATCAACAAGAATATATAGATTATGATGAAACCTTTGCCCATGTAGCTAGGCTTGAAGCTATAAGAATATTGCTTGCATATGTTGCCTATAAAGGTTTTAAGTTGTTTCAAATGGATGTTAAAAGTATATTTTTGAATGGTTTCATAAATGGTGAAGTTTATGTCCATCAACCACCAGGTTTTGAAAATGAGAAGTATCCCAACCATGTTTTTAAATTGTCTAAAGCCATCTATGGACTTAAGCAAGCTTTAAGAGCTTGGTATGAAAGGTTGAACAACTTCTTACTTGTAAATGGTTTTCAAAAGGAAATGTGGATACTACCTTGTTTAGAAAACATCTTAAAAATAATCTTTTACTTATTCAAATATATGTCGATGATATTGTTTTTAGATCCACTAATGAGTTGCTTTGTAGAGAATTTTCTAACCTCATGAAGAGTGAATTTGAGATAAGTATGTTAGGAGAATTGAAGTTCTTCATTGGCTTACAAATCAAACAAGTTTGGATTCTACATTCATCAAGAGAAATACACTAAAGACCTATTGAAAAGGTTTAATATAGAAGGTACAAAGCCAATGAAGACTCCAATGCATCCTTCAATTGTGATTGGCAAGGATGAAAAGGGTAAGTTAGTTAGTGAGAAGCTTTATAGAGGTATGATTGAGTCTCTTCTCTACTTTACTACTAATAGACCTGATATAGTTTTTCATTTTGTTTTATGTGCAACGTTTCAAACAAATTCTAAAGAGACTCATCTCAAAGCCGCGAAGAGAATCTTTAGATAATTACTAGGAACATCTAACCTTGGTTTGTGGTATAAGAAGTGTTCTAGTTTTGATCTTGTAGGGTATTGTGATGTTGATTTTGTTGGAGATAGAGTAGATAGAAAGAGTACAAGTGGAGCTTGTAGTTTTCTTGGTGAAGTATTAATGTCTTGGTTATGCAAGAAACAAAATTACATAGCTCTATAACAGCTAAGGCTGAATATGTATATGCATCCAATTGTTGCTTAAAAATCCTTTGGATCAAACATTAGCTTGACGGTTATTCCTTGAGGTATTATCACATTCCAATCTTTTGTGACAATACAAGTATCATAAACCTCTCTAAAAATCCAATTCAGCATTCAAAATCTAAACAAATTGATATCAAACACCATTTTATTCGAGCCTATGTTCAAAAAGGGGATATTGAACTGAATTTCATAGATACTGACTATCAATGGGAAGACATTTTCACAAAACCCCTTAATGAAATAGGTTCAACTTTATAAGAGAAAACTTACACATGTTTTTTCTCAAGTGATTAAATCTTGAATTATAATCGTGGACTTATCATATTGGAATGATATTTGTATGAAGTATCTATTGTTAAATATTATTATTTGATGTTATAGTGAAAAAAATAAAATCTAAGATGAACTACTAAGGTCTGAGTACTTGAACATAGTTGCAGAGTTAAGAAGAATGAACCCAACTTTTCTCATCCACTCTTCTTAAGTTAGCCAGTCAACACTAACGGCTAGTTTTTATCCAACTTTCAAAATTCAAATTTTGTCTATCATAAATGACTTCCAACAATAAAAACATCCCCCATAACTATTTTCATCTTTATATAAATCTATTTTCACTCATCCTTCATCATTTTTCAAATCTTAACATAAGTGAAATTCAAATTTTTACACACACACTTTCTCACATCGTATCTCTCTTTTTAAAAACTATTATCTTCACATGTTTTCCTCTTCAAAACTCACTTATTTCTTCAAACACCCATACTTTTTTATACTCTCTTATCTAACCATGAGGGTGAAACACTCAACATCAAAGGGTAAGGTAATTTTTGATGTTCGTTCACTAACCGAAGAAGAAGAGGTTGTGGTGTCAGGCACAACTTTAGAACTAGAGGAAGAAACTGAAGTTGAGCCCACTATTCCTCAACCAGAAAAGAACCAAAATCCACAAAAAATGGAGATCCATGATGATAATGTTTGGGGCTGTAAGTTCTAAGGTTCCAAAGAAGAAGGCCCGAGTTAAAGAAGCTATAGACCTCTCCTAAGAAGAAAAGATAGCAACACCTTCATACTTTCATGCACGAAGCATCTCTTTTTTAAAATAGCAAAATCAATAAGATTTTTTATGAGAAATTCAAGTTGAAATTGATTGTAGCTAGGGTAGAGAATATTATTCGTGGAATTGGCAAGTGAAGGTAGAAACATCAGACCCCAAATTAAGAAGCAAGGCTGGAAGATGTTCTTTATAATCAGTGAACAAGTTTATCCAAAGTTGGTTCGTACCTTTTATGCAGCAGCTGAAGTGAAGCATGATCCACCTTCTTTGACCTGTAAATTGAAAGGAGTGAAGATTGAAGTGAATGGTAAAATTTTGACTTAACTTGCTAAAGTTAAAAACAAAGGGAAGAAATTTTTCTATGAAGAAGACTAGGACAACAAGTATAATATTGGAAGAGAAGAAGTGATGAACATTCTCTTCCTTGATGAAGAACTTCCTCACACTACCAAGAAACTCACCTCCACAGCAAGGCTCTTTCACTCACTCTCATTTCATTTCATCCTTCCATAAGCTAAGAGTTTCCATAATGTGTCTGATTAAGACATCATTGTGATGTACCACTTAAAAGAGGAGAAAAGGTTGAATCTGCCCTTTGTCATCCTGAAATAAATGATTGCTGCTGTTGAGAATCCCAAAAAGTCTGCAAGTTTGCCATATGGCATGATCATGATTCTTATCTTCAAGCTCTACAACCTACTACTAGAGAATGAAGATTCAGAACTAAAAGGTTAGCCATTCACAAGCAAGAATTTGAAGATGTTGCACTTGGAGGAAAAAGGATCCATTTGATAAAGGCTCTGAATTGAGGATCAAAATACTACATGACAGACCCTCAAAACCTCAATTTGAAGAAGAAAAAACTCCTAAGAAAAAAGAAGAAGAAGGAAAAGAAAGAAAAGAATATAGATGAACAAGTTGAATAAAATACACCTAAATCTGCTCAAGTTATTGGTGACTCTTCTCAAGTAGAGCTTGATCGAGCTAAAGCACAACCTAAATTTTCTCAAGTTGAAGGTGACCCTTCTCAAGTTAGAGAAGAAGAAGCTTGAGTTGAAAAGCTTGCTGAGGATCCTACTAAACACATTTCCAATATTGACCCTGACTATATGGTTGCCAAAATCATAACCCAACTATCCAAAGACAAGGATTTGAATTTTGATAGGCCTTTGTACTCTCTTAGGCAGCATAAAGAAGTAGGAGAAAGCCCAGAAAAGAATGAAAAAAAAAAGGAACTTGAAGAAAAAGACAAGGATGAAAAAGAAAAAGAGGCTGAAGAAAAGAAGAAAGAAATAGAAAAGGAACAAGGAGAAAAAGAAGAAGGAGAAAAAGAAGGAAAAGAAAAAAATTATGCAGAATGAGAAATTGGTGAGAAGAAAGCAAATGAACTTGACCCTTCTCAAGTCCCACAAGAACTTGAGAAGAGTGCTGAAAAGGAGAACACACCTTTCTCAACGCTAGTAAACTTGTCTCATCATCATGATTCTCCCGTATTGGATGTTACTGCCCCGTAATTCCAAGATAGGGAGCTTGCTGAGAGTTTCAAAACTCTTGGCATTGAAGATATCCAAGACACTGCTTCTGGATTTGAACAATTTGTCTCTCTTGGTTCATTCTTTAATTTACTTGATCAAAAGAAGGCTGAGGCTGAAGTAAACATGGAGCAAAATCAAGCTAAAACCGTTGAGCAAAGTGAGACTCATCATGGCTCCACTCATCATCATACTCTAACTCCAACTAAACAACCTTTAAGACATAAAAGTATTCTCAAGACAGACTGAAGAGGTTGGGATTTGATGTGAAGGTACTAAAGAAAGATACAAAAGCTCTTCATGGTGGCTTGAAAGAAATACATAACACCATACATAAGTTTTTGGATTGATTTCTTATGTTTGAAGAATGGTTCCAAGGGGAGTATAAAATGAAATCAATCCTAGAACTATAAGGAAATCTCACTACCCTTATTGTTAGATAGTTGGCAACTGCACCAAGTCACACAAGTAATAAAGTGATGAAAGAGTTATCGCTCCCACAGAGATTATGTATGTCAATTACCTATTCGCTTTGTTAATACTATCTAAGCAATTAAATGCTTTGGATCGAAGAGAGTTCTCAAAGAACCAATGATGAATCACAAAAAATAGATAATTAAAAGGCAAAAGCATGCAAAAATAGAACACTAATAAATTAAGGAGAAAAAGTCTATGATAAAAATGAGTTAGGAATTCCATTTCATCTATCTCTTCACATGTATTTGTCATCTTTGATTCAATCCAATTTCCCTTCCTAAATTGACGATTAGAACTTACTAAGACAATTAATATCCAATCCATTTGTATACTAATTCTCTTAAACACTTGAGAAGTAATTAATTCCTTAACTAAATCCTACGTGTTTAAGGCAATAACAAATCAAGGTTCCTTCAAACACTACACCAATCAACAATTCTATTCCTAGACTTTGTCAATGAATGGCATCTATCACAGAGCTCAACCATGCATCAGTTTCCAATATAACCCATGGATGCTTTATCAATTCATGAATGGCCAAATCATGAATGCATTAAAAAACAATGATAGAATACTCAATTTAATGAAAAGAGAACTTAAATTAATCAAATACATGATCCAAAATAAACTACATCATCACCCTAACCAAAGAGAGTTTAACTATTCATGGAGAAGGAAGGAAACAAAGATGAAGAAGAAAAAGAAAACGTCATTGTGATAACTCTTGAGATAAGGTGAAGGTCTTGATCCTTGAGTCCTTGATGAGCCTCCTCCCTCTTCTAGGGCAAAAGATACTCAAATATGGTCGCCTTTTTTTCTATTTAAAACCCAAAATGCACAGTTTTCATAACGTCCAATGCCTAGGTGCTGGCTTCTGAGCACTCCAGAACTTTAAAAAGTGGTCTTCTGTATTGCATTCGCACGCTCAAGCTCTCAGGATGGGTGCTCAGGCGTTTATGTTCCAAAAACTGCCATGTGGGCGCTTAGGTGCTTAGACTCTAGCAAAATTGATGCATTCTTTGTCTTATGGATGCTCAAGCGTTGGGATGGGCACTTAAGCACTGGTTTTCCAGACTGCAAATTCTTTCTAATTTCTTCTTCCAAAGGGGTGATAACTCTACCTTTAACTTTACCTAAAGATAAACAAAACAACTTAATGAGAAAATTGAACTTAAAAGTGAGAAAAATACTAAACTTAACTAAAGAAACAATTCAAACAATTTAAATAAGAATCCTAAGCAAAATTACTAAAAGAAAGCTTAATCCTAGTTAATTGAGAAAGATTAAACAAGATAAAACATGAAATGTATTGCAAATATCACTTACCCTTCCAGAAGATCTATTCCTAGCCTCGCTTCACCTTATTCACCTGAAGCCTCTACATCCACTCAAGCACCAATTTAGTAATGAATTTGTGATGGCTAATCATTTCTCTGCCCTACATTTTTTCCCTTTTGCTTTTTCTAATGACAGAAAGGGGAGAATGATTGAAATGAAAAATTTATGATTTTTAAGTGTTTCTATGGTATTCTTATGATCAATGACAAATGTTATATGCATATTACAACACTATTCTTATCTGATATATACTCTAATGTTGTTCTAATTACTTTATTGCTTTGACTTCATTGTTTTGATACTGCTCTAATCCTCTTGCCTTAAAATTCTAAAGTTCATACAAATCTCGTGCATATGTTAAAGGGGAGCAATCATCTCATTTGCTCTAATATTTTCATGGCTTTATAATAATATCATTACTCTGATCATGACAATATATTCTGGTTATAACTTGTAAACCTTTTCTATAATGGCTTTTATCATTTTTGGTAATGTTTTAAATGAGTTCATAAGTGAAGGGGGAGTGCTTGACTTTTCTCAAGTATGATACTCTGACCCTTCTTACCTATTCAACAAAAATGGTAAATCTTCTTAACATTTGCAAGTTATTTAAAGCTTAAAATTTTTAAGATAGTTTGTCATCATAAAAAAGAGAGAGATTGTAAGGTCCAAAACCCTCTTGATGCAAAGTTTTTTATCATTATATTTTGATTATTAACAAACTATATTGAAAATGTGATGTTTAAGCTCTATCACTTCAAGAGTGTTTTTAATTTGGTCTTTTGCATTTTTGTGTTTAGTTGTGAAATGTAGATCCCTAGATTGCAATGAGAAATATCAAGACATGGCTGGATGACCATCAATTTGGATTTAAAGCTTAGGAACCAACTTGAAAAGAGTTGACCAATAAGACCAGCACCTGTCTCAAGTCTGATGGATGATAATTAACTCATAAAGAATTCAATAACTCACTAAGATAACAATAAAAGACTTAAAGTCCCTAAAGAGGAAGAACTTCTCGTGAAGGTGTCATATTCAAAGCTTCAAAGTTGAAGGAATCCATGTCTTGAAGATGGTTGAGAAGAATTGAAGACTTGAGCTCTGTCAAAGTTAAGAAGAGTGGAATGCCCTTCTTAAATATGCGTTACAGGACAAATTGTACCAAATAGGCTAAGTCAGCAAAAGAGATGTTGTAATGACTAATTTGTGGTTAGAATGAAAAACCAACCCTAAACTTCAACAGTTAGCTTCCAAAAGATATATAAAGGCTTATGGTTAAAGTTTCAAGAGGTTGGACAAGCTTAAAGTGACAATAATAGTGAAATTTTGTTTTGAACTCTTCTCAACCATTGTCCTCACAGCCTACCAGTTCTACATTAGCCAAAATCCTGTTGTAGGTGTTACATTAGCTCTATTTACTATGTTTAAGCACTCTCAAATGATTGTGAGAGCTATCAACTTGTAATCTTTTTCCAAAACAGTTTAGGTTAGAGATAATGAGTTCGAGGGTTGTTCTAGCCACTGTGAGTGTAGTTGGGAGCGGCCATATTCAAATACTACTCAGTTTTAGACTGAGGAGACTATGGTTAAAAGAATACTTATGTATTGAAGCTTGGAGTGGCTTGGTTGATAAAGAATATTTGTTTTAGTGAAGAAAATCCCGTTGACGAGCTGGGGATTGGACATAGCCCATGTTGTTTAGGGTGAACCAATATAAATATGTTGTATTGAGCTTCCCTCTACTTTTTCTCTTTTATTTACAGTGCTTTTTGAATGAATCTCAGTGTTGTCTAGCTTATCTATATCAGTTTATTCAAGTTTGAACTCAACCAAGTTTTTTAAAACTAAGTATTTTTGGATTCAAAGCTTCTGCTAACTTAAATATGCTAACATATATTTATTTGGTTGAAAAACAAGGTTATAAGTGGTTAAAAGTTGTTTAAAAGAATACCTATTGGTTGATTTCAAGTTTTGTTAACTAATAATATAAATAACAGTGTTGAGAAGAGTAATTTTGCATAACAATTTGTGTTTAGTTTTGACTCTTCTTATCTCCAAGTTTTAACACTTGAGGAAGGTTTGAGAAGAGTGTTTGTGTTTGCAAAAATTTTCATGGATTGAAAAGTAAAATTCAACCTCCCTTCTTGTGCCTTTTTCCAACTTCAATATATGGAGATAAAGATCTATTAATCATATAGCTTCTGTTAAACACCTTCACCCTAGAATAGGTAAGACAATTTATCCATTTATCTTTTTCCATAATGGCTCTATTGATTCTTTCAACCACAACATTATGTTATGGGGTGCCATGAATTGTCCTCTCAAGTTTGATGCCATGCTCATAATAATAATTTTGAAATTTATAGGAACTTAGGAAGTTACATTAACCCATTGTTGGTTCAATGACACTTCAAAAATTTTTCTATTTCTCTCTACCATGGCATGAAATAGTTTGAAGTATTGAAAGATATGGTATTTCTCATCCATAGTACCTTTTGTGAAGCAACATCAATGAATGTTGCAAAATATATGCTACCACCAAGAATCCCTCAGTGCCTTCATAGGATCGAATATATTTGAAGGAGAAGATGGTAAAGAAGAAAAAAATACTCACACTCTTAAGAAACAAACTTTCTTTGATATTCTTGGTTCTTCTCTTTTCTCTTTTACTTGGCTCTCATTTTTCTTTCTTGGCTTACTCTTGACTTACACTTTTCTTTCTTGACTCTACTTGCCTTATTTGCCTTACACTTGGCTTACACTCTACTTTCTTGCCTTTTTTTCCGGCTTAGATGAAAATGACAACTACTAGAGTATTTATAGACAAACATAGTACCTATTGATGACTACTCTTACAATGTAGTTAACCCCAAAATAATAAATGCTACTATTTACAAAATGCATGCAGAGTTAAATACTTCGAACCTTCAAATACATGAATGTGACTATACATGAATATTAATTAATTAAATGCATATATCAAGTTTAATTTCCAACACCCCTTTTAAACTTGATCATTTTTGTGACTCCAATTGATCTTTAGGAAAAAAAACTCTTCTTCAAAATCTAGTAACTTGGTGTTGGCAAAGAGACAAAATAAAGTCATATGATTAAACATATGCTCTTCATAAATTTTCATGAGACTTCCTGTATCTCTAAGACCTTGAGATGAGTTACCTTGAGCAGATTGATTGCCATTACGATTTGGTGAAGGGGAAGGAGTAGCAATGTCTTCTCTTGCTTCTTGATTAGACAATTAATGTAAAGGAATTGCGGCACCACCTTTAAAATCTATTAACTTGGTTTGAGCAAAAAACCAAAATAAAGTCGTATGATTAAACGTCTCCACTTCATAAATTTTCATAAGACTTCTTATACCTCTAAGACCTTAAGATGAATTATCTTGAGCAGATTGATTGCCAATAGGATTTGGTGATGGTGAAGGTGAATGAGTGACAATGTCTTCTATTGCTTCTTGATTAGACAATTAAAGTAAAGAAATTGGAGCACCACCTTTATTTGTAGAAACCTTCCA
Organism: Ormosia semicastrata; assembly: GCA_029884595.1. Taxonomy (NCBI): domain Eukaryota; kingdom Viridiplantae; phylum Streptophyta; class Magnoliopsida; order Fabales; family Fabaceae; genus Ormosia; species Ormosia semicastrata. Next base: position 48,793,215 of record JAQQTO010000056.1, on the reverse strand, counting down.
TTCCCACGAACTTTCTTCATCAAAATTAACATCTTTACTAACAACAATTTTCTCATTGATAGGATTATAGAGTTTGTAGCCTTTAGAATTTGCATCATAACCAATAAAGATAAACTTCTCGCTTTTATCATCTAGCTTCAACTTCATCTCCTTAGGAACATTAACAAATGTAATACTTCCAAAAACATGATAGACACTAGGCTTCTTACCACTCCATGCTTCTTGAGAGGTTATTCCATAAACACTCCTTGTGGTGACAACTTGGACAAGTCTAGAATATCATCTTTGCCTTCAATTTGTACTTTGTATCATCTCAAAAGACTATTTGGCCTCTATGACTCTTATCAAGATTAGTAAATAAGTCCTTGTTGTCACTCATATGATTGCTTTCACCAATGTCAAGATAAGACAAAATCATGTCTTCATCTTCTTTGCTAGACAAGTTAGTTCATCACCGATGTCAAGATAAGACAAAATCTTGTCTTTATCTCACTTTTTTTTTTTTATTCTTGGTTCTTCTCTTTTCTCTTTTACTTGGCTCTCACTTTTCTCTCTTGACTTACACTTTTCTTTCTTGGCTCTACTTGCCTTACTTACCTCACACTTGGCTTACACTCAACTTTATTGGGTTTTTTTTTTATTCCTTACATGAAAATCATAACTACTGGAGTATTTATAGGCATACATGGTACCTCTTGATGACTACCCTTACAATGTAGTTAACCCCAAAATAATAAATGCTCCTGTTTAGTAAGTACATACATAGCTAAATGCTTAAAACCTTCAAATACATAAATTTGACAATACATGAATACTAATTGATTAAATGCATGTATCAAGTTTAATTTTTAACAACATTAAAGTAAACCATATCTGAAATATGCTATTTCAGCTTCATAGTTTTAACAAAACAAGCTTCCTGATGCTTACCAAACAAATAATGATCTTGGAAATAAGTTAAGTTGAGCTGAGGCAAGCTTACCTTAGGCTTATCTCAATAAAAAATCAAGCTTATTTTATTAGTTTGAGCTCAGTTTTCCTAAGCTCACGAGCTGCTCGAACTAAATGAGTCAATATCGAGCCTAGTCTTCAAGTAAGCAAGTACTTATTAGGGAAAATTCAATTTAAAAGCTGAGTGTTTAATTCTTTATAATTTGACCTAATATGGCCTCACCTATTTATAATTGTTCCACATCCTTAATAGAGGGGAGTGAAAGGTGGAGATATAGTCAAGTGTGTAATGAGGATAAAACTCTAAAACTTTCTCCATCTAACTTGTAAAATATCTAGATATTTACAAAACTTATAAAATATCTATACTAAATATATCTAGATATCTTTACTAAATATCTAGAATATTTACAAGTAGTTTTCTAAAAGTTTTTTAGCCTAACTACTCTTTTTTTTTGTATAAACGCTCTAGTATCCGGAAGCTGCATTAGGTCCCGACTAATTCAGAGTTGAACTCGAGACTTTACTTAAAGAGAATAAGTGTCAAACCACTTGAACCAATTAAGCATTAGTAGCCTAACTACTCTATTTAAAGATTTATACTATTCTTAAGTCTTTAAGCTTGAATTTATAACTCGATAATATTTTTTTTTGTACATATATTTAGTTAAAAAGATATAGTCAGACAAAAAATAAAATAAAATACTAATATATATTAAATTAAAATATTATTATTATTATTATTATTATTGTTGTTGTTGTTGTTGTTGTTTGTTGTTGTTGTTATTCTTAATAAATAAATATATGTCCAACCGGATCACAAGTTAATAAATTAAATAAATAAAAGTTCAAGTTCAATTTATTATTTTTAACTCATTAAACTGTTAATGAACCTAGTGACAAATAAATTCACATGCTGACTCGACTCATTGCAAACCCTAATATAAAAGATTTAACTTTGTACCATTTGCGGCGCAAATGAGGGATTTTCTTGCTAACATTTGTATTCACTTTTTACTTAAAGGAGCTAGTATTTAGTGCCACAAATTTAGCAAGAAGCATCACCCTTGATTGCGTTTAACCCATATCTGACCTGCCTGACTTTTGTATATAGTGTGTAGAATACACCATGCCTCAATCAACAACCATTGAGCCTTTGGTAAGGTTCAAGTTAATAGCCGTCACCAAAGTTGATGTGGTCGCTAGCTGGGTAGATCTAGAGCATATATTAAAATCATTTTAGGCGTAGATCCTGCAGACGTCACACGTCCTTCATTGCCAATGTGCAATCAATATTGACATGAATGCACTTATTTGCAACTCCCACAATATAATGTCGATATTACTGCTGTTATCCATCTTTACTTTGTGAAAGTCTCATGATTTGCAACTCCCATCTTTGTGAAAGTCTATAAGATGTTGCTAAGTCAAGGCCCCATTCAACGTATGAATATGCAACATGGCTCATCTAAAGCAATCGTAAGGCTTAAAAGAACAGAGACAAGAAATATATGAAGAAGTGGAGTTTGTCTCTTTTAGAGTTGGAATCATTCCCAGGACTTGAGTTGGTGCCATGGAGAATTTAGACGAGAATCATTTATCTCTTCTTCTTATCTTTTTTTTATTCTCTCATTTAAATTTTTTTAAGTAGAAAAGATTAAAGTAATTACAATTTTTATAATAAATAACATTAAATTTTTTGTTCACTTGACAAAATTTAATTAAAAAGACAAGAAAGAAAATAAAAAAAGAGACAGATGATACTCATGAGAGAATTTTGCTAATATGACGAGAAAGCGTCATGCTCTAATTAATACCACATAAAATTGAATGATGAGATTTTTCTGTGATGTGTTTGGATTGTACAAGACTATGTATGACTTTATATAGGCAAGATCCTCGATTGAAAGCTAATGTAAACGTTAAATTAAAGGCTAATTCAAAAGAAAGATTCCTAAATAAAATAAAATATCTATCCTAGTCAATTTACTTATTTGTTACATGTTTTATATGTCCATAAGAGTTGATCGTTGGGCTAACTTGTTTCTCGGGTGCAAGTTTCAGACATGCTGAGTGAGCTGTACAGTTGTATTGCCTAATAAACACACTAACATCAAGAAAATTAACGTTAACGATTATTAAAGAATAATATTTAATTTAAGAAGATAAAAAATATTAAAATATTAAAAAAATTATTCAAAATTTAATAAAAAATTATTTAATTTTATTTAATAGTCAAAATTATTTTTAATAAAATTTTTAATTTTTTATCTTTTGTCATATATTTTCACGTTCCTTCTCTTCTCTTTTCTTTGCTTTCCTTAAACTCTTTCAATACCCTCACTTAGGCTTTTTTACCAAATTATTATTTTTGGCAAAATTATTTATCAAAATATTAATTTTTTAAATTATTTATTAAAATGTGACTCTTTTGAAATTATATACTACATTGTCACCCTTTTGTCTAATGTGATATTTTTTAATAATTTTTAATTCACGTAGGATGCGTCAAACAGGATGACACATCTAAGTTGGTTACACCAAAATGGTAGGCGTAATCCACGTAGATGTGACACCCTGTTTGGCGCATCCTAAGTGAACCAGTCATCTATGATGACGTTTTTACATAGAAAACGCCAACAAGCTTGGCGCAACAAGAGTAAAACCGTCATTTTGTTTGGTGTAACACCCGTGAAAACATGATAGACTTGTATATGGTTACAAAGGTAGCCTAACACTAGTTTGTTATGCCTGTGAATTTTTGTGACCATCTGAGTATGTTTAGTCACTTTGTTGTAGCTCTATATGTGAAATATAATTGTTTTCAGCCCCGATTTTGACTTAAACTGCTTAGTTTGTGGAAATAAGTGTAGAGAACTTGTTTCTAGGTCACAAATATGTGAAAGTAGATGTGGTTAAAGTTTGAGATTTATCAGAGTTAGTTTGACATTTTTAAGCATAGTGGTTGTGTGTTTTGGTGTCGGATTGACCCCCAGCAGATATGAAAAAATGTGAGAATGGTGTAACAAATTTTTTAATGAATCTTAAGATTTATTTTAAATCTGTTGGAAGTTGAGAAACTTGGTTTGGTAATAACTAATCGTTCTTAACTGTTCAGGTAAATTTTGGTCACTTAAATGACCAAAATAGGAGGGGTACGGCCCTTGTTTATGTTCTTGGCCTATTTAAGACTAAAATGAGAAGTCATTCTCATTTTCTTATCTCATCTCACGGTTGCCATAGGAAAAGCAAAGGAGAAAGAAAATCAAAGTGTTAAGGGAGAAAGATCAACAACTAAGCAATGGGGAGAGCTTAGCTTTGCGAAGGAACGGTTAACCGACTTCATTTCTGGGAATTGAGGTTGGGGGAAACTTGGTTTCACACTTTCTTTCCATATTTTTCATTAGGTTATTTAGATTGCTTGATGTGAATAATAGACTTATAGTGTGATATTGGTATTTTTGGCTTGAATCTTGTTGGAGAACTTGAGGATGACTTGTTTTTAAGTTGTTGGGTGTATGGAAATGGATTTCCAACCCTTGTATGCCTTAAATCCCACTTGAGTTGAGTTTTGGGGTTTTAGGTTTTGTATTGGAAGATTTTCCAGATTTGTAGTTTTGAGTGAAATTGAGGTGGATTAAGGGTTGCTATGTATAGTTGGACCTTGTTAGAAGTTGGAAATCACTTAAAATCAAGTTTTGAGTGATTGGAAGAGGGTTTAGTTCTAATGGAATAGTACCTGTATCTACATAATTTTGTAGATTCTAAGTTCTGCAATAGGCACCCCGGCGCAAGGTGTAGCATGCCACAGCGTGAGTGTGGTGTACGTTCAAAATTTGGGACCCAAGAAATGAGGGCCGCGACGTGGTACTTGCAGTGCCGCGATGTGTTAAAGAACAAGGGTGCGCGCCACAGCATGGCATAAGGATGTCGTGACGTATGCAACATTTTCCTGCTAGTACTTGAACTTGAGGCTTGGGTGCCATAGCGTGGCATAGGGCAATGCCGCGGCGTGAGTGCCAGTGAGCAACTAGATGTTGTGTTGTTTTGCCTTGGAGTCTTCCAACGGTGTTGTTTCTTAGTTTATGCTTCTTTTTGAGTATTGAGACTCTAATAGAAGTACTTTTTGAAATAGAGTTGTGGTGAATGTAAATCAATTAGTATGTTAATTATTATGGTATTTAACATTATTGTATTTCATGTTGGTAGTTTGGAATGTAAATCAAGTGACATGCTAATTGGCATTGTTGTTGTTTCATATCTATGTTGATGAGGTTGAATCCTCATTATGGGTGATCTAATGTGATTTTGAATGAGAAAGTAATCAATCCTTCCTATCACAAAGGTTATTGTTGTGATCAAATATGATTTTGAATGAGTAGGTAACCAATCTTTCCTATCATAATGATCATTACTGAAGACTGTGTAGTTGATGAGACTTCACTACTGGAGAGAGTGATCATACATGATTGTAAGTGAAGAGGTAACATACCTCCCAATCATAGTGATGAGTTGAGGATGGCCTTTCCTTCACACCTCGTGGTTTAGCTGGAACTGGGTTTCCAGTGCTTGTTCAAAGTTTATGGAACTGGGTTCCTTTGTTTTGTTCAAAGCTCATGCATGTCACGACATTACCATGGAAATGAGTTCTTGTAAATGGTATCATACATTATGCATTTCATATTTAGGTTATTGCATAGGTATAGACATTAGACATAAATTGGCATAGCATAGCGATTGTATGGGTGGTTGCTATCATGACATATTCATGCATTGCAGTTGTATGGGTAATTACATGTCTCTGAAATGGAGATGTTGTTTGCTTGTGTGACTGAAGTGTTTATTTGATAATTGAGTATATTATCTGTCTGTATATGTTTATAGATTACTGGTATTGAAATACTTTTACTGAGATATGTTTTTCACCTTGATTGTGTTGCCATATAAATTTAGGTGCTAGTTCCTCAAAAGAGAAGGAGAAGATGGATGAAGATTAGTATAGTTATATACTTTTTGATGATAAAGCTTGTATAATATGCTAGTTTTTGTTGTTGTAAAAGTTTATGTATTACAATATTCTTTGCAGGCAGTGATGTATATATATAACTTTTGTTATCATGACTCTCTATATTTACTCATTATGTATGAATGATATGGGTTTGTGGTTGGATGTTAGAAGTGACATAGTCAATATTAATTATTCTTTTATATGATGATATATCTGAATAATAAATATTAGAGTGTTACATTTGGCACAACAAGGCTATATATTCGACCCCCCCTCTTCCATCCGTGTCATTCACCTCATTTTCTTAATTCTCACACCCTCTCTACAAATTTCTTCTCTCTAAACTCTCTCAACTCTTTATCACCTAATTCATTTGGCAGTTGCTGCTAGAAGTGGTGTCTGGATCTCCTATTTGATCATATTCAGATATTATTCCTTATATGTAAGTATTTATTATAATGTTTGAATTTTTTTGTTTATGATTTGTTGGCTTTTTTTTATTATGTTAATTATATATTTATGTTATTTTATACGTATTTAGAGGTTTTATAATTTTTTTACTTGACTAATTAATAATGTGATTAATAAGATACGTAGTGTGAATTGTATGAATTATTTGTATGTAAAATAATAGTATGCATTTTTTTCCTGAGTACTTGACATGTTTTAATTAACGAAATGTAGTTTAATTCAATTTAGTAGGGCTTAGGAAGTTATTTGTACGTAAAATAATAATATAAATTCATTGTTAGATGTGTAATTTTGTTGTAATTGACATGTGTAAATTGATTGCATATATGTTGAATTGTTATTGTTCAGAAATGGAATTGACATAACAAAACCCCTTAATATGCACATTTACTTCAATGAGACAATGTATGATGGTGAAGAGGGTCTCATATATCAAGGTCCTCCTCCTAGGCCTATTGTGATCACAGCCAATATGACTTTGGATGCCTTAAAAAATAAGATTCATTCAAAGTTGAGACTTCAAGCAAATGTATATGTGTCAAAGGTTGTCTATCGATGTCCACAATGCTACAATCCATGGAGATGGATAGGTCTTCGATTAGAAGACGATAATAATGTAAAATACATAATAGATTACTTCTGTCAAACTCTAAATATGGTCTCGATGGAGTTGTATGTTGAGGTAGAAACAAGAGGGCATAAAAAGCATGTTGAAGCTCTTAGTGAAACAGAATCTCAAGTTGATCCTTCGAATCTAGTTGAGTTATGCAATATGATTGTTATTAGTGGTGCAATAGTTGAAGCTGATAACCCACTTGTCAGAGATGCAGTATGGGACACAAGTGAAGATGAAGAACAGGTAGCTAAGGTTGATGATTCAAACACTGACATAGAGGCAGAAAACTTTGATGCTGAAGAAAATTTACAAGAAGAAGGCCTTCCATTGTCAGTTGCCCCTCAATCCATGTTTGTGCCACCATGCCCTCAATTTTCTCATATCAATTGGGATGCATTAAGTAATCCTGATAACTTGCCTGAATTAGATAGTTGTGGGACTTGGAACATAAATGATAAATTATATTTTGGCTTGCAATTTCTATCAAAAGATATCGTGAAGTTGGTTCTCAAACATTATTTAATTCATAGGCATCAAGAGTACAAGATTGAAGATTCTGATTCATGAAGACTAACTGCTAAGTGCCCTAGTTTTGACGAAGGTTGTAATTGGAAAGTTAAGGTCATACAAAGCAAGAGGTCGAATGCGTGGAAGATTACAAAATATAATGGACCTCACAGTTGCGCCAACCCAACTATGTCATTAGATCACTGCAAGTTCGACTCTCGTATGGTCTGCTCTTGCACTTTGGAGATAGTTAAATCAAAACCTGATGTACATGTATGCTTAATTGTTGAAAAGATTCAAAACTAATTTGGTTACCAAGTTTCATATCGAAAAGCCTGGAAGGCAAAATAATTAGCCATTGTGAAGGTTTTCGAGGATTCGAAAAAATCTTATGAGGTGTTGCCCAAATGGCTAGCGGCCATGAGAAGAGAAATGGAAGGCATAATGGTAGAGTTTCAAGATGAAGAATGTTTTGTGCATAACCGTCATAAGTTGTTGATTGCAACAATCAAAAATGGAGATAGAAAACCTCTGCCAATTGCATTTGCCATTGTGGAAGGGGAGACAAAGTATGCTTAGAGTTGGTTCCTAGCCCACCTTCGGGAGCATGTCACACAACAAGAGGGCTTGTACTTGATATCTGATCAACATCGAGGCATCTTACAATCAGTAGCAAATGAAAATCTGGATGACACTGCATATGGTACATTGGTTCCAATTTTAACTCCAGATTCCAAAATAAGGAGTTGGAAAGATATTTTGATTAACACAAGTATTTAAAATTTTTAACTTGTATTCTAATTTATTATACTAACAGTTAGTTCCTAATATCAACTTAATCCATTTGTTGTATCGGGGTATGAACCAATTGCAATCAAGTTTGATGCTAGGCTGGAGAAGTTGACAGCTACTACCGAGATGACAAATTGGATTAATGCTATTCCAAAAGAAAAATGGAGTTTGGCATATAATGGTGGCTGCAAATTCGGTCATATGACTACCAATTTGTTAGAGTGCATCAACGAAGTGTTGAAGGGTAATAAAAATCTACCTATAACTGCATTGGTTCAGTTGACATATACCAAATTGGTAGAATACTTTGTCAACCGAAAAGATGAGGCGAATGCAAAATTCATGACAGATGGGTAGCAATTAAGTGATTATTTATTGAAGCACTGGAAAATCAACATGACAAATGCAAGCTCAAACCAAGTTCGCTGGTTCAATATGCAGAACACCAAGTTCATGGTTGAAGAGGCTTTTAATCCTGTAACACAATAAGGTGGAGTTTCTTATACTTTAAACTTGCGAAAAGACCGATGTGATTGTGGGTTGTTTTAAACATTTCATTTTCCATGCTCTTATGTGATTGCTGCATGTGCTTCTATGGCAACTGACCCATTCCAATATGTGCATAAGGTTTACAAGATGGAGAACATTTACAGAGCTTACAAGGTTGAATTTGAACCAGTTCGGACTGAACCATGGTGGCCTGCAGGTCCTGACATAACTTTGGTGCCTGATCGTGCATTGCCTAGAGCTAAAGATTGACCAAAATTAACCCAACTCAAGAATGAGATGGATTGGCGCAAAGCAAGGCTGGGACAAATGTGTTCAAGATGTCATCGACCTGGACATAATTCTCGCACATGTCGTGCTGGTGAATCGAGTTCCATGAGGAATGATGGAGAAGGGTCATCTAGTTGATCTAGGACATATTTTCATTGTCAAATTCTTATATTAGTCAACCATCAATGTGTATTTTGGAGCCATATTGTTGTGTATTACTCCACTATGATATTGTATTCGATTACTATTAATATACGTTAGTTGATTATCAGTGTGCACTTCATTACTCTCATATAATTTGATTCTTATATTGTTTTAAATTGTGCCTTCTTTTTTACCATCGATAACAAATATTATATAGAGAGCTTTGCAAAGCTACGGACTACAGGGCACGCGAGATCAGAGGGGCTTGCATCTTATTGCAGTATTGGGCATGGTATAGATTCTTCCGGCTTGCCCCTACACTGGCTGACCATGTTGAATTTGATGTATTCTATGGTGTTGATCATGGTCAATTACGTCCATTACGATGGCAGTAAGTTTCTTTTCATATCATTTCTTTACATTACTTTGCTCTATTGCTTACTTTTCTCTATTTCTCACTTACGTTCATAATACTTTGACTTATAAATAGGTGGTGCAAGCATAAGTTTTGAGTGATACTGTGACCGGCGTACTTAAATATTATCGTTGGTTCTTTGTTCAACCGAAGAATGATGAGGTATATATTATTTTACATTCATTTGAATTAATTACTTATGTATATGACTTCTTAATTATGTGTACTTATCATTTTGTAAATTATATGGCAACCATATATAGATGAGAATGTGGCATCACTTCCACCTTTTTGTGAGGCTGGTAGGGACATAGCATTAACAGTGGTCCCTCTCATATGTTTTCACATTGTTGAGTGGCACCAGTTAGACCGGGTGATACGCCAGTTTGGTCTTGACCAACCCATACCACGGAGATCGCTCCAACTTGACAATTTGCACTCAATTTCATTGCTAGGTAGGCATGATGAGAATTTTCTAGCTACACATGTTGTTTACATAGCCACATGGGATAATCGAATGGAGAAGCTTGTTAGGATAATCCCATTGCAAGCACCTCTTACTTTGCATTCTGAGTACATGCGTTGGTATAAAATAATTACCAGACGTTGGATTTCCCCCACCAGTGCATCTATTGAGAATGCGGTAAACTTTTTACTAATTCTCTAGTTACTATATGTATTTTGTATTGATTATAATGATATATTTTATATTTGTTTCTTAGGCAAACATTGCAGAGCATTGGTTCAATTTAACTACTGACGCTGCCGCTTGAGAAGCTACTACGCAGATCCTACATTCATTGCAGGAGCATAATTGCATTACAATGGAACAACTTCATCCAGCTCCAGTAGCAGATGATATTTCAGGGCCACCCAAGGAGTCTAATGAACAGGGGATGTGGTGTAGAAGGAGGACAAGATTAGCAAGCACTCGGACAAGACTTCAACATCCCGAGGACTTCGTTTCTACAAGCCAGCACACAACTCAGCCTCCTACCACTGCTACTGCTACTGCTCTGAATGTAACTGTTACATACCCGACCACTCAGCTACCACTGACATATTACCCACCATACTCATCATACCCTTACCCACTGTATCGTTACCCACCACTGAGTTACCTATCATATCCTTACCCACCACAGGATTACCCATCATATCCTTATCCGCCACTGGGTTACCCACCATACCTATCACAACCAGGTCTTTCTTCCAATCCCTCTCACAGGCCACCACATTCTGATGCTAGCCCATCTCATGCCATATCATTAGTGTATCTAAGAATGTTATATTTAGTGGTTTTGGTTAAATTAATATTGATGATTTTCTATTGTGATTTTGGTACCCTTATTGGATTAAACATATTTGCCGCTTAGTTTCTATTAATGATCTTAGTACTATGGTTAAATTAAACAAGTTTATGTACTTTGGAGAGGTCCAATATTTAGGAAAAACTCTGTCAAAATTTTCATAGAATCCGAATGATTGAATTTTGGTTGAATTATGTCAAACAAATTTATGAAAAAATAAAATCTGAAGTGCCCTTCTGCGTTAACCAAAAATATAAAAGAAATGTCACTCCTCAAAATTGGGAGGGTCATGATTGAGAGAGTATTCACCAAATAAACGTAAAAAAAAGGTACTTTTTTTTTTCAAATAAACATGCAGGAACAAACACACACAAAAAAAGAAGAAACTTTTTTGACTTTACAAGACTCTTGTTGTGACAAGCAAATGAGTTTAGTGTTATAGTGAACATGCAAGCTAAAGAGAAATGTGATAGAATGAAAGAAAAACTTATCTCGAAATGATCGCTTAGAGAAGAAGGTGATGGTGGAGAGAGTAGGGGTGGATACGAGGTTGGTGTTGGAATTGGTCTTTTATCGATAGCATGGAATTTGAATTCCATGAGAAAGGTTGAAACCTTAAACTTAATGGCGAGGTTTATGAGCGTGGAGAAAATAATGCCAATGATCACAAACTCACAAGTATTTATGTTATAGAGTTCAGTTAAACGGAATTGATAGATTACGCCAAGTCAAATGACAATTTTGTCCTTGATGTGTCAAGCTTGTTGACATTTTCTATTTAAAAACGCTAACATAGATGACAGGTTCATGTAGGATGCGTCAAATAGGGTAACACATCCACATGGATTACGCCTAACATTTTGGCATAATCAACATAGATGTGTCATTCTGTTTGACGCATCCTATGTGGATCAGAAATTATTAAAAAATGTTACATTAGACAAAAAAGTAACAATTTGGTATATAATTTTAAAATAGTGATATTTTGATAAATAATTTTAAAAAAATGACATTTTAATAAATAATTTTGCTACTAATGACAATTTGGTAAAAAAAGTCCCCTTACCTAAAGCTAAGCTCTTTTCTTTGAACGCCCTTATCCAACACTACCAGATGCTGTAACCAACGTTTGCCAAACCAGAGGACTATTTATTGGGTCTTCCTGAAATGGAGTAAATATTTTTCAGATCCTAGGTGAAAAGGGTTGTGAATTGCTTGAATTGAATCCTTATTTTTGGGAATAAAAAGTCACCGGAGAACTGTTTATATTGTCAATACGTTGAATCCAAAATTTATTTTTACACAATAAAATATATCTTTGCTTTGATGAGGAGCGATGTTAAATCATTGGGTGAGGGTATTGAAAGGAGAGAATCAGAGAAAGGAATGTGATCTTTCTAAAGGGTTAAAAATAGAGAATTGAAGAAAAGAAAGGGATGCTAAAGCCATAATTAGTGGGCTGTTTTTCTTCGTCCAAATGGTAGCCACTTTTTTCCTTTCTTTTTCCCTTCTGATTAACGAGAACAGAAGGAAAAAGAGATGATGATAAGCTCGAAATTTCCTCATTCAATATGTGTATAGGTATGTAATGATTAATAATATACTCTCGCAAAATAAAGATGATAATGGTGATCTAAAACAGCTTCAAGCAAGGAAAGCCTCATTCTGCATGCTATAAAGAGAATATACATGTATAAGTGACATATAACGAAGGAGAATAAATGTTAAAATACGAATAATAAAAAGCTGAAAATAAACGGTTTCTAGTTAAACACAAAATAAAAGGGATATTCACTCATCAAGGAATCTCCTTTATCACCAAAAAAATCTAATTTATCTCCTAAACCATCTTTCGGGCTTCCATTCAATCTCCCACAACTTCTATATTACTTAGCGTACGTGTGTCAAGACAAATGGACAACTATAATATAAAGAATCCATAATTTTACTTAGACTTTTATTGGCTATGATGATGAAGCTCAAGTTATGAATCAGGATAGCATCCTAGCATATGGTTAGCTTGATTTTGAGCTTGTAGCTCATGGCTTTTGGGTATCACGGGCAAGTTTTGATGTGAAAAGTAAGCTGTATTATCTGTCAATTGTGAAGCCAACAAGTTGTCCAAGCTTTTCCAATCGATACCTTGTCCACTGTTGTTGCTCCTTTCATCACTGCAATCTTCATATGTAAAGCAATTATGTTGTTGGCTACATTCATTTATTGCCAAACTTGCTGATAGAGAAGCAGTGGGACTATGTTCTAGCTGTGGAAGCTCAATAAGTTGTTGGTCCATGACAGCGTGGTTGGATACAAACTGGTGCTCCGAGCTAAAGGGTTGACTAAAACTTGTACCTTCAGCTGAATGAAGCACCTCAGTTTCATTTAAAATATCTGCAATTGATTGGGGCCTTGCATAGCTTTGGTCTCTGAAATAGTGTTCTTGACTACACCTAGCTTCAAAACCTTGCTTGTGACTTGGACTAGGCTTCTTAAATGCTCGGCACACAACCCATCCTTCTTCCTGTAGTAACTACCAAGTTCAGCTTTCCTCAACCTAGGAAGTTCTTTCTATGTAACTATGAACATAATACAAAGAACGACAAGCATGTTGTAGGACCTTTCTATGAAAGGCAAAGTCCCTTTTTAAGAGATCAGAGTGGATATATCTTTTCATCGTATGTTTTAAATTGATTATATATGTATTACTATGGAGAGTACATAGACTTCTCACTTCTCAAATATGGCTCATGCTTGAAAATATATTATTAAGGGTGGCACTTATTGGTATGTAAAAAAAAAATAAGAGTAATGAGGAAGAGAAAGAATTTCAAATTTTGAAAAGAGAGGGAAAAGTGAAAATAACATAGGATGTGAAGTGAGGACTAAAGTCAATAGGAATAGTTATAGTTGTATCATATGTTAACTCTACATATTTACCATTAGTTTGAAGTTCACTTAGGAAACAAAATCAATCTAGTAAAAGTTAAAATAGAAGAGTCCCTTACAAAAATTATTGAGGACAATCTTCTAGTGTGCTTTTTTCTTTTACTTATTTTTTTGTATAAATAAATTTAAAGTGAAAGGATGGTTGTCCCAATTTAAGATTAAGGTAAGTCTCGAAATTCAACAAATACTTAGAGAAAAATTACTAATAACCTATTAACAGAAGACCTATGAATTTGAAACCAAGCCATGGGATTGTCATGAGCAAAAGCCATCATGTGAGTCAACTCTTGTTGGTTATTCTGGTGTGTTTTATATAAGAATTAAGGTAATCCTTCCCCAACTCACTCTTGTTGTATTAGTTGCAAAGTTAGTTTTTCCACTTTTGAGAAACTTCTAAATGCACAATTAATATACATATTTTATATTGAACATAAAAGCATATAATTGGGTTAATTTGCACTTGTCTCTTGAGCTTACCAAACAGAAAAGAAGCCTTTGAAGAAAATTAATAGGCATATGCTTTTATCATTATATGCTTGAAATTGAAATACTAAAGTATGTTTATATAGATTTCACCAAAAACAACAGGCAAATAATAGATAGATAATTTTAGCACATCACTTGGTTCAAATTATTACGGGAAAGAATCAAATTATATAAGAAAGAGGAAAGAGAAAGAAATGAGACTGTATAATTGGAAAGGAGTATTGTAAGTGGATGATAATGGTTAAAGTTTGATAATCCTATTTATTTATTATAAATGACATGTTTGCCTTCTCTTTATACTTGACTTCAAAACGATTATGTGAAAAATATTGAAGTTTTTTCGAATGATTAGAGTACAAAATGGATGATTAGAAACTGGCTTTGAATTAATTTGCTTTGTTAGTATAGCTTGACAATGGGAATAAAAGATTAAGACTGAACTACTTGCCTGAGAAGGGCCATGTTCTGAGGTTTGGAGCCTATATTCATGCATTATCCAATCTGTCTTCCTTCCATTTGGGGAACGTCTCTTGTAGAACACCAAGGTCTTCCTCATCCCTATTATTCTGTTTTTGGACATCACAGCCTTGTCCCTCCCTGTTGCTTTCCAGAATCCGGCAGCAGTGGCTCTGTTAGTTCTTGTCCCAGTAGGATACTTCTTATCTTTATGACTGAAAAAGTACCACTCGTTTCGTTCCTCATGTCCTAGCTTGCAGCTATCTTCAAAGTTCAAGCACATAATGTTATATTCACTAAAATTGCCTAAATTTGTAACTATAAATATGTAATTACTCCTTGCTCCATATAAGATCAAAGATATGTATATAATCTACCAAAGTTTATAAGTTTATGAAGTTTAAAAAATCCACTATTGACTATGAATTACTTTTCAATTTTCTCTCCACTCTTTCTGTAAATGGAAAGCTTATAATAAGATCCTTTGTGAGAGCATTGTGCTAAGTTATTAAGAACGAATATATCAATATTGTAGTGAGATTACAGTACCTTCTATGTCCCATGGTTCCATTTTGTAGAGATCAATCTCAACAATAACATCTAGATCGATTTTTAGCGAGTTTATCTTCCTCTTCAGGTAATACCCCACTAGTTCTTCCTCTGTTGGATGGAATCTAAATCCTGGTGGTACACATGATTCCACATCCATTGATGATCTCTCCTGAAAGAAACAAAGGAAAAGTCACTATGCAGGATCAAGTTGACCATTTATGTTTCAGTTTTAATTTCAATAATAACATAACGGTTTATCTTGTTTTTCTTATGGGTAACATGAAACAAATTATCAAACAAATTATATAACTGGCTCAAATTCTTTTTGATAAAGTAGCATTTGGAGACAATGAAACAAATTCAATGACCTATATGAACTCCCAAGTTAGACCCCGTGCTTTTTTATTTATTTATCAAATTTCATAATAGTTTGTAACTATAGCCAATATTTTAAAAATCAAATTGAAAAATAAACTGATAAAACCTTTAATTAAATCATTATTTAATAAGTTAAACCAATTAAATTTTGATTGAATCGTAATATATTAAACTATAATTAAACTTGATAATATTTAAACTAAAAACATAACTAATTTATGATTAAACCAGTTAAACAAGTTGGTCTCCTCTAGTTTTTAAAACATTGGATATATTTATAAAGCCTCTAAGACTGAGATAAATAGTAGTAATCATGATGATGTACCTTTGTCATTGTACCCAACAATATTTAGAAGCATGTGCGATCCCAATTGATAGACCAAGTGTGGAACCCACTAATTAATAAAACAAATTTAACTAACAAGATAGGCCTATTATTAATAATAAGAAACTCTTTTTCTGCTTTTAGTTGCATGAAGTTGGGGAAAGTATATTGAATTGAACACAAAAGTTGGCAGGAAAGCTTGACTTTGCTGGCAAAAGCATGTCCCATTTCTTTGAGTGCAGTGCACTCCCAACTCTGCTGGTGGTGGAGAAAGACCTGCCTGTGAAAAATATTGTAGATCACGCCCACCATGGTTAGCACAGCATGCTAGACAAGTTCCACTCATCAGCATAAGCTAATTCTTCAGGATTTTTCCAAGGACTCAATCACTACCCTGATTCTTACCCTAGACAGCCAACCCTAAAAAGTAAGTTAAGAATGTAAAAAAATGAAAAATAATTTGATTTTTAAAATTTTATAGATTTTATTTTTTTTATTCTAAAAATTTTATTAAATTTGATAAAATTTATTAATATTTAATTTAATTTAAAATAAATAGATAATTTTATCATTAATAATTATTTATAACTATTTTTTATAAGAATAAAAATATAAAATAATAAAATCAAATCAAATTAATTTTTATTTTAATGAGTTCTAAATACAAAATTTAATTTCTAAATCAATTCAAATCTCATTTTTTTAATAAGTTTCAAACCAAAAATTTAATTTCTAAATCAAATCAAATTATTTTTAATTTTAATTGATTCCAAACATTATACCTAATAGCATTTGAAAGTTTTAAATTTCTCACATAGCCGTGGAGAACCTATTTCGTTGGTGGCTTAGAAATTTTCAAATCATTATCATATCACTCTCCTACGAAATGTAAAAGATAAGCAAACTCTATAACATTTTTTAGGCTCGTAGAATAGACATGGTTAACACATCAAAAGCTTCATGTTTATAAAACCCATCAAAGGATTTGGCGAATGGTGTCAAACTTACCTTGACAAGATATCAAAAAATAGAAAGAAATGATCCTTACACTAATCAGAATGGACACTATACATGAATACTCACAGAAAACTGGGTTGCTGTCATCTTTCTTCTTGAGCTTGCCACAGGCACTGAGAAAGGAGAGAGAGAGATGTTTTGGACTAAGGTGAAGGTGAATGTTTGTTTAAAGAGAAGAGTGCTATATATGTTTGCAAAAGAATGTATCAAGACTCTAAAGAGCAGATAGTGTTGTTAAGAAAAGGAGCAGAAGAATTATATATATATATATATAGAAACGTGTTGTAGATGAAGTTAGTGATTGCGCGTGGGGTGGCAGATAGATGGAAAGGTTTTTGTTTGGACGGCGTGACGCCCGAGCTTTCACGCCACCCACTTCCACCGCTATATTGTGCCCTAAGGCTTTTCCACCACTTTAAACAGCATTACTATTGTACTGTACTATGCTGTGTGTGTCATTTTTTTTTTTCCTTTTTCTTTCTCTTAATGAAAGAAGTTTAAAAGGAGGGATAGTGCCTCATTAATTTTAGAGCTAATGCAACGAAACTTAATACATATTGAGAGAGATTACTAACAGCAAAAATCAAATTTAAACTTTACAACTAAGGTTTTAAATAGTAGTTGTGGTGGTGTCACAGTCACAGTTGTATTGCGGGTTGTTGATCGTATCATGTCAGGTGATGCGGTTTGTAATTTAAATCTTTGTTACAACCGAAGTTTTGATCCTTATCAATTAATTGAATCAACTGAATTAACATATTATACTTAGCTAGATTCTTAGTAACTTAACCAACTCTATTAGTAAAATCTTAACTAGCATTACATGACATGAATAAAGCAAATAGAGGCTCACACAAAATGTTCATGAATATCACATTCTTTTTCGACACAATGAAATTTTAACATTTGTCTGTTTGGTGCGCCGTCCCTCAACATTTTGGTATCATTCCTTTTTTGACATGTGGAAGCTATGTTAGACTCTCAAGCTGTCGCTATCAAAGTGTTAAACATTTGTATCCTGCTTCAGTGTTTTCCTATGCATACAACACAAGAACCTCCACCACCATATATAGTTATCCATTTGTTTCAGCGATCCTGGTTCGGTTGAGCATTAATTTTGAGACACAGCTCCACCTTAATTAATCCATTGAAAATTTTGATGTATAAACATATGACTATTGCTATTACTCTAATTGGCTTCATAATGAAAATAGGCCATTCGACCAGAGAAATAATACATTTTATTTTATATATTATCCCTTCCCAAAAGTAATAGTTATTAATTATTAATACAGGTTTCTTTGATAGCAATGCACTCTTTTGATTTATTATAAAGAAATAATGAACATACATGGAGCAAAAAGGCACTCTTGGGATTGTTTGATGTGAGTATAATATATATAGTATATAATGTAAGGATTATGTTAATTTGTTTTATATACACATCAAGCCTAGATAAGTTGGGTTACAATTACAAACTATTTTACTTAATTCTTAAGTGTTTATTGTCTTATTCAGAGAGGACCCATTTAATAAAATAAATGAGCTGCAAATCTAGGTACATAGATGCCATTTATTAATATGGATGAAAGAGTCAAAAGCTCAAAGCTTGGATGAAGGTATCAAGTAAAGTCCCACTTTCCCGTTGTAGTGTATGTACATTGGAGTGTATTCCTGGCAAAAAAAAATAATGGCTAAAGCTTGGATATGTTACTATCATTATTGTTGTTACTTTGCTGTGTGTAAGTTTAAACCGAAAATTTTATGGATTTAATTTGAATATATTGTCAGTCTAAAAATATTTGACATTGTCATATCATAAAAAATATTTAATTTTCATAATAATTATTTTAAAAGTCACATATATAATAATATATGATTGATTAATGATATAAAAGACTTTATACCAATAATACATCAAAATTAAAATATAATTTTATTCTCTTCTATAAATTATCCCTCATCATTAAGCCAATCTTAGTAACTTATAAAAGCTTACATTACCATGTATTCCTGAGACTGCCCCATACATCTACTAAATACAACCTTCTAGTTCTAGCGAAACTATTCGCAGAACAACAATAATTAACTAGAACTCTTCATATATATATAATTAAGCAATGGTTTAGTGCTAAAACTGACGTCTTACTTCCCCGACACTTGCTTATATGTTCATATTCTCTCCCCTCACTATACACTGTTTATTAAAATTATGCAAAAGCTTTTCATATATACGTTTATTTATTTTATTATTTTAAATTGAAAGTGAAATGAGTAGACAAAAATCTCTTTTGTTTTGTCAACAAAAAAATAATAGTAAAGAGATGTACCTCCAATACTAGAGTGGCATTGGCATACTTGGAATTCCGAAAGGCAAGCGGAGCCCAACCTAAAGGATTACCTCAGGATACTTACAGCAAGTTATTTTTTCACATGAAGCTATTCAACTAACTAACCCTAAACGCTAGGGAATCTTCTTAGAGAGAATTGCCCACTTACACGAAATCTTATTTAGTGTTAACTTACTGCAGTTGAATAAGCTAATGAGAAATAAAAATTATGCAAAAATAATTTCTTAATAAAAGTTAATTTCTTAATAAAAGTTTAGTTTAATTTATATGCTGCCTGCACTCTCTCCTCAATAGGTTATTTGTATATCTTTGATGATACATGTATCATGTCCTAACCCTGTAATGGAGTTTTTCTTCCCCTTAAAAAAAAAAAAAAAGGAAGACATCCCATTTAGTTTTAAAACTGGAAAAACTAATTGCATTAAAACTTTGTAAACATTTCTTATTAATTTACTTTGCATTCGGATGTATGATTTATGGCAATTTTCGTCTACTTAATTTAAAGGGAACCTAAAAGTATGCTATATTTATTTTGACAATATGCAAGTTTATGTGTATATTTTTACTTCTTATATCATTGTGACTAGTAATAAAATAAGTGATAGCACACTTGTTAAAATATTAAAAATAGAAAGTATGAAATAAAAATATAATATTTAATATATTAGAAACTAAAAACAGTACTTTTTAATAAATGTGTTTAAGATGCTCGTTAAAAAAATCCATAAATTCAAACGCCATTATACTGCCAATCTGCCATTCATGATAAGGAATCACTTGGTAAAATGACAATATACTCTTAAAGATTCCAACCCCTTCATAGCAATAGTCATATGTTTATACTTCAAGACAAAGTCCTCTGCCGCTATCCGTCACCCCTTCAGAAGTTTAACCTTTTTTTTTAGAAACTAAGTCATGTATATTTTATCAATTTCGTGAAGTGGAAAATTTAATAGAAAATTGAAATTAATGGATGAAAGAGAAGCAAGAAAAGCATTAAGGAGCATATCCACAAATGATAAAAATCTCTTTATAAATCACAATTGTCCAATTCAATAATTTTAATTCTCAGGTTGACATGGCGTAGTGCACCGGGTTGCCCAAAATTTGGGGTGCACTATAGATTTTGCCTTTTTATTTTTGAAGTAGTCTCAAGAAAAACATGTTATTATTATATCAGAACAAATTTTGATATCTAATAATATTAATCCATTGTGCAATGTTGCTTTATTCCAGGATCTATAAGAGTCCCCTGCTTGGATAATACAGTATAAAATATCTAGTTTTCCAATCTAATAAAAATGAAGTTTGGAATTTGGAGCCATATAAGGAAAAAGAGAAAGAAAGAAAAATGAACACTTCTTATGATGTTTATGGTTCTGGTTCCTATACAAGAAATATCCAGGGAAATATGACACAAGCGTAGGTTTTAGTTTTTTGTTATTTAAATGTAATTTTTTGGAGAAAACATATTATATATGCAGTTATACACAACTAAGAAAATTTTCAGAGGAGGAAAAAAATTAAATAAATATGTAGAGTATTCTTTGCTTCTAATTCTGTCTCATATATATGTTTTATCTTGTGGCTCTGAGTAGGTTGCTTGTTTACGATTCCTGAAGTTGTGCATTGGTTTTAATTAGCTTACAAACAACTGCAAAGCCAGAACTAACACTTCAAGCTTGGAATCAAAATGGTACGGACTGTTTCATTCTAGAATCTCAATATTACATCTTTGATTAGTTTCTATAATTGCCATTAAGAAGAGGAAGTAGGGGGAAATAAAAATAAAAACATGTTAAAATTCAGAATGGTGAAAATGATCACTTAAGTTCTGTATTAACTTGGAGAGGAGTATATATACAAGTTCATAAGGTGTATGGTGAATACAATAGATCAAGACCAGCTACAAACTTAATTGAATCACTAACTAATTTCTAACTAATAACTATAACAGGTATGACTGTTGATACTCCCCTCAAGGGGGGGAGGTAAATGTTGTGAACTCCCAGCTTGGACATGATGGAACAAAATACCATAGCTGGTCTAACTTTTACTGACATTTTTACCAAAGCTATACCTTTTCCTTATTTTTACCAGCTATGGTATTTTGTGACATCATGTCCAAGCTGGGAGCTCACAACATTTACCTCCCCCCTTGAGAGGAGTATCAACTGTAATTCCTTGAAGGCTTACGTAGATGCAGACTAGGGTAGCTTTTAGACACACGAATAGTTGGATTGGTGGCTACATGTATCGTAGCTTAGTTGTCACAAAATACCATAGCTGGTCTAACTGTGACTTCAAATTTTAGCAGGAGATTATGAAGCCAGGTGAGCTCACTAGCCACTAAAGAAAGGGCCTGATATTCTGCCTCTGCAAAAGACTTTGAAATTGTGGGTTGCTTCTTTGATTTCCAAGCAATAAGAGCAGTACCAAGGAAAATACAATGACTAGTAGTGGATTTTCGTGTGTCTAAAAGCTACCCTAATCTGCATCTACGTAAGCCTTCAAGGACAGTGTTGATTTTGAAGGGAATAGTAAGCCTTGGCTAGGGGATCCCTTGAGGTATCGTAGTAGATGATGTACTGCATGAAGATGAGAGGTTCTTGGTTGAGCCATGAATTGACTCAATTTATTAACAGTAAAAGGTATATCAGGTCTGGAAATTGTTAGGTACAACAACTTTCCAATTAACCTTCGATAGCTGCAACGGTCAGATTGTGGATAATCCTGCTACCACTGTGGATATTTGATGGCCTGAAAGTAGAACTAAGGCTTAGGAATAGCATCTACTTGCAAAGAATAGTGGCGGTATTGGGATGAGAGATTGTGATGGGAAAGGTAATTCGTGATGGGGTATGAGCAAGCAGTATCAAAAGGAGCAAAATGACAAGCATAGTCATTTAGGTAAGCAGGAGGTTTGGTAACTCTCGAGGATCACCTAATAGGTGGATCTTAAGGTGGGGCTGGAGGTGGTTGATCCTGATCAAGAGGATAAGGATTGTGTAAGGTCATAGGTGTTGGATCAGGGAAAGAAGGAAAAGAGATCAGAATCACTATATTAGGAAACGAGTAAGTAACAAGTTGTAAATAAGGAATGGCATGGAAGGGAAAAATTGATTCACGAAAAACTACATCTCGAGAAACAAAGAATGTTCTAGTTTGAAGATTATAAAGCTTATAACCTTTGTATTCGGGTGGATAACCAAGGAAAACACAGGGTGATGCTTTAGGAGTGTGGAAGCATAACACAGGCAACCAAACACTTGTAAGGACATATAATCAGGATCAGTCATGTATATGATATTATAAGAAGTGTTGTGTTTAAGAATAGAAGGGGGACTTTGATTGATCAAGTAGGAGGCAGTGGCTATGCAGTCTCCCCAAAAACAAAGAGGAACCTTGGACTCAGAGTATAAGGATCGAGCCACATTATGAAGGCATTGATGCTTTCTTTCAACCACAGAATTTTGCTCTGGCCATTCAACACAGGAGAATTGATGAGTGGTCCCTTTGTTGCTCAAGAAGGTTCCCAAGTTCAATTCTTTGGCATTGTCTGATCTGATGCACTTGATGATAACCCCAAACTGAGTTTCCACATAATGAAAAAAATTTTGAAGGACCGATGAAGCATCTGATTTGTGTCTTAGTAAATGAGTCTAAGTGAATCTACTACAGTCATCAACTATGTTGAGGAAATACCTATATCCAATATAGCTTGGTTTACAGTAGGGTCCCATATATCACAATGAATCAAATTGAATGGAGCATTAGCCACATTATTATATATAAGAGACAAAAGAAAGTCTACGATATTTAGCTAATGGGCAGATTTGACAAATATGAGAAGAACAATCTTTAGTATTGATACATGGGATTTTATGCAATAATTTTACTAAATTCCTATGAGACAAATGTCCTAATCGAGAGTGCCATATGGCTACAGAGGTTTTATTTGAAACTGAAACATTACAAAAAATTTGTGAAATTGGAAATGAAATAGTATGTAAACCAGATGACTGAGAATGAGCAGTAGCCAAACTAGTTGGATGTGCCTTGAAGATAAAAAGGCCTTCATGCAGGTCACCCCTGCCAATCATCTTCATGGTTTGATCCTGTACGTGAAAAGAATTAGAATGAAAAATGATTGAAAAAATAGAATGCTTTAGTAATGCACTAATTAATAGCAAGTTAACTTTGAACTGTGGAGTGTAAAATGCATTGTGTAACATTAAGGATGGAGACAATTGAAGTGAACCTATAGAATGAACCAAAACCTCGGACTGATTAGGCAAATTAATATACATTTTAGAGACTAGAATTTAATACAAAAAATTATCTAGACAATAGGTAATATGACATGAAGCTCCCAAGTCTATGATCCATGAATTTGAAGTAGACACAAAATGAGAGGATACTGCTGAAGAAATTATACCTACAGGAGGAGGGGAGGCTTCACATTTGGTTTGATGACTTGTGGTAATTAGGAAGCCAGCAAGGCTAATAATTGTTGGTATTGAGCTGATGAAATCTGAATAGCAGAATTGACATTATCAGAATCATCAAAAATAGAAACTTGATTGGTTGCCATTCGAGGAGCAGATTGCTTAGATTTTGGCTTATAGCCAGGCAAATAGCCATGAAGTTTGTAGTACTCTTGTCAACAGAGTGGCCAGTAATGCCACAAAGTGTGCAAACAGGGTTATCTTTCTTAGAACTCTTGCCTTTAGAAGCTTCAGTCTTGACAGCGAAACTAAGCTGAGGATCAAGTTTCACAGAATTGGCAAGACCAACCTCTCGTTGGTTTTCTTCTTGCACAACTACGGAGAAAACTTTGTTCAAATATGGAATAGGATCCATAAACAGAATTTGACCCCAAATGTGAGAATAGGGGTCATTTAACCCCATGAGAAAAAGCATGACTTGCTCGGTGCGAGCATAATCGAGTAAAGGTTTGATACCTCCACAAGTGCAATTTTAGACAAGTTTAAAGTCATCAGGCGCTAGTATGTTGTATTAAATTTGATAGGATAATTTAATGCAATACACTATGATCTTATCAGTTTTTAGTGCAAGTATTGTATTGTATAAACTTATTCATTAAACCTCTCTTATACATTAAAATAATGAATAACTTAATCAAGTCTTGAGGAGTGAAATTTGGCCTGATTGAGTTTTGATATATAAGCTCTTATAAAGACTTTTTCATTATAATTCTAAATATTTCTATATTTCCAACCCTTACGCATTAGGTTTTATACTATCAAGTTTTATACTATCAGGTCTAATACTATCAGGTCTTATCCTATCATTCGTACCAAACTGACCCTGAGCTCTTCCCAGATACCTTTCATTTTGGTGAAGTACTGACTAATAGTGCTTTGTCCTTGTTTGAGACTCAGAGGATCTTTCTTCAACTGAAAGATTCTTGGGCCATTTTGCTGCTGAAATTAATCGTGAAGATCATTCCAAACTTCTGTAGTAGTGTTGCAATAGATTATTCTTCAAACTATCTCCTTTGAGACTGAATTCAAGATCCAAGAAAGCACCATTTGATTGTTGTGATTCCACACAAGAAGGAGTTGATCATCATCATCCGGTGGAGGAAGAGAATCATCAACGAAACAGAATTTGTTCTTGACAGTGAGAGTCATTTTCATGGCAGAACTCCATGAACTGTAGTTATTACTAGTTAGTGCTTGAGAAACTAGCACCAAACTGGGACTATCAGAGTGATGGAGAAAGAATGGACTAGAAGTGTCCTCCATTGGAGCGGTGATGGAGCTTAAAGAATGAAGAACAATCAAAGAAGGTAGAAACGAGGTGTGTGTGAAGAAGAAGATATTGGGCCATAAGGGGAGCCCAAAAGCAAGGGAGGTCTCTATGAATGAGTTAAGCAAGAAACCACAATAATAAGTCTGATGTTACATCTTGATCCAAAACCTTAAGGCAATGAATCTATGAATTTTCTCCTTCAAGTGTGAGTCCCAACATTAGTATGTTCTCCACAACATGGGTTAGGGTCGAACTTAAGCATCAATTACCGTCTTGAAATACTCGGCCTAGACGAACTCTCGAAATACTCGGCCTAGAGTAACCATCGGCTTTGATACTACTTGTTGTGTCATAAGGAGAGCCCAAAAGCAGGGGAGATCTCCATCAATGGGCTAAGTGAGAAACTACAATAGTGGAGCTGACGCCATATCTTGACCTAAAACCTTAAGGCAATACGTCTATGGGTCTTCCTACTTATATACTATTCACTTAACTCATTCTTTATCAATGTGGGACTTTAGCACTCACACTTGAATTTCTAACAGAAGAAGCTCTCAGAGATCGCAAAAGGTTCTAGTCAATTGTTATCATGTTAAACTAGAGAATGGGGAAAATGATCACTTAACTTTTGAATTAATTTAAAGTCTAGGAAGCACGAATACAGATACAGAACACAGATACGACACAATACTGGTATATGAATATGAGAAAAATTCAAAAAATAATTAAAAGATATAAAGACAAAAAAATCTAAAAGTATCGAGGTATCCAATGCAATACGTATCTGAAACTGTTACATTGATCATTTTGAAGTATCAGTGCTACATAGCTTAGAGAGGAGTATATATACAAGCTCCTAAGGTGTATGGTGTATACAATATATCAACACCACTAAAGTAGAGCTCAACTAATAGTGTTAACAAAACTAACGGAATCACTAACTAATTTCTAACTGACAACTATGACAGGTATTATAGTTGATAAAAGAAAATATTCATGATTGTGTGAGTCCCACTCATTATGAACTTTCAGAGGATACCCGCTCAAGAATTGTAAAGTTTCTATTTGCAATCTCATGACAAGTAGGAATCATAGTTCACACTAGAGGGAGGGTTATTTGTTAGGAAATCAGAGCTGGATATACCTCAAATGTCTTGAATACTTTATGGATGTGAGCGGAAGCATACTCAAATCTATGAAGAAGAACCAATGATATTGTAAAACGTGAATAGTACTTTTATAGGGAGACCCACTAGTTAGTACTATTTGCACCAACAAAATAGATCAAAAATTGCATATCAAATTTTAACGTGAAAAACTCACTTATACACTGAGGGAAAAATCACAAGATAAACTCTGAAAAATATTTCACTATATCAAGGATAATTACAATATTATTTCTACACTATCTCATACAAGAGGTACAAAATATAGTGTTTTTCAGTGAGACTTTCTCTGATAACAATTTGTAATAATATTATAGAAACTAGAGAGTATACTCAAAACCCCTAATGTATGCTCACACACTACACTCTTAAAATTTTCTCTCAATCTCTCTATTTTACTCTCACTCTCAGAAGCTCTCGTATTCTTACTTCTGCTTGATGTGTTTCGGATGACACATTGTTTCTCTATTTATAGAGAACCATTTCAAGCCTTACATTTATGGCTTCTAACTTCCATCCACCAACAAAGAAAGTCTTATTCCTTTGTTGAAAATGGCAAGTCTCCACCGAAAGTGTTCTACAAATTCTTTCTCCCTTTATTGATTTAATACAAGTCATTCTAACATTATTCCTATTAAATATAAAACTATTTATGAACATTTACTTAACAGCTTAAATTTTTAGCAGAATTGATTTTTGACATGTTGTGAAATCTTGTTTCATACCATCTTGATATATTAATTTTCTTTTAAGTTCTCAGCTACAATAGCTATAACTAATGCTACCCACTAGCTATAACTGATGTTATCCCACTGTCCCCACTCCCTTGTAAGGAATTACTTTAGATATAAAGATGCAAAACTTAAACATCAATCAATACAATAACCAAACATTTTTAAACAAATCAATAAGATGGTTCAAATCTTTTTTTCCTGAACTAGGCAAGTTTTTTTATTTTCCAATTTCGAAGAATGACAACATTTTTAATCCATTATATCATTTAATCTTAGTGTTGTATATAGAGCCATCAAATGGGCCAAGTCTGATGGACCAGTCCGAATAGTCTAACAAAATAGACGAATTGGGCTAACAAATGTCATTTCGAAATTAAAAATAATTGCAATGGGTCAATCTGAATAGGTCGACCTGTACCCGTTTACCTTAAAAAGAGACGGGCTGGGCTGACAAAATATTAGTACAAAACTTACATGATTCAATCTGACTCGCCCTGATAATGACTCGGCTCGAATTGGGCCGACCCATTTTAATAGCTCTAGTTGTATAGGTCTAATTGATTATTTTAATAAAATAATTGTATAAAACTAGTATTTTATACATGTGAATATATCCAATATCAACAGTAATATAAATAATCAACCCTGAATGGTAGCTTAGTGGTAGACAAATATGTGATATGTGAATATGTACACGGTCACATGTTCGAATTCTAACTATATCAATAATTTGAGTTCAAGCTGTAAAAAATATATTTATAAATCTCTTAATTCTAACATGTATATGATCTATTTTTAACCCAAGTAAAAAAGTAGACTAATCAAAATGCATGTAAAGAGAACACACACCACCTAACGATGTACAATAAAAAAAAAACACAAGAATAGTAACGTAAATAATCTTAGAGTAATAATAACCTAAAACACATAACAACTCATATATATTTATACATTATAAAGCAAGGTTGTAACTTCCAATTAGGAATATTCTGAAAAAAAAAACTAAAAAAATTGTCACAGTACACCTGTAGACAAAATATATTTGTTATTAATTATTTTCGTAGTCCATAAAACTGTCACCAAACAAAGCATTCATTAACTACACATGCATGACGTAAACATGTTAATATGCCACAGAAATAAAGTTAAGAATAAGATCTGCACCAAAAAAAAACAAACAAATTGTCAAACACAATGATATATAGTTAGGCTTTTTGAACAAAATATTTTTAGTGACAAATTTATTTATTAAATTATTAATTTTTTAAAATTATTTATTAAAATATCATTATTTTTATCACACTAAAATTTTTTATTCTTTATTGATCTACGTAAGATGCGCCAACACATCCTGCGTATCTCACATGGATGCGCCAACACGCTTGACGTATCCCATGTGGATACGTCCAAGAGACTGGCGTATCCACATGGGATGTACCAGGCGTGTTGGCGCATTCAAGCCAAACGCTTATAACACCACTTCTCCTCTCCCTCTCACGGCCACTTCTCTTATTTCTAAAATTTTCACCTTCTGTCTAGAATTTTTATCTTTCTAAACTCTCTCAAACTCTCATTTGGCTAGAACTTCTGAGAAAGGCATTTGTTGATCATATATGTAAGTATTTTTATCGTTGTATTATTGTTATATTGATTGTTGAATATATTTTTATTGTTAGCAGTGTTGTTTATTTTTTAGATTTTTATATTTATTGTGTATTGTATATTTATTTTATTGGTAGGATTATTGATTATTATTATGTAGTGTATATTTGTTTTATTGTTAGCTAGTAGGTTTTTGAAATTTGTTTGTACAAAAAATAATAATTTGATTATTATTAGGGTTTTTGTAGTTTTTTTGTTATTTTCAATTGATTAAAATTGTTGGTTTATTGAAATTAAAATTAGTTGGGTATAAAAAAATTTGTTTCAGTTGTCAAATGTGTTAATTGATTTTATACGTGTTGTGTTGTTATTATTTAGAAGTTTAAGATGACCAAACATCTTGTTGTTCTCATTTATTACAATAGGAGAATGTATGAAGGTGAATAGAGTTTAATGTATGAAGATCCTCATCCTAAGTCTATCATGATTCAACGTGATACGACTTTTGAACTTCTGAAAAGGAGAATTCATTTAAAATTAAGGCTCCAAGAAAATTAAGTTATGTCCAATATTGTGTATAAGTTTCCACAATGGAGTAATGTACTGAAATAGATAGGTCTTCTATTAGAAGATGATGAAGACATTGCTTGCATGATTGATTGATTTGATCAACATGTTAACTTAACTTCCATGAAGTTGTATGTCGAGATAGAAACGAGTGAGCACAATGAGCATGTTGTAGCTCCTTCTGAAACAGGGTTATAAGCTGGTCCTTCTAATCTTGCTAAATCATCGTACCCTATCAACACTCAATTCTCTATGACACATGCTCCTATCCTAGTACAATCTCAAGAAGTTGGTACATCTGCAATGCTTGAAGGGAGCTCATTTAGGTTGGACTTTGAATCTGATAACCCACTTATGATAGATGCATTATCTGACACAAGCGATGATGAAGGAGAAATGTCTGAGGGTGAAGATACAGACACTGACTTAGAAGAAGATCAATCTGGCTATGTTGTAAATATACAACAACTAGTTCCTCCATTATTAGTTGCTCCTGAATCTACGTTTGTGCCTCCATGCCTTCAATTTTCTGAAATCAATTGGGATGCACTGAGTACACCTAATAATCTGCCTGAATTAGATTCTCGTGGTATTTGGAGTCCAAATGAAGAATTTTATGTTGGATTACAATTTTCCTCTAAAGATGCTGTCAAGTTAGCTCTAAAACATTATTCGATTATTAGACATTAGAATTACAAAGTTGAGGATTCTGATACACAGCGGCTAACTGTTAAGTGTCCAAGATGTGCTGATGGTTGTAATTGGAGGGTCAGGTCCATTCAAAGTAAGAAATCAAACATGTGGGAAATTAGAAAATATGATGGACCTCACACTTGTGTCAACCCAGCTTTGTCATAAGATCATCAGAAGTTAGACTTTGTTATGATATGTTCTTGCATTTTGAAAATGGTTAAGCAAAAACCTGATTTACCTGTATGCCTGATTATTGAAAGGGTTCGATGTCAATTTGGATATGACATGTCTTATCAAAAAGCTTGAAAGGTAAAACAAATTGTCATTGTGAAGGTATTTGGAGACTGGGATAAATCTTATGCGGTGTTGCTGATGCGATATTAAAAGTTAAGTTGCAAACCCAAGTGCAAGTTATCTCAAGTAATAAATTCTTGGTGAGTCCGAGGTCGAACCATAGAGACTTGATGAAGAAAAATTAATTAAGGTAAAGTAAATATTTTGTCACAAAAAATAAAAGAAATTTACTTGGGTTAGGAGATCCACTCTTGGTAAATAAAATAAGAACGAGATTAATTCTTTTTATAACTTAATTAGAATTCACACATAACGGAGGTTCCAATCGAAAAATACATCGTTCAAAGTTCATTAAAAATTATATACGTAATTATATTATGTCTCCTTTAATCATCTATTAACACCACCACTCATAAATGGGATCAAGCATTCATTGTGTCAAAATTTTGTCTATAACAAATCAAGATCTCCACTTTACAAGGAGAGTTTCTAACACCAATACTTGTAAATGAGTTCAAGCATTCATTGTGCCAATCTCTTGTCTACAACAAATCAAGAACTCCATTTTACAAAGCGGGTTTCTAAATTGATTGAAAACAAAATGCAACACGTATAATGACTACTTCAAAATATATCATTTAAGCACAAGAAAAAAATAAATCTAACATTATTTTATTATCAAGAGCTTTACCCTTTCACCCAAGTAAAATGAAACTTAGTTACTCATAGACAAGAAGAAAGAAAGAGAGAAGAAGAAGAAGAAGAACATAACTTCAATTTAGAACAAAGGAAAACTATAACAACATAATAGCATGATCTTGGCCTCTAAGACCAAGACTCCCAAAATGATCTGCCAATGGTGCCTTTTATAGAGGATTAGGGATACAAAATGACAAGGGGGTTGATAAATGAGTGGGTGGATGAGTGGAAAATGAGTGAAAAATGTCAAATGACTTTTGATGAGTGAAAAATTATAGATATTCTTTGTCTCCCAAAATTATGTAGCCCTGAAGTCATTGCATTTGTCATTTTATCACCAAGTGGTCTCATGAAAGTTGTAGGCCTGCTTCTTAGCTTTCAAATATCATTAGTTTCACTCCAAAAGAATTCCTATAACTCAAGATATGTTCTAATTACTACATATTGCTCAGGTCCAGTAACAGCTCCTCTGTTCTGACGTCCAAGCCCAATATGACCCACTAGACCTCAGATTCTGAAAAAGTGTTTAACATGAAAGTTGTAGATTTGGGTCTTAACTATCAACCATCAAAAGTTCAACCTGTTTTACATCCTATAGACCGAGCTATATCATAAACAGTACTAATAGGTCAAGCTATCAAGATCAGTACCCTAGTTCTTGATTCAACTCCAATTTGAGTTATCCAACCGTGTGATTGGGCCTTTTAGGTCTTCATGAAAGTTGTAGAAAATTATCTTAACTTTTCTAAAAGACCAAAATCACATCAATCAAATATTTGTAATTCAAGATATAGTCAATTTACTAAACACTGTCAAAGAGATAAATTAAGGCTAATTCATGCAATAATTCTTTCAATGATCCAATAAGGTCCAATATCATAAAATGTGTCAAAACCAACTTAATTAAACCTAATTGAACCTTAAGAAACCTAGTGAGAGGATTATAAAATGTATAAAATATATTGTCATCAGTTGCTTAGATGGATACTTGCCATGCCAAGAGACATGTCAGGCATAGTGGTGGAGTTGCAAACTGTTGATTATATCGAGCGCAATAGACTTGACTATTCAAAACTTATATTTTGTCACTTATTTTGGACATTCAAACCATGTGTTGTTGGATTCTAATATTGCAAGCTCATTATTCAGATTGACGGTACTCATTTGTATGGTAAATATCGTTATAAACTATTGATTGCAACAACACAAGATGACGATAGAAAACCTCTATCAATTGCATTTGCCATTGTTGAAAGAGAAACAAAGGATGTTTGGAGTTGGTTCTTAGCTTTGATTCAAAAACATGCCATACAACGACAGGGCTTGTGCTTGATATCTGACTGACATCAAGGCATCCTACATTCAGTGGCGAATCCATATCTGGGATGACAACCACTGCATGCGCATCATGTCTTTTGTATTCGGTATATTGCTAGCAATTTTAACAGCGCCTTCCGCAATCTAACCCTAAAGAAATATTTGATTAACACAGGTAGTTAAATATTTCAATTTCTATGAGTTTACTATACTATTTACCATACTACAATTTTGTTGCCAACACCAACTCATTCAATATTTTAATATCAAGGTATGAACCAATTGCATACAAATTTGAGGCTAGGTTGGAAAAGTTGACCACTATTCCTGAAATGGCAAATTGGATTAATTCGATTTCAAAAGAATAATGGAGTTTAGCATATGATGGTGGCCACAGATTTGGTCATATGACGACGAACTTGTCTGAGTGTATGAATAGAGTGTTGAAAGGTGGCAGAAACCTACTAATAACTACACTGGTTCAGATGACATATTATAAATTGGTAGAGTACTTTGTTAATTGAAAGGATGACACAAATGAGAAACTTGTTGATGGCGCTGATTGGACTGATGATTTTATGAAAAGATGAAATGTGAACGTGCTCAAGGCATGCTCTCACCAAGTCTGTCGATTTGATATACATCCCACCAGATTTTTGGTCGAAGAGGCATTCAACCCTATAACACTGCAGGGTGGAGTTAAATATTCTGTAAACCTTTAAGAAGGCACATGTGATTGTGGCCTGTTTCAAGCGTTGCATTTCCCTTACACTCATGCAATAGCAACATGTTCTTTTAGGACACTTGACACTTTTTAATATGTGCATAGTATTTACAGAATGCATACTTTGTACAAGGCTTATGAGGTTAATTGGGGAATCATTAAGGATGAACCTTCGTGGCCACCAGCTCCGGTGATTACATTGGTACCCGATCGTCAATTTTTTAGATCTAAAGGTCGATCCAAATCAACTCGACTTAGAAATGAGATGGATTGGCGCAAACCAAGACCGGGACAAAGATGTAAAAAATGTGGAGAATCTAGACATAACTCTCGTAGTTATCGTCGTGGTGGATTGACTTCCTTGAGGAATGACCAAGATGGGTCATCTACTTGATTATGACATAATTTGATAATTAGTGTATTATATTTGATGACTATCAGTGTGTAATTGATGTTTTTCGGTGTGTAATTTGATAATCTAGTTGATGTATGAATTTCAATGATGACAATTTCTATTTGATTATGTTTGTTTAATATCATTCCTCTTTGTGCTTTTAGCAGTGTCTTATAATTTGTGTTTGACACACTCATGTTTAATATGTATATTCATTTTACAGTATGTCTTATTATTTGAAGACTTACTCATTGTTGCCTGATTACAGGGTGAGATATGGCATTCCACTTGCGCCTTGGCCTAGAGGACCCTTCAGTACTGGAGTTGCATGAGTTTCATGTTTCACAACATATATGGCAAGGAAAACTTGATCGTCATCTGTATGTTAGACGTGCCCATAAATTCTGACATATGGACCAAGATAAGCAGATGCTTCTATATCTACATCAGGCTGGTTTTGTGGGGGTTGCCCACATGGGATATTGTACCATCGATCACTCATTGATTATGACGTTGGTTGAGATATGGTGTCCCGAGACACATACATTTCATATGCCGAATGGAGAGTGCATCATCACATTGGAGGACATAGCCATTATCTCGGGACTTCCTATTGACAGCGATGCCATTGATGGTCGTACATCATGTGGAGATTGGATACAGCTATGTGAGGACTTGTTAGGTTCGCAGCCGCCTGAGTCACACGTATCAGCTGGACGTATTGATATGTCGTGGCTTTGGAGTGCATTCAGTAGACGACTTACTAAGGCCGATGGAGCTGCTTATGTGATGCACTGTACACGAGCATATATACTTCAGTTGATTAGGGGATTATTATTTCCTGATCATTCTGGTAGATACGTGCACATGATGTTCCTTCCACTGTTGAAAGACTTTGAGGCTACTGAAAATTACAGTTAGGGATCTACAGTCTTGAAGTACATGTACAGAGAGCTTTGCAAAGCCATAGACCACAGCGTGCACAAGATTGGAGGTGCTTGCATATTGTTGCAGTATTGAGTTTGGCACATATTTCCACCCCCGGTCCCTACACTTGTAGATGATACTGATCCTATCCTACTGGCTGCCTATGCTGCCGATCGTGGTCACCAACGTCCACTAGGATTTCAGTAAGTTTCTCAAAATATCATTTGTTTATATTAGTTTGTTATATGTAATAAGTGTGTTGACATCATATTACTTTGACATTTAAATAGGTGGTATAAACACAAGGTATTGAATGAAACCCCAATGGGGGTGCTTCCTTAC
Source organism: Ormosia semicastrata (assembly GCA_029884595.1). Taxonomy (NCBI): domain Eukaryota; kingdom Viridiplantae; phylum Streptophyta; class Magnoliopsida; order Fabales; family Fabaceae; genus Ormosia; species Ormosia semicastrata. The sequence goes on along the minus strand of JAQQTO010000056.1, from coordinate 48,758,476 downwards.
TATCGCCGATTCTTTGATCAATTGAAAAATAATGAGGTCAGTATTTGTTTACATTATCCATGTTATTTTGTCTTGCTTTCTAATGTTTTGAACATATCATTTTGCAGATAACATGGCAACCCTATACGGATGAGATTGTGGCTTCACTACTATATTTTTGTGTCGCTGGTAGAGACATCATATTGGTAGTGGTTCCACTAATCTTTTTTCACATTGTTGAGTGGCACTAGCCAGATAGGGTGATGCGTTAATTTGGTCTGGACTAACCAATACCACGGAGACCACACCAACCTAACGAGTTGCACTCGATTACTTTGGCAAGACAACATGACGAAGATTGGAGAGTTACACACCTACCACACATAGCCATCTGGGACAGTCAGAGGAAAAAATTGTGTTACTGGAAAGCCGTTGGGAACTCCTCTCACTGCGCATTCTGAGTACATGCACTGGTATAGAAGAATTACCAGATGTTGGATTTCTCGTACTAGTGCATCTATTGGGTTTGTGGTTAGTTTTTTACTAATATGTTATGCTATTTGCACAATGTATTTTGTATTGATGATGACATATGTTATATCTGTATCTTAAGCTAACATTGCAGAAAACATCCATGCTTCGGCTAGGAACCCTAGTTCGGGATTTAGTATGGCTAACCTTCTACAGTCTATGGAGGAGATATTATATTCAGTGAGGGAGCATGATTGCATTACATTAGATCAACTTCGTCCAGCTCCTCCTACAGATGACATCCCAGGACCATCTGAGCAATCCGATGAGCAGAGGTCGCACTGTAGAAGGAGAGGATTAGCGAGTACTCGATCACGACTACGACCTTCAGAGGACTCTGATTCTTCAGGTGTGCCTAGGACTCAGCCCCTGTCCACTACTACTGCTACTTATCCACCATCTATAGCATACCCACCACCTGCTTACACTTATCCATCATATCCTTTGACTTTTACCCTTACACCGTCATTTCCATATCCACCATATATGAGTTACCCACCATATCCTCACCTATCACAGTCACGACCTTCTTCTGATCCCCCTCACAGACCACCACATTCTGACCCTGACCCTTCTCATTAATGTAGTCATTGCACTTCATGTATGGATTTATTATCCTTTTTTTACATTTTCTTAGACTGGAATGGCTGTATGTATATGTATAAATGCTTCTGTTATGCTTATGCATCTTATACGTGCTCTATTGATATGAAAATCATAATATATATAAATATGTATTATACAAGATGGTATACTTTTGAGAACATCTAATTTTTAGGGGATATTTTGTCGAATTTTTCATATATTTAGAATGTTTGAACTATTAAGGTTAATTGAATTTGTTAGGCTCTCTAGGATGGTATTCTTGCCTATGAACTGGTCATGACGTTAAGAGTGTGATCAACTTTGATTTTCAAAATCAATCCAAAGTGTAAAAATTGATTACAATACGCTAACGGTGCTCATGACCGCTCATGACTAGATTTAATTGATAAAGTTTAACTTGATTATTTCATTGACCCAGTTTTCTAAACATGGACTTGGCCTTAGATTTAATTGGGTTGAGACTTGACCTAATTGAGATTAGATACATTGTATTAGCTTTTATTTTATGTATAGTTAAATTATAATATTTAACAAAATAAAAAGAATATAAAAAAATTATTTAAGCATACTACAAATGATTTGATGGTAAAACAGTTTATTTTTCAGGTCAATAAGGCTCACACGGCCATATAAGAACACGACACAATATTTTTAGCATGAAAAATGTAATTTTTGGTAGACACGACTGTGTGATCACTATACACGGCCGTGTCTCAAAGTCAGAAGTTTCAATTGAATTAGACACGACTATAAGGTAATTGGAAACACGGTCGTGTGTTGGATACGCTAAATAGGCATGTGCATCTAGTAGGGATGCGCCAAATCAGCTTGTGTATCCAAGAGGAATGTGCCAACACGCTTGGCGCATCTAACGTGGATACGCCTCCCTCTTTGGCGCATCCACGTTGGATGCGTCAGGCATGTTGACGCATCCTTTTTAGATACGCAAATTGATTTGGCACATTTTAGGTGAAATAATAAAAATTAAAAATTTTAATGTAACAAAAATAATAATATTTTAATAAATAATTTTAAAAAAATAATAATTTAATAAATAAATTTGTCACTAAAAATATTTTGGTAGAAACCCCTATATAGTTATGGCCATTAAAACTTGGACAGTACTGACGAGTACCCTTTTTTATTAACAAAATCACTTACAAACAATATGGATGTTGATTACTCACTCATAACGCCACTTCCTTCAACCTGCATTATCAAAAGTGTAATCGTATATGTCTTATTAGTATTGTCATGTAGTTGGTAAAAGTTTCGAGAAATATCTTTCGTGCTAAATAGCACTGTTCGATTTTTTTTATTCACCTAAATAGCACTGTTCTTAAAACTTATCATCAGTTCCATCATTTAAATTCAAATTCAAATTACTATCTTTTGAGACAAAGAAATTAAAAGACTAAATTTTCAAAGACAATTAGGGGCAAATACAAAAAATATTTAATGAATAGATTAAAAATTATAAATTATATTATTGAATATAAAAAAATTAAAGTTTATAAATAATAATGTATTTATTTTTAAATTATTTAGTGAGTTAAAATTAAAATATATTATTTTAAATTAAAAATAAATATACTTTTATTTATTTACTTTAAAAAAATTTTTTTTTCATTATATGAAAGATTTATTAATAAAGTGAAAAAGATCAAAAAAAATATTTATATTAGATATTAAATGTATTACAATAGTAATTATTCTTTACATTATGATTCATAGTCAAAATAAAATTTTTATATATATAAATTTTAAAAAAGAGAAGATAGTGGAGTTAAAAGTGAGATAAGTTAATAAGTTTATTATATAAAGATTAAAAATTAATAAAAAGAAGAGTTAAAATTGTAATATCAATATATATAAAATAATAATAAATTACATGTCAAATACATATTAAGTATAAACTCTTTTAATTTTATTATTTTTATTTTTAGTATAATTATATTGACATTTTTTAGATTAGTGCTTATAATATTAATACTCATTTTATTTGAAAATTTATTTATATCTCTCTTACTTTGTATTTTTAATGAGATTTTATGTAATATTTATATATAAAATATGAGAAATATATATAATTTTGTAAATAAAAAAAGGTGTTAGAGTATAATAATAATAATATATAAAATTAGAAATATGAATATAATTTTTAAATACGAATATTAATATAATAAATACTAATTTTATAAAAAAAATAATGAAATTATTTGTTTATTTTTTAATAAATTAAATTATTAATATTTAAAAAATTTAATTAAAAAAAAAAAGAAGGTCTCGCCCCCATAGATCCGACCCTGGAGAGAATGATAGTGATGGCCACTAAAACTTATCATCAGTTCCATAATTCAAAGTCAAATCACCGTCTTCAAACGTGATCGGATCCTTAATTTCAAGATAAACCTATCCACAGTCCACACCACCTTGCAATCTTGGGTAGTCGGTAATTTTCAATGAATAAACAAAAGTTGAACCTCAGGTTGACGAAATACTTATTTATATTAAAATTTACTTCTTCGGTTCTTTTTTTTGTCTGTCTTTCTAAAATTTTGTAATTTTTTTTCAGTTACAAATCACAAATCGAATGGTCAGAATATTCGAGTGCATAAATGTTTGAGCTCACCATAACAAAATTCTTTAGAAAACTTGTTTTAGTCATTTTTATTTGTCAGTTTAAAAAAACAATAACATTAATTATTAATTTTTAAATTTCATCCTTGTTATTAATGAGTGAAGAAGAATATTAATAGAATAATAATGTTTTAAATATTTTAATAAAAAATAATTCAGTTAAATATAATTATTTTTATTTATAATTGAGAGTATTCAATAATTTTCTTAATTCATATACTTTAACTTTAAAAAATGTATAAAAAAGAACTGAGGAGGAAGTAGTGAGCAAAACACTACTTTAACTAGCTAATCGACCATCTTTAATAAATTTGCAATCTTAATTTCACCAAGAAAATCAACTCTTCTAAGATTTAAAAAAAAGAAGATAAAACATGGGTCCCATCTCAGATTCTCATTGATCACAAAAAATCAAGAACCCAATCTGATAAAATCATCACAATCTGATATGATCTACCGACTTTATCTTTTAAATGATATTTTTAATGTTGTAATTATTGGCCTAAGGTACATTTCGCTATCAATATTTGATTAAGAAATCCTAAATGTGAAATTTAGCTCCTCTTTTTTTTTTAAAAAAAAAGTTAAGAGTTATAATTGTTTAAAAAAATCATATTTGAAATTGTACCAAAAAAACTGTGTTTGAAATTCTATTTTTAATTATTTTAGATAGACATGGATTGAGTAATTAGTACATAGCAGCAATAAAACAAAAAGGGTAATCATATATATAACAATTAATTAACGACTTTTATATTCTTATCATTAATAATATATATATTTTTATATTTTATCTAATATTATTTACTATATTTATTTTTTATCACTTTTTTTAATTACACATTTAAAAAAATATGTATAACACTTACATTTCTAAAAAATATATAAAATAATTATTTTTCATTAATTAATAAAAGTTACAAAACAAAACTTCTCGTTATTATTATTGTGGGCGTCTATGGAAGAGCGGAAAAGCTTAACATCTAGGATATTGTGCTAGATACCGCTGGTATTTCGGCTTTAAAATGTCTGATAGTGACCCTGGTCCTTTGCACCACACCCCATCTTAAAGACGTGTCCTATAACAATTGCTCAAGTACATAGGGTGGGACAGCCATTACTCTATGACTAAACCTCTGGGACTTGACACTTGAGCCTTGCTCAAATACTTGCTAGCATGTAGACAATGCATGTGCATGGCTATAATGTCTTTTTAATGCAATGTGTGTTTTTTTTATTTATCAATTAATACAATGTGTGTTTGTATTTATGTGAAAGCAATCAATTTGTGGAGTGAAAATTCACTTCGTGTTATTAAGGTTCGCACGCTTGTTGGCTGTAGTTTGTTCTTTTTTTTTTCTTATATTATTTTTTTACTTAATAAATAAGAAATTAATCTTATATGATATAATTAAATATTTAAATAAAAAATTAATATTATTATTTTTATATACATAAATTTTAAAATTAAACTTATAACTATATACTTAAGCAACTCAAACATTTTTTACTCAGATTATGATAAGTTAAGTATTAGAGTTTGTTATTTTGAAGATTGACGGTTAAGGCTTTCTTTCTAATAAAAGTAATAAGTGTATATAATGCTAGACCGTTTTGATCAATGTTGGTAGAAATTATTGTCTCCTTTTTTCTTTTTCTTTTTAATTCTAGCTATTTTGCAAAAGCAATATTAACAAAATGGCCTGAAGGTGTCCACCAGACCACCACTAGATATTTTTGTTGAATGAGTGCTACTGAGATATAGCATATGGGAGAAGGGAAAATGGGGGAATAAATATAAGGATTATTATAGGTTTCAGTGCAAGAACAAGAACAAGATACACATTTTTCATTGGCTGAAAGAGAAAAGACCCATAATTATAATTAACATGCAACATAAGGAAGAAAAGATATCATGGCGATATAGATTCTGTTCCCTGATTTTAATCAATAGTACTCTATGTAACCAGCGAAAAGTGTCTTCACTATTTTATAGAAAACGTTTTTCTCACAATTAAATACGTCTAATTTTCTTTCACCGTATTTTTGTATATAAAAGCATCAAATTAAGTTATATATAATGTAATATTTTTGTGGAATATAATATGAGTTTGTAAGTGAAATAAAAAAAATTAATTTTAATATTTTTTATTAATAATATATACATATTTTTTTATATTCTTTTTAATATCATTTATCATACTTATTTTTTTATTATTTTTTTTATTTAATTAACACTCTTAAAAAAGATATTAATAATTTTACACTTTTTTTAAAAGTGTAAGATAATCTTTATTCGAAAAAATTAAAGTATTTTTGAAAACCGAATAACAGACCGCTATTTTATCTTTTGTTATTTCTTTCTTTTGTTTTCTGTCCATTACTTTTTGTTAGACACGATGGCTCTTTCAATAATCAATTTAGTCATATTGTGACCAAAGAATAACTACTAACTGCAGTTCACATTGTGAAGTGTGAAGGACACAGCTGGTTAATTTGAAGAAGCAAGCTGTTAGCAGCCATACCAAATTGACAAGGCTTTTTTCTTTTTACCACGACATATTTTCATAAGTTTGATAATTTAAATCATCTATGAAACAAATTCCTATTTAATTACGGGAACACGAAAATTACGTAATTTCTCTGTTAGAGTTGCTTCCAAATTAACATAGTTGAGACTATAAAAAAAAATCAATTTGAAATATCAAATAGAATAACCCAGTTGTGTTCATATTTAGTCAACTTCTGATTTTGAACAAATGAGATTTAAGTCAAGATTGATCGCAAGTGCGATTGATCATCAATTTGTCACTATCATGCCGGTCAATAACTTGTGTCAATGGAGGTCGAACGGCACCAGTGATATGCTACCAGAGTGGCCTTAAAAGAAGTTGTAATCTTCCTTTCACTCAATTATATGAAATCATCCGATGCTTTGCTTTGCTTATTTTGGGTCAAATATCAATGTGCCAATGATGCTTGGCATGACCATATATCTATATGGGCATAACATTAATTGTCACTGACATAAAATGTCATTCTGAACATCAAATAGCTTAAATAATACGTGCATGTCAACTTTTGTAGGATTGAAATATAAATGGCTAACGTATCAAATAATTGATAGTTTATAATGCATGTAGGTATTAGGAGTGTCAACTTTTGTAGGTCTGAAATATAAATGGCTAATGTATCAAATAATTGATAGTTTATAATGCATGTAGGTATTAGGAGTTTTGAAGAGTGCTAGCAACACATTCTCTGACACACTCTTTGTAACACACTCTTTCTAATTAGGCCACATCACACGTTCAAATATTACTAAAACTTGATTACCGGTTACACAAGTTCATCTCATTTTTGTTTATTTCTTTTAGAAAAAAACTTTTTTTACACTTGAAAGTTTTCTCTTGAGCACAACGGCTGAGAATCTCCATCTACATCCCACCTCTCTTCGCCCTCCGTCGATGACTAAGCTGTAGGTCTAGCAACCTCCGTCGACCACCATCTAAACAAGTCCTCAGTCTAGCAACCTCAGCCACCCCTCGGTCAGCCAAAGCCGCAGGTGGCAACCTACACGTTGGAGTGCCTACCTCGATTTTCATTCTCTATAGCCTGATTTTCATCTCCACCTCGATTTTCATTCTCTGCAACCCAGTTCTACATTATAGGTATGCATCTTTGGTGTATCTATTTGAGATGCTTTGTTTGACAAATTGGAGATGTTCTGTTTGACAAAATACCTGAGAGGGTGTATCTATTTGACATCCCTTTAAAGCTTATAAATCTAAATATACTTGAAGAATTAATTGTGAAGTGATACTCAAGTGTTTAAGTTACGTTAGTATTCAAACGATATCAAGAGGTTAAAGAATATAGAACTTATGAAGTGCTAAATATCTCAGGGTGGACATTGTGTTGCTTGGCATATACAAAACAAACAACTGTTGTAGGAAGAGCAACCTGCAGCAACCAAGATCACTCAATTAAATTGAACAATGTCTTCCTATTCCAACCTTAATTGCTATTTCAAATTTTAGCTAAAAAAACTTAATCAGACTCTTCAAATGGCTTGATATTAATATCAATTTTACCATGCTCAATAGAAATGTAACTTTAGAAACTTCACAGTAACAAAGTCTTATGAAGACGGAAATGGAATTTATGAGAGGGTGATGGATATTCCAACTTTAATTAGTATTGGCACCTGAATAATTGGTGCTTGAAAAATGATTCCTTTTAGACCAAACCACAACAGAAGCTGCAGCCATTGTTGCTGGGCCTACTAAGAACCTAACAACAGTAGACAACAGTAGACATTGCAGTTATAGATATCTTAGAAGCCATCAACTTTGGTTTCCCATATTGTGAATAATAATAATAATAATAATAATAATAATAATAATAATAATAATAATAATAATAATAATAATAATAATAATAAATAAATTATAAATACAAGAATTGTCAAAATCTCATGTTGTGAATTTTACCATACACAGTATTATACTGTTTTATTTTTGGCATTAATTAATATTCTTTGCTTCTGGGAATTCAAAGAATACCACTTTTTAGTTTATCCAAAAGGGTGCTTTCATATGACTTAAGTAAATTGGGATATATCAGGTAATAATATTATTACAACGTTTTTTATCGGCCACAACATTGAAATATAAAATAGTAATTTATTGTTTCTAAGGTGGCATTACCTATGTTTCTTTTTGCATTCTATTCTGATACTGGTTGTCTTTCCTTGTTTTAATGAGTGCAGACATGTTTTTTCTTGCTAAAGTTATCTGCTACATTTGTGTAGTGTTAGATTCCAACCTAAAACCAATTGACATTAAGAGGAGTAGCCCAACAAATATATAAACCGCACCCGGAAGATTGAGGCAGGCGATGTGGGACTCTTAACACCCCCTCTCCACAGATGCCTAACGGAACAGGTGAGCTTAACAGAATAGGCGACATAGGAATATGGGATCTTGGCTCTGATACCATGTTAGATTCCAACCTAAAACCAATTGGCATTAAGACGAGTGGCCCAACAGATATATAAACCGCACCCGGAAGATTGAGGCAGACGATGTGAGACTCTTAACATGTAGAATGAACCGATTTCTTAATGTTTGTCACTTATCACTCCCTGGCTGAAATGGCCTTTGAAAAGAGTAAAGTTACTAGTTACAGGCTTATAACATTCTAAGTGTTTCATTGGTGAGGTTTTCAGTTGTATGCAATCTTTGCAATCTTGAAATTGATGAGCATGATCAATGCCTATGATACAGAGCACTATAATATTATAGGAAGTTGTTGATAGGTAATATTGTAGAATTTTCCTCCTTACTTTGGTTCTTAAAACGAGTGAAAAATTGAAATAGCCATTGTGATTGCCAAAATTGAAATCACTCCTCTCATGTAAGTCACCTCTCAACAGAGCATAACTCACATAAAAAAAAATCTCCATTAAAAAATACTCAATAAACCAACACACAGGCATATTATTACAACAATAAACATACCTTTGACGAATTGGCTTTCAATGCTTGTGATGGGAGCAGAGTTCGATGACGCCAGCAATGGGAGGAGACGACAACGTCGGTGATGGGAGCAAAGTTCAACGCCGACAATGGGAGGAGACAACGAAGCCGATGATGTGAAGATTTGATAATGCCAATAATGAGAGTTCAACAAACTACAAATTCTCACCGTGATAGCAAAACTGAAGAGGCTTGGCAGGAAAATTTGTGGCAGTAAAGTAAAAGATTTTTTTTGTTTAATAAACTAATAATGAAATGAACTTGTTTAGCAGGTAATAAGTTTTAGTGGTATTTGAGTATGTGATATGGCCCAATTAGAAAAAGTGTGTTACAAAGAATGTGTCAAAGAGTGTGTTGATAACACTCCTCTAAGAGTTTTTATTAGAATTTGGCTCTTCTAAAGTGCAAGGTGTATTTTAGATGATAAAGTGCACATTTAACCGTTAAAAAAAATAAATGGTAGATATGAGTCCACTTAAATTCATCTTAAATATTTTTAAAAAATTATAATATTAAAAATTAAAAGAAAAAAATACTCTTCTCTTCCGACCACCCCTTTCACTGCCTCCAAGCACCGTTGCCCTCTACCGGAGCCCGTGGTGGTGGAGGAGAGGTCCACGATGAGGCTGGCACCGCCGTGTGCGATGGTGGTCATAGAGGAACATCCTTTCTGCAACATTAAAGAGGGGTGAGTGGCAACCCCTCCAGCAATCCATTTTCATTGGCCTCATTTTCTCTTACCTTCTCGCTAAGCTCATGCTGCTCATCTCCATCTTTGTCTCCTTCAAAGATGAAAACGCCATTGTAACACCCACCACCACCACCAACCACAAAACTAATCAACCTGATGCCAAACTCGACGATGCCGTTTCTGACACCAACCACCCCTTTGAGGTCGACTCCATCATGGCTGAGTAGGGCAGTGTCAGGAATGAAAGTGACAATGATCACTACGATGATGATTAGGAAGGGGTGGAAAGCACCAAATTGGACAAGGCCTTTAGCGCTACCATGGCTTTCATCGCTACCATCACCACCACTGATTGGCTCTCGCAAAAGGTGTCAAGTGACGTGTACCTCCAGCTTTATAGGTTATAAAAGATTGCCACCGAAGGTTCGTATAGCATGCCCTAACCACCTTAAAGCCCAAGGCCATGTCATGGTCTTCGTAGCCAAATTCTCCATGACCATGCGCTAGCCTCGTCATGGGATTCTCCTCCACCACCGCGGGTGCCGATAAATGACATGGCAGGAAGAGAAGGGTATTTTTAATTTTTAATTGAGAAATTCTTGATTACACACAATTGTATCATGTCATCTTTACACACACTCACAAAAAAAGAGAGAGAAGATGATTTTTTATGATGGGTGAGTTTAAAGAGATCTATTTTTTCTCTTTCTTCAATTTTTTTATCTCTTGTATGTAAAGATAACATGTTAGGTACGTATCCACACAAGAATATCTTTTTTTAATAATATAATTTCTTTTAATTATTAATAATATAGTTTTTTTTTAAAAGTCTAAGATAAATTCAATAATCAAAAAATGAGGTGGATTTATCCTTACCATTTATTTTTTTAATGGTTAAGATGTATGCATTGTACCCTCTAAAATGCACTTTGTACTTTAAAAGAGTCAAATCCTTTTTATTAAATTAAATGCTTCTGGTTTCTGCACTAATTTAACAGGTCATGTTATAAGTGCATACTTGAATATCATAGCATTTACTAAGAAATACCTTATAAAACTTTCTAATAAAATTAGTAACAAAATTGAGAAGATCTTCCATATATATTTTATTATTCCTCTTTTGGATGCTGATGGTTTTTTTTAATTAATGAAGTTATCTTTCATTAAAAAAAAGGTGTGTTAGAGGTATAAATAAAAAATAGGAAAGCTTAACATATTGAAATGATCATAAGGGTTGATCAATCTATGTCACCTTTATTCTTATACTCAAAACACAAGTTAATACAGGAGTGCTAGCGTTGACAACTTTGTGTTGTTTACAAGATGTCTTAGATTTAAATCTTTGCATTAATTTTATACCAAAAATAAAGTTTAATTGGGGAGGAAAAAATTAGAGTATAAAAGTGACAGAATCAAGAGGGGGTGAATTGGTTCTATAAGGTTTAATAATAAAAAATTTTAAAATCAAATAACAATTGCAATATAAACACAATTAAAAATTGAAAGTAAAGAGGAAAAAATTGAGAGAAATACACAAACGAATTTTATACTGATTTGGTCACAAAGCGCGATCTATATCTAGTCTTCAAGCAAATGCTAGAAATTTTCTTTACTTATCAAATTTTTTCTTACAAGGATTCCGACAAACTTTCCTCTACCTTAACCCTAAGGCAAAATTATAATGGTTTCTTTCACTCAATGATACCACCATGCCTCCATCAACTTCTACCCAAAGAAGAGTAATAATATCAAAAGAATACTACTCACACCCCTTTCTTCTCACAAGAACAAGGGTTTAATTATCAAAGGTTGTGGTTGCTCTTATCAATTCCGACGAACTTTCCTCTACCTTAACCCTAAGGCAAAATTACAATTGTTTCTTTCACTTAATGATACCACCATGCCTCCATCAACTTCTACCCAAAGAAGAGTAATAATATCAAAAGAATACTACTCACACCCCTTTTTCTCACAAGAACAAGGGTTTAATTATCAAAGGTTGTGGTTGCTCTTATTAATAAGCTACAATAGGTTTTGAATTCTCTCTCTAGAGTGTATATACAAGTTTAGAATTAGCTAAGAGGAAAGAAAACAGAGGTTGCAAGGTTGCAGCACTTCTTCATTTTTTGTTTTAAGCAATCGTATATCTTGATCTTCTCTAAGGCTTCTTATTTATAATGTGAGAGTCTCCTCTGATTTTGCTAGCCATTTGAGAGAGAAAACAATCAGGAGAGACACTTTGAAACATGTGAAAAATGATCTCGTATGAATTAAAATAGTTGTTGTTTTCGCTCCCAGTAGTTGCTAGTTCATTCAATAGGTACTAGAATAGGTGCTAGTCCTCTCTAGTTTTAGTATGGCAGCTACTTCACAAAAAACTAGTCATTGGAAGCCTTTCTCCTTTTTACAAGCGGTTGATTTTTTCATTAAAAAAAACATTAAGCCTTGACTCTAACAATTGTATTTTTCTCTTTTTTTTGTTTTTCTTAATTAAAAATTTTTATGACTTGGACCAAAAAATTGCATTAACAAAAACCCTTGTGAATAGCCCTTTTTTTCTTTTCTTATCCCAATCCAATTTCTACATGGCTCAAAAGCTTATCAATCATATTAAACCAACTCACACTCATTTGCATCTTTAAAAATAAAGAAATCTTCTTTCTGTGTTGTCTACTAGACACTGCCTAATGTCAAACACGTTTAAATGCTCTTGTCTTTACATCCTATACCACAACAAAAATCAAGCTGCAAAATATAGCTTTTTCTAATGGCATAAGGCTTAGCAGCGAAAACAAAAAGAGTCAGAGATTCCCATGCTTTTTTACCATTGTTACATGCTACTTGCTATAGGAGAGAGGGAGAGTGAGGGAGGTCTTTTTTTTTTTATCTTTGGGGTTCTTTGGCTAGTCTTTGAGAAGGGCTTTTTGTTCTTACTTGAGAAAAAACTTGGAAAGCATTGAGAGTGAAAGAAATCTAGGAGCTTGAGGAGTAACAAAAAGAGTGAAATAGAGATAGCCTGAGATATTGGAATGGGAAGATAGCAAAGGAAGAAGAAGTGTGTCTTTGAAAAAGCTATTTCTTTTGTCTTTGGGTTCTCAAATTGAGGTATACTTCTTCACCATCCTACTCTATTTTTTTTTCCTTAGCCAATGTTATTAGAGTCTCCAAATGAGTAGAATATTTGTTATATGTTTTCTTTTTCATACTTTTAGCTATTTCACTCTCACCCTACATGTAACATTCTCTCCAACCCAACGGACTTAATCAGGGTTATAGAAACTCAATAACATTGGTGTAGGATACTAGTTAATTCTGGTAACTAACTAGTGTAATTTGCGCATAAATCTATAACACTGAATGAGAGAAATAGCTCCTATAAAATTTGGACTTTTGTAAAAATGGTTGAGAAAATAGAAATAAAGGAGGAAGATTTATTTCTAAGCTATGAACAATTAAAATAGATACCTAAAAGCTTCTTAATTCAATTTCATAAGTTTAATTTAACCCAAAAAAGAATAATAAAGCTTAGAGACTACTAATGTAGTATAATAAAATTAGTGGAATGGTTAAGTAGAAAATAGGATGAAATCCTAGAATTTTGTACGATACTTATAAAGGTTAAAAAATTCATTTTTGATAGACTAAAGTGTTCTTAGCAGATAAAAGCTTAACAATTGAATTTCCTTTTTGGTAAGTTTTTCCCACATCTCCATTGTTTCATTCTGAAGCTTTCTCACCTAATATTAGATATTTTGTGACTTTTCTCCCTTCCATTTTCTCCTCTTATTCACATTTCCTCCACTCATTCTCCACATTCTCAGTTTTCACTCTCACTCACTGTCCATTTTCTCTACCTCATGTCCAGCAAAAGAGAAGAAAGAAAACAATAAAAACAAGAAAGGACCAATGGAGGAAGGAAGAGGAAACAACCAAGAAAATAGAAAAGGAAAAGGGAAAAGGAAGGTGACTAGTTGAGGTAGGGGTTTTCCTCACTTTGTTCATCTTTTCTTTCTATTTGAAAATGATGCATTTATGATTTTTGTTGAGGTTTGAGATGATAAATAATCAAGCTTCCAAACTTTGATTTTGATTCATGTTAAACTTTGATATTTAAAAATGGGTATGAAACCCATATTTGATTTGTTCCTTTGCAAGTGTTTTGAATGCTTGAATATGATGAAGTTGATGTTTTGTTGATGATTTTTGGTATGCCTTTGGTTGGATTTGATTTAGAGAAACAAAGAATCTGTTTCTGAGTTTCTGGTGTTCTGGCGCCTAGGCGCCCAAAACCCAGAAATTTGGTGTTCCAGGATGTGTGGAGAGCTCCTAGGCACCAGCGTGCAGCGCCTGAGCGCCTGTGTAGTGCTTGAGCACCAGGGATGCCTCTAGTGGCAGCTCTTTGCCATCCTAATGCCTAGGTGCCAGAGAAGCAGAATTTCCAAAGTTGTTTTCTTTGATAAAATAGAGTCCTCTACTTATTCCATTTGCTTATGCTTACTTTTTAAAGAATATTAAGATACTAGTAGGGGTATTTCCTAAATGAATTAATCATCTTGGATTGTGAAATTCAAATTATGAAATGATAAATGATTCTCTAGCATGCTTGATATAATATTGATGCATGATACTATGAGATGAGATGATATGATGAAACATTTTATTACATGCAAGATAAGAATGATGATTAAATAATGAATGATTTTCATGAGTAACCCATTGTCAATGTAAATAGCAAGTGCACGATTTTATCAAGTAGTAAAATTATCGTTCCACTGGGACTGAGTTGATGATCACCAATTACACACAATTATGATTATCTAGACGAAATCAATGATGCAAAACCGTAGTGATAGAACAAGATCGCAGAAAATAAAATCCGAAAGATAACAAAGAAGATCAACTTTAGAATTGACTAAAGGAATCAATTTTAAAGACTCTAGGATTCGGGTTCACCACGGTGGTAATTGACAAATCTGTAATCTTTCCCCTCTTATCAAACTAGATTACTTTTGAAGGCGAATTATCCTAAAGAATTATTGTTTCCTTTCAGAATACAATAACGTATCCAATCTAATCCAATTATTATTTTCACTACAATTGGATTAGAGAGGACCCTATAAGAACAAGATAATTCAAAGAAAGCCTCAAGAGAATTAATCTACTTTCGTGATTTAAAAGCTCAAGCTCAGTTTCTAAAGTTCTGAAATCAAGGATCACCTTTCAGTTCTTTCCATAATATCAAAGAATCATGCAAACATGTGGCCAAGCATATTCACAAACAATTGGTGTGCTAAAAACTGAATCAAGAGAAACTAGCATTAAAGAGGTAAGAAATTCATACATCAAACATTATCAATACACAACCGGGTTACTTCCAAATCCTAGAACAAAGAACTACTCAAACATGTTCATCAAAATACAATCCATAAGAATGAACAAGAGCATTCAGAAAAATCAGATTGAAATACAAGAAGAAGAAAAGAAGAAAAAAAACTATGATTGAGTCTTGCTGTTTCTCGCCAGTTGCTCTTGTCTGATCCTCCTCCTCCTTTCTTGAGTCCAATGATGGTTTATATCCTCTCCCCTCTCCCCCTTTAGGTCCCCTCTTCGTTTTCCTCTCTTCCATTCAGCTTGTCCAGCTCACCTTTTTCAGTAAAAGAGCAATAACATAGATTAAATGTGCTGACGTTCCACGATCCACGGCTGTGGCAGCTGCCACAGGCCGGCCGTGGATCTTACTGACTTGTGCGTAAATGGTCGAAATGGTCCACGACCATGGCAGGTTCCACGGGCTGGCCGTGGTAGGTTCCACAGGTGTGGTAGCTGCCACATGCTGGCTGTGGAGCTTACTGACTTGTGCGTAAATGATCCAAATGCTCCACGGCCATGGCAGCTGCCACAGGCTGGCTGTGGAGCTTGCTGTTTTGCTTGTTTCTCTTCAGCAGCAGGTTCCATGGGTGTGGTTCTTTCTACACCTCCTCTTTTAGTTTAGCTCTTCATATTTTGGTGCTTCAAAGTCCCAAATCTATTCATCTATGAAATATAAAAACAAAACACAGTCATCTGAACTAAAGGAATAAAAACCTAAGATATATACAAAAAATCTACATCAAACATGCAACAATTAAATATTAACTAAGACAAAATTATATGCATGTTTCACACACATCAAACTCCCCCAAACTTAAGACATTGCTTGTCCTCAAGCAAAACACGTGTGAATGAACAAAACATGACAAATAAAACAAAGCAATGACTCATTATCCCTGACAAAACATCTTATCTTGTCATGTAATGGTATTCAATAAGCACAACCTCACTGTACATTTCACTGTGACTTAACTTGTGAGTACCTCAGTGCAATAGTGCAAGTGTAATTAACCCCAAGGCATTGAACACCAAGTCAAGTTGTTTACTCTTTTCATTTTATTTCGCCAAGTTCCCTACTTAGCAAGCACCTACCTGCTAACAAGGCTCATCCCCCCTTTGTGCTTTGCACCTTCCACACTTAGTCTCAAAGGAGCACTTGATTTCAAGATTGATAAGTATTTCCCCAGTAACCAACTCGGTCTCAAAGGGGTACTTGGTTGCCTTTTTGCAACATACAATCAGTATTTTTTTTTTCAAGTGTTTCTCCAATAACCAAGCGCAGTGGGGGTCCTCTTGGGAACTCAAGTACTCAATTGGTATTTTAAGACTTTCCTTGGATACCTCAACACTCAGAGTCAATTGTTAAGTGACAAGAGGTTTTCACAAGGCAAGACAAAACAGTGAAAGCTCAATCCAAAAGTACTCATTGCATATCACCACAGATATTAAGGAATAATGTGCTAAGGAAATGAGTCAAAGCAAAAACAAAACTAAAATTAAAATGCCCTTTTTTTTTACATGATATTTCAAAGCAAAATAAATGGATGCTAAAGATGCAAAACTAGAATTAAAATACAAAACTGAATGCTAGAATGTACTAACTAACTAACTAACTCCCCTTGGAAAATGGCCTTCCTATGCAATCTGAGTTCCCTAAGCAATTTTTTGGTTTCAAATTCATTCAAATTTGCATTGATGATCACAGGGTATGTAGAGTTGGGACCAAGAAATTCATACTTTAGGATTGAAGGAAGAGGTTTAAGTTCTACCTTTGGTGCGCTTTCTTCCTCCCAATCTGTTGATTTTTGTTTGACCTCCAACTTTTTAGTTTTAGATTTTTGTAACTGTGGGCATGCGTCAAAGAGACGAGCATACTCACCAATCTTACCACCATCGCTTGTTGAACCTTCTCCAATCAAGCACATTTCCAATGGATCAACAGAAGAATATTTAGGTGCTTCCTCCTTTAGTTCCTGCTGTAACAAATCTATCTTACAACAAAGATCATCAACAAAAGGTTGTTTTATAGCATTAGACAAATCAAACTCAACTTTATCATTACCAACTGTCAAAGAAAGTTAGCTATTTTTGACATCAATTATGGCTCCAGCAGTGGCCAGGAAAGGCCTTCCAAGAATGATGGGGATTTGAGAGTCTTCCTCCATCTCCAAAACCACAAAATCAGTCGGCACAAAGAACTTACCGACTTTGATGGGAACGTCCTCCAAAATACCTATGGGGTATTTCACAGAATGATCCGCCAATTGCAATGAGATTGTTGTGGGCTTTAGTTCACCCATCTCCAGCTTTTTACAAACAGATAGGGGCATAAGACTGACACTAGCCCCAAGATCACAAAGAGCTCTATCAAAGCTCATGTTGCCAATTAAACATGGAATTGAGAAACTACCTGGATCCTTGAGCTTTGGAGGTAATTTATTTTGAATCAAAGCACTGCATTCCTCAGTTAAAGCCACAGTTTCATATTCTTCCAATTTTCTTTTATTTGACAAAATATCCTTCAAGAACTTAGCATAAGTAGGCATTTGTTGCAAAGCTTCTGTGAAAGGAATATTTATGTACAACTTTTTCAAAACTTCTAAAAATCTGCCAAATTGCTTGTCAAGCTTAGCCTTAGCTAACCTTTGGGGGAAAGGTATGGGTGGTCTATAAGGTGTGGCCAGAGGTATGTGACTAGGTTCCTCACCTTTTTCCTTGGTCTCTTCCTTATTCTCATCTTCCCTAGGTAGTGGCCTAGTAACCTCAACTTCCTCACTACCATATTTCTTTTCACTCTCTTTTCTTGCCTTAAGATCTTCTAATTGCTTACCACTTCTCAAGGTAACAGCCTTGCATTGATCACTCAGATTTGTTTTAGGCTGACCGGGAAACCTTCCTGGTGTTCTTGCAGAGGAACTAGCTTGTTGTGCTATTTGGGTTTCTAACATCTTATTATGAATAGGTAGACTATCAACCTTAGATGTTAGTTGCTTAATTGCCTCACCCATAGCACGACCCTGCTGCCTAAATTCCTCATTTTGCTTGGATTGAGTCAAAATGAAATTTTCCATTAAAGTTTCCAAATTAGATTTTTGTACCTGTTGTTGAAACTCAGGAGGTGGCCTCGCATTGCTTTGCCCAGCTTGATTCTGATTGGTTCGATAGGAGAAGTTAGGATGATTCCTCTAACCAGGGTTATAATTGTTTGAGAATAGATCATTCTGCCCCCTCTGGCTGAAATTATTGATAGCATCAACTTGCTCCATCGGTGCATCTTGTGTAGGAGTGATTCCTAGCTGGCAATCTGTAGCTGTATGTCTTGCTGTACCACATATCTCACAAGAGGCATTGGAAGTACAAACAGCATTGACATTAATTTTATCAAATTTCTGAGACAAAGCTTCTACCTTAAGCTGCTATAAGATCCCAAGCATCTACCTCATGCTTACCTGTAACTCTTTTGGGATTATCTCTTTTATTCGCCCATTGGTGGTGGTTTAGAGCCACATTTTCAATTATCTCATAGGCCTCTTCCAAGTTTTTATTCATCAAAGCTCCTCCAGCGGCGGAGTCCAATGAAACCTTGGCTTGGTAGGTTATACCGTTATAGAACATGTGGATGATCAACCACTTCTCAAGGCCATGATGAGGACATTATTGCAACAACCCTTTAAACCTGTCCCAAGCTTCAAATAATGAATCACCATCTTTTTGAGCAAAGCTAGTGATTTGATTCCTAAGATGAGCAGTCATGCTGGGTGGGAAGTATTTGTCAAGAAAACATTGCTCCAGTTCAGCCCATGTTGTAATACACCCTGTAGGAAGGGAATGTAACCATGCTCTAGCCTTGTCCCTCAAAGAGAAAGGGAACAACCTCAGACGGATGGCATCTGCAGAAGCGCCATTAAACTTCAAAGTCTCGCAGAACTCCAAAAACACCTCCAAATGAAGATTAGGATCTTCTGTTGGCAATCCTCCAAATTGGTTCTGTTGAATCATTGAGAGAAGTGAAGGCTTCAACTCAAAATTGTTGGCTTCAATAGCGGGTCTTGTGATACTAGAACGCAGCCCTCGCGCGCTAGGCACAGCGTAGTCCTTCAGTGGCTTATTTTCATTTTAGGCAGCCATGACTGATGTAGGTTATTTTTGGGCTGTTCTTTGCTGTCTTTGCAGTCTTCTTCTTACTCGAAAGGTCCTTTCAATTTCTAGGTCTGCTTCTACAAGTTTCCCAGAATTTCTAGACCTTCGCATACAAGAATTACCTGCTCAACTGCAAGGATATAAACAGAAAATAAATTAAAATAAACAAAACTAAAAGTCTAGACTAACCAACATGCAAGTGAATTGATATCAACAAAACACAATCCCTGGCAACGGCGCCAAAAACTTGTCAGTGTAAATCGCAAGTGCACGATTTTATCAAGTAGTAAAATTATCGTTCCACTGGGACTGAGTTGATGATCACCAATTACGCACAATTATGATTATCTAGATGAAATCAATGATGCAAAACTATAGTGATAGAACAAGATCGCAGAAAATAAAATCCGGAAGATAACAAAGAAGATCAACTTTAGAATTAAATAAAGGAATCAGTTTTAAAGACTCTAGGATTCGGGTTCACCACGGTGGTAATTGACAAATATGTAATCTTTCCCCTCTTATCAAACTAGATTACTTTTGAAGACAAATTATCCTAAAGAATTATTGTTTCCTTTTGGAATACAATAACGTATCCAATCTAATCCAATTATTATTTTCACTACAATTGGATTAGAGAGGACCCTATAAGAACAAGATAATTCAAAGAAAACCTCAAGAGAATTAATCTACTTTCGTGATTTAAAAGCTCAAGTTCAGTTTCTAGAGTTCTGAAATCAAGGATCACCTTTCAATTCTTTCCATAATATCAAAGAATCATGCAAACATGTGGCCAAGCATATTCACAAACAATTGGTGTGCTAAACACTGAATCAAGAGAAACTAACATTAAAGAGGTAAGAAATTCATACATCAAACATTGTCAATACACAACCGGGTTACTTCCAAATCCTTGAACAAAGAACTACTCAAACATGTTCATCAAAATACAATCCATAAGAATGAACAAGAGCATTCCGAAAAATCAGATTGAAATACAAGAAGAAGAAAAGAAGAAAAAAAACTCTGATTGAGTCTTGCTAATTCTCGCCAGTTGCTCTTGTCCGATCCTCCTCCTTCATTCTTGAGTCCAATGGTGGTTTATATCCTCTCCCATCTCCCCCTTTAGGTCCCCTCTTCGTTTTCCTCTCTTCAATTCAGCTTGTCCAGCTCACTTTTTCAGTAAAGGAGCAATAACATAGATTAAATGTGCTGACGTTCCACGATCCACGGCCGTGGCAGCTGCCACAGGCTGGCCGTGGATCTTACTGACTTGTGCGTAAATGGTCGAAATGGTCCACGGCCATGGCAGGTTCCACGGGCTGGCCGTGGTAGGTTCCACGGGTGTGGTAGCTGCCATAGGCTGGCTGTGGAGCTTACTGACTTGTGCGTAAATGATCCAAATGTTCCACGGCCGTGGCAGCTGCCACAGGCTAGCCGTGGAGCTTGCTGTTTTGCTTGTTTCTCTCCAGCAACAGGTTCCATGGGTGTGGTAGCTACCACAGGCAGGGTGTGGTTCTTTCTGCACCTCCTCTTTTAGTTTAGCTCTTCATATTTTGGTGCTTCAAAGTCCCAAATCTATTCACCTATGAAATATAAAAACAAAACGTAGTCATCTGAACTAAAGGAATAAAAACCTAAGATATATACTAAAAATCTACATCAAACATGCAACAATTAAATATTAACTAAGACAAAATTATATGCATGCTTCACACACATCACCCATTATCTAGGATATCCTTGGTCCTAGGATGAGGCTTGGAAATGGTGGTTGAGGAGTGATATTCCCTTACCACCTGAGTTATTGAGGTTAAGGATGGATAATTCCCTTTCTACTTGAGGTTCTCTTGGATTAGATAGTGTGAGGAAGGATGATACCCTCCCTATCAAAGTAGTTAAGGACGGATAATTCTCTGATTACTCACAACTCTGGAATGAGGATGGATAATTTCCTCATAAGTTATAGATTGATGTGGGTTACTCAGAGTAGCTCTGTGTGATAAATAGATCGTCATAAATAGGTTGATGTGCACTAACTTGAAAGTAGGTTACTACCAAGTGAACGGTATTGTGAAGGCGGATAATTCCCTCCATACCACTTTGATAAAAAGATGATTAATGATTTATTGATGATTGATAAATGACCAATACGAGATAACTTATTGAATAAGTCTATCATGAATGAATTTCTTGATTAATTTTGAGATTGTGATGAAACTTGATGGTTTCGTGATTTCAAATGAATTTTTCATAAATGACATAAAAATGAACCTATGTTTCGGGAAAGGAAATGACTTGATTTGACTTTTGCCACCTTTCCACTGGTTATAATATAATGATTTGAAATGGTTTTTCCCCAAAGCAGCTGGAATGATTATGATGACACATTTTTATAACTACTACTAAGAATTTTGAAATTCTCGCCCCGTTTCTTTGATTTCCATAATGATTCAAGGAATTCCTCATGCAGACTATAAAGGAGAAGAAGGACCTAGTCTCTAGATCTTTTGATTCTTTTGATTTGACTGATGTAAATGGTTAAACACCACTTTTGGGCCTTAATGGCAAATTATGTACCTTGATGTATTTTAACAGATACCTTGTATTGTACTCCATTCTATTGATATATGTTACGTACTTCTACTCTAGGCTCATATTTTGTATATTTTATATGTTTTTCTTCTTGAAAATTTGATATTGATCTAAGTGACGTTCTCTAATATGACTACCAATGCATAATTCTAAATATCTCATTAGTATTAGTATTAGGACGTTACACTATACAATTTGCACACACTTATTCTCCCTTCACATTATGAGTCATGTAGTTGCATACCCAATCTCCAACAGAGAACAACTTGTTTTTTCTAAGATTTCAACACCCAAACCAAAGAGTCTCAACCCCATGGTCATCATCACCACTTACTAAAAGGATCTCAAGTTACCCTAACTTTAATATCACAAAACAACAACAAACACAAATTCAAAATGGTGACAAAACTCAAAAATTCTAAACCCAAAATTGCCGACCTCCACCACCCATACACTCCTCCGTCCTTGCAACTAGTAGTGTAATCGGGTTGGTTCAGTTTGGTTCTTAGGGAAAAATAAATCTGAACCAATCAAAATCAATTAGTTCGGTTTGGTTCGATTTTCTTATTTTTTGATAGCTAAACCCAAACCAAACCAAACCAACATTTACGGATTAGTTTGGTTCGGGTGATTGAGTTAGTCATTTTTTTTTACAAAAAAATAAGCTAAATCAGCTTTCCATAGTAAAAAAAATGCATAATAAACCTATGAAAAAGTTTTAAAAATGGAATCAAACCTGCTTATCTCATTAAGCATACTACAAAGTACAAACTCCAAAATTATATGTTCAGCGCATTGCCCTAATCTACTGATAATACACCCAGTCAGTGCCTTTGATATACAGTACTCTGCTTATTTTGGAATCTTCGATTGAGTGTTTAGTCCCTATATAAATAAGGGCATAAGTTGGTTAATTTGTTTGACTTTAATGATGGATTATGATATATGCTTCTGGACTTGTTATCTGTAATGCATTATAAAATTTGTTTATGTTAAGTTGCTTCACAGTAACAACCTACATGTAATATAGCTTTTAAAAGGTTAGTTTCAAGTTGAATAAACCTTTTTTTTATACTTATGGACTTGTTGTTTGTTATGTATTATAAAGATTTTTTAGGTTAAGTTGCCATGTTAATATTGTGTGATCAACGTTTAAAAGCTCTTGACTTATGACATGGAATAAATCAAGTTGCACTCTCTTTAATATATATATTTTTTTGCTTATACACTTAGTTTAATCATTATATTTATATAAATTGGTTAGTTAAATTAGATGTCGTGCACTCTGATTTGTTGCTATAACTGTCAAAATGGGCCGAATGGACCGGCCTAGTTCGGGCCGGGCCAAAATCGGCCCATGTGAGTTTCGAACTGGTATTTTGTTAGCTCAGCCTGCTTTTTTTCAATGTAAATGGGTCGGGCTAGCCCATTCAGACCAGGTTAATTCGGGCTATTTTAATTTTGAGCTAGTATTTTATTAGCCTAACCTATCTATTTTGTGGGGCTATTCAGGCCGGCCCTTCAGGATAGACCCATTTTGACAACTCTATTTGTTGTTATAATGCATTATGTTAGAAGGACAATATATATGGTTTGACCCGGTTCGATTCTCAGGTTTAAAACTTTCAATCCAAGAACCAAACTAATTAAGCCTCATTTGGTTTGAATTTATCCGAACCAATCAATATACCCAAATCAAACCGAACTAAACCAATCTAATTAATTCAGGTTGATTGGGTTAGTCGAATTATCTAAACTAATTTACACCTCTACCTGCAACCACCTCGTTGTTGTCCACAAGCAACAGCCATCAAACCCAAACAAAACAAAACCACACCACACAACACAACCCCTCTTCAAATCAAGCACCATAGCCGCCCTCCTTATCCATCCACCATTAGCCAAACCCAACTACAACCACCATAGTCTTCACCATCGCACTGCTGCGAGACCACCATGATCAGTGTGGCACCCTTTGCGAAACTTAGAGACAATCCAAAGTTTTCCCCTAATCCTACTGATCACTCCATAAAATGTAATTATTTGTGCCTTATTTCTATGCTAGAATGAATGCTTAGTCATTGTTTATAATGCATATTTGGAGGGTTTTGAGCTTATATTTGTCATATTCTGATTCTAAGCCTTTCTTGTATGTTTTATAGCAAATTGTGCTTAAATGATATATGATCAAGTAGATTTGTATAGGTTATTGATTTGGTATTTTCTCTATGTTAGGAAGGGCTCCAAACAAGGTCAAATATGGAGCATTTGAGCTTAAAGTGGAAGAGGAAGCCAAATTAGCATTCCAACAGTCAATGCCGCGACGCAAGGTAGTGCGCGCCGCGGCACAGAGAAGTATCTCAGCCATTCCATACTTCAACCCAAGGCGAGAGGGCCGCGGCCCAAAAGAAGTGGGCACCGCGACATAGTGAGATCGACCCTGTGGGCGCTGCGGCGCGCGTATGTGGGGGCCACGATGCAAAGGCGGCAAGCTGAGGCTATAAAAAGATTTTTCACATTTTTCTCTCTGTCTTGGCATTTTTAGTCATTTCCATTTTTA
This sequence comes from Ormosia semicastrata, assembly GCA_029884595.1. Taxonomy (NCBI): domain Eukaryota; kingdom Viridiplantae; phylum Streptophyta; class Magnoliopsida; order Fabales; family Fabaceae; genus Ormosia; species Ormosia semicastrata. The sequence continues at coordinate 48,733,824 of JAQQTO010000056.1, read as the reverse complement.
GGTTTTCTTAGTTTTAGGTAGTTTAGGTTAGTTTAGTTTGGCTAAATCTCCATTGATAGTGGATTGGAGGCTAAGAACAAGGATGAAGGAGGATTCAAGCTTCAGAGATAAATCAATGAGCTTCCTTTCTCTTTTTCCTTTTCTCTCTTCTCTTCCTTATCTTCCTTGGATATGATTTGCCTTGTGTTTTCATGTTCATTGTATAGCTGAGCTGTATTTAGGAATATTTTGGATCATTTTCTATATATATTAATGATGTATTTTTCTCTGAGTTTGTGTGGATGTTTGGTTATTGTTCAATCATAATCTATGCTTAATGCTTGCTCTTGGTTGGCCATCAATTGCATGATCCTAATATTGCAAATGAACTAGACTCAGTGTTTTCATGTCAATATGGATATGGTATGGTTGATGCATGTTCGACGAGTTCAATTGGCTTGGATGAGTTGATTCGCTAACTGGATAGAAGTACACCTTTCAGCCATGCATAGTGTGTGATTGAGAATAGATCGTTCATGAGTGGATGTTGCGCTAACTTTCAAGGAAACTTAGTGAGATGGGCAATAGAAACCAGAGTTGATTGACTTAGACATAGGCTTTTGACTAAATCAGATTCTCAAGCTAACCTAATCAGTGCATTCATGTTTATGAAGAGTATTGCATGTTGTTGGTAGATGTAGGGGGTGAAGAAGGATTTCCTGAAACCTAACCTTTTATCTTTATTGCTTTCATAGATTAGATTTAGTTTAGTTAATTACTTTCTTATTTTTATGTCCTTGAATAGAATTGATTAAGCTACTGGTTGGTACTTAGCTTTATAAACATATATCCTCGTGGGAACAAACTTTTACTCTGTATCTGTATTACTTGAGCGATCCGTGCACTTGTGGTAAGCAATCAAGTTTTTGGCGCCGTTTTCCCTTAATCCTACTTAGTCACCACACCCTGCCTCTGCCACCACACCACTAAAATCCAACCTAACTACCTCGACTTGCACAACCCAGCCTTGGTCGCGAACCTCTACTCGTCAAGCCCAAACCATACCACCATGGAACCACCCTAGATCACCATAGAAACAAACCCATATCCTGCCACTACTTTCCACCCATGGACCCAGCCCCACCGTTGATCTACGTGTCAAGATCCCCTGTCGTCATTATGCATTGCTTCATCTCCTTTGTCCTGTGTTGTGTGTTCTTTGAACTAGTATTCTTTTTTTCCCCCTAATTTTAGGGCCTCTTTTTCTTTTATTGCTTTTTGTGTGAGTTGATTTTAAAATGCTGATGACTTTCTATTAATTTGGAGTTTAGGTTAGGTGGCTTGGATTAAAGGATTTAGGGTTCTGGTTAAGGTAATGGCCCAAAAGGGGTTTGTGATAAGGTTTGTTGGATAAAAAGTTTTGGGCTAATTTTGTTTTTAAGTAGAGTTATTTTCTAGAAGTAAATTAAAATAGAATAGAGTTAGTCAAGTTATTAAAATAAAAAAAAATTGAAAATACAATATATATATATATATATATATATATATATATATATTTAAAAAAAAAAATGATCAAAAAATGAAAGATGATTTTCTTTTTTTAATTATCTTGGTTGCATTATTTAGAATTCTTGTATGATCATGTTTACTTTGATCAATGGCATGACTTTGTGTTAATTTCATAGTATTGTTGCTTGGTAATCTTATTGCATGTTTCTTGCCTTTCGGGTGGTTATAAAAAAAATTTAATTTCATAATTGTTAAATGAAATTATTAAAAATAAAAAAAATCTTTTGATCCACGTAACAATCTGCAACGTTGATTGTATTATTTATCATCCTCAAGTGTCAAATGAAATGTAAGAGTTTATCATATAGTTTTGCTATCTTGAACTTTGTGCAAAAATGGATATATTTCTAAATTAAATATCTTTTCATAAATCTTCTCAAAATTAACATCAACAAACCCACAATCATTTTCTAGAGAACTACACTAGCTTTGAGCTTCTCATTGCACTCAAGGAATACGTAGGCCGAAAGTCAAGCCAAAAATTAATTTTCATATTTGATTTGTCTTCTTTTTGAATAATTACAACATCACAATTTATTTTTTGAAAAGGGATAAAATCTACGAAGAACGGATACTTCGTTTTTTAGACATATCCGTATCTAAGTCTGTGTCTGACACATGGAGATGTGCGTATGACACACATGTCTTACGTGTCCAAATGTGTCCGATTAAAAAGATTATTTATTTTGGCTTGGACACGTCTCAAACACATCTTGGACACACTTGGACAACTCTCAAACATGCTTGAACACGTCTCGAACACACTTGGACACGTCTATGACACGACTTGAACACGATTCATTAATATTTTTAAAAAAAATTAGAAATGATATATAGAAATGATATTGACATATATTAAAATATTGTAAATTTATATATAAACAAAGTTCTTTAATTTACTTTGATATATGTGTGTGTGTGTGTGTATGTGTGTATGTGTGTGTGTGTGTGTGTGTCGTGTATGTGTCCTATAACTTTTTGAATTTGGTATGTCTCCGTATCCGTGTCCATGTCATGTCCCGTGTCCGTATCTGTGTCTATGCATCATAAGGTAAAATAAACATTTTAAGGTTGTAAATGATTTGTGCAATTAACAAAGGGTAACCGTCTAAGGATAGGTATATCAGGGGTACTATGGGATTTAGTTTCCACCTTTTCCTATACACAATGGACTTCCAAACTCGGCTTGGCTTTGAAGATTAATTTATTTTAAAAGGGTTTCTAACTTTTCCTAATTTAAATAAAGTTGATGGCAACTCCATTATTTTTCTTAAAATTTTCTTTTTTGCCGCTCCCACCGCAATCTACAATCGCGATATCTTTAATCCTTAGTATTTTTATAGGATATTTACCCTAATAGAGGTGTATTCTTCACTCGACCTCCTTAATTGGTCCCTAAGTAATAAAAAAAATGCTAATTAGATTAAGGAAACTTGATTAATTGGTCCCCAAATAATGAAAAGATGCTTAATTAGTCTCCAAGTAATGAAAAGATTTTGATTAGATTTAAGAAACTTAATTTATGCAACATCACATGCCCCCGTGTGGTGTCACATGAGGGAGGGGGCATATGGCTTACTAGTTAGCTTCTTGATGTCTCACACAGCCTTGTGTAAGTTTACAAGTGGTGCCGTGTGATATACTGGTTAAACATTTTTAGTAGTATGGAGTGGGAATTTGACTTCTTGATCTACATGAAAGTTGTGACTCTCCTTCTTAACTTTTCAATGCTACTGGAATCACTTCATTTTGACCTTTGTAGCTCAAGTTACATCCATTTTACCACACCAAGGTCAAGAATTTCGCGAATCATGTCTGTTAGTCCTAAGTTCAACTCCTTTGCATTAGACTCAATGGGTGTTTAGCAAAGAGTTTTCCCCTTTGCTAATAGGTTAAATTTTGGTAAATAGTTTTTTTTTTACTATTCACAGGATGTTTGGGAATTTCGAAAAAAGTTTTTACACAAAATTCAATGCATTATAAGAACATTTTTTCATAAGCTTATTCTTAATTATATATTATTTCAAAAGCTTTGAGATGTAAATATCATTTTGTCTTCAATCAAATAATATTTTTAATTATTTAATATCTCTTTTGGTAATTTAATGCATAAAAGTAATTCTTTTTATATCATTCAAATGAAATAGATTATTTTAAAATCATTTTTCACTAACATATCTAAACATAAAATTAATTCTATTATAATTAATTATAACAATAATTAATTATACAATAATTGATTATTGAAATAATCAAGTTTTTCACAACTAATCCAAACATACACCAAATCTTCAAAAAATCATATCAAAACATCTCTTTTGGGCTTAAAAACATAGAGAAAAGCCAAACATAAGTTACCAAAGAGAATTTAATCATTAGTGACATAAATTCTCATAAAGTACATCTAAATTCATATCAAACCTAATGTTAGATTTGTGTATTTTACTCACACATCACACCCTCACACTTCATTTACAACTCATTCATTTTGCCATTCACATCCACGTCATAAAAAGCTCAAACCATCCCCAATAAGTTCAATCCAAACAAAACTCAAATCGACAAACCAACAAGAACCCAAAATCATCCATTACAAAACCACACGAACCTTTACTAAAATCTCACCCAAAACCACCATAGTCAACCTACTGCAATCCACAAGCTCAACCAGAAAGCCAATACATCACTAATCTGCCCCAAAGTCATCTATAAACACAACTAACAATCAAACCTAGAAAGACCCACCTCCACCACACTACCCATGACAACCAGCTCTGCCTCCACGCACAGCAACCATTACGGCAACCTAGAAACAGTAACCATGGCCAAGCTTTCGCCATCACCACAGAAAATCTTGAGAACCCCAACCCAGCTGCGTAACTGTTCCGCTCCATGTAGCGTCCTACCTTTTTATAATTTTTAATTAATTTTCTTCTATGATTTAATTTGGTTTAAAACTTAACGTTGCACAGAAATACTATTATTATTACTACTAACTTTCAAGTACAATATTTTACATAATGAAATTTAACACCACTGCTTCCAAATTATGTTTAAAAAAGGTTTCAAAGTGCCACTAGTACCTATTTATAAATTTTTTATTACTACATCTATTTATTCAAGAGTGGACTCAATAGTTCCACAAAATAGTAATGAAGAAACAATCTTCTAGCTCTGCATTTGAAAATCTACCCGTACTTTAACTATCAGTGTTAGCGTTATTTATTAACCCTCTATTTGAATAACAGGACCTTTATTCGAATAATTCCTTTTGATTCACGTGTATATGTGCTCTGCTGTTCATTTATTCGAATGACTATAATTTTATTTGAATAATGAACAGACTTAAAGGACAATCCAAACCTTAGAGGATATGCTTAGGGCTTGTGTTTTGGATTTCAAAGGAAGATTTTAAGCAAAATATATTTGCAACTCTTAGAAATTTTGAGGACAAAATTTTTATAAGAGGGGAAGAATGTAACATCCCTAAAATAATGATATTCAAACAAAATTCAATACAGCAATCAAAATGCTAAAATGAAAGTCCTTTATTTGAATAATCATTTCATTATTCGAATAAAGCCTCTATTGTGCAAACGAATAGGAGAAAATGAAGCTTTCTATATGAATAAACCGGATATTATTCGAATAAAATAGCCATTGTACAAACTTGCAGAGAAAACTAATCATTTTATTTGAATAGCTTGATATTTATTCGAATAACGATAGCAAAACACCAGAAACACGACAAAAATGTAGCATAAAACTAGAAATGGAAACTTGATTCTCAACTAGCTTCTTTATCTCATATATTTCAGACAAACTAGTTCTAATAGGACTAGATTGAAGAAACGAAATTGATGAAGTAAGATGATCATATTAGAAAAACAAAGTGTCAACAAAGTAGTTTCGGATGAATGAAGAAATGATAAAGGAAGAATTAATAAAGAAGCAAGGAAAGAAGAAGTGGCAAAAAGGAATACTAGGAAGACTTGGATAATTTGAAAAAATAATGATTATAGGATACATATGTCATGCATGGTGAAGCACGACCAAGTGTCTAGATATTAATTACTATGAGATTAATATGAAGATATGTAAAAGAATGAGAAATTCTAGAAACTTTGAATTAGAAAAGCAAGCAGAAACATGCCTCAAACTTGATAAAAATCTGATAAAGGCATGATTACGGGAAGAGATTTTTCTTAAGGATGTTTTCCCGTTTTGATAGCACAATAGCCAAACTTCATACCTTACATCATTTCTAACATAAGATGGAACTACTTTTGCTCTATAAATACGTCATTCTTTCCCCATTTTCAGCAGGAAAACACTTAGCCACTCACTAAAACCAAAAGCTTTGTTTTCAACCACCCAATCCTCCATCATCCAATTTTATCCATTCAACCTATTATAACTCAATAGGAAGGAAGGAAATGTCCAAAACATCATTCTTTACTCTTTATTTCTATCACTCATACCTCCTAATCCATCATTTTTCATCTATTCACATTCCTCTGTTTTGATTTTAATGTAACAGTGACATTTTGGTTTCTAGAAAACTGATTTTTGACTCCTTTATTTGAATAACAGTGATGTTATTTGAATAAAGTTTGCTAAAACATTTCAGGATAGTGATTCTCGACCAGTTTATTAGAAGAACACTTGTATTATTCGAATAAAGCATGTTAAAACACTTCAAAATTTGTTTTTTAGAAGCTTTTATTCAAATAACACTTTTGTTATTTGAATAAAAATAAGATTTTTATTCTGATAACAATTTTGTTATTCTGATAACACTTTTGTTATTCTGATAACAACTTTGTTATTCTGATAACATTTTTGTTATTCTGATAATGACTTTGTTATTCTGATAACTATTATGTTATTTTGATAATGATTTTGACATAAAAGCTTTAAAAATGAGATTTTAAATATAATTAATCCCTTATGAGCTATTCTTCTAACTCTTTTTATCAATCTTTCATTTAATTAACTTTATTATGAATTATTTTCAGTTATTCTTTATATTAGATATGTTAATTATTAATCATTATAAACATTCTTTATCAGTGTTCTTATTTTTATATTATACTATAATGATACCTGTTTATTATTAATCTATAGAGAAAATATTTTTGAAATATCATCTCATGGATAAAAATGTATTAATGTGCAAAGAGATTATTATTATGGTCGTGATGAGAGGATCAAGGAATGCCTTGACCAATTAGATATTATTATTGTGATCATAATGAGAGGATCAAGGGACACCTTAGTTAAATTATTGTGGTCATAATGAGAGGATTACAAGACGCCTTAGTCATTATTAATGATTGTGGTCATGATGAGAGGATTGGGAGACGCCCTGATCAAATTATTGTGATCATGATGAGAGTATTAGGGGATGTCCTAATGAAGAGAAAGAGACATATTTGGTTAAGAGTTTTGAAATTAGATGACAATATAAGAGAAATGATAAAAAGATAATAAAATAAAGTTTCGAGTAATGATATGAAAATGATATCCAGTTACTTATTTTTACAGAGCTATGAATTACTTATTGAATTATGTTATCCTTAATTAAATACTCATTTTTATGTCATCTACTTCTTTTCCACTATGTTTTATTGATATAAAGAATAGAGAAATTATGAGATTTACCATTTTTACAAAATTCCTTATTCTTTAATTATAGTTTTGTTATCATAAAGTATTTACTTTTATATTTTTAATTTTGTATCACTTGTTACCCATCTTATTAATTTCTCAAATATTGATTCATTTATTTATGGACTCTCAGTTATGGTTTTAGAAATAGAGGATGGTAAAGAGTGGTTAGTAAATGTATATCTATTTTTGCATTTTTCTACTGAGATTTTTATCTCATTTCTTTTGTGGTGTAACATTTCAGATAACTCCAACAGTAAGAGTTCTAAAAGATAAACGTGTGTGAATTATCAAAGCTAGAAGGCTACGTTTTCATTGTTATTTTGAGGATCCAAGAATAGATGTAGTATTGTGGATTATAAATTCATAAAAATATAACACCATGTAAAGGCCATTATAAGCCTCATTTTTTATAAATAGATGTTTAATTTAGAAAATATTCGTATGTAAAATACTATCTATTAAAGGATTTAGCCCCTTAACATAATATATTATATTTTTAGTAAAGTAGTAACATGTGTTTATATAGGTTTTGATAAGAGAATACTTTTTTATTCTCAGATAATTTTATTGAAACATAAACAAGATACTTATAGACAAATTTGATTAAGGAAAGATATCCAAATCTGTCGTATAGAGCATAAAATAAAAATAGAAAAGATTTCCTATCTAAAATCTGATTAAATTAGATTTTATTCTAACTTCTAATCTGAATCTGATTGATTTAGATTTATTCTAACATAATCTCCTAATAAACTAATCTGAATCAGATCTATTCCGATCTTATCAAATATCCTACCATAATCTCCTAATAAATTAATCTGAATCAGATCTTATCAGATTTCCTAATAGATTTTGACACCCCCTTCAAGTTAGTGCATAGATATCTATCAAGTCCAACTTGTTTACAAGATGTTCAAAGTTAGTTCAGAACAATCCTTTGGTGAGGATATCTATAGTTGTTGTATGGTTGGAACAAATGACATGCAGATAACTCCATCATCAATATTTTCTTTAATGAACTGTCTATCGATTTTCACATGTTTAGTATAATCTTGCTGCACTGAATTTTGAGCAATACTTATGGAAGCCTTGTTGTCACAATATAGCTTCATTGGAAGGTTGATAGGCATTGCCAACTGTTCAAGAATCCTTTTTAACCAAAGCATTTCATAGACTTCCTGAGCCATAGCTCTATATTTTGCTTCAGCACTACTCCTTGCAACCACATTCTATTTTTTACTCTGCCATGTGACTAAGTTTCCCCATACAAAAGTGCAATATCCTGATATAGATCTTTTATCTGTGATTGATCTGGCCCAATCAACATCTGTGTAGCTCTCAATGGTCTGCAATATAATTCTTATGAAAAATAGGTTACCTGGTGCACTTTTCAAATATCTTAGGATTCTATTAACTGCCTCAAGATGTTCCTCATAAGGTGAATGCATAAACTGACTTACTAAGCTTACTGCAAAAGCAATATCTGGTCGAGTGTGTGATAAGTAGATTAACTTTCCAACAAGCCTTTAATAACGAGAAGTATCCACAAGTTCACCCTTCTTGTTATCTCCAAGCTTTCGGTTAGGATCAATTGGAGTATCTACTGGCCTACAACCACTCATTCCAGTTTCTGTACGAAGGTCAAGGACGTACTTCCTTTGAGAGACAACAATTCCCTTTCTTGATCTTGCAACCTCCATCCTAAGAAAGTATCTTAAAAATCCTAAATCCTTTATCTCAAATGCTGCAAAGAGAGAGACAAATAATCTTTAGTGAGAATTATGTCATCCACATATACAATTAGTACAATAATTTTTCCTTCAACCGAGTGCCTTACAAACATAGTATGATATGCTTGTACCTGTGTGTAGCCTTGATTCTTGATAAATTAAGTGAATTTCTCAAACCAAGCTCTTGGTGATTGCTTTAGTCCATAAAGAGATTTTTGCAGCTTACATACTTTCTGATTGAACTTTCGTTCAAAACCAGGGGAAACATCCATATACACTTCCTCCTCCAAATCACCATTTAAAAATGTATTCTTCATATCCAGTTGTTGTAAAGGCCAGTCTAGGTTGTGGCAAGAGATAGAAGTATTCTGATAGTGTTCAACTTTGCAACAGGTGCAAATGTCTCTAAGTAATCAATGCCATAGGTTTGAGTAAAACCTTTGGCAACCAATCAAGCTTTGTATCTCTCAAGTGATCCATCTAACCTATATTTAATGGTAAACACCCATTTGCACCCTATTGTTGTTTTTCTTCTTAGCAGATCCACCAATTCCCATGTCTGATTCTTTTCAAGGGCTTTCATCTCTTCCAAGATATCTTCCTTCCACTCAGGAAGCTCTAGAGCATCCTGTACATTTTTTGGAATCTCCATACATGACAATGAAGAGGTAAAAGCACGAAAAACAAGTGACAGATTTTCATATGACATAAAGTTTGATAGCGGGTATTTGGTACATGACCTTACACTTTTTCGAATGGCAATCGGAAGACTAGATTCATCTAACTCAGCGGTTTTTGACTCATGACTCAAAGGATCAGAAATAGATTGAGTAATTTGTGCAGGCTCAGGAAAAATATTACCTGGTGGGTTCAAAGACTCATGGCAATACATAGGATTATAGGGCTCATCTCTTTGAGTGGTTGATACTAATTTTAAGTTGCAAACCAAAGTGTAGGTTAATTCAAATAATAAATTCTCGGGAGTCCGAGGTTGATCCATAGGGAATTGATGAAGAAAAAATTCTTTGACGTAAGGAAAATATTTTGTCACAATAATAAAGGTGATAAAACTTGGTTACAAAAAAAAATTTTACTTGGGTTAGGAGATCCACTCTTAGTAAGTAAATTAAAGATAAGATTAATTCTTTTTATAACTCAATTAGAATCCACGCATAATGGAGGTTCCAATCAGAAAATACAAAATTCAAAGTTCATTTAAGATTATATACGTAATTATATTATGATTCCTTTATTCATCTATTAACACCACCACTTATAAATGGGATCAAGTATTCATTGTGTCAATATCTTGTCTACAACAAATCAAGATTTCTACTTTACAAGGAGGGTTTCTAAATTGACTGGAAACAAAATACAATACATATAATAATCACTTGATAATATATCTTTTAAGCAAGAGATATATCTAACCTTATTTCATTACCAAGAGCTTGACCCTTTCACCTAAGTAAAATAAAAATTAGTTACTCATAGACAAGAAGAAGAAGAAGAAGAAGAAGAAGAAGAAGAAGAAGAAGAAGAAGAACATAACTTCAATTTAGAACAAAAGAAAGTTATAACAAGATAAACAAATAACACAATAGCATGATCTTGATCTTTAAACCAAGATTATCAAATGAGCAGCCAATGCTCTCTTTTATAGAGCTTGAGGGAAGCAAAATAACAATGGAGTGGTTTGATGAGTGAGTGAATGAGTGGATGGATGAGTGGAAAATGCCAAATAGTGATTTGATGAGTGAAAAATTATTAAGATTCTTGTCTCTAAAATCATTCAGTGCTAAACTCATAGATGCCATCAGCAAATGAAAAAGTGATCTTCATAAAAATTGTAGCCTTTTGTCTTAACTTTCAAATTCCAAAGTTTCAACCCAAAAGCATTCCTACAGCTTGAGATATGGCCAAATCACTGTACACTACTCAAGCCCAGCTACAACTCCTCTGTTCTGACTTGCAAGCCCAATATGACCTCCAAGGGATCCGATCTGACTCTTGTGCTCTTCATGAAAGTTGTATATATGGGTCTTAACTTTCAAATGCTTAAGTTTCATACCAAGGAAGTTCCTAAAGATCGAGTTATGGCCTGATTACTGCACACTGTTCAGGTTCCAATCACAAAACCCGTGTTTTGACTTCCAAACCCAATTAGTTCTACTAGATGTCCGATTTTGACCTAGAGCTCTCATGAAAGTTATAGAACTCTCTCTTATTTTTTCTATAAGGTAAGATACATAATTATTAGACATCTAGAACTCAAGATATGGCCAAAATATAGAAATAGTGTAAGACCAAAATTATGCTAAAAAAAATCAATCAAGTCCAATTTGAGTCCAAACTTACAAAATATAACTAAGCTCAATCAATTAAGTACATGGAGAATGTAAATGACTAAAAATAAAAATTTATTAATGTATAAAATATGTTATTATCAAATTTCTCCACATTTAACCTTTTGCACTCTTAGGAAAAACACATAAGACCAAAACTAGGGAATAAGGAAAAACAACACAAACTCAAAAGCTAGAAATTCTAAAAGACTCAATTTCTAATAATATTTAAGAATGAAGAGTAACCAAAGATTCAATGGATCAAATCATTTATGAGATAATATTTCTTCACATCTCAAACTAACAAGTAAGGAAATTTCAATTGAAAAATATGAGTCAAGCATAATAGATCTTTACAAGATTCACTTTCAATCCCTTAAGTGTTTAAAAGGTAGGTATTTCACTCAATTCAACCTATGAAAATTATACTACCATAAGCTTGCTTATCTTCTACTTCCCCACTACTCAGAACACATGCACACACAAATCATGAGTACTTTATTCAAGGTTGTAATGGGGTCAAGGTAAAGGAGGAGGTAATATGGATATGACAAGTTAAATACCAAAGAGAATAAAAGGGCGTAATAACTGAGTTCAATTAACAAGCATGAAAGTTCATCCCAACTCCACCTAATACAAATTCCCTTTACATATTCTTTTTGTTTCATTTATTGTCTTGTTGGCCCTTCTTTACACATTTATTTATTTTTTGTTTTTTTTACAAGATGAACATAATATATATATTTTTTTAATTAAATATTTTTCAACTATTCTACACACACATCCACATACTTGTTCAAGAACTCATCCAATGACAAAGCTAATGTTCTCTTATTCCTAATGGCCAAGTAAGAACATGGCTTTTCATTTAAGGCACATAATGGGCTCGAAACAAATAATGGTCAAATAAGCTCAAAGGGGTTAAGCAAGGGGAAATAGGTCATTTCTAATGCCTTACGTTGGCAGGAATCAGAGAATTTCTAAGAAGTCATAAGAGTGCTTGATATCATATTAAGACAATATGCTGCTGAGCAAGGCTACTTATTTGTGTGCCAATCATTCTTGGCTATTTAGTTAAAGTAGCTATTTCAAGAAAAATGTCTCAATCATGTTTATATATGCATGTGAAAATGTTGTCTCAAAAAGAATCAAAACAAGTTCTAGAGTAACAATTTCATGAGTGAAAATCACACAAGAAAGAATAGAATGGTACAAATGTTATATCCATTCATCAATAGGCTCAAAATATCACAAAGTATAATTCTATCATTCTCAGTCCACCAATTCAACATCTATAACCAAGTATGTGATTTTTAAGAAAGAAAACAATTTACTTAATCATGTCATGTTCCCTGAATTTGAATTGCTACTTCCACACAACATAGTTATATACCTAATTACTCCTTACTCTGCCACTAATTTTGATGCGTCTTAAGAGCAAATTTACCTCAAGGGCATAATTTACTCCTTACTCTGTCATCCTTAATTAGTTTTGTTGTTAATAAATTACCGACAAATAATTTAATAAACACATTTTCTAATTTTTTTAGTTTTTTTTAGATTTTTTTTCACACAACTATCCTTCCCCTCAACCAAATCACAACATTGTCCTCAATGTCAAAATATAGATAGGTAAAGGATAGAAGATAGTACCTGTTGTTGTAATTACTGAAAAGAGAAACCTCACACAAATTTAAATGAAAACAAAGTACGATGAATAAAACCAATGATAAAGGAATGTTATAGATGAAGTGTCAGACTACATTCACGTTCCTTGCTGCCTCCCTAGCTGCTTCCTTCTGACCAATCTATTTGAGCTATTACTAGTTCAGGTTTATAAACAAAAGTTTATAATTTATCAATTCATTCATCAGCAGTGGAAGCAGAGATAAGGAGTCGTCTTGCCGAAGAAGTGATAAAGTTCTATTCCACAACATGGTCAACAAAAGATAATAAATTATCAAAAAAATTATTAACATTCAACAAACCTAGGAGTTTGTGGTGGATGTTCAATTGAGCCTAAGAGATAATTTGAAAAACTTCTTTCAAAGTACCAAAACCACCTGGTAAGGCAACAAATGCATTAGAGTTTTCAAGCATTGTCCTTATTCGTCCATGCATAGATGATACTTGAAGTTCCAACCCAATTGTCTTTCCAATGATGTTTCTTCGAGTTAAAGGTTCAAGAATAACACCTAAAACTTGACCACCTCTTAGATGTGCAGAAAGTGATACAACCCTCATTAACCCAATGCTACCTCCCCCATATACTACACGAGTGTTCCTCACGGCAAGTGTTCTACTAACACCTTGCTGCATTTACAAACTCTAAACCCATCTCATAACGTGTCCCACAAAATACACAGATACTAGTAAGTCTACGAATAGAAGAAGAACCTCCCTCCATTTCTAAACTCACACTTTCTTTGAATGATTATGAGTTAGATGAAAGTGAAGAAAATAGAGTGTTTAAATAGGGAAGAGAATGGAAAAAATAATGATAGCACCTATATGGGTAGGTTAGATGCTGTCAGAAAAGTTTGAAATTAAGAAATATAGTTTTTTTTATTTTTTTATTTTTTTTCTAGACTTCAAGAAAACCATCAAGATAAAAAAAGTCTAGAAACTCCTGAAGGACCCTGCCCAAAGGATCATCTATCCAAAACCAAAAAACAACAAAGTCATACAAAGATAAAATTATAATAATAAATGATAGCATACCTTTATGTACAATTTTTATGGCATATCTTTATATTGCGTGTCATGAGTGCAGTAGCCTTCACAATCTTACCGCCCCTTGAAAGAGACATCAAATTTCCTTAAGGAATTTCAGACTTTTAAGGCACTTCTCCTGCTTGTGGGATATCCCAGCCTATGCATTGTCCCTCTAGTTAAAAAGAGAAAATCTGAATACGATGACCAGTGACCATAGCTAGTGGAGTTACGCTCAGGAACCCAATAAATCAATACCAAGAATTGAGCTTAGAGGCATTGTCATATGAGAATGTAAACACGGAACGCTTTCATTTTGTCCATCAACAAGCAGAGCCTACTGTTAAAACCTGAGAATGTTTACGCGACTCTCTACAGAGCATGGCACACAAACCTTATTTATAGATCGACGTGCGAAGGTCCACCCAAGTCAATGATGGGTTTGCCACTGGCAGGGGCTCCACACTCAATTAAGAGCATAGTACTCTTTCAATTGCCCTTTTTTTCATTTTTTTTATTTTTTTAAGAGATGAATAAGATAATGTATATATGTTGTTGTGATTGTGACTTACATCTTCCTCTGATTTTACGTTCAGTAATGGCTTAAATGCCTTCTATGAGTCGAGGATAAGCTTCCCATCCAATTTTCTTATAAATTGGCAAACAGGGTCTTTTTAAGTGAGATTCCCAAGACTGTATTGCTTTTGCTCGTCCTTGAAGATATTCAAAAAATTAAGAAGTTTACGATGCACAACTCCATAAGAATGCATCTCAAGAGTCAATAAGACATCATCTAATGACTTCTTACTCAGTCTATTCTTAATAAAGTATATTTTATCTTCTTAGTTTGCAGAAACCATTCCCAAAGAACGACATCGCGTTTTACAATTCAATCATGCACATTTGTAACAAACTTGCATTCTTTTGGCTCTTCTACTTTTAGAATACGAACTTTTACCGAGACCTGACATGTATGGGACAAATAAATTTGAAGATTCACTAGCTAAATGAATCTTTGCTTCGATTATCCAGTATATATCTTCTGGGATGCCCTTGTACATTAACAGTCTTAGTCTTTCACACCTAACTTTCTAAATTTTTATTAGAGTATTTTGAGGGAAAGAAGGAAAATGATTTCTTAAATTCGAGAGAATGACAACTATTTTAAAAGGAGAAAGAATCAGTTATTATAAGAAACTGAAAAACAAATCGACTTTAGAGTCATGGAGTACCGTTATTCACCACTTTACCGGAAACACAAAGAACTACAAAACAAAAAGCAAATAAAAAAATTAAAATAAATTCTACTCAGAACATGGATTAAAAAAGGAGATGAATTCTACCTCAACAACTTGGTTTTCCAGAAATGGTTTGAGTATTTATCCATTGACCTTAAATACATTATCATTCTTAGGGTTCTCAATGTCTATGACCCCATGAGGATACACATGTTTGACAATAAAAGGGTCACTCCACCTAGATCTCAATTTTCTAAGGAATAGGTAAAAACGAGAATCATAAAGCAGAACTTTTTGACCAACTTCAAAAGATTTTCTTAAAATTGATTTCTCATGAGAAGCTTTTATTCTAGCTTTATAAATTTTTCAATTTTCATATGCATCATTTCTCAATTCCTCAAGTTCATTTAATTACAATTTGCGTAACTTGCAAGCATCATCAAGATTTAAGTTGAAAGCTTTAATGGCCCAAAATGTTTTATGCTCCAGTTCTACAAGCAAGAGACAAGGTTTTTCATCAACTAACCGATAGGGTGACATGCCTAAAGATGTTTTGAAAGCAGTACGGTATGCCCAAAGTGCATCGTTTAATCTTAAAGACCAATCTTTACGATTTGGGTTAACCATTTTTTTTAAAATTTATTTAATCTCCCAATTTACTAATTCTACTTGTCCACTTGTCTGAGGATGATAAGGGGTGGCAATTTTGTGTGCAATGTCATATTTCTTCATTAAAAATTCAAATGGTTTATTGCAAAAATGTGTTCTCCCATCACTGATGATAGCTCAATGGATTCCAAATCGACTTAAAACATTTTCTTTTAAAAATTTAAGAACAATTTTGTGATCATTGTGTCGATATGGAATCACCTCAATCTATTTTGAGACATAATAAACTACAACTAAAATATACACATATCTAAATGATGATGGAAATGGACCTATGAAATTAATTCTCCAATAATAAAAAAATTTAATGACAATGATAGGGTTCAGAAGCATCATGTCTCGTTTAGAAATAGAATTCAATTTCTAACAACTTTCACAACTTTCACAAAAAATATAGTTGTCCTTAAATAAAATGGGCTAATAAAATTCATACTGTAATATTTTCACAGTTGTTTTCTTTGAAGAAAAATGACCTCCACATGCTTCTGAATGACAAAATTTAATGACACTACCTACCTCACTGTCAGGTACACATCTCTGGAAGATTTGATCAGGACAATATTTGAACAAATATAGGTCATCCTAATAAAAAAATTTCACCTTAATAAAAAATTTCTTTCTATCTTGGTGTGTCCACTGAGGCGACATCTTACCTGTTACAAGAAAATTGACAAAGTTAATAAACCAAGGCGTAGAATTGACCAAAAATAAAGATTTATCAGGAAAAAAATCATTGATAAGTGTGTTATTAAAAGATGAGCTTGCTGTCAATCTGGACAAATGATCTACAACAACATTTTTGGCCTTTTTCTTGTATTTTATTATGATGTTGAATTCTTGAAGTAACAAGATCCACCGTATCAACCTAGGTTTTGCATCCTGCTCAGACATTAAATATTTAACAGTAGCATGATCAGTGAAAATAAAAGTAGAAGAACCAATTAAATAAGCTCAAAATTTGTCCAATGCAAAAATTATAGCAAGTAGTTCTTTTTCAGTAGTGGTGTAATTCATTTGTATACTATTCAAAGTTCAACTTGTGTAATAAATTACATGAGGCTTACCTTCCTTTCTCTGTCCTAAAATAGCACCAACAGCAAAATCACTAATATCACACATTAACTCAAAAGGCAAATATCAGTCAGGGGATTACATGATAGGAACAGATGTCAAAAGACTAATTAATTTTTCAAAAGATTTATGACAATCTTGAGTCTAATCAAATGGTGCATCTTTTGTCAGAAGATTACATAATGGTCTAGATATGGCACTAAAGTCCTTAACGAATCTTCTATAAAATTTTGCATGTCCTAAAAAGGAACGAACTTCTCTAACTATTTTTGGAGAAAGCAAATGAGCAATTAATTCAACTTTAGTCTTATCAACTTCAATTCCCTTAAAAGATATCACATGACCTAACATTATTCTTGGGGTAACCATGTAATAACATTTTTCTCAGTTTAACACAAATTCTGTTTCTTAATTTTCAAAAGAATTTTCAAAAACTGTTAGGTCTCAATCATGTCACTAAAAATACTTAACATGCACATTTGGAAGTTACCGGAGCATTACAAAGACCAAAATGCATTCTTCTATATGCAAAAAATGTCGAATGGGCACGTTAAAGTGGTCTTTTCTTGATTCTCTAATGCAGTTGGTATTTGATTATACCTTGAATAACTATCAAGAAAATAATAGTAGAGATGTCTAGCTACTCTTTCCAGAATTTGATCAAGAAATGGTAAGGGGAAATGATCTTTCCTAGTGGCTGCATTCAATTTTCTAAAATTAATACACATACGCCAACTGGATTAGACTCGGGTAGGTATTAATTCACTTTTTTCATTTTCAACCACCATTATTTCAGATTTATTAGGCATAACTTGTATAGGGCTTATCCACTAGCTATCAGAGATAGGATAGATAATTCCAACATCAAGTAATTTGAGAACTTCAACTCTAACTACTTCTTTCATGTGTAGATTTAATCTTCTTTAAGGTAGTTGAGATGTTTTAGCATTATCCTCTAAATGTATTCTATGTGTACAAATTAATGGATTAATGTCTTTTATGTCCTTTAATGTCCATTCAATTGTACTTTTATGCCTTTTAAATACTTCTATCAACATACCTTCTTGTTCTTTAGTCAGGGATGAGGAAATTACCACTGAAAAGCTTTGTTCTTCTCCCAAAAATGTGTACTTAAACCCAGCAAGTAATGGCTTTAGTTCCAGTATGGGTACTTCTTCATGGGTATCATTATTCATGGGTTTTAGCTTTTCAAATCTTGGCTTCCATTCTTTGTATTACATTACCTGTGTACAATCAAACAAAGAACATACTTCAGAAATATCATTATTTAATTGTGTACCTGAATCAAAGGAGTTAATTAAACAAATTTCTAATGGGTCAGAAGAACTCCTGGTTTGAAGATGATCATCTATAATGGCCTCAATTCCTTCTACTTCTTCCTTTTCGTCATAAACTTCTTGTGGTTGCTTGCACATGTTGAAAACATTAAGCTCCAATGTCATATTTCCAAATGTTAGCTTCACTACTCTATTTTTGCAATTTATCAAAGCATTAGATGTTACTAAAAATGCGTGACCTAAAATAACTGGAATTGACTTGCTACTGTTATCCATAGGTTTAGTTTCCAAAATAATAAAATCCACAAGATATATAAATTTATCAACTTGTACCAACACATCTTCCACTAT
Source organism: Ormosia semicastrata (assembly GCA_029884595.1). Lineage (NCBI taxonomy): Eukaryota > Viridiplantae > Streptophyta > Magnoliopsida > Fabales > Fabaceae > Ormosia > Ormosia semicastrata. The sequence goes on along the minus strand of JAQQTO010000056.1, from coordinate 48,715,189 downwards.
TTCTTTTAGAATTTCAATTAATCTATCAGCAACTAGAAGAATTACAGAAGTTAGTTTTAACTCACCTAGGTTGAGTGGCTGATAAACTGAATATGGAAGCAAATTAACACTAGCACCAAGATCAAGTATAGCTCGTTCAATCTTATGTTCTCCAATAATGCATGAAATTGTAGGACAATCAGGGTCTTTATATTTTAACGCATTATTATTTTGAAGAATGGAGTTTACTTGTTCAGTCAAAAAGGCATTTTTTTTCACATTATGTTTCCCTTTAATAGTGCACAAGTCCTTCAAAACATTGGCATAACAAGAAATCTGTTTGATAGTATCTAACAGAGGAATATTGACCTTCACTTGTTTAAAGATTTCAAAAATTTCACTGTTATGGTTCACTTTACTTAAATTGTTTAATGCTTGAGGATATGGGGGTGAAGGCGAGAGTTTAGTCTCCTTTTGGCCAGGTGGCTTATCAACTCCTTCCTCGTCTTTGGGAATTGATTCATCATCTTTCTCACACAATTTAGGAATTTATTTTTCAGCAACCTTTCCACGCCTAAGAGTTATCACTGACTTGACTTAATCTATTTGTTGGCTTTCTGAACTACCCTCATTTAGGCTGTACTGACCCTTGGGATTCAGTTAAGGTTGAGAGGGACATTTTCCTTTTTTATGAATGGTGAGTGCAGAAGAAAGTTTAATAAGAGTGTCTTTTATGTCAATCATAACTTGAGTGTTTTGGTCATTAATGGCCTCTTACTTTTTCATGAATGCATATAATGTTCCTTCAAGACTTTTCCTATATAGTGGGACATAGGATGCATATCCTTGAGAATTTTGAGAGTCCTACTGTGCCTAAGGAGGTGGTGGTTGCATAAATTATGCCTGATTATTAGTCCTCCAACTGAAGTTCAGGTGATTTCTCCATTCCGGATTGTATGAATCTAAAAAAGAAGAATTGAATGATTTTTTAAAATTGTTCATTACATTTACGTACTTATGCACAACTTCTTTAAAAATAAAAATTTTACATTCATTTGTTGAATGTATTAATTCATCACAAATGCTATAAATTTCTTCATTTTGCACAAATTTGATTTCTTTTACCTTCCCTGATTCCATAACTTCAACCTTTCTAGCCAAACTAACAAACTTAGCATTTAGATCTTCTTCTTGATTAAGATGATATTTTCTTTTACTAGCATTTGCAAGGTTATATCTAATTAAATTTTCAGAAGGATTACCATGCTAAGATTAAAAATTTTCAACTAAATGGTCTAAATAGTCTAAAGCTTCTTCAGGTTCTTTATCAGGAAACTCACCATTGCACATTGTTTCCATAAATTATTTGGTTTCAGGTGTTAACCATTCATAAAAGAAGCTTATAGTACGTCATTTTTCAAAATCGTGATGTGAGCAAGAATTTAATAAATTTTTAAAACGTTCCCAACTTTGAAAATATGCTTCATTTGAATTTTAGAAAAAAAATTAGATTTGTTTTTTCAAAGCATTGATTTTATGTGTTAGAAAAAATTTCTTTAAAAATTCACCTTGTATTTTTTGTCATGTGCCAATAGATCTTGGTTTCAAAGCATTAAACCAAGTTTTTGCTTTATCTTTCAAAGAAAAAAAATAATTTAAGCTTAATAATCTCTTCTGTGCAAGTTTGGTCATTAAAAGCGATACATACTTCTTCAAATTCTTTTAGATGTAAATATGAGTTTTCAGATTCTAAACCATGGAAATTAGGAAGTAATGAAATCATACCTGGCTTAAATTTAAAATTGTTAGCATTGAGTGGAAATATAAAATATTATAGACTAGAATTTCGATATGGTAGCAAATATTCACGCATGGTTCGCAACGGTTGATTTTCAGGTTCATTATGTATACTTTCATTTTCAACCATTGTGTTTAATGTGTGTGATTGTGATTCAGACAAATCAATATATAAAGTACTAAAATTAATTTTAACCAAACAACCAGAATTTAAATCACGATACCATTTAAGCATAAACAAGTAACTTAAAATAGAAAAGAAAATGTACAAATTGATGGTATAAACCTGCCGTTAAATATTAATAAAGATGTGATATAAACCAAATACTAAATAAATATTAACAAGTAGTAAGTTAGTAAATTGATAAAGTAAAAAGTTAGTAAGCTGATAAAGTAAAAAGTTAGTAAGATGATAAAGTAAAAAGTTAGATAGTTAGTAAGAAAGTTAGATAGTTAGTAAGTTAGTAATTAGGTTAGTAAGTTAGTAAGTTAGTAAGTTAGAAATAAAATAAAGTGCAGAAAATTAAATACAAAAAATAAAATATAGAAAGTAAAATATAAAAAATAAAGTGCAAAAAGTAAAATATAAAAAATAAAGTGCATAATATAAAATACATAAAATAAAGTATAGAAAATAAAGTGTAAAAAGTAAATTTAAAACATGAAATTGGAGAGAAGCGAGCCCCACCAGAGTGTTGAAGGAGGAAGAAGAGAAAAGTCAAGATTATTTTATTAATAATTAAAAATTACAGAGTGGGAAGAGAGAGTTTCTCTCACTAAATTAGTACGTTAGTAAGTAAAAAAAATTAAAAGAGTAGAAATATATATATATATATATACACACACACAAAATATATACAAAAAATTTGTTCTTCAAATCAAGTCCCCGACAACGACACCAAAAACTTGATGCGAATTTTAAGTTGCAAACTCAAGTGTAGGTTATTTCAAGTAATAAATTCTTAGGAGTCCGAGGTCGATCCACAAGGAATTGATGACGAAAAAAATTATTTGACGTAAGAAAATTATTTGACGTAAGAAAAATATTTTGTCACAACAATAAAGTAATAAACTTGATCACAAATAAAAATGATTTACTTGGGTTAGGAGATCCACTCTTAGTAAGTAAATTAAAGAAAAGATTAATTTTTTTTATAACTCAATTAGTCACACATAATGGAGGTTCCAATCGAAAAATACAATATTCAAAGTTCATTTAAGATTATATACGTAATTATATTATGATTCCTTTAATCATCTATTAACACCTCCACTTATAAATGGGCTCAAGCATTCATTGTGTCAATATCTTGTCTACAACAAATCAAGATCTCCACTTTATAAGGAGAGTTTCTAAATTGATTGGAAATAAAATACAATACATATAATGACCACTAGATAATATATCATTTAAGTACAAGAAAGAGATTAATCTAACTTTATTTCATTACTAAGAGCTTTACTTTTTCACCCAAGTAAAATGAAAATTAGTTACTCATAGACAAGAAGAAAGAAAAAGAGAAGAAAAAGAAAAAGAAAAAACATAACTTTAATTTAGAACAAAAGAAAATTACAATAAGATAAACAAATAACACAATAGCATGATCTTGATCTCTAAACCAAGATTATCAAATAAGCAGTCAATACTCCCTTTTATAGAACTTGAGGGAAGTAAAATGACAATGGAGTGGTTTAATAAGTGAGTGGATGAGTGAGTGGATGAGTGAAAAATGCCAAATAGTGATTTGATGAGTGAAAAATTATTGAGATTCTTGTCTCCGAAATCATTCAGTACTGAACTTATGGATGCCATCAGCAAATGGAAAAGTGATCTTCATGAAAGTTGCAGACTTATGTCTTAGCTTTTAAATGCCATTAGTTTCAGCCCAAAAGCATTCCTACAGCTCGAGATATAGTCCAATAACTGCAAACTGCTCAGGCCCAGTTATAGCTTCTTTGTTCTAAATTACAAGCCCAATATGACCTCCAAGCCATCCGATCTAACTCTTGTGTTCTTCATGAAAGTTGTAGATATAGGTCTTAACTTTCAAATATCAAAGTTTCAACCTAAGGCAGTTCCTATAGATCGAGTTATGGCCTAATTAGTGTACATTGTTCAAGTTCTAATCACAAAACCCGTGTTCTGAATTCCAAGCCCAAGTAGTTCTACTAGATGTCCGATTTTGACCTAGAGCTCTCATGAAAATTGTAGAGCTTTCTCTTATCTTTCCTAAAAGTAAGATACATAATTATTAGAAATCAAGAACTCAAGATATGGCCAAAATATAGAAATAGTATAAGACCAAAATGCTGGAAAAAATCAATTAAGTCCAATTTGAGTCCAAACTTACAAAACATAACCAAGCTCAATCAATTAAGTACATGGAGAGTGTAAATGACTAAAAATGAGAGTTTATTAATGTATAAAATATGTGATTATCAGTAGTTTTCCTCCTTGAGCTGACAATGTCAAAACACCTTGAGTTTCTGCCAGTGGTACTTATCTCATTTACATTCGTTACATATGGTTCAGAATTTTCAGAATTTTCATGTCTCAACATTAGAGATAAATCACCTGTGTCTTCATCATTTAAAACACTTGACTCATTAATATTAAGCAGTGTGGAGTCTTTAAGTTGAAAATATTATGTTGAGCCTTCATTTTTTTCTCCCCTCTGAAGATGAGTATTAAAAAAAGATGTTGACTCAAAAAAGGTGACATTCATAGTTACAAAAATTTTTTTAGAGATGTGATCAAAACACTTGTATCCTTTTTGATTGGGAGCATACCTAACAAACACACATTTCTTTGCTTGAGGGTCAAGTTTACCAGTGATTGTGGTCATGTATATGGACAAATACCGTGCACCCAAATATTTTTACGGGTAAAAAAGTTGAAAGCCTATTTGTTGGAAAAGAATGCAGAAACACATCAAAAAGGGTTTTAAAATTTAAAACCTTACTAGGCATTCTATTAATCAAATAGGTTGCAATCAAAATAGCCTCTCCCCAAAGATATTTAGGTACATTATTTTGAAAAATTAATGCTCGAGCTACCTCTAACAAGTGTTTATTTTTCTGCTCAGCCACCCCATTTTGTTAAGGAGTATTAGTACAAGACTATGATGAACAATTCCTGTATCCATGAAAAAAAATGGCTTAGATGTTTGTTAAAGTATTCTTTACCTTTATCACTACTGAAAATTTTAATTTTTTCCTGAAATTGTATTTCCACCATCTTAAAAAAAAAATTGAAAACTATTTCCATTTCAGACTTTTCCTTCATCAAGTACACCCAAGTCAGCCTAGTATGATCATCAATAAATGTGACAAACCATCGTTTACCTGAAGGTATAGAATCATGACTAGGTCCCCAAACATCACTATGGATTATGGTAAACGAACTGGATGCTTTATAAGGTTGAGGCAAATAAGAAGTGCGATGATGTTTAGAAAATTGACAAATTTCACAGGAAAAATAGACAGATTTTTATTCTTGAAAATTCAGGAAACAAGTGTTTTTAATAAAGGAAGCTTGGTGGCCTAACCTATAATGCCACAATATTATTTCATTATTCGTAGAAACAGAAATAGAATTGAAACAAGTACGTTGTTGAGATTGTCTACTCAAGTCACGTTCATCTTCAAAGATATAGAGTTCATCAATCTCCTTAGCACTGCTAATCGTCCTCCCCGAATTCAATTCCTGAAATTTACAACACGAGGAATCAAAAATAGCACGACATTTAAGATCAATTATTATTTTACTAATTGATAATAGATTGCATGACAAGTTAGGAACATGAAGAACATTATGAAGAATTATGGAAGGAGAAAGAGGAATACAGCCAATTCCGGCTATTGCGGAGAAAGACCCATCTGTAATTTTTATTTTTCTATTGCTTGCACAAGGACTATAAGATGAAAACAATTTTGAACAATTTGTCATATAGTCAGTTGCTTCAGAATCAATGATCCATGGAGTTTTTGAATTCAGTTTGGTACTAAAAAGAGCAGCAGTGAGATACATACCTTTTTGTGCCAAAGAACAAGATGGATTAACTGATATGTTTAGAGAAAACAATTTATAAAGGTGTTCTAATTGTTCCTTTGTGAATGGAGATGCCTCAGAATTAATTTGGGGCTCCTGATTGTCCTTAGAGATGGACTTAAAAGCACAAGTTTCTCTACTGGATTTCTTTCTCCAGTTTGGTGGTTTGTCATGGAGTTTCCAACAAATCTCCTTTGTATGTCATGATTTTCTGAAATGTTCACACCATGATTTCTTTTTTTTCGTCTGAATCTTCTCTTTTAATCACAAAAGTTGAACCTTCAACTTCCTGAATTTTGGAGATTTCAGAATTGTGCATCATAATTCTTCTCCTAGATGAATCCGAGGAGGTCGTTGAAGGTGTTAGGCCGGTCATTATCGTTTTCACCATTGCAGAAGATGGTCCAAAGCAGGAAGCTCTGATACTATATAGGTTTTGATAAGAGAATACTTTTTTTATTCTCAGATAATTTTATTAAAACATAAACAAGATACTTATAGACAGATTTGGTTAAGGAAAGATATCCAAATCTATTGTACAGAGAATAAAATAAAAATAGAAAAGATTTTCTATCTAAAATCTGATTAAATTAGATTTTCTTCTAACTTCTAATTTGAATCTGATTGATTTAGATTTATTCTAATAGAATCTCCTAATAAACGAATTTGAATCAGATCTATTTAGATCTTATCAGATATTCTAACAAAATCTCCTAATAAACTAATTTGAATCCGATCTATTCAGATCTTATCAGATTTCCTAACAGATTTTGACAATTTATCTAAAATTATATAAATTAGAATTAACTAAGAAGTAGGACATTACACTCCACCACATCTCCCACCACAAACACCACTCACACCTATTCCAATCATCACCATCGAAACACCAATGTCCCTCATTGTCATCCACCTAAGACCTCTACTGAACCGTCTCTACCCCAAACTACAACCAGAACGATCCACCAGTAATCACTGAACCCAGCAACATCTCCATCGTGCCCCATTTCAACCACGAGCCTCACCCTTATAGCTTTTGCCACCATGCCTTGAAACCCCCTATTCCTTGCTTCTGCTTCAAATGAAAGCACCACTAACCTCTGGAGACTTTTTTTTTTCTTTTTGGTTGCAGTAAAACTTTGGAGTGCATTTGTTTCAAGGATTAACAAGTTATTCTTGTGAGTTTGAACTTGGGAATATGATATTTCCATGTCTATTACAAGCTTTAAAAAATATTTTGGGCCATTATTGATTTCCATAAAGGTTACATTTCCATGATGAAGGTTGGGTATGTGTTTTCCATGGCATGAAAATGGAAGTTATCTTGTAATCCAACCATTGACTACCACTCCCACTTCTTTCTCCCATCATCATTTGAATTTTTTTTTTTTGTGAATCAAACAAATTTTTAAAAATATTCCCAAAATTATTAAATGCTAACCAAACACATTTTGAATTTACCAAGAAATAGCATTTCCAGTCATAGTATTTCTAAGAATAGCTAAAATATCATTTCTATAAATATAATAATACACCTTGAAACAAATGCCACCTTTGTTCATTTGGGCAGCTGGAGATGGGTAAGTTTGGTTTAAGGTGTGATTAGAGATCAAGGCTGTTTTATATTCTTACTTGGGCTTAGGGGAATTTGGTTGACACTAAAGTGTTTTTTATATAGTGAGGTGTTTTTTTTTTAGCTTGGTATTCTATCTCACTTTTCTCTATTTTTAAATGGGTTGGGTATTGTTGCTTCCAGTTGAGTTTAAGTTTTCTTTTCTTTATTTAAGTTGTTAGTAGTTATTTTTTCTCTTTTTAAAATATAATAAAAATACCAAAAAAAAATAACATAAAAAAACTAAATAAGATAAAAATGAAAAAAAAATTGAGCTCTTTGGGTTTGTTTCATTAGTATTTGACTTACTTTTTTGTTATTTTGTTTATTTGTTTTGTTTGTTTTCTTTATCACTATGCTAATTGGCATGTTGCTTGTTTAAAATTGTTGAATAAACTTTTTTATATATCTTTTTAAATTAAAATTAACTAACCTACAGTTATTTTTTAAAGAACTATCTGACTTTGAATTTTTTATTGCACTAATACATAAGAGAGCAAATTAAGTCAAAATTAAATTTTCATAATTTAATCTTTGATTTATATGTTTTCTTGGCTTGTAAATATTTTAATTCATGTTTTATTTCTAGTTTACCTTTAAACATTATGATTTATATTTTCTTGATATTGAAAATATTGTCATTATTGATAATTGCCTTTATTTATTTTATGGGGATAAATTTAATATGTCTAAATTATTATAATTCACACAACTAACTTTAGGGTAACTATCTTAAAACAAATACATTAGGGGTGTTGTGGGATTCAATTTTCGTCATTCTCTATGCATAACTGACTCTTGAACATGACTTTGTTGCACAATTTGATTTTTAAAATCACTTTCTAAAATGATTTTTTCGATTTTTCTCTAACCAAATAAAATTGATAGCAACTCCCTTTGAAACATAACACACACACAACTTTAGGGTTTACTTTCTCTCTTAAATTGAGAGTATAAAGGTTTTTTATATTTAAGTATTTTAATTAATTACTTTAAAACTTTCAACAATATTAAGTATTTTAAATTTCCTAAGCAACTATCTTAATTACATTTGATTTTTTTCTAAGCATTATAATTTCTATACAACTCTTTTAATTATATTTTTATTATAGCTTTCAACACTATTAAGTATTTTAAATTTCCTAAGCAACTATCTTAATTCCTACATAACTCTCTAATAACTGTCGAGATTACCAAATTTAAATCAATTTATAATTAATTTACCAAAACTACTTGTAGCATAAGGTAACACCGGATTGAGCCCATAGATCACTCTAATTATGAAGTCAAATTAAGAGGTTAATAAATAGGAAAAAAGAAGTTTGGAAGATTAAACAACAAAAAGTAATTAAAAGGAGTAAAGAAAATTAGGAAAACAACCAATCCAAGAGAATTAATCAATCTTAATTTTTATCCATCCTTGATAGTTAATATCCATTTAACTATGAACTAAATCCTTGGTCTTAGATCACACAAAACGCCTCTCAATGATCCATAGATCTTCTACTAAAAACGCTTCTAGAATTCAATTAATTGAGATTAGACAAATTAAGCATTCATTCAAAACCCAAATCAACTTAAAAACTAAGATCTAACCAAGCTAAACATTTCATCAAACATCTTTGATGCAGTGTTTAACCTCTGAATTCATCTCTTGGTACATGATAGTTACGCAATTAACATATGCAAATCCTAATCAAATTAAGCATTACATCAGAATTTAAACAAGAAAAGAAGAAAAACTGAAACTTGATTAATAGATGAATGTATAGCAATTAAAACAAGATCTCAAGATTAATCATCAAGAATGCCAATCTCTTAGATTGATTAAAGGCTCTACCACTCCATGAATAGAAGGGAAGAAATCTGAAAAATAAGAAAAAAACTAGAGAGAAGGAAGAGAAGAGAGAAAAGATCTAGATCTAAATCTAAATCTACAGAGAGGATGAGAAGATGAGAATAAACGATTGATCTCGGATTTTTCCCTTCTACCCCCTATAACTACCTCTTAATTTTTGCTCACATGGTTAGTGTGGAAATAAGCTTGCCCCAAATGGTTTAATATGTTAAGTTTTGATGATGACAAATACAAGACAAAAAGAATGATGCTTATGCTTGATAGATGTGCTTTATAGATGGTAAATGCATCACAAAAGAATATTGATCATGTTACATAGATGTACTTAATGTGATATATTATATCATGCATGATTATATACTTTATCTAGTTATATTACACTTAATCATCATGCAATGAGATATATGTAACATTCATCATATAATATATCCAATAATATTTTATATGAGTTATAAATGAATTAATATTGGATTTGACTTTGTTTAAATCAAAATGTGTAATATGTTCTTTGTTGCATCCTATATTGTGCATATCCATTAGTAATTGATAAATATCTCATTTGAATGTGTCTATGAAAGTTTTATATGCATGTTAGATTAATTAGAGTTATACATTTTTGAATCATGCATATGAAGATATTGAATTATGAATTTGGACTAACTATGTTGAGCAATACTTTGTAGGATAGTCCAAGTACTAAGAGTGAGCATTGTAACAAGAAAGCAAAAGATCACAATTATGCTCAACTCAAGAAGAATGAGAATGATAAAGATGTTCCAAGCAACTTGCAAGCTTTGAAGAGAAGAATTTTTGGAAGCTTAGATTACATCAAGAATTGATGATGACAAAAGATCAAGTCCCAAGGTTCTTCAAGAATAGCTTATAGGACTTAGATCTTGTGTAAAGGTAAAAAGGAATCACACTAAGTTCAAACAAGTTTTAAACATATTTACAAGTGTTTATAAAATGTTTAAATGCCCAACAAAGTGTTTTTGGAAAGTTAGTCTTGGTGGTAGGCCAAACCATTGAAAAATAGTCAAGTTTGTGTTTTACAAAACTAACCTTTAGTTACTCTTTTGATCATATCTTTCAAAATACTTTGATTTTTGCTTTGAAACTTATTTCATATGAAAATAGACTCAAAGATCTTTCCTATGAGTGGTCATTTGCTTAAAATGGATAAGAAACGAAGAAGTTATAACCATTTAAAATCAGTTTTCTAAATCATAGTGTCCTAACCGATTAGGGACTTTCCCTAACTGATTATTCACTCTACCATAAGCCATTTTCACGTTTCTGAAATGTCTTAACCGATTAGGAACTTGTCCTAACCGATTAGGATGATATAAATGACCATTTTTCATGATTTAAATGGCTTCCTAACTGATTAGGAAGCTTTGCTAACCGGTTAGCATATGTTTTTGAAGGAAATAACATTTGGCCATCAAAATGGCCTAACCGATTAGGCCATTTGCCTAACCGGTTATTCTAAATGTCAGAGGCAAATATTTGGACCTCCTAACCGATTAGGAAAAGTTCCTAACCGGTTATGATAAAACCAGAAACGCACCCAACGGTCACAAACGGCTATATTTCATAAATAAATCATTTCCAAACTTTACCCAACAGCTCTAAATATTAGTGGGCTATAAATACAAGTGTTTGGGTATCAAAGAAATGTTGGAGAACAATCTGAAAATTACTCTTGAGCATTAAATTTGTGTTTCACTATTTATTTCTCCAATCCTCTATTTTTAAGCTATAAGTGTGTGAATCCTTAATACCCATAGTGTTTCAATTTGTATTATTTACTCTTTGAGAGAGTTTCTATCATCTACATCTTTATTTAATCTGAAAAGAGGGTGAGGTATCCCTCAAGAATTGTAAGGGTGAGGTATCCTTTGAATATAGAGGCTCAAGTACAAAGGGTGAGGTATCCCAAGGTGTTGAGTGCTCAAATTTGTAAAGGTTTTCAAGCACCCGTTCAAGTTTGAAGATTTAGTGAAAAATCTCGAGTGGTTCACTTGAGGACTGGACGTAGGCCACAAGTGGTTGGTGGCTGAACCAGGATAAATCTTAGTGTTTGCTTTTCTTAACTCTATCTCCTTTACATTTGTACTTTAATTATATATGATTGAGTTGAATTTAATATTTAGCTTATTTACTTGATTTATCCTATAAGCCCAAGTGGTATTTGTGAAATCTCTAATAATTGCACATTTATTAGACTTATTCCGCTGCATGTGTTGATTGAAAATATCAAAATGTATAATTTGACAAAGTTGCATCAAAATTAATAATTACACGATTCACCCCCCCTCTTGGGTAATGCTTGCCATGGCTAACAAGTAGTATCAGAGCTTCGTGCTCTGGTAAAAACTTAACCGCTTGGAGTTAAAGATCCTTATTTGTTTGGCAACCATTAAAAGCTTTTCAAATAGAAGGTTTTGAAATTAATAAACCACCATTCTTTGATTGTGTGAATTTTGTTTATTGGAAAGTTAGAATGGAAATTTATATGCAATCTATTGATATTGATTTGTGGGATATTGTGCTTGATGGATTTACTTGCAAATCAAAACAAACTTGGAATGCCTATGAAAAAAAAATGTTTTTCTTTTAACATTAGAGCTATGCAAATTTTGAGAAGTGGTTTAAATAATGATGCTTATACTAAAATTAAGAATTGCTCTAGTGCTAAAGATATATGGGATGCTCTTGATTCTATTTATCTTGCTAATAATGATTTTGTGTATAAAGTTGTATATAGAGAGCAAGAAGAGCAAAATCCTCTAGAGGAAGACAACATTGAAAAATGTCCTCAAGAACATGTTCAAAGCAAGAAAATGAGCTCAATGCCTCTTGGTGATGATGGTGCTCAATTTGAAGAAGAGGCAAAGCAAAACAAAATTGAGAAGGAAGATATTCTCAAATTCTTTATGGACAACAATGAGGAAGATAATGATTCCCTTAAAAAAGAATTTGAGGTAAATAATGCTAAACCATATTATAGTCCTTTCTATTATGAGCTACAATGTATATATGATGAATTGTATGATGGTTTGTCGAATTTAGAAAATAAAAATTTATCTTATTTGGAAAACATTTCTTCTATTGAAAATGAAATTGAGATTTTAAAAAATGATTATGCTTTTCTTGATGAAGAAATGCCTTTGAAATGTGAAATCTCAACTTCTTGTGAAAATGCATTAATTTAGAAAATCAAGTTGAGGACTTATCTTTTGAATTTGTCAAAACTAATGATTCTATTTGCTTACAATCCATGTGTGTTAATAAGAATGCAATTGATGTTATTTCACATGAAAATTCAAGTACGGCTTGTGACAAAAATAATATAGAATGTATTAACAACAAAAAGCTTAAGTTTTTCAAAAATGATCTTCAAAGGACCAAGCCATCATTAAATTCAATTGTTTGTAATTTTTGTGGTCATCTAGGACATATTTCTCATTTATGCAATTATAAAAGAAATCTTTATATGAGAAATAGTATAGTATGGGTTCCTAAAGACCTTAAATGCCCTAGTACTAACATTCAAGGACCCAAGATGAAGTGGGTACCAAAATGTCCTAATAGTATTTTAATTATGCAGAAAACTTCTCAAAAGGGTGGACAAATTGGTCAAGTGAAAAAGGAATCATCAAGGGGAATGCTTCCAAAGCCCATTGATAGAAGTTTTGATCAAAGAAGGAAGATGACTTCAACCAAAGCTTCTCAAGTACAAAATATGGAATTTGCAAAGGTCAAAACACCAAAAGAGAAGCAATGGGTAAAGAAAAGAGTTTCCTTGATTACCAAGGCCAAAGTATCAAATGTTTTTACCTCTTATGCACATTCATTTAAAAAGACAATGAATATGATGTATATTCCTTATAGGCCTTAAGTGATTGATAGAATCATGTGCACTTGATAAAATCTAAATATTTTGTTTAGCACATGATTATGTTCATTCTCATTGTACCATAGCTAATTAGTTTGCTATATATCTTGGTACATAAGGTTCTACAATGCCTAGGTATGCTTGTTATGATTTGAATTGTCTATATATCATGAAAGTAAGCTTGCTTTTGGTTATGTGCTTCATGGTAATTGATTATTTATTTTATTGTGCTCAATTTATATACTATGAAAAAATTAATCGTTATGAGAGCACAATAGATTAATACTCAAAAAACTAACACATAAGGACCCAAGAAAATTTGGGTACCAAAAGCCAAAAATTGAAGTGTGTTGTAGATATGCTTGAAGGCCAAAAATTGACTTTGGTATCATGAAATTTGGCGACTACAAGCACAAGGCCAGAAAAATATTCCAAGTTCCTTTCCTTGTCTCTAAGAAGCTTGGACTTACAATCTTTGGATAAGTAGAGACTTGTTTTAAGCTTTTCTAGCCTTATATCTTGAAAAATATCTCTACATACTAGATAAGTATGCTTCCTCTGTGAAATGACATGTTTGATAATGATATACTTGTTCTTAAAAGCCTTGATCAATCATATCTTGAAATGAATGTATTTTATCTTATTTTTATCCCTTTCTAACATGATTCTTGGTTGATTTAAAATGCCTTCAAGAATTGGGATTTAGTGATCATTTCCTTCTGTTTCCAATTGGTTTAACTGTCATGAATGAATTTAATTTGGTTAAATTGCTTTGCTGCATAATGTATTACTATATCATATATCAATTATTTGATTATTCAAAGCAAACAGAGATTGTATTCTGTCTAAACCAATAATCGGTTAGCACATCCCCTTAATCGATTATTCCCTCATACAGAGGCATTGTCTCTTTATTTTCTAAAATAGCTAACCGATTAGAGAAACAAGGTAATCGGTTATCTATATAAACCAGAAGCAATTTCTCTGTTATAAATAACCCCTAACCGATTACCACCTCTCCATAACTGATTATTTTAATTCACGGAGGACTCCAATTTCTGTTCCAAAATGAAAATAACCGATTAGCCTCACTTTCTAATCGGTTATTCACTCAATCTGCGGCTGCCCATTTCTGATTTTCTACACCATAATTGGTTACCACACTTCACTAATCGGTTATTGGTTATCAAAAAAAACTCCCTGCCATGACCTCCTTCACATATCAAGCACCCACTCATTCAACATCATTTGTGCCTTGAACTTGCCTTTAAATTCCAATTATTCTTACATTGAAATATATGTTGAAATGAATCATAAATAATTCCATTGTTTTTTAATTTTTTTATTACAATAAGGGACTTTTTGTTCTTGATTGGCATGTGTGCATACTAGAATTCCTTACTTGATATTACATGCCTTATAAGATCATTGTTTGCCCCAAAATGCTTATATAAGTTTTGATGTTGATCATGTATTTCTTGATAAACTTGAATCATGCCTTAAAATGCTTAAATCATATTTTTGGATTCAAGTGCATATGTTCTTCCTTTATTCTTATTATAGTTAACATTGTATGGTTGATAATGTGGTACATGTTTTTACATTATATATCAACCTAAATTATGCTTATAAATATGTTTAAATGATATATGATACTAACCCATGTTTTAGAAAACTTTTAAAGTTAGCTTTATAAGTGTCTCTGTGTGCTTCAAGTATGGCCATCAAATATCAAAAGGGTCAAACATATGTGGATAAATGAGAAGAGTTGAATGAAGAATGGCATGAGGAGACTTTCTTCAAGTGCAATGGAATGGATTACTCAATGGAAGAAAGCCCAAACTCAAAGGTCCAATAAACGAAGATCATTTTAAAGAGCATCACTCTCTCAATAAGTATTTTTATCCCTAAATTATTGTGGTGTTTTATATGCTATGGATTGTGAGATACTTGTTAATAAATTGATCTTAAAAGATTAAATGCTTTCCTTACATGAGAAGTATGCTTAGCATTGACAAAGTGCCTAATTGGATATTAACTTATTAATTTTGTCATTGCATATAGGGTGGATGATATTAGTCTATACATGTTTTGATCTTTATAGCATATTTCATCATGATGAATGCTTGATATCTATGATTCTCTTGATCTATAGTTTCTTAATGGTATAACACTTATGAGAATCATGCTCTTTTTGAAAAGAATTTCTTATTTGATTAAAAAGTTTTTTTTAAGGAAAAATCTCCTATCATATTTGAAAGAAACTTTTAAAGTTCCATATCCTTGAGAATCTTTTGAATTTGTCTTAAGAACTTGAAAGTATTTTCACCTCATATTTGTCTTGAAAATTTGGAAATCATTTGATTTGTGCTATAAATGTAGTATTCTCTTCTTTTGCTTTGAAAAGTGTTATTAAATCTTGAGAGAATGCTTAAGTTTCTAAATAGATCTTTTGAAATATTCTATTGAGCTCATCTTGATACTTCAAAAGATAAGCCTTGTTCTTCAAAAGTATTTATCTTTTCAAGGCTCTTGTTTAATAAGAAAGAGATGAGATGTACTTTCAAATGTTCTTTTGATTTGGATTTGATCATTCTCAGGAAATATGTGGTTTAATATAAAATCTTTCTATCCTTCTAAAATGCTTTTGGAAATATAATGTGTTATTATAAAATTCTTTTTGAAAGGGGGATAAGTCTTAAAAATGGTTTTTTGATTGATGGATGAAGAATATGTATCATTGCCTTACTTTTTGATAATATGCTTACATGATCTTGGCATGCATACTTCCCTTTATTTATCTTGTGCTTCAATAAAGGGGAGCTTATCTTACTTATCTTACATATCTTTCTTTCATATCCTTGTTGACTAAATATATGCATATCTATGTTGAACTATTATGTTTTATTTTTTTATAATATGCATATTTTGAGGGGGAGCCTAGCACTTAAATTGTTGTTTATAACTCTTGGCTTATATTCGTGTTTGACATAAAGTGTTTTATTGCTAATACTATCAATATATCAACAAAGATCCTCTCTTATTCTCTTTTCCTATATCAATGAAAGAAGGTAAACATTCTTAAACTTCATATCTTTTGATTCTTTCATTGAGAAATGCTTGATATGTGACAAGTTGTATGATCCTTCATTTGAAAACCTCAATTCCATGATCTTACACAAATATTTTGTAACTCCTAACAAGTGATATCAAGTGGTACTTATTTATCATGTGGTATGTAAAATATTATATGCTAGACATAATTTTTTAAGCTTATTGCTATCATATGCTAAAAGTTGATGTACCAAAATGTGATAAGTATTGTATGAATACTCTTTTATATTTTGAAAGCATGCTTGTTTCATCTCTTTGACAACATAAGTTCTATTTATAGGGGATAAAAATATTATCTTTCCTTCCTAAGCCTTTTTGTTAATGTCAAATAGGGGGAGAGAAAATTGGAAAGAAAAATATGTTCTTGTGCTTATTGCTTAATATGCTTACATGAATATCTATCCTTGTATATTGCTAAACATATTTTTCTTTGGTGATTTGTCATCATCAAAAAGGGGGAGATTGTGGAAATAAGCTTGCCCCAAATAGTTTAATATGTTAAGTTTTGATGATGACAAATACAAGACAAAAAGAATGATGCTTATGCTTGATAGATGTGCTTTATAGATGGCAAATGCATCACAAAAGAATATTGATCATGTTACATAGATGTACTTAATGTGATATATTATATCATGCATGATTATGTACTCTATCTAGTTATATTACACTTAATCATCATGCAAAGAGATATATGTAACATTCATCATATAATATATCCAATAATGTTTTATATGAGTTATAAATGAATTAATATTGGATTTGACTTTGTTTAAATCAAAATGTGTAATATGTTCTTTGTTGCATCCTATATTGTGCATATCCATTAGTAATTGATAAATATCTCATTTGGATGTGTCTATGAAAGTTTTATATACATGTTATACTAATTAGAGTTTTACATTTATGAATCATGCATATGAAGATATTGAATTATGAATTTGGACTAACTATGTTGAGCAATACTTTGTAGGAAAGTTCAAGTACTAAGAGTGAGAATTGTAACAAGAAAGCAAAAGATCACAATTATGCTCAACTCAAGAAGAATGAAAATGATAAAGATGTTCCAAGCAACTTGCAAGATTTGAAGAGAAGAATTTTTGGAAGCTTGGATTACATCAAGAATTGATGATGGCAAAAGATCAAGTCTCAAGGTTCTTCAAGAATAGCTTATAGGACTTAGATCTTGTGTAAAGGTAAAAAGGAATCACACTAAGCTCAAACAAGTTTTAAACATATTTACAAGTGTTTCTAAACTGTTTAAATGCCCAACAAAGTGTTTTTGGAAAGTTAGTCTTGGTGGTAGGCCAAACCATTGAAAAATAGTCAAGTTTGTGTTTTAAAAAACTGACCTTTGGTTACTCTTTTGATCATATCTTTCAAAATACTTTGATTTTGGCTTTGAAACTTATTGCATATGAAAATAGACTCAAAGATCTTTCCAATGAGTGGTCATTTGCTTAAAACAGATAAGAAACGAAGAAGTTATGACCATTTAAAGTCAGTTTTCTAAATCATAGTGTCCTAACCGATTAGGGCATTTCCCTAACCGATTATTCACTCTACCAGAAGCCATTTTCATGTTTTTGAAATGTCTTAACCGATTAGGAACTTGTCCTAACCGATTAGGATGATATAAAGGACTATTTTTCATGATTTAAATGGTTTCCTAACCGATTAGGAAGCTTTGCTAGCCGGTTAGCATATGTTTTTGAAGGAAATAACATTTGGCCATCAAAATGGCCTAACCGATTAGGCCATTTGCCTAACCGGTTATTCTAAATGTCAGAGGCAAATATTTGGACCTCCTAACCGATTAGGAAAAGTTCCTAACCGGTTATGATAAAACCAAAAATGCACTCAACGGTCACAAACGGCTATATTTCATAAATAAATCATTTCCAAACTTTACCCAACGGCTCTAAATATTAGTGGGCTATAAATACAAGTGTTTGGGCATCAAAGAAATGTTAGAGAACAATCTGAAAATTACTCTTGAGCATTAAATTTGTGTTTCACTATTTATTTCTCTAATCCTCTACTTTTGAGCTATAAGTGTGTGAATCCTTAATACCTATAGTGCTTCAATTTGTATTATTTACTCTTTGAGAGAGTTTCTATCATCTACATCTTTATTTAATCTGAAAAGAGGGTGAGGTATCCCTCAAGAATTGTAAGGGTGAGGTATCTCTTGAATATAGAGGCTCAAGCACAAAGGGTGAGGTATCCCAAGGTGTTGAGTGCTCAAATTTGTAAAGGTTTTCAAGCACCCGTTCAAGCTTGAAGATTTAGTGAAAAATCTCAGGTGGTTCACTTGAGGACTGGACGTAGGCCACAAGTGGTTGGTGGCTGAACCAGGATAAATCTTAGTGTTTGCTTTTCTCAACTCTATCTCCTTTACATTTGTTCTTTAATTATATATGATTGAGTTGAATTTAATATCTAGCTTATTTACTTGATTTATCCTATAAGCCCAAGTAGTATTTGTGAAATCTCTAATAATTGTACATTTGTTAGACTTATTCCGCTGCATGTGTTGATTGAAAATATCAAAATGCATAATTTGACAAAGTTGCATCAAAATTAATAATTACCCAATTCAACCCCCTCTTGGGTAATGCTTGCCATGGCTAACAGTTAGAAACCTATTAGATACAAAGATGGGTCTATTAGGAATCATTGGGCCTAAGTCCCATGTCAATTAGAGGCCTACAACTCAAGTTATGCCCAATTAAGTGACATAAACTCGTCACCAACTCGTATCTGTTTTCCAACTACAATTGCACACCTAAAATGACATATTTTGGCTTAGTAGTTTTCATAAGAGTTGTAGATTTATGTCTTAGTTTCCAAATGCCACCAGTTTCGGGCTCATATCAGATATATAGCCTAATTGTTATGCCCTAATTAGTGCACATTGTTCGGGTTCTAGTCACAAGACCTGTGTTCTGACTTCCAGGCCCAATTAGCTCTACTATATGTCTGATTAAGACTTCGAACTCTTCATAAAAGTTGTAGAGCTCTCTCTTATATTTCCTATAAGGTAAAATGCATAATTATCAGGTATCTAGAACTCAAGTTATGGCTGAAATACAAAAGTAGCACAAAGTCTCAACAATGCTTAAAATTATCAATTAAGCCCAATTTGAGCCCAAACTTACAAAACATGACCAGGTTTAATCAATTAAGTACATAGAGAGTGTAAATGACTAAAAATGAGAGTTTATTAATGTATAAAATATGTAATTATCAAATTCTCTCACATTTAGCTTTTTGCTCTCC
Organism: Ormosia semicastrata; assembly: GCA_029884595.1. Taxonomy (NCBI): domain Eukaryota; kingdom Viridiplantae; phylum Streptophyta; class Magnoliopsida; order Fabales; family Fabaceae; genus Ormosia; species Ormosia semicastrata. The sequence goes on along the minus strand of JAQQTO010000056.1, from coordinate 48,695,595 downwards.
TGGACAAATCACATAAGACCAAAACTAAGGAATAAGAAAAAATAATACAAACTCAAAAATTAAAAACTCTACAAGAGTCAAATTTCAATGACATTCAAAAATGCAAAAGTTATAAGTAAGAAGATCAACCAAAGATTTAAAGGAACAAAGCATTCATGGGGTACATTTCTTTACGTTTCAAACCAATGAGCAAGGTATCTTCACTTTGAAAAACATGAATCAAGAATGATAGATCCTCACAAGATACAATCTCAATCCCACAAGCGTTTACAAGGTAAGTATTTCACTTAATTCAACCCACGAAAATTACACTACCATAAGCTTACTTATTTTCTATTTCTCTACTACTCAAACACATACACACAAAAATCAAGAGAACTTTATTCAAGGTTGTAATGGGGTCAAGGTAAGGGAAAGAAATAGTATGGATATGACAAGTTAAACATTAAAGAGAATAAAAGAGCATTGGGAAGGAACTCAATTGGGAAACATGAAATTTTATCCCCCCAAATCCATATAATGCACATTCTCTTTACATATTCCTTCTCTTGTTTATTTTTTTTTTCACAACCTTTCTTGTATTTATTCTTTTTCTTTTTCTCTTTCTTTTACATTATTTTTTTTATTTTTCTTTTAATTTGGCTCTTTTTCTTTCTTTCTTTCTTTTTCTCTATTTTTTTCACAAAACAACTTTGCATATTGCACATCAAACTATACAACCCCCACACTTGAACTATTAATTACTTACAAGTAAAAGAGCTCCTTTAATGAAAATGAACCAATGTTCTCTCATTCCCTAAGGTAAGGTAAAAACATAATTTTTTCACATAAGATATATAATGAGCTAAGACAAAGAATATGTAAATTGTAATACACTAAAAAATCATGTTAGACTTGTATATGGTTACAGAGGTAGACTAATACTTACTTAACATGGCTGTAAAGTTTTGTGACTTTCTGAGCACGTTTAGACACTTTGCCGTAACGCTAAGTGAGAAATATAGCTGTTATTTGCTCTGGAAGTGGCTTAAACTGCTTAGTTAGTGGAAATAAGTGTGGAGAGTTTGTTTTCCAAGTCACAAATGTGAAAACTGTACTACAGTTAAAGTTTGAGAATTTTCGGAGTTAGTTTGACATTTTTGAGCATACTAGTTGTGTATTTTAATGCTGGATTGACCCCTAGCTAATATGAAAATATCAATTTTTGGTAAACATAATTTTTTAATAAATCTCAGGATTTATTTTGAATCTGTTAGAAGTTATAGAATTAGATTTGGTAGAATCTTAGTGTTCTTAACAGATCAAGGTTTTGGTACTAACCAAGATAAGTCAAAATAAACTTCTCTTGCTAAATATCTCATGGTTGAGATATTAGAATCAGAAAAATAGAGAAAACAGAACAAAAAACGTGAAGGAAGGAGGAGAAAGAAAGAAGAGAAAAGGAAGGAAGAGAAGAAGGAGAAACCAAAGGAAGAAGAACCAAGAGAAGGATCAACCATCCAAGGAGAGGATCCAAGTGAAGGTCTTGCTTCATCTCCATTATCTTGATCTTGAGGTAGAGGGTTGTTTTTATCCATTTCCTCTTATATTCGCCTTGTTTCTTGGTGGAACTTGATGAGGAAAAAGTAGGGTTTGGGTGAGAATAGGAAGGTAGATGTTAGTTTCTTGCTTGTTTAGTTGAAATGAGTTAGATTCTAACAAGTTTAGTGCATGGTTGATAGTTTGGAATCCTTAGAATCCATAGTTTCCTATTAGTTATTTAGTTGAAACAAAGGAGTTTTAAGGTTGGAGTTTTAGTTTTAATCAAAGTTTGATTGAACCAAAGGAAGAAATAAGGTTTATAACTTGTTTAGAGACCTCTAGTGATGATAGAAATCATCTAGAAGTGAGGATATATGGTGAAATCTTGGTTTGAAACCAAGAATATGCAGAAACGTGTTCTGCAGAATTTTTTGCAGAAGGGTCACACCTAGGCGCAACCTGGACAAGCCTAGGCATGGACTGATCAGTTTTCAGTCCAGCGAGACAGAGACTGCCACGCCTAGGCGTGGTAAAACCAAGCCTAGGCGTGATACAGGACAACAACCTGACAGCTTGTAGTATTTGTAGCATAACTTAAGTTGTGGTTATCAGAATGACCTGGTTCTTATTGCATTTGAAAGATAAGACATAAGGCTATCTACCTGTAAAATTTCAGAATTTTATCAGTTAAGATAGATTTTTTGGTGAATTTATGAAAAACATCCTTTTTAGGGTGCCCAGAGCAGATTTCATCAGAATTTCTATTTTGATGTTTTGAGATTCCTAATTGCTAGGATCCTTTGTTTATACCTAGTAGAATATGTTGAAACTTCAATAGGAGTAATTTATGAACAAAGAATGTATTGAGTCAAGTTTACTTGAAATTCTAATTACGGGAGGTAATTAGACATTATTATATATACATATTTGGTGTATTGTGATGAACTGAGGAAATGAGTTTTCCCTAAGTGTTGGAATTACTCATGTTTGCTTTTTTAAGAGTGTTATAATACTTTTATAAGTATTTGATATAGTGTTGTGAATTGAACCTAAAATGAATATAAATCAATTGTGAAAACTAGTTATGAGAATAAATTAGTAATTATTTTACAAGAAATGTTTGAGAAACATATTGAGGTTTATAATATCCTCGTTGTAATGTTGAGAATCATAGATTGGTGAGTAATATCCTCTCTATGTTGTGAAGTAAGGAGGTGAGTAATATCCTCTTTGCTTTGTTTGACCCCGTGAAAGTGGGTGTTCTGTATCAGGTAAGGCGCTTAGTACCCTTCCTAATATAGTGATGTATGAAAGGATAAAATTTCTTATTCATTATCGATAACCATGTAGTTGATGAGACTTCACTACCCAGGGGAGAAATGAGACTTCTTCTGTGATAATAATGTATGCTGGATGAGATTTCTAGTGCTTGTTCGAGGTTATGGATGAAACTATGGACTTCCATTGTTTTGTTCAAGTTTCATGTATTCATGACATTACCATGGGAGTGAAGATCCTGGATGTGGTATCATGCGTTATTCATTTTCATATTTAGGAAATTGCATAGACATAATCATTAGTCATAATTAAGCATAACATGACAATTGTATGGGCGGTTGCTATCATGACATTTTCATGCATGGCAATTATATAAGCGATTGTTGTTGTTGAGATGAGGTGTTGTTGCTTCCATGATTGAAGTGTTAACTTGATAATTGTGATATTATCTAATTGTACATATATGTATATATGCTGGTATTGGAATATTTCTACTGAGATATGTTTTCTCACCTCGATTGTGTTGCCATGTAAATCTAGGTGTGAGTTCTTCGAAAGGGAAAAAGAAAATGTATGAGGACTAGCATAGTACAGATGTTATTTTGGGCTGAGCAAATATAAATGTTTTATATTTGCTTAGTTGTTTCAGGTTATGTATAACAGTATGCCCTTGAGGCTGTGATGTATATATATAACTTTTGCTATCGTGGCTCTCCATATTTAGTCATTATGTATGAATGATATGGGTTAAACGTTGATGTATGTTAGTAGTAGCAGGGTCAATATTGGGTTATTCATTTATATGATGATATATTTGGATAGCAAATATTAGGCTGTTACATTTTGGTATCAGAGCAGTTCATCCTGTTGAGTCAGGGTATGGACTGACTATGCTTATGTATGTGTAATGATGGTTATGCATTTCTTATCTCTTACATGTGATTGTTTGGGTGGAATTGCATGTTTTGCCTTTGAGATGTTTGCTTTAGCTGCTGTGACACGGTTACATGATATTGAGCCTAGCTAACTCAATATGGATTATTCTGTGTTTACAGAAGACTATGGCAGCACGAGGGTGACCGGCAACACAAGGGCGACCACGTGGGAGCCAGAATAGAGACTCTGATAATGAAGGTACAGAGATGGCTACAGCTATGATGGCAATGGCCAATTCCATGAGGCGTGACGGTGAACAAGTAAGCGGCAAGCAATCGCTAGAGTTTTAGAGAGGTTGGTACCTCAGCAGCAAGTACCACCGGTACCACCACCAGTACAAGAGGTACCAGTCGGGAGAAATCAAAATTTTCTTGACATTGCGAAATTCAGAAATATGAAACCTCCGATATACAGGGGTGATCGTGATCCGATTAAAGCAAAAGAATGGTTGACCGAATTAGAGAAGATCTATGAGGTCATGGTTTGCTCTGAAGAGCAAAAAGTTTCTTTTGCTTCTTTCATGCTGAGAGGGGAAGCAGAACAATGGTGGCGAAACACCAGAAGGCTGCTGGAGACAGCAGGAACTTTGATCATGTGGGATGTGTTCAGAGGGATCTTTTAGGAGAAACATTTTCCAAAGAGTTTACAAGATGATAAAGAGAAGGAGTTTTTGAATCTTCGACAAGAGGACATGATGGTTGGACAATATGAAGCAAAATTTCATGAGTTTTCTAAGTTTTCTTCACAGTTTAGGCAGAATTCGGATGAGAGCTGGAGGTGTGTCAGGTTTAAGTCTGGGTTGAGGGGAAATATAAGAAGGGTTGTGAGACCTTTTGAAATCAAGAATTTTCCATCCTTGGTGAACAAGTGTAGATTTGTGGAGTCTGAAAATCTCCAAATTCAGGCAGAGCGGAATTTGTAAAGTCTTCAAAAGAAGAGGAAAGTGGATGGTGGAAATGAGAAAAGTAATCCTAAATCCAGTCACCCACAAGAAAAAGACCATAAAGTTCAGAAAGAAGATCAGCAAGAAACTTGAAATAAGTGTGGTAGGTATCATGAAAACAGGGTATGTTGGGGGAACCAAATAACTTGTTATAAGTGTGGAGAGAAGAGACACTACGCCAGGAGTTGTTCTCAGGGGCAACAGAACAATACTGAAGATAGACCTATCGCTGGGGGTAGAGTCTACGTTGTACGAGGCGAGGAGACATCACCATCTCCTGATTTTAGAAATTTTGGTAACTTTGCTTAGTATCTTAATTTTCTTAAAATTGGATTACATCTGTAGTTGTATGTCAGTTTTTAGAACTTTAAACATAGGGTAAACTAATTTTGGGGACAAAATTCTAAAAAGGTGGGGAGAATGTAATACCCTAGAAAATCATGTTAGGCTTGTATATGGTTACAGAGGTAGCCTAATACTTACTTAACATGTCTGTGAAGTTTTGTGACTTTCTGAGCACGTTTAGGCACTTTGTCGTAATGCTAAATGAGAAATATAATTGTTATTTGCTCTGGAAGTGGCTTAAACTGCTTAGTTAGTAGAAATAAGTGTGGAGAGTTTGTTTTCCAAGTCACAAATGTGAAAACTCTACTACAGTTAAAGTTTGAGAATTTTCAGAGTTAGTTTGGCATTTTTGGGCATACTGGTTGTTTGTTTTAATGCCGGATTGACCCCTAGCTAACATGAAAATATCAGTTTTTGGTCAAACATAATTTTTTAATGAATCTCAGGATTTATTTTGAATCTGTTGGAAGTTACAGAATCAGATTTGGTAGAATCTGAGTGTTCTTAATAGATCGGGGTTTTGGTACTAACCAAGAGAAGTCAAAATAAATTTCTCTTGCTAAATATCTCACGGTTGAGATATTAGAATCAGAAAAATACAGAAAATAAAATAGAAAATGTGAAGGAAGGAGGAGAAAGAAAGAAGAGAAAAGGAAGGAAGAGAAGAAGGAGAAACCAAAGGAAGAAGAACCAAGAGAAGGATCAACCATCCAAGGAGAGGATCCAAGTGAAGGTTTTGCTTCATCTCCATTATCTTGATCTTGAGGTAGGGGTTGTTTTTATCCATTTCCTCTTATATTACCCTTGTTTCTTGGTGGAACTTGATGAGGAAAAAGTAGGGTTTGGGTGAGAATAGGAAGGTAGATGTTAGTTTCTTGCTTGTTTAGTTGAAATGAGTTAGATTCTAACAAGTATACTGCATGGTTGATAGTTTGGAACCCTTAGAATTCATAGTTTCCTATTAGTTATTTAGTTGAAACAAAGGGGTTATAAGGTTGGAGTTTTAGTTTTAATCAAAGTTTGATTGAACCAAAGGAAGAAATAAGGTTTATAACTTGTTTAGAGACCTCTAGTGAAGATAGAAATCATCTAGAAGTGAGGATAGATGGTGAAATCTTAGTTTGGAACCAAGAATATGCAGAAATGTGTTCTGCAGAATTTTCTGCAGAAGGGTCATGCCTAGGCGCAACCTGGCCAAGCCTAGGCATGGACTGATCAGTTTTCAGTCTAGCGAGATAGAGACTTCCACGCCTAGGCGTGGTAAAACCAAGCCTAGGCGTGATACAGGATAGCAACCTGACAGCTTGTAGTATTTGTAGCATAACTTAAGTTGTGGTTATCGAAATGACCTGGTTCTTATTGCATTTGAAAGATAAGACATAAGGCTATCTACCTGTAAAAGTTCAGAATTTTATCAGTTAAGATGGATTTTTTGGTGAATTTATGAAAAACATCCTTTTTAGGGTGCCTAGAGCAGATTTCATCAGAATTTCTATTTTGATGTTTTGATATTCCTAATTGCTAGGATCCTTTGTTTATACCTAGCAGAATATGTTGAAACTCTAATAAGAGTAATTTATGAATAAAGAATGTATTGTGTCACGTTGATTTGAAATTCTAATTACGGGAGGTAATTAGACATTATTATATATACATATTTGGTGTATTATGATGAACTGAGGAAATGAGTTTTCCCTAAGTGTTGGAATTACTTATGTTTGTTCTTTTAAGAGTGTTATAGTACTTTTATAAGTATTTGATAAAGTGTTGTGAATTGAACTTGAAATGCATATAAATCAATTGTGAAAACTAGTTATGAGAAGAAATTAGTAATTGTTTTACAAGAAATGTTTGAGAAACATATTGAGGTTTATAATATCCTCGTTGTAATGTTGAGAATCATAGATTAGTGAGTAATATCCTCTCTATGTTGTGAAGTAAGGAGGTAAGTAATATCCTCTTTACTTTGTTTGACCCCGTGAAAGTGGGTGTTCTGTATCAGGTAAGGCGCTTAGTACCCTTCCTAATATAGTGATGTATGAAAGGATAAAATTCCTTATTCATTATCGATAACCATGTAGTTGATGAGACTTCACTACCCGGGGGGGAAATGAGACTTCCTCTGTGATAATAATGTATACTGGATGAGATTTCCAGTGCTTGTTTGAGGTTATAGATGAAACTATGGACTTCCATTGCTTTGTTCAAGTTTCATGCATTCATGACATTACCATGGGAGTGAAGATCCTGGATATAGTATCATGCGTTATTCATTTTCATATATAAGAAATTGCATAGATATAATCATTAGTCATAATTAAGTATAACATGGCAATTATATGGGCGGTTACTATCATGACATTTTCATGCATGGCAATTGTATGGGCGATTGCTGTTGTTGAGATAAGGTGTTGTTGCTTCCATAATTGAAGTGTCAACTTGATAATTGTGATATTATCTGATTATACATATATGTATATATACTGGTATTGGAATACTTCTACTGAGATATGTTTCCTCACCTCGGATGTGTTGCCATGTAAATCCAGGTGCGAGTTCTTCGAAAAGGAAAAAGAAGATTTATGAGGACTAACATAGTACAGATGCTATTTTGGGCTGAGCATAAATAAGTGTTTTATATTTGCTTAGTTGTTTCAGGTTATGTATAACAGTATGCCCTTGAGGCTGTGATATATATATATATCTTTTGCTATCATGGCTCTTCATATTTACTCATTATGTATGAATGATATAGGTTAAACGTTGATGTATGTTAGTAGTAGCAGGGTCAATATTGGATTATTCATTTATATGACGATATATTTAGGTAGCAAATATTGGACTGTTACATAAATAGGCTCAAGGGGTTAATCAAAGGGAAATGACGCAAGGTTGGTTATTTGGTCAAAGTAGCTAATTCAAGAAAAAAATACCTCAATCATTTTTGTGCATGCAAGTGAAAATGTAGCTTCAAAAAGAATCAAAGCAAGTTCTAGAGTGATCAATTGACATGAGTGAAAATCACACAAGAAAGAGGTATGCATCTATCAAACTCAATCCACCAATCAAACATCTAAAACCAAGCATGTTAAATTTAAGAAGGAAGAAAAATTTATTAAATCATGCTAAAAACCTTGAATTTCAATTGCTTCAAAATCATAAACTTCACAAATCTAAAAACATCATTTGAAAATAATTAAAAACACATATTTTTTTCCAAAAATTATAAAAACAAAATTTAAAAACATCAAAACAGAAAATAGAAATAGAAAACATCATATAAATTCCTCCCCCACACTTAAATTCTACATTGTCCTCAATGTAAAGTTCAAAAGAAAATAACATTCCACAATTATCATCAATTAATTTAGGACAAGAAAAATAAAAGAGAGAAAGAGAGAAGAAAAATCCTTATCAAGGTGAAGATTCATTAAGGTCCTGTTATAGCTAACAAGAAACTCCCACCGAGGTCCCATTACTTGAAGTGTGATGACCAAGTTATAGTTAAAGCACAAGAGCTTCGATTGGGACCCCAAAGACATTTTGTGACTATTATGTATGAGTTAGGACCATTACAAACATTATCCGCAAAGCCAAACTCCTGCTGTCCATGGCTTAGAGACCATTTGATGGCTTTCTTATGCTCTCTCAGAATTTATAGCAGTCTCTCCTCCTGTTCATCAAGGAGGTTTTTAGCCACGATCATAAGAAGTTGCTCTTTATCTTCCAAGTATGCATACTTCGGGTGTTCATGTAACGGCTTCATCTTCAACTTTGGTGGTTACACTACAAAAGGTAGTAATCTAGGGGCTGCAATGATTCTGCTTCTGCTACTTGAACCTCTGCATATATATCACCTGTTGCATAATCTGCTAACACAGGAACAAATTCTTTATATCCCAAAAATACAGAAATTTCAGAACACATAGAACACAACTTATCATCATCACAATAAGCACACAAATCACTACACACAAAGTCATTAAAATCAGCAATCTCAGGAAACTCCTCACACAAGTTAGCATATGAATTATCAACCAAATCATTAATGAAATCAATATGAAAGATAAAATGTTCTTCAAGGAGCTCTCTATTCTTCTCAGCCTCATGTATCTTTCTGGTCTCAATGGCTCTCTGTGAAAAGGGAAGCGCCATCGCAAGCTGTTGCACCTCATTGGCAACAATTGATTTCTTTTGCCCTCAGATTTTTGGGCTAGTTCATCAGAAACTGTTTCTTCTACTGGTTGATGCTTGCTGGCTAGTTGAGGCTCAGATTATGCTTCTACATATTTTCCAAACCTCAGCATAATGACACTCACATTCCTTTTTGGATTAGGAATTATTTGCAATAGAAGTTGGCCAGAACCTTGGGCCTACAGTTGACTCGATGAAGAGGCTAATTGTCCAATCTGAGTTTTTAAATTTTGTATGGTTACCTTTATCCTTTGTTGGAACTGAATATTGTTAGTGGCCATCTGCTTCACCAAATCTTCCAATGATGGTTCGGCTAGAGTGACTTGGATAGACTGCTACATAGGTTATTGTTGTTTGAATGTAGATGGTTGGTATTTGTTGTTAGGACCTGCAGTTTAGTATCTAAATTGCTGCTACTACTGCTTCTGGGGTTGTTGTTGCTGACCAAAATTCTCATATCTTAGGTTGGAATGGTCCCTCTAGCCAGGGTTATAAGTACTAGAAAATGGATCATATTTAGGCTGCTGCTCTGACTACTGATATTAGGGTTTACCAGGAAAAACATCTATTGCAGCAACAGATTGATATGAAAAAATAGAACTACCATCCTGAAGTGCAGGACATGCATATGTAGGATGAGATGAACAAGAACAAATGCCACACACAGTTGCAACCATCTGCACAGGTAATTGTTGTCCCACTACTAACTGCCTCACCAAAGAAGTCAATCCCTCAAGTCTATGCTCTATTATGCAAGGTCCTATCAATCTCAGAATCAATATCAAGTAATTGGCTAGCAGAAGACATAGTCATGCATCATCCAAAGCACATAAAACACAAAAATAATAAAGAAGCAGAATACACTAGACAACACTAAAAATCTATCAAAATAAATCTAGTTAACCTATCTAAACATTTTTAAAAATTATAGGACTTGTACAACATGAAAACTACATAAAAATAAAACCAAAAAATGCAATAAAAATCTTAAAAAATTGAAAAAGTGGTCTAAACGATGGAATCTTGGGAAAACAGGGGTGACCTCACAGCTTATTGTGAGCCTTGTTTATTAGGCCATTTTCTTTCAACTGACCAAGTTTGAGCATATTTTAGGTATGTTTGTTGTCAGTACGAAATTCTGTAAAGTGATCCGTAAACACCTGTTTTTGCCTGAAAATCACCAAAATACAGCAACACAGGGGTTAGTGAGTGATTAGTAGTTAAATATACTCTTAATAAGATTGAACAAAATCAGAATGATCCCCGGCAACAGCGTCAAAAATTTGATAACTGTCGAGATTATCAAATTCAAATCAATTTATAACTGATTTACTAAAACTACTTGCAACATAAGGTAACACTGGGTCAAGCTCGTAAATCACTCTAATTATGAAGTCAGATTAAGAGGTTAATAAGCAGGAGAAAAATGGGTTTGCAAGATCAAACAACAAAAAACAATTAAAAGGAGTAAACAAAATTAGGAAAATAATTAATTCAAGAAAATTAACCAATCTTAATTTTAATCCATCATTGATCTTTATAGATCCATTCAACTATCAACTAAATCCTTGGTCTTAGATCACATCAAGATGTCTCTCAATGATCAATGGATCTTCTACTAGAAACGCTTCTATAATTCAATTAATTGAGGTTAGACAAATTAAGCATTCATCCAAAACCCAAATCAACTTAAAAACCAAGATCCAACCAAACTAAACATTTCATCAAACACCTTTGATGCATTGTTTAACCTCTGAATTCATCTCTTAGCACATGATAATTACGCAATTAACATATGCAAATCCCAATCAAATTAAGCATTAAATCAGAATTTAAACAAGAGAAGAAGAAAAAGAGAAACTTGATTAATAGATGAATGTATAGCAATTAAAACAAGATCTCAAGATTAATCATCAAGAATGTCAATCTCTTGGATTGATTAAAGGCTCTACCCCTCTATGAATAGGAGGGAAGAACTAAGAAAAATAAGAGAAAAACTAGAGAGAAGAGAGAAAAGATCTCGATCTAGATCCAAATCTAGAGAGAAGATGAGAAGATGAGAATGAATGATTGATCTCATATTTCTGCCTTCTACCCCCTATAACTACCTCCTAATTTTTGCTCATGTCGCGATCGTGATCGCGGCGAAAAATAGTAACTCATGAGATTTTAGAAAATGAAAATGGAGTCGCCACTAATTTTATTTAAATTAGAAAAAATTAGAAAACCCTTATTAGAAAATGGTCTTTGAAAACCAAATTGGATTCGGGGGTCAGTTATGCTTAGGGAAGGGTGAAAATTTAATCTCACGGCACCCCTAACGCACCTGTCCTAAGACGGTACCTTAAGTCAATTGCAAATTCTTGATAATCTCAAATATATTTATTTTACTCCTCTTTTTTTGAAAAAGGCAATGTAACTATTTTTTTTTATTTTACATTCTCTTTTGAAAAAGGCAATGTAACAAGCTGTCACAATTCAACTAATCCTAATTTTATTTTTTATTTTTATTTTTAAAAAAAGATCAATTTTTTTATCGTTCATTTCTTTTAAAGCAAAACTTAGCCACGGTTTTTTACTAATTTATCATGTTAAGATTCTTTTGCTTTTATTATTTCCCTTTTTTAATAAGCCATCTGAATTCACCTAAACATTTTTTTTTACTTTTTGTTTTTTTTTTAACAGATACTCTTTTAACATCAACAGGTCATTTAAAAAAACAAAACAAGCAAATTACCAAACAAATGACTTTTAATCTCTGTAGTAGGAACCACAAAACACAAGAGTAGGGGAGCCAACATGGTGGAGATCCGAGTGACGTGGAACGGAACTACGGTGCAGCTGGAATGGGATTTGGGCTATCAGCGAGGTTGGCTTAGGAGGCGCACTGTTGCACGCCGATCAGATGCGGGTTGTGCGGCGGTTTGCGGAGGAAGAGGACGATGGCTAAGTGTGTTAGTCATGGTAACCATTACCCAAGAGGGGGGTGAATTGGGTAATTATTAATTTTAATACAACTTTGACAAATTATGTAATTTAATATTTTTAATTAACACATGCAGCGGAATAAGTCTAACAAAGGCACAACTATTAAGAATTACTCAAATATAACTTGGGATATATGATGAACCAAGTGAATAAACTAGATATCAAGTTATAAGAATCAAAACATCAAGATATGCAACAGATAAATATATATATCACCAAATACTGAAATTAAAGAGTGTAGGGAGGAGAAAATCAAACTCAAGAATTTATCCTGGTTCAGCCACCAACCACTTGTGGCCTACATCCAGTCCCCAAGCTTAACTTAAGATTTTCTTCACTATCTCCTAGACTTCACGGGTGCTAGGAAAACCTTTGTACAAATAAGAGCACTCCTCACACCTTGGGATACCTTACCCTTGTGCTAGAGCCTCCAATTCTTCAAGCTTTACGGGTGCTTGATGACTTTTACAAATTTGAGCACTCAACACACCTTGAGATACCTCACTCTTTGTGTTTGAACCTCTATACTTTTAAGGGATACCTCACCCTTACAATTTTGAGGGATACCTCACCCTCTCTTTTAGATAATACAAGGATAGAATTAATAGAAACTCTCTCAAGAGTAGATAATACAAATTGAAGCATTATGGGTATCAAGGATTCACACACTTATAGCTCAAAATAGAGTTTTAGAGAAATAGAGAGTGAAAAATGAATTTAATGCTCAAGAGTGATTTTCATATTGTTCTCCAACTTTTCTTTGATGCCCAAACATTTATATTTATAGCCCAATAATATTTAGAGCCGTTGGGTAAAGATTGGAAATGAATTCTTTATGAAAACTAGCTGTTTTATGACCGTTGGGAACGTTTCTGATCAAGTGTTATTCGACTAAGAACACTGTTATTCAAATAAATATTGTGTTATTCGAATAACACATGTGTTATTCGAATAAATCCACTTATAGCACACCAGAAAGTGTTTTCTGGAACTTGTTATTTGAATAAGGCTTTGGTTATTCGAATAACACATTATGTTATTCGAATAAATCTTCAAAAACACGTTCTTGAACGTTTTCTAAGTTGTGTTATTCGAATAACACATTTGTTATTCGAATAAGCCTTTAAAAACACGTTCTGGGAAATTTTCACGGGTGTGTTATTCGAATAACACATCTCTTATTCGAATAAACCACTATGGTTTTTAAAACTGACTTTAAATGGTCATAACTTCTTTGTTTCTTATCCGTTTTAAGCGAATGACCACTCATTGGAAAGATCTTTGAGTCTATTTTCATATGAAATAAGTTTCAGAGTAAAAATCAAAGTATTTTAAAAGATATGATCAAAAGAGTAACTAGAGGTCAGTTTTACAAAACACAAACTTAGCTATTTTTCATATAAATGAACTACCACCATGACTAGCTTTCCAAAAATAGTTTGTTGGGCATTTAAACATTTTAGAAACACTTTTAAAGACGTTAAAATATATTTTGAGCTTAGTGTGAATCTCATTTACCTTTATACAAGATCTAAGTCCTATAAGCTATTCTTGAAGATGTTGGACTAGATCTTTTACCACCATCACTTTTTAATGTAATCCAAGCTTCCAAACAAAATCTTCTCTTCAAGACTTGCAAATGCTTGGAACATTTTTTCATTTTCATTCTCCTTGAGTTGAGAATAGTTGTGATCTTTTACTTTCTTGTTGCAATGCTCACTCTTGGTACTTGGACTATCCTACAAAGTGTTGCTCACTTAACCAAACATAGTTAGTCCAAATTCATAACTCAATATCTTCATATGCATGATTCATAAATGTATAACTCTAGTTAGTCTAACATGCATACAAGACTTTCATAGACATATCTAATATTAATTCATTTATAACTCATATAAAATATTATTGGATATATTATATGATGAATGTTACATATATCTCATTGTATGATTATTAAGTGAAATATAACTAGATAAAGTACATAATCATGCATGATACAATATATCTCATTAAGCACATTTATGTAACATGATCAATATTCTTCTGTGATGCATTTGTTATCTATAAAGCACATCTATTAAGCATAAGCATCATTCTTTTTATCTTGTATTTGTCATCATCAAAACTTAACATATTAAACCATTTAGGGCAAACTTATTTCCACAATCTCCCCCTTTTTGATGATGACAAATCACCAAAGAAAAAATATGTTTAGCAATATAAAGGGATAGATATTCATGTAAGCATATCAAACAATAAGCACAAGAACATATTTTTCTTTCCAATTTTCTCTCCCCCTATTTGACATCAACAAAAAGCTTAGGAAGGAAATATAATATTTTCTCCCCCTATAGGTAAAACTCATGTTGTCAAACAAAGAGTAGGATCATCAAAATCAAAAACTTCTTTAAGTTATTCAAAACATAATTATCTCCTCTTATTTAATTCTACACATGATTCAAGAAGAGAGAAATGAAATAAGTATGCTTTCAAGATATAAAAGATTATTCATGCAATACTTGTCATATTTTGGTACTTCAACATTTAGCATATGATAGCAATACGTTAAGAAATTATGTCTAACATATAATATCTTATATACCATATCATAAATAAGTACCACTTGATATCACTTGATAGGAGATACAAAATATTCATGTAAGATCATGGAATTAAGGTTTTCAAAATGAAAGATCATATAACTTGCCATATATCAATCTTTTCTTAATGAAAGAATCAAAAGATATGAAGTTTAAGAATGTTTACCTTTTTTCATTAATAGAGGGAATAAGAATAAAAGATGATCTTTGTTGACATGTTGATAGTATTAACAATAAAACACTTCATGTCAAGTAAGGATGTAAGCCAAAAGATATAAGCACCAATTTAAGAGTTAGGCTCCCTCTCAAAATATGCATATTATCAAAAAATAAAACATAATAGTTCAACATAGATATGCATATATTTAGTCAATAAGGATATGAAAAAAAAATATGTAAGAGAAGTAAGATAAGCTCCCCCTTATTGAAGCACAAGATAGATAAAGGGAAGTATGCATGCCAAGATCATGTAAGCACATTATCAAAAAGCAAGGCAATGATACATATTCTTCATCCATCAATCAAAAACCATTTTTAAGACTTCTCCCCTTTTCAAAAAGACTTTTATAATAACACATTACATTTCCAAAAGTATTTTAGAAGGGTAGAAAGATTTTATATTAAACCACATATTCCTTGAGAATGATTAAATCAAAATCAAAAAAACATTTGAAAGTACATCTCATCTCTTTCTTATTAAACAAGAACCTTGAAAAGATAAAGTACTTTTGAAGAACAAGGCTTATCTTTTGAAGTATCAAGATGAGCTCTATAGAACATTTCAAAAGATCTATTTAGAAATTTAAACATTTTCTCAAGATTTAATAACACTTTTCAAAGCAAAAGAAGAGAACACTATATTTATAGCACATATGCAAAGATTTCCAAATTTTCAAGACAAATATGAGGTGAAAATATTTTCAAGTTCTTAAGACAAGTTCAAAAGATTCTCAATGATATAAAACTTGAAAAGCTTCTTTCAAATATGATAAGAGATTTTGCTTTAAAAACTTTTTAATCAAACCAAAAATTCTTTTAAAAACAAAGGCATGATTCTCATAAGAGTTATATCACTAAGAAACCATACATCAAGAGAATCATAGATATCAAGCATTCATCATGATGAAATATGCTATAGAGATCAAAGCATGTATAGACTAATATCATTCACCCTATATGTAATGACAAAATTAGCAAGTTCATATCTAATTAAGTATTTTGTCAATGCTAAGCATACTTCTCATGTAAGGAAGACATCTAATCATTTAAGATCAATTTATCAATAAGTATCATATAATCCATAGCATATAGAATATCACAATAGTTTAGGGATAGAGATACTTATTGGGTTAGATAGAGAGTGATGCTCCTTTATAATGTTCTTCATTTATAGGTCATTTGATTTTATACTTTCTTCCATTGAGTATTTCATTCCATTGCACTTGAAGAAAGTCTCCTCATGTCCCTTTTCATTCAACTCTTCTCATTTATCCACATATACTTGACACTTTAATATTTGATGGCTATACTTGAAGCACATAGAGATACTTGCAAAGCTAACTTTAAAAATTCTCTAAAACATAGGTTAGCATCAAATATCATTGAATCTAATTCAAGTATAATTTAGATTGATGTATAATGTAAAACATGTATCACATTATTAACCATGCAATATTAGTTCTAACAAGAATGCATGAAGCACATATGCACTTGAATCCATAAATATGATTTAAGCATTTTAAGGCATGATTCAAGTTTATCAAGAAATACATGATCAACATCAAAACTTATATAAGCATTTTGGAGCAAACGAAGATCATGTTAGGTATGTAATATCAAGTAAGGCATTTTAGTACGCACACATGCCAAGAACAAAAAGTCCCTTATTGTAATGAAAGAATTGAAAAAAAAAACATGGAACTATAACTTTCAAAACCAATTATAACTCATTTCAAGATATACTTCAATGTAAGAAAAATTGAAGTTCAAAGACAAGTTCAAGGCACAAAAAAGAATCATTTACTTTTTGTTTTCAAGATATGAACATATTAAGCAATTTCAAATAAGAAGATATATAATATTTTACTTTCCAATCTCCAAGTGAGTATATAAGACAATTAAGCATTAAAGAGAAAGGATTAAAACTACTTATGAGCATGTGAACTTTCATATTTGAATAAAGAGAATCGATCACAAGCTTAACAACAAAGATATTACCATAGCATGTCATTCCAAGTAAAAAAGTATGCATATCTAGCATGTTAGCATATGTAGAGATATATTTAAGACATAATGCTAGAAAAGCATAACTTAAAACATGTTAAGGCATAAAAACAAATTTCTACTTATCCAAATATCACATGATATTCAATTTAAAGCATAGATGAGGATAAGAGATTGATACCACTAAAAGTGTACTTTTTGAGATTTTGTAGGTGACTCCAACTTTCATGCCTCAAGGCTCTTTGAGAATGTTGTGGTTCTCCATGCCATTCTTTTTATGTTTTCATCACTCTTGGAGAACTTTGAACCATATCAAATTTTTTAATCTCAAGTAACATAGTTTCACTTCACTTCAATGCATGCTTGAGTTAATAATCACCCTACAATACAATTCAAAGTACTTTCTTTGGTATCCATCAATTTTGGATCCATAAAGGTTAGTCATTATGCTAAAATCATAGGCAAATAAGCATTCAAAACAATAGGACAGAACAGAGACAGCTAAACTCAGCTTTTGCCAAGCCTTATTCGAATAAAAGTATTGTTATTCGAATAACATAATGTGTTATTCGAATAACACGATTTTCCTAAAAGCCTCTGGAAGGCTTTATTCGAATAACATAACTTGTTATTCGAATAACAAGAAAATATTTTTAGTCTCTGTCATATCTTATTCGAATAACTAGTTAGTTATTCGAATAACCAATTGATATCAGATTGTTGCACCACTTTCTGTGAAGTGATATTCGAATAAGGGGATCCTTATTCGAATAATGCTTACATTTTAGAATATTAATGAGGCATTACTGTGAGGCTTTATTCGAATAATGGGCTTCTTATTCGATTAAATCATTTGATGAAAAACAGTTTTACGCATCAATTAGTAAAGGATCAATTTTCCATGGTATGTAAATTAAGCAAAACAAATTAAATAATGAATTACCATTAAGCACATTACCAAAACCAAGCTTACTTTCATGATATATGGACAATTCAAATCATAGCAAGCATACCTGGGTATTGTAGAAACTCATGTACCAAGATATATAACAAATTAATGAACCATGGTACAACAAGAATAAACATAATCATGTGCTAAACAAAATATTCGATTTTTCCAAGAGCACATGATTCTATTAATCACTTAAGTCCTACAAGGAATATACCTCAAATTTATTGACTTTACAAGTGAATGTTCATGAGAGGTAAAAACTTTTGATACCTTGGCCTTGTTGATCAAGGAAGCTCTTTTCCTTATCCATTGCTTCTCTTCTAATGTTTTAAACTTTGCAAGTTCCACATTTTGTACTTGAGAAGCTTTGGCTGGAGTCATCTTCCTTCTTTGATCAAAACTTCTACCATTGGGCTTTGGAAGCATTCTCCTTGATGATTCCTCTTTCCTTTGACCAATTAGTCCATCCTTTTGAGAAATTTTCTGCATAATTGAAGTACTAGGTGGATATTTTGGTACCCACTTCATCTTAGGTCCTTGAATGTTAGTATTAGAGCCTTTAAGACTTTTAGGAACCCACATCATATTATTTCTCATATAATGATTTTTTCTATAATTGCACAAATGAGAAATATGTCCTAAATGACCACAAAAATTACAAACAATTGAATTTAATAATGGCTTGGTCCTTTGAAGATCATTTTTGAAAAACTTGAGCCCTTGGTTGTTATTACATTCTATGTTATTTTTGCCACAAGTCTTACTTGAAATTCCATGTAGAATAACATCAATTTCATTCTTATCAACAACCATGGATTGTAAGCAAATAGAATCATTAGCTTTGGCAAATTCACAATATAAGTTCTCAACTTGATTTTCTAAATTAATGCATTTTTCATAAGAAGTTGAGGTTTCATATTTCAAAGGCATTTTCTCATCAAGAAAAGAATATTCATTTTTCAAAATCTCAATTTCATTTTCAATGGAGGAAATGTTTTCTAAACAAGATAAATTTTTATTTTCTAAATTCAACAAACCATCATATAATTCAACATATGCACATTGTATCTCATCATAGGAGGGACTATAATATAGTTTAGCATTGTTTACCTCAATTTCCTTTTTAGCCATATATGAAGTAGTCTCCATTTCTAGCATATTTGGCTCTTTAAGTGAATCACCATATTCCTCATCAATTTTGTTTTGCTTTGCCTCTTCTTCAAATTGAGCACCATTATCACCAAGAGACATTGAGCTCATTTTCT
Organism: Ormosia semicastrata; assembly: GCA_029884595.1. Classification (NCBI taxonomy): domain Eukaryota; kingdom Viridiplantae; phylum Streptophyta; class Magnoliopsida; order Fabales; family Fabaceae; genus Ormosia; species Ormosia semicastrata. Next base: position 48,676,350 of record JAQQTO010000056.1, on the reverse strand, counting down.
TGCTTTGAACATGTTCTTGAGGACATTTTTCAATGTTGTCTTCCTCTAGAGGATTTTGCTCTTCTTGCTCTCTATATATAACTTTATACACAAAATCATTATTAACAAGATAGATAGACTCAAGAGCATCTCATATATCTTTAGCACTAGAGCAATACTTAATTTTAGCATAAGCATCATCATTTAAACCACTTCTCAAAATTTGCATAGCTCTAATATTAAAAGAAAAGCATTTCTTTTCATAGGCATTCTAAGTTTGTTTTGATTTACAAGTAAATCAATCAAGCACAATATCTCACAAATCAATATCAATAGATTGCATATAAATTTTCATTCTAACTTTCCAATAAACCAAATTCACACCATCAAAGAATGGTGGTTTATTAATTTTAAAACCTTCCATTTGAAAAGCTTTTAATGGTTGCCAAACAAACAAGGATCTTTAACTCCAAGCGGTTAAGCTTTTACCAGAGCACGAAGCTCTGATACCACTTGTTAGTCATGGTAACCATTACCCAAGAGGGGGGTGAACTAGGTAATTATTAATTTTAATGCAACTTTGACAAATTATGTAATTTAATATTTTTAATTAACACATGCAGCAGAATAAGTCTAACAAAGGCATAACTATTAAGAATTACTCAAATATAACTTGAGATATATGATGAACTAAGTGAATAAGCTAGATATCAAGTTATAAGAATCAAAACATCAAGAAATGCAACAGATAAATATATATATCACCAAATACTGAAATTAAAGAGTGTAGGGAGGAGAAAATCAAACTCAAGAATTTATCCTGGTTCAGCTACCAACCACTTGTGGCCTGCATCCAGTCCCCAAGCTTAACTTGAGATTTTCTTCACTATCTCCTAGACTTCACGGGTGCTAGGAAAAACTTTGTACAAATAAGAGCACTCCTCACACCTTGGGATACCTTACCCTTCTGCTAGAGCCTCTAATTCTTCAAGCTTTGCGGGTGCTTGATGACCTTTACAAATTTGAGCACTCAACACACCTTGGGATACCACACCCTTTGTGTTTGAGCCTCTATACTTTCAAGGGATACCTCACCCTTACAATTTTGAGGGATACATCACCCTCTCTTTTAGATAATCCTTAGATAATACAAGGATAGAATTGATAGAAACTCTCTCAAGAGTACATAATACAAATTGAAGCACTATGGGTATCAAGGATTCACACACTTATAGCTCAAAACAGAGTTTTAGAGAAATAGAGAGTGAAAAACGAATTTAATACTCAAGAAGAATTTTCATATTGTTCTCCAACTTTTCTTTGATGCCCAAACATTTATATTTATAGCCCAATAATATTTAGAGCCGTTGGGTAAAGATTGGAAATGAATTCTTTATGAAAACTAGCCGTTTTATGACCGTTGGGAACGTTTCTGATCAAGTGTTAATCGACTAAGAACACTGTTATTCGAATAAATCCACTTATAGCACACCAGGAAGTGTTTTCTGGAACTTGTTATTCGAATAAGGCTTTGGTTATTCGAATAACACATTATGTTATTCGAATAAATCTTCAAAAACACGTTCTGGAACGTTTTCTAAGTTGTGTTATTCGAATAACACATTTGTTATTCGAATAAGCCTTTAAAAACACGTTCTGGGAAGTTTTCACGGGTGTGTTATTCGAATAACACATCTTTTATTCGAATAAACCACTCTGGTTTTGAAAACTGACTTTAAATGATCATAACTTCTTCGTTTCTTATCCGTTTTAAGCGAATGACCACTCATTAAAAAGATCTTTGAGTCTATTTTCATATGAAATAAGTTTCAGAGCAAAACTCACAGTATTTTAAAAGATATGATCAAAAGAGTAACTAGAGATCAGTTTTATAAAACACAAATTTAGCTATTTTTCATATAAATGAACTACCACCATGACTAGCTTTCCAAAAATAGTTTGTTGGGCATTTAAACATTTTAGAAACACTTTTAAAGACGTTAAAACATATTTTGAGCTTAGTGTGAATCTCATTTACCTTTACACAAGATCTAAGTCCTATAAGCTATTCTTGAAAATGTTGGACTAGATCTTTTGCCACCATCACTTCTTAATGTAATCCAAGCTTCCAAACAAAATCTTCTCTTCAAGACTTGCAAATGCTTTGAACATCTTTTCATTTTCATTCTCCTTGAGTTGAGCATAGTTGTGATCTTTTACTTTCTTGTTGCAATGCTCACTCTTGGTACTTGAACTATCCTACAAAGTGTTACTCACTTAACCAAACATAGTTAGTCCAAATTCATAACTCAATATCTTCATATGCATGGTTCATAAATGTATAACTCTAGTTAGTCTAACATGCATACAAGACTTTCATAGACATATCCAATATTAATTCATTTATAACTCATATAAAATATTATTGGATATATTATATGATGAATGTTATATATATCTCATTGTATGATTATTAAGTGAAATATAACTAGATAAAGTACATAATCATGCATGATACAATATATCTCATTAAGCACATTTATGTAACATGATCAATATACTTCTGTGATGCATTTGTTATCTATAAAGCACATCTATTAAGCATAAGCATCATTCTTTTTGTCTTGTATTTGTCATCATCAAAACTTAACATATTAAACCATTTGGGGCAAACTTATTTCCACAAAGTGATCGCAGATTTGGGTTGTGCAGGCGACGCAACGGGTTCACGCGGGTAGAGCTCCGAATCTGGGCTCATGCGGGTTCATAGAGGCGTTGCACGGACGTTGACAGTGGAGGAGCGGGTTTATACGGGTGGAGGCACGGTGCTGGCTGGGCCAGTGGAGCTCCGTATCTAGGCTCGCTCAGATGCGGTTTCGCGTGGTGAAGGATGGCTGGTGGTTCTGGTTTCCGGTAGAACGGTGGTGTGGGTGGCTATTTGGAGAGTGGGGCTTAGATGATTTGGATGGTGGTGGAAAATGAAGGTGGATAGGGGGCTATTATGGGTTGATGTTTGTGGCTGCAACACTAGTTATGAATGAGGAAGTTTTGTGGTGGCAACTACTGCCATGGGGTGGACGTTGAGGTGCAAGGTGGTAAGGATGGAGGGTAATGGTGGTCACGGTTGGACACGGTGGTGATGGAGGGTTGACAATGGTTATGGAAGATGGTGGTGCTCTGTATGAAGGTCGGGAAAATGGTGATCATGGAGTGTGTATGGCTTTGGGTGGATATTGACAGTGAATGGTTAAAGGCGATGTGGTGAAAGTGAAGGTTATTAATGGTGGGTGATAGTTAATGGTGGAGGCTTGATGGGTGAAGGTGGTGGTCAATGGAAGAAGATGGTGAAGATGGAGGTTGAAGATGAGAGTGGAGGGCATGTGCAAACGTGAATGGGGATCAAGGGTTGGCTTCTTTTTTCTTTTGGTTAATGGAGTTTTTGGCTATTTGGGTGTTGATGGTAAGGTGGTGTGCGATGGTGAGGATTTGGTTATGGTGAGGGGAGGTTTATGATGAAGTTAGAAGGGTGTGGTGATGTGGTGGTTGTGTGAGTGGTTGGCAGAGAAGGATGGAGGTTTGCGATGAGGAAGGTGGTGATGGTTGGGAGGTTGTGGTTGATGGTGGAGAATTGTTTTTTTCTGAAAAATTGTTCTTTCCCCTGTTGCTTGCCCTAATTCCCTTCTTGTAAGCAGAGATCTTCCTCTGCAACCCCTTCCCCAGAAAATCATCTTAGGTAGAGTGGCTGATTGCAGTATTAGGTGTTTCCATTTTCATGAATTCTCTTTGAGTTGTCAACTTCCTACCACTTTCACGTCTCTGCAAATTTTCTATTTTTGTGTTACATTGATTCTTAATTTTTGCAGGTTTGTAGCATTGCAGCAAATAACATATAACAATTTTTCATTTTTTTTTTTTTGAGGCCATCATCATCCCCTTTTTTATTATTATTTTTTATATTTTATATTTTATATTTTATATTTTATTACTTTTTGTTTTTGTTTCATTTTTTTTACATTCAAAATAAAATAAAACAAATTAATAAAATGAAATGAACTAAGACATGATTAGAAGATTTAGTCAAGAATGTGAACAAATTTATTTTTATTTTTTTTCTATATTTTTTTATTTTTTAAAAAAATTATGAATTTGGACAAATTTGGGTATTTACAATTGCCCCTCTTTACTTGTTTCTTACTAGATACTAAGAATAACCATAGTTTTCCATATTATTGTTGTAAGAAACGAGTAAAGACGTGAACTTAAATTTTATCTGGAAAAGCATGAGATGATGTGAATGGACAAGGTAAAGACGCCGATTGAACATCAACGATCTAAAATGTGGATTTACGAGTTGTCGCAATATCGTTAATCCTACCAATGTGAAACTCAGCGTAAAGCCAGAGACGTCACTGCATTGTCAACATGTTGTCACAGCATAGTTGACGTTTATTGATTAAAAATATATTTTTTTTTTAAATGACCTTGGGTGACTTTATGATTGAAAATGGTAAAAGACAGTGGGATTAGCCCAGAATTTGATAAGACAGTGGGCTTGACCCAAAATTTAAAAGACAGTGGACTTGGCCTATAATTTAAAAGACAATGGGCTTAACCCAGAATTTAAAAGACAATTGGCTTAGCCCAGGATTTAAAAGACAATGGGCTTGACCCGAAGTTCAAAAAAATAGTGGGCTTGGCCCGGAATTTGGAAAGACAGTGGGCTTGACCCAAAATTTAAAAGACAATGGGTTTGACCCAGAATTTAAAAGACAGTGAGCTTGGCCCAAAATTTAAAAGACAATGGGCTTGGCCTGGAATTTAAAAGACAGTGGGCTTGGCCCATAATTTTAAAAATAGCGGGTTTGGCCCAGAATTTAAAAGACAGTAGGCTTGACTCAGAATTTAAAAAGACAGTGGGCTTGGCCCAGAATTTTAAAAGACAATGGGCTTGGCCCAGAATTTGAAAAGACAGTGGGCTTGGCCCAGAATTTAAAAGACAATAGGCTTGTCCCAGAATTTAAAAGGCAATGGGCTTGACCTGGAATTTAAAAGGTAGTGGGCTTGACCCAGAATTTGAAAAGACAATGGGCTTGGCCTGGAATTTAAAAGACAATGGGCTTGGCCCAGAATTTGAAAGACAATGGGCTTGACCCAGAATTTGAAAAGACAGTGGGCTTGGCCTAGAAAGATTTTTGTTTTGTTTTGCTGTTCTTTTATAGTGAAGCTTGGCGCAAAAGCCAGAGACGTCACTTTCATAAGTTGTTGCAGGTTATTGTCTTTTGATCATGGAAAGATATTGCAATGTTCATTCCTGCAACTCAAACTCTAGAGATCATGTCAATAAATTGAAAACATCATGTCAAAAACCTCTCATTAGTATACTTGATGCCAATTGCTTCCTTGAAAAATTTTGATCCATCAAACTCGGGCGCAGGCTCTCGCAAACTAGGGCATATCAACTTGTTGCAAGTTCCTTGGGATCTTCGGACGTTGGGGTAGCTTTACTTCCAAGTTTTGCTCGATGCTACTTACCCACCCTTTTTCTCCTTCTTCTTCTTCTTTCCCTTTTTATTTTCCTGTTTTCCACTCTTAATTCTCCTTTTGAGACGATTATCCCTTGTTACGAGCCCTTGCTTGGAGCTACTAAGTCTTTGCGAGAAAATTTCGCTCCAGTATTTAACTTTGTCCTTCATCTAATTGATTCCCTGTAACTACTTGAAAACTTAACCGCTGTCTCTGTTACTATTTCTTTCGACATATCTTCTTCTCAATCCTTCATAAATCTTGCCCCAATATGGCCAATCGAACGCAAATAAAAATTTGCTCTAGTTTGGAGGACCTTTCAGACCATCTTCCTATTTATTTGCCCTAACTTTTGTTTAAACTGCCCTTTCGAGTTTTCAGTCTAATAGGCTCTTTTTTTATGCTTTGGCATTTCTTATTTCTGAATTATCCTTCAGGACATCATTTTCCCTTTAATTGAAACTTCTAAGTTATTTTCAGTTTGAATTGTTCCTCAGTGGATTGTCACTGGATGATCAAAGCACGGTGTTGTACTCATGTTCACCTTACCTGAAGCATTATATAACAGACAGACATAGATTCAAAAGTATAACAAAAAAGGAAATTACTAAGCGACAACTTCTAAATTGGTCTTGGAAGTTTGACTACACAAAAATGTATTTACAAAAGATGAACATATGGAAAAAGACACAAATGATGGTATGAGATTCAAAGTGGTGTGGCCCCAATATGGATTGGTTTGATCTTCATGAAATCGATCTTTAGTTGCCTACTTAGACATTGAGACCAATGATTTCCTTTTGCTGAGCGTCTACATCAAGCCAAATTGAGCCAAAGAGAAAATTTTCCATCTAGGACTGAATTGAATAGGGCAGGAACTCGCCCTAGTGGCTGAAAGATTTGCCCTATTGTAGGTCAAGTTGAACTAAGGAAAAACAAAATTGCCCCAATTTAGATCAAATTAAACCAGGGAAAAGAAAAGTTACCCCAGTTTAGTGTCAAATCGAACAGGATGGAAACTTGTCCTAGTGTAAGGCTGAATCAAACCGAAAGATTTGCCCCAGTGTAAGTCAAGCTGAGCTAGAGAAGAAGAGAAAAAAGAAAAAAAAATGCCCCGGTGTAGGGCCAGCTCGGACAGGGTAAAAACTTATCCTAGTGTAAAGCCAAATTAAACCAAAAGATTTGCACCAGTGTAGGATAAACAGAGCTAGAAAAAATGCCCCAGTGTAGGCCAAATCGAGCTAGAGAAAAGAATGCCTCGGTGTAGAGCCAGCTCGAACAATGTAGAAACTTGCCCTAGTGTAAGTATCTTTTTTTCTTTTTTCTTTTTTTATCTTTTTTCTTTTTTCTCTCTTTTTTTTAAAAGCAATGAACTAGATACTTGAATGAGCATAATCTTTTGCCTCAAGATTAAAACTTATGAAAAAAAATAATTATTCATTGATCAGAATGGACCTTTTAAGGATTATAACGTGGCCAAGGTTAGTGGTCATAAAATGAAAGGTATAAGCCTCAAACAAGTGTTTAAGGGTTGAATGAGACTAAGGATCCTTGTTCAACATTAAACTTTGTCGACTGCTTTTGCGCTTTCAAACAGGCTTTTCTCTTATTGTTCTCCATTTCTTCTCCTTTTCTTTTCACTTCAATGATTCCCTTTTGTCATGACCCATTTCATTCATTTTTTTTCTCTTCCTTTTTATGTTTTTTTTCTTTTTTTTTTAGTTTTTCATCAATCATTTTTTTATTTCCTGCCCCTTTCACCTTTTCTTCCTTTTCACTTTTTCCATTATGCTTCAAAAAAATCATCATGACAAACAAAACTTGTTTTGTGTTATCCCCTAATGTAGGGGTGATCCTTGTCCAGGGTTTATTGAAGAAACCTTTCAAGCTCAAAAAGGGATAACGAGAAATAATGAAAAGATGAATTCTTGCAGAGGAGAAAGAAACATGGCCCATCTTCATTTCAAATTTTGATTGCTCATTTTCAAAAATTTTAATTTAGAGACAAAAAAGACAATGCACACTAAGTGATCACTTATCTGCTCCCTTTTATTTTCTCTTTTCGATTCATTCCTTTTTTTTTTTGCAAAGGGCACATGCACACGTGGACTTCAGGACCACCAAAAGTTTTCTAAAATGAGAATCTCATGGGATCCGAACCAAAAGAAAGCAAGTAAAGAAAAGGAAAAAATAACAAGAATGACATAACAAGAACATGAGTGCCAAGAACATAGGAAAAGAAAACAAGGTATGTTGAGATCCACTCAAATCCATTGCATTAATGCTTCAAGAAAGTTTACATAAGTTCAAGCATTACAAAAGTCTAAGATGACAATCACATCAATTAACACCTCAAATCACCAATTGCTCAGAGGTTCTGAGTTGCTGGAGGGCGATTAGTATACACTGGACAAGTTAGGACCTATGAAAGCGGTGAGGGAACTTGGTATGAGGTTTGGTGAGCAATGACTTCTAGCTCTTCCTCCCTTGTCGGTTCCACCATCTTAAGAAAACTGCTCTTTATATTTCCAACAGGTAACTTTCCTGATCTTGCAAGCTTCTCAATCCTTTCCCCAACCAAAATTAAGTCAAAAAAATTCCCGTAGGCAGCCCCTGCCATTAGCCTAATAAAAGGTACTCCTAAGGTCCCTATAAAATAAGAGTTTATTTCTGACGAAGTCAATGGTGGTTGAACCTGGGCTGCCAACATTCTCCATCTTTGAGCGTATTGCTTGAAAGTCTCATCATTCTTCTTTTGCATTGCCCCTAGCTGTTCTCGGGTAGGTGCAGTGTCGATGTTGAATCAATATTGCCCCAAGAATAGACTTGTCAGATCATCCCAGCAAGAAATCTTTGAATGGTCAAGCTGCATGTACCATTCCAAAATCGACCCAGTCAGGCTCTCATGAAAGAAAATGATTAGGAATTTTTGATCCCGTGACCAAATGGCCATTTTAGTGATGTAGGTCTTCAGATGAAACTTTGGATTGGTGTTTCCATCGTACTTTGAGAAATCTGGAATTTTGAAGTCCTTAGGGATATTAACTTCAGCCTCCGGGCACAGTTCATCTATTCCCACCAAGTCATATGGGTTAGGACCTTGAATGGCTTTAATTTACTTTTGCATCTTCCCAATCAATTCATCCCTTAATTTTTCTTTTTCTGAGTTGTTGTTCACGAATATTTTTACTGGCTACTCATGAGTGGCTTCTGCATTGTTATTCTCCCCTTCAGGATTTCTGTTCATGGAATCATCCCCTCATTTGCATCTACTCTAATGCCGGTAAGGGTTCCATTTGTTGTTCTAAGGGTCTCAATTAACTGTCTCAGTAAATTCTCGACCCTTAATTGTCCTTCTGCCATCGCATCAATTCTTCCCCTCATTTCATCCATCTCTTGACCCAAATTCCTTTCTGAGTTTGACATCTTTTACAGCCTAGTTTGCAACCTAGTCTTGTAGATTCGGGTTTGTGCGATCTGCATTTTCCAAGGACAAGCAATGATTCAAGTTTTTTTTTGGTTAAAAAAATAATATTAATGGAATTAAAAAAACACTTTTTTTTTACATTTTTTCTTTACAAGAATGAATGATGGAAAAAAAAAATTTTTAATATATAGAATGAATGCAATGATAGATAAAAAGTTAGTCCTTTAATAGTGACTTTCCTACCCCTTTTTTGTAAAGAAATTTTTTTTGCAAACAACTTCTTTTTTATAGGAGTACAATTATGGCTTATCACATTAATGGACTAATACTTATGATGTATATGTGCAATAGAGATTATGACATGAATAAATTTAAATAAATTTAAAGATAACGAAAACATACATTTCCGTTGTGCCCTAAATGATTGCCTTAAATTTGAGGAGTTCTACCCTAAGGACCTATGACTCTGTCTAGTTCGTGAGAACTTTCATTGGGTGATTCTATTATTCTAAAGGCCTCTAGAGCTAAGTCCTATTTCAGAACGTTGACCACAAATAATGGGTAACCCACTAGGTGCGGGACATTCATGAAAAAGGCACACTCTAGATGAGGTTTTCTCGATAACCAAACAGGATATACATCCAAAATAGCTACCACTACGCAATCTCTACCTAACTTAAGCTTCACTCATACCCGGGTATAGGGCCCCACTCAAATGTGTGTGATAAACGTGTAGGTGTAGTGTGTGTAGGGAGCATACAAACCTTCATAATTCTAGAGACTACTCACATCCTGTAAAACAAAACGAACACAAAACAAGACTCCCAAAAATCCTCTATCCTAAGGTTTGCATGATAAAATAGAATCACAGTTAAAATAATCAATAAACAATTTAAACAAAATAGAAAAACAAAACAAAAACAAAAGGAGTAAAACAAACATATAAATGCTACAAAATTTGCATAATCAACTTTCAAAGGCTTGACTCTCAAATATACCCAGTGGAGTTGCCATCTGTCGCGACTGTGATCGCGGTGAAAAATAGTAACTCACGAGATTTTAGAAAATGAAAATGGACTCGCCACCAATTTTATTTAAATTAGGAAAAATTAGAAAACTCTTATTAGAAAATGGTCTTTAAAAACCAAGTTGGATTCGGGAGTGAGTTATACTTAGGGAATGATGGAAACTTAATTTCACGACACCCCTAATGCATCCGTCCTAAAACGGTACCTTAAGTCAATTACAAATTCTTGATAATCTCAAATATATTTATTTTACTTCTCTTTTTTTGAAAAATGTAATGTAACTATTTTTTTTATTTTATATTCTCTTTTGAAAAAGGTAATGTAACAAGCTGTCACAATTCAACTAATCCTAATTTTATTTTTTATTTTTATTTTTAAGAAAAGATCAATTATTTTATTGTTCATTTCTTTTAAAGCAAAACTTAGCCACGATTTTTTACTAATTTATCATGTTAATATTCTTTTGCTTTTATTATTTCCCTTTTTTAATAAGCCATCTGAATTCACCTTTAACACTTTTTGTTTTTTTTAACAGATACTCTTTTATCATCAACAAGTCATTTAAAAAAAATAAAACAAAACAAGCAAATTACCAAACAAGAGACTTTTAATCTCTGTAGCAGGAACCACAAAACACAAGAGCAGGGGAGCCAACACGGTGGAGATCCGAGTGACGTGGAACGGAACTGCGGTGCAGCTGGAGTGGGATCTGGGCTGTCGGTGAGGTTGGCTTTGGAGGCGCACGGTTGCGCGCCGGTCACATGCAGGTTGTGCGGCGGTTCGTAGAGGAAGGGGACGACGGCTAAGCGATGGCAGATCTGGGTCATGAGGCAACACAGCGGGTTCACGCAGATGGAGCTCCGAATCTGGGCTCGTGCGGGTTCGTGGAAGCACTGCACAGAGGTTGACGGTGGAGGAGCGGGTTCGTGCGAGTGGAGGCACGGTGCTGGTTGGGTCGGTGGAGCTCCGTATCTGGGCTCGCTCGGATGCGATTTCGCGTGGTGAAGGATGGCTGGTGGTTCTGGTTTCCGGTAGAACAGTGGTGTGGGTGGCTGTTTGGAGAGTGGGGTTTAGATGATTTGGATGGCGGTGGAAAATGAAGGTGGATGGGGGGGCTGTTATGGGTTGATGTTTACGGCTGTAACACTAGTTGTGGAGGAGGAAGTTTTGTGGTGGCAGCTACTTCCTACCACTTTCACATCTCTGCAAATTTTCTATTTTTGTGTTGCATTGATTCTTGATTTTTGTGGGTTTGCAGCATTGCAGTAGATAACATGCAACAATTTTTCATTTTTTTAGGCCATCATCATCCCCTTTTTTATTTTTTTATATTTTATATTTTATTTCTTTTTGTTTTTGTTTCTTTTTCTTTTTTTTTTACATTCAAAATAAAATAAAACAACTTGATAAAATGAAATGAACTAAGACATGATTAGAAGATTTGGTCAAAAATGTGGACAAATTTGTTTTTATTTTTTTTCTATATTTTTTTATTTTAAAAAAAAGTAGGAATCCGGACAAATTTGGATGTTCACAGCTCACATGATCAGAAACTCATTAGCTACAAAGATAGGTTTATTAGGAATTATTGGGCTCAAGTCTCATGTCAATTAGAGGCTTACAACTCAAGTTATGTCCAATTAAGTGACATAAACTCGTCACCAACTCGTATCTATTTTCAAGCTTTAATTGCACACCTAAAACAACATATTTTGGCTTAGTAGTCTTCATAAAATTGTAGATTTATGTCTTAGCTTTCAAATGCTACCAGTTTCAGGCTCATATCACATCTACAGCCCAAGTTATGCCGTGATTAGTGCACATTATTCGGGTTCTAGTCACAAGACCCGTGTTCTGACTTCCAGACCCAATTAGCTCTACTAGATGCCTGATTAAAACTTCGAGCTCTTATAGAAGTTGTAGAGCTCTCTCTTATCTTTCCTACAAGGTAAAATGCATAATTATCAAATATTTAAAACTTAAGTTATGACTAAAATACAGAAGTAGCGTAAAGTTCAATAATACTGAAAATTATCAATTAAGTCCAATTTGAGCCCAAACTTTTAAAACATGACCAACCTCAATCAATTAAATATATGGAGAGTGTAAATAACTAAAAATAAGGGTTTATTAATGTATAAAATATGTGATTATCACTCTCTTAATTATATTTTTACTATAACTTTTAACAATATTAAGTGTCTTAAATTTCCTAAGCAACTATCTTAATCACCTTTGATTTTTTCTAAGCCTTACAATTCCTATACAATTTTCTTAATTATATTTCCAATATAATTTTCACTCACATAATATTTAAGGACTAATTTAGATAATTTATGAAAAAGAATTTTTTTAAGTTTTATTTATTTATTTATTTATTTGATGATTGAATTTATACAAAACTAAAATCATGTGTAAGAAGTTTAATAACGAAATTCGGTGGTTCCTTCATCCAAATACTAGAGAATTTCTTAGATGCTCTCAAAGTGAGAGATTTTTCTTATTATGTACCATTGAATGTGTGTCACATCAACTTTGTAGATCATCATTATTTTTCACTTTAACTCTATTTTTAAGAATCTCTTCTAAATACTATGCTTACAAATCCTGGCATAGTTAGTTAGATAATTGGTCACCATATCTTTTATATCTTTTTTTTTGTACAAATATTTTATTTATTTATATATAAAAAAAGAGTATATTAGTATAACTCTAGAGTTGTCGTAGGGTAACTTTTCTTCTTAATTTGACATTAATTTAGTAATATTCTTTAATTTTTGTTATTTGTTAATTTATTTATTTCAAAAATTTAGTTTCCCATTAATTAGATTTTAAGTGTATTTAGTTTCCTATGAAAATAACTCTTAATTGTCTTTAATAGTTTCATCAATCTCACTCAATAACTTTTAATTTTCTGATTAATATAAAACATTCCTAATTGCTATTCTCCTAGGGCAAGTCCCAATTTAAGGGTGTTTTTGTAACTTTAAAATTCTTTATCATTGAATAAAATAAATCTAATTTTACATATTTAATTTTTCATAATTAGTTTTAAAGTTTATTATATTTTTATATGACTTTTAATTATTTTTGTAAGACTATATCTCTCTCCTCTGAAATTGTAAGCAAAGAAAAAATATACTTCCTTGTTCTCTCTCCCCTTTGACTTTGTCCAAAAGAAGGCGTCATTTTCCCTCTAATCAATATATAAGTATTTCAAACACAGATTTATCTGATTCTTAGTTCTTTTTACTTAGTGAGTTTTCTATATTCTTTGTTTAGTGGGAGCAACAGAAAATAAAAAATGTAAAAAAGGTAAAGGCTTTAGTTGAATGGGGACTAGTATCTCCATGACAGAAATTGGGTTTAGAATCAAATCTTCTAAGGGTATGTTTCTTTTCTATTGGGTCATCTTGCTGCTAAATTAACATGCTTTTGTATGTTTCTTTTTGCTCTTTTTTATACATCACGTTGGCAGTGAGAATGGGTGGTGCAACAATTGGAATGTTCATGAGTGGTAGTGGTTGTTGATTGGTCACGATGGCTTGGTGGTGAAGATGATTGTGCTTTATGGTGGTTGACAGTTCTTTGGCATTTAGTTTTCAATTTGGTCATTTGGACATATTGTTGTTAACTTTTTAATTTTCTTAATTGATTACATCTTTTATTTCAATAATTGATATATTTTAAGAATAATTAAATGAGTATAAGAGATAAATTATTACTCGGGATTTTATTATAACAATTATTTCTATCAACCTTTATTATTATTTTCCTATATTTTTTAAAACAACTTAAGAGGAAGTAATGCAGTCTAATTCAAATTCAGGAGGAATATTTACTTTGTAATGAAATGAGATATGCATTTGTGACATTGAGATTATTATTATTTAGACCGATAATTTGATATTGGTTATTACAAAAGACCATTCATTTTTTTTTGTTTATTGTTTTATTTTTTAAAATAAATTCTATTTTTATTTTAGTCATTACAATTACATTTTATTCATAATAGTAATTCAAATGTAATTTATATTATTAGAAAAATTAATTAACTAATATTTTGTTATGAAATTTTTAGAAAAAAAATGTTGCATTACAAAATTCATGATTTAGTTTCATAATCTTGATCATAAATTCTTTAGGATTTCATTTTCTTTCTTTTTTATTTTCTCATCTATAAAACTGATACAATTTAATATGTTATTTCCTCATAATAAAAAAGCTATAGCTCATAAAAAAATTAATATGTTATTAAAATTAACATAAACTATACTCACAAAAAAATTACTCAACTATTGGTTTATTAATCATTTCTCAAAATCATATAATAATATTTTGTTATTAATATTTTTCCACTATATTTCACTTTGTCAAAATGATATTTTGACATTTAAGTAAATTTCAAAATTTTAAAATAACAGTTATTTTTTAAAATATTGCAACATGCAATTTTAAACTGAAAGTGATAGATAAAATATTTCTCAAAATGGAAACTCTAGAATTCAAATTCATGACATTGTTGGTAAAGTTGGTTTTGAGTTGCAATTTATTTTTACTACAATCAATTTTCATTGGGTAAAATAATAATTATATGTTACACTAAATATATACATAATCAACATAAATATAATTAGTGGACAATTTAAAATAAATAAGTATAAGATGATTTAATTTATATTTATATGATCATAAATAAAATAAAATTATATTTATCGTACATCACATGAGTAAAATTACTAGTATATTATATTTTCAGTTACCTTTGCTATAATCTTGGTCGCAATACCTATACTTGGAGGAGGTTTTGTGCATTTTAGTCTATTATAAAATATAAATATAAGTTCATAATATTAAATAAAAATAATTTTGTAAAAGATTACACAAATTTTAGTATTTTTTATATTTTCATCATAATTTTTTTCTTAGTATTATGCTAATATTTTAAAAATAGATAAAAATTTTCTTTTTATTTTAACATTGAAGATGTATGCGTGTAAACAAGGAAAAGAGATAGGTACTATGAAGGATCACCAAGCTCTAATTTTTAACAGAGCCGGCTTAATCATAACAATAATTATATTTTTACATTAAATAGTGCATATATCTTTTTTTATATCACATCTAGTATCATTCATTATATATACTTTTTTCTATCACTTTCTCTCACTCAATCACATCTCTTAAAAAGAATATAAATATTACTTATATCTTTTTTAAGAGTGTAAGAATAACATTTTCTAATCATAAAGCAAATAAAACAAGGGCCTTAGGTCCCAATTTTTAAGTCCCTATAATTTTATAGTGATATAATTAATTATATTAAAAATAAAAAATAAAAAATTTATATATTTTTATTTATTAAATTAATTGTCTAATAAATTTTTATTTTTTCACTTTTCACATATCTATTAATTCTCAACTACTTATCTTATTTCCATTGAAAAAATACATAAGTCAAGATAAATAATAAAATATTATTATTCTCTCAATTCAACTAATTAAGTGCATTACACATCTCTATTTTTATCACTTTTCAATTCTCACAATGTTAGTCATTTTCAATCAGTTTTCGTATTTTCAATAACTAATAGTAATATATATATTTATTGAACACTAACAACTAGTTTTTTCTTATTATATATAAAACCAGTTATTTTTTTTTTTCAAATTATAATATTCACTTTTGAATTTTTCCTTTTTCTTTAGTGTGAGTCTTTATTTTAGCTTTCTTAATTCCAATTTCCTCTAAAGAATACTTTGAAAAAAAATTATTTGAAAAAAATTAAATCACAAAAGGCTAAAAGAACAAAACTTTAATAAATATTTTTACATCAAGTTCACTAAAAAGGCTTCAATTTTGTATTTAGCTTTAGGCTTCTATGATAATTGAATCACTCCTAATTTTAAAGAATATAAGGATGAAGTTTAATAACCATAAAAAATATTGTAGAAACTTAATATACTTAACTTGAGAGTATTAAGTTAATAAAAGTACATTATTAATACACTAATAAATATAATATTTATTTAATAAAAATTAAGAATATGTCAATTTTTTTATTTTTGGAAGTCACACTAATTTATACAAAAATCTCAAATAAGTCAAAGAGCCGTGCTCGTGAACGTTATTCGCGAATTAATTAATTCATAATTCAACATTTACGCCCCAGTTTGCTTCTAATTAATTTTGAAGAAAAATCACCATTCTTTTCAAAAACTTTATAAATAAGATTTTGATTATAACTAATATCTACCCCAAAAAGAAAAGACAAATATTGGAACTTACTGGATGTTGACTTCCATGCCTGTGCTTGTAATGATTGAAAGGATAATTGAGGTATAACAGACACAGATTCAGAAACATATTTATTAGTTGATAGCAAATATTTATTAGACGTTAATAACAATTACATCTGCCCAAAAAAGAAAAAAGAAATATTGGAACTCACGATAAACTCTTATATAAACTTTATTGTTATAAACTAGGTACACTAAATTAATTATAATATTAACTAAGATAGTTAATTAAAATTAAATAAATTTTTGTATAAATTAAAAGCATTTAAATTGAACATATTAGATTAATTATATTATTAAATAATAAATAATAATTATAATTAATTAGCAATTAATATCATAATATACCACGATTAATTATATAATTAATTTAATACATTTAATTTAAATACTTTAAAATTATAAAATAATTTATCACTAAAATTATTTGTAGTTATATATTAATTAATAATATAATTAGCTTAATATATATAATTTAAGTAAACCAAATTTATATAAAAATTTATTTGAATGTCACTTGAGGTTGAATTATTTGCCTCTGCCTGTAATGAATGCGGTGATTGTTGAGGTGGACCCAGAAATAGAATTTTAAAAAAACATATTTATTAGATGATATCAAATATTTATTAGATGTTGGTTATATTTAATAAATTTCTGAAAACTAAAGTTATTAGAATAAGATATTGCTTTTGTTATATATCATTAAATATGTATTTTTTGGTTTTTTAATGCTAGACATGTAGTTAAAATGAAAAACTATGATAATTCCCATAATTGTGATAATACATATTCAATAGTACAAAATAAAAATAAGAAAAAAATTTCTCTTGCTAAAAAAAAAGATTCATTCAATACTCTTTATTTTTATGGGGGTACCAATACGCTTATCAATTTTTTTTTGGGTTATGTTTTATCGAATATGCAAATAATAAAGAGATGAATGATAAGAGCTTGACATTAAATATTTTTTAGACATGAATTTATTTTATTTTATAGGAGTTTAAGGGTTTTAGTGTAAATTTTGGACAAATTACTTAAATTTTGATGAGAAGGCTTGTAAGGCTTGCTAATTCACACATCTTCTCAAATGGCTGATTCATAAGCTGAAGTGGAACTATCCTTCAGCTTCTTAAAGCATTCTGAATTTCTAGATCCAAGCTTTTTTTGAATTTCTCCTCTTGTTCTTTGAATATCTTTCTCTCTCTTTAAAATGAATATGGGTTGTTTACACTATAGCTAAAGGTTATGAACTATTGGACAAGTCTCACTAACACTGTGTTATGAGCCATTTGATGTAACAGCAACTCAAATAGAGCTGTTACCCGCCTCCCAATGTCTTGCGATTTTGAATAATAAGTTGATAGCATAAAAATAAAGGGTAAATAGTTAATACGACATGATTTTAGAGAAAATATGTTAGAACCTAGTTACAACAATTTTTAATATAAAGTAGTTGGGTTTTTTTTTGTAATTAATTTGTTTTTATTTCACTTTTTATACATAATAACTATATATAATTTATTTTAAGTAAATTTATTATGATATCCAATTTGACTACTAATTAAATTAATTAAACCGGTTAAATTATGAATCATTACCTTTTTTGACTCAACGTTTCAGCTAATTTTTAAAATATTGCTTGAAGCAAGTGAGTGATTACATTTAAGAGAACGCTTGAACTTAAATTTATATATATATATATATATATATATAATACATACATTACTTTAATTTGCACACAAATTATTTATTCTTGCAACAAGCATAAAATTTATTTTATAAAATATTAATGTAAAAGTTATATAAATTGTCGATGATTAAGGAAATCAATGAGAATCATACAATTCTGATTTGTACAGATTTTCTTTCCATTTTTAGTTATAGCAAGTATAGGGACAATTATTTCTCCTAATTCTTAGGCCTAGATTAGTGTACAGAATTAATCTAGTATTACTATTTATTCTCTCCTATTGTACCAATTTTTCATATCAGTGAATAAACAATTCACTTTTCCGCATGGTATCAGAGTACGATCTGAACCATCCCTAACCTCTAGCGCCGGCCCTACCATGGAGAGTGAAAAGCTAAAGCATTCGCCCAAGGTGGAGACTGGTACAACTCTTACTAGCTCCATCGAAGGGCCAGTCCTTCCTATCACAGGCTATAAATTGAATGGCCAAAACTTCATCCAATGGAAGAGGTCAGTTTGCATCTTCCTCCAAGGAAAAGAAAAGGAGGGGTACATCGCGGGAAACTCCAAACAACCAAAAGAAGGAGATCCCAACCTCAAAAAATGGCAATTGGAAAACAGTCTGGTAATGTCTTGGCTCCTCAATACTATGACAAATGAAATTGGGAGAACTTCATGTATTATGACACTGCAAAAGAGATGTGGGATACAGTGAAGGAGACATATTCCAATGTGGATAACACCTCAGCCATCTTTGAAATCAAGAGCCTGCTCTATGATCTGAGACAGGGTGAATACTCGGTCACTAAGTACTTCAATACCCTCAGTCGACACTGGCAACAACTGGACACATATGAAAACATTGAGTGGAGGTGTTCAGATGACAAGAAACAGTACAAAGGGCTGGTGGAAAAGCATAGAATCTATAAATTCTTATCGGGACTCAATAAAGATCTTGATGAAGTACGTGGAAGGATTCTTGGAACCAAACCACTTCCAAAAATACGAGAAGTATTTTCGGAAGTAAGAAGAGAAGAGAGCAAAAGGAAACTTATGCTAGGAAACACCATTCCTACCCCACTCTCGGAAAGCTATGCTCTGGCAGCAAAAGGAACCCAGGTCCGTCCAACACAGAGGAAGAACTGTCCCTGGTGTGATCATTGCAAGAAACCAGGCCACACTAAGGATACTTGTTGGGTCATTCATGGGAAACCATCAGATGCAAAGTCATTCCGGAACAGGGAGACCAAAGGCAACACAGCCTATAATAACTCTCAAGATGGAGAAACAAGTTCTGATCTAGCCCCCTTCAGCAAGGAACAAATTGAAGCTCTACAAAAACTCCTTCAACAAACTCTGTCAAGTGCAGGGAAAAATGTTGTTGGTACAGTAATAGTAGCCCAGAAAGATAATTTCTTACATGCTTTAAATACTAGCAAAGGGAAATCAAAATCTTGGATTGTAGACTCAGGAGCCTCAGATCACATGACTGGAGATATAATTATATTTGATAGCTATTCTCCATGTCATAATCACTCAACAGTTCGGATAGCAGATGGTACACTCTCAAAAGTTATTGGTAAAGGTTCAGTTGTTATTTCGGTGAATATTACTCTGGATTCAGTGCTTTATGTACTAGAACTTGACTGTAGCTTATTGTCTATCAGCAAAATAATAAGAGATCTGAACTGTATTACTAAATTTTTTCCTAATCTGTGCGAATTTCAGACTTTAGGGTCGGGGAAGACGATTGACAATGCTAAGGAAAGTGCTGGGCTCTATCTCCTTCAGGTTGAAGATTCCAAAAGTAAACCAAAAGCCAACCAGTGTACTGTAGTTCCTTCAAATAGTGAGAATTCTGTAATGTTGTGGCATTATCGATTAGGCCACCCCAACTTTATGTACTTGGAAAAAATGTTCCCTTCATTACTTAATAAAAACCCAAGGAATTTTCAATGTGAAGTTTGTCAATTATCCAAGCATACCCGCAGCACTTACCCATCTCAAAATATAAGCCTTCTCATCCGTTCTCATTGATTCATAGTGATGTGTGGGGGCCATCAAGGGTCAGCAATGTCACTGGCACTAGGTGGTTCATCACCTTCATTGATGATCACACAAGAGTCACCTAGGTATTCCTCATGAAGGAGAAATCGGAAGTAGGACGAATATTTGAAAATTTTCATACGATGGTGCAAACACAATTCCAAACTAGCATTAAGGTGCTTAGAACAGACAACGGTCACGAGTACTATCACTCAATGCTGAATTCCTACCTCCAGCAACATGGAATTGTACATCAGACTTCATGTGTAGACACCCCACAACAAAACGAGGTAGCAGAAAGAAAAAATCGTCACCTTTTGGAAGTGACAAGATCACTTATGATAGCCACAAATGTACCAAAACAATTCTGGGGAGAAGCTATACTATCTGCAACCTATCTCATAAATAGAATGCCTTCCCGTGTCCTCAACTTTAACACCCCTCACTCCACTCTCCAGGCCTTCTATCCAACCAGTAGAATTCTAACCTCAATTCCCTTGAAAGTATTTGGATGTTCAGCTTTTGTTCACAACCTAGACCCTCACCGTAGCAAACTTGATCCCAAATCCCTGAAATGTATCTTCCTTGGGTACTCACCTCACCAAAAGGGGTATAGGTGCTATTCTCCCTTCATCAGGAAATTCTACCACACAGTGAATGTGACATTTTTTGAGCACCAACCTTATTACCCCAAAGTTGGAATTCAGGGGGAGAAGACACCAGTTTTAACCGACATGACAGAATTCCAATTTTTAGGAACAAATGGGGATGAGATGGCCGAACCTACAGCACCTGTGGAACTTATAGAAGGTACACCAACAGAACCAAGAGTAGACCAAGCTGAAGAAGAAGACCAAACTGCAGAAATAAGCCCCTCTCAACAAAACCAAGGTCCTACTATTGCACAAGAACAGACCGAACAGACCTGGAGGGTTTACTTGAGGAAAAGAAAAAATCAGAAGGTGGTAGAGCCAAACATTGTTCTAATACAAAGCCATGAATCCAACCAGACTTCAGAAAATGAAATTTTGTAAAGTAATTCTGCTCCTATCTCTGAACATGGTCATACTAGTATAACTGATCTTGATATTCCTATTGCCTTAAGAAAAGGGGTGAGAACTTGCACTCAACACCCCATTGAAAAACATATGTCCTATGGAAAATTGTCACAGGGGTACAGGGCATTTGTAGCATCACTTGACAGCACTAATATCCTAAGGAATATCTAAGAATCCTTCCAACATCCTGAATGGACTGAAGTAGTAACTGAAGAGATTCAAGCTTTGGCAAAGAATAACACTTGGGAAATCACTACCTTACCAGAAAGGAAGAAACCAGTTGGATGCAAATGGATATTTTCCATCAAATACAATGCTGACGGAAGTATAAATTGCTACAAAGCTAGGTTGGTGGCAAAAGGGTTCACCCAATCATATGGTGTGGACTATGAAGAAACGTTTGCTCCGGTGGCCAAACTTAACTCAGTTCGAGTCATATTATCTTTGGCTATAAACTTAGGATAGCTGCTACACCAATTGGATATCAAAAATGCCTTCTTAAATGGCGACTTAGAAGAGGAAGTGTATATGCAAATTCTCCCGGGACTTGAATCACCTAGCACCTCAACAAAGGTATGCAAGCTCCGGAAGTCGTTGTATGGCCTCAAACAGTCACCGAGAGCTTGGTTTGATAGGTTGACTCAAGTTATCAAGGAAGATGGGTTCACTCAATGTCAATCAGATTACACTATGTTTGTCAAACACTCCTTGAAGGGAAAGGTAACCTTATTCATTGTCTATGTTGATGACATTGTTATCACAGGAGATGATCATGATCAAATTGGGCACCTAAAGAGTTTTCTGGCTAAAGAATTTGAAGTCAAAGACTTAGGACAGCTCAAGTACTTCCTAGGGATGGAAATAGCCTGAATAAAGAATGGGATCTATGTGTCCCAAATGAAATACACCCTGGACTTACTTCAAGAAAATGGGATGCTTGGATGCAAGGCTGCCAACACTCCCATAGAAGCAGTAAAATGTGGCAGCTTTGAAGATGAAAGTCCTCCAGCTGATAAAGACAGGTACCAAAGCCTAGTGGGAAAATTAATCTACCTGGCATACACTAGGCCCGACATTAGATTTGCTGTAAGTATAGCAAGCCACCATATGTCAAACCCCTCTGATACACACATGAAAGCAGTGAGGAGGATCCTACAATATCTTAAAGGTACACCAGGCAGGGGCCTTTACTTAAAGAAAAATTCAAACAAAGGCATTGAAGTCTATACAGACTCGGATTGGGCAGTTTGCACGTTAGACCAAAAGTCAACCTCTGGTTATTGCTCCTTTGTATGGGGAAACATGGTTACTTGGAGAAGCAAAAAGCAGTCCGCGGTGGCAAGGAGCAGTGCAAAAGCAGAACTTAAAGCCAAGCCATGGCACATGGCATTTGTGAAGGAATTTGGCTGAAAAGAATGCTAGAAGAACTCAGAATTCCCACCAACTACACAATGAGGATACTATGTGACAATAAAGCTACCATCAGTATGGTAAAGAACCCAGTCCAACATGATAGAACAAAGCATGTGGAGATTGACAGACATTTCATAAAGGAAAAGATTGACCATGGCATTATAAGTGTTATTCATGTACCATCATGCCACCAGACGACAGACATTCTAACTAAAGCACTTCCAAGACACACATATGAAGATCTCAGATCCAATCTGGGAATGATAGACATCTATCACCCAGATTGAGGGAGAGTGTCGATGATTGAGGAAATCAATCAGAATCATGCGATTCTGATTTGTACAGCTAGAATTAGGATCAGTTATATTTTCTTTCCTTTTTTAGTTATAGCAATTATAGGGACCTGCTGATTCTTAGGCCTAGATTAGTGTACAAAATAAATCCAGTATTACTGTTTATTCTCTCCCATTGTACCAGTTTTTCATATCAGTGAATAAACAATTCACTTTTTCGCATAAATAAATATCAATTTTAAAATATGTTATATATAAATATATATTAAATTATATCATTACAAGAATTTCATTATATTAACGACAAAAAATTTCCTCGTTAATCTCTTATTAAACCTAGTTAGTGAATAATTAACGATGAATTAGTAAGATAATTTTTTGTTGCTTATTTTGAGTCACTAATTAGTGAAGGAAAAAATCTTTATCGCTAATCTATCAATATCTGTCACTAATCTATCACTAATATACATTATCAAGGAAAAAATTTCATAGCTAAATTTTCATTGTTAATCTGCAAAATTCTTGTAGTGTATATCCCAATTTAATCACTATTTGATTACAGTTGAATCAATGAAGTGTGAATAGACTCTTCATCGATTTAATGACTAATCTAATTTTTAAAATATTAGTATTTTAAGCATAACTTTTACTATAAATATGGGTTGAGCTAATCTTGATGGCCTTGGAAGGCTAAGAATAAGATCAATTTTGCTAAAATTATTGAAGGTTAATTCATACATTTTAAGATCAAACTTGTATATGAGTCAGGTAACGATGAGTTATTCACCTTGCTCCTCCAGCTGCCAAAACTAGGAAAAGGTGAATTATACATAACTGACGTTTTCATTTATATTAAACCTTTTGCTATTCTTAGTTCCTTATAGGCCTAAAACTTGCTTTCTTTCATTGGATATACTAACATTTTTGCTTGACTTGAACTCTGAGCTTGTACTTGCAGTTCCAATAAACTATTTAGTATTTATATTTTCAAAACCTTTCCTGTCAAGTTTTGATGATGGTTATGATATGATGTAAAGGATATGGTAGCTTTTATGTGCCTGCTTTATTATAGGATTATGGAACCCTTGGTTCATGGAGATTATCCTATTTCCATGCAGACAAATGTAGGTGCAAGAATGTTAGCCTTCAAAAATCATGAATTAATCCTAACAAGTTAAGGGAGGATTCTAAATGGACCTAAAAAAGCTTGGTCCATCCATGGTTCAACTATATTGACTGTTAATAACAAGTAAGCCTATTTTTATTATTTATAATTTTATATATTACAATTTAATCCTTTTTACATTCCTTTGTAGCTATTACAGAAAAAAGATGGTGTTTTCAGAACCACTTTGTTCCACCATGGTGTCATTGTTGTCACTGCCATCATCATCCCCACCACCACCACCATCAACCTCCACTTCTCAAAGCAACTCAAGAAGTTGCCTCTAAAGCACACGTCCACCAAGGACCGACACACCAAGGTGGACAGTTGTGGCCGCTGGGTTTGCATGTTGGCGGCGTGCACCGCAAGGGTGTTCTAAAAGTTGAGGAAGCTTGGCTACAAGCCCACAAGTTCGACGAGACCATTGAGTGGCTTCTCCAGCAGGCGAAGCCTGCTATCATCGTTGCCACTAGCACCAGCACCATCCCCGTCAACTTCACCTCTCTCAAGATCTCCTTCCACAGTTCTGACTCTAGCATGAACATGAACATGGTCATGGAAGATTCTCTTAGGACGATGTTGTTTCCCGATTCCTCGCAAAACTTTTCTTCCATCTCTCTAATTTTGAATTTTAACTTTAACCTGAATGTCATTCTATAAGCTGAATGAAAAAGTCAATGACAATTTGAATTGATGGTCACAGTTTATGTTGAGAGTTTGAATTTCGATGATTAGTCACGAAGGAAATCCAACAAATTCGATCAAGCACATAACCTACTTAATTAACTAGGGCGACTTACCTGCAAAACAATCTCCTTTATGTATAGGAGCTCAACTTTATAATTTACAAAAGTTTCTATTACCTCTACAATCATTTGCCAGCAACTCATCCTAACAGTTGATTTTATTAAATATAAATCAACGGCTTCCTAGTATTGGTCTATTGATGGAGCATAAATGTTTAGGACCATGTCAAGACGAACCCCACTTTAAGGGTTCATATGATTGTATAGTTTTAATTATCGACACCAATATTATTGTCAGAGTCAATTCTAACACCCTGAAGAGCAAGCTGAGAGATTATATATTGAAGACATGGTTGCAAAGATACTTCGTACATACTCCGTTATATTTAAGGATAGTGAATTTAGTAAATGATTGAAGTTGTTTATATTAGCCTACTGTACTAATTGCATTCACTGCATCTTTTTCATTATCAAGCTAAAATTTCCAATTAGTTGAACTTTCACATCATTTAACATCTAACTCTAATAATTTTCATTAATGCCCAACTCTAATAATACATATATGTAAAATATATTTTAAATACGGAAACTGGCATGTGTGAGCATGAGGTTTAATCTAATTAGGCGAAATAAAAGAAATAAGAAATAATATATATATATATATATATATATATATATATATATATATAATATAAACTAAAATTAAGGAATTAATATTTCAATTAATAAATATTGATTGAAAAGTCAATTTATGAATAATTGATTGATATTTTTATTGGAAAATCAATATTATAAAAATCAATTTAGGATATATTGTTGCATTATTTCTGGATTATACAGGATAATGTTACAATGTTACAATATTTCTTGATTATATGGGATAATGTTTTACTTTTTCCCAAATTCCTTATTTTTAACATGAGAGATCTTTTTTTCATGGTTTCCCACAATTTTTTTTTTTCAAACTAAGTTCCAAATCTTTTTGTTTCATTGATGTATTAGGAACATGTTTCTTGGCATCAACATGTTTTACAATTATATGAGATAATGTTACAATATTTCTATTTTTCTTCTATGCTTTCTCATAACTTTTTTTTTATATTCCATTGATGTATTGCAAGCCATTTAATGAGTTTGAACGCGGAGCAAATTGATTAGAATTCTGATGTTTATATACTTCGGCTATAAATTACCCAAAGTATAAAGGCTTATAAACATAATAATTACTAACACTTGCTAACAAATTTAGAAACAAGAAATACAATTAGTATAATACAATAAAATCAATTAATAAATGTCTTAATTTAAAATTAATTTAAAATTAATTTAAAATTTAATTTAAACAAAATTAACTAAGAAAATCTTGAATGATAATCAAGAAATTAACACCACAAGAAAATATAATATATTAAAATTAGTTTAGGATATATTGTTGCATTATTTTTTCAATTATATTGGCATGTTAAATTAAATAAAAAAAGCAAAAATACTTGAGCTTCAGCCCTTTTTTTTAAAAAAAATTATAAAATGAAAGTACAATCTAGTAAAATCAATTTATGGTATAATAAAATAAGCATTTTTTTCATATTTTCGTCAAAGTAAGGTTGTTGGATAGACCGCTAATTTGTCCTATTCTACCCCTAAATGGGGTGAGGTGGGCCTACTTATTTAACTTGTAAAATAGGAATTTTTTAATCCAGTCGATTCAACCATAATTAGGTGTAGTCCACCTAAATGGAAGAAAATAAAAAATATAAAAAAATTATCAAATAATTCCAAAACATGATTAGCAATAAATAAATTATTTTTTTAATATGAGCAGTTAATAAATTGTTAAAGATCCAAAAAAAATCTAAAGCAATTTGAAAGAGATTTATTTCATCCTATTTGAACTCGTGGTCTAATTGAGTTATTTGACCTTTGAACTTAGCTCGCTTCAAAAGTATGGCTGGTTATTGACACTTCAAAGTATGAGTAGCTTGTAATTTTAACGAGATTATAAAAAAAATTATTGCTTAGGTCTATCTAGATTGAAAAGCTAGATGACTGATGAGGCAACATGTAAGTTTGGATTTTTTTATTTTATTTTTATAATATATTCAAAATGTTACCCGATCAAAGAAAGTTGAAAAATGTCTGAGTAGATATCTATTTAATTGACTTACAAGAGAACCATATTAAGAATTCAAAACAATATGGAATTAGGTTTATAAGTGTTTAACTTGAATTTTGTCAAAAGACAATTTGATTTTTGTTATCATTCTGAAAAAAAAAATCTCTTTCTCTTAAGAACTTTTAAGTCTTTGATGATTTGAGAATTTAAAGAATATCAAAAAACATATTTCAATCCAAATAGTAAAAGATGTGTGATCTCAATGTAACAAATGACAAATAAAAATTATGTTAAAGATTGAAAAGGAAAAAGAAGCATTCAAGAAATACAGTAAAGTGCAAGTAAAATAAAGTGAAAAACAATAACCAACAATGTAATTAAAAATGTAATAAAAAATGACAATCAAGTAAATAAAGCAAGTAAGGAAAAGTATGTAAAGAATACTAGGTAATTTAAACTTGTAGAAAAGTAAACTTGAGAAGAAATAGCAAATGAAAGTAAGTAAATCATAGTAAATAAAAGAAATCAAATGACTGAAAGAATCATTCAATCAAAAGATGAATAAAATTTGTAAAAATGTAAATGAAATTGCATTAAACTTACATTGAAGGGTAAAGATTATAAAAACAAAGCAAGGTGGAAGTCATACTTGGCTAATCCCTTTTGATCCTTTTGCATCAAAGTGACTTGATAGGATATGTGAGAGATACATGCAAAGTGTTTTCCAACCTCCATAATGCCTTCACCTCCTTTATATTTTACAGACAAGGATGATAATTGTTATTTTAACAAGATCACGACAAGTGTTTTTTATTATTATCTAAAATAACGTCCTAAATCTAACACTAGTAATTGTCTTGTCTTAGTATTATAGACTCAAATGCTAATAACCTCTAAATTCAAATTTGAACTACTACCATTTGAATTTGAATTTAAATTCAAATATATTACTACTTCAAAACTTGGTCTTCACTCGAAAAGTTCCTCTACAACATTGAATTTTGTTAAGTGTTGACAGAATCAATTCCTTCTTCAATCTTCAAGTGATAAGCTTCATCAACTCTCTTCTAACACTTGACCGAAATTTATTGTCACTCATCGAATTCTTTATTTTCCTTTACTTGTTTCTCTGAACATCTTGTCTATCATATGACTAGTTATTTCTAACTTAGAACTTCACCTTCAATTTCTTTCAAGATTCCAATAAAAACCTATTAATCGAAATCACTGCTTTCAATTTCTTTAATCGAAATCTCCTCTTCTAACTTATTAGCTGAATCAAAAGCTTTACCAAATGACTTGACACCAAAAATTATGCAAAAGACTTACGATTATTTTTTTGAATCGAAAAGTTTATTTTTTATACCAACAACAAATTCTTTCACTTTTCATAGTTCTCATTCTGTTCACTTTTTTTGAATGTGAGATTTCTTAACTCATATCCCACATTTCCCTCATACATAAATTCTTAACAATTTTCCTTTTAAGTGTGCATTCTTAACACTTTCCTTAATGCGATAGCCTTTTCCTAAGTACTTAACGGCCAGTTACTTTTTTCTCAAGCATACCAAACCCACATTTTCAAGAGCCACGTCTTTTTCATACATATTATCTCTTTTCACCAAATTGAGTCACATTTTCACAAGTGTTTATGTTCATTAACTAAAAATCTTAAGGCATTAGATATTCATGGGTATTTTTTCACTTTATATCGTTTTTTACCTTGTCCTTTTCTTTTTAATATAAGACTTCTTCATTCACATCTTACACTCCACTCACACTTAGTGGTGGAGCCAAACTTCGGAGGTTACGGGAACCACTAGTAAATGGCATATAAAGAGAACCCAAAGCAGGAAAAACAAAGAGAAAGCAAGAGAACAACAATAACTACACAATAAATAAAAAGCTCTTCCATTATCTAAAAATAAAAATAGAAGTTTCATATCTAAAAAATCATATATTGAGAATGGAAATGGTAATTAGTACCTATGAGGAGAAGGATAGTTGAGTTGATGTCAAAGAGGAGGCAGATTGGGAAACGAGGGTTTTTACTATTGTGTTCTTGTCAAACGTCAATCTGTGTTAGTAGAGGATTGAGAAAATCTCTCGAGAGGGCACTAAAGCTTGAGTTTTTTCTTAACTATTTTTTATATGTATACATATGTATAAAATTTTAGGAGGAGTCAATGCTCCTCCTTAATTACATGTGGCTCTAGTATTATTTACACTTGAATTTGTAACACAAAATAATCATAAAAATATTAAAAACAAATTATAGTTTTATACAATCCACTAATTATAATTATTTATAACATATTAGACAAATTTAATTATAAAAATACATTAAAATTGAGGTTAAAATAAAAATATAAAATAAACTTAAAAATACTTAATATCTTTAATTTCTTGCTCAAATTAATCTATTAAAAACCGTAAAAGAAACTCTTATTATCTTTTTTAATTATCATTTATCCAACAAAATATTTTGAAAACAAACATCATGATCAAAATCATAAAGGGTGAAGAAGGTTCTAGGTAGAATGAATGAAAAGTAACAAATTTGGAAACCCAAAAAGCATATCAAAATTCAAAGGAAAAAAAAAAAAAAGGAAACTGTGAAATTTGATCGGATCACGCGCATGGAAAGCATCCAATGGACGCACGAAAAAGGATATAACAAAGTGCCTCACAGAACAACCCTTTCACTATAACGCTTTTGGCCTCTCTCTCTCTCTCTCTCTCTCTCATCGAAGATCAACTTTCAAACCCTAGCGATTGCGAGGTTAGCCCCAAATCCCTCTTCCCTTTTCGATTCTCTCGATTTTGATCCTTCTTTGCTATCTGTTCTTCTCTATGCATCGCTTGCTTTGTGGGTTTGTTTGATCGGATTTTTAGGGTTTGATCTCTCTTTTTTTTTTTTTTTGCCCCTTTTTTTGTTCGTCACGGTCTTTTTTAGCTCTTTGAGAGCGGTATTAGTAGTGTTTTTCTTTTGGGTGTTTAGCGATTGTCATATTTGCTTCTGGGTACTCAAAAGTATGCGTTTGAAAAAATCCTTGGTTTCAGTGATATTTTTTAACCGGAGGTTTTTATTTATTTATTTATTGGTAAAAATCTTTAGATCGTCATGTGTATTTTTAGATTATCATGTGTGCTCTCACTTTGAATCGGCTATTATGATATTTTGTATAGATAGTATAAGCTGGTTTATAAATTAATCCTGTATTTAGAGCTTATAATTATCCCTTTACTTGTCATGATTATTCATTGTACATGTTAGATAGTACCGAAACAAGTTTGGTTCCAAATTGACTTGATATCGTTCTGTTGCAAAATCTTTTTGTGATATATAGTATGCTAATCATGGTTTTAAATTGTGGACCACAATTGCAATTGTGGCCACAATATTGCGGTTTTTGTGGCCTCCACAACCACATCGCAAATGCGACCGCATTTTCCTGCGACTGCAATTTAAAACCATGGTTTGCTTAACTTGAAGCCAAAGGTTGGCTCACTACTTGATTGACCTTTCTCTCATGACAATTGCATGACTTAGGTTCGGTTTGAATCCAGGAATCCTTGGTTGGTTGGTGATATGTACCACTTTGCCTCCCTTTGGAATGGGGAGAGGCTCTCCTAACCCTAAACTTTTACTGCACCAAAAAAAAAACCTGGGTTTCAGTTATCTTTTCTATGGGGGGCCTTTTTTTAACATAAAGAAAAACTCTTTAGGTATAATCTGTACTCTCGCTCACCTTGAATTGGCTATGATGCTATCATGGTGGCCCTGCTTTTTTATGATGATTTTAATCATTTGATTTGTTTTTTGTGCATTGGATAAGCTGGTTTATAAAATTTTGTGTACATGTCAAAATATTATCAATTATAGTATATTTAATATAGTAGCAAAACAAGTTTGATTCAAAATTGACTTGATCTTGTTCTGTTGCAAAGTCCTTTTGATACAGTCTACTTAATTTGAAAAAAGTGCAAGAAAACAAATCTTTTGCTTTTCTTTTTTCTTTTTGTATAACTTGCACATTTTTTTTAAAGTGAATTGAGTGTTGATTTTCTTGGAGTGAGTATGAGTAGTTAGGCTCTTTTACTGTCCTCAGAATTGAGGGGTCAGTTTCCTTCATTTGATATCATCATGGTTACTTTTTTTTTTCCCCATTTTGTTTTGGAAACTGAGGCATAGGTTATGTTAAATGCATTTATATCGGATTCACATTTTTTTCTTGTGCAATTTTAGGAGTGAGAAGCCTGAATTTGTGTGTTAAACATAGTACAGTGGTGATGGCTTCGAAGCGCATTACGAAGGAGTTGAAAGACCTCCAGAAGGACCCTCCTGTTTCCTGCAGTGCTGGTTTGTTTGCACTGACCTTCTCCCTCCCTCCCTCCCTCCCTCCCTCCCTCTCTCTCTCTCTGTGTTCTCTCTCTCTCTGTGTATCCTGCATATATAATCCTGTTGTTTCAATAGCTAACAATGTTGTGTGTATACATATCAAAATCATGTGCATATAGAATAAATTAATATATTCTGCAGTACTTCTAGGGCATTCTACTTTCTCATGAGTACAAATTCTTTTCTGACTCCTCATCTTCATCTGTTTCTTCTTCCCATTTATTTGTCATGTTGGAATATGACATGATTATTAAACTTTTCATACAGTTTAACATCTCTTAACTGATTTAAAGTGGCTTATTTATGTGGGAATTACATTATGCCTGGACAAGATACAAAATTATTCTTTTAAGTAAATTGAGATTTGTTTGAATTGAATATACGATACGATAAGGAAAAGTTGTTTAAAATGGGTTTGGCTTGTGAGAGGAGAGACTGAGGATAACAGGTTGACTTGTAACAACATTTGTGCAGAGTTTTTAAATATTAAAAAAATAGGAAACGTCTGTGAAGGTAGTAGAGTAGGATACTGTTGCAGAATGATTAGAGAGGGCAAAGGCCTTGGTTGAGAATAGAAGAGGCTATGTGGAGATTGGAATTTGTTTTGAACTTTTGACTGCTGGTTCATGTCACCAACCCCAACAGTAAAGTAGCGTATGCTTGGTTGAGATGAAGATGGGATTGATAAAAATGGAAAGGAACAAATCATATTGTGAGAGGAGTATCTTATAGTGAGAGTGAGGGGAACAAATCTTGACCATTGGATTATGCATGTATGGTCAAGATTAAAACATTAAGTCATGCAACTTTTTTAATGTTCATGTTACTTTTAAGCAACTTCTAATCTTGGCCATGTGAGATTGAATGGTCAAGATTTACTCATCTCACCTCTCAATCTCTCATAATATATATACATACATGTGTGTGTGTATACACCAACCGCCAAGTATACTGAAGGTTTCTTTGTTTTGTATAGGAAGGTTATAATGATTGTTATATGTTCTACACACATGCAGGCCCTGTTGGTGAAGACATGTTTCATTGGCAAGCTACAATCATGGGT
The DNA here is from genome assembly GCA_029884595.1 of Ormosia semicastrata. NCBI lineage: Eukaryota > Viridiplantae > Streptophyta > Magnoliopsida > Fabales > Fabaceae > Ormosia > Ormosia semicastrata. The sequence continues at coordinate 48,644,104 of JAQQTO010000056.1, read as the reverse complement.
CCAGCAGACAGTCCTTATGCTGGTGGTGTATTCCTAGTGAACATTCACTTCCCACCAGATTATCCATTTAAGCCACCAAAGGTAACTAGGCCTCTATCAACGTGATGGATTCACGTGGTTACTTGCTATGTATGTTACTATATAAGCATATAAGAGATTGAACACTTTAATCAATTTCATCTGGGATATTGTATTGAAATTAGCATGTGCTTGGGCTGAAATATTTTACTCTTTTTTCTTTGATTTGCTCGTTTTAGAGTTTTGATTTGGTTTTTTGCCAAATAATCTCATTTAGTTGGCATGCCATGACATTGTGTTCAACCATTTTCTGTTGTCGGAATAATATTTAGGCAAGATCTCTGATTAATGCCTTCGTTGCAAAACTAATTTAAAAACAAGAACCTCTATGTCATTGACATGGATTCAACTAGATATTTGAATCTGTGCGTGTAGGTGATGAATCCCTTCACATTTGTGGTTTTGTATAGCTGCTTGGTGAAGCATTTATGGTCCTCTAGTTGATCTTTGCTTTGTTTGTAATGTTGAGCTTTTGAATTGAATTATGTTATATGGATTTACAGCTTGCTTTTAGGTTTTTGTTTTTTGATTTCATTGAATTGTCCTTTCATCTATTCTTCTTTTTCTTGAGGCCTTCAGTATGTCTCATGTATGTTTATTGGATCTTGGGTTGAAAAAATGTTGGTAGTTTACATTGGGAAAAGGAGTTTACAACGTCGTCTTTTGTAGGTTTCCTTCAAGACAAAGGTATTTCACCCTAACATCAACAGCAATGGAAGTATCTGTCTTGACATTCTGAAAGAGCAGTGGAGCCCTGCTCTTACAGTTTCCAAGGTATAATGCTGAAATACTTGTCACTTATTCCTTTTGAGTCTCCTTCCCTTACCTACCCAATTTTTTAATAAATCACAGGAAAGGAAAGCAATTTTTATTGAGTTTTGAATTTTCATCTATAGAAAAAGTGGAAAGTGCAATAATGTTTTAACCATATCAGCTGATTATTGCAGTGAAACTTATCTGCCATTACAGTAGATATATATGTATTCAGACTTTCATTAATAATGCAATTTGTGGCAGGTGCTGCTGTCAATTTGCTCCCTGCTGACAGATCCTAACCCAGATGACCCTTTGGTGCCTGATATTGCTCACATGTACAAGACTGACAGAGCCAAGTACGAGAACACTGCCCGTTCTTGGACTCAGAAATATGCCATGAACTAGGAGATATATGCTTATGGTTCTAGAGGGCAGGTTATGTGCAAAGAAATTTATGTGGGGATATCAGTTGGTACATATACATAAATAGTGCTTCCGCTTTGATTTTATAATAATTCAAACTTGGAAATTTTTAGCTTTAAAGGTTTATACCGTATCCAGTCTATAGTTAATATTTGCCGTTGATTTGCATTGGAGATTTCAGTTTGACCACTACTTTTCCAAATCATGAAGTTTACTAACCACATGATACAGAAATATGCCATGAACTAGGAGATATATGCTTATGGTTCTAGTGGGCAGGTTATGCGCAAAGAAAGTTATGTGGGGATATCAGTTGGTATATATACTTAAAATATTGCTTCCGCTTTGATTTTATAATATTTCAAACCTTGAAATTTTTAGCTTTAAAGGTTTATATCATATTCAGTATTTAGTTTATATTTGCCTTTGATATGCTTTGGAGATTTCAGTTTGACCACTACTTTTCCGAATCATGTAGTTTACTTACACTCCAGACAAAAGTGAGAGCAATGTTATTTTTACGTGTGGCCCAGCCCATAAGGGCCATGCGGATCTGATGTCATCCCCATCTTACTCCAGTATATATCTGACAGTCCCTCTTGAGTGCGGCATGCGCCTTTTAGTTTGTTTTGGAGTCGATTTGGCGAGCTTACTATGTACCACACCACTGGGTGGCTCGCCTTTCTCTGCCGCCAACTTGACGTCTTCGTCACCTGCAAGATAAAGTGAAACTAGCAAGCCACATTTTCACGAGTAACGTTATTTTTACTTTTCATTCTTAAATATGAATAGTAACACATGACTTATTCTACGCTAAAGTGTTTAACGCTGCCTTAGGATGAGGTATTTTATGGAGGGAAAGTATTTATTTGAGAGGATTTAAAATTTCAAAATATGAAATACACTGTTTGGATAAATGATACTGGTATTTTAAAGTTTGTGGGTAGTTTGATCAAGTATTTTATTTGTGGGTGAGGTTATTAACACTCAACTTATTCACATTTCTTACTTATTAATCAAAATTTTAGTTTTTTATTTTTTAAAAATTACGAGTAGCTAATAAGGATTAAGGATTGTGAAAAGACATTTGAGTGTGTTAATAATAATATCTTTCATTTTTTTTATAAGATATAGAATTTCGAATTCCACCTAAATAGGTAATTAGGTGGAATTTGAAATCTATCACTAGCTTAGAGCAACAATGTAAGACACATATATCAATATTTTTTTTTTACCATTTGATTGTAATTGGCCTTATCTTGTTTTTTGCTTATTTATACCCTGACTTTACTTATCTACCTATGTGAGAGAGAAGTGTGATACTTATTAGCATTTTTCATCTTTGAGTGTGTCGTTTTTGGCTATGAAGAGGGTGTACTCAAAAAAAATATTTATATATTGTAAGAGTAGTATTTTTAGTACTTTAGTAGCTGTTTATATTTAATTTAATAATATTTTATTTTTAATTTAGCAGTATGTATGATTATGTAGTCCCATGTATTATGTTTTTAGTGTAGTGGCTAGTACTCTTGGAGAATAAAAAAATCTGTGCTTTAAAGGGCAATGTTGGCTGAGCGCTTGAGCGTTTTAACGCGCTCCTAGCATTAGATTTCATTATTTATTTTATTTTTTAAAGCTTATATAACAACATTTAATTTTAAGATAAAATACACATTACGCCTTATAATATAGGTCTATACTCTATATCAAATTACCTCTCTATAGTATTTTTCCTCACTCAACCTCCCTCCTTATTATGGTTTGGACTAAAATCATTAAACATCTAGTTAAATCAAACGGAAATGTCATGTGTTTGCATGTGACCTTCTCTTCTTTCTTTTCTCTATGTGTTTTAGTGTGTGTTTGGATTATAGTTGATAAACTTAAATTTAATTACAAGTGTGTTTACAAACTTAAGTTTAGTTGAAGGTGAATTTGCAGTAACGTGATTTATGTTTGAGAATTTTTATCTCAAAAATGAATTTGATAAAATGAATGTTATTTGGATGAAAGATTAAAATCACGTTTGAAGTAAGATTGAAAGGGAAAATACTCTTCAATGGACTTTTGCTCAATAGACAAGTAAGAAATTCTTACTTTCACTCTAACGTATTTTTGAAAGTGTTTTTCGTTAAAAGAAAAGCTACCAAACATGATTTCACACCTTTCAAGGACTCTCAATGTACTTTTGGATTGAACAACTGCAATCTAAACATGCACTTAGTCATTGAAATAGAGACACCTCACTTTTTTGGCTTCCCCTTGGCTACACCAAGGATTAGCCAACCTATCAGTGTGGCAGCAGGGAAATGCAGATGCCTATTCTGAAGTCCACTTAATCTTTCAACAATTCTCATGTACCACCTTCGGACAATTTTTGGCATACTACTATCCATAAGAGTGACTCCATATTCACTTATATTTAATCATTGTTATGTTCTTCAACTACTATTAGTGCATGACTTGCATGTAATCTGTACTAGGCACTGAATAGTCTAAACAGTATGAGTGCAATTTCACATCCAAAAATTAGACAATTGAGGCTCAACTATGGCTTGACAGGAGGAAACTAAACTCTTGTTGTCATCCTATTAACTTTCTATTCTACTTCAAGCTCAGCTGTCATATTAAATAACATAGTACCATGATCTTCTTTGTCATTAACCTCACTTTGAAGTTCAACACATGAACTAATGTTATCAACATCTAATATTAGCCATTCCCCATTGTTTTTATGATCAGATTGTTTGCAACTATCATCCTTAATCACATTATCTTCTAAGTCAGGCAAAGAAAATGATTATGATCAATTATCAGATTCTTGTGGACGTGAGAGGATTCGTTGATAGATAGCAACATGCGAGGTGGTTGCCTACACGGCTACACCTTAACGCTCTACAATAGAGAGGGAAGATCCTTTTAAAGGCAAATAGGAAGGTGTGATTATCCAAAAATGTTTCTAGAGGTGAAAAGACTACTGTGTGAAGTAAAATGGAACTTTCTAAGAAGGATGCATTTATCATATAAAGGCAATGGCGGGTTAATGGTGGGTTCTGTTCAGAAGGGGAAGAGCAGGAACACCACAACAATAGATATTGTAAGTGAAGAATATGTATTATCCTTCCAAATCGCCATTGTTTATTTGATTTTATGAGATAAAATAGAGGGTTTAAATCCTTGAAAGTGAAGAATATGTATCATCCATCCTAAAGAGAATCTTTGGCATAGGCTGTTTGTTGAGGTTTAAGAGAGTTGACTCAAGTGGTACTTTTGGTTTGAGGCTCTGTTTTTCATTACCATGACAGAGAAGCCATAGGTTAAAGAGAGAGGGAGAGAATCTAGTGTTGTGCACGTGTGGGAGCCAATGTTAATTTTAACAGAAAAAGTAACGAATTCAACGTACATCATACTACAAAGGGGTTTAGTGACTGAAAAATACTTTAGGCGGTAAGTTGATACAGACCTATATTATAGGGTGCAATGTGTATTTTACCCTAATTTTGTATCTTATTAAATCAATGGCAGAGGAACGTGAGCAAATAAACGGGTTGATGAGGATTAAGTGTGTCGTAGTTAGAGGTTTTCAACAATTGATCCGTCCTATTAACCTATCTTAACTCAAAGTTAATTGATATGAGTTTGAGTTTTAAAAATTATATCTAATATGTTTTGAGTTAAATTTAAGTCATATTTCAAGTCGTTTCAATTTAGTCTGATATTACGCATTATTTTAAAGTTTATATTTTTAATAATTAATTATAAATAATAAAATTTATTGACTTAACTTAATAATTTTTACATAATATAATAATATATTTATATTGATATTATTAATTTTGAAATATATATTATAAAATATATCTTAGTTTTAATTTCTTACTTTTATAATTTTATGATTTAGTTATATATAAAATTTACATTTATATATTATGTCTATATATTGAGTTAACTTAGTTTTGATTCAATCATTATTGAACCATGACCAAACCAGATTCGAATCCAAAAAATAGCTTGATTAAAATATCAGATCAGATTAGATCAAGTCAAATCCGTACTATGAATATTCTTAGTTGTAGCAATTTTGATGGAGAAGATGCTTGCCCTATTGATGATTTTACCAGCTCAGATTAATGAATTGATTGTGTCGCTTAACTGTTGCGGTGGGAGTGGAATTGGTAGGAATTAGAAGATGGCACCACTACTCACTGTCATGGAGAAGCTGGCTTTACTTCCATACAAATAATCTGTCTTTTGTGTTGTTAATTGAGCTTGTTAGAAAATTTCTTCACATTTCGCAATATCAAATCAATTTATTTGATAAATTCTGGTATTTCAAATTGCATATTTTAATTTCTAGAAATTTGAAAAAGTAATATTAGATATACATCACATACATACATATCATTTCATATTTACACAAATTTCACATTTGATTATATTTAGTCTCACGTCATTTTTTGATTACTTATACTCAAAGTGTGAGCTGATGTGCATCAAAGTAATGTGCACTAAGCATTATCCAATTCAAAATGCTCTTAAGTTTCAATAATTTGCATCCAAAAACAAATGACTCAAATTTCCTGTTTGACTGTTATTTACAATTTTTTTTTGGTACATATAATTGCCCACACAACTTTGGATTGGGGCCTGAGAGTTATAGTTAGGTAATAAAATCATTTTCAAAGAGACCACTTTAGAATTACATTATAGATCAGGTTTGCTAAGTTATAGTCAACTTCTGTTGCGAACAACCAATGTTGAGTAGATTATTCTTTATATAATCATTAGTAAAATTTTACTAACTTCTCTACTATTTTATCTACGTGAGTCCAAAGGGATTTCGGGTCTGTGAATGAATGATCAGAGAATTGCTTGATACTCATATTTTTTGTAGATGAACTGCACAGAATTGCTTATCCGGTACTCTGTAAAGCTATGACGTGTGATCAATTGTACTCTCTCCATCTCTTTAAATCTGTCACTTTAGAAGTTTTTTTTTTCGAGTCTCAAATTATCTGTCATTTAATAACATCAAGAAAGTATTAATTAATTTTTTTCCAAAATTTTACCATTATTCTTTATTATCTCAACTAAATCTAATAACTACACATAATTTATAATGGGATTAAGAGAATTGCATTATTATTATTATTATTTTGGCTGGGAACATATGGTAGCAATTCATTCAACACGGGACAAATAAGTGTCCATCAGTGTCAAATTACAAATTAAGTCAGGGGCTTCTTCAATCCATACATGGTTTGGAAAAGAAGGCGGCAAGCTAACATGCTCATGAACATTGTAACATTCATTTTATTGGAATCACAATATAGTGTAAAATAATACAAAAATATTTATAGCAGAAATTGAGGATATAAATAAATAGAAGTATCACATTTTAATTTTTTCAACCATTAAAAACATATACTAACCAGAGGGTTTTATTATATTCATTTAGATGTAAGGAGGAAATGAGAAAAACAAAAAGAGAAAATTGAGTTGAAAGAAAATGGGAAGAATTTTGTTTTCTCCAATTTTATTTACATACATAAGATTAAAAAGAAAAATTGTTTTCTCATTGTAAAAAAAAAATAGAAGAAAGAAATTAGATATTTTAAAAACAAAATGTCCTTAATTTTTTTTTGAACTCATAACTTTATGTAAATTATTTAAATCCCTCATCATTAATTTAATTTCTTTGGCTTTAAATATGACCCTAATTGTATTAGGCTCAAGTGTTACAAATGCAACTCTATTTTTAAAACACTAATATATTAAATTATTAATTTCTTGTTTGGTTTATTATTAATCAAACTCAACATCAGGTAAAATCTATCAATAATATATAAAACCTGAAGCACGTGCTGTGGTACCGCCATATCAACTACTTTAATCTTAGCCACCTCATAAATTTCATCATGCTGTCAACTTCTCCTTGAATCCCTCTTATTTCCTCTAGCCATGCATGCATCTTTGTCTTCCTCTTCTACAAAACCTCTACACTCACCACATTTCTGTTATTCTTTTTTATATGTCTTTTAAACATTTAAAAACTATTAGAAAATTTTACATTATCTCACAATAATTAAGGCAAAATTCAACTGCTCAAATATTTGATGTACTATAGAAGTGGCTCAAATATGAGCCAAGCAAACCCGCAAAGCAAATGAACGAGCAGCCACAAGTGCCCAAGCAGGCCATGTTGGTGGTTCTATTGCTCGAGTTAGTTCTATTTCATCCACCAACTTTTAATGGTGATCAATAGAATCAGTATGCATGTAATTAAGAATGGTTAGCAAAACAAGATATTCTTATATAAATTTGGAGCATTTAAGTTGTGCATACTTGATTAATTATATAATTAATTAATAAATAATTATTATAGTTAATTAACAATTAATTATCATAACTTACTATAATCAATAATGTGATTGTTCTAATGTATCAAACTTAAGTTCTTAAAGTTTATGCAAGAATGTCTCAAGCCAAACTGATACAGAGAACATCAAATCCATAGTATCATACTCAGTAAATGGCTGCATCTTTGATGTACACATGACCATATATAAAGTGTATTCTTGGTTGTATGATGTGCTTTAGAGGCTGTGCCCACCCTTCTTGATTTTTCATACGTCATTGAAATGATACTTTTGTTTTTATACACAAAGAGTACTCTTACTTATTTTCATTTCATAAAGTCTTATTTTTATTTTCAAAACGATTTTTTGATTAACCATTTTCATCAACTTTTTGATTCTCGATGTGTCTTTTTTTAAAAATTTTACCCTCCAATAGGTTTGGTTTCCATTAGATTATGGCATTGCTGCTTGTGAATGGGCTGATATTAATTCAAGAAATCATTGTTATTAAATTGTTGCCATGGTGCCATGGCAGGGCGGTTTTTGAGTAAACCGCCATAAAAAACGCATGGCGCCGTGGCGGGTTTTACATGGTGGCGCCATGATGAAATGGCGGCTCTGTAGGGATATTTTCAGCAGATTTTATTTCTAATAAAAGGGTAGTCATCGAGCCAACCATTAACAGCCATCACCCACTGTGCTGATAGCTCACATGATGCTATTTTTCTTACCCACCCTGTGTTTTTCATGCTTTGTAATTTTTTCTTACCCATCCACTGGCTTTAATTTTTTTTTTCTTACCCAGTGTGATGTAGCCGCAACGCCAATGCAGGCCGATGCAGTTCGCAATTGCAGTGATGTGATTGTGCGGCGGCAGTTGCAACCAGTGTTGTTTGGGCCTAGCCGAACCGGTCGGTCTGACTGCGCAAACCTGGAATCGGCACCCTTTCTTGTTTTGGTTCGTTGGTATAATCGTTTAAGTGATCTGACCAGATTAAACCGATCAAGACCGGTAAACTGACTGGTTATAAGTAAACCGGTGGTTCAGAAATTCAAAAAAAAAAAGCCTTCATCACCGCTTCCTGAGACATCACCGCCATCGTCGTCAACAGCCCAGTCGCCAGCCGTCCACTGCCCAACAGCCATCCGTCTGCTGCCCTTAGACCAGGTAGAGAGAGCAAGAGAATGATATAAAGAGAAAAATAAAACATTGGGGAAGGACTAAGGACTAGGCTCGCAGAAAAAGAGAGGAAGAGAGAATGAGAGAAAGAGAACAAACAAAAAAAGGAAAGGGGGTAAGATCGGACTTGCAGAGAAGGGGAGAAAGAATGAGAGAGTGAGAGGAAAAAGGGAAAGGGGGAACGGTGAAATGAGAGAGTGAACGAGAGAAAGAGAAAAAAGTGGGTGAGGGCAGGGATGGCAATTCCCCCGTATTTTGGGGAGTCCAGTAGGGAAGTCTCAAATGAGACTCTAAATGCGGGAATTTTTTCTTTGCGGGAAAGAGAGTAGGACGAAAAATCTCTCCGTCATATATTCGGGGACGCGAGACGAAGGCCATTCTCTCTGCCGTGTGGGGTCTCATCACTGTTAAATTATTAAAATATTATTTATTTTTTTATTTTTTTATTTTTTATAATAACGAAGAATCTTCACAAGCATTTACAGTGATTCAAAAAACTGAAATAAGAGAAAAAATTCTCCCGTGACAAAGAATGGGACTGGGCTGGGGTCCAGTGCACAGGTACCACCCCTGGGTGAGGGATATGATATTTTGAGTTAGAGGATAAGATTTGTTCTTTTTATTAACATAAATGATTAAATTATATATATGGAGAGAAAGAGAAATTTTTATTGTGATAGGATATAATAAGTAAATTTTAATTATATAATTATATATAAATAATTAAATTAAAAATTATTTAAAGATCATATAATTATTTAAAAATATTATATATATTTATATTTTAATTTTAATTATTTATATAAAATTTAATAATTAATATTTATTTTTCTTATTTTTACAATAAATTTTTTTCTTATCAAATATGCTCACTTTCTATATATATAAACAATCAACCTAAATAAAAATAAATTAAACTATAGAAAGATAAGATAAATATAAGTTTGTGAATATGATAATTATTATAATTATACTTTTTAAATTATAAACATAATTTTTTATTATATAAAATTTATATTTTATATAATTACGATGTTATCTGATTCGAGCTTTCGATTTAACCAATTAAACTTAAATTGAAAACTTTACTAATTTATTAACTGACCCGACTTTAACAATATTGGTTGCAACAAATAAGATGTATCTACATCACGATTCACTTGATACGATACATAATTTAAATCCTTGCATATAAGTGAATGATGATTGCCAACCTAGTAGTGCCTTTTTCATTCATATTTTTATATAACAACAAAACTAACGGTGTGTCTGTATGTTAGATATGTGTACATATTAGATATATAGAGACGCACATATGACATATTTATTTTATGTGTTTGAATATATTTGATTAAAAAAATTATTATTTTTTACTTGGACACATATAAATACGGTTCGGACACACTTAAATATGATTAAGGGTGTGTTTGAGATATTATGCTTAGTAATCGATTATTGTATAAAAGCTTTTTGTTATAATCGATTATAATTGATTCATTTTCATGTTTGGATGATTATAAAGTAATTTTAAGTTAATCGATTCGTTTGGATTAAAAAAAGAATTATTATTTTTACTAAAATAGGTATAGAATAATTAAAAAAATTATTTGATTGAGGACAAAATGGTATTTACATATCAAAATGTAAGGAATAATCTATAAGCTAAAATCATGAAACTTTCAATCTTCAACATTATAAAAATCAACTTTAAAAAGTTTTTATTTTACATTGAATTTCGTGTAAAAGTTGAAGCTAATTTTACCAAATATGATTAAATACTATTACAACAGCTTTTTTCCCAAAAAAAAGCTAATCAGAATCTCTACCAAACATGCACTAAGACATGACCTAGACATAACTCATTAATATTTTTTTAAAAAAATCAGTCAATCTTTAGATATTCCCTCTAATTATTTTTTTAGATGCACATGTACTTATACATTATTAATTTTATTATGAGAAATTGATTTAAGAAATTTTTTAAAAAATATTAATAAAATTATACTTCATATTTTTTAGAAAAGCTTACTAAATAACAAATATTGACACATGATATATATTAAGATATTATAAATCTTTAAACTTATAAAAATAATATTAATGAATTATAAATATTTTTTCTAATTTTTATAATTATATATATATATATACATAAATTAAGTTCTTTAATTTATTTTAATATTAATATATATATATATATATATATATATATATATATATATATATATATATATATATATATATATATTTGTGTGTGTGGTATTCGTATCCTATAAATTTTTAAATTTAATGTGTTTTTGTATCTGTGTTCATATCTGTATCGTGTTCCGTATATGTGACTGTACTTCATAAAACAAAACTCATTATTTTGAAATATGTCCTATTTTTCTTGGTAGAGAGACATGTAATGGGTTGATGCCATATCCTATAGAAAAAAACTTGGCTTCAACTTTTGGTTTTAACTCTTTTTCTAATCTTATTTGATCTCTCTTTATGTGTCTATTAATTCAATTAAATAAAATTAAAAATAGAGTTTTACTATATCTTTTTAAAGTATCTTTTTAATAATTCTCTTATTACTTGATAAAAAAAATATTAAATATAACTAATATATTAAGAATATAAAAAATATTTAATATTTTTTTAATTAATAATTAAAAGATTATTAAGAAGATGAGTTAGGAAGATTAATTATTTTCCTTAAAATAACAAATGGTTAAATGAAATTGAAAGCAAGTGTTAGAAGCCACATGTTGGAGTGAAAGTTTTTTTATTCTTTCACATATCTTTGTTAGCTACCAATATTTCCATTCACGAATGAGGCATAGATAGTTTTACCTGCACAACTGGAGAGGGGACCAATCTCCCAGCGTTTTTCTTGTGATCCATACGCTGCCAGAGCATCAAACAGCTGTGTATCCACTAGAGCGTAAGCAATAAAATGAAAAGTGAGGGAACCTTCCAAAAAAAAAGAAACTTTTTGCTTGGCATTTCACAGAGTACTCAGCTCAAACCTGTGAAGTTGCTTCCATCTTTTGCAAGTAATTTTTTAAGAGATAAAGGGTATAAGTAACAGGAAAATGTCTTTATAAACCGACGTCTTCTTACCTAGTTAGTCAACCTAGCCATACCTAGAGTAAGTAACAAGATATGCAGTTCTTCAGAGTCTTTCTTTTAGCCATTCTTCTACTACTACAGGTAAGATAGAGTTGATATACACTCTCAAAAATTCGAAATGCCAAAGACTTTTTCTTTCTTCATAAATAAAAGACTTTGAATTCTCACTAAAAATTTGTACTTTAATATGTGTACCTTCCTTTTGTAGGCTGCTGCAGAAGCTTCATCCATTAGTAGAGCAGCCAATTCTCTTGAAAATGTGAGCTATCCAAAATTTTATACTTTCCTGCCGTTATTTTCAGAAATTTGTCTTCAAATTTTTGCTGCATCTGTGTGTGTGTATGTGTGCTAGTGTGAATCTTCACTTGGTTTTCATGATTTTGTAAATATGTGCTCTTAACAAGCAAAACTAAATTGCAAACCGAATCATGACATGCAGGCATATGAAGGAAGTCAGACTTTGGCTCTTAACAAGCATGTCCAGTCGATCATCAGTAAGTTGCACAACACACTTTTAAGAATAAAATGCTGTTTTTAATTTCTTAATAGTTAATATTTTTTTTTTTTCAGTTTTTAGTTAGTTGGATGAGTGCAAATTTTAGATAAAGATTTGAGTTCTTGTCATGTAGTATTTTATTTAAATGTATCGAAAAGAAAAATTCGATTTTACAATTTCTCGTGCACACAACAGTTGCGTCCATATTTTATCTGCAGTCACTGAAATTGCATAGCAACCACAACTCAAACTCAAAACTATGATTGTGAAAATGAGTAATAGCTTAGCTGGCCAAATACTTGAGTTTAAGGCTGAGCAGTTTATGTTAAGTTTGTAGTGGATCTTTTCCATATTTGTGGTATGTGATGTGTCGTGTTAGCTATAGATTTCTGCCATTCTTAGTGGGACTATATTATGTGTGTGTTTGTATTAGTTTATTTTGGGTTTAAAACAACTTTTGAAGAAAACAAGTGATTTTTCTCCCAAAATTAATCAAAACCTATACCTTGAATGTAATTACCTAATGTATCCATATCTCCTCCATAGTAAAGATGAAAAATATATGAAAAAAGCTACTCAATCAGAGTCAGATTGGCAGAATACAATTCAAAATGAGTTAATATTTTTATTAACTTTTGCATTGATTAATTACCCTTTCCATTTTATCTTATCTAACTATCATTCTTGAATTTAGTTAAATTCTTGCTGTTTTTCATTTTTAGCTGTGTAACATAACTCAAACTATATCAACTGTGTCCTCATATAAAGTAGCATGCATGAGAAAGAATATAAAGCAAATTTTTTTCTCCCATGTGAATTAGATTGCGGCCGCGAATGCTCTAGAAGATGCAGCAAAGCATTTAAAAAGAAGAGGTGCAAACGAGCATGCAAATCATGTTGCCAGAGATGCCACTGCGTACCCCCTGGTACCTATGGCAACAAGGAGGTTTGTCCATGTTATGCAGGCCTTAAGACCCATGGGAATAAGCCTAAATGCCCTTGAAATTATTGGAGGCAAACGTTTTAAGAGAAAGACAGGCATTCAATTCTATTTTGAGTGTTCTTGTTGGTTGAATGTAATAGAATAAAGGCAAATTAGTAAGGAGACTGGTTATCAATATAATAAACTTTATTAGTGTAATTTCATTTTATATTTGATGATTATAGATTCATTTTGTTTTGTTTTTTGTTTATCGAGTTACACAATAAAAAAATGGAAATGATTCATTCATATATATACTTTTATCTTGCTTTACACGCTCTCTTTTATACTATGGATTTGTTTGGAAAAGTTAAAAATTATAGATTATGTTAATAATCAATTATTGTTATAATCAATTATAATCGATTATTGTTATAATCGATTATAATCGATTCATTTTTATGTTTGGATGTATTAGCTGTAAAGCGATTTTAAGCTAATATGATTTGTTTAGATGATATATAAAAGAATTGTTTTTATGTATTAAATTACTAAAATGTGTATAGAATGATTAAAAAAAATTTATTTGATTGAGGATAAAATAGTATTTACATATCAAAGTGTAAGAAATAATCTATAAGCTAAAATCATAAACTTCAATCTTCGAGCATGTTTGGGAAAGATTAATTTTTTCTCAAATAGCTGTTTTTGGAGGATTAAGCTATTTTGTGAAATAATTATTATGCTTAGGTAAAAGGATTATTTTCTAAAAAAAAATTACACGAAATTCAATAAAAAAAAAAACTTTTTACAGCTAATAATTATAAACTGAAGATTGAAACTTATGATTTTAACTTATAGATTATTTCTTATATTTTTATATGTAAATATTATTTTGTCCTCAATCAAATATTTTTTTAATCATTCTATACCCATTTTAGTAATTTAATACATAAAAATATTTTTTATATCATCTAAACAAATCATATTAGCTTAAAATCGCTTTACAACTAATACATCTAAACATAAAAATGAATCGATTATAACAATAATCGATTATCAACATAATCTATAATTTTCAGCTTTCCCAAACAAGCCCTTCAGCTTATGATTATTAGTTGTAAAAAATTTTTTTTTGCATTAAATTTCGTGTAAGATCTTTTTTAAAAAATAATCTTTTTACCCAAACATAATAATTATTTCACAAAATAACTTAATTTTCCAAAAACAACTGTTTGAGAAAGAATTAATTTTTCCCAAACATGCTTCATGTTCACATTGCATGGGGATTGTTACTTGGCCAAGGCCACCATCTCATTTAAGGTAGGTCTTCAAAAATTGAACCGATCTCTTTGCAAATAATAATACTCATAAAATTAAATTTAACTACCATAAATGAGATGGTAGGTCTTAAAAAATTGAACCAATCTCTTTGCAAATATTTAAAATGGTGTAATAATACTCAAAATTACAATGTACTTGGCAAAGGCCACCATCACATTTATGGTAGGTCTTCATTCATATATAATACTTTTATCTTGCTTGCTATCTTTTATACCATATTCACATTGCATGGGGATGGTACTTGGCCAAGGCCACCAACACATTTATGGTAGGTCTTCAAAAATTGAACCAATCTCTTTGCAAATAATAATACTCATAAAATTAAATTTAACCACCACTTGACCTGAAATTACATGAATAATTTGTCAAAAACCAAAGATTCTCTTACTTATTAATGAAAATATGATTTGATTTTACATTAACAAGACTTGAAATTTGCAAAGAAAAGTTCCGTGTTATTGATTCAACTTGAGAGTATTTATATGTACAAGATGGAGTATATATAAAACTGCTACAACAATCACCGACTCACAGGGGATAGATACCAAATAAACTAACTAACTTTCTAACCATATAACTGACTCACTAACTACTCCTAACTGATATTAATAAATTAAGTACATTAATGAAGGATTAGTTGGATCAGTCAACTAATGCTGGATCTGCCATCAGCTGCAATGTTTTGGAATTTATCTTGTGATTGGGCCTGATTCTGGTTGTGGGCCAAGCTGTCCGTTAACACACATCATTGCACTGATGCAAATGATTTTACTAAACAATTTCATTTATCTCACCTACTACGTACTACATCCTTTAATTTGCTTATAGCAATTTTCTTTGCCCTTTTTTTTTTCTAAAGGACATAATTTTTTTTTACTTTCACTCTGTAACCAATGTTGTGCTGGCTAAAATGTTCTTGAGCATTCTATTAATATATTTCAACCCCCTCTCTCTTTTTAATCAATGTAAGTCATGAAACCAATACCTCCTTATAAAAATGAAATGATCAGACCTTGACTATATATAGTTTCTGCAATTTAAGTTAACTGAGCTTAACTCAGTTCATAACTGAGACCTGAGAATTTAGGTGAAGTTATTTTTGTGACAACTGCAATATATATTGTTAATGTAAAGATAACTAAAAGCTTAATATAATAAACATCAATATGTAGGAAATCTCATACATATTCACTTGCACTAGGCGTGTAAATTCCTAAGTGACTGATTTTCCGACCATTACTACATGGTTCGGATTAAATTCTGCCTTATTAACTTCCGTCATTAGTCTCTTAATGACTTTCCGAATCATGCAAGTGCTACTGCACAAATGGCAAGCATAATGAGCACAACAAGCATCATAGATGCCATCTAGGATATATAGGTTGGAATTAACTTTCATATTAATTCATGGGCACTTTTTCCTTCCTCCATGTGTCTTCATGTTAGCATAGCAAGGGCACACATTTTGGTTCCCAGATGTTCCTGGTGGCACGCAGTTGCACCTTGCGCAGCAAGTGTTACATGCCCTTATGCACATCTTGTGCCTTGATGCCTTGCTGCAACGGTAGTTGCACTTGCCAGCGCAGTCTGCAGTATTGTAGTGGTTTTCTCATTTCAGTTTTCATATATATACCATTCAATAAGCACAATTATATTTACCAAACTAGGATGGTTGGGAAAAATAAGAAAAGGATACGGAAATTGAAACTTGTTATACTCTTAAGAGAAATTAATGAAGAGGGCATATATGGTGTTAATTTGATGTTACAAAATTGAGATAAATTTTTTTGAAGTGGTGTTACTTTAACATTTAGAAATTTGTATCTCTCTTATTTTCAAAAACATACTAAACAAACTCATAGAAAAATTTATAGGATTTTTATACAAATAATTTCCCCCATATAATAAAACATATATCACCATGGATCACGTACCACTTTTTTTTATAATATTTTTCCCCATAAAATAAAACATATATCAACATGGATCACGTATTACTTTTTTTTAAATTTTTGGTAAATATCTCGTATCACTTTTGTAAATAGGATTTAATATTAGTGGAACTCATATTTAATGTTGTTTTAATTAATTAGAATAACCCGAGATCACCCATTACAAAGAGATTCTATATCTTTATATTAACAAAATAAAAAATTTAAAAATTATTGAAATATCTTTTGAAGCCTCTGAATTCTATTGATCAAATTTTCAAATCTACCATGAGTTCTATTATTTTAATGTCAATTAGAACAAATTAGTTTCCTTCACATCTATATATATATATATATATATAGGACATATCTAGTGAGAGGAATTTTTATTGTGAGAAGGTGAGAGAAATAAATCTTGACCATACAACCATATATGGATGGTCAAGATTAAAAGTTACTTGAAAGTCATGTGACCACTTAAAAAAGTCAGATGCATTTATGTTTTAATCTTAACCATTCATGTACGATCTAATGGTCAAGATTCACTCCTCTCACTTCTCATAATAAACACTCTCTCACTTTGCACACATCATATATATATATATATGAGAAAATAATTTGTTCTAATTAATTTGTAGATAAATTAAAATTAATTACTAGGTTTTGGATTACTTCTATCCATCTAAACATAATTTATTGTTAAATCAAGCTTATGCTGTAAGTTTATTAGCAGCAAACGTAGGATTTCATTAGCAGTGTTTTGCAATCCATGCGTGTTTTTCTATACGTAGAACGGTAATCTCTTACCTATTTTTTGAGCCGCAACTATGTATTGATTTCCACCATAGATCTCCAACTGAAAAAAATTTAAAGGGGGAAAAAAAGTAGCAATGTCATATAGCCTAACATGGTTCAAAAGCTCCATCTGAAACAACACTGAACAAATGGGTTTTCCATATAAATTACAGAACACAGAAGTATTGTAAATTAATTCAAAATTAAAAATAGATATAAGCAATTAATTTAAAATTCAAAATATTAGTTTCTATTATAGTTCAAAATTCTAGGCATGTAACATATCCCAGTAAATAGAAAGGACAAAAGTTTGATAAAAAAATAATAATGAAGGAGAACCATGCGAAAATAATCAAGGATAATAAATACAACATGAAAAGAAATCACAGTTTTTTCTTTAAAAAAGTTTTAGGAAAGGTAGGCTACGTAGATTCATAACATTGAGAATCGAATCTAACCCTTATAAATGAAGTAATCCGATCCTCATTAACTAACCCCAAATCACTATTGATACGTCATGAAAGAACCCTAAAGGAACTTTACCTCTTGTATTAAGAGGAGGCAGAGTATTGCCAAAAATACTGTTCTTTTGGTGAAGGCCATTAATGTTTCCTGCTTTCTTAGGGTACAAGAAAAACAAAATTGAAGACAAAGTGACACTGAGGCAAGACAATGACACAGATAATTGTGGGTAAGAAGCTTAAAGCTCTCTCGCCATTTATATAGGAGAAGAAAGGTAGTTTCTAAGAAGGATTCTACTAGTTGTACCATGCATAAAGTGACCATTCGTTCAACAAACTTGCCTATTCATATGCATGTGTATCCTTTGAAAATTTTCTAGCCGTGAATTAATTGACCAAGTAAATAATGTGATTTCCTAAACTTTTGTTTACTTCTGTTGAAGGATACTCAACCTTATTGGCCCAGTTATTTCGTGTCATAGATTGCATTTTAATTATATCCCCCTTTCCCACTTTTTGGTATGCATTGCAGTTCACGAATGCATCAAGTCAACATTAAATCTTAAATGGCATGCCCACCATGGTAGGCAACTTACATGTTTTTTTTATTATTATTATTAACTTTGTGCTCATTATTGTCTCACTAGGTGATAATAGTCTAAATATACATATTTTGCTTATTAAAAATATATTTGGATGAAAGGTTTTGAAAGAAAAGAAAAAGAAATGCTTATTTTTTATTTCTAAATTAAGAGACTTATAACATGTTTATCAAAATAAATAAAGGATAATTGAGAGGTTATATGATTATATTTCATTTTATGTCTTCATATTTTTTTAAAAAATCTATAATATAAAGATTGTTTATTAAAAATAAAGAATAAGCCTTTTCTTTTCTCTTTTTTCAAAATCTCAACTCCCAAATATACTCTAAAAGTATATTTTTGCGTGTCAATTAGCAAAGTTATTTTTGGTGAATTTATCACATTAACTGTTTTTTTAGAGAAATTGTCTATTTAAGTTATGTGGTATTGGTATTAAATGCTCGAGCGCTGCTCGGTATCCATTTGATCATCTCAGATTTTTGAGACAATTGAGTTTTACCGTCAACAAATAAAAATAAAAAAACAAGGTAATAAAGACTCAAGTATCCACTTTTAGCAGTAGCTATATTAGAGAAATTAATCTTGATTACGCAAATTGATTCTAATCTATATCTATAATCTATTAATGAAGGGACCACCTCAAATTGTCACACGGCTCTCCTTGTTCAAATTCAATAAAAATCTTTTCCTTTCAAATTTTTTCCTGTCAAATGTCACTGGTTACCCATAATTTTTTGCTGCAAAAAAATACTTTGTTCTATCTAGAGCCTTCTCCTTTTCTTCAGCTCAATCTTCTTTCTCGCAAATCCGTTAGTTTCTTCTAATCACTTCTTTCTTCTTAGCCACATCACTCTATTCCATCATTTATGGCGACAGCAGGTAGGGCTTCTCCACCTCTGTTTGGACTCTGCACAAAGTCATTAACATTGAATAGAGTGACACATATTTGTAAACATAGCCTTGGATCTCTTCTTCATAAAGGTTTTGAGCAATGACCAAAAAGAATACTCAAAATCCTCCACTTGTTTTTTTCACCTTTTTTTCTTTTTTTTTGAATTGGTAGACCTACATACCCCTACATCATAACAAGAACACTAGAATGATATATGAAATAACCATTGGCTTCTATAAGTTTTTAAGCCTTGACTTCAGGTTTTTTATGCAGTACTACTAACTATAACAAGTGCTATATATTGAAAAAATATCTAAACCCCTCTAATAATTTATCTTCTCAATCTTGCCCAAGTACACACTTAAAAGGGCCAAATAAGAAGGAAGGTCAAACTATCAAACACTATCAGGATACAATTTAATAAATTTCAAGTATTTGATGAGGAGAAAACACAATAGAAGTTACATACCTAGCACTTCAGCAGAAGTAATGCGCTTCTTTGGATCCTGTATAAGCATCTCATGAACAAGGTCCTTAGCATTGTTTGATATGCTTGGCCATATGGATGACTACTAAAATCAATATGACCTTGCAATATGGCACTATTTACTCCCCTTTCGTCCTCTGTAGGACATATTTTAGGGAAAAATAAGTCAAGCCTAAAAAGTAATAGAGGAGGAAAAAAAAACCTAGACTCCGTTACAAAGTGATAATCATAGTTTACCTGCCCAAAATGGAGGTACACCACAAAGTAAGACATACAATATAACACGTGCACCCCATATATCTCTTTCCTTTCTATGACGCAGAACTTTTGGAGCAACATAATAAAGACTGCCAACAATATCTTGATACACCTTTCCTGGGAAGAAATTAATTAGAGAAAGTTTAGTAGATATTCCAAGTGGAAGATAATCTTAATTTTTAATAATAAATCCTCTGATCAAAAGATAAGTAGTTGCCAAACATACTCGAAGTGCATATCTTATTATCTTGGGTATGGTTGCAGAAAAATTATATATGAGAAGATCTTCACAGATAATGATGGAACTAAAATTAAAAATAACTTTTCTTTCTAAAATTTGACATTAAGCCTGAAATACCATAAGGAATAAGTAAAACCTTCAAACTTAACATCTGTTCACCATTTAAAGTTCAAGAATTTCGTGAAACCTAAGAACACAACTACATTCTGGTTCAGTTGATCAACCATGTACAACTGCTGCTGAATAATTAAGTAGGAAATAGGATGGATCACATGAATAATTTTTATCCTATCAATTATCAAATTTTATCTAGCTTCATATATATCATCTCTACCCTGAAGGAATTAATAAAAAAACTTAATTCACACTCTCACACATACAATGAATAATGTAACAGAGGAAGAGGGAATACTTGAAGCTCCTATTCATGATCTGGAAATATTGACTACACAAACACACCAATTACAGAAACTCCATGGGCTTTTATAGCCATTTCATGGAATAGTTACACGTATAATGTAAGAACAATTTTACTTGCACAGTGCAAGATTTTTCAATCTGAAAGGTCAGAACATTTTCAAGAGTTTTCCAAAACACAAAAAGGAAAATCGGTATATAAAGTTTTGGATAGTATTCTGTACAAAATTTCCCTCAAAACTTTAGTAGTTTCTTCAAGATGATACTACAGCTTACTTATTTTCTTTGCAGACTCTGGAACTCTCAAACATAAATATTTTGAAGCGTTGGAACGAAAGACCAATGAATGGATCAAAATTTTACCTTCTTCAATGAAGACTGAAAGGTCAAAATCTGTTGCCTTGAGAAGTGCGTCTTCATCCTTACTGGATAACAAAAGATTCTCTGGCTTCAGAACCCTATGCCTCACACCCATAAAATGGCATGTCTGAACAACATTAACAATTTGTCTGCATATTGAAGCGGCAGCCCTTTCACTGTAGTGCCCCTTGACAATTTTTAAGAGTCTCACATCATAACGCCTACTTTAATCTTTCGAACGCGGTTTATATACCCAGTGAATGATTCTACTTAATATTAATTAATTTTAAGTTAGAACTTACATAATATCAAAACCAACATCTCATCTCTGTCATCTACCTCAAGCCTTCATTAGGCTTGCCTATTCTGTCTTAGCATATGTGGAGGTGGGTTCATCACCTCCACATTGCTCCTCGCAGCAATAATCCTATCAAGAAGTTCACCACTTGTACATTGTTCCATAACAACATGAACTGAATGCCTATCTTGATAAGCACCTTTGAACTCAAAAATGTTGGGTTGCCCACTCAAATGCTGCATAATTTTAGTCTCCCTTTTTATATCCTCCACATCAGGTCATGATAGAAGTCAGTAACTTCTTTCATTGTTGGTCTCTTACTTCGATCCTTCTCTGTGCATTGTAAAGCCAACATAAGCACTTTCATTAACTTGGTTTGCTACTACTTCTGAATTGGGTAATGCACTTGCAAGGTATGAATCAACAATGTTCTCAATTTTGCCCGTTTCCGCCCAGACAGATCTGGCCCAACTTACTAAAGTGGTCACCTGTTCCTCTTCCTCATCCTTGAATGATGGAACTATTGCTTTCTTTTTTATTATTAGCTCAGGCAGAACTACCCCATAACTATATACATCAGACTTTCCGCTCGGCACTACTACATATGCATTCTCTGTCACAAAGTTCTTATTAGATGTTCTCCGAACAAGAAAAAATTTTTATTCTATACCATTTATTGTGTACCATCTCAGTTATAAAAATAAAAATATAAAAATGTTAAAGTGGAAACTGTACTTGTCATGCATGTTTACATTGGAGAAATTTTTAAGTGCTCCCAGTTTAAGAAAAAAGGTCTTGAACTGTATCATTCATTTTGTATCACTTAGCTGTGTAGGCTGTCATTGTTTTTATAATTAAAATAAATTAATGATTAGATTAAAAATTAAATTTTTATAAATTTTAATTAATAACATTTAAATTCACATAAAAATTTAATTTAATTTTTTTTTATAAATAACTATAAATATAAAAATTATAAATTTTAACTTATAATTTTATATGAAGTTGCTATATGCATAACATTTAGGATGGACCCAAACTCAAGGGCTCTATTCTAAATGCACCCCGTTCTTTTACAGACACACCCACCCTTTTAATCTACTTGTAGTGCTCAGCACGTATCTGAATCTCAAATAAAATGATTTAGGATTATAAATATATACGGATTTTATTTTTATAATTCTATTATTTAAAGTTTTAAACACTCAGAATACGAAACTAAGTCAACATATTTTTCACATCAATATATGGTATATCATTTCTGTTTTAAAATATCATATATCTCAACACTCATCCACACTCAGGGATGAATTTAAAGGTGAGCATGTCCCTTGACTTCCCCCTTTTATCATCAATTTCCTTTTAAGATATTAATAATTTAATTTAATTTATTAAAAAATAAAGGGATAATTATATTAATTTTTTTTATAAAATTAGTACTTGTTACAAATTATACCCATTCCTTTTTATATATTGTTATTACACTTTAACACTCTTCTTTATTTAAAAACAACATATATCTCTCTTATTTTTTAAACATTACATAAAATCTATTAAAAATACAAAATAAAAGATATATTAATTTTTAAACAAAATGATCAATTTATAAACACTAACCTCACTTATATAATTATTTCAATGAAAAAATGATAAAATTAAAAGAGTATATTTCCTTATATTTACAAGACATATAATTCACATCATTTTATATACACTGATATTACAACTTAACTTATTTTCTATTAACTTTTAATCTTTATATAATAAACATTTAGTTCCTCTCACTTTTAATTTCACTCTTAAAATTTATATATATATATATATATATATATATATATATATATATATATATATATATTATACATTTTGCCTATAAATGATCATGATGTAAAGGACAATTATTATTATGATGCATTTAATATCTAATATAAATATTTTCTTTTATTTTTTTATTTTATTCATAAATTTTCTTATATAATGAAAAAAATACTTTTTTAAAGTGAGTAAAAAAAATATATTTACCCTTAACTTAAAATAGTTCATTTTGATCTTAATCTAATAAATAATTTAATAATAAATACATCTTTATTTATTAATTTTAATTTTTTATTCTATATTTAATAATATGATTCATATTTTTTGACCATTTCATTGAATATTTCCTGCATTCGTTCCTACCCACACTTATATCGACATACAATGAAGTGGTGTTAATATATATATATATATTACTCATTTCATTGCGTAAGTTTACTTAAACGATGCAAGAAGATTTTGTACAAAAAAAATGTATGGAGAAAATATATTTCATTCAAGTGTCAAAGTTCGTTATAAGTAGTTAAGTACTCACTTGTTAGTGCTTCAGCTTCTATAAATTATTATTTGATAAATTATTAACAGCACAAGAATTGGTTTAAGGATATACTTAATTTTTAAATATATTTAAATAAGTTTAATTATGTTTTTGGTTTCTAATAAATATATTAATTTTTTATTTTAGTCTCTATAAATTATTAGTTCATCATGTTTTACGTTCAAGTATACTTTCATTTCTACTGTACTTTTGTTTGGTTCCTATAAATGTTAAGTTTTTTTTTTTTTTTTTGCGTATATTTAAAACTCAAATCTTTGCACACCAATGCGACATCCAACTTTAATTAAGGAGGTATTTGGATTGTTTGTTATTTTCATTTTTAGTTGATATATTTTCAATTATAATTATAAAAATGCTACCATTTTGTTTGCTTGATTTTAAATTTTTGTTAATGAAATGGTAAAAAGAACATTTTCAAGTTTTTGAATTTTTTTCACAAAACTTTCAAAACAAAAAAAAAAATAAAAATAAAGTGACAATTTTATAATTATTAATTAAAAACATATAAACTAAAAAAAAAAATAAAAAACAAATCAAATGTCACCTAAGCTTTTATTTTTCTTATTAAGTTTCCCCATGTCTTCAAGTGTAAAACTAAACCAAATAGCACATTGAACATATGTCATTATTCTTCTTATAAGTAATTTCTTGCAAACTCAAACTGTTAACATTGCATAAGTTCATTGAGTTCAAACTTATTTACTTGAGTAACCCCTTTCGTCGGTAATAGTATTTAAATTTAATTAACTAAATTTGGTTACACATTAACCACAACATATAATGAATAATTAAATTGACATGCAATTTTAAAAAGAGAAAAATTGAAGCAAATTTGGTTCTAGTTAAATACTTTCTCTCTCTCTCTCTCAAGTTATCTCTCTCTCTCTCTTTATACTCTCTCTCTAACATTTTATATATATATATATATATATATATATATAACTATATAACTATCATTTGTGGCATATAAAAGGAAATTTTATTATAAGAGTGGTTCTTATTTTCAAATATTTCAAAAGTTTTAATTATACAATCATATCATATAAATCTTAAAAAAATTAAATATATAAGATTAAAAGTTTCTTATTTTCTATTTCAAAAGTATATATTACGTTAATCTTACTTAAAAATAAACTATTAAACGATATTGGATTTTAAAATTTTATAAATATGATCATTCATGAAACTTTCATCCAATAGTAGATTTTACTCTATTATTCAATAAAAAAATATTCAATAAACACTTTTTGTCAATCAAATATTGATCTATTCCCTAATATATATATATATATATATATATATATATATATATATATAGGAGTATTTAGTGAGAAGAATTTTTATTATGAGAAGGTAAGAGAAATAAATCTTGATCATATAATCATACATGGATGGTTAAGATTAAAAGTTACTTAAAGTTTATGTGACAACTTAAAAAAGTTACATATATTTATGTTCTAATTTTGATCATTCATGTAAGATCCAATAGTCAAGATTCACTCCTCTTTTCTTTTATAATAAATACTTCTCTCACCAGATATGATATATATATATATATATATATATATATATATAACATATCTAATAAGAAATTTTTATCATAAAAGAGTGAGAAAAATAAATTTTAATCATACAATCATATATAGATGGTTATAATTAAAATTTACTTAAAGGTCATGTGACTACTTTAAATAATTATATATATTTATATTTTTAATTTTTACCATTCATATCAGAACTTACTAATTAAAATTCATTCTTTGTTACCTCTTATAATAAAACTCTTATTATGCGCTCCTTATATATATTATAAAATTGACATGATAACTCCGATGAGGCAAGTGGTATTGTAGAGAATATCGCATGTTAAACACCTAAATTATTTCCAGTAATAAACACTCTAAGCAGGGGAACAGAATACCATAAATTTTGAAAGTGGATTTTCTAATAAATCACAGGATGTGTCAAAATGCATAATCCAATCTCTAATTTGAATATGAATAACAGACAGGCAATTTCGCCAAATAACAGAAAGAGCTTCTATCATTAAAGATAATGGAGAACAAGTCCAAGAAGACAGGACAATAGAAATTCAAGAAGGAAAATAAACTGAGTGTTTACCAAATTTGTTGAGTCCGTGGTAACATATTCGTGCATGTAACATGTTAAAGAATAATGACATATGTTCAATGTGCAAAATGTACAAGGATATCCTATGTTTTCTCCTGTTATATATATATATATATATATATATATATATATATACACGACTGTTTAGCGACATGGGTGGTCCTCTGTTGGACTGGGTTTGAGCCTTCACACAGAGAACGCACGTAGCTCCAGGCTGGCCATGCAAGGTGGACGAACAGTGACTTCTGTGGTCGTGGGTTGCACTTTCCGACGCTGTCTGTGATCACCGGGGATATTTCCGGCGACGTTTGAGGCCTGCGACATGTTTCCTGGCGGCTAGTGTTGTTTTCTGGTGTTGTATGGTGTGCTTTGGGTTCTGTGAGCGTGTCTGATTCCATGATTCCTCTTTTTTCAGTGGTTTTCTTCTCCTTTGTTTGGTTTCCATCTTGGCATGAGTACAGTAGAGACTATGGCAGACAATAATGGCAAGACCGTTGAGAACACTGAAAATTGATGCTGTTAGTGACTAAAAAATTGAAATAATAACAACGTACAGTAAAATAACTTATCGGACTTTGATTGGTAGGGAGAATTATCTCCAATGGTGGAGCACGACTGAGCGGTATTTGAAGAGTACTGATAAGTTAAACCATCACTCCAGAGATCCTCCAAATGAAAAACATGTTGAGGCGAGGCAACAGTGACTTCTTGAGGACTATAAGTTGTATAATCATATTAAGAAAACGGTGTTTGAATCGGTTTGGGTCGCTATCAATCATTTAGATACTGTCAAAGAACTCATGAAATATATTGAATTTATGTATATGGTAACAAATAGGATCTGAGCCATGTTTATAACCTGATGTAGAATGTTTACCGTGCTGCACAAAACTGTCAATGTCTTTTTTAATACTATAAGGAAGTCAAACGGGCATTTGAATTTCCTATTACCAGTGATGTGCAGAAAATGCAAGATCAGGAAGAGTCCCGAGTGGTCCAATGTTTTTTGGCTGGTTTGGATTCGTAATATGACGTTATCCGTACTCAACTTATATTGGGAACTAATATTACCACATCTTTGAGTGACATGTATGCTCGACTTCCTCGATAAACAAGGATGCCACTAATGATGTCTCTCGCAGTTTTGCGTCATCGATTTTGGTTAGTAATGCTTTAGGAGCTTAGGGTGGTCGAGGTGGCTAGGGAGGATAATGGGTGGTCGGTGTGGTTGTGGTACTAGTGGCCAAGATCGTGGTAATTGTGGTCCACCAACTTGCTTTGGCTGTGATGAAGATGGTCATATTCAACGGTTTTTCCCGAAAGTTATTGGCACATCCTCACAGCCAGTTAGTTCACGTATTGCTCATGTGGCTGCTCCGGACGGTTTATTACCCACCCCTTCTGGTGGTGTTCTATCTCCTATTGCCTGTTCTATTCCAACTGAGCCACAGGTTACCTTATCAGTGGATAACTCGCCTACTTCAGTCCTGGTCCTTTGGTATTACCACATTGACCTAGACAAGTAATCCTGTAACTTGTCTTTCTACCACCTCTCACCATTGGATCATTGATTCAAGAGCGACAAACCACATAACTAGTGATACAAGTATTGTTTCCTCCTTTACTCCTTCCACTTCCTTACCCAGTCTCACGTTAGTTGATGGCTTTACTACTATACCGTTAGCGGAAATGGTATAACTGACCCCCAGAGTCTCTAACTTTATCTTGGTCTTAAGTTTACCTAAGTTCCCCTTTAATTTGTTATCTGTTAGTAAACTTACTCATTCCCTTAATTGTACTATTCTTTTTTATCCTTCTTATTATGTCTTTTAGGATCTTGGGACGAAGCAAAATATTAGTAGAGAATGGTGACTCTGGTGGCTTATACATCTTGGATACCTCACAGTCTGTGCCATGCTCTGTTGCTTGTACTGGTGCTCATGGCCCTTCCATACTTCTGCTTTACTCTTGTTTTGGTCATCCTTCTTTGGCAACTTTGAAGAAATTGTATCCATCTTTCCTGTCTTTGTCCCGCTTAGAATGTAAGTCATGTCAATTTGCTAAACATCATAGGTTATCCTATTTACCTAGGATCAATAAGCGGGTTGTGTCCCCTTTAGAGTTACTTCACTCCGATGTTTGGGGTCCATGTTCCATTTCTTCTAAACTTGGTTTTAAATATTTTATTACTTTTGTTGATGATCACTCTCAAGTAACTTGGCTTTATTTTATGAAGAATCACTCTAAATTATTCTCTCTCTTTTTTTCTGCTTTTTGTGTTGAAGATAAAACACAACTTGGGTGTCCTATTCATATCTTACGCAGTGAGAATGCTAAAGAATATTTATCTACTGCATTTTCTACTTTTCTTTCACATAGGGTATCATCTATCAGTCCTCTTGCATCGTCACTCCTTCACAAAATGGGGTGGCACATAAGAATCATCATTTGCTTGAGACAGCTCAGGCCTTATTATTTAACATGCGTGCTCCTAAG
This sequence comes from Ormosia semicastrata, assembly GCA_029884595.1. Lineage (NCBI taxonomy): Eukaryota > Viridiplantae > Streptophyta > Magnoliopsida > Fabales > Fabaceae > Ormosia > Ormosia semicastrata. The sequence continues at coordinate 48,615,684 of JAQQTO010000056.1, read as the reverse complement.
ATTTTTTGGTTTGAGGCAGTGGCAACTACCTATTATTACTTGATTAATCATGTGCCATCCTTCGTCCTTGATGGTAATATTCCTTACTCTATTTTGTTTCCCTCACACACCTTGTTTCCTCTACTTCCTCGCATTTTTTGTTGTACTTACTTTGTTCAAGATGTTTGCCCTCATCTTACTAAGCTTGATCATCGCTCTCTTAGATGCATCTTCCTTGGTTATTCTCGTCATCAAAAGGGATATCGTTGTTTCTCCCTGACTTTGGGTAAATTTCTCTACTGATGTTACCTTTTTTTAATCTACTTTTTTATTTCTCTTTGAATTCTCTTGTTCCTGTTAAGTCTGAACCTAATTTTCTTATTTATGTTGAGTAATCTGCATTTTCTGTTCCTCCTCCCACTCGCCCTCCTATAATATAGGTCTTTACGCGCCACATCCAACAATGGACTGTGGCACCCACTATTCCCTGTGACTTATTGCCTCCACCAACTGCGTCATCTCCAGATCTGCCACTTGATCCTAGTCTTAATTTACCTATCGCTCTCCACAAAGGTAAATGCACATGTACCTATCCTGTCTTTACCTTTCTTTCTTATAATATATTGTCACCCTCTTCCCAATCTTTTGTTGCTTGTCTAGATTCTGCTGCAGTTCCTAGGTCTGTGTCTAAAACTTTGGCTCACCTTGGTTGGCATGCCATTAAAGAGGATGAGATGCACACCCTTAAGCATAATCATACATGGGATCTTTTTCCTTTTCCTGTTGGCAAACGGGCCATTAGTTCTAAATGGGATTTTGCAATTAAAATGAATCCAAATGGTTGTGACTCATTTGAAAGCTCAGTTAGTAGCTAAAGGGTATGCTCAAACCTATGGGGTTGACTACTCTAAGACCTTCTCTTAGTGTCTAAACTCACCTCGATTCATCTTTTTATCTCTCTTACAACCACTCATTATTAGCCCCTTCATCAATTAGATTTGAAGAATGTCTTTTTTCATGATGACTTATAGGAAGAGGTATATTTGGCGCAATATCCTGGGTTTGTAGCTCAGGAGGAGTTAGGCAAGGTTTACAAACTACACAAATCCTTATATGTCTTGAAACAATCACCCAGAGCGTGGTTTAGGCAATTTAGTACAACAGTAACTGAATTTGGCTTGCAACAGAGTGCATATGACCATTCAGTGTTTTATCTTTAAACTACATCTGAGTGCATCATTCTGGTGGTATATGTTGATGACATTGTGATAACCGATAGTGATAGTATGGGGATTGACACTCTTAGAACTTTTCTTCATAGTTAATTTCAGACAAAGACTTAGGAGAGCTAAAATACATTCTTGGGATCAAGATGTAGAGAAGCAAGAAGGGGATTTTTCTTTCCCAGAGGAAGTATGTGCTAGATTTGCTGGACAGATACTAGATTTATAGAAAGTAAGCCTTCTGATACTCTTATGATAGCTAATGTGAAGTTGAATAATGAGGATAGAGATTTGTTAGAAGACCCGGAGAGATATAGGAGAGTTGTGGGAAAATTAAACTATCTCACTGTGACACAACCAAACTACACACTGGAATGCAATTGTTCACATTCTGAAGTACCTTAAAGGATTACCAAGTAATGGGGTTGTCTATCGAGATCAAAGTACCTGCAAAGTGGAGGGATTCTTTAATGCAAATTAATCAGGATCCCCAATTGACAGAAGGTCCACAATTGAGTATTGTAGATTTATTGGTGGTAATATTGTATATTGAAAGAATAAGAAGCAAAGTGTTGTTTCTTATTCTAGTGTTGATTCTAAGTACAAGTCAATGGTTCAAGTTACATGTGAACTCATGTAAATATCTCATTTACTAAATGAACTTAGTGTTAGGATATCACATCCTATGGAGATATGGTGTGACAATCAAACTACTCTAATAAGCCTACGAAACACATAGAGATGGATTGCTATTTTGTTCAAGAAAAGCTCCGCCAAGGGCTAATTTTGTTAAAGCATATTCAAACTGTAACAATTAGTGGATATATTCACTAAAGCTTTAGTAAGGAATAGAGTGTTATATGTAACAAGTTGAGTATATTTAATATCTATACTCCAAACTTGAAGGAGAGTAATAAAAATAATGACATATGTTCAATGTGCTAAATGTATAAGGATACTCTAGTCTTTTAGGTATCCTATGTTTTCTGCCCATACATAGTATATATATCTTTCTCTTCTTAACACAATTGTGTTATGGCGTACTAATCCTTTTCTATTTCTCTCTTAACAGAATAAAACATAGTTAATGCCATGGGATCCGCAAACATGGGTTTCAAACATCTGACAGGAAAGAATTAAAGAATGATGATAAAGTACTTCTCCAACCAGTCAATACCATCACTTTATGTATTGATTACTGATTAAATAATGTAAACTTGCAAAACATGCATTTTGGACGTCAAAAGAAGAGGGGCTAATAACAATGACAAAAACATCATTTCCACAATATCTGGCTACCAAATATTTGAAAAAAAAATTAAGAAAAAAAGGAGCAAAAAAGCAAAAAGGAAGAGGGAAAGATGAGCCCAAACTTTACACTGTGAACAGAGAAAATGTACGAGCCCCTTATCACAGTAGATAATGAAGAAGTGAAGAGGAGTAAAAAAAAAAGAAATAAATAAATAAATAGATGGAGGATTCTTTTCTCCCATGCTCATCTTTTTAATTTCCTCAATCCTGTTCTTTATTCGGACTGGTACTGCCCTTGAGAATGGAACAGGTAGAACACTTGACATGGCTGTTTGAACCACAGGACCATCAATTTTATTTCCAAATCTTTACAGATTTGTCATGACTGGCAGAAGCAACCATCCCTGTCACTGGTGATTGTGCTAGAGCTGATATCACACACTCATGAGCTTCTATTGTCATACATTTATTCTCTGCCATGTTCCATAGCTCCAGTGACTGCAAACCATTAATCAAATGAAAACGTAAGTTTTAGCAATCATGTGATATGATGCAAAACATGTTCACAGTAAATCATCGAATACATTTAACAGGATGAGGTTTCAAATGAAAAATTAGAAAATAATGGAGTGGCTTTTTTTGAAAACAGAGACATCCAAATGCAAACTGATGTTATGAAACCCTGATTGAAACTAAACTTGAATCCTATCCATTGATTCGATATTGCTGCTTTAGTCCTGCCTAGATTCTAGACTTGCACTCTACCCTGTTGCAACCACATTTCCCTTTATTTTTCCACTTGCCATTCTAGGTTACTCTCTTACTACCTTCAGGCCTCTAACCTGAATTTCCTTTTTTGCACTGAATCATCTACAGCCCACATCATGTCTTCATTGTGGAAGATTTCCTTCAACTTATCTTCAATACTGCAATTTTTCTACAGACATATTTTACCTAGCCGTGTCAGCACAACAACAAACCAAGCCTTATCCCAAAACCATATTTCTGATGGAAGATACCATTATCTCCTAAGTTTCCTACATAGGCATCTCTTCAAATGGCCAAACTTGTTGCATCACTTGTTCATCTTGACATTAAATATTACAAAATCATCTTTCACAAACTTAACAAAGTTCAAGGCCCTTTAATTTAGTTCTCACAACTTCATAACCCCGAAAATATCTTCCCCCTATCATTCATTCTGAGCATGTACAGCATGTTATAAAGAGAACAAAAAAGGAAAAATATAATAGTCAACTGAAATTAAAAACAATGCAAATCGAAAAAGAGAGTGAAAAGGTACCCATACATATAATACAACTTGATATGTTCAAACATACCTGGTAACCTCCAATAACCAAGAGAGTGGAGTAGCTTGGGTGAAAAACGCAAGAATGAAACATGTTTCCAGTGGAACTAAGTTCATGAATGCATTCCCCAGAGGTAAGTGACCACACTTTGACAGATTCTTGACTCACAGATGCCAAGAAATCTCCATTTGTATCCCAACAGACAGAGTGTACATCTGTAGAGTGTCCCTAGAAATACATCAAATTCAAATTATTACCAGATATTATAATAAAAAAATAGTGCTGAAGAATTTTATTATTTTCTTTAGATTTCCTGAAGTTTGGTGCCCATGTTTACACCTGTAATGAGTTGATCAGCCTGTCAGTCTCAACATCAAAGAGAGACACAACACTGCCAGATGCTGCAGCCAGAAGGTGTCCTATCCTTGGCTGAAACCTCACCTGTGCAGATCCTCCCTGCTTGATTAATTTAATGAGGTTCAGAAAGAGAATAAACCAAATCCATCACATACTAAATCAGGTAAATTTCATAAATGACCTTAGAAACACGAGTATAAGAATATTGACTAATATTCCAGAAGCGAATCTCATTGTTCGCATCGCAAGAACAGAAAAGGTCATTTTTCTTTGGGTGGAAATCAAGGGACATCACATGTGAAGAATGACCAGTATATGCCTGCATAGAAAAGCTTGGCTGCAAAAGTAAAAGCCAAAGGTAAGTCCCAGAAGCATGTAAACCAACACTTAAAACAGATACTATCGTCTACAACGTAATAGCTATAAGATTTAACACCTGATTTCATGATCAGGCTCAGCACCCAATGACAAAAGTTTTAAAAAAAAAAGGCCAAGATATTTACCATAGATAAATACATATCACCTTCAAAAGAAGTTTTATCCATGAGAGTAAAAAAGACAACTTCTAAAGACTCCAAAACATACAACAACAACAATAACCAAACCTTATCCCACTAGGTGGATAATTTCTCTGTTTTAGACTCGGGTTTTGAACTTCAATCTTTAAGAAAGGGGACAACCACACCACTAACCGATCAACCTAATGACCAAAGAAGGGTTCCCAGATGTAATTCCAGAAGTACCAGGGTATCTCCATTACCATATTTCCCTGCTTAGTAATCATTGGTCAAGAAACACAGGTTTGAATGGGTGTCTTGGCTTGCACAATGATCTCTTATATAGTATAATTAAAATCAATCAAGGAGCTAATCACTAGCTAATATAAAATAATCATCATAATTACAATTGACTATATATTTACACATGTGCTAAATATGCTAATATTCTAATTGCTAAATATGCTAATATTCTAACAATTGGTATATAGGATCAAGGTCCATAATATTGGACACGGGGACTCATGAATTATCTTTTGCTGAATTTTCTTGAATCTCATTGAGCTAAGCCAACATAAAAAAATAAATAAAATCAAGACTTGCATACAATCTCTTTTAACTGTACAGGTTCAGAAATCTGAAACCAAAGCATCCGCTCAAAACAGAATTCCTTGAGCCAAGAAAGGGGCAAACACATGATCATAATAATACCTATTTCCGTGACAAAACATATCAAGTGTTAGTAACCAAAATTATAATCCCCATAGGGAAGGCATTACATTCAATTGAAAGCAGATCTTAATCTCATACCTAGGGCAGACAAGGAAAATTTTGTATTAGCAGTTAAAAGAGAATAATTAGTAAAAAGGAATTTACATCTGCAGCATCCCAAAGCCGCACGGTTGTATCAAATGAAGATGTTGCCAGCTGAGTTGAATTTGGTCTGAAGCGAACATCAGTAATAATAAGATTGTGTTCCTCTGGAGTGCTCTCTGTTTGCAGTGTTTCCATGTTCCACAGAACAACCTACCAACAAGGGAAAAGATGAGCATCTGTATCTTTTACACAATAAAAGTCTAAACCAGTAAAACATGCCAATGCAAGTGTTTTATGCCAAAACATGACAATGGTACAGAACTAAAACACGTGTTTTATGCAATTCAAATTCAGAAACAACACGACACCTATTTTTTCACTCAAGGCAACCATCTTTGGAGTAACCTTTTCTGGATTTTTAAAGAGTACTAGGTGTGTTCCTCTACTTCATACAAGTTTTTGGCGGTTCATTTTAAAAGTTTTGGCAAAACAAGGGAAGCCAAAATTCTTTGATGGTGTTGAACATTTGCTATTGTTTCGTGCATTTGGTTGGAGCAGAACACATGAATCTTTAGGGGTTCTCCTTGCCTATAAATCTACTTCAGGATAGGGTTTTGTTTTTAGCTTAAATCTGGCTTTTTGCTCATTGGCTCTTTCAACAGTGCTGCTATCACCGATATGCAAGGGGTTTTCACAGCCCTACTGCACTCCTAGTATCCTCTTTTTCTCTTGTCTTGGGTTACAGTTTTGATTGTTTTAGTTTTTTCAGATCTTGAGGATACCTTATCTTCGGCCCAGGTGTACTTACCTCTTCTCTTTAATAATACTTCCTGTTCAATTAAAGAAATTATATCTAACAAATATAAGTAAACTTTATATTTTGTTTAAATATAAAGCAATTATATTTACTTTAACACGTAAAGTCAAGCATGTTTATCATACACAACAACAACAACAAAATCTTTTTCCCACTAGATGGAGTCGGCTATATGAATCAAACAATGCTATTGTGTTATATCATAAACTAAGTATTCAGAAAGGCCATTTAGATCTACATCCTTTTTTTTAATGGTTTCTCTTAGAACATTTCTTGGTCTCTTTCTACTTTTAACTATTGAGCTATCTTCCATCTGATCCACTTTCTTACTGAGACTTCTATTGGTCTTTTTCTCACATGGCCAAACAACCTTAGGCGAGATTAAAAAAAATTCTTAACAAGTACAATACATTAACAGAAATTATTAAGAGTACTTTAGTCATTCCACAACAAATTGAACATTTTCTGCCCGTCCATTTACAGCAGAGAGGCATTTGTAGGTTTTGAAAATAAACAAGCTAAAAGTGTAAGTTTAAGTTTGGAGAGGGGAGGTGTAAGTAATTTACTCTTCTTGTTTTCAATTATTGTAACTTGTAAGAAAAATACTCCTTTTTTAATATTTTATTTTGCATTATAAATAAGAAAGACCACTCTCTCAATAATTTACAATAGAAGCAAACATGTACAAATGATAATTTATAAATTGATTGGTTTATTTTATTGTTATCAATATATGTTAGGTAATATAATAAAAATCTTTGTAACAGAAATAAATGTATTAGTTTCTTTAATTGTTAGTACTATACAAGAATAACATGCTTAATTTCATATTAAATATAATATGCTGCATACAATCAAGCAAGAAGTCAGCGGCCAAATGGTTGGTCCTTCTTTGCTATGCTAGTTGTACTGATATTAGTTTTTTTTTTAAATGAACAGCCTCTTGACCAAATTACTGATGATGTGGTCACACGAGATGCTGCCACGTGGCCAATAAGAAACTGCACCAACCTCAATCTGTCGACTGGTTCACCGGTTTAGTGCGAAACCAGCCAGTTCAGACCAGTTTACACAGGTTTAGAGTGAAAAAGGTTCTTAGCTCTTACCCATACCGGAACCTTGGAAGGTCCACCAGTTTTCTAGTCAAACCGGCTTGGTCTGGTTCGGGTTTGAAGACACTGGTGTAATGGTGACTATATGCCCTAAGAATTATCCCCAAAGGATTTGATAAATCAACCAACATGCAGTATAAGTGCAGAATTAACTTACACCTATTTCTGTATGTCATGAACCAACTCTCCCAAAAGCTTAAGCTGTTAGGTGAAGGAACATGAACGGTTATATATATCTAACACGCCCCCTCACACAAGAGCCCTTGGGCTTGAAGCATGACAAATGCACAGACCCACCTACCTTATGCTGAAATCAACATTTTATTAGAAGGATGGGGATGACAAAGATCGAACTCATAGCCATTTGGTCATAGAGGCTCTGATACCATGTCATGAAGCCAAAAGCTTAAGCTGTTAGATGAAGGCACATGAATGGTTTTTGTTGACCACCATCCACTTTCATTCATGCACAGTCCACCGTCCACATTAATTTAGGAAGTAATTTTAGATTCATGTATTTTCTAGTTCATGTAGTTAGGGAATAACTATTTCATTTATTTGTCTTGTAAATACAAGTAGTAAATTAATATTTCAAGTGTATAAAAACAAGCATCATTTGCTGTGTGGATTTAACACAAGCAATTCAGAAAATCTCTTTGTTCTTTCAATTTGGTATCAGAGCTCCCGACCCTGGGAGTCTCTTTTTTTTTCCGCTGCCTCAGCCTTCATTGCTAAGTATTCTCAGGTGCCTTGCCTTCATTGCAGGACTTGTTCTTCACTTGCCTTTATTGCAAGTTCAGCATTAAACTGTACCGTCCCTTCTTTTGCCCAACCTTCAGAGCAACTTTTTCACCAAAAGACCACCACCATCCTTCTCAGAAACCTCCGACCGGCCAAACCCAGAAGACCCACTCCCAGAAACCACCACACGTGCCTCCACTCGCGCTTTCTCCTACCGGCGCGTGAGCTCCACTTGCCACCTTCTCGGCCACAGTTCGCCGTTGCGCCACATCCAAACCTGACCGCCTTTTATGGCTTCCCTTAGTAAGCCTTTCGGCTCTTGCTCTCTAGTCATGAATGGTAAGAATCTGTGTTCTTTATTCTCCCATGCTTCTGGTACTGTTCCTGAGGATTCTTGGATTATTGATTCTGGTGCCACTGATCACATGACCTTTTGTTCTGCCCATTTTTCATCATATAAAAATCTCACAGGTAATCATCACATAACTGTAGCTGATGGCTCTTGTTGAAAACGTGTAAATATCTTTTATATATCTTTTATATATCTTTTGTATTTATGTAGTTTCCTTGTATAGGCTAATCAGATCATAACCCTAATCCTTGTATTTATTATTATAGCTCTATATATACAACTCTCCGTCGTGTAGTTGAAGCACGCGGTTTTCTCATATGTCTCTCTTTCTTTCTCTCTTTTAACATGGTATCTAGAGCCTAAAGAGAGGCAACCCTAGAACCGCGCACACCGGTGGGTCCACGCCCTCCCAGGTGAAAATTTTCCGACCAACCGTGTTTCCCTTCCGGTTTGCCGACCTTTCTCTCGTGCTTGTGACGTCTTTCAGGCACTCTTTTCTCCACGTTCGCCGGCCGCCGCCGCCGTTCGCCGCCTCTTTCCGGCCGCCGACCACACCGTTGGCACCGCCTCCCTCCAGCCGGCCGGACCCCGAAGCCCGGCCCCAACGCCGCCTCACGCGCCCGCACGCGCGCGCCGCTGTCTCCGTCTGCTGCCCGGCCACCGCGCGGGGCTGTTTTTTACGCGCGTGACGTGACGCGCCGCGTCGGCACCCTCCGGCCGCCGTTCCTCTCGTTTGACTCGTCTCGGCTTCCTCTACGCCCGATCGCCCTCGATCCGTGTTTTCTTGCATTGGAGTTTTCGGTATCTTGTATTTTCCTTTTTGCCCCTTATCTTCGACCTATGGCAAGTTCTACCTCTCCGAGATGGTTCTAAAATCATCCCAAGGCCGAGCCTCCTGTTTTCACAAGTTACCTCCATACCCCTCTCTGTGATAAATTAGATGGCGCAATTATGATACATGGGCTTCGAGACATCAAGTTATGGCTTGAAAGTCAAGGCTATGAAGACCACCTCACCATAGACCTTACCTCTATAATCTGCGGAGGAACAACCCGGTGGAAGAAGATTGATAAACAACAGTGCGTTGTAATCAAGTCCACCATTCACTCCTCTCTCAAGCGGATCTTCCGTGCGCAGACCACTTGTGCTTCACTTTGGGACCAAGCCAAGGTTCTTTACACTAATGACACTCAGCGATTATATGGGGTTTGCCACACCTCATGAGTCTTATTGCTCCTCGTCAGTTTGATGGACCTATGTCTGCTTACTTGGGTAAGGTTCATGGTGCTCTGCATGATTTCAATGAGTTGCTACCCCTGCTGCTACCCCTGCGCAAGAACTCGAGCAACGTAGCACCTTTTTCATGCTCATGGCCTTGTATGGGTTACCTCCGAATATTCTGCTAATCGTGATCAGATTTTGGGTTCGCCTACTGTTCCCACTCTATCCTCAGCTTGGTCCTCTTTGCTTCGGGTCCCAACGAAGCAACCCTCTGGTTCTGTCCTCGCTCCGGCCCCAGTTGATACTTCTGCCCTCGTCTCCCACAAGTGCCAATCGTGGTCGTTCTCGTCTGGCACCTCGGGTGAGACCTCGTCCAAAGTACATTCAGTAACGGGTTGGGTCATGCGAGGATCGTTGTTGGACCAAAAATGGCCGTCCTCCACGGGCTGCCCATATTGCCCGAGCCACTTGTCACGATTTACACGAGTCCTCTGCTCCACCGAGGCCCCGTCTCCGGCGACCTATGCAGATTTTAAAATGGTTTGAGCAACAACAGAGGCTTCTACCTCTCTTGCATCATTGCACCGTTGCACACACCGTAATACGTTTGCTTGTCTCTCTCAATCCCCACCATTAGGTCCTTGGGTACTTGACTCGGGTGCTTCGACCATATCTCGGTAATAAACGTCTTTTCTCCAAATTCTCTAACTCGGCTATTTACCTATAATTACTTTAGCAAATGGTTCCCAAACACAACCCGAAGGGATTGCACTTGTCCATCCCTCCCTTCTCTCGTCTGTTGATTACTTCTTTATGTTCCTGGTTGTCCTTTTAATTTACTTTCTATTAGTCGTTTGACCGTTCTTTAGATTGTCGCATTAGTTTCACTAAAGACTCTGTCATTTTGCGGGGCCGGAGTTCGGGACGGATGATTGGCCATCGATGTGAGTCTAATGGCCTTTACCGATCTCTCGCCACCTCTCGTGTGTGCTCTCGTTATCGATTCCCCTCTTACTATCCATGCTCAGTTAGGTCATCCTAGTCTTGCCAAGCTACAGCATATGGTGCCAACCTTTTCTAAGTTATCTACTTTACCTTGTGAGTCGTGTCAACTAGGGAAACACACATGTAGTTCGTTTCCCGATCGAGTGTGTCGTCGAGCTGCGTCTCCTTTGCTTTAGTTCATTCGACATTTGGGGTCCTAGTCGTATTGCCTCTGGGTCAAAATACTTTGTTACTTTCATAGATGACTATTCTCGATGTACTTGGTTATTTTTAATGAAGAATAGATCGAGTTGTTTTCAATTTTTCAGACTTTTTATAATGAAATCAAAACTCGGTTGGTGTTCCTTCGTATTTTGCGTAGTGACAATGCCCGTGAATTTTTGTCTCACAATTTTCAAACTTTTATGGCATCTCATGGCGTTCTTCACCAAATATCCTGTGCTTATACCCCTCAACAAAATGGGGTTGTGAATAAAAATAGACATCTTATAGAAACAACTCGGACCCTTTTATACCATGGTCATGTTCCCTTTCGTTTTTGGGGCGATGCGGTTCTCACTGCTTGCTATTTGATTAATCGCATGCCCTCTTCTGTTCTTGATAACCGGGTCCCCCATTCTGTTTTGTTCCCCCACCTACCCCTCCACTCTCTTCCGCCTCGTGTCTTCGGGTCGACATGTTTTGTCCATAATATCACTCCCGGTCTTGACAAACTGTCTGCCCGCTCCATCAAATGTGTTTTTCTTGGTTACCATCGGTCTCAAAAGGGTTATCGGTGTTTTTCACCCACTCTTAAGCGTTATCTAGTCTCTGCCGATGTCACATTCTTGAGTCTGTTCCATTCTTTGAGTCTCTACCACATCACCGAGGTCCTTCCTATTTTTCCTCCTCTTGTCCCTGTTGACCCTGCTCCATCACCACCTTCTCCTATTGGTGCCCCGGTCCCTACTACTGGCACTCTCCAGGTTTATAGTCGTCGGCCACAGCCACCACCACTAACATCATCACCATCCGCGATTGTAGAGATTACTGAAGCTCCTTTGGCCTCTCATCCGGCACCACCTCCTTTACCAGCTCCGGCACTGCCTCCTGCGTCCGACCTTCCCATTGCTCTTCGAAAAGGTATTAGATCCACTCGTAACCCTTCTCCTCACTATATTAATCTCAGTTACCATCGCCTTTCTTTATTGCATTATGCTTGCCTTTCCACTTTGTCTTCTGTGTCTATTCCTAAATCTCTAGGTGAAGCATTATCTCATCCTGGATGGCGACAAGCAATGATTGATGAAATGTGTGCACTTCAGAGCAGTGGTACTTGGGCACTTGTTCCTCTTCCTCCTGGGAAATCTGTTGTTGGTTCTTGGTGGATTTATACGGTCAAGGTTGGCCCTGATGGCACTCTTGATCGCCTAAAGGCTCGTTTGGTGGCAAAGGGGTATACCCAGATCTTTGGTTTGGATTATGGCGACACTTTCTCCCCAGTGGCGAAGATGGCTTCTGTTCGCCTTTTTCTGTCTATGGCTGCTATTCGCCATTGGTCCCTTCATCAGCTGGATATCAAGAATGCTTTTCTTCATGGTGATCTGGAAGAAGAAGTCTACATGGAGCAACCTCCAGGGTTTGTTGCTCAGGGGGAGTCTTCTGGCCTCGTGTGTCGTCTACACAAGTCCCTGTATGGTCTCAAACAATCTCCCCGGGCTTGGTTTGGTCGATTCAGTACTGTTGTGCAACAGTTTGGTATGACTCGTAGTGAGGCGACCACTCTGTTTATCGCCATACGATCAGAAATTTGTATCTATTTGATTGTGTATGTGGACGACATTGTTATCACCGGCAGTGATCACCAAGGTATAACTCAGATAAAACAGCATCTCTGTCATCACTTTCAGACCAAAGATCTTGGCAAACTTCGTTATTTCTTGGGAATTGAAGTGGCACAATCCAAGGATGGTATAGTAATCTCACAAAGGAAGTATGCTATGGACATTCTTGAGGAAACAGGACTACTAAATGCAAAGTCGGTTGACACCCCTATGGATCCCAATATTAGACTTTTACCGGATCAGGGGGAGCCATTTTCAGACCAAGGAAGATATAGACGATTGGTTGGAAAACTTAACTATCTTCTTGTTACCGTCCGGATATCTCCTTTGCGGTGAGTGTGGTGAGCCAATTTCTAAACTCACCTTGTGAAGGGCATTGGGATGCGGTGATTCGTATTCTCGGATATATTAAGGGAGCTCCGGGAAAAGGCCTTGTCTATGAAGACAAAGGACACACTCGTTGTAGGGTACTCGGATCTTGATTGGGCGGGTTCTCCTATTGATAGGAGATCAACTTCCGTTATTGTGTATCCATTGGGGTAATCGATTTCCTGGAAAAGTAAGAAACAAAATGTAGTTGCAAGATCAAGTCTTGAAGCGGAATATCGAGCCATGGCCTCGGCTACTTGCGAACTCATTTGGTTAAAACAACTTCTTAAAGAACTTCAATTTGGAAACGTTATGCAAATGACTCTTATTTGTGATAATCAAGCTGCCTTGCATATCGCTTCCAATCCAAAAGATTTCATGAGAGGACCAAACACATTGAGATAGATCACTTTATCGAGAGAAAAGATTTTGTCTGGAGACATCACCACTAGCTTCGTCAATTCAAATGATCAACTGCGATGTTTTCACTAAGTCTTTGAGAGGTCCTCGAATAAACTATATTTGTAACAAGCTTGGTACATATGACTTATATGCTCCACTTGAGGGGAGTGTTGAAAACGTGTAAATATCTTTTATATATCTTTTATATATCTTTTGTATTTATGTAGTTTCCTTGTATAGGCTAATCAGATCATAACCCTAATCCTTGTATTTATTATTATAGCTCTATATATACAGCTCTCCGTCGTGTAGTTGAAGCACGCGGTTTTCTCATATGTCTCTCTTCTCTTTCTCTCTTTTAACAGCTCTCATACATCAGTTGCTGGTCTTGGTAATGTTAAACTTAGTTCATATCTAAATTTGAAAAATATGTTTCATGTTCCTAAACTTTCATCTAACCTTCTTTCTATACATAAACTTATCAAAGACCTTAATTGTGCTGTAATCTTTTTCCACTCTCATTGTGTATTTCAGGATCTTATCACGGGGAGGACGATTGGGGTTGCTAAGGAACAAGGAGGGTTGTACTACCTTGAGATGAAAGCGGCAAGTGGCTCTAATCAAAAGTTGCAACATTCCTGTCATCAATCTAGTATCAAGTATTATGCCTCCCAAATTTGGCTCCACCATAGACGTCTTGGACACCCCCCATTTACTTTACTTAAATCCATGTTTCCTGCTTTGTTTTTAAATAAGTCAGTTGAGTCCTTTAATTGTGATATTTGTGAGTTTTCCAAACACCATCGAGTGAGTTTTCCTCCAAATGATAATAGAAGCAGTGAACCTTTTTCTCTTATCCATACTGATGTTCGGGGTCCTGCATCCATTCCTAATATTTCTGGTGCTAAATAGTTTTTTTCATTTATTGATGATTGCACTCGTGTCACTTGAATTTTCCTCATGAAAGATAAATTAGATGTGTACAAATTATTTATCCAATTTTATCATATGATTAAAACTCAATTTGATAAAACTATTAAACGTTTGAGGTCTGATAATGGTAGAGAATATGTGAATCAAAATTTCTCCACCTTTCTTAAACAACACGGTATTATTCATGAATTTACATGTATTGATACCCCCCAACAAAACGGGGTTGCTGAAAGAAAAATCGACACTTGCTTGAAATTACTAGAGTTTTATTGTTTCAAATGTCTGTTCCAAACTCATACTGGGGGGAAGCTGTTTTGACTACTGCTTATTTAATAAATCGGTTACCCTCTAGAGTCCTTGGTGGTGTGAGTCCTGTTCATGTCATGAAATCTTTTTTTCCCTCTGCTCCTATTATGCCAAGTCTTGAGTCTCGTGTTTTTGGCTGTGTTGCTTTTGTTCATGTCCATCATCAACATCAGGGCAAACTAGACCCTCGTGCTATTAAATGCATTTTCATTAGTTATGCTCTTGACAAGAAAGGATACAAATGTTATCACCCTTCTTCTCGTCGAGTGTTTGTCTCCATGGATGTCTCTTTTCAAGAAAATCAACCATTCTTCATTTCCTCTCAGCTTCAGAGGGAGAACACTACTGATTCGGAAGCTGAGAGTTTTCTTCCAAACATTAACATTCCCTTGTTTCCATCTTCTGATATGCCTTCTGATACACAGGAATTAGCTCCTTCTGACAGTCACCCACCTAAACCTGAAAGAATTGCTCAGACTAAAGCAAGCTCGCCAAAAGTGGTGTATCAAAGGAGAAAACAACCCGAACTGGTCCAACCTCAACCCCAAGTGTCCGAACCGGTGGTGAGTACTGAAAACACTAACATTGATGATGACTTACCTATTGCCTTAAGAAAAGGGAAAAGGTCTTGTGCTAAGTACCCTATTTCCCAATTTGTCTCCTCCAAAAGCCTTTCTTTGCAGCACCAAAGTTTTATTGCAGCCATTGACTCTATCAGAATCCCTAAGATAGTACAAGAAGCATTGAAGGATAAGAATTGGGTTCAAACCATGAATGAAGAGATGCGAGCTCTGGAAAGGAATGGAACATGGGATATTGTTGAGAGACCAAAGGAAAAGAGATCAGTTGGGTGCATATGGATTTACACTATGAAATACTGGTCTGATGGAACACTAGACAGGTATAAAGCAAAGTTAGTTGCAAAAAGGTATACACAAACCTATGGGATAGATTATGAGGAAACATTTGCCCCTGTGGCAAAAATGAACATAGTCAGAATTCTGCTCTCTCTTGCTGCACACTTCCAATGGGAACTTCATCAGTTTGATGTGAAGAATGCCTTTCTTAATGGTGAATTAGAGGAAGAAGTTTATATGGAGATCCCTCCCAGGTATGACTCCTATGGTGAAGGGAATAAAGTGTGTAAATTGAAGAAGGCCTTATATGGTTTGAAACAATCATCCCGTGGTTGGTTTGGAAGATTTCACAAAGACTATGGTGTCCCTTGGATATAGACAAAGTCAAGGTGATCATACCCTCTTTATCAAACACTCACCTGAAGGTAAATTGACTATCCTACTTGTGTACGTAGATGATATCATTATATTAGGGGATGATATTGTTGAGAAATCTCTCCTAAAGGAGAAACTAGCTACTGAGTTTGAAATGAAGGACCTTGGGAGATTGAAATATTTCCTTGGAATTGAAGTTGCCTATTCTAAACAAGGTATCTTCATTTCTCAACGGAAATATGTCCTTGACCTTCTCAAGGAGACTGGGAAACTTGGATGTAAAACTTCTAGAGTACCGATTGAGTAAAATCATAGAATGGGTAATGAGGAAGAAAGTCCCAAGGTTGATAAAGCTCAGTATCAAAGGTTGGTAGGAAAGTTGATATATCTGGCACATACCAAACCAGATTTTGCCTATCCTGTGAGCATGGTAAGCCAGTTCATGCATGACCCAAGAAGAAGACATGCAAGCTGTTGATCGTATTTTACAATATCTCAAGGCTTCTCCAGGAAGAGGATTGTTGTTTAAAAGGGGTAGAAATCTATCTATGGAGGTCTATACTGATGCTGACTATGCCAGGTCAATTACTGGTAGGAGGTCAACAACTGGCAGTCATGTTTCTTGGAGGGAATCTTGTGACATGGAGAAGTAAAAAACAAAATGTAATTGCAAGATCAAGTGCAGAAGCAGAATTCCGAGCTATGGCTCAAGGAGTTTGTGAATTGTTATGGATGAAAATCATTCTTGATGATCTCAAGATTAAATATGAAGTTCCATGAAGCTGTTTTGTGATAACAAGTCAGCCATTAGCATTGCTCACAATCCAGTTTAGTATGATAGGACCAAGCATATAGAGATTGACTAGCACTTGATTAAAGAGAAACTTGATAGTGGGCTGATTGCCACATCATATATCCCATCAGAACATCAACTGGTTGATGTGCTAACCAAGGGTCTTCCTAAAGATAAGTTTCAAAATCTCACTTATAAGCTGCGAATGATTGATATCCATTCTCCAGCTTGAGGGGGAGTGTTGACCACTGTCCACTTTCATTCATGCACAGTTCACCATCCACATTAATTTAGGAAGTAATTTTAGATTCATGTATTTTCTAGTTCATGTACTTAGGGAATAACTATTTCATTTATTTGTCTTGTAAATACAAGTTGTAAATTAATATTCCAAGTGTATAAAAGCAAGCATCATTTGCTGTGTGGATTTAACACAAGCAATTCAGAAAATCTCTTTGTTCTTTCAATTGTTTTAGATATCTAACACTTTACAACGCTCAAAAACTACAAGAATCCCTACAAAAATTCGCTCTCATACAAGACAATAGGCAATATATACAGGTACTAACTTGTCAAGGCATGTATTACAAACTCAAGTTTATGCATAAAAATCTATATATATTTGTCAATCCAAGTACATCATAACCTATCCAAACCAATTTAAATGGCCATTATTTTGGTAAAGAGCTTTAGTTAAAGGAAATTATTGGATATTGATAGAATTAGTAATCATGGACATTCTATCAATCTGATCACGAGCCCAGGTTCATTATCTGCATAAATTATTAATCAAAGATCATAAATTATTAATCAAGCCCACAGTAAGATAAATTCAGTTGACCAATTGGATTTTTCCCCCTTTATTTCTCTTTTTCAAAATCTTTCTCCTTTTGGATTTGAACAAGAACACTAGAATCCACAGAAGCAGAAAACAGTACAAAATGCTTGCAGAAAGACATCTTTTTTATTATTATTGAGAATATAGCTTCTTAATGGCAGAAAATTCTTATGATGTAGAAACCTATGCAAAAGTATGTTGAAATTATAGGTTTTAGGTAGAGAAGTAGTAAAAGAGAGAAATAAGCTAATGAATAATCTTAGATTGATATTGATTTGGTGTGATACAAAAGACAAATCACTAACCCCAATTTATATTAGGAGTATGGTTAAGTACTAGACTCCTGATCCTAATCAAATAAGGGGACAAATAACTTCTTAAAGATGAGAAAAAATCCCTAAGAATAAGATAAGATTCCTAAAAATAAGGTAACACAATAATCCCTAAAATAGAATAACTTATCCTAATCTAATATGCATCATTCTCTCCCTCTGAGATATTTTGTAACACTCCCCCTCAAGCTAAAGCTTCCTAAGCTTTAAGTTTGTTACAAATGAATACTTTTAAAAAAGAACATAAATATAAAGTGGGCTCCATAACACATGGCTGGAAAAATAACTCAGGGATGCTAGAGATGACAAAGAGATGAGTATTACTAGAAAGATAACTCAGCAAGACAGCTGGAATGATCATTGGCCTAATGGAAATTTCTTGGCAAGCAATCAAGCACATCAAGGCCCAAACTTCTCCAAGCAACATTTGGAAGCTTCAAACAACAGAAAATTTTAGGAGACCCAAAAACTTGGAAATTGAAATTAAGGCCGATATGAATCACAACAATGGAAATTAAGACTGAGGCTAGTGTGAATCATAGCCAATAAAGAAATCACCACCGGTATGATTCACGGTGGGAACAAAAATCACCACCCGTATGATTCACGTAGAGAAATCACCACTGGTATGATTCACAGCAAGTAGAGAAATCACACCACTGGTATGATTCACGGTGGGTAGAGAAATCAGCAATAGTATAATTCATGGCAGGTAGAGAATTCACCACCGGTATGATTCACGGTGAGAAGAAAAGTCACTGTCGGAATAATCGTCAATAATCGTTGGCATTAAAAGACTGCATCTTTATCATTATCCCTCTCCCCTTCAATGCCATGCCAGCATTGGAAACCAATAGTAATACCAAGAAGGGGAAGAGAGCAAAGACGAAGATTTGATAAAAGCATATTGGGTAAAGAATGAAAAAGGTTGTCGAAAAGAGAAACACGACGAAACAATTGCAAATAGAAGGAAAAACTAAAGTTTTGATTGCCATAATTGGTGCATGGCAAATGTGAAGAAAAGAATCATAGGGATAAAGACATCGTCATAGTGGAATTCTGGATTTTTGGGATCTAGGCACCAGAATAGTGACAATATCAGGTCACGGAAGATGGTACTGCTCTGATACTATGTTGAAATTATAGGGTTTATGTAAAAAATTAGTAAAAGAGAGAAATAAGCTAATGAATAAGTTAAAACCACTACAGATGATTTCAAGGTTTTTTGACCAGAAGACTTATTTTTACAACTTAGAAGGAGAAATAGTCAGCTAATTGATGCTCAGTATATATAGGACCAAAAGAAGGAAAGACACATAGATACTTAGGCTTTTTGTCTAGTTTACAGCTTACCAGAGATTATATGGTATTAACTAATTAATGCTGGTTCTTTTTCCATGAGTTAAATGCTGACTAAAATAAGTAAAATATTTCACAATTTTTTTTTATGGAAAGGGACACCATGCCAGTTAAGATAACATCGTATACCCATTATATAAGATTTCTAAGCTGGTACAATCTAATCATATTAAACATAAATGCCTTGCAATAAACCAAAAGATAAAATTGAGGGGGAAAAAAACAAGATGAATGCTTAGTAGGAGCAGGCAGTTATCACATCAATATGAATAACTGATTGCAGCTGATTCATGTGTATTAACGCAAGCAATTTAAAATAAGTAATTAATCTCACAAGTTTTTAATATGAAAAAAAAAAGGAAACCAATTTAAGCTCTTTAATTTACAATTCACCAGCAGATATATAATTTGTTCCGCAATAGTCTTATAACTATTTTGAAACTGTTATCTGCCTTAAAGCAGTATACTTAAAGAATGAAATCCATTCTACCTTCTTGTCATGTCCAGCACTAGCTAATAACTTCCCATCTGAAGAGAAATGACAGCAAACAACTTTGCTGTTGCTTTTGCGTATAGAACCAACTTCACTGAAGGAAAAGCCTGAAATGGAAGCAATAGAAACACCAATCCAGTTAATGTGAATAATAAAAATTTATAGAAGGATGAGAATATTAGATTACCTTTTGAAGCATCTGTAGCATGCTCAGATGGGTTCCGTTTCAACGTGCCAAACAAGTCCCTTCCATCACCATCGTCCTGTGAGAGAAATGATTCCACATTATCATCTAAGGAGCCAACATCTCCAAAATGTTCCATGTCATCCTGCAACTAAAACAATGTGAATTATCAAGTGCTAATTACCATCTGAAACTTAAAACAAGATGATTCAGCAAACAATATATTGAAACAAAACATAAAATTCTACAAGATATAGAGCAGAAGATTTGAAGTCTTGTATTCATTGGGAAATCAATAATATTACAGACACTTTACCAAAAATAGCAATATAATTATTATAATCCATGTCCTCAGAATGAATGATAGCAAGTTAGCAACTGCAGCATACACAAAAAATATGACTGGTGCAAAATCCACCATATGGGAATCATACAAGTAATTAAATAGCAATAATATAATTCAAGTATCTTTACCCTCAGCTATTCAAATAACATACTTACTAAGAGAAAAAATGTTCTCAGTACCAAATCATTTGCCACAAAAGGAAGGAAACATGTAGCCCCATACCCCTACTTTTAATATACAGGGTGGTACTACACTGTTTCTTTACACCAAATGTTTTATTTGCAAGCAACATATGCAGGCGAAGCACATTACTTGTTCCCCAGGTAATACAAGTTACAAAATATTCAATTTGATATACCAGCTGGTTTGTGGAAGATGCAAGACCACCTGCCCCATCAGTACCATACATTATCAAACCTTTGGATACGCCACCAACATTCTGCAAGTTACCCGCCATAGCAACTCCATCACCGGGAGTATGAGTAGATGGAGTTGATGGTTGAGAATTAGAAGGTCCGAGCGTATTTCCTGTACCAGTACTGTTGGCAGCTCCCGAAGATGTAGGCCCTTTCCTTTTTCGATTATTCTAAAATATAATTGGCAAACAGTCATAACATAGCAAGAGGAGCATACAAATAAAAACTGCTAGCTTATATACTTTCAGCAAAGACAAAATAAAAGTATCTAAGGCCAATATCATCATAAATCATAAATAAACATAAAAGCAAAACCTGTACAATTTGCTGTGGATGCAAAGGATCCTGTTGTTGCTGGGAGGTGGATTGTTGGATTTGTGGCATGTTGATCTGCATAAAAAACACAAAATTACCATATCAACACAGAGAAGAAATAAACTGTTTGTTATAAGCCTAACATGGATTCTTAATACAAGTTTCATCAACAAAATCTACAAGTTGCTGGAATGATAAGCTAAAATATTGTTACAAGTATGGGTGCATTTAATATTAAAGCCTTTAACTTTTCACATGACTGGAGCACATCCGAGAGACAAAAACTACATTTTGTCTTCAATGCGTCACTCCAGTAGGTAGGGCAACTATCTTATAATTGTTTTAATTGGATTCTGTGCCACACCACATTACTCGGCTACAAAGAATATGCAACTAATTCCAGAAAATATGAACTATTGACTATTGATCTAACTATACTCCAGAATGTGCATTGAACTTGGATGACTTCTTAGGATCTCCTCAAGTGAACTAGCATGACTTGTATAAGAAGCTGCTGGACCATAGTAATTTTATTCCACGTGCTAAGTCAAAAACAAAATTTAGTTGCGCCTTATATATCAGCACAATAAATCTTGATATCCGACCCCACCAAGAGGTTTATATGGAGCAACTTTTGGTTTTGTTGCTTAAGGGTAGTCTGGATTAGTTTGCCACGAGCATTGCCTTCTTTTTGGTTTGAAACAATCACCTCAAGCATGGTTTGGGAGATTTAACACCATTGTTTAACAGTTTGTCATAATTCATGGTGACACTATCACTTTGTATTCAATCAACGCTCCTCACAGGGTCAATGCCTCTATAAGGTTGTCTAGGTAGATAACATCATCATTATGGGCAGTTATGAGGTGGGGATCTAGCAATTGAAGAAGTATATCTTTGATCATTCAGACTAAGAATTCGGGTGACCTAAAAAATTTTTAGGGTATTAAATTTAAAGTGGCTCAGCCTACCATTGGTGTTGCGATCTCTCAAAGAATCTATTTACCAGATATATTCGAGGAAACCAGCATATCAAACTGCCAACCTATGGACATTCCAATTGATCCAAAAAAGCGGAGCCTCTAGAAAACCTTGGCGGTAGCAGAGACTTGTTAAGAAACAGAATTATCTTACTATTGCTCAACTAGATATTTCCTTTGTTTTGAGTGTAGTCAGTCAATTTCTACAATCTCCATGTCAAAGTCATTGGAGTGCTGTGATTTGCATCCACAGTATATCAAAAGGATACCAGGCTAAGCATTGCTATATGAAGATAATGGAAATAACCAGATGATTGAGTTTACAAATGTACATTGGGTTGGTTCTCCATCAGATAGACGTTCAATTGGGGGAAATGGGAAACCTCGAGTCTTCAAAAAGCAACAAGCAAGATGTTGTTTCCAGGTTGTGCGTTGAAGCAAAATACTGAATCATGGCATTGTAAACTTGTGAACTCATGTCTGAAACAGTTGCTTCAGCAGTTGAAGTTTGGGGAAGCAAAAAAAATGCAACTGATATGTGACAGTCAATCCACCTTACACATTTCACATTTCACAAACCTATTTTTCATGAGGACCAAACATATAGAGAGAAATTGCCATTTCATCCAAGAGAAGATCTTGTCAGGATGTATTTCTACTAGTTTTGAAAATTGAAACAAGCAACTAGGAAGTGTATTTACTGAGTCTCTTAGAGGACCTCGGATGACCTACATTTGTTACAAACTTGCCGCATCATGTTTTCCTGCTCCAACTTGAGGGTCAATGTTGAGATATTAGTGTTAGTTATCATCATCATCATTTTGTATATAGTTGTACTATTTTACTATACATACTTGTACTATTCGTTTTCCCTATTAAAAATAAGACCTCACTGTATAGTGCTAATCACTTTCATCATCATCATTATTTTGTATATAGTTGTACTATTTTACTATACATACTTGTACTATTCGTTTCCCCTGTTAAAAATAAGACCTCACTGTATAGTGCTAATCACTTTCAGCATCATCATTATTTTGTATATAGTTGTACTATTTTACTATACATACTTGTACTATTCTTTTCCCTATTAAAAATAAGACCTCGCTGTATAGTGCTAATCACTTACACAGAAATAAGGGTTTTGTTCTAAAAATTATGTTATTTATAAAATAACATCTTTCTTTCCATACAATTCCTCTTGTCATAGCTAAGTCTATGATGCAAGGTAGTTGGGTTGAGAGACCTATGAATTAAAGGGACAAATTGGAGAAGACAAAAGGTCTTCTCTTCCAAAATGTTGCCACGGCTTAGACAATCCGTGCACCTGCATATGCTTATTTCAGTCAAGACCCGTGGCTCTCTCATTCCCAATGCCATTGTCAGTTGTCACTCTAAGTGACAAAACAATGAAACAATTGAAGTGAATTAAAACAACAGTTTTGACTATGCAATACATCATCATCCCATTTGTAAGATTAATCATGTTCAGATGGAGTTAGCATGTGATAACAATGATCCAATAACAAGAATTTAGAAATATAAGGATACCCAATTTCAAAGAAATAAAAAAGCAAGGAGTAAAAACCGATACCTATTTGAAAACTATGTGAAACTATAGGGGCTAAATTTAATATGCATGTGAAGTTGATCTGGAGGAAATGTAAGCATTCCGGCTGCCACGTAATGCATAATTAGATGGCATTATGACGCCAAGTGATAGAAAGGATTCAATTAAAAATGGTTTTAAATTATAAGAACCCAATAGTAGAGAAATAAATTGTAGAAAACTATTAAAAACAAAAAGGTGAACCTATAAAGATTAAAGATATAGTTAAACCTAACTTCTAACTTTTATTAAAATATAAATTGACTTATTTTTCAAAATTAAAATCTCTCATCACATAATTTTAACATGTCTGGTGCCCTAAAATGTAATTATTTAGAACAACATTATACGTCATTTTCTGAAAAAACAATTCCTTAATTTTTTTCCTAACTTTTTTGCTTCAATTTAAAATAAATTTTTAGTTTAATTTGAATTTGAGGCCAGGCCTTAGGCTCTCCTTTTTCTATTCAGGTTGGGTCATCTGGGCTTTCTCAAAGAAAAGCCTGGCCCGAATTTCCCAGGCCCACCCCCTGATCAGGTCTACTAATTGGCTCTCATACCAGGCTATTTAGATTCAAAGTAGTCTATTTTTGTTGCTATGAAGACCATAGTAGTCAATCCCAGATAGCAGAGCGGAGCAGACCCCAAAAATGCTATAGCAGTATAGCTGATGATGGAGCAGCCGCTATACTGAAGATAGGGGATACAAATCAAATAATTTATGATACACATATAAATGCTCAAAACTCAAAAGAACTCTAATTTCTGAGAATATTTCATTGAGGCAAAGGCTCATGATGGTTCTTGAGCAATAAATCCTGAGCAACTAAGAGAATAACATCAAAAAGGCACCGGGACAATTTCAGTCAAACAACTTAACATTAAAATCAAACAACTTAACATAACATCATACCACAATGAATGAACAGAGGATGGAAGTCACAGGAGAAAAAACAAAAAAGAACAGAGGATGGAAGGGCAAAGAGAGGCTAAGACAGGGACGTGCAACTGCGAGCCAGAAAGGTTGGATATGTGGTGGGGCTGCCGGAAAATGTGTCGCCTGCCAGAAAAGGAACGTGCTGAGGTGCTGCTCAAAGGAACAGAGGCATTGGCAGCTATAAAGAGGGGTAGGTTTCTAACCTTGATTTCATTCTGATGGATAAAGGGGTGTAAAATTTCAAAAATACCCCATAAAATTTGCTGAGTAGTCAAAGGAAGGGGTGGGTAAACACCACAGTGGTTGCATTGCCCGCTATTTGGCTGTGATGCCGACCGTGACGGCCGCTCCAGTAAAATGTGACGCGACAACTCAGGCGTACCGCCAGAGGCCGCAACGCACTGCTATAGTGCCACTATAGTGCGCGATTGATTACTCTAACAAAGACAAAACCTACAGATCATCCATAAACACAGCCAGACCATTCAAATGATCAGGTCCACATCAGTAAAAAGCCAAAAAGTAAACTCATTAATTTCTTAATCATGCAAATTTGTTCTACACATAGATTTATCATATTCAGGTAACATTATCAGCCAGGTGGATAGAATAAATGATACCTTCGACGAAGTGGATTGCATTGGAGAGCCTATTGATCCATCATTTGCAATTGGTTGACCATCTTTCACATTCAAACTTCCCCTAGCTAATCCCCTTAATCGCTGTGGATCCATATCTCCATACACTGACGAACTGCCAATATTTCCTTGCGCCTGCACCTGTGCAAGGATCTGTTGTTGTTGTTGTTGTGGCAAAAGCTGAAATTGATTAGCATTCTGAAGGAGAGGCTTTTGAACTTGTGCTCCAAAACCAGGACGAATTTGATCTATGCCCTAGAAAATATGATAATTTCGATTTAAAATGGGTTAGATATATTGATAGATATCTAAAATTGAACTCAAGGCTCAAAGCAGAACTTACGGTTAAAGGCCATCCTTTCAATGTGAGACCACCAACTCCTGGATTTAATCCTGAAAAAGGAAGACGAAAGAGAATTAATGAAACCAAGGAAGATGATTAGCCAAAGAAATTGTGTAGCAATTATGTGATCCTTATAAAACATGATTAGAAAATGATCTGGAAGAACTTTAGGTAAAATGAACCAGTACAGATACCCCAAACAGTAAAAAGCAGAATAAACTAAATTACTCCCACTACGAGCATGTTTGGGAAAGATTAAATCTTTCCCATTCAGCTGTTTTTGGAGGATTAAACTGTTTTGTGAAATAATTATTATGTTTGGGTAAAAAAATTATTTTTTAAAAAAACTTTTATACGAAATTCAATGCAAAATAAAAACTTTTTTCAGCTAATAATCATAAGCTAAAGATTGAAACTTATGATTTTAGCTTATAGATTATTTCTTATACTTTGATATGTAAATACTATTTAGTCCTCAATCAAATAATTTTTTTAATCATCCTATACCTATTTTAGTAATTTAATGCATAAAAGCGATTCTTTTTTATATCATCCAAACGAATCATATTAGCTTAAAATCGCTTTACAGCTAATGCATCCAAACATAAAAATGAATCGATTATAATCGATTATAACAATAATCGATTATCAGCATAATCTATAATTTTTAACTTTCCCAAACAAGCTCTACATTGTTTTGTTGCCTGTTTTGTATGATATAAAGTGGTGGAAATCCAAATTTATTTTAAATTCATCGCATTCTTTAAATTGCTGTTCTCCTCTATTGATTCAAACCTGCATTTGTGATTCCAGGCTTTGACTGCATTCCTCCCTGCCCATAAATTGAAGAAGGATCCATAGGCAAGGATCTCTGCATGGTGCCCATGTTGACTTCACTTTTGATCTCCTGCTGAGGAGGAAAAAAATAGAAACCAGCATCTCAAACTATAGAGAGAAGAAAGGAAGGAAGAAAGAGAAGGCAGATGAAGCACTGAGCAGTGCAAGTACGTACAGGGGTTTGTTGAGTTCGAGCCTGGATTTGCTGCAAGGCTGCTGTCACACTTCCTGCATTTCCTTGAACCATCTGACTGTTTAGGCAAAAGACAAAAAAATTGTAAATATCATGTATATGACTTCATATATTTCAAGTTAAATAAAATTTACCAATGATCTTACCCAGGATGATTTGTCGTTTTCAAAAGGGCCATTCTAGCATCTAGAAGTGGTTGGGATGTCTCTGTATCCATGGGGTTAGAGTGCTTCATCCGCTCCTCATACATTTTTGCAGCCAAAGCACTGGCAGTAGATTGCCCAAGCACTCCTTCTGTAGTGATAGCACTTACAGGACCTCCAAGGGGAGGATGATTAGAATCCCTTCTTTGCAGCTGAGCTTGTCGCATTAGTTGCAACTGCTGCATTTGCAGCTGCTGTTGTTCTTTCGTTTTAATCTGTTGAGCCTGCAACTCATCAATAAAAGGGAAAAAAAACCACTCTTTTATAAATATTATCAATTATCAATAAACTACCATTTCCATCAAGCCAAAGAAAGAGAAGGTAGCTACCTCTAAATATGCTGCAGCAGTTTCAGAATGTTTCTCATTTGTCCTTGCAATAAAAATATCCCAGAAAACAGACCACCACTCAAAAAGAAAACCTCCAGGAGCATCAATTGCTGCATTTTCAGTGTGTTAGCTATAATCAATTGCTCTATAAGTACCCTCTAAATAACCCACGCAGGTGGAGATGTACACAAAAATTGCATGCAACGGTTGGCATGGCATCAGAGTATCTCCAAACAGGTCATTATGTTGCGATGCCCAGTGACTAATCATTTAATAAAATAACAAAATCAGGCGAAAAGTACTTAAGAGCATTAAACTACTGCGTTAACTATCTCTCACCGACTGGATCAGGAGAAACCTTCCCTTCTGTCATGAATGCCTTGGCAGTGTTATGCAATTTTTTCTTCACCAAATAATCATAAATGTAAACATCAAGCCTTGCAACCAAAACAAACACAACAATAACCGTTAATCGGGGTCAGCTACACGGATCAATCAACGCCATTGGCTTCATCAAACATAATTAAACGTACTCACATCTTATCTGCTTCCCAATTACTCTGCGCCATTATTATTATTATATTTCCCGGTCAGAAACAGAATTAACTGCAGCAAGGCACAAATTTTGACAAGATATCGAGCATTAATTGATTGAATTCACCAAAGTCTCTAAATAAACAATGAAAAAAAAAAAAAAGAATTTCACCGAATCACGAAAATCACATGAACCAACCTCAAAACGCAGCAAATAGATGGATCAAAATCCTACATTACCAAACCGGGGCTGTATGCCCCAACGATCAGCACCGACGAAGAATCGGTCTCAATTTCAGAAATCAGAAACAGTGAATGATCGATTCTCAGTCAAGAAAAGAGAAAAACATGGCAATTGAAGCGACTTACGTGGATTTCGTACCTGCTGTCACTGAATCGGTGAGAGAGAAAGGGAGAGTGTTGAGAGAGGAAAGGGGATTAGGGTTCGTGACGCACTGACAGTGAAGAGTAGAAGGAGTTTGAACTGGTTCTAAGTATGGAAGGAGAAAGATGAGAGTTTGAATGAACTGAGGTTCCGAAGCTGAGGCTCGGTGACTAAACGAAGCTGATGTCTGGGAGGTTCGGGTCAGGTTGTAGCCAGAGTGAGCTTCCGTTACTTCCGGTTAACGTACAGCCTAGAGTATCTGGATGAATGTCCTTTTGGATACTGCTTTATCTATCGTTCCTTGCGTTGACTGACACGTGTACGGCTGATGTAAAAGCCAGTGGTTCCCACACTCAGAGTTATGTAATTATTTATGTTGTTCGATTAAATTTAAGATATTACTTAATAAATTTTAAACTAAGGTGAAAATTGATATGTGTAATCGATTTTTTTATAATCATTTATAATAAAATTAAATTTATATTTAGATATGTTAATTAAAAAATAATTTTAAGATAATATATTTTATTTGAATTATATAAAAAATTATTTTTATATAATAAAATCTTTGTAAAGATATCAAATTTTAATTACAATCAAAATTATTATAACTAAAATGCTCAAAACAAAACTTTTTTATTATAATCACTTTGTAGTGTAAAATAATAATCTTTAGATTATAATAAATTTTACACACTTTTCCCAAACATCGCACAAGTTACGTTAAAAACTTTTTTTAGAAAAAAAATTATCTTGAGTAAAAATTAATATTTCCCAAATATAAACTAGGAGGGTGTTTGGGAAAGGCTTTTTTCCTTTGCCAACGCTTAAATTTTGGCAAACAATTTTTTTTCACAGTTCACAAGATGTTCGAGAATTTTTAAAAAAATTTATATGAAATTTAACGCATTATAATAATTTTTTTATAAATTTGAAGCTTAAAACTTTTAATTCTTAATTATATTTTATTCTAAAAGTTTTTAAATGTAAATATTATTTTATCATCAATTAAATAATTTTTTTAATTATTTTATATTTTTTTATAATTCAATACATAAAAGTGATTCTTTTTATAGCATCCAAATAAAATAGATTATTTTATAATTATTTTTCAACTAATATATTCAAATATAAAATTAATTATATTATAATTAACTATAACAATAATTAATTATTAAAATAATCAAATTTTTACAACTAATATAAACACATACTAAATCACAACTATGACATTTTCAAAATACATAAAAATTTCTCTGCATCTAACATGATGTAACAAGTTTTGGCCACCGTTAAAATAGAAAATAGGTTAGGAAGCTTTGCTTACTTTCGACATATAGTTTTGACATAGCTTATTTATTAAATAAGTTAGGTTTAAACATTTAAAAAACCATATTTAACTAAGTATATTAGACCTAGGCCTTTAAAACGACCTATTTAGCCTATCATATTCGAAAAGTCAGTTCAAATACAAGACTATTATAGCCCACACCCTATAATTTAATAATATTATATTATATTATATACTTACTATTTTTATTTTTAATAAATTAAGGCTCTTAACTTTTCTAACTTAATACATAATAAATCTCATTCTCCATAATATTAATAATTAATTCAACTATAACCTAATCAATTTCCCATAATCTCTATTTTTCTCCCTATTTTATTTAAATTGAACAACCTTTTGAGAAGCTAATCAACTGCCTCTCTTTATTTCACATTTTCCTAATAGAGTAATGTTTGATTTTTTTTCCATTATAAAACTAAGATTTTCTTTTCGGACAAAACTTTGTTGGTGGTTTTGTCGAATAGGGTGATTGTGTGGGAGTTTTCAACTTGGTGGCTGTTTGGGCATGGCCATTATCAGCACTGTCTTTTTTGTTGTTTTGGTTTTGGAAGTTTCAGATGAGTCTGGTTATCTTGTTTGGAGGTTTTGGAGACTGATTAGGAGGGTTTGGTAATCAAGAATATTGTTTTGGTTATTGGCGATAAGGGGTCGATATTGTTGTTGGCTTGGTTGAAGGTGTGTGGTGGTTGGTGGCTCTGCTATTTTGAAATAGGGATGTGAGAAACAACAGGCTTTGACATCCCTACAAATAGTGGCTAAACTTGACTGTAAATCTTAAGGGGTAAATGATGGTGTTTGGGTGGATAAATTTTGTTGCAACTTAGATTGAGCAATGCTCATTTCTTCCCCAAGATATAAATAACTCTTATTAATTACCAAAACAAAAAAAGGCTGATTCTTTGACATATGTGACACTTGATACTTGTTCAATGCAGCATTCATACTAGGAAAAAATTTAGGGGGGGAGGGGTGAATTGCCCTCTTCCCTAAAGATGGTCTATCACTGCCTACAAAAGTTTGTTGGTCTGCATGTACAAGCCATGTTTGCTAGTTGGTGGCGACTACTTGTTTGTGACAATTGATCGACATAGAAAACATAATAAGACCATAAGTTTGTGATTCGTCTACTTTTGGACCTATTACACTTTATTGAGTTAATGTGTCATGCAGCTATTAGTGTAGGTCACTAGTCACTAGACCTAAACTTTTAAAGGATTGCGTGTGTATGTGTCATGCAGCTATTAGTGTAGGCCATTAGCAACTAGACCTACGATTTCAAAGGTGTGTGTGCGCGTGTGCGCGGGCACACACCCCCGCGCGGGTGTTTGCCCATTAAGATCTGTATAATGACTCAAAGTTAAAGAGAAATACTTATGGCTTGTTTGTGTGTGTGTGTGTGTGCGCGCGCGCGCATGCGTGGGTGTGGTGCCTGCGTGCATGTATGTACGTGTGCGTGTGTGTGGGCACCTAATGAGATCTGCATAATGACTCAAAGTTAGAAAGAAATACTTAGGGCATGTTTGGTTTTGCTTTTGTTTTTCTATTCTTAAAATTCTTTTTCTAACACATAATTTAAAAGAAAAGCAAAAAACAAAAATTCATTTGGGAAAGTATCTATTCTAATGAACCCTTAAGTTAAATATCAATAGTTGAACCTACATTCAATAAATCCAATTCAAGGATAGAAGAAATTCAAGGCATGAAAAATAGCTGCAGTTATGGTTAGAACTAAGTTAAAGGCATGAACACAATAATGTATTCCTTCTATTTAGTTGAACATATGGCTAGAAGCCTATTTGTTGAACATCTTTCTCAATTGTTGTCCAACCATTGATTTTGCTCAACTAATTCCCTCAACCCACTTATATCAAAGACTACATCTCAAGCCACTAATCCATGCAGCAACATTGCAGTATAGCCACCACGTAATGTATCACACAAGGATTTGGGTAGATGCTTCCTACCAAAGAACTAATCTATCAAAATGAATCCAACTTGGATCCAAGACCATATAGGCAGGAAAATGTCCTAGATATTTTGAAAGCTAAGTGTTAATAATGGTAATGGAAGCAGTCGGCTAAAAGTAGATGATGGTATCACAATGAACACTACACATAGCATCTCAGCATCATGGAATATATAGAGGCTTCAGGAGAAGAAAAAATATCATCCTACACCTTTTTAAAAGGTGTCGAACTGTTCACACCCTTTTTGAAAGGTTGTGATTAAGTGAGAAAAAGTGATAGGAAAAAATAAATATGATGAATGATATTGGGAGGAGTGTGAAAAGAGGTGTATGCACTGTTAATGGTAAGAATATCAGAACTGTCAGGAGAATGTCAGTTTCATGGATGATGAACTTAAAAGAAGTTTTGATTTATTTACTGAATTACCATTAATGAAGTTAGATAATCACCAAATTGCCACTGCAAAAATAAAAAAAGAAAAATAAAGAATAGACTGTGAGAACATTTTAAAGATGTTCTAATTTTTCTAATATTCAAACAACATTTTCCAACACAATTTTTAAAACATCAAGCAAGAATAGTCATTCATAAACAAGTTTTATTATTTTTATTTTTAAAAATAAAAAATGGTTTTGAAGAATAGAAGCCAAAAAGGCCCTTTGCTTCCTAACAAGATTGTTTAATAGAATCATAATTAAGACATGTAAAAGCTGATGCTCTACATGTAGTTCATCTTCGTTCTTAGTTTTGTATTTTTTATCCTGTGTACCAAAAATATAGCTAAGACAGGTATGCTATCAATCATAGTTGTTTGATGCAGACCAGCCCGGCTAGTCAGATTGTGAAACATGTGACCTAACTTCTAGGCCGGTCCAATTCTTGTTTATCATAGGTTTTTGTAATGAACTGGTTAAACCTGATCAAACCTAGGTGACTAGTTGACTCACCTGAACCGATTGACCCAAGTTTATAGATATATAAAATTTTAAAATGTCTACTTGTAGGATTTGAACTTAGTACATAAAAAACCCTTATGTTCAAGTGCATTATACCATTAGACCATGTATTTTTTTTTCCAGAGTATTCCCCACCTAATAAATAAGAGACTAATCTCCCATGATATGGTGAAGTGCTTAAGTGGAAACCTATCCTAAAGATGTTATTTCTATACACATTAATCTAGAATCAAACCTAAAACTACATATTTAAAGGACCCGAACCCTTCCACTTGGATCGACACACATTGGTATTAGACCATGTGTTTTTATTGTATTATGTTTTTAGTTTTTTAATTTATATTGTTTTTCAATCAATTTAATTTTTGAACATGATGTTAGAATATTATCTCTAGTAGTTTGATTATATCACATAATATTTTATAATATGAAATATTTTTTCATATATTATGTTTTATTATATTATTCTTTTAATATAGTATTTTTATATGAGGTATTTTTCATATTATATTCTTTTTTTTAATTTTTTCTATATCCAAATTTTCTGATTTGATCGCTTAATCATGATCTAATCAACCGACCTAGTGGCCAAACCTTCTAACTGAATCAACCTCTAACCTAAGTTATACAACTATGCTATTAATCTCATGTATAATGTCTTAGGTGTTCTAAATTCATACTTGGATTTATTCTTACAGTCATATATAACTTACGTCGTACATGAATCTATTATATATATCTATTATCTATTATATATCTATAAACATTATATTTATAGATTTTCAAATCTATTGTTCATATACAGTACTCTCCAGGCGGTATCTTTGTACTCTTTGGCTAATTCTTTTTAGCTGGGTCATGTGTTACTCACGTGGGCTTCACTAATTGTTAGGTGACGAGTGTTACGTCTCTTCATGAGCTTCATAATCCATCTTTCATAGCTAGGTTTGCTATTGTGTCGCTGTGAAAAAGGTGGTGCCTTTGGGTTTAGCCATTGTGCCAACGCCACTGTTGCTAGAAGAACCCAAAGATCCACCCGCAATTCGACCCGAATAAGAAGCTTTTCGGGTACCTAATGGGTCACGGTTGCAGAAAGTTTCCACCTTGACCTTCACACGCGAGGTTGTGAATGAAGTGTGTGAATTCATTTTGATTAAATTGTGCCAAGTGGCCTGTGATCACACTTAAGAGTAGTCTATAGAATGAAGTGTGTGAATTCATTTTGATTAAATGTGGAGTGGTTAGTGATTTACTTAAAAAACTTTTTATTTTGGATTATATGTTTACTTCATGACTTTGAGAGAGAATTGGAGACAAAATTTAAATATACTTTTCTCTTATTATTTTACTCTATGTCATCTGCCCAACTGAGGTTCTTCTGGTGGCATAATTGGGATGAGTGACGCATCTGTCGCGTTTGGAATTACCTGCTCAACTGGTTCCTCATTTGGTTCACCCCCTATCATCTACAGTGGCCTCATCGTGATGTACTACACTTTCTACATAATCTTGTTGAGGCTCCTCATGAGTCACCTCTTCTATAGCTTCCTCAAAATTTCCAACACTGTGATCACCCTGTTCTTTGGGTGCATGATCACTGGCAGCAAACGGATACACTAACTCAACAAATTCAACATCTAGAGAGATAAAAATCTCATTTGTTTCCAAATCAAATAACTTCTACCCCTTCTTGCCATATGGGTACCCAATGAAGACACATTTTCTACTTCAGCTTACAAATTTATCTCATTTCCTTCCTTGATTATGTGCATAACACAGTGATCCAAACACCTTCAAATGTTCATACATGGGTTTCTATCCATGCAACATCTCATAAGGAGTCTTTCCATTCAGCACCGTGGAGGGAGTTCGATTTAGCAAATAACCTGCAGTCAAAATACACTCTCCCCAGAATTCAATGGGAAGATTTCCCTGGAATCGTAGTGCTCGTGCCACATTCAGAATATGCCTATGTTTTCTCTCCACTCTCCCATTTTGTTGGGGCGTTACAGTACAAGATGTTTGAAAAATGATTCCATGATCAAGAAAATATTTTCTCATACATGTGAACTCAGTCCCATTATCACTTCTGAATATTTTTACTTGTTTATGAAATTGCCTCTCAACTAGAGCCAAAAAAATTTTAAGTGTTTGTATCACCTCTCGTTTATCAACCAACAGATATATGCACACAACTCGTGAATAATCATCTACAATTGTTAAGAAATAGAAAGCACCACATGTTGAAGAGGTCCTGTATACTCCCCATAAATCACAATGAATTAATTCAAATACACCACTAGTTTTATGTTCACTCAAAGGAAATTTCTCTCTAGTTTGCTTTGCTTTAAAACAAATGTCACATGTTTTATTCACTACACTACCATCTTTATATCTGCTAGCTCTAAGAATTAACTGAGTAATCTTCATGGAAGGGTGTCCCATCCTTCTGTGCCACAGATCCATCGAACTCATTCTGTCAGTCTTGTAGGCTCTCACTCTTCGAATCCCTTGGAAGAAATAAAGCCTATCACTGCGTTCACCCGCACCAATCAGTATCCTCGAAGTGCGGTCCTACATAACACACAATTTATTAGTGAATTGAACAACACAATCTAACTCGTCCATCAGCTGAGAAACTGATATCAAATTGCAGTGCAATTTAGGGACATAGAGAACGTTAGTGAGTCTCAGGCCTCCATCCAGCACAACAGTTCCTTCTTTTGTTGCTGTTGTGCGCTGTCCATCAGGGAGCCCCACCAGGCAACTTTGAATATCATGCAAATCATGTATACTGTTCAGGTCCCCTGTCATGTGGTTTGAAGCTCCAGTATCAATAATCCATGCAGTGGTGTTGTACTCACTTGTCATCTTCTCATTTCAATTTGTTTTCTGACCATTCAGCAAATCCATCAGCGTCTGCCACTGCTCAGTAGTTAGCTCAGCCAACCCAGAATTATCTCCTCCTGAATCAATCATCCCAGAGCCTATTCCACCACTCTAAACAGCGTTTGCACGTGTTGTCCTACCTCTTCCTTGACCAGTTCCTATACGTTGTTGTGGTTTACCTCATCCACTACCTTTTCCCTCGACCTTTGGTCTATCTCCCCACCATTCAGGGTATCCAACTAGCTGAAAGCAATTCCCTGCCTCATGCCTGGTTTGATTGTAATGCGTACAAGTCACCGATCTGTCTTTGGAATCTCCTCATCCTCTGACTCCTCTTCCATCTGTTTGAACTGCCAGTCCCATCACTTCCCCTCTCTCTTCTTTTGCTCTGGTAATCATTCTCATCCTTTCTTTTTGGATCAAAGTCGAGTAAGCCTGGTTCAAATAAGGTAATGGATTTGTTGCTAGGAGATTTGAAGGCACAGTTTCATAAGCTGTGCCATC
Source organism: Ormosia semicastrata (assembly GCA_029884595.1). NCBI lineage: Eukaryota > Viridiplantae > Streptophyta > Magnoliopsida > Fabales > Fabaceae > Ormosia > Ormosia semicastrata. The sequence continues at coordinate 48,580,207 of JAQQTO010000056.1, read as the reverse complement.
CAATCCCATGAGAAACTGGTGTACTTTTTCTTCTTCACTATGCTTTTCCAATTTGGATGCAATATCACACTTGTATCCCCTACAACTGTTAGTAGGAATTTGCTCATAGTTGGCCAACTTATCCCACAAGGTTTTTAGCTTTCCATAGTATGCAACCACCGTCATCCCGCCTTGCTTGCACTCGGCCAAATCAGATTTCAGTTGTTGTATTCTGGGTCCACTCACGATCGAGAATCTTTCTTTTATATCCTCCCACAGATTTTTTTGTGTTTTCTATATATGATATGGTCAATCGCAAGGTAGGCTCGACGGCGTTCAGTATCCATGAGACTAGCATGGACTATATCATCCACCAGTCTTCCATCTCAGGTGAGTCCTCCTTCGGTGCTGCAACAGTTCCTTCTATGAACCCCCACTTTCTTTGCACACGCAGAGACATTATCATGGCACTTACCCATTCTTCGTAGTTCTCCCCTCAAAGCTGCACTTGGGTGATCATATTCCCTGGGTTATCGTTGGCATTCAGATCGTAATGAGATAGGATTCTCCTCCCTTAGTTCGGTTGCTTTCCTTTAGGAGAAGTGGTTTTCTTTCCTTCATCTTTGAATTCAGCTATTCTTACGTGGTTCTGATACCATAAAGGATTCTGTTTTGGAAAAGAACAATCTTGTTCTCTGTTTGATGCCTTGTAGGTTAACAAATATATACATTAGTGACAGTAACAAATTCCTAAGAATATACCTATCAGACTCCTATGATTATGCCTATATCAAATTTGTTAACTATAGAAATTGATTATGTATATCCTCAAGGATTATAATAGGCTAAACTTTAGGAATATACACGATATGATACAGTATAATACAACAAATCTCATTAATAATCCATCTTTCATAGCTAGGTTTGCCATTGTGTCGCTGTGAAAAAGGTGGTGCCTTTGGGTTTCGCCGTTGTGCCAATGCCACTGTTGCTAGAAGAACCCAAAGATCTACCTGCAATTCGACCCGAATAAGAAGCTTTTCGGGTACCTAGTGGGTCACAATTGCAAAAAGTTTACACCTTGAGCTTTACACGCGAGGCTACAAATGAAGTGTGTGAATTCATTTTGATTAAATTGTGTCAAGTGGCCTGTGATCACACTTAAGATTAGTATATAGAATGAAATGTGTGAATTCATTTTGATTAAATGTGGAGTGGTTAGCAATTTACTTTAAAAGCTTTTTATTTTGGATTATATGTTTACTTCATGGCTTTAAGAGAGAATTGGAGACAGAATTTAAATATACTCTTCCTCCATTTCATGTGATTTTCTCTTTTGTTCTTCCATAGCTCTTTGTCAACATCTACTATAATAGTTTTTATAGCCTCTAGTATATCCTCTTTCTTAAAGTACCTGTCCTCTTCTTTCCTATTCACCTCTTTACCTGCATCCAAATCCCTGGCTATAAGCTTAGAACTGAAAAATTGGTCACCCTTTAAAGGTAAAAATACCAGCTGTCAATCAGTGAGCATAGCTTCTATAAATGAATCAATGCCACCATAGCTTCTCCAGATTTAGTGTGTGTTTAGATTAGAGTTAGTAAACTTAAGTTTGATTAAAAGTGTGTTTGTAAACTTAAGTTTGATTAAGAGTAAGTTTGTAGTAACGTGATTTATGTTTGAAAAATTTTATCTCAAAAGTAAGTTTGATAAAATAAATATTGTTTAGATGAAAGATTAAACTCACTTTTAAAATAAAATTAAAAAAAATATTATCAATATACTTTTGCTGAATGAAAAAGCAAGAAATTCTTGCTTTCACTCCAACATACGTTTGAGAACCATTTTCCGTTGAATTGAACTGAAAAGAAAAATAGTCAAACAACATTCATCTCCATTGCAGGACCTGCAAAGTACGTTTGCCCTTGTAAACGTGAAACCAAACATACACTAAGTGATTATACATCTACTGCATATTAAGAAAATCCCCATGCAAAGTTAGTATTAGACTAATCTTTTTGGAACAAAACTTGGTTTCAACCTTTGACTCTAAACTTTGCCTCTAACTCCAATTAATCTTCTTCCATTTGTTACTTCTAATATCATTTAATTAAGTTAATAGACAAATGTGAGAGCCAAGTTTTGTTTATTTTTTTGTTCTAGCATTTGTACATTCTCTCTCCTCTTTGATAATTGATGTATAATTAGTTTTGGTTGTTCCAGTGGTTGAATAACAGTGTTAGGAAAATGAGCTACACAACATTATTTCTTTTGATGATCGTACTGTTAATGGTTATTAATATGTTCTATTTCGGTTTCAGACCAAAGAAAAATATGTTTCATTGAAATTACTTGAATCTTTTCCAATGTTATCTTTTCATGTAGAGCTTATCATTGAAGGATGGACTGCAATTGCTATATTTATCTGGTGTTTTGTTGATAAAAAAGGAATATAAAAAAAGCTTCAGAGGAAGCTTTAGGAAGACTTGGCAGATTCGATTTTAGCATCTATTTAGAGGAAGGCATGCCATAAATCTCTTGATAAGCATATGGAAGTTCAATATTTAAAGAAAAATACTATCATCACACTCTTTTGAACACTCTTTTTTACATTTATTTTATTATTAGTCTAAAAACAAGTATTACTAGTATCTCTCTCTTAATAATCTTTTCAAATTTAAGAGGTGAATCAATAATAAAACAAGTGTTGAAAGAAGTTTTTCACGTTAAAATTGTGTGTGTTCTCTTAGTCTATTTAATTTTGTGCATTCTTAGATATATCTTTTGGTGGATATTTTTAGTTGGCTGTATTTTTTGCTCCTCACAGGCTCTTTCAAGTAAGAAAGATTTTATTGCATATTTGTGTGTTGTTGCTTCCGCTGTGCATTCACCTCTTTTTCTTTCCCAACAGCTGGCATCAGAGAAATTTATTGGTTTGTTTACTTGATTGAATGATGGAGCTAAATTACAGTAGAATGATTAGTTTGAATGACACAAATTACCACAAGTGGAAAGGAAAGATGAAAGATTTATTATTTGTGAAAAAATTATATTTACCAGTGTTTGCTAGTGAAAAGCCTGAGGCTAAATCTGATGAAGAATGGGCTTTTGAGCATGAGATGGTTTGTGGCTTTATTCGGTAATGGGTAGATAATAATGTTTTGAATCATATTGCTAATGACTCATATGCCAGAACTTTGTGGGAGAAGCTTGAGACCTTGTATGCCTCTAAGTCTAGGAACAATAAATTGTTTTTGTTGAAGCAGACTATGAACTTGAGTTACAAGGATGGTAGTTCTATTTCTGATCACTTGATTGATTTTCAAGGATGCTTTGACCAGTTGTCTGGCATGGGTGTGAAATTTGAAGATGAAATTTTGAGACTTTGGTTGCTTAATACTCTACCTGATTCTTGGAAAAATCTCAGAGTCACTTTGATTAGTTCTACTCCTGGATGTATTGTGACCATGAATTATGTAAAAACTGTTATTTTAAATGAAGATGTCAGACGACGAACTCAGCAGGCATCCTCTTCACAGTCTGAGGTTTTGGTTACTGAAAATAGGGGGAGAAGCATTAAGAGGGATTAGGGACAAGATGATAGAGGCAAAAACAAGAGTAGAAGCAAATCAAGGTCTAAACAAAAACCTTGAGTGTAACTATTGTGGTAAAAAGGGGCATGTCCAAAGGTTCTGCTACCAATGGAAAAAGGAGAACAAGGGTAACAAGGGCAAGTAACAAAAAAAGGATAATGATAATGATGATCGTGTTGCCACTACTACTAGAAGAGATCTTGTGATTGTCTGCAATGAGAATTTAATTAATGTTGCTTGTGATGATACCAGCTGGGTTATTGACTGTGGTGTCTGTTTTCATGTGACATCTAGGAAAGATTTCTTCATATCTTATACTCCTAGTGATTATGGGGTTTTGAAGATAGGTAATGATGGTATGTCAAAGGTGATTGGTATTGGCAATGTTTGTTTGGTAACCGGTAATGGGACAAAGTTGACTTTGAAGAATGTCAGACATGCACCAGACATCCATTTGCATCTGATTTCTGCTAGTGTTCTTGATGATGATAGCTATTTTAGTACCTTTGGTGGTGGACAGTGAAAACTCTCTAAGAGTTCTTTGGTTGTGGCGCATGGAAAGAAATGTTCAGGTTTGTACTAGACCAAGACTTCAATTTCTGTTGATGTTATTAATATAGCTGAGTGTGATAATCAATCAGAGTTATGGCACAAGAGACATAGCCACATTAGTGAGAATAGGCTTGATACTTTGGCCAAAAGGAATCTACTTTCAGGTTTGAAGGGTGTAAGTTTGGAAGAATGTACTCATTGTTTGGCTAGGAAACAGAATAGAGTCTCTTTTAAGAGTCATCCTCTTTCTAAGAAATCAAAGGTGATTGAGTTAGTACATTCAGATCTTTGTGGTCCAATGAGGACTAAAACATTTGGTGGTGTACTTTATTTTGTGACTTTTATTGATGATCATTCAAGGAAACTTTGGGTTTATGCCTTGAAGACTAAGAACCAGGTGCTTGGTGTCTTTAAGCAGTTTCAAGCTTCTGTTGAGAGAGAAACAGGGAAGAAACTGAAATGTGTTCGCACCGATAATGGTGGTGAATATTGTGGACTATTTGATGAGTACTGCAAACAGCAGGATATTAGACACCAGAAGATGCCTCATAAGACTCCTCAGCTTAATGGCCTAGCAGAAAGGATGAACAGGACACTGATGGAAAGAATTAGATGTTTTCTTTTTGAAGCAAAGTTACTTGGATCTTTTTGGGGTGAGGCTTTGTATACTGTTACACATGTTATTAATTTATCTCCTACTGTTGCTTTACAGGCTGATGTTCCTGATAGGGTGTGGTATGGAAAGGATGTTTCCTATGACCACTTACATGTCTTTGGGTGTAGAGCATTTGTACATGTGCCCAAAGATGAGAGGTCCAAGTTAGATGACAAGACTAGGCAGTGCATCTTCATTGGCTATGGTCATGATGAGTTTGGCTATAGGTTGTATGATCCAGTTGAGAAGAAACTTGTTAGAAGCTGTGATGTTATTTTCATGGAGGATCAGACCATTGAAGATATTGACAAGGCAAATAAGTCAGAGTCTCTGAGTATTGATAGTTTGGTTGATATTGATCTAGTTCCTGAGTCTCATATGCCTAATGTAGCTAACCTTGGCAATGATGATGATATGCATAATCATATTCAGGGTGATCAGGTTGAGGATGTTGTTGATAATGTTGCTGATGAGGTAGATACTTCTACTCATAAGGTTGTTGATGAACCTGTTGTTTCACTTAGGAGGTCTTCCAGACATCTTATTCCCTCTACCCATTATTCATCTAATGAATATGTGCTCTTCACTAACGGGGGAGAACCTGAGTGCTACGAAGAGGCTATGGAGAGTGAGCAGAAGGCAGAATGGGTTGCAGCAATGAATGATGAGATGAAATCTTTGCTTGACAACCATACTTTTGAGCTGGTCAAGTTGCCTAAGGACAAGAAAACTTTACAAAATCGGTGGATTGACAAGCTGAAGAATGATGAGAATACTTCAACTCCAAGATACAAAGCTAAATTAGTTGTCAAAGGTCATCGTCAGAAAAAGAGGATTGATTTTGAGGAAATCTTCTCGCCCGTTGTTAAAATGTCATCCATTCGAGTTGTTCTTGGTTTGGCAGCCAGCCTTGATTTAGAGGTTGAGCAGATGGCTGTGAAAACTGCTTTCTTTCATGGTGATTTGGAGGAAGAGATTTACATGGAACAACCTGAGGGTTTTGTGATGAAGGGTAAAGAAAACTATGTCTGCAAGTTGAAGAAAAGTTTGTATGGCTTGAAATAAGCCCCGAGACAATGGTACAAGAAGTTTGAGTCTGTTATGATTCAACAGGGATTCAAGAAGACTACTTTTGATCATTGCGTGTTTGTGCAGAAATTTTCTGATAATGAATTCATCATTTTATTGCTCTATGTTGATGATATGTTAATTGTTGGTCATAATTCTTCTAGAATTGATAGGTTGAAAAAGGAGCTTAGCAAGTCTTTTGCAATGAAAGTCTTAGGACCAGCAAGACATATCCTTAGCATGCAGATTACTCGTGATAGAGTGACCAAGAAGTTGTGGTTATCACAGGAGAAGTACATTGACAAAGTGTTTCAACGATTTCACTTAGATAAAGTTAAAGTTGTAAGTACACCTCTTACTTTACACTTTAAGCTTAACACTAGACAAGCTCCTTCTAGTGATGAAGAGAAACAAGACATGCAACGTGTTCCTTATGCATCTACAGTAGGAAGTTTGATGTATGCAATGGTTTGCACAAGGCCTGATATAGCTCATGCAGTTGGTGTGGTTAGTCGTTTTCTTTCCAATCCTAGTAGAGAGTATTGGAAAGCTGTGAAATGGATATTGATATATCTTCGGGGCACTTCTAGTTTGAAACTCTGTTTTGGAATTGGAAAACTTGTTCTTTGTGGTTATATAGATTCAGACTTGGCAATGGATGTTGATTCTAGAAAGTCTACTTTTGGTTATTTGATTACCTTTGCAGGGGGAGCTGTGGCTTGGCAATCTAGGTTGCAAAAATGTGTTGCATTATCTACTACTGAGGCTGAGTTTATTGTTATTACCGAAGCTTGTAAGGAGTTGCTTTGGATGAAGAATTTTGTGCATAAACTTGGTTTTACTCAGGAGAGGTATATTTTGTTTTGTGATAGTCAGAATGCTATTCATCTTGGCAAGAATCCTATGTTCCATAATAGATCTAAATATATTGTTGTAAGGTATCATTGGATACGTGATGTTCTAGACTCTAAATTGTTGGAACTTGAGAAGATCCATACTAATGATAATGGTTCAGACATGCTGACAAAGACTCTACCGAGGGAAAAGTTTGAAGATTGTCGTTTGGTTGCCGGTTTGGCATTTGCCTCCACTTGAATTGGAGGAGGAGTTTGATGGATGGGTCCAACTAGTGGGGCCCATGCCATATTATTTAAAAAAAAAAAGAAACCTCCCAAATTATCACTAAAGTCCAATTCCTTTATTGTTCCAATGCTTTCCCATGATTTATTGGCCCATATTGCTAATCAGCTAGCACTTTCTGTCATAGTGCTCATTTCTTCTTTCTTTCGAAGTTTTCATTTTCAAAAACAGAGACAGAGCAGCGCCGCGAAAGGAGAAGAGAAAATTCTTTAGATCTGATTTTGCATGCTTAGATCGAGTGGTCATTTGTGGTCCGATCTTGATGATTTTTCAGTATGTTGTTCCTTGCATCTTGAACTTCTACCTGTACGGTCAGAATTTTATTTCTCCATCTCTATTTGTTGAGTTGTTTGTACCCCTTTGTGGGTTTTGAGCTTTGTTGCTTTATTGATTTCCACTTTGTTAGTGGTGAGTAGGAGCCGTTGTGATATCCTTATTTATTGGGAGACACTTTGTTGTACTCATTGATCTGTTATAGTGGAGATTTTTCTAGATTAGGTCCCGTGATTTTTATCTCTCACATTGAGAGTGTTTTCTACGTTAAAATTGTGTGTGCTGTCTTGGTCTATTTAATTTTGTGCATTCTTGAATATATCTTTTGGTGGATATTTTTGGTTGGCTGTATATGTTGCTCCTCACAGGTTCTTTCAAGTGAAAAAGATTTTATTACATATTTGTGTGTTGTTGTTTCCGCTGTGCACGCACCTCTTTTTCTTTCCCAACAAGAAGTGTCCAAAAAAATATGTTGCTAACATTCCTCGTATTTAAATGCTTTTGAGATGATTTGGTCAATTCTCAACAACAGCAATGCTGCCAAATTTTCCGGTTTTTAATGTTATGTAAGTACTTCACAATGTTAAATGTATCTTTTGGAGTTTAAGAATAAATTAGGAACCAGCTAAATCTTTGAAGTTATGTTTACTGACGAATTTTTTGACCATGGTGTTTCTGATGCATATAATGTGAAATTACATGTGTATGACTGCATTTCAATTGTTTTATGTAGTTTATGACGCCTGATTAGTCTCTATTGAAGATGAAAATGATAGGCAAAATTGGATTGTTAAAATTAATGATAGCCTGATTGATCTCTATTGAATTTTTGTTTTCTGATATACTGTTACTTGGGATTAATATAGAGATTCAACCTGATAGTGGCTGTGGAATGGCTTGAGTGATTGATTTTACAACTTATAGTGCAAGAAAATGATGTATCTCTTAAAAGATCATGCATGTGTCCTGCATAACCTGAAGTCTGGTATGGTTATTATTATTAGCTAGAAACTTCGAACGGGATAGCTGACCAAAACCTTGCATACCCTGTCATACTTCACTAAATAGTGTAATGTACAGGTAGAAACACTGCTCTGCTTATGGATAATTCATTGCCACATGATCAAATACTAAACATGTATTAGAAAATAGATGCTTTAAACTTGAGTTAGAGAATGGGACTTGTGTAGTGAAATGATAATGGGGCCAATTCATAGAATCCTCTGCATATATTAAGCATTGCAAGCAATCAGTGTATGAGAAGTGCTTGATTGAAATAGTGTTTAGCATTTTTACCACATAAATAAGTGTTTAGTATAATTTACATATTACTGCCTTTTATATAGCACTCCACTCAATAAATTTTCATTACATCAATATTATTATTGTCATAATTATTCTTTTTCTTTTGATGTAATAATTAATCAATTTTTGAAAAATGGCGATCTTTGATCATGGATTTTTTTTTGACATGATTCAAATCCTTTATTATTCACAATGTTTTTACTTTAATTTGAATGAATTTAATTAGATTTTTTTTTTCCTATTATGACTTTGAAATAGTTGGTCATAATATGGGAAGTAACTTTAGCATTGCGCAGTAATTTATTATGTTGTGAAATTATATGAGCTTCACATTGTGGAACGCAATAGCAAGATGTGAAAGTTTCTTAATTATTGCAAAATCTAAAAATTTTAAGAACAGAGAAAATTCTTCATGGAAAATAATATATTTATGACCTTAATTTTTTTATAAGTTTTTTATTCTTAAAGAATTAATTGATGATTTATTCAAAATATGTATATGTATTTTAGTCATGGTGATACTAGGAAGAAATTCATTTAGAAAACTTTGTTAGCAGGCAATTATTTTAATTGGAGAAATTGTAATAAACATTCCGCTTAGTGGTCATTTTTTTTTAACGATGTTTAGTTGTCACTTTATTACTTTATGGTAGAAGAACTGTCAGTTCTAGATTGTTAATTTTATTAAATATATAGATGAAAATTCAGCTTCCAACTTAAAGTAAAGTTTCTATTATTTGTTTAATTTTTGTATGTTTAATTTTTTTCAATCTATTCACAAATTTATTTTATATATTATAAAAATATTACAGTTACATATAATATGATTTGACATATTTCTTATATAGATATATAATAGACATATATCTATTATATTTTAAGTGGGTACAAAACATTATCCTTAAAGTAAAGAAACTCAAAAGTAGAATTTTTATATTTTCATTTTTACATGGTATGAGGTTGAAAATGAAAACTTTACAAGTAAAAATAAGATAAATTAATTGAAATGTAATTTTTATATCAAACTAAATACTATTTATACTCACTAAGAGTTGGGAGTTTTCATGTAAGATGCTGAAACAAAAAAAATGACAATTTTTTTAAAGATAATTTTAGTATTCACATTAAATAAAATCATATCAAACTTTTTTCAGTTCAATAAATTGCTCAGAAAATTTTAAGTCAGAATAGTAATTGTTGTGAGATTGTATTTTAATTTGAATACTAAGTTTAGCCATTATAAAAATACAGGCTTTTTATTTGATACATGCAATTAAATTTCGATATATCAATATCTTTTAATTTATTTTTAGATTATAAATACATTTTTAGCTATTTTCATAATTATGATTAAACTTAATAAATTATTTATTGTTTATATTATAATAATTTATTTACCATCTTTTAATAAGAAATATGATGATTGGAGATGATAATTAAAATATTTGACTTGAAAGAAGGTGATTTGATAACGCATAGAAATGTTGTAAATGTAGACAATTTTTCTCGAATTTACGTATCAAATTAAGAGATTTATGCATGTATAAATACATTCTTTTGTATGATGAGGAAATAAGTTAGATCATCCCTTTAGTAGTATTGGGTAAATGATGATGGTATTTAATTTGATCTGATAGTTAACATATGATTATGTTTTGCTTTAAATCATAGTTTTGGTTTATTTTATAGGTAGATTACTAATGAGGCAACGATATTAAATTATTTTGAATTCGGACAATCAAATTCATCTTTAAAAGTGAAATGAGATTATTAATATTTTTAATTATCTATTCATTAAAATTTTAACTTTATTTTTCAAAAAATTATGAGTAACTAATAAGTACTGTAAATAAACAATTAAAAGTGCCAAAGCAACAACTTCAAAAGTGTAACAATGTGTAAAATTCAATTATTTATTTTAACTCAAATTGAATTATTAATTGAATATAAATAATTACCCTTCGAATACAAAGGTAACTACACTAGTTATTATTATATTATTACATACCTAAATAAAGGGCGGGCCTTTAACGCCACATGGCAGTCCTTGGTTTCAATTGAAGGCAAATTATTCTCCCTCAGTTTTTTTTCTCTCTAACAACCTCATGCCACGTGTTTTTAGAGTTTTGCCCATTTCTGTTTGTTTTCTTCCGAGCATTTAGAAAGTATCGATAATTTAAAATAATTATTATATTTGTATTAGTATTTGATATATATCATATTAAATATTTTTTAATATTTTAGATACTTTTAATTTATATTATTTTAAATAATTTTTAAAAAAATTTCACCAATACAAGTGAAATACAATAATAATAAAATAAATAATAATATTTTATTATGTCTATAATAAATAAAATTATTTTATGAAATATTAGTATCTTTATTTTAATTTAAGATTTCTACTTTTATTTTTATATTATATTAATTTTATTTTGTATCTTAATTATATCATATTTTATAATTGACAAGTATCTCGTGCATTGTGTAATTTATTACATAAAATAATAGCTCTAAACATATTTATAATAATATTATTAATAAATTTATTGCACAAAAATTTACAGACAAAAATTAAAATTAAAACAAAATATATATAAAAAGAAATGAGTATCGGTACAGGATAATATAAAATTGTAATATACATTTATAACTTCTCAAATCAAAATCCCACATCATTCGTAATATTTACTCGTAAGTACATATATATATATATATATATATATATATATATATATATATATATTATATAATAATTATATCCTCATCTTTTTTGAACATGGGTCTATGCTTAGTCGATTTGAATGGTGATAATTATAATATATCATGCACTAATCTAAAAACATCAAGAATAAAGTTAGAATTGAAAATTCTCAGTAAGAAATGAATAATTATAAAAATATTTGAAAGCATATGGTAAATTTTAGCTGTATAAAATACATAAAAAATCACATGGCAATCAAAGTATAATAAGAGTAACACAATTCTAACATAACAGAATGAATATTAAATAAATCATGCAATACAACCTTATATATTGACATTAGCAAATTCTTTAAATTTTAGCAAACAGGAACCAATTATCGGCAAGTGTTAGCAAACATCAGCAAGTTCTTTAACAAGTTCCAAACATCAGCAAATAAGTTCCTCATCACAGGAAATTTACCATTTACTTTTTTTTTTCTTTCCATGTCACCTTATTTCACATTTTCCTCGAAGACTTTCACTTCCATAGGGAATCCACTTTATCTCTGATGTTACTTTAACATCGTAACAACAAAGTCAGACATACCCACATTAACCAAGCAGGTAACATAAAAGGAAATTCATCCCTTTGCCTCTCAACGGTTAGGTGCAAACTTTTCCATGAATCCCTTACTTGCCATCACACACAAACATAAGTAATACAAAACATCCAATATATCACAAATAAATTTATCATATACAAGTCTACAAATAAAATCATGGCAATTAAATAAAATTCACAAAACTTAGAATTATTAAATTTAAATGTTAGTTTTTCAAGGGACCAATTATGATTTAAGATTAATTTAATAATTTTTCTTAATAGTTCACATCATTGTTCATAGTTTGTCAAGTCCTCATCACAATTCATATTTTGTCAAGTCCTCATCATAGTTCATAATTTGTTCTAATCCTAATAGTGAATTTATTGCACAAAAGTCTTTTTGTTGTAAATATCAAAATAAATGTCATAAATTTACTCTAAAGCCAAGGTAAATATAAGTCAGAATAAAGGTCATAAAATTACTTCTAAGTCAAGATAAATATAATAAAATTCATGTATATTATGCACATATATTTATTACATAATATAATTAAAAATATTTATTTAACTTAGTTCTTGAATAATATTTTATAGTTTATTATATTAGTCCCATAAAAGAGTCAATATTCAAATTATAATAATTTTTAATTTTATCAAATATCATAAATATTTGAAAGACAAGCAAATATCAAATTTTTACAATATTACATGTGCATAATAAATTTAATAAGAATAATAATATATACAAAATATTAAAATAATAAACTAACTAATAAAATATATAAACATATTGAAAGTCATAATTTTATTTAAAAAAAAAAATTAGTTTCTACCTCTTATAAAAAAAAAAAAAATTCTTCTTTTTTTCTTCTCTTTTCTCCCTCGCTCCTTCTTTCCTCCTTCTCTTTTTTTCTCTCATTATCTTCTACGTTTTCTCTCTTCGGTTGATGACACTTCATTTCTTTCACTCTTTTTCATTTTGTTTTTCACGTAATTTTTAATTTTTTCACCCCGTATTTATAGCCAAACCAAGTGATAATGATATCATGTGAGTGATATTAATGGGTGTTAATGGGTTTGTTGCACCCAATCTCCAGGTGCATCGTAGCACCTCTTCTTTTTATATTTATGTAATTATTACTTTTACTAAATATCTTTACTTTTTTAATAAATATCTCTATACTTTATTATAATAATAATAATAATTTTATTTTAACTCAAAAAATACCTCTAATTTTATTTCAAAAAATTAAATGCTAAATTTTATTTTAATAAATTTTTATTTTTAATTTCATATTTGTTCTATTATTTACTATTACTAATTGATCTAGAAAGTTAATCTCTATAATTTCAATTCGTGTAAAATTTTATCTAATTCCTTTTTGTTTAGTAATAACTATTACAAAATAAAATATTCAAGTTAAAGAAATTAAAATTTTATTATTCACAAGAATATTTTATATAAAAATAAGATGTTAGACATTATACGCATTTTATTAAATTTAGATAAAATCTAAATAAATATAAATTAAAAGAAAAAATATTTAAAATTATAAAAAATGCATAATTAATCTATTAAGATAGAATAAAAAATTATATATTAAAAGAGAAAAAATACTTACAAATGAGATGTGGATAATTAATTAAATAGATAACTTAAATTTAAAAATTTAAAAGAAACAAAAAAGAATTAAGAATAATATGTATCATTCTTAAAAGAAAAATAACTTATAAAATTAAGATATTGTCAAGAGAAGCGAAACATCATTAGATTTGGCAAAATATTGTAGGAATTAATGGATTTATCCCCCATTTCTCCTCCCAAAAATATATTAATAAAAATTCCAATCTAGCCTAAAAACTTTCCAAAAACATAATGATTAAAATCTTAATAAGAACAAAACTGTGTTTTCAAAACTGAGGTAAAAATGGTAAAAGAATGTATGCCCCTGGAAAAATTGTTCCTCCTTGAGAGGATTAATTTGTTAAAGAAGAGAAATACTAACACAAAAAACAAAAGAAGGAAGAAATAAAAAGTATTATAGACCCATGTTGTTTCTAACCTAAAGGATGAAGTCGGTGGTCAACAATTATCGATGTGCTTGTGAGTTGTGAGAGATGAATGAAGCCATTGATAGAGTTATATCAGTAAAGGCATGCCAAAATTAGGGATAACGGTGTCAGATCTCACAAAACTGTTCTCTAGTGTAACCGAATAAAAGGGAAAGTAAAAAAGCTCAATGAAAGCAAAGGGTGTGATTGGTTGCAATGAAGCTATTGGCTGTTATCTTCATTACTAACGCAACTACATTTGCCGGCAAACGAAGAGGCCACTAAATATATTTGGTGCCAAAGTAATACTATTAAATGAGTTTTTTCAAATTAAAAATAATGTATTTTTATTCAGAATATTTTAAAACTAAAATTGATAACTCCATACCAAAAATTTATAAATTGTTCTATACTAAAAATTTTATAATTGATTTCTTCTAATACATCTTTCTCAATCAATAACATAAATTTAGTCTTTCTTCAATTGTTAATATGATATAATAACTAAAATTAATTTGGAGTGAAAAATTGCTTGGCCTACTACAAGAAAAAAAAAACTAAAGAGTTGGATATTATAATTGAAAAAAAAATATTTTATAAGAAAAATTAAGCGTTGGTGTCCAATATATACGATAATGGGTAGTTGACTAGAAATGATAGAAACAATTATACAACAAATAATTAATATGGTCTGTGAGAAGTAATAGAGTGTGGAAAGAATAATTCTAAATTTTTTAATACAATTTTTTTATTTTTTTAATTATTAAATAAAAAATATTAAATATTATTTATGTTTTTAAAATATTAAATATATTTATTTTTTATTAAATATTTTTTTATTTAATATTAAAAGAATTATTGAGATAAATTTTTAAAAAAATATAGCAAACTCCAGTAGAAATATACTAGGATCTTTAAATAGAGATGTGAGAGAATACGTGCCTATATAAACATTTTATTAGTTATATTATTTTTACATGTATTTTAATATGAATTATAATTAATAAACAATTATAAATTTGTGAACTCTATAAAGCATTGGACTAAAGCAAGGATTTTGGTAACTTTATCCAATAAGTGGCTATGCAAAGAAGATATTTCCTCTAACAATTTTGAGATAAAATTAAGTAAAAATCAAAATACTCAAATTGAGCTTATTATAAAAAACTATTTTAGTATATTAAAAGTTGTGCAACAGCTTTTCTATATTTATCCATATATATATATATATATAATAAAGGAAGTTTCAAAAAATTAATTAAGTAAAATCAAACAAGCAATAAATATGATTGATTCTTATGGAAGAATATAAGAGCTTACTATATTATTATAATTTAATATTGTGGTCCTTGTGATTGTTAATAATAATAAAGGATTATTTGTTGCAAGAAAAATATTAATAGTATATTCTTTTAAATAATTTTTTTAATATTTATTTTATTATTAATTTAAAAATAAATATTATATTTATTCTTCTCATAATAATTATTTTAAATATATAAAATAAAATAAATATTAAAATAATATCTAAAAATATATATTACTACATTCTTTCTTATTATAAACTTGTAATTAATTTTAATATTTTTATTATTAATAGTGTTGTTGATATATTTTCCA
This sequence comes from Ormosia semicastrata, assembly GCA_029884595.1. Lineage (NCBI taxonomy): Eukaryota > Viridiplantae > Streptophyta > Magnoliopsida > Fabales > Fabaceae > Ormosia > Ormosia semicastrata. The sequence continues at coordinate 48,564,681 of JAQQTO010000056.1, read as the reverse complement.
TTTTATTTTTATTTTCATTTTCAATTTAATTTAATTTCTTTTTTAAAAAAAGAAAATAAAAAAAGATTATTTATTCTTATTCCTTTCTTTTTTTATTTTTATTCACAAGCAAATTAAATTGGATTAAAACTTCATCGCTATTTGTCTTCCAAAAAATTGAATTATTGCAAATTAAGTGGTAATCAATCTGAAGCAGAATAAAAGGCATATTCAATGGTTCGAGGGTTCGAAACACAAAAGAGAGCAATTACAAGGCAATCATGCGAAAAAAAAAATTCCACAGATATTCATCTTCATCTTCAATAATCACCCACTTTTAACACCACCCAAGCACCACCAAGAACCAGAATCTACTTGTACGGCTGCGCGTGTCTCCGTCGCGTCCCACTCCCCATCCCGGCCATCGCTCTGCTCTCTCGCGATCCGATCAACCCATCGGGAGCCAAACACTTGGTCAAACCAAATCCGTGGTATTGGTCCAACGGTCTCTCTCCCTTCTTTTTTTTTAATGGCTGGTCACGACACCAGCCTTTTTCCCTTCCCCTTTTATTTTCAATATATATATACATTTTAATTTGGGTGGTCACCGTGACCACCCTTTTCACCTTTTATATATATATATATATTTAACTTTTGGAGGTCACTCGTGACCACTCTTTTTTTTTTTCTTTTCTTTTCTTTTTTTTTACTTTTCTTTTTGACTTTTTTTTTTTTCTTTTTCTAACGTTTTTTTAAATTGTTTTCTTTTAAAATAAAAAAATATAAAAAATAACATAAAAAATAAATAAAAGTAAAATACATCAATTTATGGGTTATTTGACTTGATTATAATTTATTTCTGTCTCTTACTAATTATCTTGATTGTAGTTATGACAATTGAGCTATTTGGTATGTGATCTTAATCATTTTTTTTTGTATAAATCAAATATTTTTAAATTGGCTTTTGTCTAAACAAAATCCAACAAAAAATAATCTTGAGTTTATATTAGATTTTGCACTAATCAAAATAAACTTTTCTTTTTGTAAAATAAAGTATTCAAATAAAAGTGAACAAATTCATATAGTTTTAGCATTATGATTGTGGTGAATTAAAATTTTATTTTTCATGAAGACATTTTTTTTGAAAATTAATGCAAAAATCTCATTGTGCCTAAAAATATTTTTCCTATTATTTTATTTGGCCATTTAAAAAATTATTTTTTTACCTTCAAATTTCTTTGAGTTAAAATTATTCATTGAAATATTTTTTTTTATTTGGCCATTTTATTTTGAAAATTACTTCTCTTCAAAAAGATAAAATTTTAATTCATTTTATATAATATGTTGTATTTAAATTTGTTCTAAAATAATAGCTATTTAGCTTTCTTTATCATTCTTGATATTATGATTGACAAAATGGGACATGTCAAAATAAAAAATAAAAAATTCTTTTCTTTTAATTAATAAAGGACCAATTAAATTAATCTTGCTAACATTAGATTAAATAGGTAACTTTCGCTTGTGTAGAATCTAACACTCTTCCCTACCCGTAATCAACCCCGAACCTCAAACTCACTCTTTTAGGTGTCCAATTGCGCCATTCTTTAATGGATAACGCGATTTTCATTAATATCTTCCTTTTTCTTTTTATTTTAGCGGCAATGGTTGCGAATTATATATTTTTTAATATATATTTTTTAATATTATTTATTATATTTTTTATTTTATTTTTTATCATTAAATTTAGTATCTTTAAAAAAATATTAATAATATATATATCTCTAAAAATATATATATAATGATCTTTTTCCACTTGTAAGAGTGAGTCATTGGTCAAACCAGCATTGGTCCAACGGTTCAAATAAAAGGAAAATGCTGCTACATGCTTGAGAGTGTAGCCGCTTGAGCCTTCCATGCCTTTGTATGATTGAATTGCATGGAGATATGTGTACTTTTGTCTAAACAAAAACCAACAAAAAAATAAAGTTAAACTACACTGCAACGTATTGGATATATGAATGTTTGCTGTCACAACCTAATTAATAATCTTCAACATAACATCTCTCTCATCAGTAAGTATTTCTCACTTTCTTTCCCACCTTATTTTTAACTCTCTCTCACTTTCTCTCTCCTCGTTAACTCTTTCTTTTCTTTCTTTTCATTAATACTTTTTTTTACAAAATTTAGGTAATTATTATTGTGATGTTATTTTTTAATAAAAATATGACACATATTTTATTTTTTAATAAAAATATAATATATATCATAAATTTTAGTCACTTAATTATCATTTTTTAAATTTTTATTAATAAATTATAAAAAAATATACACATATCATATTTTTATTAAATAACAACACTATAAATACTTAAAAACTTTATCTTTTTTTCCCCTTTATCTCTTTCCTCTTTTGATTTTCTCCCATGTTCCCCTCAATAGCTGGCACTTTGTCTTTTAATTTTCATGAGTTTTGTCTCTCTTCTCCTTCATTTCTCTTATGTCGTTTCTTTATTTCCTCCCTCTTTCTTTCCTTTAGTTCTCTATGTCTTGTTCTTCTTCCAACTCCAACTATGGATGCCAGGTCTAAAGTTCTTCTACCAAGATCGAATTTAAATGCTCTTTCCGAGAGTAGTTCTCAAGAAAACGTAACACACTATCACAATATTCTTTGATATATATTTTTCCCCTTTTCTTCCCCTTATGTTATTTTCTTGTTTTCTCCAACCTTTGTTGTTTTAGAAGAGTTGAAGAAGTACAACCAAACCCTTGGTTTGTTGCAGTTGTAGCTCATCAAGCAAGATGGAGGTTAGCCAAGTAGCCAATTTGACCGGGGTTTGTGAGAAAACTCACTCTACTTTTTAACTATCAATATAGTTAGGAATTATGAATATAAATATAGGAGATAGATATAACATGACATTAATATTTCGATACGGTAAATCTCAAAAAATATAGCACACAATATGATTAATATATAACATATAAAATTATTATAATATTAACATAAATACATAAATTTTAAATTAAAACAAAAATATTAATGTTTCATAAGTTAATTTTAATTGATATAAATATAATAAAATATTATTATTTATCTAATTAATATGATATCTTATTAGTATTAGCAAAAAAAAGTAAAAAATTAATTAAAAAATATAAATTAAAAATATCTGAAAAAATATTTGATATGATTCATATCAAATATCGATATATGACAATTATTTTAAAGTAGAGTCTTGCTACCCATCCCGGCGTTCAAGAACTTGTACTTGAACTAGATGGACAAATTGTAAACATCTATGAGTGGGGCCCACCATGCTGGATTGGATCCCACATTACATCACTTTCTTTTTTTGGTAACCCAGGCCACATCCGGGGATAAATAAGCCCGACATATACTTGTTTCCTTTGAAGTATTGGTACTTCCTTGCAATATAGTGATCGGGTCATCGATTTTCCAGTGGTCGGATACGTGCAACTATGATTAAGAGTGTAAAAACTCCTAGTGGAGGAGTAATTGTTAAGGAAGTTTAATATTATTAGTGCTCTCATTCCTTAATAAAGTAGTGATATATTTGTTTTCAGATGTTTTTTATTAACCACTTTTGTTTGGATGATAGAGTTGAAAATTGAAATCACACTTTAAAATTTTAATTTTAATTTTAATTTTATCAAAATTTGAATTGATAAAAAATATTAATTTTTATATTTGCCACAACCAAATAATTTGACACAAACTCGTTTGAATTGGTTTGAGTAATTTATCAATAATTTATATAAAATATAACCTAACTTAAATTAATGACTAATAAATCTAAAATTATTATAATTTGTAAATAAAATTTTCAAAAGAGATTACATAACCAGAGTAGTGAAGATAAGATATGCTCAATAAGGATGGTTGAATTGAGTTTTAAACTTTCTTTAGACATTCAGAATTAAAAAAAAACTTTTTCAAGTGAACTATTTGTTAGGAAAAATTAGTATGTCTTAAATTCAATCTATCGTGTAATTTTTAGAACATAATGTAATCATTTTATTTTGATAAATAACATGACATTTAATTTATTATTGATTTTATTTGTCATATTTATTATTTAATTATTTAATTAATATAACAAAGTCTTTGATTAAATTTAAACATTTGTCATCATGATAGAAATTATGATAATGAGAGACAAGTTTTTATTTATAATTTAATCTAAAGTATTCTTGATCGTAGTATTATTGAGAATAAGACATTAGTAATCTGAATAGATCAATATATGTGTAATTGTCTCTATTGGCTAGAGATTAATATATCTCATTTATTAATTCATATATATAGATGATGCATATGGAGATATGATCATTGAACTGTCTCAATTGAAAATTCCTAATGGTTTATATTACCGTTAATTTGTCAATAGGATATTCTCATGAAAGACATGATGTAAACTTTTCTTTTGACCTGAGATTATCATAGTAATTAACAAGTTACTTGTTATACTTTGATTCCGAATACCTAATTCCTTAGGGCGCTAGTTGAATGGATATTATGTATGACTAAATACTTGTATGATTAATGATATATCAAGAAGGAATTCATCAACTCTTGGTAATGAGTTTGAACTCTATGATTATAACAACAAAATTAAGACATTGGCCAAGACAATTGAATGAATAAAGAAATGAGTTTCTTAAATCATTCCCTAGTTAGTTATTCTTCTAAAGGTTTACCTATTAGAGTTTGACAATTATATCATACTCTAAGGTTAACTGAGCTGGAACGACAGAAGAAAATATTGCATTATTCTTTTGAAGGTTCTTGAAGAGCAAAAGATATTATTTCATGCTATTTGATCGTTAAGGAGTGTTGCTAGATACCAACCTTGATTAGTAATTCGATTCAACTAATTTACTACCAGCTTAGTATTAAACTTATGAGGTCACACACTAATGAGTATTCTAATCTTTGCTAAAAGATTATTTAATTTATTATTTGATAATTAAATTAGAGAATTTAATTTAATCAAATAAATAAAATTTTGATTCAAATGGAATATTATTATATTTTTTGCTAGTATTTAGAATATAATTAATACATGACACAATTATCTGAAGAAATTCTATTTGGAATAAAAAAATCAAAAGTTTCCAAACGTTGTAGCCACTAATGTTTTAAATCATATTGGATAGGACTTAACAAGCTGCACAACGTGGTCAGTGATAAGCCTATATTTTATAGTATTAAACTAGATAAATTATGGTAATTTGCTTATGTTTATTGATAAATTTTAGTTGGATCCTTATCATTGTCTTCATTTTTATAGATTAAAGAGATTTATCACATTTGAAGTGAAAGCAGGCGAAGACACCGCATTTTCAGAGTAAAACAGGATCATTTTGGCTTAGACAAGGTTCTGTGTCAACTCAGAAGAGATTGAGGAGTTAGACATGACTCTATCTAACTTGGAAAACATCTCTGGAATGGAGACAAGACCATGTCTCTGGGTCACATGAATGTGTCTCCCTTATGTTGTAGTTACGTTGTTCTGAGCTCAAATGGTCGTGTCGAGCTTAGACATGGCCGTGTGAGATTTCTTGTGTGTAAAAATGATAATTTTTGCCTCAAATATTATAAATAGAAGCGAATCTCTAAACCTGAAAGTAACTTTTGCAACAACAGACGTTAAGAGATAATTTAGAAGAGAGAATTATCATGAATCTTTGGAGGACGACTACGAAGAGAGGACGACATTCTTGAAAGCTTGAAGATCACAGTCTCCGTAAAAGGGGGTTTTGGTTTTTCTTCCCTCTAGTTTTTCCCCTTTCTTCAGGTTCTTCTTTCCATGGATTTGTATTGTGATATGAGTTTGTTATTGAACATGAGTAACTAATCCTATAGCTAGGGTTATGAGGGATCTTGTTTTCCTAATTAATTGATTTTCAATTCGAATTTGATTAAGGTAATTTTTTTTAGGTTTATTGTATTGTTTGAATTTTTGTCAGAACTTGATCAACTTTGATATGTTTTAATTCATTGTTTGATCGGTGACCATCCGCATCCAATGAGTTGACCTATATAATAAACCTAATATTAGATTGGTGAATGACCAAACATCAATTTATTATATCAATTGAATTGACGATTATGTTAGTTCATCTCTTGAATTAAAATTTAATACATTCCTAATTAATTCAACTAAATGACCAAATAGGTGAAAAATTTAGGAATAGAATATTATTTATCCATGACCATTGGGATTTAATAGCAATTAAGAGAATATTGGCAAGAGAATTACCTTACATAAAAAATAAATGAAAATCTAGTTAATTGAATTCAAGTGAACATTGCGCCCTAGTCTCTCTCTAATTGATTTATCTCTATATTATTTGATTGTTCATCTTTCTTCTTTATTTGTTTTCTGATTTTTATATTGAATTTCTCTTACACTTACGATTGTTTAAATAACCAAGAGTTTAGCAAATCTAATAATTACCTTTTATTTCTCGTGGGATCGACAACTGAGACTCAAGTTCTATATTACTTTGCGATAGAATGCACTTGCTCTTAGTGTATTTTACGTGTATCAAGTCCTATATTACGTTGACCTTGCGATTTAATAATGAGGAAGTAGTATTTAATATTTTTAATTTTGTCAAAACTTCTAGTTCCTTTGATTCATGTAATTGCATAACTACTAATGATGTTGTGGAAAGTATTGCGTCTTCATATATGTAGGAAGTTGCTTCTGACGATGTGCATGACATGCGTACCAAGCAGCGTGAGTTTAAGATTGAGGATAAAATTCTTGTCGATAACTTACGTCTCCATCTCTTTCCCGGTAAGTTGTGGTCAAAATGGTATGGACCATATGAGATTGTTTGAGTCTTATCATACAGTGTGATTGAAGTGAAGAAAGAAGACCAACAAACATTTTTGATAAATGGCCAGAGCGCAAAACAGTATGAAGAAGGAGTGGGGACTAAACACCACTCCATTGACATCACCTAAGCATGGCATAGGCCCATAGTCAAGCTAATGACTATAACTTAGCACTTCACAAAAGACAACTTGTGTTTCTATCCTTACATTTTGTTTTTTAAGTTTTTGTTTTGTTTTTCCTATAATAAAAAAATGTCTTGGCACATGTTGTTTTTCTTGTGCAGTTTTCGACAACATGTCACCGCTCAATAAGATGAGATGTTTGAGCTCATAGCTATACGTCTCCCCCAGGCTTCAACTTCCCACCTCTTTCATGATTTTGTGTTTAATTCTCAGGGAAGTTTCATTATCATTTGTTCTGTTATTTTTATTATTTTTTCACATTGAGGACAATGTTTATCTTAAGTGTGGGGGTGTTCTTAAATTTTTTGTGAAATCGATGAACACTTAAGAATTGCTAGTAATCAAGCAGGAATCATGTGTTAAATACTTGAATTAATACTGAGCTGATAAAGATATGTTTAAGTGGAGAATCCATTTCTCATGAACTGATTTTGTATGAAGCAATCTTATTCAATTAAGTAAAGTAAAATTTAGCATCTTAGTTGAAAAATTAGTTATATTTGCTTGCATTTGTTCTTTCTATTAACTTAGCTAGAAAAATAAGTTTTGAGTTTTAATGTTTGGATTTTTCATAAACAAAATCCTATTTTTCTTCTGGAGTGAGTTTTCTCTTGATTAATGTGCGCTAGAACTTGCTTTGATATCTTGTTGAGACTTTAATAATTCACATACATACTTAAACATGATTAAGGTAATTAGGTTCAATTCTTTCTTAACTTCCAGAGTTACATTAAGAAAATAATCCCTTAATTGCCTCATTTGAGCCTGAAATTAATTTTTTTATATACCTAATTGAATAATCAGATTAGATTCATTGATTATTTTTAGAATAATGAAGCAACTGATGTATTAATTGAAAAGTCATTAGGGTTATTTTTGTCTTCAATGGTTGAAAAAAAAAAGAAAAAAAAGAAATTAAAAAATGGAAAAGGAAGAAAAAAGAAAAATAATTGTTGGTGAAAAATTATGAGAATATTGGGTTGAAAGTGAGAATTCGTTATACCCTTGTGCTTATGTTTTATTTATCATCTTTTCAACTTGATTTTGTTTGTATTAATTTATCCATAAACATTCTTTACCTTTATTTATCTTTTTCCTATCTTTTATTGTTCCCTTTGGCCCCGTTACAATCAAAGGAAGCCATTTTGATTCTAGTGTTGTATGTGAACTTGGAAGTGGAGATGATATTGATAACCAAGCTTATGATAATGCATTTTTCAATAGAAACTAGAGTGATCTCTTTGTCTTAAACATTTGAGCGATGAAAAGATGAATGATCTCAATTGGTTGGTAAAGAGAAAAGATACAAGTTAGACCCAAGTATCTAATTGTTTTAAGTGCTAAATGATCTTGTTGGATTGGATTTGATTGCTAAATTTGATTGAATTCTTAAATTGTGAAATTTTCTTTGATTCGTGTTTTTGAATGTTGATTTTAATCTTGTTTTTTATGCCTATTTTTTGCTTGAGGACAAGTAAAGCTCAAGTGTGGGAGGTTAATAAGCCTATATTTTATAGTCTTAAACCGGACAAATTATGGTGATTTGTTTATGTTTATTGGGAATTTTAGTTGGATCATTATCATTGTCTTCAATTTTGCAGAGATTTATCAAATTTGGAGTGAAAGCAAGCAAAGACACCACGTTTTCAGAGTAAAATATGATCATTTTGGCTTAGATAGGGCCTTGTGTCAACTCAGAAGCGATTGAGGAGTTAGACACGGTCCTGTCTAACTTGGAAAACATCTTTGGAATGGAGACACGACTGTGTCTCTGGGTCACACGGCCGCATCTTCCTTACATTGTAGTTACGCTGTTCTAAGCTCACACGGCCGTGTCAAGCTTAGACACGGCCGTTTGAGGTTTTCAATGCGTAAAAACGACAGTTTTTGCCCTAATTATTATAAATAAAAGCGAACCCCTAAACTTGAAAGTAACTTTTGTGACGACAGACTTTGAGAGATAATTCAGAAGAGAGAATTGTCACGAATCTTTAGAGGACGACTACTAAGAGAGGACGATATTCTTGAATGCTTGAATATCACAATCTCCGCGTAAAAGAGATTTTGATTTCTCTTTCCTCTAGTTTTTCCCCTTTATTCAGGTTCTTCTTTCCATGAATTTGTATTGTTATGTGTTTATTATTGAACATGAGTAACTAATCTCATAGTTAGGGTTATGGGAGATCTTATTTTCCTAATTAATTGATTTTTAATTCAAATTTGATTAATGTAATTTCTTTTAGGTTTATTGTATTGTTTGAATTCTCGTTAGAACTTGATCAACTTTGACATGTTTTAATTCATTGTTTGATCGATGACCATCCACATCTAATGAGTGAACCTATATAATAAACCTATGATTAAATTGGTGAATGACCAAACATCAATTTATTCTATCAATTGAATTGACGATTATGTTAGTTCATCTCTTGAATTGAAGTTTAATGCATTCCTAATTAATTCAACTAAATAACTAAATAACTAAATATGTGAATAATTTAGGAATAGAATATTATTTATCCATGACCATTAGGATTTAATAGTAATTAAGAGAATATTGGTAAGAGAATTATCTTACATAAAAAATGAATGAAAATCTGATTAATTGGATTCAAGTGAATCTTGTGTCCTAATTTCTCTCTAATTGATTTATCTCTATATTATTTGATTGTCTAACTTTCTTCTTTATTTGTTTTCTGATTTTATTTTGAATTTTTCTTACACCTACAATTGTTCAAATAACCAAGAGTTTAGCAAATTTAATAATTATCTCTTATTTCTCATAAGATCAACAACTGAAACTTAAATCCTATATTACTTTAAGATAAAGTACACTTATTCTTAATATATTTTACACGTATCAATCAGCAACGTGGTCAACAACGTAGTCAGCTACCACTAATGTTTTAATCCTATTGGATATGACTTAACAAGCTACACAACCATTTTCTATTTTGTAGGATACAGACGTTGTAGACATGAACCAAGCAACAACGTGCTGCACAACCATTTTCTATTTTAAAGTCAACAACGTGGTAATATGCACCAATCAGCAACCAATGGTTTAAATCTTAATAGTTAAGATTTGATATGCTGCCTATGAGATAGGATTTGGTGAACAACACGTTAGATAGGATTTGGTGATATGCATGTTATTTATTTATTTTTTAAATAAATAAAATAGGTTTTTATGGCTATTTAAAGTGTGCAGTAAGAAAAATTTAAATTATATTAATATATTAAAAATAGAAAATGTATTTTTCTGCTTTATTTTTATTCTCAGATTTTTGTGTGAGTTTCATATTTCAAAGGAGTTAATAGCAATGTTTGGTCTCAGTATAGATACGCATAGAATTTTCGTACAATCGAAATTTTTTTTTAAAGTATCAAGAACCCTCTTCCAAATATTTTGAATTTATTTTCATAGTATTAGAATAAATTTAAACACAACAATTATTTTGAATTGCTATTACGTTATTCTGCTACATCTTTTTTATCACTATGCAATCCTTCACTACTTACTTGGAGGTAAGAATTGTCAGACAAGATATAGAAAGCCATAATACTGAAAAGTTCATAATACACTTGTATGCCCAAGAAGTTTACTTATACAATTCGAAAAGCTCTTATTGATATAATTAAGTTGAGAATGAAGGTTTTGATAAAATTTTACCTTCACAAGACAGAACTTGTATAATCAAAGTAGTTAAGAATGAGTTTAGAAAGCAAAATGAAAGGTAAAGAATGCCATACACATAAGGTTTATATTGTTTTAGCTAAACCACGTATGTCAATGTGTAGTTCGTAATAATTTTATGAGATTTTATAATTTCAAGTATTCTTTCTTTAATCCTAACCTTTTCAAGCTAAATTATATATAATTGAATTCAAAATAGCAATGTCTTCCATGTATTTTACCACTAAAAAATATAAAAATCCTAAATTTTATAATTAAATGTTGAATGATATTCCATTTCTAGCATAACATTAAAGCCTTGTTAAAAAAAAAGGTAGCTTTAAAGCAATTTATGCTAATACGACTATTATTTTCATATACAAGTCTTCACTCATGTGACTCACATGAGAAGATTAAAAATGCATCAAGAATAAAGAAAACAAAAAAAAAACTAACAATGTCCCGTGAAATTCATTGGGGTGACTGACTAGTTTAATTAATAAAAGAGTATATTCTTATTTTAGTATTTTAAAATTATAAGTTTTATTTCTTTAGTCTTTCAAAAAATTTGACATCAATTTTGTAATTTAACCATAGAAAAAATTTAACACCTCAATAATAGAAAATAATATTAATTTAGTCCTTTAATTTTGCAGCCCATACACAGAAAAATAATTTTAATATCATTTTTCATAATTTAATCACTAAATCAATATTAAAAATTTTTGAGGACCAATGTGATAACATTTATAGAAGACTAAAATATAGGTTTATGGTTAATTAAGTTTAGACTTACATACATATTTAAAATGAGAAAATGTTTCAAGTCCACCAGAATACGTCGAGTGTCTTTACACCGTATGTTAAATTAATTTAAAATATCAAATCATTCCATATGCAGCTATAACATTCTCGTGACATACAAAATGATTTTACACTTAGGTTAAACAAGATAGACGTATTTAGATTAGACAAATAACGAAACTCTTTAAAATGAGCGGTTGATACAAGTACTAAATGCCTAATCTAATTAATAATTGGATAATTGAAATAATAAATAGTTAACATAATGAGTGATATATTTGTGTAGTAAACATAAAATTAAAATTTATTTAACTTAAAACTAAATGTGGTTAACGTTAATAGGGAAGATATATATGAAGTTATGAACAAACTAGTGTTCAACTTTTCCCTTAATTATTGACGTATATAGCAAGTAGTGTTATTTTGGTTGTTTACCAGTAATCCTTGCAAGTACAAGCACCATTTTTAAAACAATGAAACCTATTCCGATCACGCACCACAATTTCTCGATTTTCAATGGCTGATAGTAGTTTAAAAGCAGCATGACAATCCTCACATACACGAAGATTCTTCATTATCCTAATTGGCATTTCAGGTTTGGTGTTCATCAACCCAAAGACAAGTGCTAGTTTTTCACTGTGGCGAAAGAGGAACCTCTCCTTCTCTTTATCTTCCACATCAAGAAGAACAACTGAAGTATTTGGTACATACCCTTTTACCTTCATCTTCACAAGTAGTTTTTCCCACATCTCAAATATCTGCTCTGCTTGAGGATGATTCTCATCTCCAGCCACAAACTCATGAACCACCCCATCTATTGTGATTGAACTGCATCCAGGTGTTTTCTTCACCCCTCTATTCTTCATCAACATCCTGATTCTTGCCACTTCTTCCCACTTTCCAGCTTCTGCATAAACATTTGACAGGACCACATAGTATCCATCATTAAGTGGATCCAATTTAGAAATATGTCTCATAGCTTCCTCAGCCAACAGAGTGTCCTTATGAAGCCTGCATCCACCAAGAAGGGCCCCCCAAATGACCCCATTGGGTGACATAGGCATGTTCACAATAACCTCATGAGCCTCTTTCAAGAGCCCTGCACGACTTAACAGATCAACCAAACAACCATAATGCTCAACTCTAGGCACTATTCCATAATCTCTAATCATGATGGTGAAAAACTCACGACCCTTGTCAACCAACCCCATGTGACTACAAGCATGAAGGAGCCCAACAAAAGTCACATGATTGGGTTCTACACCAAATCTAACCATCTCATCATACAGCTCCAAAGCCTTCTCTCCTTCCCCATGCATAGCAAACCCTGCAATCATGCTAGACCATGACACAACTGTTCGTTCTCCCATGGCATCAAAAACTTTATAACCCTCATCCAAGCATCCACACTTGACATACATATCAATCAATGTGTTGCAAACATGAATATTCCTACAAAACCCTTCTTGATTCGCGAACCGGTGAACTCTTTTGCCAAACTCCAAGTCACCCAAATCAGCACACGCCGCAAGAACAGCCACAACAGTCACCTCATTGGGTCTCAACCCTTCCCTTTCCATCTCCAAGAACAACCCAACAGCTTCCCTTGACCTCCCACATTGCACAAACCCAGAAATCATCGCCGTCCATGACCTCACATTCCTTCGTGGCATCGAAGAAAACAACTCATAAGCACCACTAACATCACTCATCTTTATCAACCCACTCACCATTATGTTCCACGTGACAACATCTCGTTGCAGCATTTTATCATACACTACGCGTGCATCACTCATTTTCCCGCAAATCGCATACAAATGTACAATCATGTTTTGCAGAATCAAATTCCTTTGAAAGCCAAGTTTTTCAATATACCCATGAATTATTTTTGCATTGGAAAGGTCCAACATGTGGGTACAAGCTTTGAGAACGAAGGAGCATGTGAAGTGGTCTGGGAGGATACCCATTTGGAGCAAGCGATAAAAAAGCAAAATGGCATGTTGTGGGGAGTTTTGGGCTAATATTTTGAGGCAAGAGTTCCAGAAAACGATTGGTGGGGTCTTAGAGTGGTGAAGGATTTGGTGGGCGTAAGAGAAGCTGGGAGTGAGGGCGCAGACGAGGGCGACGCGGGTGAGAGGGAGGGCGGAGAGAGGAGGAGCGTGGTGGTGGGTTTTGATGAGAAGGGCGTGTGCTTGTTTGAGCTCGAATGGGGTGGTGAAGTGTGTGATGAGGTTTGGGGAAGTGGGTGGGTCTGGTTGTTGTTTCTGGTGTGTATGAGTTTGGGATGGGAGGGGAAGTGTGGAGCAGAACATCTGTCTCTGTTAATAGTTTACCTAGTTGAATGTCCAGAGTGTATATGACCATGTAACAATGATACAGTAAGAGTGTGTTTGGAATAAAAAAAATAAGAAATAATTTTATTTGTAAATTAAATTTAATTAAATTTTGTGTTTGAAATGTTAAAAAATAAGAAATGATTTGATTTTTAAAATATTATGAATTTCATTCTTTTTGTTTTTTAAATTCTATAAAATTTGATAGGATTTATTAGGATTTGATTTGATTTGAAATAAATATACTATTTTACCCTTAATAATTATCTCTAACAACTTCTCATAAAGGTTAAAATGTAAAATAATAAAATCAAATCAAATCAATTCTCATTTTAATAAATTCCAAACACAAAATTTGATTTCTAAATCAATTCAAATCTTATTTTTTTTAAAGTTCCAAACACAAAATTTGATTTCTAAATCAAATCAAATCAATTCAAATCAAATCAAATCAATTCATTTATCATTTTTATTCATTCCAAACACACTCTAATAGATGTCTCAAGAAGTAAATAATGACATCAAAAAAGGGAAAATTTTTTGGGAGAAATCATCAAAGAAGGCAACATTTTACATTTTTATAATTTTACATATTCAATTTTTATAAGGATTTTGTCTAATTTTTATTTAGAAAAGCCCTTTGCCTAAACCAATAACCTATATAGAAGAATAATCTTTTTAATAGAACTGGTAAACTTGCTTTAGTAATTTTGATGCTTACCTCCATTATAATTTACATGATACAAAATTATTGGCTTTCTAAAACAATTTGTGAAGCCATTGATACCACAGAGGATTCTTATGGGGTAAGAGGGATAATGTTATGGGCTTGCATCTTGTTAAGTGAATCATTGTAACATCTCCCAAGTGTCATGGTGGTCTTGGGAAGGATTCTTATGGGGTAAGAGGGATAATGTTATGGGCTTGCATCTTGTTAAGTGAATCACTGTAACATCTCCCAAGCGTCATGGTGGTCTTGGGATCAGGTACTCTCGGTTAGCCAACATCTCATTACTTAGCAAGTTTTATGGCAATTTCAGCAGGGGTTAGATAAGCTTGGGGTTCATCGTTTGTCATACAAATACTTATCAAACACAGTCTTTCTATATGCTCCTGGTAGGCGTGGTTCCTTTTATGTTTGGAGGTCCATTGTTCATGCTAGCTCTATACTTAAACCGGGCTTTGGCATCAAGATTGATGCAGTGAGTGTTTTCTTTTGGTATGATAACTAGATGGAGGAGGGTCTTTTATGCTGTTAGGTTGCCTTTGTCAACATTTCTGATACTAGCCTTAGAGTGAAGAATGTCTAGGTAGATACTAGCTTGGACTTTAGCTTGTTACACACCTACCTTCTTACTGGGGTTATGAACCATTTCATGAGTTCATGTCATGGCGACAACCGCCCATACAATTGTTATGTTATGCCTAATTATGTCTAATGTTTATGTCTATGCAAGTCCTAAGAGTGAATGCAATCTAAGGATGTCATGAGACCTCAGACGTATTGAGGATATTACCCACCTCAAATACTCTAGGATATGTTATGATATGTCATGGATTATCAGGCGTAGTGAGGATATAACTCACCTCCACTACTCTTCAACACATACAAAGAATATTACTCACCTCACTGTTCTACAATTCATAGAGAGAATATTATTCACCTTTACTAATCAACAATCATGATGAGGAATTACTTACCTCAAAATAACGAGGAATTACTTACCTCACTGTTCAATCAATATAAAGAGGATATTGCTTGCCTCAATACTCCACAACATAAAGAGGATATTACCTACCTCAATATGGTTCAATCAACATAAAGAGGATATTACTCATCTCAATATGTTTCACAAAAACTCATGCAAAACAATCACTAATTACCTACAATAATTAGCATCACAATTGATTTACATGCATCTCCAAATTTACTTCATCCAATACTCCTAAAAGAGTCTCACTACTCATTAAGAAGTATAAAAGAAAGCATCGCACAAGTGAACCCCTTCATTTTCTTCAAATAAAGGCTTTGTTCTGTTCTTTTCAGCGAAGGGCGCTCAGGTGCTCCACGCCTGTGCGCTCAAGCGCGCAACGCGCAACACAAACTCTGCCTACCCTACATGCGCCTAAGCACTCAGCACTTGAGCACTGACTAGGCAGAACAAAATTTGCAGAATTTTGCAAATGGAGTTACTGTTCCATAAGTCTATCAAACATCTTCTGAAAATCAGATCCAAAAATTAAAACTAAAAGCACATGATCTTCAACATGCAACTCTTCTTTAAAACAATGTTCTTTGCAAAATGCTGCTATCAACTCCTATTCACAATCATTTCGGATGAACTTCTTTCATTAACAAATGTGCTCCACACCCTCAAATCTCAATTCCATTTGGTTTCTCACCTCAAGTAAGATCCATTAACATACTTCAACTCTTAAACCACTTCAATTTCACTTAAACATACCACTTGGTGAATCAAAATCCACATTTAACCTAAACCCCCAAATTTGGCCTAAATGGGAATTAAGGCCTCCAATGATGAAAATTTCATCCTAACCTATCCACAAATTAGTTCTCAACTCAACCAAACTATCATTATCAAGATTCAACTCAAGAATCACAAAATCATTCTTCAAACCTCCATTTCCTCATCAAGTCTCTCAAGAACCAAAATGAAAGAAATGAACACAAGCTCTCTCTTGAAGCCGTTTTTTGCTATCAAAAAAATTTGAAGTCTCCATTTACCTTCTTGAGAACTAAAACCAATCTCTTGCAATTAACCTTTGATGGTTCATGCACCGACATGCTCTCCACTTGCTTAAAAATTTGTTGAGAAATACTTTTGTTTTGAGCAAGTAAGGCTTCCCACCTCACTCCTTATCTCGCTCTGAAATCTATGGGCCATAAGGTTTAACCCATTATAAAATATCTCGCACCTCGCTACCTCAAATGCATGGTGAGGACATCTCCTTAATAGCTCCTTGAATCTCTCCCATGCT
Source organism: Ormosia semicastrata (assembly GCA_029884595.1). NCBI lineage: Eukaryota > Viridiplantae > Streptophyta > Magnoliopsida > Fabales > Fabaceae > Ormosia > Ormosia semicastrata. Next base: position 48,547,838 of record JAQQTO010000056.1, on the reverse strand, counting down.
TCATAGAGAGATTCTCCCGAAAAAAGCAAGCAATCTCTACTTGATGGAGGAAAGTATCTCAAAAATCCACCTCTAAGCTCTTCCTCCTCTTTGGTTGAAGATGGACCTCCTATGACTCCTTTGTTGGTTCTCCTTTGGTGCTCCCTCTTTGTAGCAACAATTTCTGCCATCTTTTGCTCAACTTCTTCAAGTCTCTTCGGATCAAAAAGTAATTCTTCCGATTCCAAAGAACCTTGCATAAACACAAACAAGCAAACCAGAGTGAAGTGGAAAATAAAAATAAAAATAAAATTAAATGAAAAAAATGAAATTAAATAAAAAAAATAATTATCTATAAATAAAAGAAAATATAAAAAAATAAATTAAAATTAAAAAGAAACAATTAAAAATAAAATTAAATAATTAAAAAAAATACTTAAATTAGTGCTCTTTTAACTACTAATTGATATTAGCAATTAATAATCCCAAGTGGCTCCTATGTTGAAAATCGGCAAGTGCACCGAATCGCAAAAAGTAATAAAGTAGTGAAAAGAGAATCGTCCCAGAGGAGATGTAAGAAATGAAAAAATATCTCACTTTGGTGAATTAAAAAGGCCAAAGTAGAAATGAAAAAATAAATCTAGGTGAGTTGTCTCACTGATTAAATCTTCTAAATTTGGCTAGTCATGCATGCAACCACTTGGCCACTTAAGTGACTACACTAATATACCCCGATCTGCTAAGAACAATTGGATTTCACTAAATCCAATTTTCTAACTTCCAACAAGTTTCAAATAAATTCTAAGATTCATCAAAAATCTTATTTCACCATTTTCATAATTTTTCATATCTGCTGAGGTCAATCCAATATTAAAACACATAATCAATATGCTTAAAAATGTCAAACTAACTCTGATTAACCTCAAACTTTAACCACAACTTCTTCCACACATTTGTGACCTAGAAACAAGTTCCCATAACTTATTTCTATTAACTAAGCAGTTTAAATCAAATTCAGGACTAAAACAGTTATATTTCATACATAGTGTTACAAGAAAGTGACTAAATATGCTCAGATAGTCATAAAAATTTATAGGTATGACAAACTAGTATTAAGTTACGTCCGCAATCATATACAAGTCTATCATGATTATCTAGATTGTTACATAATTCCATAAATTTATGAAATATAATTTGGAATATGAATATGATTTCATATTTATTTTTATTAACAAATGTGAGAATCCTTTGTTTGCAAGATTGAATGTAGAATATCATTTCATTGCTTCACACCAAATATAATATATAGTTTGAAAATAAATAGGAAAGAAAAGGAATTCATAAGAAATTATTTCCCATTTTTTTATTCAAAGACCCAATTTGTGTTCATCTAAAAATTAAGGTAAAATGAGAAAAACTAAAAATAAGTATTTTACATATTTATCTCTCGTCTTATTTATCAAACTTTCTCAAAAGCATTGAGAGTTAGGAGACTATTGCTTGGTGTTCATTCATGGCTTTGTAGGGTGAGTTCTCTCACCACTCGATGTATGTATTTGTATAAGGAGTTCGATATGTGTAATTCATATTCGCTCATTTATTCAAAAATTGCCACATCACTACTGTTATTTCATTTGTTTAATTGATAACTTCTTATTAATAATTTGTTTCGTAATTAATATTATATATGGGGCTGTAGTAGTTTGCTGGAATGTTTTTAGACTATTAACCTATTTAGAAAATATATCATAATATCTTGAGGTATTTTAGAATATTTTAGATTATTTTAGATGATCTTTTAAGAGTTATTTCTTATTCATTATATTTTCAAATTTATTTTCTTATTTAATTAGGATTAAGAATCTACTATTAGTATAAAATATAGGACTATTGAGAACAATTTAATTGAAAATATTTTTTATATGACATTTTTATTTAGTATTTTTTAATATAATATTTTTTATATCAAATATATTTTCATATAATATCTTTTTAAAAAATATTTCCTTTTTTGTTTGGATTTTTCAGTTTGATCGTTTGACCCGCAATCAGACCGTTGATCTAGTGAACCGACCTTCTGACCAGGTAAACCTTCGGTCCAAGTTATATAACTATGCTCCCAACCTTCTTTTTGAGTCTTGATATGTTCTCTTACAATTTCGATCTATTGATAAAGCTTCTCCTTTGTTGCGCTCCTAATCAGTTCTATATGATCCAATATAAAAAATTGGCTCCATCTATGTTGCTGAAGCATCTCTGATCAGTTCTGCTTGATCCAGCATCTCCGATCAGTTCTACCTGATCCAGCATCTTCGAAATGCCTCTTCGTTTAGTTTCGCTTATTAGTTTCATTTGTTCTAGTATGAAAGATTAGCTCCATTGTTCGACTTGATATAACATCTTCGATCAGTTCTGTCTGATCTAGCCTAAAAGATTGGCTCCATTGTTCCAACCTGAAAGATTGACTCTGTTGTTCCAACTTGAAAGATTAGCTCTGTTCCAGCTCTGACCCAAATGCAGTTTTGTTTCATCTCAGATGTAGTTTGACCCTTTCTCTAGCACCTCTTTTGTTACTGTTGTGCACCATTGCAATGAAGTCTCTCATGTTCCTTTGCAACGATGCTCCCTCTATTGTGCACCCTTGCAACAATGCCCTTCAATTGTGCTTCTCCAAGATCTCGAAGTTATCTTTTTAGATTATTTTTTTATTTTCATTTTGGTGAACTTAAACAAGTTAAAACTTAGTAGTTTTTAACTTGATGGAGAGTATTAAAATATTTAGAAAATATATCATAATATCTTGATTATATCTTAGAATATTTTAAAGTATTTTGATGATTTCTTAGAAATTATTTCCTATTCATTATATTTCCACATTTGTTTTCTTATTTAATTAAGACTAGGAGCCTACTATTAGTATAAATAGAATTACTATATTTATCTTTTGTATCACATTATATCACAACATCGCATTACATCTTTCAATAATATTCTCAGTTTACGGTCATCTCTCTCTTTTCCTTATTCGTTAGTCCTAAACCTAATTTTTCAACATAGACCATATTCATTTACTTTATATATACTAATGGAATGACAAGCACTTTTCAAAGCATACTTTGTTTTCTTTTTTTTTTTTTTGCATTTCCTTAGCAACCAAAGAAAGTGGCAACACAAAAATTGAAACCTTCCAAATGCTCACACCATTCAAAAGAAGAAGAAATGCGAAGGTGTTGGATCTATTGTGCAAGTGCTGGATTTGTGGTGCACTTCGAGGCATTTCGTTGATATGAAAATAAAAGAAGAAAGCATTTGACTATAGGCTCTAGAAAGAGAAATAGGAGAAAGTGAGAGAGGCAGTGCAATAGTTAAAATAAATGCGGAATAGAACTTAGTTGTGAGAGTGAAAGAAGTAGAGCAATTGAAACTGTGTATGATAAATATAAATAAGTCACAATGACAAATTGGGAAAGAAAATGTAACCAAGAGGAATCTCCTTTATATATATGTGTGTTTTTTTAGATGTTTTTTCTTTTATAATTTAGTTTCTAAACAAGAATAATAAATTTCTCTTCTGTTTCATTGTTATTCTCCCAAATAAGAGAAATTGTAACTTTGTTCTTTTGTTTTCTTTCCCTTTCTAAATCATCTTCATTTATTCTATTTGGTACCATTAATAAAAAAATTCAAACAGTATTAGTCATTGATGCTCATTTGATTATACGGTCAAGTAGATGTCTCTCACAATTAAAACCCTCTTCCTTTAGAAAATTTCTTAAATACTTTTAGAGTAATACCTTAAATGGTTGAAATTTAATCAAAATTTTATTATATAATATTTTAAATTTAATTCAACGACATGTATAATTATACTTTCTATGCGTTATATTTTTTTAGTAAACTCAGTGTAATACTCTAAAATTCATAGAATTCTCCTATGGCTATCGAGTTACACTATCCAATGATTACAAATTAAAACTTTGACAAGCCAAACTAAATAGGCATCCCATCTATCAGTGAATGAACCTTTTTTCTAATTCCTTTCTTTGGTTGTTTTGTTCTTTTGTTGGTTGTCCTTAAAGTCCTATTTGGCGCCTGGAATTAGAAATGGATTTAATGATTGAAATTAGAATTGAATCTGTTAACTTTAAAATTTATGTTTGAAATATTATTTAGAAAAAAAATTATATTTTTATAAATTAATTTTATAAAATTAAAAATCAACTAGCACAAATTATTCTCAATTCTTAATTTATACTTTAAAAATTACTAATTTCAAAACATCAACATTAAAGCCCCCCTCTCTCTCTCCCCCTCTCTCCACATTAATTATTTTATATGAAACTAAAAGTTCAAAGGAGATGGCTTTACAAGAGCTCGTTTGTTTCTTCTTATTTCACAAAAAAGAAAAACTTTTTTTAATGAAATAAGCTCTTTTTAAAATTGCTAACCTATTTGTTTAAAATTATTAAAATAAGCATAATATAAGAATAATAAGTTTTTCTGGTTTCTGTCATAAGCTAAGATGAATTGCTTATAAGAAAAGGCCAAAAAAACTCTGCTGCGATAGAAGAGAGAGAAAGCGCAACTCAAAACACCGAGACAAGTTTATAATATTTTATTTACAAAATTATCCTTACAAAATCTTGAAAATGACCAAGGTTGTCCCTAATTTGAATCGCCTCTCCTCTCCTTCAGGAAAAGTAGTGCACAGGACAAACTCGACGAACCCAGTAGAACGTGAATACGATTATATGAAACTCCTCCTTCTCCAGAAAAAGGTGCGCACAGGACAACGAGCAGGTACAGAAAGTTTGCATTTGCTTTATTATTTTTATTCTTATTATTGTTTTTTAGTAGATATTTGTGTGGTATTACTTTGCTTTTTTTCTTTCTGTTTTTTGAGGGAAAAGAATATTAAAGAGGGACATCTCAGTGGCTGATTATTGCTTTGGAAATCCTATGTTTAGGTTTGAAATAGAAAATGCTCACCCTAGGCTAGTTGCCATGTAAAACTAATCAATTTCTCCATGTTTAGGAGATTCATGTCTGATTTCACGTTGCAAGGATTTACATCTCCAACTCACTAGTATCAACTTAAAGTTATAAAATCTATGTTTAGCCAAAGAACAAACCTTTAATAATAAAGAACAACAATAATAAAATAAACTGAGTTAATGCAAAATATAGCTTCCTATTTTTGAGTCATTATATATATAATTGAGAAAACTATTTTTCTCTAATAATTTACAACCAATATTGAGAATCTTCAGAAACAGAAGAATGGATTCTTGCAGGGACGGATGGGCGTGCATGAGCCAAGGCCCCTCAAGAAAAAAATAAAAAATATTTTATTAGATAATTATAATATGAAATAAAAATCAAAATTTAAAGAATAAAATTTATCTTATGATAAACGTTAATATCAAGAAGTTATTTTGTTAAAAAACTTGAAAGAAGATAAATAAGACTCACCATTCTCATCTTCACATGGTCTTTGATAGCTAAACTAATACTAGATAATTAAAGTCCTACAACTACAAGAAAATATTTTTAAATTATTAAAAAGAAAAGAGATCATTCACTTTTTAATGTCTCACTGCCTTCTAGGCTTCCACACATCACAACAAATGTGTATAATGATTAAGGCATAATCGTATTGCAAGGACTCACCGACTTAACAAGTTTAATTTGAGAAAGTTGAGTCCTAGACACAAGAAGCATCTCGCTTTTCTAATTTTGTTGTAAGTTTTCATCTCTTATTTCTTAAGATCTTTATTTATCTAGTATTTTATTAAAATTATGCCTTCAACCTCCTTATGTTTTAATTCTTCCTTTTTGGTGTGTTGTTTTACCAATTGGCCTTTATTTTTGTTTTTAATTTTTTTTCATTGGTTCGAATTAATCTCATGTTTTGTTATTAATTTTTTTATCTATGCCTAATGCGTTTACTATCAATTTATACTTTCTAATTATCTTTTTATTAGTAAATACTATGATATAATTTGATAATATAATTAATAAAATTTGGCTCATCCACTAAACATTTTTTAGATCTGTTCCTAGATTCTAGTGATTTGATTATTTTTAAAGACTTTGAGAATATTAGTGATTAGCAAGATAAAGAACGAAATTTCAATGATGATAATGATGATGAAGATGATTATGGTGATTGATAAACACAACATATATCATATACATGAAAGAAAGAAGAAATGTTATTAAAGATCAATTATCAAGACGAAAGCGTAATTAGTTTGTTTTATGCACTCATTTTTTAGATACTTTTGATATTTATTTTTGACATAGTTTGATGTTAACATATTTTTTTAATGAATGGTTTTGAATTTAGCGTTAATATGTTTTCTTTCTTTATTTTATTTAAATTTTATTTAACATAAACAACATAGGATAATTTTAAAATGAATAATCTTTTTCTTTTTCATTATTCACTCTTAATTTTAAGTTATTTTTTATTGAAAAATATATTATTTAATTAAGTTGTTCTTAATTAAAAAATAAAGTATATAATAGTTGTGAATTTATTTTATAATTTTTAACATGTATAAAATGTACTTTTTAATCCAAACATGTTTCTTGAAAAGTGATTTTTATGTTCTTTATTATAATTTTGTAAGAAAATAATACTTTTATATTATTACCATTCAAACAACTTAAAATAACTTTTAAAAAGAAGTGCTTTATTTTAATTGATCCAAATGCAAAATAACTTTTACTTCTATAAAAAATCTCTAAAAAAATCATTTTTTTCACTTTAAAATCACTTTTTCAAGTGATTTTTATGTTCTTTATTATTTTATAAGAAAATAATATTTTTATATTGTTACCATTCAAACAACTTAAAATCACTGTTTTTTTTTAAAAGTGCTTTTATTTTAATTGATCCAAATGCAAAATAACTTTTGCTTTTATAAAAAATCCCTAAAATATCACTTTTTTTCACTATATCAAAATCACTTTTTTAAAAGCTTACCCAAATGTAGGAGTGTAAGTGAGTAGTTTGATTTAGTTTTTTAGGAAAAATAAATCCGAACCAATCAAAATCAATTGGTTTAGTTTGGTTTGATTTTCATATTTTTTGATAGCTAAATTCGAACCAAACCGAACCAAACATCTATGGATTGGTTTGGTTTGAGTGATCGAGTTGGTCATTTTTTTATACAAAAATTAACTAAACAATTAGCTTTTCATAACAAAAAAAAAATACATAATAACCCTATAAATTTTTTTTTCTAAAAATAGAATCAAACTTATTGATTTGAACACTAATAATTATTTCATATTTCAGAATGTATATTAAAAGATTCATTAAAAGGGAACAAAGAAACATATTAATATTTGTATTAAGAAATTATATTTGAATAAGTTAAAAATTTTTCAAGAGATATTTAACTTGACAAGTTGTATATTGCTATTATTCAATTAAGAGAAAGTTGTGAGGCTATTAACCTGGAAAGATATATGTAATCAATTGAACCCCTAAGGACATGAGTGGAGCTAATGGAGACTTGATTAGTTGAACTTTGAATTAGTAACTTAATGAATCCAAAGTCTCCAGCATTTGCAGTCATACTTTCATCGAAGAGAATGTTGTTGGGCTTCAAATCACAATGCACAATAGGAGCTTCACTATCATTGTGCAGGTAATCCAATGCACAAGCAGCATCAATATCTATATTCAGTTTCTCCATAAAGTTCAACTCATTTTCATTTGCATACTTTTTCTTCTCCTTAATCTAATCTTCCAAGCTCTCATTACTTAAGTACTCATAAACTAGAGTCAGAAATTCATTATTTTTAAAGTCAATATTAGAGCATTTAAAGTCAATTCATCGTTTCCAAACTTTCAAATTTAGATGAAGTTGTTACTGTTACTTTCACTTTTCTGTTCTTTATGTATAGTAGCAAGCAAATTGTCAGACATAGTATCAGTGTTACCACTGTGGCTATGATGATGTAATGTCTGACATGCATTCTTCCATGGCCATGAAGCTCACATGTAAAATACAAGTAAAGTTTTTTATTACCTTCTAAATGGATAACAGAAAGATTTTGAAAAACTCCACCATTAGGAATGGTTCATTCTAAATCATTATAAGAGAGGTTCAAAAACTGAATGACATGTAAGTAAATTTTGAAGTTCAATAGGAATGGATCCAGAGAGTTGGTTAAAGGAAATATCCAAAATTTTCAGGTCTCTCACATTTCTAAGAGTTTTTGGAATAGTACCTAATAGCATATTCTTGGCCAAAACAACAATGTCGGTGAACAGAACCGAACATTTTTACAGAAGAGTTTTCTAGCCTTCTGTGTTGAACGAAAACGACGTTTTAGAGGTTGGAAACTGAAAAAGTATTACAAAAAAAAAGTAATAACCAAAAAATATTGTAGCATAATTTTTTAAAATAAAATATATAAATATATGATTTAATTTAATTCAATTTGGTTCAATTTTAAAATTTTAAATTCGAGAATCGAATCAATTAAACTTTAATTAATTTAAATTTTATCTGAACCAATTTAATTGATTCGATTTGGATTAATCGGATTAGTCGTTTATCCAAACCAATTTACACCTACACTCAAATGCACCCTAAATCAAAGTTATTAATGAGAAAATCCATTTTTTTCCTGAAATTACAGGGAATAATTATGCCTTTGAAAATTTGCTTTAAAAAATGTTAAATTGTTAATGTTGATCACATAGACAATAGCTCTAGTGTTTTGTCCACAAAGTCCTCAAATTCACGTAGGATTGGATCGTGATCGTTTTCCACACACACAAGGACAACACAAGATTAATAGTCTACATACTGTACGAGTTATAGATTCATTTTTATATTAAAAAAATACAAAGTTTTTTTTTTAATAAAAAAATCTTCACAGCCAAACCGTTCAATACATTAACTTGATGGACAACTGGCAGAGGTACAAGGTCTTGACAGGCTTCATGTGCAAGACAGTATCTATCAAAGAAATTCTTCAGAGTTGATTCCAAAGATTTATTAAGCTACCCTCTTTGGCAGTGGCCATCTATTAATCCACGGAAACTGGCAAATGAATACTAACATGTTTGTAAGGTGATACCCTTCACGTTCAAGTCCAGAACCTGAAAAAATTACATAGTTAGAAATTATTTTATATATTATTCATTCACTCTGATACCAAAAGTGAACAACTTGATAATTGCAGAGATTCATGGGTAGATGATCAACAGTACTTACTAATTGTGTTTCCCATCATGGAACTGAGCATTTTTTGAGGATTTAAAAGTCTCCAAAAACTCTTTAGCCTTCTGCAACTCTTCCTTCTGCCTTGACTTGTCCCATTTGTGCTCAGCTGCCAATATTTGAATCACACGAGGTAATGCCCTTCCTGCTGCATCAGTGTTAAGGAAGGCAAGACGACTCCTCCTTGCAATGAAGTCAATAGCAGATTCACAGTATTCGTGACGAGCACAGTAGGCCACCTCTGCCTCCAGAAAAGGGTAACCATGGGCAAGTCGCTTACCCAAATTTTCATTCTACAAGCAAAATACAGATTCGATCTAACCTTCCCCATGGATTAAATCATGAAACGACTAAATCTCATCTAAAATGCAAGATTACACTGTTAGACCCAGGTGTCATTTTTATATGTCAGACATGCTCCCTCACACAAGATCCCTTTGGGCTTGAAGCATGGACAATGCATAAGTCCACTTTATCATGTGCTGAAATTTAATGTAATTATGAAGAATGGGGGCAGCAGGGATCAAATTATGACCACTTGGCTTTGATACTATGTCAAGAAGTAACTCTGCTAAAAACTTCACCTAAAAGGCTAAGGAATGTTTTTCATATCTCTAACAAGATCCACCCCTGATATTTCATTTACCTTTATAGTCTGCAACAAACAATCAAGCCTTATCCTACTAGGTGAGGTTTGTTACATACATCAATTGACGGACACCATTGGGCTCTATCAGAAATCAAATTTCAATAAAACAGACCAATGTAACAAAACATTATCCAAACTTTTTGTGCAAATACTACTATTGATAATATAAACTATAGACAAGCCAACCTGAGCAATGGCAGCCACACGTTCAGCCAATGTTCCATATGCATGAGACAAGTACTTTGCTGCAGCAGTGTCCATTACCCCAGGAACAACTTTACCCTTGTTTGTTATTTTCATGCGTCTATACTGTTGAGCAAGAACTGTAAAAGAAGCAGGATCCCACCCTTCGCCACCAACAATCCGGAGATTGTTAGTCACACATCCAATGGTGGGGGTCAGCTTCCCTGACTTTATAGCTGCATTAACAGCATCTTCTGCCATGCTGAAACACATTGAAGTCAGAATAATATTTATGTGTAATAGGAACATTGCATGCTGGAATGATAATGAGAACAAAAGGCAACAATGAATGAAGCAGGAAAAGTTCAAAAATAATTAAATACTACTTGTTAAATAGAGTAACTGAATGGTCCATATGATTAATAATATGCCTAGCCAGTGAAACAACATTAGAACAAACTTCAACAGCTTACAGCATGGCCCATTAAATAATTACCTACGGTAGGTAGTCCACTTGCCACCAGTGATGGTGACCAAACCAGGGTGATCCTCAAAGACAACATGATCCCTGGAGATACTCTCAGTATTTTTAGCTGAAGGGTCCATTGCTAATGGGCGAATGCCACTCCATGCAGAAAGAACATCAGTGCGTCGAACCTAAATTTTCCCAGCATTATTTAGTCCCCAATAGCAAACTGTGTAAAAAGGAGAAAGGCCTAAAGAAAAAGAGACATCTAGATTGAGTGGCAGCTCACTAGGATTATTTGCTTTGGATTAAATCAAAGATGTACAAGGGCAGACCCAGTTAATTAAAAAGAACGGGGGAAGAGTTCCTACAAATGAACAGATTGAATTTTATGGCAATGGAACCAAAGGATATATTGTGCAAAATACTGTCTTGCTTTTGGCTAAGATGATCTAAAATACTTCCAAACAAGCAATATGCACAAGATCATTTAATTCTGAATCTAACATCAGAAAGAAAAGGAAGAAAAGTTGAGTTAAAAAGTCGCTTGTATTGCCAGGTATAACATACTTTAACATTAAGGTAATCAGATATGGCATCCAATATAAATTGTATTTCATCTTCATGTGGTTCTGGAAGAAAAGTAATGGCAGTGTTGGAATCTGTAGTTCCAGCAACTGTTTGTCCCAGCCATGGCAGCATGAAAACAACACGGCCATCCTTAGTTTTAGGAACAATTAAGCCCATTCCCTCGGGAGAATAATAATCAGGGAGTATAATATGTACACCACTGCTTGGACAGATAATATCTCGTGCATTTTTGTCAGCCATTTTCCTTACAGAGTCACAAAATGGCCCAGCAGCATTCACAATTACTTTCGCATATGTATCAAACTCTTTGCCTGCAATATGTAAAATAATAAATAGAAGTAATTAACCATCAAACTACTAAAAATTTAATTAAGATGCTTAAAACTCACAAATTAAGATGTGCACCCACACCTGTAATATACACACTTGCGAAGAAACTGTATTCATTTTAAAATTGCCCCCTCCCCAAACACACACAGGCAAGTCTTCATCATTCAATTCACATTAAATAGTATATTAATTGCCATCTGATATTAAGTAATTGCTTAGTAAATGAATCAACCTTATGCATAAAAATAACAGCAAAAGAAAATTAAAATTAAAACTATACTCTTAATTATCCACAATGCAAAGCTCGATAGTTCTAGAATGGATTTTACCAATAGTTTAATTTGAGCTGCAGATATGTTTTTTGTACGGGATTGGAAGGTTGGCAATGAATATGTGGTTTCAATATATAACTCCTCTAAAGGGAAGCCAATGCAGTTTCTTTAGACTTCTAACAAATGCTTCTGCAGATTGCGTATGTCTGCCATACAATGTCCAAGTGTCCTTATTTAGACAGATATATTATCCTAAATTACACTAGTTAACTTACCATTTCCGATAAACCCAAAAACTTAAATGTAAAACCATAGATGTCTCTGGTAACAGTTAGAAATAAAAGAACATGTTACCAGTTAAATTGTCCCTAATTCGTGCACCAATTATCCGTTCACCAACATCATCCTTCAGTATGGATACAACTTCAGCGTGGTTCAGCACCGCTGCACCAGCTAATGCAGCAGTGCAAGCCAATCCAACATTAAATCGTGCATCATTCATCTGCCCATCATAATAAACAACTGTACCCCTCAGACTTCTACCTTTTCCCTCCCTTGCCAGCGTGGGAAAGAGCTCAACAGACTCTTTTGTAGAATAATATCTTGATAAGTGCAAGAGTCGTGCTCCTGCGACCAAATCGTACATTTTCAACCCAATCCAGTAGTACACTACTTCAAACCAGTCAAAGCATGGTGTCATGCAAGGCAAAGCATGGCATAGGTGTGGTGCATTGTCAATAACCTGTTTGCGCTCCTCAAGTGCATTGAATACTAACTTCAATTGCCCATAGTCAAGTTTAAAGACGGCTTTCTCCAAGTAACGAACACCTAATGTTTTACACAAACAATGAAGTATTAGATCCCAAAGTACTTACTACTTAGAAAAAAGAAGGGGAAAAAAACAAGACATCAAATGAATAAACCATTGCCCTATGGAACTAAAATTCTCTGGCTGGTCGGTATCTTCAGTGTTAAGATGAAGAATGGCCTTTATAAATCTTGTGTTAAAACTTATATCAAAGGAAACTACTCAAGCCTCTAAGTCATGAACACAGCTAACCATCTTTGACTTCTGCTTTTAAATTCAAGATCCCAAAAGTATGCCATAGTTATAGTTTTAAGTTTAGTAACTTCATTTCATATGTTACCTTTCCCTTGCAAAAACTATTTCAAAATTATATTTTTACAGCATATTCTTTCAAAGAATCACATCAATATTCACCATGCAAACAATTTTTGTATGCCTACCAGATTTCCACAACGTTTCCTGCATCTTTTGTTAAAGCCATAGTATGTGCTCTTTAGCCAAGCCAATTATTCAACCAAATCATGATAACAATGAAAGCAACGACATGAACAGTAAGAATAAGAATATAGATACAAAATTAAATATAATAAAAAAGAATTATTGAAACATCAGATCAGCACATGGAAGAACACCTACTTGAAAACCTACACACAGGATCAACATTGTTCTAAACAACACTTGTAGCCAACTTGATTCAGAATGAAATTTGATAAATTCAAAGGTGTTTTGACTTTTACTAGACTTTCAATAAATGAATGCCAATCATTTTTATATCTCTGCTCTTCTTTTTCTTTTTCCATCACCTTCTTCCTTTCTATCTTTAGAGGATGAGTTCATCAAAACTCAACAGAACAATTGCATTCTCCGATTCCGCGTCATCATTTATCCAATAACGCTTTGAACATTGTTCAAAGCATTTGTTGCAAGAGTTGTGTTAAAAATCAAATACATGGAAACTATAATACAAAAAAAACAAAACAAAACAAAACTTGATTAAAAAAATATTTTGATTATGATTGCTCACTATCTTGTACCTCCATGGATGAGCTTCGTGGATCGGGAAGAAGTGCCAGACGAGAAATCCTCCCTCTCGACGAGACCGACTCGGAGTCCTCGGGTCACGGCGTCGAGCGCCACGCCGGATCCAGTGGCGCCGCCGCCGATGACGAGGATGTCGAGAGGGTTGGCGGAGCTGGCGCCGATCAGCGCCGATCGCTGGACCTCTCTCGACGGGACGACGGCGAAGGGATCGTGGATCTTCTCCCGGACGGCGGCGAGGTAGGACCCGCCTCCTGCATGGTCGCTGGCGGAGATTGGACGATAAAGGAGGATTGCGCCGCCGCAGGCGATGGCTGCTCCGACAGCGGTGCCGAGTCGCCTCAGGCGAGTCATGGCTGCCACGGAAAAAAAAGTGACAGTGAAGAGAGAGAGAGTTCAGCGAGAAAAGTGGGCCTTAGTTTTCGCAGTTTGTAAGGAAATTAAATGAAAAGATTTCATTGGGAACTGGGAAGCGGCTACTAGTCACGACTCACTGAGTGGATTTGTATTATCCTTGTCTAAAAATGGAAAACTCTTGTTATAGGAGAACTCCATTTCTTTTCAAAAGTAATTTATTTATATTATATGTGACATATTATTAAAAAAGTTACACATATTATATATAATATATAAATTTAAACATATATTTTTAGTTAATAAAATTTTCTTTTATTTTTGACAAATAAAAGAGGAACCTAATCCAATTAAAAATATATTTTTGCCTTTTGGTTTTTATACATAATAATAACACTAACTAGTATATATTTTCATTTATTTTAAAATTTTAAAATTTTAAATTGAGAATGATGTTTAAAATTAAAAAAGTGCATAATATTTAGATTAATTTTTAAAAAAAATAATAAAATGTATTTAAATTTAATATTTATTTATAGAAATTTGAGATTTAATTAAGTAAATATATAAAAATTTATAGATAATCAATTAACTAAATTTGGGAATTTTATTAAGATTTGATGTGTAATTCATAAGGAGAAAAAATAGAAAATATTTAAATGAATAATATAATAATAAAATATAATACAATATATATAATAATAATATAAAAGAGAAAGTACATGTCTTCATATTTTGACATATATCACTCTGACATGATACTATATGTTTAAAATGCCTTAATGTGGCAAATACATTATCATAATAATTGTTATGTGACATCTTATGTTACAATTTAAAAAGAACGTGTACATGTGTCGCCACATTTGAAAAATCTTGCCACGTAAGAAAAAAAATTGAAAGACGGGAAAATAAACAAAATTGGTATTTCAATTATTATGTATTAAAATTATAAATTATATGTTTTTTAAAAATAGAGCTAAAAAAAGAAAATAGAAACTTTAAACAACAACAAAATGAAAAAGATTCATTGAAGGGGAAGATATAAAAACATGAAACAACAATGAAATTATTCACAGTGTTTCATGTAACATCCCGGGACTACCTGCAGGATTGATGAATGTTTCCGCAAATCAACACGAGTCTTTTCAGCGTGCTTTTATCCTCACTTACACGCATCTTAGGAAACTTCCCAAGAGGTCACCCATCCCACAATTGCTCCAGGTCAAACACGCTTAACCATGAAGTTCTTATGTTCTAGGCTCTCGAAAAAAATTTATAACTTGTTGATATGATCACACCAAATCAATTCATTTAAGTCATCCTCAACTATGCAGTCTTATACCTGCACAGTCTCTGAATCCTTCTCATTCTGGTGCGTATTCAGTTCATTCATGCGACCCTTCGCCTAGAAGCCTGCCAGAAGCCGCTCCTTGTCCGTGCTTCATTGCACCGACGATCACTTCCGGCCCTCGTCGGCCCCGGGACACACATGCCCACCAACTTCTGCTTGGTTCGTCACCAAACCACACCGTACTGGGAGAGGTCCCGTCTCTGATACTATTTGTAACGTCCCAGGACTGAGTGTCTCCACAAACCAACACAGGTCTTTTCAGTGTGCTTTTGTCCTCACTCACACGCATCCTAAGAAACTTCCCAAGAGGTCACTCATCCCACAATTGCTCCAGGTCAAGCACGCTTAACCATGGAGTTCTTATATTCTAGGCTCCCGAAAAGAAGTTGCAACTTGTTGATATGACTACGCCAAATCAATTCCTTTAAGTCATCCTCAACTATACAGTCCCATACATGCACAGTCTCTGAATCCCTCTCACTCCGGTGCGTATTCAGTTCATTCATGCCACCCTTCGCCTAGAAGCCTGCCAGAAGCCACTCCTTGTCCATGCTTCATTGCACCGGTGATCACTTCTCGCCCTCGTCGGCCTCGGGACACACATGCAGTTGTAACACCCTAAATTTTACTATTTTACAGTAATGCTTAAATTGTACTGTTTTAGGTTTTCTGTGGGATATAAAATTATTTTGACTGTTCTGAGATTGTTTTTGATCGTTGTGTAAGATTTGTTCCGAGTCAGGAAAATAATAATTTTCGAGTCAGGAAAAATATTTATTGATTTATTCAGAGCCGGGGGATCTTACTAAATCTGAATCTGAGAGACACGAAAAAAAATCTTTTAATTTTTAGAATTTATCTGTGAAATAAAAATATTTTGCAAAAAAACATTCGGTGTTTTATTAACAACAACTTTTGTTATCAGGTAATAGATATGGTATATTTTATCTGTTAGAAAATAAATTGAGAATAATTTCTGTAACTAATTTTAAAATGAACCAATAGTAATTAGTCAATATTAGTGGTTAAACTTTTTTTAACCAATAGGAAATAGTCAATATAAATGGTTGGACTAGTTACCAAGTAACTAGATAAACTAAGTAAGTTACCTTAATAGCTTAATTAGTAAGTAAATGAACTAACTTAGTTACTATGTACTTAGAAGCTCTAGTTAGAAAATTGATCTAGAACCATCTAGAAGCAATGACAATGCATGACCTATACAATGACCTAAGCATGTAACTAGCTACTTAGTATGTAACTAGATAACCTAACTTAGTTAGCTAAATGAACTAACTATCTAATTAAGGTGTAACTAGGAGTTATAACCAAAACAAACTTAGTTACACATCCCTTTGAGTCACACGGCCATAAGGCCTTCTACTATGTTCTTGAATGGTCTATTATGACCATTTGATTATCATTAAGTGACCTATGCCATGTGAAATGCATGTGAACACTTGTGATATTTTCTATCATCATAATTATGTCTTGATCTTCCTATCAAGCCATTCCCACGGCCATTCACTCTAAATTGGCTATCTTATTTCATTTTCTCTCACTTTGTGAAGCTAAACATCTATCATCTTTCTCTCACCTTCAAGAACACCAAGAACACTTCATCTCCTTCCACCTTAGAGCTCACGGCCTCCATGCCCAAACCCTACCTCCACACTTCAAAATTTCATCTAATCCTACTTTCTAAATCCAAACACAATTCTAAACACTTTTCTTTTAGTGAGTTTTGTCTAAATCTCTCTCTAAGTGCTTCAAAAATCAAGTTTTGGTTTCCTAGACCTAAGGTAATTTCTTGATTCTTTGATCCTAAGTTAAATTTTTTATTTTATAGACCATGATTGATCCATGGTTTATTGTTTTCAAACTTTGTTTATGACTTTAGGATTTGTTTAAGATTGATTAGGGTTTTCTTTGGGCTACACGAAATTAAGAGAAGGAGGAACTTGAAGTTTGTTGTCTTCCTTGAGGTAAGAAGGAGAATAACATCATCAACTATGTGTTAATGGTGAGGAAATGGATTGTTTGTGGTGAAAAATCCATAAGGATTTATTCACTTGATTGTTTGAGCTTTATTTAATTGTGATTGATGTGTTTATAGCTTTGAAAATATACTTGCATATGTGTTTAGCATGCTTATTGTTTTGATAGTATGCTTGTTTATGTGTTTTGGAAAACATGATAATTCTTGTGTAATTTAGGATGTGATTCACATGAAGGAAAAATTATATGATGGTTCCAAAGAACCAATGAGGCACACGGCCTCAATGCCAAAAAGGGAGCCAAGTGTTCTAAATTATTTTCTTAATCAAGGATTAAATGATTTTATGATAAGAAAATCAATTAAGTGTTTTAAAGTGTTAGAAAATAATTTAATATGATTTATAAAGTCCAATGAAGAATTCAGCCAACATGTCAATTTGATATCCAAGATCTAGAATTATTTTACTAAGTGTAGACTTAGGTGTTTTAATAATAAGAAATCAATTCGATAGGTTTTTGAACCTAAAATGGAAGTAATATACTTTTTAGAATTAAAATTGGCCTAATTAAAGTTATGAAGTAAAATAAATGTTGATAATTGAAATTTACTAACGTATAGCTCACCCTATTGGTTTTGAAGCGCGTTAAGAAATTTCGAGCTATAATGTCTCAAGTAAATTAAAGAAATGCAGTTTTTTGAGAAACAGTAGAAAATACTGATTTTAGCAAGAATATATTGTAAATATTATTTAAAGATAGATTATTATGGAAATAATAGAAATAAAGTCACATTTTGATATTAAATAAGAAAAATCTTTTTTTGAGCTTAAAATATGATAGAAATAATTTACGTGATTGAAAATACTCAGAAAAATTTTTACCCGACTTAAAAATAGTAATTTTTGGTTACGCAATTAAGAAAATGCGATAAAATATTTAATGGGATAAAATATTTATGCAATTTGAAAACGTGAGAAAAATGTTTTGCGATTGTAAAAATGTGATAATATCACTATGCGATTGAACGTAACAGCAGTTTGTTATCGGGCTATTGTGGTGGGCTCGGTTATGTTGAATAATGATACTGCCAAGAAAAGGCGAGGATATGTGATATACTCTAATAATAATGATTGTGTATGTGTTTCGATCATACATCCTGCATAGAAAAATGTGTCAACTTACTTGGTTAAGGTTGTATGCTTAGGAGATGAATTACACCTTAGTACTGGTGTGAGTAGACAAATGTAGGTTACTTGTTGACTTTGGGGACGTCGAGGTGCAGGTACCTCGTAATGGTCAATTGGTAGCTCTTTTGTCCATAAGGTAGACCGATGCAAACGCACCGACGATCCGGACCGATATACTGTCCTATATTGAGATCTGGTGTAGAATGTTTTGTACAATGCCTTGATATGCACGTTGATAAACTGATAAATTTATAGCTTTTTTGGTCACGGCAGCCGAGTTACAGACATGTCTTCTAGATCATTTACTCCGAAACTGTGTTTAGTTCCATGGAGTAGGAATGGGTCTGTGTGCATATGCATAGTTGGTCAGCATATTGATGTGTTAATTATATTTATCTGATTCATTATCTGTGATGTGATAATATGATTTAAATATGTTAATATTGCATCTGTATACTTGTTATCGTTTTCTCTACTGCCATACTAGTATTGATGTAGGGGATCTCACTTCTTTATTATATTGTATCTGTTTTGCTATGTATGTTTGATAAAGACCAGGAAGACGAAGAAGCAAGTAATTCTATTTACCATCACTAGTTGTTTGTTTGTTGGTTGAGATGGCAGCGAGACATCAAGTGTTAGGTTTTGTCCGGGTACAGTTACATGGGGAGACTGATGCCTGGAGGTTTGATTTTGATAACAAATGTTTTGTTTATACGGGAGATTTAACTCTGAACTTGAGTGGGACCCTTAATGGTATCCCTGTTTTGACGCAGCATGCGTCGGTGCGCCTAGAGTTTATAATGTCCATTCGTGATCTCTGGGGTGGCGCAACTATACTCTGCGTGAGGACTCTATGGTGCCTTCAGCGAGGACCCCTGTGAGGCGACTGTATCCACTTGGGTTTTTCGATGATATTGTAGAGGAGGAGGAGGATCCTTCTGAGGAACCAAATCCTTAGTGTGGTGTTTAGAGTTTCTATTTTTTTTAGTAATTGTGTCTGTATTTTACTTTTGAAACGTGTTTGTATTTATGTAAATTATTTGAACAAAGGTTTGTAATAATATATATATATATATATATATATATATATATATATATATATATATATATATATATATTGGTGTGTTTGTTTTTAATTACAAGTTTCACTTAGTTTATATTATTACTTTCTTTTATTCCACAAAAGAAATTTTAAAATTGACACTCTTACAAGATTAATTCTTTTACAACTTGGGTAAGTTATATTAGGATTAGTCTTAAATGTGATACCCCACGATGGATGTTACATTTCACTTTCCATCAACAACTGAAGTGTGTTTTTTGCCAAAAATAGAATTGTTTTTTGTCGAAATTACTAGGCAACGCCTTTGACTTTGACTCTGTGTTTTCCTTAGATACTCATGTTTCCCCTTCACCTTCACCTTCGTCCTTTAGAAGAATTGCTTCTAACTAACTTGCTAGAACATCATATTTGGGTAACTCCACTGTGCTTCGCCAGAACTCTTTCTTGACAGTCATGTTACCGAAAAAAAAATGGTTGTTCCCACATTCCATGATGTGTATCCCTCAATCTTCTATCTAATTGTTGTGATTTTCATGTAAATCGATTTCTCCTTGACGTAACCCTCTTAGCTAGGATTTTCCATCAAAACTTGTAATGTGCTCATGGCAAAACCAGGACGAATGAATAGGAAAGAGGTAATTAATTTATTTTTAAAAATGCCTATAAATTAGTTAATTGATGGATTGCATTTAAGGTTCAATTTTTATTTCTAAAATTTAATTTTTATTTGATTGGTTCCATTTTTATTTTGATCAACCATTTAATTTTTATTTTTAATATGGAAAATAATGATCACTTATTTTATTTCTCATTTATAATGGATGCTACTAATTAAATTTGGAAATTTTACTAGTTTGTTAATAATTATTTCCTAATATGATTTTTTTGGGGTCAACTTTTATTTACATGTGATTGATAATTCTTTTATGATATCATCATAATTTCTAATTGATAACCTTAGATAGACAAATGTGATATTTTACAATTGTGTTCACTTTTTAATATTTAATTTTAAAAATATTTTTATTTTATTACTTTACTTCACTAAAAAAAGTATGTTAAAGGCTACTATAACTGAAATCTGTTTTAATGTTTTGTTTTTAGAAAGCTTTCAATTTGTGATTAATGACTATTATAGCTTTTAATAGATATTTCCCTAAAGAAAAGTGTGTTAATGGCTATTATGACTATTATAACTAAAATCAGTTTAATTTTATATGTATTATCATGTTTCTTTATTAAATTTTTTCTTTTTATTTGGTATGTATTTGAATTGATATTGAATTTGTATTTTTAGAAAAATTTCTATTACACATTAATTACCTGAGTGATGATAAATCAATGTTTGATGTATCAGAATATATCGTGATAAAATATTAAAATACTTCAATTTTGTGTATAAAATCACACTACATGATTTATAAGAAATTGTGAGCGTCAACCTATTTCTCATAAGAAGACCTTTAATAATTTGGTATTTATTATTAATTTAGTATTTTTATAAACATCTATAATTTAGTTGTAATAATTTTACCTTCAAAGTTCTTTAAATATATTTGATATCATTGAATACGCTACAAGCTCTAATCTTTCAATATACAGCTCCTACATGTTATTTTTGGAGCAATTTGAATCAATTTACAAGTGGGATATCACAATAATTAGATAGATAATAATATTCTTTTGTGTTTACAATAATTAAAGCAGACTTATTACATTAATGTCTTTATTTTAGTTTAAGATTTGTGCTTTTATCTTTATATTATATCATTTTTGTATATTGTATCTTAATTGCATTTATATCTCATAATTTATAAACTTTGTTTTATTAATATATTTATATCATGTCATATTCATATCTCGTATCGATATTCATGCTTTCTAGCAAAATAGATTATAATATAAAGTCATTTCTTTTTTTTTTTGTACATTAATTTCACATTATATTTGAATTTGAATACTCAATATAATCATTTTAAATACAATCATCTTCTTATATATAACTAATTCAAATAAGATATACAATTTTTAAGTTCTTCCTATTTTTTATGTGTTTATTTATTTTTTAGTTGTAAGTAAATTTAAAAACTAACTTTTTATTTATAATAAGCTTATTTTCAATTCAGATTTTAATATGAAATTACAAAAAATAATAATAAAAAAATTATTTTATTTTGTTCTTTTGAATTATTTTTAATTTTAACATTATCCCGTGTATCATATGAGTGAAAGGTTAGTTTAAGTTAGAAGAAATGACATGTGACAATTGAAGAAAGATAGTACCATAAAAAAAATTCATACTTTCAAGGATAAAGAGAGTAGTAGGATAAAAAAAATATCCCTCTCAATAGAGATTACTCTCATTTACAATATAGGGGTAGATTTTTAAATTTATCCATGTACAAAAAATGTTTTCATTTTAGTTTCTGTAATATGATCGTTTTCAATATGGTTATTGTTGTCTGTTACCATTTATAACATAATGAAGTGTAAGAATTAAATTGAAAATAAGTGTCACATGTAACCTCCTTCATAAAATTACTCTCAAGTCAAGGTAAATGTGAGAAAGTCCATGTAGATCAAGCAGATATGTTCATTGCACAATAGTACTTTCTTTACAAAGGTCATAAAATGTCTTCAACCCAAGGTAACAATATATCAATGTAATTAAGAATATTTATTTAGTTTAAGTTTTGAATAATATATTGGTCCCATGAGAGAGATCATAGTCAAATTATAATAACTCTACATTTTGTCAAGTACCATAAAAATTTTAAAGTTAAGCACAAAAGCAAATATTAAGTTTCTATAATCTAACAACATTAAATGTGCATAATTAATTTGACAAAAATAACAAAATGCACAAAAAACTAGAATAATAAATTAATTAACATTATTAAATTACTAATAAAGTATATAATTATACATATTACTAACTAACTATAAACATACTTGATGTCATAGTTTTACTTTTAGAAAAAGTTCAATTCCTACCTCGCAGAGACTTTCTTCTTTTTCCTCTCTTTTCTCTTCCTTTTCTTTTTCTTCTCTTCTCTTCTCTCTTTCTCTCTTTTTTTTCCTTCTTTCTTTCTCTTTCACGTTACCATCTCCTTTTTTTCTTGTTTCTTGTTTCTTCTACTACAGTCACCCCTATTTATATCTATCTTGAATGACTTAAGTTATTATTATAGAGTGCACGTTGCAGCATGTAAAACATTGCACTTGTTTTTATTTATTTATTTAAAGATAGATATTTATATTAAGTAATGATTATATTAGAGTAGATATTTATATAGTTCATAAATATCTTTTTGTAAATATATTCTTATAAATATCTTTTCATGAATATTTTTTCAAAATACTTATGATCTTTATTCGTTTTTCTAAATTTTATTTCAATAAATTCCTATTTCTAATTTCATAATTTTTTATTCTATTATTTACTATTACCAATTTATCTAAAAGTTAATCTCTATGATTTTAATTAAATTTTTACAAAATTTATCTAATCTTATTTTATTAGTAACAACTATTGTAAAATAAAACTAATAAAACATTCAAGTTAAAGAAATTAAAATTTTATTCTTCACAAAAATATTTTATGAAAAATAGGATGTTACATCACCTATTAGAAAATATAGGTTAAAATATATTTTTGATTCATATGCTTCATAATAATTTGCTCCTTATACTTACAACAACAAATAACGAGGACCAAATGAAAATAATTATACTTATAGGGACTAAATTTAAATTGAAAACTTTTTTTGTATAGGGACCAATTTAAAAATAAATGTTATATGTAGGGATCAAAAACATATTTTAACATTTATTTTCTTTTTTTACTAAATGGTAGTGAGGATATCTTACTCCAATATTATCAATCAGGGCGCTAGGGAATCTCAATAGGAGGAATGACCACCAAGCGAGACTACTGGCTAAAAGGTGATTTGAACCTATGCACTTGGGAGTGCAAAGTCTTATCCAAATCTCTTAACAATGAGTGATTTATTTAATTAAGTATATAATTGTCTATTTTTATCATCTAAAGATAACACAAAATCATATTAATCTTTTATTTATAAATACATTAAGATTAAGATTATCCTCCATTTATCCTGGTACACACATTGATTTTGATTCCTTATTCCCTCACCTTTTTTGTAATAATTCGCTAGTGTCTTCAAGTTCATTCATTTTCAATTTTGGTTCTTGCATTTTTTACTTCAAACATTATTTTATTCTCTTGATTTTGTTTCTACTATCAGTATCTTGCTCATTGTGTGCTACTTTTTTCCTTGCCTTGCATTGTTCTAGCCTTTTTTTTTGTGGGTTGGAGGGGTGTTGCTTATCTGTTGGATTTTGGGTGCTTATGCATTTTGAGTTATTCTCATAATGGTGTGATTGAGGGAGATGGAGAAGGGGGAACATAGCATGAGTAATGACTCAAAGGAGATCTTGGGAGAATTTCCTCCTCAAATGCTTGAATTTGTTGCGAGACGTCGTGTTGACCATGTTACGACAACTGGTTAGATTTCGATAGGTCTAGCTTAGGGTACAATTGGGAGGAATTTATTGAACATGTCATAGGATTGTATAGGGGTTTGGATGTCAAGTTGGATAAAATTTATGGGCTTATCTTGTATGATCCTTCAATGAACAGTGTAAGCCTTGATAATTCTCAAGGGGAGACAGTGGATTGACTAGGTATAGAGACTGATGCTACTACTAGTAAACCAGTCGATAATTATTACTGGTCGGATCATGATGAAGTACATGTCAGTCTGCACCATGGACAATGATGTGCAAATGCTTCGTCAATGTGTTGAGATTGAGAGAAATAATGGTGAGTTGGACATTATGTGCTTGCCATGTGGCATTAGAGAATAGGTGTGGATGTCTTAGTTAAAGTAGACAGGGTGACTGGTGCTACATGTATGAGATGTTTTTCCCTAAGCTGAGGATCATATTGTCCTTGATCGATTTTGAAGCATGAGTGTTAACTATGATGCATGTGGCTCTAAATAAACTCCATCCAAACAAACCGACTTATATCACATTGTAAACCTATGTCAACTCCAATGATAGCAAGCCAAAAACTCTTAGCTCAAGGTAGCAAGCTAGTTACAGGTCCAAAACTCTATAGGTCAATGGTAGGAGCTATGTGATATGTCACTATCACAAGACAATAAATCACATATTGTGTGAACAAAGTCTATTAGGTTATGCACAATCCATTTGAGTTTCATTGGAGGGCGGTTAAAAGGACATTAAGGTATCTTAATGGCATTATATCTTATGATCTTCATCTCAGGAAATCATCACACCTAAAGTTGATTGCCTTATAAGATTCAAACTGGGGAATTGATTCACATGACAGAAGATCAACTTCTAGTCACTGTATTTTTTTTTTTTTTGGTTCCAATTTGGTCTCTTGGACTTTAAAAAAGTAATCAGTGGCCTCAAGGTCAAACATAGAGGCTGAGTATCACAATCTAGCCTCGGTCATGATAGAATTGCTTTAGTTATAGTCACTCCTTACTAAGCTTAAATGCCAATTACTGCATCAGTCCTAACCATTTATTGTGACAAATTAATGTTAATATGTTATTTGCTAATCCCATTCTTCATTTAAGAGCCGAGCACTTTGAGTTAGATTTTAGATTTTATTAGGTAGAAATTTTTTCAGAAACAAGTTCAAATACATCACATTCTCTGTACTGACAAATTTATGATATATTGACTAAATATATCTCTAGTAGGAATGTTAACAGGGTGAGGCAGAGGCAGGTATTGCTTCACCTGCCCCTACCCCACCTTAGTACCCATTGCGGGAACCCATTTATGATCTCTATAAATAGATGGGTATCTGCGAGCATTTAATAATTTAAAATAGAATCTTAAAAATTACAAAAAGAAAACAAATAAAATAAGTGTTAACATTACACACCACAACCTTTTTTTAATAATAAACGTGGCTAATAACCTAAAGCACAAAACAAATAGAACTAAGCAACTATTCGTGGGTGAGTTACTCTCATAGAGTCTTGCTAAAGAAATATGACTAAATCTTGAGAGAGATTTTCAATAGTAGTACATGAGAAAGGACTTGAGTGATCAAATTTAGCAAGGAAATTCGTACACATATTACTTTCCCTAACTGCATGAGATAATTACTACCTAGCCATCTTGTACCAGTAACTTGATATCCTGAAAAGTTAAGCACAATGTGAGAAACTGAGCAACCGTTAAGAACAAGGTTCAAAACTATCATAAAATCTATGTTGACTATAATCTTTTGAACCCTTAGATGCTGCGCAAGTCTAAGGCCATGATATAAACCCTATAATTATGCATTGAAAGTTTAGCAGATGCTTAAATTATAGTAGAAAACCTTGATGAATGTCCCAACATCACCTCTCACCAAACCACCACATATCATTTGTATGGAGTCTTGACACACAGACCCATCCATATAAAAATTATGAAAGCTATCTGGAGGGAACGACCAAAGTATAAGCCTTTTAATTTTGTGGTTCACCCTATCAACCAACAACAGATTATCAACATGGCTTTGAATGACCACTCGAGTATACCTGAGAACATAGTATACCAGCTCAAAGGTAGGCTGTATAGTATGAGAAAACACTCATTCGTTGTGATCTTTCCAAAGCAACCAAATAGTAACCATAAATAGTATATTCTAAATGTATCCAATCTCATTCCCCCAATCTTTTGTTTGATTCACGTCAACAAATCATATAATCTTATGCTAAAAAAGTAGCTCTAGACTTGAGATTTGATAAGTTGAGACCACAATTCCGATGAATAATCAATCACGAAAAAGGAGCATAATGGATTTTGTATATTGTCAATAGTGAGGACAGAGATCATCAGTCGACATTCCTCTTCTCTTCCGCTCCTCATTAGTAGGGATACATCCATGCACCAATAGCCATAAGAAAGTCTTGAATGTCCATGGTCCCGACCAATATACTTTTTTAAAGCACACGATGGGAGTGGCCACTTGATCATGCTCATTAAGGACCTTATACACTAAACTAAGGCTTAAAGCCCTATCAATAGATAGCTTCCATATTGGAACATCTCCACTAATAGTTGGGGAAAATGGTTTAACACCCGCTATTTCCCTATAAATATCCTTAGACAGACATTGAGAAATTTACTACCAATTCCAACTACCCTCCTAACAGTAAGATATCACAAGATAATTTTCTTCCCAATCTAGGATCCTAACCATTGTCACATTTTAAAGAGGCCTAGCGTTTGGGACCTAAGCATCAAGCCAGAACTGTGTTGTAGTACCATCTCTAAGAATCCATAACACATTGTGAGAGTTTTAGTCCACCTTGTCCCAAGGAGACAGGTTTCCAATTACTCTTCGTTTAACCTTCTTAATAAGGTGAGCAAGCCTTTCAACACATAACGAAAAGGTAAGGTGAAATGGGCTAGCCTTGCCTAATGTCGAGGAATGAAAATGATCTATCAGATTGCCATTCCAATTCAAGCACATGGTATATGAGAGGAGATATATTGAAGGACTAGATTTATAAAATGCTCTCTGAAGCCAATGTCTTGAAGAGTTTTTAGGATAAAGCTCCAACACAATCTATTATAGGCTTTCTCAATATCAAGTTTGATGGCCATAAAGCCCCTTTTTTCCTTTCGTCATTCTCATCATATGAATAATTTCTTGGAGAATAACAATGTTATCTGTACTGTGCCTCCCAGGTACAAAGCTGCATTGAGTGAGTGCAATGAGTTCCAACATAATGTTACGAATCCAATTTGCCAAGACTTTGGTCACCACCATGTAAATCACATTGCAAAGGGACATAGGTCGAAATTGAGAAACTAGCTAAGGATTATCCAACTTAAGGATCATGGTTATCATAATGTGATTCACTTCACTAATCATCAAGGGATTATTGAAAACATCCTTCACAAAACTGCACAGAGATTCACAAGATATCACATTGACTCTTAAAGAAAATAGCATATAGGTCATCAGGTCCCGGGGCCTTGTAGTTACCAATACCAAATAGAGCATATTTAATTTCATCATCAATAACTGCATTCTCCACCTTACGCAATTTCATTACATACAACAACTTTGTTCAACAATATAAGATTTTTACAAAATTAAAAGAATATCACAAAAGACGTACCAAATTCAATTATATTTTGTAATAATCAAATTATATAAATAATTATTACACCTAAGGCATATATTTTTCAACAAATTTTATCATTATAGATTCATTCAATAAAAAGATTCATTGTAAAATAATAATAAAACACATATTTTCATCTCATCTCAAAGTAAAAAAAAAAAAAATAATATTTGTAATATATTAAATGAAAATATATATTTTACAGGTACCCGTAGGGGCGGGTACTATAATCCCTGTTTCTGGCCCTATTTATTAAATGGTTACCCATTCGCCACCCAATGTCGAATAATCTTTGTAGATCTCCACAACACCAGTAATTTTGTCATCCCTAGTCTCCAACTCTATATTTCATAAGCTCAAGTCCAAACTCAAAATTTGGGACAATATTTCAGATGAGCTTAAGGGGATGTAAAGGAGAATTAAACTGTTAACATTGTTGGTAGCTAGTTATACATGTAGTATTAGGGCCTCGCCTAATATGCACCCTTCTACTTCTAGTAAGGGTGCAAGATTGCACCTTACATGACATCTTTTGATTTATGGTTATAATACTTGAAGGGCTAGATTTTATTACCTACAACCTAAACAACTGGTTACATTAAAAGGTGCCTAAGAGTTCCATGGGCATGTCTTCCTTGTTCATGGCACAATTGCCAGTGCCACCGCCACCCCGTTTGCCCTCAAGGTGGTTGACAAAACCTCTATCCAAGCCAAACTCGACGCTGACCATCGTGCCCGATGGGAAATCCATATCCTCTCCCACCTATTCGTCTTTTCCCTCTTTGGCACCCAAGAATGTTCTCATTCAGCATTTCAGTCATGTAACCCTCACAGACTTCAACCTCTCCTGCAAACTCGCACCAAAAACTATTGAAATCGTTATTTCCTCAAGCCCTTACTGGATTTGAAGCTTCCAGAAACTCGCTAAAACTTCTCAAGACATATTTCGCTTTTTCTGCTAGAGACAAGTCATCATCTTAACGAGATCAGATTGAAGAAGGCTAAGTCCGCTTGTGTTAGCCTAGTGGGTCAACGTAGGTTAAGTTTCTCCAGCGGCAAACAACCCAACTCGTTTGTCGGCACAGAGGAGTACGTCTTGCGGAGGTCATTCGCGGAAGTTTTGGGGAAAGGGATTTGAAGCTGAGCTTTGGCACTTTTTTGGAATGTAGCCATCATCTCCGTCAAAGACTGCTCTTGGTACGCATTAGAGCAAAAAGACGACAACTCCAGGCGAGTGGCCCCCGATGGTGATCCTAACCAATTAGTTGCTGACGAATCTCGGAGCAAAGAGCGACTGTATAAGCGCTCTTGTCGAAAAGGTCAATAGCAACTCTAATCTTGAGACTGGTGACAGTGATGGAGGTTGAGGTGGCGGCGGGGGTGGCAGAGACAGGTGGAGTGGTGGCACGGGGAGGATAGGTGGTGGATTTTTATTCAAGGTTTACGAAAAAAAAGGTATCATAAGAAAAAAAAAACCAATCTAAGAAGCAAGGTTACCTGTAATTACATGTATCTTTTAAGGTGTATAGATGTACCATAACCTAGTAGGATGCATAATAGCATCCACCGTAAATATTAATATTTACTGTCAAAAGAAAGGTTGATTCATCTAAAAAAAAGCAGGAAAGGTTGATTCTTTACTGGTTAGTTACTGGGACATATACATAGTGCTTGAGTTATGCGATTAATGGACCATTGTCGCTTAAACACATTGTTGAGAGGGACAATTTAATTGAAGAATGATAACAACACATTTTTTTAAACACTCTTTTTAATATTTATTTTATTATTAATTCATCTCATATACTTAAAAAATTATTAAAATAATAATAATAATATTTACTTTTAGATCAATAATAAAATAAATATTAAAATAAATATATAAAAAATGTATTACTAATATTTCTCCAAACTAATTATATCACACCCGAAAGTTAAAATCAAAGGATGAAAGTATACTCAACAAAAGAAAATAAAGAGATATTTTTAAATTTAAATAAGAAGTAAATAAGAATAGAAGCAGAAGGCTTCTAATATGCACTTAAAAGGTTTTGGTGCATGGTTGCACCAACCTTTTTAGTTGTTATTATCAATTTAATAATATTAATAAAAAGTATTTCATATTATAAATAATTATTTTTGAACCCTTAAGCTATAATTATTTATCTTTTTGTCCATCATCTTTTTTTCAAAAAATTCCATCTTCGCTAGGGTAAACAACACTTCTAATCCCTCCAAAAGGAGGAAGCAACAGATGAAACAATTCCAAATTGGTTGAAAATCCAAATGAATAAGCAACAAATGAAACAATTCTAAGCACAAATCTACTCCCAATTGGTTGAATCTGGTTCGGTTGAGGCAGATCTGCTCCCAGGAGAAGGGGATATGGTCTGCTGAGATCGTCCAAGTTTTTATAAAACTAAAATGGGTGAGACATGGCCTTGTTTAATGGAACCAAAGATCCCTATTATTAATTCCCTCAACATAATTGCTCAAATAATAACAAGCCTGTCCCAAGCTCTTACTTCAGGGCCAAATTCTGATAGAGAGATGGTTCGTGGTTTGGAGAAACAATTGCAGGAGGTTATACATCAAGAGGAGGTGTTTTGGAAGCAAAAAAACCCGAATTAAATGGCTAAAGGAAGGTGATCAGAACATGACGTTTTTTCACACGAGCTATCCAATGAAGACAACGAAATACTATATTCAAAATTAGAGATGATGCGGGAAATTGGAAAGAAGGCAGGAGTGAGGTTGCTAAGGTAGTCACTAATTCTAGAACCTTCTCCACTTAATTTATATAAAATCAATTACGGAAAAATAGCGTTCCAACTCATGGCGCGTCGTTGATTCGTCATCGGAGCCTTGCAAAGTTGCCGTTGGGAGGATTTGAAGACGGCAACATCGCAGCGAAGGGAGTTGGCGTTGGACTGGTTGAGGTGATAAAGGCTATCGCGGTGAGCCTTCTCCTCGGCCTCGACCTCGACCTCTTCATCGCGACACAGAGAAGCTGACGCTGCGGCTGGAAGTGCCATTTGGGGCGTTGCAGAGGGGAAGCGAAAAGCATGATCTTAGATTACACGTCTGAAGCGAAAAGCATGATCTTAGATCACACGTCTGCCTCCCATACCTACTTTATTATTGATTCTTTTACGATATACACAACTTTTCACAACATTTTGTAATAGTCGTGATTATGAGAAAGAAATTGATAAAAAAAAGTGTGATTAATGATATAAAGCGTAGAATAAAAAATAATGTAAGAGTAAAAATATATAAAAAAATCATAGTTGATCGTTTATATATTTAAAAAAATTATTAAAAAATATTATTAACACTTATTTTAAATTAATAATAAAATAAATATTAAAAAAAATGTTAAAAAACGTGTTATTAGTATTTCTCAAGCAATTTGGCGAGCTTTCAATGTGGTAGTGAACGGCGGTGTGATGTGTCAGAAATTGAAAGGTGGGGTTTGCGGCCATAGCTATGGTGGTGGCGTATGGATGAGCTAGGTAGATGCAAGATTCTGGTCACAAAACTATATTGCCATTAAAACCTTCAAATTTGGTAAAAATCAAATCACAGTGTGATGGATCCCCCACCCGAATTTTCTTCCTTTCCGTTGGTTCCACAGCAAAACGCTAACCCTAACGTTTTCTTGAACCCCAACTCCGATTCGATCCCAAATTGGGTTCAAAACCCTAACCCTAACCCTAACCCTAACGCTAACCCCAACCCCACCTTGAACCACTATCTTTCGTTCTCCGTCCCCAAGAAGAGGAGGCGCGGCAGGTCTCAACGCAACCCTGCATCGTTTCGCTCCCCTCTCATCTTCAATGCTTCTTCGTTCAACAACGATCTTCCCCCTTATGCTCCTCCTCTTCTTTCTTCTGATGCTCCAGTTTCGGTTTCGGCAAGAAACCCATCGTCATCGTCGACGCAATCTTCATCTGTACCCGACATTGCCGATGAGATCATTGTGATAAACAAAGAAGCGAAAACCGAGGCGTTGATCGCTCTCACTGCTGGTTTTCCGGCCGATTCGCTAACCGAAGAGGAAATCGAAGCTGGGGTTCTCCCGGTCATTGGCGGGATAGAACAGGTGAACTATACTCTCATTAGGAACCACATTATTGGTAGATGGCGTGAGAATGTGTGCAATTGGGTCACTAAGGAAATGTTCATTGATTATATACCTCAACATTACCATACCCTTTTGGATTCTGCTTATAATTATCTGGTTTCGCATGGTTATATCAATTTTGGTGTTGCACCCCTCATTAAGGAAAAGACTCCGGCTGAACCGAGCAAGCCGGCTGTGATTGTTATCGGTGCTGGCCTTGCCGGATTGGCTGCTGCGCGGCAGCTGATGCGGTTTGGGTTTAAAGTGACGGTTTTGGAAGGGAGGAAGCGCGCTGGCGGACGGGTTTATACTAAGAAAGTGGAGGGAGGGAATAGGGTATGTGCAGCTGCGGATTTAGGTGGTAGTGTTTTGACAGGTACACTAGGGAATCCTCTTGGGATTGTGGCTAGGCAATTAGGTGATATGCTATATAAGGTGAGAGATAGGTGTCCGCTTTATAGTCTGGATGGAAAGCCAGTTGACCCTGATATGGATGCAAAGGTGGAATCAGCTTTCAATCGTTTGCTAGACAAGGCGAGCAGGCTTAGGCAGTTGATGGGGGAGGTCTCTGTCGATGTGTCCCTTGGTGCAGCGTTGGAAACATTCAGGCAGGTATATAGTCATGCAGTGAATGATGAGGAGTTGAACTTGTTCAATTGGCATCTTGCAAATTTGGAGTATGCAAATGCTGGTTTACTATCAAATCTTTCACTCGCGTTTTGGGACCAAGATGATCCGTATGATATGGGAGGGGATCATTGTTTTTTGCCTGGAGGAAATGGAAAGCTGGTTCAAGCTTTGGCTGAGAATGTGCCTGTTTTATATGAGAAAACTGTACATACTGTTAGGTACAGTAGTGATGGAGTGCAGGTCATTGCAGGAAGTCAGGTCTTTGAGGGTGATATGGCATTGTGCACTGTTCCACTAGGTGTTTTAAAGAAAGGGTCTATCAAATTTATACCAGAGTTGCCTCAAAGAAAGCTTGACGGAATAAAAAGATTGGGTTTTGGTCTACTCAATAAGGTTGCTATGCTTTTTCCCCATGTGTTTTGGGAGATGGATCTTGACACATTTGGGCATCTTTCTGATGATCCAAGTAGTCGTGGGGAGTTTTTTCTGTTTTACAATTATGCAACAGTTGCTGGTGGTCCCCTGTTGATTGCTTTAGTAGCAGGGGAAGCTGCACATAAGTTTGAGAGCATGCCCCCTACAGATGCAGTCACACGGGTTATTCAAATTCTCAAGGGTAATCTTTATATGATAACTGCAGCCTAGATATTTTCTTTCCCATCATAAATCAGCTAATAAAATTACAAGATAAGAATGTACCAAAAGAAAAATTTACAAGATAAGAAGTTGCAAGTCTAATGGCAAATATATCAAGTAGTTTGCATGGTTTCCTCAATTCCCTAACATGTGTCTTAGGCTCTAAGTTTCATTCTGAACATATAAGTTAAGCTGTATTATTTTTCTTGCATGGAATATCCTGTAAATGCTAGATCTAAAATGCCACTGAGATGGTACATATATTTTAATATTGCATCAGATATTTCTTAATGCTATTTTTTCAGCAGCAATCTTTCTGCTTTATCAATTAAAAAGATCCTGAATCAAGTTTTTATTACTGAATTTCAGTTTAATGAAACAAGTCATAAATTTCTCAAAATTGATTACTATTTATTTAGTAAATATTTATGAAGCTAAATGCTTTATCTGTGTGCAGGTATCTATGAACCAAAAGGAATCAACGTTCCTGAACCTATGCAAACCGTCTGTACTAGATGGGGTAGTGATCCCTTCTGTTTTGGTTCTTACTCTAATGTTGCAGTTGGAGCTTCAGGTGATGATTATGATATTTTAGCAGAAAGTGTGGGAGATGGTAGACTTTTCTTTGCCGGGGAGGCAACCACTAGGCGCTATCCTGCTACTATGCACGGGGCTTTTCTAAGCGGTCTAAGAGAAGCTTCAAATATGGCCCACTATGCTAATATTCGATCCCTGAGGATGAAGGTTGATAGGACCCCGTCAAATGCTCATTCTTGTGCTTCCCTTCTTGCAGATTTATTTAGAGAACCTGATATAGAATTTGGGAGCTTTTCTGTCATTTTTGATCAGAAGAATGCAGACCCTAAGTCGCCAGCAATCTTGAGGGTAACATTTAGTGAGCCTAGAAAGAAGAGTCATGAAGTTGCAAAACAAGACCAACACTACTCAAACAAATTACTTTTTCAGCAGCTTCAGTCACATTTTAATCAACAGCAGCAGCTTCATGTTTACACTCTACTATCAAGACAACAGGTTCTTGACCTAAGAGAGGTAAGAGGCGGTGATGAAATGAGATTGAATTACCTTTATGAAAAGCTTGGAGTGAAGCTGGTGGGAAGAAAAGGGTTGGGGCCAAGTGCTGATTCTGTGATTGCCTCCATTAAAGCTGAGAGAGGCAATCGCAAACCTGTTTCAACCTCTGTGGCTCTTAAACCAGGTGGGTGATACCATGAGACCTTAACTTTTATTGTTTCTTTGCTTCTCTTTCTTTTTATTCTTTCTCCTCTGTTTATGCATTACTTGCTAGAGCAATTTAAATAATATTTTACATGGTTTATAAAAGGGGTGTCAAAGCTGAAAGCTGGCATTATGAAGAGAAAGTTAATCAGGTTTGAGCAGAAATTCTTGATATTTATAAGTTTCTCGACATCTGAAACATCAATTTTCTATTTGATATGAAATTGTAACATTTTTATATCTGTCAACTCAGAAAGGCGAAAGTGGTGAAGAAAAGCAATGGGTCCATACTTCATGCTAGCACAAACGGGGTGAGTGCCACCAAAGTATCAGAAGAGATTCGGATAACAGATCAAGTGCTTCCTGATGTGCTTGTTTTAGGTAATTTTTTTTATACAAATTTTTTTGATAATCAGTGCCCCTTTTCAAAATGCACATTCCCTGGAGCTGCGTTAATTATCTTATGATGTGTTTTTGGAATTTAAGTTCTCATGTTTTTTTTATAGGTAACTGAGTTCCCCTAGTTACCTTTGTTATGAAAGGTATTTTTGGAAAGATAAAGTACTACATTGCTGTCTTTCAGAAGTTGGATTTTTAGTTTGGTATGTTTAAGATGAGAGATGGATGCTGAGTTTGGGAAATAGGCTGTAGATACTTTATTTTGTACAGTTGGTGGATTTTAGATATGTGGTCAGAACTTTAACCAGAATGTTAACCCAGTCCAGAATTATCATCTTTTTATTGTGGTCTTCGAAGAATTTTTTTTTAGCTTATGTTCTCATCAAATAAGAGGAGTTAATGGTAAGTTGCTAGAAACATGGGTAATGGGTAACGGGGTCTATTTTCTCAAGTCTTAAGGGAAATATATGGATGAATTAGTATATTGTAGTTAAAGCTCACGAGACCCCTCCGTATCCCACCAGCCAGCTGCTTTGCATTTCCACACTGATCTTTTTGTTACCATATCTTTTGTGTAGTTACTTCTCCTAATACCAATATTTGTCTTACCATTTTTTATGCTTCTCTTAATTAGATTTTCTCTCTCTTCTGCAGCTGAGGATTTGCATGTTCTTTTTTTTTTTTAAAGGGTACTCTAATTTATTGCGATGTTGACACTTTATTTTTCCTTTTTTTTTCCTTTAGTTTGCTGTTTTGGAAGATATCTTATCTTCCCCATAGTTGCACCTTACTTCTTTACACAATTACATTTTCTTTTTCTAATCAAATTATGGTTTTGTTTGCCACAGAATGTTAACTTAAATTTTCATTAGTACATGTGTTAATATTTTATTCAATTTATTGTGCTTTGTTTTTTGTAGTTATGCAGTTTGTCAGTGTGAAATATAATACTAACTTTCAAAATATTTCTAGGGAAAAATCAAAATGACTTGTCGAATCCATGAGTGGATGGCCTTTCTTCACCTAAGAGGTGAGACATACCTAACAAATATTTCTTGGATTAAATATTTTGTGTATTATATGCAATAAGAAGGGAAGCCAGCACTGTACTATGTTATTCAATGGGAATTTAAGATATATGATTTTACTTTTAATAAACAAACTTTTCATATTAAATAGCAGAAAGACTTTGGAGTTTGGAAGCCATTCAACTTGTTCTCTCTCAGTGCTTCTGTTGGATCCTCAGGTGTCATTCTTCCTATCCTCAGTAGGGTATGTACAATATTCCTTAACATTTTTTTAATGAATGATAATTTGTAAGAAATGCATTTTAGGGTTTTAGTAAATATAATTTGTAAATGAATAGATCATCAGAATACAATTGGATCCAAGATCCCGATGACAATGTTAGATGACATCGGCCCTCCAATGAAACACAGATATCATATTTCAATTAAGGCACCGGCCGTTCACCAAATTTCATACATCAGCCTTGAGGTAGCTGTTTTCTTTGGTTATGTTATGGATTTGTGTTCTTTGGCCGGATCATCCTCGGTGCATTTGATTAACAAATTGAAGATGTTCTCTTACTTGCAAACACCTTAGGTGCTGATGGTGGTTTGATGCCACAAACTGGCATGTGTTATATCTATTCTAAATTAACATGGAACCGAAAGTTGATACTGCCTTGGTCTAAACAGGCACAGCCACCTTCCTGAGATGCCTGGAATAGTTGGATATGCTGGCCACCCAAGAGATAAACTTGTGAATAGGGTACCTGACAGTATTGTAGTAGGTCTCAATTATGCTCATGTCTATTGCAAATTGAGACGGGCTATTGTCCTTTTAGGTTCAGTGCAGCAACCAGGAAAAAGAAAATATACTTTGTATATAAGATTATGGACTCGCAAGTGTGCTTATTGCACACGAGGAAAATTTGATTTCATGTTGGGGATGATTTATGAGGACATGAAACCACAAGCTGTGACTTATACTATATGATATGAAAATCGTGTTCCTTAAACTTTTCTTAAGCGCTGTACTACCTTTTTTCTAAGTTAAAGTGCACAACGTTGGGTGTCACTTGGGTTTCATGAGATTGAGTGCTTAGTTTATGCATAA
The DNA here is from genome assembly GCA_029884595.1 of Ormosia semicastrata. Taxonomy (NCBI): domain Eukaryota; kingdom Viridiplantae; phylum Streptophyta; class Magnoliopsida; order Fabales; family Fabaceae; genus Ormosia; species Ormosia semicastrata. Next base: position 48,510,972 of record JAQQTO010000056.1, on the reverse strand, counting down.
TCTTCGGTTGTTGAGGCTTTCTCCAATGTCTTCTTGCTCATAGCTTAGACACTGCCCTATTTCTCTTCCTTAATTCCTTGTTTTTCTAAGTATTTTATTGGATGATGTAGCTGTTACACATGGGTTGACTGTAGTTAATTTTTATTGATTGTGATGCCCTTGTAAAATACCCTCATTCAAGTAAAGTTTTATAAATTCAACTGTGATGCTTCTGCTATTGTAATTTCACTGTCCATATACTCCTTTTCTTTTTTGGTGTCATTTATTTCGACAGTTGAGAACAGATCGGGTTTCTGTTAGATTCATCTAATGTTCTATGGAATTGTCACACCATGACAATGCCGGTTTCTACCGCTCTAAGGGAGAAATTTAGGTGCAATTTGCAATAATGTGAAGTGAGTCAATTGTTGGCAAAAGTTTTCTATAGCCATTTGCAATAACTTGTTATATTTTGGGAAAATTAGGTTATGGCGTATTATACACGATATTCCTTCAATTTAAGAAATGGCATCTACCTCCCTTAATTATTGAATTGGAATTTGTTGCCGTTTAAAAATTTGTGAAATGTCATGTATACACAGGAAAAGTCCATTCTCCTCTAATATCATACTATACTCCCACCACCAATAAGTGCATTTTTCTAAAACCAATGCGGATCTGAGCGCTTGGGGAGGGATAACAACTGGTTAAGCGTGATATGGATGTTGTAGAGAAGGGAAGATAGCTGCTGTTGATTGTAGTACTTCTAATTGAGTCAGTGAATTTTTAGGTGCCTTTTCATGGAAGTCCTGAGCCGTAGAAAGGGGAACTTGGCGCTTCTTAAGTTAATGTGCCTTCGGGAATTTCTTGATGAACTAGAGGAATTTGAAGGAAGTCATGGTAAAGATCAACATCCTTGCACTTCTCATGCTGTGGTAACGAAAGCCACTACATACCAGTTGATCTAAGTTATCCTCAATGCTCTTATGTCGGGAACAAATAAGAGGAGCATACCAATTGAATGTAGTTATCAAGGACTAATAACAACAATAAGAGTGTATTTGGAATGTAAAACAGTGAATTTTTAAATTAAATGATTTGATTTGTAAATTAAATCTTATATTTAGATTGAAAAAAATAGAAAATAATTTAATTTTTAAAATTTTATGAATTTTATTTTTTTATTTAAAATTTCTATCAAACAATAAAATAACTTAGATTATTTTATCTTTAATAACTATCTCTAATTATCTCTTTTAAAATAAAAATGTAAAATAATTAAATTAAATTAAATTAATTCTTATTTTAATAAATTTCAAACATAAGAAAATGATTTACAAATCAATTTAAATCTAATTTTTTTTTATAATAAATTCTAAATATAAAATTTAATTTCTAAATCAAATTAAATTATTTTTAATTTTGATTAATTTCAGACACAACTTAAATAAGGGGAAATTTTGAGCTGTTGAGGAGGAAACCAATCTCATAATAGAATAATCAGTTGTTTTTATTGATTGCACAGTCACATTTTACAATGAAATAACCTTTATGCCCCCAAACCAACCTATTCTCAAGGATTTCTCACAGCAGAAAAGATCAAAAATATAGAAAGAAACACCCCCCCCCCCCCCCAAAAAAAGAAAAAGGAAAAGAAAGGATGGAAGGAAGAACCAAAATTTCCCCATTTGAATTTCAGGTCATACATTCTACTCTCTTTGGGAACATAATCAATCATTATATAAGGTATAAAATACCTGTCCTCATAAAAACTCAGTATTATAGAAATCGAGCATCAAGTATTCTCCAATTCGTTAGTCTCACCATTCTTGAAAAACTCCTTATTTTTTGCTCCCTTAGTCGACACAATCAAATAGAAGTTCCAGGCAGAAGGAATGCTGGATCCTATGTGATTAATCCCATACAATATCATAATTGCTCAAAGGACATTTGACAGCATTGCAAGTTACTTTATTTTGTAATAGCGAGTCAGAGACAATTAGATATTACACAACATTATATACAGGCTGAAGCTTTGTAACCAAGTGCTACCAAGCTAAAGCCTTTTCTCATCACCTGTCCGGCAATTAATATCATGGTTGCTAGTTCCTTCCAGCCACTCCTGTAGCTTAGCTTCTTTATTAGCTTTGAAGTCATCATATTTTTCTGATACTGACAATAACTTATTCCCAAGATCACTAATATCACTCTGTTCAGGTTGAGATTCATGTTCAACCTGCCTTGACAGGGGCAGCTCATCAGTTTTTATGCCCTGTAAAGATGAAGTAGTGCTTGCAGATGTGACTGACAATGGCAGATTAGGGCACAGCTTTGAATTCTCAGTCTTGGAATCTATTGATCCCTTAGAATCAAGTTGTGGCCACTTGAGATTGCTAGCCTTCTGTTTTGAAAACTTCAAAACACTTGAAAAATAGTTACCCCTTTTTTCACTGCCCTCCTGAGTATAAACTGCAGAATTACCCCAAAAACTAGCTCTCTCTCTCTGAAAATTTGATGTTGACCGATGGATTAACCCTCTTTTTGGTTGCTTTGTTGTCATGGTTACCAGAGATTTTTTAATGTCCCCAATCATCTCATCAGCTACGGGGAATCCACACTCTTTCATTGATCTCACCATTGTGACAGAGTCCTCCAAATCTTCTGTGTGCAAAGTTGTTTCATGCGACTTCTCAATAACATTGTTCTTAAGTTTGATGACATTGGGAACTGCATTTTGAGTATGCTGTTGGATAAAGAAAAGCCCAACAGATGGTTCATTAGCCACGTATTTAATCATCTCTGCCAAGCAGTCACTTATCTCCACAAAACCATCAACAGTGGAGAATCCATGCATCTTCCCAAAGGCAAATTATTGTTCATCACTGACATTGTCCAGGAAAGAAACAAAATCAGATAAATAATACCAGGGGAAAACAAAGGAGAGTAACAAGTCCAATCAACATTTGCTGACATAGTAGGCTAATTTACACAGCCACTAGATTGATGCATTACATTCTTATTCTGTCCTAAATCCTAGATTGTTGTAGCAGATTAACAGCTTTAATAAAATGGATCACATTTTATATATAATTAGATTAGATTAGATGTACATACTGAAAAGAAACATGCCAATATATCTCTCTACTTTCGATATGCTGCATCAGACACTATATGTGTAATATCTTTTTAAAAGCACATGTTAATATTTGCACTTTGACTGTTCATCCATGGTGGGAATGGAGTTTAAACTGAAAGGACTCCACATTTTGGTAAAATAATGCAACAATAGGATTTAAGACCAAGGTTATAAATTGCAGTTGCGTTGCTATTACATAAATTGCGGAAAAATGTGGCTAATGCAGCCACAATTGCTTCATTACGGTTGTGGAGACTTTCAAAACTGCAATATTGCGGCTGCAATTGCAGTTTGCAACCACAATTTAAAACCCTTTTAAGATTCACTTAAAATTGATCACAAAAATTTTAGTCCAAAGACTTAAATCCAAATATGAATTCCATAAAAACTCTAACCCCACCCCTCTCTAGTGATATTGAGCTAAAAATTTCAAATTGAAATTCTTTTAACTTAAATCCAATTGAAACATACCTAGAATTGCAGTGTCATTTATCAGTAAGAGTGAAGAAAATGATTTGAGAGACTAAGGTTGTGCCTGATAATAGGATGGAAGTATGGAACTGAAAGAAATAGAAATATGCAATTATGTACAAGGGAAAGAAAATTAAATGATGAGCTTTAATCAACAAAACAAAAAAGACAAAAAAGGAATTGAATGGAGGAGAGATAAGTATACATTTGCATCAAAAAGAGGAAGTTGTGGTTGTGGAGTCAAAAGAAAGGGGATACAGGTTTCAAATACATGTAAAGAAGAGTATTTATATAATTATTGGCCATCCACCAAAAAGGATTAGAGAGATTGTCAAAGCTGTCCAAAGGAATAATTGGTGTATAAAGATGAATTGGCATAAGGAATAAACAAAGACAGATCTATTAGTATATAGATACAAGAACATACAGGGAAAAGAAAATCAGAGGATTTCCATCTTTGAAAAAGTAACTAATAGTGCGTTTGTCAGTCTGAGGGTAGAGCGAGTTGGGGATTCTCCAATTAGGAGGAGGATTAATTTTATGTGCCTACAAGAAACTAAGTGGGTTGGAGAAAAGACAAAGGAACTCGACTCTTCGGGTTTTAAGCTTTGTTACACCGGCAAGGTAAAATCTAGAAACGGGATAGGCATAATAGTAGATAAGAATTGGAAGAATATGGTTGTGGATGTGAGAAGGCCCGGAGATAGGATCATAGCTTTGAAGTTTGTTGTAGAACAGGAGACTTTTAATGTTATTAGTGCGTATGCACCCCAAGTAGGGCTAGACGAGCACTACATGCAATTATGTATAAGGGAAAGAAAATTAAATGATGAGCTTTAATCAACAAAACAAAAAAGACAAAAAAGGAATTGAATGGAGGAGAGATAAGTATACATTTGCATCAAAAAGAGGAAGTTGTGGTTGTGGAGTCAAAAGAAAGGGGATACAGGTTTCAAATACATGTAAAGAAGAGTATTTATATAATTATTGGCCATCCACCAAAAAGGATTAGAGAGATTGTCAAAGCTGTCCAAAGGAATAATTGGTGTATAAAGATGAATTGGCATAAGGAATAAACAAAGACAAATCTATTAGTATATAGATATAAGAACATACAGGGAAAAGAAAATCAGAGGATTTCCATCTTTAAAACGGAACTAATAGTGCGTTTGTCAGTCTGAGGGTAGAGCGATTTGGGGATTCTCCAATTAAGAGGAGGATTAATTTTATGTGCCTACAAGAAACTAAGTGGGTTGGAGAAAAGGCAAAGGAACTCGACTCGTCGGGTTTTAAGCTTTGGTACACCGGCAAGGTAAAATCTAGAAACGGGGTAGGCATAATAGTAAATAAAAATTGGAAGAATATGGTTGTGGATGTGAGAAGGCTAGGAGATAGGATCATAACTTTGAAGTTTGTTGTAGAACAGGAGACTTTTAATGTTATTTGTGCGTATGCACCCCAAGTAGGGCTAGACGAGCACTACAAGATTAAATTTTGGGAGGATTTAGAAGGTTTAGTTCAGGAAATACCATTAGAAGAGAAGATTTTTCTAGGAGGGGACCTAAATGGTCATGTGAGGAGCGAATCTAAGGGGTATGAAGGTTTGCATAGGGGTTATGATCTAGGAGTAGCTAATGTAGAGGGTAAAGCGATTTTAGTTTTTTCGGTAGCGTTTGATTTTACAATAGCTAACACTTGTTTTAGGAAGCAGGAAGAGCATCTGATCACATATAGAAGCGGGAGTTCTTGCTCTCAAATTGATTTCTTTTTAATATGGAAATCTTTTAGAAAGCTTTGCATGGATTGCAAAGTCATCCCTGGAGAGAGCTTGACTACCCAATACAGGGTTTTGGTTATGGATGTACGGGTCAAGATGAGAGTAAGGAAAAATTGTCGAAACAGAGAGCCAAGGATCAAATGGTGGCAATTAAAGGGAGAAAAACAAATGCTCTTTCAGAGGAGGATTATGGAGGAAGAAATTTGGGAAGTACAAGGGAGTGCTAATGATATGTGGGATGAGATGGTGGTTAGAAAGGTAGCAAAGAGACACTTGGTGAATCAAGAGGCTTCGGACTCAAGGATAAAGAATCTTGGTGGTGGGACACAAGTGTACAAGATAAGGTTAAGGTTAAAGGGAATGTTATAAAGCTTGACACGTATGTAAAAATGATGAAAATTGGGAAAAATATAAGGCAAGTAAAAAAGATACTAAGAAGCGGTGAGCGAGGTAAAACTAAAGCGTTTGCTTATATCAATCGTTGGGCACCAAAGACGGAGAAAGGAATATCTACCAACTTGCTAAAAGTAGAGAAAGGAAGACAAGAGACTTGGATCAAGTGAAATGCATTAAGGATGAAGAGGGTAAAGTCTTAGTTACTATCCAACAAGACATTAAGGATCGATGGAAGGGTTATTTTCACAAGTTATTTAATGAGGAACATGGGACATTAGGGGACTCGGACATTCTAAACACTAGAGAGGAGGACCAAAATAAAACTTTTATCGTAGAATCGAGAGTTTGAGGTAAAAGAAGCATTGAAGAGGATGGATAATGGAAAAGCGGTCGGACATGGGATAATATACCTATTGAGGTATGGAAGTGCTTAGGAGAGAAAGGTATAAGTTGGATCACAAAGTCAGTTTAACGAGATAATAAGGTCTAAGAAAATGCCAAACAAATGGAGGAGAAGCACTTTAATCCCTATTTATAAGAAAAAGGGAGATATACAAAACTGTGCAAATTACAGAAGAATTAAGCTCATGAGTCAAACCATAAAGTTATGGGAAAGAGTAATTGAACGGAGATTAAGACAAGAGACTCATATTTCGAGAAACCAATTTGGTTTTATGTCAGGTCAACCATGGAAGCAATCTATCTTCTACGAAGATTAATGGAGAGGTATCGGAAGAAGCAAAAAGACCTACACATGGTTTTCATTGATCCAAAAAAGCCTACGATAGGAGTACTTAGAGAGATCCAAGGAGGCTTTAGAGAAGAAAGGAGTTCGTAACGCCTTTTATTCGAGCAATCCAAGATATGTATGATGGGGCTAAAACTAGTGTGAGAACATAGGGTGAGGCCACGAGTAGATTTCCTATAACTATAAGATTGTCTAAGTTTTGGTCGACTTTGAGTCCATATCTTTTTACCTTGGTCTTGGATGTGCTTACTGCGCATATCCAAGAGCCGGTGTCACAATGCATGCTTTTTGCAGATGATATAGTCTTAGTTGGAGAGTCGAGACAGGAAACAAATGGGAAGTTAGAGTTATGGAAACGAACTTTGAAAGAACATGACCTTCGTCTAAGTAGGAGTAAGACGGAGTATATGGAATGTAAGTTCAGTAAGAGGCGTGTTAATGCTAGCTTAGTGGTGAAAGTTGGAGATCATACAATACCACAAGTCACACAATTTAGGTACCTTGGATCTATCATACAAAATGATAGAGAGATAGAGGGAGATGTAAACCATAGGATTCAAGCTGGATGGATGAAATGGAGGAGTGCTTCCTATTTGTGATAGAAAAGTATCTCTCAAGCTTAAGGATAAATTTTCTTGCCATCCCATCATAAAACCAAACAGCGATGTTGCATGAGTACCAATGTTGGGCGGTAAAAAGAACAACAAGAGCATAAGATCAGTGTTGCGGAGATGAGGATGTTGCGTTGGATGTGTGGCCATACAAAACAAGATAGGATTAGGAATGAATGCATTAGAGAGAAAGTAAGGGTAGCACTTATTGTGGAAAAGATAGGAGAATCTCGCCTTAGGTGGATAAGGTAGATAATAGCCCAATAGTTAGAATTAGAGGAAGACCAAGAAAGACTATAGGTGAAACGATTAAAAAAGATTTAGATCTGAATAATATATCTGAAGACTTGGTTTATGATAGGGCACAATGGCGTCGTTTGATCCATGTAACAGACCCCACCTAGTGGAAAAAGGCTTTGTTGTTGTTTTAGGGTTTAGGTACTTAATTACTGCTGCTATGGTGATAGAACTAGAAGAAATAGAAAAATATGATAGGACACCTGTACATAATACTGATTCTCATGATACTGATATTGGTGGTGGGGAGCCACATAGGCCCACTATATGGAAAGTTTATACTAGGAGAAAGAAAATAGGATCAGGAGGTGTGAGTTAGTTACATGACGTGGCATAGGAGATTCTAATGAATTCTCTTAGGGAATGGAGTATGCAATGAGGGGAGAGAGGGAGAGGGGCCCATGCTTTTGGTGCTGATTGTTTAGGACAATATTTCTAAAAGGAGCCATAGGCTAATCCTATTTTGGCTCTCTATAATAGTTTTCCAGCCATACTAAATAACACTGTTATATTGAATTTCTTTCCGTTCTTTACTTACTCAGAATTGTGAGCTCTAACATTGATCCAACCTGCCGGATTAACGAGACGGAGCTAGTGTAACTTCAACTTATCCTATGCCACCAAAAATGGCGGAGAGAGTTGACGCGTTGGAGGTGAGAATGGCGACGCTTGAGGACTCCTTGAAACAGACCATGGAAGATTTCCGTCACTCTATGATGACGGAGTTCGCTAAATTGCGTGACCGTCGTGTCAGTGACGAGGCCCATTCTTCATCGTTCAGTGAAGAATCGGTGTCGGAATACAAAATGGTGGTGAAGAAGGTGGAGCTTCAGCTTCCACCATTTGACGGGGAGGATCCGGTTGGGTGGATCACCCGTGCTGAGACATATTTTGAGGTGCAAGGCTCATCGGAGGAGGTGAAAGTGAGGTTAGCGAAGCTCAGTATGGAGGGTGTGACTATTCACTGGTTCAACTTGCTACGCGAGACTGAGGATGAACTCACATGGTCCAAACGGAAGAAGTCCTTGATTGCAACAAGTGGGTGATGCTGAGGAGTATCTCACAGATTTTGAGTTTGTTTCATCTCAGGTGGGTCATCTCCCCATCAAACAATATCTAGGGTATTTTATGGGGGGTCTCAAGCCGAAAATTCGATTGAGAGTGAGGACCTTCAACCCCAGAAATCGTGTTCAGGCGATGAAGATGGCGCGAGATGTAGAGACAGAGATGCGTGGCTCTTTGATGCCTCGAGGCGGTGGGGGTGCGAGACAGTGGAGAGGAGCCAGGAATCGGATCATGGACCGGGTGGAAAAGGAGGTTTTGGGTCGAGTTTAATTCGGGTGCAAGAAGCGGTGGCGGGTCGAATTATAACCCTGTCCGAATAAAGGGACTTTCGGTTAGGGCTTCGAGTAGTCCAGAAAGACAGTCAATCTGCTCCAATTAAACCCTAATGAGCCCCACTCGGTGCGACGAGACAGACGAAGGAGGAAGGGGAAACATCGAGCAGCAGGCGTTAAACATTTGCCATACTCGGAGTTGATGGATCGTAAGGCTCGAGGCCTTTGTTTTCGATGTGGAGAGTGATTTCACCCTCTCGCATCAATGCGCAAAAGCGGCCATTCCCTTATCCTGGGGGTTGACTAAACGGTTAACGCAGAGGGGAGGTGATAGCCATCGAGGTAAGGGATGAAGAAGAAGAAGCGACCCTGGAGTGTAATGCTATGGGTGTGTTCGGGCTGACTGAAGCCATGAAGGCGGTGAAACAACCCACTACGATGCGATTGGAAGGAAAATTGATGGGTGTTGGGGTTCAGGTGTTGGCTGACAGTGGCGCAAGCCACAATTTCATCGCTCCTCAAGTCGCAATAGCATTGGGATTGTCGGTGGAACAGAGCAGGACTCTAGGCGTGAGGTTGGGGGATGGTCACAGGGTCACTACGGTTGGGAAGTGTAGGAATTTGGAGGTCCAATTGGGAAATTTCACTACCTTGGTGGATGCATATGTGCTGGAATTGGGGGACTTAGACTTAATTTTGGGAGCCGCCTAGATGAAGAGATTCGGAAAGGTGACCTTTGATTGGGATGAAATGAAATTAAGTTTTCCATGGAAAGGGGAAACAGTGGAGTTACAAGGGCTGGACTATAGGAGAGAGTGTGCAAAGAAAGGGAGGAAGTCAAGACCTCTAACATCTTCATTACATAGTTTGTTGAGGGATGAGGAGTTTGAGGCTGAATCTGTGAAGGAAAGTGGGTTGGAACAACAACAACAGTAGGAATTAGAGTATGTGTTGGGGCAATTTCCTGAAGTTTTTAAAGAAACAACTCCTTCCAAAACAGGCTGACAAATAATGGGTCCCAATCACTCACTATTGATTGCGGTATCCCATGCAAACACACTATCTCCTTTGTAAACACTTCAGCCACCTTTCAGGCTGTATAAGGATGCCGCAAAGGTATGAAATGAGCATATTTGGATAACCTATCAACCACCGCAAACACTGCCTCAAATCCTTTAGACTTAGGGAGTCCAGTGACAAAGTCTAAGGATATATCTTCCCAAATTTGAGCTGGGATTGGAAGCGGCTGCAGCAGGCCAGCCAGTGATGATGCTGAATACTTTTGTCTTTGGCAAACGTCACAACTCTTCACAAAGTTCTGAATTGTAGTCTTCATACCTACCCAATATAAATTTCCTGCCAATAGTGAGTGGTTGACAGGTTATCCAAATATGCTCATTTCATACCTTTGCGGCATCCTTATACAGCCCGAAAGGTGGCTGAAGTGTTTACAAAGAAGATAGTGCGTTTGCATGGGATACCACAGTCAATAGTGAGTGATCGGGACCCATTATTTGTCAGCCTGTTTTGGAAGGAGTTGTTTCGTCTGCAGGGGACTGTACTAAAAATAAGCTCTTTGTACCATCCGGAGACGGATGGGCAAACAGAGGTAGTAAATAGGTGTTTGGAGTCTTATTTGCGATGTTTTGCATCCGAACAGCCTAGGAATTGGTCATATTGGGTGCCTTGGGCAGAATTGTGATACAATACTACCTTCCATGTGTCTACTGGAGTGACCCCATTTGAGACTGTGTATGGGAGACAACCTCCTACTTTGGTTTGGGTTGTGCAAGGAGAAACAAGGGTGGATGCAGTGGAGGCCGAATTGATTGATAGAGATGAGGCGCTGCGGCAGTTGAAACATCACTTGCTTCATGCTCAAGAGTTGATGAGAAAATATGCTGACAAGAAACGAAGAGACCTATTATTTGAGGTAGGGGAGTGGGTGTTTTTGAAACTCAGACCTCACAGACAAATGACTGTAGCCAGGAGGATTAACCAAAAATTGGCTCCTAGGTACTTTGGACCTTTCCCAATGTTGGAGAGAGTGGGGGCTGTGTCGTATAAACTGAAGTTGCCAGATGGGGCTCGGGTGCACCCCGTTTTTCATATATCTCAATTGAAGAAGGCGATTGGGAATTATTCTGCAGAGGCAACTTTACTTGACGGGATAGAAGTGGAGTTGGCTGAAACTGAAGAACCTGAGGAGTTGTTAGCTTCAAGGGAAATATTTGAAGGAGGGCAGACTGTCAAGCAGTGGCTGGTTAAATGGAAGGGCAGAACAGCTGAGGACACTACCTGGGAAGAGGAGACATTGCTCAAAAGTCAATTTCCTGAACTTAGCCTTGAGGACAAAGTTGTTTCTGCAGGGGGGAGTAATGATAGGACACCTATACATAATACTGATTCTCATGATACTGATATTGGTGGTGGGGAGCCACATAGGCCCACTATATGGAAAGTTTATACTAGGAGAAAGAAAATAGGATCAGGAGGTGTGAGTTAGTTACATGACGTGGCATAGGAGATTCTAATGAATTCTATTAGGGAATGGAGTATGTAATGAGGGGGAGAGAGGGAGAGGGGTCCATGCTTTTGGTGCTGATTGTTTAGGAGAATATTTCTCTGGAAAGGAGCCATAGGCTCTGGTCACTATTTTGGCTCTCTGTAATAGTTTTTGAGTTCTTTCCATACTAAATAACAATGTTATATTGAATTCCCTTCCGTTCTTTACTTACTGTGAATTGTGAGCTCTAACAAAATATCAGTAGCAAAGAACAAGGGTAAGTGTGAAACTCTCAAGCAAGAAAAGAAAATATAAGTAGCCCAGGCAATTTGAGAGGCCTGGATCTCTCCCACCCTTACCCAACTCACTTTTTTCCTACCTTTTCTGTTTTCTCTCCCTCTCTCTTATAGTCAAATTCCTCAATTGCTTCCCATACTCCCCTGCTGCCACATATGCAGCAGGTTGTTACATGAGGTCACACTTCCCACATTGCCTACGTGGGACTCTAAGTTCGCACCCCCTTCTTTTCCCTAAAATACACCTTAGTCATCTTAGGGTACCTAACATAAGGTAATTCGACTTTGTTTTCTAGTGCATTGACTCAGTCCAGGAAGGTGCATTTTAACCTGGGTTGTTTGCGGTTGGGAGATTTACTGGCTCAGCAGCATGTTGCCTTTGCTGCGTGATAGGGCCAGGGAAATAGAGAAGAGTGCTGACACCAAGGAGTTAGAGGTAATTGGTGGGATCGTCTATAATGAGAAAAAAGACAGTGACATTATTTTTTTTCTTCCACAGTTAGCATTACAGAGTGGAGAATGACTGATAAGACAAATTATCCCCCATGGAGAAGGATAATTAAGTGGTATATGTTGGGTATTGATAAAGAGTGTCGCTTGACATATGACGCACCTTCTAAATTGGTTAAGGTAGTGAGCACTGAGGAGAAAGTGGCTCATGGAAGATGACAGGCTTGGAGTACAAGATTGCCCATACTCAAACTTCTGATAGGGTACTCTTTCCCTTCCTCGAGTATGGTTTTCTAAAGATTCAGAGGATGTGACCTCCAAAACATCTGAGTATGGTGATACTATTGCATTGTTCAGTGCCAACTTGAGGAGGAAGAGTGGGAAGGCGTGGTTGTGAGGTTGTCGAGGTGGTCGTGGGTGGCCAAGATGATAATAGAGACGGTGGCAAGAATAGTAGTCCCTGTGTCTACTATTATTGTGTTAAGATAGGTCCCATGAAAAGGAATTGCAAGAAGTTGCAGGGCAAGTCTGAAGAGGCTTCTAGACAGCACTCAGGTAAAATATTTGCTTATGCTGCTACTGAAGATGGTTTACTACCAACACACAGCTCAGGGGTAGAGGTTAGGCAGGTGCTTACAAGGGCAGATGAGTTTGCTTGTTATATCCAATTGCAAGCCTCACATGGTTTAAAGTCTTCTTCCACTGCAACCTTCATTCAGTTAAGTAAACACACAGCTTGTCTCATGTCTTTTTCATGCAAATGGGTAATTAATTCAGGTGCTACAAATTATATGACAAGTAATACATGTATCCTTTGATTCCATCCCTCTTCTAATTTTCCACGAGTCATTCTAGCTAAAGGGTTGTCTGCTCCTGTGAAAGGGAGTGGAATAACCTGTCCTTCCCCTTCTCTTTCCTGTTTTCTGATCCTCTGTCTACCTCACTTTCCTTTGAATTTGTTGTTTATTAGTAAAACACTCGTGCACTTAACTCTAGTGCTCATTTCTCCAAATTATTGTCTTTTTCAAGATCTTAGGATGAAGATGATTAATTGAGTTTGTGAGTCCAATGGGCTGTAGGTCCTACAAAATGTGTCTGAACCTGTGCTGCTGTTGGTAATTGGCTCCTTGTTCTGGTAGTTCCCTCTGCATTCCTGCTTCATTGTTGTTTAGGTTATCCCAGCTTTACAAGTTTTGAATAAACTGTTTCACACCTTGAGTTCTGTTTCTTTTTAGATTGTGACTCATATCAGTTTGCCAAACATCAATGGAGTACTTATTTTCCAAGGATTAATAAACAGGCTGAGGTGCTGAGAACCCTTTTGAGATAAGTCATCTCATGTTTGGGTTCCTTGTCCTATTGAGTCCAAGTTAGATCTTTAGTATTTTGTAACCTTTCTAGATGATTGTCAAAGTTTTGGGAAGTTTTAATTTTGAACTATTTCCAGTAGACTCAGTTTCATACAAAAGATTTGGAAGTTTGAAATATTTCCTCCGAATCGAGATTGTCAAAGTAAGAAAGGGATCATTTTCTCAGAGAGCAAATATATATTACACTTACTGACTGAGACAAGTATGCTTGAAGCCAAGGTGACCGAAACTCCAATGAATCCTAATTTTTTGTCTGTAAAGACCAAACTATGGAAAACAAAGCACATCCCCATAAAAATATATTCTCATTTTTCTTGTTAAAACCCTCCATAACAAATTGGAAATCTTGCAAAGTTGGAGGCCATACCCGGTTCCCCATCCCATCAAAAACCAAACAGCCTATATCATGAGTTCCAAGCGACAGGGAAATGAAGAACAAATAACTACAAATCTCAAAACTATTCCAGCATACCTTGCAAATGTCAGGGATAAGAGCTTTATTAGGTCTTCTCACTTGTAACAGATCAATAAAGTAGATCCTACTCGTTCCCAGAAACAAATGAATCATTGAAAGAGCATTAGACTACCGAGACGAAATCTACAAGCATAAATCAAATTACTAATAAGGGTAGAGAGACATTCAAACTCTCTTCACAAATTATTGTTTTTCTCTTCATTCATTATCCTTACCCTCTTCCTTTCACACAAATTTCATGTTTGTTACGTTGTTATTCAAAATGATAGTTTATTGTACAAATATAAAAAAAAAAAAAAAAAAAAATTCCTAGCCCCTACTATTTGAAAGTCACCAGTTCCGATGATTCTCTACTTCACATTGTCTCTCACATAAATGTACAGTAAAATAATAAAAGGCCTTGTTTATGGTTCAACTTTGTTATTTAGAAGTAATTATCCTTTAAGAGAAACCAGGAAAAACACATCCTTATAAACAGAGAAACTAAAAGAAAACAGTAATCCTAAGAGGCTAAAAGTTGCAACAAAGCTGTCTAATTTCTCAGCATATCATCAGTTAGGGAAACAAGCTAAAAGAACCAGGCACAAAAAACACCAAAAGTGAGGCCACTAACACAATCCTATCCGATATATGTAAGATAAGAGCAAACAAATGCCCTTGAAGAAAATGCATGCATCCTGCTCCAACCAAGAAAGCACATTACCAGTATGACCATAGAAGATCAAACTCAAACATAAAAATTACAACTTTGAAAAAGTAAGAGAGCTGACAACAACAACATAAGAAAGAAAAACAAGGGCATGTTTGGAGGGTAATCCGGAGACAGTTTCCTGTTGAGTTTTAGGAACAGTTAATGTTGCTACCTTATTCTTATAAATTATTTTAAGGATTTTAAATCAGAGGGCCCTTTATTATTGTTAAATTGGTAATCCATCCAGGTTAATCAAAACATGTGGGCTCTCATAAAAGGAAGAAGGTAACATGAGACCAAAAGCTCATTGATTTCATTAGTCACAAAGGGTAGCCATTGAAGGCGAATCCACCCATAAATCCAACATAATATCGACCCGTAATAGTTGGGTTACTGAAAATTCAAGAGAGAGATATTTATGGTGCGTTGATATTTGAAATAAGTGCATATAAATTAAAGAAGGAGAATGAGAAGGTACCCGGCATTGAACACGAGATAATGGGAGCATCAAGCAGCAGAGAAACGCATGTTATTGTTATTGTCCTTGACTTGACCCATCTCTTAGTTTATCTTCTGTTCTCCGTCCCAACAACCATTCCCCTTCTCGGCGGTTGCTAAGCTTTAGGCCAGAACCTCTGTATTGAAATTTGAAATTGGGCCTTGGAGCTGGGCTTTTTCATTGCCTTACAGTATTAAACCATTATTAATTAACTCACGGAGAAAGCAACCTCAAACTTTAGACACGAATTTAAATTTCAGAGAATTAATTTTTGTGAGAAAAGATCACATCATTTTTGTATTCCCGTAATCGAAAATGATTAATTCTATGAACGATTCAAATCAATAAATTTTATAGAAATACTTGGTGAATAAAAAAATCATTATTAATTAATTAAAAAATAATCTATCTATTAATGATACAATTTGGAAGTTCTTTTTTTTTAATAAAAAAAGGGGTGTGAGCTTCTCATACCCAAATCAAGAAGAAAGTAAATATGAATTAGATTTTCTCACCTATCAAATACTATAAAGTTTACAATAGGATTTAATAAAGATCATTAGATACTAGTTGTCTATCACACTTCAATGAAGGATATTGAAGTAAATTTAACACAAATTTATAACCGAATATTTATCAATAACATGTTTTCCTTCCATCAATTATTTTCTTAAATATGTTATGCATTACTATTAAGTATGCAGATTAGCTGATGAGAGACTATTTTAACTTAATTAACAGTTTTAAATTTGAATTTTAAATATGCAACTATTAAAACTCAGTTGAGAAAATTTTGTCGCCCTACAAAATTTTGTTCGATTTAGGAGATTAGTCTCTCACCTTTAGATTGAGAGACACTTCTGAAAAACTAAAATATATGTTATACATTTCATTTGGAAAATATCTGACGCTTAAATTCTTTGATTCCCTGTTGATATTCATTTAGCATCTCACATATGATTCATTTAAAAAATTATCTTTAGCAACCAAATTTCACTCTCCATTCACATCCGTTGCTTTCCATCTGAGGTTGCGTTTTGGTATACAATTAAAATTTAAGGAATTTTTTTTTTCATACAGTAAGTGTTATTGGAATAAAATTTCTTACCACTTAAAAATTAAGGAAGTTTGATATATATAAAATTTTGTTTTAAAAGAACCGCCTTACTTTATTCTCTCTCTACCCTTGCAGAATCAGCATTCCGATTACTTCTCTGGTTACACTCTAGTGATCCTCATGTCGTTTCCATGCTCTGGCTAAACTTCCCCCACTCCAATCTCCTCAACAGCAAGGACAACTTTTTTTTTTCTTTTTGATGAATTACGAGGACAACTTTTAACCTTGATTCTCGCTGACATCATCATCCACAAAGCAGTCCATCACTGGTTTTATCGAACATAAGCGCAACTTCGTCGCTGAAATTGAATCAATCCAAGGTGGAGTGCAGTCTAACAATTTGTACCAAACGTAAGCATAGTTTCCCCACTCACAATATAAGAGACAAAACAGAGTACATGTGGTTACCTCATTTAATATATAAATAATTTAAATATTTCATAAATCAGTATAGAGTAAAATAAATCTCAAGATACAACTACTACGTTTTAAAGTCAAATCCTTGCATACCTCCGAGAATACTGCTCCAACATTCAGCTGCTTCTCAGTATCGAGTTAGTTTTCTATTTTATGAATTTCACTAAAAAGAACAGTATTCATCGGATATAAATCTTTTAATTTTTTTTTCTTAAGTGATGAAGTAAAAAAGAGAGATAAACACAAAAAAAGTGATTAGTAAGACCTGATTACAATGTATAAAATTTCTTTTATAACTTTTGTGTCTATATCTCTCCTTCACTTGACCACTTAAGAAAAAAAAAATTGAGAAAATCTAAATCCATGTTCTTCAAAGATTAGACCCCACAAGCTACTACTGGTCCTGAGTCAACTCAAGACAGTCTCATAACTGAAACCCAATTTACCCCATGCTTCAAGCCAACAATAAATGAGAAATCTATTTCAGAAGTATATGCAGACATCCGATCTTACAGGAAACAAAAATAAGCATCCAAATGTACCAAAAAAAAAAAAAAACATCCAAAGCAGCAAACATACAAGCACAGAAGTCCATAGGGATAGTTCTTTTCTTCCATGGTAAGAGTTCTTGGTCCACTGTCATTTTAGAGATTGCATTGAAGTTGGCGGGCTACACATACCACACATACTGGTCACTTCCACTGCAATTTCTTTTCTCATTTTATTCCCTTCTGCAAGACTAATTAAGCAATAGAACAGATCACATCTCAGCAACCAAATTTTCCCCATCAGGTCTAGATTCAGAAAGGGTGCCCCGAGTCCACTTCTTCAGCATCTCTAATGAAGACTTGGGCTGGTCCATTGGAACCATGTGACCCGCATCATGGACCTGTTTTTAGTTACATATAATGTTGAACTGCATAAGTATTTTCCACTGACCATGAGCAAAGCTATAAGGCATTGGTAGATAGATATGTAGTGCAAACACAAACACAAACATGGACATGGCCATGAATATGGACACCAAATTCTAAAAATTGTAAGATATGGACATGACGTTATATATATATATATATAAATAATTTAAGAAAAAAAAATTATAATTCATAATATCATATATATAGACTTCAAGATTTACAATATCCCGATATATGTCATATGTGTCAATATTTGCTATTTTATAAGCCCCTCTCAAAAAAACATGGAGCATAATTTCTATTGACATTTTTAATAAAAATTTCCTAAACAAATTTCTCCTAGTAGAATAAGTCATGCACAAGTACATATACAAATTTTATTATTAAAAATTGCTTAAAAGTTAAAAACAAACCCAACCTTTATGTGTGTGTGTGTTTTTTTTTTTATAAATTTTAAATGACCATGTCCATGGCGTGTCGAAGCTGAAAACATTTTTAAATTGGACACGTACGGATGCGTGTCGTCAAGGCTTGTTCAAGAGTCATGTCGGACACGCAAACACATCACCAAAATGGTGTCTGTGCTTTATACATCACAAGCACAAGTTTGTATTTCACCATGGCAATTTCTTACATATTTACAAGGGTAAATTATAGATTACTCCCTTCAACTATACACTCTGCAAACCACCCCAAAATCTTTCAAGGCGTAAAATTTAGCCCCACACAATATTAATATTCAATAGTGTGTAACATTGTCCAAATCATTAACAGAAAAAGCACCAGTAATCTTTTCTGCCTTCCTTACCGTTAATGAATTGGATGTAATGTTAAAATTGGAGGTGATTCCCACTACTGAATAGTGTGTGAGGGTAAATTGTACATTTAAGTTTTGGGGTAATTCGGACAGAGTAATGTTGAAGGAGGTAATATATAATTTACCCTGTTTGCTATGTAGAGCGTGGCTTATTCGAGATGATATTCATAGTTTTCACAGCACAAGCATGTGATTGTGTGTGTGGAGAGAAAGAGACAGAGACCTTAAGGAAACTTAAAGGTCCATAATTCTTCAATAATCCAGCTTCTGATCCATTAACAACAAAAGGAACTTCAGGTGAAGCTACAAATTCTTTCTGACCAGACCATTCCATGGCATGAACCCATCTTGAATTACCTACTCATTGAAATTGCACCACCAGGAAAAGGTCCATCAATTCATGCATTGAAACTTGAAAAGTCGTAAATATGAAATATTAGTTTTCTCAACAGATCCTAACCATGGGTTAATAGTAAAAACATACCAAGCCAGTTGCAGATGAGATCATACTCCCCAGCATAAACAAGCAGATTGATTCCATCCTCAAGAAGGGCAGGAATACCAACTTCAAGATTCCTCATCCAATCCAACAGCATAGCCGCATAAACTTCAGTGCTACAAGAAACAAAATGAATTTTCCCAACCCCTAGTGAATCCCGAACAGATTTTTGGTTCAGGAACTTTTCCATGTTTGAAAAATCATAGCAAAGGCTCCCCTCACACTTCTTTCTGATGTCATAGTGCTGCAGCATAAGTATATAACTGCTGGTCAAAATTTTGAATATGCTCATATTGCTTCAAGATTGCAATCTCCATAAATATCAAGACATGAGTTTCTTCTGACCAACTAGAAGCATAAAAGGCAGAAACATTTGCTATAAAATCTCACAATTAAAATATCCTCAACCAAGAAAGAGTTAAAGGTGTTCATAAAACAGATTTTTGGTTTGCAAAATGGTCAATTATCTGCCCGCCTACTTGTAGCGTGGGGAATGCTTCATCAATTTAACTGTGTTCCAAAACCTGATAAACTGGTTCCTTAGACCTCTCCATATGGTATATATGGTATTTTAGTATCTCTCCCCCACAACCCCCCCCCCCCCAAAAAAAAAAGAAACAGAATTCTGGAAAACAAGAATAAAAGGTATCAGGTATCAACAGTTTGTTTAAGACAATGAAAATCCTTTCTCTGCTCCTCGCTGAACAACTAAATTTTTAGGTTCCGTGATTTTTTCGTAGGGTATCAGAGCTTATATGAACGAGCGGAATAGATGATGTTGATCCCCATTGGCCTCATTCAATTTCATTTACAGCACGAGGTAGCAAGAAAGCTGTATTTTGACCATGCTTCATGCTAAATGAGCTTTCACATAAGAGCTTGTGTCAAAGTGAATTAATAGTCATTCTTTGGCCCTCACATATATCAGTTTAAACCTTAAACTTTTATGTCATCTGTCAACAACAAAAAGTACTACTGACATGTCAACCACACAGAAGAGGAAGAATTTGTTTTACCCACATTTATATCACCCGCATGTAACATGATGTCACTGAATATGGCATTACAAACTACAAATGCAGCAGCACAGGCAATCTTTCCGTTGGTGCCTGAAAGGATTAAACCAAATATTAAGCACAAAGGTAACAGAAGCCAACCAGAAGAAGGCTTTAAACAAGTGAGAGCACTGCTTTCCTGTGAGAATCAGGGAGTGATTCTCGACCCTTAGACCTTGTGTTAACAATCAGGACTATAAAATCTCTGAAAATCCACAAACTAGTGCTCTCACTATATACTTCCATATCTAAAATTGTATATGAACTTCATAAAACTCAATAATTTAGAATATACAAACAGTAACTCATGCTAATTATATACTTAAGAAATAATAGTTAATATACAGGTAAATGATATGCAAGATATATATGCAGTTTAAATATATAATGTTTGTGTAACATAGCACAGAGTCACAAACACACAAACGACTTTATAACTCTATACATATACTAATTTGATTTATATATATATATATATATATATATTGATAAAAATCATTATACCTAAACATATGTTATCATATTGTTATACATTACTTATATATAAAAGTTATTTTTTTAAAGAAAAATGTAATTTTATCATCATTCTAAATTGATTGAATTTTTAAAAATTACTTTTTAGAAACAATTTAAATTTTATTAAAATCAAGCTCAAACCTGAATATTTTATCCATTATTCAAACTCAAGTTTCAAACTCAAATTTAGTAATTGAATTGAGCTGGAGGTAAAACTCATGCTTCAAAAATCAATTAAAGCAATTCAAACATTGGAATGTTTCACTCAGTTTGATCCATTATAGCCCTCACTCCAAACATACAAACATGACAAGAAACACAACATTCACTGAAAGGAAAAATGTCAAATGTAAATTACCACATAGCTTTATTGCCAATTCACAGGCTGGAACCAACACTTTGTCAAGGCGGTCATGTGTAGCCTTCTTAATTATGCCCATGTCCAGTGCATAATCTGTGTAAGCTTTATACTGAATTGCAGGATTAGTAAGCCCATCACCAATGGCAAATCCCTGTTCAAACAATTAAAATAAGATAAGCAAGTATTCTTACCCCTTGATACAATTCTGGCACAGAGAAAGAATGGCCCATTATGTTATGTAACAGACCTTCAGGTTTATATGAATTCCTTCATTAGCTTGGTTTCCCCTATGGATACGAGCTGCAAAAGCAGGAATATAATGGCCAGCATATGATTCACCCGTAATAAAAAAGTCGTTCTTTGCATATTGGGGATGCTCTGTAAAGAAGGCCTGAGGGAAAAAGAAAATAACTATTAAGAGAATATTTTAGTCTTTCTAAATTAATTTTATTACATCATTACGTTTTTATTACTCATACTATACTGTATTGAGATATAAAAGTGCAGACCTGCACCCACATTTCGGCACGGCATCCAAAATTCTTTCTCTATCATGGTATCAGGACGCTTTTCCTAAATTTCTTTTCTCTCTTTTTCTACTAAATTTGTTTCTTATGTTGGCCATCATGACCTAAGGTCACTTTTCAGCATCTGGGCAGCCCTCAACTTGGCTACTGTTCAGCTTTTCAAGCAACCCAAAGGTGGTTATCACTCATCATTGCTTGGAGACCGGTGCTGGGATGAAGACCGGCAAGTCTTCTGGTGGCCAGCTGCCAATCCTCTGTGTTTGGGCGCACTCGTGATAGAGTGTATCAATTCCAGCACCCATGAATGGCTGAGGGTGTCCGGCAGTGGCTCCTATAGCTGATAATAGTCAAAAGGCTATGGCTAGTGGTATTGGCAAGGCTGAAGGTGGGCATTGTAGTGTGGAAGGTTATTCTGATGCAGATTGGGAAGGATGTCCATACATCGAAGATTGGTATCTGGCTACTGGGTTTTGCTTGGTGGAAATTTGATTTCTTGGAGAAGTAAGAAGCATATGTGGGGCCAGATCAAGTGCAGAATCAGAATACCAAACAATGACACAGGACACTTGTGAACTATTGTGGATGCATTATTTACTCGACGAGATTGGCTTCAAAGGCCCTCTACCTATGAAGCTCTAGTGTGACAATCAAGCTAAAATTCACATTGCCTCAAATCAAATATTTAATGAGAGGACAAAACACATAAAGCTGATTGTCATTTTATTCGATAAAAGATTCACTATGGTCTATCTCCACCGGTGACGGACAGACGCAGATAGAAAAGGCACATGCCCACACTCAATTTTAAAAATTCCCTATTATCATTGTGGTATTTTACCATTTTAGCCCCCATTGTCTTCCAAACTTTTTCCCCCATAACGTGGATGATGAGTAACTTCCACCAAACCATTTTTTTCTCATAAGAAGAGAGAGATATTGATCTTGTCCTTACCCCACTGCCCAAAATTTCTGGGTCTGTCCCTGATCTCCACAAATCACGTCAGAATTGGAGAGCAACTAGCTAATATTTTTACTTAGGCTCTTAATGGAAAATTGGAAATAGAGTTGATTATATTTGTATCAAGTTGGGCATGATTATCAACTTAGCATTTATAATCCAACTTTAGGGAAGTGTTAAGATGGTATTTTAGTCTTTCTTAATTAGTTGTATTACTCGTACTACACTATACTGTAACCATATTTAGCTGCATATAAATATACGAGCCTTCACCTACATTTGAGTATGGCTTCCAAAACTCTCTTTCTCTAACAATAACTTCCTAAGTCAAGGTATTACTGGTGAAGATTAGCTAGCAATTCTTACCAAATTTAGGACATCATTAACAAGGAAATTTTAACATAAAGAAGTTTAGAAATACAACTTCCATCCCAAAAGTAATAAATGTTAGGTAATAAAGGAAAATTGCACTAAATTTCTATCAATAATATTTAGAGCAAACACAAGTACCTGTAAAAAGTCATACAGGTCATTGCTAATACCCTCTTCATTATGCCGAATGTCACGCAAATCAGTACTGTAACTAAAGCCAGTTCCAGTTGGTTGGTCAACATACAAAAGGTTTGATACCTACAAGATTACCATGAAATATTTTAATTCCCATAAATAAGTCTCACAGGTAAAGAACTATACAGAAAGCAGTTGTCAAGGTTGTAACAATTAGGATATCAAGTTTATTTCATTCCTCATAACAACAGTCAAAGTTAGACAACTCTCAAAGTCAAAACTTAATGAAAAACCATATTTTATTGTACAGATTAATTATGATCTAAAACATAAGCTAATTAAATTGGTTTCCTTCCGTAAGACAGTTGAACCCCATCTCACACCTTTCAGGAAGATGTGAAGCATGATAAACAGCAAGTGGTTGCTTCTGCTCAAATCAGTTTGTAGCTACAATTACATGTTAGTACTATACAAGTATACAGATGGAAAACATTCAAAGCAACTGGTCACCAAAGACAAACAGACCCCATTATGAGCACTAACATGACAGCAAGGATAGATGTGCATGACAGTCCACAGCTGTTCAAATCCCAAACAGACTGCAACAAGAAACTTGATAAAGTTTGAATGAGTGGATTCACTGTTTTTTATTAACATAATTCTTTCCAGAAGATTCACCATTATAACAAGCAATTAGTTTATCTCTTTCAATGTTTTAAAAAATTATCTCCAGGGAAGGGAGGAGGGTTGTGTGCATGTATATGCTATACGAAAATTGACAGCCCATAAACCAAAGAACTAATAGCATATACTTGTTTATTTCCTGAACAGCCCAACTCTCTATTCAGCTATCCACTTTCTGCACCATTTCATAAATGGCTATATCACTTTTAGAGACTACTTCATCATGGCACAAAGTAATTCAGATGCCAACTCAGTGTCAAGAGAGCAACTCATGCATTTAATTCTCAGGGATATGTCTCGTTTAGGCCACAGGTCTCTTTTGGATATTCCAAAAGAAATTGGATTGGGTGATGGTACTCTAATCAAGTTTTGGGAGGATGTTTGGGTGTGGAATGTTCCTTACTTAGGGTTTTCCTTGCCTCCATAGTCTCTCTACTTGCATAATTCCCCCTTTAAAAGTTTTATTCCATTCAGGGTCCTCATTTAAACTAGGATTTCCAATTCCGTTAAAACTTGGGCAATATTGAAGCTAGAAAATTACAATCCCTTTTGCCTTTACTCAAATCTACTCATTTATCTACTGATCCAAATAAGAGAGTCGGGACTTCAGATTCTTCTGATATGGTTTTATGTAACCTTCTTTCTATTTCTAACTCCCTCTACTAATCATCAAAGGTTTCTCCTTTACAAATCATTCAGGTAAATCAAAGTTCCATCTAATGTCATGTCTTTCGTTGACAGAATGGTACTTAATAGAATTAATACAAATGACATGTTGCAAAATTGTAGGCCTCACACCACTCTTTCCCCCAATATGTGTTATGTGCAATTTTTTTTGACAGGACGTGTTATGCGCAATTTAAGTTCAGAAACAGTAGGCCACTTAATTTTGCATTATATTTATAACGCAGACAGTTTTTCTATGAAATAAACTTTTCAGGATACCTTGTCCCAACCATACTCATTCCACACAAGAGACAAGTTGTCAGCAATTTTGAAAGGGCCATTTTCATAAAACAAAGCCAATTCACTGCTACAGCCAGGTCCCCCGGTCAACCAAATCACAACAGGATCCTCCTTGCTGTGGCGTGATTCAAAGAAAAAGTAGAACATCCTGCCGCATCCAACCAAAACGTGAGAAATGAATAACAAAAATATACTAACGATCCAATTCTACAATACCACTATTGTGTGAAACCATAAAAACATTATAATATGTCCTGCAATGAATTTTATGTACACGACGGTTAAAAAAAACGACAAATATTTTTAATTTACTGAGCTGATATAATCATAACCGTGCAAAGTTGTAAGATATTATAGCGTATTCATACAGTATATTTATAATTATAAATTATAAATTATAGTTTATACTTTATAACATAAACCATTTTTTTTAATAAATTCTGTTATAAACTATAGTCTACAACATAAACCTTTTTAGTTTAAAACAAAAGGTTTATGTTAACCGTCCAAAAGTTGTAAGATATTACATTTTACTGTATTCACCTTTTTTTTTTTTTTGTCTTTTGAGGAAAAACAAGAAAAAACAGTGGCGTTGCTACATGCATATTCCACTAAGAGCATGTTTAGAAAAAATGGATTCTTTCTCATTCAGTTATTTTTAGAGGATTAAGTTATTTTGTAAAATAATTATTATGTTTGGATAAAAAAATTATTTTAAAAAAAAAAGTATACAAAATTCAATGCAAATTTTTTTTTCAACTAATAATCATAAGCTAAAGATTAAAACTTATGATTTTAATTTATAAATTATTTCTTACACTTTTTAATATGTAAATACTATTTTATCTTCAATCAAATAATTTTTTTAATCATTTTATACTTATTTTAATAATTTAATACAAAAAATAATTCTTTTTTATATCATTCAAACAAATCATATTAATTTAAAATCACTTTATAACTAATACATCCAAATATATAAATGAATCGATTATAATCAATTATAACAATAATCAATTATCAATAATTAATTTTTAATTTTTTCAAATAAACCCTAAGTATGCTTTGAGATTATCTTAATTTGAAGTAATTTTTAATTAATTATAATTTATTATAAATATTTAAATTATTATTTACCATATAAAATTGTGAAAGTATGATTGAATTTTATCTATTTTTTATATTTGAAAATAAATTTTACCTATTTAAAAAAATGTTTTTAAATATCTTAAATAATAATTTAAGTGAGAGTATTTATTTAAGATTTTTTTTTCAAAAATTCTTGTAATTAAAATTTTATTGAGAAAAGATAAGAAAGAAAAGTAATTTTTCCCTACCAAGTACAAATTTTACTTCAAATTTCAAAAGCAGAAATTAGGGCCATAATCGTACAACAGTAAATGACCCGAAAGAACCAAACCTTGCGGCATGAGAGTGCTGAATTCGGTAATACCCAGCGTGGTGACCCAAATCCTCAACGGAAACCCCAGAATCAGAGTCAGAGCCCACTACGTTGGGGAATCTGAGGCGCTTCTCGACGATCTCGCGGGGTTGGAGAGACAGCGAAGAATTAGCATCGCGAACGATGTTGAGATCATCGTCGGGGAACAAATTAAGGTCTCTGATGAGCTTCTTGGCGTGAAGCACCAGGCGGAGATCATCGTTGTCGGCGGCGGTGGCGGCCGCTGAGAAGAACTCAATAAGAAGGAGAAGATTGCAGAGGACGATTAACGTGGAAATGGAAGAATGAACCATTTTGGTTGTTAGATAGTGAGAGAGTGAAAGATATGGTGGCACAGAGTAGTATAAGTAGAAGTAACTGGTAGTTGCTAGTTGATGATGATGTGTTAGCACCTGGCTGGCGTGTTGACTCTTGCTATGTGTGACTTTTGAAATAAAAGAACTTATTACACATCACTAAACGTCTAAACTCCCTCACATCTTCAGCTAATGAAGAGAAATTATTGCGTCTTTCAAAAGCACAATTGATGCTTGGGGTGTTGAACAAGCCAGCTAAACTCGTCTAGGTTCTCGAGTTAAACGGACGGGCTAGAAAGATCTTAAGGTAAACAGGTTGGTATTTTAGGGTTCATTTAGTAGGGAAGATAAATTTAATAGTATAAGATTTCATAATGTAAAATTTAATAAAATTTTAATATTATATAATATTTGATGTGATATTGTATAAGATATTATGTTATAAAAGAAAGATTTCTATTATCAAAGATCAAGAAATAAACAAATGAAAGGGGAGGCTCGCACTAGAGCATAAAGTAGTGGAGTTCTTGGCAACGATGCAGTCTGGGTCGCACAGTAATGCAAGCTCGATGTGTGTCGTCTTAGGCTAGCTGGTTGATGGTTAGGAGTGAAAACAGATCAGGTCAGACTAAACTTTGCCTTAAACAGGTCTGACCTGTATCTCAATTATAAGGTTTAAACTTGACTTGTGAGCTTGTAATAAGCTAATTTTAAAGGCTTGATCTGACCTTTTTAAAAGTCTAGCTTGACCTGACCTGAAAGTTTATTTAAAGGCCTATTTTACAATGAGGTCTTTAAATAGGTTAACAGACCTACCTTTAAATAGGTTAATAAACATTTACATAGACTAACAGACCTACCTTTAAATAGGTTAATATGTCTTACATAAATTAACAAACTTATATTTAAATAAGTCAATATGCATTTACATAAACTAACAGACCTAAGTCTTGAAATAAGTCAACGGGCCTACTCAAAGTCAATAGGTCTTTGTTATAATTTAACAGTTAACACTCACTTTCTAATTTTATAGATGCTCATCACTTTCTTACTTTAGTCTTTGGTCGATGTGGGACTTGGAGATATATCAAGTTGCTCACTTTCTTACTTTAGTCTTTCAAGTCCTACATCGACCAAAGATCAGAGTAAGAAAGTAATGAGTATTTATAAAAGTAGAGGGTGAATGTTAACTTATTATTTTCAATCTAATAAATATATTACATTAAATATATTAATAAATATGTTATTTTTATTCTAACTTATTAACTTAATTTTTTGCTACTTGACTTTTATTAAAATTTAATTAAAAAATATATTAATATATTATAATAAATTAATAATTATAATTATAATTTATAATTATTATAATAATATATATTATATTATATATAACTAAATAGTAGCCAGTCGAACTGCCGAACTTAAAAGGCTTATTAGATAGTCCGAGTTGACCTTTTTAGTTAAACAGCTTTAAAAAGTTTTGGCTAACTTGCTTAAGAAACAATTGCTAGCCTCAGTGCAAAGTCAAAGCATAAGCCGACCTCGAGGCAAATGACCTATTTCCACCCTTATTGATGGTGATTTGTGGCGGAGTTGTTCGGTGCTTTTGGGTTGGGACACGATGGTGGCCAGTAGCTTGTGCATGGGCTGCTGGGGTCACACACAGTGGAGGACGACAAAGGAAATAATGGCGGAATGAACTTGGCAAGGAGGCAAGGGTTCTTTGTATTTGGTCGTTTGGTATGGTGGGGATCGATGGTAGCTTGAGGTGGATGTTGGCAGCAATTGCTATGAGTTCTAGGTTTTAGTATGGTGGTTCTGATTTCTTGGTAAAGGTTGTGCGGTGGTAGCTTGATTAGAACAAGGTGGTTTGACTATAGAGGTTTGAGGTTTGATATTTGCTAGTTTATGTTGCAGGAGGTGGTAAAGGCTATGTGGTGGTGGCTGCCATAGAAGCTTATCCATCAAAATTTAATCAGGCCTAATTCCACCCCTAAGGCCTGATTAAATTATACGTTATTTTAATATATAAGAGAGATATACTGGATAAACTTATATAATACTGTGGTCGCACCAAATAACTGATAAAGTCATAATGTATTATATAAACTTATCTTATCAAACTTTATGCGTTGTATCAAACGTGCCCTTATTAACTCAGCTTATTTATGAGTAGTATGTGGGCTTAAACAACGATAAATTTAGAAATTTCAATAAACATTAAAAAGTAAAGAGTGTAGATAGACATATTAAAGTGTCAATAATCTCACTGTAAAAATTATACGAAATAAGTCTAATAATTATAATAATATCAAATCTACGCTTCTAATTCTAATTTGTAAAGCAAAGTCATAACTAATTTAACTATTTAATCTTTAAAATTCTAAAACAAATTCACATCATCAAATAAAATTCAAACTTACAAACTTCAAACTTATTTAGTTTAACAGTTTACTTAAGTTTTAATTTTTAACTTTTCTTTTTCTTTTAGTCTAGTGGGCGTAGCCTAATAACAAGGAAGGAGAAATTGGCTTGATTGGATTTGGAATTAGGAGTAGGTATTATTATTATTATTATTATTATTATTATTATTATTATTATTATTATTTTTATTATTAAGAAAAAATGGGCAGGCCAAATCGGGTCGCCTATGAGTATGAGTTAAACGAGTCAACTTGTTTAATCCATTTAAATGAGTTAACTTGTTTAATCCATGGATTAAATGAGCATGACTTTTATGAATTGGTATAAACGGGTCACCATTTTTTAGGCTTACCCTATAACATTCCTCTTTTAGCTAATTTATATGATATTTTAGAGGTCTCTAAGTATTAAAATATACTATATAGAGTTAATTTATTTATGTTGTTTTATCTATTATTATTTGTTTATTAATCATTTATATTTAAAAGAGCACAAAAAATTACTTAGGTATGAAGAGTATAGGTCAAAATACTCAGTGGAAGTATTTAAATTTATTAGTAACAAAATTATAGTTTTGAAAGTCTCACTAGGGGTATTTTTGTCCAAAAAGGAATTAGTAAACCCTAACTAAGTAAATACTAGAAGTTAAACTTGTTTAGTTACTTGGACTAACTAGTTAGAAGAAAACAATAAAATAAAGAACAACAAATAAGGGTTAGCCACCTTATAAGACACTAGTTTTAATATGATTGGATAATGGTTTAAGATGGTTGGCTAATTGGTTGGCCAATAGGAGTTAGCCACCATAAGAGACACTAAACTTAAGATGATTGGCTAATTGACGACACTAAACCAATTCTAATTGGTTGGTTAGTTAAACATAATTATCAAACACTTAATTGATGTGTGTGAAACAACATCATATATTGTTCTCATTTTACATGCATTTTTAGGCATTTTAGTTCTCTTTTTATTTGTTTTTCTTTTAGTTCGGATAACTGCGGTGTTTTTGGTGTTGTTTTGCAGGATTGATGCTCAATTGACCTTGAAATGGATGGAAAGCTTGCATGATTGAAGTTGGAGCTTTATGGATAGTAAATTGGGGAAAATGACTCATTTCAGAGAGTTCCATGGCCTACCCGTGGAATTTCTCATGGTCATGGATCGAGCAGCTGTGTGAAGAAGCAAAAGTGATTTTCTAGAGAATTCCACGACTGTGGAATTCAGCTAGCAAGATCCATGGCCTGGCCGTGGAATTTCCCACAGCCGTGGATCGCAATTCGAGTCAGTTTTTATGTTTCATTTTTATTTCTTTTGATGGGCTGGGACCAGTTGAAACCCTAGGGGTATAAATAGATGCTCTGAATGTAATATCGGGGAACGAGTTTCAGTTTGAAGGAGGCACGTTTGGAGGCTCTAGATCTTCATCTTCCTCTTCTCTTCTCCATTCGCTATGGGTTTGAATGTTCTTTATTTTGTTTTCTTGTTTCTTCTTCTCTATGTCTGAGTAGTTTCTTTTGTTTCTAGGATTGGGCAATGCCCTTTGGTACATTGATAATGATTAATTGACTTGGTTTACCCCTTTTATTAATCTTGAATGTTCTTTTATTCAATCCTTATTGCGTTTATTAATGCGGATTTGTTAGCCACATATTTGCATCTCATAGACATTTAGGGATGTACTGAGAGGTGAACCTAGGTGTTGGAACCATAAGAATTGAACTTAAGGTCTAAATCACAATAGTAGGTTTAGCATTTCGAGGACTTAATGAATTACCATAAAGCGTAATGGGTTCAATTTAAATTCAATTACCACGAGTATAGGAATTGGTTTATTTGGGCACGGTTCTTGTCTCTTGAGAAAGAACATTAACTAATTCAGGGTAATTCACCTTCAATTGACTTTCAATTTTAATAAAAGAGTTTTCAATTAGGATTTGTCTTGTATCATTGTGGTTACCCCTAATCTTGGAAGCTTTCTTGCATTTGAAAATCTCTCTTAATAACTTGCTATTTTTTTCTTAATTTTGTATTTTAATATTTATTTATTTAATTACTTTGTTACTACATTCTTATCTCTCAACAATTTTATCCCCTTTGTTTAATTGAATTGAATTAATTAATTAATTGGTATTCTTAAACACAATCCCTGTGGATTCGATTTTTTTATTACTGGACGACAAAGGTGTACACTTGCGGATTTCATACATCAAGTTTTTGGCGCCGTTGTCGGAAACTGTATTTTTCTTGAATATTAATTTAATTTTTATTTTAATTATTTTAAACAATTTTCTTTTTATCATATTCTTACGTTCTTGTTTTCTCTTTTACTCTCTGCAGGAAATATCTATTGTTTATGCAAAGTACTAGACGTTCCAGAACTCTTATTGAAGCAGATATTAAAATTGAAAGAACTTTTCGTAGAAGGAGAAGACAACAAGGGCAATGAGTGAGAGAAATACCTGAACCAACGCTTGTCATGGCTGAACCTGAGGATAATAGACCACTAAAAGAGTATGTAGCCCCTAATGCTCGGGGTTTGTGATCTGGAATTGCTTGGCCAGACATTGAAGCTAGGCACTTCACCATACCTCCTGCCTTACTTTCTATGATAAGGCAGAACCAGTTTGGAGGATTGCCATCAGAGGACCTGAATAATCACGTGGATATGTTCTTGGAGTTTTGTGAGACCCTCAAAATTGAAGGTGCCTCTGTTGATGTTATTCGTCTCCGCATGTTCCCATTATCACTGAGAGATAGAGCTAGAGCTTGGTTGAAGTCTATTTCTACTGAGACAATCACTACTTGGGACCAATTGAAGCAAGCTTTCTTGGACAAATTCTTCCCACCTTCCAAGACTGTTCATCTTAGGACCCAAATCACAAGCTTTGTTCAGAAAGATGGAGAGTCATTGTCGGAAGCTTGGGACAAATATAACGCTTTACTGGAAGCCTACCTACACCATGGGTTAGAAAAATGATTAATCGTCCACACCTGCTATAATGGTCTAGAATATTCTTCGAAGGTGTCTCTTGACTCCGCAGCTGGTGGAGCTTTGATGAACAGAAGGCTAACAGAAGCTTATGAGATCATTGAGAGTGTTGCTGCAAATCATCACCAATGGGCAAATGAAAGAGGTCATAACCCGAGAAAGCTCTCGGGAGGTAAGTTTGAGGTAGACGGTGTTGATTTAATTATGTCAAAATTTGATTCTTTGAATAACGTTTTGACATGCTTGAAAAAGCTCATGTTAATGTCATAGGTGCTTCTAACATTTTTTGTGAGATTTGTGGAGTACAGAGACACATAGGTGCCGAATGCCAAATTGGAATTGGCTTCTCACAGGATGCACTGGTGGAGCAAGTGGAATCATGTCACAATTTTCATGACTTCAACCAAAAGGGGAGGAATGATCCATATTCTCAAACTTACAACCTCAGTTGGAGGTCACATCCTAACTTCTCCTACCAGAATAGTCAATACCAAGCTGAGTAAGGTAGTGCTAAACCCTTCTCTGGATTCCAACAGGTACAAAAATCTAGACTTGAGTCACTTCTTGAGAATTTTGTTGAGAGTCAATCTAAGCAAAATAAGGAGTTTAGGCAACATAGGCAAGTTGTGACTGAGGCCATTAGAGAGTTATCAACTAAGGTTGACAATTTGGCCATTCATAATAAGATGTTGGAAACTCAGATTGCCCAACAAGCAGGCACTTCACAAAGGCAACAGGGCAAGTTTCCTGGTCAACTTGAAATAAATTCAGGTAATGAACATTGTAAGGCTGTGAGTTTAAGAAGTGGAAAGAAATTAGAAGATCCCACGGGTAAGGGGGAGAATGAAAAGGATAAGGGAATTGAGGAAAATGAGACTAAGACACAACCCTTAGAAGAAGAGGAAACTATTGAGAATGTGTCTAAGTATGTACCCCCTGAACCATACCAACCCCCAGTTCCTTTCCCTCAAAGATTGACTAAGGCCAAGTTAGATAGGTAATTTAGGAAGTTCCTAGAGGTCCTTAAGAAATTGCACATTAATGTACCCTTCACTGAGGCGTTGAAACAAATGCCTACCTATGCTAAATTTCTTAAGGACATTTTGTCTAATAAGAGAAAGCTAGAGGATTATGAGACATTAGTTTTAACTGAGAAGTGTAGTTCTTTAATTCAAAATAAATTGCCTCCTAAGCTAAAAAATCCAGGTAGCTTCTTTATTCCTTATTTGATTGGTAACACCAATTTTGATAAAACTCTGTGTGATTTGGGGGCTAGTGTTAGTCTTATGTCCCTTTCTGTGTATAAGAAGTTAGTGGTAGATGAACTTAAACCCACAACTATCTCACTCCAATTGGTGGATTGATCCGTCAAGTACCTCGCAGACATCTTGGAGGATGTTCCTATTAGAGTTGGTAAGTTTTATATGCTGGTGGATTTTGTTGTGCTTGACATGGAAGCTGATGCTAAAATACCGATCATACTTGGGCATCCATTCCTTGCCACTGGAAGGGCGATCATTGATGTTCACAAAGGAAAATTGACTTTGTGATTGAATGATGAGGAAGTAGTTTTTGATTCTGAAAATATTTTTAATTCCTTAAATTCATGTAATCGCATAGATGCTACTAAAGTTGTGGATAATGTTGTGCTTTCAGACGTGCAGGAATTAGTGACTGATGTTATGCTAGAAAAGACCTTACCCAAGGGTACCACAAAATTTGAGAAGTCCAAGCCTTGCAAGAAAGGACCTAAGAACTAGAATGACAAGTGTGTCGAGAAGCATGAATTTAAACTTGAGGATAAAGTTCTTATCAATAACTTGCTTCTACGTTTCTATCATAGTAAGCTATGATTGAAATGGTCAGGACTATATGAAATTGTTCGAGTTTTATCCTACGGTGTGCTTGAGGTGAAGAAAGAAGGTCATGAGCCTTTCATGATAAATGGCCAAAGAGTGAAACACTTTGAAGGAGTGGGGACTAAGCACTACTCCGTTGACATCAACTGAGCACAGAAACCAGACCAAAGTCGAGCTAATACTTTAAACAAGCACTTCTTGGGAGGCAACCCAAGTTTCTTTATTTTTTCCTTTTAATTTTTTTTTTCTTTTGATTTTATGTTGGATTGCTGGTTTGATCTTTATCTCATAGATCTTGTTTAGGTTTCACCCTTTTTAAAGCTCAAATTAGAAGGAGAATGAAGTCAGAATGGCCTTGGAGGGTACAGTTCAGAGTATGGCTAGCATGGTCCAGGCAATCCATAGTTGGCATCTAAGTCAGCACCCTTTTCCACCACCGTAGTGAGTCCTTTTCTTTTATCCCTTCTATTGTTATAAATTTTTTACATTGGGGACAATGTAAATTCTAAGCTTGGGGGTATTTTTATTTTCATTTTTATTTTCATTTTAGATCATTAGTTTCATGCATTTTTATGTCTCATTTTGCATTGCATCTTCATGTTGCATTTTCACACCATTATATCTCTTAGCTTTTTTATTGAACTTTGTGCCCTTCTTTTTTGAGGATTTTGAGATGGTATTGATTTCGAACCCAATTTGTTGATTCTTGTGGTAGGCAACAGACATTGTTTTAATTGATAGTGGAGGTGATCTCTTGATAGTTGATAATTAGCATATGTTCTCTAAATTTGTGCTTTTCATTGATTTTTGACCTCTAAATGTGAGTTTTGATCCTATATGAGATTTATGCACTATATGATTTTTGCTCTCATTCTTTGTGTTGAGTGGTAATTCCTCATTGATTTTGTGCTCTAGAACTTGATTTGAAACCATTTTGAGGCAAAATTTTTGTTTGCATACTTGAATGTGATTAAGGCATCTTAAGTATTTTTCTGACCTTTTGAAATAATTGTCACACTTTCATCCACTAGTTGCCCATTTTGAGCCTATTGCATAATTATTTTTTCTTGATGCCTATAATGATATATTATCGGTAATCATTTAGAATATTATATGGAGCAAATTGGGTTTGAAAGTTATATAAAGTTGTGTTGGAAATCCTATGTTTTTGACTCTTCTCTTTCTCAAATGAAAAAAGAAAAAAGAATATAAAGGGAAAAGAAAAAAAGTAAATTAAAGAAAATCATGAGATGAAAGCTTGAAAAAGAAGAGAAAGAGAAGAAGGAAAAGTAAGGAAGAAAATGCTTGGAAATGTGGAGTTATGCTATTAATTGAAAAATGCCTTTGCTCCATTTATGTTCTAGTGAATTTCTTGTGCTTATTGAAAATTTTGTTAGCCCTTTGTGCATACATTCCTTTCTTTAGCCTACCTAACATAATTTTCATGGCCTCATTACAACCTTTGAAAGACCTTTTGATTCTTGTATGCATGCAAATTGTTAGTGAAAATTTGATTTCTTATCAAGCTTATGGAAATGCTTTTTTCTTTGAGGAATCTTGAGCGCATTGTCTTTACCCTTAAACACTTTGAGTGTGGTTAATAGAGTGAACCCAATTTAGTGAGAAGTATGATTTATGATAACTTTAGCCTCTAATTGGACTTGATTTTGATTACCTGTCTAATTCTTGGTTTGCCTTTACCTATTGCTTAGTTGGATGTTTTCTCGGGTTCCTCATTCATTATTGTCTCTTGATCTCATTTCTTGGTTTGGCCTTAGTTATTGCTTGGGGA
Organism: Ormosia semicastrata; assembly: GCA_029884595.1. Taxonomy (NCBI): domain Eukaryota; kingdom Viridiplantae; phylum Streptophyta; class Magnoliopsida; order Fabales; family Fabaceae; genus Ormosia; species Ormosia semicastrata. The sequence continues at coordinate 48,475,767 of JAQQTO010000056.1, read as the reverse complement.
CAAGCAAAATCTTAAGCTTGGGGGGATTTGATGTGTGTGAAATAACATCATATCTTGTTCTTGTTTTGTATGCATTTTTAGGTATTTTAGGCATTTTAGTTCTCTTTTTATTTGTTTTTCTTTTAGTTCGGATAACTGCGGTGTTTTTGGTGTTGGTATGCAGGATTAGTGCTCAATTGGCCTTGAAATGGATGGAAAGCTTGCATGATTGAAGTTGGAGCTTTACAAATAGCAAATTGGGGAAAAAGACTCATTCTAGAGAGTTTCACGGCCTACCTGTGGAATTTTCTACGGCCATGGATTGAGCAGCCGCGTGAAGAAGCAAAAGTGATTTTCCAGAGAATTCCACGGCCTGGCCGTGGAATTTCCCACGGTCGTGGATCGTAGTCCGAATTAGTTTTTAAGTTTCATTTTTATTTCTTTTGATGGGCTGGGACCAGTTGAAACTCTAGGGATATAAATAGATGCTCTAAATGTAATATCGGGGAACAAATTTTAGTTTGAAGGAGGCACGTTTGGAGGGTCTAGATCTTCATCTTCCTCTTCTCTTCTCCCTTTACTACGGGTTTGGATGTTCTTTATTTTGTTTTCTTGTTTCTTTTTCTCTATGTTTGAGTAGTTTCTTTGGTTTCTAGGATTGGGCAATGCCCTTTGGTACATTGATAATGATTAATTGACTTAGTTTACCCTTTTTATTAATATTGAATGTTCTTTGATTCAATCTTTATTGCGCTTATTAATGTGAATTTGCTGGCCACATATTTGCATCTCATAGACATTTAGGAACGTACTGAGAGGTGAACCTAGGTATTGGAACCATAAGAATTAAACTTAAGGTCTAAATCACGAGAGTAGGTTTAACCTTTTGAGGACTTAATGAATTACCATAAAGCGTAATGGGTTCAATTTAAATTTAATTACCACGAGAGTAGGAATTGGTTTATTTGGGCACAGTTCTTGTCTCTTGAGAAAGAATATTAACTAATTTAGGGTAAATTCACCTTCAATTGAATTTTAATTTTAATAAAAGGGTTATCAATTAGGATTCGTCTTGTATCATTGTGGTTACCCCAATCTTAGAAGTTTTCTTGCATTTGAAAACCTCTCTAAATAACTTGCTATTTTTTTTCTTAATTTTGTATTTTAATATTTATTTATTTAATTACTTTGTTACTACATTCTTATCTCTCAACAATTTTATCCCCTTTGTTTAATTTAATTAATTAATGAATTAATTGGTATTCTTAGACACAGTTCCTGTGAATTTGATCTTTTTATTACTTGACGACGAAACCGTACACTTGTGAATTTTACACATCATTAATCACTTAATTAAACAAAATATTTTTTAAAATTAACAAAAATATCTAGGAAAAAAGAAAGAAGTAAATTCTGCTAAGGCATAAAAATGAAAGAAGAAGAAGAAGACAATAAAAGAAAGAAAGAAGAAAGAAGGAGAAGGAGAAAAGAGAAGGAAATTCAAGAAAAAACTATTAAAAATTTTTCCTAAAAGTTTCAAGAATCAAGAAATTTGAAGAAACAAGCTCAAGATCCTTTCTTCCACTTCCTAATATCTTACACCTAATTAGCTTGGAAAAGAGGTAGGAAAAACAAAATTCTAATATAGCAAACCAAAATTTTGCAGAAGTTCAATATAGCAGAATATAGAATATATAAAGAATTCGAAGAAAAAACTGAAGTTAATGAAAAATTCTATAGAAAAATTTGCTATTAGTATTCCTCTTCCTTTTCTAGCAGAATAACTCAATCAAAGAAGATAGTTGAAACTGAATTGGACAAGGAGATTATGGAGATCTTTCGGAAGGTAGAAGTCAATATACCTCTCCTAGAAGCAATAAAGCAGATTCTAAAATATGCTAAGTTTTTAAAGGAATTGTGCACTCACAAGAAGAGGTTGAAAGGAAATAAGAAAGTGAGCATGAGAAGAAATGTTTCTACCTTGATCCAACCAAATATGCCTCCTAAATACAAGGATCCTGGAACATTCATCATTCCTTACATAATAGGCAACAAGCAGTTTACATATGCAATGTTGGATTTGGGTGCCTCAATTAATGTGATGCCAAAATTAGTTTATAAATCTCTGTAGATTGGAGAATTGAAGCCAACCAGAGTTATCATTCAGTTAAAAAATAAGAGCACAACTCATCTTGTAGGAATGCTTGAGGATGTTTTGTTAAGGGTAAATAATTTAATATTCCTAAAAGATTTTTATGTTATGAACATGGAAGATGAATTTGCATCTAGTCAACCCTTATTGATTATAAGTAAAATTTTCTTGAAAACTTCAAAAACTAAGATTAATGTGCATGTTGGTACCATTTCCATGGAATTTGAGGATAACATAAGTTGATTTAATATCTTTGATGCCATGAAATATTTCTTAGAAGAGTATTCTATTTTTCAATTAAATGTCATTGATTTACTTGTTGATGATATGCATGTTGATATGCTAGCTGAATATTCTGAAATTGTGGGATTTCTAGATAGTGTTGATTTTTATGGATGTTCTGGATATTCAGTTTTTGTTTATAGTGAGACTAGTATGTGTACCACATGTTCTGAGATTTTTACATATATGGGATATGATGCTGTTATGGAAGAATGTACACAGATTGTATGTGATGTTGCAGTTAAATCAGCATATTCGTCTTCTTTGACCAGATTGATACCTTTAATGCAGCAACCACCTACCCTTGAGTTAAAGTCTTTACCTAAACATTTAAAGTATATGTTCTTGGAAGTAGAAGAGAAGCTACCAGTGTTAATAACAAAGAATTTGTAGCCTGAACAAGAAGAGGAATTGTTACAAATCTTGAGGCAACACAAGAAAGCCATTGGACGGACACTTTCAGACATTCCTGGGATTAGTCCCTCCACAAGCATGCATCAAATTTTATTAGAAGAGGAGGCCAAACCAATGAGGTAGCCCTAATGAAGACTTAACCCTCTTATTTAGGATGTGGTAAAGAAAGAAGTGAGTAAACTATTGTTAGATGACATCATTTACCCCATTTGAAATAGCAAGTGGGTGAGCTCGGTGTAAGTAGTTTCCAAAAAGATCGAGATGACTGTGGTTGCCAATGAAAAGAATAAGCTGGTCCCAACTAAAGTACAGAATAGTTGGAGAGTCTGTATGAATTACAGAAAGCTCAACCAAGCCACTAGGAAGTTTCATTTTCCCTTGCCCTTCATTAATAAGATGTTGGAGAGGTTAGCTAGTAAGTCACACTATTGCTTCCGAGATGGATTTTCAAGCTACTTTTAGATTCATATAGCCTCGGAGGACTAAGAGAAGACAACTTTCACTTGCCCATTTGGCATGTTTGCTTATAGCAGGATACTTTTCGGGTTTTGTGAAGCCCCGGGTGCATTTTAGTGATGTATGATGAGAATTTTCTTTGACTTATTAGAACATTGCATGGAAGTTTTTATGGATGACTTCAAAGTTTATAGATATTTTCTTATGCATGTTTAGATAACCTTGCTATGGTGCTTGATAGATATATTAAGACACATCTTGTTCTTAATTTTGAGAAATTTCATTTCATAGTAAAACAAGGCATAGTCTTAGGGCATATAGTTTTTAGCAAAGGCATTAAAGTAGATAGGGCAAAAATCGATGTTATTGCTTCTTTACCCTACCCTACTTATGTGCGCGAAGTGCATTTCTTTCTTGGTCATGCAGGGTTCTATAGGCATTTCATCAAGGACTTTAGCAAACTTGCCCTTCCATTGTCTAGGCTTCTTAAAAAAGAAGTAGAGTTCAAATTTGATGAGCAATGCAAGAAGGCATTCGATTAGTTGAAGAAGAACCTGACCTCTTCTCCCATTATTCAGTTGCTAAATTGGGAGTTTCCTTTTGAGTTGATGTGTGACCCCTCCAACTTTGCAATCGGTGCCATCCTTTTTTAACAGTTGACAAGCAATCTCATGTGATATCTTATGTCTATTGTACTTTGGATTTTGCCCAAGCTAATTACGCCACCATTGAAAATGAGCTTTTAGCCATTATTTTTATTTCAATAAATTTCATTCCTATTTGTTGGGCACTAAAGTGATTGTTTTCTCTGACCATTCGACCTTGAAGTTCTTGCTGAAGAAGGCCGAGGCGAATCCTAGACTCATTCGATCGATGTTACTTTTGCAGGAGTTTGACATTGAGATCAGAGATAAGAATAGGGCAAAGAACTTAGTGGCAGATCATCTTAACCGGATCCCACAAGCAGTGGACAATCTTCCTATTCAAGAGACCTTCCCAGATGAGCAGCTTTTTCAACTGCGAGGTAAAGACTCTTGGTATGATGATTTAGTGAATTATTTAGTTACATCTGAGTTAACTGCTTATTTTAAGAAGCATTAGATTGATAAGCTTAAGAGTGAATCTAAATATTTTGTACATGATGATCCTTATCTATGGAGACTGTGTCTTGATCAATGATTAGACATTGTGAGTTTTAGTCTATTCTACATTTTTGTCATACCCTTGCATGTGGTGGTCACTTTGGACCGCAACACACTGCTAGGTAGATTTTAGATTCTGGATTATATTGGCCCACTTTGTTTCATGATGCTTACAATTATTGTAAGAATTATGAACAATGACAACGAACAGGTAACATTTCCCGTAGGAATGAGATGCCTTAACAACCGTTATTATTTTGTGAGATATTTGATGTGTGGGACATTGATTTCATGGGCCCCTTTCCTAATTCCTTTGGTTTTGTTTACATTCTTTTAACTATTGATTATGTATCAAAGTGGGTAAAGGCAAGGGTCACTTGAACTGATGATTCTCATGTTGTTTTAGACTTTGTCAAGTCTTATATTTTTTGTAGGTTTAGAGTTTCGAAAACCATAATCAGTGACCAAGGCTCTCATTTCTGTAATAAAAATATAGAGGCATTATTGAAGAAATATGGTGTGATGCATAAGGTTTCAACCATACCATCCACAAACCAATGGACAAGTGGAAGTTTCAAATAGGGAGTTGAAAAAAATCTTAGAAACAATAGTCCAACCGAATAGAAAAGATTGTAGCAAAAGGCTTGAGGATGCACTGTGGGTGTATGGGACTGCCTTTAAGACTCCTTTAGGCATGACTCCTTATAAGATAGTATTTGGCAAGGCATGCCACCTTCCGGTGGAGATTGAGCAGAAGGCCTATTGGGTGGTAAAAAAGTGCAGCCTTGACCTGAACTAAGCCAGATCCTAAAGAAAACTCCAACTCTAAGAACTTGAAGAGATTCAGTTAGAAGCTTATGAGAACTCTCGGATTTACAAAGAAAAGACCAAGATTCTTCATGACAAGATGTTGACAAGAAAAGAGTTCTCTATTAGCCAAAAAGTTTTCCTTTACAATTCTTGCCTTAAGCTCATGCCCGAAAAGCTCTGTTCTAGGTTGCTAGGTCCTTTTATAGTCACTAATTTTTTTTTCCTTATGTTGCAGCGGAGATCACAAGTGAGGCAACTAACAAAGCTTTTAAAGTCAATGGATACCACCTTAAGCAATTCTATAAGGGAGCTCAAGAGAATACAATGGAGGAGGTCCACTTGCAAGCGACCATATACATCACTTGATAATGATGTTTCTTCTTTCTCTCCCTTTATTTTACTTGTCCTAAATTTGTTGATGATATTTAATGGATATTGATAATTTGATATTTTATAAGCCTTACATTAAGGACAATGTAGAATTTAAGTGTGGGGAAAAATTTATATTATGTTGATTTTTTTTTATTTCAAAATACTTTTTTATCTTCAAATTTTGATTTTATTTTGTTTTTAAATTCTATTTTTTTGTTTTGAATATATATATATATATATATATATATATATATATATATATATATATATATATATATATATATATATATATATATGGCATCTAGTGAGAAGAGTTTTTATTGTGATATCTAGTGAGAAGAGTTTTTATTGTGAGAGGGTGAGAGGAGTAAATCTTGACCATACAACCATACATGGTTGGTCAAAATTAAAAGTTACTTAAAGGTCATGTGACCATTTAACAAAATCACATGCATTTATATTCTAATCTTGACCATTCATGTAAGATCCAATAGTTAAGATTCACTCATCTCACTCTTACAATAAACACTCCTCTTACCAGATACGCTCTATATATATATAAGTGTGTTTTTAATTCCTTTTCAATGAAATTTTGAGATTTGTGAAAGTTGTGAGCATGCATAAATTGAAGTTAAAAGTTTATAACATAAGTGAATAAATTGTCTTTTATCTTGAGATTAACTAGTTTGGTAAAGAAAATTAAATTATTAGATTGAGTTTGATAGAAGCATGTCTTGTGAGACTTTGAGACTTTGAATGAATAGATTGAACATTTGTGTCATTCTCTTCTTTCTTGTGTGATTTTCACTCATTAAATTTTTTACTCTAGAATTTTCTTTAATTCCTTTATAGGCTACATTTTCACATGCATATATGAACATGATTAAGATATTTTTCTTGAATTAGCTACTTTATCCAAATAGTCAACTTTGCATATTTTCCTTTTATTAACCCCATTGATCTTATTTGACTATTCCTTATTTTTAGCTCATTATATGCCTTAAATGAAAAATCATGTTTTTACCTAACCTTAGGGAATAAGAGAGCATTGACATTGTTATTGGAAGAATTCTTAAACAAGTGTGGGGGTTTGCTAATTAGTGTGCAACATTTTTGGTGAAAAATGAAAGAGTGGCCAATTAAAAAAAATTAAAAAAAGAGAAAAAAAGAAAAAAGAATGGGAAAAAGAATATGTAAAGAGAATTTACATTACATAGATTTGGGTTAAACTTTTATGCTTATTATTTGAACTCATTTCCATTGTTCTTTTATTATCTTAGATATTTAACTTATCATCTCTATATTATTCCCCTTCCTTACCTTGACCCCATTACAACCATACATAAAGTCCTCTTGATTTGTGTGTGCATGTGTTTTGAGTAATGAAAAGCAAAAGATAAGCAGACTTATGGTATTGTAAATTTTCATGGGTTGAATTAAGCGAAACACTTACTTTTCAGACACTTGAGGGATTGAGAATGTGTCTTGTGAGATTCTTTCATTCTTAATTTATGCTTTTCAATTGAAGTTACCTTACTTATTGGTTTGAAATGTAAAGTAATGTTACTTCATGAATGTTTTGATTCCTTGAAGCTTTGGTTGTTTTTCTTTTTTATAGACTTTTGCATTCTTGAACAACATTAAAAATTAAGTGTTTTAGAGTTTTTACCTTTTGAATTTGTGTTGTTATTCCTTGTTCCCTAGTGTTGAATTTATAGTTTTGTCTTGGAGTGCAAAAGCTAAGTGTAGAGGAATTTGATAAACATAATTTTCATATATTAGTTAACCCTCATATTTAGTCTCTTAGACCTTCTATATTCTTAATTGATTGGTCTTAATTTGATAAACCCTTTTATGTTCATAAGTTTGGTTTCAAATTGGGTTTAATTATATTTTTTTAGCTTTATTGAGAATTTTACACTATTTTTATATTTTGAAAATAACTTGAGTTCTAGACATATAAAGATTATGAATCTTACTTTGTAGAAAATATGAGAGAAAACTATACAACTTTGACGGGAGCTCGAAGGATGAATCGATGTCTAGTGGGTTAGATTGGGTCTGGAAGTCAGAATAGAGATGCTATTAGTGGAACTTGGACAACGAGCAGCGATTAGGCCATAATTTAGGTTGTAGGAGTCATATGGAGCTGATACCAGTCCCATTGAAAAGATGAGACATAGATCTTCAACTCTTATGAAGACTACTTATCAAAACTGTGATGTTTTGATGGTGTTTTCACCCTTTGAAGTTAGTTGACAGGTCTAGAGAGCTGTTAGGAATGTTTTGGACATAATTCTCTCATCCTAAATCCAAATTATGAAAATTAAGTGTCCAATTAAAGCTAAGAGGAAGGGGATTAACCCTAAGCTAAGGGAAAACTTGGATTTTTAATTTTAGAGATAGTTATTTAAGCAGAAGTAGTAGCGACCACGAATTGAACCCTAATTTTCTCTTAACGCTCTTGCTTGCACTTTTTCTCTTCATCTCTCTTCTTCTCCTTTCTCTCTAGATTTCTTTCTTTTCTATTTTTATTTCCTTCCATCCATAGAGGGTTAGACCTTTTTTAATCAATCTTAGGAATTGACAATCTTAATGTTTAATTCTGATATATTGATGTAATAATTACATAATTACCACGTGTTTAATGAGGATTACAGATATTAAACAATGCATCAAAGGTGTTTTTAATGAGGATTACAGAGATTAAGCAATGCATCAAAGGTGTTTGATGGATTGTTAAGCTTAGTTGAATTTTGGGTTTTAGATTAATTTAGGATTAGATTGGTGCTTAATTCATTTAACATTGATTAATTAAATTCTAGATGCTTATCTAGTAGAGAATTCATAGATCATCTTAAGACTTCTTGATATGATCTAAGACCAAGAATCTGATTAGTAATTGAATGGATTCCTAGTGATCCATAATAGATTAAATTTAAGATTAGTTGATTTCCTTGGATTGATTGTTTACTTAATTTTGTTCACAATTTTTTTAATTACTTTCATTTAATTAATTAGTCTACAACTTCCCCCCCTTTGTTAACTTCTTAATCTGATTGCTTAATTAGAGTGATTCAAGGGCTCGACCTAGTTGTGCCTTATACTATAAGTAATTAGGTGAATCGACTTACAAAATGATATAATTTGATAGTCTTGGAAGCTATCAGTGACCTCATACTCCGAGGTCCACTCAAAGCTTCCCTATTTTTAAAGTCTTGAAGAGGGGAAAAGACTTTTGGGCAGTCTTGGCCAGAAAATGTGTGAGGGCTACAATTCGGTTGTCAGCTGCTACACTTCTTTGATGGACTTGGGACTCCGTATGTCAGGAATGACTTGGCATTTCTTTGTGTTGGCCTCAATACTATAGTTTGTCAATAGAAACCCCAAAAACTTGCCAGCCTACACTCCAAATGCGCACTTCTCCAAATTTAATCGTATGTTATGCTTCCAAATCTTGGCGAATACTTCCTCCAAGTCTTTGATGTGTTTATCGGTGTCCTCCATCTTGACTATCATATTATCAATGTATACTTTTAACATCTTACCAATTTATCCTTCAAAGACTTTGTTCATCGTCCTTTAGTAAGTTACCCCAATATTCTTGAGCCCAAATGACATGACACGGTAACAGTAGCTCCTTATCTCAGTTATGAAGGGTGTCATGTCTTCATCTTTTGGACTAATGGGGATCTGGTTGTATCCAGAATAGGCATCCATGAAGGAGAATAGCTTGGAACCAAATGAATTATCCACCAGCTTGTCAATGTTAGCAAGTGGGTAGGGGTCTTTTGGATACGCCTTTTTCAAATTAGTGTAATCAACACACATACGCCACTTTCCACTGGCCTTCTTGACTAAGACCATGTAGGAGAGCTACGTGGTGTTAGAGACTTCTCTGATGAACCTAGTGTCTAGGAGCTCCTTAAGTTATTTCTCGATCACCTCTTACCTTTTAGGACTAACCTTCCTTTTACACTAGGCCACTGGTTTTGCATTCTTCATAATAGAAAGTCGATAGCATAGAAGGTTGGGTCTAAACCTGGCATGTCAGCGAAAGTCCAAGTAAACAGATCCTTATTTTTTCCTAGGAACTCAGTCAACTAGGATCTTTCCTCTTGACTAAGTTAATCTTTAATCTTGGTTACTTGATCTGGCTTGACACCAAATTAAAGGGGTTAGAGCTCTTTGTCAGGTTAGAGGCATGTACCACGGATCTCTTCACATACGTCTAACTTAGTGAAGAGCACTTCGATAGTGTTCGTAGTGACTGAAGTTGAATAGTTGCGTTGGTCTGCAGTTCGAGGTTTTTTGGCCATCCTTAGGCTCTCGTTGTAGCACTTCCTCATTGCGACTTAGTCTCCTTTGACTGTCACAACTCTGTCCTGTTGGTCTATAAATTTCATGGCCAAGTGGGGTATGGATATCATGGCCCTAAAGGCATTGAGCGAAGGATGACCCAGTATAACATTATAAGCTGAAGGATAGTTAACCACTAAGAACCTAACCTTGACAGTTTTAAGGAGGGAATATTTCCCCAAAGTCAGGTAGGTCTTACTATACTCAATCGAAGTGATCTTATCACATGTGAACCCGATCAACTCACCGATATACGAGATTAGTTCTTCTTTTGACAATCCTAACTTGTTGAACAAGTCTAGGAACATAATGTCAGTCGAGCTCCCCTGATCTACAAATACTATGTGAACCTCGACGTTTGTGATTATTCTGGTAATGACCATGGGGTCATCGTGATCCGGGATAGTATTTCTGTAATCCTCATCAAAGAACAAGATCGATGAGGTTTTTCTTGACCCTTGGCCAACTTAGTCTCTGTAAAGGATGCTACGCTCAACACAGCTCGGAAGGCCTTTTTCCTAGTTTTCCAGAGTCACCTCCATCTGCGAAGCCCCTCGAGATGGTGTTTATCGTCCGAGTTACTTCAGTGATGACGATTGTCTTCATGATCACTATCCCAGGGTTATGCCCTGTCTCAATTTTGGGCGTCTCGAGATACATTTACGTCGGGATTGTCATTCCTAGTTGGGGAACGTCTTCTTTGGTAGGGTGAAAATGGACTTCTCAGTGGGCTGTAACTTCGTTTTCTATAGTTTTGCCCTTCCTTGTAACTGTACCGAGATTAGTGCACATAACGGGCCAAACGGTTATCTCGGATCAGCAACTCGAGTACATCCTAGAGCTTAATGCAGTCCTCCATGTTATGTCTATGGCCATTATGCCATACACAGTGCTTGAACTTGTCTTTCTATGTATGTTTCTTCAAAGGGGGAGGTCTTTGCACATCCTGGAGCTCGGTGTTCATTACTTCTTAATAAATCTAAGCCCGAGATATGCTTAGAGGAGTGTAGTCTTCATATTTCCCTCGAAAGGGTTGTTTTGAATTTTAGCTTTGTTGTTTGGGTGGTCAGGACTTAGGCTTAGCATCCCCTCCCTTCTTGAGATGCTTCCTAGCCTAGAAAACATTCTCAACATTAATGCATTTATCAGCGTGGGCACTGAACTCGTCCATGGTCTTGAGCTCCTTCTTGGAAATAGAAAACAAAAACACTCCAGGCCACAGCCCTTCTCTAATGTAGTATAATCCGAGCTTTTCATCCCAGTCATGCATATTCATAGTCTCCTTGTTGAACCGGGATATAAAGTCTCAGAGAGACTCCTCATTTCCTTACTTAATCTAGGAGAGGTATGAAACGAATTTAGGCTGCACTTTACTAGTGGTGAAGTGCAACAAAAATCTGGAGAACAGGCTCCCCCAGTTATCCACAAACCTCGAATTTAACGTGGTGAACCATCTCAAGGTGACTTTCTTCAAAGACAGGGGGAAAGCATGACACATGAGAGAGTCATCATCTCTAGCAGACAAAAGTGCAGAATCGTAGGCGTACAAATGTTCCTAAAGGTCCATGGTCCCATCATAGGTTTCAATATTGGTAGGATACTTGAAGCGCCTAGGGATTTTGTAAGCCATCAGTTTATTGGAGAAGGGTTAGTTTTGTGAAATCGTGTTCTTTACTATATGTTCTTGCTCTCTTACATGGACAAGTTCAGCATTAAGACCGGGATCCGCGATCCTAGAGTCTTTTGGATGACGGTCATCTTCCTGAGTTCTGTCACTATTTCACGATTCCTTCTCGGAGATCGATTTTTGCCTTCGTAGTCTCAGTTGGCAACTCTTTCTAGGTCATGGATTATTTCCTCCTGTAAATGAATTCTTTCATCTTGAAGCCTAACCAGAGAGAGTAGTTTTGCCTTGGATAGCTTCTGATGATCAGATTCAGCATGGTGATATCGAACTTCATTCTCCACTCGATCTCCAAGGTATTGCAGCATACCCACTGTCCCGCATTACCAGATGGTGCTCTCATAGGACCTAGACGTTGTCTTACTAGAACTCGTGGGGAAGGAAGGGGGAGATTCTCTCCAGTAAAGAAATTCTCAACCTATCTTATCTGGGTTCCAGTTAAGCTACGGTCAGTTCTAAGACTGGCTCATGAGTAGGGATAAATGCTGGACAACGATTTACAGACGGTGGGTTACGCGCAGTAGAAGCGTGACTCTGATTGGTTAATGTTTATCTTCTCCTCATGTTAACCATGATGGTGGTGGAGATGATAGTGGGAGTATAAGTTTATCATTTTTCACAGACGGCGCCAATGTTTAGAACTGGGCTTTGAGGGTTACCTGAGAAGGTAGTGGAAAGTGTAAACCTCCATGGCATGACAGTGACAGTAGTGGTGCGAGGATGTAAGTACTTGTAAAAAATACTTTGACGCTTAAGTCAATTTGTGTACAAGGGAGGTAGTATATGGTATTGGATAATGGATGTATACTTTTTGACCTCGCAGAGTATATATATGAGTGTCTTAGGGCATTGAGATTTAGAGCATTCAATTTGGATTGAATATTGTTGACTGAAATCAGAGAGACTGTTATTCCCTGTGATTAATTCTCCATTTATGCAGGATATGATTAGCATTCATATCTCTCGAAGGAGTTACACCTAGCACATAGGTAGTTACGAACGCGCAGTAATGTCTAGCTTCTATTCTGGTGGATCGGGTTGCTCTAGACTCGTGGAACCATAACCTGGTCCAAAATAGAAGCTAATTGGGTGTTTAACCTTGATGATAATACTTTTTTTTTTACTAATCTAGAATGTTATCATTCACTATTTCTATACTACATAGTTGTATTTATATGTAGACTATTGGGATTTTGTGTATTTCACTTGATGAGAGTATGTAGTGAGCTCTAGTGTTTTTTATGCCTAGTTCTTTTGTTTGATTAGGCAAGTGTATACTTCTTTTTGACTAGGCATTGTACAAATTACAGTACAAGTGGTACACTTGTAAATAAATAGAAGCATAGTTATCCTACTTGATGCCATTTATATATAATAATGCTCTGTGAATGAGTAATGGCTGTATTTAACAACTGTACACTTAATTCATTCGGAGAAGTATATAATAAAGTTCAACTATAAAAGTAACCTTATGGTAGTTTTGAAAATAAAAGTAAGAAAGTAAAAGAAAAATTTATTCCACCTATCAAAAATAGGATTACTTAATACTAATTAATAATTATATCATTTAGTAATTATCCTAAATTTTAAGACGTTACATAGTCCACCTAATTTCAACTGATAAATAGGCCAACTTGACGAGTTTGGCCCATTTTTATGGCCTTAATTGATGCATGCTCCAGGAAGATTTAGGCATACTAACTTAAAATTAATAGCAGAGATCTTCTTGGAGTAAATATTAATAGCTGATCTAGGAGCATGCTAAATTTTCTCCTACCTATCAGTGGTTGGTCGTAATGGAAATAATTAGTCCTAATGGAAGTGGAGTACAACATCAAGTGAACCTTACTTGTAATGTTACGGGTTCGAATACTAGAGTCACCATTTCGGAGAGAGCTTTACTTATTACCTTCGGCTCAAAATTGCATGGGTAATTGCTTGCATACAAAAAAAAACTCCACTTCCACTAGCTCGGTGACATAATCAAAGTATAGGTGGGTAGAAAATAAAGTACGACTAATTGTATCAAATGGTAAAAATTATGTAGATATGAGATGATGCATATGTACATGTATAAGCAAATATTCTTTGAAGAATCTATTTAGCTAAACTTAATGGGGTATTTTGTTCAAGAGTTAGTTTTATATTCTGGGGAATGTTGATATGAGAATGAAATATTCCCACTTATGGTTCAGGATATGAAAAAAGACTCCAACCTAAAGCTCATTCCTAAAAATATTTTTTGAAGACCATTCCCATAATATCATGCCTACAAGAGGTGGTGGGTTGAGTGGATTCCCTCGACTTGAGAATGATTCATGTTTTACTCTTTTGCCTACCCAATGCACATAACCAGTCTCAATGATGATTGCTGCCATCTTTGTCCTTGTTGCAAGCCATCAACAACTCTAGCGACAAGTCCATTAAGACCTCTATCAGTTTTGGTGAAGCCATACTAATCAACATCCATGGACATCGACCAAATGCCTGGACTAGATCTCCTTCAAGACATCATCATTCTCCTACACTAACATCTATTAGGAGTTTGGAATGAAAATTTAATGGGATGATGAAGGTGGGGATCGCCTTAACCAAATCCCCTCCAAGACATTGTCACTCGTGAACAGGAGGAAGACGAACAGACAAACATCTACATTCGCAAGTTTTCCACTTGACGGTAATAACCTTTTCCTCCTTTATTCCCACCTATCGCACGAGTAGATGAGCAAAAGTGGGTACTTGGTGCGGCTGATGGTGGCAGAAGCAGAAGCAACTGATGGGTGGTGTTGGGATGGAGAGGATGAGAAGATTATTGGTTTGTGCTAGGGTGGCCGACGACAAAGAGGTTCATGATGACTTTGTTATGGTGCTCAGTGCGGTGGTGCGACCAACGAATGAGCAATTTTTTTTTATGGGTGAAATGAGTGTTTTTATATTCCTAATCATGTTTAAAAAACTAAACATAAGGTGAATAGACTCCCAGGGATACCATTCCTCAGAATATCAGTCCCAGGAATCTTACTCACAGGATTAAAAATTAACTATTGAATAAACACCTCCTTAGTGAAAAGATATTTGCACAAATAATATTTTACATAGAATTGACACAAAGGTTGAATGAGTGGATAAAAAAATAAGTATAAAATAAAATAATAACTGAAAAAATTTGGGCCACTACTTTTTTGTTTGTGAGGTTCCTGTTAACTAGCTATTTGTGGAATTAACATTGTTGTAAACTTAATTTATGTTACACTTGTATTAGTGAATTTTATTATTTGCACACTAATATTGATACAACACTTTTACACTTTTATTGATTAGGAAAGTAAATATAGAGAAAAGGTGTTGAAATGTATATTTTTCTTGTTTTATTATAAAAAACAAAAAATAAAGTTGTATAAGAATAATATAGTAAAAATGGTAAGCAAATAACATTATTACCTACTAAACTGGTGTATTTATTGGCTTAATCTATATTACACTCATATTAAACTAATGTACTGATTAAATGATGTGTGTTTATAATTAGGGGGTGTACATGGTCTAGGTTGGGCCAGGTTGAACAGGACCAAGTCTCAACTTGAAAATTTATTAGGTCAATTTTTATGTCCTAGTCCTTAACCATACTAAGGTCTAGGTTGGACCAGTTCGAGACTGAGCCAACCCCATTTAAATATACAAAATACTTTCTTATGTAATGTTTTATTTATTTTTTGTTACTTTTTTTTTATAAATATGCTTGTACATACTAGTTTTGCCCATGTAAAAACTCACTTTACTTGACAATTGCATAATAAGTGAAGGACATGATAGGAAAAAATCATGGATATTCACAATACTTAATCAAAGTATAGGATTTAGAAAGCTATCACAACAACGTATAAAGAAAATGTGTGTGTGTGTGTGTGTGTGCGTGTGCACGCGCACGTATATATATGTATATGTGCACATGTATATGTGTGTAGTGATAATCACATATTTTATACATCAATAAACCCTTATTTTTAATCATTTACACTCTCCATATACTTAATTGATTGAGCTTAGTCATGTTTTGTAAGTTTGGGCTCAAATTGGGCTTAATTGATCTTTTCCAGTATTATTGAGATTTTACACTGTTTCTGTATTTCGGACATATCTTAAGTTCTAGATGTTTAAAATTTATGTATCTTACCTTGTAGGAAAGATGAGAGAGAGCTCTACAACTTTCATGAGAACTTCAGGGCTAATTCAGACATCTAGTAGAGCTAATTGGGTCTGGAATTCAAAACACGGGTTCTGTTACTGGAACCCGAGTAGTGTGCACCAATCAGACATAACTTGGGCTGTAGATGTGATATGGGCCTCAAATCAGTGGCATTTGAAAGATAAGACATATATATCCAATTCATGTGAAGACAAATTTTCAAAAATATGACGTTTCGATAGAGTTTTGATCCCTTGAAGTCAGCCAACAGAATCAGAGACCATTTCAGAATGATTTGTCCATAACTTGAGTTGTAGACCTCCAATTAACATGGGGTTTGAGCCCAATTACTCATAATGGATCCAACTTTGTAACTAACAGGTTTATAATGATGTAGGTCCAAATTAGAAGGTAGTTATACATGTTAGAAGCACCAAACTGAGGCACCTTTCATTCTACACTTCTCACCTTCTCTCTCTAGATCTAGATCTTTCTCTCTTCTTCTTCCTTTCTCTTCAAGCTCTTTCATGGTGATAACTATGAAAAGCTAAATTTCTGCAATCAATTTAGAGATTCTTGAAGAAATTTTGATTTGGATTCTTGAGATCTTGGTTCTTTTTTTGTGTTTAAATTGTATTTGGATTCCTTTTCTTCTTCTTCTTCTTGATCTTGAGTACATGAATGGTGATTCTGTTATGTTTGATCTGATTGGATCTTGATTTAAAATTAAGAATTATGGTAAATTTAGGATTGATTGATTTGAATTAATCATGGAATTAAAGAGGTTAGGTTACTGATTTGTGCCTAAGTTAATTGAATTCGAGATCAAATTAACATAGATCTAATATGAATTGTGTAATTGCGAATTTGTGTGTCAATTGTTATTGAATTCTAAATGATTGTCTAGTATGAATTCTAGATTTGATGCATGTTAGACCATTTGTACCGTAAGTGCATGGATCTCAAGTAATACATTGATAAACAAAGTTCGTTCCCACGAAGATATAGGCTTCCATAGCTAAGTACTAACCAACAGCTTAGCTAATTCTATTCAAGAATATAAAAATAGAAAAAATATAAATGAACTAAATCTAAACTACAAAGCAATAATGATAATGGTTTAGAGATGCAGGGAATCCTTCTTCACCTTATACTTCAATTAATAATATGCAATTCTTATAAGCAACATCAATGAATTGTTAAGTTAGCTTGAGAATCTGATTTAGTTAAAAGCCTATGTCTAAGTCAATTAACCATAGTTTCATTTACCTAATTCATTATGTTTCCATGAGAACTAGTGCAAACTTCACTTATGAACGATTTATTCTCAATCACACACTATACATAGCTAAAAGATATATTTCTATCCAGTTAGCGAATCAACTTATCTAAGCCAATTGAACTCATCAAACATGCATCAATTATACATTAGATTTAAAATCCAAATTCTTATGTCTAGATTCATCAGATTTCAACAAATCAATCAAAAGCTTATCAAACCTTCAAAAGCATTAAGAACCATATGATTGAACATAACCAAACATCAATATATACTCAAAATACTACATAAACATCAATATTCATACAAGGATCCAAGGTAATCCCTAAATACAGCTCAGTTAATCTATGAACACAAAATTACTACACAAAAATAGTGCTCAAAAGACAAAGAAAACAAGAAAAAGCATAGGGAGAAGGGAGAAAGCTCATAGATATCATCTTTGATGCTTGAATCTTCTTCCATGAAGAAGATGGCCTCCAACCTTAGCTCCTCTAGGCTCCTCAGCCTCCAAAACACTAACCCTAGCCGCAGCTTCTCTAAACTAATAAAAACTCTTTACCTAAATCTAATAAAAGCTATTTATAGGCGCAAAAAAATAGGGGACACCGCAGCATTAAACACATTATATCGTGGCACACATACTATTAGGTCACCAATACCCAAGGCGTTGAATCTCAACGCTCAAATGTCTTCACATGCAAGGGATGTACTATGTCTCGATGTTTGATGAGCTTCTCTTCCCATTTTAGCTCAAATACTCCACATATCAACTTGTTTGGAGCCCTTCCTAATATAGAGAAAGTACCAAATTAATAACAAATATAACTTCACTCAATCATATATCAAATAAGCATAATTTGCTCTAAAACATATAGAAAGATATCAGAATTAGAGTATAACAAATATAACATAAAACCTTCCAAATATGCATAATGGACAAGGACTAAACATTCTTTCTAACACAGAGATAGGACACCAATAACTACATTTTAAGTAGTTATCAATGCAGATATTTCGGTTAGATCTGAGTTAACCATTCAAATGCACTTCAAATGTTTGTTGAATGATCTATGATAGAATCAACCGAATTTTGGATAGGTTTCTGAAATAATTACTCTTTTAATTGAATTCTTCTCACTTTAATTTTGTTATTTACATATTCTGAATTCTCAAATCCCTCCCCCAATTTTGGCTTGATTTGATCGAATTGTATTTATAATCCTTGAGAGACGATCTGGTGTTGTTTACTATGCTACAAGTCATAGGTATATCTCGATTACAATTTTGATTAAGTTTGGTGCTCGTCATGTAGCGAGCTAAGGTGACTTGATCTTGGCCTAAAAAGTACATCAAGTATGAATGAAGGAGACCATGACAAAACACACTTTACTTAATAACTGCATAATAAGTGAAGGACATGATAATTAAAATTATGGATATTCACAATACTTAATCAAAGTCTGGGATTTAAAAAAATATCATGACAACATATAGAGAAAATGTGTTTGCGTGTGTGTAGGGTGCGTGCGTGTGTGCAGTCGAGATGAGGTGGCCTGATCTTGGCCTAAAAAAAAATATCAAGTATGAATTAAGGATCCGATAGTCAAGGAATTTTGGGCTAAAACATTGATAATGGGTAATATAGGATCTTAGTTTGAGAATTGGGTTATTGGTAAATTGATTTTCAAAATGAGCTATTATTAATTCATTTATTTATTATTTTTCTCTTTTTCTATAAAAATAGACAAAATTAGGTGTTCACAGGTAAGGAGTAACATGAAATAGGTTTGAATAACTTAAGGATTGAATCATACTTAATTCAAATCAAGGATTGAACTATGGGTGAGGTATATTTTCAGTGACCAAAATATCATTTTACTCTTTCTTTTTTTGTATTTGAAGTGTTAGTACTTAAATGGCAAAGATACTAGTTAGTAATGGAACTCGAGACTTATCATTCTTTTCATCATAAGAAGTTCACAATGAAGCAATTTTAAACAAGTAGATAACATTTTCTTCAATTAGAGGCAATGGGGGTACTACATGACATTTTGATTGTGTTTGAAGTAGGGTTGGAAGTGAGTTGAACTATCTTGCAAACTACTCACAGCTTGGTTCATCAATAGCTCAATAAGTTAGGCTCATAAGCAAATGAAATGATCTTGAGTTGAGGATTTTGGCTCATTTGTTAAATGAGCCAAGCTTGAGCTTTCATAAGTTCAAGTTATTAACTCATGAGCTGGCTTTATATATGATGCTTGTAGTTTAATATATATTTAGATATGGTTTTATTTTTATATTATTAAACTCTTTTTAACTAAAATATATAAAAAATTATTGGGTATAAGACTCGAGCTTGACTCATCGAGCTTGAGTAACTTATAAACTAAGAGTGAGCCAAGTTTGAGCCAATAAAATGGGTTCACTTTCTTATTGAATTGAGCTTGAGCTATACTTGGCTTAGTTTAGCTCGACTCAGTTCCACTTCTATTTTAAAGTATTCACGTGTACTCCTTAGAATGCATATAAGGTGTGTTGTCGTGGAATTGTGCATGAACATCATTTTGTCATTGACTAATCAGTTTAGCACTATCAAATATTATTTTATTGTCACTATCATAATTTATAATTTTTAGTATTAAAGATTGTAGGGAGATGGAAAGTTACCATATGTCAAAGTCAAGTCTACCACAATCCTTAACAAAGTCTTATAGTGATAATATATTATTTTTGTGATTTTTATAATTGTTTTACAATTTTATTAGGTACCTATGGATACCATGATGAGTAAAGGTGTTGATGATCACATATTTGATACATTAATAAGCTTTCAATTTTAGTTATTTACACTATTCATGCACTTAATTGATTGAGTTTGGGTTTTGTAATCGGGAATTTTTAAGCATAATTTACGTTTTACGTTGTTTCGACCATGTAGTAGTCAAATGAGGTATTCACCAAGTTAAAGGCCCAATTACACGAGTCAACCCACGTGATTTTTATAATTGTTTTACAATTTTATTAGGTACCTAATGGATATATCTACAACTTTTATGTTGAACACTTTTCCAGTGGGTCTAATGGGTGATATTAGGCTTACAAATCGAATAGGGGACCATGGTGAGTCAAGATCAATCCCTACAACTTTGAGAAGTATTCACCATGCATTCAATGACTTGTAAATGATTTCAACCTCCATAACCACTCACCAAAAGTCATTTGACATTTTCTAATTTTTCCACTCAACCAAACCCACAAAATAAAAGGGGTCTTGGTGAGGAAGGTTGGATAATGCTAGTTTGTCTCTAGGTTTTCTTGTAGTTTTTCCTTTAGGTCATGTTTTTCTTCTTCTTCTTCTCTCTTTCTTTCTTCTTATCTATGTTAAATCTTTGAGCAACGAAAATGTTGGTTAACTCTTTTAATAATTATGCCCTCAATATAACTAATAATTTAGCAGGTCATATACTTACCAATATGATTGGAGAATTTAAAAGAACTCATGTTCAAAACTCAATGTAATACATTAAGAGAAGTTATATTTATCATTTTTTATGTGTAAAAATTTATAACTTATAGAATTTGTAAAAGTTGTTTATATGCCAAACTTTTAAACTTCAAATTTAAACTCAAGGGGTTGGCCAAGTAATAAACAAGCATGTAATGTGTCGATAGGAATACGATCATAGATTTGAATCTTAGCTATGCATATTTCTTAAGCTTAGAATTTGTAAAAGTCCAAACTTTGAGGGTTGAATATGTTGTGTGAATAAGAATACGGTCATAAATTTGAATCTTAGCTATGCATATTTCTTAAGCTAGGCTGTTAGGAATATGTTTGTGAATCTCCTAGTCCCAGCGTGGATGGCCTACCTTCGACCAGACTTGGTAGGTGGATTAGTCGAGGTGTATACAAGCTGACCCTAACATCTGACCACAATACCAAAAAAAATCTTCAAATTTAAACCACTATTAAGAACAATTGTTAGATGATTTAATTTTGATCCATGACTATATAAATTTTTTTACATTATTACTATTATTATTGTAATACCCTGGAAAACATGTTAGACTTGTATATGGATACAGAGGTAGTCTAATACCTACTTAACATGTCTGTTTAATTTTGTGACTTTCTAAGCATGTTTAATCACTTTGTTGTAGCACTATTTGTGAGAAATAACTATTATTAGCCTCAGAAATGGCTTAAACTGCTCAGTTAGTGGAAATACATATGGGGACTTATTTCTAGGTCACAAATGTGTGACTGTGCTACAATTAAAATCTAAAAATAATCAGAGTTAATTTGGTATTTTTAAGCATACTGTGTGTGTGTTTTACTACCAGATTGGCTAGTCACATATATGAAAAAATATGATATTAGTGCAACAAAGTTTTTAATGAATATCAGGATTTATTTAAAATTTGTTAGAAATTAGAAAAGTGGATTCGGTAGAATTTAAGTGTTTTTAACAGATCGAGTGTTGCATCTTAGTCACTTAAGTGACCAAGCCTCTCACGGTTCTCTCTCTTTAAAAGGCAGCAAGTGCTGCTGCCAAATAAAAAGAAAGAACAAAAAACAGAGAAGCAAAACTGAAGGAGAACGGAGGAGGAAGAGGAAGAAAGGGGAGGAACCAAGAGGAAAGCTTGGATCTATCCTTGGCTATCTTCAAGGTCTTTATCTTAGCTATAAGAGGTAGGGGTTCTTGAGCCTTTAAGCCCCCTTTCTTCCATTTTCACCATTATTGCACAAGTGGTGCATAATATGCCAATTTGGTTTCTAGAGGTGTTTGAAGTGTTTTTCTTGTTTAGATGAGTTTCTTTGGTTGTTTATGACTTGTTCATGGATTGAGTTAGAGTTAGAAACTTAGAACTTGACATTTGGACCTTTGAACCTCAAAAATGAAAAAGTTAGGTATTGGAAGATGGATTTGGTCTTTAGATCTAAATTAGAGGTTTTTGTTTGTGATTTATGATTCCTAAGAGTTAATGGACTTGTTAGGGGACCTTAAATCACATAGAAACTAATTTGGAGTGGCCAAAGTCCGTGATTTGTTCCAATGGAACATTACCACGATTCTGTAGAATCGGGTTTCTGCTATGAACGCCACAGCGTGAGAACGCCATGTTGCGATGTGGGGCTATTTTTGCTGCTTGCACCGCAGCATGAAGGATGCTATATCGCAGCGTGAGTGTGAAGTTGCACAGGTTCTGAAACCCGAGAGCACGACGCCATGGCGTGGCCGTGTTTGTGCCGCAGCGTGAGCTGTAGAATCTCTAAAAATGTCATTTTTGATGTTTTGGGACTTCCTAAATGATGGAATCACTTAGATATGCCTTTCAAATGTGTTAAGGCACCAATAGGGGTATTTCATGAGGGAAATTATCACCTAGTATATATGAGAAGTTTGAAAAATCCTTAAGCACCCAAGGTGATGAGATATGCCTTAGGATGAGGTTGGAGAACCTTTTGGCTTCCAAAGTGTGGAAAATGCCTTATGATAGACTCGTGAGACCCTATACAACCATAGTATGATAGAGTGTCAAGGGGCAATGTCTTAGGAAACCTTAGGCTTCCATTATGTGATGGAATGCTATAGAACAATCTTGGGAACCTTGTGACGATGAGGTTGAGGTATAAGAAGTACTAGAAATATGACTTTGCTCCTTAAATGGTAAGTGAGCTTGGTTGGGAAGTTTGCTAGTATTCATTAGTCACTTGGTTAGAAAGGACCTAGTGATGATTAAATGTATTTGTGAAATACATTACATATCTTTTTTTCAAACTTTTTATGTCTTGTTTCCTATGTATTGTAATCTTAGATGGAATGTACAACCATGGGACCTGAGAATGAGGTGTTGTATTTGAATTCTCCTTGTGGGTTTGCTTGTATGGTCAACGTTACTGGTATGGGGTGGTAGTAGTACTCTTACGGTTGTGAGAGGAAGGTACTCACCTATTACCAAGTGGGTTTGTGCTAGTTAGGCCTAACTTGCTCGGTATATACAAAGGAACAAAAGGTTTATAGGAAATAAGTAAGTGGCATGTATTTTTTAAAACTAAAATATGCATTTGCAATGCATCATTATATTAGTAAGACTTTATGCGAACATAACCATACATCATATCACAAAGCATTGCATTTGTTAGTCGCTGTATGGGCAATTGCCTTGCTTGTTTGATGGTTGCTTATTGATGATATCTTACGATTGTATGGGCAGTTATTTGATATCATTGATTGTTCGATATTATCGTGAGAGAAAATTATAGCTTGCCTTGAGAATGTTACATAGGGTGAGTATATATTCTGATAGTGTTTGAGTAGAAGCTCAATTATCTGTTATAGGCTTAATCTTATGCGCTCGGTTGGTTATTTGTTGTTAAATAATTAACTGCTGGTTTTGGAATTACATATACTAAGAAATTGTGATTTCTCACCCCGATTGTGTTTCCATGTAAATCCAGGTATAGGTAAGGGAAGCAAAAGAACTAGCGTTGTTTATCTTGTTTCTTGCAGTAAATATGTTGTATATTTGTTTCCTATTACCTTGAGTTTGTAAAAGTTATGTATTACAGTTTGGCTTGAGAGACTGATGGTGTATACATATGACTTTTGGTTATTCAGGCTCTCTATATTTGTTTATGTAAATGAATGATATGGGTTTAGTTTATCGTTTAGGTTAGAAGTAGCATTGCTAATATTGCTTATCCAAGTATATGTGCGATATACTAGGTGGCCGGTTTTAGGATGTTACAATTATTATTATTAAAAATGGCTATATATGTGTATCGAGTTAGCTCACGAGCTATTGGCATTCCCAAAATGGACAGTTAGACTAATGACTTAAAAGCAATGAGATAAGGGCATTGGTTGGTATGGTCTAGTTTGATAAGTGGCCCATCTTTGTTGGACTCCAAAATGGTGGGCATTGTGATAGTAAGCTAGTGCAATTAAATGTTGACCAAGTCAATCGAACTCCCTCCATTCAATTCATATCATATGATGCTATCACCCGATGGATGGCTTGTATCACCATGACTAGAGGGCTGGTTCTTAATCTTTTAAAGAAATTTCTTAAACATGTCATCTTATATTTCATATTTATTTGTTTCTCAATACTCCTGATCATGCTATTATGTGGAGATTTATTTCTACTTTCCTTTATTCCTTAATAGGGTTTTAGAGGATTTGCAGAATTCATTTATTGGCTTGTTTACTAAAAGAATTATACGTGAGTATGACTAAGCAAGATATAGACAAGTTAAGCATACATGTGATCATAAAGTACAATCATATAGATTACTAATGGAAGTTCGCTAGTACATGCATAAGTTCATACAAAACATAACATCAAGTCAACTACTTCCCAAGCCTAAGCACCATATAGCATCATCTAATGTGTTAAGTCATAAGAACAAAACAAGGGCCTCCACTACCATGCCTATTAATGCATACAAAAGAATCAAAACTAGTTGGGAGTACTGCATAGCAATCTACTATTATACATTATGAACCGATGTCATGGTAGAAACTATGGCCATCACAAAACCTTCTATCTCTGGGACATAAACCCAAACATAGCGGACCTAGATCATAATATAAAGAACATTCATCTTTGCTCCGGTGTCTACGAAAGCACCATGTAAAAAGGTGAGAAAATCTTAATAGGAATAGAATCTTAGTCACAACAAAAATTTTGAAAACACACAATGCTTCCAAGGGAATCTTGTTTCTAAAGCATTTTTTCTTTAGTTTCCTTCTTGTTAAGCCATTTCAAAGTAAATCAATCTTGCATATATTTAATATTTTGTTAAATAATTTCCAGCAAACATTGAATGCATCGCTAAGGATTATATACCTAAACAAAATCCTACATTAGGCCTAACTCTCTGATCACATGTGCAAAGACGTGAGCTCACTCTCTTGTCAAGAGAGTCCCCCCAACTTTCTTTCTTTCTATCTGCAGTTAAAAAAACCCTTCTAGGCACATGGACACGGTATGATAAACTGCTTGAGCGTGAGTAACCACTTTTGATCACCTCCTATATCGAGGATCCCTTCTTTTCTTTTCTCTTATTCCATTGAAGGAAAATCATGCACAAGAAGTAACTCCATGCATTCTTCTCTAATAAGGCATTTCATTGGCCATTACTTGAATACTTGTTCTCGGTTCTCTTTGAAATACATAGAGAAATTACTTTTCATCTCCTTTTATATTTCCTTTCATTCTAGAAATGTGATTCTAGCCATATTTCAATTAAATTGGTTACTTTTCATACATAGGTCGTGAGACAAGTAATGCATAAAAGCAACATTTTCTTACATTAATAAATGACTTTTTCTATCTCACTACTTTATTTATTTTAATGAGGATTTGGTCCACTTTTGGCATTCTTCAATATCCTTTATTTGATCTTAATCTGTATCATTATAAATACCATAAAACTTTATTACTTTGCTTAATTTGGCCTTCCTGGCCAACACTTCTAAATAAGAAAGTAAGGTATCACAATAATTTTAAAAAGCATTAGTACCTTACCTTGAACAAGTTCAATAACTCCAAAATTTGATTTAAACAACATCTCTTAGTGCATCCACCATTCAAGTATTCTCTATCAATCTTCTCAAGCAAACACATTGTCAAATCCAACTAACTAGAAGCACAAACATAATCAAGTATTTTTAGCTACTAAATTAAGTTCTTCATTAACTACTTCATCTTCTTAAGAATTCAATTTTGAGTACCCATGTTAGGGTTCAAACCACAAGCATCAAACATTTCATAAAGGGCTTAATTTCATTTTTACACTTAACAGTTAATCCAAAGTACATAAGATGTCATTACTAACAAGAAAAGCATCCTAGCTCCTAAACTAGGTCCAACTCATGGGCATCAAGGTCCATGTAACAAGCTATGTTCCATTTTTATTCCTCTAAATTCTAAGCAAAGAAAGAGTATCATTCTTAATATAAGATGAAGCTCATCACTTGATATTTACTAAGACTTTAACCTATTTTCCTATGTTCTTAACAGTCCAATTTACACACCTTCATCCCTCTAAGCATGCCATACTCAAAACAACCAATCTTCCAAGCATTCAAACATTCGTCAATTTATTTAACACAATCATCATGCAAACTAATTTAGAAAGAAAATCTAATCTAGAACACCATATATAATCCTTCAAATCAAGATTCATGCAATCACCAAAGTCTTAAAGAATAGTAAAGTCCAAGTCCAATTAGTTTCATAATAGCTTCAAGATCGATTTACAAGGCATGAATAAACTATAAGGAAACAATCTATGAAGCTTTCTTACCTCAAGGATTCATCCTCTTCAAGAAAATGGGGGTGACTAGGTTGCTTGATGGTAAACTCCTACTCCTTACCTCCAAGCTCTTCTCTTTTCTCCCTTGCTCTCTCTCTCGACCTCACTTCTCAAATTTTTGAACTCAACTAAGAAATTGTTCTTGGGTGTGGGTTTAGGGGGCTTGACCGAATGACCTTATATAGAGGAGGGTTGCCAAACTACCCCTAAGTCTTTTCACATGCTTACTTAATTTCTCTCTCTCTCTTTCTTTCTCTTTCTCTTTCTCTCTCTCTCTCTCTATATATATATATATAAAAGAAAATTTTGTTTCCAAACTTTAATTTCCTTTAGCATATTAAATTCATTCATTTAATCACATGATACAATATGCCTAATTATTTAATTATCCTAATGTTCATACGTATATATACATAGAGGAATGCTAGCAACACACTCTTTTAGACACTTCTTTTAATAATTGTTTTACCTTATACACTTGAAAGGATTATTAGGAGAGAGATACTAGCAACACTTACTTTTAGACTAATAGTAAATCAAGTGTTAAAAGGAGTGTCCAAAAGAGTTTGTTGCTAGCATTTCTCTCACACACACATATACACCTGTTTACACATGCACGTGCACACTCATGCACACACACATGTGCACCTATAATCTTGTTATTCCAAATTTTTAATAAATTATTTCCAAGTTAAACTTGATATTTTTATTTTCCTAGTTAGCAATTGCGCGGATGTTGCACAACTAATACTCGATACTGATTCCCAAATATGCCAAGCATATTCTCATTCAAACCTATGCATGTACCTAGACTCCTTGTGGAATTGGATTCAAATTTCATTTCATGTCCATACCAAACAGAACGTGACGCATAGCACCACTTTAGTCCCGTAGGGGGCTCTGTACCAGCCACACAAAAAATTAATTTAAAAATAAACAATTACCAAAATGAATGTAGTATTTAAGTTAAAAAGCTACAAAGAGGAAAAATGATTAATAATTAATTTTTTAATATATTAAATGTTACATGAATCAATATTGTATATTTAATATAACTTTTAAATTTGGACAATGCCTTAATTGGTTTTTAAGACAAAAATTTATATTCAAGGTTAAAAGAATCTAGTCCGTTTCAATTCATTTATCCTCCATGAGTTAGTGACAGAAAGGATTAAGAAAACAAGTCAGTGAAGCCCACAAAAAAAGTGCATTCAAACTCTTATGTAACGGACAAAAAAAAATTCTTTACTCTTTTAAATAATGAAGAAAAAGAAGAGCTTGAATTACGTCCAAGTCTCAACAATTTTTTTTTTGTTATTCTTGACTAGATTTCAATAGCCACCATGATTGTTAATGTTGAGCAAGGAAAAGAAAAGATGTCCACTAGATCACTTGACGATCTCGGTCACGACTTAGTGGTTGAAATCCTACACAGACTCCCTCACAAGAATGTGATTTGGTGCAGGTGTGTCTCGAAGCAATGGTCATATCTAATATTTAGTCCCAATTTTGTTTTTTGATTTTTGTCGATGAAGAAGCAATTATGGAGCTTTATGTATCCTTCAGATGGTACTAGATGCACACTTAGTGCAACTTCCAAGGACTCTGTATTCGAGTTCCCTGGATTCTTCCTCAGATTTCTCCCTTGCTACAAAATGCAATTCGAAGGTAATGAGCCTATCTATGTTGTTAAGACCTTCAATGACTTGTTTTTATGCTGTAAAAGGAAGTGATTCCAATGGGTATATTACATGTGCAACCCATTAACAATGCAATGGGTCGCTCTCCCTCCTTCTCGTTACTGTTATGAATATATCTGTGTCAATTTTACATGTTATAAGAAAGAAAGATACAACAGCACAACTAGATGGAATGGCCCACAATACTCAATATTGGTGCAAGGTGGTGCAGATTTGCAAAAATGGTTACACCAACAAACTTAATTTGGAAATCTTCTCTTCAGAGACTGGACAATGGATAGAGACTGAGGTGTCAATACTAAATACAAATAAGAATTTTCGTTACACCATTCAAGATGCTATTACTTTTGATGGGAAGCTAACTTTATTTGGGTTTATGGTGTACCTTGCAAAGAAGAACATCATTGTTAGTAATGATGTTGATAGTGGTTCTAGTCAGGCTGATATGTATATGTTTGGCTCATTTGATGATTTTGATGCATGGTCGAAGGGTTCACTTGGGCCAATAATGGTAAGCCAAGGGCATCTATGATTAGCTTGGGTGACTAAATCAACAAGTAGCCCTAAACTTAATATTTAGGAAGTCAATCAATGTAAATTGAGCTTGGTACATCAAGTTGATTTTACAGAAATTGTTTCAGACAATGAGTGGATCTCAAATAACTACCTCAAGATGACCTCTTTTAATGTTTCAGAAGAAGAAAGGCTTATGAGGAGGAATGCAGAACACATTCGTGTTCCTATTGTTCTTGGATTAGATCCAAATAATGAAAATATATTGTATTTGAACTTAATTTATAGTTATAACATGGCCAAGTATGACATGAGGAGCAGAGCCTTGAATCTTGTTTCTGACACTCGCATTGTCTCCTTTGCCAAACCAAAGGAAAATGTTTTCCAGGTGGTGCTCCCATTATGGCCAACAATGGTTCCTCAAGTGGTCATTCCCAATTAGCTTCCTCATAGTTACTAGAAGATTTCTACAAGGTTTATCAATTATCATTAGTGTTAAGAACTTTGTTCAATAAGAATTGAGTTATACATAGTTTTTGGTTTATGTTTCCTTATCTATACTCATTTTTTTTTGTTTTCTTTATAATTTGATGATTTGAATATGAGCAATTTTTGTGGTGAATATATGATTTCAAACTAAATTCCTTTACTTAAGCATATAACTATTTGTTGCATTGTACTAGTTTCTCAAGCATTTAGTTGTATGCCTGTAATTGCACTACATTTGCAGTGATTTTTTCAATGATTGTTCACTGTAACTATTTGAAAATAAAAGTGTTTTGTAGTAGATGATTTGTGTGTACCACAAAAAATCAAAACTTACCATTTTCTCAAGTTAAATTTTCTGAAAAAATTCCCTAAATCTTGCTCAAGCTTACTTGAGTTGTAATTTTCCCAAGTCTATTACTTCCCTTAAATATCCCCCAATTCTACATCTAAATCATTTTGACCCAAACCATTTTTCCCTAAGTCATCTCACACGCATCAAATCGGTCCCTAGGGGTGAAGGTGATGCTTTCAATTTGTTGAAGTTCACATTTTCATAGTTTGCTATTTAGTTAAGCCTCTTGCTCAACAGGTTTGTAGTATTGATTCAAGTTATTATAGTGTCTAATCATTTTAAAATGTTGTAGTTAAATTTGATCCTCAACACCTTTCAACCTTTAAAAATTAAGTTAGTAACTCTCTCTCACTCACTATGATCTATGTCATTTTCATTTTCCCTCACTTTCAGTTTAATTATTGTACTACTTTTGTGTTCAAAAGATATGTTAAATAATTTGCAATGTAAAAATTCTCAGATCCTATATTGTTTACTAGAAACTAGCATCAATGGTCCTCAAGCCTCCCAATCTTGTTGAATGTGTGTTAGTGGTATAAATTTAGTTCTTCAACAAATGAGCTAAAATGTCAAATGCATCTTCGACTTCGACAAATTAGTATAGGCAAAGTTTATAGACCAAGAGTGAGCTTTCGATGAAGGCATTTACTTTGTGTTTTTAAAATCGAAATAAACTGGCTGGTTCATGCAATGAACCAATTGTTAATCGATCAAAATCATCATTTAGATCGGTCACAAAATTGACCTAGCAAAAACCAATTTAACTTGGCCAGTTGTTAGACAAATGGTTGAATTGATTGACTTAGTTGGGTTAGAGCCAATGGAGGAGAAAAAAGCAGAAAAGGAAGGAGAGAAACATCCATATTGGATCTACAAGTGCAAAGACCAAAGAGAGAAGGAACCACAACTTAGCCATGCCCTCATTGGCTGCCATGACCCCACCAACCATCATGATGCTTCCGACCGTTGTGCTCCAGCCCTCTTCATGTTGTAACCCCTAACCACATCCTTTGGTCTCCCTAAGTTTGCGCTAGTTTCATAGGTGTTTTGTATATGGCATTAGTAAGTTTCGTTCTTCAGATATTAAGCGCAGGCTGCGTAGTAAACTAATGTAATAAGTGTGGTAGGGGCTCTTTGTTTTAATGCAAAATACATTTTATCCCCCTAAACTATGGCCTATATGCACTTTAGCCCTTAAAGTTTAAAAATATGCAACCTGATCCTAACTTTTCCAAAATGTGCAATTCGGCCCTTCTGTCAAGTTTTTCGTCAAATGGTAATGGAATTGGTCACGTCCTTACACATGACTATTTTTTAGGCAATATTGCCCTTAAGTGACTCACATACATAACCTAAAGTTTAGGGACTGAAGTGTACATAACCCAAAGTTCAAGGAGGTAAAATGCATTTTTCCCTTACAGCCCTACTCTTTTATCCTCTCACTTACCCTAACCCTTCTTCCCCTTCAACTAAATGAAATAAACATGATCATCAAGCAATAAAACAACTCATTTCATCCTCAAATCACAAGCCATAATCAACCTAAAACACAACAAGTAACCTAACACAAGAAAGAACCCACCCTAAATAACAAATCCATCAACCCTTCTGCCTTCACCTTTGACTCCATCATTGAAGCCAAACTAACCGCCACATCACATTGTGCCTCCACCACATTGCACCCACGAGCCACTGCTCATAGCACCTGAACTGAATGCAACCCAGCAACCACCACCGTCCAAAGCCTCAAAGTCGCAGGTCACCACCACTCGAATTTTTAATCTATCCCTGCCGCACCTTCACCTCTCCCCACCATCCATAGCTCGCCTTGCTATCCTACCACACAATTATCATCCA
The DNA here is from genome assembly GCA_029884595.1 of Ormosia semicastrata. Taxonomy (NCBI): domain Eukaryota; kingdom Viridiplantae; phylum Streptophyta; class Magnoliopsida; order Fabales; family Fabaceae; genus Ormosia; species Ormosia semicastrata. The sequence continues at coordinate 48,444,410 of JAQQTO010000056.1, read as the reverse complement.
ACCACTGCTCTAGAAGTCCATGCCAAGTTGCAACCATCGTCGCTGCCACCTCTTTGGGTTGGTGGCACATGATCATTTTAGTGACAAGTGTTAGGGTTTCTAATAAGAGGGAAGGTGAATGGGGGTTAGAGTAGTATAAGAGGGGGAAATGGTGTTTGGGTTAGTAGTGGGGGAGAGTCATGTGCCACTCACATGAGTCACTTAAAGGCAATTTTGTCTAAAAAGTTTGACAGAAAACTCGATAGAAGGGTTGAGTTACAAATTTTGAGAACGTTAGGGATCATGTTGCACATTTTTAAATTTTAAAGACTAAAGTGCATATGAACCAAAGTTTTAGGGGATAAAATGCATTTTTCCTCTTTTTTATGGGTTTCATTGGTAATGGAAAGCGTTATGGGGTAAGTGGTTGTTGTGTGTGGCAGGTTGCATTGGAAATTAAAAACTAATTATTATAGTGGGTTGTAGAGCAATGTGCAGGTGGGGATTATTTTTTATTCACAGTAGTTTATTTTTTTAATTTTTTTAATTCAATTTTTGACCAAATGTATCATTACTAGTCTTATATACCTGTGTATAGCATGGGTTAATTAGTAGATATTTTTTATTTATGAAGTTATTTATTGATATAGTTTAAAAAGTATTTCATAAGAATTACATTTAATTAATTTTATTATAAATTCATGAAAAGAATCACTTCTAGGATATAGTATAATATATTTTCATGTAATTAGTTTTTAAATTCAATATAGACATTAAAATATTGAAATATTACTAAACACTACATATATGATATAACACATTAAAAATAGGTATTTAAAAAATTAATCAATTTAAGAATATATCCAATAATAAATTATATTTAACATAGTTTTATTATGTTATTATGTAAAAACTTTACCCCATGCAATATATATTAAAAACAATATCTTAAGAAGACATCAAATAATGTAGATATTAAAAAATCATAGCAGACTAGTGATTGTATAAAAATTTGTAAGGAAAATATAAATTATATATAAAAACTATTTTTTAATCTGGTATATATAAAAAATAATTTTTAATCTTGTATATATAAAAAATTATTAAATATAGATCATTCAATTAATTTTATTTTGTTTTCATGTAAAGTTTTACCTCCTCTGAATGAAGATATTACATATGTTTTCATGTAAAGTATTCATCATGTGCAATGTAAATTCCTGTTAAAATGGGTCAACTCAGGCAAGCCGAGCCATATCGGGTTATGTAAGTTTCGGGTTGACATTTTTTTAGCTCAGCCTACCCCTATGTAATGTTAACAAATCGAGCTGGTCTAACCCGTTGCGAGCTGGCCCATTTGGGCTGAACTATTTTTAATTTCGAGCTGACATTTTATTAGTTTAGCCTGCCCATTTTATCGGGTTATTTTGAAATCTCTACCAAATAATAACCCTAAATCAAGGCAACAAAGGGAACAACACTTCATTATGAAAGGCACAGTTCTTTAGCAACATCAATGCATGTACCACCTGTGTTTGGATGCATACCTTTGAAGACTTGTTTTGATGATAACAAACACGAAGTATAAATGAAGATGATAAATAGACCAAGTCCAAGTTTATATTTGATTAGCATTAGGACTTAGGATCTATTGTATGGAGCTCACATTGATATCTCTTTGTTTTTGAAAGAAAAGAGAAAACTTGGTTTTAAACTCAGTATCTTTGAAAACATCTTTTTCAAAACCCTTTTTGAACTGAGTTATTCGAATAAAGCTTTGCTTATTCGAATAAACATTCTCACGTGGTTTGTTTTCTAAAAGGTGTTATTCGAATAACTACCCTGTTATTCGAATAACTAAGGCTTTCCATAAGCAATAAGTGACTATTCGAATAAACCTTCCTTATTCGAATAAATGAGGTTTTTCTAACTATGCTTTAAGTGAGTTATACGAATAACTCATACGTTATTCGAATAAATCCTTTCTATCTGAACTTCTTTTAAATACGTTATTCGAATAGATAAGCTATCATTCGAATAAACGTTCGTTTTCACAACTCTGGTTTTAACAGAGTTATTCGAATAACGGGTTGGTTATTTGAATAACCCATTTCAGATGAGTTTTTCAGAAACAGTGTTATTCGAATAAGTATTTGCTTTATTCGAATAAACACGAAACTTGTGCTTATGTAAATGGAAATAGACAAGATTTTCAATCTGTGTTAATTGCTATTAATTATACCCAACGGCTAATTCATCTGGTTTTCCCTATAAATAGCAAGCCTGGGTCACGTTTTTCAGTACCCATAATTCTGAACTATTTTCTAATTACTCTGATTTATGAAAACTATTTTCTACGCTCTTCTTGTTTAAAAACTTTGTGATATTTCTGTGAGAGCTCCATTAGCACTTCAATTTGTACTACTTACTCTTAGTGAGAGTTTCTCTTCATCTCTATTTTCTGATATTCTGTATCGAGGGTGAGGTATCCCTCAAGGTTTGTATAAGGTGAGGTATCCTGAGGTGAGACTTTAGCACAAGGGTAGAGTGTCCCTATGTGTGAAAAGTGCTCTATTTTGTAACGGTAGCAAGCACCTATTGAAGCTTGTATACTTAGTGAAAAATCTCGGCTTTCGAGGATCTGACGTAGACCACAAGTGGGTTAGTGGTCGAACCAGGGATAAATACGTGTCCGCTTCTCTTTTCCCTAATCTCTTTATTTTATGCAATTTAATTTACTTGCACATTTATTTTTCGTTGTTCTTTACTGTTTCCTTTCTTCTTCTCATTCCTTCTGTGCATTTATTTATTAAGCTTTTGATTTTCATATTAATTAAAAAGAGGTTTTGGGAAAAAGTTTTATACTCAATTTACCCCCCTCTTGAGTACTGGAAGTCACTTGGTAACAAGTGGTATCAGAGCTAGACTCTTGTATAAAGAGTTTAGCAGCTTCAAGAGAATATGGCTTCTTCAAATGGTTTTTTAGAAGGATCTTCCATAAACCGACCACCCTTTTTCAATGGGGATGGTTATGCATATTGGAAGGAAAGAATGAAAATCTTCATCGGTTATTGATCTAAATGTTTGGGATGCTTGTCATTAAAAAACTAATTTTATACCCATACATGAGGTCGATGGTGTAAGGACCGAAACACCACGAAATAAATGGTCCGATGAAGACAAAAGAAAAGTTCAATTTAATTTAAAAGTCAAAAATATTATTACTACGCTTTGGGATATGATGAGTTTTTAGAATTTCAAATTGTAAAATCCGCTTAAGAAATGTGGGATACTTTGCAAGTTACCCATGAGGGTACTAGTGAAGTTAAGAGATCGAGAATAAATTCTCTAACTCGTGAATATGAATTGTTCAGAATGAACCAAGGAGAAAGCATTCAGGAAATGCAAAAGAGGTTCACCCACATAGTTAATCATCTTGCATCTTTAGACAAAAGCTTTTCTAATGAAGATTTGATTAACAAAGTTTTAAGATGTCTTAGCAGGATTTGGCAACCCAAAGTGACAGCAATATCCGAATTGAGGGATTTGTCCACAATGACTTTAGCTACTCTCTTTGGAAAACTTCATGAGCACGAGTTGGAGTTGAGCAGATTAAGCCAAAGCGAAGAGAACGATAAAAAGAAAATATATGATAGCGCTAAAGCCACTTCATCAACATTCGACAATGATGATGAAGAAAATGAAGAAAGTTCAGAGAACATAGAGGTAAGTGAAAAAAATCTGAGTTTGTTAGTTAAAAGGTTTGGTAAATTTCTCAGGAAAAAAGGAACGCAAAGAAGACCTCACTTCCCTCCGAAAATGACTCACTTCAAAGGCGAAGGAACTTCATTGACCCCAACTTGCTATGAATGTGGCAAACCTGGTCACATGAAAATGGAGTGTCTTATTTACCAAAAGAAGAAGGAGAAATTTGAAAAGAAACCCTTCAAGGAAAAGAAAGGAAGAAAAGCCTATATAGCGTGGGATGAAAACGACATAAACTCAACTGACAGCTCAGATAGCGAAGAGGCTCAACTGTGTCTCATGGCAAAATGAGATGAAGAAGAAAGTGAAAACAAGGTGTGCTTGAAAGCCAGGAGTTCAAATTGGTATCTTGATAGCGGCTGCTCCAAGCACATGATCGGGGATGACTCAAAATTCACCATGCTTATTCCCAAGAATCATGGACACGTCACTTATGGCGATAACAACAAGGGTAAAATTCTTAGAATCGGCAAAGTCGGTAAGAACCCCAACTCCTCTATTGAAAATGTGCTGCTTGTTGAGGGTTTGAAACATAACTTGCTTAATATTAGCCAATTATGTGATAAGAGAAATAAAGTTATATTTGATTCAAACTGTTGCATAATTGAAGATAAAAATGACAAGCATGTTAAATTCATTGGTCATAGAGTAAACAACATCTATATGATTAGTCTTGATGATATATCTTCAAATGATGCGAAATGCCTTTTAAGTAAGAATGATGATTCATGGCTATGGCATAGGAGAATTGCACACATTCACATGGATCACTTAAAGAAGTTGATCTCTAAAGAGCTAGTAATTGGACTACCCAAGCTTAATTTTATAAAAGATAAATTATGTGATGCATGTCAAAAGGGTAAACAAATAAAGGTCTCTTTTAAAGCAAAAAATATAGTTTCAACTACTAGACCTTTACAACTTTTGCACATGGATCTGTTTGGACCTTCTAGAACTATGAGCTTTGGTGGGAATTACTATGCTTTAGTGATTATGGATGATTTTTCTAGGTTTACATGGACTTTATTTTTTACAAATAAAAATGATGCATTTCTAGCTTTCAAAAGACTTGCCAAAGTTATTCAAAATGAAAAAGGTTTTCAAATCTCTTCTATAAAAGTGATCACGGCAATTTGAAAACAATGATTTTGAAAATTACTGTGATGAACATGGCATCAATCATAATTTTTCTACCCCTAGAACTCCGCAACAAAACCGAGTTGTAGAAAGGAAAAACCGTTCTTTAGAAGAAATGACGAGAACTATGCTTAATGAGGTCGCTATCCTAAATACTTTTGGGCGAATCTAGTACAACTTGTTATGTAATGAATCGGGCTCTTATAAGGCCTATTTTAAAGAAAACGTCATATGAGTTGTATAAGGGAAGAAAGCCAAATATCTCACACTTTTATGTTTTTGGTTGTAAATGTTTTGTTTTAAACAATGGAAAAGATAATTTAGGCAAGTTTGATGCTAAGTCTGATGAAGGTATATTTCTTTTAATCATGACTCATTCTTTAAGTTTGGAGCTCCAAAAAAAGCCAGCATATATCATAGTAAAGCTTTTCGTATATATAATAAGAGAACTATGACTATTGAAGAATCTATACATGTTGCATTTGATGAAACTGACCCAAGTGGATCGAGAAAGGATCTCGTTGTTGATGATGTAGCAGAAATCTTAGCGGAAACACTTTTGGACAATAAAGAAAAGGAAATCAAGGAGAAAGAAGATGAACAAAGACAAGAAGATTCGTAAGCTTTGGAACTTTCCAAAGAATGGCGAACTTCAAAATATCACTCCCTTGATCGAATTATCGGTGATGTATCTAAAGGTGTAAGTACTCGTAACTTCCTTAGAAATGCTTGTAATCACTTAGCTTTTGTTTCTCAAATTGAAGCTTTTGATGATGAACATTGGATCTTAGCTATGCATGAGGAATTAAATCAATTTGAAAGAAATCAAGTTTGGGAATTAGTTGCTAGACCTAATAATCACCCTATAATTGAAACTAAATGGGTTTTTAGAAACAAACTTGATGAAAGTGGGTTAATAACTAGAAACAAAGCTAGATTGGTTGCTAAAGGGTATAATCAAGAAGAATGAATAGATTATGAAGAAACCTATGCACCTGTAGCTAGATTTGAAGCTATTAGAATGTTACTTACTTATGCTTGCATCATGAATTTCAAATTATATCAAATGGATGTCAAGAGTGCTTTTCTGAATGGTTTTATTTAAGATGAGGTATATGTTGAACAACCTCCAGGTTTTGAAAATCATGAATAAACCATGTTTTTAAACTTAAAAAGGCTTTATATGATTAAAATAAGCTCTAGAGCTTGGTATGAAATTGAGTAAGTTTCTTTTGAAAAATGGTTTTTCAAGAGGAAAAGTCGATACTACTCTTTTTATTAAAAATAAAAAGCATGACATTCTTCTTGTGCAATTATATGTGGATAATGTTATCTTCGGTGCTACTAATGAATCCCTTTGCAAAGATTTTGCTAAGTCAATGCAGAATGAATTTGAAATATCAATGATGGGAGAATTGAATTTCTTCCTCGGACTTCAAATCAAATAAACGAATGAAGGGACTTTCATAATTCAAACAAAATACTGCAAGGAATTGCTCAAAAGATTCTGAAATGGAAAATATAAATACATGGCCATTCAGATGGGCACGTCTTGCTACTTGGACAAAGATGAAGGAGGTAAATCAAGAAATAACGAAATATAGAGGTATGATCGGATCTCTCCTTTATCTTGCTCAGGTTTGGATTATATTTAATGTATGCATGTGTATTAGATATCGAAAACCCTAAGGAATTTCACTTAAGTCTTTCGTATAATGAAATACCTAGTAGGCAACTTCAAAATGGGCTTGTGGTACCCTAAGGGTGCCTCTTGTAAAGCCTAATAGGCTATTCGACTAATTTTCAAAAGGTGCAAATTGACGAAAAAATGTACTAGGGGACATGTCAAACAACTTGCTTGGTAGTTCTTTAGTTTCTTGACATAGTAAGAAACAAAATAAATGGCTTTGTCTGAAATTCCCGTAATCAATATGTTGCAAATTTGCTACGCTAAATCCTTTGATGAAGCAACAACTCTTAGACTACGGTAACTTGATCACATCCCGATAAGATGTGATAACACTGAGTGCAATAAATGTCTCTAAGAATCTCATAAATTTTAGAACAAAGCATATAGAGATAAAACATCACTTTATCGAGATCATGTACAAAAAGGAGATTGATTCTTGAGTTTGTTGAAACATCTAAGTAACTTGCAGATATCTTTACTTAAACCCTTAGCAAAAGAAGCATTCTTTTATATTCGAGGAGAATTGGGCATAATTGATCAATCAAATATTTGAATGCTTATTTGCTTATTTATTGCTGATTATTTTCATGGTTATATGCTTTCAATCTCATAAACGTATGCCTTTTCTATGCTTCTGAAGTTTTATTCGAATAAGCAAGGCTTTATTCGAATAAACTCCTTTCATAACTTGTTAAATTTATGTTGGATATCGGTTTATTCGAATAAAACATAGTTTATTCGAATAAAGAATTGGTTCTATGATTACAAACTTATTTTTCATCTGTAATTATTCGAATAAGTCCTCTTTATTCAATAACCAAGTCCCTCTTCTATCGTTAAAGTCTCTATTCGAATGACCCCTACTCTATTCGAATAACCAGAAACCTTAAAAATCAGTTATTTCCTTATCCTCTCGCTTATTCGAAATCCCCGGGTTATTCTAATAATAAATTATATTTTATCGTTGTTGACTGATTGGCCTATTATTCGAATAACTCTATAGTTATTCGAATAAACCTAACTAGCCAAAAAGTTTGGCTTTCCCCATTGTTTTATTCGAATAGAACCCTTCCTATTCGAATAAACCCTATCATAAGACTGCATCAGTTCTAGTGATTGTATCAAAATTTTCTCGCAAGGTTTATTTGAATAAACCTTAGTTTATTCGAATAAACACGAGTTTCCTTTAAATAAACCCTGCGCGCCCAAAACATTTTCACCCTCCATCTTCTCTACTCTTCTCTACTCCTTTGCTCCTGCCTCTCATACACTCTTTCTCCCTTACGTCTTTTCACTCTCTTTCACCTTCCTCCATGGCCTCCTCCTCCAGCAAATGTCCTCGCACGAAGAATGCTCCAGGCACCAACCCTCTTGATCTGAGAAGGCTATCCTCCAATGAAGAGCATCGTGCACTCTCTCTCTCGCACTCAGCAAAACTTAGTTCAACCCAAGTACCTGGATCTCTGATTCTTCCAACAACATCGCGGCTTCAACTTCTCGACTCGCTACAAAACCGGGGAGTTCTTCTATTTGCTTACCGAGCCACCATCTATCCAAAACTTTGGTGAAAATGTTCTTCCTACGTAATTTAGGCTTTCGATGGCTAGAATCTTCTTTTCACCTGGTATGTGATCGTAACATCGTGATCACATCGCCGGACATCGACTTTGTTCGGCATAAATGTCCCGCCCTGTTGAAGATGGTGACACCCCATTTCTCGAAGACTTCAACAAACTTCGGGCGGTTGAAGACCTGGCCAAGCATTTTTAGCCCCGCCTGATAAGGGGTCTCAAGGGTGGAATGCTAAAGAGCCAAGATAGGCTTCTGCATTACGCCTATGCTCACATCCTGGCTCCTCGCGATGGTAATTACGCCTATCTCAGCGAGGAAGATGTTTTCATCTTTGTGGTTCCCGAAGAATGGCCATCGTCAATATATGTTCATCATGAGGCACATGATGAGAGCCAAGGGTACCAAGGAGAAATCTTGCCTTATGGCATTCTTGTCACAACCTTATCGAGCAAGTATCCTCGTCTCTGAAGACAATTGCCCGACGCACCACAACATCTTTGGAGCTCACACTTACGGAAGATGAAGATGATCCAACCGATAAAGGCTATGTACCCAGATAAGGTTAGAGACGAGCTCGACCGCTTTTCCCGCCGACGTACTGCTTTCCCGCTCCCGTACTGGAATAATCTTGGCTACCTTGCAAGACAAATTTTTAGAGCTTAAATGAAATATACATTCTCTATTTTTGGCGTAAATAGAAGGCATTGAACGTGAGGTGCGGTAAATTTTCCGTTTTTCCTCGCACCAACTTCTTCACCACCACCTGCTATGCTTACTTTTAGGATTTTTAGTTCTTAGGTCAATTGTCTTTTTGGCTTTATGTTATTTTATTTTCTGGCTTGTGTATTTGACTCTTTTTATTAATGAATAAATAATATTTCCTGTTGATCTCTTGATATGAGTTTTATGCATTCTTACTTTGATATCTGATGAGACTTACCCTCTCTCTCTTCTCTCTCATGACAAAAGCTATTTGATCATTTGACTTTAATCAGAAAAGACAAGTAAATTTAACATGGGATTGGATTCAAATTGAAAGGGGGAGCTGCGCACATATCTAATATACATTACCTCTTATAATTAAAGAAGGGGAGTAAGCTTTTATACCTTTTTATGAATTCCAATTATATGCACTAACACTTTTCTCATGGATAGTCTCATTAATAGTTTGTCATCATCAAAAAGGGAGAGAATGTGTTTGGATGCATACCTTTGAAGACTTGTTTTGATGATAACAAACGTGAAGTATAAATGAAGATGATAAATAGACCAAGTCCAAGTTTATATTTGATTAGCATTAGGACTTAGGATCTATTGTACGGAGCTCACATTGATATCTCTTTGTTTTTGAAAGAAAAGAGAAAACTTGGTTTTAAACTCATCTTTGAAAACATCTTTTTAAAACCCTTTTTGAATAGTTATTCGAATAAAGTTTTGCTTATTCAATAAACATCCTCACGTGGTTTGTTTTCTAAAGGTGTTATTCTAATAACTACCCCATTATTCGAATAACTAAGGCTTTCCGTATACTGTTTTGTAAGTGGCTATTCGAATAAACCTTCCTTATTCGAATAAATGAGGTTTTTCAACTATGCTTTAAGTGAGTTATTCGAATAACTCATACGTTATTCAATAAATCCTTTCTATCCAACTTCAAATACGTTATTCAAATAGATAAGCTATCATTCGAATAAACATTCGTTTTCACAACTCGATTTTAACGAGTTATTCGAATAACGGGTTGGTTATTTGAATAACCCATTTCGGATGAGTTTTCAACAAACCTTATTCAAATAAGTGTTTGCTTTATTCGAATAAACACTTAACTTGGTTTACGTAAATGGAAACAGAGGATTTTCAATCCCCTTAATTGCTATTAATTATACCCAACGAAAAATTCATCCGGTTTTCCCTATAAATAGCAAGCCCCACTCACATTTTTCTGCCCATAATCTCTATTTTCCTCGATTTGTGAAAACTATTTTTTACGCTCTTCTTGTTTAAAAACTTTGTGATATTTCTAGCTCCATTAGCACTTCAATTTGTACTACTTACTGTGTGAGAGTTTCTCTTCATCTCTATTTTCTGATATTCTGTATCGAGGTAAGGTATCCCTCAAGGTTTGTATAAGGGTGAGGTATCCTTCCCGCAAGTTTCGAGACTTTAGCACAAGGGTAGAGTTGTCCTTGTGTGTGAAAAATGCTCTATTTTGTAATGTTAGCAAGCACCTATTGAAGCTTGTATACTTAGTAAAAAATCTCGGCTTTCGAGGATGGACGTAGACCACAAGTGGGTTAGTGGTCGAACTAGGATAAATACCGTGCTCGCTTCTCTTTTCCTTAATCTCTTTATTTTATGCAATTTAATTTACGCACATTTATTTTTTTTCGTTTTTTTTTCCATTCTTCTTCTCATTCCTTCAACCATTTATTTATTAAGCTTTTGATTTTCATTAATTTAAAACAGGTTTTGCAAAAAGTTTTATACTCAATTCACCCCCTTCTTGAGTATTGGAAGCCACTTGGTAACACCACCATGGTCGATATGGTGCAAACAACGCTTAGAGAGTAGAAAGCTATAGGGAGTGGTAGTTTGGGACTTGTGCAAATATGCGATGTTTTTGGGTAGTCATTTCTTCATTTTTAAAAAAAAAAATCAACTAACTCAGCTAGTTTACTAAAAATCAACGAAGTATCTTGTTCAAAGCCTAAATTGGTCAAGTCACATAGGTTTGCACCGGTTCGGTTGCATATCCGATTCTCCATTGTGAGGCTCAAACAAGTTGGAAGACTAGTTCATTATTTCGACTGACTAGTCCAAGCTGGTTTTAATAACGAGTTAACCTCCATTTTCATCCTTCAAGCATTCACATGTTATCACTTTAGTCCCTCCAAGATTAGTGTCATCATTTTAGTCCTTCAATCATTAAAAGTGTCACCACATTAGTCCTTCCGTCATTGTTCGTCAGAAACCTTGTTAACAGAGTTTGACATGGCATGTTAAGTGCTTCTGTTGCCCTTTAATGCCACCTAAGCATCCAAATGGCAATGCCACCTAAGCATCCATGTGGCGCACATGCTAGCAAAAGGACTAATCCGATGACACATGAGTCTTTAAGGAACTAAAGTGATGACACGTAAATCTTTGGGGGATTAAAGTGATGGCACATGAATCTTTTATGGACAAAAATGGGGGTTAACTTATGATTTTATCTCAATTCCAATGTGTTTTTGAGTAATATCATTGTATTGTTACAAATTGTTTGCTTAGTAGATTTTGTCTGAGTCAGCCATTAGTTTTAGTTCATTACAAATACTTATATAACCCTAAACCACAACAAACAAACAAACCTCCAACACCAATCCTACCATAAATAGACAACCAAATGACTAGAACATCATGCCCCTAATCCCCAAAAGCAAATAAAACCTTATCTATTTCAAGAAAACACAACACCTCTTTTAACTCAAACATTAATGCAGTAGCTCGAAAGCAATCACAAAACTCATACCTCCTGCACATCACACAGAACAAAGAAGCCAAAACCACCACCTTGAAACACATCACCTATAGCAACCATTAAATAGAATTTCCACCCCTAAATCAACTAAACCGACAAAGAAAGAACCAAAAGCCAAAATCAAACTAGTTATAAACATTAGCTACCACTTGCTTAGGCCATCATTCCCACTGTGTGGACCACCATGAACTACCCTTCACCCCTATACAAACAATCAAGCCTAAAAACCACCCAAGCCCACTTATCCCTGTGACAGAGACTTAATCCCCAAAAACCAGAACCCATGAGGCACTCACATTAGCACCCCAAAGGCCACAAATGCACAGCCCTTGCCACAACCACCATGTTACCTTATATTGGTATTACAAGTAAACTAAAAAGAGAAACTCCATTTTTGTTCCTCAAATATTCACATGTCATAATTTTAGTCACTCAAAGACACACATGTCATTATTTTAGTCCCTCAAAGACTCACGTGTGATCACTTTAGTCCTTCAAAGATTTAGGTGTCATCGGATTAGTCCTTTTGTCGACATGTGCACCACGTGGATGTTTAGGTGGCATTGCCATGTGGATGCTTAGGTGTCATTGCCACATGGGTTCTTAAGTGGAATTGCCATAGGGATGCTTTGGTGGCGTTTAACGGACCATATAAGTACTTAAGACACCATCTTAGACTTTGTTAAAGGAGTTTTAAATGTAAGGTGATAGAAGGTCTAATGTGGTAACACTTTCAATGATTAAGAGACTAAAATGATGACACAAATCTTTGAGAGACTAAAGCAATAACACATAAATCTTTGAGCAACGAAAATGGGGGTTAACTCTTTCAATAACTATGCCCACATTGTAACTAATGGTTCAGTAGGTCATATACTTGCTGATATGATTGGAGAGTTTATAAGAACTCATGTTCAAAACTTAGTGTATTATATTAAAAAAAAGTTATATTTGTTATTTTTTATGTGAAGAAATTTATAACTTATAGATTTTGAAAAAGCTGCTTATATGTCAAACTTTGAAACTTCAAATTTAATCCTAAGGAGTTGGCTTAGTAGTTGACGAGCATATAATGTGTGGGTAGGAGCACAATCATATGTTTGAATATCAAATATGCAAATTTCTTTAGGCTATGCGATTAGGAATATGTATGTGAAAGTCCTAACATGAATGACCTGTCTTTGACAAGACTTGGGAGGTATTAGTCAAGGTCTATACAACCTGACCCGAACAACACCTGATCACAATACCAACAAAAATCTTTAAATTTAAATCACTATTAAGAACTATTGTTAGATGATTTAGTTTTGATCCATGACTATATAAAAAAAATTACATATTCATTCAATTATTTGCTATCACATTATTAAAAAAGTTATACAATGATAATAACTATTTGAGAGGTTAAATTATTTTAATGATGTATGTCACAATAAAGATGGCAAAATGAATCAGATCCAGCTAATCGACCCGTTTAACTGATAAAAAATGATAAGTTGGATTATATTTTGTAATATGTTTTTTTTTTAATAAAAAGGGTTATTTTAACCAATCCCGCATAGCTTGCGGGTTTTTGTCATGAATGAAGTTTAAAAAGAGCATAGAAAGGGAGGCTAGGGACATGTACGGTGTACCAGTGAACTTTTCCTCAATTTAAAGCCCGCAACGACATCAAATCCAAATTGTCGTAGCCTTTATCACTTTGCATTAATTATTGGCATACGCTTTGTCTAGTGGTTGGGGATTGAATTAATCTTCTCTCTATAAACCTATATTTTGGGGCTTTAATTTGCACCATACCAAAGACTTCCTTCTCAGAAAACCCAACTTTCTTTCAGAAAATCTTTCTCTTTTATTCCCAATTTCTTAACTGCAACCATGTCAAGTACATTTGACTCATAAAACTGTTCCTAAGATTACTGAAGTGATGATTCTTCATCCTCTTCACTGTCATACCAAGTTCAACACCAAAATTCATCTTTTCCATCATCACCATCTCCACCCCAAGTGCAAGTGACAATGAAGATTGCTGCCACCATCACAGTAACTGCCAAGGAACATTTTGCTACAGCTGCCCAAAGCAGTACATTGAAGAGCTATATCTATTTCCCACTTCTACAAACCCTCCAACCTGTTAGCTTGGCCCTTTCAACCATTTCCCTAGCAACAACGACCCTTTTACCAAACAGTTTCCTAATCTTCCATACCTTCAACTTCTCGTGCAAAAGCAGTATGCTGCTATTGCTGGATGGAATGCAGAACCTCCCCTTTGGCCTCATAAAGCTTTAGTTGATTATAAAAGATGGTACAAGCACATAAAGGAAGTCAAAGAGAATTTATGGCATGAAACAAGAATTACTTACGCCATTTGTCTTTCCACCAAGAATCTGAAAGATGATTTTGCTTTGCTTCAAGCTGCAATCTTTTTTTGATCTCCTCTAACCAACACTTTTAATTTCCTGTTCAACATGATGACCCCCACCTTACTAGTTGTCACGAAAATCATAGGACTTTTGCCAATTAGTGAGGACCTGGTAGTCTACTTCGAATCAAACACAACTGACTTCATGGTGGACTTTGATAGACATATAGCTGCTTATAGCAAGTTCATCGTAGCTATTGGCAAAAGCTCTAGACTTGTGACCAACTCAAAGCATACAACTTTCATCGCCTATTAGCTCTATAAGTATATGATTTGCACTAGCTCCCTCCAAGTTTTGAAGGAAATTATGCCCTTGGCAGCCATTATAGTTAAGAAGAAGCCATTGTTCTCAACAACTTTTTGCTCAGTGGCCTGTACAAGGGCCTTTTTAATTTAGTTTATGATATATGGGCCCATGGCTTATTAGACTCTATCTTTACCCCTTTTTGGTTTCTGCAAATGTGGTTCTAGGCTTACTTCCTAGAGTTATTACCATCTGAATCGTCTCGAGACACATGCTGAGGATCGACAGAATTTTCGAATTCATAGCGACCTGCTTTACAAGCTTTCCCTCATCGGACCTACCCTTATGGGACTTTTTGAGTTCGTCTACAGCAAGAGGAAAACATTTGCCTCTGCCCTCTGCAGGTACAATCCATATACTTTCGGCCCCACAAAGCTGAACATCGTTATGGACAACACCACCAATCCTACTGCTACCCTTGAGACTTTTGCTTTCTGGGTGGTCATAGTGATAAGCCATGAGCTCTTAGTGAATTAAAACCCACATGGCCACTACAATCTTCTCAAAGTTAAACTCTATTTGCTAAATTGTGTGGCAAATCAATTCGATTTGGGGCAGCAAGTACCCATTTCCTATGCCCACTGTCTGAATGAAGGCATAGCTAAAATAACCACTTTTGATACCACCCTGAAGATTGCCCTAGTCTTGACTTACCAAGATAAAGCTAGTTCCAATTTTGGGCCTTTACTTCTTTGCCATCCAGATCCATTGAGATTAGCAGATGTTGAGAGTTTGCTTCAGCTTCTTGGTTCATCGACTGGAAAAAGTCTTTAATCTTGTTCCTGCCTAACCCAAGAAGATAAAAGCTCCTACCAAAAACTATACCAAAGAGAAAAAAAAAATGAATGGCACACTTTAAATTCCAATTTTTCAACTTTAGCCTCTTGCTTTTAGCTTTTGTTTTCTAATATATTCTGTTTGCTTTCTTAATAGAAACTATATCTATAACTGTCAACTCAGGTGATTCCTCTTTGATTTGCCTCCACCAAAGAAGTCTCATCTTTGCTCTTCTGCCCGACTACAACCTAGGTTAGTGGCTTCAAAGGCAACTCCTTTACTCCTTGCTTTTGCTTTTTTATACACATTACAACTTTCATGGTCCGATATAGAATTTTGTCATTTTTCTTTTTAGACTACCAACTCAGAACCACAAAGCACGGTTAAAAAGGACTCCAAGTCCACCGAGAAGTTGATCCCTCAATAATCTCCTGCCTCTATGGAAAAACAACCACTTGCTGCAACACTACTTCGTATTGCTCCCCAGCACCACAAAGGAAGAAATAAGAAAGTATTTTACTGAGAGGAAGTCTCTTGCTTTCTTAAAGCTCTCCAAGCTCCTTGCTCATACTGATGTCTAGAGGAACTTGTAACTGGTTAAAGAATTAGTCAGCTCCTATTTTCCACCACAATCTCTAGAACAAGACTATTTTAGCTTGGCCCTCAAATCTCCAATCATCTTAGAATAGGTATGGGCCTGAGCAAGGAAGTTCAAGAGTTACTTTCCAAGCTTTCAGCAAAATTCAACCATCTATAACTGAAAAGGCAGCTGACCTTCAATCAAAAGGATGCAGCTGAAAAAGAATTATAGAACTTGAAGAAGCTGTCTATTCACTCCATAACATAGTAAAAAGATATTTAGAAATTGAAGCTTCAAACTAAGATTGCTTAAGTCAGATTGCTAAATCCTAGTAGGAGCTCGCTAAAAAATGGCTGCAGATTGAGCAGCTTCAGGCTGAAGTCAAGTTTCAGGAGCTGCACCTTGAGTACATCAACTATTACCAGAGAACCAAACCATTGAAGCTGACTTAATCCTTTCACAACGGAATAAGGTTTTCTATGAGCAGGAGAAGGGACTTTGGGAAGCTAATTTGCAAAAAGTGGAGAAAGCCTGGGGAGAATTTAAGGAAGACTTTCTATAGGTAAAAGTGGCCCAAAAGTCATAACAAAAGGCCAGCTTTAGAAGTGGGGCAAGTGAGTGTTGTGACTAAAACTGCAACTCCGATGGAAAAGGATCAGTCGAGGACCCTTAAGCCTGCCAAGGACGTTGTTAAATCTGCTGGAAGCTAAAATAGAGCCAACATTGGACCTCGACCTGAAGAGCCTTCAAAAGCTTTGCTTTCCCTTTTTGTCTTTGTTATTGGAGCACTTTTAATTTTAGTTTTCTAGTTATGCGGCCGGCCTGTGAACCTAATTAATTAGGAGTTGGAATTGCTTTTCGCTCAACTGGTTATCATTTTAGTTTGTGTATAATCAACTATCCATTTTTCATTTGCTTTAGCTTTTAAGATTCATTCCTCTCCTCCCACATGGAAGGATAATATTTTCTAATGATGCTTTTTGTGTGTTTTCCCATTAATATTCATTAACCTGTAAGCACCAGCAGCTAAAACTCGGCTAACTTGGAATGGACCTTCTTAATTAGCTTACCATTTTCCAAATCCTTGCCTTTTATATCTAATTGGCAAGATTGCTTTCCACACTAAGTCACCTTCTTTAAACTTACATGGCTTTACCTTCCTAATGTAACTCAAAGCAACTTGGAACTAATTAGTGTTGGGAATTGCGGATACATCACACAACAGAAAATAGGGATTCCCACCGAGGTTCTATGCGAAAAAGCCATAATCCGAATTTTTTTAAAATGATTTACCTCTTGAAGCATGAATCACTAACACCGTAATAGAAACGATGTCTTTGCAGTATCCACACGAACAAACTCACGAACGTCCAACGTCCGCAAAAAGGAGTCTCACGTCTCTCACACAATGCTAGTTGAGAAGAGAAGAGAAGAAACATATCGCTCTCTCACTCACTTTTTCTGTAGGTGTGGCTAGGGTTCTAAAATATATCAATCTTAGGAGGATAAATTTTTCCTAATGATGTCCATTGCCCGGTTGGGAAAGGTCAATTTATAATAAGATTGAGCTCGCCTTAAGTGAGTGTGAGCATCATAAGGTAAGTGAGATTGTAGGCAACCCTGGACTCATCCTTCACATTTTGGGATGAAGTCCGGCCCATATTTGAATCTGAGTCCAACTTAGATCCATTGCTCCAATTCTAGTTTGCTCTTTGTGTGTGACCAAGTAAGCAATCAATTCTTATTACGTTGGGTAATATTAAAATCTCATTTTAATATTACAAGCAAAGAGAATCGAGCCTGATATCTAGCAACACATCGCACGCTACCCAAGTAATAAGAATGTCGGTGATTCGACATAACCTTTCCGTGACCAATGTTTCCGTGTCGTTAGTCCCTTTGTCAATATATCTAGATTGAACACAAGGCATGGAATGCGTCCTCCTTGTATAGTCCAATCATTGGTTTCCCGATATTCGAGTAGACTTTGTAACAACAAATGAGATCAATATCTCATATTGACTCATTTGAGCAATGCGACCATGCATTTAGCTTCATCACTCGATCGTTTGGGGTTGAGAAAGATATCGCTCCTATTATGTAGGAGTGACAAATCCCATCTAGGTCACCCACATCCCTCTGCATGATTCGCGGTATGTTCAATAACCAACTTTATAATCACCTTGTTACAGATGACGTTTGATGGCATTAAAACACACAACTCCTCATATAGGAATCATAGTGATTTCAGGTCAAAGGACCACAAATACCATTGTCACTATGAGAATCGCTTCATGATACTCACGTAACGATCTATGTAGCTTCTCATGGTGGGTCATCCAAGACATCATTACTCTAATATGTACCAATGTGAAGACTTGATATCTCATATCCATGACCCGTGAGATATGGTCATCAGTCTATGCACATACTAGTCTCAATGTATTATTGTTGTCCTAATTAACAATAATACATAACTAGGGACATTTAAGAATAGTGTTGTAACCAAAAAGATCTCACGATCAAGTCATCCACTTGATGTCCTATGACATCAAACTTACTATTCTAAGGACTTTATTATGTTTATCAAAAAAGAACACAATAAATGAAATGCCTCATATATAAAAATAGCATAATAAAATGTATGTAAATACAGAAAATATATTGGCCTCTAGGGCATACACCAAAAATTAGCACAAATTTTCTCTAAGGCTAGGAATTGATTAGCATCCATTTGATCTAGCTCCATATGCTTTGCTTGTAAGTACTCTTGTGAACTTGGATCATTTTGTTTAGCTACTCTTATAGATTGTGTGACTATTTCAAGTGGAATCATTGCATCAGGGTTGTAATCCAACTTTAAAGGTATAGCCATAATAGTAGTCCTCTTAGAAGTTCTATATGTCTAAAGGACTTCTAACAAAGTTTTGTGCCAATTTCTTAGTTTTATTTTCTACATGCTTCTTAGTTAGGCTGATAATAATCTTATTAGTGGCTTCAGCTTGACCAATGGCTTGGGCATAATAAAAGAAGAGTAAAGCATCTTGATTCCAAACTGCTCCACAAAAGCCAACACATTATGACCTGTGAACATCGTACTTTGGTCGATTGTAATTGTTTGTGGGATAACAAACCTAAACAAAATGTGTTCTTTAATGAACTCAATTACCTCCTTTTGAGTAACATTCTTTAAAGGTACAACTTCAACCTACTTTTTAAAATAATCAATATATACAATGATGAAACAATGCTTTTTTTATAAAGGAGGATAGATTTTCCTAATGATGTCCATTGTCCAGTTAGGAAATGGTCAAAGTTTAATAATAAGATTGAGCTCGATAGTATGAACATATTGCAATTGCCCATGCTTGGCAGCTTTTAGCATACTACACATATTCTTTCGAGATTGTAGGCCAAAAAAAAACCCATGGCAATGTAGCAACCATCACATTTTGGAACCAAGTCCCTTGTGGACTTCAACTATAGCTTTTAAGATATTGACAAGACCTAAGCACATGAGGGAAAGTCCCTTCGAGCTATTTTTATACAGCTTGCTTTCTACAAGGTAATATCTTAATGCCTTGTTCTTTAAGGATGGCTCTGCCTTGGAATTTGGCTAATTCAAGTAAGCAATCAATTCATCATGCTAATCCTTATGGTTTCTAACTTGACAAACACCTTCAACTTCAGATGGTACCAGAGGCAATCTTAATTGTTGTAAAGTTAAAGAGAATCATTTGTACCTAGATGCATCCTATGCTAGATTATTAGCTTCAATATTGTAGCTTTTGGACACATGTATGAAGAACACATTGGCTAACTGCATTAACAAGTCTAAAGTTATCTTATGATACTTAGGCAATATTGGACTTGCATATTGATATTCACCAATTAGCTGCTTGATGACTAACTGGGAATCACTCATGATCTTTACATTCTTATCCCCTTAAGCAATCAAAATGCTAAGGCTAAGAATAAGGGCTTCATATTTGGCTTGATTGTTGGAGCAATGATTTTCTAACTCAAGCTTAAATATGCCTCGCTTACTCGTAAGGCTAGTTATTACTATGTATATGCCAACTCTAGTGGCGGCATAAGAGCCATCAAAGTATGAAAGCCTGTAAGACAACTCAACAAAGCCATAAGAATCAACTAAGGGATCCTTCATATCCAAACTAGGATGCATAGCTAAGAAATCAGCTAGAGCTTGGTCTTTTACTACTCTAATTTGGGTATATTCTAAGTCAAAAGCATTTAGCTTCATAGCCCACTTAGTTGATTTGCTTTGGAAAACATGTTGAGACAAGAGATACTTAATAATATTTATCTTTGAAAGCACTAAAATAGCTCTCAATAACAAATAATACTATAACTTCCTATAAGCATAATACAAAGACAAACATAGCTTTTCAAGAGGGGTATATCTAGTTTCTACATCAGGAAACATTTGACTAAGATAATAGATGGCACTTTTGGTATCACTTTCAACATCTTGGGCCAAGAATGCCCCTATTGATTTTTCAGCAGCCAAAATGTACAACTTTAGCAGTTTTTCATTTAAAGATAGCACCAGGACATATAGCCTAGCAAGACATTGCTTAATGTCTTCAAAATCCTACTTTTGTTCTTCACCCTAAATGAATTGCTCATCGTTCCTCAATTTTAGCAATTTCGAAAATGCTTATAACTTGTTTGCCAAATTGGCTATAACCTGTCTCAGGAAGTTAATCTTGTTGATTAAGTTCTGAAGCTCCTTCTTGTTCATGGGCAGTCTAGCATTGAGTATAACTTTAGGCTTGTTCTTACCTACCTTTATGTCTTTCTTATGAACCAAGAACCCTAAGAAGTCTCCAGTTAAAGTGCCGAAAGTATACTTCATTGGATTCATCTACAAGTTGAATATTCTCATTTGTTGAAAGGCTTTTTCTAGGTCAACCAAATGCTATTTGTTGCTTTGGGACTTCACAACTACGTCATTAATATATACCTTCATGATATCATTAATCAAGTCATAGAAGATTACATTCATGGCTCGTTGATATGTAACTCCAGCATTATTGAGGCCAAATAGCAGTACTACCTATTTGAATATGTCGATTGCCCCTAGGCTTCTGAATGTCATTTTAGATACATTGGCTTCGGCTATATAGATTTGATTATATCCATAATAATCATCCATCAGAGACAGAATTTCATGGGAAAAGGCAATGTCAACCAACATATTTGCTATAAGAAAAGTGTATTCATCTTTAGGAGTAACCATGTTCATGTCTTAGAAGTCTATACATATCTGCAGCTTCCCGTTCTTCTTAATTACCATCGCAATGCTAGCTAGTCACTCTGTGTACCTAGCAGTCCTAATGAAGCCAGCTTGCAACAACTTCTCCATTTCTTCTTTAATCTTAGGAATCAACTCTAATGCGAATCTTCATGTAGCCTTCCTACAAGGCTTAACTCTGGGTTTGAATAGTAACCAATAATCTTCCAAGCTCTTGGCAAGACCTAGCAACTCGTGGTATCCCACGCGAAGCATCTTTTATATTTTTGAAGAATGTGGATTATCTTTTCTTTGAATGGTTCCTCTAGTAAACAACTAATGAATATTATTATAGGTGCGTCGGTTGTGCCTAAATTAACCTCGGTCAATGGATCTTGAGTCTCTACCATTTTCACATCCTCCAATAAAAGGGATTATATAAATATGGCCTGGCTAACCTCGGCTTCTTCAGATACTACTGCCTTAACCATATTTTCTTCAGCATAAGCGGCTAGTTTGGCTTCTAGGTCTTTAACTTCATCCATTTAAATGACTGACGTGGCCGAGGCTTTGACCTTATGCTTCACTTGAAAATTGAAATCCTTCACTTGTCCAATCAATATAGCTATTTTCTCTAAAAACCTCTTGCATCAAACTAGACATTGGGGTTATGTAAGGGGAATGGTACTGAACTTTAGTCATACCTACTTCAGCTGCAAACGGTTTATCGTTGGCTTTAACCACCTCCACCTTTTCACCATTCTAGTATATCAAAATCTGATATGAGGATGATGAGATATACTAGTTGGTATGGATCCAATCATGCCCTACCAACAAAGTATAGATGGCCTTAACATCAACCATAAAGTATAGCCATTGCTTCATTTGGCTTTTTGAACACTACTTTGACCACTTGCTTAGGGTATTTGTCAATGATAAGGTGGCCTATTAAGCTTTTGAAGCCAAAACATCTCTATCTAAATGAATATACTTTTAGTGAGAAATCAACAAGAAATATGCTAATCATATCAACAGCAAAACGTTATTCTAACAACACATACAAATCTAATTCGTATGGGATATCAACTGGTTCTGTTTTGTTCTCAAGGAGCTCCTATATCTCTAGATCAAGCAATTCTTCATCGATTAGCGGTTTTGTAGCCTCTTGAGGGATCAAATGAGGCTGCTAGTTTTCCTCCATCAGCCAACTTAGGAAGCTCTAGTTTCCCTATATATTGCTTCAATTTTACTTCAAGTCTAATTTGTAACTGGCCATTAAAGATACTTTTGATGATAACAAATATGAAGATGATGACAAGATCAAGTCCAAGACCTTTCAAGACTAGTATTAGGACTTAGATCTTTTGTAAAAGTAAAAGGGTTCGCATTTAAGCTGAACATATGTTTTTCAAGAACCTAAGTTAGCACACATGTTTTCTAAGTTTTTAAAATGAGTTTTGAATTCATAAGGAAAGGTTTTTAAGTGTCTAAAAGGTTGTTGGAACTCCTAGTGGCATTTGGCTAAGTTTCAAAGCTGTTTAAATTATTTTTTCAAAAGGCCTAATTGATTAGAAGATTTCCCTAATTGATTATCAAAATTCAGAATGCCCAAGATTCAATTCCATCAAGCCATAATCGATTAGAATAGGGCATCTAATCGATTAGAGCTTCTACAAAAGTCTTATGCGCCTTTAGTTTTTAAAAAGCCCTTATCGATTAGACTATATGCCTAATCGATTAGGCTGTTCCAGAAACTCATCTTTGTTATGCTAATACGAGGATAATCAATTAGGCTCTTCATCTAATCGATTATCTGAGTTTCCAAAAATAGAAAATTAACGGCTAGTTGCTTGCATTTAATGCTCCCAACCCTTCCCAACGGCTCTTTAATGACTTGAGCTATAAACACAAGTCATTGGGCATTAAAGAACAGTAGAAAATCATTCTGAAACATCTTGTTGAGCATTTAATATGAGTTTTATCAACCTTAATCTTTAACACTCTGTTTTGAGCTTAAAAGTGTGATCAATCCTTATACCCATTGAGCTTTAACTTGTATTATCCACTCTTGTGAGAGTTTATCATTCAAATATACTTTGATTTCCTATGTAAGAGGGTGAGGTATCCCTTGATAGAGAAAAAAGGTAAGGTATCATTTGATAGAGAAAAGTGTGAGGTATCCCTTGATAGAGAAAAGGGCGAGGTATCCCTTAATAGAAAAGAGGGTGAGATATCCCTCAAAAATTGTAAGGGTGAGATATTCCTTGTTTTGAGACTCAAGTACAAAGGATGAGGCATCCCAAGGTGTGTTGAGTGATCTTTATTATAAAGGTTGCAAGCACTTGTTGAAACTTGAAGTTATAGTGGAAAATATCGAGTGAATCACTTAAGGACTGGTCATAGGTCATAAGGGGTGGTTGAACTGGGATATATCTTGAGTTTACTCTTCTCTACACTATCTCCTTTACTTTTGTGCTTTGATTTTGTATGCTTACTTGAATACTCTTCATCTTGGCTAGTTTATTTGTGAATGAAGTGTTCAATCTTATCTATCTATTCATTTCAATTAATTAATAGTTTCAACAAAAATTGATAAATAAGTATTTTGTGAAAAGTTTATGAAAATCTTTTATAAACTCAATTTATCACCCTTTTGAGTTTTGAAGCCACTTAGTAACAAGTGGTATCAGAGTTTAACTCTTGTGTAAAGAGTTTAATAGTTTCAAAAGGAGAAATGACTTCTTCAAATGGTTTTTCGTAGGAGGGTTCTTCTCTCTATAAACTTCTATTTTCAATGGTGATGGTTATGCTTATTGGAAAGAATGAATAATTTTTTTTATTAAAGCTATTGATATAGATGTATAAGATGCAATGGAAAATGATTCTTTTGTTCCCACATATGTTATTAATGGTGTAAGAGTCAATACACCTAAAAGTGAATGGACTGATGAAAATAAGAAAAAAGGTTCAACACAATTTGAGAGTCAAAAATATCATTACCATAGTCTTAGGACATGATGAATTCTTTAGGAACTCAAATTGTAAAACTATCTAAAAATGTGGGACACCTTATAAGTCACTCATGAGGGTACTAGTAGAGTGAAAAGATCAAGAATAAACACTCTCACTCACGAATATGAACTCTTTAGAATGAACTAATGTGAAAGCATTCAAGAAATGCAAAAAAGGTTCACACTTATTGTTAACCATCTTGCTTCATTGGGAAAGACTTTTTCTAATGAAAATTTTATTAACAAAGTTTTGAGGTGTTTAAGTAGGCATTGGCAACCAAAGGTGACAGCTATTACGGAGTCAAGGAACCTCTTAACCATAACACTAGCTACATTCTTTGGAAAGCTCCAAGAACATAAATTGGAGTTGAATAGACTCAACCAACATGAGGATCTTGAAAAGAAAAAGAAGGGAATTGCTCTCAAGGCTATTTCCTCCATGATTGATGATGATGATGAAAATGATGCAGATGACTTGGAGAATCTTAAGATTAATGAAGAAAGCCTTAGCCTTCTAGTAAAAAAGTTTGGAAGATTCTTTAAGAAGAATGGAACTCAAAGAAGACCTCCTTTCACTCCAAAGAAGACTTATCACAAAGGGGAAAGAACATCATCCATTCTTATATGCTATGAATGTAAAAAAGTTTGGACACATAAAGATAGAGTGTCTAATTTACTAAAAGAAAATGAAAAAGTATAAGAAGAGGTCTTCAAAGGACAAGAAAGAAAGAAAAGCTTATATAGTAAGGGATGAAAATGACATGGGCTTAACGAATAGCTCAGACAATGAGAAAGCTCATCTTTGTCTCATAGCTAGAGGAGAAGAGGAAGATGAAGATGATATGGAAGTAATATCCTCAAACTTTGACTTTTCCTCTTCCTAAAGTGAGTTGCAAGATGTATTTGAAGAATTGCATGATGAATCTATGAGGCTTGCAAAACTTGTTTCCTCATCCAAGAAAACAATTTCCTCTTTAGAAAACAAAACCTCTATCTTAAACAAGTAAGTTGAGAAAATGAAACTCTTGGATTAATTGATGCAAATTCTTCATGCATGAATTACTCTTCACATGAAAATACATTTACATCCTCTTCTTGCTTATCATGAAAAGTTTTTGAAAAAGAAATTAAGGATTTGAAAAATACTTTTTCAAAATTTACCTTTGGAAGGAACAATTTGAACATATTACTTGGGAAATAAAGATGTATTTTTCAAAAGGTCGGTTTGGGGTATAATCTTAAAAACCAACAAAAATTCTATAAGAACTTCTTTGTTCCATCAAACACATCAAGTAGTCCTTTCATAAAGTATTTTCATTGTAGCAAGAAAGGATATAGTGCAATAACATGCAATATAAGGAAGAACAACAACAAAGTTAGGACTATGATGGTTTAGGTCCCCAAGGATACTTTGCCTAAGACTAACACATAAGGAACCAAAAAAATTTGGGTACTAAAAGTTAAAAATTAAGTATGTTGCAGGTATGCTTGAATCTAAGAACTCACATTGGTATCTTGATAGTGGCTGCTCTAAGCACAAGACTGGAAATGACTTCAAGTTCTTTTTTCTAGTCTCCAAGAAGCATGAATAAGTAACCTTTTAGAGAAGTGGAGTCTTGTTTTAGGCCTTAAGTAGTTCTTTTCTAGTTTTATGTCTTAAAAGTATCTCTACACATGCTAATATGCTAAATAAGTACATTCCTTGTTTGAAATGACATGTTTTATGATAATATCTTTGTACTTGAGTTTTTGATCAATCATGTTTTAAATGAATGTTTGTGTTAGATAATTTTTATCTTGGTTTTATGTTCTTAAATCCATATCCAACATGGTACTTACTTGTCCTAAAATGCCTATACAAGAGGAGAATTAGGAATATGTGACTATTTCATTTTCATTCTTGATTGCCATGTGTGCATATTAAAATATCTTGATCCTTAACTAACTTTGATCCTTTGGACCTGTTAAAATGTGTTTTTTGTATTTTTCTGATGCTTATAATCAATTATCTCTTGTTCCTATTCGATTAGTAACTTATAGTAGCTCATCAAATGTGTTTTCAACTGAGGGTAATCAATTATCACTTGTGGCTATTCGATTAGGACTTGGAAAAATGCCTTGTTTTGTGTTTGTGATCAGCCAAAGTTGATTAGGACTTAGTTTAATCGATTAGATGAAGCTTTGGGTGTCTAAATTCCACATAAATAATTGATTATAAAGGACTCATAATTGATTAGATGCGAGCTATATAAAGGGGCACAGTAGTTTCCCCCTTTATTTTTCAATAACTCTCTTTATTTTCTCAGAATATTCTGCTTAACCTCTGCAAACCCTAGCCCCCTCTCTCAAAATCCCCAAATTCCACCATCAAACCACCATGTCTTTCCACCTCTTTCTCTTCTCTGTGCAACCCACAACTCTCACGCACGAAACCCATCTTCGTCTTCCTCAAGCTTGCTTCAATGGCTTCCACCTCAAACCCAAAGCGTGCACATACCAAGAATGCACCCACAAACAACCCTCTTAACTTATGTAGGTTGGTCTGCAATAGTAAGCAAATGACTAGGTTCAACCATCACTTTTTGCCCAGAATCCTTGTTCAATCTAAGTACATGGACTTGGAGTTCTTTGTCCGTGAAAGGCTTCCTATTTGTCCCTATTCTAGAGCATCAAGGGGTCCTACGACTCTACACTTACTGGGCAAGAGTCTACCCAGATCTGGTAAAAATGTTCTATTATAACCTTGCGATTGAAGACTAAAATTTAGTGTCTAAGGTGAAAGGACACAAAATCGTGATATAACTAAAGGATTGGCAGGATATCTTTGGGTTGCAATACCAAGGAAAGTAATTCGTGGAAAATAGCTACAGATACTAGGATGCCTACAACTAGAATGATACAATTGAGGCAGTACTGAAGCCCAGTCTCACCGTGTCCAGAACCTCTTTCACAGCAGGAAAATTGACATGTCAGGATAGGCTGCTCCACTACGCCTACGCTCGCTTCCTTGCCCCTAGAGGAGGCAACTACGCCTACATGGGTGAGGATGGCATCTTCATATTGTGGGCTCTAAAGGAAGTTTCAACATTAATTGACCTTATTTCACCATGAGCCACATGATGAAGGTGAGGAGCAACGACAATGTGGATCTGCCTTACGCCTTCCTGATTTTTGGGTTTCTGGAAAGATACCGAGCTATAGTAGAAACTGAAGAATCTAGGCCTATCACTATGCATAACAAGTTTGGTCGCACAATGCTCAACCATATGAAAATGAAGAAGGACCAAGGTGTCTGGATATATGGAGATGAAGCAGTTGAAGCTGAGGACAATTTTGATCTTTCAATGGATGCTGAAGGTGTTGTTGCTGCTCCTGTAACTAATGAACAGATCTTGAGTGCAATGGTTGACTTCTGGGCTTACATGGACCATAGCATGGGCGTCATTTATGATCGCATGGATGCCCTGGAGTGACACCATGATGACTTAGTGTGTTACTTTCCACTTCCACCACTGCTGGAAGACTTTTAGTTGTTAGGAGTCATAGGACTAGGATATCTATTTTTGACTATTTTTATGTTGATAGCTTTTATGTTGTTTTGATGAATTTGACTGCAAATACACAATTGGTAAAAATGTTGTATATGCTAAATATAATTGCCTATTGATCAATGAATGAAAATATGCTTTTGAACTCTTTTGTGTTTGATGTGCTGAATATTAGATTTGTTGCTAAATTAATTTACTACTTTGAATGAATAACAAATGTTGAACTTGAATGGTTCAGCTTTATGTTTTCTCTTGCCCCATCTTTTTTATCATGATAAAAGAGGGAGAAAAACTTGAGTACTTGTTATTGAGAAAAGCCAGGTATAATTAAAACTAATATTGGGATTCCAAAATTAAAGGGGAGCTACACATATCTGAATTTAAATAAGATTTTACGAAAAATAGGGGGAGTAAGTCTCTCTAACAAACCTTGTGAATTCCAATTTTATAAACTAACTTTTTTCTCAATAGTTGTTTATCATCATCAAAAAAAGGGAGAATGTAATTGGCTATTAAAGATAGTTTTGATGATAATAAACATTAAGATGATGACAAGATCAAATTCAAGACCTTTCAAGACTAGTATTAGGACTTAGAACTTTGTAAAGGTAAAATGGTTCACATTTAAGTTCGAAATATGTTTTTCAAGAACTCAAGTTAGCACACATGTTTTTCCAAGTTTTTAAAATGGGTTTTGAATTCATAAGGAAATGCTTTTAAGTATCTAAAAGATTGTTGGAACTCCTAGTGGCATTTGGCTAAGTTTCAAAGTTGTTTAAACTATTTTTTCAAAGGGCCTAATCAATTAGAGGGTTTCCTTAATCAATTAGTAAAATTCATAATGCCCAGGATTCGGTTCCATCAAGTCATAATAGATTAGAACAGGGCATCTAATCGATTAGAGCTTTTAAAAAAGCTTTATGCACCTTTAGTTTTTAAAAGGCCCTAATCAATTAGACTATATGCCTAATCGATTAGGCTGTTCTAGAAACTTATCTTTACTATGCTAATACAAGGATAATCGATTAGACTCTTCCTCTAATCAATTATTTGGGTTTCCAAAAATAAAAATTAACGGCTAGTTGTTTGCATTTAATGCTCCCAACCACTCCCAACTGATCTTTAATGACTTAGGCTACAAATACAAGTCATTGGGCATTAAAGGAGAGTAGAAAATCATTCTAAAATATCTTATTGAGCATTTAATATGAGTTTTCTAAACCTTAATCTTTAACACTTAGTTTTGAGCTTAAAAGTGTGATCAATCCTTCTATCTATTGAGCTTCAACTTGTATTATTGACAACTGTCGAGATTATCAAATTTAAATCAATTTATAACCGATTTACCAAAACTACTTGTAGCATAAGGTAACACCGGGTCGAGCCCGTAGATCACTCTAATTATGAAGTCAGATTAAGAGGTTAATAAATAGGGGGAAAGAGTTTTGCAAGATTAAATAACAAAGAACAATTAAAATGAGTAAACAAGATTGAGAAAACAACCAATCCAAGAGAATTAACAAATCTTGATTTTAATCCATCCTTGATCTTTATAAACTGCTCAACTATCAACCAAATCTTTGGTCTTAGATCACATCAAGACGCTCTCAATGATCCATGGATCTTCTATTAGAAATGCTTCTAAAATTCAATTAATTAAGGTTAGACAAATTAAGCATCCATCCAAAACCCAAATTAACTTAAAAACCAAGATCCAACCAAGCTAAATATTTCATCAAACATCTTTGATAAATTATATAACCTCTGAATTCATCTCTTGGCATATGATAATTACGCAATTAACATATGCAAAATCCCAATCAAATTAAGCATTAAATCGAATTTAAACAAGAGAAGAAAAAGAAAGAGAAACTTGATTAATAGATGAACGTATAACGATTAAAACGAGATCTCGGTTTAATCATCAAGCTTGTCAATCTCTTGGATTGATTAAAGAAGTTTAGCTCTCCATAGCCATCACCATTGGAGAACCTTCAAGAACCATATAACAATGAAAATAACAAAGAGAGAGGAGGAGAGGAAGAGAAGAAGAGAATTCTCCAAAATGAAATACTAAAACTTTAATTATAACAACACTACTACATAAAAGCTCTACATACTACAATGATCTGCATAGCCTCCCTTTTATAGAGGGTTTAGAGGTACAAAATGTCAAAGGGGGCGGAGTCATGGTGGTTGGTGGAGTAGGTGGAGTAGGTGGAGTAGTTGAAAATGTTGAATGACTTTGGTGAGTAGAAAATTTCAACCTATTCTTTGTCTCCGAAATCATGCTACTCTGAAGTCATTGCATTCGTCATTTTTGAGCCAAGTGGTCTTCACGAAGATTGTAGGTCTGGATCTCAGCTTTCAAATGGCTTTGGTTTGAGTCCAATATCGTTTCTATAGCTCCAGATATGTTCAAATTACTGCACACTGCTCAGGTCCAGACGCAGCTTCTCTGTTCTGACTTCCAAGCCCAATATCACCTCCAAGGAGTCTGAATCGGGAAAATGTACAACATGAAAGTTGTATATTTGAGTCTTAACTATCAATCATCAAAATTTCAGCCCATTCTACAACTTTCACCACGAGCAGTGTAATGCACAGTACATAAAGGTCATTCTGCCAGGAGCAACACTTTAGTTCTTGATTCAATGCCAAATTGAGCCATCCAAACGTGTGATTAAATCTCTGATGTCTTCATGAAGATTGTAGAGCTCTCTCTCATCTTTAAAATGACATAAGATTCACCTTAAACATCCACCTACAGCCCAAGATATGACCCAAATACAAGATTAGTGTAAGACGTAAATCATGCTGAAAAATTCAATTAAATCTATTTTGAGTTCAAAACATACAAAACATAACCAAACTTAATTTATTAAGTGCAAGGAGAGTGTAAATGACTAAAAATGAAGGCTTATTAATGCATCAAATATGTGAACATCAAATTCCCCCACACTTAGCTTTTTGCACTCCTGGGCAAAACACACAAAAACAAAATGAAAACAGACTCAAAAGTTAAACATTCTAAAAGACTCAATATTTAAGAACGAAGAGCAATTAATAATGCAAGTAATCAAAACATTCATGAGGTAACACATCTTCACATCTCAAATCAACAAGCAAGGAGACTTCAATTGAAAAGCATGAGTAAAGAATGATAGATCCTCACAGAATTCACTCTCAATCTCTCAAGTGTTTAAAAGGTAGGTATTACACTCAATTCAACTCATGAAAATTGCACTACCATAAGCTTGCTTATCTTCTACTTCTCCACTACTCAGAACACATGCACACACAAATCATGAGGACTTTATTTAAGGTTGTAATGGGGTCAAGGTAAAGGAGAAGGTAATATGGATATGACAAGTTAAACACCAAAGAGAATAAAAGAACATGAAAGCTGAGTTCAATTATCGATCATGAAAGTTCATCCCAACTTCATCTAATACAAATTCCCTTTACATATTATTTTCCAATCCTTTATTGCCTTGTTGACCTTTTTTTTTTTATATATTTTTTGAAATTTTATATATATATATATTTTTTTTTTTTTTTTTTCTTTTTTTTTTTTTTTTTTTTTTTTTTTTTTCAAAATGAACATCATATATACATTTTTCAACCATTCTCGCATACACACCCCACACTTGTTCATGAACTCATCCAATGACAAAGCTAATGTTCTCTTATTCCCTAAGACTAAGTAAGAACAGGGTTTTTTTTTTTTTTTTTCATTTAAGAAACATAATGAGTTCGAGACAAAGAATAATCAAATAAGCTCAAAGGGGTTAAGCAAGGGAAATATGCAAGGTCAAGGTCAAGTTTGGTTAAACTAGCTAATTAAGAAAGAGGGCCTCAATCATGTTCATGCATGCAAGTGAAATGTAGCTTCAAAAAGAATCAAAGCAAGTTCTAGAGTGATCATTAACATGAGTGAAAATCACACAAGAAAGAAGAGAATGGCATAAATGTTGA
Organism: Ormosia semicastrata; assembly: GCA_029884595.1. NCBI lineage: Eukaryota > Viridiplantae > Streptophyta > Magnoliopsida > Fabales > Fabaceae > Ormosia > Ormosia semicastrata. The sequence continues at coordinate 48,412,870 of JAQQTO010000056.1, read as the reverse complement.
ATCCATCCATTAGGCTCAAAATCTCACAAGGTATGCATCCATCAAACTCAATTCATCAATTCAATCATCCATCACCAAGCATATCAGTTCAAGAAGGAAGAAAAGTTATTCAATCATGCAATGAACCCTTTTTTTTTTTGTTTTTGTTTTTTTTTTTTCAAAACAAAAAAAATGCTAAAATCTCTTCCCCACACTTAATATAACATTGTCCTTAATGTGAAAGAGAGAGATAGAAAAGAGCAACACAACCTGATAAGAAGTGAATCAACGCCAAGCAAGAAAAGAAATACACTGTGCCCACATCGATTCCGCCACCAATTAAGATGCGTCTCAAGAGTAGAATTACTCCTTACTCCGCCATCCTTAACCGGTTAGAAAATTACTGAAAAACATATAAACACAATAAACATATTAATACATACATACATTTTTTACACAACTCTACACACGACAAACATAAACTCACTTACTAAATTTTTTTTTTCATTTTTTTTTTGGTCACACAACTATCCTTCCCCCCAACCAGATCATAACATTGTCCTCAATGTTAAAAAAAATAGAAAGGAAAAAGATAGAGGATAGTACCTGTTACTGCAATTACGGAAAAGAGAAACCTCACACAAACAAAAACAAAGTACGATGAATAAAACTAAAGATAAAGGAAAGTCATAGATGAAGTGTCAGGTCACACTGTTGTTTCTTGCTGCCTCCCTTGTTGTTGTCTCGCTTGCTGCTGTCTCCTGACCAATCTATCTGGGTCACACTCGATCAGTTCATAAACAAAGGCTTCCAATTTATCAATTAACTCATCAACAAGTGGAAGCCGAGATAAGGAGTTGTCTTGCAGAAGGTGTGACAAATTTCTGTTCCACAGCATGGTCAACAAAAGATAACAAATTATCAAAGAAATTATTAACATTCAACAAACCTATGGGTTTATGGTGGATGTTCAGTTGGGCCCAAGAAACAATTTGAAAGACTTCTTCCAAAGTACCAAAACCACCAGGTAAGGCTATGAAGGCATCAGAGTTTTCAAGCATTGCCGTCATTCGTGCATGCATAGATGATACTTGAATTTCCTGTCCAATTGTCTTTCCAATAAAGTTCCTTCGAGTTAAAGGTTCAGGAATGATACCTAAAACCTGACCACCTCTTAGAAATGCAGATAATGATACAGCCCCCATTAACCCAAGGCAACCTCCCCATATACTACACGAATGTTCCTCGCAGTAAGTGTTCTACCAAGAGTGGTTGCTGTCGCGTTGACAAACTCTAAACTCTTCCCATAATGTGTCCCACAAAATACACAGATACTAACAAGTCTACGAACGTAGAAGAAGAAGCACCCTCCATCTCTACACTCACACTCTCTATCAATGATTAAGAGTTGCAGGGAAAGTGAAGAAAATGGAGTGTTTAAATAGGGAAGAGAATAGAAAAAATAATAGCTCCTATATGAGTAGGTTGGTCGTTGTCGAAAAACTTTTGAATTTTTTTTTTTTTTTTTTTTTTTGTTTTTTTATTATTTTTTTTAATGTTTTGTTTTTTTTTGTTTTTTTTTTTAAAATAATAAATGCATAAGATAATATATACAGATTGTTGTGATTGTGGCTCACATCTTCCTCTCGGTTTTACGTCCCGTAAACGGCTTGAACGCCTTCTATGAGCTCTGGGATAGGCTTCCCATCCAATTTTCTTATAAACCGGCAAACAGGGTCTTTTAGAGTCGATTCCCAAGATCGTAGCGTTCTTTTTCATCCTTGAAGAGATTCCACAAACGAAGAAGTTCACGATGCACCAATCCACAAGAATGCGTCTCAAGAGTCAATAAGATATCATCTAATGACTCCTTACTCACCCATTCTTAATGAAGAAAATTTTATCTTCTCTATTTGCGGAAACCATCCCCAAAGTACGACATCGCGTATTGCAATTCCATCGTGCACACTTGTAACAAACGTGCATTCTTTTGCTCTTCTCTTTTTTCGAAAATGAACTTTTACCGAGACCAGGCATGTATCGGACAAATGAATCGGAAGATTCACCACTAAACGAACCTTTGCTTCGATTATCCAACAGATATCTTCTCGGGATGCCCTTGTACATTAACAGCCTCAATCTCTCACACCTAGCTTTGTAAATTTTGGTTAGAACATTTTTATGAACAAGGGGAAATACTTTTTTAGATTTGAAAGAATGACATCCATTTTGAAAGAGAAGAAATCAAGCTTATTATGGGAAACTCGAAAGACAAACCGACTCGAGAGTCACTGAGTACCGTTATCCGCCGTTTAACCGAACTGAAAGAATCAAAAAAGAAGAAACAAATTAAAATAAATTCTACTCATAACAAGGATTAGAAAGGAAGATGGATTCTACCTCAACAAACTTGATGTTCCGAAATGGTTTGAGTCTTTTTGCTTTATAAAATTTGTTTTTTATATTTTTTTTTTTTTTTTTTTTTTTTTTTTTTTTTTTTTATGCATCATATATTGATTCCGCAAGTCATGCGAGTGCAATTTATGTAACTTGGAAGCATCATTTTTCTTTCGTAAATGGACCCCAATTTTTGACAATGTTCGCAACTTTTGTAAAAAGTATAACTCGCCTCTTGAATAATATGGCCAATAAAATCCATACCGCAAGATTTTGCACTGTTTTCTTTGAAGAAAAATGACCTCCACATGCTTCGAATGACAAAATTCAATGACACTACTTACCTCATTGTCGGGTACAAATCTCCAAAAGATTTGATCAGGACAATAATTGAACAAATATGGGTCAGCACAATAGAAAAATTTTTTTTTTTTTAACTCAAACAAAAATTTTTTTTTTTTTTGTGTAGATTTGAGGCGGCATCTTACTCATCAAGTGGGGTAGACGACTTCTTGCAAGTGGACCTCCTCCAAAATATCCTCCTGAGCTCCCTCATAAAATGGTTTGAGGCGATGTCCATTGACTGTGAAAGCTTTTGTAGTAGTCTCACTTGTAACCTCGCACAAAGACCATAAGGAAAAATCTTAGTAACAACAAATGGACCAAGCCACCTAGATCCGAGCTTTCCGGGCATGAGTTTGAGGCGGAGTTATAAAGGAGAACTTTTTGACCAATCTTAAATGTTTTTCTCATGATCTTCTTATCATGGAAGGCTTTAGTCTTCTCTTTATAAAGTTTAGAATTCTCATAAGCCTCCAGCGATCTCCTCCAATTCTTGCAACTGTAGCTTCCGCTCCATGCCTCGCTTGATTGAGGTCCAAGTTACACCTTTTTACCGCCCAAAATGCACGATGCTCAATTTCCACCGCAAGTGGCATGCTTTGCCAAAAATAATCCGATAAGGAGACATCCCAATCGAGTCTTATAGGCGGTCCCGTAAGCCCATAAAGCATCCTCAAGCCTTTTGCTCCAAATTCTTTCGTTAGGTTGAACTGTTTTCTCAAGTATCGCTTGATCTCTCTCGTTGGAAACCTCGGCTTGCCCATTAGTCCGGGGATGATAAGGTGTAGAAACTCTATGCAAGACTCCATACTTTTTCATCAAGGCTTCCATGCTTCGATTACATAAATGTGAACCCTGATCACTAATGATGGCTTTTGGGACTCCAAACCTGCAGAAAATATGTGATCTAACAAAATCCACAACAACCTTGGAATCATCAGTTCGAGTGGCTTTTGCCTCCACCCATTTAGATACATAATCCACAAAGAAGCAAAATGTAAACAAAACCAAATGACATAGGAAAAGGACCCATAAAATCAATACCCCAAACATCAAATATTTCACATAACAACAAAGGTTGTTGGGGCATCTCATTCCTACGAGAAATATTCCCTGTTCTCTCGGCATTGTTCACAAGATTTACAAAACAAATATGCATCACGAAATAGAGTGGGCCAATATAATCCAGAGTCCAAAACTTTCCTAGCATTTGTACGAGTAGGTCCAAAATGTCCCCACACAGTGCAAGTGCATGACAAAAACTAAGAACAGAATCAAATTCATGATCGTGAATACATCTCCTAATGACTTGGTCACTACAAAATCTCCACAAATAAGTATCATCCCACACATAATATTTTGATTCACTTTTCGGTTTATCAATCTGTGCCTTAGTAAAATGTGCGTAGTGCTCTAGCAACCAAGAAATTAACCAAATCGCAAACCAAGGGATGTTACCTTGCATCTTGAAAAGTTGTTCATCGTGGAAGGCATCATGGATAGGAGAAAGAATCGCTTCTCTTTCAATCCGACTCAAGTGATCTCGCCACCGTGTTCTCTCGCTCCACTCTTATCTCTCGATATCAATATCAAACTCCCGTAAGAGCAACATCCACCGAATCAACCTTGGCTTTGCATCGGGCTTTTTCAGAGAAACTTCAAAGCTGCGCATGATCCGAAAATACAACCACTCTAGAACCAAGCAAATATGATCGAAATTTATCTAAAGCAAAAACAATTGCTAAAAGTTCCTTTTATTGTAGTGTAGTTGGCTTGTGCAAAGATCTAAAGTCCTCGAAGCATAGGAAATGACATGAGGTACTTTGCCGACTCTCTCGTGCAAGGACAGCCCCAATGCATAATTAGAGGCATCACACATGAGTTCAAATGGGAGTGTCCAATCTGGTGGTTGGATGATAGGAGTGGTGGTCAAAGCTTCTTTAAGGAAATCAAAAGCCTCTCTCGCACTTGCCATCAAAATCAAAAGCAACATCTTTCTCGCAACAAGTTAGACAGGGAAGGGCCTTTTTGCTTTAAAATCCCGAATGAACCGCCCGTAGAAACCGTGCATGGCCAAGAAAAGAACGAACCTCTCGCACGCAAGAGGGTAAGGCAATTGGGAAATAACATCAATTTTAGCAGGATCTACTTCTATACCCTTCTCGAGAGATGATATGGCCTAAGACTATGCCCCGTTCTACCATAAAATGACACTTCTCATAATTAAGAACAAGATTAGTCTCAATGCATCGATGCAAGACTCTATCCGACTATCTAAACATGCATCAAAGGAAGAGCCATAGACAAGAAAATCATCCATAAACACATCCATGCAACTCTCTAAAAATTCGTAGAAGATACCGACCATACACCTTTGAAAGGTTCCCTGAGCGTTGCACGACCAAAGGGCATTCTCCCGTATGCAAATGTTCCAAATGGACAGTGAAAGTGGTCTTCTCTTGGTCTTCTCGGGGCTATATGAATCTGAAAATAGCCCGAATATCCATCCAAGAAACAGTAATGCGACTTGCCAGCCAGTCTCTCCAACATCTGATCAATGAAAGGCAATGGAAAATGATCTTTCCTAGTGGCTTGGTTAAGCCGCCTATAATCAATGCACACCCGCCAACTGTTCTGGATTCTTGTGGGTAGGAGCTCATTGTTCTGATTTGCAATTACTGTGACTCCAGATTTCTTTGGAACCACTTGCACTGGGCTCACCCATTTACCGTCGATATGGGATAAATAATGCCACCTTAAAGCAGCTTGGTCACTTCCTTCTTCACCACATCCAGAATCGTGGATTTAGTCTCCTTTGGGGTTGCCTTACCGGCTTGGTATCTTCCTCCAATAAAATCCTATGCATACATGTGGAGGGACTAATACCAGAATGTCCGCAAGTGTCCATCCAATAGCACGCTTATGTTGCCTCAAAACCTGTGCAGAATTTTTCTTCTTGTTCAAAGCTGCGATTCTTAGCGACAATCACCGGTAGCCTTCTCACCATCTTCCAAATATGCATATTTAAGATGGTCCGCAAAGTCTTTAGCTCTAAGGATGGAGGATGCGCAATAGAAGGCAAAGCAAGCTATTTGAAACAAGCAACTCAAGAAAGATTAAATTCGACATACTCCCGACTCTCATTTTCACATGTCGCATCATTCAAGTCAAGAACCTACATCATCACTCACAATCGCATAAATCTCAAAGACATGCAAAGACATGGTTCAAGATCACGCTTAACACATATATCACAAGTGATTAATCCGTAAAGTTAGCAATATCGTGGAATTCAACACTCATATCAAAGATAAGAATCATCAACCAAAGATTTCAATCACATCAACATGAAAAACTGAATGCTCCTCGCGGGATGTCTCATGGCATCAAAAATGTTAAATCAGCACACATCTCCACCAAATTCCATAGAAAGGGTGCCAGATGCACGTCTATCTTGGTTTTGGCTGTTTTGAGGAATGGTCTTCCTAGAATCAATGGAGCATGATTTGTTGAAGACTCATCTTCCATGTCCAGAATGTAGAAGTCCGCTGGAAAAATTAGCTCATTTACTCGCACCAACACATCTTCCAGCACTCCTGCAGGGTGAGCAGTAGTCCTGTTTGCCAGCTGAATCACTATACCAGTGGGGTGTAAGGTGCCAATGTTCAAAGACTTATATACTGACGTAGGCATGACATTAATAGAAGCACCCAAATCTAGCATTGCATGGTCAAACCTGGAATTACCTATAGTGCAAGGGATTGTGAAAGTTCCAGGATCTTTACATTTCTTTGGCATGCTTGGGTGAATCATCGCAGAAACATTTCTGCCCATACTGACTTTCTCAGTACACTTTAAGTCTTCTCTTGTGAGTACACAACTCCTTGAGAAATTTGGCATACTTGGGAATTTGTTTGATTGCATCTAGGAGGGAATATTGATTTCCACCTTCCCGAAAGTCTCCATGACTTCCTTCTCTCGTTTCGCTTGCAATGCTATCTCGCTTGACCGTGTCACTCTGTTTGGGAAGGGTAGTGGAATGTTCAAGTTAGAATTACCTGCACATTTCTTCTGGACTGGGGCATCATGCGAATTTTGTTGTGTCTGATCAATGTCTGGCACTTGCAATGGGAGCTCGTCAGGTTGTGGCGTACTAGGACCATCAATTTCTTTGCCACTTCTCAAGGTAATGGCACTTACATTGCCTCTTGGGTTATTGATCAAGCCAGAAGGCAATTGGTTCGATCCTTGGCTTTTCAATTCACTCACGGTGGTGGCCACCGCCCAACTGAGCTTGCGTGGTTCTCAATGGTGGCATTGACATTTTGTTGAACCGAACATTATTTGTAGCCATCTGTTTCATCAAATCTTCCAATGATGGCTCTGATGGAGTGGTTGCCGGACTTGGCAACATGAGAGGGCTCTTGCACGTGTGGCCGCACGCTTGTTGTTGTCTCGAATGAGGTGGTTGGTATTTGTTGCTAGGACTTACACTTGGTATCTAAATTGTCGTTGTTGGGGTTGTTGTCTTCGACTAGAATTCCCATATCTCAAGTTAGGATGGTCCCTCCACCAGGGTTATAAGTATTAGAAAATGGATCATATCTTGGTCACCGGGACCGGCCGATATTGAGGTCTACTAGGAAAAATGCCACCGCCGAACCGATCGTTTCGAAACGCGAACCACCATCCTCAAGTGTGGGGCATGAATCGGAGGGATGAGATGAGCAAGAGCAAATGCTACACACCCTTGCAGTTTCTTGTACAAGAACCTGGTACATGTTGTCCCACTGCTAATTGCCTCACTAAAGAAGTCAACTCATCAAGTCTATGTTCCATTCTCTCGTTGATCTACATGAGACGATTGAACTTCATTAACTCCTCCGGTTGAGGTAAGGACTCTCAGTGCCAAATTGTTGAGCATTGGTCGCCATATTTGCTATCAAATCTCTTGTCACGCAGTAGGGGTTTTATCCACCAATGCACCTCCGTATGCGATCCACCATACTTCTATCCATCGACAAGAAGCCCTCATAGAAATATTGAATCAAGAGCTGATCACTAATTTGATGGTGGGGACAACTCGAACACAGCTTTTGAATCTCTCCCAATACTCATGCAAGGTCTCACCACCATTTGCCTTATACCACAAATGTCTTTTCTAATGGCAACATGCTTCTGGATGCAGGGAAGAACCTCTCCAAGAATAATTTCTTCATATCATCCCAACTCGTGACGTAACCTGGTGAAAGGTAGAATGCAACCAATCCTTGGCTACATCAAGAAGAGAGAAAGGGAATGCCCTCAACTTGATATGCTCCTCGAGAGATTCCATGTGGCTTCATGGTTGAACGACCACATGGAACTCCTTTAAGTGCTTATGGGATCTTCACCGTAAGACCATGAAACTTGGGCAACAAGTGTATCAATCCGCATTTTAACTCAAGTCGCATCAAGATTAGGATATTGAATGCACAAAGATTGGTAAGTTACATCAGAGCAAAGAAGTTCTTTAAGGGTCCTATTTTGCTGTTATCACCCATGATTTTAGAATCACCTAAGATCTCAAGTGCACTTTCAGATTCAATGTCACAACTAAATTCAGACTCAATTCTTTCACTTAGCCTACGAGTTCTATTCAACCTATGCAATGTTCTATCAATCTCAGGGATCAAATTCAAGCAAGATATCGTGATTAGACCTAGTCATGCAAAAACACAAAAATAAAATAAAATAAGTAAACAAGTAAAATACACTAGACAACTCTAAAAATATACCAAAATAAATATAATTCACCTATCTAAATATTTTTAAAAATTATGAGACTTGTACAAAGATAAAAACTACACAAAAATGAAACTAAAAAATACAATAAAAAATATTAAAAAATTGAAAAACTGGTCTAAACGATGGATTTTGGAAAAACTAGGGTGACCTCACAGTTTACTGTGAGTCTTGTTTATTAGGCCGTTTTCCTTCAACTGACCAAGTTTCAGCTCATTCTGGGCACATTTTCTGTCAGTACGAAATTCTGCAAAATGACCCGTAATCACTCGTTTTCTCCTAAAAATCACCAAAACACAGTAACACAAAGGTTAGTGAGGGATTAGTAGTTAAATATACTCTTAAAAGATTGAACAAAATTAGAATGATCCCCTAAGAAACGCGCCAAAAATTTGACAACTGTCGAGATTATCAAATTTAAATCAATTTATAACCGATTTACCAAAACTACTTGTAGCATAAAGGTAACACCGGTCGAGCCCGTAGATCACTCTAATTATGAAGTCAGATTAAGAGGTTAATAAATAGGGGGAAAGAGTTTTGCAAGATTAAATAACAAAGAACAATTAAAATGAGTAAACAAGATTGAGAAAACAACCAATCCAAGAGAATTAACAAATCTTGATTTTAATCCATCCTTGATCTTTATAAATCCGCTCAACTATCAACCAAATCTTTGGTCTTAGATCACATCAAGACGCTTCAATGATCCATGGATCTTCTATTAGAAATGCTTCTAAAATTCAATTAATTAAGGTTAGACAAATTAAGCATCCATCCAAAACCCAAATTAACTTAAAAACCAAGATCCAACCAAGCTAAATATTTCATCAAACATCTTTGATAAATTATATAACCTCTGAATTCATCTCTTGGCATATGATAATTACGCAATTAACATATGCAAAATCCCAATCAAATTAAGCATTAAATCAGAATTTAAACAAGAGAAGAAAAGAAAGAGAAACTTGATTAATAGATGAACGTATAACGATTAAAACGAGATCTCAGGATTAATCATCAAGCTTGTCAATCTCTTGGATTGATTAAAGAAGTTTAGCTCTCCATAGCCATCACCATTGGAGAACCTTCAAGAACCATATAACAATGAAAATAACAAAGAGAGAGGAGGAGAGGAAGAGAAGAAGAGAATTCTCCAAAATGAAATACTAAAACTTTAATTATAACAACACTACTACATAAAAGCTCTACATACTACAATGATCTGCATAGCCTCCCTTTTATAGAGGGTTTAGAGGTACAAAATGTCAAAGGGGGCGGAGTCATGGTGGTTGGTGGAGTAGGTGGAGTAGGTGGAGTAGTTGAAAATGTTGAATGACTTTGGTGAGTAGAAAATTTCAACCTATTCTTTGTCTCCGAAATCATGCTACTCTGAAGTTATTGCATTCGTCATTTTTGAGCCAAGTGGTCTTCACGAAGATTGTAGGTCTGGATCTCAGCTTTCAAATGGCTTTGGTTTGAGTCCAATATCGTTTCTATAGCTCCAGATATGTTCAAATTACTGCACACTGCTCAGGTCCAGACGCAGCTTCTCTGTTCTGACTTCCAAGCCCAATATCACCTCCAAGGAGTCTGAATCGGGAAAAATGTACAACATGAAAGTTGTATATTTGAGTCTTAACTATCAATCATCAAAATTTCAGCCCATTCTACAACTTTCACCACGAGCAGTGTAATGCACAGTACATAAAGGTCATTCTGCCAGGAGCAACACTTTAGTTCTTGATTCAATGCCAAATTGAGCCATCCAAACGTGTGATTAAGTCTCTGATGTCTTCATGAAGATTGTAGAGCTCTCTCTCATCTTTAAAATGACATAAGATTCACCTTAAACATCCACCTACAGCCCAAGATATGACCCAAATACAAGATTAATGTAAGACGTAAATCATGCTGAAAAATTCAATTAAATCTATTTTGAGTTCAAAACATACAAAACATAACCAAACTTAATTTATTAAGTGCAAGGAGAGTGTAAATGACTAAAAATGAAGGCTTATTAATGCATCAAATATGTGAACATCAAATTCCCCCACACTTGTAAGAGTTTATCATTTAAATATACTTTGATTTCTTGTGTAAGAGGGTGAGGTATTCCTTAAGAGATAAAATGGTGAGGTATCCCTTGATAGAGAAAAGGGTGAGGTGTCCCTTATTTTTTAGACTCAAGCATAAAAGGTGAAGCATCCCAAGGTGTGTTGAGTGCTCTTGGTTGTAAAAGGCTGCAAGCACATGTTGAAACTTAAAGTTATAGTGAAAAATCTCAGGTAAATCATTTGAGGACTAGACGTAGGTCACAATGGGTAATTGAACCAGGATATATCTTGAGTTTGCTTTTCTCTACTCGATCTCCTTTACTTTTATGCTTTGCTTTTGTATGCGCACTTGAATACTCTTCATCTTGGCTAATTTATTTGTGAGTGAAGTGTTCAATCTCATCTATCTATTTACCTCAATTAATTAATAGCTTCAACAAAAATTGATAAACAAGTGTTTTATGAAAAGTTTGCGAAAATCTTTTATATACTCAATTCATCCCTTCTTGAGTTTTGAAGCCACTTGGTAACATAATTCTCAACCAAAAATTATTTTTGCGACTGCTCTAGAATCTACTTCTGGTTTTTGGACTCTACATCACTAACAGTGATGTATTTATAAAGCCATATGGGTCGCATCTTGGCTTTGGCCAGCATTTGTTGCTTCTTCTTCCTTTTCTCAATGGCATTTGTTATGTTTCCATTTCTTTCTTTGAGCTTTTATGAACCCTTGTTATGATTTCTTGAAGCTCATAATGTTGGCAGCTTTTGGATGATGATTGATGTGCTATTCTTCGACCATAACATTAGCTTTTGGCTTTACCATCTTCGGCTACTACCTCATTAGAAAAGCAATCCTCAATCTTGAGGATTTATTAACTATATGGTATTACTGTACTTGTCTTTAAGCAAAAAGTAGATCATTAGTAATACCCCCAGTTTGCAGACCTAATCTTTTGAAGACATTGCTCCTTGGTACTGATTTTCTAATTTCACCAGCTTGTTGAGGTTTGTTTCTTGCCCCCAACCCTTTCAGCACCTAAGTGATCCTAGCTTTTGTATTGACCTTAATTGATAGAGCTCTCTGTTCGCCATTTGTAAGTGTTATGATGTTGATACCAGGTTTCTTTAAGAAAGGATCAGTGTCAAAAGTCATTTCTAAAGCTCCTTTGTCTTTCAGTTTAAACCTTCCTTCCTTAATAGCTTTCTATATAGTAGCTCTAAAAACCACATAGTTATTTGTATAATGGTTGTATGAAATCTGCCACTTACAATACCTTTTTTTCGTCGATATCCTCTGGATTTAGAATACAATATCCCTCAGGGAGCCAGATTTGTTTAACCTTCAGTAAGAAGTCAAAAATTTGATCAATTTTGGTGATGTCAAACAGATAACCCTCCTTTTCTTCGGCCCACTCCTTCTTATTGGCTTTGGAATCCTTTAAGTGTCAAGAAGGTGTAAGCTGAACCTTTTTAAAATCTCCACTATACTAATCTCCCATTCCTCATCAGGCATATACTCTTCATTAATCGAATATCTGGAGTAACTAGCAAGTGAGATAGCATGAGGGCATTAGCTCTAGAGGATCTTTTCGTCTCTTTGTCCTTTATCCATGTTTTATAACGAATAACTCTTGAAGCTAGTTAAGGTAAATCTTCAAAATCAATATGTATTAGTCTCTTTTTTAAGAAATCAAGTATACATTCAATGGACAGCTTTGCATATTCACTCTCATGCAATGAAGGGTGGCATAGAGCTTTAGCCTCTCTAAACATCTCCAAATAATCACCCACGAGCTCATTTAGCTTCTGTTTGATCATGGTCAGATCAGATATGGAAAACTCTAGCTGTGTTTTACATAAATAATAATGAAATAGTCATTCTATCTCATTCCAACTCTAGGCAAAGCCAAGCGACAGATTGGTATACCACATGTGAGTTGATTTAATGAAGGGAAAAGAAATAGTTGGAGTTGATAGGAGTCATTTTGGCCAAGCTCACCACATTGGGTAATGAATAGGCTAATATGCTCTAGAGTTATGTGACCATCTTCCTTTGAAAATGTTGAAAATTTTGGGTACTTACATCCCTTTAGGAGAGGGACAATACAATTAATCAGCCCAGGATGTAGTTTCTTATATACAAGGCTCTCATTCAGCTTCAAGTTGACCCTGAAATTCCTTTTCAGTATATCAACTATCTAATTTAGATCAATATTAAGGGCTAAAGTTACATTTGAAGCTTGAGGATAATAATGTTGCTGACTTAGTCTAGCTCCAAGAGTTGGGGCATAATAAGGTGTTTGATTATACTCATGTGCGGCCATTAGCACATAAAGCCCTGCATTAGGTGTCTCCCATGGCTAAGGCATGGCAAAAGGCTGCGTATAAGTGTATGGCTATGCACCAAACTGATAAGGAGTATAATCATAAGTCATAGGCTACTATACAAGCGTATTGCCTCCAAAATTCTCTATAAGATTCAACTGAGAAGCCGAAGTAGCATTAGTATTAGCTGGACTTCCTGAGCGCCTCTGAGCAATATGTACTTGTTCATAGTGCAATGGTGGTACCTTGGGCCTCATAACTATTGAATAGCATAACTAGGTTGTCTCGTCGGCATCTAGAAGGGTTAAGGCTGGCAAAATGGCCCATAGACTTATTATCCATTCAGCCCAACCAGACAAAAATCCAATATACTCCATCCATTTGTTAGTGGTTTTTAGTGGATTGGATTTACTAAATCCAAACCCTTGTATTGGATGGATAATGGATCACCATGGAGTCACGGTATCTGTGGTTGCAAGAGAAGTGGCCATAGTAGTCGTTTGCCACATTGTCAGGCGAAATTAAGTATGCATTTCCCACCTTTGGCTGGCCGCCTTTTGGGTTTCTTAACTATTAGCTATTGGCGAAATTTGAAAATAAGTCAACAGCTAATAAGGGGGCATTGTTAGCATCCCAAAAATGGGCAGTTGAGCCGATGACCCAAAAGTAGTGGTTTAAGGGCATAGGTTGGTATGGTCTAGTTGGATAAGTAGCCCATCTTAGTTAGAGCTCCAAAATGGTGAGCTTTGTGATAGTAAGCTAGTACAATTTAATGTTAACCAAGTCAATGACTTAGGTTGTTGGACATGATAGAAGAAATCCAATGGAAATAAGAATAGGGGTTAAGGGCGGTTATCTTATAATGTTCAAACTTGAGAAAGTGCAATCAAGGCTATTTTTGGTAGTTTTTGGATGTGAAGCAGTTTGAAAACTCCTCCAAAAGTCGTCACGTTCCAGTCATGACCAGTATTCACTAACGGAATTAGAGATTAAGTTTCCTAAAAAATAAGAGAATGTGTTGTGAGATCTAAAGGTGCATTGAAGCAGAAGTTTTTCTAGCTCCAACTCTACAAATAGGCCTCTAAGGCATTAAAAAGGATCCTTGAATTATCACACCATAAACACTTATGTTTCAGTCATTTTATCTTTAATTTCCTAGCACTTTATAGCTTTTCCTTTAAATTCCAGCCAGTTTATTGCTTTCCTTTACATTTTCAAGCAATTTACAACATTTCTTTACAGCTTTAAGTTCATTCTATGCAAAGCAAACCACCATTTTAGTCCCTGAAATTATACAAACTTTAACAATTTCAAATAGGCCTCTAGAATATAAAAACTTTAACAATTTCAAAGACTAATATGCTAATTTCCTAAAGTTAGTGACTAATATTACAAATGCTTACAATTTTAGGGACTAAAATGATGGTTTACTCATTTTATGCAATTTACTATGTTTTGTATTTCGGGACTCATTTCAATTCCTTGTACTTTGAATTCAAATTCATGTTTTTTGCTTTATTTGAAACTATTAATGCAATTCAGATTCCTTTACATTGTGCAAGTTGCTTAATTTGAATCCTTTTGTTGAGGGATTTCTTTAGTACTTCAAGGACCCACACTAAAAGGCTAGTTCCCCATTTTGAGAGCTTCCTAAGGTGAAACTTATACTATATTGGAACAACGGTGACAGTGTAGAGTTTGCTTTTGCTTTACAGGCAAAAGCTAACTTAGCTTTCTCCACATCAACAAGAGCTAATGAGCTGAACATATGAAAGTTCAAGCTCGTTGAGCTATTAATGAGTCGAGTTGTAAGCAGACTCACGAGCTGGCTCTGCTCATTGCCAACCCTTGTTTGAGGGGGTTGTACCCCTACATGCGAAAAAACTTTAAAAACTTTCTATGTTTTGGTTGAATGTTCATAAGAAAATTTATATATGTTCCTAAATTTACATATATGAAAACCAATAAGATACAACTCGAGTATGATAATTCCATAAAATGTAGTTATTGGTGCCCTATCTCTGTGCTAAAACGAATGCTTAGTCCTTGTTTATAATGCATATTTGGAGGGTTTTGTGCTTATATTTGTCATATTCTGATTCTAATGTCTTTCTATATGTTATTGAGCAAATTGAGCTTAAATTGTTATGATTAAGTAGATTTATATATGTTACTGATTTGGTGTTTTTTCTATGTTAAGAAGGGCTCCAAATAAGGTCAAATGTGGAGCATGTGAGCTTAAAGTCCAATAGGAAGCCAAATTGGCCTTTAAAATCAAATTCTTAAATAGTTTAAATTTTATGCAAAGATTATCTCGAATTACCATACTAAAACCCGAGGCGATCGCGCCCGAATAATTGACCAAAGAAGGTTTAATTTGAAAAGATTAACCATTTTGCGTAGATTTAAACTATATGGGGACCGCGAGATTGTTTTTGGTAGGTAACCGCAGCCTATAAATAGGATTTTTACATTTTTTCTCAAATGTAGCTAGTCTTGTAAAAGTTGCCTTAGCCATTTCCATTTTTAGTTTTATTAGGTTTAGTTAGTTTTATTAGAAAGTTTTAGCTAGATCTCCATTGATGGTGGATTGTTCTAGTCTTTCACAAGGATGAAGGAGGATTCAAGCTTGAAAGACAAATCAATAGTTTCTTGTGTTGTTTTTTAACGTTTCTCTGAAAAATGTTATCTTCCTTGAAGATGATTTTACTTGTATTTTCATGTTCATTGTATAGTCTTATATATTTAAGGATATTTTGGATCCTTTTATATATATCATTGATGTGTTCTTCTAGTTTATGTGGATTATTGGTTTTGTTCAATCATAATCTATACTTAATGCTTGATACATATTGAATCAATTACATATAATAATAACATTTTTTCTACTACAGTAACACTTAATAAAGACCCCTTAATAAATTGACTTGCTCTCTACAAATGAACTAGTCATTTCGGTCATGCTATTTGTCAATAAAAGATATGGTATGGTTGATGCATGCTCGACTTCTCAGTTGATTCGTTAATGTGATAGAAATATACCTATTGACCATGCATAGTGTGTGATTGAGAATAGATCGTTCAAGCGTGGAAGTTGTGTTAGCTCTCAAGGAAACTTAGTGAGTTGGACAATTGAAATTAGGGTTGACTAACCTAGACATAGGCTTTTAACTAAATCAGACTCTCAAGCTAACCTAATCAGTGCATTCATGCTTATGAAGAAGATTGCATGTTGTTGGTAGATGTAGGAGGTGAAGAATAATTCCCTGAAACCTAACTGTTTATCTTTATTGCTTTTGTAGATTAGATTTAGTTTAGTTTATTATTTTCTTATTTTTATGTCATTGAATAGAACTGATTAAGCTATTGGTTGGTATTTAACTTTGGAAACATATTTATCCTCGTGGGAACGAACTTTTACTCTATATCTGTATTACTTGAGCGATCCGTGCACTTACAGTTAGCAAAGGGACAAACACGTTTTGACCCTATCAAAGTAGTATATAAGTTTGAGTTAAGCGGTTGAGGGGCATTCGAGCATGTAGAAACGTACTACTAGAATGGACAACCTTAATACCCAAATAGAATTAGTCTCACATCTAAATGATATGGTGATACGTAGTCAAAGAACAAAAAAGTTTTTACAATATACGAACAATTTGCACCCCTAAAGATATTGTTTTGGTTCTACCCTTGCCCACACCTTTTGAGTGTGTGACTAATTTCTACTCAGGATATTGAGTTCTTTCCTACCAACAAAGTGTTGTGTTTTCGAGTGAGACATTTAATTTAAATTTCAAAACAAAATATTTAAAATAAATTCTTAAATAGTTTAAATTTTATTTTTTTTTTTTTTAATTATCATTTAATCATACGCTATGCAAATAATTGACCAAAGAAGGTTTAATTTGAAAAATATTAACCATTTTGCATAAATTTAAACTACTTTTCACATTGAGATTGTTTTTGGTATGTATGCAGCATTTTATATATATTAAGTTTATATACATATATATTCAAACAAATGTAGCTAATTTGTAAAAGTGGTTAGGCTCATATATATATATATATATATATATATATATATATATATATATATATATATATATATATATATATAATTAAATGGTTAGGCTTGCACTAGTCTTGTTCTAGTCTTTCACCAGGGTAGTTATGTCTTGGGTTTGATTCTTAGAAATTATAGTTTCTTGTGTTGTCTTTTACCATAAGTGTGAAAAATGTTGAAACTAAGACTTAAGAGAAATTTTTAGGTGATTTTAGAGTAAATTTTTTTTTGTCTTATATCATTTAATGTGTATCACCTCAATTATATAAGTCATTATTGTCTTCTACTTTAATAACATTATGTTATATACTTATAACAAAAGTGATACATATTGAATAATATATAATAATAACATTTTTTCTACTACAGTAACACTTAATAAAGACCCCTTAATAAATTGACTTGCTCTCTACCACTAACACAATAAGTTTTTATGATTATTACTAACTTGTATGACACCAGAATTTCTATATAATTACTGTGGAGATACAATAAACTTAAAAATATCATTTATTAAAAAAATTTAAAATCTTAAAAGTCCTAATATATAAGATAATAAATTTCAAATTACTATTGTTTAAATTGTAATTAAAATGTATTATTATTTTTTTCACTTGTTTTAAACTTGATATGCAAAACATGAAAAGGACAAATACACATTGATTTAATTTAAGTTATTTTAAATCATATTTTCATTAAAAATAATAAAAACTTTTATGGAGAATTTGTAAACACTTATAGAAATAATTTATGCAAGAAATACTAAAGGTAGAGTGTAAAAATTTTCGATACAGTTTAATTACAATTTAATTCAATAGTAATTTGAAATTTATTATCTTAAATATTTGAGCTTTTAAGATTTTAAAAAAATTCTGTAAACGATATTTTTAAGTTTGAATTAAAATGGTATGCACACTCAATGTAAAGAATTTTAAAATGACATCCACTAATATTTTGACACTTTTACTTTTATTTTAATTAATAAAAGAAAGTGTTGGGAACCAAAAATATCAAACTGGACTTCTAGACCATAAGTCGTGATACTTGGTCATAAGCAAGCATGGCCCAATGTGAAGCACGACCCATTGAGTCCAAAGTTGCCAAAATAATGGGCTTTGTTGCTTGAAGCAAAGCTACCCCCAATCAATTAATAAAAAATTCATCTATTTTAATTCAGTTTATCTTTACATTTCCAACATTTTATTGCTTTTCTTATACATTTTCAGTCAATTAATGCTTTCATTTACATTTCCAGTACCTTTACAACATTTCATTGCAACTTTTATCTTTACTTTATGCAATTTTCTTTGCTTTGTATTTGAGAGCACAATTATTTCTATTGTATTTTAGCTTTTCTCACATGTGACCAATTAGATTCAAAGTTCTTTAATGCAATTCACTGTTTCTTTACATTTATTGAGTTGTTTGTGTTGAATCTATTATTGAGGGCTTGTTTTAGTACCTCAAGAATCCACACGGAAAGGCAAGTTCCCCTATTGGGAGCTTTTTAAGGCAAAACTTATACTCTATTAGGATAACAGTGACAGTGTAGAGTTTGGCTTTGCTTCGTAGACAAAGTTAATTTTTGCTTTTTCCACACCAGAAGAAAGAAATAGTAATAAATTCTAATTTGTGAAAATATTAGTGAATTTTTTTACACTGACAATGCATACCAATTAAACTCTTTTGAGTTTATTGTATCAAAATAGTAATTATATAAGAATTCCGGTGCTATGTAAATTTTAAATATATTTTATGTTAATAGTAAAAATAAGAGTCTAATCATATAATCATTATATAATCATATAATATATAAAAGTAAGGTATATGATTTAGAATTCTACTGTGTCAACCATAGTTGTCATTATATGTTCTAAATCTATGCCACGTGTCAACTTGCTCCCTTATTTTCTTGTCACATATCATACATTCTTTGTATTAATAGTCAAGTTGTTGGTGTGTTAATACACGTGTACAAAATTTCTGCACTATCTATTCTCATGTATAAAAAGAAAGTTACACTTTTCTATTTAAACTAGTTACCCTTAAAATCTTAAAAGAAAAAGAAAAGAAATATAAATTATGCTTTTTTTGAATGAAATACAAAAGCATGTTGAACCCCAAAAAGACTCCTTCTTAGAATGAGAAGAACATATTAAAGCACATAATTTCTAACAAAATAGATAACCATGTCAAAGTCCAAAAGTACAGATATATCTTCTTCTTTGTCGTGGTTGTTTGGCCTTCTTCTCATGGGTGCAACATTGCAAGTCTTACAAGCCGCAGAACTATATCTGTGAGTAAAGCAAGAGGCCGACGACCTTGAAAGAAAATCAAAATTATATAAAAATAAAGTCAAAGAGAGGGAATTGATAAAGAAGAATAAGAATATAGGTGGAACACCCTACCTACGAGTAGAAATGGCTAAATCAGACAAACGATGACTGGCGACAGACTTCCGATAGCCTTCAAATTGGGAGTAAGAGCAGTTAAAGGATTAGGGCATTAGTCAAATTAGTTTTATTTCTTTTCAAACACCACAAATTGCCTTTGTCAAACACCACGAATTGTCAATCTCTACAATTGGTGATTTTTTGAAATTATTGTAAAATTATTTCTAATTGTTCTTTTCAATTATTTTTTCAAATTTTTGGTATGAGAAGAAGATAGATAATTTTTTTATCATGAAATTCATTCAATTTTAGATGAACGCGTTAAGCCGTTGACACAGGAAGAATTTCATTGATATGAATTTCATTGATATTTATATTATAATGATAACGATTGTGCATAATTAATTTATATCAATTATTTACATGTCAAAAAAATTATATCAATTTATTTGATTTATTTGATTCCCTCAAATAAAGAAACGTAAGGAAACTATTTTTTTCATAATTTATTGATTCCTTTAATAAAGGATAATATAATCATATCTGCAAAGTAATTTTGTTCATAATTTAATTTTGTTCTTTCATAAGTTTATTGATTCCTTCATAATTTAATTTTGCTCCTTCATAATTTTATTTAATAATTTAATTTTGTTCTTTATTGAAATCCTAATAAATTAATATTTAGTAAATTAATTTTGTCGAGAACGTTTGTGTCGTAAGTTCTAAAGTCCTTTTGTGCTTTAGATTGCATGTTATGTTTTGATGATAACAACTATGTTGATAATTATGTAGAAATGCTCTTAATACTTTAATCAATTTAAGATTATCCTTGTGAAGTTTTCTTGATAGTATTAACTTTTACAAGACTAAATAAGTGTTAAGGAAGCTTTCTGGGTAATTAGAGATGACTAAAAGCGTGTTTGGATAGATGTGAAAACTTAATTATTTTAATAATTAATTATTATATAATTTTTTTATTATAATCGATTATAATAAAATTAGTTTTATGCTTGGATATGTTAGTTAAAAAGTAATTTTAAACTAATCTGCTTTGTTTGGATAGTATAAAAAAGAATCACTTTTATACATTAAATTACCAAAATAAGTATAAAATGATTAAAAAATATATTTGATTGAGGACAAAATGATATTTACATATCAAAGTGTAAGAAATCATCTATAATCTATAATTATAAGTTTCAATATTTAGTATTATGAAAAAAAAGCTTTTATAATGCATTAAATTTCGTATAAAAGTTGAAGCTGATTTTGCCAAACATGTTATAACACTTTTGAAACGATTTTAAAAAAAAAATTGAAAAAAGCTATTCACAATTTGAATCAAACAAGCTCTAAAAAAATTAAATTTTGACTTGAGAAAGTTTATGTACAACATAAGAAAGTTTTTTAAGAACATGAGAGAGTTCAGTATGAGAAGGTCCTTAGAAGGTTATAAGAAAGTTCAGAAAAATGAAGAACGTTCACAAAAGATTAATTCAAGAGCAAATCAAGCATTCAAGTGAAGTATTTACCATATAAATCAACAAGAATATTCATCATTCTAATGGTGAAAATTAAAGATGAGAACATTGAAGATTTTCAAGCTGAGAAGGTTGAGTGAGAGAGTTAGCTGAGGATATTCATGAGAAGGTTGCTCTTGAGAACGTTCTCACTTGGAAGAACGCTAAGTCAGTTATGCTGACTCATAAGAAAAGACAAGAAAACAACTAACTAACACAAAAAAGGATAGTTACCATTGGAAACGCCCAACAGTCATATTTTTGACGTTTATAAAATCTTCTAAACTTGAAAATAAGAAGGTTGTGAACTTCAAAGCAAATATGACATTGACCATGAAGAACTCAACAGTCTTATCTCTACCTACTTGTTCTACAATCTGCCAAATCATTACTAGAATCATATAATAAATAAAAGTAAGGTACATGGCTTGAATTTTGCCATATGTGTCAATCATAGTTGTCATTATATGTTCTAAATCTATGCCATGTGTCAACTTGCTCCCTTATTTTCTTGCCAAGTATCATACATTTTTTGTATTAATAGTCAAGTTATTGACATGTTAATACACGTGTACACCATTTCTGCACCATATATTCTCATGTGTAAAAAGAAATTACATTTTTTCTATTTAAACCAGTTACCCTTAAAATCTTAAAAGAAAAAAGAAAAGAAATAAAAATTATGCTTCTTTTAATGAAATACAAAAGCATGTTGAAACCCAGAAAGACTCCTTTGAATGAGAAGAATATGTTGAAGTACATAATTTCTAATGAAATAGATAACCATGTCAAAGCCCAAAAATACATATATGTCTTCTTCTTTGTCGTGGTTGTTTGGTCTTCTTCTCATGGGTGCGACATTACAAGCCTTATGAGCAACAAAACTGTATCTGTGAGCAATGCGAGAGGCCGACGACCCTGCGAGAAAATCAAATTATGTAAAAATAAAGTCAAAGAAAGGGAATTAATAAAGAAGAATAAGAACAAAGGAGGAATCCCTTACCTACGAGTAGCAACAACTAAATCAGACAAGCCATGATTGGTGACAGACTTTCGATACCCTTCAAGTTGGGAGTGAGAGCAACTAAATGATTAGGGCATGAAATGCACTATATGTTTGGAGTTGTTCTCAACTCTTTGGACGATCTCAAAAATAGAATTATGAGCTTTGAGCGATGGTGGATGTCCTTCCAACCTAAGCCTACACCAGCCAGTTCTAAACCTGGACCCTTTAAGCTTGCTCCCAAAACACCTTTTGATACTAGTTATGATTCTGATTCTACTAAGCCATATTGTTGTTGATGATTTGTTAAAAATTATGCATGAAAATAGATCATATTTTATGTTTTTATGATGACAAAGGGGGAATAAGAAAGAAAATATATTTTCTGAAACCTATTTGTAATCTTCTGCTTAAGTTGAATAAAAGTATGATATTCAGTACAATTGCTTAAGTATATTAACCATTATATCATGTGTTCCTTTCTTAAGTCTGCTTTGATACATATAAATGTTCTGAAACTTTTTGTCACTCTAATATACTTTGTTGTTCTAATGCTTTGATAAATATTTTGGTTAAGTATGTCGATCACTCTTGTTCCTATATATCATTCTGATATTTTCTTTGAACAAGAAAACAATGTTAAAATAGAAATTATCAATGCTTGGATCAAATAACAAAATAATGCTTTTATTAAATAATACAACTCTTTTTCTTGTGACTAACGTTTGCTGAATGCATAAGTTAAAAGGGAGTTTCCCATTTTGAATAATCATTAGAAAACCTCCTAATAAAAAAAGTTGTAACACCCTAAATAGTCATAATAGACTTGTATATGGTTACGAAGGTAGTCTAACACTAGTTTGTCATGCCTGTAAAGTTTTGCGACCATCTGAGCACGTTTAGTCACTTTGTTGCAACTCTATGTGTTAAATATAGCTATTTTCAGCTCCGTTTTTTACTTAAACTGCTCAGTTAATGGAGATAAGTGTAGAGAACTTGTTTCTAGGTCCCAAAGGTATGGAAGTAGATGTGGTTAAAGTTTGAGAATTTTTAGAGTTAGTTTGGCATTTTTAAGCATATTGGTTGTGTATTTTAGTGCCAAATTGACCCCTAACAGATATAAAAAATTATGAAAATTGTGAAATAAGATTTTTAATGAATATTAGAATTTATTTTAAACTTATTGAAAGTTAGGAAACTTGGTTTGGTGATATCCAAGTATTCTTAACTGTTCAGGTGAATAGTAGTTACCTAACTGACCAAAATGGAGATGCACAGTTTATCTCTGCATTTTGGCCTTAAAACAATTTGTCTCTGCATTTTGGCCTATTTAAGGCCAAAATGTGAGTCTTAACTCATTTTTCTTTCCTCTCTCATGATTGCCTTAGGGAAAACAAGGGAGAAAGGAACTCAAGGCTTTAAGGAAGAAGGATCTTCATCAAAGCAAGGGAGAGAACCTAACTTTTCAGAGGAACGGCTGATCGATTTCATTTTTGGAAATTAAGGTAATGGGAAATCTGTTTTACTTGCTTATTTTTCATTCTTTTCTTTTGGTTCAAGAGAAGCTTGAAGTGGAAATGATGGTTTGAGAGGTGATTTGGTGTTTTATGAGTTAAATCTTGATGTGGATAGATTGGTTGAGTTAGAACCTGATTTATTGATGTGTTAGGATGAAGTTTTCATCTTCTGGAGCCTTAATTCCCACTTTAGGTCATTTTTGGGGGTTTAGGTCATGATTGGGGTTTTGATTTATAAGTGTTGAATTAAGTGAAATTAGAGTTGTTTAAGATATTGCTATGTGCAGTTGAACCTTATTAGAGATTGAAAATCACTTGAAAATGGATTTTGAGTGATTAGAAGATGGTCTAGTTCTAATGGAATAGTACCCGTATTTGCAGAATTATGCAAATTCTGGTTTCTGCTGATGGCACCGCAGCGTGGCACCTGGAATGCTGCGACGTGCTAAAGAACAGGGGATGCACGCCGCGGCGTGGCACAGAAGTACCGCGGCGTGGGCAACATTTCTTGGCAGTACTTGAACTCGAGGCTTGGGCGCTGTGGCATGGCACAGGGTATGTCACGGCATGAGTGCCAGAGAACAACTATGAGATGCGTTTGACCCTCTGGATCATTCCAGTGGCATAGTTTTCTTCATTTATGCTTCTTAATGAGTGATGAGACTCTAGCAAAAGTATTTAATAAAAAGTGGATGAGTTGAATTATAATGATTTGTAATGCTAATTATGTGGGATAATTAGTCATGATTGTACACAAATATCGTGTATTGTGATGAATTGACGGGATGAGGTTCCCTACGTGTTGGAATTACTCGTGTATACTCTCTTAAGAGTGCTTAAGTACTTTTAGAAGTATTTGATGAAGTGTTGAGAAAATGAGATGTTTTGAGAAACATAATGAGGTGTGTAATATCCTTGTTATGTTGTTTGAAGCATAGATTGGTGAGTAATATCCTCTCTATGTGATTATTGAACAGATTAGTGAGTAATATCTTTTCTATGTGATTGTTGAATAGATTGGTAAGTAATATCCTCTCTATTATTTGTGAAATACATTGAGGTGTGTAATATCCTCTTTCTGTTGTTTGAGAAGCATAGACTGGTAAGTAATATCCTTTTTATGTTAAGTGTAATAAGGTGAGTAATATCCTTATTACATTATTGAGTAAGGAGGTGAGTAATATCCTCTTTACTTTGTTGACCAGTGGAGGTTAGTAATATCCTCTGTTTGTTTTGATGGATAGTATTGGTGAGTCATATCCTTACTATGCCTGATAAACCATAACATATCATAACATATCCTAGAGTAGTTGAGGTAGGTAATATCTTGAATAAGTCTGAGGGCTCATGACATCTTGAAATTGCATTCATTCCTAGGACTTGCATAGACATACACCTTAAGCATAATTGAACATAGCATGACAATTGTATGAGCGATTGTTATCATAATGTTTTCATGCATTGTAATTGTATGGGCAATTACATGTTGTTGAGATTGAGATGTTGTTGCTTATGTGATTGAAGTGTCAACTCAATAATTGTGAATATTATCTGATTTATACATATGTATATATGTTGGTATTAGAATACTTCTACTGAGATATATTTTCTCACCCCATTTGTATTGCCATGTAAATCCAGGTGCGAGTTCTTCGAAAGAAAAAAAGAAGATGTATGAGGACTAACATAGTATAGATGCTGTTTTGAGTTGAGCTTATATATGATTTATATTTGCTTAGTTGTTTTGAGTTATGTATAACAGTATGCCCTTTGAGGCTGTGATACATATGTATATAGTTGTTTTAATTTATATTTACTCATTGTGTATGAATGATATGGGTTAGATGATGATGTATGTTAGTAGTAGTAGGACCAGTATTGGGTTATTTATTTATATAACGATATATTTGGGTAGCAAATATTGGGTTGTTACAAAAGTCATTACAATAAAAGAAATGTTATATTTTTAAGTCTTTATGATATTACTCAATTGCTTTGATCTTAGTAAGAATATTCAGAAAAGAATGGTTTGTCATCATCAAAAAAGGGGAGAATTTTAGATCCAAAATCCCAAGACCCCTTGGTATGCTGAAGAGTGTACTAAAGAATGAGTTTTGATGATTAACAAATTAATACTTTTCTAAGTATATCTTGAGTAACTATGAAAAAACTCACTACACTCTTAGAATTATGATCACTTATGATTATTAATTTTGTTTATCTTATGAATTGTTCTAATGTGTGTGTTAAAGTGTGTGAACTTATAATTCAATTCAGATATGAGAAACACTAGCTTCAAACACTTGACTCTTCAAAATGTTCTTGAGAAAGTTGCTCAAAAAGACATGAGAAAACTTGATTAAAATACCTATAAGGAAGTATATCAAAGAACCATCAAAAAACTAAGATAAGAAAACTCTTCAAGGTCAAAAGTCAAAGTAATCTCTTCTGACTTACACTGAGTCCAATCACCAAATAAGTCCCCTAGTCACAATGAGAACGTTGGAAAGTTGCCAAAAAGCACATCAAGAGAAAAAAAAATAACAGCTAGTTTCCTTATACACCAAAAAAGTAAACAGATGCATTAAATGCATTATCAATGGCTAGAATTCATCTAGTTTCCATTTATACACCAAAAAAGTGAATAGATCATTAAATGCATTATCAATTCTTCTACTCATATGGCTAGAATTCATCCAAGGCTATAAATTGAAGCTCATTTTCTTTGAAGCATTTTTGAAGGTAGAGAGGCTAGAAAAAGAATACTTGGTTGTTAAAGTGATATTATTACTAAGAAAAGTGCTACTATTTTTTGATCTTATTCTCAACTATCTAATTCTACTTTCCTTTCTCTACAAAATCAGCTTTTCTCGAACTTTTAACGAACTTCTTCTTTGTGAACTTTTATAAGTTCATATGTCCTTGTATATTCTTAGTAGAAGAAGGATAGTTTCTAAGTGTTTTCTAAACTTTGATTTTATTTGTAATATCCAATTTTATACTTGAGATAGTGTTTCATTCTTGTGCACTCTACCACCTTCAGATTTGAGCATAAGAGTTTTAATGTTATATAATTTTATTGTAAATATTCCATTTAATAAAAAAATTAAAATATATTTATCATTATTCAATTCTTAGTTAATTCCATATACACTTTTATAAGAATAATATTACAAATTGTCAATTTGTATAATATATTTTTACATTTTTGAATGACATTTTTTCCTTAATGTATTGTTAATATGTAGTTAAAAATATTGTAAATTAATACATTTTCATTAATTTTGAGGTTTGAGTTATCCCATCATTGCACGAGATATATACTAATTCTTCTAACAAAGCGAGAGCATGCTTAGTTTATTCCCTTTTCATGGGGCGCTGTAATAATACATAATAGATTGATAATATAATAAATTATAATAAGAATGAATAAAAATAAAAGTTAGTTAAATGAATAAACTTATGAGTTTCTTAGTGAGATGTTAGAAAAGCTATGAGTTTTTGTCATTATTTTGAAAATAGAATATGTCTTACTCATTTTAAGAGCTTGGAGAGACTAGGTGTGAAAAAAATATTCGCTTGTATTTGTGCTATTCTATGAATCAATAGCTTTGTTGAAAAAGAATATAATATCTACATATATTCCACAGAATGCTAATACAAGAAAGCTTCGCATCAAGAGATTATTCCACAGAATGCTTCATAATTACTCCAAGTTGAAATCCCCAAACTAGTGTTTTGCTAGAAATTGAAAATAGGCAAGTGATTAGTCAAACCAATATAAATCATGTATACGCAGAAATGTTGCACAATCCCACGTACGCCGAGAGAGAAAGGTTTCTGCTACTTAGATACATGTTAGCCAGCCAACATAGGGCAGTTACTTGGTCCCTACCCCATTTCTCTTTAAAGAGAACACCTTTTTTTGAATTTGTTGTTAAATCAATTTTTTGAACTTTGAGCTTAACGACTTTTCTGAACTTTTATAAGTTCAATATGATAAAGAGATAAGTTTGTGAAAATTATTTTCTAATTAAAGGTTATATCAAGTAAGCTCGATCGCTACAAGTCAAAAAAAAATTAAGACAGACAAAGTCCTCGTATGAACAAACATATCTCTTGGACGCATTCTCTCGATCTCTAAGTGTTTTCTAAACTTTGTTACCTTTTTTATTATTGCTTAGTTACTAACAACTCTGATCATCCAAGTTTTATACTTGAGATAGTTGTTTTAAGTTTCAGAAAGTATTCAAAAAAAGATTTCAAAAAGACATAATTTAATCCTCATTCTTGTGCACTCTACCACCTTTTATCTCAGATTCTGAGCATTTCACCTCTACAGAGATTTAATGTTATATAATTTTATAGTAAATTTTCCATTTAATAAAAAAATTAAAATATATTTATCTTTATTATTCAATTCAATTAGTTAATTCCATGTATTGCACTTTTATAAGAATAATATTACAAATTGTCAATGTTGCATAATATATTTTTACATTTTTGAATGACATTTTTTCTTCTTCCTAAGTTATCTTAATGTATTGTTAATATGTAGTTAAAAATATTGTAAATTAATACATTTTCAAACCTATCATTTTTTTAATTTTGTTTATTATATTAGATTTTAATATTAATTTTTTAATTATTGTTTTCATTATTTATTCAATTTATTATATAATATTTTATATTATCCCATCATTGCACGAGTACATATGTTAGTTCTTCTAACAATGGTAGAGAGCATGCTCAGTTTATTCCCTTTTCATGGGGCGCTGTAATAATACATAATAGATTGATAATATAATAAATTATAATAAGAATGAATAAAAATAAAAGTTAGTTAAATGAATAAACTTATGAGTTTCTTACTGTGAAGATGTTAGAAAAGCTTATGAGTTTTTGTCATTATTTTGGTACAAATAGCAATTTGTGATGTCTTACTCCAAAAATGGAACAAACAATTTAAGAGTTTTTTTAATGTGCATTTAATTTTTTTTTTTTAAAAACCCAGAGAACTTCTAAATATCTCTTCTGAAGGAATTCATAATGAAAATAAAATGAAATTTTGGAGGAAAGTGAAATGTGAAAGTGATTTTTTATATTAATTGTTGGGGTTGGGTATATATAAGTAATGAAACTTTATCAATATGCCTTTCTAATAATAGACACAGCTTTGATATAACTAAGGGACATATTCTATGAATCAATAGACATAACTATATATATATAATATATATATATATATATATATATATATTCCATTAATCAATAAACATATTTTCAGATTTAAAAAAAAAATATATATTTCAGATGGTTGTGTCATTTTATAACAAGACGATGTGTCCACTAAACAATCGAGATATTTTAAAGGAATGTATCTTTCTGCCAAAGGAATGTATCATTGTGCAATTGACTATGTTTTTTTTTTTTTACGAGAGCAATTAACTATGGAGATCTCCCATGAACATATTAAATTTTGAATGGAATGCATAATATTAAACAAAAAAAAAATTAAAAGACTCCGTGATGCATGCTTATTACTAAAAAAGGTCTTACTATCATACCCATGTGATACATTTATTTAATTTAGATTGTACAAGATTGACAATCTCATGTGAATGGAAATTTTATAAATCTTAATTAGTAATCCAAACAATTAAGTGTCTTCTTCATTTTCTTCTGATTTCTTCTTATTCGCACATATCTGACATTCAATTATTCATATCATTTTCCAACTTCCATTTTTATCTATTAAAGTTTAAAAACACGTGACATAAACAGCACCAAAAGGGGCAAGAAAAAATATAAAAATGAACCGCGTCCTTAGTACATAGAAGGTCAAATAAGACGTCTAGGACAAAAGCAAACCAGGACAAAGAGTGTCTCATTTACTGTCCCAATACATAAAGCTGTTTGAGTGACACATAGAGAGTACCTGAAACTGAATAATACACATTTGAGCCATTGTAGTTTGGAATTTTGAACTCTGAAGACAAGATAAACTGACAGAAAAGTCAGTGTCAGAGAGCAAGTGGGAGAAATGGGTATACTGAATGAGGATATGGTGCTCATTAGTCAAGCTGAGAAGGAAGGTGATCCTACTGTGATTACTGTGAACTGCCCAGATAGAATTGGACTGGGATGTGATCTGTGCAGGATAATATTCTTGTTTGGCTTGAGCATTTCCAAAGGAGGTAAGGGTTATTGCCTTATTGGCTTAAGAATCAGTATCTTGCATGTGATATGATTTTTTTTTGTTTAAAAAAAATATTATTTTGACTCTTGGCTAAAGAAATTTGAGTGTAATGGGTGTTAGAATCTGAGTTTTAAAAATTATGAGGCATTGTCTGAATGTTGACAAATTGTTTTTGAATTTGGTGATGATTGTCTTTTTTTATTATTCTCATTTTGAATTTGACAAGTTGTTATTATTTTGATAAAGATACTATTACAGACGGGAAGTGGTGCTATCTAGTGTTCTGGGTTGAGGGTGAGCCAAACACTAGCTGGAATCTTGTGAAGAAGAGGCTGTTGGAGGTTTGTCCATCCCACTTTTCAACATATGGAATTGACTATTACACTCCTGATGATCAGCAGTCAAGGCCCCCTGATGTTTTCCTTTTGAAGTTTTGGTGCTCTAGTGATGAGAATGGCTTATTGCATGGTAAAATTTCTTTTAGCTATGGTTATTAGTTTTTTGAGAATGTGATCTAGATATAGAAAACGTTCTCCTAAAAATGGAGAGTTTGGGGTTCTTTGTTCAAATTCCCAAATATTTTTATATTTTCTAGTATGTCTTCTATTTGGGAAATAGTATATTGCTTCTCTTTTACATGGGGTGATAACCTGTGAAGTTTTTTTTGACTGGTTTATAAATTTGTATAATCAAGTAGAGGATGCTTATGTTGCTTACAAACTGGTAATTATTCTCCTAGCAGTATTATGGTTTCTGGTAACGGCAGCTTATTTTCCCTATTCTCAAAGGAGATGAACCCTGGATGGAAAAAAAAGGGAAGATATTTGATGTGTGTGAAAAAGAAGGACATTGAAAAGATAGGAAAATTGAAGTAGAAAACCCCATACAGTCAATGTTGCTTTCCTTACTTGAAAGAAAATTGAAGACAATATCAATTCCTTTTCTCTTTCTTTATGTTTTCCTTTTCTCACTTCTGTTAAGTGGAGCAAAGCCTATTAAAATTTTTTATCTGCAATGTTGTCTTTTAAGTTCTTTCATTGTGTAAGCTCTCCCTATCTTTGCCCAATGCTGCTTCCTTTGTATTTTCTGTTGATGTTGGTATCTAAATTCTCAATTCTATCAACGTTTTTATTCTTCACTGCAGATGTAACTCGGGTTCTCTGTCAGCTGGAACTGACAATAAAGAGAGTAAAGATATCTACTGCACCAGATGGGAGGAAGATGCACCTCATTTTTGTAACAGATACAAGGTTGCTATTTATTACTCATAGTATTGAATTTCTAGTCCCTTGTTCCGGTTGATATTTTGTCTATTGTGACTTAATGTTTTCTCTGCACTAAATCAAACACTAAGTCAGATATAAATTGATGATTAAACTAAACGAACCTTATGGCTTTCTTCAAGCGCTAGAGTCACTATCTCCTTCATATGCTTTTGGCTAACAGTATGATGTAGTGTTTATGCATAAAGTTTGGTCCAAGTTTGTGCTACAAATATTTCAGTAATATGTTTTTTCCTCTTAAAGAAATATCAGTTTGTAAAGGAAGTTAACCAAACTGCTTTCTAAATTTTATTATAAACTGAAATCTATTGGGTGTGAAGTCTGCAAGTGGTCCCTTTTCCTGTATATAAATTCCTTTCTCATCCTGATTTAAAATTATCATTTTGTTTGACATCTTCCATATAGACAGATTTGAATATTCATCATTAAAGTAAGTAAAATTTGAATTTGGGCAAAAGATGGTCATATATAACCAGCATAATCTCTTTCACATTCAATATTATTTTGTTTTGTTTGTGGAATAAACTGAGGAGTTCTTGTGAAACTACATAAACCTGAAGTCCTATTTCTATTTCTTTTTGTTGAGGACCAATTTTCATAAAAGTTTAAGCTATCAAGTAAAGGCACATAAACAATTTTATATGCTCAACACTTTCAAGTAACTACACCTTAAAGAAGAGCTAAAACACTATTTTTCTTTGCTTTCATGTTATCGATACTTTCTAAATTTTATATAAGCATTTTCTTCGTAGAATACAAGAAGATCCAAGGTGAGACAGATTTATGTTTGAGTAGTAAAAAGTATTGTTAGACTGAATATGTTTCTGTTAAATTGATGTAAAATGCTTTCTAAGTGGAAGGCTTAAATTAACTTGCATGGGTGAATTCTACATCTTCTGATGAATTGAAGGTGCTGGATTTTCGAATATCACTATATGTGCTGATTTTTTGTGTCCTTGTATTGGTATGTTTGTTAGAAAGAGAAGAGAGGCAAGGTAGACAGCTAAGTTTTATTTCTACATTTTGAGATTATAATCTTCATATTCTGTGTTTTTTTCTTATCAGAAAAGAGCTTCATACAACAGATAGACAGCAGCAAACAAAGCTCCATTTAGAAACTGTCCTGGGAGACAAGTTTATAGATTGCCAAATCGAATTGGCTGGCCCTGAAGTTATGGCATGCTTGCATGGCTCCCTTCATCTTCCCTCTGGGATTACTGAGGACATATTCAATTTAGAAGCACCCAAGGGATACCAAAGCAGATCTCTTGCCTCCTACCCCGTTTCCATTGCTTTGGACAGCAACCTGAGCCCCTCACATACACTTTTTCAGATCCGTTGTTGGGATCACAAAGGTCTCCTTTATGATATCCTAAGAACCTTGAAGGACTACAACATTCAGGTGAGTTATTGGAATGATGAAGTACTTATTATCGTGCATTTTTCTTTGCCCTTTTCTTTCCGTTTTGTGGGCTCATGTCATGGGGAAACATGACTTGAAAACTTTCTTCTTGATAAAGGAAACACCCTGGTTGTCTGACCAGAAGAATACTTTGCTAAGTTTATATTTATCTCTCAAACCTTGCATATTTTCTTCCATCTCCCTATGTGCCTCACTCCCGGGCAAAACTTCAATGATATAAGCATTTTGTTTAGAATACCAGATTTATATAGCTACCAACTTGGTCCTCCAAAGATACACTTAAAACATCAATTTGGTCCTCCAAAGATTTTGACATCAAATCAATCCTCCAAAGATTTAAAATGACATCAAAATAGTCCTTCTATCAAGCTCCGTTTGACCTAAAAAAGGACCATTTTGATGTCATTTTAAATCTTTGGACACTAATTTGATGTCAAAATCTTGAGAGGACCAAATTGATGTCAAGTGAATCTTCGGAGGACCAAATTTGAAGTTTAGTTTTACTCTATATAATTCGATCATTAGAATTTTGGATTCCTTGTTCAGACATTTAATGAAGGTGTAGAATATGAATGATTGTATGACACTGATGAGTCTAATAAGGATCTTAGGTCCTCTCTGATTTGCAATTTGTATCTGATTATATAGTTGACATATAAAAATCATGTTTCGTGTCAGATTTCTTATGGACGATTCAGTGCAAAACCAAAAGGCAACTGTGAAGTGGAGCTGTTCATGACACAGGCAGATGGCAGGAAACTGATGGATCCAAACAAGCAAAATGCATTACGTGCTAGGCTGAAAATGGAGCTTTCATATCCTCTTAGAGTATCAGTATGGAGCAGGGGACCTGATACTGAGCTATTTGTAGCTAACCCTGTTGAACTTTCTGGGAGGGGTAGGCCCCTCGTATTCTATGATATCACACGTGCTTTGAAGATTCTTAACATAAGCATATTTTCGGTACTTCCCTTAATCCAAACTTGGTTTCCTTTATGTGAATGGTATACTGAGTAGTCTGACAAGTTGTACCTCCTGTGTTCTTAGGTGGAGATTGGAAGGCACATAATAAGGGATCGAGAATGGGAAGTATATAGAATTCTCCTTGATGAATGGGATGGCAGTGTTTTTGTTCCAAGGAAGAAGATTGAAGAGAGCGTCAGGAATACATTGATGGGTTGGGAATCTAATCAATCTATGTAGATACTTTTATATACTTTGAAGCTCTTATCAATGTACAGTTCACTTCTCAAACCTTTTGAAGTCTCTTCTACCTCCATTTCCCTTGACCTTTTTAAGTCAATACTACTTCCAAATGTTGATCACGAATCAATCATAATCATAAATGACAACAATAATATGAGTTCCAAATTTCTCACTCCATTTTTTTATACTACTTGTTACACTGGTTAATCGTGGTTAATAACGTTGTCATGTTCAAGCTCAAGTAGTAGCCATGCCGGGTTTCTTCTATGGTAGTAGGATGATGTCAAAAAGTCCTCCAATTCATTTGTTTTTATTAGTGTGTTTTGGAAAGTTGTAAAAATTTAATTATGCTTAGTAATCGATTATTGTATAATTTTTTTTTATTATAATCAATTATAATCGATTCATTTTTATGTTTGAATACATTATTTGTAAAATGATTTTAAATTAATTTGATTCGTTTTGATGATATAAAAAAGAATCATTTTTATGCATTAAATTACTAAAATAGGTATAAAATGATTAAAAAAATTATTTGATTAAGGATAAAATAATATTTACATATCAAAGTATAAAGAATAATTTATAAGCTAAAATCATAATATTCAGGGTATGTTTGTTTTAGATTGTGATTAGCTTTTTTTATGAAAAAAGTTGTTGTAATAGTATTTAATCATATTTGATAAAATTAGCTTCAGCTTTTGCATGAAATTCAATGCAAAATAAAAGTTTTTTAAAGCTAATTTTTATAATGCTGAAGATTGAAGCTTATGATTTTAACTTATAAATTATTCCTTACACTTTGATATGTGAATATTATTTTGTTCTCAATCAAATAATTTTTTTAATTATTCTATACCTATTTTAGTAATTTAATGCATAAAAGTAATTCTTTTTTATATCATCCAAATGAATCAGATTAGTTTAAAATCACTTTACAGCTAATGCATCCAAACATAAAAATGAATCGATTATAACAAAAAAAATTATATAATAATTGATTATTAAGCATAATCAAATTTTTACAGTTTTCCCAAATACACACTCAATTTTCAGCATTATGAAAATTAGCTTTAAAAAACTTTTATTTCGCATTAAATTTCGTACAAAAGTTGAACCTGATTTTGCCAAACATGATTAAATATTATTACAATAACTTTTTTCCCAAAAAAAGCTATTTATAATCTAAAACAAACACACCCGTTACAAAAATAATTCTTAGTTTTATTTTGTTTAATGTTTTTATATTTTTGTGAAGGAAATAGTAAAAATAAAATAAAAATTTATCATTTCTTTTACAAAAATTTAAAAATAAAAAATAAAATAAAAAATGTAATATTTTTATAATTATTAATAAAAGTATATCATTTAAAAATAAAATCAAAAACTAAACCAAACACTCATTCTCTCTTTACTTCTTATCATCTTATGTCTTATCTTTCTTTTCCTTTCCATTCATTTCCCTCAGTTAAAAACATTCAAACATAACATAAGTAAGTGTATATCTGGTTTGGAAATTTTCTTTTAACTAGAATAATATTTTGAAAAGCTGATCTCAACAAAATTATAACTACAAATTATATTAAATACAAAAAAAATTAATTCAAATACATAAATATTTATTTTAGTTCTATATATATGGGGACAAAACAACGTGTTACGTGGCCACACTAAATTATGTTTTATTATATTTATTGTGAAAAAAATAAGAGAATCTTGTCTTAAGTGATTTGGACATGTAAAGAGAAGATCTTTAGAAGTTTATAAGAAGAGTAGATTAAGGGAGAATAACTCAATAACTAAAAGTAAAATAAGACCAAGAAAGATTATAGGTAAATCAATTAAAAATAATTTAGATTTGAATGATATTTCTGAATACTTAATTTATGATATGACATAATGATATCGTTTAATCCATGTAATCGACCCAATTTATTAAAAAAAAACTTGATTGTTGTTATCGTATTTTGATATTTTATGAATTTTTTTAAATATAATTTAAACTCTTAAAAATTTATAGTTTGCACCCCAAACATTTTTATCTAGTTCCTCACAGTAGAAGATTCTATTTTGGTCATAAATATTTTGGGTTCATGAATGGTCCATCACTCCATCGTTTATGATGACCTATAGTTGGTATAGTAGGTTGTTTGGTTTATTTGATTATTTTATTTAGTATATTTGAAAATTACAATTTAGTCACAAGCATCTTCAGAGTATTGAAATACAAATTTGTCCTCACTTTATTTTGAAAGAAAAAAAAATTATCATACACCATTTTTAAAAGTGTATATATTATTGATATCCTTTTTAAGGATGTCAGATTTAGTGAGAGAAAATAATAAAAAAAATAAGTATGATAAATGATATTGAGAGAAGTGTAAAAAGATGTATATACACTGTTCATATTAAGAATATCAGAATTGATTTTGAAATATATGCTATGAGCATTGTAGCATACTCTACCTCCAACCCCTTTGTTCTAAAACTCGCAGTTTCATGATTCGGTTATCGATAATCCAAACAGCTTTTAAAATCAATTTTCAAACCAAATTAGTTCGATTTGTTAGAATTGTAATTAAAACCTAGTTTTTGGGGTTAGTTAATTGGTTCATAATTGGAAAACAAAAATAAAACTCAAATTAAATTATAGATCTAGCAATTTCTTAAAGGAGAAAGCTCAAGATCCTATTCGAGGCTTAAGATCGTAATAATTCAAAATCTTTAAATCAATCATAGAGGAGGATGAGAAGATCCAAACTTCAAATTTGTTCACCGTCAACTCACCATGACGACGCATTGGACTTCATCTAAATAACACTTGGTTGATGTTAGCATCGTGCCATGAAAAGTTGCGTCGACCGGTTGTAATTATTGTTGGAAGGTGAATCGAACGGAGCTAGTGTTGAACTTCATCTAAGGGAGATGATGAAAACAAAGCTCAAAATAAGTCGAGTCAGGAACCACGTTAACCAAGATGACATGGCTACACACTCAGACGAAGATAGATCTTATAGAGTTATCACTGTAATAAACATCAATTCTTCTTACCTATCTAAACAGGTTTCCAGTGTTAAATCTCAATTCTTTATTTTGTTAATTAATAAATCAATGGTATTAACACATGATTCATAGATAATTCAAAAATTTTTGCGACCATTGATGACGTTTCCCGCATAGTATATATAATAATGAATAAGTTAATTAACAGTAAGTAGGGATGGAAATAGGCCAGTCGACCTGTCAGGGGCCTGTGGCCTGTTTAGAAAATGAATTACGCTCAGACATTTTTAAAAGCCTGTTTCATTTAAGTAGTAGTGTCTTCTCAAGAAACCTATTATTAGCTTATTAGTAGCGCTGTTTTATATTTATTTATAAAATTATATATATATATATATATATATATATATATATTAATGACATTTCAAGACTTTTTTAAAGAACTTTTTTTTTGAGCTATATATAAAAATCTTAACTCATTGGCTTTTATTTAGATGCTCTTAATATAAATCAATTTTAAACAGAACTTCAGTCGTCAGTCGAAACTTTTAAACAGTCAAGCTTAAATGTGCGTAGTCCCAAAAAAGGCCTTTAACAAATAACAAAGTAAGATCAGTAAATATTTATAATACTGGTCCTGACCTGTTTAAAATGAAACTGACGACTGACCGACCTGCTTTTTAATCCCTAATAGTAAGTCATAGAACAAGGATATTCTAAAGTGAGAATTATTATAAAATGAATATGTAAATCCACATCAACCATTGATAGATGAGTTCACATTAACCATCAATGGTTGATGTGAGCTTATTTGTTCACTTTATAAGAATCCTTACTTTAGAAAATCTTTATCCGTAACCATATAATACAATCTTGCACATAATTGTAAGCATGATACGTGGTATTTGATTTATTATTTGTTTTTTTAAATTGTTTTACTAATAATTATAAAAATATTATTTTTTATTTTTTTCATAATTTTATTTTTATTATTTCCTTTAAAAAAGTTTAAAAACTAGAAATAAAATAATTTTTAGACTTAAATATATTTTTTATCTCTCTAAATATATCACTTTTTGTCTCTAAATTTTTTTGTTACAATTTGTATTCATATAATTTAAAAAATAAGTGAAATTAACCTTTATTCTTATTTTAAAAAAGTAAAATTAATTTAATTTAATTTTTTATATTAAATTTTCTTTTATTTTAAAGATTAAAAAAATTAAATTGAGTCAATTTCACTACTTTTTAAAATAACAAATCTAAATCATAACAATTTTTTTAAAAAATATTAAAACAAAAAATTACTATATTAAGAGAGTTTAAAAACATTTTTAAATCATCTTTTATAATTATAAATAAAAACATATTAACTAAAGATATTAAAAAAATAAATAAATCACCGCTTGTATTCTTATTTGTTAGGTTTCCGATCTTTGAAGATTTTCCGGTACAGAAAACCATTTTCTCGGAAAATTCTTGATAAAAATTGCAGAAGAATTTTTTGTTTTTCTCCTTCTATTAAATTAAACGGTTGCTATATCAAATTCGGTGCTGTGCTTTAAGATCTGGTATCGTTGCGGTGCGGTTTCCGAGAAAATCAGTGATGGCTGGGAAGGAAGAGAATCGAATATTTGTTGGAGGGTTGTCTTGGGACGTTTCGGAGCGTCAGCTTCAGCGTGCCTTCGATCGTTACGGCAAGATCCTTGAATGCCAGGTACCCCCCTTTCTCTTCAAACTTCGTTTCCCTCCCTTGTTTGGTTGCCGAGAAAAATGTACGCCACTTTCATTTATTTATTTTTTCAAAATTTTTCTCTGTCTAAAATCTCATTTTATATCTTCATAATTGCTTTTGTAGCTGTACTCAACTCATTAGAAAATGTGAAAATAGTTTTTTTTAATAGTTTGATGGGTAGTGTGAGATTTGCATTTTCTTGTTAAATTGAAAGAAAAATTTTCTGTTTGACCATCTAGACTAAAATTTGTTAGTTTCATGTGTGTGTCTTTTTTTTTCCCCAATTTTTTTATTGCTTCATTTTCATTTAGTTGCAGCTGAGTTAGGTATAAATTCCATTAGATGTATGTGATGATTTCCACTCAGTCATAATAGCATGATGATAATACCATTATCAAGAGATCCTGATTTTTGTAACTGAGGCCAACAAGTATGGGATGATAGTGGGATCCTGTATTTGGTTGTGTCTACTGCATGTGAAACTACTAGTTTGCGTGTGTTTCTTTGATTTGAGTTTTTTTATGATAAGATTCACGAAGTTTTTCTCATGCAACAATACAGTTGGAGTATTTTGTTATAAGCTAGTAAAAGGTATATTAGGTGCAATTTATAGATCTCTGAAGTTGACGGTTCTCAGAGTTACCTTTTGATTTATTATTATTATTTTTACTATTCATTCATGCAATGGCATTACTGTTTTTTATTTTGTGGTAGATAACCCAGCTTAGAATTTGAATTTCTCCATATTAGTTATGCAAGAACTCATGTTTGATTGTAGATATCTCATTGTAATATTGCATTAGGTTTAAATTTATCTAAATATTAAACTTGTGAGGTTCGTACTGTTCCAAACATGGTTTTTGTCTCTCTTGTCTCTGCTTGTAATTCTTCTTCATTCGTGATAGTATTTACTGAGATGCTTTGTTCTATCCCCAATAATGATAATCTTCATGATGTAATTAATCTTTTCACTTGTTTTCTTTGTCTTTCTGGAATGCTGGTTGTGATCTTTGAGATGCTGTAGATGGGTCTTTTAAAAGATCTTCTACCAGAGTGATTTCATTTCGTCTTGGCTGAAGCCCAATTTCAATATTTTTGATATCAGCTTGACTTGTCTGTTGTTTGGCAGAGAGATTCCTTGTTTGTGATAGGTGTGGTGCTTAAGATTCATCTGTAAAATCATTATTTGGAATGGTTATGTGGCAGTAAGATTGAGCTGACTATCGGACAGAGTTAATATTGTAAAATACCATTTGGAGTATTCGCGTGCTATATTTAATCACTATTTATGCATGGCTCACAGATGCATACCTTGATTCTGTGGCTGATGAACAGAAAAGTGTGATATGACATTTGTTCGGTTGAGTTATACATAGTTCTTTTGGGTGAAGAATTGTTTGTTCATGTCCTAATGA
Organism: Ormosia semicastrata; assembly: GCA_029884595.1. NCBI lineage: Eukaryota > Viridiplantae > Streptophyta > Magnoliopsida > Fabales > Fabaceae > Ormosia > Ormosia semicastrata. Next base: position 48,373,223 of record JAQQTO010000056.1, on the reverse strand, counting down.
AAGAAACCGTGTCTTGTCCGTACATTGGCCTCCTTCCTATTCAAATAGTCAAATCTATTATGTGACAGTGATGGTTGCTAGTGCTATATTCGAGAAACTTCTTGTGCTGGACATTCCTGCTTTTACCTCTGGTTCTTGATCAGTTATTATCTGATATAAATTTGCTTCTAATTTGTAGCGTGTTTGAAAAAAGGCGAAACATTATTAAAGGCTGCTATCTTGCTGATGCGTTGTCAATTTATTTTGTCCCTTGATATGGTATTAAACACAACTTCCATCATGCCTGATTATTTAGTTATAGAGGCAGAGGTAACAGACATGCCATCTTATGGACTGACAGTAAGATGGCATTCTAGTGGTGCCAGAATTTGGAAAGGTTCAGAAGCATTATACATAATGCAGTATCTGAGAAAGAAACTAGTCTCCCCTGTGTGTTTGATGGAAACGAGAAATGTGACCACAGATAATAGTCTGAGACCTTTGTTGTTTTAAAGAGCTAAGTGGTTGCTGATGTTGAGCACGTATACTTGATTAGTATGATGTTCCTTTCAGAGTTCAGACCTTTCAAGAATTCTTATATGTTTGACTTCAGTTGAGCAATCCAATCTTGCAACATCTTTGGCAGTTTAGGGTAATTTCTCAGTGGAACCTAAAGCACTATTTGTCAGACATTGTTTGTGTTGGCTCTTCTAACAGATATTCTTATCTGCAATACAAAATCCTGAGTTCTGCATCATTACAGTCCTGTGGGAACTGTGCTGGAGAGCTCAGATTGTTCAAATCTGGGGCATTATAGTAGATTTCTTTCTTCATGGCGAGATACTGTGTCTCACCAGTTGGTATGCGTATTATAGCTAACAATATTGAAGGTTGAACTTTGCCTTTGATTTAGGTATTACTTGGAATAGAGTTAATTGGTTTGAGAGGTTTTCTTTGCTATTTACCGGTCCTTCTTTTGTCAGTGCACTTTTAGACAGAATTATCCATCTCATTGCTGCATAAGACTGATTTTCTGTCACAATGTTAATGTGTTCAGTACCATTCCTTTGTCTTGGATGCGTGTTGTCTATTCAGGGTTTTGGAAAATTAATTGTTCCGAGAGGAATTTTGTTTTGAAGAGTTATTTTATGTGATCTCATCATAAAGTTGGATTTCGGACAGAATAATCTGGTGATTCTGGAAGTTAAAGCGACACTTGGATTTTTATGATAGCAATACATTTGTGGTTATGTTTGTAATTTTAGTTATTCCAAGTATGAAAATAATAGTAGGCAATATACCGAAAAGTGATGAACCGGTTTGGAATTTGCTGAAATTCTAGCCTACGTTATGGAAGTAGTTGTTCTACGAAAAGTAGTTAGTGGTGGAACGTGGACCTCCAAAAACGTTATAAGTGGCATAGCGAATCGCAGAGTGGCCAAACTTCAAAATTGGTAAAGCTGAAGGATTGGTCTTTTGACTGTGATGATTCCAAAGGGAGAAGGATCGGGTCTGTTTAGTAAATAGATAGAAAAAATTGAGTAACTTGAGAAGAACTAAAAAACAGGGGACTGATGGAAGAGAAAATAAAAGGGAGAGGAGTTACATAACAGAACACTAAAACCGAGCAATACCTATTGGTTGAAGGAGAAGGAGCAAGGCCTACAGAGTGACAGAGCAAGGCTGAAACTGGTTGATGATCTAAGGAAGGGAAGGAGCAAGGCTAGCAGAGCACAACAGAGGAAGGGTTGAAAGCCAACAGAGCACAACAAATCAAGGTTGAAGTTCTGAAGCCCTAAAATTAGTTTTAACAGAGCAAGCTGCGTGTGATACTGTGTGCCATGCTGATTGAAACAATGTAAAAATGATTTCTAATCCCCAAAATTGGTTTGCGGGCATTGATGGACATAAAAGTCCCTACTATGGTGCAGCCCATTGGATGAAGGTGGGTTTTAGTGAGGTTGAAACAGGGAATTTGTCTCCCTGTAGAATAGCGGCCACTATGGTCACTGTTACATCCCACTACATCTCGCTATTGCAGTGCTCTATGCTGCCACAATGAAATGCTCCACTATGAGCATTTAGGAGCAGCCAAGCCCGGCTTCACTCCTCTATGCTGTCATAACCGCCACTATTGACAACCCTGGTTCTAAGAGGTATTCTGTTGTCACATATCTGACATGTATGGGCTTTGGATTCTTTTGAACTGCTTAGCTATATATGAAAAGCATTACGGTGCTTTGTAATAGTAGCAGAGAAAGTAAGTTGTCTGATTGGAAACTGTTGTTTTGGTTAAATGTTGTTTGCATGTGTCGCCTCTTGTTATTCTGATGAAACATCTTTTAAATAAAATACTTAAAATAATTATGCAAGAGAAAAACTAAATGCATGTATTTGCCTGAAAATAATTATTCAAGAGAAACTAAAATAATTAAACAACTTCCTGCAATCAGATGTTCCCCATGTATGTATATGCCTCACTTCATTTTAAACTTAAATGTCTGCTTGGAATATTTTAGAAGCATCTTTCTTTGAATTCATCATTTTTTATGCGGCAATTATGTGAGTTCTTTGATGTGCTTCTATGTTTCTGCCTTTGGTTGGTGGGTGAGGGGTTGTTTAGTGACCAATATATGACTTATTGAGTTGAGATTGACCCTCCTTTCGAGCTTCATTTTCAGTGAAATGGAGTTTTAGTAGAAACTGACTATGATGAAGTTTTAATGGATGAATGAAGCTCTTGAATGTTTCTTAGAAATTGGTAGATAAATATTGTGATAAAATAGTTCTTGTGTTTGTAATTGACATCTTGATACTTATTTTATGGTAGTTAATGTGCAACCATTAGCTACAACAGTTTCTTTTGAGCCTCCAATTTTTCAAAGCAACTTGGAAAGAAAGGATTTTTTTAAAGGGTGGGAGAAGTGTAGTTGGCAATGAGGGTGCAATTGTTATACCCATTTTCATGGAATGAAAGCTACTTTGACCTACCCTATTTTTTTGTTTTTTCACTTGTTTGTCCTCATCTTGTTTGTATTCTGGTGATTCTGTTTTACTGGTTTTTTAAAACTTTTTTAGTTTCAATGTTGTATATAATTTAGAGTAGCTGCAGGTATGCTGTAGTTTCAACTGAAAACTTTAGTAACTCATTGTTTCTTATTTGCTTGTACTGGCCTAGTTAACCCTCCATTCCTATTAAACATGTTATGTAAGTTGTTTTTAAACAATCTCTTTAAGTCTTACAATAATGGCTTTGTGTTGGTCACATGCATCAATAGTAGCAGTATTTGTTTGTCATAAAAAATGCTATTAAATTAAATATTTGTTAGCATTTGTTACACTTATTGCTATTGCTTGGTATGAGGTTCTCTAGTGGTTCTTCTTGTAGATAATGTTGGAAAGAGATACAGGCCGTCCACGTGGATTTGGGTTTATTACATTTGCAGATCGTCAGGGAATGGAGGATGCAATCAAGGGAATGCATGGACGGGAGCTTGGTGATCGCAGCATCTCTGTTAATAAGGCCCAGTCCAGAATGAGGGCTGATGATGTAGACCAAGGTTACAGAAGTAGCTACTCATCTGGTGGTAGGGGAAGCTATGGGGTGGGAGACAAGATAGGACAGGATGACTGCTTCAAATGTGGGCGTCCAGGGCACTGGGCCCGAGATTGCCCTATGGCAGGTGGTGGTCGTGGTGGGGCTGGTGGTGGCTCATTTTCTTCACGTCCTAGGTTTGGAGGTGCTGGTGGCCATGGTGATCGCCTTAGTTATGAACATGATCGATATGCTGATGATCGTTATGATGGAAAACGTTATGGAGATAGAGATCATTTTGACAGCCGGGATCACAACAAATATGGCAGCCATGATCGCTATGCTAGTGACAGGTGAACAAGGTTTATGGTTGTTAGTAACCAATTACTGCCCTGGTGCTTTTTTGGCCATAGTTTTAAAACCTCAATAAATAATTACCCTTTAACAATTCTCCATTTTTTCTCCTCCTTTTGACTTTTTGCCATTTTATGTGGCATTTACAAAGGCCGTGATTGCATAAAACATTTCATTAGGTGACTGATCTGATATGCCTTTTAAGTTATATGGATTCACTTATTATTATTATTGTTGTTGTTGTTGTTTTTGAATAAAATGGAGCAGTAACCTCACTTTTGGTTACTCCACGAGTTCTATGTATTTGTTACTATCTAATGCTTTACTCAAAACTGTGAAGGTATCAAACAAATGGAGACCGTTTTGCAAGTGGTAGATATACTGGTTCAGATCGTTACCCACAAGATGGTTATGGCAAAGATAGAGGCTATGACCGTTACGGTGGTCCACGAGGAGCTGCTGATAGGTATGGAGATGGAATGCCAGCAAGAGAGGAAGGAAGGAATTATAGGGGTAGGCCTGGTCCGTATGACCGCCCAAGCAAGGCTGGTCGTCCATCTTCATTTGACCGCTACTGATTGTTACCTATGTGACATCCAAATGCAGAAGGCACAATAATGACCTAGTTTTCTTTACGTAGGATATGGAAGTTTCATTGAGCAACTAGATTGTGGTTTCATAGATTTATGTATTGGCCTGTTTGTATCTTTATTCTGCGCTGGCAAATCTCAGTTGAGTTATTTCCTGTTTGGCTAGACGCTAATAAATACTCTTAATAATCCTCTAAGTAGCTCAAATTTCCCTCATATGCATTACAAAAGTTTAAGTGACTAATTCTATAAATAAATAAAAAAAATTGTATACACCTGTGCATCGCTCGGAAATGACAACTACTTTATCATAATTTTTACCTAGAATACTTTTGTCACTATACCTTTAAATTCTTTTTTTTTTCTTTAAATTTATAAATAAATGATATATAAATGGTAAAAAGAAACAGAATAGGAAGATAACTTGACCATTTATTTATTTCTCAAGTAAAACAAATATCATTTATTTGTTTTAAAGCAGATACGCCATTTTACTGGTAGCAATCTATTGAAAAGATAACATAACATTACAAGGACCTCCGCTATAAATTACAAACTATTGCGAACTTATTGCAGTTGTAACAGCAGTTGCCCCGACTCATATTTCTTTTACCTATCTATGCCAATCACAAAGTATTTACCGATTCCTTCCCAACTCCCAAGGATATCTAGCCTTCATTTGCAGCAGGTTGTTCATTTCTGTTCTTTGTCACAGCCCATTCATTTTCGGCAGTTCTAGCTTCCTCTCTGAACTTCTTGTATATGTCACTTTTGTAAAACTCTCTAGTTCTTAGCACCAAAATGAGAGACACAAGTGCCCCAAACAAGCTAACTGCGGTGATTATAATGAAAGCCATTCTGTAGCACTCACCCCCATTGCAATTCAACTCCTCCCCTGGCTTCCTCTTTAGCCCTAATGCTACCATTTGCCTTCTGGCTTCCCTGTCATACAGATACCCTGCAACCCTCACACTAAGCAAGTATGACCCAATTGGACTTGCTATTGACCCAACATTATACAATGTTGAGTAATATTTAAGACCAAAAAGTTCAGATATGATGGAATAGAGTAATGGCCAGTTTGCCCCAAAGCAGAACCCAATAATAATTGAGGCTACATAAAGACCATTTGGGACATTGAATGCAATTAGAAGGTAACCAACACAAGATAATACAAGGATTGATGTGAGCATGAGAGGCCTAGGGACTTTAAATTTGGTTATGATAAATTCTGAGACAACTCCTTGTACAATTTTACCCAGATAGATCCAAATGGCCATAAGGGACACAAATGTGGTTATACTATGTGGAGGGTATCCTAAAGATGTTCCAATCTGACCTAAGTTATTTACCACAGTCAGGGTGCCACCAAGTCCACAAATTGTTGCTAAGAAAAGAATCACCATGTCAAGGCTGAAAAGGGCTTGGAGTATTGTATGATCTTCACCTGTACTTGGGGGCCTGGATATGTTTTTCCACCAGGAAACTTGCTTTTGTGTAGTCTGTGCTGCTTGGGGAGCCCATGCAGACTTCTCTGTATTTGGCTTCTCTGTAGTTATATTCAGAGGCTTAGCAGGGTCTTCACTATTGATGTGTTCTTGTTTCCTCTTCCAAATCTTATGTTCTTCCACAATAACAACAGCAAGGGGCAGGATGAGCAAGAGAAGCATCACAGCAATAGTGACATAATACTCACTCTGTGTGAAGGTGAAACATTTTTGCACTATGATTAATATCATGAGGAACCCTGCAAGGACTAGTGTCAAGTAGAGGAAATTATAGAAAGCTTTGGAATCATTTGGCTGTTGAATTGACCTGTGGTGCCTGATAACTGGTAAAAAAACAATAGTTGTAGCAGTTGGTAGCCATGCCATAAGCAAAATTAGAGATTTGGAGTCATTTCCATAGAAGGCATAGTATAGTTGAGTGATGACAGCAGCACTCAAACCCAGATACCCACTCAGAATGCCTGTGACAATGCCCCTGCTGCCAGGGAAGTTCTTTACACTGGTGACCAAGGCTCCAGTGTTGGTGGAACAATGAGAATTGGCTCCAATAAAGATGTACAAGCACATGTTCCACACATTAGGCTTGGCAATTTTTTTGGTCACAGCAAGCCAAATCATAAAGTACCCAAAAAAGTTGAGAACCCCACCAATTGTTAAGACAACCCAAGGAGGTGTGACCTCATTGATTAGGCCTGAAAGGATGCCTATGTTAGACCCCAAGTCCTTGAAGAAGCTTAACAGATTGAGAGTGGATTGGTCATAGCCCAGAATTGACTTGATTTCTCTGGAGTAGAGGGCAAACATGTAGCTTGCTCCAGATAATGACATGATCATAAATGAGGAGAACACCATGAACCACCGCCCTCTAAGGACTTGGAGGGTGAAGCCTTTGCTGTTTCCCCAACCACTTCCACCACCTCCACCATGTTGTAAAGAAAACACCATTTTCCTCACTCCTAAAGTTTCAACAAAATAGCTAGTAGCCTAGCACCACTTTGTTAATGAGCTAAATACTAAAAGTGAGTGTTTCTTTGATGGAACAAAGAAGAGAGGTGGTTTGGCTCTGGAACAATAGTGGGTGAGAATATATATACACAAAAGTCTGAATTTTCCCGGCGTTTTGTTTAAGAAAAAATTGAGGCTGTAAGGTCCAGCATCATAAAAGTTATTGGAAACCCCCACAGGCGGATATATTAGTAATGGAGAAATCTTGTTTGCAACTCTGGACGGAAAAACTTCCACTAACTTTTACTTTATCTGTCAAGTATTTATTATTTGTTATCACATTTATTATTATTATTATTATGTATCTATTAATTTAATTAAATGAGTTTAAAAATAATACATAATAATAAATTAAATAAATAATCGAATACGTAATAATAGATTAGATAACAATTAGAGAGAGTTTTTTTAACTAAGGCTAGAGTCAAATTCTGTCCATTAGTTATTTGAGAAATTAAAATCCAATTTGTGATTTTTAAAAATCAGGAATGTTGGTCACATTAAAAGACTAATGTGTTCGATACTTAAGAATTATTGTAGCCAGCATTTGTTAACTTTTAAGGACCACAATATTAATTTTATTAAAGACTTATGTGTCAGCCGCCAAATATTTCAACAACAAAATTGGGAGTTTACTCTAAAAAGTTGTGCTACCAGAATTGTTTTCTTCGTCATTCAACAATCTTTTGACAGTGGTGTCTAGCTAAAAATTTATGGTGTTTACCATTGGCACCTAGGGCGAGGTAAAACTTAGAAACCAAATTATTGTTATGAAACGGTAACGTTATTAGCATAAATTGTTTTGGGACAAACAAACAAGCAGGTTTGGTTCTTCTCAGAGGAACTGCAGTAGTTCTGGTTTACGACAGTGTGTGGCAATCCAAAGAAGCTGGTGAGGACTGGGATTTTGATGGTGCGAGGATGCTGTTTGGAGTTCGCCAATGTCCGGTGGTTTGGTGTGGACGATGGTGGTCTAGGCAAAGGTTTAGGTGGGTTAGGGGGCTAGGTTTGACGGCGGTTGTGGGTGGTTCTGATACAATGCTCGACACGATCTGGTTTGATGGTGGCTGTAGTGGTTCATGGCTATTGACAGAGAGGCGTTGGGGTTACTGTTGCGACAAAGAGCGGTGGTCCAAATGTGGAGGCGCCGGCGAGGATGGTTGATGGAGGATCACTAGTTCACCCCACTTGCACCGGTAGTAGAGTTAGTGACTTACAGTGAGAAACCGAATTGAAGATCAATACGTTTCCTAGGAACCAAAATGTATTTAAAAAAATAATGTCTCTGAGGGACAAACAATAAAAAGATTAATTCCGAGAGACCAAATTGAAAGTAAATACGAGAGAGAAAAAAAATGAAAGTGGACACATATACATCTCTAAGGGACTAAAAGATTAGTTTGTCCTTTTTTTGGTCTTGACTCTTGAATCAGTTCATGTAAATAAAACAAAATCAAGGAAATACGTTTATTTCCATTGTATCTTAGGGCCTCTGCAAAAATTGTAGAATGAAAAGGTGAAAAGAAAAGAAATTTAGCTTATTCTGCATTAGCAATAACTTTATGCACAAACTTTTTGTTTTCTAAAGCGCCCTCACACAAATGTATTTGCATGTTAGGATTTGTTTGACATGTCCTATTAAGTTTAATAGGATAAATTAATACAATATATTATAACTTTATCAGTTATTTAGTATAAATATTATATTGTATAAGCTTATCAATTAAATTCCTCTTATATATTAAAATGATAAATAATTTAATCAAGTCTTGGGAGATGAGATTAGGTCTGATTGAGTTTTGATGTTTAAGTTTCTATAAAAAAAAATTTATTATAATTTTAAACATTCTGATATCTTTAACCTTTACGTATTAGACTTTATATTATCTGGTCTTATACTATCAAATCTTATGTTATTAGGTCTAAGACTATCAAGTCTTATCCTATTCTTCGTACCAAATAAACCCTTAAGTTATATTTTTCAAGTTTGGAGGATTCTACGGTACATGTTTACAAAAAATTATTAATTTAATATTCACAACTCTTATGAAAATAAACTATCCCTTTATGTCTTTAACTTTCGTTATCATAGATAAACTTTGTTTTTTAGAATGACATTTAGTAACATAATTTTTTTAGGATAAATTGTTTCTTAAAATGAGAATCAACATTAAAAGATGAGCAAGAAGTGTGAGAACGGCTTGCTTTGTAAATCCGTCAAGATCAAATGAGGCTTGCATGCTAGATAGTGTGTTAGAAATTGAAAATCATTTAAGGGTAAAATAAATTTTATCCCGTTAAAGTATAGTCATATTTCTCAACTTATTCTTGCGAAGTGTTGTTGTAGTTTGGTTTTAAGTGAAAAGTTTAACTTTCGAATTAAATCAAAATAGAAGTTAACTTCCGGGCATTTAAAACCAAATCTCAAAGGGGGTTAACTGATAGAAAACCAAACTTTAAGGGGGTGTTTGTGATGAAAAGAACTACGCTTCTGTAACAATAATGTCACGTGGTGTAGAAGTGCCATATGTTATGTTTAATTAAACTATAAAAATAGTAATGTTTTTAATTAGAATTAAATTTGAGGGGGTTAAGTGATAAAAAATAAACTTTATTGTATATTAAGTTGAAGAAAGACTTTACTTCAAGGATAAATATATATTTCTCCCTTTTATTATATATATGCAACAGCTATCTTTAGATAAGTTGAATTGGTTTATTGACATATAAGCAATTAAGTTTCTGTGAATGATCATTTTAAGATATATTTTTTTTATCAAAATTGCAAAAAAAAAAAAAAAAAAGGAAGAGAGAGCGAGAGTTTCACTATTAATTGTTCTCAAGTTTTGCTAGAGATATAAGTTTGTTTGGGTACAGAAAATGCTAGATACATATCACTTTTATATATGCGCCTCTCACATTTATTTATGCGATAAAATTAAAGTATAAATGTGTAAAAAATGACGTGAATCGAGATATAATTTGATGATAAAAATTGTAAAAATATAAAATAATACGAGTGTCAGAATATGTTTGAGATGGATTATTTAAGTCTCAACATACGTTTGTTGGGCAAAAAAAGTTGCTCAGTAAATCAACATGTCTGGATAATTTCTTAAAAGCTATTGTTTGTCTTTCATTTGTACGACAACATACGTTATTAGAAAAGCTCAAATTTGAGCATTATAACAAAAAAATTTTAGGATTATTTTTAATAGTAAGATATAAATATTATTTTATTTTCAATCAAATAATTTTTTTAATTATTTATATTTATTTTAATAATTTAATATATAAAAATAATTTTTTTATATTATTCAAATAAAATAAATTATTTTAAAATTATTTTTTAAATAATATATCCAAATATAAATTTTTTCTTATAATATATTATAATAAAAAATATATAATAATTAATTATTAAAATAATTAAATTTTATAATTATCTCAAACACACACTAAATATATATGAGTAGCAATGTTGTTTGTTATATACTAGCACATGATAACAACATAATTAGTTTTTCTAACGGTTATTTACATGATTTATATCATCGTTATGACCAAGTAATTAGGAAATTTATCATTGTCTCCTTTATTTAAATAAAATACAAGCATAAAATAAAATGGATCTATCTCGTATTAGGAAGTTTGAAAAATGAGATCATTTTTATAATTCGAGAGAAGCTAACTGATCTTTACGTATAATTCGAGAAAGTGACTTTTTTTTTAGGACTTCGAGAATGCGACTTTAAAGAGTACAGTAGTATGCTGTCCTCGGTAGAGTATAGTTGACAAAATTGTTGTAGATTTCTCAACTGAACATGGAATCAATACTCAAGAATAGTACTTTTCCAAACAATTATTTGTCAAATTGTCATGCATGCTGACCATCGTGGGACCTGTTTTAAATGCACTGTTGAAATATGAACAAAAACAGGCATAAAACAAAGACTCCAGATCCACAACGGCACTGCAGGAATAAAACTACACCCACCAAAACGTTTGGTGCTCTAGGTAGCCACGACTTTCCAAAACTTGAAGTAGGATCAATCTCATATATATGATTATCTCATATATATGATTATTAAGATAATTGATGTTTCAGATCGTAGAAAATAGGATGGTTCAAAATAAAGAGGAAGTATAAAATTGTGGGAAAACGGGTTTTGATTTTTGCTTATCTATCTATATTCTATATATAATAAATTTGCCTTGAACCATGATATGCAATTAATGAAGAAGCAATTATACTATTTAATATTATACCACAAACTATATTGTTTTTAGCCATGCCAAATAATTAATTGAGAAGCAAAGATATTATTTAACACAATTTCACAAACTTAAAATCATAACTATTGTTTTTTACCGTGCAATGTACAAGATAAATAAATAAAATATTAAACTAAAAATATATTTAATTTAGAGATATCACATCTTGAATGATTCAAATAAATTTGATTAAGTTATAATTAGTGAAATCATATATAATGAGACTCGTTCAAAACTATTTTTTGATTTTTATTAATTGACTCTTCTTGTATTATGATAAATTGTAATATAAGATGTCACATAATAATTATTGAAATCATTTAATTGTCACATAACAGATTTTTAAATATATTTTTTTATGTCAGAATAACACATGTCAGAATATGAAGACACGTACCTTCTCTTTACATATTATATATGATGCCATTATTCACCAAGAAAAAAAATTATAATTTCATTCAATTGAAGATATGTGCTAGAATTTTTTCTGTAAGATGGTCTTCCATTAATTTATTTGTTTGCCAAAAATTAGTTAAATGATACCTTGATGTTGCTTAGAATCCATTTTAATTTATTGTGATCAAATGGTTTAATAAAAATTACACATTGAGCTTTGGGCCCAAATATGAAAGTGTGTTTGAAAAAGTATTAGACCAAATTGCTTGTTTCTACAATGTGTGAAACAAGACAATTTTTCAATGAGATGACAAGTCTCTTCTCTTATCTCTCTATAAATATGTTTCATTTTATGATGTATGCATCTTTTTTAAAGTAACAAACTCATATTGTCCCATCTAAAAAAGAGAGAAAAAAGAGAGAAAGATCCTATTCTTCATGTGTACACGTCTTTACGATTAATCTTTTTCGGATTTGTCATATAATTAAAATTTATTCAAGAGATACACAACTTTTATTTATATATTGGTATTTTAATGTATCTTGATCTTGAGTATTATTAAAATATGTGATTTATCCTACAATAAGGGCATTAAAACAAACGAAGATATTATATTCAAATTAAAAGTCGATATTGTAATCTTTATCATTTCAAATTAAAATGTCATTCAAACAATGATAATTTTTAGTAAATAATTAATTGAAAATAATTATCCTTAATAAAAATGTATATATATGATATAATCGGTAAAATAACTAGTTAAAAGGTGGTGAATAAAAGAGGGCAACATTCATAAGATTACGTGTTGATAACTATATGATGTAGAATGAATATGGTAATTGAGGATTATTTATGTAATTTTTATTTTTGATAATTTAAGGATTTTATCTTATTTTTAACTAGTGTTTTTTCCCCGTATAATGCATGGGATAAATTTTAAAAAAATATTAAAATAAATAATGAAAAACATACTTCACCTAGAGATATGATATCTCAATAATTTAGACGATTTTGATTAAGTTATAATTAATAGAGTTTATAGTGAGACTCACTCAAAATCTTTTTTTTTTGTTTTCATTAACTAACTATTCTTATGCTATGGTAACTGAACTACATAGTTCCTTTTAATAAATATTTTTCTTAAACGCATTCCTAATAAATAATTATTTTATATAGTTTTAGATAATTTCAAATTTTAATTCTATAGTTTTTTATTTTAATATTAATTTTTATGTGTTTATTTATTTGGATGTTTTATCAACTTATTATTAAGAGTATACTAAGTTGGCCCATAATGTCACATTATACTAACAAAATAATCTTAAATTGATAGATATTATAATGACAAATAATATAAAAAGAAAACCTACTAAAAATTGAAATGATCAATAACAATATAATCGAGATGATATTCAATGTATTCAAATACATTAACATTTTATAACTTATACATTTAGTTTACACAATTTAAGTAGACTAAATAAAATAACACATTAGTTAAATCAATCAATTCATATATGACTTCTTAAATTCTTTAATCTTAATCTCTTTCACAAATCCAATATATGTCAATATGACAAAGAACTATAGTTTACCCATTGCATATATTTTATCAATGCTTCCGTTGAGGTTAATTTATTCTATTATTTGCTCACAAAAACTATTTCAATTCCTACAAATATTTTTACTTAAAATATCAATGAAACCTCAATGTTATATGATATTAGTTTTCAAATGCATTTAAACAATCTTACTAAATAAACTTTATTATAAATCTAAATATTTTAATTGATTTTATCATGTTTTGTAAAGTTTATATTCCATAATGTAAATATTAATATATTTTCATTTAAAGTTTTCAATGCTTTGAGAAATATAAATGTAAAATATTTAAATATTATATATTATATATATGAATGAAAAAACTTTAAAAAGTACTTAATAATTTCTTAGTTTCTTGGTGATAAATTACATTTAATTAATTTTACTATATTTTCATGCAAAAATTTCACTCTGTTTAATGTATATGTTGAAGTTTTTTCTAAATAATATAGAACAAATATATATGAATAAATATAGTAATTTTAAAATTTAATTAATTAATTTGACTACTCTTCGGTTGTTAATATTCCCCTATACATTCCCATAAAAAATAAAAGAAAAAGAAAAAGAAATCAACGTTTCATAGTATCTCTTTATACTGTTACAATAGATTATGTGATTTTTATGCGAATCCTTTTCTCGATCTCTTAGTTCTTACATCACTATCCAACATTTTTATTGTACCAAAGCAAGGATCGATCCACATTTAAGGTAATAGGGGAAAGTGTTGGCACTCAATTTAAAATTGTTCCACTTCTTCTTATTTAGGGTAATGCGGATATCTTATTGTTACTTACAAGTAAATACGCAATTCCTCCTAGGAATGGCAACGAGGCAGGGCGGGGATGGATAGTAGTCCCCCGCCCCCCGTCCCTGCGGATAATATCTACTTCCGTCCCCGCCTTCATATTCGCGCAGGTATCTATTTCTCATTCGTTCACGAGTAAACGGGTATCTATGGATATCTATGGGTATCTAATAAATTACAAAAAATTAATAAAATAAAAATAGTATTATATGAGAAAACTAGATATGCAGGAAGAATTGGTTAATATCTTATACGAGATATTTTGTTGGAAGAAAGTAACAAAAATCAACCAATTATTTTTATATGTCAATTAATGCAATGCCTTTGTTTGGAAGATGAGGTTGGGAGCAGCATGAACTAATTGAGGCTTAGAAAAATGTCACCAAAAGAGATCTAAGATTAAATTATTTGGATTTGAGGTCAGCTCCAACCATGACATATGCATTGAGTATCATCAATAAGCAAATATATGTCACTGACTTACAATGTTGCGTTGATGGAAATGGAATATCGAATACAAAATTAAAGTGGCCATGTCTCATCTCACAAATATTTTCTTCTTTCAATATAATAATAATAAATAAGGGTATTTTTATATATTAAATAATATATAAAATGAGATTTTTGGTAATTTTATATAAAGATATTTTTGTAATTTTATTTACAGGTATCCACAGGTCCGGGGTGAACTAACCCCGCCCCCGTCCCGTAACGGAGATAACAAATAAATGGGTGTCCATACTCGCGGGAGAAAAGTTTTCCCCCATATCGGCCCCATCCCAGGTATTACCTGCTAATACCCGTTGGGATAGGTAAAATTGTGATCCCTAATTCTTCCCACTAACTAATCATTTTAAGACTAATATTTAAATTATAAATTCTTAGTCAATAAAATAAAAGAAATTACATATGCAATAATTTATTAGTTTAAAACTTCACATGTCTATTTACAACATTAGATTTTTGTTTATGCAAGAATAATTCTTATTATATTCTCTAAAGGAGAACAAATACTTTTCGATTATTCAAGAAGTAAGATCAAATATATCACACCCAAATCTTAAAAACTTGGGGCAATACCAATTGAGGTACAAATTGGCAAAAGAGAATAAATACTACTAGTTTAAAAACTCATTCTTTACGTAGTCTCACTCACCATCCTTTAACATTCAAGAATTAAAAAAAAGGTAAGAGTAATAATATATAGTGACATGTATGTCACATTTAACTTTCAATTTATTTTATATTATATATTAGTATAAAAATTATCCACAATAAGCAAATATAAAATTATTTTTATTTAAAATTTTCACGTCCAATATCAAACCTGACAAGAAATTTTGAGTTCAATAAATATGTATATAAAGAAGGGCTGAGGCGAGCTTTTGCCCTGTTGAATTACCAAAAAAAAAAAGGACTAGGACCTCTCCTTTGTAAAAAAAAAAGGGTTAAGACTTCAGCGGTACGTGGAAACCACCATCTCACAACGAGTCTCATGGACAGAGCGCGTTATTTGACTAGAAGACTTGAGTGTATGTGGTTGTCTCC
Organism: Ormosia semicastrata; assembly: GCA_029884595.1. Taxonomy (NCBI): domain Eukaryota; kingdom Viridiplantae; phylum Streptophyta; class Magnoliopsida; order Fabales; family Fabaceae; genus Ormosia; species Ormosia semicastrata. Next base: position 48,357,622 of record JAQQTO010000056.1, on the reverse strand, counting down.
CGCAGCAGGAGTAGTCAACTGCACTCAGAGTTGGGGAGAAACTTTTACATCCTCCCATGGAATGAGGATTTTTCTTCTACAAGGAGGATGACAGCCATTCGAAGTCTCAATAATTCGTGAACTATGTGGCTAGTGATAGGATCTACATAAAGCTAACGATTGTCATTTAAATAAATAAATAAAAAATCCTTCCCCGCAAGATGTAAGAATTTCCAATAGTTAGGTTTGATGTGAACTCTAATTAAAAACTAATTTGGATGTTAAAATTTCACATTCCAATTCAAAGTGAATAGACAAAGGAAAAACAAAAAAAAAATTATTTTTACACTATTTTTATTATATAATTTTTATATTACTTTTTAAAATAATAAAATAAAAAACACATATTCCAACAAATTCTTTCTATCTTTTTTCCCTAAAAAATGTATAAATAATATAATAATTACTGTAAGTAAATCACAAAGTTGAACAAAAAGTCAATCTATATCAACATAGAAGTTGAATATATTAGATATTTAGAAGCCGAATTTGAAATTTCTTTTGAGTTTGTGCATCTCAGAGATATCAACCAACAATGACCTGCTACTTAGGAAGCCTTCTGGCACGCAACTTCTCTTGTTGTGGTGCATCATTAACTGTGATTACGAGTTGAGTGATTTATTTTTCGATTAGCATTTATTTAATTTAATAAGCATTTTTATCAATTTTGAACATTTTGATTATGATTGTGATTTAAATTATAAGGCTTAAGTTGTCTTTTCCTTAGAACTCCATAAGAGAAAAAAAAAAATTTAACCTGATTAGCACAAATAATATCTGATTTGGGATGGGTTTTGGGTCCTTTTTGGTGTTTTTCACCTTAGGTAGACAATGATCTATGATAGATAGTGTCCTGGATCTATGACCATTGCCGTTGTGGTCAAGGTCGTTGTTCGTGGTATAGTGGCAAGTGTTCGGCAAGCATCACCTTTATGGTTGGCGAGCATCTCCCGAGTTTGCTCTAGGTAAATTTTATGATGTTGTTCACTTACCATCTCTCGAGTTTGCTCCAGGTAAATTTTATGATGTTGTTCACTTTGGTTAAGTCTCTTTGTGAATTTTTAGGGCAAAAGTTCAGCTTTCTCTTGTTGCGCTTTCTTCCTTTCTTCCAAGTTGTTGAATAGCTCTTGATTCCCATGTTGCAATTGATTCTTTGCTTACCTTTTCCCTTCTAACTTGGTTCCCATTGTGGTCGTGGTTGTTTACAAAGGTATAGTGGTGTGCGATTGGTGAGGATCGCCATTGTCCTAGATTTAGAGGATCTACAAGAGGTATAAGTTGGGATTAGTATGAGTTTTTTTTTTTATCAATAGTCAAAACTATAGAAGATTTTGTTTGTGTCCATTAAAATTTTGTAGCAATGCACTATGCAGTTAAGAGTAGAGTCGTGGAGAGATTTTTTTTGTATGCTATCATGAAAGTGCAATAGAAGAATCATGATTCTATCAATGAATATCGAGTGAATAGTCAAATCCATATCAATGCAAAGGAGAGATAAGAGATTTTAGTTTGTGACTTATGAGGCAAAGAGCTAAACAAATTTTATTTGTTATATGGGAGCAAAAAAATGAGGGTTAGCAATTTTTGTAGTTTTGAGTAGACATGGTAAAATTTTTGTGTGAATAAAAGTAGTTCTTGGGGCTTATTAAAAGTTCAAAAATTTAGTTAGAAAATGGTGAAAATTTAGTGTTTTATCATACTCTACTTGTAATTGGATTATTCTATTTGATTGAATGCACTGGAAAATTTGTAGTGATTATAAGTGTATTTAGGTTTGAGGCCATAACTTTATTTCTTTATGTTATACAAGTAAGAGGTCAGTATTGTTGTTGAGTTGTTTGGAGTAGTCTAAACTATGAAATGATAGATGATTAGTAAGCATCTTCCTACTAGAATGTCAAAAGAAATTGCTTGAGGTAAATTTATGTTATAAGGCATAGGAATGAGTTGTACCTTTTGCCATAGTTCATGGTCGGCAATGTATTTTGAATTTTCGTTAAACATTTGTAATATTGTATTGTACGGGGTTGAAGAGATGTCATTAGGTAATAAAGATGTAGAAGAGGTCAATGAATACAGCGATGATGATTTTGATGGTAAAGAAGAGAATCACATTTATGGTATGGAAGACTTTAGAAATATTAAGTTTGCTACGCTAACTCTAAGTGATGTAAAAAATATCCATTTTTCTAATGCTCAAGTTGCGTATAACTTTTATAATATCCTTGGGCAATTCAAGGGATTCTCAATATGGAAACATAAGGTTAGTCAGAACAAGAAGAAATAGATGATTTGGCAGTCATTTGTGTGTTCTAGGCATGGGTATTGTCAGGAAAGATATTTAAAATGAAAAATCATAAGAGGGATCACAAAGTTGTGACAATGTGTGGATGTCAACCTAACTTGCGTGTTCATGTTGAGGCTAGTACGAGTAAATGGTATATGACCAAGTTTTCAAATGACCATAATCATGAATGAGTTGGTGACAAGTTTTTAGGAATGTTATGGTCATATAGGAGAATAAGTGATGTAGATGCTGATCAAACAAATTACATGAGATATGTTGGGATCAATACTCCAACAATATATAGTTCATTTGCAAGCCAGTCTGGTGGCTTCCATTTAGTCAAATTTTGGAAAAAAAGATATGTACAACCAGATTAATAAACAAAAAAGAATGTTACATGGTGATGGAAATACTGCTTTGATGTATCTTGCTGGGCTAGCTAGGACAAACCGAATGATGTTTTGGAGACATACAATTGATGGGAGGGTAAGTTGTAGAACTTGTTCTAGTTTGATGGAATTATCCAATTGGATTGACGTCTTTTTGGTGATGTATTGACTTTTGATGTGACTAATGGCAAGAACAAATACAAGCTCCCGTTTTTTGTGTTTTTAGGTGTCATCCATCACAAGCAAATAATTGTTTTTGCTAGTACTGTTGTGCCAGATGAGACAAAGCAGACATATGTGTGACTTTAACACAATTTGTGGAAGCGATGAAGATGAAGGGTAAAGCTTCAAAATCAGTTATCATAGATGGTGGCCTAGCAATAAGGAATATAATTAGAAAATTTTTCCAAATGCGCATCATAGGTTATGTGGTTGGCACTTGTTAAGAAATGCAACCACAAATGTTTGAGATCCTAGGTTCACAGAGCAGTTTAAAATCTGTATGCTAGGTGATCTCAAGTTGTATGAATTTAAGGAGAAGTGGGATTTCATGGTTGAAGAATGTTACGTGAAAGAGAATGAATGAGTTATTGATCTTTATCAAAAGAAAAACATATGGTGCACGAAGCACATCAAGGGGAATTTTTTTGCTGGTCTAAGGATAACTTCTCAATGTAAGGCATTGCATGCTCAACTTGGGAGGAATATGAGTTCAATGTCTAATTTAATAGAAATTTTACATCATTTCCATTGTGTTATAAACTATAATCGCTACATTGAGCTTGAGACTGACTTTAAGTCTTATTATGGTGAACTTGTGATGCAAATCTAATTGGAAGTGTTAGAGAGTTTGCATCATTGATGTACACAAGAGAGGTATTCTATATGTTTCATTATGTGTTATCGAAAGCAGCTACAATGAAGTTAGTTAGCTATAAGAAAATAACAACACATGATATTTTTATAGTCAGTAAATATTGGAAGCCAAAAAGCACATGGAAAGTTTCACACTACCCATACGACATGAAACTAAACTGTTCCTGTCAATCAATTTAGTCATTTAGGATTCCATGCATTCATATAGTTGTTATGATGTTCTATCTAGTCATGGATGAAATGTCGAAGTGTCTTATTCTAAATAGATAGACCAAGATAGCCAAGGAAGCTGTGGAAGAGACAAATGAGGAATGACTTGGAATTGGTGGCACATTATACGTGAATTGATATTTAGCGTTAGTTGATAGTTGTAGGAGGATGTTTAACTTAGCTTGTCACACTGATGAACATTTCAAGGACATAAGGGAAAAAGTTGCACATGAAACTACAAAACTTGAAATAAAGCATGGAAGATAGATTCGTTGTACTAATGATGGGCATGATTCTATTGGTCCAAGTGTTAGTGACCCGATGCCAGTTAGAGGTAAGGGATGCAATTCATTAGCAATGAAAAGGAGAAGTAGGCGATCAATGCAATGTGGGCTTTGCAAGTGTGAAGCTCACAACCAAAAAAAAAATCTTTGTGTGCTGAATATGTTAAAAAAAAAGGTCAAATCGTGGTAATATGGTTGTACATAAGTTGGGGACAAAAACGTAGATGAAGATTCTTATGTGCAATATAGTCATGATGAAATGGTTAGTAGTCAAATTTGATGTGGTTTGTGCCTCATGTTATTTGCATATCATGTTATAATGATATAAAAACATAAATATTGACATTTAACTTAATTGTGTAAGATTATGATAGTTTGAATGAGAATGAAAGCATTAATTTTAGTTTGTATCCCATGATAACAAGTAAGCATTAGTTGCAGTTAGTTTTGCGTTGATTGGATATACCAATAATCAATTGACACTTTGACTTAATTATGTTGTGTTGTAAAATTGAAGGAGACATTAAGTGCAATGTCATACTAATTAAATCTTAGATGATACTCTCCAAATGAAGGGTTCAAAAATAATGTGGTCCTTCTTTTCATTGAATGTTGCATACTAATTATACTAAAAAGAAATGAGTTTATGATGAGGAATGTAAACTTTGACATTTGTATGCAAGAAATAGGTTGGATATAACCAACTCTAAGTTGACTTGGTTGACTCTAAAACAAGTTTTAGAGGGTGATGTGTTGGCAGCCTTGACAATAAAATAGCACTTTGGCATTTCATCTATGTCTAGATTGGTTTATGTTGGCCGAATGATCTTGTTTAGGAGAAGAAGTTGGTGGAGGAATTGTATGTAGTGGTTTATTCAGTCACTAACAAGGCATATTGAAAGGAATTGTATGTTAGAAATGGAAGCTTGAGATTTAATTAAAGTTTTAGACATTCAATGCATGTTATAATTGTAGTTAGTATGATGAACCAACGATTAAGTATGATGTCATATTATAATCAATTTATATTTGAATTGTTTTTGACAATGTTAGTTTTAGAACAAACAATTAAGAAGTTTTCCATGCACCTAAAGATTTTCATGGATGTATGTAGCAGCATGTTTGTTAATGAATTGCTTGTGATAGTGCTAATTTGTCACTTAAACATCACTCATCCTCATAGAAATAACTTTGTTAATGCAATTGAAAATGTTAGTGGTCTATAATCCTTTTACCTTGAAAGAATTGTACTTCTAAGGCACTGAAGTGATGAAGGTAGAATTTATACGTATCCCAACCTTGCAATTGCAATGAAATTCTGGTTCACATTTTCTTTCTTGCTATGTAAATACAAGTAATTTATAAATTTGTGATTATTGTTTTGTGAAGAATAAATGGAGGTAACAAATGAAGTTCGATTAAATGTTCATTCATCAATCTTTATAATAAAATTTATCATTTGTCAATCACATCCATTGCATGAAAAATAGTTCCAACAAACATGATGACAACTTCTCATTCAAAAAGTTTTCTCATAAACTGCCAGCCAAATTCACCCAAACTCGCCAAAAAATTGAATTTTTTTCATACATATATGTATAAATATTTGATTGGCATCTAAAGACATTATTTTAAAAAAATTATAATTACAATAAAATATATCATAATGATAATTGTAGTTGTTTATGTAATAATTATTATACTTGTCAAAATGGACTAAGCCTAATGACACAACCCAAATAGTTTGACATAAAGTGCAAGTTGTGCTAGCAAAATTTAAAGTCAAAACTTAATTTAGTCCAACATAGCTCGACCATATTTATCCCAGCTCAAAAATAATAGGCTCTGTTGGTCCGAATTTTAATTATTTTTTGAATATAACAAGTTACACTTAAAAATGATACTACCAATTTTTGTTTGAAAAATTAAAATCCAATTGAGAATTGAGCTAGTTCTCTAATTAGTTCTTCATTGGCTCAAAACTAAGTAGCATGAATTTCTTATTTTTCATTGATTTTAATTTTTTTTAAAAGAGTTGGTAGACTAGTAGGCCGAACCGACCAACCCACAATGAGTTAGGTTGGGCTAGAAAAATGCTAGACCGAAACATACTAGGCCCGACCCGAAGTGGCCAGCCCAAATTGGCAAGTCTAACCTATTTTTACAGTTGTAATAATTATAGTACTTAAATTCTTAAAATAGGTATTTCTTTCTTCGATATAACACCTTTTTTAGTAATATAATTCTACAACATTACTATTTGGGGTGATCACGGGTCGGGTCGGGTTCGGGGAGAAAAAAAAATTTAAACAAATTAAGTAAGGTCGGGTCGGTTCGGTTCGGGTTTGAGATTTTTTTCGAGTAACCCGAACTGAACCAATCCGATTATAATCAAGTTGGTTCGGGTTGGGTAATCGGGTTGGGCGGGTTACCGGATCGGGTTATGAAAATTAAATAAAATAATGATTGAATTTAAGTAAAACGATGTCATTTTACGAGTCATCGGGTTGGGTCATCGGGTCGGTCACTTAAACCCGTAATCCAAACTAATAAGAGGTTGGGTTTAATTGGGTCGACCTGAACTGACCCAAACACCTGAACCAATCCGGATATTTGTAATCGGGTCGAGTCGGGTCGATCGGGTTTTCGGGTCGTTGGTTCAGGTTGATCACCCCTAATTACTATTGGATAGACATGTTTACAATTGTTATATTAACAATTAAAATATTTCATGCGACGGTCAAGCTATTACATAATGTAAACACTATACTATTGTAAACACTAACATTTGTTACAACACAGGAACTGCAAGTAAACACGAAGGCCACAACGGCACAAGGTCAATCTAAGAAGGATGGAATCACGTTTGCTACACTAAATAAGCAATCTAAGAAGGATAGAGTCACGTTTTCTACACTAAATAGGCAGGATCATGTGTAGTCCTCCTAGAAAGGCAGAAGACTATTGTAAACACCAACAATCATTACATCATAATAACCATAAGTAAACACCAAGGCCGCAATAGAGGTCAAGGTCAATCTTCATTTTATACATTATATTATAATTCCCCAACTCACCGCATTGTAATCGTTAATTTCTAACATAAGTGTTATTATGATCTTTTCAGTGAGAAGAGTGGTTTCTCAATTGTTGAGGCAGTTAAGAGTGTCTTTGAGCACTTTCATTAGAAGGAACTTGAGATAGACTATCAGAAGTATCATCAGAAGGATCATGACCTATCTGATCATGGTTCTTAAATTTCAGTTGAGACAATTCTCTATCATTTTTTGTAGAATAATTAATCTTGACAAATAATTGTCATTGTTGCCCTTTATACTAGCAAAAGCAATCAAGGTTCTTATCGTAGAATCTTGTCATAACCTTACATGCATACTAACAAATTGATTATCTAAAATGTGAATCTCTTGTCATAATATCCATTCAATTATTCTCTTCCATAAAATTCATAGTATGGCTCAAGAAATTAATCTGTCTAAAATCAGCACAATTCTATATATGTCGCTTGTTCTAATATATAGGAATAATAGTGGTTGTCCTCCATTCATCTTCCACTTTCTTACATTGTTTGTCCTTAAGCATTTCACCTAATCTAAGTCTATTCTCTTCCATCCTTAATGGGTAGAATCGCCTGACACTCATGGTTATGCTTAAACTAAATGGGCAGTACCCAAGCCGTTATTTGTCAGACTGGTTCTTTAGCTCATTCACTTTGGCATTTGACTTTTGGCCAAGGACTTCATAAACTATATTTGCCAAAGCATGTCCATGCTCACATACATTTCGACCCCCACTTCAACCGGTAGCCCCGCCCGCCTAACATGAGGTCCCATTATGGCCCATCTATCCATAATCTAGGCTCACAGAATCTGAAAGCCCATACAAAAACACAGTCTTAAAGCTTGTAGATATCCAGAACTTCCCATCACTGGGATCTTTCTCTCTAGGCTCTTAGGGGTCATGTGGCTGTGGACAAGGCTCTGGCTCCATATATTAGCTTTAAGTACAATCTTTCAGTCTTATCTCATATATAATGTTGAGTTCCGAATTTTATTTCCTCCATATACTTTTATATTTCCTATTCTTATAATACTAACAGTTGCTTTATCCTACAATTGTTTCTTTATCTAGTACTGCAACTGCTTGCTCAATCTCGATTACAACGTCGTTATAATACTACTAGTTGATTTATCCATTATTTGATTCTTTATTGAGTGCATGCTCATTTATATGCTCCTATTTTTTTTTCGTATGCAATTGAACCAACCGACTTCAAGCAACTAACTTTGGATTGTTCCCAACTCCTGTCATTTTGCACTAATTTCAATTTATAAACTCATGCATCTCCTTATCAAGTGCTATTCAAATTATCAAAATCATTTTAGACTGTCTAAATAAACAAGGCAATATGTGTTTTATCATGTCCATTTCAAACATAATTAATATCAATAATTTCATCCAACATATCAGCAAACATTGTATAATTTCATCCCCCAAAACAAAACCATTTATATGGAACAATTTAAATCATTTATCATTAACAGAAGAGGTTAATATTTTATCCTTAATTGTAATTACTCACAAAACACTTCAAGTATTTTCTAACTCACGTCAACTCGACCCAACCTCGATGTCAACCTCAATACCTATTACAATTTTCTAGATCACTTCTTTTATTAATACTAGTATATTGATCAATACTACATGCTTCTCAATTCACATTTTTGGTTTCTTTTGGAATACAAAATAAACAATCATAAACAATATTTGAATTTTAGTTTTCTAAAATTCTTTAATAATTTTAATAACTGATATGGTGTATTAAAATCTTATCTTCTTTGTATTTATAGATTATAGTGCTTGTCAATTCCTATTTTTTTATCAAGTAGAAAATAAATAATCATGGACATTATTATTTTTTATTTATCTTTAAGATTTAAAATAATTGATAACATGTATTTATAACCTAATTTTATTTGTATTTATCTTTAAATCTTTACATTATTACTAACGTAATTACAATTTTATCTTCTTATTATATTTATCTATCAATTTTTAAACTTAATAATGATAGTTTTGGAAACACAATAATTTCATACCAAAGTGAATAATCCACTTTATATATAGTATACATTAAATAACTAATACATCCAATGTTTTTTTTTATTTCACGCATTACATTCCACATCAATCACCACAATTGTTTAGTACATAGTGGCCCAAACTGCTCTACAAATATTTCTCAAATAAGTTCTTTTGAATGTGTTTACCTTTTTTAAGCCTTATGCCTCCAATATGTTAATCCACATTATCCATACATTTAATAAGTCTTTTTTTTTGTTCTGAAAACAATTAATATGTATACGTAACAAAATATTCAATCTTCGACTGCATGATTGTAAATTACCCTTTTCTTTATCCTTTTTTTTCATGGTCACCACCCACTTCTTTATCTCAAACAACATACCAAGCCCAATCATGGGCCATCACAATGCAACTTCTACTTCTTTTGTTTAGGCTTCACCCACTCCCAACTTGTATTTTCAGCCTTTCACAAATGAAGACAAAAAAAAAATCACCACTCACATACCACTTTCCGACTCTGACCACAACAGTATATTGCCGATTTGAGCATTGCCATTGTATACCACAGATTCCCGATCATTACATTGTTAAAAAAAATCATCACATATAAAATCGCAAGAAAATAACAAAAAGCAAACAATGTATAAAGTTAAATCAAACAACAAAAACCAATAACAAGTCAAAATTACTTCTCTGTCTCAAACAACCTACCCAATGTCGGAGTTTCATCAATTTATCGCACAAGACACGACCTACAGTTTTAGCACCATTATCGACACAATAATATCAGAACTTTTCTCTGATTCTTAATTTTACCAACAACTAATTGATTAAATGGTTCCACAACCACTAAACACAATTCTAGATTATTATTATTTTCAGTAATATCCCTATGAATGTCCTTGAAATTACCAACACAGACTTTCTTTTCTTTTTGGGACCATATGTTAATTTTTAATAATTGTAAAAGTTTTACCTATTCAACAGGTTTCCATTCTTTCTTTCAGGTAATTAATAACTTTTTGCTTTGCTTTCTCCAATATCACCAGATGCTTATCGCAATGTACCCATGCACCCCAATAATACAAGGTGCATGTAAGATGAACCCGCTACATAGAAGCACAAGCCAACTCAAGGGTCTAGCATCACTCTCAACAAGCACACACATTCATGGCCTTTCAACTCAACGGAAAAGCATGATTTAATATATCCACCAAAGCCAAGCCTTTGAATATTATTGTTTAGTTCACATCATTCTCTCACACACCCTCTCTCCTAAATCAGAGGAAATGTCTCACTTCATTATCTTTCACACGCTCTTTGCTTAGAAGAAAATTCATCTATCTAGAAGTTCTCTATTCTCATCTTCAATATTAAATTTATTGATGCTTTCTTATTTCAACAACCAACTAGCTAGTTACATTAAATAATTAAAAAAAAAATAGAATCACCTCTAATGCAAAAAGCTTCAAGCTTGCTAATTTGTAAGGTTACAATTTTATTTGGGAAGCTTTTGGGTTTTGACCTAAATCTCGGTTTAAATTTTGGTTTGGTAAAATATGATAGCTTTCACCAATAATGTGTACGATCAAATTGCATTGACATGCACAAAGGTCTTATATTTGATTCCTGTCGTTGGTCCTTTATTCATAGGATATCTATAAATATTATTGTAAGCTTTTGCTAAGACTTGTGACATGAATTAACTTTGGAATTAGAGTAACGTTCTCTATCCGAAACTTTTAATCATCAAAATAATAACAATGAAAAAGAGGATAACTTTCAAATTGTGTTTGTATTATACATGTAAGTTGTTGATTCTCCTGTGATAAAGTCATAATATAATCATATCAATACAAATCCCCATTTAAGTGAAAGATCAACAACCGTTGTAACCACACATATGGTTACGTAAAATTGTCATAGTCCATATTCGTTGTATATAAAGCACCTTAAAGTCTTAGCTTAAGTGGCATCATTTTTGTTTGTATTGCTTATTTAATCAAATCCAATTTAGGTAGCTTTGCTTTCATTTTAGCTTACTTTCTCCTTACTCATACTTGGTCTACAAAAGAAAAAGAAAATCTAATTATAAAAAATAAATTTAAATAAGATTTTAGTTTCTATAACTTCCATTCATTTAGGTTTAGATCCTTATAGTTTAATGAATAAACCCCAAAATCATCCCTGAAAATATAAGCACCAAACACATTAGTCTCTAAGAATATGAAAATCCTACCATGGTCCTTAAGCAATCACAAATACACATACGCATCAAACACAATAGTCTTTTGGCACCATACATATTAGTCTTTGAAAAGGACTAACATGACCTGTATTCATGATTGCTTAGGGACCACAGTGGGGTTTCACCATTCTCAGGGACTAATGTGTCTAGCGCCTATATTCTTAAGGATGAATTTTGGGAGTTTTTATTCTAGTTTAATTTTTTGGATATAAGTTTCTATACTTCTGGTCATTTGGATACTATATGGACTAATCTTTCATGAAAAATTGGGACCAATTTCTTAACAAGTGGAAATTATAAGGACTAAATCCCAAAAAGGTAAAAATATAGGGACTTATACCTTAATGGTAAGCACCAAAACCCAAATAAGTAAAAATGCAAGGACTTGCATAAAAAATATAAAGATTAAAATCCAAATAGGTAAATACTATAGGGATCAAAATCTTATTTAAACTAAAAAAATATTATTCACAGGCCCTCCAATTGCAAGTTATTGTCATTAATGCTTGTACTAGTTTTTGCTAAACCATACCAAAAGCAGAAGCAATGTTTGATTTATTTTCTATTTTTATTTTCAATTGTTTGGTTTGTTTTCTATTTTCATTTTCTCAATTGATATGTTTTCACTAATAATTATAAAAATACCACATTATTTTCACTTTATTTCTTGTTTTGAAACTTTTTGTGATGGAAATGATGAAAATAAGAAAATACATGTTGTTTTCATCATTTGAGAATAAGAAAAACATCACTTAAGAATAAGGAGAATAAGAAAAAGCATCTTGAAATTAGCAGTGAATTTCCCCAAACTCTTCAACCATTCATACTCCAAAATCACATCCACTCCTCCTAAATCAAATAAGAAAAAAATCTTGTACCACCTTCAAAGTTGGTAGTTGCAACTCCAATCCCCTATAGATGCCTTGACTGCCTAACTTTTGCCTTCCGCCAACTTCCACAAAAAAATCCCTGGGTGTTTTCAAGTTGCATTTGCAATTCTTTCACCAAATGGTGGAATAAGAAATTGTGAGAAGCCTTGGAGTCCATCAAAACAATCACCTTTTTCCCATTGATTGTTTCTCATAACTTCAATGAATTTTTTTATGTCATTCCAGTAATATTGTTCTCATTCAGTTGCAACTACATGCCTTCTTCCTTTTCTTCTTCATCTCCTAGGTTGACATACTCCCCTCCTCCATCATCCTATTCTCTTAGCAAGATCACATGCAACTGTTTGTATTTGTTAACCTTTTGAACCTAGACCCTTTCATATTGCTAGCCGATGAGCTTTCTTCTTTGCTAAAGGTTCGATTTCCATTTGCCCCAGAAACTTCAGCCCATCCTCCACTGTTCAACGAAAAAGGCTTCTAGCCAGAACCCAGATTAGGCTCACTCACTCCCTCACCTCTGTGATTTTCACGGGCCCCAGCCCATTTATTTGTAACTGCAAGTCTGTTGTAGCTAGGCCTAATGCCACGAGATGGGTACCCATATGTTCGACCCAACATGCAATTTTTGTCCTCCACCTTTTGTGCCATTTTCATCAGAGCATGAAGATTCCCTAAAGTCATCAAACGTACCTCTGCCTTTACTTTTTCCTTCAACTCATTCATGAATGCCCCTCTTATAAATTTCTCCTCAGCATAGCAAAAAGGTGCTGATAGGAGTTCAAATTGTTCACTGTATTCCATGAAACTCCTCCTTTGTCTTAGCCCCATCAATACTTTATAAGGATTTTCCGACAAAGAATTCCAAAATCTCCATAACATCCCTTGGCGAAACAAAGGACAAGTCATAATTCTCATCCATGGTTCCTACATTGGAACCAGTTCAAAGCCTTCTCTTCCAGACATACCACTGTCGTCGCCACTTTCTCCTCCTTTAGGATTTGGTTGACCTCGAAGTAGTATTCCACCTAATAGATCCATCCATAAGGATCATCTCCCGTGAAATATGGCACCTTCAGCCGCCTCAAATGATCTTCCCTTCTTCCATCTCTACTGCTTCCTCCACCGTGAGTACTTCCCCCTCCTTCTGGGCTCTTGCGCCCATTTCATATTGCTTCAGCGATCTGCTCTGTCATCATCTTCATCATCTCCTGAAATCACTAATCAATGGACTCCTGAATAAAGTCCTAAATTCCTTCCATCTACCATTCCATTGCTTCCAATCTGCTCCCCATATGTGTAGATACCATCTAAATGCTCCCTGGATCAAGAGTTATGATACTAGTTGATAAGTACTGGTTTTATTTAAGGAATTAAGTAAGAACTTCAAGGAGCAGATCTTTGATTACAGATTTGGAAACTGGATATGTAAAGGGAACTATAGAAAAATAGAGAAAAGGAAAGAACAATCAGAGGTGCGATACACAGCCTCTGCCATTGGCCAAAGTCTCCTGAAGATTGCCCCAAACTTTCTTTCCCCATAAAAAGGTTGAGGTCTTGCTTTTATTATACAAGCAAGACCTTTCCAAACTATAATTATTGAACTACAACTTCGTAGGCACAACTTACTAGAGTGTAACTTATTAGAAATAAGTCTCAATTTTGTCGTTCATTCTACTGTCCATTATGTCATCCATTTTGTTGTCAATTCTACTGTCCACTTTGTCATCCATTCCTTTTATTCTTTCATTTCCTTTTATAGATATGCGTTAATGGCTCATCACTATTTCAAAATATTCTTTTAAGTCGAATGTGATATTCATCTCTTGGCTAACTAACTTAGAGAGGTCCTTCCTATTGCAAATCTTATACGCATCTATAATAGCATTGAACAAAGATGCACTCCACTTGATCTCAATATGACATTAAAGTTTGAATTGATGAGGGGCTTAGTCTCTCAATTATTAAAATAGCACACTAATTTGTTTGCCTCTTTTTTGTGGGACTCGTTATTTGTCCCTTATATAGGTAGGAAAGAGATTTTTTTTTCTTTTTGTAAAAAAAATTCTTTGTTAGATGGCACAGTAAAAGAGGGTGTTTTTTCTTCATGAAACAACATAGGAAGAATTTCTCCCGTTGCCTATAAATCTTGGAATGCAATGCAGTCAAAGAGGACACACAGAAACAACAATGAAGTCAACAATCAAAAGCATGTTTCTTATTTTCTCCTCTATGGTTTACCACTCCAATCAAGGTATGATACAAATACAAAGCAAAGGATGGAACTTACCTTGTGGATGTATGTAGTTGCCCAGAATAAATATGTGTGGAGTTGTCACTGACTCACCCTGAACCATTAATAGTCGTTAAATGTAATCATCAACATCCTTAATTGTTAAAAATTCCAAATTCTTTTAAAACCCCTACTATGCACGGGTACACACAAGTACTATATTAGGCAATTTGTTAGAACTTGTAACAACAGAAAGTGTAATTTAAATAAATTAAAAAAAGGCTAATATATCATGCAACAAACCATCTAAACTACAGAAACAATGAAACAATATAATTGAATATTGTCTTCACAAATCTACCATATGAACATGTAAAATCAATTCCATAATGAGTAATTATTTAGAGTAAGATAACTAAAACATAATCCTTTGAAGGTGAGCGAGACAGATCAAGTGATTCACATTCAATTAATATTTCAAGATTCCAGCATAATCCTCTGAAGGTTTTCTTATTCCACTATATTCAAAATGAAACCAACTTAAGAAAGTCCATCTTAGGTCTTTTTGGTAAGTTATTGAAAAGAAATTACACTGAAGAACCATTTTCTCAATAGAAAATGCACAAGGAGATAACATTCTTCCTAAATACGTGAAGGAATTGAAGATGCCTTTATGCACAAAAAAGGGAAAATAAATAAATGCATTACAAATATAAGCATTAAGCATCCCTATAAGGAAAATCCCACTAAATTTAGCAAGGAAGAGAGAAACAAAAGGAAGAAAAGAAACCCCATTTCCTACAAAAAAAAATGCCATTTGCTTCGTTGAAAGTTGGCAAGAACTAAGAAAGGCCAAGTTTTCTTACCTTTACAAAGGATCTCTCTTATATGTTCATAGTGGAAGGAAACTAGCAGTCAGAGCGATAGCAAAGGGGTAGAAGTTGGTATCACCGACTCAGTATAATGTGTGAAAGAAAAATGGGCAAAGTGAAGAAATAAAATTTGAGGCCCAACAAAATTTTTTCAGAGCTTTCCTTACCCTCCTAATCCACTGGATAAGGGAGGGATGGAAATTTTGTGGGGTCCACAGAAAGTGAGTACTCTCAAATCTCTTCTTTTCTCTTGTAAGAATTATACTTTTCAACTATTCTTTTTTAGATCAAGTATAAATAAATTTACTTATTTATAAGGCGTAAATTTCTCACAAAATTCTTCATAGATATGCACATTAATTACATCTCTCATATAAATAAGGAATTAGTTATAACAGATATCAATTTTATTAGATTCTTATTCCAATCAATAACATTTAATTCAGATTGAACTACGATTCTTATGATTCAAGATACTTCTATATATACAACACAAAGTAACAAATGTATGCATCTAACTCCAAACACTATCTATCTTGTACACAGTCTAACTTGACTAACTTAAACATCGGAATGTCTTTTACAAGTACTCACCCCCTCGTACCATCGTCACAAGTATGTACATAGGAGGAAACCAACATTTTTGACCAATTCAGATATTAGTCTAAACCACGTTCAAAAAAGATACAAAACGAGGGATGGGCTACATCCTCCTGCCCAATCATTTCCTTTCTGTTCTAAAACATTATACCAAACAAACCGTTAGTGTCCCCTTCTTCCTTCACTCTTCCTTCTCCAACTAATTTGCTTATATTTTCCTTTTTTATGAGTTAGACTTTGATGGAGAACAACTAAACAAGAGGAAGACTTCTGGTGCTGCTTTCTTAAGAGGAAGACTCCTCCATCAGTGAGAAACAACTGAAACTAGCAAGACTTTGGCCCAAGCTTCAATGATTTTAGTTTTTTTTTTAGCATAGAATCAACAGGCCGGATTTTGGTTTCCACCATTTTTGTCAGTTTTGGCTATTTTTACCGGTTTTTACTAGTTCAACTAGTAATCCAATTTTAAAGTTATGATTCATCTCAATGATAGTTCTAATCAGTGGTTGGACCAGTCTAACCAGTCCGGTCCAATTGATTTTCAAAACATTGGTAGAAACTAGAAAATATCGTATCGACTTGATAAAAACTATCAGTAGGGCTATTAAACGTCTTGGCCTAGCCCGCTTGTAATGGGTCACAGATTAAATGCCTCAAGTGAAAAATTTGCATTTATATTGGTTGTTAAAAATCTCAACTTGACTTGTCTCACGTAAATTTACTAGTACAAACGGATTGACTTATTTTTTTTATCAGGTATTTCTATAAATATTGTTATAAAATTAACTCTCAAGTACTATCATGACTAAAAAGCTCTCTCACAATTATTTTCTCTATGGTTTGAAATTCGATCCTCTCTAGGAGTGAAGCTTGCTTACCACTTCACCTAACTACTGCACTCAACTCTTATTGGTGGATTGACTTTTTTAATAATAATTTTTTAATTCACTTTTTCACTTATAACTAATTAATAGCACGTGCATTGCGTGAGATTTTTTTAAATTTTTAATGTGTGTTTAAAATATATTTAGAGACTTAATTTTTAGCATGTTATACCTATGTAGAAAGTTATAAATTTGAACTCTTCAAATTGTTATCATTTTATTTTAAAGTAATAAAAAAAACAAAAAATGATAATTAAATAAATTAATTAAATTCTTTCATAATTTGGAATGAAAGAAGATGACATGAAAGAATTTATGATTTGATTGAAGATAATTAAGGAAAAAAGAGAATCTTGGTTAACTGAAGAAATAATATTAAGGAAATAATTAAAAGAAGTTAAGGAAAATAAATTTTCTCTTCAAATGGAAGCACATATGAGATGAAAGGTGAAACGAAAGCTTAAGTAAGGATACGTGGTAGTATGTGACCACATAAGAGGGTGAGTACAATTCAAATTTCAACTATTCTCAAGAGAAAGTACTCTTATTTATATTATAGGAGTAGATTTAAAAAAAATTAAATTGAATCATCAAAATCAATATTACATATATGTATTGAAAATATTTATATTATTATATTACTTTTCTATTTCTAATAGTAACTATTAGAGTAAACACTCCTCTAAACATAAAGGTTACATCAATTTGGTCTTTCAAAAAAGGTTGACAATTATTTATTAATCCTTTAATTAAGTAAAGTGACATCAAAATTGTCATCCCATACGTGGACCACAAAATTGAAAGGCTAAATTAATATTATTTTCTATTATTAAGAGACTATATTAATATCATTTTCTTTAAAGAATTAAATTAATATTAACTTTTTTTCGAGTATCAAATTAATGTCACATATAACTTTAAAGAACTACCAAGGTATTTATTCCAGCTCACATTTATTTTGACAAAGAATTAGGATTGAGGGTACATGATCTCAAGCAAGACGGTGAATGTGAGTGGAAGACTCCAAGTGCAGCAGCTGAGTTATCGGGGTGTATTTACAATGATACTCTAATGCTCAACTCAATATACGAACACCAAGAGGCTAGTAAATTAGGGTTTGATTCATACCTGATTGCTAGGTCCCTCTCATAATGGTGGTGAGACTTGGGTAGCAAGCCAGAGGCACTTATATATCGTGATCTAGAACTTCGTGGTATCTAGGGGGATTCTTTTCCACCACAATCGAATGAACATTATCATGGGAGATAATGGTAGTTTATAATAGAATTTCCATAATATAGAAATCTTATGTATTAACTACTTGTGGGATTGAAATGGCTCATGTTGAGAGTAGTGGGCCTTGTGACCCTTGGACTTAGGGGTATCCATGGGTTGGGTTGGGTGGGTTCAGCAGTGTTTTTGAACCTTACCCGCTCATCAGAGTAATGAGTTGAGTTGGGTTAAGTCGAAAAGATTTTTTCGCTCAACCCGACTCGACCCGACCCATTCAAGAGTAGGTTGGGTTAGGTCGAACCTGTGGGTTTGACGTGTTTTTTTTTAATTCCTGAAAAAAAAATCAAAATACAAAATCTAACAAAATTAATATCATAAGTCTCAATCTCAAATAAACTAAACATCATAAGTCAATAAGTGCATAACAAACTAACTAACAAGTCTTACTAAGTCTGAAATAAATTTAACAAAGTTAGTCATAACTCAAATAACAAATTAGTCTCAAACACATATAATTGCATAACATCTCTACCAACAGTTTGTCTAGAAGGAACTTGGAATTGAGGTTGCATAACTTGAGCAAAACTTTTAAAGCTTTCATTTTCAACAAATTTAAATAGAAGCTCATCAATGATAATCATTTTAGCAAGTGCAATCCTACATTCCAAACTTGCTCTTCTTTCTCTTCTTCAACGATACTACATTCATCGCCCGCCCACTTTGCTCATACCCATAGCTCTGCTGCCTGCTCTGCCTCCTGTAGCTTCCTTGCCCGTACAGTGCTGTTACACTATACCCAACTGCACTCCCTCTTATGTTCCAAATTTATATGAAAAGAGTAGAGGAATAAGGCTTACCTGTTGGGGCTGCGTGGTGCAGAAAACTAAAAAAGCAGCAAGAGGGAAGAGGGATACATGACTGTGTGGTGGCGTGACTAGTTGCAGAGAATGGTTGGGAGATCGGGTGGGAGAAGAAGTAATGGTCACAGACTCACAGTGATAGCGCAATCACTGCGACTGGGAGATCGGGTGGGAGAAGAAGCAATAGTTACTGACTCAAGGCACAAACGCTGGGAGCTTGGGAGAACGGCTGCACTGCGAAGAACTAGTTGCCGAGATTAGTTGTAGAGAAGAGAGAACTACTAGCTGCGCTGGAGCCAGTGGAGAGGGAGTAAATAGATCGGGTTTTGATCGATGCATTTTTCTTTTCCCACTCTGGCTTCTATTTGTTAGCATATTTACATGGTCTAACGTTGTTCTTAACTATATCAAAGATGATATTTACAAACCTTAAAGGCATTTTTCAAATAAAACGCATACTCTGACTGGGTCAATTTTTTTTTTTAAAGGTGGGTGGGTTGGGTTGGGTTGAGTTAGAAGTGTTCCAACCCGCTACCCGACCCATACACTGTGAATTGAAAAATTTTTCAACCTGACCTAACTTGCGAACCCAATCCATCTCGCATTTTATGGATTGGATTAGGTCAAAATTCGCAAGTTCCTGGGTCAATCCGACTCGCTGGACACCCCTACTTGGACCTATAGCTGGAGTCCAATCACGATCAACATTACTTGATTAGTCCTTTATGCTACTTGAGAGAGTAAATATTCATTCTTAATTTCCCTAAAATTTAGTGATAAAGAAAGTAAAACTTAGGGTGGATGAAATTTTATACCTTCAACTTGTCCTATTTTTTAAGGGTGTATTATCCTTTTTGTATGATTGTCATTATTTTAGGAGAAAGAGAATTACACTCGTTCGGGCCGTTCATGTACCAATACTAAATTAACTCAGGAAGAAGCTTGAGGAAAAGGTCAAAAAATGTCAAATAAATAACGTTATATATATGAAAATTAATGTCAAGGATTACGAAGAAGAACTATTTAATAAGTGATAAAAATTTAAGAGTTTAATTTTGATGTATTGTCAGTATAAATTTTTTTATATCATTAACTAATCATATATTTTCATATATGTGATTTTAAATATAATTATTGTGAAAATTAAATATTTTTTATAACATGACAATGTATAATTAAATGATAATATAAAATTTTTTATGCTAACAATACATTCAAATTAAATTTAAAGTTTAAATCATTAAGAAGAATTATATAAAATTTATTTAAAGAGAATAACCATTACATTTCACCCAATAGTCAAAAAACCCTTTTGAAGAAACTTACGAATAACTATTACTTGCTATTGAGTTGTTATTTGTCTTCATTGAGTAAACATTATAAATGAAGTTATATATTAGATATATGATTTTATGAAAAAACTTGTGAATGATTATTATTTTTTATTAAGTGGTAATTATTTGTTTATATTAAGTGATTAGTAAATAAAGTTTTATAGCAGATCCATGAAATTAAAAAAAAAATTGTGCATAGCTATTGTTTGTCAATGAATGGTTATTGTTCTCGTTGTGTGGTTAACATATATAAATGAAGTTACATATACATGAAATTAGGGGAAAAAAAATTTGCAAATGGTTATCCACCCCTATATATTAAATTAGAGTAATTTTACTTGAAAGTGAGTTAATTCACTTATGCTACTCTCCCTCAGAGTGACATGTGTCACTCTTAACGTCTCATTTTTTTGAAAAAAAAATCAAAATCAAATTATTTTTTAATCTAAGTTGCATCTCTCTTTTCAATTTTAAACATTTTCTCTTTTAACATAAACTTTTTTAAATTATAGCCAAAATCTTTTCTCTTTTAATCTATATTTTTTAAATTTTAACTAAATTAAAAAAAAAACCAATCAATGCATGGGATATTTACTAGTTGCTTTTTATTAAGTAATTATTTGTTTCTATCGAATGACTTACAGTTGTAAATGAAGTTTTATGTTAGATCTATGAAGTAAAGAAGAAATTTGTGACGATTTTTCCTTGTAATTGAGTGATCATTTGTTTCACTAAGTGACTAGTAACAATAGATAAATTAAGTTCTATATGTAAGATACATGAAGTCATAAAAAAAATTGCGAATAACTATTACTTGTTAATAAGTTATTATTTATTCACTAAGTATAGTTGTTATTTTCATTAAAGATATTTTTATCTATTAAGTAAAATAAAATGATTCATCTCTTTAAATATATTTTATACGATCCTCTTAATGATTTAAAATTTTCTTGTTGGTTGAGATTAAATATACTTTCTTAGTGTCCTTCACATTAATTTTTCCTTGTATATATAACTTTGAGGTTTCCTTTGGAGAAGCGCATTCTACGCTCAAAGACCAAATCCAAGCACCACAATGTTAGCTATAATCCCCACAAAGATATAGGACATTGTTCTAGGAATGCAAGACTCATTCTTATGATATCAACGCATGACCCATTGTAATTTAAATTATAGTTTAGCTATAACAAAAAAAAAAAAGAAATTAGTGCGTACAAAAATTGACCTTGCAAAAATAGCAAAACCGACAAATCAACCATTCCATCAAAATTTGAATCACAAGAAGTTAACAGAATCTCCTTAAACCCTTCCCCTCCACAGCTTCTATTATACCTTTTTTTAATTCCTCCTCCATATTTCCCAAACAGGCAAATATGCATTCTCTTTGGTTGCCCATTTCCCCCAAGAAGGGGTTCACTTCCAAAGAAACCAAAGAGGAGGAAAGGAGTTTCTTGCTCTTGACCTCCTTTCTCTTCCTCTCTTGGACTCCTACCACCACCAATGGCTTTCCCTATATTTTTCCTTCTATTCCTTTCCATTTCATTCTCACCAGCATCAGCTAAGCTAACTCTTGACTACTATAAGAAAACATGCCCTGACTTTGAAAAAATTGTGAGGGAAAACGTGTTCACCAAGCAAAGCATCATCCCCGCCACCGCCCCCGGTGTCCTCCGCCTCTTCTTCCACGACTGTATCACTGATGGTTGCGATGCATCCATCCTTGTCAGCTCTAATGCCTACAACCCTGCTGCAGAGCGCGACACGGAGCTCAATCTCTCCCTTTCTGGTGATGCCTTTGACATTATTGTGAAAATCAAGAATGCCCTAGAGTTGGCATGCCCTGGCATTGTCTCTTGCACTGACATAGTAGCACAAGCCACTAGAGACCTTATCAAAATGGTGGGTGGCCCTTTTTACCAAGTGCGTTTGGGGAGAAAGGATAGCCTTGTATCAAATGCTTCAAGGGTAGATGCAAGCCTTCCCTTGCCAAACATGACCATGGATCACATCATTGAAAAGTTTACCTCAAAGAACTTCACTGTGAGAGAGATGGTAGCCCTAACTGGTGCACACACCATAGGGTTCACACATTGCAAGGAGTTCAGCCACAGGATCTTCAACTTTAGCCAAACCTCTCAAGTTGACCCTACCCTTCACCCTAAATTGGCTGTAGGTTTGAGGCAGGTTTGCCAGAACTACACAGTGGACCCTGCAATGGCAGCCTTCAATGATGTGAGGTCACCTAGCAAGTTTGATAATGCCTACTACCAAAACATACTTAAGGGGTTGGGGCTCTTGACCTCAGACTACATTCTGAGTGTTGACCCAAGGACAAGGCCAATTGTGGAGCTTTATGCAAGAGATCAGCAAGTGTTCTTCCAGGATTTTGCAAATGCAATGGAGAAGCTTTCTGTATTGGGAGTGAAGACTGGTCATAAGGGAGAGGTGAGGCACAGGTGTGACCAATTCAACAACCTTCTAGCATAGAGGATTAATAACTTTGCGGTTTTGTGTATCATAGAGAGTGATATGGGTATATACTACCGTTACTAGAGGAAATTTTAGAGAATTTTCCTACATTTGATGAGTTCTTATGGTTTCCTTTTCATGTTTTTTTGTTTTGTGAAGAAAATGAGAAAAGGAGTGTGCTGGAGAAGATGCAGTGTCCTTCTAATATTTGTGATTTGTTGATGCCATTAGTTTGTCAATAGGTAAACCATAAATATGCATGATAATTATGTCGCTGGAAAGTTCACTTGTATTTTAGATATTTATAAATATCCAATTTTGTCATTTATAAATTGCACATGACAGGAAGTAAACTGAAAGAACCAATTTATGTCATGTTGGTATGAACTCTAAAGGGGAGGAAATAGCTAGTGTGAAAGATATGGATCATGTTCAGGAGTTAAATTCTAAGTTTCATTCAAAATTGACTACTACCTTCCAAAGGTTTTGTGGTCTTATTCATTTAGATCAATCTGTTATCATTTTGAAAGAGATGAAGAGCTCTTCTCCAACATGTATTAATTTACATCTAGTAACAATTTATCATATCTTCATTTAAGATTGAATTATGTTATTCTCATGGTATATTTGTACAAAAATTAATAATGAGTTTTCTCGAGATAAGGTTAAATGTAAAAACTTCAAATGTAAAGATATACTAATATGGCGAGTGTTATTATGCACCCTGATTAATTAGGGTGTATAATACACCTTGAATCTGAATCATTGAATAAATGTTAAAAAATATCAATGACTTAAATTTATTACCAGATAATTGCTTGTCTAGTTTTTTATATTTGTAAACTTAATTCCTCATTTGTCTTCATTCTCTTCTCCACCCATCGTCGTCGGACATCTCTTCTCCGCCTACCATCGCCTCACTTTCTCTGGCGATGGTGTGGTGACTCTTCTTCTCCATCACCTCTTCCCCCACACGAGATCTACGACTTCTCCATCTTCTCCATCGCCAGAGATATAGGGCGGGTCACGACTGGGTTTGGGTCACTACAGATCTACGTCTTCTCCATCTTCTCCACTCTAGAGTAGCGGACTGCGGGTTGAACGGAGTAGCCATTCAGACGCGGGGGACCATGGAGGATGGGGGTATTTGTTGGTGGTTGTCGCAAATCTGAGTCGATGATCTCGGGGTTGGAGATTCGAGCTGGTGTGGTGGTCGAGTTGTGGCGGTGTGACAGCAAAAGGTGCGACGACTCCAGTGGCAGGGCTCCAGTTGTGGCTCTCGACGACTATGGGGTTTGCATATAGGGGGTCAATTCGGGGTGGTGAGGTTCTGTGGTGGCAAATACTGGTGGTGCGCTATGGTGGGGCTTGGCCGGCACCAGAGTAACCCATGCCATCTCGAGCCAGTCCTCGCCGCTGCCACGCCATTATCTCATACCTCCATGCACTAGTTGCCACGTCTTCCCCCATTTTTTTAGGTTTATTAACCTCTTTGTCATATACAGCCACCATTAGAACGACGGGGTAGGAGGAGGGGAGCCCCGCTGGCGGCAAAGCCCGCAACTTGCAGACGTGGAGAAGAGGGTGGTGCGCGGCAGATTTTAGGGTGTGGTAGTGAAAAAAATGACTGTTCAAAAAAATGAATTTTTCTAAGAACTATAATGTAAATAACTTTATTTAAAGGATTGCTTTTAAAATATGTATAAAAGTGGTTATTCCAAATAAAAAACAAATGTGTATCAGACATCTTATTTTAGAAGGTGTATATTAGACTGAGCCGTACTAATATTACGTTTCAAGTGCTATAATCATGATTGATTATATATTTACTATTTAGTGTAACATAGGTCCTACATCATATATCATTTGTATGTCTTCGTTTTTCTTTGAAGATTGCAAGCATGAAAGAGATAGGATAAGATAGGATAGGCCCATGGGTTGTAGCTCAAGTAGTGGTTCTCCAGCCCCACCAAAGGTAAGGTAGAGGTCTGGGTTTAATCCCCATCCACCATCCACCATCCACCATCCCTTGCCTAAATCCCAGCTGCAAAACTAGCTCCTCCAACTAACTATGCCAAAAATTAAAAAAATAAGAATAAAAATAAAAAGGAAAAACACTGCTATCAAAAGGGAAAATAGTTATTTTGGAGACATTGTTCCTACTACTGTTTTTAGAAGAAAATCAAACCAATTGAGAAATCTAGGATTAAAACTAGTGAACAAAACGTCAACCGATGTGAACTTAAAAAAATCAATTTTAATTCATATTTTTAAAGTGCATTATTTGATTCTTAATTTACAATAAAAACTCAGGGCCTGTTTCGTTTCTTCATTTTCAATAAAAACAGAAAATAATGGAGAAAACATGTTTACATCAACATTCCCATTTTCATTTTTAGGAAATAGAATCCATATTTTCAGAATTTTTGAAAACAACAATAAGTTGTTTTCAATCTATGAAGCACAAACACGTTATTTTTTAAGCGTGTTTGTGTCAAACACATATCAGACACATGGAGACGTGCATACGACACATGTATCATGCGTGTCTAAATATGTTTAATTAAAAAAATATTATTTTTTTAACTTAGACACATCTTGAATATAGTTTGGACACACTTAGACATGTATAGGACACGACCCATTAATATTCTTTTTTTAAAAAAAATAGTTTCAATGACTAACATCTAATTAGTAAACTCGTAACCTACTCAAGCTCAATTATATAATTAACGTCCCAAGCTATTATTTTTACATACTAATATTTCAAGTTTTATCTTTTTATACGCCACTATTACGCTTTTAAGTTTTATCTTTTCACACACTACTATTTTCATCTGCTACTTCTACCTCTGCTCGTATCAAGTCGTTCACTTCGTCGTCACCGAAGTTTGTCTCACATAAATATTCTCTCTAGTTAATTTTTTTTAGATACACATGTAATTATATATAATTAGTTTTATTAGAAGAAATTAATTTAAGATATTTTTTAAAAAATGTCAATAAAAATTATCTTTATATTTTTTAAAAAATTTATTAAGTAATAAATATTGACATATATTGTATATATTAAAATATTATAAATCTTTAAATTTATAAAAATAATATTAATAAATTATAATTTTTTTTAAATTTTAAAATTATATATATACATAAATAAAGTTATTTAATTTACTTTAATATATATATATATATATATATATATATATATGTATCTTATAATTTTTTAAATTTGATATATCTATATATTTATATTTATGTTTGTCTCGTATCATGTCCGTCATTCATATTTTTTAATGTTTTCACTCAAAATGCGGTGGCATTAATGTAATTTTAAAGATATTGTTCCTTTTATTTTTTGTTCAGTTTCCCTCTTCGTCCTCTATCCCCTCTCTCCCTTCCCAACCTCCATTACCCATTTGTCATTGAAGCTCCATAGGCTACAATATCAGAAGAAAGAGAATGTCTCAGCCTTGTACCATGGCTAAGAGGCCCAGACTGAGATTGGTGGTTTGTGGTCGTCTATCCCAAGGAGTACGACGAGATTTATGCCACATCGGAGGAATGTGCTTGCAGAATCACCATCAAAGGACCACTAGTGAGGTACGAAGAATGAAGCAGCCAAGGACTGAAACGCCAACCAAGCCACCCAGATGGACAGCACCATCCTCGTAGTTTCTGGCTCCGATGGTCCAATGCCTCAGCCCAGACCAAAGAGCTGGCCAAACAGGTGGGTGACTGGGCGTGCCCAACATGGTGGTTTTCTCGCTGGCTAAACAAGAGCATGTTGAGAGGGGCACCGTGAAGGTTGGGCACAATGTGGATATTGTGGATTTGAAGGAACTATTACAAATGTTGCCAAGGAATCCGAGAAGAATGTGCCCACAGATTTGCGGATTTGAGCAAGAGGGAAGAAGACAAATAGTAAATGTAAAAATGAAAATAACAAAATAAACGTATTTTCAAAAACTGAAAAAGTAGAAATGAAAATAAATTTCAAGAAATGAAAATAGAAAATGGAAACATGAAATGTTTCCTATAACCAAACGCTCCTTCAGCCTCTCCCCCTATTAGCTTGATCAATGTAGGATAAATAGAGTATGTAATGTAATAATGGTTTAATTCCTTTAATTTTTTTAGTACAATAAAAGTTTAGAGTGAGGGAAACTTTTCCCATTTTAAGACTAGGACTAACCACCTACCTTAATTAAGACTTTTAGTTTAATTCTTATTTATATTAAAGAACTTTACCTCTCTTTTTTTACTTATTTAATGTGAAACTAGCATTGAATAAGAACAATTTCCTCTTCCATTTTATTTATTAGATGTGGGACTATCATATACTAGAAATAATGACTAATTAGTTTAATATTTATCAATTTGGTAATGTTATAAATATATTTACATAATTTTATTTATATACTTAACAACGAACATTTCTAATGAAATGAATGATTTATTGTAAAGAATAAGAAACAAATATTAATTATTAGATCTTATAAGAATTATCAAGATTAAAATATAAAATTATGACTTTTTAAAGTGATCATGTGATTCTTACCTAACTTTTTAATCTCAATTATTTATATATAATTTAATAATCAAGATTTGTTTCTCATCTCTCATAAAAAATCACTTCTCTTACTAGATATGTTCTCATACTTAACAAATGTATATAATAATTTTTTTAACATATTGTTATATGTTTATATAATATATATGTATGTACAAAACTCAATTCAACCCTAGTTTAATCTTTATTTTTTTTTTTTGATCAATAACCCTAATTTAATCTTGATTGAACATCAAAACCTTAAACTTATACTTTTACCAGTTCAATGTCCAATCCAATTTTAAAAACATTAGTTCACATAAAGTGTAATAAGTTAGACAAACAAAGCAACCCAATTTTATTTTATTTTTTTAATGAGAACAAAGCAATCCAATAGTTACATGAGTACACCACTAATACGTTTGGGGTTTCATAAAGAAGTCAGTAATAAGGAAAATCATTCAAATTGAATAAACAATTAATGAAAAATAATAGAGTAAATCACATCGAAAAACCAAAACAGAAAAATAATAGAATAAATATTCATGTTGGTCCTCCAAAGATATGCTCAACATTACAATGGTCCTTCATTTATCAAATTATAATTAAATGTTAGCAGGGTCGTTCTATTAGGGACCAATTTGATCCAATTTGATGCTAATGGAAATACTAATTTGATGACATAAATTGATATTAAATGGCTAATTTGATGTATTTATAAATGAAAAACCAACCTAATAACATATATCTTTGAAAATGACCAAAATAATTCAAGTTTCACTTTAGGAAAATGCTGAATGGTACGAAGAAATCACAAACAACGGAGAAAAGAACACGTTTAGTTTTTTGGGAGAGAGAAAGGGTGTTTGCGGTGAGGAGGGGGAGTGGGGTTCAAAACAAACTCTTATACTCTTACTATTTACAAACATCTTTTTTTATATTTCTCTTAATATCATTCATTATACTTACTTTTTCTTATCACTTTCTCTTACTTAGTCAACACCTTTAAAAAAAATATTAATAATCTTACACCCCTACTATTAATAATACATACATATTTTTTCTAATATCATTCATTATACTTATTTTTTTTATCATTTTATCTCACTTAATCAATATCTTTGAAAAAGATGTTAATAGTCCACCCCTAAAGGATGATCTTTATTCGGTTCAAAACTACCATTTGAATTCTTAATTTTCAATCGCAACCCAGGAAATAAAGAATTCTCGAATCCTTTTAAGGCCAGTAATTGAAGATACTGATTGGACACGATATTTAAACCTAATGTCGACTTACAACAAAAGAATATACTTCTAAATTCTACATTTGTCTTGGCCTTCCCAATCGATCTTATCCGTTAAAAAAGTTGTTTGAGATTAATTCCTATAAGACCGAGCTCAATTAAACCAAAGCACAGAATCCTGCTCACCCACTACAATTTTAAGATCTCTCAAGCTAACGTGATGAGAATTTATGTAAACAAATTCCAAAACTAAGCAAATGTATAAGCAATTAACAGGCAAGTTTACTAAGCATTTCAACGGTGGACAAGTGTACTTGAAAACTACTCAATCGCGATCGCCCTCTCAGCAGCATAAGCAACCTTCCGCAATATCATTGATTCAGCTGTACGTATTGCTCTCTGGGATCCTGTTATGGTAACTTTCCTGTATGATAAGGAAATAGAAAATGCATGTGATAACGTTTATGGTAAAAGAAACAAGAAATTATGCTCAGGGCATCTGATTAATGACTTTTCTTATACCAGAGGGTAAGAGGGATAAAGAATCTTTATACCTCTCAGTTGTTCCCGATATATAATCACCTCTATCTGATATCTTTACCCTTGCCCCACTAATCTGAAAAAGAAAAGTTAAGTTAGTTTATTGATGTGTAACAGTGTAAGTAATCGCATTATACCAAGTAATACCATTAGCCATTGACAAACCTGACTAATTTCCATTATATTCCTTCCACCACGACCAACAACCAATCCTATATGTCCATCTAGAACACCAATGGTCAGTGAGTTACTCCACTCCTCCTAGAAAACAACAGAAGAACAGTCTGTCAGTTCAAATTGATAGAGCAAGTCACCATTACATAAGATGCAAGGATTAAACAGAGAAGATGTTTTCCATTCATTATTGAAATTTTTTTTATAGAAATTCACTATTGACTATAGGAATATAATCTCATGACAGCATGTTGAATCTCTTATGATTATAGAATTAAGAGAGAATTTGAGGAATTGTGTGTTATTTCACACACAAATAAACTCGTATTTAAATATAGAATGGTACATAAATAATACATGAATGAATTAAATACAACCAGTTAGTCCTATGAAGTGGTGATTACAATATCTAGTAATCACCGCTGAGTCAGCTATGAAACATATTTCACATGTTTAACATGTGAAACATGGGTTAATTCTAACACTTCCCCTCAAACTGGAGCATATATATCATATGTTCCAAGTTTGTTACAAATAAAATCAACCTGAGGCCTTCTAAGAGACTTAGTAAATATATTAGCTAACTATTCATTGGAGTTGACAAAACCAGTCGTGATCTCGCCTGAAAGAACCTTTTCTCTGACAAAAGGACAGTTAATCTCTATATGTTTGGTCCTTTCATGAAAGACTAGATTAGAAGCAATATGTAGAGCAATTTGATTGTCACAAATTAGTTTCATTTCCTTGACATCTCCTTATTTTAGCTACTAAAGCAAATGTTTTGACCACATAAGTTCACAAGTTGCTACTGCCATAGCACGATACTTAGTCTCTGCACTAGATCTAGCAACTATGTTTTGCTTCTTACTCCTCCATGAGATTAAGTTACCTCCAACAAAGACACAATACCCTAAAGTTGATCTTCTATCCAACGGGGAACCCTCCCAATCAGCATCAGAATATCCAACAACCTGGGCATTGCCTTTGTTTTCATAAAAGTAACCTTTTTCTTGGTGCACTCTTGATGTATCTAAGAATGCGAAGCACGATATCCCAATTCCCAATGACTATTACAAGACCATTCAAAAATTGGATTACTAGACTTACAACAAAAGCAATGTCTGGTCTAGTTACTGTAAGATAGTTAAGCTTACCTACAAGGTGTCTATATTTGCCAGGGTCTATTAGTGGTTCTCCATGACCCGGTAGCAGTTTGACGTTGGGATCCATCAAAGTATTACTAGGGCGGCAGTCCAACACACTAATTTCTAATAGGTACCAAACAAATTGAATAACAGAAAAAACAATATCACAGAATTGAACTGAATTTTCTGAGTAATATCAGTATGATATCACAACCATTTTTTGTATATTCTTGAAAAGGAAGATAACAGAATTACAGAGAATAAAGAAAAATAGTTCTAGACAAATGTAAAGTGTCTAGTCCCTCCTATGCCCAAGCCAATCCCAGCCTAACCTCCACGTTTTCCTCCATCCCTCACCTATATGCCTCTCAACCGAATTACCCCCATGATCCCAGCCCACTCACCTGCCAACTCAGCAGGTGGTTACAACTGATCCCCACGTTTATGTTCTCACTCCTAAATCCCACCTCACCTGCCTTATGGTGTTTTTTTTCTAACAAACACCTTAGTTATCTCTGGGCCTTTAGTTATCTTTGGGCCTGGGCTCCTATCAATACTTCCCTCCCAAAGATGCACCTTGTCCTCAAGGTGGAATTCAGGAAAGTTTGCTTGTATGGCAAACATTGATTCCCAGGAGTTTTCAAAGTCTGGTAAATTTTGCCATTTAACTAGAACTTCAAATTTTCCTATCTCACTCTGCCTGTGATCTAAGATATCAGCTGGCTGGACCTACAACTCCCAATCTTCAACAAGAAAAGATGGCAGGGGTTGTGTCAATTAAGGGAGAAATCGATTTTTTGAGCAAGGACACATGAAAAATAGGGTGAACCAGGCTGCCCGAGGGTAATTTCAGTTTATAAGCGATTGGTCCTATTTTTTCCAAGACCTCATAGGGACCATAGAATCTGGGGCTCAATTTCTGGTTGACTCTTTTAGCTAAGGATTTCAGCTTGTAAGGTTAGATTTTCAAATAGACCGTATCTCCTGGTTGATACTCCACTTCTCTCCTATGTTTGTCTGCTTGCATCTTCATCCTATTTTGAGCTTTTGCTAAGCATTCCTTCAACTCATCTAACATCTGGTTCCTCTCAGTCATCAATTGACCCTAATTAGTGTAGGTGGGTCTCTTCCATACAAAGCCTTGAAAGGGGTTGTCTTAGTGGATGAGTGATAATTGGTGTTGTACCAAAATTCAACCCAAGCTAACCACTTTGGCCACTGTTTAGGTTTAGATCTCGTAAGACACCTTATATAGGCTTCTAGGCATCTATTAACTACCTCTGTTTGCCCATCAGATTGAGGGTGATAAGCTGTGCTATACTTTAACTGAGTGCCTGTCATTTTAAACAACTCTACCCAGAAAGAGCTGAGAAAGGTCCTGTCTCTATCTGACACAATTGAAGAAGGGAATCCATGCAATTTGACTATGTCTCTTGTAAAAATCTCTGCAATATCCTTGGCTGTGTAGGGGTGTGAGACGGCTATAAAGTGTGCATATTTAGTGAGTTTATCCACAATCACCATTATGTATCTACCCCACATGCTTTTGGGAGTCCCCCGATGAAATCCATAGATAAATCAGTCCAAATGTGATTTGGGATGGGTAAAGGTTGCAATAAACCACCAAAAGTGAGTCTGGTATTTATTTTTTTCACAAACTTCACAGGCATGTTCATATCTCTAGATTTCTCCCTTCATTCCCTCCCAATATACCAGCCTAGCGATCCTCTTATATGTTCTAAAAAAACCAAAATGACCCCCTATAGCAGAGTCATGGAATTCCTTGAGCACCAAAGGAATTTTTATGGAGTTTTTGGGAATCACCATCCTCCCTTTATAGAACAACCTACCCTTCTTGATTTGAAAACATGCAAGTGAATTTGGCTGCCGTAGCAGGTCTTGGATGATGCCCCTCATTCTGTCATCAGTCTGTATCTCATCTTCCAAGTCATCCCAATCAGTGAATTGAACTGAAGAAATGGCTGAGTATTGCATCTTTCTAGATAGGGCATCTGTTGCCCTAGTCTCTTTGCCCAGTTTGTACTTGATTTCAAAGTCATACCCCATTAGCTTAAAGACCTATTTCTGCTGATCTTCTCCCCATATCCCTTGATCCTGCAAAAATCTGAGGCTCCTCTGATCAGTGTGGTCTACAAAGTGTCTCCCCATCAAATAGTGTCTCCACTTCTGAATAGCCAGCACTATGGCCATTAACTCTCGCTCATAAACTGACTTATCTGGAGCTCTGTCTGACAGGATTTGGCTCATGTAAGCCACAGGTTGGCCAACTTGCATAAGTACCCCTCCTATCCCTTTTCCAGAGGCATCTGTCTCTAGCTCAAATGTTTTGTCAAAATCAGGTACAACCAAGACTGGTAATGAAACCATAGTTGTCTTAAGTTCCTCAAAAGCAGTTTGAGCTTCTAAACCCCATTTTAAATTATCCTTCTTAAGCTGTTATGTTAGGGGCCAAGCAATCTTCCCAAAATTCTTCACGAATCTCCTGTAATAGCCCGTGAGACCCAAAAATCCTCTTAGTCCTTTGATATCCGTGGGTTGTGGCCAGTTCTGCACATCTTCTAGCTTCTTGGGATCTGTTGCCAGCCCCTTGGCCGAAATAATGTGCCCCAAATACTCTAACTGATTCTGGCCGAAAGAGCACTTCTTCTTATTCACCAATAGCTTATTTTCCCTCAACAACTGCAGCACTAGCTTGAGGTGTTTTCCATGGGCAAGCTGATCTTTACTGAAAATGAGAATGTCATCAAAAAATACTAGCACAAACCTCCTCAAGTATGGCTTCAACACCTTATTCATCATGGCTAGGAAAGTGGAAGGGGCATTAGTCAATCCAAAAGGCAGCACCAGAAATTCATAATGTCCCTCGTGTGTTCTAAAGGCAGTTTTGGGAATGTCACTCTCCCTCATTCTTATCAGATGGTAACCCGATTTGAGGTCTAGTTTGGAAAAGATAACTGCCCCTCCTAATTCATCTAGCAACTCATCAATCACAGGTATGGGGAATTTGTCTGGTATGGTGAGCTTGTTTAGGGCTCTATAGTCAACACAAAATCTCCACCCCCCGTCCTTCTTTCTCACCAATATCATAGGGCTGGAATAGGGACTTGTACTAGGCCTAATGATGCCTGCATTCATCATTTCATCTACTATTTTCTCGATTTCATTTTTCTGGTAATGGGGATACGTATAGGGGCGAATGTTAGGAATTTGGGCTCCTTCCTTGAGGTTGATGGCATGATCTTTTTCTCGGGTGGGAGGCAATCCATGAGGTTCCTGGAACAAATCCATGAACTCTTGCAAAATCTCCTGAATTTCCTCTGCCAGTACCTCTTTTGTTTGTTCTTCATGGTGCAGCTCCTGGTACTCTATGTAGTAGCCCTCTCCTTCATCTCTTAAAGCCTTTAGCATAGCTTTAAGTGAAGCTTGGGCCTTACAAAGGGATGGTTCTCCCCTTAAAGCTACCTTGACCCCATTTCTTTCCCAATTCAGAGTAAGGTCTCTGAAGTTGGCCTATATGTCCCCCAAACTCTCCAACCAATCCATCCCCAAAACTGCCATAGCTCCTCCCAAGTCAAAAAAGAAGAAATTCTGCTATATGTCTACCCCTTGAATTGTCATTTTAACATTTCTGCACACTCTTTTACTTCTCACCTTACAGCCATTCCCTATTTCTACTGAATACTCAGGAGTTTCCTTCACTATTAAGCCCAGCTCCTTCACCAATTCTTTTGAAATGAAATTATTGGAGGCTCCACAGTCAATGAGCACTACCAATTGATGCTCTCCAATTTATCCCCATAATTTCAAGGATTTAGAGGAAGTCAATCCCATTATACTTTTCATAGATAATTGTAAGGCCTTATCATCCAGCTCCTGTTCTAAATTCTCTTCTTCCATAGGTGATTCCCCCTCTTCTTCTTCCTCCCCTTCCATCATAAATAGTTGATAATGCCAGAATTTACAGACATGTTCTCGGCCCCATCTCTCCCCACACTTGAAACATAGTCCTTTTCTGCTCCTCTCCTGTAGTTCCTCTTGGGATAATCTCCTGGGTCCTGAGTTTTTCTTTTCTTCCACAACTCCATCCGTGGGTTTTGGTTCTACTGGATTTCTTTGGCTTGTAGCAGTTCTTGGTGCTGTCTGGTACTGACTTTTTCCTCCTTCAAATCCTCCATAGCTCCTGTACCCACTCTCCCCATGTGTAGTCTTGGCTGGAATCATCCCCTTCACAGTCGTCCCTCCTTTTCTCAAGGCCTAATTCTTTTCCTCTATCAGCTGAGCTCTGTCCATGAGGTCTGACAGAGATTGTAGATCATACAACTTCAGTTCAGCTTTCAGTTCCTCCCTTAAACCATTCAAGAAAATCCCCTTCATTACAGTGTTGTCAGCAAGCTTTATAGGTCCTGACGCGAGCTCAAATTGCTCATGGTACTCCGTGACAGACCCGATTTGCTTAATACTCAACAAAGGCTCAAGAGGATTTTGGATAATTCCAAGTTGAAACTTGCGAATTATTGCCTCCTTGAATTGGGTCCAACTGGGTGTATATGTATGGTCCTCCCACCATTGATACCAGTTCAGTGCTCTGCCCTCCATAGCTACCATTACCCACTCCATTCACCTTAAAGTAGCGCTCCACTCTGTTAATCCACCCATAAGCGTCCTCTCCCGAAAACACTGGAATTTCCAACTTTTGGCCTCCTTCATTCCTCTCAGGTGGTCGACTCCTTTCCGAGGACTGTTTTCCAGAGCTGCGAGATTACCCCAGCTCTCGGTAGGGTGAGTTCTGAGTTTTCTCTGGTTCAGCCTTGCTCCTCTGATCACCATCATCATCATCCTCATCTTCACGCAACGAGGGTCGCCGTCTATGTCGCGAGCGTCCCCTTGATTCTCCCTTGTTTCGTGCCTTAAGCATACGCATCATCTCATCCAGGCGAGCCTCCGTTCTCTCCTGTTTTGTCAAGCTCTCCATCAAACTCCTCCATCGTGTCTAAACGTGCCTCCATGTTTGATCTATTATTGACCATCAAGGATTCCAGAACGAACAACTTTGATACCAATTGATAGGTACCAAATAGATTGAATAACAGAAAAAAACAATATCACGGAATTGAACTGAATTTTCTGGGTAATATCAGTATGATATCACAACCAGTTTTTGCATATTATTGAAAAAGAAGATAACAAAATTATAGAGAATAAAGAAAAATAGT
This sequence comes from Ormosia semicastrata, assembly GCA_029884595.1. Classification (NCBI taxonomy): domain Eukaryota; kingdom Viridiplantae; phylum Streptophyta; class Magnoliopsida; order Fabales; family Fabaceae; genus Ormosia; species Ormosia semicastrata. The sequence continues at coordinate 48,321,925 of JAQQTO010000056.1, read as the reverse complement.
TCTAGACAAATGTAGAGTGTCTAGTCCCTCCTATGCCCAAGCCAATCCCAGCCTAACCTCCAAGTTTTCCTCCATCCCTCACCTATATGCCTCTCAATCGAATTACCCCCATGATCCCAGCCCACTCACTTGCCAACTTAGCAGGTGGTTACAACTGATCCCCACGTTTATGTTCTCATTCCTAAATCCCCCCCTCACTTGCCTTATGGTGTTTTTTTCTAACATACACCTTACTTATCTCTGGGCCTTTAGTTATCTTTGGGCCTGGGCTCCTATCAGTTTCCTTATGTCTAAGGCATACTTTCTCTAAATGATGGCAATGCCTGTATTAGATTGAGTAACCTCGATCTCCAAAAATATTTGAGGGGGCCCAAATCTTTTGTGCTGCTTAAGATTGCGAATACTAGCTTGATCATTTCCTGTGATGACAATGTCATCAACATAAACAACAAGATAGATGCAAAGGCCATGTGAAGAGTGTCGAAAGAATACAATGTGATCAGCCTCGCACCTAGTCATGCCGAATTGCTAGATGAATGAACTGAATCTCCCAAACCAAGCACGAGGAGATTGTTTCAAACCATAAAGGGATCTGCATAGTCGACATACTAAGTCAGGTGATCCTTAAGCAATAAAACCCAGAGGCTGTTGCATGTAGACCTCTTCTTGTAATTCACCATGTAAGAAGCAATTCTTGATGTCTAGCAGGTGAAGGGGGGTGAATGGTAGCCATGGCAAGAAAGAGGCGAAAAGAAGCAATCTTGGCCATAGGAGAGAAAGTATCTCCATAATCGAGGCCGAATATATGTGTGTATCCTTTTGCCACTAAACAGACCTTCAAATGGTCAACTTTCCCATCAGGACCAATCTTGACAGCATAGACCGATCGACAACCGACAGTCATTTTGCCAAGAGGTAAAGGGACAAGATCCCAAGCACCACTAGAGTGTAAAGCAGTCATTTCGTCAACCATAAAATGTTGCCTACTAGGGTGAGATAAGGTTTCACGTATAATTTTAGGGATAGAAACAGAAGACAAAGAGGACACAAAGGCATAATAGGAAGGAGATAAATGATGATAACTCAAATGACAGGCATAAAAGGGGGTTAGGGTTACGAGTAGACCTGATACCTTTGCATAATGCGATAGGCAGCTCCAGTGCAGGAGACGGAGGAGAGTCCGATGTAGTAGAAGATGAGTCACGAGGTGGGTTGCAGGATAGTTCTGTTGGTGAGGCATCAAAAGGAATGATTGCCTGATCACATGGGTCTGAGGAAGCATCAATTGGTTGTGGGCGCGGTCTCCATTGATATGTGAGCAATGGAGGAGCCGACATAGGTGTGGGATTAACCTAAAAGGCATAAGAACCAATTGGGAGCTAAATATCCATGTTAGGATGCTCACTAGAAGTAGATGAGATGAAAGGACAGGTCTCAAAGAAGCTAACATCAAGAAAGACATGATATCTTTCGAGGTCAGGAGAGTAGCATTGATAGCCTTTCTACAACCAAAAGTAGCCTACGAAAAGACACTATAGGGATTTGGCAACCAATTTATCTTTTAGCGAAGTGAGGTTATGTACAAAACAAGTGCACCTGAAGACTCGAAGAGGAAGCGAATAGAGATGCTATTTAGGAAACAAGAGGGAATGTGGCACCTAATTTTGTAGGACAGAAGAAGGCATGCAGTTGATTAGGTAGCATGCGGTAAGGATTGCATCACCCCAAAAACGAAGTGGCACATGGAAGTGTAAGAGCAAGGTACGAGCTGTTTTGACTAGGTGTCGGTTTTTCCTTTCGACAACACCATTCTGTTGTGGGGTATGAGCACATGATGATTGGTGTAAACTTCCCTGTGAATTCAAAAAAGATTGAAAGGAAGCAGAAAAATATTCACGTGCATTATGACTTTGCAAAAATTTATAGGGCTACCAAATTAAGTCTGAATTTCTAAACAAAAGCCTTTAAATATAGAAAAAAGTTCAAAATGATTTTTCATTAGAAATAGCCAAGTACAATGAGAAAAATCGTCAATGAATGTAACAAAGTATTGGTAACCCAAAGTAGAAGTAATATGACTAAGACCCCAAATATCTAAATGGACTAAAGCAAAAGGAAACATAGCTCATTTATTAACTCTTTCAAGAAAAAAACTACGTACATGTTTTCTTAACTACCTAACACAAGGTTTTGGTTATGGATATACAGGTTAAGATGAGAGTAAGAAGAAATTATCGAGACAGAGTCCCAAGGATCAAATGGTGACAACTAAAGGGAGGAAAACAAATGCTCTTTCAAAGGAAGATTATGGAGGAAGAGATTTAGGAAGTACAAGGGTGTGCTAATGATATGTGGGACGAGATGGCCAAAGGAATTAGGAAGGTAACAAAAAAGATACTCGGTGAATTAGGAGACTTTGGACCCAAGGATAAAGAATCTTGGTGGTGGGACGCAAGTGTACAAGATAAGGTTAAGGTTAAAAAGGAATGTTATCAAACTTGGCACGTGTATAAACGATGAAAATTGGAAAAAATATAAGGCAGCAAAAAAAGATACTAAGAAGGCGGTGAGCGAGGCGAAAGCTAAAGCGTTCGACCGGTTATATCAATCTTTGGATACCAAAGACGGAGAAAGGAATATTTACAAGCTTGCTAAAAGGAGGGAAAGGAAAATAAGAAACTTAGATCAAGTGAAATGCATTAAGGATAAAGAAGATAAAGTCTTGGTTACGGAACAAGACATCAAGGATCGATGGAAGGGTTATTTTCACAAGTTATATAATGAGGGACATGAGACTTTAGGGGACTCAAACATTCTAAACGCTCGAGAGGAGGATCAAAATAAAACATTTTATCGTAGAATTCAAGAGTTTGAGGTAAAAGAAGCATTGAAGAGGATGAATAATGAAAAAACGATCGAACCGGATAATATAACTATTGAGGAATACAAGTGCCTAGGAAAGAAAGGTATAAGCTGGCTCACAAAGCTGTTTGACGAGATAATGAGGTCTAAGAAAATGCCAAATGAATGGAGGAGAAGCACTTTAATCCCTATTTATAAGAACAAGGGAGATATACAAAAATGTGTAAATTACAGAAAGATTAAGCTCATGAGTCATACCATGAAGTTATAGGAAAGAGTAATTGAACGGAGATTAAGACGAGACTCATATTTCAAAGAATCAATTTGGTTTTATGCCTGGGAGGTCAACCATGGAAGCAATCTTTCTTCTACAAAGATTGATGGAGAAGTATTGGAGGAAGCAAAAAAACCTACACATGGTTTTCATTGATCTAGAAAAAGCCTACGATAAGATACCAAGAAAGGTCTTGTGGAAGGCTTTGGAGAAGAAAAGAGTTCGTATCGCTTATATTCGAGCAATCCAAGATATGTATGATAGGCCTAAAACTAGTATGAGAACACAGAGTGAGGTCATATAAGATTTTCCCATAACTATAGGACTGCACCAAGGGTCAACTTTGAGTTCATATCTTTTTACCTTCATCTTAGATGTGCTTACTGCGCATATCCAAGAATCGGTGCCACAATGCATACTTTTTGCAGATGATATAGTCTTAGTAGGAGAGTCGAGCGAGGAAACAAATGAAAAGCTAGAACTATGGAGACGAGCTTTGGAAGAACATGACTTCCGTCTAAGTAGGAGTAAGACAGAGTATATGGAATGTAAATTCAATAAGAAGTGTGCTAATGCTAGCTTAGCGGTGAAAATTGGAGATCATACTATACCACAAGTTACACAGTTTAGGTATCTTGGATCTATCATACAAAATGACGGAGAGATAGAAAAAGATGTAAACCATAGGATTCAAGTTGGATGGATGAAATGGAGGAGTGTTTCAGGAGTTATTTGTGATAGAAAAGTGTCTCTCAAGCTTAAGGATAAATTTTATCGCACAACTATAAGGCTCGCGATGTTGTATGGTACTGAGTGTTGAGCGGTAAAAAGCCACCAAGAGCATAAGATTAGTGTCACGGAGATGAGGATGTTGCGAACTTGCGATGGATGTGTGGCCATACAAGACGATAGGATTAGGAATGAATGCATTAGAAAGAAAGTAAGGATTGCACCTATTGTGAAAAAGATGAGAGAATCTCGCCTTAGGTGGTTTGGACACGTAAGGAGAAGACCCTTAGAAGCCCCTATAAGGAGAGTCGATCAGGTGGAGGATAGTCCAATAACTAGAGGTAGAGGCATACCAAAAAAGACTATAGGTGAAACGATTAAAAAAGATTTAAATTTGAATGGCATTTCTGAAGACTTGATTTATAATAGGACACAATAGCATCATTTGATCCATGTAGCCGATCCCACCTAGTAGGAAAAACTTGGTTGTTGTTGTACATGTTTTCTTAACTGACAAGACTCACACTCTAGGGTTGACACTTTAGAGAGGCTAGGGAGCTTGACATGTAATTTTTGTATGCTAGGATGTCCCAAGCGTTGACGAATCATTTCCAGTGACTTAACGATAGAACATGTAGTAGGAGATGCAGGTAAGATAAGGTGATACAAGCCTTGAGACTCACGTCCTACTCCAATCGTTTGTCCGGTATCCCGATCCTTCACAAGAATGAAATCATTAGCAAAGATAATAGAGCAAGGTAGGGTATGAGTGAGTTTGCTAATGGAAATCAAATTAAAAGGACAATCGGGCACAAAACCTTTTCCCTATCCACCTCGGTTGCTGGATTAGGAAACCAATGCAGATGATTTAGCAGGTGCAGGGGATGCAAGAAAAGTTATAGGATTGGAAAGACACAACAGTTGTTCCAAGACTGTATCAAATGAAGGAATGGTAGGGCTTGAGAGCATCTGATTGCCGACTGAGTCAAGCTCAGGTGGTATACCAGCAAACGCAAGGACCATGAAGAACTTTCCACATTATTCGACATGTTTGTCTGCATTATCAGTGAAGGACATAAGTGCATCAAACTCAGCAATCAAAGTATCAAGCTTACTCAAATAGGTCTACATGTTCATGTCTTGTTTCTTGATGGCAATCAAGTTAGAAACAATGTTGTAGAGATGGTTGACATCATTGGAGTACAGTTTCTTAGCCTTGGCCCAAACATCATAGCATGTCCGAAAAACGCAGTATTGAGGTTGAAGCTTGGCATCAATGGAGAACCACGACACACTACAAAGAGAAGCATCAATTCATTTCCACTTGGCTTGGTCCTTGTCGAGAATGTCCTTGGCTTGTTTGACTAGGTGTTCATGACGACCTTGCCCTTCAAACCATAACTCCACAACAACAGCCCAAGATGCGTAATTGGTTGCACCCACCAATTTGTCACATGTTATCAACAGGACAGTGGTGAAGATAACGATAGAAGGTGAGTCAGAGGTAAACATGCTGGTGTGGGTGAAAAATAAGACTTAGGAAGGTCGCAAGTTGTTAGGCAAATAGTGTTAGGCAAATGGTGTGCAGGCGTTCTGGTCTAGGAACAGTAGGATGGAATAGTGGGCAATGGGTAGAGAAGGTTGGGACTCAAGTTTCTGGATCTCAGAAGCAGAAGCCAAGGTTGGAAAAGGACTGGAGGGTGGCCAAAGGTGTTGCCAACGAAATCTAGCAATTAGAAAGTCGGTCACACGTGCTAGCGTGTGGAGAGATGCACAGAGAGTTGAACACACATGTGGGGATGCGTGTGGCAGCGAGAGGTGGTGGGTCGACGGCAAATGGGCTGATTGGTGGGTTCTAACTCCGATTTGGGGTCGCCGACGATGGATGACGTTGCCAAAAAAGTTGTATTCAATGGAGGCATGGTTGTTGGCACAAGAAGGAACACCGGAAACCACTAGATATGCACAATGGTGTGAGGGATCGTTAACCTTCTAATACCATATAGAATTAGGAGAGGATTTGAGGAATTGTGTGTCACTTCACACATAAATAAACTGGTATTTATATACAAAATGGTACATGAATAATACATACAACAATCAAGCATTTTCCCACTAGGTGGGGTCGGCTACATGGATCAAACGACGCTATTGTGCCCTATCATAAACCAAGTCTTCAGAGATGTCATTCAGATCTAAATCTTTTTTAATCGTTTCACCTATAGTCTTTCTTGGACTTCCTCTACTTCTAGCTATTATGCTATTATCTACCTGATCTACTCTTCTTACAAGGGCTTCTAAAGGTCTTCTCCTTACATGTCCAAACCACCTAAGGCGAGATTCTCCCATCTTTTCCACAATAGGTGCTACCCCTACTTTCTCTTTAATGCATTCAATCCTAATCCTATCTTATCTTGTATGGCCACACATTCAACGCAACATCCTCATCTCCGCGACACTGATCTTATGCTCTTGTTGGCTTTTTACCGCCCAATATTCAGTACCATACAACATCGCGAGCCTTATAGCTGTGCGGTAAAATTTACCCTTAAACTTGAGAGGCACTTTTCTATCACAAATAATTCCTGAAGCACTCCTCCATTTCATCCATTCAGCTTGAATCCTATGGTTTACATCTCCCTCTATCTCTCTATCATTTTGTATGATAGATCCAAGGTACCTAAACTATGTGACTTGTGGTATTGTATGATCTCCAACTTTCACTGCTAAGTTAGCATTAACATGCCTCTTATTGAACTTACATTTCATATACTCCGTCTTACTCCTGCTCAGACGAAGTCCTATGAAGTGAATTAAATACAAACACTAAGTCCTATGAAGTGGTGATTACAATATCTAGTAATCACCACTTTGAGTCCGCTATGAAACACATTAATAGGCCCTTAACACTTGAGTATAAGAGAAGAGAAAGGAAGAAGGAGAGTGAGCTGGAGAGAGTAATGAGGGGCAGCAAGGAGCATTTATAGCTAGTGGGAATGGAAAGTAAACAGGGGATAGCAAAAAGAATTTATAACTAGTGGGAGTGGAGAGTAAAGAGAAGGGCAACAAAGAACATTTACAGCTAGTGGGAGTGGAGAATAAAGAAAGGCAACAATTAGCATTTAACTAAGGGGGTTATGACAAATGAATAGGCACTTAGTGGAGAGAATAAATAGGGAAGTAGAGGACAAGAAAAGGCATCTAATCATTTGAGTAAAGAATTGGGGCCTTTGGGCAATGAGGAAGCAGACCCCTTGAAGAGTTTGCAGTGTCTATCTGTTCCATCTTTTGTTTTATTTTTGTTCTTAGTTTACTTATGTATTTGAGGGTTTACAGAGGTTTTCCTCTGCTATAAGGAATACATCTCCATATTTTCTTAGAGAAATCCAAGTTTCTATCAATTTGGTATCAGAGCTCCCGATCCGAGGAGTGTCTGGTTGGCATTAACACGCATGGAGGGCACATTAGAAGTGGTGGAACGGCGACTGGATGGAATTTAGGAGTCCATTGATTAGCGATTTCAGGAGATGATGAAGATGATGACAGAGCGAATCGCTAAAGCAGTATGAAATGGGCGCAATAGTCGAGAAGGAGACGGAAGCAATAGAAGAGGAGGAGGGCCCCATGAATTTGAAGGAGATGATGCGTATTGGTGGCTGATTAACATGGAAAGGTACTTTAGTGAGGCAAGAACACCTAAAGCGGAGATGTTAACCATGGCTGTGAAAGGTTTGAGAGGTTGTGCTCTCACCTAGTGGTGTTGGTGGAGATTGAGCAATCGTCAAATGACTTGGGGAGCCTTCGCGAAGGCAATACTCAAGCAGTTCCAGCCTGAGTATGATCCGGATCTGCCAGTATTTGTTGGGGATGAGGAACCAAAACCAGAGTCGGAGCCGGAACCGAAATTAGAACTAGACTTTGTGTCGGAGAAGCTAGAGTCAGCGGCCATTGGAGGATTTTTGGAAATAGAGGCACTTGAATATCAAAGAAACTTAGAGAGGATTTCTGAATTGTTTGAGTGAGTCATCCACTCAGCAGATAATCTATTTAATTTATATACATGATCAATACGATTTACAACAAGGGGAATTAATTCTAACTTTAATTCCCAAGATACAATGAATCCTAAGGGTACAATGAATTCTAAGATACAATGAACTCCAATTAGTGGAATAATAATTATATCCTACTTCCAATATAATTATCTATTTCGAACAGAGGCCGCTAGACTGCACTCTGACAATGCTCTGCAAAAGGTCTAGACTAGTAGATGAAATAGGGCAGCAAAGTGAGGGTCTATTTAATTCAGTTGTAGCAACAATGGGGATGCTGAGCACTGCCACCAATATTCTTCCCGTTAACATGTTTGGCCCAATAGCTGATGACATGGGAGAAATTATAGAAATGACCCAACAACTTGAAAGTGTCCGAAAGATTACTTATATGCTTGATGCAGTGCTACTCAACATGAGGAACCATGACCAACTTGTTATGCATAGAATGTTAAAGGTTCCTATTGGGGCCTCAAAAGTAGCTATGATTACTGAAGTTTTGGGAGACTTTGATCAGGCAATTTTCTCAACAGCAATGGCTCTGCAGGTGTTAGAGAAGAGAGGAAGGGTTGGTTTTCATGCCATTGCTAAAGCGACTGATCTAGCTACCCAAAATAAGGGCCACATGTCTTTCCCACTGTCCTCCATGTTGGTCCTTGTTGTGGGAATTGGAGAAGGTCCATGGGATCCAGGTGGAAGTTCATACGCTTAAGCATAACCTGGTTATCATGCTTCAAGCAATGGGACCTGGGTGGAAGTTTCCTTCAATTGTTAGGGGACCCTTACTCGAACCTTCACCTTGAGGACAAGGTGAAACTGAAAAGGAAGGGTATTGATGGGACCTTAACACTTGAGCATAAGAGAAGGGAAAGGAAGAAGGAGAGTAGGCTGCAGAGAGTAATGAGGGGCAGCAAGGAACATTTATAGCTAGTGGGAGTGGAGAGTAAACAGGGGGCAGCAAGGAAAATTTATAGCTAGTGAGAGTGGAGAGTAAAGAGAGGGGCAGCAAAGAGCATTTACAGCTAGTAGGAGTGGAGAATAAGGAGAGGCAGCAATTAGCATTTAACTAAGGGGGTTATGGCAAATGAATAAGCACTTAGTGAAGAAAATAAAAAGGGAAGTGGAGGAGGGGAGAAGGCATATAATCATTTGAGTAAAGAATTGGCGCATTTGGGCACGGAAGAAGCAAACCCCTTGAAGAGTCTGCAGTGTCTCTATCTTTTCCATCTTTTGTTTTATTTCTGTTCTTAGTTTACTTATGTCTTTGAGGGTTTACAGAGGTTTTCCTCTACTGTAAGGAGTTCATCTCCATATTTTCCTAGAGAAATCCAAGTTTCTATCACACATGTTTAACATGTGAAACATGGGTTAATTCTAACAATGATTAAGAAAAAAAATTTAAAAACAGAGTCTAAGGAAGAGTGAGAAGCATGAAATGTGAGATCCAAATATAGCAAGCGATCCCTCAAACACGAAACTCAATTGAATTTTCTTATTTGACAACACTAATATTCTTTTAGGACTCTTATATTAGTATCGTGTCTAAAAATTCAAAGACTGTCAAGTAAATTAGCAATTCTATATATTTGTAAGATTTTATACCCACACCCACAGAAAACCAAATAGTTCCTCATCACCATTTGCAATGTTGTTGGACAACACTGTTTTTAATACGGTTAACTATGATCTTCCAATATATTGCAAAGATATTCTAATACTCTCCCTTAAGCAAAAGCTTACTAAGCTTCAAGGTTGTTACAAATAAACACAGAACACTAAAAGAAAATAACCCTTAAACTTAAAGTAATGTGGGCTAAATAAATCAGAGCGAGGCCCAAACTTCTTCAAATTCATCAAGAAATAACATTTGAAAGCTGCTGTTAAGAGTCTCACATTGTTTACCTCAATCTTTTGGGTGCGGTTTATATATCTATTAGGCCACTTCACTTGATGTCAATTGGTTTTAGGTTGAAATCTCACATGATATCAAAGCCAAGATCCCATCTCCGTAGCCTACTTCGCTAGGCTTGTCCCGCCTATTTCGCTAAGCTTGTCCCGCCTACTTCGCTAGGCTCACCTGTTCCGTCCAGACATCTATGGAGGGGGGTGTTAAGAGTCCCACATTGCTTACCTCAAATCTTTCGGGTGCGGTTTATATATCTATTTGGTCACTTTACTTAATGCCAATTAGTTTGAAGTTGGAATCTCACAGCTTCAACCAACAATAAAATTTAGGAGACCTAAAATCTTGGAAATTGAAACTAGGGCTAGTGTGAGTCGCAATCACGGAAATTGAGACTAAGGTCGGTGTGAATGCAGCTAACAATGAATTCATCATCGGCATGATTCATTGGTGAGATAAAAGAAATCATCACAGGTATGATTCGTCGGTGAGAAGAGATGTCACAACTACAAGAGAACACAATAAACTTGCAAGTATATATGGCCAAAAAAGCCACGAACAAGCCTGGAACAGAGAGAAACAGCCAGCCATACTAGAAAGAAAAGCCATCATTTTCCTCGGCGGAAACTGCCACACACCTGAAACACCATTGCTTCAACACAGTCTATACCAGGTAGAGAAAACAAAGAGAAGATGGCAGAATCCTAATGCAAAAAGATGCGACACAACCACCAGGTTCACAACACTGTGTCAACACTGCATTTCAGTCCAAATGCTGTTTGGAGCTATTCAGTTGCACAGCAAAGCAAACCCTAGACAAGAGGGAAAGCCCAGTTATGGACCTGTCACACAATCAAAAACCTCAACTAACAAGTGACAAGCGAGAGAAAGCTCAAAAAACTTGAAAGCTATGTCACCCAAGAGGAATAGCACTTGATCCAAGGAGGAAAAGCCAAGTACTAATAATTAGGTCAAGTACTAGTGTAGTATACTATTACTTGTACAAGTACTGTTCATATACAGGGTAAACACCCAAACAAGAATAACCGAAAAAGCTAAGCTAACAACCTGCGAAAGGAGATCCCAGCAACATCATCTCTAAGGGCAGCAGAAGCACAAGGGGGAGGGACATCAATGAACACCATGCCAAAGTTCTGGGAGTGACCCCATTTGACAAGACAACCAGCCATTCTATTGGCCTCTGTAAACACGAAACAGCTCCACCCACCAAGCAAGCCTCGTATACTACGAATGAGGGGGAAGGCTGGGTGCTTGTCATCCAAACAGGATCTTATAAGAGCTAACGCACTCCTGGAGTCCAACACTCCAACTCCATGCAGACACACTGGCAACCCACATTCCAAGCAAGAGTGAGAGCATGAAACACTCCCCAAATTTCAGCAATGGTGATGGAGGTGATGCCAAGGTTAGAAGAGATGCTGGTGGTGTAACTTCTGAGGTAAGGCTTCTATATGGAAGAAGATGCCGCACCAATGGTGGTGTGACTTCTCACCCTAGACCAAAACCAGAATAAAAGAGAACTGAAGCCCGGATGAAGCTGAAGCACACTAGTCTCTTATTTGTAGTGTAATTACAATCAAGCAAGGAACAATCAGGGAGTTATTTAGGAGCCATTCAGTAGCTAACTTAGAGCAATCAAATAAATACAGTTGACAAAATGCTAACATTCTACAGTTCCCTTTTTCTACTTTTGTTATTATATTTAGATATTTATTTATAGACCAGCAGAACCTTCGTTTACCCAATATCAGTATCACATATATAAATTACAAGCAATAAAGGTTGAAAAAGTTCAAAGGATTATTAAACAGCACGAAAATAACTAATTTCAGGTTAGTTTGACAACATGCATGTTCTGCCTCTGGAACAAGATACGAGAATTTAATGTCTTCTTTCTTTTTTCTTTTGTCTGAATACTTGGAAACTTATAACATCAGGAATTATTACTAGGATTAAATTAATGGAATGAGAAAAACCTTGCTATTCTCGAACTTTCCTCCAGCACCATTTGTTATATAGCTCGTTGGATTATATGCTGCGGTTGCTACAGAGGGAAGCACATATGTATTTGGAACACCATGATAGCCTGAAAAGGAAACACCTAAAATTCAAGTTAACAAAATTATACTAGGCATCAAAGTCACCAATAATTCATCACAAAACATAGTAAGTATACAAGACAAAGCTAATTTATTTTTTATTACCCTAACTTCATTACCATAAAAGCAGAGAATAACCTGACGTAAAAAAAAATTTAAAAAAAAACTATAGAGTAACTCCAAAAATGGCAAGAAGTAGCTGCTAGATTTTAATAAACACTGTTGTTATAGATATAAAACAGTCCTAGGCCTTCACCTAACAGCTTAAGCTCTTAGGTTGAATTGATTCTAGACTCTTTAACTAAGTTGTCAAGAGTTTGATTCTTGTCACTCCATTCTTAATAATAATTAATTAAATTTCAGACTCGATATATACACGTTTCTAACATTAGCAAAATGCAAGAATGGAGAACATATTCCCAGGTATTAATACGTCATGCTAACCTGGATATGAAAACGGAGAATTAATGGAGGACTGTGAATAATGAGGATCTTCAGATAGCTTGGAAACAATTAAATCAACTGCATGCATCTGCTCATCCAAAGTTCCTGTCAGTGTCACTAGCCTATCATTCAGTCCAAAGTAATTATTATCTTGCGGAGATATCTTAATGCCAGCCTGAGAGTCTTCAATGAACGACCTGACCATAAAAAAAGCTATAAGATAAGCCTTTTATACCCATATCGGGAAGATGGAAAAGCATAGAGAAAGGATATTGTAATGAAAAATAATAACTGGCCTCACAATAATATTAACTTTTTGGCTACAGTGAGTGGGGAATAAAAGCTGGGTGACTAAACAATTTCTTGAATAAATCTGAAAAGAACCCTCATTCATTCAAGACAATAAACTCTTGAAGTGAAGACATATTCCCAGAACAGATATTAAGAAACATAAGTATCAAAGACTAATTCTTTTATCAGTAAAAATTTTACAAGCATTGCAAACAAAGTAAAGCCTACAACTTGACAAAGAAAAGTAATCATACCTAACGGTAGCACCTCCCTTGCCAATTATTCCACCACAAGAGCCATTTGGAACAATGAGTCTCACTTTGGTTTTTGGCTCAGTATCATTGTCATTCTCACTAAGAAGCTAATAACAGAAGGCAAATTAATTTCAGGAGCACGTAAGACATCTTTTCTTCCAATAAGTAACTAAGTTGATATCATGTAGATTACCTCACTGAGCAACTTGGAAAGAATAAGTTCTACAGCTTTTAGTATTTCATTTATTACACCAGATATCATGATAATCCTATCGGTGGTTCCGGGAAAGAATTCATGATTGCGTGATAACTGGATTCGTGCTCCAGATTGTGACTGAAAATCACTGATAGTTGAGCCACCCTTTCCAATTACAGAACCAGCTGCAGAATTCGATACAAGAAACCTAACATATGTTGGCTTCTCTGCAAAATCTGGCAAAAGCAAGCATTACATAAGAATAAGCTCAAAGAATTAATCTAAACTTGCGTGTTTACAGATAATAAAATTTTAGATGCAATAGGGTTAGATATTTAAGATTCAGATATTAGAAAATGAAAAGAAAACAAAAAGTGGAGCATTGAAGTCTTGCTTGCATGGAATCAAATGCTAGAAGGAACTGAAATCCATAAAATAAAATAAAAATATCACAGGAAGGTCTGATAGTGTTTTTTATCTTTGAAGTAACATAACAAGTTGACAACATTTTGAATTTTGTAATTTTACATAAGCATTATATAAATTAAAACACTACAGAATTATCTTTTCCAGGAATAAGGAGAGCTTATACTTCACATACTTATCTTACTAAGCAAGAACAGAACCCTAAGTAATCACAGGAAAGGCAGAAAGTGCCAATGTCTTTCAAGTAACACAAGAGGTTGGGAACAATTTGATTTTTGTATTTCACATAATCAATCTATAAATTTAATAACCACAGATACAGAATTCTCTTCTCCAAGCAAAAGGAGAACTCATACTTCAAAGACTTATCTCACTAAACAATAATAGAATCCCAAGTAATAAGTCCTAATATAATGGAAACTTCAACTATCCATATTTTTATATTATAGAACAACTTGCCTCAGCTTATGAAAATCTATTCTGCTTCCCTTCAACCCCCACTCTGAACAAGTTGATCATAAAAATATTTCAAAAGAAGCAGAAAAATTTGGAAACCAGCAAGTCCTTTACGAGGCAGAACTACTTCACTAAACGAAGCTAACCTGACTACACAGCAGGATCAATTCATTTTAAGATCAACCAAAATTACTACCTTTAGAAGCCAAAGTGAAGGTCCAGTTGTATGACAATACACATGGGCCCTGGGATGTGGAACTAAACTGGTTGTTGCTTAAATTTAATTGAAACCCTAAACAACTCTGACCTTCAACAAAATGGAATACTTTTTTTAAAATAAATATTTACAAAAAAATTGTTTCTTAGAAACTAAAAGGAAATCGTGTTGTAGAATAGTCATCTTCCAATTTCTTTCTTCATATTCATTAACCTGGTGACCACATTTTCTTTTTATGCTTTTTGGTATGAAGCATGGATACTTCTTAGTGTTTGCAGTATAAGTACCTCTACCTGATACCAATATTCGGATACTTCATAAATGTTAATTTAATTTTTTAATAAAAGTCGTATCCCCATATTGTACTGGTGTTGTATCCAACACCAGTACCCGTACCCATATCCATGCATCATATAATATCTATAAGAACTTGTGTATAAAGTCACAACAATTAATTACTTCTCTCTAAAATCAAAAAGCTAACTAATCATTCAATTACCAAAAGAAAAGCAGATAAATCCAAATAATAATGATAATAATAATACGCAAACATCACATTCACATGTTCTTTTTTTGAATTTTCACTTCCCACATTTCTCAACGCAACCCAGAACCAGCAATTTTCTTCTCAAAAACCGCCCTAGTTGAACGGCGTTCATCAGCATCACCCACATTCAAAACTACATTATCGAAACGAACCGCAACCAAACCGGTACTCCGGGAACCGAGAAACTGAACCGGAGAAAGCAGATCGGATCAATAAGATTACCTGAAGAAGAAGGGGATTTGGGCGGTCCCTTCCTGGGTGCCTCTGGAGACGACAAGTAGGAGGATGATTCCGTCGACTCCATTGTTGTTCCTCTTCTTCTTCTACTTCTTCTTCTTCAAACTCTTCTCCTTTCTGAAAAGAGAGAGAAGAGAGCAACTCAGATAGACAGAGAGAAAAGAGAGAGAAACAGTTTCATAGCACGGGCGCAAGGACTCCAATTTCTTACACGCAGAGAAGGAGTGAAAATGGCAGAATAAGAAGAAGGGGTGGGTGGGTTGATTGGTTAGGTTGAGAAAGTTGAGATTTAAGACTTGAGAGCTATGAACAATAGAGGAAGAAGAGGTTCTGCTCTGCTGACTTCTACATATTAATATGATATATCCAACATGTGACAACTCACTCTTTTCTCTCTATCCCTTTCTTTCTGTGTTGTTTGTGTTGTATGTTGGACGGGAGTAGCGTGATTACCGCATCTCCTGCATTTAGTAAACTCCACTTGCAAAAATTCCAGACACCTAATATGCAATAAACAAATATGACTAAACGGAGGTTTAAGATACGAAAATGTTAATAATACATATTTTTATATTTATTTTATTATTAATTCATCTTATATATTTTAAAAAATTATTAAAAAATATATTATTAATATTTATTTTTAGATTAATAATAAAATAAATATTAAAAAAATATTTAAAAAAATATGTTATTAATATGTTTTTTAAAGAATCCTTAATTTATTTTTTCAGGAAAGATAATTTTATTAAAGAGGACACAATAGGTCCGCCAATTACACACAAATTTAGGAGTTTCTTCAATTCAAATATGGTGTAGGATTGAAAGAGCCCACCTAGTTTGTTCATGGCCACACAATTGCCCTTTCTATTGACATGCTTTGGTGAAACAAAATCATATAATATATAAAGAAAAAGTATATATATTTTAATATTTTGACATGTTATATTATAATATAAAGTAATATATTTAAAAATTTTGATATGTAATAAATATATTATTTTAATAATTGATATGTGGTATTTTATATTATAATTTTAAAAAAAGTATATATGTTATTAAATTTAAATTAAATTTATTATTCACATATATAAATATAAAAAATTATAATTATATATTAATTATTTTGACATATATACTTTTATATATTAATATATATTTAAAAAATTTAAAAAATTCTTATCTATCTTTAACTGATCTTGTTATTAATTGTTTTTGTTAGTGATTTATCTTAAAATTTTAAAATTTTCGTATATATCATATATTACTTCTGTTATATATATTTTGTCATACTAAATTAATTAATTATATTTTTAAATTACTATATTTATTCATATATAATTATTCTATATTATTTACAAAACTTCAATATATATATCACACAAAAGTGAGGATTTTGTATGAAAATATAGTAAAATTAATTAAATTAAATTTATTATGAGGAAACTAATAATTTATTAAGTATTTGTTTAAACTAAGAAAATATAGTAAATTTTTTTAGTATACTCTTAATAATAAGTTGAAAAAATCCAAATAAATAAACACATAAAAATCATATAATCATATAATTATATAACAATAATAATAATAATAATAATAAAGAGAATGCATATATTTTCTTATTCGATATGTATCATTTTGACATAAAATAACATGTTTAAAATCTATCATGTGACAAATACATGATATCAATAATGACGTGACATCTCACGTCACATGATTTAAAAGAATATGTATATTTAAAATTAAATTCATTATTCACACACATAAATATAAAAATTTCTAATTACATATTAATTACCTTGACATATGTACCTTTTCATATTAATTTATATTCAAAAAAATTAAAAAATTATCACTTATTTTTAATTGACTATGTTATTAATTATTTTTAAAGGTAATTGATCTTAAAATATTAAAATTTTCGTAAGTGTCTAATATTATCTATGTTAAATATGTATTGTCGCTTAAATTAATTAACTATATTTTTAAATTATTATATTTATTCATATATAATTATTTTATATTATTTACAAGACTTTAATATATACATCACACAAGAGTAGAAATTTTGCATGAATTATAGTACAATTAATTAAATATAATTTATTATAAAGAAACTAATAATTTATTAAGTATTTTTTAAATTAAGAAAATATAGTAAATTTTTTTGGTATAATCTTAACAATAAGTTGATAATACATTCAAATAAATAAATACATAAAATTAATATTAAAAGGAAAAAAACTATAGAATCAAAAGTTGAAATTATCTCAAATTATGTAAACTAATTATTTATTTGAAGGTCATATAAAAGAAATGTTTATTGAGAGAAAACTATGTAGTCCAATTATCATAACATGAGAAGAGTCAATTAATGAAAACAAAAAAATAGTTTTAAGTGAATTTCACTATAAATTTCACTAATTATATTTAATCAAATTCATTTAAATCATTCGAGATGTCATATCTCTAAGTTCAATATTTTTTTCTTATTTATTGTAATATTTTTTTAATTTATCTCGTGTATTACACAAACAAAATACTAGTATAAAAGAATGCAAGAAACTAATACAATCAACCATTATTGAGCTAAAATATGTCTCCATCTATCTTCCTTGAGAAAAAGCTTGAATGTTTTTCGAACAATCCCCTTCGAGCTCGACATCTATGAAGCATGTATCCACCGCAAGGTCATCACAAATCAAGCAACCAATGTTTCAAAAATTGAGGGATTCAAGTTCGAAGGTAGTCACCAAGCTCCTATAGCAACAATCACCTATTCCATATTTTGGATGACCATACCAACACCTTCATTACCATTATGATACAGCAACGTCAAAATTCACCTTGACAATACCTTGTTACAGTGGCACCCATCAACAAAGCAAGACCAATATACCATTTTCAGCAACATGGGTTTGAGTAGTCGATGCAACTTTCAACTAAACAAGCTCATGATGAAGGTCTAAAGCCTTTTGGATTAAGATTTTTGGCCTCGATCAGACTCTTGTTTTGAAATAAAGCATGTCTGATTGCCATGAAGAAAGATGCAAAATAGCTCCATTGAATCCAGTGAAGCTGGTTCCTAAATGATTTTGAACCAGTTCAGCAAATTCATTTCTTCAAGGTTACTACTCGAGTACTTGTGAGACATAATGGAGATATGAACCAAACATTTTGCACTTACTCACAATCTCATAACACATAAGTGACAGGTTTCTCATGGAACAAGCACCTCGAGCACATAAGGCTATAATTAACACCTCTAACAAACAAAGATTATCTTGTGGGTATTGCACCATGAAGAGCTCGTCACATAAAGTCTTTTGTCTGTGAAGGAACATCTATTTTCTAGAATTTCTTCCAATTAAGGGTTGAGTCACATCTAATTTCACTTGGGTTAGCAATATCTGATGGAGATGACTTAATAAGATGATAAGTAGATTTCACCTTAAGCACCCCATCTTTAGTTTTGTGACATATAAAAGAGTCTTCCCTGTAATTTACAGATAATGGAATTTCCAAAATTTGAGAAGCCTCAAAAGGATAGAAAATCTCATTTATAGGCTACTGGTTCCACTACTTTAGATCCAAATCCTTAAGTTCATATATAGTGGCTTTAGGATCTAAAATTGATCTGGACTCCATGGTTTAAAACCTGACTAACGAGGTAGCCAATTGTTTTCCCAAATAAAAATAGATTCCCTACTTCCATTCTCCAAATACCTCATCTCTCCAAGACCCATTGGTTGACCATATACTTGCCAAGTATAACTAGGTGTATATCCCAAATTTTATTTCAAAAAATTATGCCTTGGAAAATATTTTGACTTCATCACCTTTGCCATAAAATGTAAGGTTATGAAAATTGAATCAGTTATTGAACTGATGAAGGGATTGATTCATGGTTTAATGGTCTAATTGTGGTCAAACCTGAAAAAAAAATAATAATTTTGTATACATATATAAATTCTAAGAATTCAATATTTTAAATACATTTTATATGTATTTAAATCAAAAAATTTATTTTATTAATATAAAAGTGTTAATAAATAACATTTTAATAAGAAAAATATTAAAATAAATAAATTAAATAATAAATCAAACAATTCATTTTATTAATTAATATGACAAGTTTATATAATATATTTATTTAAAATGTCAGTATTATGTATAACAAACAAAGGTGGCTTGGTGGTGAGGCATGTTCTCTCTACCCATGAGTTTCTGTGTTTGAATCTCATAAAGGCAATATTTTTATCATTTTGTGTCAAATGATTAAACCGATCAAATTGGGACTGGTTCAGCAATTTTTCAACTAGTTTTCAGATCACCAGTCTGAATCGGCCTATAGATCATTTCACGGTTGAACCAGTCAAATCAGCCTTTCCAGTCCGGTTCTTAGAACACTACATAAAAGAGTTAGGATTCTTTATCATCCTCCATCCTTGATTTGCTAAAAGTGATTTATTAAAAAGCCTTAAAATTCCTAAATCCAAGACCCCTTCCTCCTTAGGCTCACATCTTCATTCACCATTATTTCTTCCCCACAAAAAATTATTAATCAAAGATTCAATATGAAGACATAGAGAATTTTGGAAACATGAAGTAACCCATGATGTACGTCAGAATAAACTGGGCAACCGATTTAATGAGGACCTTATTCCCGACTTTAGATAGACATTTCTCTTTCCACCTTTTAAGCTTCTTCCACACCCTATCTTAAAGAAAATCAAACACCTACTGCTTTGATTTTCCAACAAAAGTTGGAAGCCTAAAGTATTCAGAATGACTCTCTATTACCTCTATCTTGAAACTTTATTGAATGTTCATTTGTTTGATAGAAAGCACATTTTGGGTTATAGAGAACTCTGATTTGTCAAGATTAACACATTGGCTTAAAGTCTATTAGTAATAATGAAGAAGAGTCTTAATACAATTAACTTCAGAGTCTATGGTTCTGGAAAAAAGAATGTTATCATCTGCACACACACAAAAAAAAGAGAGATATCAAGTGTAGATCTAGCAATTTTAATTTTATGAATATTGTTATTTGTCTGTTCTTTGAGAATTAAGCTAGATAATACTTTAGCACAAAATAAATATATATGGTGAAAGGGGGTCACCCTATCAAAGACCTATTGTGAGAGAGAAATGCTCACAAGGTATCCCATTTTACAACACCAAGAAAGAGATTGAACTTACACATCTCATAATCAAGTCCACCCACCAAGTGGGGAAACCTATTTTCTGCAATACCACTATGAGAAAATGCAATCTATTCAGTCATAAGCCTTAGCCATATAAAAGCTTGAGGCCTATATACCTTTGCCAACCCTTTTTCTTTTCACTCATATAATGAAACACATCAAAGCTATCAAAGCATTGGTAGTTATCAATCTTTTAGACACAAAAGGACTTTGATACTTTCCAACAATAGAAGGCGGGATCAATTTCAATCTATTCGCAATAGTTTTTGAAACTAATTTAAACACCACATTACAAAGAGAAATTGGTTTGAAATCTTTTGCATGCTTTGGCTTTTTAATTTTAGGAATAAGACAAATAAAAGCATGATTTAATATGCTAGGATTAGGACCCTCATTCAAAATAGCAAGAATAATAGCAACAATGTCATCACCCACAATATTCCAAATTTTTTTGATAACATATAGCAAGCATATGATCCAAACCTAGAGCCTTCAGAGGGTGCATTTGCTTCAAAGCACAGAAAACTCTTCAAGCATTAAAGAAGAACTCAAAATGAGTAGCATATCTTAGTTTATTCTCCTCTTAACAACTCCTGCAACCTTTTCAACTCTCTCAATAGGCTCAAAACTAAATATATCTTCAAAATATGCAGTTATGACCTTGGTAATGCCCTCATATTTATCATAATTAAGATCATTATCATCCCTAATATAATCAATCCGATTATATTATTTCCTTTTAGATGTTTTAGCATAAAAAAAATTATTTGAATCTCCTAGGTAGGAGATTTTTTGATATCTCTGTGTCACCAAATCTCTTCATCGTTCAATAATACATCCAACTTTGCCTCGATCTAGTGAGTAGAATCAATAATACATGGTAACTTGATTAAAGTTACCGAAACAAAACCAAGGTAAATCTGAAGCTCTATTCAATTTTCGCAACAATTCCCAGCCGAGATATTTGTTTTCACCCTTAGGAAATCCATAAAAACTAGTTTCTCTCTATATGAGCTCAAACTTAACTTCTTTAGTAATCATGTCAATGTAATTCCTAGTCATAGAAAGAATCTCCACCTGTACAGCATCATTCCATATATAAGCTAAACCTCTTGCGCGATCTCTTCCATCTCCTAGGCAATCTGATAACAATATATTTTATACATTGTATAATCCTCTCATTGGGCTTCTTAAGATTCAGTTAGGCTTAATTATGTTGATTTTGTCACATTCTATGATATTGAACCTAATTGGATCATTGAAGGAATTATTGCATGAATTAACCTTAATTTATCTCTTTGACAGTGTTCAGTAAACTGGCTATAATTTGAGTTTCAAATATCTGGTAGATATGATTCTAGTCTTGTAGGAAATTTAAGACAACTTTCATGAATACCTCAAAGGCCTAATC
This sequence comes from Ormosia semicastrata, assembly GCA_029884595.1. Classification (NCBI taxonomy): domain Eukaryota; kingdom Viridiplantae; phylum Streptophyta; class Magnoliopsida; order Fabales; family Fabaceae; genus Ormosia; species Ormosia semicastrata. The sequence goes on along the minus strand of JAQQTO010000056.1, from coordinate 48,300,293 downwards.
ACATGATTGGATAACTCAAATTAGAGTTGAAGCAAGAACTAGAGTGTTGATCCTGATAGCTTGACCTATGTGTACTGTTTATGCCATAGCTCAGGCTATAAGATGCTAAATAGCTGAAATTTTGATGTTTGTCAATTAAGACCCAAATCTATAACTTTCATGAAGAACATAAAACTCAGTTCGAATTCCTTAAAGGTTATATTAGGCTTGGAAGTCAGAATAGGGGAGCTGTAACTGAGCCTGAACACTGTATAGTAATTGGGTCATAACTCGGGCTATAAGATCTAGATTGGGCTAAAATTTTGGTATCTGAAAGATAAGATCCATATCTACAATTTTCATGAGATCACTTGGTCAGAATATGACGCATTCAATGACTTCAAACCTGAATGATTTTAGAGACAAAGAATCTCTATAATTTTTCACTCATCAAAAGTCATTTGACATTTTTTCACTCATCCATTCACCCATGACTTAGTCATCTTGTCATTTTGTATCCCTAATCCTCTATAAAAGGGAGCCTTGACTAATCATTTGGGAGGTCTTGGTCTTAGAGGCCAAGATCATGCTATTGTGTTGTTTGTTTATCTTATTACAGTTTTCTTTTATTCTAAATTGAAGTCATGTTCTTCTTCTTCTTCTTTTCTCTTCCTTTCTTCTTGTTTATGAGTAACTAAGTTTCATATTACTTGGGTGAAATGGTGAAGCTCTTGGTAATGAAATAAGGTTAGATTCATTTCTTTCTTATGCTTAAATGATATATTTTCAAGTGGTCATTATACGTGTTGTATTTTGTTTTCAATTAATTTAGAAACTCTTCTTGTAAAGTGGAGATCTTGATTTGTTGTAGACAAGATTTTGGTACAATGAATACTTGATCCCATTTATGAGTGGTGGTGTTAATAGATGATTAAAGGAATCATAATATAATTACGTATATAATTTTTAATGAACTTTGAACGTTGTATTTTCTAATTGGAACCTCCATTATATGTGGATTCTAATTGAGTTATCAAAAGAATTAATCTTATTCTTATTTTATTTACCAAGAGTGGATCTCCTAACTCAAGTAAGTCTTTTTTATTTATGACTAAGTTTTATCACTTTTATTATTGTGACAAAATATTTATTTTATGTCAAAGAATTTTTATTCATTAATTCCCTGTGGATCGACCTCAGACTCCCGAGAATTTATTACTTGAAACAACCTGCACTTGGGTTTGCAACCTAAAATCTGCATCACAATCCATCACAACAAGATTATTTAAACAACCCACATACCTTAAATGTGATAATTCCAATATTTTCGCCTTGTCTCCATAAGGAAAGCAAGGTTGGGACCTTTTTTCCAGATGAGCTTTTCTGAGAGCCCGAACTGCATATGGGTTCCCAAGCCCACAACGGTTCCAACTGAGAAAACTTATATTTCTTGGTAGGGTTGTTTTACAACCATTGCCGCTGTTGATAAATAAGCATTCTTCTCCTCTATATTTGAATCAATTCCACCTCCATATCAACTAAATCAATCAACTTGCGTTTGTCAAACTTGAAAGTCTGAGACACAACACTTACTGAAATTGTTGCACCACTTTGATGAGCCACACGTTCCACCTCTTCCCTCCCACTTTTCCTTCTTTCCTCCTATCACCTTGTGTAGCAGTAGTGATTGACCTCATATTCTATTTTGCATTAGCCACATTTAGTGCAAAGTGGTCCCCAACCGATTGAAGTTGTTCCGCTAATTCCACTTGCTCATCAATTTGCTCCAAATCTAGTGCATTATCAACATTTGCATTATCCACCCAAAGGACACACAAAATAACATAATCCTTCTCACTTTTGTGCATTAATAACAATATACAATCTTCTACAGTTGTTGTCACATTGTCTTCGACCACTACACCACCCGTTTGCACCACATCTTGGTTGTCCTGTTCATCCACTGAAAAGTCTCAAGTTTATGCAAAAGGAATTCATTTATTTTTTCAAACCATATAATAGTTGCTTTCAACACCATGTGGATGTCCCTAAACATTGATAGTCATCCTTCCGATCTTCCAAATGACAACCAATTTTCCCCACTCGCGACTAATTCCCTAGCCTCCTAGATTGTTTTGCCCATTTCTTCTTGTCAGTTATTGTTGTTGGACACAATTTTTCATCATGTCCAATCATGCCACAATAAAAACAAAACTATGGTAACTGCTCATAACGGAACTCCACCCATTTCACACCATCTTTCTTGTTAACTATGTTAACCCCAAAACACAATGGCTTGGATACATCAAGCATCACATGGACTTTCACAACAGAACCTTGCACTTCTAGTACATCAAAAAACTCAATGTTTGTAACCTTTCAAAGAACTCCACCTATTTTTGTACCTATGCTTTTGGTACGGTAATAGGGGGAAGACCCTACAATTGCACCCAAATTAGGACACGATCAAAAGTAAAGCCAAGAGGATCATTATCTCGAGTCCATGTTTGTAGTACTAACCAACTATTTTTGTGCACCCATAGGCTATCATTTAACATTATGATCATGTCTACTTCCTCATCAAAGAAAAAATGAAAGAGGTTTGCTACAATCTTTTCCACTTGAAAACCCATAGGATTATTCTATATACTCCCTAAAGCATAATGGAAATCCATCAATGTACTATCTATCTCAATAATTTCCTTATCAAACTGCATGAACATCCTTTCAAACCATCAGTCACATCGGATCCATCATAGACGATAATAGTCTCCACCTCTTTAATTAATTGATCTCCCTGGCCACTGTCCTTCATACCATGGATAAATTCATTAATATCTTTTTATTCTTTCTCCATCATGGATTAATAGGAGAAAGTAGCACCAATTATGCGTTTGAAACACGAAGAAAACAGATAAAAGCCACCATGACATTCAAACCCTAGTAGAGCTTCAGAATCACAGGACCCTAGCATTTATATAAATATTTAAAGTTTTACTGAAACAACATGATGCATAAAGTTATAAAGAAATAAAATATTTAATAAAAAATTATAAAATTTATTTGCAATCTATAATTAATGAAATATATGTAAAGGATAATGAATATTAAGAGAGAAAACGTAATTCAAATATCAAAATTTTTTTTTGTAGCTAACAAGATTTGTACTGATTCAGCTAAACCACATGTTTACTTCAAGTCCTTAGTAAACTACTAAAATTCTTATATCTTCAAGTGTTATTTCTTCAACCCTAACATCTCCAAATTAGATTTCAAGTTGTATTTTCACACCTAACCTCTTCAAGTTATTACAAAAAAATCATAGACCTCTATTAGGTATAGAATGCAAGTGAGTAGAATATGTGTTTGCTATTAAAGATCATTCACAAAGTGGATTAAAACACAATAAACATAAAGCTCAACTCCCTACTCATAAGGAATTTATAAGATTAACAATGAACATAGAAGAATGACTTTAGAATGATAAAATAAACTTCAAAAAGGCCTTATATAGATCGCTTAAGTTCACTAACTCTCTTGAATGTTCTTGGTCATGGCTTCCTTTTAAAATGGTATTGAAAAATGTAGCCATTAAGAGCATAAAATGCATTTATACCATCATAAGTTGTTGTTACCACTTTTCTGTCATGTAGTGGCAATGATAGCAGATTTTGTATAGTACTTTGTCCAATGACATCGATACTCAAAATGATGATAATAATGGTTCTAGCTCAAACTTTCTAAACTTAATTATAATGAAAATGACTATTCTCATATCATCTTGGACAAAGTACATTTTAGAATTTCCTTGACGAACTTGTTTGATAATTCTTTAGATATTCTAAGTGAGAGTATCAAACTTCAAACCTTTTTAGTGTAGTATTGAGATAACTTCCATAAATTTGAGTAATCTAGAGATGGTACTCTAACTTCATAGTAGTTGTTCAACTCATCAGAACCATTGCTCCATGTAAGATGCTTGATTTTTTATTTATAATTATATTCAATTGTCATGAGTAATTTGTTAGGATACAAGAATATATCATCTTATTTAAAGTATGACTCATGTAGTTTTCCATTATGTCTCTATACTCATGTGAAATTCTTTTTGTTATAGTAGTTGTTTTGCATAAGGGTATAAGACCCACTATTCCAAATAGTACAAGCCTATACCCAGAGCCCTAGAAAGTTAACCAGTAGCCAGCCAATCCTATACTCCAACCAACAAAGGTCAACACTCTATATAATAGGGAATAGATGGTCATCCCTCCTTGAGCTTATGTATAGCATTGAGGCCCTAGGGTAAGGTATGCTTTCTTCTTCATTTTTTTATGTTCCATCATCTCTTACAGGGACAGACTTAAAATAGAGTCTTTGCAGGTACCCTTATCTCAGTCCCCTACTTCCAAGAGTTACGCAAACTATGAAGACTTAGAGCTCTCATTCCCAGCTTGATAGCTCGAGCAATGCTAGTGCGAACTCCTAGAATATTGAAGATCATGTTCCTCAATTTCAGCTTGGTGGTGTGGGTTATTCTCCAACTCCCGAGTAAAGGTGCTCATAGGCCGGGTTGGGTCGGGTTTAACCTGACCAATACTCAACCCGATATTTTCACTGGGGGCAAACTTTAAGACCTAGACTTGAACCAACCATGGCCTGATTAGTGACCGGGTCAAGATCGAGCCAAACCAACATTTAGATAAAATTTATAAATTTGAATAATATGTATAGTTAAGTCATAAAATTTAAAAGTATGAAACAAAAACTATGAGATGTTTTACAATATATATTTTGAAACAAATTATATTAATGCAAAAAGTATTAATTTAAGTCAAGAAGTCTTATAATTTGTTACTAGGTTTCATAAAAATATAAGTTTTAATATATTAGGTAATTTCGGGTTAGGCTAGACCAACTCAAAGTGGGGCTAGAACCCTACCCAAAAATTACATTAGGCCTAATTTCAAAGAACTCAACCCAACCAAATTAGCTTGGGGTTGAGCTGGGTTATCAGGCTAGGCCGAGCCATGAGCACCCCTAGTAGATGGCTTGAACTCCTTAAAGATTTAAAGAATTTATAGGTAGGAGTGTCAAAATTGGCTAAGCCTGATAAGTTGGCCCGATTAACATGAAGAAATGTGAGGGTTGGGCTAACAAAATTGAAGCAAAAACAAAATTTAGCCTACAATGGACTAGCCAAATTTGGCATGACTATATTCGGGCTAGGCCGAGATAGGTTAGGCTTGTCTACAAACTCGAAAAATGTGAAAATTAATTACTAGTATTATTAACTTTCTCTTTTTTTAAGTTTGCTAAAATGTCCTTTTAAAATAAACATATATTCCTTTTAAGTGATAATTAATTTGAAATCTTTCCATACAATTAATTCAAGTCTTTTAATATAAGTTGATCAAATAAATAATTTGAAATTGACATTTTTAGACTGTAATTATAAGAATAAAAAAAGAAAATGCAGGTTAGCAGTTCAGGCCGAATAACCAATAGCTTATTGAAGGTTAGGCTTGGTCAACAATTTACTAGCTCAAAAAAAAATTTGACTCACAATGGGTCGCCCGAATCTAGCCAAACTCGCAACGGGCCGATCTGAATAAGTCTGACTAGCCGGCATTGACACCCTTATTTATAAGGTGTTTGATTAGTTTTCTGTTTTCATTTCTAGTTGATTATTTTCATTGATAATTACAAAAATACCACCTTATTTTCATTCTATTTCCTAGTTTCAATATTTTATGATCCATTTCCTTCACAAAATTGTGAAAATAGGAAAAAGAATTAAGACAATGTGACATTTTTGTAATTATTAATGAAAATATATCAACTGAAAATAAAATCATAAAACAAATCAAGCATCCTTTTAAGATATGAAGAGTTGAAGATTTGAAGACTTGAAGCTTGAAGACTTGAAGAATTGAAGAGTTAAAAATTTGGAGATTGAAGAATCAATATTGAAGAATTGAAGAGTAAAATCCAGGAATGATGGATGAACTATGTTCCCCTATCCCATGTTGGGTACCCAAATTGATAGCTTGGACACCCATTCCCCTATTCTAATATAATTGTCTGGATTGATATGGTGAACTATGTTCCCCATCCCATGTTGGGTAAAAGAAACAAAAAGAAGACTACATGAAGAAAGCTCCTAGAGAAATAAAATTGATGACATCACTTAAACATTCTCCTTGCAACTGACATCACCGTCTAAAACAAAGATTGAAAGAAATAAGGTGTTCTAGACTAAAAGAAATATCAGGATTAACCATCCTTCAACACCTTGAAAATGCCTATCTTAGAAGACATGTCCAAACAATGCTTCAAAATCCAAAGATGACTATAAATATGTTCAAAGTTCAAGTTCTGAACATCTCTAGCTCAAGTTTTAAGCATTTGCTCCAATGGCTCTAGGCCAAGTTAGAATTTTCAAACTTATACCACACCCTGCCCAAAAAAATAAGGCCATTTGAAGCCTAGCCCTCTTAGCAAGCTCAAGGCCAACTTGGGGGCATGTTCTGTATAAGGGAGGATGCTAATATGGAACCATTTAGGTCCATCAATGGACTTTATTTGATAGTACTTATATATAGATCTAGGTGTATATAAAAATTACTAGTTGAAATATGTAAGTTTATTATATTTACAGTTATTCATAAAAAAATAGTAATCTAATTAAATTTTTGTACGAATCTCAAGTATTATTAGTTAAAATTTGTAAAAATCTAACTTTTAATCTAAACCATTAATTTATTTTAATAATAAATAATGACCCAAAATTAATGATTCATCCATGGACCCAAAAATTTTGGATTCATTTTAGACTTTCCCTGTATAAGGGCACACAACTTATTCTTCCAAACAGTACTAGCCCATACATGGGCCCCCACTAATCATCTAGTTGCCTACCAATCTCACACTCCAAGTGATAGGAAGCTAGTGTGACAGGAATAGTGATTAAAATTTAGGTAAAAATCAGTTGTCAAACCCACTAGAAAATAAAAATCTTATAACTAGTTCTAGTTAGTAATAGTCGATCCACAGAGAACCAATTCAATTAAACACTATCAAACAATTCCGAATTCAAACTCTGATTAACAATAAACAGTAAAAAAAGGTTTTGGAGTTTTGATGAACAATGAATAGCTTCAAAAACAATAACAATAAACTAACTAGAATTAAAAATATAAGAGAATTGGTTAAGAGATGGAATCTACCACTAGATTTACATGATAATATTAACCCACATATCCTTTTTATTCCAATATGCTCAATTATGTTTTTACGCAATTGTGAGATTAAATTTCTGTTTTCCTTAGGTGTTGGCCAATTCAACAACCGCTCAAATCAACTCCTAATCATTGATTAGTTATAAAGCAATAGCTCTTACAACTATCCAATAATTACATTAAGATTTAGAAAACCAATTACGCTAAGATCTAATCACACACCGGGATTAAATTACTTAGAACATATATTCCTCTAGATCTATTACCGCAATCGCGCGTAATAAACGCAGATCTACCACTTTTGTAATTGACAAATAGCACAAATATTCTTATACCCATAATAACATCATATATTCTTCTAGTTTTACTACAGCAACTGCTCATAATAATCCTAGATCTACCATTTTGAAAATGGGAACAACTATAAAAACCTTCATACCAACAATAGATTCAGAAATATATGAATAAAAACATAACTGTATTGAAATAATCAAATATATAAGATTCACAAGATGAAGACTAGGGTTTCATCTCCCCTTAACTAAATGAGAAACTTAGCCACACATGGCTAGAACGAAATCAACAAAAAGATTGACTATAAACATAAATTGGAATGAAATTGCAAAAGAAAATAAACGGCAAACGAGTTTCCAAGGATTGAGGATGATAGATCTCTTATTGCTAGAACCCGAGAATCTAATCTTCGATCCAATCTTCCCCTCTCTATTTCCTAGAGTTTCCCATATGCTCCCCAGGATAGAACTCCTTTCTAAGAGCCTTAGCACTCTTATTTATAAGTCCCAAGACCTAGCTTCTCGTAGAAACTTAAAATTAAGTTTATGGTGCGAAAACACGGCTATGTCATTTGACACGACCTAGGCAGTGTACTTCACTACCAACAGGAATCCAAGGAACTTCATAAGTCAGAGAAGAACACGGCCTTAGCCATGTTTGGTGACACGGCCATGTCCTTTGGATTCTTCAATTTTGTCTCCAAATTTTCATAAAAACTCTTTTTTCACTGCTTCAAGAGGTGATCTTGATCTTCATGAATCTTTGGCTCCTTCTTCAAATGGATATCAAGCCTTGTTTGAGGTTAATGGACTCCATCATTCAAAGGTTTCCTGAAAAGCACAATTCAATTATGAGTACTAATGAGTATATTTAAGCAAGGTTTCACAATAAGGTTCCAATTAAGTTTAATATCCGAAACTTAGCTTAAATAACAATGATTAAGCACAAATGGAATCCAATTGAATCAGTTATAATGCATTTAAGATATAAGAATAATCGACAGCTCAAATACCCCCACACTTAGCGTTTTGCACTCCTAGGCAAAAATATACAGTTAGACATAGTTTCCCAATAAGCTATGCAAATGCAGAACAATGAGCAAAGACCTTCATGCATTAAGTTCTTCAAAGAATTTCAACAATAAAGAATTCCTTCTCTTAGCAAATTTTGGGGTTAACTCAGCATGATAAACCTTACTGATATGCTTTCTCACCCAAGTGTTTTAGGCTTGTGTTTACACTCAAGCAACTTATGAGAACATGCTTTACCATAGGCTTGTCAAGCCTCTACTTCTCCACCACTTAAGCCACATGCACACAAAGATCAAAAGGTCTTTATTTTGGTTGTAATGGGGTCAAAGTCAAGGTAAGATACATCAAAGACAAGTAGAGCTGGACCATAGGAATTAGAAGAACAAAAAAGGAAGGATATTCAATCATTACATAAAGAAGCTTTCAACATATCTACCTCATGCCCCTTAGCATAGTTTACACTTCACCTAATACAATACCTTCTTCTACCATAAAATGACATTTTTCCCAATCCCAAAGAATCTTCAAATTCAAAATTCTTTTCTGTACTTTTTCCTTTTTTGACTTTTCTCTTTTTTTTTTTATATATACCTTGCATCCTATTCAAAATGATATTTTGCCAACAGGAGTCTTTTTATATACATGCATAGTTAGGCAAACACATCATTAATCCCCCCACGCTTATTCAGAAACCAATTCTCAACATAATCATCAAGCTCTTCTACTCTCTAAAGTGTTAGTCATGCTCCATGGTTCTCTTTGGGCATCCTTCGTTGAACCACGAAAATCTAAACTCGGCGAGTCATAATCGTATCAACCATTACCCAAGAGGTGAATTGGGTATAAAAACTTTTTCACAAATGCTCTTAAAATAAATACAAATATTTAAGCTATTTAAATAAAAGCACAAAAGGAACGTGATGAAGAAAAGAAACTTTAAAAACAACGGAAAGTAAATGTGTAATAATAAAGATACCCAGATCTAATCAGCTCTCATAAAATTACATAAAATAAAGAGATAAAGAGAAGAAGAAAGTCTAATGGCCTCTCAAACCTCCTCCAGGATGGGGCATAGCACGATATTTATCCCGATTCGACCACCAACCACTTGTGGTCTAGACATATCTAGGCACTTCAAATTTCCAGGCTCGAAACACGATTCGAGATTTTTCACTATGTATACAAGCTTCCAATAGGTGCTTGTAACCTTTACATAAGAGAGCACTTTTCACACACAGAAAACTCTACCCTTGTGCTAAAGTCTCGGCCCACTCATCGCAGGGGATACCTCACCCTTATACAAACCTTGAAGGGATACTTCACTGCACTTATACAAATCTTGAAGGATACCTCAACCTCAATAGTAGAACGAAGTGTCTTCCTTGCAAAATATAGATGAAGAGAAACTCTCACTCAGAGCAAATTATACAAATTGAAGTGCTAAGAGGCTCTCAAAAGATATCTCAAAGTTTCAGTAAAAAGAGCACAGAAAATAGGCGTAAATTGTAAATCACATTTTTCAGAGCAAGCGTAAATTAAATAAAGAGCTGGGCTCTTTTCAGATGAGACCCATGGTCTCTATTTATAGAGTCAGATAGAAAATAGCCGTTGTAGAAATTAATCTTGTAATTATTATGAAAAAAGTGTCCGTTACATACCATAATCGGATCTGTATTTACCGTGTTTATTCGAATAAGCCTTTGGCTATTCGAATAACACGTTCTTTTAAAAACGTTTAAATCGAGCGTTATTCAAATAACCTTCGTGTTATTCAATAACTCGCCACTAAGAAAACATTTAGAAAATTGGTTATTCAATAACTCTAAGTTTATTCAATAACATTCGATTAAGGCAGATTGAAAAAGGTTCTATTCGAATAAACTTAAACCAAAAGAGTTATTCGAATAGTTAAAGATATTGGTTAAGATAAAACAAGCTATTTCGAAAGCTTTTATTCGAATAACAGGTGTGTTATTCAAATAACACTTTAAAATAGATTTACGTAGCAGCTAAAAAACAAAGCTTTATTCGAATAACCAATGAGTTATTCGAATAACTCAATTTATAAAACATTTATAAAAGCTTGAAAAACATCCCAGAAAGTTTATCAAAAACACCAAAACATTTTTAAGTTATTTTCAAGACCAAAACAGTTTTGGTATAAGTTTAAGAAAGCATTTTTGTTTTATCTTAATGCACTAGGAGATATCCAAAGAGATCCTCGAACAAAGAGACTCTAAGTCCTAAAGCTATCCTTTAAAGATCTTGGACTTGGTCTTCCCATCATCTTCATTTTGTCTTCATGTTTGTTATCATTAAAAACATTCTTCAAAGACATATGCTTAGTCACATTCTCCTTGTGTTGAGCTTAATAGATATCTATTGCTTTCTTGTTGAAAGCTCACCCTTAGTATTTGGACTATCCTGTAAAGTATTACTCACTTAAACAAGCATAATTAGTCCAAAAACATAATTCAATGTCTTCATATGCATGATTCATAAATATATAGCTTTAGTTAGTTTAACATGCATATAAAACTTTCATAAACATATCCAAATAAGTCATTTAACAATTATTAATAGATATGCTCTATGTAGGATGCAACAGAACACATTGCACAAAGGTCAAATCCAATATTAATTCATTTATAACTCATATAAAGCATTATTGGATATACTATATGATGAATGCTACATATATCATATTGCATGATTATTAAGTAAAATATAACTAGATAAGGTACATATCATGCATGATACAATATATCACATTAAGCACATCTATCAAGCATATGCATCATTCTATTTGTCTTGTATTTGTCATCATCAAAACTTAACATATTAAACCATTTGGGGCAAGCTTATTTCCACATAAAGTAGGGTAACAAAATAGTTTTTCACTTTTAGGCTTAAATTGAGCTTTGATAGAAGGAAAGGAGGTCAATTAGGCTCAAAGGGGGTAAATAATAGATAAAATGCAAGGATGACTGTTTGGCCAGTTATTATTTAAAAAAAATATCTTTTTCATTTCAATTACATGCAGTGGTTATTAGCAGCTTAAAAGAGAGTCAAGACAAATTCTGAAAAACATAAAATCATGAGAGGAATCACACAATCAAAGAATCAAAATGGCTTAAAATTAGTCATTCACAACAAGACCCAAAAAAACTCACTAGGTCTATTCATCATTTTTGAATTAAACGCTTCATTTTTTTAGAATTTCACTCAACAAAATTGATAGCTAGAAAGTTCATTCAATCAAGCTCAAATTTTTATTAAATTCATCTAAAAAATTTAGGTCAATTTTTCACCATTCACATCATTTAGAAGCTCATCAGAAACTTAAAAGCCCAATGAGAAAAATATCCACAAGAAAAACACTATAATACACATCATCATCACTCACACCCCAAGAAAAATAATACGCTTAAGAACATTAAAATGCAATACATCATCGCAACATTCACATCCCAAGAAAAATAATAAAATACAATACAGTTAAGAACAAGAGTATCACACCCCCACACTTAAACTCAGACATTGTCCTCAATGGTTAAACACACAAAGAAGGGAAAATATGTACAACAAAAATAACAATGTAATAACACAAACATTCAGAAATGAAATAAAAAACATCCACCATTACTTAAACAACCAAACATATGTTTTAATCCAAATCCAAAAATATATAGTACATTAAAATCTGTATCATAAAAGAAACTAGGGGATAAATCAAGTGGGGAAATGAGGAATTAACTAGTGCTGACACCAGAGTAACTCATTTATTTTGCTGTGGAGCGAAGCCATGCTCTGGGTGTTGGAGTCCTCCCATGCCTGAAATTGGTCATCAAGGAGCTGGAGATGGGCATCGAAGCGCTGAAGGCGTACGACACGATCCATCTCCAGGCGATCGACATGTGCTATGACACCATCAAGAGTAGTGGGTTGCGCTCTAGAGGAAGATGGACCAGCCTTATCAGCAAAACGGGCAAGGAACTCCAGAGGCGCTGAATCGTCATCATGGCCCGGCGGCACTAGTGGTGGAGCTCTCCTGGGCATGGCCTGCTCTCCGGCTCCAACCAAATATAGGGCTCCATTCTGATTCTCACACAAGCCCATATTTATCAGAGTAGAGCCATCAACAACAGAAGAACCCCTTACTAGACTCTCATCAAGCATATCCAAATCAAGGCCAAAGTGCTCAGCAATGATGGTTACAAACCCCCCACCAAAATATGCCCAGCCTTGGTGGTTCCTATGTGTTTAAACAGGGGACACAACCAATATGCCTCATTTACAGGCTCCCCATTTATCATACAATGCAAGAAAAATAGTTCAGTCAGACTCAAGGTCCCCTAGCTTTCCCCCTAGCACAAATAGTATTTGCCAACCATTTTTGAATGTACCTAAGGGCAAGAGATCGAAGTTTAGAAGCTTTGGAGACTTTAGCATCATAGTTACCAGAGTCAGCAACAGTTAATTCTGACTAGACACGGTCAGGATTAAAGGAAAGGGGTCGCATGTTATGTCCTAAGGGAAAACCAAAGGTAGCACTGAACTCGTGCATGTTTAGTGTGTGGGGAATGTCAAAAAGCTCAAAGGTAATCTCACCAAGCCACCCATCCTGGTCACTCAGGGGATACAACTTATAGTCAAAATTGGATAAAATTCCCTAGTCAAAATGGCATAGTTGGGTGCATGTAAATTAGCAAAATGTGCCCTAATCTATTCCATTTAACAGAGCAAATACCTCATCATACAATCCTATTTGTTTAAGTGTATCCGCATCTAAGAACCTAGTGGGAGCTACCTCCTTAGTCAGTAGAGGATGGATAGTTACCTGCGGTGGAGATGGTTCACGTGAGAGGAGGAGGGTGGTACTGTCTGCCACTAGCTATGTGCTTGAGTCGCTTCCTTGGAGGCATTCTTTTAATGTTGAGAAGAGTGTGGCCTCGTGGGTACTATTCATAGTGGAGAAATGGTGGTTTGTGGTGGTGGTCATGGTGGTGAAGGTGTGGCAGTGAGCTATTTGAGGAAATAGGGATGAAGATGGGTTGTTTTGGTGAGGAAAGAATGATAAAGGAAGGAATGGAGGAGTGGGTGGTGGTTTGGAGGTATAAAATGGAAGAAAAATGGTGGTTATGGTGGTGGCTATGGAGGACGTGTGGTGCGTGAGTGAGTAGTGGGGGATTGGATTTGGAGGCTTATGCGGTGAGATTTTAGGAGAAAATGGAAGAAAAATTGAGGAAATATGATAAGTCGAACTTAAAAGGAAGTGAAAATTGATGAATATAGGTGGATTTTTATGGAGAGGAAGAAGAAAGATGGTGGAGAGGGAGGAGGCTGCGCAGTGGCTGCGTGGGATGAGAGAAAATTGGGGAAAATGAGGGATGGAACCCTAAAAGAAAGGGTTAAGTGGTGTCTGGCACGATTACACGGCTGTGTCAAAGGACACGGCTCAGGCCATGTATGCCTCTGACTTGGGAAATTTTACTGCTCACGAAAACACGGCCTTATCATTTAACACGGCCTAGACCGTGTTCTTCCCTGTTTCCTTCAATTTCCTAGCTCACGAAAACACGATCGTGTCATGTGACACGGCCCAGGCCGTGTTCTCCTCTGTTTAAGGATATTGGAGGATTCACTTTTGAGACACGGGCTGTGTCAAATCACATGGCCTCCCCTGTTTTTCTTTGCTAAAAAAATTCATAAAATTGCTCAATCAAATAACCCATTTTGCACTGAAATGATAGGGAAATCGTATTATAACATTATGAATGGTGTTGTGCTTTGAAATACACTTAAGAAATCAATCCTAAAGCCCGGCTCAGGGTCTTTTAAAGTCAGATTCCTAAGACTATAACACATCATCGATCTTAAAGGGATTCCGCAAATGACAAAGTTCATAATGTACAAATTCATAAGAATGCGTCTTAAGAATATAACTCTTTACTTAGTTCATTCATCATGAAATAAAATTCAACTTCTCAATTTAAGGAAATCATCCCCAAAGAACATTGACTTAGAATTCAGAAAAGCACAACAACATACAAAAGAGCCAAATCTCAAAGTTCGCTTGTTTTCCACTATAACTTTTATAATTAATCCACATAATCATCAAACAACCAATGGATGCATTCAAGCACACACTTAGCAATCCAAGACTCAATGACTTCCAAAGAACTCTCAGGCAATCATTCAAGCAATATATCAAAAGCTAATCCACCCTAGAAACTAACCAAGAAAACAATAAAGAAACACAAAATAAAAGGGATAGAGAAATCAAATCTGATTTTCTTGATGATGGGTTGCCTCCCGTTAAGCGCTTAGTTTAATGTCCTCAGCCTGACATTGTGACACTCTCATTGATCCTCATACTATGGAAGGAGAAGGGTCATCACTTCTAATTCTCCATTTTCAGGAAGTTTATGATATGGTTTGAGACAGTGGCCATTGACCTTAAATGCTTTGCCAGACGTTTCACTCATTATTTCCACTGCACCAAAAAAAAGACATTAGTTACCACAAATAGTCTAATCTATTTAGAATGCAATTTACCTATAAATAATTTGAGTCTGGATTGGTATAGTAGCACTTTTTGTCCTTTGTGGAATTTCTTCCTAGAGATCAAATGATCATGGAATGCCTTAGTTTTTGCCTTATAAATTAGGGTATTCTCAAAGGCCTTATTCCGTAGTTCTTCCAGTTCCTGTAACTGGAACTTTCTCTGCTTTCCATCACCTTCCAAGTCCAGATTGACTTGCTTAATGGCCCAATAAAAGCAATGTTGCAGCTCAGCGGGCAAATGACGGGGCTTCCCATACACCAACCAAAATGGGGACATACTAATGGGAGTCTTATAGGCAGTCCTATAAGCCCATAACGCATCCTCGAGTCTAGTACTCTAATCCTTACACATTGGATTCACCGTCTTTTCAAGGATTAACTTGATTTCTCGGTTGGACACTTCAGTTTGCCCATTTGTCTATGGATGGTAAGGAGTGGAAACTCTATGCATTACTCCATATTTCTTCAAGAGAGCATCAAATGTTCTATTACAAAAATGGGTCCCTTGATTACTCATGATGGCCCTTGGGGTTCGAAACCTAGAGAAAATATGTGATTTTACAAAATTTGCAACAGTTTTGGAATCATCAGATCTGGTGGCCTTCACCTCCACCCATTTAGACACATAATTAACAGATAAAAGAATGTATGAAAAACCAAATGAAGGGGGAAATGGTCTTATGAAATCAATGCCCCACACATCAAAAACTTCCACAAAAATGATCGGAGTTTGAGACATTTGATTCTGAGGACCAATATTACCTGTTCTTTGACAGCGGTCACAAGACTTACCCTTAAAAATTATGGGTTAATAGAAACCACTGTCATGCACCTTGTTGGCTGTCTTTTTTATGCCGAAATGCCCTCCACATGCATAGGTGTGACAAAAGGAAAGAATGGAGTGTATCTCTAAATTAGGAATGCATCTCCTAATCACTTGATCTGCACAATGCTTCCAGAGGTACGGGTTATCCCAAATGTAGTATTTACAATCACTCCTTAATTTATCTCTTTGAGCCTTGTTCAAGTCCTCCGAAAAGTCTTTGGTGACTAGGTAGTTAACAATGTCAGCATATCAAGGGATTATGGCTTTAACGGCCATCAGATATTCATCCAAAAAACTCTCCATGATAGGTATTTTCTCTTCTTCAGTTACCAACCTACAAACATGGTCAGCCACCAAGTTTTTGCTCCTTTTCTTATCTTTAATCTCCAAGTCAAATTCCTGAAGTAGTAGAATCCATCGGAGCAGTCTAGGCTTAGCTTCTTTTTTTGTCACAAGATACTTCAAAGCTGCATGATCTGAAAAAATAATCACTTTGGAACCAATGAGATATGATCTAAATTTTTCTATAACAAATACAACAACTAGAAGTTCTTTTTCAGTTGTAGAGTAGTTAAGTTGAGCATCATTTAGAGTCCTTAATGCATAATAAATGACATAAGGAACTCTATTAACTCGCTATCCTAGGACAGCCCCTACCGCGAAGTCACTAGTATCACACATCAGTTCAAATGGTAATTCCCAGTTTGGTGGCCTAATGATAGGCGCAACAGTTAACAATTTCTTGAGCTTATTAAATACTTCCATACATTTCTCATCAAAACTGAATTGAACATCTTTTTGGAGAAGTTTGTAAAGGGGTAATGAGAGTTTAGAGAAATTTTTAATAAATCTCAAGTAGAAACCTGCATGACTAATAAAAGAATGAATTTCCCGCACACTAGTGGATGGGGGTAAAGAATGCATGGGTTCTACCTTAGCTTTATCTACCTCAATTCCCCTAGCAGAAATTACATGACCTAACACTATACCCTCCTCTACCATGAAATGACATTTTTCCAAATTCAATACAAGGTTAGTGTCAATACATCTTTTCAGCACCAATGTTAAATTTCTAAATAGTTATCAAAATCACTTATAAAGACACTGAAATCATCCATAAAAACCTCAATAATATTTTCTATATAATTAGAAAATATGCTCATCATGCAACTCTGGAAAGTCCTAGTGCATTGTAGAGTCCAAAAGGCATTCATCTATAAGCCAAGGTACCAAATGGACAAGTAAAAGTGGTTTTGTCATAATCTTCTAGAGCAATAATAATCTGATTATAACCTGAAAAGCCATCCAGAAAAATAATAGTGAGAATGACCAGCTAATCTTTCTAACATTTGATCAATGAAAGGCAAAGGAAAGTAGTCTTTTCTAGTGGCAACATTTACCTTTCTGTAATCAATATAAATACGTCATCCTGTTTGTAACCTAGTAGGGATAAGCTCATTTTCAGCATTTCTTACCACAGTAATTCCAGACTTCTTTGATACTACCTAGACTGGGCTTACCCACTTGCTGTCAGAAATGGGGTAGATAACCCCCACACTTAGGAGTTTTAGTATCTCTTTTTTCACTACCTCCATCATAGGAGGATTCAACCTCCTCTAGGGGTCTCTCACAGGTTTAGTACCATCCTCCATTAAAATCTTGTGCATGCAAATGAAGGGACTAATACCCTTAATGTCAGCTATTGACCAACCAATGACTGTCTTATGTTCTTGCAAAACAGCCACCAATTTCTCTTCTTATTCTTGGGTGAGTGACTTTGTAATTATCACTGGAAGTGTGTCCTTCTCTCCCAAGAATATGTATTTAAGATGATCAGGTAATGTTTTCAATTCTAGTTCAGGTGCCTGTACAATAGAAGGTTGAGGTACATCAGTAGTAATAGGTAAATCAATAAAAGAAACCTCATCCTCTTTTGGAGTGGAAGAGAGCTTTTGCAAGGCAGCAACAATTTCATCAATGTCTTCACTATGTGGCTCTTCTTCATCATTTTTCTTTTCATCCTGTACATCTAAGCTATGAGTCAAAATTATATCAAGAGCATCAAAATAGTCAGAATCGAAAGCTACAAAAATTAAAGAATCAAATGGATCAAAAGAATCAATTAAACAAGCAGAGTGCACATCACTTGGGTATCTCATAGCCTCAAAAATATTGAATCTAATCAATTTCCCATCAAATTCCATTGCTAAGGTTCTGAAGTGCACATTAATTTTTGTCCACGCAATTTTCAAGAATGGTTTCCCCAACAAGATAAGAGCAGAGTTGGGAGATTTGTCCTCTTCCATGTCTAATACATAGAAGTCTGCTGGAAACACTAATTCATTCACCTGCACTAAAACACCTTCAAGAACACCCTTTGGGTATGCATTAGATCTATCATCCAATTGAATAATAATACTAGTAGGTTCCAAAGGACCCAAGTATAAAGATGCATAAATAGAATAAGACATGACATTTATAGATGCACCTAAATCAAGCATTGCCCTTTCAAACCTAGTGTTTTCTATAGTTCATGGTATGTTGAATGTGTCAGGGTCCTTACATTTAGTTGGGAGTTTCTTTTTAATTATAACTGAAACATTTTCTCCCACTTGGACCTTTCATTTCCTTTTAATTTCCTCTTGTTAGTGCATAATTTTTTCAGAAATTTGCATACATAGGTACTTGCTTAATGGCATCTAACAAAGGAATATTAACTTCTACTTTCCTAAAGGTCTCTAGAATCTCTTTTTCTACTTCTTCTTTCCTAGTCTTTACCAACCTACTAGGAAAAGGGGCTTTAGTGACATATTTGGGAAGGAGTTCAGAATTACTTACCTTAAGGGCTTTAGAGCTTTATCCCTTTTCATTTGCTTCCATGTGTGTTTCATCTTTCTCTTGAGTGATTGATGGAGGAGATGCAGGTTCATCCAACGTCTTTCCGCTTCTCAATGTGACAGCACTAGCATTTTCCCTCAGATTCACTTTCAGTTGTAAGGGTAGTTTTCCTAAAAATTAGCTTTGAATCTTGTTGAACTTTATGGATAACTGCCCTATTTGATTCTGCATGTTATTTATTGCGGCCCTTGTTTTTTGCTGGAATTGCATATTATTAGTGACCATTTGTTTCATTAGCTCTTCTAGTGAAGGCTCAGGTTGCTTAGGAGCTTGAACTTGTTGCTATCTCTGCTGGAAAGGTGCTTGCCTTTGCTGAAATCCTGGAGGTCCATAAGCTGGAGGTTGATTTTGGGGTTGCTTTGCATAGCTAAAATTTGGATGATCCTTCCACCCTGGATTATATGTGTTAGAGTAGGGGTTGTAATTTTTTGAAAATCCAGAATATCCCCCTACTGCTTTTACCTCCTCATTCGTGTCTTCTTAGAGAGTAAGACACATATCAGTGGGATGTCCAGATGAACAACAAATTGCACAAGCATAAACTGGTTATTTCCCTTTTATCCATTAGCCTCTAAACCATGGCAGTTAATTGAGTCATTTGCTGCTATAAACTTGTTGTCTCTACCTCTTTCACTGCTCTCACTCCAATACCATTCCTAGTGTAGAATTATTGAGTGTTTGCAGCCATTCTTGAGATTAAGTTTCTAGCTTCTTGAGGAGTTTTATCAACCAATACTCCTCCACTAGCACCATCAATCATGTTATGATCCGTCACTTGTAAACCCTTATAGAAATACCGAATCAAGAGTTGCTCACTGATTTGATGTTGAGGGCAGCTAGCACATAGTCTTTTGAATCTCTCCCAGTAGTTATGGAGTGATTCCCCATTCCTTTGTTAGATACCGCAGATTTCTTTTCTAATGGTTGCAACTTTTAAGGCAGGGAAATATCTGTCTAGAAAAGCTCGGGCCATGTACTGCTATGATTGGATGGATCCGGTCATCCGGGTGGCAAGTAGTAAAGCCACTCCTTAGCAGAATCCTTTAGTGAGAATGAAAAAGCTCTCAGCTTGACTTGCTCTACTGGAATTCCTACAGGCTTTATGCTAGAACATACCACATGAATTTCCTTCAGATGCTTGTTGGGGTCCTCTCCGGGTAATCCATTGAAGGATGGCAAGAGACGGATTAGGTCAGATTTTAATTCAAATGCCTTTTCATTTTCGAGAATGTCTATGCATAGAGGTTATTGATCCATGTCTGGAGCACCCAACACCCTTAAAGTATTTTCTGCCATTATCACCTCGTCAGATATTTCAGATTGCTCAAATGTCTCTGAACTTGATAGATCAATGTGACAGACAGCTTCAATGTCAGCAGGTGTGAGTTGGAAATTAGCTGGATGGAAGGAAAAGTGAGGATGTGAGTGGATTTGATCAATATAGTTCCTCAAATTCTGCAATCTCTCGTCTAACCCTTCAATGGATATTAACACCTACAAAACACTCAGAAATTAAGAATCAAAATCTAAAAAAAAATTGAAAACAAAAACAGAGTAAAAAGGAAATAAATTAATAGTGCAATTGAAAAATTGACTCCCCGGCAACGCCGCTAAAATTCTTAGTGTGACAGGAATAATGATTAAAATTTAGGTAAAAATCAGTTGTTAGGCCCACTCGAAAATAAAAACCTTACAACTAGTTATAGTTAGTAATGATCGATCCACAGAAAACTAATTCAATCAACACTATCAAACAATTCCTAATTCAAACTCTGATTAACAATAAATAGTAAAAATGGGGGTTTTGGAGTTTCGATGAATAATGAACAGCTTCAAAAATAATAACAATAAACTAACTAGAATTAACAATATAAGAGAATTGGTTAAGAGATGGAATCCACCACTAGATTTACATGATAATGTTAACCCACATATCCTTTTAATTCCAACATGCTCAATTATGTTTTTATGCAATTGTGAGATTAAATCCTATTTTCCTTAAGTGTTGGCCAATTTAGCAACCGCTCAAATCAACTCCTAAACATTGATTAGTTATAAAGCAACCACTCTTATAACTACCCAACAATTGCATTAAGATTTAGAAAACTAATTACGCTAAGATCTAATCACACACTGAGATTAAATTACTTAGAACATATATTCCTCTAGATCTATTACCGCAACTACGCGTAATAAACTCAGATCTACCACTTTTGTAACTGGCAAATAGCACAAAGATTCTTATACCCATAATAACATCATATATTCTTCTAGTTTTACTATCGCAACCGCACATAATAATCCTAGATCTACCATTTTGAAAATGAAAGCAAGTATAAAAACTTTCATACCAATAATAGATTCAGAAATATATGAATAAAAACATAACTGTGTTGAAATAATCAAATATACAATATTCACAACATCAAGACTAGGGTTTCATATTCCCTTAACTAAATGAGAAACTTAGCCACACATGGCTAGAATGAAATCAACAGAAAGACTGACTATAAACATAGATTGGAATGAAATTACAGAAGAAAATAAATGGCAAACGAGTTTCCAAGGATTAAGGATGATAGATCTCTTATTGCTCGAACCCGAGAATCCAAACTTCGATCCAATCTTCCCCTCTCTATTTCCTAGGGTTTCCCAACTGCTCCCCAGACTAGAACTCCTTTCTAAGAGCCTCAGCACTCTTATTTATAGGTCCCAAGACCTAGCTTCTCGTAGAAGCTTAAAATTAAGTTTCTGGTGCGAAAACACGACTGTGTACTTCACTGCCAGTAAGAATCCAAGGAACTTCATAAGTCAGAGAAGAACATGACCCTGGCCATGTTTGGTGACACAGCCGTGTCCTTTGGATTCTTCAATTTTGTCTCCGAATTTTCACAGAAACTCTTCTTTCACTGCTTCAAAAGGTGATCTTGATCTTCATGAATCTTTGGCTCCTTCTTCAAATGAATATCAAGCCTTGTTTGAGGTTAATGGACTCCATCATTCAAAGGTTTCCTGAAAAGCACAATTCAATTATGAGTGCTAATGAGCATATTTAAGCAAGGTTTCACAATAAAGTTCTAATTAAGCTTAATATCTGAAACTTACCTTAAATAACAACGATTAAGCACAAATGGAATCCAATTGAATCAGTTATAATGCATTTAAGATATAGGAATAATCGACAGATCAGAAGTGTTTCACCGACCCCACACAAAGTTTGGATCTTGCATGCTCTAAACAAATTCCCTTAAATAGCCGATTTTAGTACTTATTTACTGTACTTTGTTAGTATTTATTAAAGAATCCCTATATTATTAGATCTAACACTAAAATACCTAACCATCCCAAGCTTAAAACACAAAGGAAAACAAACACCAAGATGAGAAAATCTAAGCAAGATTGACAGGTAGATATTGAGCACGACAACAGATCAAATGTGAAATTGAAGAAAAAGGTAGATCAAGTGATAGAATCCAAAAATGCTACCCTATGATTGGACTGTGAAGCAAAGGCTGATGAAAGCAATAAAGAGAGGACCAACAAGAGACAAAATTTGGAGTACATGGCAGTCGTTGGTGACAGACAGATCTTGATTCTCGAAAAGTAGAACCTTGAAGAGAGAAGAATCAAAACACAAACTCGCCTTTGAAGATTTGAGACTTTCTGTGAGAGTCTTCTGTGTGTGAGCCACCCGTGACGGAGCAAGTTGGCTTTGGGTAAGGTGCTGCCAGTGAGTTTTTGATGAATTTGACAGTAGCCATTAGTCAAATGCTTACCTCACCTAGGTCCTAGAGTAGGAATTAATTCACAATTTCCAACTCTGTATAGGGACTAACTTGTAATTAAATTTTTTTCATATGTTTACCTCCTGTGCAGGTAACTAATCATCACTCACAACCATTGATCATTTCTTGCCTGAAATCAATGGTCGATGCTTCATAGAGCATCCGTGCTTCACATTTTCTTTGGAGTAGGTGAAACATTTCCCAAGTGACAAAGGCCAACACTCCACGTATCAGGGGAAGGGTCCATCTCTCCTTGAGCTCATTTATAACATTGAGGCCTTTGGACAAGGTATGCCTTCTCCATTTTTTATGCTCCGCATCTATAACTCAAGCATAAGAGTGCATTTGCACTTCCTACTAAAGAAGTTGACCAGTACTTTGGACTTCGAGTGTTGGATAGTGTTCTGATAACTAGATTGGCTAGTTTGACTTGTTTAACTTTGAACTGGTTTATAGACTAGTTTGATTAGGTCCATAAAACCAATCATTTGAAAATTAGTTGAAAAATCGGTTGAAAAACTAGTGAACCAATCTTGATTTGACAGTTTAACCATTTGACACAAAATGATAAGAAAATTGCCTTTTTGAGATTCGAACACAAAACCTCATGGGTTCTCAAAGAGGACATGCCTCACCACCAAGCCACCTTTGCTTGTTACACATGGTGCTAACATTTTAAATAAATATATTATATAAACGTGTCATATTAATTAATAAAATGAAATTGTTTGATTTATTATTTAATTTTTTTATTTTAGTATTTTTCTTATTAAAATGTTATTTATTAACACTTTTCATATTAATAAAATAAATTTTTGATTTAAATAAATATAAAATGTATTTAAAATATTAAATTCTTAGAATTTATATATATAAATGTATATGAAATTATTATTATTATATATTCCAGTTCATCATAATTCAATCATGGTTAGACTATTGAACTGTGAGTTAGTCCTTTCATTGATTCAGTGATCGGTTTGGTTTTCATAATCTTGGTGCTGGAACTCAGGTCATATAATATTTTTTAAATTGAAAATTTTCATTTTAATTTAAGCTTTGGGGTAAAACGAATTTTATAAAAAAAAAATTAGGTGGTGAATTTAATGATTATTAGCCATAAAATATTTATGGGTTTGCTCTGCTTTCACTATTATGTGTCCCCAACAAAAACTATTGTCTCTCTTATGTGCATCATCCACTTTGCTTCAGCTACTTTTGCATTTCTGATGGCCTTTTCGCACTTTTTGATTTTTTATGTTGCAATTCTCTTCAATCTGGAGAGATGCTTGCGTAGACCAAAGCTACGCATGGTTTCACGTTTGGCCTTGCAAATGTACTTTTCAGACCTTGCAACGGAGTTATTTTTTGTTTGTGTATTTTTCTTTTCACGCAACTTTAATGGAAAATTGCCCTAAATCTAATTGGAATAAAAGCAAGAATTTTTTTACTTTTTGGTTGGGCAAAATTTTGTTAGAGACTTTTTTTCTTTTAATTTTATTTTAAAAATAATTTTAATCTTTCATCTAAATAATATTCATTTTATTAAATTTACTTTTGAGATAAACATTTCTAAACATAAATTACGTTATTACAAATTTATTTTTAATTAAACTTAAATTTAAAAAACTAAATTGACTTAAACTTAAGTTTATAAACTCTAATTCAAATACACACTAACTCTACACAAGTTATATAAATTAAATCAATAAATAATTGATACATTATCATTTCAAATACATTATATTTGTATGGAACAAATATTTAGACAATTATTTAATATAAAATAATGATGTGTATGTTATTTATTGGCTTAATTTACATATCTTATATAAATTAAGGTCATGTTTAGCACATGAAATGATGATTTCATGGAATTGGAATGGAATATAATGGATTGGAATGAAATGACCATTCCAATCCATAGTTTGGTAGCTTTCAGAATAAAATGACTTTCCAAGCCATTTAATTGTTTGATAGATGGAATTAATGAGGAATGGAACTAATAAATTTTGATCTCAACAACAAAAATACTCTAGTTAGAAAAATAAAAAAGATTAACTTTTCTCATATATAATATTCGAATTCAAATTTTTTATATCTTAATAACAAAATGCTGTTGCTAAGAAAGAGCACATTGTTTTATTTGTGAGAAAAAAATTAACATGTGTACAATGTTTAGAAGAAGAAAAAATATTTGATACATTTTTTACCACATTTTCTTTGTTATACTTTGGATAATAATTGCAATCCACAATATTATTATATTTTTAATAATGTTTCACTTATTTATATAATTATTATTCTTTCAAATTTTACATAAATATATTTATAATTTAATTTAACACATAAAGGACGTGTTGAAAATAAAATTAGAATTTATAAAAAGATAAATTTAATGAAAGGTATTAAATGTCATTTTAAAAGCCAACGAGCTGCAGCTTAGATGGCACCTCCCCTGGTCTTTGTGCTCAAAGAGTTGCTGTCGTTGTGCTCGAAGAGTTGTTGGACAATGGGTCGAGGGTTCCATCCCATTTCCCAGTTCCCACCCCCATTCACCATCCCCTAAAAAAATGTCATTCTAAAAAATAAATGAGTGTATATAAGAAAAGGAAACTGAATCTCATTTTATAAGGCCCAGAATTACTAATCCTACATCCCTAATGATAATTCTTGATGATTTTGTAGAATGAAGCAGGGAATAAAATTATTCTTCAATACTTTTTTTAACCAATAAACATAAAAATACTCATTCCACGAAGTGAACTGTAGAATAAAATCACCATTCTAACTAACAAATATGAGGGTGTTTGGTAATCTTCAAAACTAATTTAATATAGTAAAAAATAGAACCAATTACATTAACTTATATAAAAATGAATGAACATTAGGATAAATATATTCAAAACTAATTTAATATAAATGTTATTTTTGGTGTAAAATTGGTTTGATAGAGAATTTTGAACAAATAAAGAACTAACATTGACAAATAAAATTATTTTTACCAAAGAAGTTATTATACACACTTTAAAATCATAATAAACTAAAATAAATAAATCAATTTTAGATAATAAAAATTAAAACAATTTTTTTTCAAAGGCAATAAAAGATTATCAAAATTCATCAAGTAGAAATAATTAAAATTAAAAAAAGATGAACTCAATTCGTACGCCAAACGTGCGCTCAATACTGCAATTTGAGGCAATTAAGTCATTCGTTCCCAGCATTTGGCATTTCTCCTTCACGTGCTATAATCAAAGGCCAATTACGGCCATCATGGAAATTTCGATCCTCATCGCCACTTCAAAACCATCCATTTCGGGCATGGGAAGATCTAACATTTGATATATAATGAATGATGTTTTGGATTGTGGTATGGGATTTCATCCAGAAGGATCAATTCAGTGCTCTCTCCATCGGACTCCTCTATTAATACTCCGGAAAGGTTTGTATTATCCTGGACTACAGCATTAGGTCATATGACGAGGATCACTGAATCAATGCAGACTTTTGTAACTGCCAATCAAGATCTTATGAAAGAAAAGACTCTGTAACATCTTCTCGCAATTAATAACCGTAACATCCACATTCCCATAATACCTGCACTTAATGTCATGATTCCAATCATGCTTCATAAAGACCAGGCTAAATCTACCTAATAAAGTAACTGTGATCTAAACACAAAAACTCAACTAGCACACGGCCTGACTTGAGCGTTGGAGTCTTTTTGCAGGTACCACACCCACCAGATCCCCACGCTTGAGTGCAACTGCGCAAGGAGGAAACTACCACATCATACCTCTTACGGGTATCCCTCTGAATCTATTTCAGAACATTTGGCGCCATCTGTGGGAAACTGATAAACTACTATTCCCACGTTAACCATGGTGAGTACAAGGCAAAACTAATGGAGAGGAAGTGCTGCGCATGTTGCCCCTGCCCACGGACAGGGCCTAGCAACTCAGTGCGACCCTCCTTCTATTGCACCACTAGAAACCTCTACCGTTAGGAGCAGGCCTGTTCTGGTAGAGACACTCAACGAGGGACACGAAACTTCAGCATCAGCTGAAAGCCCAGTTCCCTCACGAAGGATCTCTGTCCTGGATAGACTCATCTTTCCTCCAACTGGTGGAGAGAATAATGCAAATCAAGGAGCGAGGATCCCAGCGCATGCCCTCCTGGGAATCCCGAATGTGGATGCTGACCACTCTCATTATGAGGACAACTCGCAATCCTGAATGGCGAGGAACGAGCTTTGAGAACTACTGCGCCAATGGCATCAGTTGGAAGAGCAACACCGTCGCTTGGACAATTTAGAAAGATCTGCACGGGCTGACAATGAGGGTGGAGAGCGGATCACAATTCAAAGAGAAGCCCATCATGCTGGCGCTGGGATCATAGGAAACAATGACCCTGCCCCCGGCCGCCAGTAGCAATTCTCTGACGCCTTAATGGTGTACAAGGTCCCGAGGAACTTCAAGGCCCCAAGCAACTTGGAGCCTTATGACTAGACCATGGATCCGCAAGAGCACTTGGATGCCTATACTCAATCCATGCAGCTTTACGGGTATACCCCGGAATTGTTATACAGCATTTTCCCACTCTTTCTGAAGAAGGATGCTCTTCGCTGGTTCGTTACTTTACGAACGAAAATTACAGGATGGGGGGACCTCACACAACGTTTCTTATTACATTATACTATTGCCAAGGAACGACCGAAGTCGTTTGATTCTCTCTCTGGAATTCGCCAAGGAAGTGATGAATCCCTGCGCGAATACATCAAGAGGTTCAGTCATGCTTGTGTGGGTATAGAAAGCCTTGATGATAGGATAGCCCTTCATTATGCTAGAAACGATCTACGAAATGATTTAGACTTTTTCCAATCACTAGCTAAAAAGAAGCCGGCCAGTTTAGATGAGTTCCACTTGTGGGCAGACAAGTACGTCAAACTGGAGGAAATTACCAGGGCCAAAGAGAGCCTAGAGAAAGGTGAACCAGTTCACCAGAAAAAGAATCAAAATTCCAACCAACCCCAGGATTCCTCCAAGAGTGAGCGGTATAGGCCCAAGTATTCTGAGTATACTCCTTTGAACACCCCTCGAGAGACAATCTTGAAGGAGGTCCTTGATAACACTGTATTTTATACATTTTGTAATCCTCTCACTAGGCTTTTTAAGGTTCAATTAGGCTTAATTAAGTTAGTTTTAACACATTTTATGATTTTGAGCCAAATTGGACAATTAAATAAATTATTGCATAAATTAATCGTAATTATCTCTTTGGCAATGTTTATTAAACTGGCTATAATTTGAGTTTCAAATATCTGATTGGTGTGATTTTGGTCTTGTAGGAAAGCTAAGACAATTCCCTACAATTTTCATGTTAAACACTTTTCCAAAATCAGACTCCTTGGAGGTGAAATTGAGCTTTGAAGTCAGAATAGAGGAGCTGAAATCGGGCCTAAACACTGTGCAGTAATTGGACCATATCTTGAGTTCTAGACATGATTTTGGACTGAAACCAAAGCCATTTTAAAGCAAATATTCAGGCCTACAACTTTCATGAAGACCACTTCTCTCAAAAATGAAAAAATGACTGGA
Source organism: Ormosia semicastrata (assembly GCA_029884595.1). Lineage (NCBI taxonomy): Eukaryota > Viridiplantae > Streptophyta > Magnoliopsida > Fabales > Fabaceae > Ormosia > Ormosia semicastrata. Next base: position 48,272,075 of record JAQQTO010000056.1, on the reverse strand, counting down.
TGCACGGCTGTGTATTTACTCAATTATTATATTAAAAAAAAGAAAAAAAAAGAAAAGAAAAATTAAAGAAACGTCATCCGTGACGTTTTGCTCTTAATCATTCAGGTTACTGTGCATTGCACAGTAACCATTTCTTTGCCTATAAAAGGCAACGAATTCAGACGCACAATTCACAATTGCAGACGCTCGGGGGAGGTGAAATTCTGAGGAATTTCCTCCTCCTCCAATTTCTTTTCTCTCTCTTTTTCTCTTTTTCTTTCTTTTAGTCTATGTGTAAATAAGTTCCAGTCTACTTGGGTCAAAGTGTGAAGCTCTTGGTAATAAAATAAGGTTAGATTTATTCCTCTCTTGTGCTTTAATGATTTATTTTTTTCTAGTATTCTTTATATGTATTATATTTTGATTCTGATAATTTAAAATCCCGGGTGACAGACGGGAATACTCCATCCTTGTAAAGAGGAGTTCTTGATTTATTGTAGACAATATTTTGACACAGTGAATGCTTTAACCCATTTACAAGTGGTGGTAGTTGTGTTAATAAATGATTAAAGGAATCATAGTATAATTACGTATATCATTTTAATGGATTTTTAACGTTGTATTTTCCGATTGGAACCTCCATGTTGCGAGGATTCTAATTGAGTTATAAAAGGAATTAATCTTACTTTTACTTTATTTACCAAGAGTGGATCATTTTATCCAAGTAAATAATTTTTACTATAGTAACTAAATATTTACCTCATCTTAAATAATCTTCATCAATTCCCTGTGGATCGACCTCGGACTCACCGAGAATTTATTACTTGAGACAACCTGCACTTGGGTTTGTAAATGCAACAACTAAAAAGTGTGCATCAGTCCTTCAAACCGAGTTCTAGGATATCAAAAGGTCACCATCCGTTAAAAAATAATCCTAGAGGGATCATTCGAAGCATTATAGGTGGCACAACAGTTACAGCCACAAAACTGAAGATTGTTATTAGTTTCGAGATGTCATCGAGTCCCTGATCAAAGAGGGGTGTTTGCAGAAGTACATTAGTGGTTTCTAAGGTAATGAAGACCGCAGAAGGAGAAGGGATCAGAGACGAAGCCGCAGTCCAGGACAGAGTCCAAACCAGCGTCAGCAAAGAACCCAGAGTCCAGTCGGAAGAATCCGAAGACCCGCCAGAAGATCCCGAACCCCGCCACGCCGAGACGGGGAGAACAGGCAAGGTCAGAACCAGGATGCTCAAGGAAGTGGATACCGGAAAGACAGACTTATCCATACCATCACTAGAGGGTTCGCACAGACTTATCCATACCATCGCTGGAGGGTTCGCTGGAGGTGGATTGTCAAATAATTCTTGGAAGAAGGCACTCCAGACGACGGTCTTAAGCGTATCAAGTTCCTCACAAAGACCACACGTCCAAGACAATGATGCACCACCCATTTCCTTCTCCGAAAAGGACTACGGTGATATTATCCGAGATCATGATGACCCATTAGTGATTTCCGGAATAATATCCAACGCCGAAGTCCGTCGAATCTTTGTGGACCAGGGGAGTCCGGCAGATATCATGTTCATGGACGCCTTTGAAAAGCTGGAGTTCCCTTTGTCTGCATTGACCCCATACAAAAGTGAACTTACTGGTTTCTCCGAAGAGAAGGTCACCCTGGTGGGATATTTTGAAACTTTCCTAACCTTGAGTGACGACAACACGTACAGAACCGTCAAGGTGAGATTCTTGGTTGTGGATTGTCCCTCGGCTTACAACATTATTTTGGGTCATCCTACATTGAATGGTATTACCGTTGTAGTCTCCACCGCACACCAGGCCATGAAATTCCTTAACCTGGATAATAAAGTGGTCACGGTCCAGGGCGATCAGATTGCAGCCCGCAAATGTTACAATGAAAGTTTAAAAATTAGTAGGGCTTCCAGAAAAATGAAGGTGCACATATCTACCCCAACCCACCACCAAGTCAATATTTTAATAACCAAATTGGATGCGCATGAGGAAATCCAAGGCACTAGACCCCAGCCCGACGGAGAATTGATTCTGTTACAGCTTGTTGATAAGCCTAATCAAACCACCAAGATAGGGGCAAACCTTGACGAACAGGAGAAAGCTCAGTTGATAAATCTTTTCCAAGAGAATAAGGATCTTTTCGCCTGGACATCTGCTGATATGCCTGAAATTGACCCCGCTTTCATCTGCCATCGTTTATCTATTAAACGAGATGCAAAGCCGGTCTCCCAAAAAAAAAAGGAAAGTTAGCCCAGAGAGGCAGCAGGTTATTGAGGAGCAAGTCAAAGAGCTCCTAAACGCCAAATTCATTAGGGAGATCTCGTATACCACGTGGCTCTCAAATGTTGTCTTAGTTAAAAAATCCAATGGCAAGTAGAGGATGTGTATGGATTACATCGACTTAAACAACGTATGCCCTAAAGAGCCATACCCCCTCCCGAACGTGGACAAGCTGGTTGATAGCTCCTTTGATTTTTGACTACTATCCTTCATGGATACTTACTCCGGGTACAATCAGATTCCGATGTACCCCGGGGATGAAGATAAAATCGCGTTCATCATTGAAAATGTGAGTTACTGCTACAAGGTAATGTCTTTTGGGTTGAAAAATATCGAAGCCACTTACTAGAGAATGATGAACAGGGTCTTCAAAGATCAGATAGGAAGAATGCTAGAGGTCTACATCGATGATATGATAGTCAAGGCCCCGTCGTCAGGATCATACACCTCAGATCTCGAAGAAGTGTTTATACAGCTTAGGAAGCACAATATGCGGCTTAATCTGAAAAAGTGTGCATTCGGGGTCCAGGCTGAAAAGTTTTTGGAGTTCATACTGGCACACCAGGGGATCGAGGCAAACCCCGATAAGTGTAAGGCTATTCTTAATATGCACAGTCCCCGAAGTGTGAAAGAAGTACAACAGTTAAATGGGCAGATCGTGGCTCTTACACGTTTCCTAGCTAGAGCCGCTCACAAATCCGTCCCACTTTTCAAATTATTGAAAAAGGGGACAAGATTTGAGTGGACTCAAGAGTGTGAGGACGCGTTCACCTCTTTAAAAAATGTCTTGCCATCCCCTCTAATCCTCACAAGACTTGAGCCAGGAGAAACGTTGTACGTGTACCTCTCTATTCATGAGGAAGTCGTTAGTTCGATACTTGTCAGAGAAATCGGGGACGTCCAGAAGCTAGTTTTTTTTGTGAGCAAGGTATTACAAGGCTCCGAGCTCCGATACCAAAAAATCGATAAGGTTGCATTCGCACTTTTCATCACATCCAGAAGACTAAGACAATACGTCTAATGTTATCTGATTATAATAAGGACGGATCAGCCTATCCGACAGATATTACACGAGCCGGACTTAACAGGGAGGATGATTGCCTGGTCCATTGAGCTTTTCAAGTTTGGGATCACCTATGAACCCAGAGTAGCAATCAAGGCACAAGCACTCTCGGACTTTCTAGCTGAATTAACCTCGGAAACCAACAGAACCAAGGAAACACAATGGACCGTGTTTGTTGATGGGTCCTCAAACCCAAAAGGAAGTGGCGCCAGGGTAATATTAGAAAACCCTGAAGGAGTTATCATAGAAGATTCCCTCAAGTTCTATTTCCCCACCTCGAACAATCAGGCTGAATACGAAGCGTGCATTACCGGACTGACAATGGCTAGGGACTTGGGGCCCACCAAACTTAGACTTTGTAGTGACTCCCAACTCGTGACCTCCCAGAACTGAGGTAATTATCAAGCCAAAGAGCCACTCCTACAGAGATATTTGGTAAAATTAAAATAACTTCTCTCGAGTTTTCAGTCGGTACAGCTAGAGCATATCCCAAGGGAGTAGAATTCTAGGGCCGATCTCTTGTCCAAACTGGCCAGCACTAAGAGCCCGGGCAATAACCGCTCAATAATGCAGGAAATCATCCAACAACCCTTAATTACTGACATGACTATTTTTCAGGTTGGCGAATAATAGCGCAACTGGATTACATTGTTGGTTGAATATTTACAGTCCGGCAGTCTCCCTAATGACTCGAAGGAAGCTTCCAGGTTGAAGAAAACCTCGGTCAGGTATACCATCTATAACGGACAGCTTTACTGACATGGATTTTCCTTACCCCTCCTTAAATGCCTTGCTCCGAAAGAGGCTAAATATGTGTTGGTCGAGGTCCATGAAAGAAGTTGCGGACACTATCTAGGAGGGAAGACCCTAGCTTTAAAGGCTCTAAGGGCAGGTTACTACTGGCCGACAATGGAAGCAAATTCTCTTGCACATGTTCAAGTATGTGATAAATGCCTATGACATTCGGATCACTGTCATGCCCTACCTGAAGAACTATCCACGATGTTCATACCCTGGCCTTTCTATCAGTAGGGAATGGACATCCTTGATCCGTTCCCTCAAGCTCCTAGACAGTTGAAGTTTTTGGTTGTGGTGGTAGATTACTTTACAAAGTGGATTGAGGCCGAGCCCCTGGTCACCATCACTTCAGCCAGGATTCAAAAATTTACTTGGCGCCACATTATTACCAGATTCGGGGTCCTGAAGTCAATTGTGATAGATAATGGGACACAGTTTAAAGACAAAGGGTTCGAAGAGCTTCTAGAATGCTTAAAAATTAAACACCATTGTAGCTCCATGGAGAATCCCAGAACGAACGGGCAAGCCGAAGCTGCTAACCGGATCATCGTCCTTGGATTAAAGAGAAGGCTAGTAGAAGCAAAAGGGAACTGGGCTGAGCAGTTAGACTATGTCCTGTGGGCCTACCGAACTACTCCCCACTTCTCAATGGATGAAACTCCCTTCAAACTCATATTTGGATGTGAGGCCATGATCCCGGTGGAAATTGGAGAACCAAGCTAGCGTCTTCAGAATTTCTCGTATGATGATAACCCTAGATTAATTAGGGAAGACTTGGATTTATTAGAGGAAAGGAGACGCATTGCCCACATACATGATGTCGCGATCAAGCAGAGAACGGCATCTCGGTATAACTTCAAGGTCATTCCAAGGATTCCAACCGGGCGATTTAGTACTCCGTAGGGCTGATGTCGGCAGAAGGAATGCCTCCAGGGAAAACTAGCCCCCAACTGGGAAGGCCCTTACCGTATCGTAATCAGCACCGGAAAAGGAGCTTATACTCTAGAAACTTTGACAGGGAAGCTAGTAAAAAAATTTTGGAACGCAGACAAACTTAGAAAGTATTACAGCTGAGTGCCTTTTTAGGCCTAGTCTCCTAGCTTACTTTGTTTGATCTGCCCAATTGTTATGGAACGCACATTGTGTGATATTCAATAAAGTAAGTGTTATGCATTTTCTACTTAAGTTTTCAAGCTTTCAAGAAATTTTGTGAGACTTCATGGTACCAACCGAGAATTGTCTTGTGTTAGATAGGCTGTGCAATAGAAAAATCCTACATTGGGAAAATTCTAGCACCAAACCAAAAGCACGAAAAGACCACTATAAGGACCAGTCTTTTAAACCAACGTAGTGTGGTATCCTAAAAAACCAAACTGGTTACAGACCCCGGACAAGGTTTCCTACCTTTGGCACTGTTCTTAAATGTCAGCCTAATCTGGACATCGAATCCTAAGCCAAGGCTCAGTTTTACAAAGAATAAAGAATATGGCATCTCAGAATAAACGGGAACGAGGGTAATTGATAAAACCCAAAATCAGGGGTAACGCTTGCAAAAATTCGAGGTAATAATAAACCCAAAACCCCACGTAGGGGGTTCAAAAAAAAAATCTAAACTACAGTGCAGTCCGGACCGTGGATGTTAGCAGAAGAGTCTTCAGCAGCCAAGTTTGAAGAGGCAACACGGGGAGCTACAAGGGATCCTTCTCGAACCACCTTTCCAGAGTCAAGCCCGTCTAAGACCAAGGCAACCCCGGGATTAAAGTACTGAACTTGGCTGACAGCATTACAGAATTGATCTTCCTTTATCTTGGTACATAAGGCTATCAGCTAGTTGACGTCGGCCTGCAAGGAGGCAATTTTTGCCTCACACCATTAGGACTTGGCACGAGAATTATCGCTCTCAGTCCAGAGTGTAGCAATCTGCTTCTGCTGCTCAGTCATGGTGGCCTCTTTTGCCTTACCGGCATCCTTCAAAGTAACAACTTCAATTTCTAGCTCCCATATCCGAGATAAAGCCTCATTTTTGGCTTTGACGGCATCCTCCATGGCCTTGAGAGCTTTGGTTTCACCCCACTCAGCCGCTGCCAGTTTCTCCGTCATTTCCTGTTCATGTTCTTCGAGGGTGTGTTCTATGAAACGAGCCTCGGCAGCAATATGGATTCCCATATTTTGGAAAGCCAGTAGAGCTTCCTTTGAGCTACGTTGGGCAAAGTAATCCCCAACCTCTTCATCTAAAATGTGGAAGTCAATAAACTCCCTGGGATCCACTTCCTCATGAAACAGTTCCATTGACCCGGAAGTTTCTCCTGTTGCTTTCCTTTTACCTCGGCCACTAAACTAACCTTCCTCCACTGCCACCCTCTTGCACTCTCGAGGTGATTCAGGAGAGTCATCCACGTTAATATGCTCTACCGCCTTGGAGGGAACCTCGATCACCGTGGTCGTAAGAGCCAGAGTGAACCCCACTGGAGGACCCATCGGGACGTCAGTATTCCTTGCCCTCAGCGCCTCCAAAATTATTAAAGAATCGCCATCCTCCATCTCGGCTAAGCTCTCTACACAACATAGAAACAAGTCGTCATGTGGCATGAAAAAATCAGGCATTTAAATAAACATACACTACGACCAAGACTACCTAGCACGACCCAAAGCTCATCGTCATCTGGGCTATCTAATATATCTTTAGGTCGAATCTTGCCGACCTCGTCAACCCACATTTCGAAGAAGTTTACACACTCAACCTCTTCATCAGTAAGTTGGTTTATCTCCCTCTCAAATGATCGAGTGGGGATGCTCCACGCCGCCGGGTTCCAATAAAGGCTGAATGCTGCCTCCTCACCATTACCCATCCAGAAAGGACGAGTGCTGCTAGCCGCCATCAACTTGAAGAATTTCCCCTTGAAGTCTTCATAACTCTCCAAGTATGGGTAGAACACTGTCCTCCCCTGCCGAGATCAGACTGAGAGCCAGGACTGTTATCGAGCGCGCGATCCATGGACCGAATACCGTGTGTGAAAATAGAAGAATGCCCCATCAGAGCATTGCAACCCCACTACCCGGTATATTCTTTCGAAGGCCAGGATGTTCGGCCAACCATTGGGATGGATCTGACTAGGAGTAGCGTGAAGAGTCCGGAGAATAGAAATGTGGAAGTCGTTTAAAGGGAGCTGTAGTCCAAACCGTGTGAAAAAGTCCTCGTAGAGATACATGAAGTGTTCGCCCTCCCGGGTCCAACACACTCGTTCTCTCCCCGGGGACATAATCATGAATTCATTATCCCTCTCACCCCCCTCGATGAGCTCTAGATACTCCTTCAGCTTATCCAATTCCACGCCGGACTCATAGCAAGATATCCTATCATAGGCATCGTCGGTAACCCATGTGTAGGGTAACAGTGGACCTCAGTGAATCCTAATTGCCTGCTCCTCAGCCTGTCGATCCGGCTCTCGAACTTCAAGAGCCGGGGCAGGCACTTTAGCTCTTGGCCGCCTCCTTCTAGCCATTTAGTTTCCTGGAAGACACACAGAGGCCTAGTGTCAGAATTAATTATGTTCAAAGATCCAAACATGGCAGTGGGTAAGCAGAAAATTGAACACCCACGCACTAGCCTCTACACCCACCGAGGCTTAAGCCTCAGAAGGACACCCCCGCCGCACACGGCATGGTGGGGGAGGTGCAACATTAGGTAGCGCCATTGAAAGGGGGGAGAAGCAATTATCCCCAAATTTTTATTCACAGAAGAAAAATGAAAACAGTCCACCAGAAGAATGTACAACCACTCAAACAATCAGTAACAGTGTTTAGAGGATGAAAATACCTTCACAAAAAGGCCAATAGAAGCTTTAAAACGTCAAAATCACCGCTGACCACTGTGAAACTTGTCAGAATCCTTCTCAGACCACCAGTTTTTCAGCGAAGAGATAGCAAAAGGTGAAAGGACAAAACCCTATTTATAGAGGCTACAGCTAGGGGGTATTTCCGTCCAACCAGTCTGGATTTGAAAAGATGTTCATTATGGCGCGCAAAGCACTATGCACGTCCACTCAACCATAGCAAGCCACGTGGCCCATGTCGCTGTCATGACAATTGAGGGGACGACTACAACGTTCATAAAACTTTACGGACCCCGACACATTATATACCCTGGAGAATTCCCTCATGGTACAAAGACCCCGGTCAGACTGCTTAAGCTTTGCACTTTGTCGATCTTGACTAAGTACAGAACTGGGGGCAACATGCTATACAGGACGAGCTTTGGACTTACCTCGACACTATAAATTCTACAGATTAAAAAGATGGATGATTCAAGCAAAATAATATTTTATTTCATTCCATACATCGTCATACATCAATACAAGGAGAAGAAAAACATGGAATATGAAAAAGGTTAAACAACACTGTCGAGCCCGAAGGCCAACTCCCTGCTTGTATACTTCATATCCAGATTCTCTAGAGCTTACACCGGTCTCTTCCCCGTTGAGGCTTCTTGAAAAAGTGGATAGGCTTCGAAAAATAAAAGATAACCAGAACAGAACACTGCTACCGGATCAGGGAAATTCAGCCACGCCACTCTTCGGTTTCACTCACAAGGATAAGAAAAGACCGGGATGCTCTCACTTCGGCTGGACGGGGCATGGACTGTTCATGAAGAAGTTCATTCCACTGGAGCTTAACCAGTTTCATGATCATTCCAGGTTGCTTGAAAGTAGCCACCTCAGTAGTCCCCCTTGTTTATTTGAAAGGAAAACCAAGAGGGGCTCTGTTTCTCCAATTATCTCTGTCCAATATGACAGGAATTACAAAGCTCCCCAATGACAAAACATGAATCAAACGCACCCTCGTACGCTGAGAAAGCAAAGTTCCTGCCATTACTAGGCTAGGAAAGAAAAATTCCTAATGAAAAAAGGTTGTTAGTAAGAAAAGAAGTATCTTCAAAGATTTTGGGAAAAGCAGAAAAATGGTGGCCTTTGCAAAAGGCAATGCTCTAGCTCTCTTTGAGCATGAGCACAGGCATAAGAGAAACAACAGAATCATTCTGGAAAATAGAAGGGAAAATTCAAAGAAGGAATGACTGTATCAGATGCGAACCTTCCATATTTATAGAATGATAACCTTTGACTAGCCCCACGAATCAAATCAGTTGCACTTAATGCTCTCCCTTTCCCATTAGTTACGAGAACAATGGGTGTTTGGGAAACATTGAAACTAGTCCTCTTTAAAGGATCCTTATCTCCCAATAAAGTCAGAAGCAACAGTTTCCAAAGATAGGACTCAGATCTGTATCAAGTTTCCAGAAATCTCACCGCAAAGGGTCCTAGTAACCCAAGGGAGCAACAAGAACCAGACCCCAGAATAAGGAATACGAATTTACCGCATTCCAACCCTGAAGGTATTTCTATACAATGGACGTTGGCCTCAGTATGAGACATCACAAAACCTAGCTTTAAAGCCGAGGCGTAGTCCATTAAGCTTTATAAAGCTAATACCTTGACACTTAGCTATCCTATCAAAGCGCCAAGCTGGAGGCAACTGTTCTGGACCGTGGTCCGGGATCCCATTCAGAAGGATCAACCCGGCGCGCGCTCCATCGGACTCCTCCATTAATACCCCAGAAAGGTTTGTATTACCCCGGACTACAGCATTGGGTCATATGATGAGGATCACTGAATCAGCCCAGACTTCTGTAACTGCCAATCAGGATCTTACGAAATTAAAGGCTCTGTAACCTCTTCTTGCAATTAATAATCGTAATGTCCACATTTCCATAATACCTGCACTTAATATCATGATTCCAATCATGCTCCATAAAGACCAGGCTAAATCTACCTGATAAGGTAACTGTGATCTTAACACAAAAACCCAACTGACACATGGCCTAACTTGAGCGTTGGAGTCTTTTTGCAGGTACCACCCCTACCGGATCCCCATGCTTGAGTGCAACTACGCAAGGAGGAAACCACCACATCATACCTCTTATGGGTATCCCTCTGAATCCATTTCAGAAGAAATGATAATTCTTAATGGCGTTTCATCCCGAAAAAGAAGGGGAAACTAAAAAATCCCCTCAAAAAGCTTATTGAACAATTGAATGAAGAGAAAGCAAAATAATCTGAAACATTGTTGAGTTTATTGCCTATCGAAACTAGAGCAAATAGCAGAAGAAAGTTCAATATTTTTTTACTGTAGAAGGAAGCAATAGCAGAAGAAAAAATTTACTGAAAAAGATAAGTGGAAAAGAAAAAAAGTTGAATCAAAAAAATAAATTAACTTTGAGATTTTTTTTTATGAACCAATTTTATCTCAAAATTAATTTAGTAAAGAATTAATTTTTAAAATTTTATGCAATTATTAAATACCTTATATTTAAAAATTGGATAAAATATATTCAGTTATCTAATTTTTAAAAGTCTGTAAGAATTACTATTCAGTCTCAGTCATGTTTGAAGAGAGAATTTGGACTTTTCTACAGCAGAGGAGTTGATAAAAAATTTATTTTCCCATTTGGTATAACTTGATAATTATTTACCATTCTAGTATAAAATAAGGTGGAGTCTCTGGTGCCCCAGGGACACCGTGCACCTAATAAGACAAAATAAATAAATAAAAAGATAAAGTTAAACCAAAATAATGGGAATCACAGAAGAGATTGAAATAATGAGTAAAGAATTAATTAAAATGATGGAAGAAATTAATAAAAATATAATTATATTAATACAAAATATCAATAGAATTGCTAATTGTACATATGACTGAATACAAAATAGAATAAATGAAATACATAATATAAGAAATACGCTTGATAATATAAATAAAGGAAAAGAAATTGATGAAGATAAAAGTATTAAACAATTTGAATTTTTTTATTACAATTAGAGAATTTATTAGAAGATGAGCAAAATAATAGAACCATAACAAAAAAGGATTTAGAAGATTTAATAAAGATAAAACCAAAAGAATTAAAATTAGTAGAAAAAATAGAACAAGAAACTCCAAAATTTCTAAAACCAATAACTTCATGGAGGGGATAAAAGAAGAATACATAGATCTATTAAAGAAATCAAATGATATTGAAGAATTTCAACAATTACTAGAACAACTCAAAATAATTGAGGATGAAAACAAACAAATTCAGGAAGTAAAACAAACAGAAATGAAAAAGGAAAATGAAGAAGTAATATTAAATTATAGTACAACAGACTCTGAATCAGACTTTGATGAAATATTTATGAAAAAAAGGAGAATCAAGCGGAACAAAAACTAAATGAAAATGGAATGAATATTGGAGTAAACTAGAAGAATACTGGGATAAACATAAAAAGGAAACATTGTATAGACAAGGATACGCTAGAAAGGATGGAAGATGGACTAAAATTCAAGATTTAAACCTAGATATGAAAGTTTTAGGATTGAAATAAATTAAACATTGATTGTGTCAGAAATAAAGAAGAAGTAATATTCCAATGGACTAATGAAATGACATTATTAATTACAACAGATGAAAGATTTAGTGGATTAAGTCTACTAGATGTTAAGAATCTTCTAGTATATAAAACAGAATGAAATGTACAAACATTTCTCATAAGTATCAATGATGAAACTTGATATCAGTATGCAAGAAATGTAGAAAATAATCAAGAATTTGCTAGATTCATAATGCATTTCATCTATCAATAATTTATAGGATACAATACTATAGAACATAGTAATGAAGTAAACAAATTTCTACATGAAAAAGCTAAAGCACATTTAAATAAAATACAAATATGTAATATGTGTGATATAGATAGTTTTATCTGTGAATATAAAAAATATTATTATCAATTAAATAATGATACTAAACTAATATACATAGACATCTTTATAGATAAATTACCATATCCACTTAATACTAAAATTAGAACTATCTGGCAAACTCAACTAATGGAAACAGCTCAAACATTAGGAGGAATTATACAAGTACTCTACCATACTTTAAGATAACAATGCATTCAACGAGAAACAATTAAACAATTAAATAAGGGAAGAAATTCAATTTGCTGTGATATATCAGAAATCAAAAATTCAGGAAATTATGGATGTAATCAGCCAACAAAAAGGAGAAGATATTATAAAAGAAAACCAAAACTACGAAAAACTTATCCTAGAAAAAGAGCTTATAAAAAATACTAAAAGAAAATACTTTAGAAAAAGATGATAAATACCAAGAAAATATTGTCCAAGAGGAAAAAAAGAAATGTGTGTTGGATATGTAATGTAGAAGGATACTATGCAAATGAATGTCCACAACGCAAAGAAGTAGAATTCAAAGAAAAAACAAAGCTAATAAAAAAGGTATATAAATTATATAACCTAGAACCATTAGAAGAAGAACTAAGTAATACTGAAGATAGTATATATGAATACTCCGAAAATGAATTATTTTCAGAAGAAACAGAATCTGAATAGTACTTATATCAAAATTAAGACTGAAAAAAGTAAGAAGAAACAGAAGCTTACATAGATATAGGAGCAAGTATCTGTTTAGCAACAAAAATATTATTTGAAAAATGGGAAAAATTAGAAAAACATTTAAAAATTCAGATTGCAGATGGATCAATACATTCTCTATATTTTGTAGCCAAACAAATTACTTTAACAATTCAACAAAAAATACTTATTGTCTCAACTATAAACCAGCAAGAAATTGGTCTAGACATGATCCTAGGAAATAATTTCTTACGCTTATATTCTCTATTTTGCCAATACCTAGAACATATATCACTTAAGACACCATACATAAAGAATAAACAATTACGCGAACCTATAAAAATTCCAATTATACAATTCTCTAACTGTATCTATTCTAAAAAATAATCAGAGTTTAGCAAACTAAAATGTGGTGAGATTATTGAGGTCGTATGCCGCAAAATTCACCATATATTAATTAATTTAGAACCAGAAAGAAAAATCTCAGCTTATATTGAAGAATTTTTAGATAAACATGGAGTGAAAATCCATTAGATCCAAAAATTAATAATAAAAATGCAAAACTAATTGAGTTAAAATTAAAAGATCCGATAAAAGAAATAAAATGTAAACCTATGATTTATACAAAATAAGATAGAGATGAATTTGCCAAATATATTAAAGAAATGGAAGATAAAAAATTAATAAGACCATCAAAAAGTAAACATTCTTCACCAGCATTTATGTTAAAAATCATAATGAAAACAAAAGAGGAAAAGACGAATGGTAATTAATTATAAGCAAATGAATGATGCTATAGAAGGAGATGCATATTATTTGCCAAGAAAAGATTTAATTATTGAACAAATAAGGAATATGAATTAGTTTAGTACTTTTGATTGTAAGTCAGGATTTTATCAAATAAGGCTTACAGAAGAATCTAAAGCTCTAACAACATTTAGTTGTCCCCAAGGACAATATGAATGGAATGTACTTCCAATGGGAATGAAACAATCTACAAGTATTTTTCAACGAAGAATGGATTCAATACTTAAAGAATTTAAAGACTTTTATCTTATTTATATTGATGATATATTAGTTTTTACTAACAAAGATTTAAATGATCATTTTAAAAAGGTAGAATTAATACTTAATAAGTGCCTCAAATATGGAATAGTATTAAGTAAGAAAAAAGTTGTTTTAGCTCAAAATAGAATTAATTATTTAGGATTAGAAATTGAAAAAGGAAAAATAATAATGTAGAAACATGTATTAGAAAAACTTCAAAATTTTCTAGCCAAGTTAAAAGATAAAAAAGACTTACAGCGATTTCTTGGATTACTAACATACATTTCCAATGAAGGTTTTATAAAGAATCTTGCTGCAGAAAGAAAAGTACTTCAGCAAAAATTAAAGAAGGATGCCCTCTGGTCTTGGACAAAGGAAGACAAAGCAATTATTAACAAATTAAAGTACTTATGTCAGGATCTTCATGAATTATATCATCTGTCGAATGATGACTTAATTATTTTCGAGACTGATGCATCAAATGAACACTGGGGTAGTGTTATGAAAGCAAAACCTCTCGGACAAAAGAAAGAATTACTATGTCGATACATGTCTGGAACATTTTCAGACAATGAAATTAATTATCCAACTCATGAAAAAAAAACTTTGGCACTAATTCGTATGTTGGAAAAACATCAGATTTATGTGCTCGATAAAGAATTTATTGTCCGAACGGACTCCACTTATGTTACAAGTGTAACACCCCAAAATTCTCTATCTCTTAAACAGTAATTTTGACAGTTAACAGAATTTTACTGTTTAGTAATTTCTGGATACTGTAAAATTATTTTGATTATTTCGTCAGTGTATTTGATCGTTTTGAGTGATTTACTCTGAATCAGGAAAATAAAAATTTTTGGGCCAGGAAAAACTTTACGTAATTTAATTTTTACCATTAGGTTTTAATTATTTTACGTAATCTGAATTGATATTTGTGAGTTTTCTAATTTTTGTGATTTTATGTGTGATTATGAAAATTTTTACTGTTTGTGGGCCCAAGGAGTGTATGTGGGCCCAGGTGGCCATACGTGGGCCCAGGTGAGTCCCGCAAAGTGAAAAAAAATTTTACGCATAGAAAAATTTGTATTGTTTAGACGGAGACAGGGGATCTTACTAAACCTGAATCCGAAAACAGTTTTAGAAATTTTTTTTACTGTATTTTGTACTGTATTTAATTATCAGATAATAAAAATATAATAAATATATTCTTTCGTGGGGTTATAATAGATAAAAATAAAATTTTATACTGTTAAGTCAACATTGGTGGTTTGGATATCCACCATCGATTTAATTACCGTTGGAGATTTAATTTTGATTTAATCAACGGTGGAGATTTGATCTTAAAAGTAAATAGGATCAATTATAACCATTGGATGGAAATTAAATCAAGAGTAGAGATTTAGTCTTATAAATGACTATGACCATTATCAACCCTTGGATGTAAAATTAATCAATGGTGGAGATGGATCATTAATGATCATTGGATTTGGATTTAGATCAATGGTGGAGAATTGGTCATCAAAAATGACTACAACCATTTTGGACCCTTGGATGTAAAGTTTGAAGGTGTAATCTTGACCATTTATTTTGGAGACACATTCAATGATTAGGATTTCAAGCCAAAAATGATCCAATGGCTCAAATAAAGTCTTCCATCTATAACCTAAACCTAGTAACCATTTTTAATCCAAACCATTCTTTTAATCAATGGTTAGGATGACTTAAAGTGATGGTTATGAAATTTGTCACATTTGGAGTGCATGAAGAGGGGGGGACGGTTTGGAGAAGCAAGGAAGAAGGAGACAACTTTGAATAGAACTTTTAAAGTAAAGAAAAAGATGAAGTCAATAATAGTAGTTTGAATTTGATTAGTAACTAATTAATCCTAATTTGGTTAATCTAATGGCCTAATTAACAAGCTAAGTAAACTAATTTAATTGTTAATTAGTTATAATTTAATTCTTAATTAGATATCCTAATTTTAATTAGAGATTATAATATATGAAATAATATGTTTAATTAATTAGTTATATAGTTAGAATGTTAATTAAGATTGATTAGGAAATTTAACCTAACTAATTACCTAATTAATTTACATACAATTAGGTGTAAATTGAAAACAATTAATTCCCTAAAACCCCAAAGTGTCCCATGGTTTTGGCAGCAGCTTGGGAGGCTTCTACATGAATCTTGAACCATCCATAATAGCCATGCAAGTCAAATTGATGACCTATGCCATGTCCTACTCCATGTGCATCCAATTGGTGATATTTTGAGTCAAGTATATCACTTAATCTCTCCAAGACTCCCACGGCAGCAGCACCTTTAATTTACTCTCCCAATATTCATTTTTCTATTTCACCAAAAAGCTTTCATCAAATTCTCTCAAATTCTCTCAAAGTTCCAAGAACACAAAACAACCGTTTTCCTTCCTTTTCTCACCATATGGTTCGGCCAAGCAACCCACAAGCACCATTACTCACCTATAATTTTCACTCACATCATTTTCTAAAGCTAAACAATATTCTAAACACTTTTCATTTAGAAAGTTTTCCCAAAATCACACTCTAAGTGCTTCAAAATCCCACTTTTAGCTTACTTCCTTGGAGGTAAACTTTGATTTCTATGGTTTAAATTCATGTTTATGATTTTCTAAGTCATGTTTGTTCCATGGTTTGCCATTATTAAGCTTTGTTTGTAATTTTACTAATTATTTTAGAATTGTTAGGAATTGTTGTGAGCCACACGAAAATTAAGGAGAAGGAGGAGAGCTTGAAAAGCTTATGTTTTCCTTCTTCTGAGGAATTCGGTCAACCACCCTAAGACCGCCCTTCAAGTTTGTTTAATTTAATCCAACCATAGATCTTGAATCTACATGATATTCTAAGCAACTTTCATGTTGGAGACTTTCTCTAAATCATTCATCTTCATGGACTTTCTTCAAGATCAAAGTTATTGGGTTTTTAAGGTGAAGTGTAAGGAAACTTCATTTCTTCTCTCTTTTTCATGTTCTAAACCATGTTTGATCCATGGTTCCTCTTAATCAAGCTTAGTATACTAATTTCTATGTATTTTGTTTTGCATTTGAGAAGCCTTTGGTGGTGAAGGACTTGAAAAAAGAAGCAAATCAAGAAGTTTCGAGGATCTTCAAGAGGTAAGAGGGAGATCCATCTCACTAACCAAGTATGGTGGTGAGAAATGGTCTTATATTTGATGGATGGTGAATCCATGTGAGGATTCCAATCCATGGTCATGTAATAATTTATGTGTGTTTATGAGTTTTGATTTATTTGCTTATGCTTGAATATGCTTTGCATGATTTTATGGCTTTGATGATATGCTTATATTATGCATGATAAGTATATGGCATGCTTATAATATTTATGATGAAATATATATATGTGTATGTCATGATGTGGTGATAAAAAAGAATTCAATTTTTGGCTCCAATAGCCAAAGGAGAGGGTTCGATTTTTGATGCCCTTGATTAGGGTTCATGTTGAAAATTTTCAAGAACAAGGGAATTGATTTTTGGGTCCCTAGAACAATGAGAATTTTAGCCAAGACACCTGAAAATAGGTGTTCACAAATTAATATTTTCATGAAAAATGAAAATGGATGATTTGAAGAGTATGAAAAATAAACAAAGGGTTTATTTTTCAAGAGAACAAGAATACGGTCTTTGAGGAATTTTTATTAATTTATTTTGTGTAAAAAGATCCTAAGTGTTTTTCTAAATATAAGTTTTGAATGAAACAGGCAAACACTGATTTTAAGGATTTGCAAAGAAAGTGAACAAGGATTTGCAAAGAAAGTGAAAAAGGATTTGCAAAGAAAGTAAAAATGAATTTGAACAAATGGGTTTGGTTTTTTATAACCATCGGTATTTCGGTTTTGAAAATAGATTTTGTTTGTGTAAAACCATATCAATTTAGAAGAAAAAATATTTTGATAATTTTCAATAGTCATGTCCACGTTTTCGAAGGCTTGTAATGCATTGATTTTGATGAAACAAAGTGATTTTCCAAGTGGAAATATAATTCATTTAATACAAGAAATTTGAAAAGGAAATCAGAGTATTTTAGCACTTGAGAAATGAATTTTTATGTAAATGGAAAAGAGAGGTTGCAAGTGAGCCTCAATTTGTTTTAAAAAGAATTTATTTTTGTTAAAATCCCGTTGGATTTTGGAAAGCGTTAGTAATTTTTAAAGTTAGAAACATTGATTTAATTTAATGGAATTGTGAATTTGTGAAATATACTGTGAAAAAGGATTTTCTTGAATAAGAAGATATATTAAATGAAGTATAAAGTTATATTATTTTGAGGAAGGTTGATTTGGAAATGATTTGGGAAAAATGGAGAGAATATAATGGTATTTTGAAAATTTACTAACGTATAACTTATTTTCAAGTTTTGAAGTACGTTAGAAAATGTTAAGTTTTGAAACGTTGATTTATATCAATGGAAAAGTGATTTTGTGAATTATATTTTGGAAAAGGATTTCTTGAGTAAAGAAATGTGAAAAAGATTTTCTTGAGTAAAGAAAATGTGTTAAATAAAGTATAAGGTCATATTATTTTGAGAAAAGTGGAAATGAAATTTTTGAAGAAATGAGAAATATTTTCTGTAATGGAATTGTGGTGAAAAATAATTATTTACGTATATTAAAAACATAATTTTTAAATTACATGATTTGAAATACAAGAAAATATTTCTAAGTGTTTAGAAATATAGTAAAATATTTTTACGCGATTTGAAATATGATAAAATATTACTACGCGATTAGAGATGCGTTGAAACATTTTAAGTGATTTGAATTACGTTTAAATATTTTATGTAATTTGAACTACTGTTGAAAAATCACTATATGATTTAAAAGTGATAGAATATTTTTACGTGATTGTGAAAATGATGAAAAATCATTATGTGATTTGGAAAGTGTTTTAAATATTTTGAGAATGATGGAAAATGTTTTATGCGACTTAAAAGAATGATTTTTAAGTTACGCGATTTTGAAAATGATGAAAAATTATTATGCAATTTGAGAAACATATATTTTTATGCGATTGAGAAAAATGTTAAAAAATTTTAATACGTGATTTAAATGTGCAACAGAAGATTGCAATATTGTAAAAACGTAACAGAAATGTTTTGGAATTGTGAAAATGAAATGGAAATGTTGCGCAATTTTGTGAAAACACGACGAAAGAGTTTTATAACTATGAAAATGTGATAATATGATTTTTCTGTTGAAAATATAGTATAAATACTGTAGAACCAAAGATATGGATCTTTGTGTGAGAAAATGACATATTTTGCCTGTGATTGGCATTTGGTGCATTATACATGCATTAGAAAGATATGTCTGTGATTGGATTCGGTGCATTATACATGCATTGGAAAAATATGCGTTGAAGCATATGATTACATTGAATAAATGAAATTGAAAAGATTTGACCCTTTGGGGTTGGACTTGCACTGATATATTCATGCATTGTATAAAATATAGCTAATAACTATTATGGCCCTTGTGGTTGAAGAGGGAATGAGAATTGATAGTGAGGTCTATGATGGATCTTGGGGCGTCGAGCGCAGGCGCTGCGGTCGACCGATGGACGGTTAGCAAGTACCACTGTGCCACTTGGCGATGCAATCAGTTACAGCAACGCATTGACGATACCCGACAAGAACATGATTCTTTTCAACGAATGGGAGATTGTCTTTGGGCTAAGGCTGATAATTAACCAGAGCATTCTTCTCGAAATTGTGAAAACCTCCATGGAGTTATTTTTGATAAACTGAGTCTTTGTGCATATGCATAAATTTGAGCATTTATATCTGTATGATATATTAATTGAGGAATATTGGCTATGACAATTATTTTGATTACTTGGATGATGATGATGATAATGCTGAGGGCATTATCATAATTATTATTTATGATAATTGAATTGATAAATGATTGGATGATGATAGTTGATTAATGTTAATGACATGACCATAATTGTGGTATGATCTATCTGTATGATATTGCTGTTTGTGTTATCTCTGTGCTGCCATGCTGGTATTGGTGTAGGTGATCTCACCTCTTTATTATATTATTTTGCTTTATCTGTATTATTAAAATTATACAGTAGAAGGAATGAGTTGTCTTAGACATAACGAGTGGTAGATACTCAGAGATTGATGGAAACATTGAAAAGTGGTCATCTCAAGTTCAAGATGTGCTTTAGGTAGACAGGGAGTAAAGTTCTGATGCATCAAGTTGATACAAGAGAAGGAACGAGTATGTTAAGATTTAATGTTAGTGTTGTACCGTGCTATTAAGTAGGACCCGTCATGAGATTTGCTAATGTTAAAAAAAATAAGTCTATTAATTTATATTTCTTTTTAAATTATGATATTAATTGGTGTCAATATTACATAATGAATAGTTGAAGTATGATTTTCAATATTACCTAATATTTTCAGTAAATTTACGTTTCAGTAAAGAAGAAATTTTGAAACCCATCTTTTATAACTCAAACTTTGTGCGAACTTCTTTTCAGATTATGAGTCGGGAGTCGGAAATGTGATGCCCTAAGGAGGGTGTTACATTAGTTGGTATCAAAGCACGGTTTGAGTCTTTTGGGGTTTGTGGTTAGGTCTATTTTGCTTGTGTTGTGTTCTTTGTGTTTGTTTTCCAAAAAGAAATAATGTTGTTTATAATGGATATTAGATCCATTGTATTTCGATCTGCACGCCTCGAGAAAAAAAAGGAATGGCTCGAGATAATTATACTTGTGTGGAAGTGAAACATGTTACTAGTAATGCAGTTGCAGCTACGGGAGCAACGGGAGCAATGTGGAAAGACGACTGCACGAACAAAGGACTGCTGTTCAGTAGAAACTGGAAGTTGAAGTTTAGGATCTGATGGAAGAGAATCAGTCTTGGAATATAAGATTTCATAATTTTGGAACCTGAATTTCTTTTTTAGGATATTGAGAAAGTAATTGATTTTGACGGAAGATGTATTTACAACCATTGAGGAAACCAAAAACAGTAAAGGATGTGAAAGAAAGTACTTAAATGAAGGAATGTACGTCAAGGAAATAAATTATGGAAAAGTTGGACACATTTTCCCAGAGATTATGCTCTTTGAAAACAGAATTTTCTATTAGTAAAATTTTAGATAGTAAGGGAAGTTGTTACTCTGAATGGAACGGGAGTGTTCTGAGCGGAAGATTTAATCAATGGAGATTGCGTCATTGGAGCTAATCCTATAAACCATACTGAATATTTCTGTGAATAACCTATTCCTTATGACATATGATTGAGTAGATCAATTATATGTTAGAGCTATTCGTTATCCTCTGATTTGTTTACTTCTGTTTCTATTCTTTGCTGATCGAGCTATTCAAGTTATTCAAATTGTTGTTACGAATCAAATCTTTGTATTAGTTTGATCTGTTGTTCAAAATTTTTGTGTTAGTTTGATCTGTTTCATAAACAGACGTAGTCTTTGAAAATAGATTGGTTATTTTCCAACCATATCCAATGAGATTATTTCAACAGACTGTGAGTAATCTAGAGAAAATTCATTTTTGAAAATCGGGTTACATCCAATTCTTTGCTGGATATGTTCGATAACAGGTTCGATTCGTTTTGTTATCTTCCATGATGTTTTCTTTCATCTCCTGCAATTGAACGAACAAGAAATGATATTCCTATTTAACTCTATGTCATAGTATTTGGTATAGTGCTGTGGAAAGGAGAACTCGATTAGTGAGACATTTCCTGTTAAAAACAAAAATCTAGAATATGTAGTGATACGAAGATAAGGAAATTTTAAGTAATACATTACATTAGTTGGAAGTTATCTGAGAAAAAAAAACTATTCTAGGCATGAGTGAAGATTGGTTGTCGTTATGTTGGTATAAGAGATATGGAAATTCTTTCTTTCTGGAGTAACATTCAACATCTTCAGTAATTATAGGAGTCTGAGATATCTGTTTGATCAGGAGAAGTTGAACATCAACAAAGAGATTTTGTTGGTTAGAATAGTATAACAAGATGTAAGAGAGGAAGCTTCATGAGAATTGGAAAATAAGATAAAAGAGTAATGTTCATATTTATTCTGAGGGTGTGAAATCATGGTTATTAAATTTTGAGGACGAAATTTCTTTTTAGAGGGGGAGTAATGTAACACCCCAAAATTCTCTATCTCTTAAACAGTAATTTTGACAGCTTAATGTAATTTTACTTGTTTAGCAATTTTTGATATCTTGTAAAATTATTTTGATTATTCCATCAGTGTATTTGATCGTTTTGAGTGATTTACTCTGAGTCAGGAAAATAAAAATTTTTGGGTCAGGAAAAACTTTACGTAATTTAATTTTTACCATTAGGTTTTAATTATTTTACGTAATCTGAATTAATATTTGTGAGTTTTCTAATTTTTGTGATTATATGTGTGATTATGAAATTTTTTATTGTTTGTGGGCCCAGGTAGTGTATGTGGGCCCAGGTGGCCATACGTGGGCCTAATTGGGTCCCGCAAAGTGAAAAAATTTTCTACGCATAGAAAAATTTGTATTGTTTAGAAGGAGATAGGGGATCTTACTAAACCTGAATCCGGAAACAGTTTTAGAAAATTTTTTTTACTGTATTTTGTACTGTATTTAATTATCGAACAATAAAAATATAGTAAATATATTCTTTCGTGGGGTTATAACAGATAAAAATAAAATTCTATACTGTTAAGTCAACATTGGTGGTTTGGATATCCACCATCGATTTAATCACCGTTAGAGATTTAATTTTGATTTGATCAATGATGGAGATTTGATCTTAAAAGTAAATAGGATCAATTATAACCATTGGATGGAAATTAAATCAAGGGTAGAGATTTAATCTTATAAATGACTATGACCATTATCAACCCTTGGATGTAAAATTAATCAATGGTGGAGATGGATCATTAATGACCATTAGATTTGGATTTAGATCAATGGTGGAGAATTGGTCATCAAAAATGACTACAACCATTTTGGACCCTTGGATGTAAAGTTTGAAGGTGTAATCTTGACCCTTCATTTTGGAGACACGTCCAATGATTAGCATTTCAAGCCAAAAATGATCCAATGACTCAAATAAAGTCTTCCATCTATAACCTAAACCTAGTAACCATTTTTAATCCAAACCATTCTTTTAATCAATGGTTAGGATGGCTTAAAGTGATGGTTATGAAATTTGTCACATTTGGAGTGCATGAAGAGGGGGGACGGTTTGGAGAAGCAAGGAAGAAGGGAGACAACTTTGAATAGGCTTTTTAGGCCAAAGAAAAAGATGAAGTCAACAATAGTAGTTTGAATTTAATTAGTAACTAATTAATCCTAATTTGGTTAATCTAATGGCCTAATTAACAAGCTAAGTAAACTAATTTAATTGTTAATTGGTTATAATTTAATTCTTAATTAGATATTCTAATTTTAATTAGAGATTATAATATATGAAATAATATGTTTAATTAATTAGTTATATAGTTAGAATGTTAATTAAGTTTGATTAGGAAATTTAACCTAACTAATTACCTAATTAATTAGCATACAATTAGGTGTAAATTGAAAACAATTAATTCCCTAAAACCCCAAAGTGTCCCACGATTTTGGCAGCAGCTTGGGAGGCTTCTACATGAATCTTGAACCATCCATAATAGCCATGCAAGTCAAATTGATGACCTATGCCATGTGCTACTCCATGTGCATCCAATTGGTGATATTTTGAGTCAAGTATATCACTTAATCTCTCCAAGACTCCCATGGCAGCAGCACCTTTAATTTACTCTCCCAATATTCATTTTTCTATTTCACCAAAAAGTTTTCATCAAATTCTCTCAAAGTTCCAAGAACACAAAACAACCATTTTCCTTCCTTTTCTCACCATATAGTTCGGTCAAGCAACCCACAAGCACCATTACTCACCTATAATTTTCACTCACATCATTTTCTAAAGCTAAACAATATTCTAAACACTTTCCATCTAGAAAGTTTTCCCAAAATCACAATCTAAGTGCTTCAAAATCTCACTTTTAGCTTACTTCCTTGGAGGTAAACTTTGATTTCTATGGTTTAAATTCATGTTTATGATTTTCTAAGCCATGTTTGTTCCATGGTTTGTTATTATTAAGCTTTGTTTGTGATTTTACTAATTATTTTAGAATTGTTAGGAATTGTTGTGAGTCACACGAAAATTAAGGAGAATGAGGAGAGCTTGAAAAGCTTATGTTTTCCTTCTTGTGAGGAATTCGGTCAACCACCCTAAGACCACCCTTCAAGTTTGTTTAATTTAATCCAACCATAGATCTTGAATCTACATGATATTCTAAGCAACTTTCATGTTGGAGACTTTCTCTAAATCATTCATCTTCATGGACTTTCTTCAAGATCAAAGTTATTGGGTTTTTGAGGTGAAGTGTAAGGAAACTTCATTTCTTCTCTCTTTTTCATGTTCTAAACCATGTTTGATCCATGGTTCCTCTTAATCAAGCTTAGTATACTAATTTCTATGTATTTTGTTTTGTATTTGAGAAGCCTTTGGTGGTGAAGGACTTGGAAAAAAAAGCAAATCAAGAAGTTTTGAGGATCTTCAAGAGGTAAGAGGGAGATCCATCTCACCAACCAAGTATGGTGGTGAGAGATGGTCTTATATTTGATGGATAGTGAATCCATGTGAGGATTCCAATCCATGGTCATGTAATAATTTATGTGTGTTTATGAGCTTTGATTTATTTGCTTATGCTTGAATATGCTTTGCATGATTTTATGGCTTTGATGATATGCTTATATTATGCATGATAAGTATATGGCATGCTTATAGTATTTATGATGAAATATATATATGTGTATGTCATGATGTCGTGATAAAAAGGAATTCAATTTTTGGCTCCATAGCCAAATGAGAGGGTTCGGTTTTTGATGCCCTTGATTAGGGTTCATGTTGAAAATTTTCAAGAACAAGGGAATTGATTTTTGGGTCCCTAGAACAATGAGAATTTTAGCCAAGACACCTGAAAATAGGTGTTCACAAATTAATATTTTCATGAAAAATGAAAATGGATGATTTGAAGAGTATGAAAAATAAACAAAGGGTTTATTTTTCAAGAGAACAAGAATACGGTCTTTGAGGAATTTTTATTAATTTATTTTGTGTAAAAAGATCCTAAGTATTTTTCTAAATATAAGTTTTGAATGAAACGGGCAAACACTGATTTTAAGGATTTGCAACGAAAGTGAACAATGATTTGCAAAGAAAGTGAAAAAGGATTTGCAAAGAAAGTGAAAAAAGATTTGCAAAGAAAGTAAAAATGAATTTGAACAAATGGGTTTGGTTTTTTGTAACAATCAGTATTTCGGTTTTGAAAAAAAAAATTAATGGTTTTGTTTGTGTAAAACCATATCAATTTAGAAGAAAAAATATTTTGATAATTTTCAATAGTCATGTCCATGTTTTCGAAGGCTTGTAATGCATTGATTTTGATGAAACAAAGTAATTTTTCAAGTGAAAATATAATTCATTTAATACAAGAAATTTGAAAAGGGAATCAGAGTATTTTAGCACTTGAGAAATGAATTTTTATGTAAATGGAAAAGAGAGGTTGCAAGTGAGCCTCAATTTGTTTTAAAAAGAATTTATTTTTGTTAAAATCCCGTTGGATTTTGGAAAGCATTAGTAATTTTTAAAGTTAGAAACATTGATTTAATTCAATGAAATTGTGAATTTGTGAAATATACCGTGAAAAAGGATTTTCTTGAATAAGAAGATATATTAAATGAAGTATAAAGTTATCTTATTTTGAGGAAGGTTGATTTGGAAATAATTTGGAAAAAATGGAGAATATAATGGTATTTTAAAAATTTACTAACGTATAACTTATTTTCGAGTTTTGAAGTACATTAAAAAATGTTAAGTTTTAAAACGTTGATTTATATCAATGGAAAAGTGATTTTGTGAATTATATTTTGGAAAATGATTTCTTGAGTAAAGAAATGTGGAAAAAGATTTTCTTGAGTAAAGAAAATGTGTTAAATAAAGTATAAAGTCATATTATTTTGAGAAAAGTGGAAATGAAATTTTTGAAGAAATGAGAAATATTTTCTATATTGGAATTGTGGTGAAAAAATTATTTACGTATCTTAAAAAAGTAATTTTTAAAGTACGTGATTTGAAATACAGGAAAATATTTCTAAGTGTTTGGAAATATAGTAAAATATTTTTACGCAATTTGAAATATGATAAAATATTACTACGCGATTGGAGATGCGTTGAAATATTTTAAGTGATTTGAATTACGTTTAAATATTTTATGTAATTTGAACTACTGTTGAAAAATCACTATATGATTTAAAAGTGATAGAATATTTTTACGTGATTTTGAAAATGACAAAAAATCATTATGTGATTTGGAAAGTGTTTTAAATATTTTGAGAATGATGGAAAATGTTTTATGCGACTTAAAAGAATGATTTTTAAGTTACGCAATTTTGAAAATGATGAAAAATCATTATGCAATTTGAGAAATGTATATTTTTATGCAATTGAGAAAAATGTTAAAAAATTTTAATACGTGATTTAAATGTGCAACAGAAGAGTTGCAGTATTGTGAAAACGTAACAGAAACGTTTTGGGATTGTGAAAATGAAATGGAAATGTTGCGCAATTTTGTGAAAACACGACGAAAGAGTTTTATAACTATGAAAATGTGATAATATGATTTTCTTATTAAAAATATAGTATAAATACTGTAGAACCAGTATATGGATGCTGTGTGAGAAAATGACATGTATTGCCTGTGATTGGCATTTGGTGCATTATACATGCATTGAAAAAATATGCGTTGAAGCATATGATTACATTGAACAAATGAAATTGAAAAGATTTGGCCCTTTGGGGTTGGACTTGCACTGATATATTCGTGCATTGTATAAAATATAGCTAATAGCTATTATGGCCCTTGTGTTTGAAGAAGGAATGAGAATTGATAGTGAGGTCTATGATGGATCTTGGGGCGTCGAGTAGCGCGCGGTCGACCGATGAGCGACAGCGATTAGCAAGTACCACTGGCCACTTGGCGATGCAAATCCGTTACAACGCATTGACGATACCCGACAAGAACACGATTCTTTTCAACGACTGGGAGATTGTCTTTGGGCTAAGGTTGACAATTAACCAGAGCATTCTTCTCGAAATTGTGAAAACCTCCATGAAGTTGTTTTTGATAAACTGAGTCTTTGTGCATATCCATAAATTTGAGCATTTATATCTGTATGATATATTAATTGAGGAATATTGGCTATGACAATTATTTTGATTACTTGGATGATGATGATGATAATGCTGAGGGCATTATCATAATTATTGTTTATGATAATTGAATTGATAAATGATTGGATGCTGATAGTTGATTAATGTTGATGACATGACCATAATTGTGGTATGATCTATCTGTATGATATTGCTATTTGTGTTATCTCTGTGCTGCCATGCTGGTATTGGTGTAGGTGATCTCACCTCTTTGTTATTTTGTTTTGCTTTATCTGTATTATTAAAATTATACAGTAGAAGAAATGAGTTGTCTTAGACATAACGAGTGGTAGATACTCAGAGATTGATGGAAACATTGAAAAGTGGCTGTCTCAAGTTCGAAGATGTGCCGGGTAGACAGGGAGTAAAGTTATGATACATCAAGTTGATACAAGAGAAGGAACGAGTATGTTAAGATTTAATGTTAGTGTTGTACCGTACTATTAAGTAGGACCCATCATGGGGTTTGCTACTGTTAAAAAAAATAAGTCTATTAAATTTATATTTCTTTTTAAATTGTGATATTAATTGGTGTCAATATTACATAATGAATAGTTGAAGTATGATTTTCAATATTACCTAATATTTTCAGTAAATTTACGTTTCAGTAAAGAAGAAAATTTGAAACCCATCTTTTATAACTCAAACTTTGTGCGAACTTCTTTTCAGATTATGAGTCGGGAGTCGGAAATGTGATGCCCTAAGGAGGGTGTTACAACGGGTTTTAAAAATATCAATCACAAAGGAACTTACAAGTAGGGAAGATTGATTAGATGGCAAATGAAGCTTACGGAGTACAATTATTCAATTTCACATATTAAAGGAGAAAATAACGTTCTTGCAGATATATTATCCAGAGAATGGAGCGAAGTACACTAGTAATGACTAAGCAACAACTGGAAATCAAGGAAGCCTTAAAAACTCAGAAGTTGGAAGAATTAGAACTTATCGAAGCATACATCAAGGATCTCAATTTGTAACTTAAAGTAGAAGGATTTCTTGCAAAAGCATTCCGACAGGAAGAAAAAAAGGTAGATAAATGGTACGTTGTGTTCAATGGACCATTTCCAGGAATTTATGACTATTGGTTCAAAGCAGCTCCATACTGCCAGAAAATTTCAGGAATTCTACATAAGTCATACCCAACTAAAGGAGAAGCAGAAACGGAATTAAAGGAATATTCTGAGAAAGAACTTTATCTTGGACCAAGAACTTTTTCAGAAGTAGCAAAGAATCCACCAGTAAAGCAATCATCATTCAAAATTCTAGGAAAAATTCCTTCTTCTCTAGATAATTTCCAAATTACTTCCAGAAAAGATCATGAATTACAAGTTCAATTCTCAGAAGAAAAATTTTGGGAAAACTTCAAAAGATTGGTCAACTGGAATGATAAAGAAAAGGTTAACTGTTTTTACATGGTTAACCGAAAGCTCTTCGGAATCAAAGCAATCATCTTTCCTGGAGCACCACCATTACTAGCTTTCAATATGTTCCAATTTGGATTTATTGATTGTCTTTATTTAAGCTTAAACTTAGAAGAAATTAATCTTTTTCCTCACAATTTTAAGGATGCAGTCCAAATGTTCAAGAAAAATATTGCTAAGGAACGAAGTATCTTCTTAAAGTTCTACTCAGCCTATCCAGACTTCATAACAAAGCAACAAGCTAAGCACCTGGTCTATGTGGGGATAAGTAACAATAATTTTTCACTCAGAGACGAACCACATGGAGTCGTCTATGAAGAAGACCAAATTACTCATATACTGATGATGCATGAGGATATAGTGATTAAAATTTAGATAAAATTCAATTGCCAGGCCCACCAGAAAATAAAAACCTTACAACTAGTTGTAGTTAGTAAGGGTCGATCCACAGAGAACCAATTCAATTAACACTATTAAACAATTCTCAATTTAAACTCTAATTAATAATAAACAATAAAAAAGGGGGTTTTGGAGTTTTGATGAACAATGAACAGTTTCAAAAATAATAACAATAAATAAACTAAAAATCAACAATATAAGAAAATTGGTTAAGAGATTGAATCCACCACTAGATTTATATGATGATGTAAATCCACATATCATTTTATTCCAACATGCTCAATTATGTTTTTATGCAATTGTGAGAGTAAATCTCTGTTTTCCTTACGTGTTGGCCAATTTAGCAACCGCTCAAATCAACTCCTAATCACTGATTAGTCATAAAGCAACCGCTCTTACAACTATCCAACAATTGCATTAAGATTTAGAAAACCAATTACACTAAGATCTAATCACACACCGGGATTAAATTACTTAGAACATATATTTCTCTAGATCTACTACCGCAACCGCGCATAATAAACCCAGATCTACCACTTTTATAACTGGCAAATAGCACAAAGATAATTATACCCACATGAACATCATACATCCCACTAGATCTACTACCGCAACCGCGCATAATAAACCTAGATCTACCACTTTGAAAGTGGAAACAAGTATAAAAACCTTCATACCAACAATAGATTCAGAAATATATGAATAAAAACATAATTGTGTTGAAATAATGAAATATGCAAAGTTTACAATATCAATACTAGCGGTTTCATCACCCCCTTAACCAAGGGAGGTTTAGTTACACATAGCTAGAAGGAAATCATAAGAAAAACTGAGAGAAAAATGAAGTAGAGTCTAACCCCCTACATGATAACCAATGGTGCCCTTTTATAGAAGTCTAGGGTAACAAAATGACAAAGGTGAGTGGATGGATGAGTGGGTTAGTGGAGTGGAGTGGTTGAGTAGATTGGTTGAGTGGGTGAGTGGATGAGTGGGTTGGTTTGAGTGGAGTGGATTAAATATTGGTTGAGTGGGTTAGTTGAGTGGATGAGTGGATGAGTGGAGTGGAGTGGTTGGTTGAGTGGGTGAGTGGTTTGATTTAGTGGATGAGTAGTTGAGTGGATGAGTGGAGTGATTTGGTTGAGTGGGTTAGTTGAGTGGAGTGGTTGAGTGGTTGAGTGGATGAGTGGAGTGGAGTGGTTGAGTGGAGTGGTTGAGTGGTTGAGTGGTTGAGTGGTTGAGTAGTTGAGTGGATGAGTGGAGTGAGTGGATTGGTTGAGTGGGTGTGAAAATCTCGTGTCTGACTTGGAAGCCAAAAACGACCGATTATACTTCAGATTCATGAAAAGTACTCTTCATGAAAGTTGTAGATATTTGTCTTGGCTATAACATGCATATCTGGATCATCCAATTTGGATTCCTACAGCCCAAGATATGACCCAAATACCACGGGTTACTCAAACCCAACTTCAGCACCTCTATTCCGACTTGCAAGCCCAAACTGACCCATTAGACTTCATTCTTTCAAAAGGTGTTCTTCATGGAAGTTTTTTATTTGGGTCTTGACTATCAACTATCCAAATTTCAGCCCATCTCCATTATTACAGCTTGAGATATGATTTTATGAGTGCACACCGTTCGGATTCTAGTGACAGAACCCGTATTCTGACTTCCATGTAAACTTAGGTCCTTTAGACATCTGTTTAGGACTTCGAGCTCTTCATCAAAGTTGTAGAGCTTCCTCTTAGCTTTCCTACAAGATAAAATTCATGATTGTCAGATATCAGGAACTCAAGTTATGATCAAATACAGAAACAGTGTAAAATCTCAATAATGCTGAAAATATTCAATTAGGACCAATTTGAGCTCAAACTCACAAAATCATACCAAATTCAATCAATTAAGAATATGGAGAGTGTAAATGACTAAACATAAGGGTTTCTTAATAAATAAAATATGTAATTATCAAATTCCCCCACACTTAGCTTTTTGCACTCTTGGGCAAAACTCAAGACCAAAACAAGGACATAAAAGATTAACAAAATTTTAAATTCCAACGACATTCAAGAGCCCAAAATTTTACAATCAAGAAGAACAACCAAAGGTTCAAGAGATCAAAACATTCATGAGTTAACAATTCTCCACATCTCAAACCAACAAGCAAGGTATCTTTAACATGAATCGAGAATGATAGATCTTCACAAGATTCCCTCTCAATCTCTCAAGTGTTTAAAATGTAGGTATTTCACTCAATTCAACCCATGAAAATTACACTACCATAAGCTTGCTTATCTTCTACTTCTCCACTACTCAAAACACATGCATACACAAATCATGAGGACTTTATTCAAGGTTATAGTGAGGTCAAGGTAACAGAAGAAGATAAAATGGATATGAGAGGATAAATACCAAAGAGAATAAAAGCAAATGAGAGCTGAGTTCAAATAACAAGCATAAAAGTTCATCCCAACTCTAATGTATAACCTTTTACGTATTCATTTCCCAATCCTTTTCTTTTTTTTTTCTTTTTATATATGAACATAACTACATATATACAAATTTTTTTTTTCTTTTTTTTTTTTTTTTTTTTTTTTTTTTTTTTTTGTTTTGTTTTTGTTTTAGGCACTATTTCCTTTTTCAACAACCATTTTGTACACACACCCCCACACTTGTTCAAAAACTCATCCATTAACCAAGCTAATGTTCTTTTATTTCCTAAGGTAAAATAAGAACACGATTCTTCATTTAAGGCACATAATGAGCTAGAAACAAGGAATGGTCAAATAAGCTCAAAGGGATTAAGCAAAGGAAAATATACAAGGTTGGCAGGAATCAGAGAATTTCCAAGAAGTCAAAAGAGTGCTTGATATCATATTGAAAACAAGGTTTGCTATTTGGTTAAACTAGCTAATTAAGAAAGAGGGCCTCAATCATGTTCATGCATGCAAGTGAAATGTAGCCTTAAAAAGAATCAAAGCAAGTTCTAGAGTGGTCATTAACATGAGTGAAAGTCACACAAGAAAGAAGAGAATGGCATAAATGTTGAATCCATCCATTAGGCTCAAAATCTCACAAGGTATGCATCCATCAAACTCAATTCATCAATTCAATCATCCATCACCAAGCATATCAGTTCAAGAAGGGAGAAAAGTTATTCAATCATGCAATGAAACCTTTTTTTTTTTTGAAATTAAGAATTTTTTTTTGAAATGAAAATTTATAAAATCTCTCCCCCACACTTAAACTGAGCTTTGTCCTCAATGCTACACACATCCAGAAAATAAAAGAAATACTACACACATCCGAGAAAAAGAAAACAAGCAAAAAAAAGTTATACCACAATCGAAAGTAGAAACAAATCAACTATAAATGAAATCAGCAAATCAATAGGTCAGGGTCGTTTAAAGTCAGATTCCCAAGACTAAAAACTCATCATTCTTGAGGGAATGTAAAAATCTACGAAGTTCATAAGGCACAAGTTCATATGAATGCGTCTCAAGAGTATAACTCTTTACTCAGAGCCATCCATCAAGAACTTAAAATTTAACTTCTTAATTAAATGAAATCATTCCCAAAGAACATGGTTCAATAATCAGAAGATCAAAACAACAATTTACCAATGAACTCATTCTTAGTTTCGCTTGGTTTCCACTTTATTTAATCCACACAAATATCAAACAAACAATCTATGCAAACACACAATTAATCAAACCAAACACAAGGTTCTTTAAAGATTCAACAAACAAATACAAACATAATCTAAGAAACTAATAAAAATGTAAAATAAAAAAAAAAAAAATAAAGAGAGCAAATCGATTGGGTTGCCTCCCAATAAGCGCTTAGTTTATTGTCCTCAGCCCGACGTTATGACACCATTATTGATCTTTATAATGTGGATGGTAAAAGGTCAACACTTTCACTTTCACACTTTTCGGAAGCTCATAGAAAGACTTGAGACGGTGTTTATTGGCCTTATCAAGTGAAGTAGGTGAAAAGACTCCACTAGGATCCCATTGGTTGAAATATGATGACCAAGCTATAGTTAAGACAACATGATAGCTTTCACTGGGGTCCCATGGTTTGAAGTGTGATGACCAAGCTGTAGTTGAAACAATATGAGAGCTTTCACCAGGATCCCATTGATTGAAGTGTGATGACCAAACTATAGGTGAAACAATATGAGAGCTTTCACCAGGATCCCATTGATTGAGGTGTGATGACCAAATTAAGCTTGCAGCATAAGGGCTGCCACCAGGGTCCCATTGGCCTTTATTTTCCTTGGCTTCACCACTGAAAAGTAATACGGGCACTTTATCAGCTTCATGTGCATTGTTTCTATTGAACGATGGCCCAAAAACAAAGTCCACTTCAGTAGTGACCGTCATCGGGTGCTCTTTTTCCTTTTCTACAAATTCTTCCATGACCTGCAATTCCTCCTCCCTTTGGGTCTTAGATTCTGTTTTGTAAACAGAATCATCAACTTTCAACTCTGCAGAAATCTCAGCACAGCTAGCACATATCATATCACCTTGACAATTAGTGCATGAGTGGCAATGAATATAATTATTGAAACCAATAAAATCAGGAAATTCATCACACAACTCATCATGTTGCTCCTCCACTACATTAAGAAGGGGTTCAAGATTACTTACCTTGGGGGCTTCAGAGTTTTTCCCTTCCTCATTTACCTGTTTAGGCTCTTGGTCTTCCTCTGTAGTGGTTTGTAGAGGAGAGGTGGGTTCATCCAACATCTTCTCACTCTGCAATATGACAGCACTAGGATCTTCCATCACATCCTCTTCGGGTTGTGAAGGAAGTCTTTCAGAATTTAGGCTCTGCATATTGCTGAGTTGTATGGCTAACTGCTCCAAAGAGTTTTGTATGTCATTGATTGCGGCCCTTGTTTCTTGTTGGAACTGTATAGTATCAATGGCAAATTGTCTTATTAGTTCCTCCAACGAAAGTTCAGGCTGCCAAGGATCTTGAACTTGCTGCTGTGTCTGAGGGAAATATGTTTGCCTCTCTTGAAATTCTGGAAGTTCATAGGTCAAGGTTGATTATGAGGTTGTTGTCCATAACTCAAGTTAGGATAGTCCCACCACTCTGGATAATATGTATTGGAGTACGAGTTGTAATTGTCAGAAGGTTCAGAATATCCCCATACTGCCTCTACCTCCTCATTTGTGTCCACTAGGAAAGTAGGACACAAATCAGTGATATGTCTAGGTGATAAGCAAATCCCACAAGCATCCATGATCAATGGACATCAACACCTACAAGACACTCAGAAAGAAAGAATCAAAAATAAAAAATAAAAACAAAAATAGAGTAAAAATAAGAAATAAATTAATAGTGTCATTGAAAAATTGGTTCCCAAGAATGGCGCCAAAATTACGATGCGTGAGGATATAGTGATTAAAATTCGATAAAATTCAGGTTGTCGTGCCCACTGAAAATAAAAACCTTACAACTAGTTGTAGTTAGTAAGGGTCGATCCACAGAGAACCAATTCAATTAACACTATTAAACAATTCCCAATTTAAACTCTAATTAATAATAAACAGTAAAAAGGGGGGTTTTGGAGTTTTGATGAACAATGAACAGTTTCAAAAATAATAACAATAAATAAACTAAAAATCAACAATATAAGAAAATTGGTTAAGAGATTGAATCCACCACTAGATTTATATGATGATGTAAATCCACATATCATTTTATTCTAACATGCTCAATTATGTTTTTATGCAATTGTGAGAGTAAATCTCTGTTTTCCTTACGTGTCGGCCAATTTAGCAACCGCTCAAATCAACTCCTAATCACTGATTAGTCATAAAGCAACCGCTCTTACAACTATCCAACAATTGCATTAAGATTTAGAAAACCAATTACACTAAGATCTAATCACACACTGGGATTAAATTACTTAGAACATATATTTCTCTAGATCTACTACCGCAACCGCGCATAATAAACCCATATCTACCACTTTTATAACTGGCAAATAGCACAAAGATAATTATACCCACATGAACATCATACATTCCACTAGATCTACTACCGCAACCGCATAATAAACCTGCAGATCTACCACTTTGAAAGTGGAAACAAGTATAAAAACCTTCATACCAACAATAGATTCAGAAATATATGAATAAAAACATAACTGTGTTGAAATAATCAAATATGCAAAGTTTACAACATCAATACTAGCGGTTTCATCACCCCATTAACCAAGGGAGGTTTAGTTACACATAGCTAGAAGGAAATCACAAGAAAAACTGAGAGAAAAATGAAGGAGAGTCTAACCCCCTACATGATAACCAATGGTGCCCTTTTATAGAAGTCTAAGGTAACAAAATGACAAAGGTGAGTGGATGGATGAGTGGGTTAGTGGAGTGGAGTGGTTGAGTAGATTGGTTAAGTGGGTGAGTGGATGAGTGGGTTGGTTTGAGTGGAGTGGATTAAATATTGGTTGAGTGGGTTAGTTGAGTGGATGAGTGGATGAGTGGAGTGGAGTGGTTGGTTGAGTAGGTGAGTGGTTTGATTTAGTGGATGAGTAGTTGAGTGGATGAGTGGAGTGATTTGGTTGAGTGGGTTAGTTGAGTGGGTTAGTTGAGTGGAGTGGTTGAGTGGTTGAGTGGATGAGTGGAGTGGAGTGGTTGAGTGGAGTGGTTGAGTGGTTGAGTAGTTGAGTGGATGAGTGGAGTGAGTGGATTGGTTGAGTGGGTGCGAAAATCTCGTGTCTGACTTGGAAGCCAAAAACGACCGATTATACTTCAGATTCATGAAAAGTACTCTTCATGAAAGTTGTAGATCTTTGTCTTGGCTATAACATGCATATCTGGATCGTCCAATTTGGCTTCCTACAGCCCAAGATATGACCCAAATACCACGGGTTACTCAAACCCAACTTCAGCACCTCTGTTCCGACTTGCAAGCCCAAACTGACCCATTAGACTTCATTCTTTCAAAAGGTGTTCTTCATGAAAGTTTTTTATTTGGGTCTTGACTATCAATTATCCAAATTTCAGCCCATCTCCATTATTACAGCTTGAGATATGATTTTATGAGTGCACACCGTTCGGATTCTAGTGACAGAACCCGTATTCTGACTTCCATGTAAACTTAGGTCCTTTAGACATCTGTTTAGGACTTCGAGCTCTTCATCAAAGTTGTAGAGCTTCCTCTTAGCTTTCCTACAAGATAAAATTCATGATTGTCGATATCGGAACTCAAGTTATGATCAAATACAGAAACAGTGTAAAATCTCAATAATGCTGAAAATATTCAATTAGGACCAATTTGAGCTCAAACTCACAAAATCATACCAAATTCAATCAATTAAGAATATGGAGAGTGTAAATGACTAAACATAAGGGTTTCTTAATAAATAAAATATGTGATTATCAACTGACAAACCAGCTTGCAAGCATTTACTCACAATTTCAGAGCATCGAAAAGGAATCATTCATCAAGACCCTATACAAAGCACCGACAACTTTACTACTCAGCAAAACGAGAGGCAAAATAATAAAGGAGAAAGATATGAATCTTTTGACAAGTTTTGAATTTCTTTTTTACGCATTCCAAGGCCCACTATTGAAGTACAGACCAGCTGCCCTCAACGACCTTTGTGCTATGATAAGAACAAATGGGAACCACGCATGTGAACATTGTGTAAAAGACAAAGAAGTGGCAGACAAAATGGCCGACACACCTAAAGAAGATGACTCATCAGATGAAGCAATAATCGAGGATTGACGTCAGCCCTTATGTCACCATGTAAATAATTAAGTATCTGATGTAAGCACTTACATTTTTCAAGGATGTATTTGTAAATTAACCTTAGGCACTCTGGCCTATAAATAAGACCTCTTATGCTAAGGTAAGGCAGAGTTTTTTATTCTGAAAATTCTCAGACTTTGAAAGTGTTTTCCTCAGGAAAACTTTGTGCTAGTCTCTTATGAGACTTAGTCGGGCACTTGAGAGTGTGTCCATATCCTTATACTTATAATCACTTATCAATAAAATTTCCTATTTCAATCCAGTTCTTTGAATTATTTTTCTCTACCCAAATTTTCAACAAACAATTCAATCAATTACGGAAGCAGCAGTGGGCTTGCAAATTTTCAGAAGGATAAATTGAAGACAGAAGGAGTACAGTAGAAATTCATAATCCTTGAACATGTATATTTATCAAACTCATTTATGATAATTATTCTCAATATCATATATTAGGAAAAGTAAATGGAATCATTATACCGATACTTATTGATACTGGCTCATGCCTTAGCTATGTAAGTTATGATCTGACAAGTAAAATAGAAGAAGCAAAACCTAGAACAATAGTAAATTTTAATCAAGGAAAAGACATATTTAAAGAAAAAACTAATATAGAAATTTATTTCAATTCAACTGTAAAAATTCAAACCGAATTATATATTTCAAATCAAGAAAATACTAGTCTATTATTAGGAATAGATTTTTTAGAAGTAGTAAAACCACATGAAATTAAATCGGAAGAATTAATCATATATTTAGGAGAGAAAAAGATAGTAATCCCAAGAATTAATTTGAGTATTTATGCTATAAAGGATTATTTAAATAAAATACTATAAATGGAAGTCGAAAGAATAGACGATATAGACCATTTACATACTAATGAAGAAGAAGGAAGCTACGAGGGAAACATTTTAATAAATAAAACGCTATTTAGAAAAATACAAAAAAAAGAACTTGACTTAACAAAAATTGCGAATATGGAAGGAAAAGGAAAACTTAAAGGAATATTAAAAAACTTTAATCGGAGAAAAAATATTATATACTATGAAAAATTAAATAATGAAACGCCCATGGATATAACAGACACTCAAGGAAATATGTGTTTACAATTACTAAACAAGAAAAAACTTATGGAACTAAGAGTAAAAATAAGGAAAGAAGAAGATAGAAGAAAAATTAGATATATTCATATAGGGGCAGTACAAGTATTAATTAAATCAACTCTTCAGGAAGAAATTAATTCACCGATAGAATTAATTTTAAAAGATGATAGAATTAATGACCCAAAAGATAAAATATTAGGTATAATAGAAGGAAACTTAGCATATGAAAAACTAAAATTTGAAGTCAGACCAAATATTGGAATACCATTAACAACTCAAAGATTAGAACAAACTCTAACTTTAGAACATAAATTTTTAAGAAAAAACTTAATGAGGCCAGGAGATAAAATATTCTCAGTAACTTATTGTGTTAGCTATGCATTAACAAATTCACATCAGAGTATTACATTCAAAGAAAATGATAAAATAGATATTTCATATTTATTTACGATATTAAAAAAATTTATTACCCTAAGAAAAATGAAATAACGAATTAGGAATTTTTACTAATAAATCAAAATTATTAAGATTTAAAGAAGAACAAATTCCAAAACTAATTAGATTTAATAATTCTGAAAAAATAGCCGAAGAAAATGAAATTAATAAATTAGCGGTCAAGTAAATGATTTATCACAATATTTAAAACAAAGAATATGAATAAACTAATAAAAATTTGGCGTAAAAACTAAGGAAACAAGAATTGGTATCGAGTGGTATAAGAATTAGGAAAATAAAAAAGATAAAAGTTAAAATAGATAAAAAAGAACATTAAAATAAAGAAAATAAAAGTTAAAATTGAAAGGAAAGTAATAAAATAATGAATATAACAGATAGAAAAAGACAAAGGGAATTGGAAATTTGAATCCAAATAACAATAGAAGCCCTCAAAGAATTAGGTGAAAAGTTAAGATATTATATAGAAACAAAAAGATCAAACCAAAAGAAAGAGAAATAAAAAGAATAAGTTATCGTTTAGAAAAAAATAGATAATCGACTACACTAGCAAAAATAAGAATTGAGACAATTAAAAGAAAAATATTAAAAATAATTAAAATTATTTTTTTTTTTAAAAAAGAGAGAAGGCCACCGATGGAGACACATTTTGTGTTTCACCGGAGAAGCCACCATAAAATAAACAGTAAAAGTAACAAGTCGGGTCAGTTACCTACAACTTGCAATTTGTTTTTTAAGTAAAATATTATATCTTGGCTAGTAAGGTAAAAAAGAGAGTAAATTACACTCACCTCTTCAAGTTTGATGATATTATACTCAGCCACATTTTTTTCTAAAAATGACACTCACTCCCATTAATTGATCAAATTACATAATTGTGTAAATATTATCAGTTAAAATCTATAAGATTTTCAAAGATTTACATTATTTATGAAATTTTTTTTAAAATATTATTATGTATAAATATTACTATTTAAAATCTGGTAATATTTTTTATCGCTTAAAATTTGATAACATTACTAGTTAAAAATGTATATATTTTTTCAAAAACTCCTTACACACCCACAAGAGAAAATTGTAGAAGTTTTTTTATAAAAAATATTATTATATATAAATATTACTAATTAAAATTTGTAAGGTTTTCAAGATACTACGATTATTTTTAATATACACGCTTTTTATAAATAATTGTGAATCTTTGAAAACTTTATAAATTTTAATCGATAATATTTACACAAAGAATGAGGTGATATTTTTTTAAAAAATATCTTTTTATAAATAACTGTAAATGTTGAAAATCTTATAAATTTTAACTAATAGTATTTACATAATTATGTAACTTAATTAATTAATAAAAATGAGTGTTATTTAAAAAAAATGAGGCTGAGTGTAATTTATTAAAAAAATAGGTAACGCGTGGTTGCCCACCTTATGTGTCACACTTCAAAAAAATTAGGAAAAAAAAGTGGTATGAAGAAGTCAGTCCTCTCGAGCACATTTTTTATTTAAAGTGACTTTCTCGATAGAGTCATGCTTTTCAAGCCTATTCTCCTCATTTTGTATTTTTTTATTTTAATAAAACATGTTGCTTTTTAAACATAAAAAAGTAATAATCAAAGAATTAGTAAGTATAAATAAAATATATTTATAAAAAATTAAGATTTGACTTAAAATAATTTTGATTTTAATTTATTCTCTTAATTATAGAAAGTGACATAATTTATTATTTAAAAAATAATATTAATTTAGTCCATTAATTATAAAAAATATATTAATTTACTTCATCAAGCATACAAAATTAACATCAATTTAATTTTTTAAACATAGAAAATAGTATAAATTTAGTCCATCAATCTCGTGCTTCATACACAAATTAAAGAACGATTTTGATGTTACTTTCCTTAATTGAAAGATTAAATTGATGACAAAATTATTTAGAGAATTAAAGTGATTATATTTTTACATTTGGTGCAAATGATGAAATTCTATAGAATAAAAATAGGAATATGAATGGAAATTAATAGATTGGAATTAGAATCATATTCCAATTCTATAATTTTGGTACGATGTAATACAATATAAAATAAAAATAATTATATAATTTGGTGTATAGGATAATATAAAATATAATCTAAATGGATATAAATAGCATAATTACTCTTGATGAGAAAAATAAAAAAATTACTTTTTCCATATATATAATATATTTGTATTTTTAAAATAATATTTAAGATTAATTTTTCTTTATAACAAAAAACATGATAATATTTCTTATCAATTTTGATCATATTATTTTACTCTCTTATATAAGAGTTGAAACTTCTATCATCTCCTTTAGAAACAGACGCATGATGTTTAAAGGATAGATTTAGGTTAGATAGAATTAAATATGTTAGGATTAGATAAAATTATTAAAAAGTGATTTTTGTTAATTTATAAATTAAATAAGGGTATATTAGGTTAAAAGCGTAGAATCCTATTTCACAAAAATATAGAATCACATTCATACTTTTTTTTTTTAGGGATGAAATGTTACAAATTTTTGGAATATAATTTGGAATAGAAATACTATTCTATATGTTTTTTTCATTGACAAATGTAAGAATCATTTGATTCTATAATTGAATGTAAAATGACATTTCATTCATTCAAATCAAACATAATTATATTTTTGAAGGACTAAAATATGAGTTTACTCAATTTTTAAATTAGACATTTTTCATATGAAAAAGTGACAAGTTTGATTTTTTTAAAATGAGAATTTTGTGTTTAAGAAGCACAACTCCTTTGAAAACTCCTAATTTTTTTAAAATAAAAGTCGTTCCTGTGAGTAGGGTTAGCACCTGCGCAAGGCCCCCCATCCTCGGCCTGTTCCTCGTCACGGAAGAATTTTTTTTCCTATCTCTGTTCCCCACCATGAGGATTTTCCACTATATTAAAAAAATTTAAAAAATGAAAAACAAG
The DNA here is from genome assembly GCA_029884595.1 of Ormosia semicastrata. Classification (NCBI taxonomy): domain Eukaryota; kingdom Viridiplantae; phylum Streptophyta; class Magnoliopsida; order Fabales; family Fabaceae; genus Ormosia; species Ormosia semicastrata. Next base: position 48,230,947 of record JAQQTO010000056.1, on the reverse strand, counting down.
AAAAAATGAAATAGATTATTTTAATATTTTTTATTTTAAATAAATATAAATTTAATTAAAGATGAAATTACTAATATATATATATTTATATAATAATACACACACACACACACACACACACACATATATATATATATATATAAAGGTATTTTTGTAATTTTTTGGGGACAAGGACCCCACGGGACAGGAGTATGATCCCGTCTCCGAGTATACCACGAGGAGATTTTTCTTCCTATCCCCATCTTCGCAAGGAGAAAAACCCTGCATTCGAGGCGATCTCATGAGGATCCCCAAAATGCGTGTAGAATTGTCATCCTTACCTGTGAGGCTCAACTTCTTCATACAACTTTTTTTTCTTTAAATTTTTTATGCGACAACGATTTATTTATTTGTTTATATTTAAAGTGTGGTTATTAGGCACAAGTTGCTATTTTGCTAAAAAATAAATTACAAGTCATCGGTAAAAACAATGATTTTTTATTTTTACTATTCATTTTACATTTAAATGGGAAAAAAATATAAAGTTACACTTAATCGGTAAATAAAATTTTTATCTACTCCTTTGCCAAAAAAAAGTCAAGCAGAAGTTGTAGCAACCATAGTTATTAAACTCGAATTAGTGATTGATTCGGTCAAAATACTGAGTTAGTGAGTCATTGGTTTAATCGGTGAATTATTGGTCAAATCACATAAAATAAAATAAATATATAAATATTTAATATAAATAAAAAAGTTATTTAAAATAAATAAATAAATATTTACCCATATCCTTACACTTCTATCTATATCTTACAACAATGAGCAAACTCTTATTAATAGTTACCATATTTATAATTTATAATACATAACATTTAAAATAAATAATTACAATAATTTTTTTTTTTTACTTTTATTTACTTATCCAAAATTCTTATCTAGAATCCAAAAAGAACCAATCAACTATAAGCAGGCTATCATGTGAGCCCCAATAGCCATTGTTTTGAGTAAAAAACAAAAGGCTTCTTACTTTTTGATAGCAATCATATTCACCATCTCATTTTTCTCTTTTTATCGCTCTCTCTCTCTCTCTCTTTAAAAAATCTCCAGCGACTAACAGGGTACCTTTATTCTTCAAACTCCCACTCCTATAATGGATTCAAGTCACCAAATGCTGCATAAATGTTCCTTAAACCTACTTGCACAATTCTTTTTGAAGAACTCACAACACCTCTATTTGCAGTTCATCAACCTTCACTCTAATCTTTCTCTCTCCACCATTTTCGGCACACCTTTTTCTAAAAAGATGCAGATGAAGCTTTGTGTACATCATATAGAAGGAAAAGATGACAGTAGAACTTAGGGGGTTTTTTTATTCAAGGAGAAGTAACTATACTATAAGTATATCTCTTGGGGTATGAAATAGGCCCTTCCCAAAGAACTCCATCTATGGGTTTATTTTTTCTTTTAAAGCGCATTACCGGCCGGGTGAAGGAAACTTTGAGTCACCAATTTTAGGCCAAAATTGGCCGAGTTAGTCGGTTTCCACTGGGTCATGTACGTGACTGATCTGAAAGGTGACTCAGACCAGTTACCTAGCCAGTTCACTGATCCACCGGTCGAACCGGTTGGTCCGATCTGAGTTTAATAACACTGGTAGTGACCATGAGGTTATAATGGTAATCATTTAGGTGTATTGGCTTAGACCTTATGTAGGTAGAATGGCGAGTAAGAATAGGTGAGAATTGTGGAGTGGGATCATAACCAAGTGATTGTGGCAAGAAAGCTATGGATCTGTTTGGTATCTTGGAAAGAAAGGAAAAGAAAGGAATATGATAAAAAAGAAAAGAAAGAAAATGTGGAACATTTTATTACTCTCCTTGTTTGGTATAATTCAATGGAAAAAGAAATGATGTTTCCCTTCCTTCGATTAGAAAATGAATGGTGGTGCATGTAAATTCTAGTGCGACCATAAAGAAAATTTCCTTTCCACTTCCTTACCTTCCTTTCCACCCAAGGATCCAAAATATGTGGAGTCCACGGATACAAAATCATGTTAACTCCTTTATTCCCCTTTCTTAAAGTCACACCAAACAAAGGAAGGGCCAAATCCTTCCCCCTCTTCCATTCCTTTCTTTTAAAAAATTAGATAACAAATAGAGCATAAACTTTTTGGATTCTCAACAATGAAAATAATCTTTCAAAAATTATTCTATTATGTTTTATGTCAACTACTCAGATATTTCCTTTATTAATAAATTTATTCAAAGTTTCCATTTATTATTAAAAGAGAAACCACATCAACTCTTAAACGCTATTAGGTCTTATACATTCATTTATCAAGTCGTTAATTCACATATTGGTGGGTGCTAAATTCACGTTCCCAAATCCCAACAACAAGCTAAAAACTTGATGAATATCAATGATTACTCCATCATATTTAACATTTTCAATTGAATATAATATAAATTTGAGTTTAGTTTAGTGGTGAGTAAGGGTCATTCTCCCAGAGGATTAGGTCTAAAAGCACTAATCACCAAGCAAGTTATAAGGGAGTTTTGTTATATAGTAAAGTAAATAACAAAAAATAATAAATAAACCAAATTGCAAACAAACACTAAGCGAGATCAAAGATAACAAAGATAAGGACTAGTTAAAGGATCAACCTCCACTACTAGACTGTCGACAGGATAACATATACCATTTATGAATGATTGATTTCAATGTTATTCTCCAATATCTAACTGAAACTAATTACCATACATAGCTTAGATTCTAGCCTGTACTATTATCATCTTTCCTTAATTCATTGTTAGACATGAGTTCTACTCACTACCTAATCTCTAACCATAAGCACAGTTTATCTAGACTCATTCATGGTTGCATTAAGATGAGAAAGACATTAGGTTACTAATTAATATCCACTGGGGCAATGAATATTCAGACTTATGATCTCACCAAGAATAACGAGCATCTCCCCACTATCCTTGATTTGCTATTGAGGTTAGGAGAACTTTGGGTCTATCGATTAGCAAACTCCTAATTTAGCAATAGAAACTTGCAAAGATAGATTTAGTTGGACAAACCTAAACAATTCAAAGTATGTGTCATAAACATTGAGAATTGAAAAACACAAACAATTTCAATTAAGAAAAGGGAATTAACATTCACGTCAAACAAAGATAGTCAAGCCTATGGCTTTAAGATCCCCTTCAATCAATAGAGAAAATAGAAAAACATGGTTAAAGAAACCTTGGATACAAACAATAAGAACACAATGAGAAATTAAAGAGATAGAAAGACGTAAAAATAGAAGTGAGTACTTGATCTTTTTGAATTGCCCTATATTGATCCTTGATCTTCAATGCCTTTAATCCTTTGGCGCATCTTCTTCTCAATTGAAGCGTTGCTCTCAAATGATTTCTCAAGACAACCTCTTTTCAAACTCGGATTGCTCCTTTCTTACCTTCTTACATGTCGGGATTGCTCCACTTTGTAATCGTACTCCAGATCTTGGATACATATCACACGACCCATTTACACGACCATGTTTTCGCACTCCTATGATAGCATTAGTACCGTCAACTTGATCTACTATGTTCATGGTCCGAGTGTGAGAATTAGGAGAAATGGTGAATATGAAAGTTGTATCCTTGTAACTTTGCTTTTCAATGCCATCGAAATCACCTTGATTGTGATGTTATAGCTCAAGATATTCCAAAATACTGCACAGAAGTTAGAAGATAAAGTTACCTAGACTAGATTTGATTGCGTTTCCTGATTCCATTGATTGACTTCCATATAAAACCAAATAAAAATCAATGAGACATTATCCATATTAAACCTTAATAAAATCTCATTAATTAAATTTAAAGAGCAAGTGAGAAAAACATCATATTAATTGAAGATATATGATCATAATAATCGCATTTACGACTTACCAAAACAAGAACAAATCTAATCTTTATAATTGATGACTAAATCATGAAAATTATTCAATAAAATATGTACACCATCTAAAAAGAAAATTTATCATTATTTATATTAATTGGGATTAATTAATTATAATTATATATTATTAATTAAACACCAAAACTATCAACCTATCATGTATGTTTTGTGGCTAAATCTTATTCATACCAGGATTTTTTTCATGAGAAATCACTCCATGATTTATATATTGAAAAGAAAAAGAAGGAATTCATTCAATTTCAAATAATGATGTTGAAAATGAGTAGAAGACTCACTGAGCACTATTGATCCTTTAATGAAAAACATAAATTTTATTATATTAGAAGCATTGCTGATATTAGAAGCATTGTTAAGGATACCTCACATGACAGTGACATTGACTTTATCAGTTATCATGTATAATTGTTGTTAAATATTTTTCTTGAGTCGAATTTACATGTGCTCTTTAGAGTGAGGTAGTCAACTTGCCTTTTGTTCTTTTTCTTCCTAAGATTTCATACACAGTAATCTACATAGGAGAATAAGTAAGAAGCAGTCCTCGATTACTAACAATCCAAAGCCTATTTACTAAAAAATAATAAGTACCAATTAAGACCAATGAAACATAGCATCATTAAGTGGTGGCCCATTATCCAATTAGATCAACGCCATCATTCTCATCTTCTTTCCTCACTCACTCTGCCTCTCAAATCGAGTTAGCTTCGACTAGATTTCCAACCCAATTAAATCCCACAATCAACCAAGGCATCATTGAGACACAGGGATGACTAATCAAGATGTTCAGAAACGCAAGGAAGAGTCTTTGAATGCAAGAAAATGCATTTTTTTAATACAAAAATGTTATGCTGACATATAGTGGAAATTATTGCTTAATTTGGGTACATTTGATTTTTGATGAGATGGAATTTCCTAGAGGGGATAATTTTGTTACATTATTCCCCCCCTTTTTTTGGTGGAATGCAAAGAATGTCATGATACATGTAGAGAGAAATTATGACAATATCTTTTTGGGCACAAGAATGTTAATATGTAAAGAAAAATGCATTTTTATTTTATTTTTAGTTTTATCTTTCTTATTTTGATGAGATGCAACAATGCTAACAACCATAGAAAGATGATGATTTTTTTAATGCTAAATTGCCATAAGAAATGTCTATTATGTTATATGCAAATGATATTTAAACTAATGCCAACAAATTTTTCTTGATGCAAATTGTTATGCTGACATGCTATGAAATGACCACTTAATTTCACTGTATTAATTTTATTTTTTTAATGAAATGCAGGAACGTACGTTAGCTAACATGAAGAAAGTAAAGTATGCCATGAATAACAACAACTGCTATGACTATGACAATGATTTTTTATTTTTAATTTTGGAGATGTGAGTATAACGAAAGGTTATTTACACTACATGATAATCAATTTTTTTTAACAACGAAAGATGGATATTATACTTACATGATACTTTTCTTATGATGAAATGATGAATAAATGAAATGCAATCCATGAGTTTTTTTTTAATTATTTTGAAAGAAGATGTGAATGCTTCTTTTTGAGAAAAAAGTGAATGTTTTTTGTGTTATTTATTTATTTTTTTTGGAAAAAGAGGTGAAAAAGTGGATGATATTTTTGGAAAAGAGGTGAATGTATTTTTATTTTTGAAAAAAAAGTGACATGATTTTAATTTTGATTTTTTGAAATATGATGAATGATTTTTTAGAAGAAAAAAAAAAGCTCCCTTTGTGTCTTAAAGATGGTAAAGCTTAAGAGTAGGTATCTCTATGGTCATGACCCTAACTTGGGTATCTCCCTTTGTGTTTTCTAGTCCTACAACTCACTCAGGCTTGGGTATAGTGTCTAAAAGTATGTGAGGTAAGTGAATAAGCAGTGTGTGATGAGAGCATAAATCCTTATATAGCCCTATAAACTATACACAACATACAAAAGACAGGAAAGATATATATACAACAAAAGAAATTGGCTATCCTAGGGTTTGAACAACTATGTACATAATAAAGATAAATACCTATGAATATAACTAAAAGAAAAAAAAATCAAAAGCAAAATCACCACAAGCTAATTCTAAAAATAACAAAGCAACAAAAAAGGGGGTAAAACAAGCATAGTCAATTTATAATATTTGCACAAACAACCGAAATAGGCTTGAATCTCTAACCATCTCTAGTGAAGTTGCCAAATTGTCACAATGTGCCCAGAGTACGCCACGATGAGAGGCAATTAAAATTTAAGAAGATTTATGGAATCACCATCAATTCTTATTTTAGGAAAATAATTGAAATATTTTCTTCTTTATCAGGTTTTTCGATTTGACTGCTTGACCCATGGTTAAACTGTGACCTAGTGACCCGACCTTCTAACCAGGTCAACCTTCGGTTCTAATTATACAACTATGAGTTGTTATTCTTTTTTGTTTATTTTTATTGCTTTTCTCCACTTTCGCTAGCATATTTCTTATTTTTTTTAAAAAAAATTGTGACTTTCCTCAATGATATTTTTTCGTGGGATTGATAATTAGAAATCTCTAGTTTTTTTTTTTTTGCATGCCTCTGTTGCTTCTAGTTCTAGTTAATGTTGTTCTCTTGCTTTCTCTTTATTGTTTTTGCTTATGTTTCTCTTTATATATCATTACGACTGCTCCCCCTAACATTTAGGGCCTCACTCCACCAATGGATGACAGCCCACCGAAATAGAGTTGTTGCACCAATGTAGTTTATCTGCAACCAATCATGACTTTCCATCCTATAAATCAAGAAAAAAAAGTAAATTTTAGGAAGCCAAGGTAATGGAGGAAGGCAAAGGAGGATGTAAAGGGAGGAAGGGGAAGAGAGAAAACACAAATAGAAGGAAAACGACAACATGATAAAAGAGGAAAAAAAGAAAAGGAAAAAAATCTGGATATGAAAGCATAAGTTAAATAACATGGACTTGAACACTTGGAGAACATGGGGGAAAAGATAGAGAAGCAAAAAGGTAATAATGAGATTTTTTAATTTTTAAAAGAAAAAGGAAAAATTGAATTACATAAGATGGCTTTAAAAACATTAAAAGATATATTTGAATTACTAGGTTCATATACATATTACTTATTTTTTGATTATTTGAATTTTGAATTAAGATATATGAATAATTAGATATAACCTACTTTTTATGAATTTAAATTATATTAGTTTTTTAATAATTTTTTAAATATATATTATATATAACAATGATGCTATTTATCACGAACTACCATTTCATGAAATTCACGAAGGATGAAATACATGTCAGGTATTCTTTGAGCAGTTAACAATGTTATAATGTAAAACATAACTACCCATAAAATGCCAGAAACATGTATGATTGTGTTTTCGTGTGTCATTCTACGAAAACAATTTCATAGGACTTAATATTTTCTTATATATAATTATCATTTAATTATTACATCATCTAGTTTGAACACTGGTGTAATTGATTAAACTAATAATATCATAAGTCGAAAACCTTAATAATTCATTTTTCGATTCAGTTTTTAGAACATTGTACACATCATATAAATGATAAAATGTAGGATAAATGTGTTGACATAAAATAACATTTTTTCGACTCACGCATTTTTTATGCATAATCGAATACTTTGAGAAACTTATACAATTAAATAAGATCGAGGATAAATTTTTTGAAATAATGTATTTGATTTACCAAAAATGGTAATTTCGATTCAGTATCAAGATAATTTCAAATTGGAGTTAACAGTTGAAACTATCAAATGATAGTTTCGGTTTGATATTAGAAATAATATTTTGGAGACTTCGAATATGATTCGAACATTGAGATTTTAAAAGTAGCTACACTTAGCAAATTCTTGAAGGATAGAGGAATTCGACTATAGGAAAAATCAGAAAGTGGTTGAAGAATCAAAGTTTGAATTCATAAAGAAAGATTTTTTGAATTTGAATTAGAAATTAACAGCGGTTGCAGATGTTAGATCAAGACAACTTTAGAATTAATGGTTAGGATTAAGCAATTACTTGTAGCACGAGGATCGCTAACAAGAATTTGGTGGTTATTAAACAAAGATTATCAATCATTTAGTAGTTATCTTTGTTTAAGACACATGGCAAGATCTTGTAAAAAGGTAGTTACTTAGAAAATCTATAAATACCAAGAGAATGGAAACGTTTAGGGGTTAGAAATTCATTACTCACAAATACTTGTAAAATAACGCTCTCACGTCCATTGACATTTCGAACAAATAGCACGCAAGTCTAGTCTAATATGTTTCCATCCATTTTCATTTCTATACAATTTATTAATTCAATGCAAGTTTATCTTCAATTCATTTAATTTCAGTCATTTTACTTTATTGTAACTCTTTTCTACTCCTGATCAAGTGTTTTTCCAAGATCATTTGATTTCTTTTAATTGCTTTCTTTACTTTATTACAAAATTCTTTTCTACTTCTGATCAAGTGTTCTTTTGGGATCGTTTGATTTCTTTTTAATTGCTTTCTTTACTTTCTTGTAATTTATATACTTATATTTACTAGAGCCGTCAAAATGGGCCAAGCCCGACGGGCCGGCCCGATTAGCCCGACAAAATGGACAGGTTGGGCTAGCAAAATGCCAGCCCGAAATTAAAAATAACCCGAATGGGCCAGCTTAAATGGGCCAGCCCGTAATGGGCTGGGCCAACCTAGTCCGTTTACATTGAAAAGAGACGGGCTGGGCTGACAAAATGCTAGCCCGAAATTTACATGGCCCGATGTGGCCCAACCCAAAAATGGCCCGGCCCGAATGGGCCGGCCCGACCCATTTTAACAGCTATAATATTTACTATTCATTGCATGTATTTTAAACTATTTTACTTTCTATTCTTAGTATTTTACACTACTTAAATTACGTATAAACATTAGATTTTGAATTTACATAATCTTCTGAACTTAGAAATCATTACATCCTTTTAAGATATTAACATAGACCAGAATTCCAAGAGGAAGCAATTCCCTTCCTCGAATTAAAATCGAGAATCAAACTTTGTCAAGAGACAAAAGGTTTACCTTAGTCTAATTAGTTATTATCAAAAAATTTTGATAAACAAAATGATTAATTATAAAAAAGTCAATAACTAAGATTTTTATACATAAATATTTAAAATAAATTATAAATTTGTGACAATATGTTCTCTTAATCTTATTAATATTTATCACTTTTAATCTTTTTGAGACAACTTATATCTTATAGGAGATGTGTAACTCCCTTACTAAATTAATAGTATGATGGAATAATATGATAGCAAAATTACTAATTGAGAATATTATTTAAATAAAGTTTAGTAATTTCAAATGTGATTGACATTGACTAGATGCAAATGGTTTTGATGTCGACAAACAAGAAAGCAATGGATACACAACGATCAAGTCACAAGGAATTCAAGATTAGCATATAGGTCATAGATCTTATGTAAAGGTATATTAAGGATTCACCTTAAGCTCAAATGACTTCCTTAAAATGAATTTGCAAAATGATTTTTTAAGTAAAGATCAAAACATTTTTGCAACACCTCTCTAAAATCTTATATCCTTTTTCAAATAAATCTCCTTGTATTAGCCAAAATTGAAATAAGCCTTTTTGGGAACTTACCAATTTTTTAATAAACACAAAACTGCTATCTGTCATGTTAGGAGCCAAAATTATAAGGCCCCTAACCGATTAGGACTAGCTCCTAATCGGTTAGTTTGTTCAAACAGAGGCTTTGCCTCGTTATTTATCAAATGCCTAACTGATTAGGCAAAGTGGCTAATTGGTTATTTAACAACTCAGAAGTCAAAATGTTTTTGTCCTAACTGATTAGGTGAGAGACCTAACCGGTTATTCTCTATCTCAGAAACCATTCTGATTATGTCCTAACCGATTAGCCTGGAGCTCTAATCGGTTAGCAGCCTTCCACAGAAACCATTTTGTGTTGTCCTAATCGATTAGGACACATTTCTAACCGGTTAGTCTATATTCTGAAAAAATAAAGAGAAGCTTGTAATGGCTATAATAATGAGCATTGATTGCTCTCATCTACCTCCAACGGCACTAAATGGCCCTTAACTATAAATTTGGATTTTGGGCTTTAATGGAGGGTTAGAAAAATAGAGACTATCAATCTGAAAAATCACCACTGAGCATTAAAACTAGTTTTTCTCATCATTTCACAAAATCCTCTGTTTTTTAGCTTCAACTTGTGTGAATCCCAAATACTGTAGCTCTTCAATTTGTATTACTTGCTCTAGAGAGAGTTTCTTCCATTTAAATCTTATACAATCTATTTAGAGAGGGTGAGGTATCCCTCAAGAATTGTAAGGGTGAGGTATCCCTTGGAAATAGAGGCTCAAGCATAAGGGTGAGGTATCCCAAAATGTTGAGTACTCAAGGTTGTAAAGGTTGTCAAGCACCTATTGAAGCTTGAAGAAATAGTGAAAAATCTTTAGCAGTTGCTTGAGGACTAGACGTAGATCACAAGTGGATTAGTGATCGAACCAGGATAAATCATTGTGTTTGTTTTCTTTAAACCATTCTCTTTACATTGAGCACTGTTTTATTGAATTGCTTGAATATTGTTCCATTTGGTTATTGCATTTATAAGTAAAAGTATTTATCTCATATATCCAATCATCTTTAATCATAAAATAGTTTCAATGAAAATTGTTTATCAAACGATTTGCCAAAGATTTGCGAACGTGTTTTACATACTCAATTCACCCCCTCTTGAGTATTGAGGCCACTTGGTAACAAGTGGTATCAGAGCTAGACTCTTATATAAAGAGCTTAGCAGTTTCAAGAGAAGTGATGACTTCAAATGGTTTTTCAAATGAAGGTTCTTCTATAAACAGACCTCCTTATTTCAATAGGGATGGTTATGCCTATTAGAAAGAAAGGATAAAAATTTTCATTGAAGTTATTGACGTAGATGTGTGGGACGCCGTTGAAAATGGTGCTTTTATTCCCACACAAACTAAATATGGTGTAAAAATTAATACACCTAGAAATGAATGGACCGATGATGATAAAAAGAAGGTTCAATACAATTTGAGAGCCAAGAACATCATCACCACATCCTTAGGATATGATGAATTCTTTAGGGTGTCAAATTGCAAGACCGCAAAAGAAATGTGGGATACCCTCCAAGTAACTCATGAAGGTACTAGTGAGGTAAAGCGATCTCGAATAAACACTCTTAATCATGAATACAAATTTTTTAGAATGAACCAAGGTGAGAGTATTCAAGATATGCAAAAGAGATTTACTCATATTGTTAATCATCTTATCTCATTGGGAAAGACATTTCCTAATGAGGATCTTATTAACAAAGTCTTGAGATGCTTAAGCAGGAATTGGCAACCCAAAGTAACAGCTATTGCGGAATTAAGAGATTTATCAACTATGTCTCTAGCCACTTTATTCGGGAAGCTACAAGAACACAAGCTGGAACTAAATAGACTCAATCAAAATGAAGAGCATGATAAAAAGAAGAAGGAAATTACACTCAAAGCCACCTCTTCTATAATTGAAGATGATGATGAAAATGGTGAAGAGGATGTTGAAAATGTTGAGCTAAGTGAAGAAAATCTTAATCTCCTTGTGAGAAAGTTTGGAAGATTCCTAAAGAAAAAGAGATTTCAAAGAAGACCATCCTTTCCTCAAAAGAAAGTGTATCACAAAGGAGAAGGATCCTCTACTCCTCCAAAATGCTACGAATGCGAAAAACTGGGGCACATGAAAATGGAGTGTCCTATGTATCTTAAAAAGATGGAGAAGTTTGAGAAAAGGCCTTCCAAGGAAAAGAAAGGAAGAAGAGCATATATAGCTTGGGAGGACAATGACTTAAGCTATTCCGACGATTCGGAGAATGAAGAAGTCCATCTTTGTCTCATGGCTCAAGGAGAAGAAAGTGGAGAGAGCGACACCGAGGTAACCTCTTCTAATCTAGAATCTTCACCTTCTTATGATGAATTACAAGATGCCTTTCAAGAATTGCATGATGAATCTTTGAGGCTCACAAAAATGGTTTTGTCTTCCAATAAAACAATCTCCTTATTGGCAAACAAAGTTTCTATTTTAACTAAGGAGATAAATGAGCTTAAAATTGAAAATGAGACCTTAGGACTCATTGATACTAATTCATTATGCATGACTTGTTCCTTACATGATAATACATCCATATCATTACTTTGTTCATCATGCAAAGCGTTTGAAAAAGAAATTGAAGATTTGAACAACACTCTTGCAAAATTCACTTTTGGAAGAGACAACTTGAATGTGTTATTAGGAAAACAAAAATATGTTTTTCAAAAAGCCGATTTGGGATTTAATCCAAATAATCATCAAAAGTCTTATAAGAATTTCTTTGTTTCCTAAAAATCTCAAGTAGCCCCTTTGTCAAATGCTTTCATTGTGGTAAGAAAGGGCATAGTGCATCCACTTGCAATGTTAGAAAGAACATAAACACCAAGGTTGGAATCAAAAGGGTTTGGGTTCTTAAAGGCACCATGCCTAATTCTAGCACACAAGGACCCAAAATAATTTGGGTACCAAAGGTTAAAATTTGAATGTGTGTTGTAGGTGTGCTTGAAGACCAAGAACTCAAGTTGGTATCTTGATAGTGGTTGCTCCAAGCACATGACCGGTGATGGCTCCAAGTTCTCCTCCGTTACCCACAAGAAACATAGTCATGTCACATATGGTGATAATAACAAAGGAAAAATTCTTGGAATTGGCAAAGTTCGTAAGATTCCTTCATCATCTATTGATAATGTTTTGTTTGTTGAAGGACTTAAACATAATTTGCTTAGCATTAGTCAATTGTGTGATAAAGGCAATAGGGTTATATTTGATTCTTCTTGTTGCATAATTGAGGAAAAGGATGATAAGCAAGTTAAGTTTGTTGGTCATAGAGTCAACAATATATATATGATTAGTTTTGATGATATTTTCTCAAATGATGCTAAATGCTTTATGAGTAAAGAAAATGATTCATGATTATGGCATAGAAGAATTGCTCACATTCATATGGATCACTTAAACAAATTGGTTTCTAAAGAACCAGTAATTGGTCTTCCAAAGCTCAAATTTGAAAAAGATAAACTTTGTGACGCATGTCAAAAGGGAAAACAAGTAAATGTCTCTTTTAAAGCTAAAAACATGATTTCAACTTCTAGCCCTTTACAGCTTTTGCACATGGATCTTTTTGGGCCCTCTAGAACTATGAGCTTTAGTGGGAACTACAATGCATTGGTGATTGTGGATGATTTTTCTAGGTTTACATGGACATTATTCTCGACCCACAAAAATGATGCTTTTCAATCATTTAAAAAGCTTGACAAATGTTATCCAAAATGAAAAAAAGTTTTTGTATTGCATCCATAAGAAGTGACCATGGTGGTGAATTTGAAAACCATGAATTTGAAACTTTTTGTGATGAATATGGCATTGAGCATAATTTTTTTGCCCCTAGAACACCACAACAAAATGGTGTTGTAGAAAGGAAAAATCGATCTTTAGAGGAAATGGCAAGAACTATGCCCAATGAGGCCAACCTTCCTAAGTACTTTTGGGTGGATGAGGCTAACACCACTTGTTATGTTATGAATAGAGTCCTAATAAGGCCAGTTTTAAAGAAAACCCCATATGAGTTATACAAAGGAAGGAAGCCAAATGTGTTACATTTTCATGTCTTTGGATGTAAATGTTTTGTTTTAAATAATGGAAAGGATAACTTGGGGAAGTTTGATGTAAAATCTAATGAAGGAATATTCATTGGCTATTCTATACATAGTAAGGCCTTTAGAGTCTATAACAAACGAACTATGACCATAGAAGAGTCTATACATGTTGCATTTAATGAAACTAACCCAAATGAGCCGAGAAAGGAGCTTGTTGATGATGTTGCAGAAATCTCAGAAATCTTGGCAAAAACGCACTTGAAAAATCAAGAGAAAGAGTCCACGAAGCAAGAAGAGAGACTCCTTGATCACTCATGGCAAAAGAATTCAGAAATCATGGACTTACCCAAGGAATGGAGGACATCAAGACATCACCCTCTCGACAAGGTGATAGGTGATGTATCAAAAGGGGTAATCACTCAAAACTCACTTAGAGATGCATGTAATCATTTAGCTTTTGTCTCTCAAGTTGAACCTAAAGACATAAATGAGACCATTAATGATGAACATTAGATCTTGGCCATGCAAGAAAAACTAAATCAATTTGAGAGAAATCAAGTTTGGGAATTAGTTCCAAGGCCCAATGATCATCCCATAATTGGCACCAAATGGTCTTTAGGAACAAACTTGATGAAACGAGCCTAATAATAAGAAACAAAGCTAGACTTGTAGCTAAGGGCTATAATCAAGAAGAAGACATAGATTATGAAGAAACTTATGCTCCCGTAGCTAGATTAGAGGCCATTAGGATGTTACTTGCATATGCTTGCATCTTGGATTTCAAACTTTATCAAATGGATGTCAAAAGTACCTTTTTAAATGGTTTTATACAAGAAGAGGTGTATGTGGAACAACCTCTTGGTTGAACAAATTCTTTTTAGAAAAAGATTTTTCTAGAGGCAAAGTTGATACTACCCTTTTCATAAAACATAAAATGCATGATATACTTCTAGTTCAAATCTATGTTGATGACATTATATTTGGGGTTACTAACAACTCTCTTTGTAAAGAATTTTCAAGTATTATGCAAAGTGAGTTTGAGATGTCCATGATGGGTGAGCTCAACTTCTTCCTTGGTCTCCAAATCAAGCAAACAAGAGAAGGAACTTTTATAAACCAATCTAAGTATTGCAAGGAGCTGCTCAAGAAGTTTGGAATGGACAATGCCAAGCAAATGACTACTCCTATGGGCACTTCTTGCTATTTGGACAAGGATGAAGGAGGTAAATCAGTAGAAATTACAAAATATAGAAGTATGATTGGCTCACTCCTCTATCTCACTGCAAGTAGGCTTGATATAATGTTTAGTGTATGCATGTGTGCTAGATATCAAGCTAATACTAAAGAATCACACCTAAGTGCTGTTAAAAGAATAATGAAATATCTAATAGGCACATCACAAATGGGTTTATGGTACCCTAAGGGTGCCTTATGTAGCCTTATCGGGTATTCCGATTCTGATTTTGTTGGATGCAAAATGGATAGGAAGAGCACTAGTGGGACATGCCACTTGCTTGGAAACTTACTAGTTTCTTGGCATAGCAAGAAACAAAATAGTGTGACATTATCTACAGCTGAAGCTAAATATGTTGCAGTTGGGAGTTGTTATGTTCAAATCCTTTGGATGAAGCAACAACTCTTGGACTATGGTCTTGAACTTGATCACATCCCCATAAGATGTGATAATACTAGTGCAATTAATTTATCCAAAAATCCTATTTTGTATTCTAGAACTAAACATATTGAAATAAGACATCATTTCATTAGAGATCATGTTCAAAAGAGTGATTGCATACTTGAGTTTGTGGAAACTACTAAGCAACTAGCTGACATTTTCACTAAGCCCTTAGCAAAAGAAGCATTCTTCTATATAAAAAATGAACTCAGAATATTGGATCAATCATGCATAAGTTGATTACTTGTTGCATAACTTATCTTCTATGATACCTATTTTGCTCCTCTACTACATAATATCATTGTTTCGCTATATAATTTTATAAGTTAATCTCTTTTAAATCCAATACTAACTTGAGCATCAGAGTGTCCCCTTATTTTGTTTTGCAGGAGCTCAGTCCATGCTTAAGTCCCCCAATCTTAAAACTCAAGTTTCTACTGTGAAAAATGATCACTGAAGTTCCTCTTACTTGATATGATATTGGAATGATTTTTTTTTAATGAAAATAAAGTCAAGCCAAAATGAACTTCAAGAAGACTTGAACTTATATGCTCAAGGATTATTCCCATGAAATTGCTCTAGTTCTATTAGTGAAATGATCAAGTAAAAGAAGAAAATATCATTTCGTTTGGCCTCTGGAAGTGTTTGGAACCTTGAGGAGCTCTCTGTTAAGACAAAATAATCAGTTAGGCATGGCCTCTAACCGGTTACCCTGTATTTGGAAGCTATTTCATGCTCTCTATCAAGTAAAATAACCGGTTAGTTGATTTTTCCTAACCGGTTAGCACAAACCGTGACATCCCAATTGGATTGCATAACCGGTTAGCACAAGGCACTTAATCGATTACCCACCTTGCCTAATCGGTTACCCACCTTGCCTAACCGGTTAGGACACCCCACTTAAACATTCCCCAGCAGCGTAGCTCTCTCCATTCACGCACCCTCACCCCCATTATCATCTTCATTCTCTCAAGCCCTCTCACACCCACTCCCTCACATTAATCACTTACCATAAAACCACCACAAATTCAGCCTCTAAACCCCATTTCTCTCACAATCTCTCATTTTCCATCATCTTTCTCAGGTTAAAACTCTATTTTTCTTCCAAAATTTCCATCTCCCTCATACTCTCTCTCTCCTCCACCGTGCCCTAAGCCTCCTTTCCCCACCATGGCTAGCAGCTCTTCCTTCCCCAAATGGTCACGCACCAAAAATCCCAATGTCCCAAAGGAAACACCTCCTACTGACACTGACCCAGATTTTTCAGTAGCTTTGAATCTCAGAAGATTTTTCACTGACCCTACTCAAATGAAGAAATATCAATTAGAATTTCATGCTAAACGTATCATTTCACCTAAATAGATGGACTGGGAGTTTTTCGTCACAGAAGGATTCACTTCTCTTACAGAGCTTCTTGAATTCCATGGGTTGAGAACTCTCGTCACCACCAATCCAGGGTATTTCTATCTTGAACCTACTAAAGTCTTCTTCTGTAATTTATCTATTAAGGGCAGAAATTTGATTTCTGAAATCAAAAAGCACAAGATTATTGTGAATCCTAGTGAGTGGGTTCCTTTGTTTGATCTTCCTCACTCCGGAGAAAAGCTCAAATTGGAAAAACATGACTCATCGAAAAATTATAAGAAAGATCAAGCTGTCATAGGCATGCTTCAGCCTGATGTTCAAATGCCAAAGGGAACTTTTATTACCGGCCTTCTGAAGCTACATGATCGTCTTCTTCATTTCATTGTCACTCATATCCTAGCACCAAGGGCAAGTAACTATGCCCTGGTTGAAGAGGAAGACATCTTCCTGATGTGGCTTCTCAAGGAACGCATAAAGATCAACTGACCGTTTTACATTATACATAATATGATGAAAGCTAAAAATAAGGTAGTAATGGATCTTCCGTATGCCCTTTTGATTGCTCGAATCCTTGACCACTATAAGGTTCCCCTATTGGACGATGGCATTGTAAACACTGCAGGTCCCCATAAGTTTGGACTTGCCTCTCTTAATAGAGTGCACATGAAGAACGTAAATGGCGAATGGACTTATGGTCATGCACGTGTGGCAGGAGCACCACCAGAAGAAATTCCCACTGATTCAACTGATGTCCCTATGGAAGAGGCACCAGAAATGAGTAGCGTCTCCGAAACCACAAGTGAAGCTTGCATTCTTGCAGCCATCGCGGATCTGCAAACCTACCAAGAGCATAGTAAAGGCTTTCTATTTATTGAGAAAAATAGGAAAAATAATTGTATGTGTTATGATAATGTGTTATCTGTTAATGGTCCTTGAATCCCAAAACAAAGGGGGAGCAGTGCATCTCTGATTCAAGCACCTCTTGAACAAAAGAGGGGGAGTAAGTCTCCAAATCCTATTATGAATTCCAATTATCATTTGAACTAATCCTTTTCTCAATAAGTGTTTGTCATCATCAAAAAGGGGGAGAATGTGATTGACATTGACTCGATGCAAATGGTTTTGATGTCGACAAACAAAAAAGCAATGGATACACAACGATCAAGTCACAAGGAATTCAAGATTAGCATATAGGTCATAGATCTTATGTAAAGGCATATTAAGGATTCACCTCAAGCTCAAATGACTTCCTTAAAATGAATTTGCAAAATGGTTTTTTAAGTTAGGATCAAAATGTTTTTGCAACACCTCTCTAAAATATTATATCCTTTTTCAAGTAAATCTCATTGTATGAGCCAAAATTGAAATAAGCCTTTTTGGGAACTTACCAGTTTTTTAATAAATACAAAACTGCTATCTATTATGTTAGGAGCCAAAATTCTAAGGCCCCTAACCGATTAGGACGTTGGCTCCTAACCGATTAGGACCAGCTCCTAATCGGTTAGTTTGTTCAAACAGAGGCTTTGCCTCGTTATTTATCAAATGCCTAACCGATTAGGCAAAGTGGCTAATCGGTTATTTAACAACTCAGAAGCCAAAATGTTTTTGTCCTAACCGATTAGGTGAGAGACCTGACCGGTTATTCTCTAACTCAGAAGCCAAAATGTTTTTGTCTTAACCGATTAGATGAGAGACCTAACCAGTTATTCTCTATCTCAGAAACCATTCTGATTATTTCCTAACCGATTAGCCTAGAGCTCTAATCGGTTAGTAGCCTTCCACAGAAACCATTTTATGTTGTCCTAACCGATTAGGACAAATTTCTAACTGGTTAGTCTATGTTCTGGAAAAATAAAGAAAAGCTTGTAACGGCTATAATAATGAGCATTAATTGCTCTCATCTACCTCCAACAGCACTAAATGGACCTTAACTATAAATTTGGATTTTGGGCTTTAATGGAAGGTTAGAAAAACAGAGACTATCAATCTGAAAATCACCACTGAGCATTAAAACAAGTTTTTCTCATCATTTCACAAAATCCTCTGTTTTTGAGCTTCAACTTGTGTGAATCCCAAATACCGTAGCTCTTCAATTTGTATTATTTGCTCTAGAGAGAGTTTCTTCCATTTAAATATTATACAATCTGTTTAGAGAGGGTGAGGTATCCCTTGGAAATAGAGGCTCAAACATAAGGGTGAGGTATCCCAAAGTGTTGAGTACTCAAGGTTGTAAAGGTTGTCAAGCACCTATTCAAACTTGAAGAAATAGTGAAAAATCTCTAGCAGTTGCTTGAGGACTGGACGTAGATCACAAGTGGATTGGTGATCGAATCAGGATAAATCATTGTGTTTGTTTTCTCTAAACCATTCTCTTTACATTGAGCACTGTTTTATTGCAGTGCTTGAATATTGTTCCCTTTAGTTATTGCATTTATAAGTAAAAGTGTTTATCTCATATATCCAATCATCTCTAATCATCAAATTGCTTCAACGAAAATTGTTTATCAAATGATTTGTGAACTTGTTTTACATACTCAATTTACCCCCCTCTTGAGTATTGAGGCCACTTGGTAACATCAAAGACTTAAAAGATCATAATATCTCTTAATACAAAGTATAAATAAGAGTTTTTCAATAAAACAATCAAAAGAATTAAAAAAAAACCAAAATTGAAATATAGGAATCAAAATCGAAGAAATTTGAGATTGAAACTAAAAAAAACATTAAAATCTTGGAACAATAATCAAAATCTTAGAAATCGAATCCGAGATAAAAGTAATTAAAGAAACAAAGTTAGAAAGATAAGTGCCAATTAATAAACTCAGTAATAGAATTATGATTTTACTTGCATATATCAAAGTCGTTATTTAGTCAAAAGTACACATATTTCTAAAATCTCAAATATACATATATTTCCTTCATTTGGATTTAGAATTCATCCATGATCAATCTGAATGATGATAACCATAATGCATACTGTGCTAATATAAAAACACCATGAATAGAGTGAGAATTGAAAATTTTCAATAAGAAATGAACAATTATAAAAACGTTTGAAAACACATGGTGAATTTCAGCTGTCTAATGTACACAGAAAATATCATGACAACCAAAGTATGACAAGAACAACACAATTCCAGTATAACAAAATGAACGCTAATCATACAATACAACCTTAAATATTAGCATTAGGAAGTTTCTCAAATATCAGCAAGCAAGTAACAATTCTCAGCAAATACCAACAAACATCAACAATGTCCTCAAACCTCAGTAAACAATTTCTAAACATCGGCAAACATTAGCAAACAAGTACCAATCATCAGCAACGTCAGCAAGCAAGTTCCTCATCACAGAGAATCCACCCTTTACTTTACTTTTTTTTTTCTATGTCTGCTTGTCTTACATTTTACTCGAAGACCTTCACTTTCATAGGGAATCCACCATCTTTCTTGTGTTACTTTAACATCGTGACAACAAAGTCAAATATACCTATACTAACTAGACAGGTAATATAAAAGGAAATCCATTCATCTGCCTCTCAACGATTATATGCAAACTTTTCTATGAACCACTTGCTTACCATCACACACAAACATAAGCAATACGAACCACCAATATATTCATCATAAATAAATTCATCATATACAAGTTTATGAATGAATCATGACAATTAAATAAAATTCACAAAACTTAGAATTATTAAATTTAAATGTCAATTCTTTAAGGGACCAACTATCATTTAAAATTAATTTAATAGTTCTTTTAAAAGTTCATGTCACAGTCCATAGTTATTCGGTTCTCATCATAGTCCATAGTTAGTCAGGTCCTCATCATGATCCATAGTTTGTCAAGTTCTCATCATGGTCTATAGTTTGTCAGGTCCTTATCATAGTCTATAATTTGTGCAGGTTCTAATAATGTATTTATTGCACAAAAGTCTTTTTATTGCAAAGGTAAAAAATAAAGGTCATAAATTTACTCCTAAACCAATGTAAATATAAGAAAGTCCATATAAATCTAATACATATATTTATTGTCCAATATAATTAAAAATATTTATTTAACTTAAGTATTAAGTAATATTTTAATTTATTATATTGATCTCATAAAAGAATCAATATTTAATTATAAATTTTTTAAATATCATAAATATTTTAAAGTTAAACAAATATCAAATTTTTATAATATTACATGTACATAATAAATTTAACAAAAATAATAATATGTACAAAATATTAAAACAATAACTTAATTAAAATAATAAATTAATTAATAAAAAAGTCATAATTTAATAAAAAAAGTTCAAATTCTACCTTATAAACACTTTCTTCTTTTTCTTCACCTTTTTTTTTTTCTCTTTTCTTCTCTTTCTCTAAGAGAGTTCAAATCCTACTTAATAAAGACTTTTTTTTTTCTTCTCCTTTTCTCTTTTCTTCTCTTTCTCTCTCTCTTTACTCCTTTTTCCTACGGTTTTTAACCTTTTCTATTTCACTTTATCTTTTTATCTTTTTCTCTTTCACTTTATCTTTCTATCTTTTTCTCTTTCTCACGTTTCACACTTTCAGAGTTTTCTTTCACTCTCTGTTCCCTCGGTTTCACACGTTCTCCCTCTCAAATTTACAATATCAAACTTTCATTCTTTCTTTTTGGATATATTTAGATATTTAATAATTGATAAAATAAAATAAAATGAGATAAAATAAAATAAAATAAAATAAAATAGAATAAAATAAAAATATTATTCTATTATTTAGATATTTTAAGATGAAATAGAGTAAAGATATCATTCTATTATTTAAAAAATAAATAAAATAATAAGAATTATAACTTTATTTTTTCTAAATTATCCTTATTTCAAACACACTAATTTTAAAATATAAGATTAATATAATAAAATAATAATTATAATTATAATTAAAAATATGATTCTTTCTCATACCTCTTAAATTAGGAGAGAAAAAATTAATAATTTGTGGTGGGATGGAATGAGATTCATCCCACCCACTCACATCCCATTCTATTATTTTTTAATACAATTAAATAATAAAATTTATCTCTATTTTATCTCATTCTATCCTATCTTATTCAATACCACTAATTCAAACATACCCTTACTCTCTCTCTCGCTTCTCGTTTCCTGTTTCCCTACTTAACTAAATAGCCAAATTCGTTTGGCTTCCTGTGCACGTTGCAGCCAGACTTTTCTTTAAGTAATAATTACTTCTAATCTTGTAATTGAAGAATGGGCACGTTGCACCACTCTTGGTGCACGTTGCCTTTTATATATACAGAGAGAGATAATTTTATTCAAATAAAAAAAATATTTATTATAAAAAATAAGAAAAATAAATTTTATTTATTGAATATTTTATAAATAATTAAAATTAAAATATAAATATATATAATTTTTTAAGTGATTATATGACCTTCAAGTAACTTTTAATTTTGACCATTTATGTATGGTTGTATAGTCAAAATTTATTCCTTTCACTCTCTCACAATAAAAATTTTTCTCACTAAATATGTCTCCTGTATATATATATATATTAAATTAAAGTAAATATTACTTTTATTAAATATTTTATCGTACTGATTATTAAGATAATTTTTTATATTTAAATAATAATTAATTCATCATTTTTTTATAAATATCTCTTCATAAATATTTTTTCATGAATATTTATATCTTTTAAATTATTTCTAATTTTTATTACTATTGTTAAATTTTATTTCAATAAATTCAAAATCTTTGTTCTATTATTTAATTTATCTAAAAGTCAATCTCAATAAATTCTTACAATCTCAATAATTTAATTAATTTATTTATTTAGTAAAAAATTTGATTATTGTTATCTTATAAATTTTATCTAATCTTTTTTTATTAGTAATATTTATTATAAAATAAAATTAAATAAAATATTCAAATTATATTAAAAAATTTTCTCATAAAAATATTTTATAAAAAATATGATATAACAAGATGAATCCTTCCTAAATCTGCAATTTTGGTACACAAAAGTCTCCGATTCTCGAGTATATCGAATACCTAAATATGAAGAGTCTTAGATTTTAGATCTTTCAAGATGGAAATTAAAAGTGACTTACAATTGGTAAAAATATGATTTTAATAATCTTGAATCCTTAAGCACAATATCCCCAATATAAATTTAAATATGACAGTGATACAAATATTAAAGTTATTGAGGATATAATAAAAGCTATTTCTACAACAAAGGAGCCTCATCTTGGTCATTTTCTCAACTTGAACCAATGCGAAACTTGAAGCATTTGGAAATTGTAGCTTTTTTTTTTAATTAGTCTCTTCATTCTCTTTGACACTATTATGGTCAACTTGTCCAACACTTTTGTATTTTATAGAATGTATTTGGGAAGGTTTATTGGCATTCTAATTAAAAGATTCAATTGTAACAGCCTTGAGACTAGAGATAAAACAACGAGGCAACTTTTCTCACGGTAGAAGATCTTTATCAAACTAGGTCAAGTCTTGCACATTAAAAAAAAAGAAATTTTAATAATTGATTATGTATCTGCATTATTGATGAACAAATTATATCTTAACCATGATCAATAATGAAAGAAAATAAGATAAAACTCACAGAAACGAATTCAAGATTCTCAAGAATTGGTGACTTGTGAAGCAAGTTCAACAAAATTTGCTCAAAGGGAAAATAAGAATTCAAATCTAGTTCTAGATGAACCAAACTTTGAAATATTGGAAGTGTTGATGCATAATCTTTGTCATGGGATAAAACCTAGATAGATAAAATGATAGTTATTTAATTTTATATGGCATTGGCTAGATCCAAATTTAACCATGTGGAAGAGGAAAGCTGTTCTGGACCGTGGATTGGGATCCTACTCAGAAGGGTCAACCCGATACGCGCTCCATCTTACTCCTCCATTAACACTCTGGATAAGTGCTGTAAGACCTCGGAATGCCTAATTCATGAAGGATCAGAGAATCAACGGATCTTCGTAACTGCCAATACGAATCTCCTTGATTCTATAATCTCTCCTCTCAATAAATGATTATAACATCCACATTACAATAATACCTGCATTGAATGCTGACTCCAATCATGCTCAATAAAGATCAATCTAAGTAAACCTAAACAAGTAGCGTTTGATTGGGTAACAGACACCTTAGCATACTAGCTGACTTTAGCATCGGAGTCCTTTTTGCAAGTACCACCCCCGCTGGACCTTGATGGTGGAACGCAGCTGCAGAAGGGAGGAAACCACCAAATCATACCTTCCACAAGTATCCTTCTGAATCCGTTCAGAACATTTGGCGTCGTCTGTGGGGAAATCTGGTAAATTACTATTCCCACTTCCATCATGGTGAGTACAAGGCAAAATCAACAGAGAGGAAGTGCTGCACATGCTGCCCCTGCTCACGGACAGGGCCCAGCGGTTCAGCGCGACCCTCCTTCCGTCGCACCATGATAATCACATATTTTATTCATTAAGAAACCCTTATGTTTAGTCATTTACACTCTCCATATTCTTAATTGATTGAGTTTAGTATGATTTTGTGAGTTTGAGCTCAAATTGGTCCTAATTGAATATTTTCAGCATTATTGAGATTTTACACTGTTTCTGTATTTTGGCCATAACTTGAGTTCCTGATATCTGATAATCATGAATTTTATCTTGTAGGAAAGATAAGAGGAAACTCTACAACTTTGATGAAGAGCTCGAAGTCCTAAACAGATGTCTAAGGGACCTAAGTTTAAATGGAAGTCAGAATACGGGTTCTGTCACTAGAATCCGAATGGTGTGCACTCATAAAATCATATCTCAAGATGTAATAATGAAGATGGGCTGAAATTTAGATAGTTGATAGTCAAGACCCAAATAAACAACTTTCATGAAGAACACATTTTGAAAGCATGAAGTCTAATGGGTCAGTTTGGGCTTGCAAGGCGGAACAGAGGTGCTGAAGTTGGGTTTGAGCAACCTGTGGTATTTGGGTCATATCTTGGGCTGTAGGAAGCCAAATTGGACGATCCAGATATGCATGTTATAGCCAAGACAAAGATCTACAACTTTCATGAAGAGTACTTTTCATGAATCTGAAGTATAATTGGTCGTTTTTGGCTTCCAAGTCAGACCAAGGAATTTTCGCACTCAACCACTCAACCATTCCACTCCATTCATCCACTCAACTACTCAACCACTCATCCACTCACCCACTCAACCAATCCACTCAACCACTCCACTCCACTCAACCAAATCACTCCACTCAACCAACCCACTCACTCCACTCATCCACTCAACCAAATCATTCCACTCAACCACTCATCCACTCAACTAACCCACTCAACCAATATTTAATCCACTCCACTCAAACCAACCCACTCATCCACTCACCCACTCAACCAATCCACTCAACCACTCCACTCCACTAACCCACTCATCCATCCACTCACCTTTGTCATTTTGGTACCCTAGACTTCTATAAAAGGGCACCATTGGTTATCATGGAGGGGGTTGGACTCTCCTTCATTTTTCTCTCAATTTTTCTTGTGATTTCCTTCTAGCTATGTGTAACTAAACCTCCCTTGGTTAAGGGGGTGATGAAACCGCTAGTATTGATGTTGTAAACCTTGCATATTTGATTATTTCAACACAGTTATGTTTTTATTCATATATTTCTGAATTTATTGTTGGTATGAAGGTTTTTATACTTGTTTCCACTTTCAAAGTGGTAGATCTGGGTTTATTATGCGCGGTTGCGGTAGTAGATCTAGTGGGTTGTATGATGTTCATGTGGGTATAATTATCTTTGTGCTATTTGCCAGTTATAAAAGTGGTAGATCTGGGTTTATTATGCGCGGTTGCGGTAGTAGATCTAGAGAAATATATGTTCTAAGTAATTTAATCCCAGTGTGTGATTAGATCTTAGTGTAATTGGTTTTCTAAATCTTAATGCAATTGTTGGATAGTTGTAAGAGCGGTTGCTTTATGACTAATCAGTGATTAGGAGTTGATTTGAGCGGTTGCTAAATTGGCCAACACGTAAGGAAAATAGAGATTTACTCTCACAATTGCATAAAAACATAATTGAGCATGTTGGAATAAAATGATATGTGGATTTACATCATCATATAAATCTAGTGGTGGATTCAATCTCTTAACCAATTTTTTTATATTGTTGTTTTCAGTTTATTTATTGTTATTGTCTTTGAAACTGTTCATTGTTCATCAAAATTCCAAAAACCCCCCTTTTTACCATTTATTGTTAATTAGAGTTTAAATTGGGAATTATTTAATAGTGTTAATTGACTTGGTTCTCTGTGGATCGACCCTTACTAACTACAACTAGTTGTAAAGTTTTTTTATTTTCTGGTGGGCCTGACAACTGATTTTTATTTAAATTTTAATCGCTACATCCGCACGCATCAGAATTTTGGCGTCGTTGCTTGGGAGCCAATTTTTCAATTACACTATTAATTTATTTCCTATTTTTACTCTATTTTTATTTTGATTTTTATTTTATTTTATTTTTTATTTTTGATGTTTTCTTTCTGAGTGTCTTGTAGGTGTTGATGTCCATTGATCATGGATGCTTGTGGGATTTGCTTATCACCTGGACATATCACTGATTTGTGTCCTACTTTCCTAGTGGACACAAATGAGGAGGTAGAGGCGATGATGGGATATTCTGAACCTTCTGATAACTACAACCCGTACTCCAATATATATTATCCAGAGTGGTGGGACTATCCTAACTTGAGTTATGGACAGCAACCTCATAATCAACCTCCAGCCTATGAACTTCCAGAATTTCAACAGAGGCAAACATATTTCCCTCAGACACAACAGCAAGTTCAAGATCCTTGGCAGCCTGAACCTTCATTGGAGGAACTAATAAGACAATTTGCCATTAATACCATACAGTTCCAACAAGAAACAAAGGCCAATTTACAGAGTTTCCAACAAGAAACAAAGGCCAATTTACAGAGTTTCCAACAAGAAACAAAGGTCGCAATCAATAACATGGCTAACTCTTTGGAGCAGTTAGCCATAGAACTCAGCCATATGCAAAGCCTAAATTTTGAAGGACTTCCCTCACAACCCGAAGAGGATGTGATGGAAGATCCTAGTGTTGACATATTGCAGAGTGAAAAGACGTTGGATGAACCCATTTCTCCTCCACAAACCACTACAAAGGAAGACTAAGAGCCTAAACAAGTAAATGAGGAAGGGAAAAACTCTGAAGCCCCCAAGGTAAGTAATCTTGAACCCCTTCTTAATGTAGTGGAGGAGCAACATGATGAGTTGTGTGATGAATTTCCTGATTTTATTGGTTTCAATAATTATATTCATCGCCACTCATGCACTAATTGTCAAGGTGATATAATATGTGCTAGCTGTGCTGAGATTTCTGCAGACTTGAAAGTTGATGATTCTGTTTGCAAAGTAGATTCTAAGACCCAAAGGGAGGAGAAATTGCAGGTCATGGAAGAATTTTTAGAAAAGGAAGAAGAGTACCCGATGACAGTCACTACTGAAGTGGACTTTGTTTTTGGGCCATCATTAAATAAAAACAATGCACATGAAGCTGATCAAGTGCACATATTACTTTTCAGTGGTGAAACCAAGGAAAATAAGGGCCAATGGGACCCTGGTGGGAGCCCTTATGCTGCAATTATAACTTGGTCATCACTCTTCAACCAATGGCATCCTGGTGAAAGCTTTCATATTATTTCACCTACAGTTTGGTCATCATACTTCAACCAATGGGACCCCGGTGAAAGCTATCATGTTGTCTTAACTATAGCTTAGTCATCATGTTTCAAACAAGGGGATCCTGGTGGAGTCTTTTCACCTACCTCACTTGATAAGGCCAATAAACACCGCCTCAAATAATATCATGAACTTCCACAGAATGCAGAAGTGGAGGTGATGAATCTTCTCCATCCGCATTATGAATAAATAAAAAAAATAAAAAAAAATGAAAATAAAAGAAAAACCCAAAAAAAAAGATAAACAAAAAAAAAATAAAAAAAATTAGCCTTTTATTTTTATCTTTATCTTTATTTTCTATTTTCTATTTTTTTTACATATTAATTCCGTGGGGGTAATTCTCCATTTTCTTTTCTTGTACATATTAATAGTGGGGTTAATTCTCCTTTTTATTTTTATTTTTATTTTTTTGAACAAAGTGGGGGAATCTCTCCTTTTATTTTTTTTTTGTATATACTAACTCAATGGGAGAACCTCTCCCTTTTACTTTCTATAATTTTTATTTTTATTTTTATTTTTATTTTTTTGTTTTTTGTACTTTATTATTATTATTATTTTTTGTATTTTATTTTCTGCACTTTATTTTTATTTATTTATTTATTTATTTGTTTTCTCATCATTTATTTTTTGTCATTTATTTTTGTTATTTATTTATTTATTTATTTTTTGCTTATTAATTTATTTGGTGGTTGGTTTCTACCACACCATTTTTGGATTTTTTTTTATTTGGTGGTTGGTTTATTACCTCACCTTTATTATTTTTATTATTATTTTATTTATTTGGTGGTTGGTTTATTACCCCACCTTTGTTATTTTTTATTCGGTGGTTGGTTTATTCCACACCTTTGTAAATATTTATTTGGTGGCTGGATTTATACCACACCTTTGTATATATATTTTTATTTTTTTATTTTTTTTATTTGGTGGCTGAAAATATTTCATGTGTTTTCATTTCAAAACAAAAAAAAGAGAAAAAAAAAGAAAAAGAAAAAAACAGCTGTATGCCCGACAATGAGGTAGGTAGTGCCATTAAATTTTGTCACTCGAAAACATGTGGAGGTCATTTTTCTTCAACGACAACAACTACGAAAATCTTGCAGTATGGATTTTATTGGCCTACTTTATTCAAGGTCTACTACACCTTTTGCAAAAGCTGCGGAAATTGGTCAAAAAAGTTCTGCTTTGAGATTATCATCCGCACCTACTCCTTAGAAAATTAAGATCAAGGAGGCGCAGTTCTTTGGTTGTCAAACATGTGGGGCCGTAGATATTGAGGATCCTAGGAATGGTAATGCGCTTAAAGTTAATGGACAAAGACTCAACCATTCCCGGAAAACCAAGTTCAGCAGTTCTTTGTGTTCCCGGTTAAATGGCGGATAACGGTACTCCGTGACTCTCAAGTCGGTTTGTTTTTCAGTTTCCCATAATAACTGATTTCTTCTCCTTTCAAAATGGATGTCATTCTCTCAAATCTAAGAAAACATTTTCCTTCTCTCCCTCTAAATGCTCTAACAAAAGTCTATGAAGCTAGGTGTGAAAGACTGAGATTGTTAATGTATAAGGGCATCCCAGAAGATATACGCTGGATAATCGAAGCAAAGGTTCACTTAGCTGGAGAATCTTCAGATTTATTTGTCCCATACATGCCTGGTCTCGGTAAAAGTTCATTTTCAAAAAGGAGAAGAGCAAAAAGAATGAAAGTTTGTTACAAGTGTGCACGATGGAATTGCAACACGCGATGTCACTCTTTGGGGATGGTTTCCGTAAACAGAGAAGATAAAATATTCTTCATTAAGAATGGACTGAGTAAGGAGTCATTGAATAATATCTTATTGACTCTTGAGACGCATTCTTGTGGAATTGTGCAGCGTGAACTTCTTAGTTTGTGAAATCTCTTCAGGGACGAGCAAGAGCGTTACAGTCTTGGGAATCTGACTCAAAAAGACCCTGTTTGCCAATTTATAAGAAAATTAGATGGGAAGCTTATCCTCGACTCATAGAAGGCGTTTAAGCCATTTCTGGATGTGAAACCAGAGGAAGATGTGAGCCACAATCACAACATGTATATACTATCTTGTATACCTTTAAAAAAGAAAGAAGAAAAAAAGAAAAGAAAATTCAAACTTTTCTGACAGCAGCCAACCTACCCATATAGGTGCTATCATTACTTTTTCTATTCTTTTCCCTATTTAAACACTACATTTCCTTCACTTTCCTTCAACTTAAAATCATTCAAAGGGAGTGTGAGTGTAAAATGGAGGGAGCTTCTTCTTCTTCTGTTCGTAGACTTACCAATATCTGTGTATTTTGTGGATCAACTTATGGGAAGGGTTTAGAGTATGTAGACGCAGCAATCACTCTTGGTCGAACACTTGCTGCGAGGAATATTCATCTTGTATATGGGGAGGTTGTCGTGGGTTAATGAAGGTCAGATTATCACTTGCTGCTCATTTAAAAGGCAATGTTTTTAGGTATCATTCCTAGACCTTTAGCTCAACAGAATATCATTGGAAAAACAATTGGGGAGGAGCTTCAAGTATCATCTATGGATGAACGAATGAAGACAATGCTTGCAAATTCTGATGCATTCATAGCCTTACCAGGTGGTTTTGGTACTTTGGAAGAAATTTTTCAAATTGTCTCTTGGGCTCAACTGAACATTCACCATAAACCCATAGGTTTGCTGAATGTTAATAATTTCTTTGATCTTTTGTTATATTTTGTTGACCATGCTGTGGAACAGAAATTTGTCACACCTTCAGCAAGACAACTCCTTATCTCTGCTTCTATTGTTGATGAATTGATTGATAAATTAGAAGCATTTGTTTATGAACCTGATCCAAGAATGTACTCGGATAGATTGTTCCGAAGGAAGCGGTGAAGGAAGTGGTGAAGGAAGCAAAATGAAAAGAAAGCCAGCCAAGACACTCCAACTATTTAAATAATTACTAGCTTTGGTTTTATTTATTGTACTTTGTTTTTGTTTGTGTGAGGTTTTTCTTTTCAGTAATTGCAGTAACAGGTAATATATTCTATCCTTTACCTATCTATGTTTTGACAAAAAAAAAAGAGTGTGTTTGTTAATATGTTTGTTGTATTTGTCATCAATTTAGTAATTAGGGATGGCAGAGTAAAGAGTAAATAATTTTACTCTTGAGACGCATCTTAATTGGTGGCAGAGTAAGGAGTTTGTTTTTAGGTAGTAATTAATTAGTATTAAATTGTAGAAGTACTAAAGTTTTATGATTTGATTTCTTTTCAGGGTGTGATGCGGCACTGACAGTGTGCTTCTTTTCTGCTTGGCGTTGATTCACTTCTTATCAGGTTGTGTTGCTCTTTTCTATATCTCTCTTTCGCATTGAGGACAATGCTTATATTAAGTGTGGGGGAGAGATTTTAGAAATATTTTATTTCAAAAAAAAATTAATTTAAAAAAAAAAGTTTCATTGCATGATTGAATAACTTTTCTCCCTTCTTGAACTGATATGCTTGGTGATAGATGATTAAATTGATGAATTGAGTTTGATGGATGCATACCTTGTGAGATTTTGAGCCTAATGGATGGATTTAACATTTATGCCATTCTCTTCTTTCTTGTGTGATTTTCACTTATGTTAATGACCACTCTAGAACTTGCTTTGATTCTTTTTGAAGTTACATTTCACTTGCATGCATGAACATGATTGAGGCCCTCTTTCTTAATTAGCTAGTTTAACCAAATAGCCAACCTTGTTTTCAATATGATATCAAGCACTCTTTTGACTTCTTGAAAATTCTCTGATTCCTGCCAACCTTGTATATTTTCCTTTGCTTAACCCCTTTGAGCTTATTTGACCATTCCTTGTTTCTAGCTCATTATGTACCTTAAATGAAAAATCGTGTTCTTATTTTACCTTAGGGAATAAAAGAACAAGAGTAGCTTGGTTAATGGATGAGTTTTTGAACAAGTGTGGGGGTGTGTACAAAATAGTTGTTGAAAAAGGAAAGAGTGCCTAAAAAAAAAACAAAAACAAAAAAAAAAAGAAAAAAAAAATGTATGTATATAGTTATGTTCATATATTATTAAAAAAAAGAAAAAAAAAGAAAAAAAGAAAAGGATTGAGAAATGAATATGTAAAGGGTTATACATTAGAGTTACGATGAACTTTTATGCTTGTTATTTGAACTCAGCTCTCATTTGCTTTTATTCTCTTTGGTATTTATCCTCTCATATCCATTTTACCCTCTTCTGTTACCTTGACCTCACTACAACCTTGAATAAAGTCCTCATGATTTGTGTGTGCATGTGTTTTGAGTAGTGGAGAAGTAGAAGATAAGCAAGCTTATGGTAGTGCAATTTTCATGGTTGAATTGAGTGAAATACCTACCTTTTAAACACTTGAGAGATTGAGAGGGAATCTTGTGAAGATCTATCATTCTCGATTCATGTTGAAGATACCTTGCTTGTTGGTTTGAGATGTAGAGAATTGTTAACTCATGAATGTTTTGATCCCTTGAACCTTTGGTTGTTCTTCTTGATTGTAAAATTTTGGGCTCTTGAATGTCGTTGGAATTTAAAATTTTGTTAATCTCTTATGTCCTTGTTTTGGTTTTGAGTTTTGCCCAGGAGTGCAAAAAGCTAAGTGTGGGAGAATTTGATAATCACATATTTTATTCATTAAGAAACCCTTATGTTTAGTTATTTACACTCTCCATATTCTTAATTGATTGAGTTTAGTATGATTTTGTGAGTTTGAGCTCAAATTGGTCCTAATTGAATATTTTCAGCATTATTGAGATTTTACACTGTTTCTGTATTTTGGCCATAACTTGAGTTTCTGATATCTGATAATCAAGAATTTTATCTTGTAGGAAAGCTAATAGGAAGCTCTACAACTTTGATGAAGAGCTCGAAGTCCTAAACAGATGTCTAAGGGACCTAAGTTTACATGGAAGTCAGAATACGGGTTCTGTCACTAGAATCCGAACGGTGTGCACTCATAAAATTATATCTCAAGATGTAATAATGAAGATGGACTGAAATTTGGATAGTTGATAGTCAAGACCCAAATAAACAACTTTCATGAAGAACACATTTTGAAAGCATGAAGTCTAATGGGTTAGTTTGGGCTTGCAAGTCGGAACAGAGGTGCTGAAGTTGGGTTTGAGCAACCTGTGGTATTTGGGTCATATCTTGGGCTGTAGGAAGCCAAATTGGACGATCCAGATATGCATGTTATAGCTAAGACAAAGATCTACAACTTTTATGAAGAGTACTTTTCATGAATCTGAAGTATAATTGGTCATTTTTGGCTTTCAAGTCAGACCAAGGAATTTTCGCACTCAACCACTCAACCACTCAACCACTCAACCACTCCACTCCACTCATCCACTCATCCACTCAACTACTCAACCACTCGTCCACTCACCCACTCAACCAATCCACTCAACCACTCCACTCCACTCAACCAAATCATTCCACTCAACCAACCCACTCACTCCACTCATCCACTCAACCAAATCATTCCACTCAACCACTCATCCACTCATCCACTCAACTAACCCACTCAACCAATATTTAATCCACTCCACTCAAACCAACCCACTCATCCACTCACCCACTCAACCAATCCACTCAACCACTCCACTCCACTAACCCACTCATCCATCCACTCACCTTTGTCATTTTGTTACCCTAGACTTCTATAAAAGGGCACCATTGGTTATCATGGAGGGGGTTGGACTCTCCTTCATTTTTCTCTCAATTTTTCTTGTGATTTCCTTCTAGCTATGTGTAACTAAACCTCCCTTGGTTAAGGGGGTGATGAAACCGCTAGTATTGATGTTGTAAACCTTGCATATTTGATTATTTCAACACACTTATGTTTTTATTCATATATTTCTGAATCTATTGTTGGTATGAAGGTTTTTATACTTGTTTCCACTTTCAAAGTGGTAGATCTGGGTTTATTATGCGCGGTTGCAGTAGTAGATCTAGTGGGTTGTATGATGTTCATGTGGGTATAATTATCTTTGTGCTATTTACCAGTTATAAAAGTGGTAGATCTGGGTTTATTATGCTTGCTGATTGCGGTAGTAGATCTAGAGAAATATATGTTCTAAGTAATTTAATCCCTAGGTGTGTGATTAGATCTTAGTGTAATTGGTTTTCTAAATCTTAATGCAATTGTTGGATAGTTGTAAGAGCGGTTGCTTTTTATGACTAATCAGTGATTAGGAGTTGATTTGAGCGGTTGCTAAATTGGCCAACACGTAAGGAAAACAGAGATTTACTCTCACAATTGCATAAAAACATAATTGAGCATGTTGGAATAAAATGATATGTGGATTTACATCATCATATAAATCTAGTGGTGGATTCAATCTCTTAACCAATTTTCTTATATTGTTGTTTTCAGTTTATTTATTGTTATTGTCTTTGAAACTGTTCATTGTTCATCAAAATTCTAAAAACCCCCCTTTTTACTATTTATTGTTAATTAGAGTTTAAATTGGGAATTATTTAATAGTGTTAATTGACTTGGTTCTCTGTGGATCGACCCTTACTAACTACAACTAGTTGTAAGGTTTTTTTATTTTCTGGTGGGCCTGACAACTGATTTTTATTTAAATTTTAATCGCTACATCCGCACGCATCACACCACCAGAAACCTCCGTCGTAAGAAGCAGGCCTGTACTGGTAGAGACGCTAAACGGGGGACATAAAACTTCAGCATCAACTAAAAGCCCAGTCCCCTCGCGAAGGGTCTCTGTCTGGGATAGACTTGTCTACCCCTCAACTGGAGAGAATAATGTAAATCCAGGTGCAAGGGTCCCAGCGCATGCCCACTTGGGAATCCCCAACTTAGATGCTGACCAATCACATTATGAGGACAACTCGCAATCTGGAATGGCGAGAAATGAACTTCGAGAATTACTGCGCCAACAGACCACACTGATTGACAACCAACGACGTCAGTTGGAGGAACAGCATCGCTGTTTGGACAATTTAGAAAGGTTTGCGCAGGCTGGCAATGAGGGAGGTGAGCGAGTCGCAGTTCAAAGGGAAACCCAACATGTCGGTGCTAGGGTCATAGAAAACAGTGACCCGGTCCCCGGCCGTCAGCAGCAATTCTCCGATGCCTTAATGGCATATAGGGTCCCGAGGAACTTCAAGCCCCCGAGTAATTTAGAGCCCTATGACGGGACCACGGATCTGCAGGAGCACTTGGATGCTTATACCCAGTCCATGCAGCTCTACGGGTATACCCCGGAACTGTTATGCTGTGCTTTCCCGCTCTTCCTGAAGAAGGATGCTCTTCGTTGGTTCGTGACCTTACGGACAAAAATTACAAGATAGGGGGACCTCACGCAGCGTTTCTTGTTGCATTATACTACTACCAAGGAACGACCGAAGTCAATTGATTCTCTCTCTGGAATTTGACAAAAGAGTAATGAATCCCTGTGCGAGTACATCAAGAGATTCAGTCATGCTTGTGTGGGTATTGAAAACCTTGATGACAGGATAGCCCTCCACTACGCCAGAAATGGTCTACGGACTGATTCGGACTTCTTCCGATCACTAGCAAAAAAGAAGCCGGCCAGTTTAGATGAGTTCCATCTACGGGCAGATAAGTACGTTGAACTGGAAGAGATTACCAGGGCAAAAGAAAACCTCAAGAAAGGTGAGCCAGTTCAGAAAAAGAATCACAATTCCGGCCAACCCCGGGATCCCTCTAAGAGTGAGCGGTATAGGCCTAAATATTCCGAGTATACTCCTTTGAACACCCCTCGAGAAACAATCTTGAAGGAGGTCCTTCAAACCGAGTTCCAAGATATCAAAAAGCCATTACCTGTTAAAAAACAGTCCCAGAGGGATCATTCAAAGCATTGCAAGTGGCACAACAGTTACGGCCATGAGACCGAAGATTGTTATCAGTTCCGAGATGTTATCGAGTCCCTGATCAAAGAGGGACGTCTGCAGAAGTACATTAATGGTTTTCGTGGTAATCAAGACCACGGAGGAAGAAAGAATCAGAGACGAAGCCGAAGTCCACGGCGAAGTCCAAACCAACATCGGCAAAGAACCCGCAGCCCTGCCAGAAGAAACCGAAGTCTTGTCAGAAGATCTCGAACCCCGACACTCCGAGATAGGGAGAACAGACAAGCACCAAATCGGGATGCTCAAGAGGGCGGATATCGAAAAGATAGGTTAATCCATACTATCGCTGGAGGGTTCGTTGGAGGAGGAGTGTCAAATAATTCCCGAAAAAAGGCACTTCAGACGGCGATTTTAAGCGTGTCGAGTTCTTCATTAAGACCACCCGCTCGGAATAGTGGAGCACCTCCCATCTCTTTTTTCGAGGATGACTACGACGATATCATCTGGGATCATGACGACCCACTGGTGATCTCCGGAGTGATATCCAACGCCGAAGTCCGTCGAATTTTCGTGGACCAGGGAAGTTCAGCAGATATCATGTTCATAGACGCCTTTGAAAAGCTGGAATTTCCTTTGTCTGAATTAACACCATATGAAGGTGAACTCACTGGTTTCTCTGGGGAGAAGGTCACCCCAGTTGGATGACCTTGGGTGATGACAGTGCATATAGAACCGTGAAGGTGAGATTCTTGGTTGTGGATTGTCCTTCGGCCTACAACATCATTCTGGGACGTCTTAAGTTGAACAGCATGGCCGCTGCAATCTCCACCACCCACCAAGCCATGAAATTCCTTAACCGGGATAATAAAGTGGTCATGATGAAGGGCGATCAGATTGCAGCCCGTAAATGCTATAACGAAAGTCTGAAAATTAGTAGGGCATCCAGGAACAAGAAGGCACGCACACCCATTCCAACCCACCAAGTCAATGTTTTGATGACCGAACTGGATGCACGAGAAGAAATCTGAGGCACTAGACCCCAGCCCGACGGAGACTTGATCCCGTTGCAGCTTGGTGATGAACTTAGTCACACAACCAAAATTGGGGCGAACCTCGACGAGCAGGAGAAAGTTCAATTGGTAAAACTCTTGCAAGAAAATAAAGATCTTTTTGCCTGGACATCTGCTGATATGCCTGGAATTGACCCCGCTTTCATCTGTCATCGTTTATCTATTAAACGAGATGCAAAGCCGGTCTCTCAAAAGAAGAGGAAGGTTGGCCCAGAAAGGCAGCAAGTCATTGAAGGACAAGTAAAAGAGCTCCTGAACGCCGGATTCATCAGGGAGATCGCATATACCACCTGGCTGTCCAACGTTGTCTTGGTTAAGAAATCCAACGGCAAGTGGAGGATGTGTGTGGACTACACCGACCTGAACAAGGCGTGCCCTAAGGATCCATACCCCCTCCCTAATGTGGACAAGCTGGTTGATAGTTCCTCCGGTTTCTAACTACTGTCTTTCATGAATGCATACTCCGGGTACAATCAAATTCTGATGTACCCCGGGGACGAGGATAAAATCGCGTTCATCACCGAAAAGGCAAGTTACTGCTACAAAGTAATGCCTTTTGGGTTGAAGAATGCCGGAGCTACATATCAGAGAATGATGAACAGGGTCTTTGAGAATCAGATAGGGAGAATGCTAGAGGTCTACATCGACGATATGATAGTCAAGACCTCGGTGTCAGGATCCCATACCTCGGATTTAGAAGAAGTGTTTGAACAGCTTAGGAAGCACAATATGAGGCTTAACCCGGAGAAGTGTGCATTCGGGGTTCAGGCTGGAAAGTTTCTTGGTTTCATGTTGACACACCGGGGAATTGAGGCAAACCCCGACAAGTGTAAGGCCGTGCTTGACATGCACAGCCCCCGGAATGTGAAAGTTCACAGCAAAAAAGTTGGCCTCCGGGCTCGTCAGTGCTGTTTAGCCTTTTCATATCCCTTGTTTTCCTTTTCCCTTGTATTGATGTATGACGATGTATGAAATGAAATAAAATCTGATTAAATTGACAAGCGACTTCTTTGACCGTTTGATTTGTGGAATGTATATTGTACCAGGGTGAGTCCAATGCTCGCCCTGTATAACATGCCCCCAGCTCTACACTTTGCCGAGACAGACAAAATGCAAAGCTTAAGCAACTTAACCAGGGTACTTGTTTTCGTGAAGAGATTTACCAAGATATAGAATGAGCTGGGGTATTTACTATTTTGTAGACGTTGTAGATACTAGGGTTGGTTGGTTCTGCTGAGCGGCCGTCCCCTCAACTGCCATGATAGTGACGTGGACCACGTGGCTTACTCTGGTTGAGAAGTCGTGCATAGTACTTTGTGCGCCATAATGAACATCTTTTCAAATTCAGACTGAATGGATGGAAATACCCCCTAACCGTAGCTGCTATAAATAGGGCTTCGTCCTTCCATTATTCACATTTTACTGTGCTTAAAAACTGGTTGCTTGAGAGGAAATCCGACAAGTTTTCACGGCTGTCAGCGGTGGTGCTTGCGTTTTAAAGCAGCTTCGACCAACATTTGTCAAGGAAAGAAATTTGAATGCAGAACTCCATGCCTTGTTGTCGTCACCCATTGGGAAGACTAATCAAAAGCTTTCTAGGAACGATTCTTTAATATTAATGTAAGCTCTAAACTTCTTTTGTGCTTTAGATTGCATATTATATTTTAATGATAACAACTATATTGATAATTATGTATAAATGCTCTTAATGATTTTAATCGATTTAACATGATCTTTGTGGAGTTTTCCTATTAGTATTAACCTTTATAGGACTAAACAAGTGTTATGGAAGCCTTCTAGGTGGCTAGCGAAGACTAAGAAGATCAAATCCCAACTTGAGAAAGTTCAAGTGCAACCTGAGAAAGTTCTTGAAGAACATGAGAAAGTTCAGTATGAGAAGGTCCTGAGAAGGTTATGAGAAAGTTCAGAAGAATGAAGATCTTCCACAAAAGATGAATTCAAGAGAAAATCAAGCATTGAAGAGAAGTATCTACCATTTGAATCAACAAGAAGATTCATCATTGTGATGGTGAAAATTAAAGATGAGAATATTGAATATTTTCAAGCCGAGAAGGTTGGGTGAGAGAATAAGTTGAGAACATTCATGAGAAGGTTGCTCGTGAGAATGTTCTCACTTGGAAGAATGCTAAGTCACTTATGCTGACTCACCAGAAAAGACAAGGAAATGGCTAACTAACACAAGGAAGGACAGTTACCATTGTAAGTGCCTAGCAGTCATAGTTTTGAAGTCTATAAAAGCTCCCAAGCTTGAAAATAAGAAGATTATGAATTTTGATGCTGATCTAACAATGAACACGAAGAACACAACCTTCTCATCTCTACCTACTTGCTCTAAAATCTGTCAAATCATTTGTAAGTGTCTTGTGAGCTTTGTAAAAGTATGTTAATCCACTCATTGAGTGTTTTCAAGAGCTATTCACTTGTAACAAACACCTCATTCCTTGTATTGATTCTTGAGTTGAGAAAGTGAGATTGTGGGCTATATAAATCACTTGAAACCTTGTGAAGGTGAGCCTGAATAGGTTGTGAGAAAATAGTACTTGTGTTTAGCTTGAAGGGGCTGTGTCAAAGAATACTTATTGTGAGCCTGAAGAGGCTGTGGTTAAAGAATACTTGTATTGAAGCCTAAAGAGACTTAGTTGACAAAGAATACTCTTGATAGTGAAAAATCCTAGTTGTTACTAGGTACTGAACGTAGCCTCGCATGGTTTTGGGGGTGAACTAGTATAAATCTTAGTGTAAAGCTGTTCTTCCCTCTCTCTCTATTTACTTTTATCAGTTTGATTAACTTATAAAGACTAATACTTATTTTGGAAAGAACTGACTTTGTTGGTGGAAGCTTCTCAAGGGAATATAACTAATTCACTTTTGATATAAGATAAAATACTCTTTTACAAGTTGTTTCTACATAAAGGAATTCTGAAAAGGGAGATACAAATTTAAAGTGTACACATAAATTTGATTTTAGTAGTGAGAAAGTTCTTTTTCCTTAATCAGCAAACTTTCTTAAGAACCTTCTCACTTTGTCCTGCTTATCTAATATGAACCTTCTCACTAACATATTGGTTCAAGTTGAAACCTTCTCACCTCTAAGTCTAAACAACTTGAGAAAGTTGTGAGAAGATTGATTTTTTAGGAAAAAAAGGAATACAATTCAACTCCCTCTTCTTATGTTACTACTAACTTCAATTTGCATAAGTTAGTCTCTGGGTTGAGCACGCTTAACTGTGTGAGAGGATAAAAGATCCTGAAGGAAGTATGACAAACCTATAAAGAGGAGGAACCTATCTTCTAGAAGGTTCATCTATCAGCAAACCACTAATCTTTGATGGAAGAAACTACAACTATTGGAAGGATAGGATGAAATTGTTCATCGAGTCTCAACATATGGATTTGTGGGGGATTATTAAAAATGATCCTTATATTCCAATAACAAGATTTGATGATGGAAGAGAAGTTGAGAAGTCTGGAGGGACCTGGATAGAAGATGAGAAGAATAGATACATTCTCAATTCAAAAGCAAAATTCTCCCTTTCTTGTGCATTGAGAAAAAGTGAGTATGATAAGATTGCTGGATGTCAGACAACAAAAGAAATATAGGACACACTTATCATAGCTCATGAAGGTACAAATCAAGTCAAGAAGGCAAAAACTAACATGCTGGTACATCAGTATAAGATGTTCAAGATGAAGAAGCATGAGAGCATTGATGAAATGTTTACAAGATTCACAATCATTGTGAATGATCTCAAGTCTCTTGAAAATATCTACTCAAATTAAGAGTGTGTGAGAAAGTTGCTAAGAAGCTTGCCTAAAGTTTGGAGATCAAAGGTGATAGCTATCTAAGAAGCCAAAGATCTATCAATTTTAAGGTTGGATGAGCTACTAGGAACCCTAAAAGTTCATGAGCAAGAGCTTGCTGAAATAGGATAAGATGTGGCTAGAAAAGGAAAGAACATTACTCTTAAGTCCACTCACAAAACAATTAAGCAATCTTCTCACCAATCTTCTTAGAACTCTCTCAGCTCCAGAGCAGCATTAGAAGAAGAAAATGATAAAGATGATGATGAACTGTCCTTCATATCAAGGAAGATTCACAAAATATGGAGAAGGAGATGAAGGAAAGAAAAATGATTTTAACCCATTAGAGATTATCAGAAAGGTGAATATGGAAACTCCAACAAAGGACAATTGACATGCTTTGAGTTTAAGAAACTTGGCCATATTAGATCTGAGTGTCCATTGCTGAAAAAGCCACAAAAGAAATTCTCGAAGAAGAAAGGGATGATGGCAACCTGGGAGGATCTAGATAACTCTTCAAGTGAAGAAGAACAAGAGGAAGTTGCAAACCTCCACCTGATTGTAAGAAATTAAAATAGTGATGATGATGTATCAAACACTAAACCTTCTCACCCTTTTTATGATGAACTCGAATTTTCTTTTGATAACCTCCTATTAGATTCCAACATCTTAGCTCAAAAGTGCATTATTGTAAAAGCCAAATTGACTTATTTGGAAAAAGAGAATGATTTGTTAAAAAGGGACAATACAGCTTTGGATAAGAGAGTTAGATCTCTAGTTAAATTAAACATTGAGCTGACTGCTCAGTCCAAGATGAAGAAGGTTGAATCTTCTCACTAACTTTCTCAGTAACCTTCTCATGTGGTAGAAGAAAATGAGTTACTGAAAAAGAAAGTGAAAGATTTAATAAATGACTTAGCCAAGTTTGTTAATGGTACTGAAACTCTTGAGAAGCTTCTAGGAAGCCAACAATGTACTTTTGAAAAAGATGGTCTAGGATACAAAGGAGGATCAAAACATAAGTGATATAAATATCTGTTTGTGCCTGCTAAGAAGTTTGAATTAGTGTATTTTTGTTGTCACAAAGTTGGACATAAAGCCTCTAAATGTTACTTCAAAAACAAACCACCAAAGGTTAAATCTTCTAACATGAAAGGACCTAAGAAAGTTTAGGTACCTAAAACCATGATTCCTTTTCATATAAATTTTCCTGGTGACAAAGAAAAAGAAGGACAAATGGTACCTAGACAGTGATTACTCCAAGCATATGACAGGAGACAAAAGTAAGTTCCTATCACTCAGAGACAAAGATGGAGGTGATATCACTTTTGGGGAAAACAATAAGGAAAAAATAAAAGGAATATGTAAAGTTAATAAGAAGAACTCTACCACTATTGAAAATGTGTACTATGTGGAGGGGTTAGAACATAATCTTCTTAGCATAAGTCAGTTTTGTGACAATGGCTATAAGGTTGTGTTTGAACTAACTAAGTACATAGTTAGAGAAGCCAATAATGGAAAAGTTCTCTTTTCTGGAAATCGAGACAAGAATTTCTATATCATTAAGTTAGAGGACCTTAGTGATCAAAAGATAAAGTGTCTCATGTCTATGACTTCTAAATAATGGTTATGGCATAAGAAAGTTGGCTATGTTAAAATAAAAATTTCCAAACTGCTAAAACATGACCTTGTGAAAGGCTTAGCAAAAATTAAATTGTACAAATATATGGTATGTGAAATATGCCAAAGGGATAAGCAAAACAAGTCAACTTTTCAACCAAAGAAGGTGGTCACAACTTATAGACCTCTAGAACTCTTACACATTGATATCTTTGGACTAGCCTAGGAGGAAAGAGATATGATTTTGCCATAATTGATGATTTCTCAAGATTCACTTGGGTGCTTTTTCTGAAACACATGGAAGATTCTTTTGAGGCCTTTAAAACCTTTTGCAAACAAGTTCAAAATGAAAAAAAAAGGTTTTTGCATAACTCACAAAAGAAGTGATCATGAAGATGAGTTAGAGAAATTTATTTCAAAAGCTTTTGTGAAGAAAATGAAATTGTCCATAATTTCTCTTGTCCAAGAACTCCACAACAAAATGAAATTATGGAAAGGAAAAATTGGACTTTATAAGAAATGACTCAAACTCTCTTATATGATACTGAGTTGCTAAAATGTTTTTGAATTAAGGTAGTCAGCACCTCATGCTGTGTTTTAAATAGAGTTTCCATAAGGCTAATATTAAAGAAGACCCCATATGAATTGTGGAAGGGAAGGAAACCCAACATATTATATTTTTATGCATTTGCATGTGAATGCTTTGTGCTGAATAATAAAGAATAGATGGGAAAGTTTGATTCTAAATCTGATAAAGCTTTCTTGGTTACTCTATATCTTCCAAAGCATATAGAATATATAACCCGATAACATTAACTATTGAAGAAAGTATGCATGTTGTTTTCAATGAAACTAACTCTTTTAGTGAAAAGAAAAAGGCTTATAGATCTAGAAGATGAAATGGAGAAGCTTTCTCTCAATGAAAAATGTCAGGAAGATAACAAAAAGAAAGATGGCCCAACTCAAAGCAGTAAGAAAGATTAATCTAGTGATGAGAAAGTTGAACCAACAGATGAGAAAGTTGAGTCAGGAGCTGAGAAAGTTCATGAACCTTCTCACCAATCTTCTCAACTACCAAAAGACTGGAAGTTGCACCCTTATCACCTAAAGGAGCTAATCATTCGTGAAACATCTATGGAGTCAGAACCAGATTATCTTTTAGAAGACTTGAGCAAAATAACCAGTTTACCTTACTCTATCAAATTGAGCCAAGAAACATTGATGAAGCTCTTCAAGAAGAATCTTAGATAGAAGCTGATGCACACTTTTTAGTTGTCGCATTTGCAAACCCAAGTGCAGGTTGTCTCAAGTAATAAATTTCTCGGTGAGTCCGAGGTCGATCCACAGTGAATTGATGAAGATTATTTAAGGTAAGGTTAATATTTTGTTACTACAGTAAAAATTATTTACTTGGGTAAAAATGATCCACTCTTGGTAAATAAAGTAAAAGTAAGATTAATTCCTTTTATAACTCAATTAGAATCCTCGCAACATGGAGGTTCCAATCGGAAAATATAACGTTAAAAATCCATTAAAATAATACACGTAATTATATTATGTTTCCTAAAAATATTACCACCACTTATAAATGGGTTAAAGCATTCATTGTGCCAATATTTTGTCTACAACAAATCAAGAACTCCTCTTTACAAAGATGATTTCTAAATTATAAGAAACAAATTATAATACGTATAATGGTTACTAGAAAATATAAATCATTTAAGCACAAGAGAAGAATAAATCTAACCTTACTTTATTACCAAGAGCTTCACCCTTTCACCCAAGTAAAATGAAACTTAGTTACTCATAGATAAGAAGAAAGAAAGAAAGAAGAAGAAGAAGAAGAACATGACTTTCATTTAGAACAAAGGAAAATTACTACAAGAAAACCTAGTAAAAAAATGGTATCATTTTGGTAACTAACACCTAATACCTTCAATGATCTGCCAAGGCCCCCT
Organism: Ormosia semicastrata; assembly: GCA_029884595.1. Taxonomy (NCBI): domain Eukaryota; kingdom Viridiplantae; phylum Streptophyta; class Magnoliopsida; order Fabales; family Fabaceae; genus Ormosia; species Ormosia semicastrata. The sequence goes on along the minus strand of JAQQTO010000056.1, from coordinate 48,187,146 downwards.
TTTATAGAGGATTAGAGATGCAAAATGTCAATGGGGCTGAGTCATTAGTGGTTGAATGATTGGAAAATGAGTGGAAAATGCCAAATGACATTAAATGAGTGGGAAATTATGGAGATTCCTTATCTCTGAAATCATGTAGCTCTGAAGTCATTGCATTCGTCATTTTTGAACCAAGTGGTCTTCATGAAAGTTGTAGGCCTGGATCTTAGATTTCAAATGGCTTTGGTTTGGGTCCAATATCATTTCTACAACTCCAGATACGTTCAAATTACTACATACTGTCCAGGCCCAGTCACAGCTCCTCTGTTCTGACTTCCAAACCCAATATCACCTTCAAGGAATCCGATTCTGGAAAAGTGTTCAACATAAAAGTTGTAGATATGGGTCTTAACTATTCAGTATCCAAATTTCAGCCCATTTTACAACTTCTATCCCGAAATATGTGATGAACAGTATACGTAGGTCAAGCTGTCAGGAACAGCACTCTATTTCTTGCTTCAATCCCAATTTGAGTTATCTACTCGTGTGATTGGGCCTTTGAGATCTTCATAAACGTTATAGAGATCTCTCTTATCTTTCAAATGCCACTAGAATCACCTCCAAAGACCACCTACAACCCAAGATATGGCCAAAGTACAAAAATAGTGTAAGACATAAATTATGCTGAAAAATTCAATTAAGTCTAATTTGAGTCCAAATTTACAAAACATAATAAAACTCAATCAATTAAGTACATAAAGAGTGTAAATGACTAAAAATGAAGGTTTATTAATGTATCAAATATGTGATCATTAAATTCCCCCACACTTAACTTTTGCACTCCTGGGCAAAACACAAAAGACAAAGACCAAAGAAAAACGACACAGACTCAAAAACTAAAAACTCTAAAGGATTCAATGACTCAAGAAGAGCAACTAGACATTCAAGGATCAAAACATTCATGAGGTAACATGTCTTCGCATCTCAAACTAACAAGCAAGGAAACTTCAGTTAAAAAGAATGAATCAAGAATGATAGATCCTCACATAATTCACTCTCAATCTCTCAAGTGTTTAAAAAGGTTAGTATTTCACTCTATTCAACTCATGAATAATTGCACTACCATAAGCTTGCTTATCTTCTACTTCTTCGCTACTCAAAAACAATATATATACACAAATCATGAGGACTTTAATCAAGGTTATAATGGGGCCAAGGTAAAGGTGGAAGTAATATAGATATGATAAGTTAAAGACCAAAGATAATAGAAGAGCATTATGATACAGTTAGAGTGGAGAAGATGTTTGAGAACATTTAGTCTAACTTTCCCAAGATTTTCTTAATTCTTTCTCTGTTTGTTTGTTTTTTTTTCTCATAAAGGGCATTAACCAATATTTGATTAATGTTTTGTTGAAGATCAATTGGTAAGTTGAATTCATTGTTAGGCTTGAACATTTTCCTTCTATTCCTGTTATTTCCAAGAATTCGCTGGCCAACTCTTTTTTTTTATAGAAACAATCTGCACACGCACCCCCACACTTGTTCAAAAACTCATCAAATAACAAAGTCAATGCTCTCTTATTCCCTAAGGTTGGGTTAAAACATGATTTTTCATTTAAGGCACGTAATGAGTTAGAAACAAAGAATGGTCAAATAAGCTTAAAGGGGTTAAGCAAAGGAAAATATGTAAGGTTAGCTATTTGGTCAAAGTGGTTAATTCAAGAAAATTTGCCTCAATCATGTTTATATATGCATGTAAAAATGTAACCTCAAAAAGAATCAAAGCAAGTTCTAGAGTAACAATTTCATGAGAAAAAATCACACAAGAAAGAAGAGAATGGTACAGATGCTCAATCCATTCATTGATAGGTTCAAAATCTCACAAGGCATATATCCATCATTCTCAGTCCACAAAAATTTCAACATTCATAACCAAGCATGTGATATTTAAGAAAGAAGACAATTTGCTCAATCATGTAAATTTCCCTGTATCTGAATTACTACTTCCACACAACAAAGTTATTTACCCCAATCTAGATGCGTCTCAAGAGTAAAATTACCGCCACCGTAAAATTTATTCCTTACTCTGCCATCCTTCACTGGTTTAGTAAGTTACTGACAAACACATAAACACAACAGACATATTAATATACACACTTTCTAAAAAAAAAATTATTTTTTAATTTTTATTTTAATTTTTACACACAACTATCATTCCCCCCAACCAGATCACAACATTGTCCTCAATGTTAACAATTAAATCCAAACTAAAGAAATAATTATCAATATACATCAAAGAAATTATTGGGACAAAATTAAACAAAGTAATGAGGAGAAGTCACATACCCGAAATGCTTAGACGAGAAGAGAATAAATACATCTTGACAATGGTTAGCAATGACAAAAAAAAAAGTAAAATGAAATAAATAAGCATGCAAACAAAAAAAAAATTTTTTTAGATTTTTTTTTGTTTTATATATTTTTTTTTGGCCGACACTATTTACATCCCCATACAAAGGCTCTGAAATCTGGGAGGCACTTAAGCCGACTCAATAAAAATACGAAATACTAAAAACTTACCTCAGCTTTGGTAGACAGGATCGTCTACCAAAGTTTCTGCTACATCTGGATCCTTCAACTCAAGTTATAGCTTCCACCGCTGACCATTTACCTTCTTCCAAATTAATTTTATAAGAACAGACCAAGGGACGAACACCTTTTTTATCAGTAATGCTCCAACCTTTCATAAGAAACTCCTTAAACTTTGGTTGCTATGCCTGAGTGTCATGATCTTGAGTTTTATCAAAAATAGTAGAAATATCAACTACATTAGAGGGAGTACTGATAGAATTAAACTCAGAATTGACAAGAAAATTCTCAAGGGGATCAAATTCATGGGTTGTAGAAACTCCCCTATCCATGATTGAGTCAATCATGTATGTCTGGTGGCCTTCGTCATCATTTTCTGGCTTAACAAGACTTTTTGTCACCTTAGGTTCCTTGGGTAGCTCAGCATCACTACTATCTTGATTCTTTTCCACATCCTCTAGCTCATTCACACTCAAAGAGTTCATCACTTTGGACATTTGGCTCTTTATCTCCTTACTTTCTTCAACAACTTTTTCATTCTTAAGGGTTATCACTGACTTGACTTGATCTATTTGTTGATTTTCTGGATTACCATCTTTTAGACTGTATTGACCCTTGGGATTTAGTTGAGATTGAGAGGGAAACTTTCCTTTCTCATGAATGGCAAGTGCAGAAGAAAGTTTAGCAAGAGTGTCTTTTATGTCAATCATGGTTTGATTGTTGTGGTTATTGATGGCCTCTTGTTTTTTCATGAATGCATGCAATGTTCCTTCAAGGTTTTTCCTATATGGTGGGACATAGGGTACATATCCTTGAGGATTTTGAGAATCTTGTCAGTGCCGAGGAGGTGGTGGTTGCATGAGTTGTGGTGATTGCTATTCCTCCAACTGAAGTTCGGGTGATTTCTCCATCCCGGATTGTATGTATCTAAAAAAGAAGAAGTGAATGGCTTTTTAAAATTGTTCATTGCATTTACTTGCTCATGCACAACTTCTTTAAACACAGGAAGTTTTGGACATTCATTTGTTGAGTGTCCTAATTCATCACAAATGCTACAAATTTCTTCATTTTGCACAAATTTGATTTCTTTTACTTTCCGAGATTCCATAGCTTCAATCTTTCTAGCCAAACTAGCAAACTTAGCATTTAGATCTTCTTCTTGACTAAGATGATATTTTCCTTTACTAGCATTTGCAAGATTAGATCTAATTGAATTTTCAGAAAGATTAGTATCATGCCAAGATTGAGAATTTTTAGCCAAATGGTCTAAATAATCTAAAGCTTCTTCAGGTTCTTGATCAAGAAATTTACCATTGCACATTGTTTCCACAAATTGTTTGGTTTCGGGTGTTAACCCTTCATAAAAGAAGCTTATAGTGCGCCATTTTTCAAAACCATGATGTGGGCAAGAATTCAACAAATCTTTAAAACGTTCCCAACTTTGAAAATATGCTTCATTTGAATTTTGGAAAAAAAATTTGGATTTGTCTTTTCAAAGCATTAGTTTTATGTGTTGGAAAAAATTTCTTCAAAAACTTACATTACATTTCTTGCCATGTGCCAATTGATCTTGGTTTCAAAGTGTTAAACCAAGTTTTTGCTTTATCTTTCAAAGAAAAAGCAAACAATTTAAACTTAGCAACCTCTTCAATGCAAGTTTGATCATGAAAAACAGTACATACTTCCTCAAATTCTTTTAGATGTAAATATGGGCTTTCATATTCTAAACCATGGAAATTAGGAAGTAAAGATATAGCACCACAACAAAAATATTGTAGTGCAATATCACTTTTTCTTATATTATATATAAGAAAAATGGTATCAAAAACTTGATGCACACTTTTTAGTTATTGCATTTACAAACCCAAGTGCAGGTTGTCTCAAGTAATAAATTCTCGGTGAGTCCGAGGTCGATCCACATGGAATTGTTGAAGATTATTTATGGTAAGGTAAATATTTTATTACTACAGTAAAAATTATTTACTTGGGTAAAATGATCCACTCTTGGTAAATAAAGTAAAAGTAAGATTAATTCCTTTTATAACTCAATTAGAATCCTCGCAACATGGAGGTTCCAATTGGAAAATACAACGTTAAAAGTCCATTAAAATAATATACGTAATTATATTATGTTTCCTTTAATCATCCATTAATATCATCACTCATAAATGGGATCAAGCATTCACTGTGCCAATATTTTGTCTACAATAAATCAAGATCTCCACATTATAAGGAGAGTTTCTAACACCAACACTTGTAAATAGGTTAAAGCATTCATTGTGCCAATCTCTTGTCTACAACAAATCAAGAACTCCACTTTACAAGGAGCGTTTCTAAATTGATTGGAAACAAAATACAATACGAAATAAAATAATATACGTGATTATATTATATTTCCTTTAATTATTACCACCACTTATAAATGGGTTAAAGCATTTACTGTGCCAATATTTTGTCTACAATAAATCAAGAACTCCTATTTATAAGGGTAATTTCTAAATTATCAGAAACAAAATATAACACGCATAATAACTACTTAAAAATATAAATCATTAAAGCACAAGAGAGGAATAAATCTAACCTTATTTTATTACCAAGAGCTTTACACTTTGACCCAAGTAGACTAGAACTTATTTACACATAAACTAGAAAAGAAAAAAAAGAGAAAAAGAGAGAGAAAAGAAATTAGAGGGAGACTGAGGAGAGAAGCAGGGCACTGCCCAAAAGCCTCTCTCCCTCTCCTCCCCACCAATTCTCTCCCTCGTCCGAATTCGGAAGAATTCGTTCTCTGGACGAATTGTGAAATCAATTGGCAATTCCAATTGCCTTTTATAGGCAATGACACGGTTACTGTGCAATGCACAGTAACCGGAATTATTTAAACGAAAACGTCATGCATTACGTTTTTCTCTATTTTCTTTTTCTTTTTTTTCTTTTATTTTAAATAATAATTGAGTAAATACACAGCCTTGTGTCCAGTCATCTTTTCATTTTTGAGAGAAGTGGTCTTCATGAAAGTTGTAGGCCTGAATATTTATTTAAAATGGCTTTGGTTTCAGTCCAAAATCATGCCTAGAACTCAAGGTATGGTCCAATTACTGCACAGTATTTTAGACACGGTTTCAGCTCCTCTATTCTTATTTCAAAGCTCAATATCACCTCCAAGGAGTCCGATTCTGGAAAAGTGTTCAACATGAAAGTTGTAGGGAATTGTCTTAGCTTTCCTACAAGACCAAAATCACATCAATCAGATATTTGCAACTCAGGTTATAGCCAATTTACTAAACATTGCCAAAGAGATAATTACGGTTAATTTATGCAATAATTTATTTAATTATCTAATTTGGCTCAAAATCATAAAATGTGTCAAAACTAACTTAATTAAGCCTAATTGAACCTTAAAAAGCCTAGTGAGAGGATTACAAAATGTATAAAATATAGTGTTATCAAATTCCCCCACACTTAACTTTTGCACTCTTGGGCAAAACACAAAAGACAAAAACTAAGGAATAAATAAAAATAACACAAACTCAAAAACTAAAAATTCTAAAGGATTCAATGACTCAAGAAGAGCAACTAGACATTCAAAGATCAAAACATTCATGAGGTAACATTTCTTCGCATCTCAAACCAACAAGCAAGGAAACTTCAGCTGAAAAGAATGAATCAAGAATGATAGATCTTCACAAGATTCACTCTCAATCCCTCAAGTGTTTAAAAATGTTAGTATTTCACTCTATTCAACTCATGAATAATTGCACTACCATAAGCTTGCTTATCTTCTACTTCTCCGCTACTCAAAAATAACATATATACACAAATCATGAGGACTTTAGTCAAGGTTATAATAGGGCCAAGGTAAAGGGGAAAGTAATATAGATAAGACAAGTTAAAGACCAAAGAGAATAGAAGAGCATTATGTTACAGTTAGAGTGGAGAAGATGTTTGAGAACATTCAGTCTAACTTTCCCAAGATTTTCTTAATTCTTTCTCTATTTGTTTTTTTTTTCATAAAGGGCATTGACCAATATTTGACTAATGTTTTGTTGAAGATCAATTGGTAGCTTGAATTCATTGTTAGGCTTGAACATTCTCCTTCTATTCCTGTTATTTCCAATCATCCACCCTCAGTCTAGGTATGGATATATCACATGGTGCATTCTTTTGATTGTACCAATAATCAGCTCTTTTTTTTTATAGAAACATTTTTCTTTTCTTTTTTTTTATATAACCAATCTGCACATACACCCCCACACTTGTTCAAGAACTCATCAAATAACAAAGTCAATGCTCTCTTATTCCCTAAGGTTGGGTTAGAACATGATTTTTTATTTAAGGCACGTAATGAGTTAGAAACAAAGAATGGTCAAATAAGCTCAAAGGGGTTAAGCAAAGGAAAATATGTAAGGTTAGCTATTTGGTCAAAGTAGTTAATTCAAGAAAATTTGCCTCAATCATGTTTATGTATGCATGTGAAAATGTAGCCTCAAAAAGAATCAAAGCAAGTTCTAGAGTAACAATTCCATGAGAAAAAATCACACAAGAAAGAAGAGAATGGTACAGATGTTCAATCCATTCATTTATAGGCTCAAAATCTCACAAGGCATATATCCATCATTCTCAATCCACAAAAATTTCAACATTCATAACCAAGCATGTGATGTTTTTAACAAAGAAGACAATTTACTCAATCATACAAATTTCCCTTAATCCATTTGCTACTTCGACACAAACAAGGTATCTACCCCAATCTAGATGCGTCTCAAGAGTAAAATTTGCTCCTTACTCTGCCATCATTAACTGGTTTACTAGTTACTGACAAACATATAAACACAACAAACATATTAATACACATACTTCCTAATTTTTTTTTTGGGTTTTTTTTTTACACAACTCTACACACGACAAAAAGAAACACACTTACTATATTTTTTTTTTACACAACTATCCTTCCCCCCAACTAGATCACAACATTGTCCTCAATGTTAAAAAAATAGAAAGGAAAAAGATAGAATATAGTACCTGTTACCGCAATTACTGAAAAAGAGAAACTTCACACAAATATTAACAGAAACAAAATATGACCAAAGATTGAAATTATTTATACAGATGGAGTGTCTTGACTGACTTCATTTTCTTACTGCTTCACACAACATTTCCTTCAGACCACTTCTTTGCGAGTCAAGCTCTTGGATCGTAATTTGGCATAAGAAGAAGATATACAAGAAAATATATACATGTAGTTGTGATTGTGGCTCACATCTTCCTCTGGTTTTACGTCCAGTAACGGCTTCAACGCCTTCTATGAGTCGAGGATAGGCTTCCCATCCAATTTTCTTATAAATTGGCAAACAGGGTCTTTTTGAGTCAGATTCCCAAGACTGTAACGCGCTTACTTGCCTTTGAAGAGGTTCCACAAATTAATAAATTCACACTGCACAAATTCACAAGAATGGTCTCAAGAGTCAAAAAGATTTCACCTAATGACTCCTTACTCAGCCATTCTTTAATGAAAAATATTTTATCTCTTTTTTTTAATTGCAGAAACCATCCACAAAGAACAACTTCGTTTGTTACAAGAAAATTGATAATATTAACAAATCAAACCATAAAATTGAAAATTAAAAATTCATTAAGAAAATGATCATTGATAGGTGCGATTTCAAAAGATGAGCCTATTGTAAGTATGAACAAATCAACAACAAAATTTTTGGCTCATTTTGAACTCTTGAAGCAACAAAATCCACCGTATTAAACTAGGTTTACAAAAACTTGTTGAGAAAATTGACGAATGACCAAAAGGTCAAAATGAAGTTGACTATTTAAAAAGAAAAGAAAAACAAACACTAAAACACATGAAATTAGAAGAAAAAGAGAAAACAAAGTTTTTTTTTTTTTTTGCATTTTATTTTCTTTATTTTATTTTCTGCACTTTATTTATTTATTTATTTATTTATTTTTTTGTTATTTATTTTTTATCATTTATTTTTGTTATTTATTTATTTTATTTATTTTCTCATCATTTATTTTTTATTTATTTTTTTATTTTTGTCATTTATTTATTTTCTGTCATTTATTTTTTTTATTTTATTTTTGTCATTTATTTTCTGTCATTTATTTTTTTTTTTTACTTATTAATTTATTTGGTGGTTGATTTCTACCACACTATTTTTTAATTTTTTATTTGGTGGTTGGTTTCTACCACACCATTTTTTTTAATTTTTTATAGTTTGATGATCACATATTTGATACATTAATAAGCTCTCATTCTTAGTCATTTACACTCTTTATGTACTTAATTGATTGAGTTTTATTATGTTTTGTAAGTTTGGACTCAAATTGAATTTAATTGAATTTTTCAGCATGATTCATATCTTACACTGTTTCTGTATTTGGGTCATATCTTGGGCTGTAGGTGGTCTTTGGAGGTGATTCTAGTGGCATTTGAAAGATAAGAGAGATATCTATAACTTTTATGAAGATTTCAAAGGCCCAATCACACGAGTAGATAACTCAAATTGGGATTGAAGCAAGAAATAGAGTGCTGTTCCTGACAGCTTGACCTACATGTACTGTTCATCACATATTTCGGGATAGAAGTTGTAAAATGGGCTGAAATTTGGATGATGAATAGTTAAGACCAATATCTACAACTTTCATGTTGAACACTTTTCCAGAATCGGATTCCTTGAAGGTGATATTGGGTTTGGAAGTCAGAACAGAGGAGCTGTGACTGGGCCTGGACAGTATGTAGTAATTTGAACGTATCTGGAGTTGTAGAAATGATATTGGACCCAAACTAAAGCCATTTGAAAGCTAAGATCCAGGCCTACAACTTTCATGAAGACTACTTGGTTCAAAAATGACGAATGCAATGACTTCAGAGCTGCATGATTTCGGAGACAAGGAATCTCCATAATTTCCCACTCATTTAATGTCATTTGGCATTTTCCACTCATTTTCCAATCATTCAACCACTAATGACTCAGCCCCCTTGACATTTTGTATCTCTAATCCTCTATAAAATGGGGCCTTGGCAGATCATTGAAGGTATTAGGTGTTAGTTACCAAAATGATACCATTTTGTTACTAGGTTTTCTTGTAGTAATTTTCCTTTGTTCTAAATGAAAGTCATGTTCTTCTTCTTCTTCTTCTTTCTTTCTTTCTTCTTATCTATGAGTAACTAAGTTTCATTTTACTTGGGTGAATGGGTGAAGCTCTTGGTAATAAAGTAAGGTTAGATTTATTCTTCTCTTGTGCTTAAATGATTTATATTTTCTAGTAACCATTATACGTATTATAATTTGTTTCTTATAATTTAGAAATCATCTTTGTAAAGAGGAGTTCTTGATTTGTTGTAGACAAAATATTGGCACAATGAATGCTTTAACCCATTTATAAGTGGTGGTAATATTTTTAGGAAACATAATATAATTACGTGTATTATTTTAATGGACTTTTAACGTTATATTTTTCGATTGGAACCTCCATGTTGCGAGGATTCTAATTGAGTTATAAAAGGAATTAATCTTACTTTTACTTTATTTACCAAGAGTGGATCATTTTTACCCAAGTAAATAATTTTTACTGTAGTAACAAAATATTAACCTTGCCTTAAATAATCTTCATCAATTCCCTGTGGATCGATCTCGACTCACCGAGAAATTTATTACTTGAGACAACCTGCACTTGGGTTTGCAAATGCGACAACTAAAAAGTGTGCATCAAGTTTTTGGCGCCGTTGCCGGGGACTTGATTTGAAGAACAAATTTCTGGTGTAAATATTTTGTACATATTTTTTTTTTACTCTTTTAATTTTTTTTTCTTTTGTATATACTAACTTACTAACTTTGTGGGGGAAATCTCTCCCTTTTATTTTTTTTTGTACATACTAACAGTGGGGGAAACTCTCCCTTTTATTTTACGCACTAACTTAGTGGGGGAACCTCTCCCTTTTACTTTTCTTTTTTGTAATTTACTTTCTGCACTTTATTTTTCACATTTTAATTTCTGTACAGTGGGGGTAATTCTCCCTTTTATTTTCTTGTACATATTAACTTAGTGGGGGTAACTCCCCTTTTTTTTTTTTTGTACTTTATTTTCTCGTATTTATTTTCTCGTCATTTTTTTGTTATTTATTTTCTGTCATTTTTTTTTACTAACTTACTAACTATCTAACTTTTTACTTTATTTGCTTCTAACCTTTTAATTTATCTGCATACTAACTTTTTATTTATTTTTTTTATTTATTTTATTTGGTGGTTGGTTTATACCACACCTTTGTTAATATTTAATGGACGATTTATACTGCTAGCTTGTGTATTTTTTTTTTCTATTTTAAGTTACTTGTTTATGTTTAATTGGTATCGTGATTTAAATTATGGTCGTTTGGTTAAAGTTAATCCTAGTACTGTACTTATTGATTTGTCTGAATCACAATCACACACATCAAATACAATGACTGAAAATGAAAGTGTGCATGATGAACATGAAAATCAACCGTTGCGAACCATGCGTGAGTATTTGCAACCATCCCGAAATTCTAGTCCATCATGTTTTATCTTTCCAGTCAATGCCAACAATTTTAGATTCAAGCCAGGTATGATTTCTTTACTTCCTAATTTCCATGGTTTAGAATCTGAAAGCCCATATTTACATCTAAAAGAATTTGAGGAAGTATGTACTATTTTTCATGATCAAACTTGCATTGAAGAGGTTGCTAAGTTTAAATTGTTTCCTTTTTCTTTGAAAGATAAAGCAAAAACTTGGTTTAACACTTTGAAACCAAGATCAATTGGCACATGGCAAGAAATGCAAGGTGAGTTTTTGAAGAAATTTTTTCCAACACATAAAACCAATGCTTTGAAAAGACAAATCCAAATTTTTTTCCAAAATTCAAATGAAGCATATTTTCAAAGTTGGGAACGTTTTAAAGATTTGTTGAATTCTTGCCCACATCATGGTTTTGAAAAATGGCACACTATAAGCTTCTTTTATGAAGGGTTGACACCCGAAACTAAATAATTTGTGGAAACAATGTGCAATGGTGAATTTCTTGATAAAGAACTTGAAGAAGCTTTAGACTATTTAGACCATTTGGCTGAAAATTCTCAATCTTGGCATGGTACTAATCCTTCTGAAAATTCAATTAGATTTAACCTTGCAAATGCTAATAAAGGAAAATATCATCTTAGTCAAGAAGAAGATCTAAATGCAAGGTTTGCTAGTTTGGCTAGAAAGGTTGAAGCCATGGAATCCGGAAAAGTAAAAGAAATCAAATCTGTGCAAAATGAAGAAATTTGTGGCATTTGTGATGAATTAGGACACTCAACAAATGAATGTCCAAAAATTCCTGTTTTTAAAGAAGTTATGCATGAGCAAGTAAATGCAATGAATAATTTTAAAAAGCCATTCACTTCTTCTTTTTCAGATACATACAATCCGGGATGGAGAAATCACCCGAATTTCAGTTGGAGGAATAGCAATCAGCCATAATTCATGCAACCACCACCTCCTCAGGCATAGCAAGATTCTCAAAATCCTCAAGGATATGCACCCTATGTCCCACCATATAGGAAAAACCTTGAAGGAACATTGCATGCATTCATGGAAAAACAAGAAGCCATCAATAGTCAAAACACTCAAGCCATGATTGACATAAAAGACACTCTTGCTAAACTTTCTTCTGCACTTGCCATTCATGAGAAAGGAAAGTTTCCCTCTCAACCTCAACCAAATCCCAAGGGTCAGTTTAGCCTAAATAAAGGTAGTTCAGAAAGTCAAAAAATTAATCAAGTCAACTCAGTGATAACTCTTAGGAGTGGAAAGGTTGTTGAAAAACAAATTCCTGAACTTTTTGAGAAAGATGATGAGTCAATTCCCAAAGATGAGGAAGGAGTTGATAAGCCACCTAGCCAAAAGGAAATCAAATCCTCGTCTTCACCCCCATTTCCTCAAGCATTAAACAATTCAAGTAAAGTGAATCATAACAGTGACATTTTTGAAATCTTTAAACAAGTGAAGGTCAATATTCCTCTGTTAGATGCTATCAAACAGATTCCTTCTTATGCCAAATATTTGAAAGACTTGTGCCTCGTTAAAAGAAAACATAATGTGAAAAAGAATGCCTTTTTGATCGAACAGTAAGCTCCATTATTCAAAACAATAATGAGTTGAAATATAAAGACCCTGGTTGTCCTACGCTTTCATGCATTATTGGTGAACATAAAATTGAACGAGCTTTACTTGATCTTGGTGTCTTTGGTGTTAATTTGCTTCCATATTCGGTTTATCAAAACTCAACCTTGGTGAGTTAAAACCAACTTCAGTAACTCTTCTACTTGTCGATAGATCAATTAAAATTCCAAAAGGAATAGTAGAAGATGTGTTGGTACAAGTTGATAAATTCATATATCCTGTGGATTTTATTGTCTTGGAAACCGAACCTATGGTTGATAGTTCTAAGTCGGTTCCTATTATTTTGGGTCGCCCATTTTTAGCAACATCTAATGCTTTGATAAATTGCGAAATGGAGTGGTGAAGCTAACTTTTGGAAATATGACACTGGAGCTTAATGTTTTCAACATGTGTGTGCAAGCAACCACATGAAGTTTATGATGACAATGAAGAGATTGAAGGGATTGAGGCCATTATAGATGATCATCTTCAAATCGGGAGTTCTTCTCGACCCATTAGAAATTTGTTTAATTAATTCATTTGATTCAGCTTACACAATTAGATGATGATATTTCTCAAATATACTCTTTGCTTGACTGTATACACGGAAATGGAATACAAAGGATGGAAGCCAAGATTCAAGAGCTAAAATCCATGAATGATGATGCCCATGAAAAAGTACCCACACTGAATCAAGCCATTACCGATAGGTTGAAGTACACATTTTTGGGAGAAGAACAAAGCTCTCCAGTGGTAATTTCCTCATCCTTGACCAAAGAACAAGAAGGTAAGTTGATAGAAGTACTTAAAAGGCATAAAAGTGCAATTGGATGGACATTAAAGGATATAAAAGGCATTAATCCATTAATTTGTATACAGAGAATACATTTAGAGGATAATGCTAAAACATCTCAACAACCTCAAAGAAGATTAAATCCACACATGAAAGAGGTTGTTAGAGCTGAAGTTCTTAAATTACTTGATATTGGAATTATCTATCCTATCTCTGATAGCCAGTGGGTAAGCCCTACACAAGTTGTGCCTAAGAAATCTAGAATAACAGTGGTTGAAAATGAAAAAGGAGAATTAATACCTACCCGAGTCTCATCTAGTTGGCGTATGTGTATTGATTTCAGAAAATTGAATGCACCACTAGGAAAGACCATTTTCCATTGCCTTTTCTTGATCGTATTCTAGAAAGAGTAGCGGACATCCCTACTATTGTTTTCTTGATGGTTATTCAGGGTATAATCAAATACCAATTGCATTAGAGGACCAAGAAAAGACCACTTTTACTTGTCCCTTTGGCACTTTTGCATATAGAAGAATGTCTTTTGATCTTTGTAATGCTCTGGCAACTTTTCAAAGATGCATGCTAAGTATTTTCAGTGACATGATTGAGCATTATTTAGAGGTTTTCACAGATGATCTGACAGTTTTTGGAAATTCTTTTGAAAATTGTCTTGATAATTTGGAAAAAGTTCTTAAAAGATGCGAAGAAAAAAGATTTGTGTTAAATTGGGAAAAATGTCATTACATGGTTACCTCAGGAATAGTGTTAGGTCATGTGATATCTTCTAAAGGAATTGAAGTTGATAAAGCCAAAGTTGAATTAATTGCTCATTTGTCTTTCCCAAAAACAGTCGAGAAGTTCGTTCCTTTTTAGGACATGCAGATTTTACATAAGATTTGTAAAGGACTTTAGTGCCATATCTAGACCTTTATGTAATCTTCTAACAAAAGATACACCATTTGATTGGACTCAAGATTGTCGAAATCTTTTAAAAAATTAATCGGTCTTTTGACTTCTCGCTCATGTAATCTCCTGACCGTGTCGTTGCTTTCGAGTTAATGTGTGATGCTAGTGATTTTGTCACATGGCTGTTTTAGGCCAAAGAAAGGAAGGTAAGCCTCATGTAATTTATTACGCAAGTCGAACTTTGAATAGTGCACAAATGAATTACACCACTACTGAAAAAGAACTACTTGCTGTAATTTTTGCATTGGACAAATTTTGAGCTTATTTAATTGGTTCATCCACTGTTGTTTTCACTGATCATGCTGCTGTTAGATATTTAATGTCTAAACAGGATGCCAAACCTAGGTTGATACGGTGGATCTTGTTGCTTCAAGAATTTAACATCACAATAAAAGACAAGAAAGGAGCCGAAAATGTTGTTGCAGATCATTTGTCAAGGCTGACAACAAGCTCATCTTTTGATAGCACACCTATCAATGATTCTTTCCCTGATGAATTTTTATTTTTGGTCAATTCTATGCCTTGGTTTGCTAACATTGTCAATTTTCTTGTAACAGGTAAGATGCCGCCTCAGTGGACACACCAAGACGTAAAAAAAGTTTTTGATTGAGGTGAAAATTTTCTTTTGGGATGACCCATATTTGTTCAAATATTGTCCGATCAAATCTTTCGGAGATGTGTACCGACAATGAGGTAAGTAGTGTCATTAAATTTTGTCATTCGAAGCATGTGGAGGTCATTTTTCTTCAAAGAAAATAGCTGCAAAAAATCTTGCAGTGTGGATTTTATTGGCCCACTTTATTCAAGGACGTATATACTTTTTGCAAAAGTTGTGAAAGTTGTCAAAAATTGGGGTCCATTTCTAAAAGAAATATGATGCCTTTGAACCCTATCCTTGTCATTGAAATTTTTGATTGTTGGGGAATTGATTTCATGGGTCCATTTCCATCATCTTTTGGATTTGTGTACATTTTGGTTGCAGCTGATTATGTCTCAAAATGGATTGAGGCAATTCCATGTCGGACAATGATCATAAAACTGTTCTAAAATTTTTAAAAGAAAATGTTTTGAGTCGATTTGGAATTCCTCGAGCTATCATCAGTGATGGGGAAACACATTTTTGCAATAAACCATTTGAATCTTTAATGAAGAAATATTGCATTACCCACAAAATTGCAACCCCTTATCATCCTCGCAAGTTGGACAAGTTGAATTAGCAAATAGGGAGATTAAACAAATTTTGGAAAAAATGGTTAACCCAAATCGTAAAGATTGGTCTTTAAGACTAAACGATGCACTTTGGGCTTACCGTACTGCTTTTAAAACATCTTTGGGCATGTCTCCCTATCGGTTAGTTTATGGAAAACCTTGTCATTTGCCTGTAGAATTGGAGAATAAAGCATTTTGGGCCATTAAAGCTTTCAACTTAAGTCTTGATGATGCTTCCAAGTTACGCAAATTACAATTGAATGAACTTAAGGAATTAAGAAATGATGCATATGAAAACTCAAAGATTTATAAAGCTAGAACAAAAGCTTTTCATGACAAATCAATTTTCAGAAAAACTTTTGAAATTGGTCAAAAAGTTCTGCTTTATAATTCTCGCCTTCACCTATTCCCTGGAAAATTGAGATCTAGGTGGATTGGTCATTATATTGTCAAACATGTGTATTCTTATGGGGCCATAGACATTGAGAATCTTAGGAATGGTATTGTATTTAAAGTTAATGGACAAAGACTCAAACCATTTCTGGAACATCAAGTTGTTGAGGTAGAATCCATTTCTCTTTCTAATCCTTGTTATGAGTAGAATTTATTTTAATGTTGTTTCTTTCTTTTTGCAGTTCTTTGTGTTCCCGGTTAAATGGCGGATAACGGTACTCCGTGACTCTCAAGTCGGTTTGTTTTTTAGTTTCCCATAATAACTGATTTCTTCTCCTTCCAAAATGGATGTCATTCTCTCAAATCTAAGAAAACATTTTCCTTCTCTCCCTCTAAATGCTCTAACAAAAGTCTATGAAGCTAGGTGTGAAAGACTGAGATTGTTAATGTATAAGGGCATCCCAGAAGATATATGCTGGATAATCGAAGCAAAGGTTCGTTTAGCTGGTGAATCTTCAGATTCATTTGTCCCATACATGCCTGGTCTCGGTAAAAGTTCATTTTCAAAAAGGAGAAGAGCAAAAAGAATGAAAGTTTGTTACAAGTGTGCACGATGGAATTGCAATACGCGATGTCACTCTTTGGGGATGGTTTCCGTAAACAGAGAAGATAAAATATTCTTCATTAAGAATGGACTGAGTAAGGAGTCATTAGATAATATCTTATTGACTCTTGAGACGCATTCTTGTGGAGTTGTGCAAAAAAATGAACTTCTTATTTTGTGGAATCTCTTCAAGGACGAGCAAGAGCGTTATAGTCTTGGGAATCTTACTCAAAAAGACCCTGTTTGCCAATTTATAAGAAAATTGGATGGGAAGCTTATGCTCGACTCATAGAAGGTGTTTAAGCCGTTTCTGGATGTGAAACCGAGGAAGATGTGAGCCACAATCGAACAACATGTATATATTATCTTGTACATTTTCAAAAAAAAAAAAAAGAGGAAAAAAAAAAAAAAAAAAAAGAAAAAAAACTAGAAAAAAAAAAAAAATAAAAAAGGGCGAAACTTCGGTTGTACTTGGTCTTTAATTAGATTAGAGCCCCCGCTGCTGGGAGTGGCAGTCCGTCATTGACTCGGGTGGACCTTCGCACGCCGGTCGGTAAATAAGGTTCATGTGCCATGCTCTCAGAGAGCCGCGCAAGCATTCCTGTGTTTTAACCAAAGGCTCGCTTGTTGATGGACGAAAGAAAGAAGCGTCCCGTGTTTGCATTCTCGTGTGACAATGCCTCCGAGCCGGATCCCGTGATTTAATGCCATGGGCTCTTCAAACCTCTCACCGGGTGGTGGTCGTTGGTGGTAGCCGTCACGATTTACGCACTTTAATTAGTGGCGTCGTAGCTCAATCCAAAATATCCCACAAGCGGGAGGGAGAAGAATGCCCAGATTGGCCGAGCCGCCTTGGTATTACTACACTCATGACGCGCAAAGATAAAAGATCTGCCATGAAACCCGTACATAAAGGTATGTAATCATTTGTTATTATTATTTTATCTTTGTATGATTTTGTTGAATTTTGTTTTGGACAGACGATCCTTTGGATGGGATCCTTTGGGGGTTTCTAAACTTCTTTACCCTGATGGTTTTCTTGAAGTCAAAAATAAAAAATAAAAAATAAAAAAAAACAAAAAATTATTTTTAAATTTCAAACTTTTCTGACACCAGTCAACCTACCTGTATAGGAGCTATTATTACTTTTTCTATTCTCTTCCCTATTTAAACACTCCATTTTCTTCAATTTCCTACAACTCATAATCATTCAAAGAAAGTGTGAGTGTAGAAATGGAGGGAGCTCCTTCTTCTGTTTGTAGATTTGTCAGTATCTGTGTATTTTGTGGGACAAGTTATGGGAAGGGCTTAGAGTTTGTAAACGCAGCAAGCACTGTCGGTAGAACACTTGCTGCGAGGAACATTCGTGTTGTATATGGGGGAGGTAGCATTGGATTAATGGGGGCTTTATCACTTTCTTGCACATATAAGAGGTGGTCAAGTTTTAGGTGTCATTCCTGAACCTTTCACTCGAAGGAACATCGTTGGAAAGACAATTGACCGAAATTCGTGTATCATCTATGCATGGACGAATGAAGGCAATGCTTGAAAACTCGATGCATTCATTGTCTTACCCGGTGGTTTTGGTACTTTGGAAGAAGTCTTTCAAGTTGTCTCTTGGGCCCAATTGAACATCCACCATAAACCCATAGGTTTGTTGAATGTTAATAATTTCTTTGATAATTTGTTATCTTTTGTTGACCATGCTGTGGAACAGAAATTTGTCACACCTTTAGCAAGACAACTCCTTATCTCTGCTTCTACTGTTGATGAATTGATTGATAAATTAGAAGTATTTGTTTATGAACCTGATCCAGTAACAGCTCAGATAGATTGGTCCGAAGGAAGCGGTGAAGGAAGTGGTGAAGGAAGCAAAATGAAAAGAAAGCCAGCCAAGACACTCCAACTATTTAAATAATTACCAGCTTTGGTTTTATTTATCGTACTTTGTTTCTGTTTAACTTTGTGTGAGATTTTTTTTTCCTTTTCAATAATTGCAGCAACAGGTAATATATTCTATCCTTTACCTATCTATGTTTTGACATTGAGGACAATGTTGTGATCTGATTGGGGGGAAGGATGGTTGTAAAAAAAAAACCAAAAAAAAAACCAAAAAAAAAATTTAGGAAGTGTGTTTGTTAATATGATTATTGTGTTTATCATTAAAAAAAACCAAAAAAAAAAAGATTTAGAAAGTGTGTTTGTGAATATATTTGTTGTGTTTGTCATCAATTTTTTTAACAACAAAAGTAATTAGGGAAGGCAGAGTAAAGAGTAAATTATTTATTCTTGAGACGCATCAAAAATTGGTGGCGTAAGTAAGGAGTAATTAGGGTAGTAACTAATTTATGTGGAAGTAGCAATTCAAATTCAAGAAAATTTGCATGATTGAGTAAATTGTCTTCTTTCTTAAAATTCACATGCTTGGTTATGGATGTTGAATTGGTGTACTGAGAATGATAGAATTATGCCTTGTGAGATTTTGAGCTTATTGATGAATGGATTGAACATTTGTACCATTCTTTTCTTTCTTGTGTGAATTTCACTCATGGAATTGTTGCTCTAGAACTTGCTTTGATTCTTTTTGAGACTACATTTTCATATGTATACATGAATATGATTGAGGCATTTTTCTTGAAATAGCTACTTTAGCCAAATAGCCAACCTTGTGCATATTTTCCTTTGCTTAACCCCTTTGAGCTTATTTGACTATTTTTTGTTTCGAACTCATTATGCGCCTTAAATGAAAAATCATGTTCTTACTTGACCTTAGGGAATAAGAGAACATTAGTTTGTCATTCGATGAGCTCTTGAACAAGTGTGGGGGTGTGTGTGCGAATATTTTAAAAAAAATGTGTATATATGATGTTCTTATTCTTAAAAAAAAAAAATAAAAATAAAAAAAAAACAAAAAATAAAAAAAAATTAAAAAAAATTTGTAAAAAGAAGAGGGTCAACAAGGTAATAAAGGAAAGGAAAAGAATATGTAAAGAGAATTTGTATTAGGTGGAGTTGGGATGAATTTTCATGCTTGTTAATTGAACTCAGCTCTCATGTTCTTTTATTCTCTGGTGTTTAACTTGTCATATCTATATTACCTCCTCTTTTACCTTGACCCCATTACAACCTTGAATAAAGTCCTCATGATTTGTGTGTGCATGTGTTCTGAGTAGTGGAGAAGTAGAAGATAAGCAAGCTTATGGTAGTGCAATTTTCATGGGTTGAATTGAGTGAAATACCTACCTTTTAAACACTTGAGGGATTGAGAGTGAATCTTGTGAAAATCTATCATTCTTGACTCATGCTTTTCAATTGAAATAACCTTGCTTGTTGATTTGAGAAGTGAAGATATGTTACCTCATGGATGTTTTGATTACTTGAATGATTGCTCTTCATTTTTAAATATTAATAGAAATTGAGTCTTTTAGAGTGTTTAGCTTTTGAGTCAGTTTCATTTTTTTTTGTGAGTGATCTTATGTGTTTTGCTCAGGAGTGCAAAAAGCTAAGTGTGGGAGAGTTTGATGATTACATATTTGATACATTAATAAGCTTTCATTCTTAGTCATTTACACTCTTTATGTACTTAATTGATTGAGTTTTATTATGTTTTGTAAGTTTGGACTCAAATTGAACTTAATTGAATTTTTCAGCATGATTCATATCTTACACTATTTCTGTATTTGGGTCATATCTTGGGCTGTAGGTGGTCTTTGGAGGTGATTCTAGTGGCATTTGAAAGATAAGAGAGATATCTATAACTTTTATGAAGATCTCAAAGGCCCAATCACACGAGTAGATAACTCAAATTGGGATTGAAGCAAGAAATAGAGTGCTGTTCCTGACAGCTTGACCTACGTGTATTGTTCATCACATATTTCGGGATAGAAGTTGTAAAATGGGCTGAAATTTGGTTGCTGAATAGTTAAGACCAATATCTACAACTTTCATGTTGAACACTTTTCCAGAATCGGATTCCTTGAAGGTGATATTGGGTTTGGAAGTCAGAACAGAGGAGCTGTGACTGGGCCTGACAGTATGTAGTAATTTGAATGTATCTGGAGTTGTAGAAATGATATTGGACCCAAACCAAAGCCATTTGAAAGCTAAGATCCAGCCCTACAACTTTTATGAATACCACTTGGTTCAAAAATGACGAATGCAATGACTTTAGAGATGCATGATTTCGGAGACAAAGAATCTCCATAATTTCTCACTCATTTAATGTCATTTGGCATTTTCCACTCATTTTCCAATCATTCAACCACTAATGACTCAGCCCCCTTGACATTTTGTATCTCTAATCCTCTATAAAAGGGGGCCTTGGCAGATCATTGAAGGTATTAGGTGTTAGTTACCAAAATGATACCATTTTGTTACTAAGTTTTCTTGTAGTAATTTTCCTTTGTTCTAAATGAAAGTCATGTTCTTCTTCTTCTTCTTCTTTCTTTCTTTCTTCTTATCTATGAGTAACTATGTTTCATTTTACTTGAGTGAAAGGGTGAAGCTCTTGGTAATAAAGTAATGTTAGATTTATTCTTCTCTTGTGCTTAAATGATTTATATTTTCTAGTAACCATTATACGTATTATAATTTGTTTCTTATAATTTAGAAATCATCTTTGTAAAGAGGAGTTCTTGATTTGTTGTAGACAAAATATTGGCACAATGAATGCTTTAACCCATTTATAAGTGGTGGTAATATTTTTAGGAAACATAATATAATTACGTGTATTATTTTAATGGACTTTTAACGTTATATTTTTCGATTGAACCTCCATGTTGCGAGGATTCTAATTGAGTTATAAAAGGAATTAATCTTACTTTTACTTTATTTACCAAGAGTGGATCATTTTTACCCAAGTAAATAATTTTTACTGTAGTAACAAAATATTAACCTTACCTTAAATAATCTTCATCAATTCCCTCGTGGATCGACCCTCGGACTCACCGAGAAATTTATTACTTGAGACAACCCGCACTTGGGTTTGCAAATGCGACAACTAAAAAGTGTGCATCAAGTTTTTAGCGCCATTAGGGGACTTGATTTGAAGACTGAATTTCTGGTGTAAAAAAAAAAATTGTATATATACTAACATACTAACTAGTGGGGGAACCTCTCCCTTTTTAATTTCTCGTGCATACTAACTTAGTGGGGAACCTCTCCCTTTTATTTTGTGTACTAACTTGGTGGGGGAATCTCTCTCTTTTACTTTTCTTTTTTGTAATTTACTTTCTGCACTTTATTTTTCGCATTTTAATTCTGTACAGTGGGGGTAATTCTCCCTTTTATTTTCTTGTACATATTAACTTAGTGGGGGTAACTCTCCTTTTATTTTTTTTTGTACTTTATTTTCTATATTTATTTTCTCATTTTTTTTTGTTATTTATTTTCTCATTTTTTTTTTTACTAACTTACTAACTATCTAACTTTTTACTTTATTTACTTCTAACATTTTAATTTATCTACATACTAACTTTTTATTTATTTTTTTTTTAATATTTATTTTATTTGGTGGTTAGTTTATACCACACCTTTGTTAATATTTAATGGACGATTTATACTGCTAGCTTGTGTATTTTTTTTCTATTTTAAGTTACTTATTTATGTTTAATTAGTATCGTGATTTAAATTATGGTCGTTTGGTTAAAGTTAATCCTAGTACTGTACTTATTGAT
Organism: Ormosia semicastrata; assembly: GCA_029884595.1. NCBI lineage: Eukaryota > Viridiplantae > Streptophyta > Magnoliopsida > Fabales > Fabaceae > Ormosia > Ormosia semicastrata. Next base: position 48,164,762 of record JAQQTO010000056.1, on the reverse strand, counting down.
TTGTCTGAATCACAATCACACACATCAAATACAATGGCTGAAAATGAAAGTGTGCATGATGAACATGAAAATCAACCGCTATGAACCATGCGTGAGTATTTGCAACCATCCCAAAATTCTAGTCCATCATGTTTTATCTTTCCAGTCAATGCCAACAATTTTAGATTCAAGCCAGGTATGATTTCTTTACTTCCTAATTTCCATGGTTTAGAATCTGAAAGCCCATATTTACATCTAAAAGAATTTGAGGAAGTATGTACTGTTTTTCATGATCAAACTTGCATTGAAGAGGTTGCTAAGTTTAAATTGTTTCCTTTTTCTTTGAAAGATAAAGCAAAAACTTGGTTTAACACTTTGAAACCAAGATCAATTGGCACATGGCAAGAAATGCAATGTAAGTTTTTGAAAAAAAAATTTCCAACACATAAAACCAATGCTTTGAAAAGACAAATACAATTTTTTTTCCAAAATTCAAATAAAGCATATTTTCAAAGTTGGGAACGTTTTAAAGATTTGTTGAATTCTTGCCCACATCATGGTTTTGAAAAATGGTGCACTATAAGCTTCTTTTATGAAGGGTTAACACCCGAAACCAAACAATTTGTGGAAACAATGTGCAATGGTGAATTTCTTGATAAAGAACCTGAAGAAGCTTTAGATTATTTAGACCATTTGGCTGAAAATTCTCAATCTTGGCATGATACTAATCTTTCTGAAAATTCAATTAGATCTAATCTTGCAAATGCTAGTAAAGGAAAATATCATCTCTTAGTCAAGAAGAAGATCTAAATGCTAAGTTTGCTAGTTTGGCTAGAAAGATTGAAGCTATGGAATCTCGGAAAGTAAAAGAAATCAAATTTGTGCAAAATGAAGAAATTTGTAGCATTTGTGATGAATTAGGACACTCAACAAATGAATGTCCAAAACTTCCTGTGTTTAAAGAAGTTGTGCATGAGCAAGTAAATGCAATGAACAATTTTAAAAAGCCATTCACTTCTTCTTTTTCAGATACATACAATCCGGGATGGAGAAATCACCCGAACTTCAGTTGGAGGAATAGCAATCAGCCACAACTCATGCAATCACCACCTCCTCAGGCACAGCAAGATTCTCAAAATCCTCAAGGATATGTACCCTATGTCCCACCATATAGGAAAAACCTTGAAGGAACATTGCATGCATTCATGGAAAAACAAGAGGCCATCAATAACCACAACAATCAAACCATGATTGACATAAAAGACACTCTTGCTAAACTTTCTTCTCACTTGCCATTCATGAGAAAGGAAAGTTTCCTCTCAATCTCAACTAAATCCCAAGGGTCAATACAGCCTAAAAGATGGTAATCCGTAAAACCCAACAAATAGATCAAGTCAAGTCGTTGATAACCCTTAAGATTGAAAAAGTTGTTGAAGAAAGTAAGGAGATAAAGAGCCAAATGTCCAAAGTGATGAACTCCTTGAGTGTGAATGAGCTAGAGGATGTGGAAAAGAATCAAGATAGTAGTGATGCTGAGCTACCCAAGGAACCTAAGGTGACAAAAAGTCTTGTTAAGCCAAAAAATGATGACGAAGGCCACCGACATACATGATTGACTCAATCATGGATGGGGAGTTTCTACAACCCATGAATTTGATCCCTTGAGAATTTTCTTGTCAATTCTGAGTTTAATTCTATCAGTAATCCCTCTGATGTAGTTGATATTTCTACTATTTTTTATAAAACTCAAGATCATGATACTCAGGCATGGCAACCAAAGTTTAAGGAGTTTCTTATGAAAGGTTGGAGCATTACTGATAAAAAAGGTGTTCGTCCCTTAGTCTGTTCTTATAAAATTAATTTGGAAGAAGGTAAATGGTCAGCGGTGGAAGCTATAACTTGAGTTGAAGGATCCAAATGTAGCAGAAACTTTGGTAGACGATCCTGTCTACCAAAGCTGAGGTAAGTTTTTAGTATTTTGTATTTTTATTGAGTCGGCTTAAGTGCCTCCCAGATTTCGAGCCTTTGTATGGGGATGTAAATAGTGTCGGCCAAAATATATATATATATATATATATATATATATATAAAACAAAAAAAAAAAACCCAAATTTTTTTTTTGTTTCCATGCTTATTTATTTCATTTTTTTTGTCATTGCTAACCATTGTCAAGATGTAGTTATTCTCTTCTCGTCTAAGCATTTCGGGTATGTGACTTCTCCTCATTACTTTATTTAATTTTGTCCCAATAATTTCTTTAATGTATATTGATAATTATTTCTTCAGTTTGGATTTAATTGTTAACATTGAGGACAATGTTGTGATCTGGTTGGGGGAAGGATAGTTGTGTGTAAAAATTAAAATAAAAATTAAAAAAAATAATTTTTTTTAGAAAGTGTGTATATTAATATGTCATGTTGTGTTTATGTGTTTGTCAAGAAACTTACTAAACCAGTGAATGATGGCAGGAGTAAGGAGTAAATTTTGCTGTGGCGGTAATTTTACTCTTGAGACGCATCTAGATTGGGGTAAATAACTTTGTTGTGTGGAAGTAGTAATTCAGATACAGGGAAATTTACATGATTGAGTAAATTGTCTTCTTTCTTAAATATCACATGCTTGGTTATGGATGTTGAAATTTTTGTGGATTGAGAATGATGGATATATGCCTTGTGAGATTTTGAGCCTATCAATGAATGGATTGAACATCTGTACCATTCTTTTCTTTCTTGTGTAATTTTTTTCACTCATGAAATTGTTACTCTAGAACTTGCTTTGATTCTTTTTGAGGCTACATTTTCACATGCATACATAAACATGATTGAGGCAAATTTTCTTGAATTAACTACTTTGACCAAATAGCTAACCTTACATATTTTCCTTTACTTAACCCCTTTGAGCTTATTTGACCATTCTTTGTTTCTAACCTATTACGTGTCTTAAATGAAAAATCATGTTCTAACCCAACCTTAGGGAATAAGAGAGCATTGACTTTGTTATTTGATGAGTTCTTGAACAAGTGTGGGGGTGCATGTGCAGATTGGTTATAAAACAAAGAAAAAAAAAAGAAAAAATGTTTCTATATAAAAAAAGAGTGATTATTGCTACAATCAAAAGAATGCACCATGTGATATATTCATACCTAGGATGAGGGTGGATGATTGGAAATAACAGAATAGAAGCGAGAATGTTCAAGTCTAAAGGAATTCAATCTACCAATTGATCTTCAACAAAACATTAGTCGATATTGGTCATTGTCCCGTATGAGGAAGAACTAAGAAATTCTTGAGAAATTTAGACCGAATGTTCTCAAATATCTTCTCCACTCTATCTATAACATAATGCTCTTTTTTTTCTCTTTGGTATTTAACTTGTCTTATCTATATTACTTCCACCTTTACCTTGGCCCCATTATAACCTTGATTAAAGTCCTCATGATTTGTGTATATATGTTGTTTTTGAGTAGCGAAGAAGTAGAAGATAAGCAAGCTTATGGTAGTGCAATTAGTCATGAGTTGAATAGAGTGAAATACTAACCTTTTTAAACACTTGAGAGATTGAGAGTGAATTCTGTGAGGATCTATCATTCTTGATTCATTCTTTTTAACTGAAGTTTCCTTGCTTGTTAGTTTGAGATGCGAAGACATGTTACCTCATGAATGTTTTGATCCTTGAATGTCTAGTTGCTCTTCTTGAGTCATTGAATCCTTTAGAATTTTTAGTTTTTGAGTCTGTGTCGTTTTTCTTTGGTCTTTGTCTTTTGTGTTTTGCCAAGGAGTGCAAAAGTTAAGTGTGGGGGAATTTGATGATCACGTATTTGATACATTAATAATCCTTCATTTTTAGTCATTTACACTCTTTATGTACTTAATTGATTGAGTTTTATTATGTTTTGTAAATTTGGACTCAAATTAGACTTAATTGAATTTTTCAGCATAATTTATGTCTGACACTATTTTTGTACTTTGGCCATATCTTGGGCTGTAGGTGGTCTTTGGAGGTGATTTTAGTGACATTTGAAAGATAAGAGAGATATCTATAACTTTTATGAAGATCTCAAAGGCCCAATCACACGAGTAGATAACTCAAATTGGGAATGAAGCAAGAAATAGAGTGCTATTCCTGATAGGTTGACCTAAGTGTACTGTTCATCACATATTTTGGGATAGAAGTTGTACAATGGGCTGAAATTTGGATGCTGAATAGTTAAGACCAATATATACAACTTTTATGTTCAACACTTTTCCAGAATCGGATTTCTTGAAGGTGATATTGGGTTTGGAAGTCAGAACAGAGGAGCTGTGACTGGGCCTGGATAGTATGTAGTAATTTGAACGTATCTGGAGTTGTAGAAATGATATTGGACCCAAACTAAAGCCATTGGAAAGCTAAGATCCAGGCCTACAACTTTCATGAAGACCACTTGGTTCAAAAATGAAGAATGCAATGACTTCAGAGCTGCATGAGTTCAGAGACAAGGAATCTCCATAATTTCCCACTCATTTAATGTCATTTGGCATTTTCCACTCATTTTCCAATCATTCAACCACTAATGACTCAGCCCCCTTGACATTTTGTATCTCTAATCCTCTATAAAAGGGGGCCTTGGCAGATCATTGAAGGTATTAGGTGTTAGTTACCAAAATGATACCATTTTGTTACTAGGTTTTCTTGTAGTAATTTTCCTTTGTTCTAAATGAAAGTCATGTTCTTCTTCTTCTTCTTCTTTCTTTCTTTCTTCTTATCTATGAGTAACTAAGTTTCATTTTACTTGGGTGAAAGGGTGAAGCTCTTGGTAATAAAGTAAAGTTAGATTTATTCTTCTCTTATGCTTAAATGATTTATATTTTCTAGTAACCATTATACGTATTATAATTTGTTTCTTATAATTTAGAAATCATCTTTGTAAAGAGGAGTTCTTGATTTGTTGTAGACAAAATATTGGCACAATGAATGCTTTAACCCATTTATAAGTGGTGGTAATATTTTTAGGAAACATAATATAATTACGTGTATTATTTTAATGGACTTTTAACGTTATATTTTCCGATTGGAACCTCCATGTTGCGAGGATTCTAATTGAGTTATAAAAGGAATTAATCTTACTTTTACTTTATTTACCAAGAGTGGATCATTTTTACCCAAGTAAATAATTTTTACTGTAGTAACAAAATATTAACCTTACCTTAAATAATCTTCATCAATTCCTAGGGATCGACTTCGACTCACCGAGAAATTTATTACTTTATTGAGACAACCTGCACTTGGTGCAAATGCGACAACTAAAAGTGTGCATCAAGTTTTTGGCGCCGTTGTCGGGATCGAACCTGTGTCACCCGCGTGACAAAGTGAATACTCACCACTATACTACAACGGCGCCAAAAACTTGATGCACACTTTTTAGTTGTTGCATTTACAAACCCAAGTGCAGGTTGTCTCAAGTAATAAATTCTCGGTGAGTCCGAGGTCGATCCACAGGGAATTGATGAAGATTATTTAAGGTAAGGTAAATATTTTATTACTACAGTAAAAATTATTTACTTAGGTAAAATGATCCACTCTTGGTAAATAAAGTAAAAGTAAGATTAATTCCTTTTATAACTCAATTAGAATTCTCACAACATGGAGGTTCCCATCGAAAAATACAACATTAAAAGTCTATTAAAATAATATACGTAATTATACTATGATTCCTTTAATCATTTATTAACACAACTACCACCACTTGTAAATGGGTTAAAGCATTCACTGTGCTAATATTTTGTCTACAATAAATCAAGAACTCCTCTTTACAAGGATGGAGTATTCCCGTCTGTCACCCGGGATTTTAAATTATCAGAATCAAAATATAATACGTATAAAGAATACTAGAAAAATAAATCATTAAAGCACAAGAGAGGAATAAATCTAACCTTATTTTATTACCAAGAGCTTCACACTTTGACCCAAGTAGACTGGAACTTATTTACACATAGACTAAAAGATAGAAAAAGAGAAAAAAAGAGAGAAAAGAAAATTGGAGGGAGGAGGAAATTCCTCAGAATTTCTCCTCCCCCGAGCGCTCGTCTCCGAATTCTCTCCGCTGGAATTCTGCTCTCTGAATTTCCGGTAACGGCGCCAAAAACTTGATGCACACTTTTTAGTTATCGCATTTGCAAACCCAAGTGCAGGTTGTCTCAAGTAATAAATTTCTCGGTGAGTCCGAGGTCGATCCACAGGGAATTGATAAAGATTATTTAAGGTAAGGTTAATATTTTGTTACTACAGTAAAAATTATTTACTTGGGTAAAAATGATCCACTCTTGGTAAATAAAGTAAAAGTAAGATTAATTCCTTTTATAACTCAATTAGAATCCTCGCAACATGGAGGTTCCAATCGGAAAATATAATGTTAAAAGTCCATTAAAATAATACACGTAATTATATTATGTTTCCTAAAAATATTACCACCACTTATAAATGGGTTAAAGTATTCATTGTGCCAATATTTTGTCTACAACAAATTAAGAACTCCTCTTTACAAAGATGATTTCTAAATTATAAGAAACAAATTATAATACGTATAATGGTTACTAGAAAATATAAATCATTTAAGCACAATAGAAGAATAAATCTAACCTTACTTTATTACCAAGAGCTTCACCCTTTCACCCAAGTAAAATGAAACTTAGTTACTCATAGATAAGAAGAAAGAAAGAAAGAAGAAGAAGAAGAAGAACATGACTTTCATTTAGAATAAAGGAAAATTACTACAAGAAAACCTAGTAACAAAATGGTATCATTTTGGTAACTGACACCTAATACCTTCAATGATCTGCCAAGACCCCATTTTATAGAGGATTAGAGATACAAAATGTCAAGGGGGCTGAGTCATTAGTGGTTGAATGATTGGAAAATGAGTGGAAAATGCCAAATGACATTAAATGAGTGGGAAATTATGGAGATTCATTGTCTCCGAAATCATACAGCTCTGAAGTCATTGCATTCGTCATTTTTGAACCAAGTGGTCTTCATGAAAGTTGTAGGCCTGGATCTTAGCTTTCAAATGACTTTAGTTTGGGTCCAATATCATTTCCACAACTCCAGATACGTTCAAATTACTACATACTGTCCAGGCCCAGTCACAGCTCCTCTGTTTTGACTTCCAAACCCAATATCACCTTTAAGGAATCCGATTCTGGAAAAGTGTTCAACATGAAAGTTGTAGATATGGGTCTTAACTATTTAGCATCCAAATTTCAGTCCATTTTACTACTTCTATCCTGAAATATGTGATGAACAGT